>JAMXBC010000002.1:26077785-31077785 GCA_024138005.1 Lumnitzera racemosa
TTTGTTTTTACCTTTGAGCCAAAACTTTGTTTTTGTGATGGCATCTTTTCTACCCTTTGTTATGTATATATTAATTGCATCATATGCTATGTTAAATTATTTCATATATACATGTTATATTAATTAATATACTATGGTATGTTAGATTACGCATCATATTAATTAATATACTATGCTATGTTAAATTATTTCATTTCTTTATCTTCATTTGATTATGTATATTAAACTATATTTTGATAATATATTTTTAATACTAACCACCTTTTTTTTTCTTATTTTTACTTCTTCACTTTCTCATTAATCTTATAACTAACTATTCGAGAATTTTAGGATTGTTATGGTTAGGGATAGAGAAAAAACCAACCAAACTAAAAATACCTTTTTTCTTATAATTTGGTTTAAAAAATTCTCAATTTAAACCAAACTAGAAATTTATGGTTAGTTTAAAAGGATAAACTGAATCAATTTATAAAATCGAATCAAACCATTTTATGAAAAACATAGTAATATTTTACTTCACTAAAGAATTTCTTTTGTTATAATATAACGTTTAAAAGATTTCTTTTTTATATTTATTGAAATGTATATGAACTAAACTTTTAATTATCATAATGTACAAATTATATATGTACTTCTCATTCAAAATTTGTACTGTATGCTAGTTTTATAAATGGAACTATTTATTAACAAATATTTGAAAATTTTTAGTCACATAAATATTAATTTTATCAATCTATATCATGATAATACTTAAATTTTTAAATCAATTTAATACCTTTTGCATGAGACTACATGTTTTCTAATTATAATTTTCTAAAGTAGAAGATGTGGTTCAATCCGTAAATTAAATTGAAATATATAGTTTGGAATTGTATAATTTGATTCAAAACTATATAATAAAATAAAAAAATCAAATTTTTTTTTTATATTTGGTTTGATGTGAAGGGAAAACTGAACCAAACCGGCCCACACATACCCCTAGTTATGGTTATGTTGATAGGCAACTTGGGCAAGAGTCCCTAAGCCTAACTTAATCTCCTATGAGATATGGGATAAGTTTTCTTAGTCTAATCTAATAACTTTGTTCAATTTGAAATCTGATATAATTCAAATCTCCTTAGCATTGCACTAGCTAAGCTCCTTAGGCTTGACTATGATTTAACTCGTAACATGTAGTGTGATTTCCACAAGAGCTCGAAACAAGTTAAATAAAGATGCCTAAGGTTTGGGCTCTTAGACTCATGTCAACTAAGCCCAATTTATGAATTTAAATGTTCAAATAAGACAAATGCACTTACATTTTAGCCATTATTGCATTTAATAAGCATAAACTCCCCTTAACTTGGTAAAAAATAGGACGTAGCTTGAAATGTTGAATTACCACTTAGGGGCAGTTCGGTCCTATTATTTATAAATATGAGATAAGGCTACCTAGTAATCTTTTTGCAACTCTTTTATACTCATACGCTCTTTAACATTTTCCTTTCTTCCATTAACCATTTGTCTAACTTAAGCATTAAAATGGTTATATAAGACATCATCAGGCTCCTTACTTAGGCTCTCTTAGCTCCTTTTTATAAGTAATCTACCACAATTCAAGATTAAGGAACCCAGATTACTATTATTCTATGATGGATTATTTAAGTACAAAGTACCCATACTGTCATAAGAGTACCTTTAGTGCTACTTGACACAATTATTATTAATATTACTAATAAAATGATGCTAATAGTTGTTTATATGAGAAAGACTATATATGTATATACATAAATGACTTTATGATATACTTTTAATTATCACTATTCATTTACTTATTTACCTTTAAGATTTCATCTTTAGTGTGTTTATAACTATAAATTTAAATATATGATTTTATAAATGTAACTATAATATGCACGAATCCACTTATCAAATGAATTTATAATTACTTTTTATTGCTATTACTATATTCATAGTTATAGACTCATAATTTATTATGTTAGCTTTGAGCAAACTGATTTCTCCCTTAAGTTTGTTTATTTAGTTATTTCTTTTATATGTGGCTCAAAAAATTTTCAATCTCATGTTACTTAATTTTCTTTCAATGATTTATAGTGTTTTAAAATTGCTAAATAATTCTTATTAGTTTTTTTTTTAACCACTAAGTAGCTATTAATCTTTTCTTGTGAAAATTTATAGTACTACCATAGAAGTTTGCTAAAAATTATTTTCAATATTGAGTATAATATAGTAATAGGTAATAAATTCTTTTTATAGAGAAATTTTGATATGTAAATACATGTATATATTAATTACATTTTCAAATATATATATATATGTATTATATAATTTTTAATCCAATGACAAGCTTTTTCAAATGTAGAAGACCCTTTTGCCAAACTCAATTCATTACTAGTTTTTGGCACCTAAGATTCTTGCCATGGCACAAGTGGCGATGCAACTTGCAAATAAAACTTGCCACTGGCATAAGTGACAACGCAATTAGTAAATAAAATTTGCCACTGATATATTAAATAAAATAATAATAATAAACTACTTGCATTCATAAAGTTTGTCACATAAAATTCACCACAATAGCTATATTTTGTACTAGTGATATAATTGATAACTACATATCATATATACTTATATGTGACGTATATTATCTAGTGAATATTTTTCAGAATTTTGGTAGGTTTGTACCTTCAATCAACGTGTTAGCTTTGTTAGCAGATCCTCTTATTTATATGAATTGGTTAGTCGAATGAACATCAGTCACCCAAAAGTTAAAACAAGCATGAAATCTTTCAATTGGATATTCAGAGCCGTGAAACGGAAATCATAATAAATCTCCATTTTCGTCTCTTTCACAACAGCAAGAAAGTTTTTAATGTTTCATAAATTTTAAAAACAAGATAATCATCGTCATCATTGAATGATGTAAAAGAATTGATAGGCACGAAAATAGGTAATGAAGGAAAGAAACTTGTAATATGGGAAGAATAAAAAAAAATAATATGATACAATAGTTAAGGCCACAAAAGTACATTATGATGTGTGCTCAACCATGCGTACGTCAATTAATTTTTAGCAAACTTAAACTTGAAACTGGACTTTGAGTACTTTCATGTCCAATGGCAAACCAAAGAGGAGCTGACAGCCATTTCCAAAAGAAACGCGTGCGGATCGTCTCCAGTTTCCCATTTTAATGCTGCTACATATAATTGATTATTAAAATTACAAAGGAAAAAATGAGATCACAATTATGTTGCAAGATACTTCCAAGATTTAAACAATCTCAACGATCACATTGGAAATTGATAGAATTGAAGATTATGGAAATAGATCCGATAAATATAGGCTAATTTCAAGATTCGACCTTAGTAAAGGCAAAATTTAAAAGGAAGATCAAGACGCAAGCACAAATACCTCGTTATATGTTAGCTAGTTTTTAACCATGTATTCGGTAAAAATTGCGTAGAATGTCAAAAGGTAACTTGAAATTCAAGAAAACCATGCATCAGCGATGGAGTTGTTCTACAACTTGTATTAAGATAACCTTCACGAGCGTAATTCCCGTTCTAACCCACCGAATTAGATTCCATATCAAATTGATTTGCATTATCTCTAGGACTCTAACTTTTTCTTCCATCATTTCATTTTATAAATATATATTACACACGCAGTTCATGTTGAAATGACATCATTTTGCTATTAAACAGCATCAAGCAGTAGTATATATATTCTTAATGTTGAAGTTTGCCCTCCACTTTTAGCATTATTCGTTCTCAGTTTGAAATATTTTAATCTAGGGAAATGTACAAAGAAATTCTTAATGTTTCATGTTTTTACAAATAAGTTTTTAAGCTTTCATTTAATCCATTTTAGTTCTTAATATTTTCAAATCGTATCAAATAAGTCCTTCCGTTAAATTTTCTATTACTATAGACATGTGTTAGCATATAATTGATCCGCATACATTCAAAAGAGACTTTAATGTTTATTACATATATGAATTAGTTCTTAATATTTTCAAATTGTATAAAATAAGTCTTTCCGTTAAATTTTCCGTTACTATGGACACGTATCAGCATATGATTAGTTTACGTAAATACAAAAAAAGTCTCTAACGTTTATTTATATATACAAATTAGTGCTTAATATTTTTAAGTTATATCAAATAAGTCCTTCCGTTAAAGTTAAATTTTCTGTTACTGTTGACACATGTCAGCATAAAATTGGTTCGCGTAAATACAAAAAAGTCTCTAAGGTTTATCTGTATATACGAATTAGTCCTTAATATTTATCTGTATATACGAATCAATCCTTAATATTTATTTGTATATATGAATTAGTTCTTAACATTTTTTATTTGGTTCATTTTAGTTCTTAACATGTTCACATATAACAAAAAAACTAATGGAGAGATTTTTTTACTATAAATTTATTAAAATATTAAGGATTAAAATGAATTAAATGAAATATAAAGGACCAATTCGTATATACAAGTAAACGTTATAAAATTTTTTGTACTTTTTCCATTGATCTACATTACAAATCCAACATGGAATTACATTTTCCAAAAAACGCAAAGTGCTTTTTTTGTTTCTTTTGATCTTTTTGCATGCATGACATATGAATTACGCATCTGATTCTTCTAGCATCCATATTCTATAACTAGGACCCGTCTTTCTACAAATTATTGAATATCTAAGGCACGAAATTCTTCACTAACATTGTAAATTTGGAAATAGACGTATATATCAAAAGAGCCCTAAGAAGACATGATACCAAACCTATACTTGACATCTATCTTCCTCATCTTCCAAGATTTGCTTTATCTACTATAAAAAAAGAGCTAGGAGGAAAGCATGATAATTATAATGGAATATTTTGATATTTGAGATAAGTTTAAATAAAGAATCAATATTTTAATATTTAAGTAAAGTATCACATTATATAAATTGGTTCATATAAGAGATTTAAAAAATTTTAAATAAAAAAATTAATGTTTTACAAAGTTGTTCAAGTAATTTTATGGGATGGCTATTACATTTCAGTATCAAAATAACTAAATCTCCTTAATTTAAACTTTTTGAAATATTAAACCTTTTCCCAAGTTCCCATTCATTGCAACTCCACACACAGCACACACACACACATATATATATATATATATATGACTCTTATATTACCACTTCGATAAAACTCTGTCTGCAATTTCATCAAGTCCATTTATTCAATCAGGTATTCAAGTAATTGAGCGCCAAGTAACTTAGTTCAGTCCGTAAGTCGAACACTCAATGACAAATCTTTCGTAACAACATTCCTCAGCTGTGTACTAGTGCATGTATAAATGAAAAAAGATTTATTAGTGATATGTTATGTATACATAAGGAATAAATACTACTAAAATGTTGACATAAATAATGATAGAAAAGATAGTTTCTAAATCAATTATTTTCTACTGAATTGTTTTTCATGTGTAAAGTATTTAGACATGTACACAATACATAACATATATTATCTACTTAATAGTTTTTTCATGTTTTTAAATAAAGGAAAGCTTTGCACAGCGACTACTATGGTTTATGCTCTTCTTTAGCTGAATTTTAAAAAAGGAATAGATTGATTTTTATGTGCTTCCCATAAAAAAATAAAAAAGTTTTACTGCAACAGCAAAGGGGGTCCCCTGCTAGGTGTGAGAACTACTCCATTTTCCAACTTTGCACTCATTGTGTTTATGTGTCTTTGTACTTTTGATAGGAAAGACATGGGGGATGTGGAAATACAAATGAAGTCCAACATTCATCCAACGCCCAAAGAACTATTGAAAGAGGGCCACCGTCACAGAGATTTGACAACTTTGCTCTTTAATCTGTCCATTGTCATTGTAAGTTGAGTAACGTTATTTTGAGTCACAAGGACAAAATGAGTTCAAGATTTGCCGAAAGAATTCATTCGGGGACCAGAATGGGAGATGCAAACGCGCTCATAACAATAATTTTAATACTATTGAATTTTTATACTAATTGAAGATTTAATTGATATATGATTCTATTATATATTACTATTTAAATATTTGTGATTTTTAATCATCCTTATTTCATTTTGCTTAATCAATAATATTTTTCATAATACATAGTTTATTTCCTAATCAATAATATTTCAAGAAAAGAACTTGAAAAACTTAAAAGGGAATGGAAAATTTGCATAAAATTGGACTAGGATTAATTAAAAGTTGATATAGATACATTCACTTTAAATTAATTTTAGGATTTACATTCCTAATCGGATTAACATTAACTTTTATGGCATAAACATGCATGAATTTTAATGTTAATTAGAATAATAAAATTTGTTAGAGGGATAAACTACTATCAAGCCTGATTCTTTCTAGGTTTTATAATAGTTTTTCTCAAACCTATCAATAATTAACTTTACCCATTTAATATTAATTCTCAACTAAAGTGTAAAGAAAATTGGCTTTTTAAAGGAGTTTTATAAGCTTTTAGAGTTGCCATTCAACCGTGTTATTTTATAGAAAAAGGTTTTGAAAAATCAAAGAAATGAGTCTAGGGGTTAACTTTTTTAAACCCTTATGGGTATCATGAACATTTTTAATGTAGATTTAATTTCTTAAAATTACCCTAGAAAATGAAATTACATCACTATTAATGAATTAGACTAAACTAAAATGGAAAAAATAAGATTTTTCGTTTTTTACGTTGCATTGGAGGTGCCTACATACCTGCTATTTAGGATTACACACATGTAGTTCTTTTTTGAATGTTAGCTGGTTAGTTAATTTTAACTTCTAAAAGTAGCTAAGTTCACGTTTTAAAATCGGTTCAAATTTACTTAAGGAAAATTTCTCAAAGGATCCTATATTTGGTTTTTATTTTTTTAAGCTTCTTATAAAAGTCCTAATTTGGAAAGATCAATTTTATTTTATCTTTATTGAAAAATGATTTCCTAAGTGGTAAAATTATTTTTATTTTTATTTTCATTTACCTATTCATTTTTTCATTTTTTATTCTATTTTATTTTTCTAAGTTTTAATTAGGAATGTAAAAAAAAATAATAATAAAAGAACTATTCTACCCTTTTTCTTTTGGTTCTCTTTTTTTTCTTTTTATTTTGTTTTTCTTTTTCTTTTTAAATTTTTACAATTACATTTACAATTAGAATAATAATATAAAAATATAGAAAAAAATGCTAAATCAAGAAACTAGGCTAAACTAAGGAACTTGCGTACATGGGTCAGGCTACAGTCTCCTAATCAAAGCAACGGGGGTCAAACTTAGATCGAGTTTGGTCACTAAGTAGTCTTCAACAATAGTAGCGGTGTAGATTGCTTAAGGATGATTTGAGCTTTGATTCAAGTAGGTGAGAGGATTTTCATGAGTTTTTTATTAGGCTTATGGGGGGTAGGGAGAATGTCAAAGTCAGGGGTGGTCATTTTACGGTGGTTCGATGTTAGTCCAATGCGGCAGTGGTTGGGTGGCAACAGCAATGATGTCTAGGTGTGTAAGGATAGTTAGGTTGATTGTCTTAAAGCATGACAAGCTTACCAGTGTGCTTAGTTTATGGTGGGGTCATGTAGTGGCGTTGGTTTTGAAGTGGTGATGTGGTTGGGGGCTTTACAGTAATGGTTTGTTTAAGGTAGTTAGGGGTCATGGTAGGCATTGAGATTAGCCATGTTGGGAAGCTAGGGTCTAGGGGGTTCGGTTAGGGTAATAAGGTAGCTTGAAGGGGGCTAGAGAGAGAGAGAGTAGTAGTGAGGGGGAGAGGGCTGACGATAGAGATAGGGAGAGCACTTATAAGTGTGAGAGACTTTGTGAGCATAAGGAAAGGAACTGATGATCTAAAATTCTTGTTTAAGCTCCAATTTATAGTTTTGGAGCTTAAATCAAAGATAGAAACTCATTAAATGCCATTAATCAAGATTGAATGAGGGAATATAACCAAGATTCGACACTTAGATTTGGGTATGATTTAGAGTTAATTCTTGGTTAAAGATTCTTTCTAGGTATTCAACCTTGCTCCAGATATCCAATAGACACTTTGGATTACATTAAAAAGCTTGAATCAAGGAATTTAAATGAGGAAAATTTGTGCATTCTGACTTTTCTCGATTTTTCAAGCTCGATTTAGAAGGTCAAATGGATGAATTTTAACACATTTTTTGTCTCAATTTGAAGTACTCCATGTGGAGAACAATAATCACACACTAATTGGCGTATTCTTGCATTGAAATTGTGTGAAAAATGAGGCCAAAGTTGGGTGTACGGACTAGCCTTAGTGGGAAAAAAAGGGAAAGGGAGAGAAAATGAAAAAAAAGGAGGGAAAAAGGGTGCTAACATAGCGCCACCAGGCCGAATCATGTTGTGCTACATGTTGAACACGTAGCAAAGGTTGATGTGTCATGAGCTACATGTCATACACATAGCACAATAAGTGTTACGAGGTGCTGGCGTGGTACCACATCAATTGAGGTCGATTAACGTAATGCCACGTGTCCTACGATGGACACATAGCCTAGTGATATCCTAACATATGGCGATATGTTTTATAATGCCTTAGGTGAGATTGAAACACAAGTTCCCCAAGGCAAATGCAATGTTAAGTCCATATGTAGTACTGTTAGGCTGTTAGTTTATGTTTTGTTCATAGTTGCAATTAAATTGCATATATAAAGAAGATTAGCTTAGGCTAAAATTAAATGTAAGCTCAGGCCTAACATTCATCCTTTATATAAAGCCTTAAAAATACTTAAACTTAATAAAAAAACTTATTTTTATTTAAAAAAATTTATTTATTTATTTAAATTTTATAATTTTTGTGATCTTTTCAAATTTTCAATTTGTTACGATTTTTTTTCTAAAATTTCCATTTATTTGTGAATTTTCAAAATTTTATATTTTTTGAGATTTTTTCTAAATTTTCTGTTTTTTGAGATTTTTTTTTCAACTTTTCTATTTTTTTTTATTTTTCAAAATTTTCTATTTTTTTGAGATATTTTTAAAATTAAGACCCCTTACCCTATTCTAAATAAAATAAAATAAATGCAATTATAAGAAGGTAAAAATAAAGTGTCTACAACTACATAACTAATACTTATAGATTAACTACTTAAAAGAGATGCTTCTACTATAATTAGTACAATAGTAATAGCAACTTAAAAGAGGAGTAAGTTATGGTGAATTTGAATAAATGCCAACTCATTAATTTCATTAAAATCACATAAGCATGCTTTAATTTGTTATATGATGGCTCAATCGAAATCTTGTACATTTGATTTAGTGCAAAATTTTACCTTGTGACATTCGTATTCTTAATTAATTTTTTTCTTTTAATTAATTTGATTAAATGCTCTAATCCAATTGTCTAATAATACACGAAAATGAAATAATCTATTAATCATTTTACGGTCCTTGAGAACAACCTTATTTTCCTTATGTTTCATTACTAAAGTGCAGAATCCACTTATTGGAGTGTTTTTATTGAAAAATCATTTTTAAAGAAAATCGACACTCATCACCCATGAGAAGATTACTTCATCTATTCAAAAACATGGTTCGTTCTGCTGGTCATATGAATATTAAAGTTTGTTTTCATACTTTTAGTGACTTTCTTCTAATAGATTTGCTCTTACTATGAATAATTCTATATTAGTGTTGTATTTTCATTTGTAACGCAAAACATTATGACCCTTTAAAACCTTAATTGTTATTGTATGGTTTTTCGATAATTTCTTTCTTATAAAGTACAAAGAACTAAAGGGTATTGAGGCCAATCCAATACAGCCACTCTAATACCTAAGTTAGTAAATGAATTTAGAAAGAAAATAAAGTGAGCAGTTATGGGGTCTCAAATCATCCTTATAGTGCTTCTTCTCTAGATTTATAGACAAACGTTGAGTGTTTGAAAGAGCAATTAATCGCATGATTAATGGGGATACGTAAAGACCTCTCAACTAGGTACATTCCACAAATGTAGGAATAAGTGGACATTTATGTAATATAATTGTGTTAAGTGATAATTGTTGACGTCACTTTTCTTAAATTCAAATCATATACGAATCTATGTTAATCAGCATTAGCTGACAAGTTAGTTACTCGACATGTCAGCAGCTAAGTGGATGAGTGAATGAAGTTCGACTATCAACATTTACCTCCCAACTCCCATGGTCAAGGATTCGACTAAGGAAGTAAATATTTTAATATTCTTTATAGGTTTGAGTGGGGAATAATTTTCTAAATGCTAAGTAATGTGGGATGTTCCTTGATTTCCGTTTAGAAGGATAGATCATATCCTCTCCGAAAAGCTGTAACTTTTCAATTTTCCCACCTATTAGAGGACTAAATGATAGTACATACCACAATTGTCACCCTAGCCATAATTATATAGCAAGCACTAATAATTGTTAGAGCCATAGCAATTGCTCAATTTTTGTCTCAAAACACATGTCAATAATCTACACCGTCATCTAAGCACCGTATCATTTCTATTAGAAACATGTTGTAGTTACAAGCATAAATCATCCATATTTAAGGAATTTTTCAATATTGAAAACAAATTTCATCTTCATTCACATCCATAACCTTTCACTTGCTTTCGACATTTCGTCTCCACCTTTAAACTCTTTAAAAAGTTATATCACATTCGTTATAGTCAAAATTAGGTATGGTTCGAAATATAATTCATCGACTTATTCTTTCAAATTCTAAAACAACTGAGACCAAAGCTACTTCTCTCCCCTAAAGAAGGAGCAAGACGGCATGTTCCTCGAAGAGCTCAGCTAGCAATATAGTAGAGCGATAGGACAAACTTGCTCAAATCAACTCTCCTACGGAAGATAAAGAAGGAAGATCTATGGCAAGATACTTGTATAATAATATAATTTACTTCAGTGATTTACCAGATGAAGTGGTCATTACTGCCGATAGAGTTCTTATTTCGAAATATAACAAATACTAGCAAGACCTTCTCGAAACATAGAATCTTAAGAGGCCAAGAGAGGAGGAAAGGGTGTGCTTTCCAAGGGAGCGCAAGTTTCACATCTATTTGAAATATCTCAACTTTAGACTACACTTCCCATTCTCAGCTTTTATTAAGCAATTCTTCAACTATTTTTGAGTTACGTTGAGTATGTTCTCACCAAACACTTATTAGCTTCTTATGGTTTTTAAGATAGTTAGTAAAGAAGTTAAAGTTAAGAGTACAACTCAATTATTTCAGTATTTCTTTATGATTAGGAGGCAGCCTGACAGCTGGTACATTGTGGTTGCTAAGCATAGGTAGAAATTCATGGACAAGTCAGAGTCCAAGATCCATAAATGGTATGACAAGTTCGTGTCTATCATTTTAGATGAAGACTTGGATTTTCGGACCTAATGGATTGAATCTATCTATACCAAGGATATCAAATTGATGGCAAATGATGTAGCTACAGCAAAGAAGATCTAAGAGAGAAAAAAAGAACAAAATGTTTTCTAGGACGTCGAGAAGATAATAAGGTGATATGAAAATGGGGAACTAATTTTCTCTGAAAAGTAAGGCATCTTAATAAATAACTGTCTTACCGAGTAGAGCTATAAGAAGAAAAGCCATTCTTGTGACAGTAGGGGAAGAATAGTTGACTTTAAGCATTGTTCAATATGAAAAATGATGTAAAACTACCAAATTACTGGCCCAAGCCAAAGTTGACAAATGTATAGCTTCTTGTGGTTGTTGTTACTTGATCGATTGGTGTTAAGAAAGTAGTAAAAGAGGTAGTAGAGAAATAAGCAGTAGCCTCAAAGAAGACCTCTTATCCAGCCGAGAGGCGACAAGGGAGTGAGAAAACTGGGAACGCTATGGCTATGCTGATCAAAGAAGTCACAACTCAAGAAGGTATTCCTTAAGTTGAAGAGTAAATAAAGCCTAACCGAGAAATCAACGGTTGCAGTGAAAATGAAGTCATACATTTAGAAGCTACCAAGGGACCATCGGTTCAAATGGATGTTATGTTAAGTCCCTACAAGAGAAGTAGCAAGGAGCTTACTGGCCAACCTCTTCCTAAGAAGTCTAAGAATTTGGATGAGAGGACAAAGGAGGCAATGGGGAACAAAGCTCTTAGCATCAGTAGCATTGAAGTGATCCTAAATAATAACGTAGGTGAGGATTTTGTTCCATTTTAAGGCCATAATATCCTCTACACCGACTCAACACTAAGCAATAGGACTAAATCCCTGACCTTTATGAAAGGTGTCATTCTTCCCAAGGATAAGGGAATTGTAAAAATAGATGTCAACAGAGTCGGAAATTGTAATAAGGCGCACATCATAACTAAACTGTATGATGTAAGTATCAATTGAATCCTTTCAATTATTGCACATTTTTTATTGCTGACAATCTTGTTCATTTATAAATTAGCAACCATGTTTTGATGGCATTGGATGAAGCCGATAAAGAAATGAAGAAGGTAATAATAATAATAATTTTTTATGTATTCTTCCAAGTGGTCTAGCAAATTCATCAATCCATATTGTTTACTTATTGCAAAAAATTGAGGATGCAAATAACTCCTCAAAGGCTCAAACTATGACTACCGAGAATGCGAGAATTAAGGCTGAGATAGAGGCTATAAAGTATTAGGATGAACTTGTCGTTGAGAAATTGGCATACTCGTTGGCTACTAATGAAGTCTTAAGCCTTAAGGCTAAGGTTGGTGAGCAATACAAAAGGGTTGAAAACCTAAAGGAGGAGCTTCAAAAGAAAAGAGAGGAGTGTTAGGGTTTAGGCCAAACACTTAGCTTAATGAGTGACTAGGAAGACAGACTTAGGATGAAGATAAAGGAACTAGAAACCAATAACTTTGGATTACAAAGTTGCGTTGCCAAGTTAGAGGAGGCAACAAAAAAAGGGCCTTCTATTGTAGAAGCGCTTGAAATCGTGACTCCTAGTTGATAATACAAAAGATTACTAAGAAAAAAGTAGCTAAAGGGGGTTTGAGTTGCAAGAGATGAAATCTTGAAGTTTTACCCTAAATATGATCTTTTGTGCTTAGACTTTGTTGACATCAATGATAAAGTCAGCGATTGTAATGTAGAAGCTAACGAAGATTTAAGTGTCAAGATCAATATGTAAGGTGATAATAAGGCTCGTATCGAAGATCCTGGCGATGACAAAAATCGTCTGTCCAAGGAAATCACCTATGTGCGTAAAGAGAAATCCACCTATTCCACAACCCTAAGCATTGAAAAAGAGATATGCTCCTGCAAGGTCCCATCCTTTGATTAAGGAAATGCCTCCGCAAAATCAAAGAACTTATTGCCTTAAGATTGTTGTATTATATTTTTTTATGTTGTATAGGCATGGTTTGGTTAAATGGTCGAACATTCACTATATCAATATCATCAACATTCCCTATAATGTGTTATTGAGTGGTTTTAGCATTTACATTTCATGCATTCTACAGTTTCTCAGCTTGTTTAAATCACACACCCTATTTCCTCAGCATGTTTTATTTCACACGTAATATTTAGGTGTCTTTTTTGAGGCATTATTTGTTAGTCATTTGAGATGTAGACTAATCGTCTTACTTGAACTTATTATAAAATTTGTTATTCAGCTTTTCGAGTAATTTATAAACTTTTTTAACCACGATAGGTTTGAACTCAAGTACTAGTTCATTGACTATACTGTTTGAACTTATTAATAATTTGTTGATCATAAAAAGATCAGGTAGAGAAACAAATCAAAGTTAACTTTGAACATTATTGTCTTTCGAAACAAATTGCCTTACAAAACAAATGGAAACGCTTCATAACATCAAGGGAATTAATTAAAATGAAGTTTCAAGTTCTTGGTATTCCATATACGATGGATGACTGCTCTATCCAACCATTATAGTCGATAGGCCCCTTCACCAACAACTTCTCAAACCCTAATAAGATCCTCTCAATTTACGTTGAGCTTCCTTTGTTTCTCTCACACACTAATCGCTTCTAGTGTCCAACAAACCAAATCTCCAGGCTAAAGAATCTTATGCTTTACCTTCTGATTATAATACCTGGCTGACTTATGCTGATATGCTACAACTCTTGCTCTTGCGACACCTTTGATTTGTTCAATTGTATCCAAAGTAGCTGTTAAACTAAGACAATTGATCATCATGTCAAAATTTTGCGTACGTAGATTTGGCAAGTCCAACTTGATCAGTAATACTACTTTCATGCCATACGCCAATCTGAAGGGTATTTCCCCTATTATAGTTCTGTAAGTAGTCCAATATCCCAATAAAACATCTGCCAATTCATCAGCCCATTTTCCTTTGGCTTGATTAACTTTCCTCCTTAAGCTATGTCAGATAATCTTGCTAATAGCTTCCATTTGCCCATTGGTGAGCTACAAATGTATAATTCAAGCAGATGCCATATTTCTCACAAGATGATTGAAATTTATCATTGTCAAATTGTGGTCCATTATTCATGATTGTCATAAATGGGATATCAAACCTTGATATTATGAAGTTGAAAACAAATGGCTCAACATTCTGTTTAGTAATCCTTACTAATGCTTCAACCTTTGCCCAAATTGTGAAAAAATCTATAGCAATAATGAAGAATTGTCGTTAGGCTGTAGATTTCGAAAATGGTTTGAGTATGTCTAATCCCCATTAGGTAAAGGGCTAAGGACTAGTTATGCAACACAATTCAATAAAAGGTATATCACTTGATGCCTCATGCTTTTGGCATTATGGATAATGCTAAATCGCTGTTTTTGCATCATCTTTCATTATCAGCCAATAATAGTCGATTCACAATGTATGGATATACAATGTTTGTGCCTTCATGTAGTTGCTACATACACCACCATATAGGTTAGATAACACCCGTGCAGCAACTTTTGGAGAAAAGCATCGAAGATAAGGTTAAGATATATTGCATTTGTACAGCTAATTATCTATCAATGTATAATTTGCAGCTTAATAAGCCAATCTTTAAGCCTCTTTCCTGTCATCAGGGAGCACACCTTCCTTCAAATATTCTACAATTAGATTCATCTAAGATTTCTCTTTTAGGCAAGGAAATAGGTCATAGCTCAACAGAACGATTGATGAACTTTTGTGGGGGAGAAACTCGACAAAAAGTTTGTTACTCAAATCAAGAAATGCCATACTAGCTAACCTCGATAGCTTATTAGCAGCAATATTCTTACTCATTGGTATTTGTATGAATAAAAAAGGACTAAAATTATTCCTTGAGTGCTTGTACTATCAATAACTACTTGCTCATTTCTTCTTCCTTCGTTGCATACTTCCCTTAACTTGATCCACAACAAGTTGCAAATCTAAGAAAACTTCAACTTTCTCAACAACAACTTCCTTTGCCAATTTGAGTCCTACAATCAAGGCTTCATATTCTGCATCATTGTTCTTAGTTGGAAATCCAAATTTAAGGGTATAATTAGCCTTAACATTATGAGATCCTTGTAGGATAAGATCCATACCACTTTTTTTCTCTAACTGAAGAACCATGGACATAAAGATTCCATATTGACTTCTTGACAATATCTATGTTGTCTTCTTCACCTATGAACTCAACTACAAAGTCCGCCAACACTTGAGCTTTTAATGCCATTTTGGGCTTATATTATACACTATAGGCACATAGCTCCAAGGAATATTTCATCATCTTTCTAGAAGAATCTAGCCATTGCAATGCCTACTACAAAGGTTTATCAGTAAGGACTACAATTTGGTGAGCCTCAAAGTACAATTTCAATTTCCTTACCAAGAGAACCATTGCTAGCACAAATTTCTCAATTTTGGTATATCAATGCTCCAGTCCTTATAGGACATGACTCATATAATAAATTAGTTGATGCTCTTTGCCATCAATTCGGACCAATATAGAGGAACGTTTTCAGCTACTAATCAATAAGTTTAAATATAAGTTCTCTCCTAAAATAGGTGACGAAAGTATAGGTGGTGATGCAAGAAATTCCTTAAGCTTGCTAAATGCTCTTTTGCATTCTTTCATCCACTTGAAATCTATTGGATTCTTTAAAATTTTAAAGAATTCTACGTACTTTTCTACAATCCTCAATGCAAACCTATTAAGGGCGGCTATTCATCCAATTAGCTCCCGAACCTCCTTGACAGTATAAGGGGACTTCATGCTTCTAATCACATTAATCTTCCTTGGATTTGCTTTAATATTGCGTCGAGTGACCATATAGCCTAAAAACTTACCCGAAGCAACACCAAAGATACACTTCTATAAATTTAGCTTCATATTGTACCTCCTTAAAGTACAAAATGTCTCCTCGAGATCAATGAGATGCTGATCCTTTGTTGTGCTTTTCACAATCATATCGTCAACTTACACTTCGACATTTCAATGAATCTGTGACTTGCACATCATAGTTACAAGCTGCTAATTAGTTACTTTGGCATGTTTTAACCTAAAGGGTATTACTACATAACAATATGTTCCAAAGTTGGTGATGAATGATGTGTGAACTTCATCTTCCTCATCTATTTTAATTTGGTTGTAGCTAGAAAAAGCATCAATGACAAAGAGTAAAGCATGTCTTACAGTTAAATTAACCATTTAATCTACTTTTGATAAGGGAAAGCAATCTTTGGGATAGGCCTTGTTCAAATCCATGAAGTCTATGTACATGTACTACTTGCTATTAGACTTCTTCACTAATAGACAATTAGCTAGCTAAGTCAGATAAGGCTCTTTCTAAATAAATCCTACCTTCAATAGTTTTTGGGCTTCTTCTTCAATGGTTGCTTACCTCTTAAGGGTCAAATATCTTTTCCTCTATTGAATCAACTTTGTGTTTGAATCAATTTGAAGTTTGTATACCATAATATCTTTAGGGATATTTGGCATGTCTGAAGGGGACCATGCAAATACGTCAGTATTATGCTATAAAAAGTCAACTAACCTTCGACGAATATTTACCAACAAGGGTTTCCCTATCTTAGTTGTCTTTTTAGGATCATCTCCCAATGAAATTTCCTTCATTTCATCTTCAACATATCTATATTGACTAAATTTCCTTTTGAGCAAGTTTCGACTTGAAAAATTTCTTCTCGCCTTAACACCCTTATATATAGTGATCTTGCCAATTGTTGATCTCCTTTGCATACACTGACTCCCATAGGAGTAAGGAAGGAACGATGCCGAATAAGTGTTGACATGGTCGTCCTATGATCATATTCTATAAGGATTAACATTTGACAAAACATAGCTATAAGATCTCAGTCGTGCTTTGATCTTTGGTCTTATATGATAAAAAACGTGTTAAAAAATAATGTTTGCTGAACTTTTAGTGTCAACGAGAATTTTCTTGACCTCGAAGTTAGCAATTCTCGTACTAATCACAAGTATGTCATCATGTGGCCTTTGAATGCTTTCAAAATCTTCTTTTGTGAAAGAAATCACAACATCGATTTTGACCTTCTTGCTGTGGATATTGCAAACATAATTAATGGCGCTAGTTGAACTCAAAAAGCTTGACCAACCTATAGTAGAAGGTCCGTCGATAATAGTGTTGATTATTCCATTAGGTACTCTATTAGTGTTCCTATCTCTTGCATCTTTCTCGGCAATAACTGCTTAAGTAACATTCTCCTAGTTTTCTTGTCTCTTCTAAGATGGTCACTTAATATTCTTGGCATTGATAACTCTAATTTTAAACATATTTCATAGGGTGATTTTATAGTATTTTCCGCACATTTTTTGTTTTATTTAAAGAAATTGATACTTAATTGAGTAAAATGTTGATTTCAGGGTTTAAACGTGTTCTAGGCTCGAAAACGAAGAAAAGGAATCAATTTTCACTCAATTCTGAGTTCAAACGAAGAAATTATGAATTTTTGAAGTTGTGTAGAAAATTTGCCTAAGTACAGAAAGTTACACGACCTGGGGACACGGTCGTGTCCTAGGCCGTGTCGGGTGACGAAAACAGAATCTTTGAGATACACTATAAAAAGACATCTTAGGGTTTCAAAAAAAAAAAGAGACATTACAGAAACAAGAGACACAAGAGAAGAGAGGAGATTGGAGAAGATCATTAATCAAGAAGCAAGAACGACATCGATTTCAAGATTAGAGAGATTGTTCATCAAATTAAGAGGGGTTTTTATGCTTTATTTTACGTTTTTGATGAAACTCGTTTTTAGATTCGTTATGATAGCTTAGAATTAGAGTATTTAGGATTATGGAATCTAGGGTTGCATGTAACCCTTGGATTGAATTATAATTTCAATAAAGTTTCTACCTTTTCTTGATTCAATCATGTTGTTAATTATGGATTGATAATTCTAGAGTGTCAATATATGATATTATGCATGTTAATTGAGAAATTGCATGTGTAATTAGATCTAGGCATAATTGAAGAGAATTACATGTATACTTAGAGATAAGATACATGTTTCTTCCGAAAAGTTGATTGTTTGCATGGGAATTCATTACACGTTAATGCGATTCTAAATTATATTACTAAGTGAAGAGATTCCGGTAAATAATTTAGGATTAGGGTTAATATGCTTAAGAAAGATATTAGCTTTAATTGTGAATCCCTCCGGTCAAGAATAATAGAAATTGAATTGGATATATTTTAAAAAGGTTACATGTTAAACACTAGGGGAAATAATTCCTAAATACATTATTGCATACTTGAAGTCGTTCGTAGTTTATTGCTTTCTAATTTGCTTAGTTAAGTCTCATAATTAGTTTAGTTTATTAATTTCAGTATTTTTAATTCATTCAACTCGACACAATTTTTTCGGTTAGATAATAAAGCTAAAGTTAATATTAGTACTCAAAATCTCTGAGGGATCAACTCGGACTCACATTCGCTATATTAAAACTGATAGGTGCGCTTGCCTCATATCAGACATCATGCTCCAAAAACTTATGTAAGTGCCTTCACTGAATTGTATCCTAAATCACATTCTTAAGTTGGATGCATTCATCAATGTTATGGCCTTTGTCGCGATAGAAATGGCAGTATTTGTTAGAATTTCGCCTTGATGGGTTTCCTTTCGTCCTCTCTAGTTACTATAACATACCTTTCTATCTGTGTAGCCTACCAATATATTTGAAATTGGACGATTGACTAGTTTATGAGCTGAATATGTCGGAATTTGTAGCCTTTTTTGCTTGAAGGTAGGACATTGATCATTGTCTGTTTCGAGTCAATCTTTTGCACTTCTCTTCTTATCACTTTTCCTGTCTTCTCTATTTTGATTGGCCTCTCACCAGGCCTTTATATTGTCCTCTTGTTGGATGTAAGACGTAGCTTTAGATTTGGCTTTGAACTCGACAAAAGTTCTCGGGTTACTCTTAGCTAGAGACTTGAAAAAGTCTCTATAGGACTTGACACCATCAATAAAGCTTTTGAGAGCTACATTCATGTCCGGTTCAAGAATTTAGACCATCTTAGCCATTAACTTAGCCAGATAATGTCTAATAGACTCATTTGATTTTTGCTTTATCGTGTTAAGGACTAAAGAATGCTTAATAGGAAGCTTACTTGCAAGGAAGTATTGAAGGAACACTTCTATTAGGTCTTCATAACACAAAATAGTGTTCGACTTCAAGTGTTTAAACCATGTACTTATTGCGTTCTTAGTATTGAGGGGAAAGCTTAACAAGCCACAGCATCACTTAAGACGTGTAACTTAGCCAAAGTACGATAGTACTCTAAATGATCTTTAGGATCCTTCTTCCTATCATAAGTTTCAAATTGTAGCAACTTAATGTGCCATAGTATAACCTCCTCCAAAATCTTTGGGATGAAAGGGCTCTTCTTAATTTGAAATTGTTTACTTGTTGTAGTAGGGGTACTAACATGCAAGGGTCTAACATGGAAGGGTTCAACATAGTACACTTGTTGTGGTTGCTTACCCTGTCATTTTTTTTTTTTTTAGTACAGGAGCCAAAGGTCCCATTGTAACTTCAACTTGCTTTTTTTCGGGTGAATAGATTAAGTCATCGCTGTTTATGGCATTGTGATTGCCATATTCTTTGTTTGGACTTAGGTAGGAATTATTATGAAGGAGATCAAGAATATCTTCATTTTTCTTCTTAATTCTTGGTCTTCTTTGGCTAAGTCAAGGTAAAGTTGCTCTAGCTTAGCTAAACGTTGCTTGTCAATGTGCCTACTTCCCCCTTCAAGATGGTAAGATGAAGTATCAGCACTTAAACTTTTAGTTATTCTTGTTCTAGCTATGTAGATGGGTAAGAAAAAACAGACAACACCATATGTTATTGTATAGTTTTTGGATAATTTCTTTCTTGCAAAGTACAAAGAACTAAAAGGTACCGAAGCCAGTCTAGTACAGCCTCTCTAATGTCTAAGTCAGTAAATGAATTTAGTGAGAAAATATAGTGAGTAGTTATAAGGTCTCAAATTGTTCTTACAGTGCTTCTTCTAAAACAGTAGTTAATCGTATGATTATTGGGGATACATGGAGACCTCTTGACTAGGTACATTCTTCAAATGTAGGAATAGTAGATAGTTATGTAATACAACTGTACTAAGTGATAACTGTTCATGCCACTTTCCTTAAATTCAAATTAATTAATCGGTGTAATCAAGAAGTTAGTTACTTGATGTTAGTTAAGAAGTTAGTTACCAGGTATGTTAGCAGCTCAGTAGACAAGTGAATGAAATTCAACTATCAACACTAATCATGGTGCTTTTCCTCAGTTGTATGTTTTTATCAATCTAGTGATTGTAGCAAACATGGAATCATCTTCTTTATAAGTCATAGCAAATTGAGTTGGTTCTTAGTCTTATTTTCTTGTTAGGTGACTCATATTTGACGGGAGTAAGTCATATCCAATTAAACATATTTAAAAAAAAAAACAATAAATTGTATCTCCCAAATACTTTATGTTTATGAATGAGCTTAGAGTATGCTTATTTACATCAAGTAGACTAGTAGGATTGACTGATCTTTTAAGCCTCCATATATAGAACTATTGAAGGACGCATGATTGGAATAGAAACAATTTGTGCTAAATAAAAATAACATTGAACCATAAAAGTGGCTAGCATTTCACATCCTTTTAAGTTGCAACAATAGCTTAGAGAACTCTTACACATATTCTTGGATGGATACCTTATGCTCTAAGCATATCAATTTTGCCTAAGCATTCCTTTTCGCATTGTTAGATAGAGTTGAGCTAGCAACTCAGCCTTGAACTCTTCCCACCTTCTGATCACCCCAATGTCAAGCTTGGTTTTCACCTCCTGGTTCTTTTTTGAATTAGATTTCCTTTAAATCGATTAGTACTAAACCTTACTCATTTAATACTGACCTTCGAGTAGGGTTTTAAAAAAAATAATTTTTTTATATTTTGAAAAATTCCTTGGAGTTACAACTTGATTGGAGTCTAGATAAAATTGGTTTTCAAAGCAATTTTCTAAAACGTGAGATCTGGATTTGGGAGTTATCTTATTAAACCTTAAATGAATACCACTATTTTAACTTTTTGAATTTAACTTTACTTTTCAAATAATACTCTTTTTTAGTTTCTAAATGACTAATCATACTACACACAACTGATTTGATTAATTTACATAAATATATACAAAAATGGAAAAAATAAACCTTTTTATATTTTAAGTTGTCCCGTACTTACGTACGAATGCCTATATATCCACTATTTGGGATTAGACTTCTATAGTTCTTTCACTAAAAACATAACAGGTTGAATTCATTTTAGTTTTAAAAAGAGGTCTAGTTTACGTTTTTATCCATTTTAAGTTTATTTAAGGAAAATTTTCTAAGGATCCTAATTTAAGATTTTATTTTTGAAATTTCTAACGCGCCCTAGTTTGAAAAGGTCCGTTTATTTATTTTATTGGAAAATTTGTTATCTAAGTGATAATTTATTAACTTTATTTATTATTTTATTTTTCTTATTTTATTTTTTTTTATCATTTGTTAATTTTTATTTTTGGTTCTTTAGTTAAAATAAATAAAATAACACTAAACTAAATACTTCTTCCCTCCTCTTTTTTTTCTCTTTTCTTTTCTCTCTGTTTTTTTTTTTTTTTAATTACAACTACATTTACAATGCAAAAATGAAATAACAATAAATAAAAGTAAATAAATAAAGAAACAAGACAAATAAAAAAAAAAGAAAACAAAGTCAAACCAAAGGTATGTAGGTCAAGAGTGATTCGAATTTAGGGCTTCGGTTTGGGTCGGTCGGGTTAGGTCGGTTTAGACAGGGTTAAACTAGGCTCTACACGGGTTGTAATAGTAGTAGCTAGAATGGTGTTTCAAAGGCCATTTTGATGGTCAAAAACGATTGGGAAAAGGTTTTTTTTATGAGTTTTCTATTAGGGAATGGGGGTTTAAAGGAGTGACGTAGCTAATGGTAGTGGTCAGAGCTTTGAGGTTGGCGGTAGAGTGGTTTATCACTTGTGGTGGTGTTTGTAATCACTAGGCTGTTGTGTTGTGTGTGGGTCTATAGATGGCATTTAGTGTTGCAAAGGGTAGTGTGAGCGGTTTGGTTTAGTTTGTGATTGTTGCTAAGTGAAGGAGAAGATGGCTGCTCGGAGTTGGTACCGTTGCTGTATGATGCCGTATGTAAGGTTGGATTATGAGTGGTTGAGTGGTATGTAGGAGAGTGCTACAGCAACAGCAGTGGAGTGGTTGGGTGATTTTGATGAGCGATAGAGAGAGTCAGCCATACGTATATCGTGTGTATTCGGTTGTATTTGCGAGTATGGTGGTGATTGTGTTTGGAGAAAGAGAGAGAGTCAATTGAGAAAGAGATAGCAAGTTAAGTTGGTGAAAATGATGCCAGCATGTGAGTTCAAGAGAGAAAGTAGGTCCAATCGTGTATGTCGTATTGCATAGGTTGTTGCAAACCGTAGCAAGGTTGTACAGTTTACGGTAAGACATGTTTAAGGTTATTAGAGGGTGGAGTTGGGTCTTGATTGAGGGGGTGAGAGAGAGAGATAGTAGGGTTGATGGTGTAGTGGTTAAGAGAGAGGGCGTTGGTCTATTGCGTACAGTGTGTACGTAAGTTTCTCCCTTGCCGTATATGTGTCTTTGGGATAGATGTATGGTAGTTCGATGAGAGAGGGAAAGGGAGTCAAAAGAGAGAGGGTAAGTTGTGTTTGTTTTTTTTTTTTCTTTAAGTGTTATGCGTGGGTGTTCGACATACAAGAGAGAGAAAGGAGGCCAAAAGTGAAGGTCAAGCCTAGAGAGTGGGAGTCAGTTGAGTGTCTTTTATATGTGTTTATGTGCATTGAAAATGGACTCCCTTACTCTACTATGTACATATGTCATTTTTTTTAAAAAAAAAAAAAGAGAAAGAAAAGGAAAGGGGAGAAGAAAATAGGGGGGGCGGGAAGAAAATTTGTTGTCATGGCAAATCACAATGTGCCACGTGCCATAATTAGATATGTAACCCAATTATGCTATGACATGTGGCAATATGCAGAGTGTAAAAAAGAAAAGGATAAAAAGCATCTTCATGCCTCCAATGAGTTTCAAACCCAAGACCTCTATTCAAACCCTAATGTAATGTTCATGTACTTATTTGTTATGCTGTTAGCCTATGCCTTATTCATATATGTAATTAAATTACACATATGAACAAAGCTAGCTTGGGCTAGATTCAAATCTAAGCATAAGCCCAACAATCCTCTCCTTATTTAAATTTAAAAAAAAACTATTATATTTAAACTATCTAAAAGTTATTATTTTCTAGATTCCTTAAATCTTCTATTTTTTTTTCAATTTTTTCTATCTTTTATGATTTTTTCGAAGTCTACTCATGCTCTTATGAAAGAACTAAGCTAGATTCAAGTCTAGTCGTCAGCTCATATAAAAAAGAGGGCAAAAATTGGATGTTTACAACTACCTTTCTTTGTGGCGAAGTTTAACCAAAACTTTGCCATATAGACAAAAAGAGATACTATTTTTGCCCCAAGGGTAGATTTTATCATAAGTAGCACTAACACTACAGCTAGCTAGCTATCTTAGGCTCAATCTATTAGGGATTTTGGTAGAGAGAGGTGACGCCCTAAGAGATGGTCAAAAGATTGAAAGAAGAATCGAAGTTTGGTCATGCTTTTGTGAGCTGATAAACTGAGGTGAGACGGGCGAAGCACTCCTTAAGCTTGCTAAGGCCCTAAAGAGGATGAAAAAACTTGGTCATGCCCCTAATGAGCTGACTAACTAAGGCGGGCAAAGTGTTCCTTGATCTAGCTAAGACCCTAACCTAAATAAAATGGGTAAACTCTCTTAGAGATGACTAAGATCCTAAAAGAATGAAATAACTTAATCATACCCCAATGAGCTGACTAACCAAGGCAGACAAAGTGCTCCTTGAACTAGCTAAGGCCCCAAAAGAATGAGAGCACTTAGCCATGCCCCAAAGAGCTGACTAACTAAGGTGAGACGGATGAAGCGCTCCTTAAGTTGGCTAAGACCCTTAATTGAATGAGAGAACTTGGTTTTACCCCAATGAGCTGATTAACTAAAGTAAGCAAAGTGTTCTTGGAAGTAGCTAAGACCTAAAACTGAATGAGAAAACTTAGTCGCGCCCTAATGAGCTAACTAATCAAGGTAGGTGAAGTGTACCTAGAGTCGACTAAGACCCTAAATTGAATGAGAAAACTTAGTCGTACCCCAAGGAGCTGACTAACCAAGGTGGCCAAAGCGCTCCTAGAGCTGGCTAAGACTCTAAACTAAATGAGAAAACTTAGTCGTACCCTAATGAGTTGACTAACCAAAGCAGGCACGTCTCTAAGGGACTAGCAACCTTAAGCTGGGATCAATTCGAGATAAACCTAGTAGTGCTCCTTTGAGCTAACTAACCTAGGCAAGAGTATCTCTCGGGGACTAACAACCCTAAATTGGAATTGATCTAAAGAACTTAGCCATCCCTCTCTCAACTCACTAACCTAAGTGAGAGCATCTCTCGAGGACCAATAACTCTAATGGTAGGATCGATCAGGAAAACCTGGTAGTGCTTCTTTGAGTTGACTAACCTAGGTAGGATTGTCTTTAGGATACTAATAACCCTAATGCTAGGATCGATTTGGAAAACCTGGTAGTACTCCTTTGAGCTGACTAACATAAGCGAAAGAGTCTCTTGAGGACTAGCAACCTTAATGTTGGGATCGATCTGGAAAACTTAGTAGTGTTCCTTTAAGCTAACTAACCTAAATGGGAGCATCTCTTGAAGAATAGCAACTCTAATGCTGGGATCAACTAGAAAAACCTAGTAGTGCTCTTTTGAGCTGACTATCCTAAGTGGGAGTGTCTGTCGAGGACTAGCAATCCTAACTTTTGGAATTGATGATGAGAAGAAGCACCCTTTGAGCTTGCTAAGAGGATTCGATAAAGAGAAGTGGCCTATAAGCTCGCTTGAGAGAAATTTGTAAGAGAAAAGTACTTAAAGGGTTCACTAAGAGAACTCGATTAAGAGAAGCACCCAATGGGCTCACTTGAGAGAAATTAACAAAAGGAAGCACCTGATAGGCTTGCTAAAGGAATAGAAGCACCTTAAAGGCTAGCGGGATCCTTAAAAATGAAAGATGAGATAGCACCCTAATGGCTAGCTAAATCCCTAAAAAGAATAAATGAGTGGGTTAATGTTACAAGAGTTAGCTAACACCTTAGAAAGATAGGATAGCACCCTAAAGGTTGGTTAGAACACTAAAAAGAATAAAAGAGGGGTCAACACTCAAAGAGTTGATTGGAACCCTAAAAAGAGTAAAATAGGCGTCAATGTTTCAAGAGTTAGCTAATACCTTAGAAAGACATGACAATGCTCTAAAGGCTGGTTGGAATGTTAAAATGAATAAAAGAGGGGTCAGAGCTTTAAGAGCTAGCTAGAACCCTAGAAAGATAGGATAGCGCCCTAAAGGCTAATTAGAAAGCTAAAAAGAATAAAAGAGGGGTCAGTGCTCTAAAAGCTAGCTAGAACCCTAAATAGATGAGACAACACCCTAAAGACTAGTTAAAACCTTGAAAAGAATAAAAATAGGGGTCAACATTCTAAGAACTGGTTAGAACCCTAAAAAAAAGGAAGATAAGGCAACGCCCTAAAGGTTAGCTAAAACCCTATAAAGAATAAAATAGGGAACAATGCTCCAAGAGCTAGCTAACACCATAGAATGATCAGACAATGCCCTAAAGGCTAGCTAGAACCCTAAGAAGAATAAAAGAGGAGTCAACGCTCCAAAAGCTAGCTAATACCCAAGAAAGATGGGATAGTACCTTAAAGACTAGTTGAAACCCTAAAAAGAATAAAAGAGGGGTCAACGCTCCCAGAGTTGGCTTGAACCTTAAGAGGAAATCGATGAAGGATTGAAGACTCCTTAACTTGGAAAAGTATTTACAAGAAGATTGTTAAAAAACCATTTATGAAAAAGGAAATAGGGATAAGCCTATTGATTTGAAAAAGAGTTGAAGGATATTAAAAACTACAATTAAGGAAGAATGATCTAGACTATTAAGGTTAATTTTTAAAAAATGACCACCTTGAAAAGGAAATGGATGACATGGATTGAAGTCTTGGATACTCGAGCCAACATGGATTAGACAAGAATTTTGTGACAAGCCTTTACTTTCTCTCTCTTCTGCTTTTTTCTTTTGTCTTTTCTTTTCTTTTTTTTTTTTGAAAGTTTTCCAATGGGTATAAATTCTTACTCAAGGAACAAGTTTATAACCACTCCTATCCTTAATAATCATGTAAGGTTTTTCGATGCCTTTAACCTTGATGTTGGGCTCTTTTGTGGGGCTTTGTGATTTTAAAGATTCCTTTCTTAGGGAAAAGGTAACCCATGATTAGTTTAGTCAAAGAGGGCTTCCTTCCTAACTTTCAATCTAGATTTTTCTCTCCACTACAATTCCAAAAATTATAGTCCATTTTGTAAGTGACACGCTTTGATAAATACATTAAGTCTTTTTCGATTCAATCATTATGAATTCGGGCTTTTGGTATAAAGTTTTCAAAAGAACTAATGAAGGGGCCTATTTTGAAAGAAATATTTTTATTTATTCTAGGTGTATATGTTAAGAACCTTAGGGAAAAATTAGAAGTATACTTACCTCAGTTTCAAGAATAATTTTTATTAAAGATAAATTATCTTTTAAGATTAGAAGTGATTTTACTTATATAAAGGCAGTATTGTGGGTAGGAAGGCTTCGTGTGATTCAATATAGGTAAGAGAGGCTTTAGAGTGTTAGAGTGGATATAAAGATTTTAGGTTTTTGAGCTTTGGAGTGTGATTTATGGCCTTGTGTTTCTTAGGGCTTTTTGGGCTCGAATTCCTTGCTTTTTGATTTAGTTTGCTGCCCCTATTAGGATATGATATATCTCTTGAGGCTTTTGTCTTACACCCAAGCCCAATTCTTTGGCCTTTTTTCTCCATCTTCTCTTTACTTTGCCCCACTATCTGTTGTTTTTCTTTTCTTTTCTTCTGACTCCAAGAGTGATTATTACCGAGTTTTTTTCTTTTTAAGTGATTTAAGGCCTTAAATCCATGGAGTTCTAGTGTATGGGCTTGAGTTGCTTGAAAATGAAATTGGCTCTTCTTCATTTCAAAGAAAAATAATTTATTAGAAATAAAAGTTGTTTTTGAATTAATGTTACTTAAACGAGCATAAACTAATCTTACCCTTATCTTCTAATGAATGACTCTAACCTCTGAATTTCCCCATTGTGGGGTGGTTCTTGATAGGGTTTAAATTTGAAAGTTCTCTAAATTGGTCCAACGAGGTTAACAAAGGGTAATCGTGTTTGAGATTTGAAAATGAATACCTAATTTCATTTTAATCTATGTATCACATTCAAAGTGGACCTCTTTTGAGGAATGAGTTGAAAGTATCCTCACCATTATGTCACTTAACTCTTAAAATGTCTCAAGTTAGTGTATAGGATATAGTTTGCCTCTTCTCATTCTAAACTTTTTAAAAGTGAGTTACCGATTTCTTAAGGAGGAATCCATGTTTATTCACCCAGGAAAAGATTAGCCTTTCCCCTCAGTTTCTCAAATCATGCCTCAATATTTAACTTTGTGGTTTTGTTTAGTTCATGATTAAGCTTAACTTTCTAAACAGACCAAGGGTTCTAGCTTAGATTAGTTACTTTTAGGGGTTGAGGATTGTGCTTAGGTTGGCTACCTCAATGGGTCGTGGTTCATGTTTAGATTAGTTGCTTGGTCTAGTGGCTTGTGTTCGGGTAAGTTACTTGAATGGGTCCAAGGTTAGTGTTTAGATTAAATTCTTGGCCAAGTGGCTTGTGTTTAGGTAGGTTGGTTGAATGGACCTAAGGTTGGTGTTGGCTAATTGGCTTGTGATTGGATTAAATGGGCTAAAGGGCTCATGTTTGCTTCTTTAATAGATCGAAGGATCTTGTGCGACTTGAAAGCCAAGTGTTTGGGCTAGCTACTTTAATGGGCTAAAGGCTTGAGCTTATGTTGACTCTCTAAAACCCTAAGGATTTATAGCCATTAGCAACATTTCTTTCCATTTTTTTTTTTCAATTTTTGTTTCTCTTCTTTTTTTTTTCTTTCTTCCTTTGTTTTCTTTGAGAGAGAGAGAAAGGTAAAGTTTTATTTTTAGAAAATAATTTACAAATAAGGAGGATGATTATTAGGGTTCTATTTTACAAGTCTATGGATTTTATTTACATTTCCCTAAATGAGAAGGAACAGTGGTTAAATATATGTTTATTGAAGGATTATTCACAAAGAAGGGAATTATAGAGAATGAAGAACAATGAACTAAAGAGGATTTTATTAACTTGAAAAAGTTAAAACACATAAGCGAAAGGTAGAGAACCAAACATTTATTCTAAAACTGGATATTTATTCTAGGCTTTGTGAATTGGAAAAAACTCAACATTAAGTCGCGTATATGAGCGTTAAGGTCCTCTATCATCTCATAAGTATCCTCAATGACCTGTGCTAGAAGGGATCTTAAGGCTTGGTTGTGAGCCTCAGAACACTTGAGCTTGTCTTTTAAGTAGGCAATCTTATCTCTCAACATCTGTTCATGAATCCTAGAGATGTCCAGTGGCCTAACATTCGCCTGATCATTTGCTTGGTTGTCTACCATCCTAAGTTTGAACATTTTATGGAGAAGAATCAATCATTAATGCAACAAAAGAAAAAAAAAAAGTGGAAATATGTAGATGTTAGGGTTGTTTGGGTTAATACATTACTCTTTAAGTTGCAACCCTACTGTAATTTTCAAAAACTTGATTGCATTAAAACTCTTAAACAATTAGTAAGGTTACAATTTTTTAAGGGTAGTGTATTAACTCAAGCTCGAAATGGAGTATATACAATTAGGGTAGGTTTTAAAAGGTTCTTAAGTTTTGTGATCTTATTTGTTTTTAGAAAATGTATTCATTAGTTACAATGAGCTTAAGGTAGCTATATTGGCTCTGAATGGTGGTTACCCAACAATAGCGAAAACTTACACAATGCCACCGGACCAACCCCACCCTACCCCCCCCCCCCCCCTTCCCCCTCCCCCTCATGTGCGCACGTGCTTAAGATGGCCTAGGTTTAACCACATCTACCCTGCATCTTTGATGCAATAAATGAACCCCCCATGTCCTGATGTATGTAATATGCAAAATAAATAATTAAAATAAAGTATACATATGAAGTTAATAACAAACAAACAAATATACAAACAAATAAATAAATGACAATGGTATTTTGAAAAGCAATTTTAATTTCGGAAAGTATTTAATTAGCTAACCTTCTTGACGGTCCCTAGTGGACTCGCCAAGCTGTTGAGCCTAGTTTTCACCTCCTAATTCTTTTTTAAATTAGGTTTCTTTTAAACCAATCAGTATTAAAACCTACCAATTTAATACTAACCCTCGACTAAGGTTTAAAGAGAATTGATTTTTTTTTTTTGTATTTTGAAAAATGCATTGGAGTCGCTACTCGACCAAAGTCAGGAAAAAGAGTTAAGTTATGACTAATTGGGTAGATTAGTTGTAACTTAGCTACTGGTCTATCGATAAAACTGGATTTCAAATTAGTTTTCTAAAATGCATGATCTGGATCTGGACGCTATCCTATTAAACCTTAAATGGGTACAACTTTTTTAACTTTCCAAATTTAACTTTGCTTTTTAAATAATACCCCTTTTCAGTTTCTAAACGGCAAATCATATTACACACAACTGATTTGATTAATTTACATAAATATCTACAAAAATAGAAAAATTAAAATTTTCCATACTTTAAGTCGTCTTACACTTGCGTACGGTACTTACATACCTGGCTATTCAGGATCAAATTTTCATAGTTCATTCACTGACAATATAGCGGGTTGAATTGATTTTAGTTTTAAAAAGAGGTCGAGTTTACGTTTTTACCTGTTTTAAGTTTATTTAAGGAAAGTTTTCTAAGGATCATAATATAAGATTTTATTTTCGGAAATTCTAAAGCGCCTTAGTTAAAAAAGGTCCATTTATTTATTTTATTGGAAAATTGGTTGTCTAAGAGATTAAGTAACTTTATTATCTTGATTTATTATTTTTTTCTTATTTTCTTATTTTTATTATTTGTTTATTTTTTATTTTTGGTTCTTTGGTTAAACTAAATAAATAAAATAACACTAAACTAAATACTTCTTCCCTCCTGTTTTTTTTTTAATTACAACTACATTTACAATGCAAAAATGAAATAATAGTAAATAAAAGTCAATAAATAAATAAATAAAAAAAAAAAACAAAGTTAGACCAAAGTTACGTAGGTCAAGAGTGGTTCGAATTTGGGGCTTCGGTTTAAGTTAGCTGGGTCGGGTTGGTTTGGATCGGGTTGGACTAGGCTCTACATGGGTCGAAATAACAGCGATTAGAATGGTGTTTCAAAGGCTGTTTCAACAGTTAAATGATCGAGAAAAGGACATTTTGTAAGTTTTCTATTGAGGAATGGAGGTTTGGAGGAGTGTCGCAGCTAATGGCAGTAGTTGGAGCTTCGAGGTTAGCAGTAGAGCGGTTTGTTGCTCGTAGTGGTGTTTGTAATAACTAGGTTGCTTTGTTATGTGTGGGTCTGTGGATGGCATTTGGTGTTGTGAAGGTTGGTGCAAGTAGTTTGGTTTAGTTTGTAATTGTTGCTTGATGAAGCAGAAGATGATTGCTCGGAGTTGGTACCGCCACTATATGTTGCCATGTGTGGTGTTGGGATTATGAATAGTTGAATGGTGTGCAGCAGAGTGTTGCGACAATAGTAGTAGAGAGGTTGGGTGTTTTTGATGACCGACAAAGAGAGTTGACAGTGCATGTGTCATATGTGTTTGGTTGTGTTTGCAAGTATGGTGGTGATTATGTTCGGAGAAAGAGAGAGAGTCAATCAAGAGGGAGAGAGAGCAAGTTAGGTTGGTGAAAATGATTTGGGCACAAGAGCTCAAGCGAGAAAGTGGGTCCAGTCATATGTGTCTTATTGCATGGGCTGTTGTAAGTTGTAGTAAGGTTGCTTAGTTCATGGTGGGACATGTTTAGCGTTGATAGAAGGTAGAGTTGGGTTATGATTGAGGGGGTGAGAGAAAGAGATAATGGGGTTGATGGTGCAGTGGTTAAGAAAGAGGGCGTTGGTTTGTTGTGTATAGTATGTACGTAAGTTTCTCCCTTGCTATATGTATGTCTTTGGGATGGATGTGTAGTAGTTTGGAAAGAGAGGGAGAGGGATTTGAAAGAGAGAGGGTGAGCTATGTTTGGTTTTTTCATTTTTGTGTATTATGCGTAGGTGTTCGACATGTAAGAGAAAGAGAGAAGAGACCAAGAGTGAGGGTCGACCTAGAGAGAGGGAGTTAGTCGAGTATATTTTATGTATGTTTATGTGAATTGAAAATGGACTCATTTCCTTTGTTAAAAAAAAAGGGAAAGTAATGGGAAGAAAAGGAAAGGGGAGAAGAAAATGGGGGGAAAGAAAATTTGTTGTCATGACAAATCATAAAGCACCACATGTTACAATTAGATACGTAGCCTAGTGATGCTTTGACATGTAGTAGTACTCAAAGTGTAAAAAAGAAAAGGATAAAAGACATCTTCATGCCTCCAACGAGTTTTGAACACAAGACCTCTAACCAAACCATAATGCAATATCTATATGCTTATCTGTTAGGTCGTTAGCCTATCCCTTGTTCATATGTGCAATTAAATTACACATGTGAATAAGGTCAAGCTAGATTCAACTATAAGCTCAAGCTATATTTAAATCTAAACCCAAGCCCAATAGCCTTCTTCTTATTTAAATTTTTTTAAACTATCTAAAAATTATTATTTTTTAAATTCCTTAAATCTTCTATTTTTTTTTCAAAATTTTCTATCTTTTGTGATTTTTTTTATTTTTCTTAAATTTTCGATTTTTTTATTTTTTTCTAAATTTCTTACTTTTTTGTTCTTTTCCTATTTTTGCATTCTTTTTTAAATATCATTCTAGGATTTCTTATTTTTGAGTTTTCTTAATTTTCTATTTTTTTGTATTTTTCCTAAATTAGCACCCTTTTTCCTAAAAATAAAATAATAAATAAGGTAAAAATTGGGTGTCTACACCTAGCACTTCACCTACCTCCATCAACCCATCTCTTTCGACATAAAGTGGTCATAGAATATAAGAACATTGGAGTCGCCCTTAGTTACGATACGTCATCCAATACCTTAACTACATCAAGTATTGCTCTAGACTACAAAGGAAATTATCTTACTGGCATTCTTAGACCTACATAAGGTTTAGATGTAGGCACATTTACCTTACCATAGCCCTAACACAAATTGATCCATGTTGGGCCTTAAAAAGCTATTGAATCTAAGCCCTTAACTCTTTCAACACTTTCCTCAAGTCCTATACCATCTCCTCTATGGCAACATCCTACCTTGCTAGATCATTGGTAGCTTGATTCAAGGCGATTATCATTTTTCTTAGAAGTTCTTTTCTTAGCTTCTCCAAGCCTTCTTCTACCCCTTGAACTCAATTCGTCATATCAGTCATAGCTAACTTTATCTAAGCTACTTAGTTTCTAATGAGGCTCTACTTCCTCAATTTCTTTCTTTAAGGGGTAACTTACCTTCCACCATATAAGTTAAATCGATAGGTCATGCCAAGAATAAACAAGGCTTGCCATATTTAAGGAATGGGTCCAAACTCATAGAGAGTCTAAAAAGGTAAAGGTGGAATGTACATAAAATAAGTAAAACCTATAATTAGCTCACAAGATATGACGTATTAAGGAACAATCGAGAACTCACAAATCAATTTGGTATGATATATGAGCTAACTCAATGAGAGTACTTACCATGTAGCCTTACTTAAAGGTTAGGATAAGAGTAAAAGGAAAAAGCTAAGCAAGCATGAGGATGCTTACAAAGGACAAATGTAATATATTCTATTTGATTCACTATTGTGGCTACAATGTATAAAAGGTATTTATACCTAAAATATTAGAGCAAGCTACTATAAATGGAAAAGATTAAAAGGATAATGTCCAAAATAAGTAAAGTACAGGGAACATAGAAGGGTATAAATGAAAAATCAAGAAAAGAAGAGATTATGGTGGTAAGATCCTTTACATAGGTGCTTTAACATATGGCTAGTAGCACGTGGCAAGTTCTTCATAGAAACAGAAAAAAAAAAGTACAGTCAAGTTATTTGATGCCAAGTTGAGCTGTAGATACTTCCAAAGTGAGTTCAGCTTGGGCATGATCTGGACAGTTTAGAAAATAGTTTGAGTAAGTCAAATTGTTGTCTAAGTGCTCCATAGGTTGGCATTTAGAGATAATCGATAGCCACGGGAGAGTTTGGCTTAGACAGGATAGTAGGTCAACAGTTTAGAGAAGCTTAAACTCTTCAGGCATAAGTTAGAATGAGAGCATACACTTAGCCATGCTCTCAAGCCCTTGAGCTTAGGCTCAAGTCAAAAGTCTAGTGGCTGGATTCCTTTAATTTCCTCCAGGCTGATTGAGATTTGGGATCAAATTTACTTAATCCTCACTCTGTTCTTCTTCAATAGGTAGGGGCTGAAGTCTGCAACATTAAAGATATCAAACACTCCATAGTCTTCTAATAGCTCTAACTAGCATGCATTGTCATTTATCTTTTGGTGTATCCTAAAGGGTCCTTCAGCTCGAGTGAACAATTTGTACTTACTCTTATTAGGAAATCTCTCTTTGCTTGAGTGCAACCATACTTGATCACCAGGATGAAACTATTTGGTCTTCCTTCCTTATTGTATTAAACCATTAAGTGTGTAATTTATTATTTTTATGCAACTATTTCAATAAAAACATTATAAATTACACAAAAATTATAGGATCCTAAAGTAGAGAAAGCATGCAAAATATACACTTATCACCTACTCCCAACTTTAAAGCTTACTTATCCTCAAACAACTTTAAACAAAGAAAAGGCTATGGGGAAATTTCAAATCCTCTTATTCGTTAATTTAGTAAATTTTGCCCTACCTAAACAAAGTGCAAATTCATCAAGTTATGGTTTATACATCACAAGGAACATAATAAAGCTACATTTCAATCCTAAAATAAACCACTAAAGAGGAAAGAAAGCACATTCAACCATTATCAATATCCACTTTACCTATAACATCGAATCTTTAAAGCTCAATGGAATTGATTGTACTCTCCTTACTTCATTTCAAGCTCAAGCAACCCCTTCATGCCTCGTTACTAGTCAATCAATCAACATGTGGACAAATCACTAACAATAGACTTAAGCTATTAATCAATTGCTTAATAGAGTTGGATCACCTTATTTGAAACAAGATTCTTTTTCTAAGGATTACATATAACATTAAGGACAGATACATGATTAAACGGTAGTGGTGGGGGGGTAGGAGGAGAGGCAAAACGAGTATCATAAAATTATCAAATCCATGGAATTATTATATAAGAGAAAAGATTACAATTTTAAAATGCTAAATATATATATTTAAAAAAAAATCATCTTATTCTAACATATCGCTATTTTTCGTTTCTACCAATCTATGACATAAGCCAGAAATGGTATGCAAGCATTTAAATTCTAGATTTGAGGAACATTAGCTTCATAATGTCAAGCTTGTATTTATTATTTATAGTGTTATAAATAATTGGTACATAAGAAAATACAAGAAAACAATTATGAAAAACTAAATTAACAGAAAAAGATAAAGAAAGGACAAAAAGAAATTAACTCAATAAAACAATAATTATAACATAAAAATAGGTTATACAATAAAAAAAAAGAATAGTAAGAAATGAAAGAAGACGCAATAAATTACTGATAATAACTTGCTAAAGTCTTCAAGCTTATAACGATGGTGAAAGTAATCCAAAATTAGAAAACTTATGATATTTGATTGTATCTTTTGGTCTTGAAAGATGCCTTTGTATATATGATTAGTTTTTATAATCAATAACTTTCTTGTTGAAAAGAAAAAGAAAAGAACAAATCAATTAAAAAAAAAAGAAAGAAGGATTTTTCTACCAACAAATTGGATAGAGTAAATAATTGATATATCTAAAATGAATTACACATATGATAAATTCTATTCATCTAATCAGATTTGAATTTTTTGTCTTTCTTTTTTCTATCAAAAAGAATTTTTTTATTATTATCTTAAAATAAGAATATCTACTATAAGTACATAACTACTCAAAGTCATTAGCAACTACCATTCCATTAATAAGATAATTTTTCTTTTAAATAATGATCCAAAAAATTTTGTAACCATTTAAAACATATGAAAAATAAATATTTACAACTACCAATAAAAGGAAATTAGATAAAATACTTAGGGAAAAAGAAAAAAAAAAGTGCACAAAAAAATTACAAAAATACCATAATATTAAAAAAAATCCCTAATCTATGGTATACGAATTCAACTTTAAGAAAGCCATTTTTAAACATTGACTATATTCAGCTTTTAGAAAGCCCAATTTAGCATCACATCTTAATTTAGCTTTTGGAAAGCCAAATTTAGCTTCAATTGCTAAATTAAGCTTTCTAAAAGCTGATTATGTCAATAGACTCATCTCCCCATTCTTTCTATTCCACTATCATCTCCAATACAATTATTATATATAAAAATTCTACTTCAAAATCAGTTTAGAAAATACATAGACGGATCTAATACACCAACCATAGCCAAAGCTTCCTCACCCATTGCATAATGGTTTCGAAACTTCCAAACTTAACTAGAACTCAACCAATATTCATCAAACATAAAATAATGAAGAAATTGAGCAAGTGTATGAAACATCCAAAATTTCACTATAGCGGTCCAATATCAAGCATATATTTGTAATCCTTTATAACATATATCAATATGCACTTCATAAACTAACCCCAACTGTCCGTATACTCCTTATCCATTAATGTAAACACTAATGGTACGATGTAGTTTGCCTTATCGACCCCAGTCATAATGAGAAGCTCATGTTTAAAATTCTCTGATAAAAATGTTCCATTAATTGAGATGACTAGCTTGAAAGGAAAAAGAAAAAAAGAAAAAAAGATTCACCACTTACATGAGGATCCTATGCAAAGCACATGTCAGTTATATATGAAATGGAGATGATTACATCATCATTCCTGTAGTGGAGAAATGCTTCATTACATGGTTTGAAGGCCTAAGATACCCTATCAAAAAACACATGACTTAGAGTGTTACTATCTCACTACTTCCATTCAACCATCGTACTTAGATTTGCCTCCTACATATCTTACAACAATTTAGGGAGAATTGCATAGGACTCCTCGCACTTCTTATAAACCTATTCAATTACCTTACACTTATCCTTCCCAATCCTTTTTAAGTGTATAGTGTACCCAAACATCTTACATATTGTTGCTTGCATATGTCTAATCTTAACACTTTGGGAATCTTTTACCTCTATAATAATTTAGTGGGAAATGGTGGTCAAGTCCAACTATGGATGATTTTAGCTAATAGTAAGGTTAACACATGTATGAGGACCCTCAAATTGAGTAATCACAAAACAACCAACCTGCTTTTTATAGCATGCCTAAAGCCTCAATTTACAACCTTACCCTAATTAGTGCATTTAATAAACCATAATGTTGGTTCTAACTCTACCACTACATAGTCATGGTGATTCATTATGTGGTGCATTTTCATAGTATGTTGCAAGTGCTCTTTTTTGGGAAACCTTATACTGACTTTAATTCAACACTGAAGCTCTAATTGTTCATGTTATCCTCACATGAATTATACCTATTATTCACACTAGCAACATAGAATGGTAGATGTTCCAAACTCCCAAATGCATTCATATTAGTCGAGAATCTACTACAGCAATCATTCTTCATACTAGACCCATTTGGCTTATCCTATGTTTGAAACCAATGCTTGCTTCTTCTATTACCATCGTTTAAGTCCATATCACCTTCGTCCTCCAATACTTTTGCACATGCCATATTGTTTTCGATATCTATCTCTCCATTCCCTTCATTTGGTGGAATAATATTAGGATTGGGAAGGTTTTGATTCCTACCTACTTCTTAAGTTGTTACGATTGGTTTAAATACTTGCACTTGAGTCTCAACCTAGCATTTATAATCATTCTCCTATAGCACATTGAAATTACCATCATTAATAGGAAAATTATTTTCATGAATTTTAACATACATCTCAACAGACCCACTAACCCTACTACGTCCCTAATATGATGACAACATTTGTTGAACATCATAGTCGCCATTCACTGATACAGCATCGAAATAATCCCTACTAGCTCTAACAATAGGGCATTGATGGATCAGCTTAACCTAATGTGTGGTTAAATCAACCTGAACACGATTACAAAGATACTAACTAATTGATGGTAGTTTACCCCATATGGAATCCCAACTATTATCATTGGCCTCTTATTGTAACAAACCCCATTCTCCCCTTCCACAATGTGTTTATTTGTGTAGCAAATTACTTATACTTCACTCATTTTTAGACTTGCCTACATCCAACAATTATTTTACATAAGTTTACATTATGATCACGTTATCGTTGAAGACGGCTTTTCATAAAACCTTACACCTAGTGTATACTTCTTAATTGTTACCAATTCATACGTAGTCTTATCATACCTTAGGTTTGTTTTATGTAATGTCCACAAGATCCAATAACCATTTACAAATATCACCCACCTTTTATAAATCATCTAATTAGCTTAAATTATTTACACATATATCACAATTTTTAAAGAAATTTCTAAGCTAGCTTGACATTTTTTTTTTTCACAATTTATTGAACTAACTTATACAACACATCACATTCCTTTCACTAGTCTAATTATATGTTCATATTAAACCACTTGTTTAAACAAATGCAATATGCATATACAATGTAATTAACCACACAAACACATACACAAATATATATGTACACATATGTATATCTTTGTACATACTTGCTTCAAATAAAATAATACATATAAATATAGACACACATACATATATATATATATATAAATGACACATAAGTACATATATCCACAAAACAACATATCGCATTACATATAACACGTGATATATTGTATGAAATGATGAATTGAAGAGAGAAATACCTTTGATTTAAAAAAAAAAAACCACTTTAGAGAGATAAAATGAGAGAAACCCATGCAAATCCTCATAACACCCACAAAATGCAAAATTAGGAATACTGTAGAGAGTTAGGATTGGAAAACCTAACCTCGAATCAATGTAAAAAAAGCACTTAAGATGGAGGATTTAAGGAGTGTGCAATGGTTTTTTTAGTTTAGAGAGATAGAGAGGCTACTGCAAATAAGCGAGAAAATTGTTCAGCATAATTTAAGGCACGACAAAATCTAATTTTAAAAAGCTGATTTTGTTAGTAGACTTGAGTTTGGCTTTTGGAAAGTCGAATTCAAATTGAATTCAGCTTGCCAAAAGCTAATCTCATCTACCTTAAATCTAGGATTATTTCTAGATCACATTATTTTTGTAATTTTTTTTTTCATTTTTGTTCCTTTTCCCAAAATTCTTCTCATGTCATTTTTTTATTTCATACCTTTTTTTTTTCCTTTCATACAAACTAATGCTTTCCTTTTCAATAAAACTGTTATCTAATTTGATGTTGTAATTTTAATAAAAAAAAAGTAAAAAGAAATCAATATGAGTGGGCTTATTTCCTAATAGGTTTTATAAGACACAATAGAAAATAATATTACATGGTTGTAGGTTTTGTGAGGCCTTAGAGACAAAAGAAATTAATATTATTGTTGTGGTAGTGGGTTTTCTAAGGAGGAATTGACCAAACATGTATTGGCTTTGGAAATAGACGAAAAGAAATTAAAAGGCTAAGCTTGGTTATGTTTACTAGAAAAACACATCAGTAGTTGGGGAAAGGGAGGGTTGTAGAATAAAGGAAAAGGAGATTTAGCTTATGAATCATTACATATTCTTTTGTTACTTAAGACTCTTACTTTAAGCTAAGGGGCTTTAGCCGCTTTGGGCCCTATCCCTATATAACATCCATTAATTAAGGACGAGGTCCTTACATTTTGTACATTAGACATGCATGTATATAGTCTTAATCCATATCACAAGCACAATATCACCAAGTAAATGATAAAAAATTATAAGATTTTCCTTTCTAAGCTTTTCCCGGCTTTTTCATTTTTATTTTTCATTTGATTTTCTAATTTTAAGGACACATGCCTCCCCTTTTTGATTCATTTACATTAGGTAGCTCTTTACTCCTTACCTTTTTCATAAGTTGGACAATAAGGGCTCATGATAGCAATTGGCCTCTGACCACCCCAAAAACCTCGTAGACCTATTCCTAGTCGAGGTCAACCTGCCTTACCCAAAGCCAATCTAATGTTGGAAGGTCGAGAAAGGAAAGAAAGACAACTCAGCAATAGTTCTATCAGCTGCCGAGAAGAGCAAGGATCATATAGCCGAGGTCCTAAGTCCAAAGCTTAGCTTAGCATGGCATGAGGAACCTAACGTCGAGTAATCCATGAGTTTAACAATTGTGGACTAACCTCATTGGGAGCTTGGCCGAGCATAATAAGACTTCAAGGAATCCAACCCTAGCTTGAACAACTAGTTGTCGACCTAATCTTACTTAGACCTGACTTACCCTAGAATGGCTTAAATACCCTATACGCTGACCTTCTTATTAAACACACCGTTTAGCATAATTTTGTATACTTGTAAATATTTCATTAACTTTAATTATGGGCCTACTTTAAGGTTTAAAGCTTTGCATATTATTTACAGTTTTGTCACTAAGGTTTTGAGACTCACTATAGATAGCAACTATTGTAATTGGCAGCCAACGTAGTTGAACATTTTGAAGTAAGAATATACTTGATATCTTTGTAAGTTGTTCAAGCTTATGTCTCGAATTATGGAGTATTGTTTTACTTTTTCTTCTTTCATGTGTTCTTAGCAGTCTTCTTTTTAAGATTATGTGAACCCCTCATTTGAGTGAGTTAGTGAATCGTATCTAACTCCCATTTGAGACTCAAGTGTTGATTTAGTATTCGTGAGTCATATTAAATCCTATTTGGAGCTCATCTTCCTAATTGTATTCGTGTTTTGGTGCATAATATCTATACACGTTCACATTCAAAACCCCATTCTACTTACTAATTCCTCACTCCTATTGAACTTTGAATACCTACACATAGCTCGTATCTATTGTGTACCTCGATTCGTATCATCTTGAATTTTTTTTTTTGAACAACTCACAAAGATACTAAGTATATTCTTCAAAATGTTCAACTATGTTGGCTGCTAATTACAATATAGTAAGTCTTAAAACCCTAATAATAAAACTAAAAATAATATATAAAGCCTTAAACCCTAAAGTAAGCCTACAACTAAAGTTAAGGAAAATATTTATAAGTATACAAAACTATGCTAAACGATATGTTTAATAGGAAGGTTAGCGTATAAGGTATCTGAGCTGTTTTGGGGTAAGTCAGGTCCAAGCAAGATCAGGTCGGTAGTTAGCTATCCAAGCTATGGTTGGATTCCTTAAAGTTTTATTGTGTTTAGCCAAGCTCCTAGTGAGGTGGGTCTACAGTTACTGAACTCATAGATTGCTCGACATTAGATTCCTTGTATCATACTAAGTTAGGCTTTGGACTTAGGACCTCAACTATTTGGTCCCTAGTTTTCTTGGCAACTTAGTCCCTGTTCTTCTTGGCAGGCGATAGAATTGTTGCAGAGTTGTATTTCTTTCCTTTTTCGACCTTTTAGCATTAACTCAGCCTTAGGTAGGGTAAGTCAGCCTCCACCAAGAATAGGTCTACAAGGTTTTTAAGGTGGTTGGAGGTCAATTCCTTTCAGGCTCATAAACCCTTCTAAGAATTATTCATTCAAAGAGATGCACCATGCACTTATTGGGTGCCTTAGATTTCACCCTGTACTCATTTTTACTTTATTTTATTTTTTGTTGGATTAATCATTTAGTTTGGGTATATTTTACCCCTAACTTTAGTTCTTTTCGTATTTAGGAAGAAACATTTAAGGTAAGCATAAGTTTTCCATGATTTGCATATTCGGCTCTTAGAACTTCAAAAAATAATGCATATATACTAGTCAACTTAAAAATGCAAAGACCTATTCTCTAATCAAGGACATTACCTTAATCCTGAGTTATCAAATCTTAATCTAAACAAAGCGTTAACTAAACAAAGCAACAATTACATAACTTAACTCCAAAGAAGTGAAGAGTATCCAACACATGATCAAATTGAAAATGGCACTAAAATTGAAAAAAATTGGGTCAAAATTTGCTCTTTTTGTAAGAAATACAACTAAAGTTCCAAACTTTTTGAAAAATGTTGGTGCTTATGAAGCGAATATTAACAATAGCATGGATCAATTGTTGTTTTCACACAATATGCACAAGAATCAAGATATAAGTAAGTTGTATGTAGCTAACACAAATATTAAATGTAACTAGCATATAGGAACATGTGGATAATTAACCCAACATACTCTAGTCAACATAGAATCCGCTAACTACACCATCATAGATTAGCTAACATAACCCCCAACTATAGCTTAATATAAAATCTACCCCTAACTTTTAGGACAAACAATCTCCTCATTATTTAACACAAAACATATGAATAAAAGGCAAACGGAAGGAAGGAACGAGGCTCCCCTAAGGTATAGGCGACATGTTGGCTACATCCATGCAAGCCTCTAATATGCTTTATGCTCTTAAGCTCTAAGCTATCACTAAAGCCTCACCACCAATGCTATAAAGCACTAAGCCTACAAGCCTACATTAAAAGGAATCAAGGAATATCATAGCACCCGATCCAAAACATGTTAAACTGAAAGAAATTGCTAAAAATATAAACATAAAGGAAAAGAACAAGAGTAGAATACTAATGGTAGGTTACCTCCAACCCAACGCATGTTTTATAGTGTCAACTCGACTTTTCCTACTTCATTCCCCTTCTAAAGGTAGGTTAAATCTTTGAGGTTTCAAGTCATTGGCCTCTTTTCTCTTCACAAGTGCCTTATGTTGCTTAACTTTACTAAAGTCAACTCCTACTCTAATTGAAGCATCAAATGCTATATCTAATTTTGTAGATTGAGGGTCTTTCCTTTTCCATTGCGTGATATTTACATGCAACTCTCTATTCCTAACCCTCAATACCATCTTGCTATTCTTCACATTAGTCACAACCTTGGTAGTGGCCATAAATAGGCACCTAAGGATGGGAGGAATCTTTAGATCTTCCTTCATATCTAAGACTACAAAGTCTACAAAGAATATGAACTTATCTACCTTAAAATGCACATCCTCAATCATACCTCAGGGTCTCTTGATAGAATGGTCAATTAATTGAATTGTCATCTCAGTTCTCCTTATTGCATCCCCCAATCCTAGTTTCTTAGCCATAGAGAAAGGAATCAATTTGATACTTACACCTAAGTCACATAATGCATTCTTAAAATTTTGATCTCTAATGGTGCAATCCAAAGTGAACTTTCTTGAATCATTTAATTTGAGAGGAAGTGTATTGGTCAATGCTTCTGTACATGCTTGAGATAACATAACCATCTCTTACCTATTCAACTTCCTCTTCTTTCTCATGACTTCTTTCAAATAACGCTTATAACGAGGCGTTTACTCTAATACATCAGCCAAAGGAATGTTATTTCCAACTTCTTAAACATCTTTAGGAATTTCTCGTACTCTTCATCATCTTTTGTTTTCTTCATCCATCTTAGAAAAAGGACCGGTGGTACATATAGCTTGACAATAGGTTTAACAATTTCAAGAGTGATCTCTTGTTATACTACATGCTCTTGTTCACTTAATGTAGAAGCTTGAGTTTCTTGAACATCAACTTTCTTACCTAACCTTAAATTCATTGCGTTTGTTGGCTTAATTGGGGTGAAAACTTTCATAGCACTTTGAATATGTTTTCTTAGCCTTTTCAAAACCACCTATAACAACTCAATCGGAGCTCCTCTCATTGAGGTATTGTTCGCTTTAGCATGAGACACTACATGGTTTTGTCCCCTAGTATAGCAGCTTCCTAAGAGGTCACCCATTTTGGGAATATTATAGCTTAAGCATGTTTAACTTTGGAGTTTTGACATATTCTAAACCACTACACCAAAAGACGTCTCAATAATTTAAAATTGCATCACTTAGTATGTAAGGGGTATTACAATCTACTAGCTTGAAGGGCGAAGCCTTGCTTAGTTGTTGTCTTAGACATGTATAACGAAACTAACGAGAGCATCAATTGCTACTTCCTACTCTAACTTCTCCTCTTTTTCCACCACATCACTAGCTACTAGAGAATTGCAATCAAAACCAGCACCTTTGGTTATAGACATTAGCTCTTTTTGTTCTTCCTCATCCTCGATAGACTCATGCTTATCTATCTTAGTCTTATGCATGACATTGAGTTGCTTCTCCTCATCACTCCAATTGTCTGCCAACATTAACTTGTCATATCCATTCCATTGAGCCCATTAGTCCTCCTTCACACTCTCCTTCTAACCTTATTCATCATCTCTTCAACCTCCTTCAAAACTTCATGGAATTCTCTTGCTAAACCTCCCATGACGAACTCCTCCTCCACTAGCTCCTTTATTACAACATTACCTAAATTATCTCAAGTTCTGATCGTAATTGCATACTCTTCAACTAAGGTCACATTTTTCTTAAGTAATTTAGTAGGATTCTATGCATTCTTCTTCTGATAGGAATCCTTTTGTAATTCGCATGAATTTGCCACTTGCAATATGGTAGCCATAAATTCCATTACTTCATCCAACTGAGTCTTTAACTTTTAGATGATTGATTGCTAGCTCTCAATTTTTTCCTCTTACTTCTGCTCCAATTCCCTTAATAACTCCCCAGCACTCTTCTCTTTTTTTTGAAACTAGGTTCATATTTATAGAAGATCTTGTAGCTTTTCTTTGCCTTTACATTTCTAAGTGATGATGCCATTCTTAACTTGAGGGAGCTAAACTAATTTCAAGATTACCTCTTAGATATTGATCATTCACATGTAGCCCACCACAACTAATGCATCCAATTAGATAAGAAAAAGGAGATCAAATAAATGTATGGCATGCCAAATTGTCAATTGTAACGACCACCTGTACTAATGGCATGCTTGTTAAGGGTTGTCCAACAGTTAGTTCAATCCTCATCTTATCAAGCAGCCTTAGCCCTTTGTAGAATATCATCACTTGAGGCCAAACAAGGTAATCATGATATGGACATCTACTCATTAAATCTTTCTATCTCAACCAAGCCTTTAATAACAACTCGCCTTTGTATTGCTTGGATGAATAAATCTCATCTTGAAGTTCTATAGTGCAACAAAATGGAAAAGACCATGCTTAATCATCACCCATGCTTTCTCTTTTAGCTCAAAACTTGTTGTGGTGCTTGGTAATTTGTGAATCAAAGAAGCTCCAATGGTTTTACTAAAATAAACTCCTACAAAGAGAAAATTAAAGAAGTATAAATTTGAAAATAAAAAAGATACTAACCAAGAACAAATAATTAAAATAAAGAAACAAAGCTAAAGATAAGAACTTTATAACTGAAAACTACTATTCACAACAAATTAAAAGTAAGAAACATTTAAAGAAAAATGAACACATCCTCTAGAAAAGAGGATAGAAAAAGACAAGTGAAGGAAATATACATTTGGAAATAAAAGAGGTACTAATTAGAAATAAAGGACAAAAGTGAAGAAATACAAGTAAAAGAGCAAACTTAACAACTAAACTCATATAAATTGCTATTCACAATAAATTAGAAATTAAGATATGCAAAAATATAGAAATAACTAGTCTCTAAATAATCCTAAAAACTGAAATTAACATCGTCCAATCTATGATAATGGTGTCAAAAACTTGACTCACTTTTACTTGCACTTAAAAATTAACAAAAACTACATAATTTTACAAAATCAAATTAAAACGAGTAAAAAACAGTAAGTATACTAGGTCGTACAAGTAGTATAGTTAGTAAGTCAAGATTGTATCCCATGGGGAATAGTATACTAGCTTTCGATCATGATAGAACCGTCTAAAACTAAGCGAATTGATAAAAAATGTTTCCTCTTTTATTTTATATAAACCAAAATAAGCTACTCTAATTAAATGGGATTTCCAACACTAAATTGAATTCTATCAAAAACCAATTTATCAGAACATTAATTGGGAGTCAAGTATGCTGTTAGCCTATATCATGTTTGCATATGCTAAGTAATTTGTTCCTAATCCTCTAATCTAATTAAAGTTTTACCCCTAATCTAAATTAGTCATTTATAAAACGCAACTGGAAATGATCTTTCCAAACACAGTCCTAACCTAAAATGCATTCCAAAATTTGCAAAACACATGCTATGTGAAATTGGAATCAAAACTCATCTACAAATGCATCGACTAATAGCACAAAATACTAACTAAATACTCCAACACAAATCAATTCATGATATTAGCAAAACTCAATAAAAACAAGTTTCAACTACATCCATAACAGAGAATGAAAAAAGAAACGGAAAAACCTTATTTTGGAGATCCCGTATCTGAATTCATGTGCAAATGAAGTGTCCGCTTCCGTATTGGAATCCTTCCGAAAAGCTAGGAAAGAATAGGCTACTGCACTTAGAAAAATTAAAGCCCTAAACTATTCTACTAAACTCTACACTGTATTCTGCTTTCTGTCGCCTCTCGACACTTTTTCTTTTTCTGTCGCCGCTTCTTCCCACAACCGAATTTTTCATCTCTCGGCGTGAATTGTAAAGGGTATAATCCGGTGTGCTTCTGTCCCCCTTGAAGCATTCTCTTTGAATCCTGCGGCCTTGTTGCAATTGTAAGAAGGTAACAAGTGATTCGGTGGAATAGGTCCACCATAAGCCTCAAATGTCAATTGGAACATGACAAAAAGGATGGGTCTCACAGCAAGCTTTTGGATTGCAATGAAATGTCTTCTCCTGGACGTGAATAAACATGTGGAAATATCAATTGGTTTTGTCTCCAATTTGTCAAGTAGCCCACGTGATGATTGTGTAGCATGCTGTCCATGGTATAAGTGAAATGGGATTGTTGATCTGCTCCTGGACCCGATGATTATGTAGCATGTTGTCCATGCTGTCCATGGTACTAGTGGGCTCGGTTCCAACATCCGCTTCCCGTATAGTTTCACACTTGTAATAGATTACGTATATATTTTTGCATTCCATATATTTTTCCTATCACAAGTATAAAAAAAGACATATTAAAAATGGCATATTATCAAGTTTTTACATGTAAATACAAAATTAGCCATTTAAGCTATCTTTTTAATATTTTATTATATTGACCCATCAATTATGTAATTTATTATTTTTATATGACTATTTCAATAAAAGAACTATAAATTACACAAAAATTATATGATCTTATAGTAGAAACAATATGTGAAATACACACTTACCACATATCAACTCAACATGGGATACTCCTAATCGCTATTGAATCTCAGAGATAATTACAAACTGGGATAATAAATATAGTCTTTGAAAAATCTATTGATTCCTTATGTTCCAAAACATCATAGCTCAGCAAATAAATATTAAGTGAGTTACTAATTTAAAATTCCTGCTATGTAAGTTTAACTTAACACCACATGAATCAATAGACCAAAATTATCCCAAAATCACATCGTTAAGGAATTGGAAAACAAAGTTGAACTCAATTCCAAGGATGGACATTTGTTAAAGACGTAATACACACATTTCGAATTTCAATCATGCAAAATAGCACGTTAATCTACACCCAAAATAACCTTAGAATACGTTTCCCCGTAATCCTTCAAGACTATTTAGTAGTTTTACTAAAATCGACAAAATCAGACTAAAATTGGGGTTCGCTATTGCACGCATCTCCAGTCATCGACAGCCACCTAGCTGTTCTTGCCCAACCAAGGTGGTTGGCACCGCCACCTCTATCAGCCGTTGAAGAGCCACAGTAATAGCTTCCCGTTTACTACCTGAGTCACGAGTGGACTCGATTTTTGTATTTCTTTCTTTCTTTCTTTTTTTTCTTTTTTCTGTAATCCCCCCATATATCTTTGAATTCCTTTGAATCGTAGCTATTGCCAACTCCTAAATGTTCGCGTGTAATAATATTTATTTAGAAATGGCGGAAGCGGGTAGGGTCGACGGGGAAAGAAATTTGTGAGTGTTTTTCCTCAAATCTTACTTTTTGTAAGTTTGATAAAAATGAGATAATATACTCTCTCTCTTCCTCTAATACTCAGCACTTGTCGCTTCGCAACTTAGCTGTCTTATCGAATCTCTTACTAACAGAGCAGCAAAAACAACATAATGTCATGTTTTTATTTATTTATTTATTATTTCTTTTTCCGAATTGCACAATTACGGGTGTCTTACCCATTTCCACTTAATTATATAATATAAGCGTGTTAATATATATAACTTATATTACGTGTCCATGTCCATACCATACTCTAAAAATGCATTCTCATTCATAGTTATTAATTTTATAAGCTAATTAGGCTTATCTAACATCTTGTTATATATTCAAACTCAGTATTTGAGTTTAACATCATGTACAGTTTGGCCATGTAATTCCATGACTGACTCATAAAGTTGGCATAATTTGGGTAATATCAATTGGAACTCTAAATTAGTAGCTCAAAAAACCATGGGATATTACAATTCAAAAAGTTGATGTAAAAATTTTAGAAATTAATAAATTGATGCAAATGGTAGCAAATCATTCAAGTAGGTGAAGACTGTTATCTTCAATCTTCATTGTCTTATCTAACTTTTAAAATGTCAACTATTTTCGTATTATGTGAACTTAACTTTGGTTTATTAGAGTTTTCAAAAAAATAATGAAAGCTTTTTAACTGTAATATATTGGATATTGTCCCCAATGAAGGTCATTTCTAGCGATTACATTAAATTTTTCATTTTTTAAAACTTTTATAACGAAATATATCATTGGTTGGTTGAAGAATAAATACATGACATTTTTTTATTGTACATCTTCATGACAAACTTATTAACGTAGATAGAAAGAAATATAAATTTAATCTACAGTTCGTTGTTATAAATGTACACGACCATTAAGGTGAATGGTCAATTAATATTAAAGATATGTTTGAGTTCATTTAGTATATATATGGAGATGAAAGCATAATGAAATTATTATATGATTTTTCATAAAAATAGAATGACCATTTCTAAATTAGCATTAGAAGAATCCAAATTTTCAACACTTATAAAAGGAAACCAATTTATTGATTCAAAAACAATTTCACCGGCCAATAATCTTAGATTAGCTCTCTCTGCACCCATATTGTCTACTTGACAATAGACTTGATACATTTAACTCGTCAAAATACAAACAAATTTGATGATCAAACAACTATTGTGCAAATAATCTAAAATTAAAGAATAACTTATCTTAAAACACCTAGTAAATTACCCAAAAATAGTTAGCAAATTAAACTAATCTTTTTCTTTTCTTTTTTTTCTCTCAAAAAGTATAAGGCAAAACTCCAATCTAAATGAGTGGTTCAACATCCGTGTAGTCTTGATTATCATAAGGGTGCTTGGCCTCATGATGTTGTAGGCTGTTACACTCCATGTTGCTGCCTTGTGAACGTATGTGCTGGCCTCAATTACTTCACAGTTAATTTGCAAATTCTTTCTCCATCACTTTGTGATGTTTAAAAATGCAGACAGTTTCTAAGTAACTGGTTCGATGAACTTGTGAATATGGATAAAATTGCAAATTGTTTTTATTAGGTCCCAAGGGACACTCTTGTTATCACGTTCTATTGTATACGTCATGGAATTTGAGAACGAGCCTTTGTATTAGTTCATTCCAAATAATGTACATGAAGCGTCGCTAACACAAGTTATCCTATTTAGTTATAACTATTTTGTATAGTACTCAACTAAAAGTTAAAGAAGTTGTTACCGCTATATCATTTATGTACAACTCGGTTTACTAGGAGGTATATGGGGATATGGCCACCTAGGCAATCCCCAATGTTGTAATCTTGTACATGGTTATCTTTTATGTACAGCTTAGCATGTAGGTAAGAAAATAAAATCAACTTGAGACTATCAAACCCTTAAGTTTGTCATGTTGGTTATGCTTGCACCTACACTAATAGTAGAGGTACTAGGGCATTGGAAATGGTGGTCATAGAGTAGTAGTTATAATACTCTACGGGGTTATAGAATGTAAGGTGATATGATGTGCCATCTAAGTGTTGAACCGCCAAATGCAGATATGTGGGTTGTCGATTAACTTAATGTTGTGATGTAAACTGATCATCTAAAAGGAAGTGACAATTGAGCTAAAATAGGGGTATGGGACACTATTATGAATTGTTGTAGATCAGCTGTATTGATGGTTCACATCAGCAGTGACTATAGGATTAGATGATATATTACATGCTTTAGCTTTATATATTACGTGTACATGTATATGTATCCATGTGTGTGTGAGTGTGTGTATACGTATTATATAGAGAGTTTGAGTTCCCACCAGCATAAAGACTGCTATTTGCTACATCTAAATAAGATATTAAAATGTTGTTCATTGCATTTGCATTAAGTACTGTGTGATATTTCTGGCATGTGATGCATATGCGTATGCAATAGCTACAGTACTAGGTTCTATTGCTTACGCTTTGTGGAGCTTATCATTTTTTGGGTACTTGTTTTATGATTAATCAAGACTAGTATGATGACTTTTGGCTATGACTTGTTTTATAGGATCGAGCGGATGATGACAAAAAGGAAGGACTATCTTATAGTATTCACCATGTTTGGTAAACTTAGTTAGAATTTATTAGTGTAAGAGACTTTGCTAGTGTCATGATCGGAGGCTAAAATAATGATTTAAAATTTCCATATTACATGTGTATCTATAATACGAATATTGTCTTATAAATCATATATTGTAAGACTCTAAATAATTAATTAATAAAATTTTCAATTTTTTATTTAATTAAATTACTATAACATATGAGTAACTATGGATGTTCAATATTTCACAATCTACCAAAATCGTAGAGAATTGGTATTTCCTACCAAATGCTAAGATAAAGTAGCAAAGTTTTAAAATTTACACTTATGAAAGTTATAAAATCTAAATATAGTATTAATAATTATATATAAAAATTCAAACTATTTACACAATCTATCCTCAAATTCTAACTTTTAAGCACATTGATCATAATACTTAACACTCAACTCTTAACCTTTACTCGATTATCTAGTAACCTACGAAAGAAAACTGTTAGGGAATGAGCTACACGAGCTTAGTGAGTTATTCCTCATATTATACTAGCAAGTAGGTTATCAAACAATTTATTATTAAATATATGAATACATAAACAAGTAGTATGCCAAACAATATATATATAATTGACCGATGCTGCATATAACATTAGATTTAATACCTTCTAAAGTAAGGATTGGAGATATATTGGCACTAATCACAATTAAGTTCTAGCATTTGGGGCTTTTAACTATAAATTTAAATTTCGTATATCACAAATTACGTTTTCATTTCAAAAAATGCAATAACACAAAATCTCAAGTCTAGCAATGAGCTAGTTCACATAGTCCACACTCACACCCTACAGCGATAGTCTCTAGATACGACCTCCAACAACCTACGGTTAGCATCTCTAACACTAGACAAACCCATGAGCTAAGGGTAGGGTTTTGTTTTACCAATACTCCTATATGTACTAATCAAATTATATAGTAATCTATCCCTTTAAGGCCCTTTATTACCAACCACATGAGGTGACAACCAAAATATTATATGCAATGTTTGTGCTTATGCATAATCCATTTAATTTTAGTTAAGTCGAATATGATTAAATTCATTTAGGAGGTGATAAAACAATATCAACAAATCATTCAATTATGTAATAATAAATCAAGCAGCTAATTATTTACCTATTATGTTTCACAACATTTTGCACAATATACAACTAATATTCAAGCATATGTATAACATAAACCTCTATGTATCAAGTTATTAATATTTACTTTAGATATATTAATTATAAGCACAAAACAAGAATAGAGTTATCGAAAGTACTTACTTAGTTAATGAGTCTATCGACAGTCATAATAGTTCGTTAGATAAGTTAGTATCTATATCGGGATCGTTGACATTTAGGGAATAAGAAAATAATAAATATCTAAGTGGAATAACTAAGTTATTTTTATAATTGATACTAACTACTTAATTTAGTTATCTATTCTTATGACATGCTCCGTTCGAACTTTTTCATTAATTACGTATAATTTTTTTAATTTGATTCTGATTTTTTTGAACTTATAATCTATTTTTATTATTTTCGGATGTACTTTTTCTTAGCAAGATCCATTCTAAACATTATAACCTACATTTTCGATTATGATGTAAAATTGTAATAAATTTTATTATTTTCATTTAAGTAACTATAAAATATTATTTTAATCTTTTCTTTGCATATTTATGCTTTAATAAATATTTAAATTTTATATTATGTAATTTTATTATTTTTAAGTCTATTTACTATAATTTAATTATTTTTGCTAATTTTTTTACATTTAAGATTTATTTAATTCATTTTTCTACTTTATTAATTTTCTAATAAATTAATTATTTTATCATTATTTTTAATTACGAATTTAATTAATTTTAGCTAAGTAATAACGTGGTAGCATAAGGGAATGTCGCATGTCACTTTTGAATTTTTTTGTACTTTTTCCACATTTTCTTATTTTTTTTATTTTACGTCATTTATATAATAATATTATTATTATATTTTACAAAATTTTGTAAGTTAGTATTTCTTATAATTTTTTTAAAGTTTCAATATATATATATATATACTCGTATTTACTTAATTACTTTATTTATTAAATTAATATTATAGTATATTATGTATTTACTATTCAATTATACTCGTTTTTCTAAATATACCAACTATTCATATACGTATTTTTGTACATATGATATACTTATATACTATAATAACATAACCTTAAATATATTATATATATACTATACGTATGGGTATATATATAGGTAATTGTATTTTGTACATATAAATATATATACATATATATATACTAAATACTTGATATGAATAATATTATACATAAATACATATACATATATATTACATCTAAGGCATATATATACATAATCTATATAATAAAAATACAACATAAATACACTGTGGTATGCACTTATACATACTGAATACATATACCCTTTATTATGCACATATTATATTATACTAGTATTTTGTATTTTGTAATTATATATACATATTTCGGTTACATATATATATATATATACACTATACATGTTATGAAAATTATACAACCCTAAATACACTTATGATATACACGTACATGCATGTATACTATATAATAAAATACTAGTCATATATATATATATATATATATATCCACACTTACACACATATATATATGTATATAAGTAAGGAAAATATATACTATATATATTATTATAGGCACATACATACATGTACATATGCAAAAATTTGTTATACTAGTATTTTGTAAAATCCAATGTTACATGTATATAGATGTAAATTATATTTTAGTATATAGACATATATGAGCATATATATACAAGGAAATACTAAAACCATATATATAAATTCTAAGATACATGTATTTAAAAGAATATATAGAAATGACTATTATAAAATACATATAATATACATAATAATTACCATACTTGTAGAATATTCTTATATGAAAATCCTTAAGCTTCTTCTCCTTGGTTGTTGTCTCTAAGATTTCTAGAAAATTGAAAGAAACAAAAGGGATGTTCATAGTTAAAAGAGGAAAAGAAAATACAGCTAAAAGTGTTTCTTGGTTTAGTTTGTTTTCTTTTTCTTTTCCAGACGTGTAGCTCCAAAACAAGTAGCAATTAACGTGTTTTAAAGATGGAAAAAGAAAGAAGAAATCCAATGCTAAATGTTGTATTAATTATGATGGGACAATGCTCATCATTCCTTTTGTTTTTCTCTTCTTAATGAAACACATGTAAGTAGAACAAAAAGCACATAGGCAACTAGTGGAAAAATCTGGAGCCTCACATGGCAATGTAGGGAAAAATAGGAAAAGAATAAGGAAAAAGAAAAAGCAAAGGAAAAGGAGGAAAAAGAAAAATAAAAATAAAAATAATGGATTTTTACAAATACAAAAATTATAAATTTAGTATTTATAAAATAATATTGAAGTTTTATAAAAATTTATTAATTTAATTGTTGCTCATTATGTTTATAATATTTACGAGTTATTTCATCGTGTTCATTAAAACTTACACGTAATTACGTGTTTTAGCCAATAATCGTATTCGATTAAGGTTTTATTACTATTAAGTTATATTTATTTATTTTATAAGTTTAAAGTTATAATTTTAGGGTTTTCATTAAGTTTGAGTTCAATTTTGGTTATTTACATGTATTTAGGGTTTGGGTTGTCATACACAATTTAGGTTTCAATCAAAATTTTAGGGTTTGTATTCCTTATAATATATTCAATTTCATAATTTAATAAAATTTTTATCTAATGACTCATAAAGTTATCTATAATACTAAAATTCAATTTTACTTATAATTAGCTCAATTCGTAAGATTTACAGCTAGTTAGTGTTTTCAAGGACTACATGGTTTCATTAATGTAAAATGCTATATAGTAAATTAGTTAGTTGAACATTTTTTATTTCTTTAAGCTATGTGAAGTTACAACTGTCTAAGAATTTATATATATGTTCTAACAAATTGTAGATTTAACACTTGTATAGGGTAATTTTGGTAATTGAGCTTTTAACCCAGTTTAATACCATAGGTCAATATCTTAAGCTAATAATAAAGTTTGTGAAATTAGCTCGATTAGGGATGTTTTAGGGAGATCTAACTTAGTAGGCTTAAAATGGGGATTATCAAACTAGATCTTCTACTTTTAGCCTTGCTCAATTATTTCATGCGCAAAAAGTAGACTAAAAAATGATTCTTTTAGGCCTCTTTAGACTTTTTCTTTTTTCGACTTACTTTGGTCTTATTAGGCCTTAGAAGGTTTAGTTAGTCTTTAAGCTTAATGATAATGATAATGATAATAGGCTTTTTTTAGCTTATAAAAGTCTTCAGCATACTTAAGCCTATGAAGGCTAAAAGAGAGGATAAGCTTTAATAACATGCCTTAATCTCAGCCATTCATCTTGAAGTAATCTGACGGATAAGGTTGATCCCTAAATTCTATAAATAGGATACTTCTTTAGTTATTTGAGTCATATTAAGAACAGTAGCAAGCTTGAGACAAACACTGGAGCTTTACTAAAATCACTTTAGAGAAGATCAAATAAGTAATCTGATCAATAACATTGAATTCAATCCATTGCTACTTACACGCATTTGAGATACCGAGTTTGCTCATTCTTTCTCTCACACCTCTTCCTAACAACATCCCTCAGCGTGTCATCAACTTAAGATATCTCTTAAGTCAATTGACATGCCTGTTGCACATGATCGACTAGCTATAGTAACCTCACCACACATTATTTGGTGACTCCATTAGGGAAAGAAATACTTGATGGAATGGCACTTTCATGCAAGAAGACTGGGAATGATGGGCACATTTAGGAAAACAAGAGGGTTAAGTAAACCTAAGTGACACAAGGTACCAATTCATCAATTACTGTGCAAACATAGGGAATCATATAAGCACCTAGAAACATGCAAGCACTAGGAATTATGTAAGCACCTGGTGTTGTTCAAGTAATCGAGGCTATACAAACATTCGGGACTTTGTAACCACTCACTACTAATAATTCACCTATACTACACACAATATAAGAAAATACTTATATGATAAACCAGCTCTTTACCACTTTTCATGTAATTCTTACTAAGCACGGCAGCTGCAATTGCCTCGAATATTGATGTGTTACTTGGTAGGACTCTACCAACATTGGCCAAGGCAACTATTTCTTTAGCAAACTTTGCTCTATTATCTTGGGTAAACCTACAGGCACCTACTACTACAGTCGTACCTACTCGTATGTCATTCGGGATGGTCGTACGTATACCAAACATGTAAGTCCCAAGATTTGCATCTCTTGCTATCACCTTAGAAGATGCTTAATACCATGAATAAGTTGTCTAACCCCTACGAATGATTAAGAAAGGCAACAATAGGACACTAACCACCTATTACAGCACTTGACCCTAACTTACCAAATATCTATGGTTTAAGAAGCAAAGGGCCACCTGAGAAAGTCCTCCTATTCAAGATGCAACCTATAGCTACTAATGATTAGTATGGTTGTACTTCGCAACCTCGTACATATGGACTAAGCAATAACCAATCTTACAACTACTACTTCGTCCTATGTAATAGAAGAAGATATGGAGGAGTATATGAGGCAAATGTAAGTAACACCTTCTACCAATGTTCTAAATTTGAAATTTTAATACCCATAGGGGACAATCAATTATAGCTAACATCACCATCTGAGAAACCTTTGTTGTCAAGTGATTGAAGCATCCTCTTGACACATATCTTTTAACTACCATGGTATAACTATCATTACTACCATGGTGATCCTTTCATGAATATAATCAAATGTAGCTAACATTGCCACCTACTATCCCTTACTAATAATCTCTACAAAACCAAAACTAGCGTAGCTAACATTAATGTCTGATCAAGTGTAGCTAATGTTACTACCTGCTATCCCTTAATGATAGTCTTTATGAAACCAATACTAATGTAGCTAACATTATTACCTAATCTAATGTAGCCAATATTGCCACTGCAATCCTTAGACATACGGATTTATCTAAGATCATTATCTAATGGTCCTCAATCATGAGATTGAAGTGATCTCAGCTGTAATGGGTCGAAGCAATCCTATAGTAGGCTTAGCAACCGTAATGCCTTTTTGTAGAGTCAAGGTTGAAGTGACCTCATCCATGGATGATCGAAGCAATCAAACTATGGTAACCGTAATCGCTTGGTAAAAGCATATGCTCTTGATCATGTGGTGAGCCTCATGCCCATTTTTATAACATTACTCACCTGATTGAAGCGATCTCAACTATGATGGGTCAAAGTGATCTCAATTGTGATGTGTCCAAGCGATCCCACAATAAGCTTAGTAGCCATTATGCCTTTCTACAAAACTTGAGATTGAAACAAACCTATCTATAAATGGTTGAAGCAATTACTTCATGATAGTTACTCTTACTTAGTAGAAGTATCCACTCTTAGGCATAAGACGGGGCAATTCTTTTTTGCAACTTTATGTAATCACTAAGTTGAAGTGGCTTCAATTATCATGGATCAAAGCAATGCTACAGGCATGCTTAGTAACTATAGTGCTACTTTATCAAATGAGGAAATCGAAATGATCTTTGTAGTAAAGGTTCAAAGTGACCCCACAGTAGGCTTAGCCACATTGATTCGACTTCCTTCAAAGCAATCTTTTCCAAGTCTTGAGATTAGAGCTATTAAGGATCAAAGCAAGTGCACAAAGTTGAAGCAACTCCATGATATACTCTACTTGATGATTCATGAAGTACATGAGCAAGTGCAAAAGGATTCACATGATGAGATGAGGTAGTATCTTTCGACTCATGAGTTGTTTACTCATCATGCTATGACGTACCATTCCTGAATGGCAGTGGTTCTTCAACTTCTCTCATTCGATGTCCTCTTAGCACTTTTAAGTAGTAGCCTCATACACTCAGTGTGGATGATTGTTTATAAATTCTTGATTTCCTTTGTACTTCCAAATGCTAATCCTGTGCTTAAAAGATACTTGAATGAAGTCAGTTCTGCTTGAAATGAACTGTTATTGTTGTAAATTTTGACACTCAGAGTGAAGTTGGAACAACAATCCTGCATTTGTTATGGATGGACACATCCATGTGATTAGGCATGGTACTCCAAAGTGAGCGCTTACACATTTAGAAAGTCTAGAGAACTATCTCTCCTTGGGAATTCTTGTAACCTTAGTAGTAGTACTCCTTAAAAACTAGTCCTCCTTAGCAATGTTTCCTTTCTTCATGTTACTTAACCTTTGTCTAATTCCTACAAATACATTCTCGAGCAATTAAACATTAGCTTGGAATTTAATCTCCTAAGTGATGCTGCTCCTTACTTATTGATGATGGAGCAATTGAATAGATCTTTTAAATAGAGTAGGACTCTTACTCCATGCTTCCTAGGATACTAGATGTGTAGATACCTCATTTTTTCTACCTTTAGGAGTCTTTTCTTATTAGGTCAAATTTAAAAATAAAAAAATAATAATAATTAATTGATTAAAAATTAAAAAATGAAAATTGAAAAAAATAATAATAATAAAGGATAATAAAAGTGTCTAGTTAAGTCAAGTCAATTGTTTAAAGTCGAATCGAATAATGGCTGAAGATGTACATTCAATTTAATAAATTTCGAGCTATTGAATGGTTGGGCTTCATTAAAATATTATTTTAGTCTAGTCTAACATAAAGCAGATTTTTATCTAATTTATATTGGGCTAAATAAACTTAGAATTGATTAACTGGGTTAGTGTATATTTTGGACTAAATTAAGATAGACTAAATCAAGCTAAAGATAGAAAGCCCAAATAAATGTAGAGTTTCTAGAAATTGGATTAAATATTCAGTAAATTTAATAATCTAAATCAAGTATCATTGTATCTTATCAATATTAGATTTATTAAGATTGAATTTTTATAATAAAAAGATCCTAAAGATTCAAGTATGTGACTTATAAATAGTATTTTTTAGCTATGAAAATTTTTAAGTTTTCTTACTCACAAACCCCTACATCTCTTGTACTATCCACATCTGTCTTCACATGTTTTAAACTCACAAACACTTACTCACGAACACCTTCACATACCCATGAACATTTACAGTCCACTTTCACTATCCAACCCCTATATGTCCACTTCATGGTTAGTACAACACACGCATAACTTCACTACACGATACAATATACGCCTATACTTAACACACATACCTGATCCATTACCCATGTCCAAGACATAGCACATATACATGTCTACTGATCACACGCCATTGTCCACTTCACTAATCACATACCGTACATCACTGCACGAGCATCGCATCATCTATGCCGCTGCATGTCCAATTATGCCAAGTACAGCATACGTCCTACACATATGATCATGACGTGAACAAAATGATATAGTCTTAGTTTACACGGTCTAGTCCAATTATGTATACGACTCGACCCGTTTAAGTAATTGGATAAATTATTTTCGTTATTTATTTATTTTGCTTTTTTAATCAACTACATTATTTTACTAACTTTTTTTTTTTAGTATAGGTTATTTTAATTATTTTAACATAAGTTAAATGTCATGCATTTTAATTAAATAATTTTTTTTAGATAAATTTCATATTTTTAGTTATATTGCATTTTCTAGAAAAAGTTACGTATCTTTCTTCGAGGTTCATATCTTTGGAGAAGATATATATCTAGATTTTATACCTTAGTAAATCTTGCATTTAGGATTTTAAAAAACTAATTTTTTATACATAAAATAAAAATCTTAGTTGGAGTATTTTAAAAATTTAATTAGTTAGCATTTTTTTTTTTAAATAAATTCATGAGGTTAGTTTTTTTAGGATTTTTTTTAAAAAATAATAATTTGATAACTAACATAAATCTAACTTGATTTCTTTTAAAAAAAATCAACTCACTAAATTTTTTCTAAAGAAACATAACTATGTTGGCTTGATCCTAACTATAGGGTACGTAGGCACCTTTGGGATAATTATAAAAAATAAAAATTTTTCTAATTTTTGAAAATTTGTAATAAAAAAAAGCATAAAAAAATTCATTTTAATTAGATTTTTGCTTTTTGAATCTCCTTATAAATTTTAGCATTCTTAGAAAAATTATAAAAAATAAAGCCCATTAGTTTATTTTTTTCTTACATGGTAACTTTTGTCTTATTATGTTAGCCTTTAAGCTTAGATTTTCTAGTTTAATTTTTTAAAAAATTATTTTTTAAAAAACATTTGTAAACCAGTCGCTAAATTAGAGTTTTTCTACCTAAAAATCCTAATTTGACTTTTTACTAGTTTAACTAGTTGGTGACTTTGATTTTTTTTCAAAATATTATTTTTAAAAAAATATATTTTTCTTTAATTTAATGTTGAATAATTTATGTTGAGATGATTAGGATTAATATAGATTAAATTAAGGAAAATTGAAATATAGCTTAATAGAATCGACGACTCTACGAAGGACCTAGTGGACTAGTTATATAAAAATTAAAAAATTGATTAATGGGCTTTCATTGTTTTCCCTTATTTTTCTTTTGTTTAATATATATATTGTAATATAGTTGTATTAATCGGGTGTTAATGATGTAGGCTATGTAAGAGAAAAGTTAACCTAATAGGCTGAACCTTTTAGCGTTTCTAGGGGGCTTAATTTCCTTTTTTCTTATCATACGTGTGCTTAGACATAGTTAGACCTAAGCCGCCTTAGGAAATTAGGGTAGGTTACCATTGTGTAACCCTCAGGTCATTAGGGTCTTTACTCCCTGACGGTGATAAGTGAGCCTACTCATACTTCGATGTAGCTAATTAGTCATTTCTCTAGAAATGTCCGAAGTTATAGAGCTTGAGACCCGTAAATCCTATCTTCCTACACCATCTTATGTAGAAAGGAGTTAGTAATTTTTAAACTATAGGGGTGAAGAGAATTATTATACCTGTGACTAACTGGGTTATTATCTAAAAAAAAATTATTTATCACATTGACATATATAAGTGTTAAGGAACTTCAATTTTTTTTTAAAAAAAATCTATTTCAGAAATTTATACACTTATATACGTAGATATACATGAATATTGACCATGAGTTCATCATGATTCCATTCTTGTAATTTAATATTTACTGACCTTTATTGCATGGTATGCATTTGTAACATATTGCATTAAGTTTATACTATATTTGTTATATATATATATATATATTGTTATCTTCATTTTTTTTTCTCTACATTATATGATTGCCCATGTATTATCTTGTAAAATAAGTATTATGTATTGCTTCTTCTTTTTTTCTTTTTCGTTCATTTTAAAAATAAAAAGTAGCATAATAAGATTTAAGATCAAACTCACTAAATTGTATTAAAATTTTTTGTAGCCATGCAAATGAATATTTGTACAATGTTTTCAAAATATATATATATATATATATCATAAGTAATGAGTTGCAATTTTATCATTTTTTCTTATGGTATATTGGTCATACAATTTTTTCCATGTATTTTCTTTTCATGTCAGAAAAAAAAAATTCCCCTTGTAAACTATTAAATTCTCTACTCTTTATCTATGTCTATACTCATAGAAAATTTCTATACCTAACAAACTCCTAGTGCATTTGTACTCAAATTAATGTAATAATAGCATTATAATAAACTTGCGTTCCAAAAATTTTTAAAGTAATAAATTATTGCACTATTATTCAGTTGCTAGCCTAGCATGTGCGTATGTGCCCTTTTACTGTATGTTAATTATTTGTTCATTTGTGTTACTCTATTGTTTGGTGTTGCTTATTTCTATTGAAATTTTTTGTACAATAACATACTTTCATGTAAATTAAAAAATAATAAATGAAAAATCATTTAATTTGTAATTGTTTTGTAAATATTGTCTCTAAAGTATCTCCTAATCATCTTTTTTATAATATTAAGCACTTGTCTTGTAAAATTAATACCCTCCAATTACCAATCATTCCCTTTGAAGCTTTGTTATCCTCATCATGTCGTCTTTATCATTTGGCATTTTCTATTCTTCATGTAATATCGGCAATCTAGTCATGTATAGCATAAGTCTTCTTTAGCTTCCATTAATAAGTAGGGTTTTCAAGTCCTTTTATAGCTTTGTTGCCTTCATTATCTCATCTTAGTAATTGATTTCTTCTATTCTTTAGGCAGTGTTAGCAATCCAATCATCTATAACATTTCTTCTTTTTAGTTTCCATTAATAAGAAGGTTTTTCAGAACTTTTCATAAAAAGAAAAAAAAATTACATGTAAATAAGTCATTATCATCGGTTGTTGATTTTGTAAAATAATATTTCATTTCCGTCAATTTTGTAACTTTTTCATTCTAACATAATTTTGTAAAATAAGCGTTTTCAAATGCCTTTTGAATAAAGTTTGCCAAAAATGTCTTGAAATTTTTCGAAAAGAAAAAAAATCCATTAGTAAGTATGCATCTTACGAACTTTGAGTTATTACTTATGAGTGTTTAAGCTCATTGTTGAAACTCATAGACATTCATTTTTTAAGTTAAGACAACTGACAATAATGACTTCGGCCTAAACTTGATCTTAATAGTCACTCATTCTAAGCCTAAAGCATTATGTAGCCTATGAATTAAACTCGATACTAAGGGCCAAAAGGGGAAAGCATATTGGAAATTGATAAATAAAAATGATGGAGACATAGCCCATCCCCAAGAAAAGTGGAAGCTAAACACAATCCTTGAAGAGAAGCCCACTATTAGACCTTTTCAAAAGTCCTAGACACAAAAGCCCAAACACAAACTATAAATCTTCCCATCTATTTCAACCCACTTTAAGTTATAAAAAAAATCCTAAACACATGGCCTACTAACTTCACCCAAAGCTTTTTCCATCTATACTATTCCCTTCTAAGCCTAGAAGGTCTTAAACACTTACTCCATAAAACTGGCCCACTTGCTCCAACCATAAAGTAGAACACAAAGTTTGTCTCTACTATAAATTATTCCACCAACAAACCTAATGAGTTAGAGCTAAATGGGTTGCAAATGGTGCAATCTTTTAAAGGTAGAAGGGCATGTGATCTACTAGGTCATCACAGAATATTCAGTCTTATCAAATAAGACTGAGGCAAATAAGGTAAACAAATAAAATGCTTCAAAGTCTTTCTAATAGGAAAATATTCCATTATCTAAAGCATTTAGAATAATAAGAGGGAAGCCCTAATCCTAAAAATTGACCCTAAAACACTCATGAGAGCTAAGAGACATGAAAGCAAAGATAAGACTTGTTCCTTAAAGGAAGTCTATCTTTCATGTGATACATAAATTGAAAGGATGATAGGCATTCATTTTACTCCCTAAATATTTTTCTCCCTTGTAAGCCCATTTAAGCCTTTTGAGGGAAGTTTTTGAAAAAATAAACCCTGTCAAGAACCACCCCACACTAAGGCAATTAAGAGTTTAGGGCCATTGATTTTGGAGAAAAGGGATAAGCTAACTTGTCTTTGCTTTAGTTGTGCCAATTCATGAGCAATGATTGTCATAAATAACCTGTTTCCTTAGAATGAAGAAGAGCTTCAAACCATACACTTCACTTAAATCCATACACTTATTTAAATACCATAAGGCCATGAATTTTTCTCAAACACTCCCCTAAAGCCATACTTACTTTACTAAGCTTATATACTTCAAGCTTTTAGTTTTATGGCTTTAAATCTTCTCAAATAGAAACTCGAGCATATGGAGAGTGATCACCTTGAAGAAAAAAAGAAGAAAAAAGAAAGGAAAAAAAAAGAAGAAAATAAAAGTAAGGTGATCACATCTCAAAGGATAGCTCAAAAGCTCTTGAAGGGCCCAAGGATTGAATATCTTAGAAAAGCTAAACCATAAATCCTAAGATGAAAGACATAAGTCTTCCCCCAATATCCTTCAAAGCACAAACTTGAAAAAGAGATTTTGAGCCCAAAGAAATAAAACTTTAATTCTATGATCCTACCCATCGTAACACTCTTAATAAAACTTTTTTAACTAAAGAATTTGATTTATCTTAAGCAATCATTACTCATGAAACTGGGGTAAGCATATTTTAGCATTTTCCTTTAAGGTTCTTGGCTTGTAGACTCGGGTTGAGATATTAATTTTTTTTTCAAAAATTGCCCAACAATCAACATTTCCCCTTTGTTTAAGCCAATGACTAAAACCTTGCATTACAACCTTAAGTAAAAAAACCTATCGGATCAATCAAAGTGTATTATATACAAGACTGATCATAATTTTTGGAATCGTAGTCGAGAATGAAAACAAGCCATTTGAGAGTATGATGAAGTCCTCTTTGACTAAACAATTCAAATGATTGGGATTCCTTTTCTGGTATGAAACTTAAGAATGTAAAAGTTAGACATACCTTAGGGGCTAGGGAAGCACTTCACCTCGAAATTGAATGAGAATTCCTTGCAACAAGAAGAACAAGGTATTTAATTAAAGTTTTTTTCCTTACTCTCTCATCATAGTGGACAAGCAACCAAGGATGAAGAATGAATGGCCAATGGGCTAAAAGAATGAGCATACCACTTATCTATAACATTCAAAGTCGATATAATTTGCTTACTTGTTAGTGAGGAAAAGATGAATCATTTTTTTAAATAAACCACATTTTTTTCTTTAAGTTTCTAATAATGAAAGATTTGAAAATTTGTAGTGAGAACTTTAGTCATCCTCGTGTTAGGTAATCTCTTTTAACTCAAGAGTCTTAGTTATCCTTTCAAAACTTTAGTCATCTTAATAAAAACCTTAGTTATCCTTATCTTAGGAACTTTAGTTATCTTATATCCAAGAATCTTAGACATCCTTAAGGAGCTTTGATCATCTTATTGTTCAGAAACCTTAGTCATTTTTAGATCAGGAATTTTGATTATCCTATGGTGTGAGCGAAATTTAGAGCCTTTGTCATCATACTAAAGAGCTTAGGCTATCTTAGGAATTTGGGAACTTTAGTTATCTTGTGTTTAGAGAGTATTAACTTGCATAAAAGAATATCAATTATCCTAAGGATAAAAAAAAAAAAAATTAGCCATGCCTTCAAACCCTTTTATTAAGTTTTCTTCTTTAAAAGATCTATCATTTCGAAAAGTCAATTTTTCTTTTAATAAACATCAATTTTTCAGCATAGTGCCTTGTCTTTTCAAGACAGACCCCTTATTCCTTTACCCCGCCCTTTTAAGATAGGCCTTTTTAATATTTTTTCATGTTCTTTTAAGAGAGGCTTCTTTAATCATCTTGCCCTATCCTTTCAAGATAAGCCCCTCTAATCTTTTATCCTATCGTTTCAAGATAGGCACCCTAATCTTTAACCCTATCATTTTAAGATAAGCCTCTTAATATTTTGTCCAATCATTTCAAGATAGGCCTTCTATTCCTTTACCTTATTCTATCAAGATAAGTCTCATAATATTTTGCCATATCTTTTCAAAATAGGCCTTCTATTCCTTTGCCTTATCTTATCAAGACAAGCTCCCTAATCTTTTGCCCTATCCTTATAGATAGCCCATTTTTATCCCATTTATTTCTTCAAAATTTTTAGAATAGGATAAAGGGTCCTAATTTAGAAAAAAAATACAAAAAATAAAATATTTAGGAAAAAATATTAAAAAATAGAAAATTAGGAAAACAAAAAAAAAGATAAGAAATTTACCAAAAAAAATATATATATATATAAGAGAAAATTCAGAAAATTTAAAATATTAAAAAAAGAAAAAAATTTAATTAATTAATTAACGAAGGAATAAGAGAAATTAAGATTTATGCTTTTCATTTTTTTTACTTATTTTTACGTTAAGAAAAGAAAGGAGTAGAAGGGGATTGAACTAAGATTAAATTTGGTCTATAAGATCCAGCCTAGGGCCTTCAGCTCTATTTGAATTCCATAACACCAGCCTTTTTTAGGAATTTCCTCAAATAAATCAAATTTGATTTAAAACATAAATTTGGCATATTTTCAAAATTAAAACAAACCCAATATACTAAAATTTTACAAAATAAACTACAGAAATTTGATGCCGAATAGTGGATATGTATGCACCCGTACGTACAAGGCAACTTAAAAAATGAAAAAATTGTTTTTCTCCTTTAGTAGTTAATTCTTTAAATCCTTATTTTTTGTAAATAGGCATAATTTCAATTAGAGCTTGTAAATAAATATTATCAAAAGGGTATTTAAAAAGCAAATTTGATTTCGGAAGGTTAAAAAGTAATACTTATTTAGAGTTTAATATGATAGCTCCCGAATCTAAATCACTAGTCTTGAAACCGTTTTGAAAATGGGTTTTGTCAAAATAATAATAGCCAAATTATAACCAATTCACCCAATTAGTTATAATTTAACTCATTTTCCTGATTTTAATCTGGTAGTGACTCGAAAAACATTTTCAAAATACAAAAAAACAAGTTTTCCTTAAATACTAGCCAATGGTTAGTATTAAATGGGTAGGGTTTAATACTAATTATTTTAAAAGAAGCCTAATTTATAAAAAATAAGAGGAAAAAACTAGGCTCGATAGTTTAGTGACTCTGTTAAGGACGTCAAGAAGCTTATTCATCTAACTTTCCAAAATTAAAATTAATCTCAAAAAATCATCTTACTAAGTGTAATTTATTTATTTATTCTTTTATTAAATCATTACTATTTGTACCATAACTAACATTTTTGCAGGTTTTATTTATTTAACTATTTAGAGGGGAGGAATTTACTTTTCCACAAATGTATGATTGAAATGATCAAACTCGAACCGTATTAGGACCATAAGATGGGGGACCATTGTATAAGCTTTGGGTACTATGGTATAACCACTACTTGGGGATGATTAGGCCATCCCTACTTAAGCTTAATGTTACCAATGAAAGTTTTTTTTAACAAATGAGGTTGCACAAGCTTAAGGACCTATATAACTCACCCTTTATGCAATCACGACATCCAGAATCAATGAACAATCAAGTAAAATGGGAATGAAAATATCTAATGGCTTGGAGTTTCCTTGATTTCCCTTGTAAATATGTTGTAAACATAGAATTGTTGTAAATAGTTTAAGTTTGTTATAAATAACGGTTGATCAATCTTGTAATATATATATATATATATTCGTAATTCAGATTAGGAAATGGCCTATTCATCTAACTTTGTTCATTTCAGGGAAAAGTTCGTTAGCAAGCTTATCAGTCCCAAGCCCATCCTAGACCAATGGTTTCAATATTTCAATCAAAGGGAACAAGAGACCACCATCAACAAGATCAGGCCCATTTTATCACTTCCTAGGGTGAAAACAGAGATTAATTTAATTAAAACCCTGACCAACTTTTGGGAACCTTAAGGAAGTGGCTTTTCGAGTTGGGTTTCACCTAATTAGTCTAATACTTAAAGAGTATACCCAATTACTTTAAGCCCCTTCTTTAGAAAATATATACTCCCTAAATTTAGAAGTTAACCTAGTGAATGCCTTCTCAAGATTCTTAAGGATCAGAAAAGTTGCAACGAACAAGGCCCTTACAGGCTATAATGGGAACTGCATCAAATTAGAAGACTTAAAAGCCTAGTTCACCATTAAGCCTAAATGTAACCAACAAGGCATCTTCTATGGCAATCTCAAAGATTGGGGATAGAACAAAATAAAAGCCTTTATCTTAGTTGCATTTAGGACTCTCCTATTCCCTAATGGAAAGTTCCTCATCCATTTTAGGGTTACTGAGTTAGTAGGCTAATTTCTTGATGGAAAATCATATGTCCTAGCCCTCCTATAGAACAAATCCAAAGCTTCAACATTTTGAAAGAAACGAACAATGGCACACTAAAGACCAGCATGGCATTACTAATAGTGTGGTTTGTGAGCCACATGAAGTGTTATAGGCTTAATCTAATCTGAGGGGAATTTTCTCATAATATTGATCTGATCGATTCTTTTGCCAATAAGGTCCATCTCATAGAAGGAAAATCCACTTATTGCTGGGTAGAAGTATTGAGAATTTTCTAAGACGTTGATATCTTATGGATAGCAAGATGGAGCAATTTCAAAACGGTAATCTTAGTTTGCAAAAGCTATCAAGTAATACCCCTAATTAGGATGAGATTGTACATAGGCCATTACCCCAACAATATGATTAGACAACTTAAAGGTATCCAAGATATAGTCTATAAGCCTTCGTTGGATATCACGACCTTGGATTATGAGGACCTTCAAATTCCACTACTACAAAAGATGTCCAAACTCCAAGCAATTAAACAATTATGGAAAACAAAGACTATCAGCCTAAACATCGATTTAGGAGAATGGCTAAGGGAATAGACAAGTACAGGGTCACCAAAGAATATTTATATAATCAATACAATAAGGCAGGAGAGATCTAGTATTGAGCACCAAAAATTGTCCAACCCGCACCAGTTGAACCAAATCTTGAAATTAAGACCGACATGGACCAAGTATAACCTCATATATAAGTAATCTATGAAGAGCACGACATATGGAAGGATCTCTTTTGAGAATCAAGACAATGTTCCCGAGCCTTAGAACATAAATTGAAGATGGCCTAGAAAAGGTTCAAAGAGCTTGAAGAAATAGAAGAGCCCTGTTCAAAAAAGAAGAAGCGCTATTAAGACCTAATAAGTAGAAAAAGGGAATGCTTACCAAGCGCTAGAAGAACATTTAGAGATAGGAATACTCTTCTTGAATGAATTTTCATTTTCAAATAATGTAAAAGGGACCTCTAGAAGCTACAAAATAATAAAAATTACCATCTTGCTGGTTATTCGTCGATTCTATGCATCTATATGCCATGCATCTTAGCATTCCTATACATTTCTTTGTTTCTCATTCATCTCTTTTAAAAAATATTCATGTACTAACTTGTTGAGAAGCAATCTTAAACCAGGTCGCCAAGATAGCTCTTAAGCATCAAACCTTCTAGAGAAGTCTTATCCGAACTTGCCTATAGACTAGATTGGTTAGTTAAGGAAACGACAACATCAACACCAATAACAGCAGTATCTACCTTAAAATTGTTGATCATGCCGAGCTAAGGTTCCACTCTTTGGAATGAACAATAGGGAAGATTGCTAATTAATTGAGCTTCCTTACTGACTGCATCGCCTTACTTAGGTCTATAGCTCCATCAAATGAAGAAAACTCCAAAGCTTGATATGAAAAGAATGTTGAAGCCCTACCCTTTAAAGCAAAAGAGACGTACCCTAAAGTTAACCAAGCCTTTGAATCCTTTAAGACTGGAGGGGTCTATCCGAAGGTCAACCCAACTTTTGAGCCAAACACTTACTCATTTTCGGTTAACCCAAAGCTTGAAGTTGATCAAGACAAATTGAAAGAAGTCGAAAGGAAATTGACCAAACAAATAACCGAGAAGATGAAAATACTCGAAGGGTATGATGGATTCGAGTAGGCTAGTATAACATATTCTTTGCTTACAAATATGAAAGCTTCCTAAAGAAATTTAAAGTACTTAACTTCGAAAAGTACAATGGGACCGAATGCCCTAAATTGTACACCAAGTTATACGTACATAAGATGGGTAAGTATGTACAATATGTTGTCTCTTGTTCAAGTTGTTGAAAAAGAACACCAAGATCAAATGGGATGAAGAATGTGAGCAAGCCTTTACAATGATTAAAGGGTACCTCATGAACCCTCCAATTTTGGTAGCTCCAAAACTTGGGAAGCTCCAAAACTTAGGAAGCCTTTATTTCTATACTTGACAATATTATCATAATTCATGGGGTGTATGCTTGGCTAGAAGGATGAGGAAGCGAAGGAATGAGCCATATACTACATAAGCAAGAAATTTACTAAAGGGGATAAAAAATACTCAAAAGTTGAAGGAACCTACTGTGCTTTGGTTTGGGTAATGCATCAGCTCAAACAATATACGCTCTATTACCAAGTTGATTTCTTAGCTCAACATAATCCTCCAAAGTACTAGGTAAACAAATCGACCCTAATTGGTAAAATCTCTAAGTGGTAGATGTTATTATCAAAGTTCAAAATTTTGTACGTAAAGTAGAATTCAGTTAAGGGGAAAGCTATGATAGATCAATTAGCTGATAATCCCTTTAATAATACCCCTCAACAGGTATTAATCAATTTCCCCGTTGAAAACATCTTAGCAATTAAAGAAAGCTCTGATAAAGGAGAAGATGATAAACTATTTAAATGGAAGATGTTCTTCAATGGGGCAACTAACGTGTTCGGGTATAGAATTGGGGTAATACTGATATCCCCAAAGGTACACAGTACCCTATGGCTGTAAAGCTCATTTTCCCATATACTACTAATATTGCTAAATATGAAGCATGTATCATGGGACTCAAAATGGCTTTAGATAAAGATATTCAAGAATTAGAAGTGTATGGAGACTCTTCACTCATTATCAGCTAAGCTTGGGGAGAATATAAGACTAAAGATCCTAAACTAGTACCTTATCACCAGCATTTGATTGAATTGACGGAAAAAATTTAAAGAAATCACCTTTAATCATGCACCAAAGACTCATAATCAATTTGCCAATACATTAGCCACTTTAGCATTTATGATTCAAATATTTATTAGAGTTGAGATTCAACCCTTTACCATTGAAATTGAAGAAAAGCCTGCCTTCTATCTAGCAATTGATGGTATGAATGGCAAGAAGCCGTGGTATCATGATATTAAAATGTTCCTACAACAACGCTCATACCTTAAAGAGGCCAAGAAAAAGGACAGGAGGATGATCGAGAGATTGGTTACCCAATTCTTAGTAAGCGAGTCTACTTTGTACCGGTGATCTTTTAACAGCACACTTTTATGGTATGTGGATGACAAGGAAGCTAAGATGTTTATAAAAGAAGTATATAAAGGAATATGTGGCCCTTACATGAATGGTTACATGCTAGCTAAGAAAATTATGAGGCTAAGGTATTATTGGTCAACATTGGAGAGCGATTGCATCAAACACATTAGGCAATGTCACCTATTCCAAGTTTATGCAAATAAGATAAACACATTGCCTCAAGAATTATAAACACTTTCGATACAGTGGTCTTTTTCAATGTAGGGAATAGACATCATCAGCGTAATCACTCCAAAAACATCCAATGGGCATTACTTTATACTAGTCGCCATTGACTATTTCAACAAGTGGGTTGAGGTCTCATCATTATCAAGCATTACTAAAGAGATCATAGTCAAGTTTATCAAAAGAGATATCTTAGCTCGATACGGGACTCTAGAAATAATCATCACCGACAATGGTACTAATCTTAACAATAAGCTTATGTTAGAATTCTGTCGATAGTTCAAGATCATTCATAGAAACTCTATCTCTTATCAACCCAAATAAATAGAGTCGTCAAAGTAGCCTATAAAAACCTTAAAAGAATAATAAAAAAATGGCTGTTATATATGAAGATTAGCATGAGATGTTGCCATTTGCACTTATGGCCTATCAAACTTCCATGAGAACGTCAATTAAGGCAAGACCCTACTCTTTGGTATAAGGCACTGAAGTCATATTACTAGTAAAAGTTGAGATCCTATCTCTTAGTGTACTATTAGAAACCCAATTAGACGAAGCCGATTATGAAAAGAAATGCATCAAGGAGATAAATCTAATTGATGAGAGAAGATTAATAGCCTTGTGTCATAATCAGTGTTATCAACAAAGAATGGCTCGGGCTTTCAATAAAAGCGTATGACCCTAGAACTTCAAAGAAGATGATATGGTATTAAGAAAGGTTCTCCCTAATGTGCAAGACACCAAAGGAAAATTCGCTCCCAATCACAAAGGCCCTTATATTATAAAGCGAGTATTACCAAGAATGACTTTAATTTGATCCCAAATGTTTGGTCTAGAATTGAGAGACCCTATAAATGTTGATGCTATAAAGTTAGAAGTCAATGGAAATTTTTACTTAAAACACTAAAATGCTAGTCATTTTGAATGTTATTGTAGCCTAATTTACATCCTCTACAAGCTAAGTTGGTATTCTTGGCCATTGTCAATGTTAGAATAATTACCCTCTCCATTAAAAGGTCCAACTCCCTTACTCCATTTAATCGAACCCATATATTGAAAGCATAAGAAAAGTTGAGAAGTGAGACATAGAACATTAGTAATTGACAAAATCTTTAAATTACTTTATTATGGATTGATCCCCCTCGACTAGGAGTTTTTATTGTCTATTTTTCAAGGAAATGCAAAATCCTGATAAGCAATCAACTCACAATAGATATTTATTAGTCAAGAGTAAGGGCTTCGATTCATAAAAGTTATGGAAAGACAAAAACAATAGATGCATTCTGTATCAAGTTAATTTCTGTGATTTTTCTAAAAGAGCTAGTGAAGGCTCAAAGGTTCCGTATCAAGATCAATTGGATTGATAATAAAGGATTAAAGAATAAGTTAGTCAGTTTTTATGAGACTTTTCAAGAAAAAGGTTTGATAGTTTACATGCTATCAACAAGACTAGGTAAATACTTCCATACAACATTAGCACATCGGTTTTTTAACATTGCATTTACATTTAGACTATGACCAGTTTTTGCAATTCTTACTCCTAATAGTCTTTTAAGCTAGCCCATAAGGCATTCACCTACTACACTTAGTGCTTAGCTAGCCTTTGAAGGCATTATCTTGACTCAGTCTCTTTTAGTGGTCCCATAAGGGACTTCTATTCACCAAATTGTTGTAGCGAGCCCGTAGGATGCTTCCCTTACTAGTATTCTTTTAGTAAGCCTATAGGGCACTTTCCCTCATCAATTTCTCGTTGCGAGTAGATAGGGTGCTTTCCTTCATTGATTCCTTTTAGCAAGCTTATAAGGGTACTTCTTCTAAAGTCAATTTAAGGTTGCTAGTCCCTATGAAATGCTCCCACTTAAGTTAATAAGCCCAAAAGGGCACAACTAGGTTTTTCAAATCATTTCCAATTTAGGGTTGCTATTCTTCAAGAGACGTTCCCACTTAGGTTAATGATCTTAGAAAAGCATGATTAGGTTTTTCAAATCGATTCCAATTTAAGGTTGCTAGTCCCTAAGAGATACTCCTGACCTAGGTTAGTGAGCTTAAAAGGACATGACTAGGTTTTTCAAATCAATTCCATTTTAGGATTAATAGTCTTCGAGAGACGCTCCTGCTTATGTTAATGAGCCTAGAAGGGTACGGTTAGGTTTCTCAGATCGATTCCAATTTAGGGTTGCTAGTTTTCGAGAGACGCTCTTACTTAGGTTAGTAAGCTCAAAAGGGCATAACCAAGTTTTTCAAATCAATTCCAACTCAAGGTTGTTAATCTCCTAAAGATGCTCTCACTTAGGTTAATGAGCCTAAAATGGCTCGACCAGGATCCCCAAATCAATTCCAACTTAGGGTCTTAGCTAGGTTAAAGATCACTTATTGTTTACCTTAGTTTGTTAGCTCATAAGAGCATAACCAAGCTTCAATTCCTCTTTCACTCCTTCAATTAGCTCTTAATGTGCCACCTCTCTCTCTACCAAATTCTTAGTAGCCCGAGCTTAGGATAACTACTTAGTTATAGTGCTTTTCAAGATGAAATTCGCCTTTAAGGCAAAAATAGTGTCGTTTGTCTTTATAGTAAAGTTTTGCTCAAACTTCACTACAAAGATGATAGCTATAAACATCTTAGTTTTACCTTCTTTATTTTTTCAAAATTTTTAGGATAGAGTAAAAGGTCCTAATTTAGGAAAAATATAAAAAATAAGAAATTTAGGGAAAAAATAAAAAAAAATAGAAAATTAGGAAAACCCAAAAAATAAAAAGATAAGAAATTTAGAAAAAATAAAAAAGAGAAAATTTATAAAATTTAAAATATTAAAAAAATTAATTAATTAATTAATGAAAGAATAAGGGAAACTAAGATTTATGCTTTACATTTTTTACTTTAATTTATTATTATTATTTTTTATGTTAAAAGAAAAAGGAGCGAAGGGGGATTGGACCAAGATTAAACTTAGTTTATAAGATACAACCTAGGGCTTTCAATCTTGTTTAAATTCTACAAGGGCAAGTGTTGTTGCACCCGTCATTTATATTTTGGCCAGGCGTATGTAATACATGTGCTAGCTAAGTGCATCCAACATATGCACTATACATGTGTAGGCCTTCTTCTTCCTCCTTTTTTCTCGTTCGATTTTCTAGTTTATTTCCACTTCAAGTAGGTTAATTTATTACCATTTTTTACTATTGTTTGTATACGATTTCACCAAATTAATGGTGAAATCGCATAGACGACACAACATATTATGAAATGAGACCCAAATTCAGTCAAAATTTGACATTAAAATGCCTCCAAAAATGAGAAAAAAAAACTAAAAATCTAACATCTCCTTTCATAGTCAATTTCTCCATTAATGAGCTTTCTAAGCTCATTCAAGCTTTGTTTAGTTTAAATAGGGGTCGGGAAACACATAAAGATACACAACAAAGCCTTGAAATACTTTAGATAAGTAAAACTCAGAGCTTTCTCTTTCTAGCACGATTGTTCTCTCTCTTTATGATATCCTCCTCTATAGCAATTTTCGATGAAAACCACAACCACCATTGAATTTCTCATTCCCCAAAAGCTTATATTCGACTCTCTAATCTAACTTTTTAAGTTAATCCAAGCCAAACAGAGTTGACCAAAGTTAACCTGAGCCAACTGGAGTCAACGTAATTCAACTAAGTCAACTAAGCCAATCCAAGCCAACTCGAGCTGACCAGGTCTACTACATTTTTTAATTTTATTTTTATATTATTTTACCTTTTACTCACGTATTTGTAATAGTAAAAAAAAATAGAAAAAAAGAAGAAGAAGAGAAGAGCTTAAGTCCTTTGTGAAATAAAAATAATGATAAATGACAATAAAAATAAGGTAAAAATAGGTTAGTGAAAGGAAAAAAAAAAACATTTTTGCCACTTGGAAAATCATTCTTTTTTTTCTAAAAATAAAATAAATCCTTTTTCTTTTCAAAATTAGGACATTTAAGGATTTTCCAAAAACTAAATTCCTAATTTAGGACCTTTTCTAGGAATTTTCTTAAATAAATTAAATTGAGTTAAAAACGTAAATTTGTTGTATTTTCAAAATTAAAACAAACCCAACACACTAAAATTTTACAAAATGAACTGTAGAAGTCTAATCTCCAATAGTAGGTACATAGGCAAGCATACATATAGGGCAACTTAGAAAATGAAAAAAATTATTTTCCCCTTTTAGTAGTTAATTCTTTTAATCTTAATTTTTTTGTAAATAGGTATAATTTCAATTGGAGCTTGCAAATAAATATTATCGGAAGGGTATTTAAAAAGCAAATTTAATTTTAGAGGGTTAAAATGTGGTACCCGTTTAAGGTTTAATAGGATAGACCCTAGATCAAGATCTCCAGTTTTAAAACTATTTTGAAAATCGGTTTTATTGAAAGACTAGTAGCTAAATTATAACCAATCCGCCCAATTGATTATAATTTAACTCATTTTCCTAACTCTAGTCGGGTGGCGACTCTAAAAACATCTTTAGAATATAAAAGGGTAGTTTTCTTTAAACTCTAGTCTAGGGTTTGTATTAAACAGATAGGGCTTAATACTGATCAGTTTAAACAAGCTTAATTTATAAAAAATGAGGGGAAGAAACCAAGCTCGACAATCCTTTCAGGGCCTTCCTATTCCTTTGCTCGTCCCTTCAAGATGAGTATCCTTTTAAGATGGGTAGTTTATTCTTTATATCGACCTTTCAAGTTGGTATTCTTATTCAAGATGAGACATAGTTCAGATAACTTTCAAGTCAGTATTTCTCACCTTATCAATTTAAGATAAGATTTAGCAAAAATGGGCATCTCTTTTGTCTTTGTAACAAAGTTCTAATCAAACTTCACTACAAAGAGGAACAACTGTAGACACCTTATTTTTGCTACCCTTAGGAGTCTTTTCTTCTCAAGCCAAATTTAAAAATAAAAATTAAAAATATAAAATTGAAAAAATAAATAAAATAATAAAAGGTAATAAAAGTGTTGATTTAAGTCGAGTCGAGCAAGTTGTTTAGGATCGAATTAGATAATGGTTGAAGATGTACATTCAATTTAATAAATTTTGAGCCATTGAATAGTTGGGCTTTATTAAAATATTTTTTAGTTCAGTCCAATATAAATTAGATTTTTATCTAATTTATATTGAGCTCAATAGACTTAGGATTTATTAAATGGGTTAGCGTGTATTTTGGACTAAATTAAGATGGACTTAATCAGGCCAAAGATAGAAAGTCCAAATAAGCATGGGGCTTTTAGAAATTGGATTAAATATTCAATGAATTTAATAAATCCAAATCAAGTATTATCATATATTATCAATATTAGATTCATTAAGATCGAATTTTCACAACAAAAAGATCCAAAAAATTGACCAAAGGCCTTTATGATGTTGATATTAAGAATCTGCAATAACGCTAAGGTTGATAAGAGCCTGTATAATGTTAATATTAGGAATCTATGATAACGCCATGGTTAATTAAAGGCCTAAATGAATGATTAGATTTTTGGAATTCAGGCTAATGCTTAAGTTATCCATTAGCCCATTAAGATAATGAAACCTAACCTCAGAATGGAACTATATTGAGAGTTTGCCTAAAAAGAAACAAAAGAAAAAAATAATAATAATAACCCCATGTGAACAAGACAGCTTAGCTTTGTTATTATGCTCAAAAGACTATGCGAACCTATTCATTCGACAATCGTTTAATTAGTTTTTTGAAAAAGCATCCAAGTTTACTACTCAAATGCATCGAGAAGGCAGCCAATGCAATAACAATATAAAAGGTCTATGAAGAGGCATACATGAGTGTGTGAGAGAGAGAGAGAGATTTGGAGCATATAAAAGAAAAAAAAAACTAAGAGAAGTCTAAAGTTCACTATAAAATAACATATCCAAGAATGCATGCTAAACAAGACTTCTTATCAAAAATCTAATATAGATGCCAATTACTATCAAAACTTAAAATTTATTTATTTTAATTGATTTGAAGAAAATAGAAAAAGAATGTGATTACTAATAGAATTGAGCTCCTTTTATTACCTATAAAAGGAGAATGAAAAAAAAAAAAAAGAAGCATACATATCGGATTAGCAAAGCATGTTAGGATTTGAGGAAAAATCTCCACCAAGAGTAATATGGCTAAGCCATGAGAATAGAGAAGGAGAAAAAAAAAAGAAAAAAAAATAAAGAAATGGATATGAGGCACTAACTAAATTGAGGGTGAAGTGTTCCATTATTTATATAAACACAAATAGAGTAAGAATTTCATTTGGCCATCTTGTTGGTTTCTGATTGCATATATATATATATATATATATATATGTATGTATATGTATAATAAGAAAGAGAGATAGAATTAAAAAAAAAAAGAGAGAAAAGGATCCAAAATACTTCCTTAGCTCTTTTCATTATTGCCTCTATTCTTATGGCCAAATCCTTATGAGGTTGTTTACCAAGGAGTTCAAAGCCGATGGCCGTTGGTATTTTGAGTATAACAATCTACTATAGTGCTTACCAACTTGATAAAGAATATTATATAGAAGAACTAAAGTGAATCGTAGCAGCAAATATAAGGAGAAGAAGAAACAAAGGTGTTAAACTGCCCATGTTATTACTGTTGCCATCAATGTTGAAGCCTTACGAGATTGTTTATGAAAGCTTTCATGGCCAACTACAATGGATAAGCTTAATAAAAGATGGTTACATGTAAGCTATTTCATTTTGGAATGGAAATATTGTTTGGTAAGTTAAATTTGAATATATAGTTGATAGAGATAAGAGATTGACATTGAAAGATTAGGACGAAGATTGTACAAATCTAAGTTGATTTAAATGATAACAGCTAGGATAAATCTAAAGTTTAAGTTAAGATTTGATAATAATATTGGAAGGTTGGAATATTGAATATTTAGCAAAGGTAAAGATTCAAAGATATATTTTAATTTGCTAGTTATGTAAGGAAAATTCAATTTGAAGTTTGAAAATTTGGTGTGGCAACTTCCTATTACTAGTATAGATCGTGAGGGGAAGAGATAACATATAGATTTATACTAATATATGCAACACTTATCTTTAAAGCATGAGATAGAGCCAAAGAAAGGACTTATTGTTGTAAAGCTTGTTGCTGATGTGGGTTAGGGTAGAGTCAATAAAGCAAGGATCTATAAATAGCGGAGTGAAAGATATGTTTTGAAAATTTGGTTTCAAGATTTAATGAAAGCAATCAAATTTGATAAAATTTGATCTTTAGATATGAAGATATAATAGATTTTAATCAATTAGGGAGGATTTTGAAAAGGAAGAGAAGATTCGAGAGCACATATGGAATAATCTATTTAGTTATTGAAGATGTATTACATGAAAATATATAAAGATGGTGTCTATTGGAGTCATGTTTCTCTAACCTGAAAAAAAAAATAAAAAACAAGAGATAAGAATCAAATATGCTGCAATTCTACAATGGCAAGGATGTTTGGCTTAAAAAAAAACAAACCATACCGTATAGTAGGGGCATTACCCCCACATCCTTACGCTATCTCTACATAGCACAACATAACTCTTGCAATCTTTTTAGGGGGGAAGAGGCCGTCGTTTCATTTCGCTACACTTTGAAGCTACGTTCCACTTCACAACAACACTGCCCCATTTACTGGTATGAATGATATATATATAAAATGTTTAGATGAAATATTATTGAAGCTTTAGATTTTTATAAATGCTTCAATGGCTTTATTTTTATGCTTGTAAAATAAAGAAGAAGTACTAAGAGAAGCTAACTATATCAACTCTATGTAATGGATGCAAATCAATATCACGGAAGCAATAAATCATTGCAAAGTACGATACATAAGCATATCGAAGTATGTATTCTACAACAATAAAATGAATACTAGCATATCATGCTCAGCTTGTCAGTGATTCAGAAGAAGCGTTAATTCCATTGATATTAAAAGTGATCGAGCAAGCAAATTTAACATTCAATACGTCTACATAGCAGTTAAAGAAACAACTTCTAAAAATGCCCAAAACCTTAACTATGTTTAAGGGACTTTTGGTCAAAGGGAAAAATATAGAGGTTTATTTTGTTACTTGAGCTTCCAACCTAATTTAATACCATAGGCTAGTGATAAAGTCTATAAAATCGGCCCAATTAGAGATGTTTTAAGAAGATTTAACTTGATACGCTTAGAACAGGGATCATCAGACTGGACATTCTATTCTCTCCCTTGTACCGTTATCTTGTACATGAAAAGTAAACTAAAAAAAAAAATCCTTTCAAGCCTATTTAGGCTTTTTTTTTTTCTTTTTTTTTTTTTTTGCTTGCTTTGGTCTTATTGGGCCTTATGGAGGTTCAGTTAGTCTTTAAGCTTAATAATAATGATAATGGGCTTTCTTTGGCAAACCAAAGTCTTAAGCATACTTAAGCTCATGAATGCTCAAAGAGAAGATAAGCTTCAATAACATACCTTAATCTCAACCACACATCTTAAAGTATACTGAGTATTAAGGTTGATCCCCAAATTCTATATATAAGAAGCTTCTCTTCTCATTTGAGTTATTTTCAGAACAATAGCAAGCTTTAGATAAACACCGCAGCTCTATTATACTCACTTTAGAGAAGATCAAATAAGTAATCTGATCAAGAACGATCAAGAACACAAAGTTTAATTGACTGTCATATGTTCACATTTGAGATAACGAGTTTGCCCATTCTTTTTCCTATACCTCTTCCTAACAATATTTGTCTATGTATCATCAGCTCAAGATGTCTTTTAGGTCGATCAACATGCCTATTGCATATGATCAACCAACTATAATAATCCCTCCACACAATAACATTATAAGTCTTATATGAACATAGTACAATATGTGTATGTGCTAGGAATATCATACCTTAGGCTATGGGGGTATGGTAGGTATATTATCAACTTTGGTGCATTTAGTTTTTTCTTTTAATGAATTTAGTCTAAATTCATGACACTATGGAAGTTATAATATTTTTTCTTCTACTTAAATATTTAGTGACTCCTATAAAGTGCTTGTAAGTGGTTCATAATATTATGACAATTTGACATTTCAAAATACATCCACTTCATGATCTTTAGTGTTTTTTATTTGAATAAGCAAACTCTGAGCACAATCATAAACATTGGTAACTTGGGATAAATTATTTTTGGTGTTTTGCTTAATAGACTATAAATTACTCTCTCTTTAGATACAACTCACCAAATAAGAAGGTAAGGCTAAGAACCAACTTATTTGATATATATATATATACATATATATATATATATTGCAATTGATATTCTAAATGTTATTAGAAAAATTAATGATATAAAATGATCTTGTAATGAGGTACGCGAATAGTAAACTAGTGATAACCATTGTAATATGAGATGGAACCTAGATTTAAGTAGCAAAAGCATAGTAGTTTCTCATTTCATATCTTTTAGAGTATAGCGAGAGCCATGGCATCATTATGGATGTATGGTTATGATGCTTTATTGTGGTACTATTGTAAAATTATTACTGCTTATGAACATTATGTACTTTAAATATGATAATTTTTGTGACAAAACTATTTATAAGGGGATAGGGATGTGATACCCTGTAGTTATAAGCTACAATTTTTGGCATGAATTGATATTGCCCAAATTAGGCCAAACTTTATGAGTTAATCCTGAAAGTTAGTTGAAGAGATTCCATATAATTAATTTTGTAAAATATGAATGTAAATGAATTAATGTCATTATCAATATGATATAACTTAGAACATTATTCATTGGAAACTTGAATATTATGTTCCAATATGTAACAAGATGTTAGATAAGCTTAGTTAACTTATGTTGCATTCCTCATGAATTACTATTACTGTGTTATAAGTTCAAGTTTCAACCTACAATAGCCATTCATGAGAATTACAATTCCACAAAATGTTAACTTAGTGAATTGCAATTTAGCATTAAAATAACTCCCATTGCCTTTGTCCTTCTTTAACCTAGCACCTGCTAAAGAGCGCCGCTAACCATCACCACCACCATTAAATGCCACTAACAACTACCACTACCAAACAAACTCCAGCAAGCTAGCTATAACTCTAGTGAACCACTAGCACAAAACTTAAATTGAAGAAGAGACTAACATGACCAAAAAAACTTAGATTGAAAAAGAAAAGATCCAAAGTTTGAGTGAGAATACACCTATGTGATTCAAACAAAATAGAAACCAATGGGAATTGAAAGAGAGAACCCTCTTTTCATTAATAAAGCATAACCTAACTCTTGTATTTTAAGAATTTTGAAAAAGAGAAGGAGAAGAAGAACTAACATGAGCTCTAGTAACTAAGTCTAAGGAACATGCTAGATAAAGAATGATAATGAAAAAAGACAATGAAAAATGAAAGAAAAGAAGAAACTTAACCTTAAACAATTTATAGCAATCATGTATAGAAAAAGTTCTAAACTAAATTTGAAGAAAAGAAAAAATCCTCACACAATTGAATAAAAAAGAGTAATAGACCAGATGCAAAGTAAATTGAAGTAGCAAGAGGTGTGGAAAAGTTGTAAGAAGTGATAAGGAATGCAATTGAAAAACCCACAGGGCATGGGGATTATTGATTAGCATTTATTTAACTTACTTTTTTTTTCTAGGGAAACTAGTAATTAGATTTTCTAGATGCCCATTTCTTGAAACCCAAACACAATGGGAAGGAAAGTTTCCATTAGAACCATTTACCGATTGCTATCAAAGTAAGTAGTAGGTGGGCTTGCTATAAAAGATAAGGGTAATTTGGTCATTTTAAGTTTATTAGACATCTATTTTTATATATCCTTTTTGCCCAACTAAATAATGTAATAATTATTATAGATTTATTATATTCCCTAGAAATAGTAGTTTCATTGCATATCTATTCTATGTGGTGAAGTGAACAAGTTGTTATAAAATCAATAACTATGAATGAGAATGCATTTTGAGGGCAGTAAAGGTGAAGAGGCTCTAGCCCTCCAACCTCGGAAAATGTTCTTTTCTTTTTTTTAAAGAAAAAAAAGTGTATTATTATATATATATTTTCAACAAGAAACTCCTTCTAGGATATTGATTGTAGCTAAGTGGTTAAGTATATGTTTTTTAACTAAAAGGCTATCAGTTCAAATCCCATGCATAGCATTTTTTTCTTCTTCAATATGCATTTATTACATAAATGACATTTTCTTTTTGTTTTCTTCCAAACTATGTTTTCCACAATAATTAATAGCATTAAATTCATTATTACAAAATTATATTTAACTAAAAAATTATGTCAAATTATAATTTTTAATAAATAGTATACCATAAATAATCATTACTTTAACCATATTATAATTTTTCCAATCTTATCACATGAATTATTAATAAATAATAGCAATTAAAACTTAGTTTAGTAACTTTTCTTTTATAACTAATGTCATGGAAAAAAATGTGAAGTGTTGAATAATGGATTATGTGATAACTTATATTCAAAATAATTTTTTAACATAACCAATAAAACAATTCATAAAGTTATCACGAAAAGAAATTGAAGAAACTCGTATTTGTGTCTATTTGTTATTTTTGTTCCATTTGCAATTTCATATTCAAATATTTTTCTAATAGATTCCCATTGAAAACAAAATTTATACAATTTTATTTTTCTCATAGTTAGATTTCAATTAGTACATATGTTAAAAGAAAAGGTAAAAGTTAAAAGGTTTATTCTTAGAACATTTTATGAAATGCCTCAAGTACTTTTAATAATTTTTTAAAGGAACATTTCCATTCTATAAAGTTTAAAATATATCACAAGTATAATCATCGACAAAATCATATATGCATATACAATTGTAATAACAGACGAATATTTTCTTATAAATGATTTTAATATTGGCTCAATTAGGATAAATCCAACCCCCTAATCGTATGGTTCTACATTCATCCCTATATGTGTCAACGCACTTATATTATATAATTAAGTGGAAACAAGTAAAACACCCATAATTAATCAAATTTGAAAAAGGAAATAATAAATAAATAAAAAGATGACTAGACTTAGGAAAAGACCGATCCCAAATTATAACCAATTCAGGCATGAATTGGTTAGGTCTAAACCCCTAGCTAACTTGGTAGGCTTAGTAGATCTTAGCAATTACACCTATAAGACCCTTTGAATCGGTGGGGCAAGCCCAATAATTAATAAAAGGACAAAAAAGAAAAAAAAGAAGAAGAGGAAAGTGAACATATTACATATATATAATACATACAGATAAGCGATAAAATAGAAATAGACTTGGAAGTGATATTAGTATATTGTATAGAGCATATATATAATATACAAATATATATAATATACTTATACTTGGAAGTAGAAGTGATTTTAATACACATATAATGCATATATATAATATACACATATATGTATTTAGTAATTATCGATAAACGATAATGATTTTAAGTTAAACCCTTTGAAGTGATATTAATTTATTAAAATTAATTGTTGAAATATTAAATAATTAAAAGGTAAAAGAATAACGTGGATGAAATAATACTAGAGAGGTAAACTTTAAAAAGCCAAAAACATAGTTCAATTAAAATAAAATATAAAAAATTTGACAATCGATTCAAGAGCCTGGTCCGAAATTAGGACCTTTCGAGTTGGTTACGAATTATCACTTTGATGACCCTTGAACTAATAGACCCGTGCCAGTTCGACCCATTTTTCAAGTCTAGACATGACACTGTTGTTTTTGCTATTGTTTAACAAGAGAATTGATAAGACAACTACATTACTAAGTGACAAGTTCTAAGTATTAGAGAACGAGAAAGATATGTTACCTCATTTTTATCGAACATAGAAAATTTAGTTTTGCGGAAGAATACTCAATAAATTTTATTCCGACCGACCTTACTTGCTTCCATCATTTCCAAATAAATATTGTAGCATGCAAACATACTACAACCAAAATTTATTAAATGTGGAACTTTTGTTTGATACAAACGGGAAAATGGTCGCAATATATCTATTATGAGGATTTTAATCAACACAAGGCGCAACTTTTCCTTATAGCGAGGAAGAGGACGTTACAAATTAGATATGGGAATTCTAAATTCTCGCAATAACTTAATATTTGCGACGAGCATACCTCCCATAAAGCAAATCCCCATAAAGTAGCTAACACGTAGTCATCACTGGAGCGCAAGCAGATCCTATATGCGAGAAACAAATCCTTGCAATATGTGATAATTTTTTTTTTTTTAAATTTCCTGTAACTCCATATGCATTGTATATATTTTCTATATATATATATAGTATACTTATGTTCATTGCCTCTAGTCATTGTCATGTTTTCTATTCATAAAAAAGCACCTAAGTCATCTCTTATTTTTCTTCTTTCCTCCAATATGAAAATCCTACTATAATATAGGATTTATTTCATATAACAAACCAATACATAATCATATCCAATCTTTCCATATAAAAAATAATAGCGCATGAACATTATGAACACTCAATATACAATAACATTGCATATATATATATATATTTAAATTAGCTAACCAAAATACAAGTAAATAACAGTTAATCTAAAAATCATAATCAAACATCTTCAGAAGTACTCGGCAGAACATCAAAGCTAAACAATTCACATTACGTCAGACTTAATAGTAGTATACCTTCATAGTATACCCAAAAAAAACTTACTCAAGTATTATTCCAAAAGTATTCAACAAAAGATCAAAGTATACCTTCATCGTATACTCAAAAAACCTAATCAAAGTATACCTAAATATCCTTGCAAAAGCATTTAACAAAAGATCAAAGTGTACCCTCATCGTATACTCAAAAACCTAATCAAACTATACCCCATAATATACTAAAAAAACCTAATTAAAGTATACCCTCTTTGTATACCAAAAAACCTAACCAAGCATAATTTCAAAAAGTTAACATAGCTAATCGAAAGGTCGACACATCTAAGCAAGTCACATGATAAACGTAACAATAGTTAATCAAAAGGTCTACATAGCTACATAAAGAGATGAATTCATTTGTAAGGTCCATCCACTAGAGATTATGCTTGCTACTGTTGAATAGTAGGGAAAGGATGAAATGAAGCCAGACAACAAGATTGCATATGCCTAACCTGTGGTTGCATTGGAGACTATAAGTGTGACGTTTGCTATGAAGATCCACCCAGTAGTGTAGCCAATGAAGAAAATGGCATATTCCTAATTCTAAGCCCTCTAAAGAAAGGTGATGATTGGAGTGATTGAGCTGGTTATATTGTTGGTGTATTAGACATCATATGAGCAAACCATTGTTGCTGCAAAGCAAAAAATGTTAGCAAACATATATCAATTTGACTAGGCAGCATTGGCAACGACTTAGGCATTCTTGTAAATGTTTAGTTATATACATTTTAATTTTTAAAGTGAACCAACTTACTGCAACTACACTAGTTACCATTTGTTGTATCTCCAATAGCACTCTCAACTAAGCTTTACCTTTAGCACCAAGATAGCATAACGGGGAAGAGTGATGATGTGCTAAAGTAAATTCTTCAAATAACATTCTTGCAGTATCCCTTTATGGAGCCATGCAAGTTTCATTAAGCTTTAAAATAGGATTGTGACCTATAGTCCTCTTTATTTGCTCATATTGGGTGCCTATATACACTCCCCTATGCCTAGGCCTTTCTTCATTGTCTAATACAACATCCTCTTTTATATGCTCATGAATAGAAGTATCATCGTGTTGTTCTTCTACTAGTTCATCCTTTGATGTATTTAATGACTCCAAGGGATCTTGGTAATTAAGATTCTCTTAGATAGCTTTAGCCTCGAACCAATCTATAAGATCATCTCTAGCACGACCAAGCCTTGAAATATCCATCCTGCATAAAACAACATACTTAGAATCTATTAAAAAATAAATCATAGAAAAAAGAAAAAAAGAACCAAATATTAAAGACCAAATACTACAGAAAGATGTAATAGTATATGTGTACAATATCTATTATTCTTCATCACTACATATTGAAGTTTGTTAAGATAGAAGATCTCAAGCTTGTGTACTAATGATCATCATTTGGATACAATCTCATTAAAATTGACCAAAGCACATCAAACATGAAGGAATGTATTATATTGATGTGTACTTTGGATTTTTGCATGAAAAGATTAATGACCATTTGCGCACATATACATATACATATGCCTTGTTGTTTATTTTGGAAGATAATTATTAATGAGTTTGTGCAATATGGAAAGAGCTCCGAACTTATGATATTACATGATTTTTGGAATAAAATCTTGCTTGGAAGAAGAATAAAGGAAAAGAAAAAGAATCTATTCATATGGTTGAAGGAGATATGCATGAATCATTACATAGGAAAGAAGAATATTTGAAGATACTACTGCATGTTGTTGAAGATTTGCTTAAGGAAGAATATTTGAAGACATTCTTGTGAAGATAGATGAGATATAGGATGTACATGAAATATACATATATGTATATATATGTGAAGATTTTACATGCAAGATTTGGTTACATAAAGGAAGCTTATATAGTATTATAGATTTATTAATATACTAACATCAGGGCAATTTACCCTAACAAGTTTATGGTTGCATGCACAATTAGACAGTTGTGCAACTTAGCACATTGAAATATGTAATAGATGAATTCACAATGCTGGCACTAGGCTCATATGCTATGATCCATCAATAAAATAAAATTTTTAGCTATATGATAACTCACTTGAAATTTATACCTTGAATTTGAATGTATATATATATATATATATATATATATATATTAAACCATATGAAATTCTTTTCTTCCCATATCATCATATCCGATCTGTTTTTGCATTCAAATCTGCTTTTTTGCTTTTCATAAACCTTTCTCAAATATTTTTTTTTTTAATAGCAAATATCATCAAGAATATCTCTTTAAATCCTAACATATCCAATCAAACACTATCAACACCTCATGAAGTTATTAGACACCAATTAAAAAAAATTCTTTTCTTTTCCCCTTTACCTTTACCTCCTTGTTCTATAATTTCGCAAGCCTTCCAATGCATAAGGACTTTGTGAACACAACTTGAATGTCTATCACAAGTTAAGCTAGCTGTGATAGTTGCATTCTACCATTATCACATTTTTAACTCACCTTTGATTTGTGTGCACTTTTAACATGAAACTCAAAGACTAAGCAAATGTCCACAATCGTATTTAGTTATTTTAAAGCTCAGTGACTAGACAAGTGTGTGTAACCACATTCCGCCATTATGGAACTTAGTGACTAGATGAGTATGTACAACAGCATTCAGCTGTTGTTGCAGTTAACCTGCCATCTCAAGTTCTTATTCACTTGTGACTTACCTATTATATCACCATCGTAACACCATCTGTTGATTATATCTTGTGCTTCTTGTGCTCTTCTTTTTTTTTTTTTTCTATTTTCTATTTTCTTCTTTAATCCTTTTCAATCGATACAAACCAATAATCTGTGTGGGAGAGGAAAAACTAAAAGTTGCACTAGAGTAATTCCTTTAAAAATTTATCGAGGCTAGTCTCTATGAGATAAAGCTATATAGGTCCGACTTTACCACTTACATTCATAAATTATTGTTGCTTTTGCTATTGGTTATGTCTTTGGTTGGCTTTCCCTTTTCTTTTTTTCTTTTATTTATTTTTCACTCTTTTGGTAGGATATATAAGCACTCTGTCAGCAAACCAAAATACGAACGTCACCTTCTTTAACAACGGCTCTGACTCGAAGTAGTGTCACAGAGTTAAGGTCTCTTTGGTTTTTTTTTTTTCTTATTTTTTAATTTTCAACGGGAATATGTATTCTACAACATGTGGGCTGCTTCACGAATTGCTGACCGTAGCGTGACAAGGGGTCAACGATTAGATTATGGACATGATGGACTTCATTGGCTTCATTTCATTAGACAACAAATAGTTGTTGGCATTAGGCAAATCATTCATGCGGAGGAGATTCTTTTAAGTGTTGCTTTTGTTATTAAAATATGGATCCTTTTATTTTTTAATCTTTTAGGTGACTTCTTCATTGTGACGTGTCATGTACATGCATATATTGCTCCCATGCATTAGCTTTCCATAATTCCTTCTCATCAAGTGAAGTATGTTAATTTAATTTCCATAGTAGAGTGTGCAATATACTTCAATTGACATTGCTGATTTGCTCAAGTATCATAGCAATGGAGTATGTACTCTTTAGCCTTTCCTTTCCACTTTAGATATTTTAGTTCTATTGTCATCCTTTTGTGCTCAACTAGTAATTTGTTTTTATATAATTGCAACATCAATCTTAGTAGTAAGACTCCATATTTACTTGACATTCTTGTGCTAAGTGTTTCATAATTATATATGTATATGTATATATATATATATATATGTGTGTGAGTACATACAGACGTGCGCCTTGTAAGACTTGAACAATAGCGGCGGCAGTAATCTTCAATCTTCTATCCTTTTGAACATCTGTAGCTTTGTCACAAGCAAGTCATAGTGGTATTTATTTTTTATTTTATTTTATTTTTTCAGCTCTAAACCACTCCTTATTTTCCCCCAAGTGGTTGTGAAAGTATCTTTGTTGTCGCATACCACTTTTAAGTGTAATGGTGTCTACCTTCAATAGTAATAGCTACATTGTGATAATTAATAAATCTACTATCTTAAGTGTCGCCAGGGAGTTCTCAAGTAATTGACCCATGATACTTGTTGATAAATAGAGAGGCTTGATAATTCAAAGAGGAACTTAGGATGATTCCTCCTTATGATAAGTGGTTAGTTACAACCATTGCAAAAGACTTATTTTTAAAAGGCATAGAGAAGTGTAACTTATACATATACCCTTCAATTAATGGGGTTTTGTACTTCATAGAGCAAAATCCTTAGTTAGAGCACAAAAGTAGGGGGAAGGATCTTCTTCTCTTAGTTGTCAACCCATAGCAAATGGATGGCTCAATAACTTTTGATGTACCCATTCCCTTATGTCACACTTAGAGATCAAATATTGCATTGAAGTCCTTGTTGCAATGCCTTAGAGGAGTATAGTGTCTCAACTTTAATGTGGCATGTCATTTGCATAAAAGCAACTAAGCTAGTTAGCTAATAGTATTTGTGAGCTTATAATTGACCACTTATAAGTTGTAGGTACTAACTCATGTGATTTATTGTAGTGATCATGGTCACACTATTGCAACTTTGCTCTCTTGCATTACAACATGGTGTAATCAAATATGCGACACCAAATAAAGATGAAATATGTTATCCAACTTCATATCAACTAAATTATTTATGCTTGTTGTGCTTTTATGAATATTTGTAGTCATCATGTACATAGGAATGATGACTCTTGCTTAGCAACAACATGTTAGAAGATGATGTAATATGATTACTTCAAATGTTATGTGGCATTATGTCAAGTAGCCTTATCTGGCAAAGAGCTCCCATATTAGCTTCCTTCAATTTAAGCTGCAAGTGTATCATGCATAAGTAGCGTGTAGTGGGGCGATGTGTATAGCATGGTAATGTAAATAGCAACACGATGTGCATACAACAACAAAATGCACAAAGAGGTTTCATTTCCATTTGGGCTGATAAGTTTTTCATGTTACGCTTAGGAAAGCAAGCAAATATTGCTTTAATTTAAAAGCACCATGCACTTAAAGTAACCAACCATAGAAGTCATCAACAAGAGGCATTTAGGCTTAACGAACGTATGGTTAGGGTACCAGGTACTACTTGACTTTAGAGATGTGAGTAAGCATCACTTGCAAAAACATTGCCTGAACTTAAGCATGAAAAGCAAGATGCTAAGACATTGCTTAGGCTTTAAGTATGACAACCAAGATGCCAAGGTATGGCCTAGGCTTAAAGCGTGATAGCTAATTTGTCAGGGTATGGTCTAAGCTTAAGGCATGACAACTAAGACACTAAGGCAGGGCTTACCCTTAAGGCATGGCAACTGAAATGCCAGAGCATTGATTTGGTGTTAGAATTTTTTCATATTAGTCAAGTAAGTATTTCCCACTACTTGATAGCTTAGTGTGACTTCTTAAATTATTACCTAGGATTGAAGTGCAAAGGCTAGACACTACAGTGATGCTTATGCTTAAAGCATAGAAGCTAAGCTGCTAAAGCATGCCTGTAAGCTAAGATGCTAAGGCATTACCTAATCTTAAAAGCATGGAAGCTTAAGATACTAGGGCATTACTTGGGCTTAAAAGCATATGGGTTTAATAAAAATAGACACAAAAAATGGTCAAAACATGAATGTTTCATTATTAACTAGTGAAAACCACTTTTTTTTATGAAAATAGACACAAAGTTAATAATCACTATCAAAAGACTTGTATACTAGCACTCTAGGTATCATAGGTTGAAAGCGAATTGCTATGAACGTCATTGTCTTCAATGATGATTTCTCCATTTTGAATCCTATCATGAAATATTCACTTTAAACTTCAATAATCCTTACTGGGGTAGTCCACCATTCTTTGATATTGATAGTACTTAGGATCTCTATTATCATCTACCGTAGGTTGGCATTTTACTCTTAGTAACTTAATGTCTTCATTTTGTAACCAATGATTAAGAATGGCATGTATGTTCCTTATTGGGCATAGGAATGGAGGAACTCCTATTGAACTTCTCTTTGTGTCATTCTTAAGTTTTTTACCACTCACTGAGTTTTCACCATAAGCTAAGGAGATGAACGTTGTCTATTTGTTAAGTTTACTTAACTACCCTCATTTTCTAGCTAAGGAGTTATTAGTCATTCATGCATTCCTCATAAGTGCAACAAAGGAATGTAGAGAGAGGTTTTCTATGTATACTATATATTCAGAGAACAACCTTTAGATGAAGATCTTCACTAACTCTTTTTCATCATAAATGTCTAGAATGCCCAAAGAGTGTTCTCTAAAACACTTGATACATTCCATCGAGTCTCTAGGTTTCTACTAAGTTCACCCTTATCGAATAGAGTAACCTTCTTTTTGTTAGAGAAAAATTTCTCTAAGAATATCTTATACGTAACTCCTTCATGAATCGATTGATGCAGGAAGGATATTGATATACTGGGTGCAAACTTTCACCATAAGAGACTTTGAAAATTTCTTTAGTTTCAAATCATTGTCCAGCTTATAAACAATCAAAGTCTTAATAAACTTCATCAAGTGCTCCTTGACATTTCCTTTCCTACTATTGAATAGTGAAAACATAAGTCTCACATAATCCTTAGGATATGATTTGTCAACAATATGCTGATTACATAAGAGTTTAAGATAAAACACTCTTACAATTGACTTTGCCTATATCTTCTTCATGAATCATCTAAGTTTTCCTTGGTCACAAGTGTACCTCTTAGAGTGAAAGTAGCAGCTTTAACCTTTATAGACGAGGTGGGATTAAGGCAACCAATAGACCCACCTTGTATAATATATGGGATAGAGCATGAGGATATAGAGCCTCTAGGTTAGACCCTAGTATCTTTTACTCAGGGGCCAAGTTCTACACAGGTGTAAGAGTCTACTCATCACTTCCATGAGTACCATCCTCAATAATAATAAGAAGATTAGATGGTTATACTGCTTGGGTAGCATGTCGTTGTGCAATATTAGCAAGATTTGGGAAAATCAAACTCAATTGCGCTACAGCTATAGCAATTAAGCTTAATATGCATTGAGCAAACATTGTCATAAATTGATTTCATGCTTGATTAGCCTTTTGAAGCTCATGCATCATTTGAGCATTATTGGATGCATCTTCTTGTATATTATTACCTTGATTAGTTTCTTTTAATGGCGATATGGTTTGCTCTAGAACTTCATAATTCTCTTACTGGTCATGAGTAATGCTGTCAGTAGGGTTAGCTATTCTCTTCATATCGAATGCCATCGTTAAGTTGTTAACTTCCTCTATACCCAATGGAGTCACCAAAATGTAGATGTAGGGATTCAGTTGTAGAGGTCACGTACATATAGTATGAGTCTTACCTTACATGTGGCCTTAAAGGAGTGAAGAATAATGATATGAAAGGAATGACTTAGGAAAAAATAAGCAGTGAGGAAGAGCAAGCAATCTTAAGGAACTCAAATGCACTAATCACAATTGGAGGAGCTACAGAACATTAACTCCACTATTTAAGATGAAAGGTGGTTTGCTCTTCACTTTGACCTTTATTGATCTTGTATGATAGTAATGCAACATCCCGATGCCATTTCATTTAACAACTAAAAATTATATCAAATGAGGAGGAGTTCTAGATTATTTATAGAGTTATACCACCAACGACATTCATTAGATCACAGTGATAATCTACAACCAAGATGAGTCCTCTTGTTAATGGATTCTTCCATGGGCTCTTATTGAGTCCAAGCCCATGAAGAGTCTCTCCATGTATATGAGCTTTCTTAAGAAATGTTTAGAATTGATGGGTCGATTAAATGGTCCCTACTCTAAGTCTATCATGCCACATGATCCTAACGCATCTCAAATTCATGAACTTGACTCTTTAGGCCTTGTCACGTTAATCTAAAGAGTTAAGCCCATATCTTTAAAGGAATTGTTACTCATAAATTAGTTTAGCCCTCTACAATACATAAGGTTAAAAACACTTCTATGAAGATAAATGTGAAACATGTAATGATGCGTTTCATGAATAGGTATATATGTACTATGTAGAGTCATATAGTAGGTTGAAGTGCTCAATAAGTACTTTTAGATATTTAAAATAGTAGTATTCTCATGGATTAGGAAGTTCTTTATTTATTTATTTATTTTTTTTGGAAAAGAAAATGCCTATTAGAAGAAAGAAATTCAAGTAGGCCTTACCCTTATTTCATGGATGGCATAATGTCTAATCTTTCATATACTAATTGTTGTACAGGTAAAGCAAACTCATGGAAGTAATGGTGTTACATTAGTTGTTATTTCTAATGACAATCGTTATCCATCAACAATTAATTATTGTATGAAACAATTGCAATCTATATATAAAATCAAGGAAACATATAGATTTAATCTTTAACGTTTAACTACATTTCTATTTGAGACCTTAACCTTTATTTTTCCTATTTGAGTGCTTAATATTTTACAAATTCACTGTTTGAGTCCTTTTATTAACACCATTAAAAATTTACCAATAGTTTACACATGTTAACCTTTGATAGGCTCACACTAATTATTTTATCAAAATGATATTATTAAGTATATTGAATTCAATAATACATTAAACAATAGTAAAAATTAAAAGGACATATTTTCAAACTCCATCTTCAGTTATACTTAAATGCATTGCCTTTTCTTAACAAGTTCTACTCATTATCTTAAAGAACCTTTCTCTTTTTGCCATTTTAAAAGTGATTCTATAAATAACATGTTAAAACCATACAATAATTCTTATCCAAATCAACTCATTACACCAAAAGAAAAAAAAATTGAAATAGAGAACCTTAAAATTTGATTCCTATATTATTGATGATTCTCAAACTTCTTTATAATTAGGGTTTGATTTAATCATTAAGAAGGAATCAAAATCATTACAAAAAATTTAATCTTTTAGCCAAAAATGAACATTTGAAGCAACAAGAAATTATATTCAATTGCCAAAATAAAATAAAACATCAAGTTTTTTTTTTCATCACACTGAGAAGTGCACTTTTGTTTTCTTTCCTTCAAGCAACGCATGCATGAACTAAAATCTTTTATGCCCCTTGATTTACTTTGATTTTTTGTCTTGCTAATACATTGCACAAATCTCAGTAAGCAATGAAGTCATGCCATCTACAATGTTGTCAAGCTCTATGATATTCTAAGTTTAGTTGAATTGTTAACAACAAATCAAAACGAGTCCAAAAGACTTGATGTTTTTTCCAAAATGAATATTTGGAACAATATGATATTAACTTCAATCACTGAAATAAAACACAATATTAATCTTTTTAGTTTCAAATCTTTTTCTTATTAAATCTTCATTTCGTTTTCTTATTTTTGTAATTTATTATTATTTCTTTATTTAATATACGTGATGATAATATATCAAAATTAGTGTAAGCCTATAAACAATGAACACATGCTAACCTTTACTGGATTTTTGATGGATGAACTCAAAAGGAAAATTTTTTTAAATGTTGAGGATTGAAATGGAAAAATAGTGAAACGTTTAAGACTAAATTTGTATTTTTCCCTTAAAATTATGCAAAAGATTAGAGAGTGACTTTGAAATTTTACACTTTCATTTGAACACATAAATTAACTTCAAAATATTAATGTATCAAATTGCTTTTTTGACAGCTAAAATTGAGATTTTGCACATGTATCATGTGTGCAACTTCAACTAACATACCACTTATTTCCTTAAGAAGCTACGGTTCTTATACAGGCATTTTTACATAATTTATCTTTCTAATTTTTATTTTAATTTCTTTTCATTTCATATCATATAAACAATAGTACTTCGATATACATGAGATCATGCTTTTATTGCATTCATTTTTCAATTTTAAGATATGATTTTGTTGTTCATTTATCAAAATTGAGTGTTTTTTTTTTAGTAATTTCAACATTATATAGAATTTTTTATGATTCTTAAATATTTATTCCTCTAATCTTTTTTATTATTCAAAATTATAATAAACTCATGACTAATGATGTTGCATTTATATATTTAATTAAAGCTCTCAACTAGTATTGATTTTCTTTTCTAATTTATGTTTCCTTCTTAGTAGTTCTTATTTTGTATAATATTTCATCTATAAAGCATCCACCAAATAATAACTTCATAGAGATATGCTAACAAGTTTGATGAATTTTAATTGGCAACTCATGAGTCTATAATAGAAAAACAAAGTTTTATAATTGATATTGATGATAACTAAAACACCAAATATTTATTTAGAATGCATCTTTACTAGTATACATATAGTGGCACACTACAAATGCATTCTTGCAAGTATACTAAAAGTTGTTTCTTTTTAGTTTTATACTTTTGCTAACCACATAATACATTACATCATATGGGAATAAGAAATCAAACATACTTCATCCCTTTAGGATACGTAGTATTCATGCCATTAAGCTATGTAAGCCTTCGCATTTATTTTGTGTTTAAACTCACATTATGTGTACATACTTTTCCAACAAATAAAATGAACTAAGAAACATATGGTACACCAACAGCAAAGAGAGGAACTTTTCTGTGGATGAGAATTCCAGTGCTCTCAGACATATCCAAGTCTTCTGCAGTAGTCCCTTTAGGTAAGGACCAATCAAAATTATTCACCAAATTTGCAAGTACAAGTTCAATAGTAGCCATGGCAAACGATATTCCTGGGCAACCCCTCCTTCCAGCACCAAAAGGAATAAGTTCAAAGTCATGTCCCTTGAAATCTATAGCACTACTTAGAAACCTCTCAGGTCTAAACTCCTCCGGTTCATTCCATAAACTCGAGTCTCGACCAATAGCCCATACGTTGGTAATGACAGTAGTTCCAGCCTTTATATCATAGCCATTAACATTGACATCACAAGTTGATTGATGTGGTAAAAGTAAGGGAACTGGAGGATGCAATCGAAAATTCTCTTTTATAACTGCCTTTAGATAATGCATTTTGACCAAATCTTCCTCTACAACTCTTTCTTTGCCATTGGCTACTCTCCTAACCTCATCTTGTAGTCGTAGCATGACTTTAGGCTGTCTTAATAGTTGTGTCATTACCCATTCTAGAACTGTATGTGCTGTATCGGTTCCACCAGCAAACATGTCCTGCAAGATTCGTTGGATGAATCAAATGATAAAGATAAATTATTCAATATTAGAGTAATCCTCATCACATGCCATATCCAGCCAATACACCATCCTTCATCAAGGTTAAGTGTTGCATATATACAAAATTTCACATATTATGTACGTGAAATTTCTCAATTTTATAAAGCAATCTTTTTGGAAGCTTAATAGTCTACTAGATTTCATTTTTTGCATATCACTTAAATGTTAGTATGGATGTGTTCAAAATTTCATACCTTTGCTATTTGATGTTACTAAAAAAGCAAACGTTTTCAAAGGATTAGACAATAGATTACAAAATTGTACAATTGCTAAAATTTAATTCCTACCTTTGACATGGTCGCATGTATGAGTCTACTGGCAATTCCTATGGGTATGCAGATGATGGTGATAGATAGTTATGTTTGTGTAATGTGTCGAACTCAACCACATGTTATGACTTTAGGTAGTGATGAGAATAATTACACGATGGTCGTTTGTATTAAGTTGTTATCCTTGATGGTTATGTGCTAATAATATACTTCACATTTTTTTAGTAATGGTTTTACAAAGGTGGTAAATCCAAAATGTGGTTAGTTGAAAATTCTAATAAAACTTACAAATAGTATATGCTTGTACTCAAATCTAGAGCAAAAAAAATGCTAATATGTTTGATGAAAGTTCCAAAATTTTCATTTCACATCCTTACATGCTATGATTTATCTCACTTCTTAATTTTTTATGTACTATCATTAAAATACCCCTTAAAATAAATTTAAAACAAAGGGTATTCTTGTAAATATCCCTTTTATCTTATGTTTTAAATTTTTAATTATCAAGGACTTATTTTGCTTCAATTACGGATTAGTATGCTCTAATGAGGACGGCTGTACTATAGCAACTACGCACTCTATTGAAACCTCATAATCTAAACATAAAGGGAAAAGTAAGACGGATGATCTCCCCCTATTGCTCGCCTTACACCCCCTTAAACAGTTGCTAGGAACTTGTTAACGGATCCATTTGGACTAGTCAACCGAGCCCTATTTATTTTTATGGGGTGACCATTTGTTAAAAAATAAAAATAATGTTGTCTATTTTGTTTACAAAAAGTGAACTTTAAGATATTATGAAGTTATTTAATATTGGGAAAAGGACAATTTTAAGCATAACGTTCACTTTTTTTTTTTAATTATCAACCTTTTTTCTCCCTACTATTTAAGTGTTCAATATTTTCAAAATTTTATAGAAATAGTAGTTCCATTAATTCCGTTAAATCATCCATCTATTTATAACATATATTAGTTTTAAATTGGTTGATAATAATCAATTCAATAAAATGATAATATAAAATATTATTAATTACATAATATAAGAAAAAAAATGTTTAATATGTTTATATAACATGACAAATATAATAAGAAAAATGACAAATTATCAATAGTAAGAAGAAAAGACTAGAAAATTTTGTGCAAACCCTAGTCAGACTGGTCAACTATTTGAGGGTTGATGAGAAACTAAGAGATGCCTTATGTGGGTGAAAAAGATGTATCCAATTTAATGAATGTCTTTCTTTGTTAATGTTTTGAAAACATAAAAGACTCAAATAGAAAAAAAGAAAGATTGATGGCTCAAATCGAAAAGTAAGTAAGCATTGAGAAATTAAAATGTATTTAACTTTTAATATTCAATAGCATTAGCTTAGTAACTAGTTTATAAGATTAAAAGTTAGTTAGAATAGTTAGTTTTCTTATTTGTTAGTAGCCTAGTAACAAGTTGTTAAAGTAAAAAGTTGCTTCATAAGAAAAGAAAGCTATCAAGTTGGTTAACCTAGTCTTTGATAAATCTATGAATAGAAGATAAGTAATATTCCTTTAATTTCGAAGCCATAAGCTTTGCTTGTTAACTTTAGCCTTAGGTTAACACTAGAATCATTAAGTAGTGAAAATTAATTTTCTTCAATAGCTAATTATCAGGGTATAGGTACATGGTTACTATATTTCAAGTGTGCTTAGTAGGCTAGTAAATAAATCTATCTAACAAAAAGTGGGACCTAATAAACAATGTGTTGCTTGTGCTTAGGAAATGCCTAAGGAGATAAAGGTAGGGTTTTAGCCAATCTACCTAGTGATTGGTATTTACTTGGAGATCATGCAACCTCATACTAAAGAGATGCAATTAGTTAGGTGCTAACTTTGAGGTCAATGGATAGGTAACTTGGGCAAAGTTGTATAATGAGTTAGCATATTAGGACAAAACCACAAGAAAGTTATACTTTTGGAGTGGAAAGTTTGTATATTGTTGCATAAACTAATATCTACATTACCCTAATAGTAGCATGGTTTCAAGTATCAATTTTGATTGTGGTTAGAGTCATGAGTCACTCTATTTGTAAGGATAATTGCAAATTATTTCAAATTATGAAGCTTAAATGGTTAATTTTAGATAAAATAAAACATGTGGATGCAACATTATATTAGGTTGTATGCATAATTATAAAAATTTACTTCCCACCTTTTGCATAACAATGACATATTCTTTAATTTGATAAAAGCTACAACTTCTTCTCCATCTCTATGCATAATTTTTCTTTTTTTCAAATCACTTTCTAACAATATAATGTAACTTTTATCAAACATGACTAAAAAGTAAGTTCACATATAATTAGATATTTGTACATATATTAAACTATTTTCCCTTAATTTCGGAAAGACTAAGATTATATATTACATTATCAACCTTGTCTTTGAAAAAGAAAAAATAAAGAAGAAGAAGACAAAAAAGATAAAAGAAAAAAGAAGAAGAAAAAGAAGTTCGCCAACCAATATGATAGATGGTTTTATATTAATTATTGAGCTTATACCATGAAATTATGAGACCCATTGCAAAAGAACATTTTGGCAAATGGCTAAATTATATTAGTTATATAACTAAATTCTTATTTTGTATTTTTTTATTGTCTATGTTATATCATATTATGTATACTAGGGATTTACTTCGTATAATTCGTGTAGCTTAGGTAGATTAACTGAGACTGTTATAAAACCCATGGATTTGTAAGAGGAACTTAATGACTTGAGGTTATGATAGGATGGACTATACTATTGCTACAATAATTGGTTAATTCACTTTTACTTAGTGATTTTTTACTCCCATTCTTTTTTTGCTTTACCCATTTGTTTTATAATCTATAATGAAAAAATCTAGAGCATATTATAACATCAACCTTGCAATTTGTTCGATAAATGGCCTGATCTATATAAATTGTTATCAACATTAATTGTTATGCAACATTCAATCAAGGGATTTAGAGACTAGAATTTGCCATGAAGGCCAGACATAATAAAATGTATAAGAAGAGCATGAGAAGTAGGCTTTTATAATTACCATGATGATTGCTTTGATGCTAACTCTGCTAAGTGGAAAACCAGCCAGACCACCATCCTTTTGAATCTCAAGCAAAAGATCCACAAAATCCTTGTTATGATCATCACTATCTCCAATATTATTCTCCCTCTTGTCGAACTTCTCGGTATGTTCTTCTATTACTTCCTCCATGAAACAATCAAACCCCTTAGCCACTCTCTCCACTTTAGCATCCAACCCATTAATCTTGTTAATCCAAGCAAAGCTTGGTATATAATCCCCAACATTAAAGTCCCCTAACTCCCCGAGTTCTCTAAGCAATTTTTTGAATCTTTTCCCATCTTCATCTCTTTCATACTTCCTCCCAAGTGCTACTCTACATATAATATCATTACTTAACGAAGCAAAAGCATCACTTAGATTGATTAAGTTTGATTTTCTTATTTTCTCTATCAATATATTGAGTTCTTCATATCTCACATTACAAAAGGATTGAACTTTCTTGTTGCTTAGGAGTTGTAGCACACAAATGCTTCTAATTTGTCTCCAATACTCACCATATGGAGCCATGGACATGTCATGTCTGTTGTAAAGAAGTTTCTCGGCTGTGGTAGATTTAGGCCTATCAGCGAAGGCCAAATCATGAGTCTTAAAGATCTCACGAGCATATTTAGTAGATGATACCACAAGAATTGGCACCTTACCGATGTGAAGTAGCATAAGTGGACCATAGTGTTTTGCTAAGGATTGGAGAGATCTGTGAGGATACATGCCCAGTTGGTGGAGGTTTCCAATGATTGGAAGCTTCCAGGGTGATGGTGGGAAATGCTGCACCCCGGAGGTAGTCGGGAAGGTGATGAACATTAGCCATTTAACGGTTAGGGGAGTTAGTATTATCATGAGGATGGTGAGGAATATTAATGATGGTGGCCATGAAATAAGCTGGGGCATTAATTTTCCAAACATAATATAAATGTTGAGCAACATGTCTCTAAGTTGGTTATCACTAGCTGGGTTTAGGCGCGTTTGTGTCCTTAATGAATTTGTAAACTTTGTGAGGAGATCCTCTTATTTATACACCAACTTTCTATTGGACTTTTTCCCGAGAACGTGGCGAAGGAGGCATCATGATAAATCTCCATTTCCTCTCTCTTTCACAGCGCAACAAAGTTTTGAATTCCTTATAAAATGATTCAAACACGTGACCTTGAATAATGTAAATGAATCATCAGGTACGACATCTGATAATGATTGAAAGAAATTAGGAAATGTAGTTAGATAAGGAAAAATGTATGATACGGTAATAGATGTCACAAAAGTAAACTACATACGGTGTCATCAATTAAGAGCAATATACCTTAATCAGTTAACTTTTAGCCATTTATCCTCTATTCATCCATATCCATGGCATGATAATATTAATGAAAATTTTTTCCCTAAATTGGGATTAATTGTTGCATAAGTATCCAAAATTTCGTATTCTTGTATATAGGTTTTCAATTTTATTATTAAGTAGCATGCAATATTTTTAAAACCTTGATAATCATTGATACAATGAGATATGTGTAAGTTATTTGAGCAAGTACAGGTTTAGATACTAATTTGCCTTATCCTTACCTTAAGGATAATGTAATGATTCATTTTTCCAAGTACCATTTGTCATCATCTCATTGGTTGATCTATTATATATATATATATATATATATATATGTATATATGTATATATATCTCTTGTAACAGACTTTATAATTAACTAGTCATTTTTACACACTTCACCTTGTATTCTTGATGTTTCTTCTCTTTCTCGTGCTTGCTGTTTGTTCATGGAGACAAGGTCCATTTCGTGTGTTCATAATCACATCTTGCACATTCTTATTGACAGAATCAAACAAGTCAATTATCATCACCATTTGATAATGTAAATAAGTCGATCAGGTAGGAAACTAGATATAGGGAAAGTAGTACGATACGATAATAGAGGCCATATAGTAAATTATGATGTGCTGAACCATATCTCCATCCGTTAACTTTTAGCTAAATCTAAACTTTAAGCGGACTTTAATTACTTTCGTGTGCAACGGCAAACCTCATAGATGGATTCCTCCATTATTTTTATTTTTCAGTTTCCGTCTATATTTTTGTTCTTGATACTTCCATGTATAATAAGTTCATGAAATCATAAAGAAAAAGATAAATCACAATCATGTTACAAGGTAGTATGAAAATCCAAATAATCTCAATAATTTATTTGAAAATTCATAAAATTTTTCCAAGTACGATTATTGGGGGAAAAAAATTAAAAGAAGAAGAAGATTAGAGGTTGTTTAGACACCTAGAAAGCAAGTCATCACAGAGTGCTTATCTTCTCTCTAATTGCACAATGTTGTTGTCTAAATTTATTACCAACTCTATATGAACCTATTGTAGCCTTTGAAACTCCATGATATTATCGATGTTGAGTCAGTTCACAACTTGTTCCCTTAAACTTTCAATATTCTCATTAAGAATAAGTTCTCTTATCTCCATAAGGTCTCCTTCTATTGTTTCCTTTACATTCCCTGTCCTAATTGTCTCTTCTATTAATTTCACCTCCTTTTTAATCATTTGACCAAAAAATTCATCAATTGTAGTTTCTTTGATGATATCTTCTAGCCATGATTCATTATCACATCTATGCTCCATCAATTAATGTTTATCTACTTTATCATCCTCCAAACTATAGGAACATCGTTTGTCATTGCTACTACAACTTTATTCAAACATTTATGTTGAAGATGCCCTTAACTCAGGAATCTCCTACACTTTAGACTTCAACTACCATCCTCTAAACTAGTTTTTTAATTTCTCATAAAATTCTCAAACTAATCATAAAGTTTTTTTATCAACTCATCGCTTTTCCTTTTCCATACCTCTCATCATAACTAAACATCATTATTCATTCTTTCTTTAATTATACTAATCATTCCATATTCCTCCATAATAAAATTTTCTTTTAGAAAAAGAACTATTAAAAATCAAAACTTTAAAAGATTTCGGCTTCTTTTCTACTTTTTTCCTTTTTATAAATATAATAGCTAATAAAATTAAAAAATTAAAGCCTAAAACCAAAAATCATCAGTAGATCCTCCCAAACTTACTAGAAATGATCTCCTCCACCAACCATTTGCAACTTGAGTATGCTATGCCCTAAGGAATCGCATCTCTAGAGGCAACAAACAACTCGCGTTGCTATGCTGTAGCCTTATCCCAAAATCACATATCGTAATAAAACCTGCACCGAGCAGCCATCATCACTCCAAATCAAACAAAGAAGGCTAGGGAAGATAAACCAAATTGTAGCTCAACAATATCAACATCCACTACGAATAATTTTTTGTGACATACTCTCCACAAGGCCCTCCATGTAACTAAAATGATGTATATGAATGAAGTGGGTTTTCACTATTGTATAAAACCCAATTTAAAAATAAAAATAATGAATAAATCAATTTGAGGGAATTGAAGAAATAAGTGATTTTTATATTCAGGCATTAATATAGTATGTAAATTAATATCAAGTACCAGAGACAAAATAGTCATGGGAAAAGATTCAAGCATTGGTATAGAATGTGATTACACATTAATGTTAAGGGCATTTTAATCCGAAAAAAAGTAGAGGAATTAAACTTCCATTAATTATCTAAACGTACTTTACATTACCATAACTCCCTCTTACAAAGCTTATGATACTTTCTAGGAAACTTATAGAAGTCATCTTAATCCCAAACCCTAATCAAGATTCATGTTCTTGAAAGAGGAATTCATTTCCTCTTTAATCAAGTAAGTTATCCTTCTATCTTCATTCTACCTTTTCCAATTTATTCTTTTAGAGTTCCTTTAAGTTTTAAGTATGGAGGTATTGTTACTGTTAGTGTGGTGGTGGTGATGTGGTTGTGATGTAATTACATTTTGATGGTGTTGCAAAGTGGTGTTGAGATGTATAGTATGTGTATACCATGTCTTATATGAATGGATATGTATCATGGAATTTCTATGTGTTTATATGTGTGAAAGTTATGGTTTTAAGTAGTATGTGTGTGCATGTATGGATTGGAGTGGTGATGTGCTCTGTGTATGTACATATAGGGCAACATGCTGGGACTTATGTGAATGTCAGTATCACGTGTGTTTATGTTAGGAGAATATTGGAAAGATATATGTAATACAGGGTAGAAGCTTAGAGTATGTTGTTGAGGGTAAAGTTAAGGAGAAAAAAGTATCGAGTTATGAAATTCTAAGCTAGCTTTTACATCTTGGACAGGTACAAGAGAATGCGTGGCGTTGGATCAACTTGGGATAGGAACTCTAAGTACGGGATACATATTTATTAAATGTCTGTGTTAGGTTAGCAAACATAAACTATATTAATTGAAACTTAAACTTAATTGTGTTGTTGGTTGTGCTTGGCTTTAACCACTCACTGGTCGGGTCCAGTGATGTTGGTGAAACACTTGGTGATCTTTATGTAACACTATCCTCGGTAGAGTCCTGTACTAAAAGGACCTAAGTAAACCTAGGTTGGTTTATGGTACTCGAATGTTAGAAAGTACTCAACAGCAATACTTATATTGTATCTATATATATTGTGTATTAGGGGTCGTGAGTAACCCTAAGTCTCAAGATACTGAGACTGTGATGGTTGTGAGCCTAAATAAAACATTCAAAACTATTGCTTATTGCATTTTATAGCAGTATATGTGTATGTGTTTAATCAATACTTGTGTTCATACACATGTGTATGGTATCTTATACTGAGCATTAACTCACCCTATGGGGATTCTTATTTTTTAGTTGCAGGGATAAGTTACGAGATAGATGATGGGGTATATATTTAGAATTACGGATTTTATTATCTATAATATGACGAATAGAGAGACTATTATTATTTTGATGATGGAGCTAGGGCATCCTAGTTTAATTGTAAGGATGGACTTGAGATTGTGTTTATTTTTATTGTAATGGTTTATGATGAGACTTATGTGGTTATAGAGTCGCTTGTGACTCCTGTTGTTAGGTTTGGTAAATTAATTATTGTTGGAGCTACGAAACTCCAATTTATGATCTAAAGTCCTTTTATGTTTTATGAAGTTTGAGTGGACATCATTTCACTCTCATTTAAATTCAAGGTTTTTAATTTATGAATTGGTAGACTTCATATTATTCTTTTGTGGATTTTAGACAAGTCGTAGGTTTTTAGATGCTTGACGTATCAGTAGAAACTAAGAAAATGTAATAGGGTTGTGGCGTCCTAGGTTCTGAGGCATTACATATTGTCTTGAAACCCCCTGTATAACTTCAATTGAAAACTCTAAGCTTACAAGTTGAGCATCAACCTGTGTACCCTCAATGGTCTATAAGTCATTCACTAGGCACCAATCTAGTCACTCCTTAGAGATCTACGAGTCAATACGACCCTGATGGGGCCAACTCTTGTATGACAATGACTTAGTTGGTCCTTAATGACCTACAATTCAGATTTGCTTTTGCCTATTAATGAGCTTACATGATATCTTCTACATGATAATAGGTATACGAGGCAGCCCTCGCCCTTTTTGTTAGTGCAGAGGGTGTCCCCCACTTAAAAACAGGCTAAGGGATATATGGAGCCTTTGTAGTTAGACCCAAGCTCCTAAAGGAGGTTTTGTTGGCTGAGCTTGTATCCCGCACCAATAAATTGGGATTTCCTGACTCATAGATCTTGTCTTCATAATGGGACACTACTAATAAGGAGAAGAGGCCTTTGTTGCCTCCTGATGTTGAAACCCTACAAGAGAGGTTGCCTTATAAAGGATAAGCTCTTTGCATGGAACAACTACCATAAGGCTAAGTCCCTTACCCGTGACAACTTGACCTGTGGTCACTCGTTGATGTAGACACTCAATGCAAAGAGTCGTCCCATGAAGGACTACTATCTTATTTGTATGAAATTAGATTGTAAGATGGGAAGTTAAAACTTATACATTCTTTTCAAAGCTTTTACTCTTTTAAAATTTTATTTGAACTCATATCTGTTAAAAATTTGGCTACTTGATTTTACATTTTGGTAAGCAATATTGATTCTTTGTAGTCTAATGAACTGTAAAACATCAACTTCTGTTATTATTTTTTTTATGGCAAACTATTAGTAGACGACACACTTGTATTACGTATGCAAAAAATACAAAAAAATTTAGATTAAAAAAAGTAGAAAAATGTCAATAATTTATGTAAATATATCTAATGATTAAAATTATAAAATATTAAATTATTAGTTGTAATTAGTTAAAAAATGTTTTTCTCTTTAATATAATAGATATATATATATATAAACATTTAAAATGTTATAGAATTGAATTTATTTGCCTTAGGCATTATTTTTAATTTTTTATATTGTTTAGGGACCCTCGATATTAGTTTGACAAAAATCATAATTCATAACTAAGGTAGGGGTCTAAATTGAAAAACCCATCAATGAGGGACCAAATTGCAAAATTACCATACATTTTGCTCCTACAATCTCTAGTTATTTATTAAAGATTATACTTATAGTAAACAGCCGATAATGAGGGACCAAAGTGGAAAAGTGGAAGAAAGTAGGAAAGTGAGAGAGAAAAAAAAAATCACATACAAAGTAAGGAGAAGAATGAATAAGGAGAGAGAAAGAGAGGTAAGTGAATATATTTATTAATTATTTATAATTTTAATAGTTTATTTTATTATTAATTTTTTAATTAAATAATAGTAAATAAAGGAGTAAATATGTGATTTTAAGGATAGCAGTTACTTAAGCCCTAAAGGTAATAATATAAATATAGATATGTAGAGTATAAGCTAAAATAAGGAGAGAATAATAATTAGAGTCTCACAACTATAACTTATAAGGTAGTTCTTAAGACCTCTAGAGATGAGACTCTTGTTCTTTTTAATTTATTCGCATTTCTTTATAATTGAAGGTTTTGTTTTCTTCTTTGAATCTTATTTCTAATCTCAATAATTATGTTCATAATATTTTGGTTATTGGTTTTCTAATCCATAAGAAGGTGAAATTTCATGTTTTAAAAATGATATCTTTATTTCAATGAGTTTGATGTTTAACCTTATCTCACATGATTTCAATATTATTTTTCATGTAATTTACTATATAATCACTTTACAATTAAGATTTTACCTATTTAATATTTGTATATTTATATGTGCATCACATGCTAATATTATACATTGTAATAACTTTTTATTAAAAAAATATTTCAATTATATTATAGGAGCAATGAATGAAAGTATGTGAAAAAAAAAAAACAAAAGTTTGATGTAAGTGATTTCGTGAAAATTGTTGAAGACTACGTGACCTATCTCTATAAATTTATGGGTGGTTGAAATGTTAGTTTGGGGGGGGGGGGGGGGGTGGGGGGAGAGAGAGAGTGAGAGAAAGTGGGTTTTATGTGTTGGGAGTTGGTTAATTTAAATAGTTAACATTTATTAAAAGCGATTTTAGTTTGAATTGAATGGTTACCGAGCACCCGTCAAAATTAATTAAAAATAATTGGATTTTCTGCAACACAAAATTTCATGTTGGATTTGTACTTTCAGCAAGGAATAATGCTAAAATTTTGAGGGCAAGTATCAACATTGAGGATATGTGAGAATAAAAAGGGTAGTAATGCTAGTTCTTGTTGTTGATGTATAGCAAGGGAAAAACGATTTTATTCAACATGCCTGGCATACTCAATATATTTATAAAATAAAACGATGCCAAGAAAAAGGTAGAGCTTTTCGTATTTTATGTAATTACGTGGATGATCAGCTGTACTTTATGTAACTACGTGCAGGGGAGCAAGTTTTGACATGGACTCCAATTGTTGTGTCTTTCACGGCGGAAACAAATTTTTCAATTTCTTAACAGTTGAATTTGTGAAAACTAGCTAACTACAGCATAGTTGGTTTAGTCTTAGTGATTGACTTCTTATTTATTTATTTATACGTCAGCTGCATGTGTGCAAGTTTTGTTAATCCATTTGTCATCATCTCATTGGTTGATCTATATATATATCTCTTGTAACAGACTTTATAATTAACTAGTCATTTTTACACACTTCACCTTGTATTCATGATGTTTCTTCTTTCTCTCTCGTGCTTGCTGTTTGTTCATGGAGACAAGGTCAATTTCGTGAGCTCATAATCACGTCTTTCATACTCTTATTGACAGAATCAAGCAAGTTACTTATCATCACCATTTGATAATGTATTCATGATGTTTCTTCTTTCTCTTTTTACAATTAACTAGTCATTTTTACACCCGTTACTCTGTATTCATGATGTTTCTTCTTTCTCTCTCGAGCTTGCCGTTTGTTCATGGAGACAAGGTCAATCTCGTGTGTTCATAATCACATCTTGCACACTCTTATTGACAGAATCAAACAGGTCACTTATCATCACCATTTGATAATGTATTCATGATGTTTCTTCTTTCTCTCTCGAGCTTGCTGTTTGTTCATGGAGACAAGGTCAATCCCGTGTGTTCATAATCACATCTTGCACACTCTTATTGACAGAATCAAACAAGTCAATTATCATCACCATTTGATAATGTAAATAAGTCAATCAGGCAGGAAACTAGATATAGGGAAAGTAGCACGATACGATAATAGAGGCCATATAGTAAATTATGATGTGCTGAACCATATCTCCATCCGTTAACTTTTAGCTATATCTAAACTTTAAGCGGACTTTAATTACTTTCGTGTGCAACGGCAAACCTCATAGATGGATTCCTCCATTATTTTTATTTTTCAGTTTCCGTCTATATTTTTGTTCTTGATGCTTCCATGTATAATAAGTTCATGAAATCATAAAGAAAAAGATAAATCACAATCATGTTGCAAGGTAGTATGAAAATCCAAATAATCTCAATAATTTATTTGAAAATTCACAAAATTTTAGGATATGGAAGTGGAAAGAATCCATGTGTTAACTTTTTACTGATGATGATTCAATTGAAGTCCCGATTTAGTGAATTTTGCCGTATGACACTCATGTTTTTAGTTAATTTGTTTCTTTTTATTAATTTACTTGAATGTACCAACTCAAGTGCCTTACTAAATATGATAATGAAATAGTCTAGTAATTAGTTTTCAACTTATAAGAACGACCCACTTTTTTTACTGATTTTTATTACTATAATGCACGACTCAGCTTATTTATTGGAGTATTTTTTATTAAAAAATTCATTTTAAAGAAAATTTGTGCATATCAACAATAAGAAGATTGTTTCAAATATTTAAATGCAACATTGGCCATCCAAACGACCATATCAATATTATACTTAGTTTTCCATATTTTTAATAACTTTTTTAATAGATTTTCCCTTACCCTACACTATGATACATTTTGGTTGTATTTTTATTTATAAGACATAACATTACACCTTTAAAAACCCTAACCATGGAGCTTATCCTCAATTGTATGTTCTTATTAATATAATGATTGTGGAAACATAGAATCAACTTGTTTATGAGTCATACATCAAATAAGTCAGTCTCTCTTCTTGAGTTTTTTGTAATCCACTCTTAGATTCGTCAAGGTCGCTCCATGTAATCATATTGGCTTTTCTTTTCTTCTTGAATATGTTGAGTTTTCTAATAAATATGAAACATTCATACTAGATGTATTTGATTTTATTGCAGTCATAACAATGTTCTCGTTCTTTTCTTTTCTTTTCTCCTCTTTTTCTTTGTAGTTCCTACCTACATCAACCTTACAATTATAACTATTATACTTCTTGTAATTAAAAGTTTCTTACCCCTTTTTCCTTAAAGTACTATTGAGTCATCTAGTCAACGATTATTTTCCTCCTCATCATCACTAAACTACTCAATGCATGAATCCTCTACAGCTTCTTTAGCTTCAAAGGCAATTGCTTTCTCTTTTTTTTTTCCACCTATGGATCATCAGCATAGAGAATACTAGACTTATAAGGCATTAGCTTCCTCTAAGTTCACTTAGGAAAATCTTTTTCAAATTTTAGGCTTCTTTAATAACTATTTTCTTTACATGCTAAGCCCCAAGCCCAATTTAAAAATTCAATTCTAGTAAACTTCAAACTAAGTTAAGCCAATTCATTAGTAATAATAGTAAGACAACTAAAAACATCTTTTATCTTTTCTCCTTGTTGAATCCAAAATAGTTCATATTCATACATCAAATAACCTTATTATATTATGTAAGATACTTATTCCAATAAGGTTACTTGTTCATCTTTGCACATGACATGATTTCCTTATTATATTATGTTGAAATGAATTATGTTTTGGTACTTATGCATTAGTGATTCACTTAGATTTACATAAATTTCTATTTCTTTTCACTTTTCAATTAACAACACAACATGCAATACAATTATATAATCACTATATATTTAGTATACACATACATGTGTTGGTATATTTATCATGGATGCACTATTGTTAGTTTATTTATTTAAGAGATTAACCTCACAAAATATGCACACAATTTCTAAAGAAATAAAATAAACTAAAATATATATGGTATACCAATAGCAAAGAGAGGAACTTTTATATGAGTAATCAAGCTAGTGCAACTCATACGTATCCAAATCCTCTACTATAGTCCCTTTAGGGAAGGACCAATCAAATGTATTTAGCAAATTTGTAAGTACTAGTTCAATGGTAGCCATCGCAAATGATGCTCTTAGGCAACCCCTCCTTCCTACACACAAAGGAATAAGTTTAATGTCATATCACTTGAAATCTATGTCACTATTGAAGAACCTCTCTAGCCTAAACCTCTCTAATTCATCCCATAAACTCGATCTCAACCAATACCTTATGCATTGATAATAACTTTAGTTCCAAGCCTTTATGTCATAGTTATTAAGTTTAACATTGTAGGGTAACCGACGTGGTAAAACTAAGAGAGCAAGTTGATGCAATCGAAGAGTCTCTTTTCAACTGCCATTAGATAATGGGTTTTGACCAAATCATCCCCTATAATTCTTGCTTGCCATTGGCCATTCTCCTAAACTCAACTTGTAGTCGAAGCATGACTTTAGCAAGTCTTAATAATTATGTTGTTTTCCATTCTAGCATCATGTATGTTGTATTAGTTCCACAATAAAAAATGTTCTACAAGATTAATTGGACAAATCAAACAATATGTAAATTATTCAATATAGTTGAAGATGCCTAATCAATACCATCCTCAGTCAATTTAATGTTGTACAAGTGTGAAATTTTATCTTTTTTCAATATGAGCTTTTCAAAACGTAATTAACTAGTTTGTAGTCATTTCAAAACGATGATAATCTATCAAGATTTCACATTTTCTATATCACTTATATGTTATTTACACCTCTTGCTAAGGTATATCAAAGTTCATATATTTTTATGATCTAATGATACTAAATATGCAAAGGTTGACATAAAGACCATAAATCATACAAAAATATTGCAATTTAAATTCGCACCTTAATGCGTAACTAGCTGTATTTTAAGAAATTACATGCAGGTAACAAACATTATCAATTACATGACCAAAATATAAGTTTACATATAATTAGATATTTTTGCATGTGTTTAAACTTCGTTCTTTTTCCCTTTTCTACTTTTGGTAGGATTAAGATTGAATCTTAAATTTGATTAGCCCTATCTAATATATGAAAAAATAAAAAAAAAATAAAAAGAAGAAAAGAAAAAAATCTCGCAGTAGCTAAGCCAAATGGTTTTATACTAATTGTTGAGCTTGTTGCATAAACTTGAAGGGCAACACTATGTATAAAAAAAAAAAAAAAAAAGCATTTTGGTAGACAAATTGACAATAATGGTAAAATGAAAGTTGTTACAATCTTAACAATTTCCTAATTTGCATTTCCATAGTACATATGTTATATCTTATGTACATACTAAGGGACTAGGTTATACAATTATTATTATAGTGAATTGATTTAACATTACCAATGGTTCTTTAAACCCATTCTTTTGAGGTTTATCAAGCAAATTTCATGTGTCTCTCTTTTTCTCTTTACTTATTATACCATTTATGCTTGTGTATTTTAAATGTATGAACTTTGAGTTAAATGGTCTAATTTATGTAAATTGCTATCCAATAATTCAATTTATCAAGAAAATAGGATAATGCGCGTGTGGTAAGTAGAGTTTCACGTAGTGCTAAGATGATTGTTTTGATGCCAGTTTACTAAGTTGAAAGCTAGACAGACCATCCTTTTGACTCTCCAGCAAAGGATACACAAAATCCAAGTTATGATTGTCACCATCTGCAATATTATTCCTTCTCTTGTTCGACTTATTAGTATGTTCTTCCATCACTTTCTACAATAAATAGTAAAACTCTTTAGTCTCTTTCTCCACTTTAGCATCGAACACACTAATCTTATTAATCCAAGGCTTCATATATAATTGGCCAGCATTAAAGCATCCCAATAACCCCATTAATTCTCCAATCAATCTTTTCAATCTTTCCCCATCCTCATCTCCATCATACTTCCTCCCCAGTGGCACCCTGCACATAATATCACTAGTTATGAGAGAAGGCCAAATCATGAGTCTTCACGATCTCACAAGCATATTCGGCAAATGACACAACAAGAACTAGCACCTTGTCAAAGTGAAGTAGCATGAGCGTACCATGATGTTTTGCTAAGGATTGGAGAGATTTGTGAGGGTACATGCCTAGTTGGTGGAGGTTTCCAATGAACGAGAGCTTCCATGGCGATGGTAGGAGGCGTTTCACTATGGTGGTTGTCGACAAAGTGATGCCCATCGGCCATTTGACAGTAATAGAAACTAGTATTATCAAGAGGATGGTGAGGAGAATTGATGATGGTGTGAATGAAATAATTTGTGGCATTAAACTTCCTAACATAACATATATGTTGAGCAACATGTCTGTAAGTTGGTCTAGCACTAGCTAGGGTTTTGGTGGGTTCGTATCCTCAATGAATGTGTTAGCTCTGTCAGCCGATCCTCTTATTTATATGAATCGGTTAGTCAAGTGAACAACAATAACCAAAAATTAAAATAAGCACGAAATATTTCTATTGGATTTTCAATGTCGTGAAAGGAAGTCAGAATAAATCTCCATTTTCGTTTCTTTCACAACAAACAAAGCCTTAAATTTTTTATAACTTGAATCAAAACAAGATAATCATCGCCATCATTTAATGATGTAAAAGAATTGACAGGCGGGAATGTGGGTAAATCAACTTTTAGCCAAATTTAAACTTGAAACTGGGCTATGATTACTTTCATGTGCAATGGCAAACCTAAGAGCAGCTAAGCACAATTTCCAAGAGACACGAATGTGGATCCCCTCCAATTTCCCATTTTAAAGCTGCTAAATACGACTAATTGTTAAAATTATAAGAAAAAAGATATCATTGCTGTTATGTCACAAAGTATTTTCAAGCTTTAAATGATTTCAACGATCAATTTGAGAATCGATAGAATTTTGAGGTGACAGAAATGGAAAAGGATCCATTTCTGACACATGCATGTTGATTCTAATAACATTCAACCTTAGTAATAGCAAAATTCAAAAGGAAGATCAAGACACATGCATAAATATCTAATTATATGTTAACTAATTTTTAAGCCACGTTTTCTGGGTAGAAATTACATAGAAAGTCGAAATGTAACTTGAAATTAAAGAAAACTATGCATCAGACACATTTTAATACTAATTATATATGCAGCTCATACTGAAATAAAAATTACATATGCTAACTAATTTTTCTTCCATCATTTCATTTATATATATATATATATATATATATATATATTACATATGCAGCTCATGTTCAAACAAAATCATTTTGCTATGAAACAGCATCAAGCAATATCATACATCCTTGATGTTTGCACTCCATTTTTTAGCATTATTTGTTCTCAATCCGACAAATTTTAAAACCGTATTACAAGTCGAACATGGAATTATATATTCTAGAGAATTCAAGTTATTTTTTTTCTCTTTTTTTTTTTTTTAGTCTTGTTTGTATGTATGAAATATGAATCAAACATCTGATTCTTCTGGCTTCCATATTCTATTACTAGGTCCACTCTTTCTGCAAATTATTGAATGTCTAAGGCACGTGATAAAACTTTCTTTCGTGTAGTATTGTGTTTGTGGTTTGAATAAGTGTAGCTACAAGTAGAAGCTTCTGACAAGAATAGATGAAGGTGAAGAACTAACGTAAGTGGTTTAGATGGAGAAAGAATGGAAATGAAGAATTATGAAAATGTAATGTGTAACTATACTTGTAGTTTTCTATATTAGTCCTTATATACAACAAGGAAAAAAAAATACAAACTTAAACTAATAATAGAAACCTTTCCTATTGTTACTAATAGACTTCAGTAAACAAACTAACTAAGTTAACAAGCTAACTAAAATAAGTTATACTACTATATTTATAACACCACACCCTCCCAAAAAGATGGGGAGCAAATGTTAATTATTCCCTTAGTGAAAATGTCAGCAAGTTGATCAGTAGAGGAAACATGGATAAGCAATAGGATACCTTCAATCACTTTGTCTTGCATAAAATGTAAATCCATCTCAAGATGCTTAGTTCGTTCATGGAAGAGCGGGTTTATAGTGATATGTATAGTAGACTGATTGTCACAAAAGAGTTATACTAACAAAGGACAAGTAAGATGGAACTCTTTCAACAAAGCAATTAGCCAAAGAACTTCACAAGTAGTTGCAACAAGGGCTTGATATGTATAACCAAATCAGAATGCTTGGGAAAGAAAATCCCCTATCCTACTATTCCTTTAATATACCATAATACACTATCATAAGCATGCCGATGAACGTGACGTGGTGAATCCATGAATTGAGTAAGGACATGGATCATAAGCTACATCCGGTCGAGTAATACACAAATAGAGAAGTTTACCAACAATTTTGCGATATCTAGTAGCATCAACAAAATCAGAACTATCATCTCTAGAAAGCCTATGGTTAGGAGCGATAGGAGTGGTTGGTGCCTTAGACTTAAGGAAACCAGTCTTTGGTAAACAAATCAAGAGAAAACTTTTACTAGGAAAGATCCAACCCCTCAAATGATCATGCAAGCTCAAGACCAATTAAATACTTGAGAGGTCCTAAATCCTTAATCTTGAACTGAGAATGCATGAAAACCTTAAATTGATTAATAAGCTAAAGGTTTTTACTTGCAATAGCAATATCGTCAACATAAACCAAAATAATTATCATATCATCAGCCGAACCTTTAACAAATAAAGAGTAATCAAAATGGGACTAAGAAGCCAAAAGTGATTGAGTGAGCTTTGCATTCTACTATCGTGAAACTTACTTGAGATCATAAAGGGATTTATGAAGCCTACAAACAAGCTTAGCACTAGAAGAAGACTTAGTAGAGATAGATAAACCTCAAGGAAGTTCCATGAACACTTCTTCATGTAAATCACCATTCAAAAAAGCATTGTGAACATCTATTTGATGCACACGCCAACCAAAAATTGCAGCCAAACAAAAAATAAAATAAAAAACTAATAATATTATGCTTAATAATTGAGCTAAAAGTTTATGTATAGTCAAAGCCTTCCTTTTAATTGTACCCTTTAGCTACACGACGAGTCTTGTAATGGTCAATAGAAGCATCAGGTTTAGTCTTGAGTTTATACACCACTTATAACCTATAGGATGTTTGCCAATAGGCGAAGGAAATATACTCCAAGTATTATTGTTTTTTAGTACTTCTATCTCCTCATCCATAGCTTGACACTAAGGAATAAGAGACTTAGCTTGGTGGTAATTAGTAGGCTCACTATGTTGACTTAATTGTACAACAAAAGCACGATAAGTAGGTGACAAGGCATCATAGCTCAATACTGAACTAAGAGGATATGTGGTAGAAGAACATAAGGTAGTGTGTTGAGAACTCTAAGAGACTAGATGATGATGACAATCAGCAAGATATGAAGGAAGTTTTCTTTCACAAACACTATGCCTTGGACATTCAACAATAGTAGTATTTTTGTCGGAAAGTGCTCCAATTTCATCAACAAGAATGTGTTGCCCTGTTGTATCATGAGGAAAAAGAGAGAACAAATGATCCATATAAGGGAGTCAAATATAGGAAGAGAAGTGGATTCATTAGCTGAGTCATCCAAGAAAGGATATAGCTGAAAGGGAAAAATATTTTCAATAAAATGAACATCCTGAGAAACAAGATATTTCTGTTGAACTAGACTGTATAAACGATACCCTTTAACAATTGTTGGATATCTAACAAATACACAAGGATGTGTATGTGGATCAAACTTTGTTCTATCCCTCATAAAGGTGGATGCAAAACATAACAAGCTAAAAACACGAAGATAAGAATATGATGGAGATCTACCATATAACATCTAACAAGGTGAAAGACCATTCAACACATTTGTCAGCAACCAATTAATGAAATGAGCAACTGTAAGAACAGCATCTCCGCAATAGATAACAAATGCTAATACTTTTACTCCACCACACCATTCTGTTGTGGTTGTTTCAACATAAGATGTATGATGCACAATTCCTTTAGAGACATAAAATTGAGTAAACATAAACTCTAGACCATTATCACTTCTAATTGTCTTGACACAAGAATTAAACTGAATAGAAACCTTAGTACAAAAAGACTTAACAACCATAGAGACCTCACATTTAGAATGCATGAGGTAAACCCATGTAACCCGAGTGTGATCATTAACTATTGTAAGAAAATATCAATATCCCTGAAGAGAAACTGTAGCATAAGGTCACTAAATGTCCATATGAACCGATTCAAAAGGTGCATTTGTATTCTAACCATGCAAAGGAAATGAACAATGATTTTGTTCTGCTAAATGACAAACTACACATTGAAACAGAATACGCTTAACAACCTTATCAACTTGACTTATTTGTTTCATATAATCAAAAGACTGATGACCAAAATGATAGTGCCAAACATCAAAAGTCTTAGGCAATCCCGAAAAAACAATTGAAACATAAACATTTTTAACTTATCTTTCAGCTGAAAAAGTAACAGTTTCAGAAAAGAGATCCACTGAACTAGGCTATTGCTCCAACAAGTATAGAGTACCATTTACTTCAACTTATCCAATCACCTTCTGATTAGAAGAGTCCTGAATAAAAGCAACATTCCTTGAAAAAAAAAGAAAACAACACAATTGCAGTCTAGAAACAACTTGGTGATAGAGATCAAATTATATTTGAATAGTAGGATGAATAACACATTATGTAAAACTATAGCCAATGAAAAAACCACTATCCCAACATAAGTAGCAATAAGCTACTAACCATTAGGCAAGAAAATCTATCAATCTTTTATAGCTTTATAAGATTGAAATAACGAAATAGAATTGATCATGTGATCAGTAGCACCGTAATCAAGTATCCAACTAGCTTTCACAAAGGAATTTCTATGTTGCTGACTTGAAAAGAAACTATATGTACCTGCTATATGACTCATAGAAGCTTCATTCGGAAGTTTTTCCTACAAAACAACTAGTGAACTAGAAGCTAAAGTTGGCAAAGCAACATTAGAAGGATTAGAGTTAGAAACATGTAACATACTCAAAAGATTGACCAATTGATCCTTTGAAAAATTAAGCCTTGATTGATGCACGTCAAATGGAGAAATATTACCAACATTTGAACCACTCAAAGAAGAACAAGAGTCAGCACCAATATGTGTTGAGTCAGCACCAACTTAACACTACTATTTTGCTTAAAATGTAGAGGATATCCAATAAGTTTGTGACACTTCTCCTTCAAGTGACGTTTCTTATGATAATAACTACAAACCACATCTCCTCTATTTCGTTGTTTGCTTATAGTGAGACTAACCATAGCAGAGGCCTTTGACAAAACCAAATCCTTAGACCTATTAGCCCTCTAGAACTCATCTTGAACAACCAAATTATAGGCCTCATCTAAAGAAGGATAAAAGAATGATACATCAATCAAAACGGTGGATAAAAGCGCACCTAGAGACGCAGAGCTGGAGGTATGAAAACCCAATCTGCATATCCTTTGAAACGTCAATCTGTCACACGCAGGGAATAAAACAATTTCTCCTGTATAAACCTCTTATATCCCCTTTTGATAAAGCTCTATGTCTACAATTTTATGAAGTCCATTTGTTCAATCGAGTATTCAAGTAATTGAGAGCCAAGTAACTTGCTTCAGTCCATAAGTCGAACACTCAATGATAAATCTTTAGTAACAACATTGCTAAGCTATGTACAAACGTGCATATAAACGTCAACACTTTTATTTTACTGCCCTATAAAGGAAAGCTTAGACAAGTTTGTTTTTTCTTTCTAACGCTTTCGACAAATGGTGTCCAACATTCATCCAACGCCAACGCCCACAGCTTGCAATAAACATTCGGTGGACGGAAATAGAGGGCCACCAGAGAGATTAGACAACTTTGGTTTTTATTGCTGTCCTTTTTTATTTGAAGTTGAGTAACACTATTCTGAGTCACAAGCACATAAGAAGTTGCAGTTTTGCCGAAATTTTTTTGTAATTGAGTTCTTCTTTTCCTTCTAATTTAATCTATAGTCATGTCTCTTGAATCGTTTTGTATGGAGTTTACATTTCAATGACCTAATTTTAACATTACTGAATTTTGATATTGCTTGATCATTTAATTCATACATCATTCTTTTATATGTTACTATTTAACTATTTGTAATTAACCGAAAAAAAAAAACTATTTGTGATTTTTAATCATCATGATTTCATAGTTCATAGATTATTCCCTGATTAATAATATTTTTAAGAATAAAACCTGAAAAGAAATGGATAATTCATTTGGACACGGATAAGTTTAAACATTAATATGGACATATGTGTTTTAAATTAATTTTCGGATTCATATTCTTAATACAAACAATATCAATTTTTATGATGTAAACATATGTGTGAATTTTAATATTAATTCAAGTTGGTAAAATTTGTTAGAGGAATAAAAAATATAACTAATACTTAATGATTAACCATTTGAAAGAGACATTTATGCTATAATTAGGACAATAGCAATAGCAATAGCAACTCAAAAGGGGATTAAGATTTAGTGAATTTGAATAAAAGCCAACTTATGAATTTCAATAAAACCTAATAAGCTTGCTTTAATTTGTTATATGATGGTTTAATTGAAATTTTACACATTTGATTTAGTGAATTTCTTCCTTGTGACATTTGTGTCTTTAATTAATTTGTTTGTTTCTTTTAATTTAATTGAATGTCACAAGTTAATTAGTTTAGCTAAAGATGGAATGAAATAGTCTAGTAATCTACTTGTAATTTTTGAGAACTATACTGCATGAAACAATCCAATTATTGGAGCGTTTTTACGAAAATTTATTTTTGAAGATAATTCGTGCAGCTCAACCATAAGAAGATCGGTTCGTCTATTTGAGAATATTAGCCATCCTATTGGTTATATAACTATTATACTTTGTTTTGGCACTTTTAGTAACTTTCTTTGAATAGATTTGCTCTTATTTTTTATTATGCTATAGCTTAATGTTATAAATGATATTTAAATTTTGTCAAAATATGTAATTACTACCAATGCTTAAAAAAGATTAATTTGTTATTTAATTGAAGTTTTTACAATTATTTTTGCTACTTGAACTAATTCTGTTAAGTCAATTTGTTGTCATGAACATAAAGACGAAACTTGAATTGATCTATGTCTACTAATGGGCCAAACACCCACTTTTTGAAATGGATCCTAACCTACTTTGCATTAACAACCGTTCCAATAACCTTGGGGTTAAGGGGTAGCTAGCAACCATCTAGTAGGGGTCACACAACTTCCTACATGTGACCAACGAGTACCACTTAACATTGGGGTTATCAAAATGTTCAATTTCTGATTCATTCTTGAGTTCATATTAGTAAATAAAATTGACAAAGTTAGTTTAAATAGCAAAAATGACAAATGAAAACTTCAATTATGTTGTGAATTGGTCTTTTCAAAATATATGTAATAAATTGCATATTATAGTAAGTTTGGATACCTTTTTCTATATTAACCTTATGTTATATTAGTGTTGTGTTTTCATCTATAAGGTAAAACATTATGATCGTTTAAAACCATAACCATGGTGCTTATCCTCAATTGCATGTTTTATTAATCTAATTATTGTGGCAAACATGGAATTATCTTGTTTATGAGTCATAGCAAATTAAGTCGGTTCTTAGGATTATCTTCTAGTTATGTGAGTCATATTCAAGGGAAGAATAGGTTTCATTGTAACCATTGCATCGTTAGCAATTTGAATGCAAGAACCTAAATTAGGGCATCCGCAGGAGTAGTCCAATCAAGCATAAATTTTGCGATAAGGCTATAGGAGTTAGTAGAAAAGATCCCGTGATATTAAACTTTGAAGATATGGTAATAAATTAATAAAATAGTGAAAAAGCTAATTATAGTAATAATTCTAGTTATTTATTAGTAACATGAAAATTGAACCTTGAGAGTTAAATGGCTCTTAGAGATAAATTACTTAAACATTAAAATTTAGAAAATGATACAAACTAATATTTAGAAATATGTATAGACATCAAATATATTAAATGCATAGAAAATATATGAATATACATATATATATATAATATATATATACTCATAACTAAATAAAGCTATAACTAAATAAATACAATATACAACATCGACAAAATTATTTCAAAACAATTCATAATTATAATAAATGTAAAATAAAAATCGGAGCATAGGAATTGTGTCTTACTAAAAAAAGAAAATAGCCAAGTTAAAATTAAAATAGGACTATAATTAAGCACGCAAAATTGTCGAGCTTGATTTTTCACCTCACAGTTTTATAAATTAAGTTTTCTTTAAACCAACCAGTATTAAACCTTTACCCATTTAATACTAACTCTCGACTCAAGCTTAAAGAAAATCGATTCTTTTATATCTTCAAATTATTTTAGAGTCGCCACCTTATTGGAGTAGGGAAAAAGAACTAAGTTATAACTAATTAAATAGATTGGTTATAACTTAGCCACTACTCTTTCGATAAAAACCAATTAAAAAAAAACGGTTTTAAAACAAGAGATCAAGATACAAGGGTTACAAATTTTAAACTCTTACGGGTATCATTAACTTTCCAAATTTAAAATTAAACTTAAAAATCACCTTTCAATTTTAAAGGACAAAACTCGATTATTAATTACTCTAATTAGATAGACGAAGTATTCTAAGAAAAAAAAAAGGAAAATTAGATTTTTTTAATTTTTATCATTGTCCTGTAGGTACCTATATATCTGCTATTCAAAATCAAACATACATAGTTCTTTTTATAAAACTTTAGTGGGTTGGTTTTGTTTTAATTTGAAAAAAAAAATGATCAAGTTTACCTTTCACTCCATTTGATTTATTTAAGGAAATTTCTCAAAAGGAAGGTTCTAAATTAGATTTTTATTTATTTTTGAAAAATTCTAAAATGCCCTAAACATAAATAGATATTTGAATAGATATTAATAAAACCTCCACAGGCGGCGATACCAAGACTAATGGGGCTTTATGCAAAATATAAATATGAACCCTCCAAAGGCAGTAATACCAACCGATTATGAGGTTTTGCAACAGTAAACAATATTAAATTGACAGATCTTATGGAATTACATCCAAAATAATTGGAGGTTCTCCACATGAGATATAATATAAGGAAAGAGAGATATAATCAAAATTGAAATTTTATTGATTCAAAACAATTTGTACAAAATATAGGAGCATATAAATCAAAGTAAATATTAAAAATATTTGAAAGGGATTTGAGAATATTTGAATATTGAGAGGTAAAGGTATTCTACTTCAAGATTGAACCAAACAATTATGCTTCAGAAGAAAGTATTTGATTATTAGAATATTTGGAGTAAGATCAAAAGGTGTAATGTATGTATCTAAAAGAGAAGATCAAATTGGATGAAAGAAAGAAGAGAATAGTGTAAATGTGGAAGAGATAAGAGACAGGAGAAGAAGGGAGGATGGAAGCAGGAGGATTTAAGAGAGAAATGAAAGAAAGGATATCTAACTTTCTTTCAAATGGCAGAGGGAGCATGATTTTATAATTGGAAAACCGACTGGTTACTGTAGTAAACAGTAATATTATAGCCGACATTGTATTGTATAAACAATACAAGGGAGGAGACATGAACAGTTTTATGTCAAGAAGTGATATTTGATGTCATTAATGATGATATTGTGCACTATGGTATATGTATACAAATACTGTATACCTATTTCATTTTACAGCGCAAAATTACATCTGAATGACAAAAAAAATTACATTTAATATTTAAGGATCACCTAGGTTTATTCCATAGTAGTCATCTTCATTTGAATTCTTGCTGTGATGAGATCTAGACTCTGATTCCAAGTTTGTATCTGATCCTTGAGTTGATTCATTGATGGTGGCCAATGCTTGTTTTAGGATTTATTTCATTTGATTTGGTTGGTTAATCCTTCTCAAGTTTCAAATGGGCCTGTAATCTAAGTGAGGCTTTTGAAACTTCAAAACCTTTAAAACTTACCATTTCCATTTATGATCATAAATGGGCAGATGAAAAATAGTGTAGCCTTATGTAAATAAAAAAAAAAAAAATTGTTGCTTCATTAATATCCAATTATTTTGTAAACCACTTTCCATCAATACAAAAAAAAATAACAAAAAAAAAACAAAAAGGAAAGAAAGAAAGAAAAGAGAAGAAAAAGAGACTACAGGCCCATCAAGGGTCCAGTGCATTTTATACTTCCTTACATATAAATAAAGTTACAACTCAAGTAAATTGCCACATTATAGGGTTTATTCATTTAATTCCTTATCTATGCATATCCATGTTCTTCTTTCTTCAATTAAAAAAAAAATCTAAAGAAAACTAAAAAATGAGAAAAGAACCCATTTAAAGTTAACTTTAATCCTAACCTACCTCATAATTATTTGTAACTCCTAGCTATTAGCCTTGTAACTAACTACAATCTAGTAGCTCGTCACCTTTATAACAAAATTTTCATTCAACTAGGACTCATTGTAAATAATTTTTCCAAAAACAAAAGGGTCCGTATAAATATTACTATCCTTTTTCCCATAGCTTGCAAATATTTTTTTTACCACTCATATTGTAAAATAGTAACTTAGAGCTTGTAAAATATTTTTTTACCAAGCAAAAGGGTCCATATAAATATGTTATCACCCCTTTAGCAAGATTTGCTCTCATTTATTAAACCCCTTATCAAAAAAATTTAAAAATTTTTCCTCATTAGATATTTGTAATATACCCTGTAAAGATTTGTAATTCTTGAATAAAATCTCTTTTTATGTTTTCCTCTTAATCTATCACATTGTAAATTTAGAATTTCTCCTTAGTTGTAACATTTTGTCACTTTTGCAATAAATTTAACCTTTTCCATACTTAGGTAATTGTTCCTTTGCCTTAAAAAATAAAAAGAGAAAAAGTACAATAAAAGATATAAAAAAAAAAAAGACAGAGAAAAAAAGTAGTCTTTATTCTTCTCATAAACTGTAAATAATTCTTTTCTTGTATGTTATTATTTGTCCTTCTTACTGCCATTGCACAATTTACCATACCTTTAGATTGTTGTTACTCATAGGTTTCATTATAAGTTACCAGCCATGTAAATAGTGTTTAGATCACCATGTAAATAATGAAAAATAAAAGGGTCCTATGATTAATTCAACCCATTAGTCTTAAATACCAAAAAGGAAACTGAAAAATGATAAAATAAAGAGCTAAGAAAAACAATTCCATAAGGAAAAAAAAATGCCCTTATCATTTCCTTAAGTTATATTATCTCCCTTCAATTAAGATTTGGTTACCTCGTGTGTTTGTCATCATTAACACTTTCGCTTCCTGCTCTTAATAGTCACCTCATTATGTAAAACTGAAAAATAAAAGAGAAAAATGGATTAAGAAAAATAAAAAGAAAAGAAATAACTGTTTTGGGCAAAAGGCATAGTTGGTATTATGGATATTAAGCAAGGAAAGTTTGGGCATAGGAAATGTCCATGGACCCTAAGTATAAAAGCTACACTTAGGTTTTGAGAAGCCTTTTTCTACAAAAAAGCTCATGTTCCTCCTTGTTGTGCTAGAGTTTCCTGCAGATGACACTAATCAAGAAGGGATCCTCACACTTTCAGATGATGATCTATTGTACTGGGTATCGATAAGTTGCCTAACACTCTTTGTTTCTTGTTTTTTTTTTAGCAAAAGGAGATGGAAATTCATTTTTTTTTTTTTTTTTGGGAAGGGGAGCAAAGGAAAACAAGTTTAAGAGCCTCAACAGGAGTTTTGCAGTAGGTTCTTAGTATTACTTTCAAGGTGAGATTGTTTATTACGATTTACTTTGGGGATTTTCATTGAATGTCTTAAGATTCGCACTTTCCTACATAGGGCAACCTATAAACTGATCCTAGGACAAACCCACGTATTTCTTACAGTAAATCATAGGTGGAGGAAGCATGGCCTAGAAATCTCAAATCTATACCTTGTATGTGTAGTTTCCATTCATTGGTGTTTTGATTGATAGATTGTGATAAGTTTTAGGTTGTGGGGATGTTGTGGTTTTTTTTTTTTAAGTGTTGAAGTTGCTTCATCATCAAGTTGTTGTTTTAGGAGTGGTAGGATGTTAATTTAGCAAAGGGTATGTTTGTTTAGAGGGATGTTTGCATTGTTGTAATCTATAGAATTATGTAAATTGCAATAGGTGTCTAGACACCATCCCCTTTAACGTTCAAACACCAGCGTCTATCATGCTACTTTCAAGTATGGAACTAGTGTCCAAATGCTACATAAACTAGCATCTATACTCCCCAATCCTTATTTCCTACAACAGCATTCCTTTGAGGGTTTTGGGGCTTTTCGCAATTGCTTTCCTATCCTAAAACCTTTTCTAACCCATTCTAATCATGATTCTTTACCCAAAACATTTTATAAACTAATTCATTATCTTAGTAATCTTAGATACCTTAATAAACTTATGTTATAAGTGTGAGACGGTTGAGTATAGGTTATGATTTGAGTTTTGGTATTTATGCTATGTTAGGTTCTAAGAGTATGATAGAGTTAGATCCTAAAGCTACAGTCGAATCAAGTACGAGATACTTGCTTGTGTTTGTGGTGTTATGGTAGTAGTATAACTAGACTAAATAATTATTGGACATTAAATAAATGTATGATGCGTGTGCTTGGCTAGACCTAAGGGATGGGAGGACCAGACCTTAGGGTAGTACCTTGATGATCCTTATGTTACAATATCTTGATTAGAGTTTAATTTAGAAATGATCTGAGTAGATTTAAGATGTTACTTGGATACTTGTTACTTGGTTCTTAGAGTAGGATCCATACTATTACTATATGGTATGTATGTACGTGCATATATATATAGAGACTCTAAATTGTGCTATATAAAATACTAAATAAAATATAATAAATTGGTGGTTGTTGCATATCTATACTTGTTTCATGTGTGTGATGTCATCATTATAGTTTGCTCATACACATGTGATTGTATATTTGGTATTGGGCCTTGGCTCATCCTATCTTTAATTTTTATGTATAGGTAAAGGTTTAGAAATGCAACAGATTGTTATGGATATTATGATGATGATGGGAATGACTTCTTGTAGGTTGTGTAACAATAAGGTTTTAATTGAAATGTATAACAGGCTTTAGTTATTTATTTCAGCTTATATTGTGGCGCACATGAAGTCACTTGAGACTTCTCCAGTCAATGTTGTTAGGGGTATGTTGGTTATAGTGTTTGATTAGATGAGATGCTGAGTTTTGTCTTTATAGTTTATTGAAACAAGAGATATTGGCATTGATTTGAATTTATTATCATTGAATAATAAAAGTTGAAGGAGTAGATCATTTTGTTACATTTGTAGACTAACGATGCTATAGGCATGCATGATATTGAAGAAATACTAAAAGTATTAAAGGTTGATTTTTATGTAAAGGAGTTAGCAAGTTATTTGAGACGCTTGACTTATCACTAGAGGCTAGAGACATGTGGCAGGATATAGTGTTCCAAATTCCAGGGCAATACGATTAAAGTGGTATCAGAGCTTAGGTTATAGATCATAGAAAAGTTAGGTTGGTGAATCATACCATAACTTAGGCTTATCAATCATAAATGAGTGTAGATTATAAATCTCTAAGAAATAATCTAGCTAACAATGACATGGCAAAGAGTAGGAAAAATAGGGAGGTTATTTAGGGCCAAAGTGAACCATTATGTTAGCTAGTTTACCTTATATATATGATTTGATTTCTATATCTTTCTTTCGTATTTTATTCATTTTATTACTATGTTTTCGTAAATGTATTTAAATATCTATCAATTTACTTGATTTGATTATGCTTTTCTTTTGTTTTCCTGAGTTGTGAAGTGTTGAAAGTGTAGAGTTAGAGGAGTTATAAGATGGAGGGTAATGGTGTAGTATGGTTAAGCTTGTTTCTAATAAGTTCAGTGTAATAATTAAAAAGTTAAGTGTGGGCACCAAATAATTTCAAATATAAATACTAATCTATAGTAGTCATTGAGAAAAGATTTAAGAAGGAACCAACAAATTTATGACTAGGTACATACTTAATATAGTAAAATATATGTAGTACTTTACATACTAAAATATATGTAATAGTTTATATACCAAGAACTACATATACACTTCATAACCCTTATTAATGACAAAGACTGAATAGACTCAGAAAAGGACCAAGACGCTCACTAGGTCAATTGAACACCTACTTAGTTGACCATAACATCTATTACGATGATGTTAATAAGCATACCAATATAAAAGACATAAGGGTCTTAACAAATCTAAAATGAATAAAACAAAACATTGAACCAAGAAGCAAACAAGTAGGGCCTTTGCAACAAAAAAGACTTCACTAAAAAAATAAAGAAACAAATAGTAATAATAACAGTAAATGGAAAAACTCTGATGGATACACAAAAGTCCCTAACAATAAACCGTTTCACTAAACCATATGAAGTGAGTGGTAAGGGTTAAAATTAGTTACAACATGAGACTGCATTATATAAACATAGTTAACTGTAAAATTAATGAAGACAATAAAATTAACAACTAGAATAGAGAATATAAAACTAATTTTAAAAGGGGTTAAATAAAAGACTCATGGAAACTTAGTGTATGTATACTTGTATTGAAGCTAATGAATATGACCTCCTTCTTAGGCCATGGTGTATCTTGTTAGTTTTGTTGAATTGGTTAGTCCAATCAATTGGTTAGTCAATATCAAGTCTAGGTGTCGATATAGTTGTGTCAAGTCATTTTAATGTCGTGTTGATATTCATCAGCCCTATTCATGTGTACTTATGTTGAGTTGTAAAAAATATGACCTTTCTAATACTAATGTTCTCTCCCAAGGTCAACCTAATCTAACAAAACTAGCCCCAAACCCTAATTGGAAAGAGACTAATAAGCGAAGCCTTAGACAGCTCCTTGAAATTGATAAAAGGTAAACTACGCAAATAAACAAATATTGATATAGATAACCCTTACAATGAATTCAAATTACTAAAATGAATACTATAGCCCTTAAATGAACCTTCATATATTAAAATCCCAATTGAAACCCTTATACGTACGAACCATTAAAATGATTGTAAAACCCCAATCCAACTATTGTACTATAATTAAATAGTAAGACTATTAATTAATTAAAGACCGATTGCTTGGTTGCCCTAAAACCCTAATTTGCCCTCTAAAACATACCTGAATGGTAATATTGTCTCAATTCCTTAAACTAATTAGATAAGATGACCCAATGAGTTTAACTAACTTAATTTGACTTACTAAGCCCTAAATTACACTTAGTTAGTGTCAATTGTACCAATAATTAAGACTAAGAAATTACATTACACCTTAGTCTGCTAATCCAATTACATATCATAATTAACTACAAATCAAGAGTAATTAGTCATATGAAACCAAAGTAAGTATAAGAAAATATCTCGTTAAGAATGCCAACATTATATTTAGGAAGACAATATGAACCTCATAAACATTCAAATCTAAACTTAGAATTGAATACAAAAGTTAATAGGTAATCCTTAAAATTAGTCAAGATATAATAATAAATGAGATAATAAAAAAAAACCCATAAATAAAATGATTGAACCCTAAATAATAAGCCATAACCCAAAATAATAAGTTGAAAAACCATAAATAAAGTAAAACCCTAATTGTACGCGTAAAACCCTAAAACCCTTAATACGTAAGAAACCTTAAAACAAGGGGAAAATATCCATAGACTAAGTAAAACCTTGATTAGAAGTCCAAAACTGTAATTCAACTAACAAACCTAAGTATATCCCTAAACTATTCACTAAATCTCCAGAAAACCCTAAATCGCCAGTCTCATACGAGGTTTGAAAATCTTAATTGATCCCAAATAATAAAGGACTCCAATAAACGAAGTAATATAGGTCAATGAACTTAATTAAAGCGATAAAATAGGATACGACCCCGGTTACACCCTAATTAGGCCTAAATTACTTAATTAATATAATCGCAATTAATTAACTTAATCACCCTTTAATCCATCTACCAACTCTCATTATATCTTAATTAGTAGAAAGTCTAACTCAATTAAGGACAAAGAACAAAGGATTAACTGGGAAAAGAAGGAAACTTATCCTTTAGGAGACAAAATCCTCTCTCATTTGGTAAAAAGCAAACAAGATACAACATTACCAAGAGGAGACCATGCATCCTTATCCTAAAATAGCCACGTCTTGTTCCCTTTAATCCACCTTTAATATTTGACATTTCATCTTAATAAAACCTTTATTTAACATCATTCTTCACTCTTAGAAAACCCTAAGAAATACTTAAAAAGCCCAAATAAAAACCAAAGGAAAAAAGGAGGGAAACAAAAGGAGCTGTCGGAAGCCCCTACGCATGTCAACGCCTTTTACTTTAGCACCAAAACACAACTCCAAATCACAAACCACAACCACAAAAATGTCATGCATACACACACACACACATTTATTTTCTTACCAAAAAACAATCTTTTCCACAAGAGCACATTCAACTTTTTTTGAGTGAAAAAGTTGAAACTTATACAGACTAATCTAACGTAAAACTCGCCAAACTTAAGTTTTCTATTTACACTTGTTATACCTATGATATCTTGAGAGTTTAAAATTAGAAATGCTAACTAAACATGTTATAATCATGTACATGCCCTTTTTAGAGCCATATAATCACAACTTCATTTATATACTTAGATAGTTTGTTGCTTACATTCTAATAAGTGTAAGAGATAGTTTTATGTAAGTAACTTGATAAACTGATAAGAAACCATCATCACACCCAACCCCCCCCCCCCCCTTCCCCTCCCCTCCCCTCCCCTCCTAACTACATGCTTGGCCTAAAACATGAATAGTACTATCTCCATTATATTTTTTATTTTAATGTTCGTTTGATGAAGACTTAGCTTAAAACACATCATGGTAAAATTTTTAGCTTGTCACAACAAGTTATGTAGAAAAATGGTTAAAATTTCCCTAAAACTCCCATTCAATCACCCTATTTACTTAGGAAAACAAGCTATAAATTCTAGTTCACTATGTTAATTACATTGTTAATTAATGTTAATTAGGATTTAAGAATTAATCAATGCAAATAAGTGGTTAAATAAGATCCTAAAAGCATAAAATGGACTAAAATGACATATAGGCTTAAAAAAATTAATTTGGAGCCCTTAAATTGGATAAAACAAGATCTAGAACACTTAATAAAATGGGTTGTTTAGTAGACCCATTAGGATATTTGGCTTAGTAGAATAAGTTAGAATCAAGTTTAGAGTCCTATAATGCAAATTAGGCCTAACTAGATTAGTTAGTGATTAAGGCCTTAAAAATAAGATTAGAAGCCTAATAAATGAAAGGAACCAAATTTGAATCCTAATAGAAAATAGACTTATCTTAGGGTTTTTAGTAGGTTTAAGCCTAAAATAGCAAATAGGATTAGGTTTAAGGCCTTAAGAGTGAGTTGGGCCCAAAACCTCCTAAAAAGACTAAAAATGGTGTAATAACAATAGAACCAAATCTAAACACTAAGTTAATGAAATTATACAATAATACCTTAAAGGCCCATTAAAGCTACCCCCTATAAGCCCTTTTTATGAAATAGGACCTAAAACTAGCAAAAAGTGCCCATTTAGGCCCACAAGAGTGAAATCAAAGCCCAAATTAAAAATTATAGAAATTGGACTGAAAATAAAAATTAAAATGTTAAAATGAAAGCCCAAAAGACCAAGTATAGGCCTAATACTAAAAACTAAGCCCAAATCATAAGGTAGTCAAACTAATACCATTGACCAAAACTGATTTCTTACAAGTCTCAATACCTTAAAAGGACTTCAACAAATGAATGAACACTCAAAAATAATGAAAATTGACTACAAAAACATGAAATTCCAACTTAAAACAAGAAAGTTATGACTAAAATACAAAATAGGTGGAAGTAAAGAAATTATAGTAAGGTTAGGGAATAGGTTAAGTTTAAGATGAGTCTTATTTACTTTAATTACCTTACTTAGCTGATTTGGGATACCAAGTTTAGGACTATTAAAGACTACTGGAACTACAAGACTTTAAAGCTGAGTAAGTATATTGCTCCCTATTTTACCTTACTTTGTGCTTATAGTTAGTACACTATCTAATTATATCTAATAATTAAACTTGTTGTATGTTAAGGCATATGGGAACTTATATGGGAACTTGTATGTGTTTTCTTTGAATGACTCTTGCTTTCAAAATACCCTAAGATATTTCAAACACCCTTGTTTCCCTCATTATAACTCAGGATAATGGAGTATCTAAAATATATATATGTGGTCACCCCATAAATCTGGATTAATAAATATTCATCCTTTAATTAAATTAGACATACATTGTATCTTGTTACATAAGCTAAAAGGCATCAGCACCATGTAATAGAGCAGGAGATAATGCATAGATGGATCCATATTAATATTATACATTATAATTGTTTATTGTACGACATATTCATGATGTTCTTCCCTCGACCTTTGAGATTTATTTGGCTCTAGGGAGCGTTACCTTCTACTTGATACCAAGCTATGTCTACTACTGAGGGTGCATATATTGTTGAGAGAACTCATATTAGACATAGATACTTAGGTCCTAACATACTTAAATACTTCCTAACCAGGGCAACAGTAGGCATAAAACCATGTTGTATGTAGTTACTGATCAACTGTATACACTACATTGTATATGCTTGTACATGCATTCATATCTTTGATAAATAACTTGCTTGTTATCATTTTGATGGTAAGTTAAGAAGGATACTCACTAAGCTAGATGTAGCTTACTTTTCAATAATTTCTTTTATAGGCCTTACAAAGTTGGGCTAAGCTAAGATTTGAGTGCAGAATACTCCATCAGGCTAAGGAAGTAGAATATAAGTTTATGTTGAACTTGTTTTTTTTCCTCCTAGTTCTTTTTATATTAATCTTCTTTAAACCAACCAGTATTAAACCTTACCTGTTTATACTGATCCTCAAGTGAGGTTTAAAGAAAACCAGTTCTTTATTGTATTTTTGAAATGTATTAAAGTCGCCACCTAACTAGAGTGGGGGAAAAAAATTAAGTTATAACTAATTAAGTGGATTGGTTATAACTTAGCTACTGGTATATCAATCAAACCAATTTTGTAAACGGTTTTTTAAAATCAAATATTTGAATCCGGAGGCTAATTTTTTAAACCTTAAACGATTACCATTTTTTCAACTTTCCAAATTTAATTTTGTTTTTCAATAATACCCTTTTTTTTTAATTTCTGAATGACTAATCATATCACATGCAACTAATTTAATTAATTTACACAAATATTATAAAGATGGAAAAAACTAAAACTTTCCATATTTTAAGTTACCTCATACTTACATATGAATGTCTACATACCTACCTTCGGATCAAACATCCGTAGTTCATTTTTTTTTAAAAAAAAAAAACTTTAGCGGGTTTAATTAATTTTAATTTTTAAAAGATAAACTCGAGTTTACGTTTTTACCTAGTTCTATTTATTTAAGAAAATATCCTAAAGAGTCTTAAATCAAGGTTTTCTTTGGAAAATTCTAAAGTAGTCCTAATTTGGAAAAAAAAAAGTCCACTTATTCTTATTCAATTTTAGAAAGTTGATTTTTTAAGTGATAAAATAAATTTATTATTTATTTATTACTTATTAAAAACACAGAAATAAATAAAACTAAACTAAACACTTCTTCTTCTCTTTTTTTTTTTCCTTTTCTTCTTTTTTTTATTTTTCCCTTTTTTTCTTGGTTCAATACATTTACAAAGTAAATAAATAAGCAAAATAATAATAAAAAAAAAAGCTAATAATGGATCGGAGCTCCAGGTCAGGTTATCGATGTGGGTCAGAGGCTAAATCGGGTCAAATGACCTAACCATAATAAAGAAGACTACCACAGCGTTTGGGTGTAACGAACGTAGTTTTAAGCCAATTTTTTTTGCAAGTGATTGGCAAAAGGGGGTCTCGTAATATTGCTATCGGATTTGATGGCCGTTAGTGGTGGTTTGCTTAGGCAGTAGTGGTGGTGATGTTCAAATCTAGGTTTAGGTCAAAGTCAGTGAAAAGAGTGGAGGTTAAAGTTAGGATCTATGTTAGATGGGTTTGCTACTACGGTCGAAGGTAGCTTAGGCCATGTGCGTATAGGGCTTTAGTGAACGGGAGAGAGAATGGAGAGAGAAAGAGAGAGTCTAAGTAGAGAGAGATAGGTTCCGAGAGAGAAAGAGATAAATGGTGGTATGTTTTGGCTATTCAAGGGCAAGGGGATGTGTTCATGTGGTAGTTGGTTAGGGTACAGTTGGTATCAGATAGCTACTGCATGGTTAGGTCGAGATGGAGTTAGCAATTGGTTGTGGCATTATATGGTGTAGAGGGAATGGGTCGTAATGTTTTATGTCTAGCTTATGAGTAAAGGAGAGAGAATGAGGTGGTGGTGCTTGTGTTGTTCGATAGAGTAAAGGCGACCGTAGGGGGATAGAGCCACCGAGAGAAAGAGGTCAGGCAATGAGTGATAGAGAAAATGGGTTCATGTATGTTTTCTGTTTAACTTATGAGTAGAGGGAGTGAGTTATATGTTGTGTTCAGGGATTGAGAGAGTAACTAGGCTTAGAAAGAGATGGGTTGAGAGAAAGGCCAAGGGAGATAGGTTCATAGAGAAAGAGGGAGATAGAAAGTAGTGCTATGCTTTTCTAAGTGGACCCCCCCCCCTTCACTTGCGTATCTAGTCTCTTTGTTTTTTAAATGAGAAAGAGAGGGAAAGAAAAGGAAAAGGGGGGAAGAAAAAGGGGAGGTAGGAAAGAAAACGTATTATCACGATAAATCATGAAGTACTATGTGTCACAATCAGATACGTGGCCTAGTGATACCTTGACATATGGCAACATGTGAATTGTAGGAAAAAAGAAATAAAAGGCATTCTCTGCCTTTAATGAGAATCAAACCCTTAACCTCCAAACTAAACCTAAATATAAGTCTAAGTGCTTATCTGTTAGGCCGTTAAACTATGCCTTGTTCATATGTACAATTAAATTGCACATATGAACAAGATCAACCTAGGCTAGATTAAATTTATGCCCAAGTCTAATGGTCCTTTTCATAAATTTATTTAAATTAAAAATCTATTCCAACTCCCTATGATTCTGATGACTTTGAATTGTTAGATTACTTATATATATAGTTAAGCAAATGTATGTAAAATAAATAAGCACCCTTAGAAACTCACTAATTAGAGCCTTGTAATCTTTTACTTGCAAGATGATCTTTATATCATAGGTGTACACATAATATGAAGATTTTAAACAAAACTACCAAGCCTCTTTTGGAGTATTGTAGATTAACTAGCATTAAGGTTTTCCTTGAAATGTATAATAGGCTTTAGTTATTCATTTCAATTTGTATTGTAGGTTACGAGAAGTGACCTGAGACCTCTCTTGTCGATGTTGTTAGGAGTATGTTGGTTATAGTGTTTGGTTGGATGAGATGCTGAGTTTTGCCTTTATAGTTTATTGAGACAAGAGATATTGACTTTTATTTGAATTTATTGTCATTTAATAATCAAAGTTGAAAAAGTAGATCATTTAGCACCATTTATGGACTAAGGATATTATAGACAGTCATGATATTGAAGAAATACTAGAAGTATTAAAGGTTTATTTTTATGTGGAGGAGTTAGATGCTTAATGTGTCAATAGATGTTAGAGACGCATGCTGTGCTATAGTATTCTAAGTTTGGGGGCATTACATGTTACCATCTTTAGTCGTTACTTCTTCCTTCAAGCTTGTGAATGGCTCTTCAAAAATTAAATTGGAAAAAGAAGGTAAGACAATCTTAAAATGGGACTCCTTTTTCTATCTTAAAGAATCATCCCCTTAGCAGCTAATACCCTTTGTTACCTCTAGTTTGTCGTTATCAACTTCATTACTACTCAAGTCCTCATAATAAATTAGTGATTATCCAATAAAAAAGAAGGAAAAATGAAAGCCCGAAAAAAAAAAAAAAAACTTTGATCCCTTCTTTAAATTTTGTTAAGCTTATCACTTTCTCTAGCTACCACTTTTGCTAAAGTTTTAGCCAGCTCATAGAGTACTATCTTGTCTAACATTTCCTTTAAGGTTAAAGGCAGTCTATAGGGTGCTTTCTGTTCTCAATCATCTTTTAAGGTTATAACTAGCTCATAAAGCACTACTTCATTTCTTTCATAGCTACAATCATCTTTTAGGGTTTTAGCCAGCTCCTACGGGGTGCTTTCCCTTCTTCAATAATCTTTTAGGGTCTTAGCCAGCTCACTGACTACTATCTAGTCTTACCCTTCTTTTAGGGTTTTAGAAAATTTTTAAAAATCAAACAAAAATAAAATAAAATGGGGTTTTTACTAACCTATAAGAGATCCTCATAGGTTTTAAAGATTGCTTTTCACTAGATTAGCCTAACCTAAAGCTCTTAACCATTTTCTTTGAATCATGAAGTTTGAAGGAGACTACATTTTAAGGTTAGAATAACCTAACCCATGAAAACACATGCTAAGAGACTTTTGAGATCTGATATTGTGGGGTAAAAAGGGAAATCAATTAAAAAAGGCTATGAAGAAAAGCCTTCAAGAATAGTAGAGCTAAACCCAAAGACTAAAATGAACTAAAGCCTGTCTTCACTATTACTTCATCATTAGAGCACAAAGAGACTAGGCCAAACCAACCTAGTCTAAAGCAACAAACCTTGAAAGAAAATTAATCAAGTTAGAATTATTGAATCTATCTAAGGAAATTATATGACCAAGTTAACAAGCACATCTCAATTAAGGGAGCATTTTGATAGAGATCAGAGGTCCAACTAAAATGACTAGTTCCAGGGTAAATGAGTTTCCAAATAAATATGATGGCATACGTATCCATCCAAATAGAGGTATCCAATGTGGGGCATATATTTTGGAAAAAATCAAAGATCCAATAGGAAAAGGTATCCCATCAATTAAAGAATTTAGGATGAAAAGAAGCAAAATAAGTCCTAAACACTCACTTTAAGTACATTTAAGAGAAGAAGAACATCAATGTGAGGAATTGAGAATTATTCCTAAAAGGAGTTATATCTTAAACTTGATACGTAGGTCAAAATAATGGTAGACATTTATTTCTCTATCTTAAACACAATATATATATACAACCCTGTTACGCCCTTTAAAGAAGTGACTCCAAAATTAAACCCGATCAAGAATTACCCCAAATGGGATAAACAGGAGCTTAGGTCATTAATCAAAATAAAAAAGATAAACGTATTTATGCTTGCCCTAATTACACCAATTCATGAGTAATTATTACCATTGATTTATTCCCTTTAAAAGGAAGAAGTGCCTTGAATCCACATATTTTAAGTTGTAAGTTGTCAAATAATGGCAAGAAGCAATTATCTTCATTGAAAGCTCACAAGGAGTTTAAAAGGAGTTAAAATAGAAAAAGTGAGGTAAGAGAAGGAAAAAAGTGAGAAAAAGAGAGGAAAAAGTCAAAGAGAGAGAATGTCAAAGAAAAAATACAAAAAGAAAAGAAAGGATAAAAAAAGGAAAGAAGAAGAAAAAAAAAAGAGAGAAAGAAGGAAAAAGGGGGGCATCATTTTGGACCCTTTAAGATAAAACAAGTGCGAAACAAGTACCAAAATGTGAAGTTAATGCTCAAATGTCAAGGTACCTTTTAAAGCCAAAAAAGCCCAAGCATATTAGGAATAAAAAAGATAAGACTTATAGCTCAAAACTTCAGGGCTATCCTATTTTATAAGCCCACCCACAACACTACCCCAAAGAAGCTCTTCTAATTAAAGGGACTTGATTATTTTAGGCTAAAATTGCTCATGAAATTAGGCAAGCCCATTTTAGTTTCTCTTAAGGGTTCTTGATTTGTATACCTAGATTGAGAAGACAATTCATTCAAAATAGGCATATTCATTAATCCCTTTTGAAACCGCTAACCAAAAGCCTATATTGATTTAAAAATCCGAAAAAGACCTAGCTGATTGACTAAGGTATATCACTTGCAAGATGGATGATAATTTTTAGAATTTGGATTAGGAGTGAAACATGAATCGAGAGAGTGAGGAAGTTTTTCTTTTCCAAAAAAGTTTTTTTTTCGATTTTGATTAGGTGGCGACTCACTTTTTCAAAAAAAAAAAATTAATCTTTTCTTAGTATAGTCGAGTGATTTATATTAAACAAGTCAAGCTTAATAATTTTATTTTTTAGTTTGCAAGGACCTTAAAGAGATTTTGTTATAAAGAGAGAGTAGATTTTATTATAAGGGTAACAATTAGATTTTAAGAAATTTACAAGGGTAAGGGAAGGATCATGAATATTTTCTAAATTGGTGATTACTTATAATGAGAAAAATTTAGGGAGAGTATTTTTTACAATCAATGGGAAAAAAAAAAGAAAAAAGGTTATAATATCTATAGGAATCTTATTTTCATGGAAAAAATTATTTACAAGGATTCCTAATGACAAGTTGTTTAGTTACAATTACAAACTAAGAATTACAAATATTTACAAGATAGGTTACGAAAATTTATAAGGTGGAAATATAGGTTGAGAATTATTTTATGAGAGTTGGACAACAATTTTATTTACAACTTTAATTTTCTTTTTCTTTTGAAAGCATAACATGGGTATGCAAAAACAAAGAACTAAAAAGTAATTACAAAAAGAATTATTAGAACATGGATGCAATGATTAACAATTGAATAAGAGTATAGCTATTCTAAGTTGTAACTTTATCAATATACAATGGGTTGGACCCTTGATAAGCTTTTATTATTTTTTTTAGAAAAAGAAAACAATTACAAAACAATTGAATGTTAATAAAGTTACTACTTTCATTTATTTATAATGTGTGGCACTATTTTTCATTTGTCAAATTATGATCATGAATACAATTTGGTAGGTTTTAAGAGTTTCCAAGTTCAATAATTGATAGGGCACATCACAACTTAAGTGAGGTTGGCCTAATCAACCTTGATTGATGGTTACACCACAATACCCAAGACTTATGTAATAGCCTTCCCATCCTAAGGTTCTAGGATGGTCCGAATTCGATTGCATCTAAACACACATTTGATGTTGATCAACTAAAAATCCCTAAGGCCCATTAGGCCTTTTTCTTCTCTTTTTGTTTTTTTCTTTTTCATATTTGGTTCTTACATCATTAGCCTACTTATCCCTAGTGGAGCTGCCAATCTATCAAGCTGAAAATTTGATTTCTCTTTTTCTTAAGCAAACTTATGCTAAACCTAATCCTTTTAATTTAAGTCTCTCGACTAAATTAGGAAAAAATTAAATTTAAAAAATATCATTTTTGGAAAATCAGAGTCGCCACCTAACTGTGTCAAGGAAAGAGTAAAACTGAAGCTTATGAGTGGATGGGCTTTAATTTTGACTATCAGTCTATGGGTTTTTTCTAAATATACGTTTTAGAAAAAGGAAATCGAAGGACATAAATTCAGGAGCTAACTTATTAAAACTTTTACATTTACCATAAAAAAGTCCATAAATTAAAGAATTAGACCTTTAATTTTTCATAGGATTTTCCAAAATACAAAAGGGGTTTTTTATTAAGAATGTAGAAAAATTAGTCTTTTTACATTTTTTTGACCTCCTTTAGTTTTAAAATGTTTTACAATAGGAAAAAGGGTCCTAATTTAGGGGGGGGGGGAGCACAAAAAATTTTTAAAAAAATATAAAACTTAGAATATTATCACAAAAAATAGAAAATTCAAAAAAATTTTGCAAAATAGAAAAAATTGAAAGATCACAAAAATATAAGATTTAGGAAAATTTCAGAAAATTTAAATAAATCTATCAATAATAAAATTTTTCAAGATAAGTTTTTTTATTAAGTGTAAGTGTTTTTAAGGCCTTAAATAGGGGAAAGATATTGGGCCTTAGCTTAAATTTAAATCTAATACAGGTTAGCCTTATCTATATGTACAATTTGATTGATTGTACATAGTGTAGATAGCTTATTTTTGTCATTTTATTTTAGTATTTTTAGGCTAGGTTTAAAAATAATAAATAAATAAAAATAAAAATAAATGAAAAATTTAAAAATAGTAAAAATAAAGTATCAAGTCGTATTGAGTTAAGTCAAGGCATATCGTATCAAGTCAAGTCGAATCGAACCGAGTCGAGTCAAATCAAATAATGGTGAGTGCACAAGTTAATAAATTTTAAGTTATTAAAGGATGAGGCTTCATTGAAATGTTTTAGTTCAGTCCAATATAAAGTACATTTTTTATCTAACTTATATTAGGCTAAAATAAACTTCAGATTTATTAAATGCGTTACTGAGGTAAGTCAAGTTAGACTAAGTCAGGTCCAAAAATAGAAAGCCCAAATCAATATAGGGTTTCTAGAATCTTCAATGAATCCAAAATCGAGTATGAATGTATCTTCCATATTTGAGATTTGTTATAATATCTTTCATATCTAGGATTTATTGGGATTAAATCTATATAAAAAAAATATTCAAAGACTTGATTATGTAGCTTATAAATAAGAATGCGGCAGTAACATTTTAAACGTTTTTCAATCACCCAAACTCCAAAAACATGAACACTATACATCCCTACATCCTATCATACAAAAGCTTGACATCCCATTACACATTCAATAAAATACGATCAGCACACCCATTTTGTGCACACAATCAACACATATACTACCATTCACTTGGACAGCCCATTGTACATCACGCTATACATCTTACTACACATCATAAGCCTACTACTATACTTGCCTAAGCACTTTACGCCCCCCTGAGCACTGCACAACATGCTAACTATCCTATTGTACACCATGTCACATGTTACTATATGTTCATAACCACTTACAATCACACGGTATACAAACATAACAACATAAACATACTCGACGTTGACATACGAGTAAACATGGCCATGTACACGATCACACAACCATTGCCACATACAAACATGATACACCACTGCCACGCACGATCATGACACACCACTACCATACACGATCACAATCCATCGCTACATACGTACAAGCAATTCCCCATTGAACATGTGAGCAAAGTATAGACGATCATGACAAGGTTAATACGAACACACCAATTACATGCCACTCGACTCATTTAGGTAAAAAAATTATTATTATTTTTTATTTAATTATTTTATTTTATTAGTCAATTACTTTTACTAATTTTTTTAAGTGCAAGTTTTAATTTTTTTTTATAATCGTCACATTATTTGCTATAATTTTTTAGATAATTTTTAATTTTTAATAAATTTAGTTAGATTGTATTTTTTAGTTGTAAATTCCATTTAAAAAAAATCATGTATCTTTTTCTCTAAGATCCATATTGTTAGAGAAAACACGTATCTTAACGTGTCTTACATATGGAGTTTAGAAAAAATACGTATCTAGATATGTATCTTAATGTATCTTATATGTGAGATATAAAAAAGATAGATATCTAGATCGTATCTCAATATATCTTGCATATAAGATTTAGAAAAAATATGTATCTTAGTATATCTTACATGTAGGATTTAAGAACACAGTAAATTTTTTAAAAAGAAAAATAAAAAAATATTAACCAAAATTTAAAAATAAAAGGATTTAGTTAGTTACTTTTTTAAAAAAATAGATTCATAGAATCAGATTTCTTTAGGTTTTATTTTTTAAATAATAAATGATTAAATAAATGTAAATCTAACTTGATTCTCAAAAATAAAAGAAATCCATCCATTAAATATTTTAGAATAAAAACACTTCGTTAGTTTTATCCTGACTAGCAGATATATAGGTACTTTTAGAGTAATCGTATAAAAAAATAAATTTTTTTCTTGAAAAATTCGTAATAAAAAATTTATTTTAGTTATGTTTTGCATATTTGTATATGTCTTAGTATTTTTAGGAAAAATATAAAAATAAAGTCCATTAATTTTTTTTTATTTTTACATGGTGACTTATTTATATCTTTTTTATTATTAGGTATTTTTTATTTTTGATTATTTTTCTAAAAATATATGGATTAGTGGCCAAATTAGTGTCTTTCTACCCAGAAACCCTAATTTCATTTTTTTACTAATTTAACTGGTTGGCGACTCCAATTTTCAAAAATATTTTTTTAAAACATTTTTTTAGGAAAAATATCTCCTTAATTTAATAACGAGCAATTTATATTAAGTGGACTAGACTTAATATAAGTTGAATAAATAAAAACGAAATAGGACTTAACACATAACATACAATTGGGTGATCATAGGTTCAAATCTTATAATAGGCACAAAGTGCCTTTTAATATTCTAAAAACCTTACTTGCCATGTGTCAGCTTATCACTAGGTTATGTGTCTATTGCTGATACGTAGCACCACTTAGTTATGACAGCAAGTGGACATGGCGCCATGTGGGCATCACATCAACATCCCGCTAACATGTATTGTGCCATATTTCTAACGCGTAATACGTCAGGCCTCTACTACGCATTTAACATGTGGCATGATATTATTGGGCAACTAGGTTGACGTAACACCACGTTAGTAGCTCTTTCCTTCTCTTTCTTTCCTTTTCTTTCCCTTTCCTTCCTTTTTCCCAAACAAAAACCGCTCAACCCCCTCATTTTGCCTCAATTTTTCTTGCATCGTGCACATTACAACACACGCATCTATGCTCAAAACTCATAGTCTACATGGCCTTCTTTGAATCAAATGCAAAAAACAAGAATGGATTCATTCCCTTGAATGCTCAAATCAACAAGGGAAATCAAGACAAAAACTTAAAATTAGGGATTGCCATTTATGGTGATTTGGGCATTCAATGAGTTTTCCTAACAAAACCAAGCTCCAAATAGTACAAAAAGAGTTCCTTAGTCACGTTTTGATCATTAGCTCACTCTATATCTCATTCACAAATACATTGCCACTCTCTTTATCTCTCTATATGGTTTCCTTTTCTCTCTCTAAGACTAAGAAATCTACAATTGTTTTCAAGATGAGCTAGTACCTCTACAAGCTTGCCCATGCTTTTGGCTTTCGAATCTAACTCTTCTCATATTTCGTCATAGCTTCCATCACCATAACCAACAAACCTTAACTTAATAGGCCACCACTTTGAAGCTACAGAACCGACTATCCTATATGAAAACAACTACATCATTAGCTTCGGCATCATCAGAAACCTAAGACCTAACTCTCCTTCAACCTCCAATAACCACTATCTAAAGCACCTACCACCAACAACAATCACCATTATGCAACGACTAAATGACTACAAAAAGTGGTTGCACTGATCCTAAAACCCCTAAGTCCAATAACCTACACTCAAATATATTCTCACCTACGAAAAAATTGCATCAGGACAACATGTTGAGCCTCCCTTCATGCCATCATCTTCTTCTTCCTTCCTTGTTGTACATGTACATAGCATGTGATTAGGTTGATTAACCTGTACCTACCAAAGGCTTACTCCTAGACTAACCCAAAATCAAAGAAGAAAGAAAAAAAAAAAACAAGAAAAGGCTTAGTTTCTTTTTATTTATTTATTTTTACATTTTAGCCAAAATAAAAAAAAGCATTAATAAAATATAAAATTAAATAAATAACAAATTTATCACTTAGAAAAATCAACTTCCCAAATAAATAAAAAAATTAATCCACCATTTTCCAAATTAGGACCTTATAGAAATTTTCCTTAAATAACTCAAAACAAGTTAAAACTTAAACCTAATCATTTTCTTAAATTAAAACCAACCAACTCACTTATGTTTTCAAAAAAAAAAAAAAACTATGTACATCTAATTCCGATTAATGAGTACGTAGGCACTTCTAAGGGAACATAAAATTTTTAGAAAACTTAGTTTTTTGTTTCTTAGCTTAATTTGTTCAATTTGGTAAAATGAAATCCAATTTACTATTCATTAAACATTGTTCTAAAAACGGTATTTTGAAAATAAAATATAATTTCGGAAAGTTAGTAGTGGTATTCGTGAGAGTTTAAAAGATTAGCCCCTAGACTCGATCTTCTAGTTTTTAAAACCTTTTTTCTCAAAATAGGTTTTCTAAGTAGATCAATGCTTAGGTTAAATCTATCCACCCAATTGATTTAATCTAACTTACTATTTTTCCCAACTTTAATTGGGTAATGACTCCAAGGATTTTCAAACACGTTTTCTAAGATGAAAAAATCAAGTTTTTCTTCACTCTTAGTTAGGGATTAATATTAATCAGGTAAAGGAAAATATTTTTTTTTTTAAAAAATCAAGCTCAATAGCTTGGTGACTCCACTAGAGACACCAAGAAGGCTAGTCACTTGAAAACTTTCCAAAATTAAATTTTCCATTCAAAATACCCATATTATTTATTTATTTGTTCATTCATTTATTTTTTGATTCCATGTATATACTTTGTTTTAGTTATTGTATTTATTTTTCATGCAACATAAATTAGGATATGAGAGGGTCATTTATTGCATCAATGATGTAGGGTAGATAAGATTAGACCTAAGCAGTCTTAGGATCGAAGGAGGGGAGCCATTGTATAAGTTCTAATTGTAGTGGGGTAACCATCACTCAAAGGTAATTAGGCTAAACCACTTAAACTTCTAATTGACTAAGGAACCATTTTTAAAATAAGTAAGGTCACAGAGCTTAAGAACCTTTAAAACCCACTTTAATTGCATATACTTCCCTTAAAGTTTGAGTTAATACACTACTCTTAAAAATTGCATCCCTACTGATATTGGAAGGTTCATAGAAATGTAATCAATTTTTGTAAAAGTTAAACACCAAATCAAGCAATAGGTTTGCAACATAAAGAGTAATATACTAACCCAAACAATCCAAACATTTGCATGTTTCCACATGCGTTCTTTTATTTTATTAACTAATTCTTGTTTATAAAATGTTTAGGCCTAAAATGGTCGATAACCAAGCAAACAATCATAGAATTGCCAAGCTACAAGACATGCTTAGGATTCGAAAGCAGCTGTTAGAGTTTGAAATTGCCTATCTAAAAGAGAAGCTCTAAAGCTCGCAATTGAGCCTTAAAATCCCTTTTTGGACAAGTCATTAGGAAAATCTATGAAATGTTGGAAGACCTTAGAGGTTGTCTACCAGACTTCATTTAGGGGAAAATAAATAATAGACTCCTCCTTAAAGAATTGGTAACTCACTTTTAAAAGGTTTAGGATGAAATGAGGCAAACTATATCCTACATAATAACCCTTAAAACACTTTGAGAGTTGAGTGACATTATGAGGAAGATACTTTAGACTCATTTCTTAAAGGAAGTCGATTTTGAATTTGAATTCAAATTAAAATGAAGTTAGGCATTCATTTTTAAATCCAAAACACAACTATCTGTTATTAACCCAGTTAGACCAATTTGGAGAATTTTTCAAATTTAAACACTATCAAGAACCACCCCATACTAGGGCAATTCAAAGGTTAGGGTCATTGATTAGGAAAGAAGGATGAAATTAGTTTGTACTTACTTCAATAACATTAATTTAAAGATGACTTTTATTTCTAATAAATTTTTTTTTTTTATAATGAAGAAGAGTTAACATCTTTCAAACACCTTAAGCTTATACTTACCTTACCTGAGCACATATCCTCAAAACCCATGAATGTAGGGCCTTCATTCTCCCAAAGTAAAAACTTGACAAAGAGGCCCAAGGAAAAGGGATAAAGAAAAAATAATGATGAAAGAATGGATTAACAAAAAAATTATAGAAAAAATAAGGGAAAGGAAGGAAAGAGACTGGAAAATTAAGCCAAAGTATAAGACAAAAGTAGTAAAAGTTATATCCCAATAAGGGCAACAAAATTGAATTAAAAAAAGCTAGGAATCAAAACCCAAATAGCCTTAAAAATACAAGTACTTGAATCACATTTTGAGCCCAAAAACAAAATACCTCCATATCCACTCCAAATTACACTTTAAAATCATAAGTAAAAAACTTTTTTACCTATGCTAAATCATTCAAGACCTTCCCACCCACAATACCACCCTTACTAAATAAAAGCTCTTTCAATCTTAAAAGATAATTTATTTTTAATAAAAATTGCTTTTGAAACTAGAACGAGCATACTTCTAATTTTTCCTAAAGGTTCTTCAATTGTACACATAGGATTGAATAAAAGTATTTCTTTCAAAATAAGTCTTCTTATTAGTCCTTTTTGAAACTCTTTAACCAAAAGCCTAAATTCATAATGTTAAACCAAAACAACCTAACGAATTGATCAAGGCATATCATTTGAAAAATGGACTATAATTTTTTAGATTATAGTAAAGAGTGTAGTCTGGATTGAAAGTTTGTAAGAAAGCCCTCTTCGACTAAATTAATCATGATTTACCTTTTTTTTAGGAATGGAATGTTTAAAACCACAAGGCCTAATGAAGAAGCCAAGCATCAGGGTTAAGAGACATTTTTAAATATTAAGAAGAATATGAGATGCCCCACACAGTTACCAAAAAAGTGAATGATCATAACACTTTCTCCTTAAATAAAAATTTATACCCATTAGCAAACTAAAAAAAAAAAAGGAAAGAGAAAATTTAAAAGAGAGAGAGAGAGAGAGAGAGAAAGTAAAAGCTCATCATACATTTTTTTTTCCATTTTCAAATCCATATTGGCTCGAGTAGCCAAACTTTCAATTCAAGTCATCTATTTCCTTTTTAACGTGGTAACACATTTTAAGCTAATCACATTAATCTAAGTCATTAAGGGACTTAATCCCTGATGCCTCTTTTATCATTAAATGATTTTCACATAATTCTTTGCCTGTAAATATTTTCAAGTCAAGAATGTTTTTTTAAATGGGTTGTGTTCCTCACTTTGCCTGTCTCTTATCATCTTCTTTAAGGTTTTAGTTAGCTCTTAGAATATTGTCCTGTCACTCATCATTTTTAAGGTTTTAGGCAACTCTTAGAGTATTATCCTGTCTCTCATCATTTTTAGGGTTCTAACTAGCTTTTAAAGTACTATCCTATCCTCAATTCATTTTATAGGGGTTCTAACCAACTTTTAAAGCATTGTCACATCTTTTAATCCTTTTTTCAAGGCTCTAGCAAGATTTTAGAGAACTATCCCATCTTTCATCATTTTTTTTTCTTTTTATAGTTCTAGTCAGCCTTTAGAGTGCTTTCCCCTCAATCATTCCTTTAGAGTTCTAGCCAACTCTTAGAGCATTGTCCTATCTCTAATACATTAGGGTTCTAGCCAACCTTTAGAGCGTTGTCTCCTCTTTTAGTCCGTTAAGGCTCTAGCTAACTCTAAGAGTATTGTCTCATCTCCAATCCTTCAACGTTCTAGACAGGATTTAAAGGGTTGTACCATCTTTAATGCATTTTTAGGGTTTTTTCCATCTTTCATTTTTTGAGATTCTATCTAACTCATAGAGCATTATCCCAACTCACACCTCCTTTGGGGTTCTAGTTAACTCATAGAGCACTATCTTATATTCACTACTTCTCTCAAGGTTTAGCAAGCCCATAAGGCACTTCCTTTCATTAATCTCTCTTTAAAGTTTCAGGAGTCCATAGGTTGATTCCCTATTGATCAATCTCTCATTAAGATCTTAGCCAACCTGTAAGGCTCTTCCTTTCACCACTTTCTATTTAGAGGTCTCTCCCTCTTAAGATCTTAGACAACCCAGAGGGAACTTCTCTTCACTACTTTCTATTTCAGGGTTTTAGCAAGCCTACCGAACGTTTCCCCTCTAGTCTCTTCCTCTTAAGATCTTAGCTAGCCCATAGGGCACTTCCCATCACCCATATCTCTTCAACATTTTTAGCAAGCCCATAAGGTACTTCTTAGGATTGCCAGTCCATCAAAGATACTCCTACCTAGGTTAGTCGACTCAAAGGAATACAATAAGGTCTCAATTTAAGGTCTTAGCCAGCTTAAGGAGTACTCCGCCCATTCACCTAAGATAGTCAGCTCAAAGGAGCACTTCCAGGTTATCTTCAAGCACTTCCAATTTAGGATTGCTAGTCTACTAGAGACGCTCCCGCCTAAGTTAGTTAGCTCATAGGGGCACGACTAGCCTTTCAAATTCTTTAGGTTCTTAGCCAGCTCGGGGAGTACTTTGCCCATTCACTTAGGTTAGTCAGCTTATAGGGGCATGACCAAGCTTTCAAATCTTTGGGGCCTTAGCTAGCTTAAGAAGGGCTTCACCAGTTTACCTAAAATAATGAGCTTAGAAGAGCATAACCAAGCTTTCAAATTCTTTAGTGTCTTAGCTAGCTCGTGGAGCACTTCGTCCGTTTGCCTAAGTTAGCTAGTTCATAGGGCCTTAAAAATAAATAAAATAAATTCTTTCAATTTCCTTTCTTTAGAAAAAGGAAAGTAAAAGGGAGAGTTTTATTCATTTTCTATATCTATAAGAGCGGTAAATATTTATAACAACTCTATTTCTAAGAGAAGGATATTAATATCATGTGGTGCCACATCAACTTCCCCTTGAAACGTATCATGTCATGTGTCTGACACATGGCACAATGATATATTAAGTATCTACTACTATTCTACTTGTGGCATGGCATCACTGGGCCGCTAAGCTAACATAACGCTACTTCAGTACCTCGATAGTAGATCTTCCTCTATCTTTCTATCCTTTTCTTTCCCTTACCCTCCTTTTTGCCAAACAAAAATAGCTTAACCCCCTCACTTTGCCCCAATCTTTCGTGCAATTCACACATGACCACATGTAAATCTATGCTCAAAACTTGTAGTCCACATGGCCTTCTTTGAATCAACTACGAAAATGAGACTAGATTCATTCCTTTCAATGCTTAAATCAACCATGGAAATCAAGAAAAAAAAAACTTAAGTTAGGGATTGACATTCAGGGTGATTTAGGCATTTAATGAGTTTGCTTAACAAAACTAAGCTCTAAATAGTATAAAAAGAGTTCTCCAATCACATTTTAATCATCAGCTCACTTTGAATCTCATCCATAAACACATTGCCACTATCATTATCTCTCTATGTGATTTCCCTTTCTCTTTATAAGATTAAGAACTCTATAGTTGTTTTCGAGACGAGCTAGCAACCCTATGAGATTGCCCATGCTTTTGGCTTCTAGATCTAACTCATCTCATATTCCACCATAGCTTTCATCACTACAATCAACAAACCCCAAATTAACCTCCATGGCCACCACTCTAAATCTCCAACACCGACCATCCTACATGAAAACAACCAAATCACGAGCTTCGACATCATTAGAAACCCAAAATCCAACTCTCCTTCAACCTCTAGTAGCTACTATCTAAAACACCCACAATCACCGACAACAACTACCATTGCACAACCATTAAATAGCCACAAAAAGTAGTAGCATTGATCCAAACCCCCAAGTCCAATAAGCCAGATACAAATATGTCCTCACCTCCAAAAAAATAAAAATCACATTAGGACTGCCAATCGATAACCCCCAGCGATGCCATCATCTTCTTCTTGTTGTTACGCACATGCACAATACGTAATCAGGTCAGTCAACCCAACCCGACCCAATCGAAGGCCTATTCTAAGACTGACCTAAAATCCGTACACCTAACTCCTTGGTCTAACTATTATGTTTTGTATTTTTTTTAGTTATTATTTTATTTCATTTATTTATTTATTTTTATTGTATAAATCATGTGAAAAAAAAAAGAGAGAAGAAAAGAAAAAAAAAGTGAAAAAGAACCAAAAGAAAAGAAGAAAGGAAAAAAAAAGAAGAAGAAAAAGCCTTGTTTCATTTTATTTATTTATTTTTACGTAAATAAAAAATAAAAAAATTAATAAAAGATAGAGATAAATAAATAATAAAGTTATCACCTAGAAAAGTCAACTTTCCAAATAAATAAAAAATTAATCAACCATTTTCCAAATTATGACACTTTTCGAACTTTTCAAAAATAATCCAAATTTATGACCCTGTAGAAATTTTTCTTAAATCACTCGAATCAAGTTAAAACTTAAACTCCACCATTTTCTTAAATTAAAATCAACCAACTTGCTAACATTTTTGGGAAAGAACTACATGCGCCTGATTCCAATTAGTAGGTACGTAGACACCTTTAAGACAACAAAAAATTTGAAAAAAACTTAGTTTTCCACTTTCTAGCTTAATTTGTTCAATTTGGTAAAATAAAATTCAATTTACTATTGATTAAACTTTGTTCTAAAAAGGAATTTTGAAAATCAAATATAATTTCGAAAAATTAGTAATGGTACCCATAAGAGTTTAAAAGATTGGCTCTCAAACTCAATCTTCTGGCTTTCAAAACCATTTTTTCAAAATTGGTTTTTCAAGTAAATCAGCGTTTAGGTTAAATTGAGCTTAACCTAACCCAAGCTTTTTCCCAACTTTGATCGGGTGACAACTCCATAGTTTTTGAACACGCATTTTTTTGAGATAAAACCAAGTTTTTTAGATAAAAAAAAATCCTAGTCAAGGATAAATATTAAATAAGTTAGAATTTAATATTGATTAGGTTAAGGAAAATATTTAAAAAAACAGAAAAAATCATACTCAATACCCTTGATACAATAACAGCCTTACAAGTTGAAGATTATAGGAATCTAATTAATTAATCATTAGGGTTTTCAATTTTTAATTTATTAACTTAACGTAAAATATAAATAACTATGGATATCTAATGTTCTACAGTCAATCAGTACCCTAAAGAATTAGTATCCCTTACAAAAAAATAAGACAAGGTAACACAACTTTGTAAATTATAAGAAATATTAAATTATATAGAATTCTAATATATAAATACTATCTACATAGAATGTTCTTATTTGAACTATATATTTCTCAATTAACTCTAACATTGTCTTACATATCCTCGATTTGCACTCTATACTCGAAATTTATCTCAACCCAACTTAAATGAACCTGTAAAAGAAGTGATAGAAAAATGAGCAAACTATGGCTTAGTAAGTTCATTCCTTACTACTATCATTCAAGCAAGTTATCAAACATTATTAGCATACATACAAGTTTATCTACACATGAAATGAGTACATGTGCGATGAATGCCAAAAACACATCCATAGAAGTCTAAAACTATAGAAGGTATAGATTTACATCATTTAAAGCTTTATTATCCCCAATACTTACCCACATAGGGTATCTCACCTTAACTGTATGAGGTTACTTAGGGACACTATCACTCCAAACAACTTTCCACTATTATCCTGATTAAGAAAGAAATACCAATCCAAACAAGTAGACCCTAACTTAGGCCATCCACCGTTGACAAATTATATCCAAAGCCCTATAGGCACAACTATGCAAGTCATCTTACTATCAAAATATATCCTAGGCTCTACGAGTATAATTATGGGAGTCATCTCACTATTAATTGGAAATACCATACTAACTCTAACTCAACGATAAACATATCAAGAATGGTGGCTACAGGCCTTTGATATATTTTGTTTAAGATTAGAAATACAAAAATCTGTTTAAGATTAGGAAAACACTTCCAAAAATACTTTTCTAAAAAATTTACAAAGGTAGCACTTTCCATAAGTATATTAGTTAAGTCATAGATATGCAATACATACAACCAGTTACTTTAATCAGATATTTATATTTACTAGTTTAAGAAGGTGATTACATGAATGATAGTACACAGGCAAAATAGTTATTTTGACACATAAGTAATAACAACTTGTAAAACATCAAGGAAGTGCTAAGTACAAGTGGATAGCGAGTCATTAGAACTCCCTCACTTGGATTAATACTCGTTCTCCAAGCCTTTAGAAATTCCAAAACTTGACAATTGAGTACTTAACTCTTATACATATATCATCTAATATATCATATGCATACTAAGAGTTCATATAAACTTAAATTACAAGAGAAACTAAATACAACATAATTTATTAACTTGATTACTCTTTGTCTTCTTGAAAAAAAGGGCCTCTTTATCCTTCTTGAAGTTAATAGAAAGTGATAATGAATATGAGGTGAATTATAAGAGTTAGAGATTAAAGATAGTTGGAAAAAAAGGGAGAAAACAAGAAAACAAAAGATTAAAAAGAGAGAGAGATTGTGTTGACCAAAATAAGGAAAAGAAAAGGCATAGTTTGAGTTTATAATTTGAAAAGAAAGAGAAAGATAAAGCAGGTTCTAGAAATGCTACTTGGCAACCGAAAAGAAGAAAAAGGGAAAAAAAGGAAAAAGAAAAAGTAAAAAGGAAGGCAGAACAGAAGATAAGATAAAAAGTATAAAGTAGCAGTTGACTTGTTTGTTATCTTATCTAGATTTTTAATCATATGGAATAATTATACATTATACATGGCAACTGAAAATTTGGAGAAAAAGTAAAAAGAAAATAAGGAAAGAAAAAAAATTATTTTTTAACCTTTCGTAAAATGTTTCCAACTTTTAGATAATGTTTAGAACAAAATATGATATAAATATGGAAAAAAATATAAAAGATGCAAAATTAATGTATACTATTTAATCCATAGACATAAATATGTAGAAAAATTAAATCAAAATTATTAAATCATTATAAAACTAACACACATATATATACACATATATGAAGTCACAAATAATTGTAAGATAATATTCATTATCTTGTTAATTTAGTTAATTAATTTTTTACTTTTTATGTTTATTATATTTAGGAGTTATCTCCATCTGTTCATACGTGATTTTACGCGATTATAGATGTCTATCGATAATTTTATACCAAATTAAGGCTTTATCCCCATTAAGGTAAATTTATGTGTTTTATAAGCTTAAGTTTTTTATTTTAAGGTTTTTATTAAGTTTGGGTTCAATCTCTTATATTTACGTATATATAAGGTTCAAGGTTTTTACACATGATTAGGGTTTCGATCAGTATATTAATGTTTTCATATTCGTTTTAAATTTTAAATTTTAATTAGTTTTAAATTTATTGATTCTGTTGTCTTAGAAAAAAAAATTATTTATAGCATTCGAGTTTAACTCTATACTCAAAATGCTAAATTTGTGAAATTTACAACAATTCTACCTGCCACGTGCCACCACATTAACCCTACATAGCAAGCCAAGATTGGTGCCACATGTCACCTAATTGTACGTACCATATGGCACATCCATCGAGTGATACGTGTCACTCTAGTTTCTTTTCTTCTTTTTTTCTTTACCTACCTTTTTTTTCCCTTTTCCCGATTTAGCTTCCTTCTTTCTTTTTGTTCTCTTTCTGCATTTATTTATTTTCTTAACATCTTAAGAAGAGGCCTAATTAACAACAAGATTTCTAAAACTACACTCCATTCATCAAGCAAATAAAAACCAAATAAATATATTTTCAAAATTTATCCAATTTGACCGATTTAAGAGCTCAATTTCTATCAGGTATGACTTTTATTGAAAACTTCAAATTATTATAAAATATTCATTTGAACTTTAAGTTAGGTATGATTTAAGGCCATAGTCTCTTGAAAATGTGTACCATCAAGATATTTCAAAATTAGTTAGCTAAACTTGAGTAAGAAAAAATGATTTTGGATTAACATCCATTTTTGTTCGAAATTCATAATTCGATCAAATCATTATTTTGACATTAGAAGCTACTTTAAGTCTCACAAAATTATTTCCATCACAGGATACTTTTTATGACTTTTCAATTTTTATTTTTTGGGTTTTTTCTTAGATTTTTTTTTCTTCTTATTCAAATTTTTTTTTTTTTTTGGTTTTTTCTTAGTTTGTTCAATTTTTTATGTTCTAATTTTTCATTTTTTAGGCTTTTCTTGACTTTTGCCCCCCTTTTTTTATGAAACATTTTCATATATTGGCCTTTTTTTTCCTAAAATCAAGTTTTTGAGTCAAAGATGACATTAAGGCGGATAGAAATTAGGTGTCTATAAGCATAAACCTTAGTATTCCACATCCCTACTTACTAATTCAAAACTTTTTAATATAGCTTAACTCAAAGGTATAGGTCAAGAAGTCAGCACTCTAGTTGGTTAATCATGCCTCTATATTTCTATCCTCTATGCAATTAATATGGCATCATCAAGTGAATCTATCCTTTGCACTTTAATTATTTTCCCAATTTCATACTTCAAACTAGCCGTAAATCTTAAATAATATGGGCTTGAGCACTTATACTTCACCATAGATCATCAACATTTGAAATTCTTTGACATATTCATTGATGTTCATGCCTTAAGCTCTTGAAACTTTCCGAATGCAACATGCAAGTAGAATTTTAATTCAAAACACCTCCTCATACGCCTCTTCATTTGAGGCCATATACACATCATGTGCTCTCCATTCCTTCCTTATGATGCTTGTATGTTCTTACACTATAAGGTGATGTACCCTTTAAATTCACGGGTAATTAGACACATATTAACATCCTCATCTTACTCTTTACATTCAAATAATTTGTCCACTTTATCTTCCTAGTCTAAATAATCATCTACATCACCTATACTAGCAAAGTTTAACATTCGCATCTTGACATTTTTAAGAGCTCTAGGAGCTCAAGTTCCTCTATCAAGCTCATAGAAATTATCTGTTGCTTTATCCTCATCAATCTCTAATATCTCGATCCTTCTCCAGGCTTTTCAATCAACTCCTACTCTACTACTATAACTCAACTATTCTAAGTTGCTTACATTTGCTCATCTTCTACATTAACACTTTATCAACCTTTATTACTATGATTCAAACCCAACATTAGTTAGCTCAATTTTCTTTAAGGACAGCTTCAATAGGTTAGACATTGATTTCCTTTGGTATTACCACAGTTAGACTAGCTACCATGGGGATTAAATTATTAAATTGCTTATCAACCAATCTAGTAGTTGTTAGCACGTTTCTTCTACAACTTAAAGTATTACTCCTATTATCTCTATCTGAAGAACACTAGGCTAAACTTAAGAGGGGGTAAATTGAGTTCTTAAGACAAATTGAAATCTTTTTGAAATTACATTAAATACAATAACAAGAATGATCATTACAATGATAAACTAATAATAAATGCAAAAATTAAAAGAGATAAGGATAGAGAAGATCAAGCCTAAACATAATGTGGAGTTTGAATAGCCCCCTAGTCTCTATGGACCTACAAAAGCCTCCAATTGAAGACTTCACACCACTTTATTAAACTCTCAATACAATTCTCAAAAATCTACACAAGTTTACACTATCACTATCACGCACAATAATCTTAAGTATGGTTCTTTTCTATCTCAAGATTGCAAATACAAGAACTCTCAAGCACTACACACTAAGTCTCACTTGTTTGATTAGAAATAAGGAGTACAAAAGGCAAGTAGTAAGTAATAAGGCCAAAGAATGTAAGAGAATGTCTTTTAATTATAGTAGAATATCAGCTCTTTTTCCTTTTTGGTTAGATTATTGAGCATTTATATCTACTCATTCAATTCTTCTCGTTATTGTGCACTAAATGCTCCAATAGCTACTTTAAACAAGCTTACTGGCATGATGGTACCATCCTCTTACTGTCATGATGGTAAGCAAGACTACTGCTAATAAGAACACCAACATGTTGGTTTATTAGGATCAGAAAGCTTTTCTTCTCACCATCTAGGGCTTTACACTATCAGGTCAATTGGTCCTTATGCCGTCATAGCGATAGACTAAAATTCCCCTAAAAACAACTTTAACATATGAGGAACAACTACACATTGCAATGTAACTTCAAGGGTGTTTGATCATCATTCAAAAACTAAATATCATGTAGAGTTAATTGAGGTATTTAATCATTAAGAAAATTAATCAATCTTATTGAAATAATTCAACACAATCAAATAATAATAAGTTTAATCATCCACTTTTGTTTTGTTCTCATCAAAATCAATTAGTAAACCTTTAGTTCAACAACATCAACTCCATAAACATTAGGATTCAATAACCTTCTCTACTCTCACTACTCCGAATGTGATATCAGAGGCAAAATAGTAGAACCTTCAACACTTAATACAACCACCACCATAGCTATTGCTACCATACATACTATCATAGAAACACATTCAATTGTTACTTCAACTCAAACACTCCCACAATATACTATTGCTAGCCCTAGTAAGCAATCAAGAAGAGGAAAAATCAATTGTTATTAAATTTAATATTTTTCGTAAAGACAACTCTTCTTTACTAGTCTTCGATGGGATATAATGAATATATAAATTATCAAAGATCAATACCCATATGCAATATGACAAATAAATAAAATTGTATAAATAAAAGAGTAGGAGATAAGAAGATTGGTAAGATATTTATAGTGGTTCCTCCTTATGAATCATTCTACTCTTCTAGCTTGCAACTAGGGATACCGATCCTCCACACTAGCTTGTTCCACTATTTGAAAGAATGTTACATTGAGTTTAATAGATCCCATGACCTTATCTTATCTCATGATTTGTACCTCGAGATCAGACTAGTGTATAAAGTGTCCTTCGTACTTCTCTCAAATAGTCTCCCTTAATTTTTCATAAGAGATTAGCAAACTTTCTCAAGGATAACAATATACTACCTCACAATTTTTGCACAATATCTCTATGAAACAATAGACAATTCTCTCTAACTTAGAACAATATAAATCTTTTCTTCTTGTTGTTGTCTTCTTTATCATACATCTTCTTATATAAAAATCCTTCACGATGCCAACAAGGAAGTAGCCAGTAAGTGTCTGTTGTGCCTTCCTTCTCTTCATAAGCTTCATAAGGTAATAGCCATTATGTGATCCAATTGCTTCCATAGATTTCTTTTGTGTCCATTAAGCCTTATTCTTTTTCAAGTATTACATTTTCAATATTAGCCTCCATATTTTACTTCTTTTCATTTATCCTAGTTTCTTCCCATAATACTTTATATTTTGATAATTTGTGGAACTATCATAAAATATTAATATGATTTTAGTTAAATATATTACCCAAATACATTGACTAGCATTATTTCTATTTAAGCTTTTGGCCATCTTGATCTTTTGAATTGCTTCTCCTTTTATCGCTTCTTATTTGATTATGTTTCTTGTCTGCTTCTAGCTCACTTCAAATAATAAATTCATTTTAGTTCACTACTAATAGTAAACTACTTATGATATACTTCTAATGACATAATGCTTCTAAAGTTTCCTTTTACATTGCTACTAAAATAGTGCTTCTAACCTCGCTTTTGAGATTCTAGATCTCAATCAATATTATTACTTCTGAAACTTTAGTGGCTTCTGACTTGTTCATTTAATTTATCTTCATGTATATACTTCCAACTATGCATTTAGCTTCAAATTTATGTCCTTACACTTCTAGCTAGCCAACTTTTCTTCCAATACTTAATCAATATTATTTCAAAGCTTCTTGTTTCATTCTACAACTTGCCTTTTATAACATTTCTTATTGTTTAACCTACACATTAGATAAACATACTAGTAACACTTTACATAATGTTATGATCAAAATATGTTCGAGATATACTTTAACAATTGCTACTCAAACCACCAGTAGCATAAGCATACAACTATATTACACTTCACATAATAACCTTATGAACTCAAAATTTCAATATTAAAATCTTTTAATTACAAACTATACATACGATTGCCTACTGTTGCAACCAAGTGCTCTAATATCAAAACCATATTATGTGCTTAAGAGAAATACATGGGATATTTGATGGATACTACCTTCTACCATAAATAACATGTTTTATTCAATGCTTAATATTATGCATTAGGACTAACTTAAAGTCTCTCACTAGCAATTCTTACTAAAGGAATTAGATAAGTTTGAACCAAAATCTATGAATTACTAAAGGAATTAGGTAAGTTTAAACCTAAAGTTATGAACTTTGAAGAATAAACAAGGAGAATGTTTATTAATGATGTTAAGATGATTCCAGCAACAAAGTAAATGGGATTTGACATATGAGTCCTTTAGGGTTACAACCAAAACTAGAACACAATAGTATACAATTCAAAAATTATCAACCTAGGAATGCATAAACGGGTAAAAATGATAATAGCAAAAGAAATATCTTCTGACAATGTAGAGTAATGGGCACATAGTTGCCAAAAAATAGAAGAATATTCTAGCGAAGATAGTATACTAAGATGGCACTGTATAGTGAATGTGCTAAGATAGATACTTAGAGAAACAAGTTAGTCATTAGCATAGTAGAAGTCAAATGATGTCAGTAATTGTCTTAGTAGGAATGCTCGAGCTACTTGAACACAAGAGACTAAATAACAAGTCCCTCTAAAACATAGGAGATTGAATAATAAGTCCTTTTAAAACGTAGGAGATCGAGTAACAGATCCCTCTAAATTAGGCTATCTAAAGGTTTAGTGGCTTGGATAAGGTACAATAGCTTTGGCACCTAATGTAATTGGCATTGGTTATAGATCATATCATCTTAAATAGATTAACAACTGAGAATCCTTCTTAACAAGTTTAAAAGACCTTGGAGTCGGGCCCTGGTGAGGAGTCTTACGGCTAAATTCCCATATTATAGTAAAATAACCTTAAAATAAGTAATGAAACTAAATAAAATGTAAATCCAAATAAATCATGATAAGACAAAATCAAGATAAACTTTCATAAACTAACATTAAGTCTTTAATGGCTTGATATCTTGCTAAAATGCTCAAATTTGGCATCCTAAATAATGCCAAGTGGTGAAGCAATTTATTCAAGACCAAAATAGGCTCAAATCATTCTTTATTGACATTCATAGGCCTTGTAACTTTCCATATGTGAAAAGATATGGCCTTCAATTAGTGATCTAAAACTAAAGCAACTTAACTTGTGGCTTATAATGGCTTCTCATCAGCTTCTAGTTTCTTCCAAACCTAACTCTTACTACTATAACCTATTTCTTCTACTACTTCTAATTGTCTAAATGTTCTATGTATTGTAATCTTAACTCATTCGTGTCACAAAATTAGGGATTACCTAGGTAGGCATTATCTCATATATCTCTTGCTAGTTGTTGTACTTATACATAAATGATACAGAAATAACTATTCCTTTAACTTTTAGCTAAGTACCATACAAAATAGTTATAACCAAATGGGATAACTTATAGGTAATGACTTTTCATATATGTTATCGGAATTAAATAGTATTAAGGCTTGTTCATAAATTCCATGACACTCACAATGAACTGTTACAACAAGAATACCCCTTTGGACCTAATGAAATTGTTTTGTAATTTTATCCATATCCTTAAGTTCATTGCACCAGTTACTAGAAAACTGTATGCATTTTGAACCATCATTTAATGATAAAAGCATTTTTAACTTTAGAAAGAATGTGTAGAGTATCTATAAAAGTAATTGAAACTACGACAACTGCTGACAACACAACAACATTGAGTATAACAAGCAATGGCATTATGAGGGTAAACCCCTTTTGATAATCAAGACTACATGGGGGTTTACCAATGCATTTATATTAGAGTTTTGCATTATGCTTTTTAATTAACAAATAAAATATTAGTTCTATTCATAGTAGATCTTCGCATAAATAGAAAAACTTTAATGAAGCCTATTCTCCTCAATCTAATATCCTATGATCAAGATAACTATTTAAATGCAAGTGCAACTAAGTTAGACTAAAAGCAATATGTCCTATTTGAAAGAGCTCATTATAGCTCCAAAAATAACTCTAATATTTAGAAACTTAAGCCTACATCTTATGAGTCCATTCCTTAAGTTTAAATATTTGAATAGCAGGGCAAAAGCATAAACAATTTGACAATTATTACATATGATCCCTACGCAACTACCCTTAAACCTCACATTAAACACATGATCAAATTAGGACAACTCTACATGTCTCATGCAATTGAATTGCCATCAACTATTACTCCATGGAAATTGTTGCTACACTCTATGAATAGACATCAAGCTTGACTAAGAAAGCTCTCTATACTCTCCATTGCTTACTTATCCTTTATCTCTAAGCAATTAAAGCTCCTATCAGACTTAAGCATTGAAGTGGAAACGCTAGACAATCTAATACCCCCTAGAGCTTAATCTATTCCTGTTTTGCAAATCACTACTATAAACCCTGCAAATTTCCTAGATATGAGATTGGAAGTTAATAAAATTTCTCTAAAGATACCCTTAGTATTGGTAAGATAACTAACCTTGAACTTGAGTGAATATGCTCAAAGACCTTAACTCAAACTCCTAAAACCCTAGATGGTAGCATCGACCCTAGTTTGACCCCTACACTTAAAGCCCTAAGATCCTGTAAGAAAATGCTAATAATGAATATTAACTCCTAAGGTCAACATAATCTAACAAAACCAACCCCAAACCTTAATGAGAAAGAGATCATTAGTCGAAATTGATGAGAATTTCTTGAAACGATAACGAGTAACCTAAGCTAAAAATGAATAATGATATAGACAACCCTATCATTAATTGAAAACCCTTAAACGAATATTAAAAACTCCTAAAATAACCTTTGAACCCTAAATAATCAGCCATAAACCCTAAACTAATAAGTTAGAAAACCTTACTGAGAGTAAAAACCTAAAACCATGATGGTATGCATAAAACTCTAAAAATCCTAATACATGTAAGCCTTAAAATGACAATAAAACACTAATAGGTTTATCAAACTTGACCAAAACCCTATTACACCAAAGAAACCCTAATTATATAACTAAACCATTAGCTAAAAGTGATTAGATTCACCAATCACCTAAAACCCCAAGTTTTGAGTGCATACATAACCGATAACTACAAACGGATACAAAACCTTGAGGAACACCCTAAGTGTACAAGCAGGCACTTGAATTTACTAAAGTAAGGCATCAAAACATGACAAAATCCTAAATTTTCTCTAATTGCACTTAACATGCCTAATCATGCTTAATCGCTAGTAATTACCCTAAGTAAACCCTAATCCATAACCAACCTTCATTGCATCATAATTAATAACAAATCAAACTTCAATAAGGACTAAAGTACAAGGGGATTAATGCTACATTGAATATCTTGTCCTTTAAGGAGACAAGATCCCTCCCAAATTAGCAAAAAAGTAACAAGTAAATGGTTCCAAAAAGTGACAATGTACTCCCTTCCTAAAGTATCACCTTTGTCCCCCGTACCTTTACTCATTTCTTTTTTTTTTTCAAACCTTAAACACTTTGTAAAGTCTCACACCAAAAATCCCTCATTTTTTTTCACTTGAAACACTCCCTTCTGTTCTACAATACACTTTACTGCCACATTCCATAACTCTACCACCAAATCCACCGCTACAAGGAGCTATGCGACACACACACATACCCTTCTTTAGTACTAACCAACACCTAGTCAACCACCTCTCCCTAAAGCCATTAGCCACCTTCAATAAAGGATAACAACACTCATAGCTCCAATAAGTGGTTAAGTTTGGATTTTCATTATTTTTCCTCAGGTTTCATGTTAGTATCTTACATTTTAGTCATTCACATCTTAAATTACAGCTATTTCATAGGAGTTTAGGGCATTTTAATGAAGAGCAAGCATGATTAATGAAAGAAAAAGACTCTTCAATTAAAGTTTCAATACTAACATGTAGAGAAGTTTGTTAGTTTTAAGGCTAAATCACTAAGGAAAGTACTAAATCCTCACTTTCTTCAACATGCCACCCTACCCTTAGCTCTTGCTACACTTGTCCTCACAGTATTATGTTAACATCATGGTCATGAGCAAGTAAAACATAGTTTTAATTAAGGAAAAACACCTTAAAACAAATGTTGCATAAGGAAAAGAATGGAAACCCTAGGAACTATAAGTTGGATGCCACTTTCATGAGTTGAAATATGTAATTTTTTATTTATTTACTTAATGACAAGATTATTTACTGCTAAGTATGATTTAGGACTTGATTAACCAAATTAAGTAAGACAATAAAAGGTTAGAGCCCCAAATTAGCTTAGTTAGTGATTAAAGACTTAAAAATTGTGTTATTGGCCAACACAATGAATAAGACTAGATCTTTACCCATAGGAAAAATGTACTAAAATTGAGGTCAATAGTGGGTGTAAGCCTAAAAAGATAGGTAAGATTGCGCCTAAAGCTCTAAATTGCAAAATAAGCCCAAAAAGCCCTAAAAGACCTAAGATTAAGGCCTAATAGCTAGATGACCAGATCTAGAACGTACATTAAAAGACTAAAAAAAAGATGTACAAGAGACCTCCTAGACCCTAAGGCCTATCTAAGACAGCCTCTATAGTCCCTTTAATGAGTTAAGGTCTTAAACTTAAGAAGAGTCCGTTTAGGCCCATAAGAGTGACTTTAGAGCCTAAGTTGGAAACCAAAAGTTTTGGGTAGAAAAATTCATCTTACATACTTAAATGAACAAACCAATACCTTGGACCAATAAACTAATTAAGCCTAAACCGAAACGTTGCCAACCCAAATGCCTAAAAAACCTCACCAAATAAAAGAGCATTTGAAAATGGTAAAAAAAAAAAAAAAGACTACAAGATTATTAGCAACGGACCTAAAAAGAGGAAGTTATGGCTACAACATGAAAACAGTTAAGAGGAGAAATTTAGGGCAAGGAACAGTAAACAATTGGTATAAGTAGAATACCTCTATGTCTTATTATATTCTTCAGGTGATGTAGACCTTGAGATTAATGCAATCGAGGACTACTGGGACTACTTAGCTTCATGGCTAAGTAAGTATACCAACCCCTATCTTATCTTATAAATGCTTGTAGTGTAGAGCACTAGTTAATTATAAATATATGAATGAAATGCTTATCTTTGGGACTCCATCATCAATTGTACTTGAAAGCAAAATTCTCCCTTCCCTCAACTAGTTCTACTCAATTGCTTACAATACCTTTCTTCTTTTGTCATTTTAAACCCATTTGTATAAATCACATGTTAAAACCATAAGATCATCCTTATCAAAATCAGCTCATTGCATAATAAATGTTTAGACAAAGAACATTAACATTTTATTTCTAAATTAATGATGATTTCTCAAGCTTACTGACACTTTAGGTTTGGCTTAACTATCAGCAAAGAATCAAAATCATTCCAAAAGACTTAATTATTTAGCCAAAACTAAACATTAGAGCAATAAGAAATTAAATTCAATTGTCAAAATAAAACAAACATCAACTTTTTCTCCCTTAGGTTAAAGAACTAAACTTTTTTTTTTTCTTTCCTTCAAGCAATGTACAAACTAAAATCTTTAATGGCTCTTCATTTACTCTATTAGTTTCTTTTGCATATGCATCGCACAAAACCTCCTTAGGGAAGGAAGTCATGCCATTTACAATGCTATCAAGCTTTTCTATACTCATGGGTGTGGTTATTATTAAAAATAAATCAAAATGATTCCAAAAGACTCAACACGTTTTCTAAGAAACAACATATTAAATTCAATCACCAAAAGAAAAAAAAATATTAACCATTTTACCTAGACTAAAGAAAATGCTCTAGTTCCTTTCCATGTTGAGTCTTCATTTACTTTCTTGTTTTTTTAATTTATTATTACTGATTTATATAATATATCTAACAAAAATATTAAAAAAAAAGCTAGCACATATGCCACGTCAACCTTTAACAAATTTTTTAATGGAGTAGATGGAAAAACTAAAACAAAAAACAAAAACAAAAATTAGGACATTAGTAACCTAAATAGAAAAAATAAAGGTTAAAGACTAAAATAGAAAAATTGTGAAATGTTAAAAGCTAAATTTGTACTTTTCCATTAAAATTTTAGATAGTTAAAATTGCACACTTTTATTTAAACACTTAAATTGAACTAAGAATATTGTTTATTAATGGAACAAATCATTTTTCTAACAACTAAATGTTAATTGACATTTTGTAGAAGAATCATGATCTTCAACTAAGATACCATTTATTCCAACAAGAAGTTATGGCTTTATAAAAGTACTTTTACTATATTTTTAAAGTCTCCTTCTTTTTAATTAATTTCAAAGAGCATATAAATAATAGTAACTTAACTAATTGGGCTGTAGATATGTGTAGGGAAAGACATAAGGGAGAAAAAACACTTTTGCCTTCAATTTTAGCATCTTATTAAAAGTTAGATCTTTTGCATGACTTAATTTTGTCACGCAATACTTTCATATATATTCGATCATGCATTTAGCACATTCATTTTCTAATTCTAAGATAAATTTTGTTTCCCATATATCAAAATTGGGCATTTTATTAGTAATTTTTATACATTATACAAAACATTTTATGATCATTAAATATTTATTTTCCAGATTTTTCCTACTTATAAAAATCCTAAGGAACATACTACCAATATTTAATGAACATCATTGTAGTTATATAAATTAGAACTCCCAATAAGTACCCTTTTTTTTCCTCTACTTTTTGTTTCCTCTTCAAGAATTCTTATTTTGTGTAATGTATCAATTAAAAAAGAAAAAGTAACGAGTGAGTAATATCTTCATATACGTATGGTAGTTGGTTGACTAATTTTAGTTGGCATGTAGACAGTTGATAAAAGAGAAAGGTAAAATTTTTTAAATGCTGATGATGATAACTATAACTCTATATTTATTTTGAGCACATGCATTGTAGTACATGTTTGCTAGTATACATATATTAGCACACACATCATAGGTGTGTTGCTACTAAGGAAATTAAGGTCAAATCTATTTTGTCTAGAAAGCCAACATCCATGACATCTAGTTATAATAGCCATACCATTTATTTAAGAGTTCAAACTCACCTTATGTAGACAAACCTTTTTGAGATATAAAATAAACTAAAAAACATGGGGGATACCAATTGCAAAGAGAGGAATTGTTCTGTGAATGGTAATGCCAGCGGTCTCAGACATATCCATATCTTCTGCAGTGGCCCCTTTAGGTAAAGACCAATCCTTTGCAATGGTCCCATTAGGCAAAGACCAATCAAATTTATTCACTAAACTTGCAAGCACAAGTTCATTAGTGGTCATGGCAAATGATGTTCCTGGGCAACCCCTCCTCCCAGCACCAAAAGGAATAAGCTCGAAGTCATGTCCCTTATAATCTATAGCACTATTTAGAAACCTCTCTGGTCTAAACTCTTCTGGTTTATCCCATAAACTCGAGTCTTGACCAATAGCCCATATATTGATAATGGCTGTAGTTCCAGCCTTTATATCATAGCCATTAATTTTGACGTCACGGTTTGACTGTCGTGGTACGAGTAGGGGATCTGGTGGATTCAATCGAAAAGTCTCTTTTATAACTGCCTTTAGATAATGCATTTTTCCTAAATCTTCCTCTGTAACTCTTGCCTTACCATTGGTTGTTCTCCTAACCTCGGCTTGTAATTGTTGCATGACTTTAGGATGTCTCAATAGTTGTGTCATTGCCCATTCTAGCACTGTGTATGTTGTATCAGTTCCACCACCAAAAATGTCCTGCAAGATTAATTCGATGAATCAAATGATAAAGGTAAATCATTCAATAATAGATTAATCATCATCACATGCTAGAACTATAGTTGAAGATTCCCAACCAACACCATCCTTCGTTAAGGTTAAATGTCGTATAAGTATCCAAAATTTCACATATTTGGATATAAGTTTTTCAAATTTATAATTGATAAGTAAGTAATTTTTTCGAAACCTTAATAGTCTATAAAATTTCATATTTTGCATATGGCTTCAACCTTGGGGGTATTCAAATCACATACCTTTGCAATTTGATATTACTAAAAAAATGAATAAATAAACGTTTCTAAAAGTTTGAACGGTAGATTTTTTCCACCTCATAAATGTTGCACCTATTGGTCCATATAATGGTGTGTATGGGTATGGAGATGATGGTGCTAGAAGTCAATTAGAATAGTTCGTTACTTTATTTGTTAGTGGCTTAGGAAAAAACCAGTTAAAATGGAAAGTTAGTTAATAAGAAAAGTTTAAGTTACTTCAGAGCAATTAAGTTTGTTAACCTTTAAGTTTTGAAGTATAGTTAGTTTTTTACTCAATATGCATTGATAGATTTGAGAATAAAGGTGAGAAAATTTTCTCTTAAATTTGAGATTGATAGCTTTAGTTATTAGCTTTATACCTAGGTCAAAGCTAAAATCATCAAGTTTAAATCATGACTTCCATATTTTGTTTTACATTCTTACTATAGTGAAAATTAATTTTCAACAACTCATAATTATCAAAATATAGTATATGATGATTGTATATCGAGTATACTTGATAATGTAATAAGTACATTAATCTAATGGAAATTAGCACTTAATGAATGGTGTGCTACTTGTGCTTTGGAAAGGCTAATGGAGAAACAGGTAAACATCGATGATTTAAAGCAATCTACCAAGTAATTTGAATGATTTGTTTAGCCATTGTACAACATCATACAAGAGAATCCAATTGGTTAGGCACTAATTTTGAGGTCAATAGGTTGTTAACTTGAGTGAAATTAGATAACAGGTAATCATATTGAGATGAAATTAACAAGCAAGTCATACTTATGGAATGAGATTTTTGTGTTAATGCTTATGCATGAATTGAAGTTTTGATGGCCATTCATCCTTCCCCCTAGAATGACATAATTTCCGGTATTGGTTTTAATTATATATTATATATAATGTATTGGGTGATGGTCACTTTATATCCAAGGATAGTAGCAGCATGTTTGAATTGTGGTGCTTAAATGGTTCATTTAAAGATAAAAGCATGTGGATGCTATATCATATTAGGTTATATGTATTATCTATAAAAATGTAGTTCCCACCTTTTGCACAACTTTCCCATGAACTCTAATTTGATTGGCTAGTATAGGAATTACACTCGCAAAAGTTATCTCGATGGAAGTTGCAACATTTGTTCCACCTTTGCTGCATAGTTTTCTTTTTCCAAAATACTTTTTTAACAATTTGTTATAACTGTTATCAAGTACATGACCTAAAAACGAGTTCCCATGTAATTATCTCTGCATGTGTTAACCTTTCCTTCCCCTAATTTTGCAATGTCTATGATTTGAAAAAAAATAAATAAAGAAGAGCCTTTATAAACAGCCTCTTTGATTGATGCTTTTGTGTTAATTGTTGAGCTTATTCCATGACCTTTTGTAAAAGAACATTTAGCAAAATAAATTAGCAAATGTCTAAATTAAAGTCATTATACAATTGACAGTTTACTATTTTATATTTCTTTAGTATCTAAGTTATATCTTTTTAACTGAGAGAGTTAAGAGCCCAAAGGACTTGTAAGAGCTAACTCAATAATGTGAGGTTATGATTGTATAACTTTACTATTGCTACTACAATAAAATAATTGGGTTTTACTTGTGATTTTTCACTCTTACTCCATTGAGCTTTATCACATAAATTTTATCTGTCTTTCTTTCTTTACTCTTATACTTCCTATTTTAGTATATTGTGAAATCTATATTGACATTGTCTTCTAATGTTAACGTTAAAAGTATGAAATTACTTGTGGTAAATGGTCTAATCTATGAAAATTGTTATGGGACTCTTAATCTAGGCATTCAAAGGCTAGAGCAGGCCATGAAGGACAAAAAATAATATTAGTGTAATAGGAGCATGGAAAGTAGGGTTTCATAATTACCAAGATGATTGCTTTGATGGTAACTTTGCTGAGTGGAAAACCAGCTGAACCACCATCTTTTTGAACCTCAAGCAAAAGATCCACGAAATCCTGGTTATGATTGTCATCATCTCTAGTAGTATTTTCTCTCTTATTCAACTTCTTGGTGCGTTCTTCTACCACTTCCTCCAGGAAACAATCAAACTCCTTGGCCACTTTCTCCACTTTAGCATCCAACCCATTAATCTTATTAATCCAAGCAAGGCTTGGTATATAATCCCCAATATTGGTATGGCACCCTAACAACTCCACATATTCTCTAAGCATTCTTTTGAAGCTTTTCCCACCTTCATCTTCTTCATACTTCCTCCCGAGTGCCGCTCTACATATAACAGCATTAGTAAATGATGCAAGAGCATCACTTAGATTAATTACGTTTGATTTTTCAATTTTCTCCATCAATATATCTAGTTCTTCATATCTCACATTACTGAAGGACTGGACTTTCTTGTTGCTTAGGAGTTGTAGCACACAAATGCTTCTAATTTGTCTCCAATACTCACCATAAGGAGCCGTTAGGATATCCCATTTGTTGTAGAGAAGTTTCTCGGCTATGGCGGATTTAGGCCTATCAGAGAAGGCCAAATCATGAGTCTTGAAGATCTCACGAGCATACTCAGCAGATGACACCACAAGAACCGGCACCTTACCAAAGTGAAGTAGCATCAGTGGACCATATTGTTTTGCAAGGGATAGCAGAGTTTTGTGAGGATGCATGCCCAGTTGGTGGAGGTTTCCAATGATTGGGAGCTTCCGTGGTGATGGTGGGAAGCGTTTCACCGCAGTGGTAGATGGGAAAGCGATGCCCAGCAGCCATTTGACGGTAATGGGAATTAGTATTATCGAGAGGATGGAAAGGAGTATTGATGATGGTGGCATTTGTGGCATTAATTTTCCTAACAGAGTATCCATGTTCGGTAACTTGTCTCTGAATTGGTCTAGCACGAGCTTGGTTTTGGTGGATTTGTGTCCTGAATTTATGTGTAAATTTTGCTACCCGATGCTCTTATTTATATGAAATGGTTAGCTAAATCAACGTCAATTATCCAAACGAGAAACGTAAGCACGAAATAATTCCGTTGAAATTTCTTTGAGAAAGTCGCTGAGGCAAAATTCGGATTAGACCTTCATCTTTGTCTCTTTCACAGCTGTAACGAATTTTCAAGAGTCAAATTGGATAATCACGTCATCATTGAATGATGTAAATGAATTGGCAGGCCGGCATTATAGTGAAGGAAAGCAACTTGTAATATTGTAATAATAAGGAAAATAATATGATAAGGTAATATATGTCACAAAAGTAAATATGATGAGCTCAAACACATCTCAACCAATTGAATTTTAGCCAAACTTAGGTAGGGTTTAGTTGCAAAATTTTTGTGGTAATGAACTAAACAAAATATTTTATCTTACATTTGGTTTGATAAATTTGCTTAACGATTAGACAATAATTATGTTAATAGACTAGACAAAAAACCTAAAGTTTTTCATATCTATACTGTGGTGCAAAAATAAAATTTATTAGACAAAAACAAAAAGCATTTTACATTCTTAAAAATATCCTTCCATGTTATAATATTATATTTGTTAAATATTATAAAAGATTATTTATTTTATAATATAAATAACTATTTTTTAATATAAATTTTATCGTCAATAATATGCAAACAAAACATGGTTCAATCCAATCCTCTTTATACTTATCATGTGCAATTATCTTTATCCAATCCAATCAAATCCTAACAACCAAATACTACCTTATACTTTAAACTAAACTTTTATTACATTGCATAGCAAACTTAAAAAGAGCTACCAATCATTTTCAATGGTTATTCCCACCTTAGCTCATTTAATTTTCATCATTTTTTTTTATTTTAAATACTATTATGTATAATTAATAGTTGAGATCATAAAAAATATATATAACTTATCACAATTATATCAAATAACATTATCAACAATTTATTTAGAAATTAATAAAAATTAAGAGGATGGATGCTATTTTCATGATTAAAATTAAGACTATAAATGAGTCAAGTCAAAACAATACAATATTGAACTCAAGCTCAACTCCACTCGAGCTCAACTCAAATAGACTTATTTCAACTTTATTCATTTAAAAAAAATATTTCTTTTATTTTAATTATAATAATATTAGTATTAAAACTCAGTTAGAATTAATATTTAACAAAAACTCGATTAAGTCAGTAAGCTAATTGAATCAAACACTATAAAACTCAAGCTCAACTTAGCTAACTACTTAAATTTAGGTTCGACTCAATTATTTTCAAGTTAAATTCAAGTTCAAGTAATTTATGAGTAGTTTAATTTCTTTATAACTCTAATTGAAATTTAGTAGTGGCAAAATGGGTAAAAGAGGTGCACGCACGAATTTTCTCACCGAGGACACGCTTCAGTCCAAATGCATCCTGTTGAGTCATGTGCTAAAGTATACCTAGCGGGGGGAATTTCATTCCTGATTTGTGAGTGACGGTGAGGATTAGAAGACAGACTATGGATTTGTCCTTTCGTCATGTCAAATGTGGAAAATTGGGGTTGTAAGTTTTTCTCTCCACACGTGCTTGGTCAGACAAGGAAAATTGGAGTTGTAAGTTTTTCTCCCTACACGTGCTTGGTCAGACAAGGAAAATTGGGGTTGTGAGTTTTTACCCCACACGTGCCAGCTAACTCCATAATTTTCAAACTAACGTGCTGGCGGCTGGCCTTACGTCCAAAAACATGGGGAGTGAAAGTCCCCCACGGCCACGGTTTTTTCCCGAATCCAATCGACAGCCAAATCAAAGAGTGCCGAACAGTAAAAAATGAGTTTGACTCAGAAAAGGTTTAAATGACCCGCCGTTCAATTCAAAAAAGTCAAATCAAACTTACCCGTTTGATCCAAATCGAATCCCTTCCTCTATATTTTCAAGTTGCTTTTATATATTTATGTGATTTAATAATATAATATAATATATTGAATTGTTTGTTTTTCCTCTTTATTTTAGTTTTATAAAGTACTGAATATTTGAAATGAGATAAAGAGCATGCTTTAAGATATGCACTTAAAGTTGAATAAGATATAAGACCATTTTGCATGAATTGTTGAAACTATGTTATTTTATTTGTGGATTTAGAGCTTTCTTAATCATGTTTTTATGGTAACTAAAGCCTTCTTATTTTAGTTTTGTAATAGACTATGGAGATTGTGTCTTGATTATAACAAACCAATCATGTGCTTTACTAATAGTGTTACTTATTATTTCAATTAGTACAAACAGAAGCAGTACGTTAGAAGAAGCACTTACGAAATATAGAAGACAAGCAGTTAATCAAAAAGAAGAACCAAAGATTATTAGAAACAAAAGCAAAAGAAGAATAAACAAGAAGTGAACAAGATGAAGAGCTAAAAGAATAACTAATCAATAACAAAAGAATTGATAAGTTTACTAAGAAAAGAATCAAAAGCTAAAGTCGGGCAAATAATTCAAAAGAAGATCAAATTAGAACAATAATCAGAAGCAGATCCAAAGAATAGAAGCCTCTTAAAATACCTCAAACTCTATTTTCATTTTATTTCACAATATAATATTACTCTTAATTATTTGCTTTCTCATTAGAAGCATTTTAGTAAAATTTTAACCAAAGTTGAACAATTAAAGATATGTTACAATAAAGTGGATACGTTAAAATAGACAGCTTTTATCAAAGATACTCATATAGGCAGAAATTTTGATTTAAGAAGAATTTTTCTTATCATTATGTTTATGATTATTGATTTTTGAGTCTTTGGACTTGGAAAAACGTCTTTTAAAGCCCATAACCAGCTCTTTAGTTTTTTGGCTAGATTTTGTATATTTTTAGGGATTCTTTTTAATTATAAATGGTTTCTTTCCATCTTTTCTTATTTATTTACGAATAATTATTCAAGAATAATTCAAATTTGAATTCACTACATCAACAACCTATTTTGCAACCACTCTGCAAATGGCTTCCAACCAGTCTACAACTAATTGTTTGTCACAATCATGTTTTGTAACCAGCCTACAACTAGTTTGCAATTAGTCTACAACCAATTCACAACCACTCCTTTTTTAAAGAAACCACTTCTTTTTTAAAGATTATGTATACAAATAAAAATATATAATTAATTAATTAATCATAATTAATCTTTCATCACTTAAAGTACTTTTTTATTATTAAATTATTTTCTTTGTAGTTTGTGTATATATATAAATATATATATGTTAATGTATATATAAAATACCCAATTCCAATCAATCTAGCGAATCTTTGAAATCCCTTTATAAGCTTTTTAGCAAGGAACATTGTAGGCCTCAAAAACTAAAAGAAGCCTCAAAAATAGATGAAAGAGGGACAAGTGAAGAACAAAGAGATGTAGAAATAGAAACAACTTTCAAAAAGAAGTGGACAAAACAAGAACAAGAGGAATTCATCGAAGAAGATCCTTCTTCTTCCCTTTTTTTCGAAAGAAAAGGAAGATTCCTTAGGCAAAATTGAAGAAACGGAAGAGATCCGAGTGAATAGAAAGAAAAAAACAAAGGATGAATTTTACTTTAAAAAGACATTCTATAAAGAGAATTTGAAGTTAGAAAGATTTAAGATAAACGATAGATCCTAGATGCTATGCGTATCAACACATGCAGTGTTGTAACTAACGTGTTAAGTATCCCACTTAGGGAGTACATTCTCAAGAATCAAACTAATTTCTCATTGATATATTCTTTCATCGAGATCTAATCCAAATCACGATGTCATTTTCTTTTTCCTAAGTAGGTTTTTTTCAATTCTTTTAGGTTTATGCTCTACTCTAAGTAAAAATATGCCCGATTTTTATTTGCACATATAAGAAAAATGCCACTAATACTATATCCTTTTCTTATGACTTATTCAATTCATTTACCATCATCCTCTACCAAACATTTGACATATTTGTTAGGAACTTTTCTACTATTCCATGAATTCGATTTTCATTTCATCTAAGAAAAGCCATCTTTTTCTCAATAATGTCTATGTTATTTGATCTAATAACCTTCCATTAGATAGGAGCATATTTGAGAAATACTAATAACTCTTGGATGAAGTATTAGAATAGAAAAATCCATTAGATAATAAACTATTAGTTTCAAGCCATCTTTGGCAATCAATCAACAATTCGATGAGCTTCGAAGATTAATAGGGCTTAGTGATCTACCAAAGTTGTTGAGTGTAAAAATGCATCAATAGGTGATAGGAATCAACTCCCAAACCAATAACACGCAACTAAACTAAAGGACTCTAAGAACTCACATGGAAGATACTGGCTCAAAGCCCTATCTAAGGCGAGGATTCCTATTCTAATCTTCATCTTTCACACTATTGCTGACCCAAGCATCGAGCTCTCATGCATGCTAACATATCTTCCAAAGCTATTAAGCCAATGTGCCAACCTACTGGGCAACCATATCTATCTTCAAGCTCTTACTAAGACTAAGACAACCTCTGAGCAAACCACCCTCAAAATTCTATCCAAGCCAAACAGCATCCGACTCCAATCCAAGCCAAGCTACGAGATACCCAACCTGAAGGGATTTGGACAACCTTGAAAGATCAAGCTTCGACCTAAACCAAATCATGTCGACTCTAACTACAGACTCTTTCCTTCACCTTTATCCAAATTGTATTAGTCTCTAAACCACCAACCACCATGCGACACATGTCTTGTAACACAACATTCTAGAAGGATTCTTTACTTTTCTGTACAGAATATTCTTCATCTCTTTTACCCTTTTTAGTATGTTTCATGTATTTTATTTGTAAATTACCCTTTTATCTTTTCATGTATGTATTGTAACCTTAGTGAGGTAAGTATATAAACCCCCATTTATTGTAAGCGAACATCAATACCTTATTAGTGAACACTATCAGTTTTCGTTATCGAACAACCTTAGTGTTCTCACTCTCTGATAACTCTTATCTATTCCCTTTAGCAAAGAGTAGTGGTGAATAACCTTATAGTTCCGACCGATGAGCTATATCTGGCAAATTCTAAGCCAAGTAGGATCGGTTAATGCATCATATCCAATTAACAGCTATCCAAATTTGCTAATCCTCTTTTGTTTTCTTTTAGTTTCTTTCTCATTGTGGTATTCCTCTATGTGTTCAGCCCTAGAGATGCATCAACTTCCCTGGTATCATATCATAGTTCCAAGAGAAAGTATGTAAAGTTACAGTGAAGTTTGGTTCATGTTTGCTATTAGTAGTTGCTACATTCCTTTCATAGTTGCTTCAGTGTATTTGTGTAAAGTAAGTTTTGAAGTTTTAAGTTATGTAGTGAAGGTTTGTGGGTTAGTAAGTATAGTTCTTATTGTTACCTTGTTTTTCATCACAAAAACAAAGCAAGTTCATTTTTGTGGTTTTTGTGTGTGTGTTAGGTGTTGAAGCTGTTAAGTACGTATTAGTAGAAGTTTTAAGTAGTAAAGTAGAAGTGTTTTTCATATATTGTGTTGTTTCTAGTTAAAGAAATATCACATAATATCTTGTTCGAGTGTTCAAGGTGTTATTAGTGACCAAGATAGTGGTACTCATATTGATCATGGTCAAAATGGTGGTAATGCTCTAAGGCCAGTTAATGATAAGCTCAATAGAATCACTAATCTTCTTGAGAGTCTAGTCAATACGATGCAAATTAACATACAACAATCCCAAGGTGTGCCACATCATAATCCACTTGAGAATGTTCCTAAGCCACATTAAGATAATCACTCAATTCAACCTCATCGAGCTAGAGGAGTTGCAAATCGAGTTACTAAACGAAGGTTGGAGTTAGAGGAAATAGAAGAGGATAATGAGAAAATAGATGCGAAGAATGATGAGAAAAAGAAGAAGAGGTTAGTACCATCAACACGAGAGCAAAGATGCTAAGCTTCTCAAGGACTTAACAATGTTAAGGTATAAATTCTACCCTTTTGCAGAAGTGGAGATGTAAATGAATATTTGGAGTAGAAAGAGAAGGTAGAGAAAGTATTTGATTGTTATGGCTACACTAATGCCATCAAAGTATGACTTGTTGCACTTAAGTTCTCTAAATACATTACTATGTGGTAGAAGAATCTAAACGCAGTTAGAGTAAGGGATAGAAGACAAGGTGTACAGACTTGGAAAGAGTTGAAGAGATTACTAAGCGGGAGATTTGTGCTTAAGACACACTTACAAGATATGTTTGCAAAATTAAAAGAACTTCGCCAAGAAGATAGATCTGTTGATGACTCTTTAAAAGAATTTCAGATGCTGATGATCTGAGTAGATGTGGATGAACCCGAAGCTCACACAGTGTCGAGCTTCATTTTTAGACTCAAATATGAGGTTTGTAATATTTTGGAAGTATAGAGGTTCTATATACTGAAAGAAGCCATTAAAGTTGTATAGAGGGTTAAAAAGTAAAAGAGAAATACTCTAAGCTAACTAGGCCTATTTTCCTAAGCCCTTGTCTCACACCAACCTATTCATCAAAAGCCAAGGAGACCATCTCGAGCGAAGGAAAGATATGACTGACATGATGAAAGCTAAACAAGCTAACCAAGCAGAATTGAGGTTAGGCTAACCCCAATGACATATGAGAAGGGACAGACCTTTGGATAGGAGACTAACGAAGTGAAGTGCTTTAAATGCTTGGGCTGTAGATACATAGCAACTGAGTGTTCAAACCAAGGTACCATAGTACTCCAAGGAGATGTAGTAGATAGCAATAATGAAAGTGAGCCAAAGGAAGAGAAGAATACTGGAAGGTTGAAGCCAAGGAGGAAAAGGAGACTTATGTCTATGCTGACTAAGGAGAGGTAATGACCCTAATACTGAGATGAGTGCTAACCTCCTTACTAGGCTTTGAGGAAGACCAAGGAGAAAATTTATGCCATACAAAGTGTACCATCAAAGGAAAGTTATGCACAATCATAGTAGACAGAGGAAGTTATACCAACGTCGTTGCACAATCCTTGATGCAAAGGTTAGAAATACCAACCTCTAAGTACCCCTAACTTTACAAGCTACACTAGCTCCATGATAAGGGTACTCTACAAGTAATAGAGTAAGTAACTGTGCCATTTAGTGTTAGGAATGTATACAAGGATGAAGTAATGTACAATGTCATCCCCATGAGAACTTCACATCTATTACTTGGAAGACCTTGGTTATTCGACCGACATGTTACTCACAACGAATACAAGAACACTTATGCCTTTGTTAAGGACGAGAAGAAGATTGTGCTTCAACTCATGACACCGACCCAAGTGTATGAAACCCATAATCAACTCATCCAAACTAGTAAGAAAAAAAGCCCTAGTTATGAATCGAAGAGAGCTCCAAGCTACTATTTCTGTGGCAGGGAAGATTACCAAGTTCAATCAGAGACAACAAGAGATTAGTAGTTGAGGCTATCGAACTATTTCTTTCAAACCAGGAGACTTAGTATGGATTTACCTCAACTGAGAACAATTTCTACACCTAAGACAGAATAAGCTCTCTCTATGAGCTAATGGTCAATTCAAGGTCCTAAAGAAGATCAACCGCAATGCCTACCAGATCAAACTACCCAAGAACTACAATGTTTCTTCTACCTTTAATGTATCTAACCTAATTCCCCACTGATAAGAAAAACAATGCCTAACAGATGCCACAACAAAGCAAAAACCAGAAACCTCTTCAAATTTAAGGACAAATATTTTCGACCCCCAAGCAAATGAGAAGAATCAACTCTCTAGACCAGTCACATGCAATCGAGCTAAAGGACTCCAATGACTCATATAAAGGATTTTAACTCGAAACCCTATCCAAGTTGAGGATTCCTATTATGATCTCCATCTTTGATACTATTGCGAACCCAAGCATCAAGCTCTCGTGTATGCTCACATAGCTTCCAAAGCTACCGAGCCAACCTATCAACCTATTAAGCAACCATACTTATCACCAAGCTCTTACCAAGATATAGACAACATTCGAGCAGACCACCCTTAAACTTCTATCAAAGTTGAGTTCTCGAGTCATACAGCATCTAACCACAATCTAAGTTGAGCTGCAAGATACCTAGCTTGAAGGGATTTGGACATCCTTGAAAGATTAAAATTCAACCTAAAGCAAATCAAGTTAGCGGACTCTTTCCTTCACCTTTATCTAAATTGTATCATACTCCAAATTACCAACCATCATGTGCTACATATCTTCTGACACAATATTCCAAAAGGATTCTTTACTTTTCCATACAAAATATTCTTTGTCTCTTTTACCCTTTTTTAGTATGTTTCATATATTCTATTTTTAAATTAACCTTTTATCTTTTCATATATGTATTGTAACCTTAGTAGGGTAAGTATATAAACCCCATTTATTGTACACAAACATCAATACCTCATTATTAAACATTATCAGTTTTCCTTATTGAGTAACCTTAGTATTCCTACTCTCTCATAACTCTTATATATTCCCTTTAGTAAGGAGTAGTAGCAAGCGACATTATAGTTCAGATCAGTGAGTCATATCTGATGAATTGTAAGCCGAGTAGGATCAATTGGTGTATCATATCCGATTGGTAGCTACCCGGATTTACTAATCCCCTTTTATTTTCTTTTGGTTTCTTTCTCGTTATGGTGCTCCTCCATATGTTCAACCCTAAAGACACATCAACAGGGGAACATTCTACCTCAAAGGAAAGCACCCCACGAAACTAGGGGTAAATGAAGCAAAAGCAAAAATGTTAGCTTGAGTAACGCAAACATTAGTGAGAATCTAATGCCCCGAAAACCTGAAGGTTCCTCCATAAGGTGAAAATTATCGATCAAATTTTTATTTAACCCTATCAAATTAGAATTGCTCTTTTTTTTATTTAAGGGAAAAAAGGAATGAAGATGCTCTTAGCTTGACATCCTTTATTCCAATAGAACCTGTTAGGTTCCTCTTGTGGCCTCTTAGGAGAATCAATAATTGCATCTTTGATGTAATAAATCTAAGAATTCACAATACCCCACCTCCCAACCAAGAAGAAAAAAAAAGGGTTTCCTCTTTTTCTCTCCAACTCCTTTCCTTTTCCTCATGTTCTAACTCTTTTTTGGTAGCTTCCCATTTCACCTTACAAGGAACAGTAATTGAAGAAGGTAAGTGTGTTGGTTATAAGTCTTTTTCATTGTACTTTCTCATTCTATATGCCTAATTTAGAGAGAACGGGTGAAAACCCAGACTTTTGAAGTGTTGTTGAAATAAAGCAGTGGTGGTTCTTAAAGGTAGGGGTCATTTAGTAGTGTTTTTATTGGTTGCAACTAATTTGAAGAGAAGGGAAAGTTGTTGATTATGAGAGAAGAGAGAGTTTCTTAATCAATAGGATAAGTTAAAGAGATCAATAAGTACATGGGCAAGAATACTCCCATATTCTTGACCAAGTAAGGACGCATAGCCATGGTATTGCCATGTAAAGTAAAGAATGAGGGGCCAATGAAATACATAGGCAAGAACATTATCATGTACATGATCGTACTCTTAAAGTTTTGTAGGCAATGAAATATACAACCATGTATACGGCATGTACCACCCCATGTTCTTTGAAACTTCTTTTTGACCATTTTATTTATGATCCTTTTAATTTAAAACCTATTTCCAACCTTCATATTAAGTGTTTTCAAATATTTTAAACACGTTTAAAAAACTTTTCTAAAATCCTTCCATTAAGGAGTCTTGCAATAAAGAGTGAAGTGAAAGGGTATAGTAAAGGTGTGGTTAAGGAGCTTTTTGTTTATGATCTATGTTTGGTTTTGTAATTTTTGACAAGTTTTACTAACGTAGTATAACTGGGTTTTAGTGGTGCAACTATCCCATGTACATTTTTTATTGTACTTGTTGCTTGTGATTGTAGGACTAGAAATTTTGAATGAATTTAATAATTATTTGGTAATTAAATTACTTGTAATGTGTGCATGGCTCGCTTAAAGACCTGAAGTGGTAGAACCTTCAGAGGTGTTTTGATGATCAACATGTGACATTATATTAGATGGAGTCATGTACTAAAAAGATCTGGGGTAGATTTAGGTGACTCATGGTTGTTGGTGCCCAGAGTAACAATTCTAAGTTTCGTAGTCTGTATCTATACATATACATACATATAAAGTGTTACAAGGTCATGAATACATCTCTATTGCTTGAATGGCTCAAATGAGATGATAAATGGACAGTTGTTTATTTGTTCACATTGAATGCATGTATCCTATGAGATTACCTATCATGTACATATGGTATTAGTATGCAGGTGTAAGGAGTAAGCTCACCTTTAGCGACTTCTTTTTTAACTCTAGATGCAAAGGATTACTTAGGTTATGAGGATTTGTTCATAAAGTTTAACTAGAATGGGTACAATGTGGAGTACTTCTATTACTATGATGACCAATACTTGGGGAAAGTTGTTGCTAGTTGTAAGGAGAATGATGGATTGCTAACCTCTGAACCCATCACTCGCACCCACCTCTAAGGCCTCTAATCCCTTACCAGGAGGATTCTCTCTTATCAGCCTACTAAAGACAAGCACCTATACTTGGAAGAGTTATGGACAAACTCTCTAAGGTCCTAACTCAAACATACCCTACTTTGCTTGGATTCTTGCCCAGTTGTCAACATGCCAAGTATCGAGGCCAACATTCTAAGTGTTAAGGCTAACCTGCCAAGTACCTTGTCTGAAGACACTAAATACCGAGCTCTAAGCTTCTAGCCTCCTAAACTACAATGTTATCCAATCATCTCAATAGCTCCCAACACAACTCCTCAATAGCAACCCCAACATCAACTCCACTTAGCCATAGCACCCCAAGATCCCAAAATGCAAACCCAATCACAGTATGTCACCTGTTGTTGGTGAATTTTGGGGTAAGGAAAAATCCTACAAAAAAAAGCGAAATACTTAGTACCTGGGCCAGTCTAGTGCAACCACTCCAATGCCTAAGTTAGTAAGGTAACTTAATAGAGTAAGTATGTGAATAAGAAGTGTCAACACCACTTACAGAGTTTCTTTCTAGTTTTTATAGATGGTTGTAGTGTCCAAAGCAGTTGTTGGAATAACCATTAAGATACATGGAAGCTTCTTAACTTGACATCCCCCTCATATGTAAAAGTAGCAGGTGGTTATGTAATATAACCATGCTTATGATAACTATTCATGCCAGACTTAAATTCAAACTAGGAGCACTTATTATACTTGGTATAAATACATTCGGAATAAATGCCATATATCATCTATGCAATGCGAAAGGCCGAGAGAGTTGGTTACGCGGCATCTTAATAGATGAAAGGTCGAGTGTCAGATGAACAAAAACTGACTATTAACATTTATCCCCCAACTCCCATGTTTGAGCAATCGACAAAGGGAGTTATACATATATATTGCACCAGAGGCCGAGTAGGGAGAGACTCTTTAGATTTATGTTGAGTAATACGGGAAGTAGGACAAATCACATCCTAACCAAAAGATCACCATTTCTAAACTCCCACCCATTCAAGAAACCAAGAAATTGGAGGCATGACAACTGTCACCTAGGTCATTATTTTGTAACAGGCTTAATAACTGTCAAAGAGTTTTCAACCATCAAATTTCTATCACAAGATGCACATCAATGATCTGCGGGATTACCATATCAACACATCATTACTATTATAAGAAAATTTGCAGTTACGAGGATGAATTGTCCTTATATAAAGTGATATTTACAGTCAAAATTAGCCTCTATAGTCGTATCTTAAACTTTCATTCATTTCCTTATCTCCAACTTGAATCCTTCGATTTGTGTTGTACCATTTCACATAACCATTCAAGTATGGTTTGCAAAGTTGCTCATCGACTTGTGCTTTTCGATTCCGAGGCAACAGAAACTGAGGCCACTCCCCCCCCCCCCCCCCCCCCCCCCAAATAAGGAGCAAAGCGGCTTATTCTTTGAGTAGTTCAGCCGACAGCATGGAGAAAAGGTGAGATAAACTTGCTCGGATCAACAAGCTCTCTACAGATAACTATCCAAAGGATAAGGAAAGGAGGTCCTCGACTGGATATTTGTTCAACACAATAGCCTATTTTTGCGATTCTCCAAATGGAATCACTAATTCCGTCGACGTTACATAATATAATCATTACTGGCGACATCGTCCCAGGACATGGAACTTAAGGAGGTTGAAAGATAGAGAGAAGATACGCTTCTGCAGGGAGCACGAGTTCCATATATACCTAAAATATTTAGATTTTGGGCTGCACTTCCCTTTTTCAACTTTTGTGAAAGGTTTTTTCAACTATTTCAGAGTCGCACCGAATATGTTCTCGCCCAACACATATCGGCTTCTGGAGGCCTTTGAGATAATCTGCGAAGAAGTTGAAGTCAAGGTGACACCTTAACTATTTCGATATTTCTTCACTATTCAAAGGTAGCCTGATGGGTAGTACTTTGCTGCTGCGAGGCATGAATGTAAGTTCATGGATAGGTTGGAGTCCAAGATTCATAAGTGGCATGACAAGTTCATATCAATAGTATCTGACAAGGACTAAGATTTCTGGACCCAATGGACTAAGCCGATACATACAAAAGATATAGATCTGATGTCGAATGATGCAGCAGCAGCGAAGAAAATTCAAGATAGAAGGAGAAACAAAATGTTCTTCCAGGACGCTGAAAGAATCATACAGCGTTACGAAACTGGGAACCAATATTTTCTGAAAAAGAAGGTACGCCAATGTGTTCCCGCCGTGCCAAGTATAGCCACAAGGAAATTCATTCTCAAGATTTAGGGGGAGAATAGTGAACTTTGAGCCTTGCTCGACACGAAAAATGTAAGTTCCTATTTTTTCCATGTTTATTTTAATTGGTGCACTTGTGTCACAAATATAGGTGCTGGAGAGGTAAATCTGGCAAAGCTACTATCTCAAGCTAAGGCCAAAAAATTCAAGGCTAATAAGAGGGCGACCACCTCAACAGCTACCACTTAACCTGCTGTCGTAAATAAACCTACAAAAGAAGCTGCAGTGAAGTAGATGGCTACGCAGATCTCTCGTCTTACCAAGAGGCTGAAGGAGAATAAGAAAACATAACCGACCGGGGTTATTCATTTCGAGGAGCCTCTAGTAGTGTTATTCAAACTTCTATCACGCCGAGGGATGGCAAGCATCGAGAGACACATCTCGACGAAGGGGATGAAAATGCCATTACCGCAAAAGGCTCGTTGCTGGCAATTGCGGTGGCTCCAAGTAGTTACAAAAGACCAGGGAAGGAGCTTGCTGGCCAACCACCTATCAAGAAGTCCAAAGGCTTAGACGAAAGGAAAAAGGAGGCTATACGTTCCAAATCTCTCGACATCAGTAACGTCGAATTCATCCCCAATAAAGAAGTTAGCAATAAAGAGGTCGGCAAGTACTTCATCCCTTGCTGGAGCCACCAAATTTTGGACACCGACCCGGCTTTGGGAGATAGATAAGATGAAATCTTTAGCTTTAATGGAAGGGATCATTCTTCCGAAAGAAAAAGGTAGTGCTAAAAACAATGTCAATAGGGTCAGCGGTTGCAATAAAGCCCATATTGCAACCAAATTGTATGATGTGAGTATCTTCAACCATTACTTTTGATTATCGAGTTCGTTCGGGTAACTAACACATTTCTTTTTCCAAATGAGCAACCACATTCTGACAGCATTAGATAAGGCCGACAAAGTGGCAAAGAAGGTAATATGTTCAGTTATATGTGTAATACCCAACCACTTTTGATTGTAATAAATGAATTTTCCATAAAAAGTTAAGGATGCGTACAATGTATCAAAGGCCCAAACTACTATAGCCAAGAATGCTAAGATTAGGGCTGAGATGGAGGTGAGAAAGCTTAAGGAGCAACTTATTGCCAAGAAATTAGCACAAGACCTCGCCATTAATGAAATCTCTAACTTGAAGGCCAAAATGAAAGAACAGTCCAAAGAGTCCAAAAGCTTGAAAGAAGAGTCGCAGAAGAAAAGAGAAAAGTGCTAGGGCTTAGGACAAACTATTTAGACAATGAGCAACGATGAAGACAAGCTCAGGATGCAAATAAAGGAGTTGGAGACCAACAACTCGAACTTACAAAGCCATGTTGCTGAGTTGGAGGAGACTATGAGGAGGGAGCCAACTGTTGAAGAGGCTCTCAATATAGTCACTCCAAGTTGCCAATACGAGAAGCTTCTACGCAAAAAGTTGTTGGAGGGAGTTCAAGCAGCAAGAGAAGAGATCTTGAAGCTTCATTCCGATTGTGATCTCTCATATCTAGACTTTGTTGACGTTGACAACAAAGTTAATAGTGTTGACGAAGATGAAGGCGACAAGACAAGTGCCGAAAGTATCGATCAAAGTAATAATGAAGCTCATGCTAAAGAAGTTGCCTACTTCAAGAACCCAACTGCCGAGAAAGCCCTAGCTAATGTTATAAAAATCACTTTTGCTGAATCTGAAGATAAGCCTTAGGACTTGCTATATTGGCACATTGTATTCTTGTGTGATTTATTAATTGGAACACAATCAAAGCAATGCCAAGTTCTTGTGACAATTTTACGTACTCCACTTCCTCGGTTTGTATGATATATGTATGTTGCTTCACGATCTCATTCGTCAACATGTTTATTTTGCATACTATTTGTTTCTCAATGTGTTTTAATTTCATAGGCTCAGTTATCTTTTGGCATGTTTTATTTCACACGTCATTTTTCCTCGGCATATTTTATTTCACACATCATTTGTTTCTCAGCATGTTTTATTTCACACGCCATTTTTCCTCGATATGTTTCATTTCACACGCCCATCATTTTATATTGTCCATTAACCGTTTGAGGTATGGACTAGCCACATTATTCAGCCACAAGGTTAATTTGTATAGGTCATTAACTACGTTAGGCTAGAACTTAGATCAATTCGTTTGCCATGCAATGTGGAAGTCGTTAATTCAGAAATTGTAACCAAAATATGATGAGACTTCAAATATATAATTGTTATAAATAAGTATTAATCTTACAAACATATCGGCTAATACGAAAGACAGACGGCAGAAATCATCCCGCATTAATTGAAATAAAATTTTAGATTCTCGGCGTTCCAAGTTCAAGGGATGATAGATTCATCCAACCTTTCTAGTCAATAAGCTCCTTCGCCAACAACTTCCCGAATCCTTACAAGATCCTCTCAATTCGCATCGAGCCTTCCCTGATTTAGTTGTACACTAGTTGCTTCCATTTTGTGGCCAATCAGATCTTTGGGTTGGAAAACCTTGTGCTTTAATTTCTAATTATAGTATCTTGCTGCTCTATGTTGGTACGTTGCGACCACAGCTCTTGCAATGTCTCAAATTTCTTCAATAATATCCAAATTCGCTATCAATCTGACTCGATTAAGCATAACATCAAAATTATGCATCCGTAAATTGAGCAAGTCCAGCTCAATTGGCAATACAACTTCAATGTCGTAGGCTAACTTAAATGGTATCTCTCCCGTTACAATTCTGTGAGTGGTTCTGTATCCCCATAGGACATTTAATAGTTCATCAGCCCACTTCCCCCTGACTTGATCCACTTTCCATTTGAGGCTATGTAGTATGATCTTATTTACGGCCTCGACTTGTCCATTTGTCTAAGGATACGCTACAGACATATAGTTGAGCCAAATGCCATACCTTTCACAAAATGACCGGAACTTATTATTGTCAAACTGCGGTTTGCTATCTATAACTATAATGTGGGGAACTCTGAATCTTGATATGATGGAGTTGAAGACGAAAACTTCCACTTTCTGCTTGGTGATCTTTGCCACAGCCTTGACCTAAGCCCATTTGGTAAAAGCTTCCACTTTCTACCTGGTGATCTTTGCTACAGTCTTAGCCTCGACCCATTTGGTAAAGTAGTCAACAGTAACAATGATAAATTGGTGTTAGGTGGTAGACTTCGAAAAGGGTTTAAGAATATCTAGCCCCTACTGGGTGAAAGGCCAAGGGCTGGTAGGCTACATAACTCAGTTGTAAGAGCATTACTTGGCGACTCATGCTTCTAGCATTGAAGACACTACCAGACAACGTCCTTTGCATCTTCTCTCATAGTCGACCAATAATAGTCAAGTCGCATAGCTAAAATGTATAGTGTTTACGACTTTACATGATTACTGCATATGTCACCATGTAGTTCAAATAACACCCTCTGGGCATCCCTCCGAGAAAGGCATCAAAGGTAAGGTTGTGATACGCTGTGCTTATACAGCTGACCGTCAATCAGTGTATAGTTCGCAGCCTAGTAAGCCAATCTTCATACCTCCTTTTTGTTGTCAAGAAGAGTACCATCTTTTAAATAATTTATTAGGGAATCCATCCATGATTCTTCTCTTAGGCAAAGAGTTAACTTACAGCTCTGCGAGAGATTAGATAAACATTTCTACGGGAGAAACTCCACGAAAAGTTTCTCGTTCAGCTCAGGGAATGCCATACTAGCCAACTTCGACAACTTATCAGTAGCAATATTCTTACTCTTGGGAATTTTGTTAATGGAGAATGATAGGAATTCTTCTACGAGCGTTTGTACCACCAAAAGGTACTTGCTCATCTCTTCTTCTCTTGCTGCGTAACTTCTGGTGACCTAATTTAACACTAGCTGGGAATTAGAGAACACTTCAAGTTTTTCAGCACCAATTTCTTTCGCCGGTTTCAATCCGACGATTAGAGCTTCATACTTTACTTCATTGTTACTGGCTGGGAATCCAAATTTTAAAGCTTAATGGACTTTGACATTATGTGGGCCTTAAAGGACTAGGCCTACACCACTTCCTTCTCATGTCAAAGAACCATCGACATAAAGAAACCAGATAGGTTTCTCGGTGATCTCCACACAGTCTTCCTCTCCCATGAACTCAATAACAAAATCTACTAGTATTTGGGCTTTTAGTGCCATTTTAGGTTTATAATGTACACCATGGGCACTAAGCTCTAAGGCATATTTCATCATCTTTCCAAAGGAGTCAGGCCACTACAATACTTGCCGCAATGGTTGATCAGTGAGGATAATAATCTGGTGAGCTTCAAAATACAACTTCAACTTCCTTACCAAGAGAACTACTGCTAATACAAATTTTTCAACATTTGTGTACCAAAGCTTTAGCCCCTACAGAACATGACTCACATAATAAACGGGTCGATGCCCCTTGCTGTCAATTTGGACAAGTATAGAAGAAAATGCTCAGCAGCTAACTAATAGATACAAGTGTAAATTTTCACCCGTAATGGGTATCAAGAGTATCGGAGATGACGCAAGAAATTCCTTAAGCTCGTTGAAAGCTCTTTCACAATTGTCGATCCAATTGAAATCCTTTAGATTCTTCAAAATTTTAAAGAATTCTACGCACTTATTGGCACTTCTCAACACGAATCTATTAAGGGCGGCAATTTGCCTGGAGAGTTCCTGTACCTCCTTGACTATATGAGGTGATTTCATATTTCTTATGGCTTCAATCTTTTTCGGATTGGCCTCAATGCCACATCATGTGACCATATATCTAAGGAATTTCCCCAATGTTGCGCTAAAGATGTACTTCTATAGGTTGAGTCTCATGCTATAACTCCTCAATGTGGCAAACGTTTCCTCCAGATCAACGAGGTACTGATGCTCCTCCATGCTCTTCACAATCATGTCATCTACATATACTTCAATATTCCTGTAGATCTAAGACTTAAACATCTTCGTTACTAATCTTTGGTATGTAGCACCAGCGTTCTTATAAACCCCGCAAATTTAACTATTTAAGAGTAGAATTAAACCCTAATACTATAAATAACTTGAAGAGTCACTAAAACCGAGTAAGATAAAAATTTAATAAATCATAAATCTAAATATATTATAAGGAGTAAAAACCTTAGAAATTGATCAAAACCCTAAATCACTTACTAAAACCCTAAATCGCTTACTAAATCCCTAAAACTTGTTTCCGCACCATTACTCAAATTTGAAACCCGAAATTGCTCAAAACCCTTAAATCATAAACATAAACCTATAAAATAATTAAATATTACTCAATAGTGATAAAATTATAGTCGATTGCAATTTTTGACTAAATAGCCTATTCACATAAAATTATAACAAAATCACTATAATAACTTGTAAAAATTATAGTTGTACCGGATACTAATTAAATTGATAAAATTTCACAAAAATTTGAAAATTAATTTACGAGGAGAATTGTTATATTTTATATGATTCAAAAAATTACATATATTTGTTAATATTTTTCATTTTCCTTCTCTTCTATTTCCAATTTATCTCTTTTCTTTCTTCCTTTCCTCAAACTCAATCTCACCTCCTGCACAAAATGTAACAAAAACAAAATCAACAAAATGAAAGCCAAAAGAAGCAGCCCACGTGAGGATTAAATGGACATGTGTTAAGTATATAATAAAAGAAAAATGGAAATGATTAATTTTTTTCATATTCTCATTAATTGGAAGTTATCTTAGCTTACATTTTAAGCTAGTAACTCACGTGAGCAAGAGAAAAATATAAATATGGAAAAAGAAAAAAAAATTCTGCACAAACACAAAATCTGGAAAGCAAACCGTAAGGGAAAGAAAAAAAAAGAAAAAAGAAGGAAAAGAGAGAAAGAAGGAAGAAAAAGAAGAAGAAAATAAATAAGTAAGTCATTTATTTTTCTAGTGTAGATGTATATTATGTAGTATATACATGCATAAATATAGTATTTGTATGGTATTTTGTACATATAATATTACTAAGTCCATGTATATGAGCATAAACACATAAATTGAATTATATATACATATATTAGGCTATGTATGTATACATGTATGTACATAGGTTTATGGAAAAGTATGTATTCTGTATTTTTTTTTTAGTATACATATGATTAGTATTAAGTATTTATATTAAATAACTATAATATGTCTATGTATGTGTGTGTACCGTGAGTTATATATATATATATATGTAACCATGTATAATTATTTTCCTACATATATATATATATGTAATCGTATAGTATATATATGTAGTAGTATATTTCCATAAGTAATAATATATGTATATAAGACATATAATATAGAGTATATGTTTTATGGTATATGACATAATATATGTATAATATATAGTATACATACTATATAACAAATACTATATAAAAATATATATAATGAATATATAAAATAGGAATAGGTATTTGTAGATTATTTATATATATTTAAGTATTCGGAAATTACATAAGTAAATTATTATGTATAAATACAAATACATGAGTATATATATATATATGTACATAAGAGTAGGTTTATTTTCATATAATAAGTATATACATATATATATAGCATATAACATATTATATATATATAGTATACCTAAAATATATATAGATATATATATGTATAAATCGTGAAGGACATCAATACTAAGAAAATGAAAAATAATAAAAATAATAACGATCACAAAAATAATAATAATCATAATAAAGTTAAAAATTTCAAAAATAGGAAATTATACTCAAAATAATAAAATATCAAATATATGATTTAAATAATTATTAAATCATAAATATATTAAGAAAAAGCGAAAATCAATAGTTTATAATTTTTAAACTCAAATAATAATTTTTGTGATATTTTTATATCACAATTTACGTTTCAAGTCACAACATCCAAAACGGACCTCGTTACTAAAAAATACACTCGAAAACGATCAAAATTAATTATAAGTTCATAACGATCCGAGCTAAAACGAAAAAGTTACACACGATTCGATAAAAAACTCGAATCAACAATTTCACATAACTAGATAAGATAGACCTTACAAACTATAACATTAGTTAACTTTAAATTCCCTACCTTATAAAATTTCCATTAATTCTTAGGTGATTTTAATATCAACCCTGAGCTGCCGCCAGACTACTACGACCCCTAAGCTAGCCATGGCTGAGTGAGCTTTTCTTAATGATTCCATATTTATTTGTCCTTGTAGTTAGTGAACATAAATTATGAATTATAAATGAATGTGTATGGGGTTAGGTTTTGCTTGTGCATGATAATTGTTGTTGATGGTGAATTTACCTTAAATTGCAATAATATAATGTCTGTTGCATAGTAGATTCACTAGATTGATTGTTTATGGCTTGGAATGATCACTAAATAAATAAGACTAAATTTTATTCGACTAGAAAAGTTAACTTAGATCATGCATAAATCGTGCATTGCATAATTAATTTCGGGCAGTCACATTATACGGAGGTAATGAGAGGCCATACATAGGTTTATTATTGAATGTTATTGATTTCGTACGGTACACACATACGATATTACCTTACCCTTGCTAGCGGGATGACTAGGCGTTGGAAGCGCCAACCGCCTGGCTATGGGTCAAGTCCAGTGGCTTTGTTTAGGGGTGAGTGAAGGCTGCATGAACCTACTCATAATCATATATAGAACTCATTTTAATAAAGTTGGTAATGGATGTACCATTAATTTTAAATACGAAACGCGGAGTTTCGTTATGAAATAAGTTCTAATATGATACCTGGATCTGACTGTACCAATGAATCTCCAACCCTGACTTCGGAGGGTGTTAAATCTGAGTTACTTGCAGTACCTGGTCACCTGCATGTATTTGTTTGGCATACTGTTTGCCATGCGTTCATTTGGTTGAACCTAACTATTATATGACTTGATTGTTGTGTGGTTGAGGGAAATTAACTCACTAAGCTCTTGTAGCTTACGTCCTAATAGTTTTCTCTTGTAGGTTACTAGACGATCATGGGTTAAGAACTGAAGGTTAAGTGTCAATGTCGAGATGAGATGCATAGAAGTTAGACTCTAAGGACAGACTATATGGTTCATTAGAATTCTTGCATACTATATTAAATTTTGTGATTTTAGTAAGTTTGAGTTTTAGAACTTTACTACCTAATCTTATTATTTAGTAGGGGATACCAATTCTCTGCGGTTCTGTTGGACTGTGGCTTATCGAATATCCATAGTCACATATATGTGGTCGTAAGTTAATTAAATAAAAATTTTAGTGACTAATTATTTAGAATCTTAGAACCTCTGACTTGCAAGATAATTTTCTAATCATGGGTGCACACATGATATGAAAATTTTAAGCAGTCCTACTAGGCTCCCTTTAGGGTCATGATAGTTCTTTAACCCAAAAGGCTTCAAAGTATAACAGTACATTCCAAAATTGGTAACGAAAGATGTGTGGACTTCATTCGCCTTGTCCATCTTGATTTGATTGTAACCAGAGAAAGCGTCCATAAAAGAAAGCAATACATGTCGTGCAATTACATCTACCATCTAATCAATTTTTGGCAGTGGGAAACAATCCTTTCGATATGCCTTACTGAAATCCGTAAAGTCTATACACATTCGCCACTTACCATTAGACTTCTTGACTAACACATAATTTGCTAACTAAGTTGAATAAGGCTCTTCCCGGATGAATCTTACCCTCAATAATTTTTAGACCTCTTCTTCGATGGCTACTTATCTCTCTGGTGTAAAATGTCTCTTTTTCTGTTAGACCACTTTTGCATTTTGTTCAATCTGGAGCTTGTATACCATAACATCTCTCGGAATACCCGGCATATCCGAAGGTAACCATGCAAATAGGTCAGCATTGGCTTACAGGAAGTCAATCAGACTTTGTCAGACATCTGCTAACATGGGTTTTCCTATCCTTGTTATCTTTTCAGGATCATTTCCCGGAGGAACTTCCTTTGTATCATTCTCAAGATTCTCTATGCCGATTGTCTTGCCATCTGGACAGGTTTCAACTTAAAAAAACTTCCTCTCGTCTCAAGGCCTTCATATATAAGGACCATGCCAATTGTTGATCCCCTCTGCACACACCGACCCCTATAGGAGTAGAAAACTTAGCCTTTAGATGTGTCATTGATGGGATAATGCTAAATAAATGTTGGTATGGCCATCCCATTATCATGTTATAAGGGGACCAACATTTGACGACAAGAAAATCCACTTTGTCCTTTGTAACATGCTCGTCATCCCCTATCTATTTCGACAAATAGATAACTCCGACTACTTGGACGAGTTGATTGTTGAAGGCATAGAGGTCAAACTTGTAAGACCATAACTGTACTTTGATATTAGGCCTCATTTGATCGAAGGCCTGCAAAAAAATGATAGCAGCCAAACTTCCTGTGTCAACAAGAATCTTTTTTACTTCAAAGTTGGCGACTCTCACATTGATGACAAGTGCATCATCGTGTAGCCTCTAGATATCCTCAAAATCCTCTTCTCCCAAAGATATTGTATTGTCAATCTTGACCTTTTTTTCTGTAAATATTGCAAACATAATTCTTGGCGTCAATCGAAGCCTATATTAGGTCCACCGACAATGGTATTAATTACTCTATTGGGTGCTCTGGTTGGATTAACATCCCTTACATCTCTCGTGGCCATTATGAGCCGAGTGTCATCCTCTTGTTCCTCTCTTCTCCACTGAGATGGTTTTTGGATTCTTTTGGCATCGTAAGCAAAAAAAATTTGCAAGTACATGCGTTGTATTGCATCTACAATTGCATTCTTGAGTTGAATGCAGTCATCCGTATTGTGACCCTTGTCACAGTGGAAATCACAGTACTTATTCGAATTTCTTCTTGAGGGATTCCTTCGCATTCTTTCTGACAACTGGAGGACACCTCTCTCCCTCCATACTTCCATCAAAATGTCTAAGATTAGATTATTGATATGAATATGGGATGTGAATGTTGGTATCCTCGATCTCTTTCTATCGACATCTGAACTGTTGTCATTGTCTATGCCAAGTCTATCTTTCGTTTGTTACTCTTTCCATCTCCTCTACTTTGATCAGCCTCTCGTCATACTTTTATGTTATCTTCCTTTCAGATGTATGAGGTAGCTTTAGCCTTAAACTCAGCGAAAGTTTTCAACTTGTTCTTTGTGAGAAACTTGAAAAAGTCTTCGTGAGGTTTAACTTTGTCGATTACGATGTTGAAGGCCACACTCATATCCAGTTCTGGGATTTGGACCATTTTAGCCATAAATCTGGTCAAATAGTCCTTAATCGACTCATCAAACTTCTATTTAATGGTGTTAAGGATTGAAGAGTCCTTAATAAGAAGTTTGCTAACAAGAAAGTGTCAAAGGAAAACCTCTACTAGTTGATCGAGACATGATATGGTATTTGGTTTCAGGTGTTTGAACCATATGTTGGCTACATTCCTTAAGGTTGAAGGAAAGGCTTGATAGGCCACCGCATCGCTTAAACCATGCAACTTGGCCAACGTATGGTAGTACTCCAAGTGATCTTTAGGGTCTTTCATCTCATCATATGTTTCAAACTAGAGCAGCTTAACATATCGAAGTATTACTTCTTCCAAAATCTCTAGGACGAAGGGAATCTTCTTGATTTGGAATTGTTTGGTCATTGCAACAGGAGTGCTAACATGCGAGGGTCCCACATGATGTATGTACTGTGGTTACTTGCCCTTATTAATCTTCTTGAAAGTAGGAATTGAGGGTCTCACTGGAACCTTAGCTTGCTCTTCTGGCAATTCAGGTAAATAAATAGAATCCTCAACACTATTGGCATTGTGATTGCCGTACTCTTTGTCCTGATTCAGGTGAAAAATTTTATGAAGAAAGTTAAGGACTTGTTTATGTTTTTTATTTAACTCGGAATTTTCTTTAGCTAAATCGAGACAAAGTTGTTCGAGTCAAGCCAATCGTTGTTCATCAGCATGCCGACTCCCCCCTTCAGGGTGGTGGGAGGAAGTACCAGCACCTACACTTCTGGTCATTTTAGTTTTAACCATGTGGTCGTATTTTGAGAAAAACAAACAACACCAAATGTTGTTGGTGAATTTTAGGATGAGAAAAAATCGTACAAAAGAAAGTAAAATACTTGGTATCGGAGCCAGTCCAATGCGACCACTCCGATGCCTATGTCAGTAAGGTAACTCGATAAAGTAAGTATGTGAACAAGAAGTGTTAAGACCCCTTACAGAGTTTCTTTCCAGTATTTATAAATGGTTGTAGTATCCAAAACAGTTGTCAGGATAACCGTTAAGATACATGGAAGCTTCTTACTTGACATCTCCACTCATATGTAAGAGTAGCAGGCGGTTATGTAATATAACTATGCTTATGATAACTGTTCATGCTAGACTTAAATTCAAACCAAGAGCGCTTATTATACTCGGTATAAATGCCGTGTATCATCCATGTGGTGCAAAAGGCCGAGAAAGTTGGTTACATGACATCTCAGCAGACGAAAGGCCAAGTGTTAGATGAACTAAAACTGACTATCAACACCACCTATCATTCCTTTTACTAACATTGTACTGTATTCCTTTGTACTATCTATCCCTTTTTACCCTTTTTATAATGTACTAAGTTAGTATTATTGTATTGCCCTTTATTGTAATTGTGCATACTTCATTGTTGCATTTGATACTTAATATAAATAGTCCCTTATCTTTTGTAGCCAAAATCATCTTACACACCTTACAATCAATGAATATTATTGTCCTTGTGAGATACCCTTCTATAAGTACATTTTTTTCTTACACTCTTATCTAATCTTGTTAAGTAGCTCAAGATTAGTGATGATTACACTTTAGTATTTAGCTTATGCATCATATCAAGTAGAACACTAAGTCATGTAATGTTCACTAGTGCATTATATCCTCTAAGTAGCATCATGTAAGCTATTATGTTTACCGACCTATCCATTCTCCTTTTCTTCAATATCTCAAAGGACCCACTTGGTTATAGCCCCTATGGTTAGTCCTAATGATCAACTCAGCTCCTAAGCGCACACTATATGATCCTAGTATCAAAGCTTGAGGTTACAACTGAAAGCTTAGTTTCATAGTCATTCTTATTATGACATTAGTGCATTATATTCTCTGAGTAGCTTCATATATCTTAAGTCACTGTATAAAATCGTATTATCAAAGTTATATGTTATTTTCTATCAAAGTAGTGGATATCCTAAAGTTTTGTATTGAGAATTTCGAATCCTAGTGTTCAAGTAGAGCTTAATGATGCCAAAAGTAATGCTCATGGTCACGGTCATGTTACCCAACAAATCCCACGAACCACTAATGAACAATTACAAGACCTTACTACTGTTGTGGCTAACCTGACTATATCTATGTGGAGGGCAGTAAAGACTAGGCCACAAGAGAGAGTTGATGAACAAGTTCGAGATGTGAGAGATAGGCCGAGAAGGTAGATAGCTAAGCCCATAGCAATATAAGCTATTAACATAAACCTAGCTCCACCCTAACATACTGAGAGGTTTGCAAGGAGGAGATTTGAGTTAGATGAAGTTGAAGAATATGGTAAGGAAGAGGAGCTATATAACGGATTGAAAGAGCACAAGCTTCACATACCAAAGGGAGCCAAGCATCTCAAAGTATAAATCCTGAATTTTAATGAGTCTAGTAATGTTGATGACTATTTGGACTAAGAGGAGAAGATTGATAAGATATTTGACTTATATGATTATGAGGACTCTACAAATTTAAGTAGTTGTTTTAAAATTTTCTAGGTATGTAGCAATGTGGTGGAAGAAATTACAGAATGTATGTAAGTGAGCCCAACGTGAAATCTAAACTTAGAATGAGATGAAGAGAGTTCTAAGAAGTAGATTCATTTCAAAATACTATGAGCAAGACACTTTCCGATGTCTTTAAGAACTTAGATAAGGTAACTAATCACTAGATGAGTATGTTTGAGAATTCCAACTGTCGATGATCCACTATGATGTTAATGAACCTAAAGCATGGACAATAGCAAGGTTCATTTCTGGACTGAGGTCCGAGATTGGCAATGTAGTGGAGATGTAGAGGCTTAAAAACCTAGATATCTAAGTAGCACAAAGGGTCAAAAGGTAGAGGCAAAATTAGCTCAGTTGAGTACAAGTAATCGACTTGGCTTACAGAGCAAAGCTAGTATGCCAAGTCGAGCTAGATATGACCAAGCTCAATATAGTTCCAAGGGAAACCATTGAGGTTAGATGTCGAACAAACTTAATGATGGATGAGGTAAGACTAAGGCCAAGGAGCCTAATGTGAAGAAAGACCAAGGTCAGACCTCAAGATAGAATACCTGAGAAATCAAGTGTTTCAAGTGCCTTAGCTTTGGATACATAGCTAATTAGTGCCTGAAACGATGTGTCATGACCATCAAAGGAGACAAACCCTAATTTAAAGTAAGGAATACTAATGAAGGGGAGGAAGAAGAAGTAGGAGTCAACCAACTGCTAAAAGAGTTTCAAGAAGATTCAAATGCCATGATCCAACCCGAAATGGGAGACTACTATATGGTTATACAAAGATCTCTCAATGCTTTTGCCTCTAATGAAAATGAACAAAGAGAGAACATCTTCTATATAAATTGCCGAGTGAATAGCAAACTATGTGCTTTGATCATTAACAGAGGGAGTTGTACTAATGTCATAGCACAAGAAGTAGTAAAGGCTCTGAAGTTGCCAACCTATCCTCACCCTAAGCCATATAAGATTCGTTGGCTAAATGAGAAGGGAGGTCTACCTATTGCCGAGCAAGTTAAAGCGCCAAGCACTGTTGGTGATAGATACAAGGACGAGGTGTTATTCGACATCCTACCCATGTGTACTTTACATATTCTACTTGGCCGACCCTAACTATTTGATCTGAAAGTACTCCATGATGGGAAGAAAGTTATATTGACTCCAATGAGTCCCAAAGAAGTTTAGGAGTTGCAAGAGAAGATTACCAAATCACTATAGAGGAATTCCTTAGTGATTTCTCGAACCCAATTTTCCAGAGATGGTAAGATGGAAAAGTGCGTATTCTTATTGGTTAGAAGGCTACTAACATTGAAGGAAGTCAAAGCATTACTTGTCGAGATGAAGACATTACTTCAAGAGTATGCTGACTTGTTTTCTGCTGAGTTGCCGGGAGGTTGACCCCCTATCAGAAGTATAGAGCATTACATTGACCTCTAACCTAAAGCTGCTCTACCTAACCAACCGGCCAATAAGCTCAATCTCAAGTAAGTAGCTGAGATAAGGAAGCAAGTTGATGAATTGATTAAGCATGGATATGTCCAAAAGAGCATGAGCCCCTATGTCATGCCAACTATCCTAGTTTTGAAGAAGGATGGCTCATGGAGAATATACATTAATAGCCAAGCAATCAACAAAATCACTATCAAGTACCAATATCTGATCTAAAGATTAGATGATATGCTCGATCAATTACATGGTGAGTGAATATTTTCAAAATTTAATCTAAAGAGTAGCCACCACCAGATTCGAATGAAACCTGGAGATGAGTGGAAAATTGCATCCAAAACAAAAGACGGTCTATTCAAGTTGATGGTGATGCCGTTTGGCCTTACAAATTCACCGAGCACCTTTATGTAGCTCATAAATCATGTTTTGAGATCTTTAATTGGTAAATGTATTGTTGTTTACTTTGATGATATTTTGGTATATAGTTCAAAAATCATTTCTCATATCGCACACTTGAGATCACTATTCGATATCCTCTGTATCGAGCAATTATTTAGCAATTTGAAGAAGTACGTGCTCTATCAGAGCAAACTAGTTTTCCTTAAATATGTTGTCTCTAAGGAAGGTATCAGAGTTGATGATGAGAAAGTCCAAGCTATTCTCAAATGGCCAACACTGAAAAATATTGCTAAGTACAGAGCTTTCATGGTCTAGTTGTGTTTTTTCAAAGATTTATTCGGAACATTAGTTCCATAGCTACCCTACTAACTAAGCTAACCAAAAAGAACTTTGAATTCAAATAGTCTAAGAAAGCTCAAAGTAGTTTTGATGAGATTAAGTCTAAGTAAACTTTTTCCTTAGTACTTGTCTTGCCCAACATTGAGAAAGTTTTTAAACTAGAATGTAACGCATCCAAAGTCAACATTAGTGTTGTTCTCATGCAAGAGTGCTGACCAGTTGCATATTTTAGTAAGAAGCTTAGAGGTGCCATACTGAATAAGTTCGTTAGCTACACAAATCATGAATCTCTCAAGCATCTTCGAGGATAATAAAAACTTTCTCGACATCATGCTAAATGGGTTGAGTTCTTGGAAACCTTTTGCTATGTCGTCAAGTACAAGAAGGGAAGTTCTAACACTACGGCCAATACTCTTTCTTGTCGGCATGTTCTTATCATAGTATTGTAGCTAAGAATGCTTGGGTTTGGTACCCTACCTAATCAATATGAGCATGATCCATACTTTAAACCCTTTGTAGCCAAATGTAACAATGGAGGAGTAGTAGATCACGTATATTTGAACTAAGGATTTTTTATGAATGGAAGATAAGCTTATGTGCCGAGTGGCTCTACTAGGGAATTACTTATTCAAAATGCCTATGCTGGAGGCTTAGCTAGCCACTTGGCAAAAAGAGAACTGCTAAGTTGTTGAGAGAAAACTTTTATTGACCTAGGATGACAAAAGATGTGCACAAAATTATTGAATGATACGAAGTGTGCAAGCGAACCAAGGGAAGAAAGGATCCATATGAAGAATATACACATCTACCAATACTTAAACAGTCGTAGACTAATCTAAACATAGATTTCATGCTTGGCCTATCCATAATACCTAAGAGACATGATTATACTATGGTAGTAGTTGATCAGTTCAGTAAAATGAGCTACTTCATCCATTGCCACAAAACCAATAATGCTTTATTTATTGTAAACCTCTTTTTACAGGAGATCATGCTACGGCATGGAGCTTTAAGGAATATTATATTTCATCATGATTCGAAGTTCATTAGCTCTTGTAGCAAATAGTATGGAAGAAGCTCGGTACTAAGCTCATGTTCAGTACTTCCTACCATTAACAGATAGATGGCCAAATAGAAGTTGTGAATAGAACCGTAGGCAACCTCCTCCAAGCTCCTATTAGGACGAATCTACATGATTAAGATCTCTACTTGCCTATCATTAAGTTCGCATACAATCACTCCACTCATAGCTCGATAAGAAGAACACCTTTTGAGGTCATCTATGGACTTAACCCAAACTTACCCTTGGACAAGACTGTCAACCCAACCTCTCAAGGAGAAAGCTTGTCATGAACTGAGGACTGTCTAGTCATAGCAGACGTCGTAAACCATATGAAAAACCCCTGATTGGTTACCCTTCCAATCACGAACTCTTCACACAATATATAAGACTCTACAACCACTAGCTTCCTAAGAACATACAAATCCACATGATATCATCACATAAGCATATTTATATAAAATTTAAACTACAAAGTTTACAATAAGTAATAATTTAGTACCTCTAGGTTTATATTACTAACAAAACAACAGTATATAAGTAAAAGTCTACATAGTCAGTTCTCTCATCACACCGAATAGCCCCCTCTTGCCTAGTTTCCCAAGGAAACTTGTGGCATTCCCTAGCCAGCCTCAATAAATAAGCCATCTTACATCAAAAGTCTAATGGGGTGTAAGCCTAAGCTTAGTTAGCAAAACCCTCAACTACACTACAAGCAAGTTATAAATACATTATATTCACACATATGAATAAATGGACAAATAAAATGCCAAACAATACGTATAGTTAACCAGTCCATTTACGTATTGTTCAGATTTAACGCCCTCCGAAGTTAAGGTTGGAGTTACATGGCACAAATCAGATCTGAGTATTATATTAAAACTTACTTTACTACGAAACTCCACATTCTATACTTAAATCAAACAAGTCCTTTATTTTCATAAAACCAAGTTTTAGTATAATCGTGAGTGGGCCCCTGCAATTCACACTTATCCCTAAATGAAGGCCTCTAAACTCGACCCTAAGTCAGGCAGTTGGCACCTCCAATGTCTAGTATTCCCGCAGGCCAAGGTAAGGTCATTTTGTATAAGTGCACCGTACATAACCAACAATTTATAATAACAACTCTCGAATAGCCTCTCTTTACCTCCATATGATGTGACGGCCGATATGACGGCCGTAATTATGTCTATGCAATGCAAGTTAATGCATGTACCAGTTTCCTCTTATGAGCCAAGTATAGTTAATTCCAATTATGATGTAACCATCCAACAGTACACATAATCATTACCTATACTAACATGCAACAACAAAGTGTTATTTGTACTTAAGGTAAATTCACAACTCAACACATAATAATATATACAAGCATTTCTCGACCCCACATAATAATCAATTAACAATATCATTTAAGTTCACTATCTGCAATCACATATAAGCATGGAATCATAGGGTAAATACTCACTCGGCCATAACAACTCGCTCTAGTCGTAGTAATCAATTAAGAGATCCTCGCCCACGTCGAGATCACCCGATCATTACGATATAATAATGATAGTAAGCAATTGAATTAACTAGTAATTCTAGATATCTATTTACCTAATTCCACTTAGATTACTATCAATTTTTATCCAATTAGACTTTATCATTAATAATATGTAACTTTTTTTTCATTTTATTTCTGATATTTACGAATTTATAGTCATTTTTCATCGTTTTCAAACTTCTATTTACACGATAATGTCTGTTTTGGACATTAAAACCCATGTTTAACGATATAAACTAAATTTATTGAAATTCTAACTATTGAAGCTTAATTATTCTTATTGGTTAGTTTTATGTTCTATTTTAGTAGTTAATGGTTTCATTAGCCATAAATTCTTACACTTAGATGATTTTATAGTTTATTATCTTAGAGGCTTATGTCATCGATTATGTCATCAATTACTTATGTCATCGTTTGATTACATCATTGCTTTCATCATTATTTAATTATATCATTGCTTACATCATCATCCATTACATATGTACTTTTATCCTTATGTATTTATACACTTTATATATATGTTATATATATACTTATACTTCTAACATACTAGTATGTATACTTGTATACTTATACGTATACTAATATACATACCCATATACACATACTAGTATGCCTAATGTTCCCTCTTAAGAAAACTTCACAAATTTCATATTTTTGCATTTTAAGGGTGTATTTAGCAAGGTATATATATGTATAGTTAGTATATACATCTTTTTTGGTTATGTATATAATGGATACTTTTGTATAAGGGTCTTCCTATATGTATTTACTAAGTGTACTCTTATATACATATACTTAAGCATATGTATACATGCTCTTCTTCCATTTACTAAGGCTTTCTTACACTTCTAAGCATAAAAATTGGAACTTTATTTCTTCAACAACATATATGTACATATCACATAAACTTCTTACATAAACCTATCTTATTCATCTAACTACTAATTAAGATGAAAAAAAATACATAATAACGTACCTTTTGCTCCTTATAATAACGTACCTTTTGCTCCTTGTAATATGTAAGAGAGGTATTGATTTATCTAGTGTATAAAAAGTAGTTGAAATATGGAAGTAGATTTGAAAAGTTTAAGAGAAAGGGGGACAAGAGAGTGAAGGTTTGGAATGGAAAGTAATTAGCTAAGACTATAGCTAAGACTGTGCGAAGTAATTAGCTAAGGTTACCAAGTAATTAGCTAAGACTGGAGCTCGATAGAGAGAATAAGGCAGCCGAGGAAGGAAGCGAGTCATTTACAACGCAAGAGACCTTGCCTAGATCTACCTCAACAAGGAGTGATTCCTAAGGAAGAGGACAATCAAGTTATCTCCCAAGTCGGATGGCCTTTTAAGACCCTTCAACAATTCAATGACAATGCTCATGAGCTAAAGCTACCCAAAGGATACGGAGTGTCTCCTACTTTTAATGTCACCGACCTAACGCCCTATGTACCGAAAGAAGAAGAAGAAGAAGACTAAGATTTGGGGGGAAATCTTCAATAACCTCAGAGAAATGATGGATTAATAGCCTCAAAGCCCATTACTCACAGCCACCTTCAAGGCCTCTAATCCCTCACCAAGAGAATTCTCCTTTGTCAACCTACCGAAGACGAATTCCTATACATGGAAGAGCTATGGACGAACTCTTTAAGGGCCTAGCTCGAACACACTCTACTATACTTGGACTCTTGCTTAGTTGTCGACATGCCAAGTGCTAAGGTCAACTTACTAAATGCCGAGGCTAACCTACTGGGTACCCTATCCAAAAACACTAAACATCGAGCTCTGCTCTTCCAACCTCCTAAACTACAGTGTTATCCAATCACCTCGATAGCTCCTAGCACAATTCCTCAACAGCAACCTCAACATCAACTCCATTCAGCCATAGTGCCCCAAGATCCTAGAATGTGGACCCAATCACGACATGCCACCTATCATTCCTTTTTTTGACATTGTACTATATTCCTTTGTACTATTTATCCCTTTTTACCCTTCTTGTAATGTACTAAGCTAGTATTATTGTATTACTCTTTATTGTAATTGTATATACTTCATTATTACCCTAGGAACTTCCTATAAATAGTCCCCTATCTTTTGTAGTCGAAATCATCTTACACACCTTACAGTTAATGAATATTCTTGTTTTTGTGAGATATGCTTCTTCAAGTACATTTTTTTCTGACACTTTTATCTAATCTTATTGAGTGGCTTGAGATTAGTAGCAAGTGGACCTTAGTATTTGGCTTGTGCATCATATCAAGTAGAATACTAAGTCGTATTATATTCACTTATGTATTATATCCCTCAAGTAGCTTCATGTAAGCTACTGTGTTTGCCGACCTATCCATTCTCTTTTTCTTCAATATCTCGAAGGACCCACTTGGTTACAGCCCCTATGGTAAGTCCTATTGATCAACTCAACTCCAATGCGTACGTCATACCCCGAAAAAGTGAAATCGTAATAGTCCCGCTGTATAAACTATCCTAAAATAGAAACTATCCTTACAGTTACTATCTTATACCTAATTCACACCAAGCATACTCAACTTTACCCCTTTAAAGCGTTCAATTCGATACCCGTTTGATATAAACCTGTGGAGTAATCCTTTGAAATAATTTATTAAAAATAAACTTATAATTTAATCTTACAAAAGAGTAGTAGTAAATCCCATAGGTACATAGCATTTCATATACAGACCAAAACATTAAAAACTACCAAGCCCTTTAAGAAGTCTTATATAATTTCCCTTAAAAAATAAAAATTAATATTAAGGGTAATAACTGGTCATTTCTTATTATATCTCGCTCCCTGTCCTAATTTACTAGGGTTCCGGTGTTGGATAGGCACTTAAAAGTCATTTGAAACCTGCAAAACAAACTATAAAGGAATGAGCAACAACTTGCTCAGTAAATGGGGCGAAGATAGAAGTATACACTCAGCATATCACAAGAAGGGTTTTCAATCAAGTTAGTTAGATGCAATATATGTACAAGTAAATGCCATCGTACGACGTTATCCGATCCATCATGAGATCAAAGAAATTACACCCGTTCTAATCCTGGTTGAGAAAATTGACGTCATACACATACGGATCGAAACCAAACCGGGGCTTGTGTAATGGAGAACACCCTCCTCCTGTGACCGCCTTCAAACCATGATCCCTTACCTTACAGCGACCTCCTCTCATATCACTTAGTTCGATTAAAGGTGAGGACAGGACCATTTCAACTATCCTTACAAAAGGAAGTCCGTATTTAGCCCAAAAATCTTAGTCGTTATCCCTAGTAGGTTGCAATGCATATCAGATTAAATGTTAAGTTAAGTTTGAGTTAGTTCAACTTTTTAGAGTTATCAACCAAGCTCAAATAATTCAAGCATAATAATAATCATAGAACAACCGTATCATAGAGCTCAAATCCCATCACAGCAAATCGAAACCCGACCACAAACGCTATATACGCTTAAATAACTAACTACAATCACAAGCCAATACATACCAAAGTCCCCAAATATTTTAAAATAATATCCCAAAATGCGATGAAGCATTAATCCTACTTAATTGTCCTAACGCTCACTATGGAAAACTCGGGTCATCAATGATCCGATCGCTAAGGATTCCTCTATACATAAAACCTAAATTTAGTTTTTGTAATAATTACGAAGAAATTAGGATCTTATCTAAAGAATATTATAATAATAATAATATATAGTTGTATTATATAAGTTAAGTTAAGTTATTACTTATTAATAATATACATAATTATAGTATTACGCATATCATATTGTTTTGATCATATCAAAACATACTTTTAATTGATTAAATCACGTTTCAATTATAATGGAGTTATAGTAGTACGTAAACTAGTAATATTGTAGAGATATAGGTTATATTACTTAGGTTTGTCCGATTTTAGTAAAAATAATATCGTTAGGCTCATATAGACCCACGTATTACGAGTCTCATTTCTAAAGATGACTTTTAACGGATTATTCAAGTTCTTAATACGATTATACATATCTACATAAATATTATCGTATTATACGTATTTTATGTTATTAAATTATATTTTACCTAATTTGTTAATATAACTCATAATATAGATATTTTCTAACCTTCACATCCTTATAATGTTTTTTAGTTATTAAAATATCATTAAATATATTTAAAATGAACTTTTTTATCCAAGTTGACCAATACACATATAGATAATTTGTATTCAACTATTTATTACATTTTAACATATTATTACTAAAAATACACCTCGATTCATAAATTATGCTATTTTACTACATAAATTCGTAGTATTTAGCTCGAGTCACCAAATAATTCCCCAAAAATTTCTATAGACTCCTAAAAATATTTAGAATTCATTCATTAAATAGTTTCATGTTATCGATTCATCACCTATATATTTGAAATTACAATTTTACCCCTAAATTACACTTAATTACCTACATATGATTCTTTTTGTACAAAATTATTTTCAACCTATTCTATCATCATTATACTTCATTAGAAATCAGTATAGGTCAATTTCACTATTTAATTTCATAAATCCTATTTATTTAACATTTTCAACCTAATTTCAAGCTATTTTTAGTCCAAAAAAATACAATAAATATTAAAATATTGAAATAAAAAATTACGCTACATGTAAATTATCTATATATCATAAGTATCTTATAAAAAAAATTTTGAGCTAGAAATTACATCATTTAGTATATTTATTTTCAATTTCAAATTTCAAATAAATAGTATATTTGTTAAGAAAGTATATTAAATATTCCTAAATTTGTAAAAATAAATTTATGAAATGAAATTACATATAAAATGACTTAGGAATTAATTTTTTCACATTTTTCATTTTATAATTTTTCAAAAATAAATAAAAATAAGGCAAAAACTTGGAACCTGAGCTCATCGAAGCTCCAACCACCGTTAGCCGGAGAGGGGTTATCGATTGGCCTAGTAAATGGTGGCTCTGTTGGGTGGCGGCAGGGCCCTACGTCAAGTCATCGAATGGTCAGGGAACTAGCAAGGCTCGGTCCTTGCTTTGTTTTTTTTTTTTTTTTTGTCAAATTTTTCTTAGGTTTTCTTGGTTGCCAAAATATTAAATCTAAGTCCTGAGATTCTATTTATAGTAGTTTAGGTCAGTTGAATTTTTTCCTTAGTTATTAATTAATTTATTTTAATATTTTCCTTGACAAATGCATAGTAGGAGGTGTCATTTTTTTATAAATTTTCTTTTGATGCAGCTACTTATCCTTTTTAAGCTGTTCCACATTTAATCCAATCATATTTCATGTTATTTTCTATTTTTTTTGTAATTTTTAGATAATGCTTTAGGGTATTTTGGTATATTATATTAGTATTTAATATTTTTTGTTAATATACAAGTATATATCCTATATATTTCATACACATAATGAGTAATTATATATGTGTAATCATTTTTCTAGCATATCTTTTATTTTTAAGATACTTTTCCTATTTAATTTTGCAATTTTATCGCTCATTATGCGTAATCATATCATTTTAGATTAATTTACAGACATATTTATTATATATACCAGGTATACTCATAAAAATACGTATATACTCATATAGTATATTATACTATATTATTTCCTTTTATTGCCTAATTAACTTATCTCTAAATCTTTGTCACATTTCGAGCTTGGTTTTAGGGTTTCGATCATTTTTACACTATATTAAGTAATTATACTACTAAAGATAAAATCGGGGTTTTAGGTAATTATTTTCAAAATCCAACTTCACCAAATTACTTCAACTAACTTTTTCTATCTTAGTCGTAAAGTTTAGGTTTAATCAGATAACTTTTCCCGAAAGCTCTAAATTTAGGTACAATTGCCTTAAATTCAACTTTAGGATCTCATATAAAGTAAATTTTTACTATTTTGATTGTATTCTTGATATTCTTATTGTATTATGGATTTTTAAATATACGAGAATTCATCAATTAGGGTTATCAAGTTTCTAACCTAATTGATTTACTTTTTCGAATGCCTTAAATCAACTATTTACCCTTATCGTATGAGGACAAGGTTTTGCCCTAATACTTAAATGTTCATATCTTAATTACTAATTTATGAGATATTACAGTGCACATCATAAAAGAAGATAAACCTTTTGTTTTTAGCTCGAGTTCTTCTAAATATTGAAGTTGTGGAGATAGACTCCAATATTAAGCTTAGTTACTTTTTCTTTTTCGTTTTCTTTTTTTTTTTTTTTTGTTACTATTTGTTGTTGACGTTAGAGCATACGTAGACTCCTGATTATGTTCCTTTTCTTTTTTTTTTCAGCTCAGTTGAATCAGTTTGTAATTATGCAAACATCGAGCAATGTGCATTACATCACTCAAAATTGATTGAGGTTTACTTATATTTTGAGTCCAACGAAATTTAAAGGTACTTGTGGGTTTTAAACAATTATCAAGCTTAACATGTTTTTTCCTATAAATGGTACATATCGAGTTATAACATCTTAGAACCTAAGACATTATAATTCGAATGATATCTAAGTTTAGATTAAATGATCCTCAAAATACTAAGCATATAATCTATAAGACAATAAAATATGAAGAGAGTAAGTAGCTTAAGGGCTAAGTTTGAAACCATGAGAGTAATAAGGGGGTTTTGGGGTTAGTTAACACTTATTGTTTCCATTTTTTATTTTTTTATTTATTTATTTTTATTATTAATACTACTATTTTACTGCTTTTATTCATGTTCATTATGTTTAACACTTTATTTTACCCAATGTCTTTCCTTATTTCCTATCACCGTTCTTCTCTTTCGTTTTTAACCCTTAGAGAGAAGGATTTGTTGAATGTTATAATGGTAAATGTGAGTAACACTAGTTAAGCTTGTTCTCTTTGTCATGCTTGTTTCAAAACTCGTAAACGTAGAAAAGGCTAACTTCTAACAACAATATAGGATGACGTAAAATATCAACATTAAGAATATACCTATGAGAACACACAATATGTGTAAATATATATATACATGTATATATATACATGCATAACTCTATACAGATGGCAAAGAACATTAACCAAATCCACATTTGACAAAGCAAAAGTGTATAATACAAAACCAGTAAATAAATAAATAAGTGACATACTAATTTCAACCTTACACAAAAATCCACATTTATGACTAAATAAGAAGAAAAGAACTAAATAGCGACTCAAAAATTGAATTAATTAGGGTAATCAATCAAACCCCCTCGCCCTTCAAGTTAACTAAGGTACCTTCTAGGTTGACCAAAATATTCATTACAATAATGATAAACATACCGATTTATATAATAGGAAAATGACAACAAATTATATTGCTCCGAAGAAAACCCTAACTTAATGATAAAATTATCCTTCCATAGTATATATGCAAGGCGAAAGCCGGAATATCTTAATCACCATTGCAAGGAAAGCAACTCGATCGTAAAATAATCATTAGCAATGGCTAAACGAAAATGATTCAAAATTATGAAACTATCCTACTGAACCCTACAAGGTGAGCAGCAATATATTAGTAAGTACAAAATGATAAATTTATTAAAAGTTACAAAATTGTAAAAGTATGTCTACTCTGACCCTTTTAATGGGAGTGACAAAATCTTTGTTCTAATTTCCATCCATACCATGGCATTTTGTGTTGAGTCTCATTAATTGTCTTGCAATGTTGTGTCATGTTCATTATCTGTATGGTGTTAGTATTTGTCAATCCTACTTATTTATGAACCTGTGTTTTGAGATATAAAATTTAGCTTTAATTAAAAACTAGGAAACATGCATTTACACTACGCATTGAAAAATAAAATAAAACTATGCTGTATAATTTATGATATACTAAATTACGTATATGGTAGTATTTGATTTACTTTCCTTTCTTTTTAATTCAATACAAGCTTAAGAAGAAGGGGCGGAAATATTCTTTAATTACGTATTTAAGTTTCTATTTTAAAAGATGAATTTAAAATGGGTTTATGAACTGAAAAAATAACTTGTAGGATATGAGTAGATCGAATAGCAATTGAAATTAACGATATGGGGATATTAGATATTGAATAATAGTATTTAAAATAAAACAATAAAGATACGAACTTTTAGTAATTATGGGTAGTTATTAAAGTCCTTTGGATTTAATAATATTGATAATCACAGTATAATAATCATAACTTTTGAACCAAACCTTAGAGTGAATGCATCAATAAATGATTATTGGTCAACAAATAATCAATGTTGTCAAACCTGCCCTAGAAGGTTGACCCGAATATAGGATAGGGTTAAGAGTTAAGGGGTCAAACTAAGTTGGCAATTGAACTAAGGTCAATAAAAAAGCAAAAATTCTAAGATCATGTTAATGAAAATCCTATTATTGTATTTTTTTTTCCAAGATATTGATAGATTATCAATGTCTTAGATTCCTATATTTGATATTACTAGAAATAATGTAAACATTAAATCTATCATTTTCTACAAAAATTTAAGTTCACATATATAAATTTGTTACAATTAATCATAATGAGCAATTTTTATTAAAAGTTCATTGCATATAAGAATAAAGTGTATATATCATATCTCTAATAATAAGCTACAATATAATAGTGTATACATACATACATGCATGAACACACAGACATACATACATACATACATACATATATATATATAGACATACATATTTAACTATACACATACACATATATATCTATCTTTAGGATGTGTACATATGTAGCAAATTTTCATTAGTCCATGTTTGTTTCTTTAGTCAACCTATAATATAACAATGACCCCTCATATATCTGGAAGATGATTAGAAGTCTTGTATCTAATTCAATTTGGAGTCATTTACTTTTTATTATTATGAAAATCCTTCTTGATAGGTACTTACTCGATGGTACCGTAGAAAATCAAGATTATGCACAAATAATTAATGATGGACATCATAGTCCAATTAGGAACAATTGCAATTTTGACAATTATTATTAAATATTTGGTTGCTTTCCTTACTTTACAGAAACTTTTAGTCTCACATTAGTAATTTATCAATATATTGAAGAAGGCAACATATATAAAAGGACTCCTCGTGTGTATTAGTGAAATATACTAACAATGCATTCATTGTATCAAATGCCTTGAGACTTACAATTATTGGCCCCTAAATAGTTAGATTCCAAATGGGTATTTATATTAAATAAGTTTTCTTTTTTCTTTTAATAAAATTACCACATTAGTATCCAGTTGAACCGGCTAAATTGCTCGAGTTACATGGGTCCATTTAGTTCATTGTAAAAACAAGCCTAGAGATTAGATTGGCCCATTTTTAAGGCCAATTCCAAATCAACTCAATTGAATCGATTAGGTTGATTCGATTCTTATAACATTGCAAGTAATAATCAATCGATTTATAGAACAATAAAGTTATGATAAGCAAATTATAAACCTTAGTTCAAGCTATAATAACAAGGAAAAAATATTAATAAAAATTGAAGCAATATAACATTATCAAACATATGAATACATATGCAAAATAACGACAATAACAATTTTGCTCTTCTACCATTAAGAAAAATGAGCTTGGGACAAGTGAAAAGGAGTAATGCATGAATAAAGGTTTTTCTTTCTCTCAAATAAGGTACATTAGTAATGTGGAAGTATGAAAGCACGATGACTTACAAGGTTATATTGTTGAAGATTGTTATAAGCAAATGGACAAAATTAGCCTCTATGTCACATAAGAAACTCCTATTAAAATTAGGGAGGTCTGGATAGAACAATTTAATAAACTAAATTAGAATATAATCAAGTGATAGAAAGAGCAAATGAAGAGTAAAGGAATCAGAATGGTAGATGTATAAGACTACTAGAGTTACTCCTATTAGAAGATTGTCAATGAGTGCTAGGAATGAGTTCGATTGTAAATGTTACAATTAGAAGAGGAAAGTTTAGAATAATCTACCAAAGACAATGATAATTAGTAATAACTTAAGGTGGAGCAAAACAAAAAGTTTGAAGAGTTAATTGAAGATGGATGAGTAATGGAATATAAAGCAACAATAATGTCATGAAGAGGGGGATAAGAGTATGAGTGAATGAATGTAAGAAATAAGTGAGTTAAGAAGTGGATCCATTGAGATTATATGAGCTAACAAGGTAAAGAGAAGCATGGGATATGATATAAGTAATTGAGGAGGATCCAAATAGTAATCAAGGAGATACAAAAAGCTTGTTATGATAAAACGTACTTGAAGATGAGACTGAGAGATGAATATATAGGTAACGAGACCAATAATCTTTTGCTAAAAGTAACTTTTAAAGACAAAATTTACTTTAATGGGAAGGATCAAATACCCCAAACCCATATTTCGTATTATAATACTCTTAATTATTTATTTTCTACATTAGAGGTATTTAAGTAAATTTTAAACCCAAGATTAACATTAAAATCAATACATTAATTTCATTTCTTCTCTCATATTGCAACCACTTCAAAAACAGAACACATTTAAGTTACAACCAAATTTGCAAACACTCTACAACTAGTTAATAATTACAACCTTGTTTTGTAACCAACCTACAATTAATTTACAATCAGTCTACAACCAATTTGCAACAACTTTATTTCTTAAGAATATATATACAAATACATATAATTAATTAATTAATCCTAATTAATCTTTTCATCAATTAAAGTGGTATTATTAGCACTTACCAACTTTTGTTCATAATACTTTTCTACTGTTAAATTATTTTCTTAGCAGTTTATGTATGTGTGTGTATGTATATACACATATATATATATAATACCCTATTTCGGTAAATCTTTCAAAACTTTCTGATCTCTTTATGATCTTTTGGTAAGCTGGTAAGTTTTAAGACTTCTTTATTGTACTTTTGTGTATACCCGATTTGTAGAAAATGGGTGAAAACTCATATCTTTAAATTATTGATAAAAGAAAGCATTGGGTGGTAAATTCTTAGGCATGATCTTGGATCGCTAAGAGTTTATCATACCTATAAGTTATGTTTCTCTTTGTTTCTAAGTAAGTTGACTTCTTATGAATAAAAGTTTTTTTTTAACCCAAAAAACAATGAATTAGCTTGTAAAATTTTAAAATTTAGTTAGCTTCTTAGTAATTTAGTTAATAAATAAAAACAAATCTACCTATCAATTCCAATGTAAGTCCTTCAATGAAATCTGAAAATGCGCTCAATGTGGACTTATCTAGAAAAATACTGCTATATAATATTTTTATGCATCATAGTAATATTCTTTCCATTTCCCCACTTTCATAGGTGGCGTAAGTAATATATGTTTCCATATGAATAAATATATATGTTGCACTGTTTCCAAAGTACGACAATTGCTAGTATTTGTTTATGTCAGAATTTGACAATTGAATAAAAAGTGAAATTTAATATAGTATATCCAAGGGAATATTAGTTTATTTGACTCCACTTTTAAATATAGTGTTTTAAAATTTAAAAATCATAGTGGAGAATGTGGCAATTAATATTATTTATTCCTATTTTTTAGTATAGTAGTTTTTCGACTTGATAGTTTTTGTATCAAATTGTTCACTACTCATTTTCCATCTTTCATTTTTCATATTTCGCTTTGCCTTCCCAATTTTGTTGTTGAATTGGAACTGCAGCATATTTCGGTCTTTTACTTCGTTGTGGTTCAAGATTCTTCGTCATCTACTTCCTCTCCGTTGGATGGACTTTCTTGAACATCAACCATCACCATATTCATCTTCCTCATAATGCCTTGCTAAGGTTGATGAAATGAAAGTTCTAATGTTCTACACATACATTTTCCTTTTAGCATTTATTGATAAAGGATAAAAAACTTTAGGTATGACTAAGGTTGGAGAAGTTTTGTCCAAAACATCATGCTGCCTTCAATTTGAATCGTATTTGATAACTCTAGCCCTTGAACAGTATGTTTTGGCAAACGTTGGTTTTCTAAAACTTCCATGGTAATGGGATAGTGGGAGACCCAAATTTACATCGTCAAGCAGAATGGTCGACACAATAATATAGAGAAGATCCAGATATCGTTTGTGTTTCTCCTTCTAGATCAATATGTTTCTCACCTTTTTTCTTTTTTTTAATAAGGGGAAATTACTGCTCATTATCTCCTTCATATATGCCAATGAACAATAACTTCTTATTGACATATCGACAGATAAAAAATTGACATTTTATGGTTGATTTTGTAACTAGATATTCTAAGAAGTATAATTTTTATGTGCATCAATTTTTTGGTTTTAACTTGGATTTCCCTTTCTAATGATTCGCAAAACCCACTTAGTATCATATAATACTTGTTTTGGTTTATAATTTGATAGAAAATGGGCTTTTATTCATTTTTTTTTTAAATATTTCTCACATTAGTTGCCAGTTTGTGGTTCTTGAATGGTTTATTCCACTAGTTGATTGGAAAGGCGAATAATTGTTGATTTAGACTTATGAGTCTAAAGCAAAATACATATGTTTTAGGTCAACCCATATTTTAGCAACATGTTTTCGTAATATTTTTATAATCTATTTTCAATCTATTATAATGTGAAAATATCATTGCATACCCTTGAAAAAGTAAGTTTTTACCTCTTATGTAACTCCAGTCGTGCTTTAAACTAAGACCATTTTTCTCATCCCATAACCACTTGAAAGCCTTTTGGTAAATTTGCTTGACCTCAATCTCTCTTTGACCATTTTTAAGTATGGTTATTTATTTCTTTGTGATAACACTTCTAGATTTTGCAATCCTCTACGAATTATATTATAGTGCTGACACTCACCATGACCATAAAACATAGAGACACTTGCCGGTAAAGTCCTGAACCTAACAGATGATACAAACAATCTCTTTGCTTCATATGGTATTCCTACTTCCTACTTCTAATGATACAGAAAAAACTATTATTCATTTGCAAGTCGAAGTAAAATTCTCGACACCGTGAATCAAGAAATTCGGTTAAGCAGGTTCTCTGACCGGATCAATGCATGTATGAATCCTAAAAAAATCCCAAAGATCTAGTATAGAAAAAACCCACATTTGATTGAATTAACTTCTTTTTTTTTTTTTTTTTAGGAATAAGACAGTTGCACTAAGGAAGAGAGTTAGGAACATTACTATATGAACAAGATTTCACAAGCCAGACCTCAAATTCCTAAAATGCTTCTATAATCCTGGTAAATAACACCGTAGGAAATCAAAACCTATCTCTGTTTTTTCAATCATTGGAAGGCTAGAGGACGCATTCTTGTTGGTAGCAGTGCCATAAATACCGGCAAAGTGTGGATTTTATAGAGTTTTATAGAGTCAAAAATCAAAGTCAAATCATGTTTAATTCACTTATATGGTTTCGATTTTTCAGAGTGCTTAATCATATAACCACATATGAAGGCCCTTTTTTACTGGGCCTTTACTTGGTTTCCAGTTGTAGATTGGCTCATTTTATTGGACAATGGAGATACTCAAAGCATTCCATTAGTTATATATTAACGTTTCAAAAAAAAAAATACTTTAATGCATCAAAAACCCTAGGTTTGGTAGGGTAAATATATTAAAAAAGGATAAATTTTAGCGAATAGTGAAAGGGATTTTATTTAAAAAGTGCACCACGTAATATAATTTAATATTGAACGAAAAATCTAAATCTTTTCATGAATTGATTATTAGTATTTTACCTACTTTGCAAAAGGTTAGAAGAGTAACCTTTTAATTTTTCTTTGTGGCATGTATATCAATTAAAATAAAATTTTTAAATTATAAAAAAATAAAATCAATACACAAAACTTGTGTAAATTTTTTTATTATGAAAAATAAATTGCAAAAAGTATTTATACAAAAAATTAAAATTATAATGTAAAAGACTACATAATATAACGAATAATATTCAATCATTTCTTTATGATCAAGCTACCACTAAATAAGTAGTGTTTAATGAAAATTTATTTAATTAAATATCATTTTTTTATTAGTGGAATTTAATTTTATTAGTTTTTGTAAAAAAATACAAAAAGAAAAAAGATAATAAAATCTATTTATGATAGATGATAAATGCAACTTGAAAAAGTAAAAAATTATTGTAATGAGAATTGAACCCATGACCTTATGGGTATAAAATAAGAAACTTAACCATGCTTAATTGTATAATGATATTTACATTTTAAAATATAAATATAATATACACTTTTTTATTTTTAAAATAATATAAGATAACTAATTTTTTTTCCCAAAGTTTAGGGGGCCTAGGGGCCACCACACTAGATTTGTCTATGTGTAATCCTCCATTTTATTTTTAGAGTTTTACGTTAAGTGAAAATACTAATATGTACATATCAACAAATATATATATATATATATTGCATATTTTCTTATTTCATAGCGATGAAAATCTTTATTTAATTTATTTTATTACACTCACTTGCTTGCTTCAAAGGTGCACATTAGTTGGCATTCAAAAATGTGAGTAAGAAACAATTGAAAAGAAATAAAGTAATGGTTATCACAAAAAAAATCACTCAACTTAAATCAAAACACCTTCCCTTAAAATTTACCTGAAACGCACGGAAAGTATAAGTAGGTATTGAAAGTAATTTACAAATGCTTCCATGAGTTTTGTAAAATAATTTATGCACATTAAATTAGAATTATTTTGAACTCTTTTTTTTTTTCACTTTAATTGAATTGAGAAGGAGAATGGCCTTTGCACCGCTTCAATCGGCCTGGAAAATTAGCAAAACTCAACACCTGCAAATTTCACAAAGCAATTCTAACTTAGTAAACTTTGATTTTTTTTTTCAATTATTCATTTAGTTATTCATCAAATATGACAAGAGGATAATTTTTTCTTAGTCAATCTATGGATGCAACATACATACAAGAACAACACTTTTTATTTTAAATTATTAAGTTATTTTTTTATTTTTATGTAATAATAATTACAATGTGAAATGCTAATGTAAGAATTTTACACCATTTAATATTTGCCTTAAATATATTTTATTTATTATTTAAAAGGTAATAATAATATGGGATCCATAAAAAAATTTGATAAGCAACTCCTATTAAATACCCCTTTATAAAGTGAAGACTTACTTATAAGGACTAATAAATGAAAAGCTAATGTGGCGGATTTGAGCAACTCTTTTAAGCAACTTTTTATAAACACACCCTAATATTTATAGATATGTTACTCTATTATATATGTTTTGAAAATGGAAAGTGCCTCAAATTGTTGAAAACTTGTAGACAATTCACTTCATAAGCTGGAAAACACAATTTGACGTATCGTACATGTTAAAAAATCGAATTAAATACAATTAGCATATATTTAATGTATTTTAACTTCTCCATAATGCCATGACACAGTTGTATATTCATATATTTACATGCATTTTTTAAACCGTTTATGCATTAATCTTCTTCTTTTTCTTAAACCATTGACTCATGTATATAACTTAGTCTAATTACTATATTATGTTTTATATCGTATCATATTGCTATATTTGTTTGTTAAACATACATCATCAGTGGATCATTTGTTAGTATATTGCTAAAATGAAAGTTATTTGTTTATTTTTGTTTTGAAGTCGGTTATTTATAATGGTTTTTCTTTTTGTTTTTTCCCTAAGGATCCTTTTAAGAGCCTTAGGAAAGACCACTTTTGTCGATAAAGGCCATCCTATAGTCTCTATCACCAAGAGGAAGATGTCAAACGGTTTAATACGAAACTATGTTTGCTTGTTTAGATTCTTTTCCATGCAAAATTTAACTTGATCAGGGGAAGATAACAGAAAAAGTCATGCCGGTGATAATATGGAAAGGGGCAGAGAATTAGAGGGAAACATATTATTAAGTTTAAAAAATGTCATGATTTTTCTAGACGAAGTGGGCGATTTAAGAGGATTATATAGGAAATATTTCAATATAGAAAATTCCGTTAGATGATCTTTTTCCCTTTAGGAATTTAACGTCTACTCTTTTCTTTTAATTGCTACTCTATCCAAGAGGTGTTGACATCATTTATTTCACAAAAATTGTCAAAATTCCATATCTTCTTAGATTAATCTAGATACTTCAGATGATTCTCTTGAATAATTGCAATTGATCCACTCATTTTTTTATTTTAGGTAACATTTGGTTGCGTAATTTTCGTGATACTAAATTAAATAAAAAATTTATTCTATATTTGGTTTGTAAATTTGCTTAATAACTGGACAAAACTAGGTTGATGGACTGAACAAAATACTTAAATTTTATCCCATTTGAACCACAGTATAAAAATGAAATTTATTAAAATAAAACAAAAAAATATTTTACATTTTCAAAAATACCCCTCCTTATTATAATATTAAGTTAATGAATATTATTTTTATTAAATATTACAAAAAATTATTTATTTTATAATATAAATAAGTAATTTTTTAATATAAATTTTATATCCAATACTGTACAGACCAAATATAGTATAATAAGCTTTTACTATGCAGTTCTCCTTATACTTATTCTGTCAAGTTCTCTTTATCAATTTCAATGTTTACAACCAAACGCTACCTCAGCATTCTCTTTATCATGTTGCTTTTATACATATGACCAAACAATAAAAAAAGTGCCTTTGGCAAACTCAACATTGCTAAAATTAAACGAAATAAAGTCCTTAACTTTTATTTTGCCTTTTCCATATGTTATATGAAAAGTTTTTACTATTTTCACTCTTTTAATATATAACCACAATAAATTTTCTAAATTTTAGGATACTGTTCAATATTCCATTCTTTTACTATCATGATTGTGAAAATGTCTCAATTTTACTATGCTATTCAATAGTCTATTAGTTGTGCAAAAGCTAAATTGTTGAAAGCAAAATACAATTGATTGTAGGAACTTATTTTCATTAATTATTTTGCAATTAATATTTCAACAATTCCATTTTTTCAAGTTTACATACACTCCTACATATAGATTTTCTGAATTAATATATCCTCTGTTATTGTGGTAGGCATGTAGCAACTTTTTTAACGGAGGAAATCAGATGTCATTCAACCATACAATTCCTTTTCTTTTTCTGTGCACATTTCTAAAATCATTTATATCTTTTTTACTTTCTCTCTTTAATCATCCATCGTGTGTGAAAATAGATAAATAAATAAAAACTCTAATGCATGTGCATCGTGGGATCATGATCCAACAAGCGATCCAACTACCGATTGAAGTTTTTAGTTGGAGAGTAAAATTTGAAAATTTCCACAACATAATTTGATATTGGATAATACAGAATCCGATATGCGTTCGATAAATGTTAATGATTATGCTAAATGTAGTCATTAATCAGCTTGATAGCGAGATGATGAACGTAAGTCTCGTTAGGAATCTTAAAAATAAGTCTTATAAACGAGCGAGCATGCCTTTCTACACTTTCTTTTATAGCACTGTGAATTTTCTGGTGATACTTAGATGGTACCTACTAACATTTTACACTTTCTGGTACAGTTTTTTTTTTTTATTATTATTATGCTACCAAATACATGGGTTTTGAAGACTTGTTTTTAAGTTGCCTAACGTGTAGCAGCCCCCTGCTTGATAAAACCAGATTTACATCGTCTCATACACTTGGTATTGATGTCAACCTTTCTTTTTTTTTTTTTTTCATTTGAGATAAAAGTTTACGTGGTTTTGACTCCGGTCACCATCACAAACCAAGGTATGCCTTCAGGATCATAGGCCGCCTACGGAGGCATTTACAAATTACCCACTAACACAGTCCTCATATTAGCAACCGGATTTGAACCTTACTGTAACAAACTAACATTGATTCTTACCAATTTAGTCAACTTATGTTGGGGTATTGATATCAATTTCACTTAAGTTGGAACTATAATAGTTGAATATGATTTCGAAGATGAAAGAATTAAATGTCATCAATTTCATTATAAAACTAGTATTTTTATCACTAAACTATAATTACTTAGGAATAAGATAGTCTCACTTGAAAACTCCATAAGCAATTGAATCTCAAATCATGAGGAGCTTAGAAAGCATATAAGCACTCATTTCTCAAATATGTTTCATACCAAGGAGCTTTATATTAGCTGTCAAAATCCCCTACCCAGCTTCGTCCATAACACAATGGACATTGATGAACTAGCTAAATTATCTAGACCTATAACTGATAAGGAAGTTCTCCTTACCCTAGAATCCCTAAGCTCACAAAAGGCCCCCGAAAAGGATGGGTTACACACATAGTTCATGAAATCCTATTGGAACATAGTTAGCTAATCACTCATGAAAGTTGTTAAAATCTTTCAAAGAGGAAAACTACCGTCAAAGATTAGTGTAACACTACTTGCTCTCATCCTAGAAAGAGTTGAAGCACATGAGATTACACATTTTAGGCCAATAAGTCTATGCAACACTAATTATAAGTTAATCACCAAGATTGTTGTTGCACTCTGATGACTTATTCTGTAGAAAACTATTAGCCCTTATCAGTCAAGCTTCCTGCCGAACAAGAAGGCAACTGATAATGCTTTAGTCATGAATGAGATCCTTTATAGCCTAAAAAGGGAAAAAAGTAAAAATTGCATGGATACTTATCACAGTTGACTTAGATAAAGCATTTGATAAGCTAGAGTAGTACTTTGTTAAATGGGCTTTATAAGCACTTAGTCTTACACATCACCTAATTAGCCTTATCATGCAATGTATTACTTCATCTACCATTAAAGTAATCATTAATGGTAGCTTGTCCCCCTCCTTTGAGCCTATAAGAGGAACTAAGCAAGGTAATCCAAATCACCATAACTATTCATTTTAAGTATGGAAATCTTAAGTAGGCTAATTGAAGGAGAAGTGGACCAAGGCAACTGGCAACCAATGTCCTTTCACAAGTCTGAACACTACCTATCTCTCCTCTTCTATGCAAATGATATAGTGCTTATGGCTAAAGCTACAAGGGAATCATCTCAGGCAATCAAAAGTACTCTAGTAAAATTCCAAGAATGGTCTAACCTTTGTTTTAACCTTAATAAGACCATAATTATCTTCTCTCACAATAACCCCTAAGAATTAAGAGGAGAAGTCACTAATATATTGGGTTTGGTTAAGAAAAAAAGAACATTTGACACTTACTTGGGATATAATCTAGAAAAAGGGCTAAGAATAAGAAAAGAGTAAAGCTTATAAATTCTTCAAAAAATTAGAAATAAGCATAAGAACTAGAAAGAAAAACTTATCAATATGGCAAGAAGGATGCGATTGGCAAAATCAATGCTTCAATCAATTCTAAAGTACTATATCCAAGCTACTACCATTCTTAAATGCATCATAGAGCAAGTTGATCAATGTAAACACCTTATTTTCACCCCTTAGTAGTTTTTTTTCTATTGAGTTCCTAATTTAAAAAATAACAATAAATTAAAAAATGATAAAAAGAGAAAAAATGGAAAATTTTCAAAAAAAGATTAAAGGGATTGGGTATAGAACCTTGACCAAATAATTGTTGAAAAAATGAAAATTTGATATAATAGTATTAAATCCAAAAAGATCAGGATTTGTAAAATTCGAATCTATTTTCAATCTTTATCGATTTAAATTTCATATGAGCAAAAAGATTTGATTCCAAGTTTTATAAATTGAGATTGCACACCGAAAATATATTTATATATATATATATATATATTTCAATTAGACACTTGCACGTGACCCAAGGAACACCCTCTTTCTCTCTTGCCATCAACACACTAGCTAATTGTCTCACATACACATCGCCAATATACTCTCTCTTTCGCCCCATCATCCTTCATCATCTCCACACACCCACCAACCAGCCATATACAATAGAGCCCCATCAACCCCACACATCTCCTCTCCCTACCTACCCTTCACAATCTACAATGGATAGCACCACCCAGTTATCAACGATTAGCTCGACGTACGCCAACTTCGCTGACCATTCAATAAGCCCAACACTAAATAGCTTTATCCTCAAGCCAACCCACGACCAACAACGCTCCACTAAAGAACCCCTACTACTGCTGCGATTTGCTGCAGCACATCCAACAGTAGTCACGCATGAGTACTCCAGAAGCTACTCACCAACACACACAGTAGTCTACTCTAAACTAAATCACCCTCATTCACACCTCACCATCGCAGCAATAGTACACACATACGCAATCTCTCACCGATAATCCACTACAGAACCCCATGTCACAGCCTCACTCACAGACCCTCAACAGTCCTCTCCCTTAAATTCGATACCCCATCCTTACCATAGCAACAATCACACATAACACGCAAGACACTCCATCGATTACCAAGCTCCATCCATAGCAGCTAGCCCCAATCACAATCCATACTCCGATCAATTACACCCTCTAAACTAATACACCACTACCCATCAAACACTCCAAATTAACTACTTCTTGTCACAACTACAACAACCTACTACAAGACTGACACCCTACACGTCACAACACAACCCTGTACATCAAAAATCAACCCCCCTTCGTACATAACACACTTTCCTCCACGCTCGAACAGACCATTATCAACTTGACTTACTCAACAGAACCCCACCACCCGCTACTACAATTTACTACAGTGCACTCATTAGTTCCAGTCTCTTCTTTTTAGCTTCGATCACTTTATTTTTTTATTTATTTATGTTTGTTTTCCCTTTTGTTCCTTAGTTATTAAGACAGAAAAAGAAAATGAGAGAAAAGGGGGCTAATGTATATATGACTTTTTTTTTTCTTTTTAGAGTTCTTAATTTAAATGTTGAAAAAGTTTTAACACTTAGAAAAGTTATTTTTAAAATAAAAATTTAATCAATCCTTTATAAAGTTAGGACTTCTTTCAAGAATTTTCAAAAAATAAAACAAAATAAAGTAAAAACCTTAACTTAAGACCCTTTTTTAGCTTTCTTTAAAGAAATAAATGAATTGAAAAACATAAAGTAGGTCAATTATCAAAAATTAAAACAAACCAACACACTAAAGTTTTTGGAATAAACTACGAACGTCTGATCTAGACTAGTAGGTAGGCACTTCTAAGGCGACATATAATTTCTAAAAATTTTACTTTTCCATTTTTTGTAAATTATAGCTTGAATTAATTATTTTTCTAAGATAAATGCAACTTAATTTATTTACTAGTGAGTCATTTTTTTTATATTAAAAAGGGTTGTTTTAAAAAAAAAATCTTAATTTCAAAAAATTAATAGTATTACTTGTAAGGGTTTAATAAGTAGCCTCCAAACTTAAGAAATCTGGTTTCTTGAATTCTTTTCAAAAACTTTTCAAAACATAGACTAGTGACTAAATTAGAATCAATTTGCCTAATCGGTTCTAATTTATTCATTTTTTCCAATTTTACCAAGTGGTGACTCTAAAATTTTTCAAAATAAAGAAATTGAGGTTTTTTTTTAACTTTTATCGAGGGTTTAAACTAAATAGGAATAGAGTTTAATTTGAAAAATAGGAAATGAAATTAAAATCAAAAATCAAAAAATCAAGCCTAACAAATTGGCAACTCTACTGGGAATTTCAAGAGGGCCAACCACTTAAATTAACTGAAATTAGGATTATTTTTCAAAAAGAAATACTTAAGTTAATCTTTTTTTATTTTTGTAAAATAGGTTGTACTAACATGTTTTTTTGCAATTCATCTGTAGGGTTGTTTTAGGTTTTTTTATTTTACTTTATTTTTCCATATCTTATGTGTGGTAAATGTAATCAGAACCAGGTCATCCTAAGACCCTAATATGAGACTTATATTGGCGCAACTAAACTCAATAGTCAATTTAGGACATTCAAAAAACTAACTCGATTAATATAAGGGGCTTTATGATATAAGTCTAGGAATTATCGTAGGCTCAAAATTTAAAAATATAGCCAAAATCATATAAATTTACTATATTATTATTATCAGTAACACATGAATTGAGTCTTGAAAGATAAAGAATACTTAAAAATAAATTATAAGAGTTATATAATTAATATTGTGCAAAAAATAATATGTAAAATACATGTATATAGATAAAATATAATTATTATATAAATATATATACTCAAAATTGAGTAAAATCTATTAAATAATTAACAAAAAATTAAGAAGATTGTTAAAAATTATAAAATAATCAAGGAAACCCTCCTTTTGCCGTGGCAAACCTTGGTGACAGTTGGAGAAATAAAAAATTTGGAATCATCTTGCATGGACACCAAAAAACAAACTTCTCCACTTGTTGAATGACGATGGAAAAATCAAAATAACACCAAAGTGAGTTATAAAAATATACCACTAGCTTCCTAAACAAATTTTAGAAAGCTATGAATTGTGGAAAAATTCTAGAGTGAGGAAATAGAGAGAGAAAGTATGAAAATAAAAACTTAGAGAAATAGTGCACAAATTAGAGGATATTAGAGTTCTTAGAGAAGACGACCACCTGGAGGCAAGACAGGATCACCACTTAAAAGAGGAGTCAACGTCCAAGATGGTAGATAAGCCTCCCCTCCCTCACAATGGTTGGAGTAATTGGTAACTAGTGAGATGCCAATTACTCCAATTTTAACAATAAATTGGGAAAAATAGCAAACAAGCTCCAAAAATTTTAAAATTTGATTGCCTTACGTATTGTTGCATGAGAAATTTAAATCTTTAATCAATGTAGATATGGGTTTCTTAAGAAAAACGTCCCGCGCAACAATTTTCGATTGGGTTTTTAAAAGATCAATTCATGTAGTTTCGACCTGAAATTTTATTGACATACTCCTAAGATATTATATTATAATTTTAAGTGGTTGGATTTCTAAAATTTAGTTAGATTTTTGAGAAAATTCTGTTTTTATGTAAACAGTGCCTGGACAGGGCATTTTGTTAAAACCAATGGATAAAATTTTCTAAAATTATAGTATACCCTAAATTTCCCCACAAACAATAACTAAAAGTGGTTTAATATGAATTTAGGAAGGATAATTTACAAGAAAAAGTAGGTATTTGCTGATTTAAGGTTAGATTTTTCAAGCATTTAGTATACTTATAAACTAATGGATAGTATAATGAAGAAAGGAAGTGGATAATTAAAGTTTTAGTTGATACTTAATACTTATGCAGGGTTTACACTTCTAGAAATGCAAGGTAAGTGGAGTATAAGTGAGGTAATTGGATGCATTAGTAGCAGTAGGGTCTAAAAATGTATTAAAAAGTAAGTCAGAATATGATCTAATGTTAATATGTTGAATACACTAGGAAAATCGAATCTGTCCCAAAAAAGTAGCTTATATTTGGAAGTTACCCTATTTCTTTAGACAAGTTGTAAGCTACGAACTTCTTAAATAAAAATCTAACTTTAGACTGAAGGTTAGAAACTTTGTCAGAAATTGGGTCAGAATGTTGTTTGGTATTAGATATCCTTAACCATATCCGGTATTCGACCGTAAATCAGTTAGTTGTCTATATATGAATTTTAAACCTTTACTAAAGTCAAAATATGAGTCAGAAGTCACTTAGACAATAGCCATACCATAAGCTTAGGTCATAACCTTAGTTAGAAAGTAGTTTAATGAAAGATGCGAAATGTAAGAGCAAATTGGAAGTTTGAAGACGGTTAGTACTGAATATTAGATCATTGAGAGTCGATGAATAGATTAGAAAATCACTTAATTATACTTTCTAAGAATTTATTGAAGTCAAAACCAAGATCAAAAACTACTGGACAATAATTTGTATCAGGTCAAAACCTTAGTCAAAAGATATCCTATTTTACTATTATTTAATAAACACCTTACAAAAACTTACCTAACATAATTGGAAATATACTTAAATGTCCACAATGAACATATATGTTATATATTAGACATAAACTAAAGATGTCATGTTAAATTTTAAGAATAATAAAGAAAGACTAGACGAGAACGATGCATGAGGAGAATGAGCATCAATATCCAGATAAGTGGGATCAATGTTTCATTACACTTTGAAGTATGGTTTAAGAATACTTGGAGACCTTAGTATATGTCTTATTTGTGGTTATAAGTTAGTAGCTTATGCGCATGTAACGTATGTACTTGAATACTGTAGTGCTATTTGAGTGTTAGATTGATGTGTTGATTGCTTTATGATATTACATGCTTTAGACTATTTGAATTTTCTTGATCACCCAAAAAGTAATCTAACACAAACTCGGCTTAGCGATTAACCGGACTTGCATTGTAACCTACTAAGGGGTAACAACTAGGAAGTGTGAGCTAAATACGAACGCCTTGGTTGAGGATAGCAAAAATGGTCCTCTCCCCACCCTAAGTAAAATTAACTGATAAGAGAGAGGGTCACAACCAGGTTGAGATTAGTGGTTCGAAGGTAGTCTCGAGTGAATTATGCTCTCCATTGCACAAGCCCCAGTTTGGTGACCAAATTCACAAGTGCACTATGTTAAACTCCTCGGAACCTAGATTAGAGCGAGCGCAATTTCTCTTATTTCACGACGACCGGCCAATGTCATACAATAGCATTTACTTGATCATGCATTACATCTAATTAAATTACTTAAAAACTTTGGTTACTTATTGTCAAATGTATGCTACTGTCTCCATCCAAGTTACTGAGTAAGTTGTTGCTCATTTCCTTGTAGTTATTTTGCAGGTTTCCCAAAAAACTCACCAGATACTCTAAGTTTCAGAAGGTTAGAGATCAGGGTCGGAGAGTGAGATTCAAGATTGCCTAACTAGATTTCTATTCGATTTTTCAACCATACTAACTTCTAAGATAACTATTAAGGTCTCCTTAGGTGATCCTTAGTTTTCAGTCAATGAAATTTATTTCATACTCTATAAGCCTATGGATTTTAGTAAAATTTTAATAGATACTATATCTTTCGGTAACAATGTAGTTTTTGAAACTTTTATTAAATACAAGGTTTTAACTTTCATACAACTTTTTACTTGATTTTTACTCGACATTTAAGTTGTAAAAATTATTTTCAAAATCTAGTTTTAAGAGTTACACCATAGGTTGATTCCTATCAGGTACTGAATTGGGTGCTTCTAAGTAATGGAGTAATGAATGACTTGTGCAGGCTATACTTACGTTAGGTTAGCAACTAACGTGGCTAACTTTTAGCATAAGTTGGTTTACACAGTAAAACTATTACAACTTTCTAGGGGGCACAATACCTGGGGGGGCTCATTGTATAAACGTCGGATGTTATGGGACAACCACCTTCCTAGCCCAATCAAGCTACCCTACTCAAGTTTAAATGTGACCACATAACCGTTACTTTGAAAAATGTAGTGGTCATAAAACTTAAGGATCTTTAAAACCCACCCTTTGCATACATGAAAATTTCTATTTTTTTTCAAAAATTTATGAGAACTCATAATATAGCAAACCTAAATAGATAAGGGCAATTATGAAGTTATATTTCCCTTGTATTTTCCTGTATAGTCCTGTTGTAATATTTCCTTGTAAATATTCTATAATAATTCCATGTAAAGTTTAGGATAGACTTTGATTGTAATTTTAATTTTTTCTTTTAGATAGATATGGTTAGATCAAGTCAAGCTACTTTAGATGAAATCCATGTTCATCTACCTCATTGGCCTCAAAAATTACTTTAAACATGGTTCAGACTTTTCAGCCCAGACAGATAAGAAGATTAGGCTAATCCTTTCTCTACAGAAGATCTATGGGAATATCAGCTTAGTGTAGGCCTTAGTAAATCTAAGGGAATCTAAATTAGTCACTTTTTTCCATGGCCCACATCAACTGAACCCAACCCTTGAAGAGTACTCTCAATTGTTATGGGCCCCCGACAATTACAGATGCTATCTATGTCCTAAATTTAAAAGCTATTGCACCAAAGATCTCTAATAAGTTGTTGGGAGCCAAAAAAGCTAAGATAAATCGCGTCTTAGCTCAAGGGAAGACCATCCGGATAGAAGACATCATCGACTGGTTTTGTACAAAGCTTAAACATAAAGATAAATAGGATATTTTTTGTGCAAACCTAAAGGCTTAGCATCAGCATCGAGTTAATGCCTATATCTTGGTGGTCTTCAACACTATCTTATTCCCTAATGAAAAATGTTAGGTCCACTTTAGAGCTACAAAAATTGTAACCCAATTTCTTGAAGGGAAGATTGCCCTCTTAGTTAAACAAATCGATCGCTGAATCATCTCAAAAAGAAGAAACTCAATGATCCAAAGACCAATATGGCTCTACTTGTGGTCTGGTTCATTAACCACATGAGAAGCTACCAACTCGATTTTAACCGGGCCAACTTCACGCAATGATGTGACCTCATCAAGTCTTTTGAAGATCAAATTGAGCTACTTGAAGACATAGTCACTCGTTATTAGGTTTAATACTTCTAGGATATGAACATTAAAGAACTACTGTACATGCTAAGGTGATTTGCAAGCATGGAAATGGTCAAAGAATGTGAAAGTTTCAAAGTAGTACCGCTGATCGACTTCAACCTCTATACTAGATACATTCCAGCCAATGGACTCACCTACGACATGATTCCTAGACCATCATTAGAAGCTATCTCACTTAACTTTCATGACCCTAACATGTTATTGGCCGACAAAGTGGCCAAACTTCTAAGTATACAAGATCTTTAGTGCAAAAAGAAGACCAACCTACTACTAAGGGGATACCAAGCAGAAGTCAAACAACCAAAGGATTTCTCTATCACCAACTAAAGAATCTAAAAGATATGGAAGAGAAAAAGGAGAAAGAAGAAGTCTAAGTTGAAGCTGAACCCGACAAAGGAAGTGAAATAGAGCAGGAGTTGAAAGCCCACTGTAAGGAATATCATCAAAAGATAAAAGCATTAAAAGCACAATTGAGAAAGATTAAGGACAAGGAAGTGGAAACTCTCAAAATTCATAAGAGCAAGAAGACTCAAGATGAGTCCAATAGCCATAAGAAGAATAGAACATAGTTTTTTTTATTTCTTTCTTTAGGATTTCTTTTTCAAATGAAATAAGTGATGTAGAGCTTCACAATTGTAAAGATTAATAAAAATTAGTTAGGTTCTACCACATTAAGGGTCTCTTACCAGTTTTAATTTTCATTACATCTATGTGCCATACATCTTTACATTTGTACATTTTGAAAATTTTTTGTTAGAAAAATGCTATATGTACTAACTTTTTGTAAAGGTTTCCCATTTTCCGAATTTCAAGATCGGATTAGAATGCAATACCAAACTAGAATGGCCACCACTCAAGGAGATGACAATGACCCCAAGATCACTGATCCCATCGAGTTGAGATTCCGTTCCTTAGAAAAGGCCACGGAAAAGATAGCAGGACAAATGAGTTTCCTAACAAAATAGCATCACCTCACTCCAGGCTATAACACCAACTAATGAAGAGAGTTCCAAGGCCAATTACGGGAAGAATACTAAGGCTTCTAAAGCAGAAGACAACTGTCCAAAAGACTCCACTTGAGTCATAAGGAGTTTATCCAAAAGTTAACCTGACATTCAAACCTGACACATATGTAGGCCCAGCTAATACAAGACCGGCTAACTTAGGGCCTAGTACAAATAGTTTGAAAGAGTTGGAAAGGAAACTGACCTAGCAGATAACTAAGAAGATAAGGGCACTTGGAGTGTATGATGGATTTGAACTGGCTAAAATCATTGAGTTTTCTACATATAATGTTAGAGCCTACCCTAAGAAGTTTAAGGTACTAGAAATTGAAAAGCATAACGAGACGGGGTGCCTTAAGCTTTATACAAGGTTGTATGTAAGGAAGATGGGTAAATATGTCCAATATGATCCACTCATGGTGCAGACGTTCTAGGATAGTTTGATAGGGCTGGCCTTAACTTAGTATGCCCAGCTCAACTTTAATCAATTAAATACATGGGAGAAACTTGCTAGGGCATTTTATGAACAATATAAGTTTAATGTAGAAGTAGCTCTGACCATGATGGATTTGGTCACCCTGCAAAAGAAGAATAATGAGTCATTCAAGGAGTATGCTCAAAGGTAGAGATCCTTAGTTGTAAGGGTATCCACTCCTATAACTAAGAAAGAGCTTACATTTGCTTTTACTAATACTTTGGAAAGGCCTTATTTCTCCCATTTGATTGGGCAAGCCTTGGCCAATTTCGCTAAAGTAATGGTAGCAAAATGCAAGATTAAAAGCGTCATCTCTTCTAATAAGCTTCAAGAGGCATTAGATAAAAGGCCACCTGTTTCATCTTTTGTTTCTAGACTAGCAGTCAATAAGCCTAAAGAATCCACGGTCAACGTAGTAAATTCAAATGTTAGATCAAATACTTAAGTTTCTTTCAAGGCGAATCCATCTCTGATTCAACATCAGTTCAGAAACTAACCTCAAGCTAATAAGGCCCCCAGACAGTTTACTAAGACCAATCCCTTTAGGTAAGGTCTTTGAGAAGTTGCAAAAACATAATGTGATCCAATATAAGCTCCCTAGTGACCAATACAAGCCGAAAATTTACGATCCTAATCAAAAATATGAATATCATTGTAAGCAAGTGGTGCACTTAAACAATTCCTACTAGAGATTGAGGAATAGAATTCAAGACCTAATAGATGAAGGGCCAATGCAATTGGACTTTATAGAAGCCCCAGCTCTAAACTTTAATAATAACACCCTACCTAACCACAACCCAGTTATCGGTATGATTTATGACAACTTCACCATCAACATGATAGATTTAAATAAGAAGCCTAGGGTTTTTGAGTTCCACATAAGCAGGCAGGCCCCAACAGCTAAGAGGTATACCTTTCACATACCAATAGCACCAAAAGATTACAAGGCTGCCCCATTTAACTATCAAGCGTTAAATCAGGACAAGTCAGGTTCTTTAGTAGGGGCGAATTACTCAATCTGGAAAGATTTACCACCTAAGAGAAGAGCATGAGAAGAAGAGTCTACTAGAAGAGGCAAATGATAAAATGACCAAACATGTGGAATGACTATTCGCCTGTACCAAGATGATTAAGTCGAGTGAATATAAGATCATGGAACAACTTAGTAAGACTCTGGCACAAATATCATTAATGAGTTTACTGATCACATCTAAACCCTACAGAGAAGCCCTATTTCTCACCTTAAAAGAGGTTAAGGTTCCTCGTGAAATGCCAACTGTAAAGATGGGAATGATTACTAATTCCATCCTTGCCATGGACCAAATTTCTTTCTTAGCAGAAGAGTTAAGGGAAGAAGGGAATCAACACACAAAACCACTCTTCATCATGGCATTCATCATGGCAAGGAGTAATGATATAATCATTACTAGAGTTGATAGGAATTAGGCTATTGGGCCTTTAACTTGCAATAGAGCTCAAGGACTAGAAAAGCTAGCAAGGCCGATCCTCCTGCTCCAACTGACTCTTGTCGAAGCCAAATATCTCTTTGCTAAGTCATTCTGTATACTGAGCTAAATGACTGCCTATCTCTCTGAAGTAGATCAAATTGTAGATTATCGAGATAACAATCAAGCCATTCTCCAGCATTCACTCACGTCCAAGTCAACCAACTACTTAGCCTCACCCTTATCAAGATATCGAGAGAGCGACCCCAAACAGATCCTTAGTCACCCCTACTCGGACCAACAATCTAATCAAACTCTTTTTCCCACATCCTTTGATGGCATCACCAATGTATCACCACTACGTGTACAAAACTATGTATAGAATCTGCTACACTAATCATTACCTTTCTTGAATATTCATTTTTACCGTTTTGTATTCTCGTACATTACTTCTTTAAGGTAATACCCTTTTTTTCTTTCCCTTTTTTAGGCATGTTGCCCTAAATTCTCTAGCATAAATACCCCTTATATTTGTAGCTGTAAACATCGAATTGAACATTAATACACTTGACATTTTTCCTCTAGTAAACACTACTTGTTTACCTTCATCTCACTCTTATTTTAACCCTTAAGCAAGGCTAAGTAGTGAGTAACCTCACCAGATTATCTCGTACATCATATCAAGTTTTATCATGATTCTTCGAAAGTTCTATTAATGCATCATATCCATTGGAGTTGTTTATGGGTTTTTGCTTCCTTTTCATTTGCATTTATTCTTTCGTGTATTCACCACCACTTCCTATTTTAAACTTTCGACAAGCTTAAACCTATTCAGCAATTGACCTTGTCTATTCTTGGTCATGGTTCACACCAAGAGTACTCATCGATAATGGGTCATCGTCAAACATCTGCCTACTCAGCACCCTGGATTTGCTAAGCATTGATACAACTGCAATTAGACCTTCTTCCAAAATAGTTAGGGCCTTTGACAAATCTAGAAGAGAGATTATAGGGGAGATAGACTTACCCGTGAGTATCAGCCCTCAGAACTTCACTATTTGATTACAAGTCATGGACATCCCGAGGTCTTTTAATTTACTCTTAGGAAAACCCTGGTTCATGCAGTAAGAGCCATACCTTCGAGTCTGCACTAGAAAGTGAAGTTTATCTCAAATGGCCAGGTGATTACTATTATAGGAGATTAAGACTATGAAATTTACAAAGAAATGGTCATACCCTCTATAGGAAGTGAAAGGCAAGAGGATTTTTGTTTACAAATGTTTGAAGAAGTGCACATGATTACCGATCCCAAAAGAGAAAAGAACAAGAAGGTAAAATTCAAGGAAGGCCAAATCTATACCTATGGCCTTGGCTATAAATCCCCTCCAACCGAAGAGTTTCAAAAGAAATAAGCAAGAGGCAAGAGAGGTGACAAATTGTAACATGCCACAATGACCTTCTCGCCACTAACCAAGACATTTATTCAAGATGAGACTTAAGCCCTAGAATTTACCAACAAAAGATTAATAAACTCACATCACAAGTTCCAACATCATTTGAATAATTGGTTTTCCATCCCAGTGAAAGGCAACAGGTCTTCCCTATGGTAAAGGGAGAACCTTAGTTAATATTTTTTGAATTTTTCTTTTCAATAGTCATCGTTCCAAATGTATCGTCAAACCTTTTCGTTCAATAAAATATTAGTTTGTTTCCTGCCTCATATGTGATTTACCTCTACTCATTCAATAAAATAGTAATTGGTTTCCTTCCTTTGTTATGTTTCAGTTCTCTTTTTCTTACATACACTTTTCTTTATACACTTCGCCCAAATCCAATGATTCGAATGAAAACCAAGGATACCTCACGTAAGTAGATAATAAGAATATCGATATCACTTCCAACCCTACTGAGTTAGTCATTGAGAGTGATATCAATGACCATAGTAATATCTAAGAGAAATGGCAAAAACATGAACTGAGTGAAATTTCTATTGATAAACCGATTGAAACAACTAACGAAAGGGATGAAGATAATCCTAAAAATTTGAAGATTGGAGGGAACTTGAAAGAAGAACAAAAAATAATGATGCTTACGTTGTTTGCTGAGTATCAAGACATATTCACTTGGTCTTGTGAGGATATGCTTGGGTTAGATCCATCAATCATGGTCCATCATCTACCTACACAAGAAGATGCCAAGCCTAAAAAGAAAAAGTTAAGATTCCAACTTGACTTCCTATTGAAAATTAAGGAAGAGGTCAAGAAACTAGTTAAAGTTAGATTCATTAAGGTATATGATTATCCAAATTAGGTAGCCATCATTGTTCCAGTAATGAAAAAGAATGGGAAGGTTAAAGTATACATAGACTTGCAAGATCTCAATCAAGCAACACATGAAGACAATTTTCCATTGCCTCATATCAATGTCTTGGTGGATAACAAAGTCAGGAATCATCTATTCTCATTCATGGATGGTTTTTTGGGATACAATCAAATCCAAATGCCCAAAGAAGATAAGGCTAAGACTACTTTTTTTACAACTTGGGGTACTTTTTGCTATAAGGTAATGCCCTTCAAGCACAAGAATGCTGGGGCAACATACCAAAGGGCAATGGTCATAATCCTCCATAACATGATGCATAAAGAGATAACAGTACATGTTAATGATGTGATTGTGAAATTCAAGAAAGGGAAAGATTACATAGAAAATTTGAGGAAGTTGTTCAACACATTGAGGAAGTTTCAACTAAAATTGAATCCAAAGAAGTATACTTTTGGAGTGATGTCAGGGAAATTGTTAGGCTTCATATTTAGCCAAAGGGGCATCGAAGTTAATCCTGATAAAGCCAAAGCCGTAATTAACATGCCCCCTCCACGCACACTCAAAGACGTAAGAGGATTGTTGGGTCGTTTGAATTAAATAGCTCAATTTATATCTCAGCTAACAGATAAATGTCACCCTCTATTCAAGCTATTCAAAAAGAATGCTAGGATCAATTAAGATAAGGAATGCGAAGAAGCTTTCACGAAAATTAAAGAATACATCATCAATCTTCCAATGTTGGTAGCCTCTAAACCCAGGAAGCCATTGTTCTTATACCCGACTATATTGCCTAAATCTATGGGATTCATGCTTGGTCAAAAGGAAGAAGAAGGGAAGGAACAAGCCATTTATTATATGAGCAAAAAGTTCATAGAAGGGGAGTAGAAATACTTATAAGCTAAAAGAACATGTTATGCATTAGTTTAGGTCACATACCAACTTAGACAATACATGCTTTACTATCAAATCGAGTTGATTACACAACATAACCCTTTGAGGTATTTGGCGGAAAAACCGACCCTCATCGGTATAATTTTGAAGTAACAGATGTTATTATCATAATTTGACATCAAGTATGTGAGCCAAAGTTTAGTTAAGGGGCAGGCCTTAGTAGATCAATTAGCAAAGAGTCACGCTGAGGATACCGGTCAAGAAGTGCTAGTCAAGTTTCTTGATGAAAATATCTTAGTGGCTAAAAACGATTCTGATAGTGAAATAGTTAAGAAACCCTCTGATTGGAAAATGTTATTTGATGGGCCAACTAATGAATCTAGATGTGGAATTGGGGAAATACCAATATCCCCTGAAAGTATACAATTCCTTATGGTAGTGAGACTCATTTTCCCATATACTAATGATATTGTAGAATATGAGGCATGTATTATGGGACTCAAAATGGCTCTATTTAAGGAAATATGGGAATTAGAAGTATATGGGGATTCTTCATTAATCATAGACTAGGCTCGGGGTGAATATAAGATGAAGGACCCCAAATCGGTACCTTACCACCAATACTTCATCAAACTAATAGGCAAGTTTGAAAATATTACATTTACGTACATACCAAGGGTACAAAACCAATTTATTGATGCTCTGGCCACCTTGGCCTCCATGATTCAGATATTTGGTAGAGTAGAGATTCAGCCGCTTAAGATTGAAGTTGAAGAAAAGCTCATTTTCTGCTTAGCAATTGAAAGTGCACATGATGAAAAGCCTTAGTATTATGATATCACAACATTCTTACAACATGATACATATCATGAGGAAGCTAAGAAAAAGGGTAGGAAGATGATCAGAAGGTTAGCTACCCAGTACTTGATAAGCAAGTCTACCTTGTACCGACGATCATTTGATGGTATACTTCTACAATGTGTAGACAAGCGGAAGGCAAAAGTGCTAATGAAAGAAGTGCATGAGGGAGTATACAACCCCTACATGAATGGCTACATGCTTGCCAAGAAGATCATGAGGTTTGGCTATTATTGGCGTACCATAAAGAGAGATTGCATCAAACATATTAGGTATTGCCACTTATTCCATGTTTATGTGAACAAGGTAAATGCTCCACCTCGAGAATTACATACACTATCTGTACCATGGTGTCAAGCCTGATTTTTCGATTTTTGTTTAAAATTGATTTCTCATTTCTTGATTAATACTAAACCCTAACTTATTTAATATTAATCCTCGACTAAAGAAATTTAGAAATTCCGGTTTTTTATTGAAAATAATTTTTTGAATCGCTACCCGATCTGAGTCGGGAAAAAGGAAAGAAACCGTAATCAATTGAATGGATTGATTACGATTTGGCTATCGGTCTTTGATTTCAATTTCAAATGAAAAACTAAAGGGTTCCGAATTCGGAGGCTAACCTATTAAACCTTAACGGGTACCACTTTTTATTTACCGAAATTAGGATTATTCTTTTAATTACAATATTTAAAAATAAATAAATCAAAAGAAAAAAGAACCTAAGTTTCTACAGATTTTATCGTCGTCCCAAAGGTATCTACATACTTGTTAACCGAGATCAGACGATCGTAGTTCTTTCCGAAAACTTTAGTATGTTAGTTGATTTTAATTTTTGAAAACCAACCGAATTTACGTTGTTACCAAATTAATTTATTCAAATAAAATCTAAAGGCCCTAACTCTTGAGTTTTTTTTTTTGTTTTAAAAAAAAGAATGGTCTAACAGTCCTATTTTTTAAAAAAGGTCCTTTTATTAATTTTTATTTAAAGAAAAAAAAAACATTTTACGTGATAAATTCTAAAGAAATGAGAAAAAATAATGTAGTCATATATACATATACCAGGAAATATCCTTAACATAAAAAAAAAAAAAAACTAATACTGAAGTTTCCTAAACTAATGTAATCATATAAAAACTAATGTAATCATATATTAAATAAATAAGGAACTAATAACATAATAATAACAATAATAATAATCATAATCAAATAAAATAATAATAAAAAAAAACTAACTATCTAACTAACAAAACTCACTTGATGAAGTGCTCGTGTCTGATTTCAAATCAGTGGGGGTTGGCCATTCACCAATTTCAATCAGCAGACTCACAGATCCATCCTCAAAAATATCAATAAGTTGATAGTCTGTACGGGTAACATGTGGAACATCACAATTGTGGAAATAGGGCATAATAACTTCAAGCTTCTTGCCATTGAAGATGTCAATTCCAACAAAGTGACACTTAACATGACCGTGCTTGCCAGTCTTAGAAGTAGAGACTTCAATAGCCTTGCAGAGACGATTCTTGATGACGATGTAACCATTCTTATGAATAGTACCAGCCTGTTGAGGGTAAGTTTTGGATGTACCTGCATCGGCCTTAGATTCGAAGTGGTTTTCCTCGTCCGACATGCCTGAGTTGACTCGGTGCAATTCCAGTAGATCTGTAGAAGGATTAAGGTGCAGGTCATGTACGGTGTTGGTTCAGGTTGGATTCTCAAATCTAAGTCGAGCTTCAACTCCAAATCGGGTTGGAACTGGGAAGAGAAGACAGCAACTAGGGTAATTGATCAGTGAGAAGTCGATTGATGTTGGGTCGGAAAGAGGATGGCATGGGGGTGTTGCTTAAAGGAGGACAGCTTCAGTGGAGTGTCTTGTTTAGTTGGATGGTAGCATGGTGTGTCGTGCGTAACTATTGTTGTGGAGTACGACTTGGAGCTACTACTATGGGGAATTAAAAGTGGAGGCATGCACAACAGTGGAGTGTAGTCATGCCTTGTCGATATGAGGATGGTTGATGATGGCGTGCGTGACTAGCAGTGGCTTACTGTTGGCATGTAGTGTTACAACGGATGTACGTAAGGATGAGTCAGTGATTGTAGTGAAAAAGGGCTATGGCTTGGGCACAATGGTGCTATGCTGGAGTTGTTTAGTCGTATGTTGGGTCTGTTTGGCTAACGGCTGTCGCGTCGCTATTTGAAGGTGGTGTTATGGATGGCGTTTGGAGTTGCAAAGGGCAGTGAGAGTGGTTTAGGTTTGGTTCGTGGGTGTACTGGCAGTGAGGAGTGTGTTGCTTTATATAAGGCCGTCTGTTGTCCACGGTGTGATCGGAGTATGGAGGATGGCAGTAGTATTCAGGCGATGTGCTGTCTTGGGCTTGGTCGTACGTGTAGTTAGCGTCTGGAGCTTTCAAAAAGTTGGATAGTATGTCACACGACTCTGTTTTTGTGTACTACTGTTGCGGTGGTTAGGCATTAATGAAAGTGATCTAGTTTAGAGTGGACTGCTATGTACAATAGAGTAAGCGGCGTGGGGATTGTGTTTGTATCCAAAGTTGGGTTTTCTGGTTAGTAGAGTGCCGTGACAGGCGTGTAGAGTGCCGATGATGTGTTGGACCTTTGGATGGGGGCTGTGAGGATATAGGTTACAATGCTTGTACTATCTGCCATGAGTGCAAGCGACTATTGGTTGTTGTCGCGTACGGGCCTCTACTATGGTGCATGAGGTGTGCTGTGTTTATAGAATCTAAATCATATCATATTTTATCATATCTAATTAATTTATTAAGCTAGATTCAAATTTAATTCAAATCTGATTTAATAAGATTAAACTAGATTCAAATGATCTTAGATATGAATCCCATTTTCATCTTGTTTTTGCAAAGATAGAAAATTAAAGACATAAGTCAATCCAAATACTTCGATACTTATCCGTTAAGCCGTTGGTCTGTGCCTTGACATTCAGTACAATTAAATTATATTTAAACTATCAAATTTCCTAAAAAAAAAAAATTAACTAAACTAAAACTAAAATTAACACTAAAACTAATTATTCCTAATATAAGTTACTTCCTAAAAATTTACAAAACTCTTTATAATAATTTTTTTCTTTTCTTATTTTTTTAGTATTTTCATCATTTGTTAATTTTTATTATCTTTTTATCTTTTATTAATTTATTTTTTTATTTTTGAATTAGGACTCTTTTTGTAAAAATAAAAAATTAGGACTATAGAGAGGCAAAAATTAGGTGTCTACACATGGCCATTTTCAATATGAGGTATAGACATCATCAGTCCAATCACACTAAAGGCATCCAACGGACATCGTTTCATACTCGTGGCCATTAATTATTTTAGTGAGTAGGTTGAAGCTTCATCCTATACGAGTGTTACAAAAGGAGCAATAGTCAAGTTCATCAAGAGAGACATACTGGCTCAATACGATACACCGAAGACGATTATTACCGATAATGGTATGAATCTTAACAACCAATTGATGTTAGAGTTGTGCCAGCAATTTAAGATCATTCATAGAAATTACACTCCTTATCAGCATCGGATGAACAGGGCTATAGAAGCAATCAACAAAAATATCAAAAGAATCATTGAGAAAATGGCGATCACATATCGAGATTGGCATGAAATGTTACTGTTTACACTCATGACCTATTGAACTTCTATCATAACATCAACAGGGCTAACCCCCTATTCGTTGGTATATGGGACAGAAGCTGAATTACTATTAGAAGTCGAAATCCCATCTCTTAAGGTGTTGTCGAAACCTAATTAGATGAAGCTTATTGGATAAAGAATCGCATTGAATAGTTGAATTTGATTGACAAGAAAAGGTTGATAGCTTTGTGCCATAATATGTGTTATCAGCAATGAATGGCTTGGGCTTTTAACAAGAAAGTACAATCTCAAAGTTTTGAAGAAGGAGACATGGTATTAAGGAAGACTTTGCACAATACACAAGACTTTGCACAATACATAAGACTTTAGAGGGAAATTTGCTCTAAATTATAAAGGTCCTTACATTATAAAGAAAGTGTTACCTAGTGGAGTTTTGATTTTATCTCAAATGGATAGTCCAAACTTAAGGGACCCTGTAAATGCTGACGCAATGAAATTATATTACCCTTGAAAGATTAATGGAATTTTTATTCAAATCATGAAATGAGAATAATCTTAATATCATTGTGGTCTTATTTTCATTTTCTACAAGCAAAGTTGGCATCCCTAATAGTCGTCAATATTGAATAACACCCCCAACTCTTTTCTTGTTCCACCAAAAGGTGTTATTCTTTTCTTTAATCTTAAAAGAAAAAAAAAAAACCCACATACAAAATAGACAAGAGAAAATGAACACTTAATTTGGAACGATGATAATTGATAAAAATTCTTTTAATACTCCATTATAGTTCACTCTCCCCAATAAGGGAGATCCGTTTTCTATTTTTCAGGATAAGGTCATATACAGAAAAAGCAAAATATCTAATAGCAAACGAGTAATACTCGCTTAAGAGTGGAAGTTTGAGATGGAAACCAGTTAAGTTTTAGGGGACAAGAAATTCAAGACCTAACATCTTTGCTCAAATGATGACAATACTTCATATGTTAAGGTCACATTTCTTAAATTCACCTCTAAGCACAACTTTACGTACTTTCATTTCAAGACTAGATTGCTTTCATAAAAAAAAATAAAAAAAAGAAGAAGAAGATGATGAAAAGGTCAAACCGTTGGTTCTAATCAAATTGCTTAAGAAAAGATTTAGCTGTTTAGGAGCTATCAATAAAGCTAAGTAAGTGTTTCTAAGCTTTTATCATAAAAATGAATTGATTTCATTGCATCTGCATTTAGCCTCTTCTTAGGATGGTAGTCAATCTCTAAGGCATTTAACCGTTATGCTCTTGGATCTAGCCAGCTTATAGAACGCTGACCCAATTCTCATTTTCTTTAGGGTTCCAATTAGCTCATAAAGCACTATATCCATCCACATTTTCTTAAAGTTGCTAGTCCCTTAGAAATGCTCTTACTTATGTCGGTTAGCTTAGAGGAGCACGGTCAAGTTTTATGTCAACTTTTCAATTAAGGTTGCTAGTCCCTTAAAGATGCTTCTATCTAAGTCAGTCAACTCAAAGGACTACAACTAGGTTTTATGTCAACTTTTCACTTAGGATTACTAGTCCCTTAGAGACATTCCTACCTATGTCAATTAGCTTAAAAGAGCACGGCTAAGTTTCATGTTGACTTTTCACTTAAGGTTGCTAGTTCCTTAAAGACACTTCCACCTATATCAGACAGCTTAGAGGAATACGGCTAGGTTTCATGTCGACTTGTCAGTTAAGGTTGCTAGTCCCTTAGAGACGCTACTGCCCTGGGTTAATCAGCTCAAAGGAGCACAAATAGGTTCTCATTTAAGGTCTTAGTTAGCTCAAAGAGTACTTTACCCATTTACCTAGGTTAGTTAATTTAGAAGGGCACAACCAAGTTGTTATTTAGGGTCTTAGCCAGCTTAAGCAACACTTTACCTAATTACCGAGGTTAGTCAGCCTAGAAAGGTACTACCAGGTTACCATTTAGGGTCTTAGTTATCTCGAGGGAGTACTTTGTCCATTCATTTAGGTTAGATAGTTCACAAGGTGCTACCTTCCTCTTAGTATCACTTAGGTTAGCCAGCTCATAGGGCACTATCCTTCTTAGTACTTTTAAGGTTCTTACCAGCCCATAGGGATGCTACCTTTATCCCCAAACTTTTTAAGTTTTTATCACCAAATCCCCAGTGGATCAAGTCTAAGATAACTAACTAGATGTAGCACTTCTTAGGACCAAGTTATTCCCAAGGTAAAAATGGTGTCTCTTTTATTTTTGTAGCAAAGTTTTACCCAAATTTTACTATAAAAATAAGTAGCTATAGACATCCTATTTTCACCCTCATGTAGTTTTTTTTTTTTAAGTCCTAATTTAGAAAATAACAAAAAATTGAAAAATTATAAAAAGACAAAAAATAGAAAATTTTCAGAAAAATTATAAAAAGACAAAAAATAGAAAATTTTCAGAAAAATAAAATAATTAAAATAATTAAAAATTAAAAAAAAAAAAGATTAAAGGGAATAAGTTGTTATAAAATCTTGACTAAATAGATGTTTGAAAAATGCAAATTTAATATGATGACATTAAATCTAATAAGATCAAGATTTATAAGATTCAAATCCATTTTGAATCTTTATTGATATGGATTTGATATGAACCAAGAGATTCATTTTCGAGTTATATAAATTGGGATTGCACCCAAAAAAAAAAATCAATTGGACATTCGCACTTGACCCAGGGAACATCCTCGCTCTCTCTATTGCCATCGACACGCTAACTAATCCTCTCACATACACATCACCAGAACGCTTGCCCTTTCGCCCCATCATTCTTCATCATCTCTACACGCCCACTAACCAGCCATCCACAATAGAAACTACCCCTGTACGTGCCACCCCGCCCCCCACTTCCCCCAACCACACCCACCCCCACTCCCCCCCCCGGGAGGCGGGGCGGCCCCGCCGTTTCCCTTCGTTATCCACAAAGCATAGCACCACCCAGCTCAGCAACAAGCCCGACACATGCCAACTTCGCTAACCATTCAACAGGCCCAACACTGAACAGCCCCATCCTCAAGCCAACCCATGATCGACAACGCTCCACCAAAGAACCCCTACCGTTGGTGCGATTTACTACAGCATGTCTAGCAGCAGTCACACACGAGCACTCCGAACACCACTCACCGATGCATACAGTAGTCTACTCTAAACCAAATCACCCTCATTCACGCCTGACCACCACAGCAGCAGTACATGCATACGCAATCTCTCGCCGACAATCCACTACAAAACCTTCTGTCACGGCCATACACACAGACCCTCAACAGTCCTCTCCCTCATACGCAACGCCTCATCCTTACCATTGTAACAGTCACGCACAACACACAAGACACTCCATCAATTACGAAGCTCTACCTACTGCAACGCCCACAACATGCAGCCTCAGTCACGGTCCACACTCCGATCAATCACACATTGTCTCCGAACGCACCACTATCCAATAAACACTCCAAACCGACTACTTCCTATCACAACTGCAGCAACCCACTGCAACACCGACACCCCCACACGTCATAGTACACCCCTGCATGTTAGAAATCAACCCCCCTTCGCATGTAGTACATCACCCTCCACGCTTGAACACACCGTTATCAACCTGACTTGCGCAATTGAACCCCACCATCCACTGTTGCAATCTGCTACAGCACGCTCATCAAGTCTAGTCTCTTCTTTTTAGCTTCAGTTGCTTTATTTTTTTATTTATTTATGTTTGTTGTCCTTTTTGTTCGTTAGTTATTAGGACACAAAAAGAAATACAAAAAGAGAAAAGGGGGGTAATGTATATATGAGTTTTTTTTTTCTTTTTTGAGTTCTTCATTTAAACGTTGAACTTAGAAAAGTTATTTTCAAAATGAAAATTTAAACAATCCTTTATAAAATTAAAACCTTTGTCTAGAATTTTCAAAAATAAAATAAAATAAAGTAAAAACCCTAACTTAAGACCCTTTTTGAGCTTTCTTTAAATAAATAAATGAATTGAAAAACATATCGTTGGTCAATTTTAAAAAATTAAAACGAACTAATACACTAAAGTTTTTGGAATGAATTATGAACATCTGATCTCGATTAGTGGGTAAGTAAAAATTTTAGATTTCCATTTTTTGTAAATTATAGATCGAATTAATTATTTTTGTAAGATAAATGCAATTTAATTTATTTTTTGGTGAGTGAATTTTTATATATTAAAAAGGGTTATTTTAAAAAATAAAACTTAATTTCGAAAAATTAATAGTGATACCCATAAGAATTTAATAGGTTAACTTCTAAACTCATGAAATCTGGTTTCTTAAATTCTTTTCAAAAAGTTTTCAAAACATAGATTAGTAACTAAATTAGAATCGATCCACCTAATTGGTTCTAATTTAATCATCTTTCTTGGTTTTACCGAGTGGTGATTCCAAAATTTTTCAAAATGAAAAGATCAAGTCTTCTTTAACTTTAGTTAAGGGTTTAAACTAAATAGGTATAAAGTTTAGTTTAAAAAATGGGAAATGAAATTAAAATAAGAAACCAAAATATCAAGCTCAACAATCAGCATGGTAGGAAATTTCTCTAGGGGTTTAGTCAATAGTAAGAGGACAATACATTGGACAAATTGGTTAGCCATCACTACACCAAAGCATCATGGAGGGCCAAACCTAAACAACCAGAACCAGCCTTGAAGTGAATGAATTAGAAAGAACGAAGAAGTAAGGAAATGAGACGACTCTTTCTTGAACTATATCATAAACAGATCTTCCCCTCCACACCAATCACGAGTTTTTCTCCGTTCCTCTCGTATATCACCAATCACGAGTTTTTCTCCGTTCCTCTCGTATATCGTCGTAACGCCCTTAATGCTAGGTTTTGAAAAAGACTTTTCATGTCATTCCCATTTAGGTCCGATTTTGATCCCTCCGTTGTTTCCTTTTCCTCCCGCACCCTTTCCTCGAAATGAGAAAGAAGATGGTTAGAAAAAAAAGGAGTTTAGCTTACTAACTCAAGAGACCATAGGACTTTCAAAATCAATCCTCCTTAAGGGTAGTACTTTGTAAGGTAAAATACTCTAAGAAAATTCACAGTCAGCAACTAATAACTACCAAACTAGAAAACATAACTTAGAAGTAACTTATGAAAAATCAACCTTAGTTATTTAATTAAGGATACTATACTATAGAACATAGAGAAATAATTCATTTTCGTGTAGATACTTGGACGAAGTGTAAGCTACTTAGCAGCATCTTTTATGGCCCTCAGAAAGATCACACACTCCAAACAATGCTTACATAAAAACACAACTTAAAGGGAGGAGCAAATTGGTTACCTTATTAGGCGATGGCCACGAGAAGCCTTAGGTCTAATTCACCTTACAAGCTCAACATAAGATGAACCTATCTTTGGATTCAAAACTAGGAAAAAAGTGCAGCTACAAGAAATCTATAGCCAATTGACTAGCAACTCACGAGATGTACATTATAGCACTAATTGGGCATGGAAAGTGGAGACTCTATCATATATTAAACTATTCTTATAGAGAGTTACTAGGAATAAACTCCTCACAAGAGTAAAATTAAAACAAACTTTGGGATAACTTATTCACTTTGCACTTAGTGCCATCAGGAAGAAGAAACTCTACCATATGTATTAAGGGACTGCAACTACATTAGACTTGATTAGGTTAATTTTACATCAGTTACTCAATGCAATGGTCCAAATGGAAACCTAGTTAAAGGAAAATTATACACATACATACAATAATATAAGCATGGACATTACTTGGAAAGTTTGATTTCCTTTTATTGTTTGGAACATATGGAAGTATAGGAATTAAAAAGGTATTCAATGGAGACATTGCACTCAAAGAATTGCAGCATCAAATACAGATATCATCCCATGAATATTGGACAGTATGCAAAACCAAAAACCACATTAGACAGCTAATTATTCAAAACATTACCTAAACTCTACCTACTTCAAGGTTCAACAAGCTCAACACTAATGCTTTAGTACTTTATCAATGTAAGGAAGCAACTATAGGGGGAGTTGTTAGATATGAAGAGGGACAATGGTGCATGGGTTTCATAAGGAACGTTAGCTACATTCAGCTCCTTGAAGCTTAGCTTTGGGGACTATATTAGGGTTTAGAATACTATATAAGAATGGGACTTAAAAAGGTCGAGGTTAACATGGATTTAAAGGTTGCAATGTCCTTGATGTATGATGAATCTAGCACTATAAATGATCATTCTAATGTTGTTAATGCATATAAGAAAAACCTATCTTGCTTTGATCAAGTATTTGTCCACTTTATGCATCATGAAGCCAATGCGGTTGTTGAAAAACTTGCTACCTCTTTTTTAGGAATGAAGACCAACTAACAAAACTTGTCTTTTTTGTGCCTTCATCATCTATATTGCTATTACTATATATGGACTCTATGTGTACTTTTGGGAGGGAGGTTGCTAGACTACCCTAAACTTAGTTATCTTATGCATTGTTTCTTTGGTTGTATGGTAAGGCCTACTAAGATGTTTCCTTTTATACTCAGTTGTACTTTTGTTTAATATCAATGTATATACCCTTTGATCATTTAAATTAAAGAGAAAAAAAAAACACCATGATGACTTACTAAAAAGTTGTATATAATTGAATATTAAGTTACATTGATGATTAAATAATTGTGGTAAGTTAGATCATTTCCTTAAAATGGGATAGGGAACAAATACATATATGATGCCCTTGTTTTTTCATCTTAAATATGTCCCCGTTAATTATATCTATATTATTAAAATCCTTTGAGGCTTACGAGACAGTTATCAGTAAAGTTACATATTTACCCTATATTTAATATCTTGTAACAACAAACCAACATCAAAATAGACCATTAAATTAGAAATAATTGGTAAATATGTCTACTTACTCCTCTTTCTCTCTCCTTATTCATCTCTATCATTACTGTATATGCAATTTTTCCTCTCTCTCTCTATCTCCTACTTTCTACTATTAACCGCACTTCCCACAACCCCAACTCCCCCTACCTTTTACTCATAGTCTCAAAATTGAAACACACGATTATTTACCTAGAACCCATGTTTTCCTCTCCCTTCTACCCTAATTGTAACTTTCTCTTTCTCTCCCTCAATCAAAAACACAAAACTACAATCTAAATTCATAATGCTATTCTTCATCCTCATGGGAATTTAGTCTCAAGATGAAACATAAAGCACTCAATTGAGGATTTGAAATTAAGGTTTAGGCAGAAGTTAGCTTAGACATTTCCAACGAGAAAATAAAAGGTTTATCAAGATTTAAGTGTTGATGGTAAGTGAACAAGAGAGAAAGCAATAGCATTGTGATCGTATTCATGTCATATTAGTCAAAGACAATGAAGACGAAATGCGCAGGCATAGAACTTTCAATAGTTACTCTTCTTCTTCATCTTCTTCCAATATTACCAATTAACTTACTGTATAAAGTTGTGCTTTGCAGTAAGTTATTATCCATTTTCCATTTCCATTCTCTCTCTCTCTCTCTCTCTCTCTCTCTCTCTCTCTCTCTCTCTCTCTCCCCTTATATATATATATATATATATATATGTATGTATGTATGTATGTCTCCAGCAGAAGGGAAATTGCATATATAAAAGGCACAAATTATACATTCTCGAAAACCATAAAACTTATCACTTCTTAGATCGAGATCGGTGATTCTCTTTATTTGACACTTTGTTTATTTCGTAGATTTGAAAACGTTCTAGGCCTTATATAATCCTATTATGGTGTTCTATTTTTGTCTATTAAAATCTATGTTTCCATCGTATAAAAGGAGGCAAATTCTATGCTTCTTTAGTAGTGAAACTTGATTTATGTTAATACCTTAAAAACGTTTTAGAAATATTGATTGATTAACATTAATAATGGAATTTAGACTTTATTTGATTCCTTTAATGTGTTATCAGTTTATTGAGATTGGCTCTTGACCGATTGCTATATGTGACTATTGCTTTAAGATTTTAAAAGGGTTTGGGTTAATCGAAAATACTATGCCTACAAAGCATGTGTGGTGGGGTTTCCCCTAATTTTAGATTTTAATTTGACTAATTGTACTTTTAATCACTGCTTTAATGGATTTTTATTTTTTTTGTGTATATTTTATAAGAATTCATCCAATTCTCTGCTACTTTTTTATTTCATTTACCTAAAATAAAATTCAAACTTTACACGATATTATGATGTGAAATCATATATGCAGACACATAACTATCTTACTTTTAAAGAGAATATGATTTCACTCTGCTTTACTTCAAAAAATGAGAATCTTTTCTATAGCCATTTAATTTTTTTTTTCCTTTTTAAGATTCAAAGGAGTCAAGTTTGAAATTATGGTGCCAACAATTTTATTTTAGATGCATGTATCTTAGCAAGGGATTTTTAGGGGCTTTAGTTAAACAAATTATGCTCTATGAATGGATTAAGATTAAGAGGTTTTTTATAATTTTTAGAAAGAAAAATATATAAGTTCAAGTATGTATAGTTTAATTTGTCAACCATCAAGCAATATCTACAAATGAGTGTACTTGCAACAGAAATGAAAATTCTCTACATTTTTTGAGTTTCTATTCATACAATGGTCATTAATTATATCTATACAAGTTACATGTAATGTAAATCTCTTAAGACATTATTTGCCTTTTGTAACTAACATGTTTTTTTCTCCCTTATTAAAATATGGGGAAATGTCATTATATACCTTAACTTTACTACTTTTTGCAATTATACACTTGAGGTTACAACTTGTCTAATTATACACCCAATTAAAAATTTAGTTGTCACAATCTACACCTCAATTAACTCAAATTCATACCGTTAGTCCACTCAACATAATTTGCCAAAGGGATGGCTACCCACGACCTTAGGAAGTTCATACACCTCTCATAGTGTTAAGGACGGCCACAAACTGCTGCCAATAAGTCGCATGACCTACATTTTTGGACATTTTTTAAGTAAATCTTGACTCACAGTTTTGTAAGAGGTAACCAATGGCCAACTATGGGAGGTTGGGCAAGCCCCTTAAGGCAATAGGTAACCATCTCGATAACCAATAGTATCAAATGAATTAATGATATAAATTGGAGTTAATTGAGCTATAGACCACAATAACTAAATCTTCGATTGAGTGTATAATTAGAAAAATTGAAATTTCAGGTGTATAATTATGAAAAGTGGTAAAGTTGAGATATAAACTGTAACATTAACCCTCAAAATATTATGTGATAAGAACACAAGCTGAAGAAGCATTTGGATTATAACATGATGAAAAGGTGTTGCGTAGATTTCTAAAAAAAAGTGTGGGATAATTTGTTCCTTCTCTCATTATGAAGATTTTTTGATAGACTGAACATGTAATATATTGAATAATTTTGCTCAAAGGTATGGTTAATATGGTTACCAAGGATAATAATGTATTACAGCATAATTTACCAATGTGGTTGCGGGGGTTATGTTTTATGGCAAAAAGTTATTGCATGGAGTTGGTCTCCAATTGAATGTTCAGATTTTCTAAGTAAATTTGAAATGCTCTAATCTTTCGTGAACTGGAGAGTTTAGACCCTTAGTCTTAAGGTTTAGCTAAGAAGTTTGTGATAAAATATATCATAGAGAGTAGCAAAAGCGATTTTATGTCCCTAAGTTCAGTTTTTCACATTGAAATTTCCATGTGGGATGAGAAGAATGATAAAGGTGATGGAGTATTGCTCTCACTATTAAAGAAGGATGATAATGAAAAATGTATATCAGGATGAGGTTTATTATCGACTCTTTATGATATATTTGATTCTTTATTGTATTTGTGGGATTTAAAAATAAAAGGAAAGTAGTAGCAAAATGTTGTTGTGATAAAGATTGCATGTATAAGAATCATATAAATTGAGATATAAAAGAATGTAGCATATATATCTATGTTTCTTTTGTCTTTGACTCTGCCTTAAAGTAAGAAAAAGTTTTGAACTTTTGGTTTTGAAAAGAAGAAATGAGTCATTGCCTCCTGCTAATGAAGAAGAAGGACGAAGAGTCCAAATGCGAATAGTTGAAAAAGAAAAATTGATGTGATTTTGTTAAGTTTTAATTGTAGGTGTGTTTAAAATAATCTAAAGTATATTTTATGATTTTTAAAGGTCAGAAATTGATTGGCAAAGGGATTAATGATGCATGAATTTATTTTCATACTCAATTTCTTTTGTTATTTAGTTTTTTTTTAAAAGAAATAACAATAGTGTTCCTTTGATAAAAATCAATGACATGTCTTATAAACTTATAAATAGACAAGACTAATCGTTTTAATATTTTTATTGTTTAATATATTTTCCTTTTACATTCCATTATTTTTGTTACTTTTCATTATTAGTGTTTTAATAATTCCAAACAGAAAGTTAAAATTAAACAATCATGCTTAGAATTTTTTTTATACAACAATGCTCTTCCTCTAAATTTCTCAATAAATGCCTATCGAAGTACATCGCAACATAATTTGGTTTTTATTTTCTTCTTTTTTTCTATCTTAAAACATTTATAAGTTACTTTTCATTATTGATTATTTAATAATATACATTTCATTGTAATGTAATTGGGGAAGGACACATAATTTTTTTTAAATAAAATGTACTTTTCATAAGCCTCACCTTATTTCCTCATGTATAGTTTTACTTAATTGTAGGTTTTGATATGATTTATTTTCTATTTCTCTTGGTAAATCATATATCAGGTAAGTAAATATATATTTCAATATATATAACTTTCATATATCTTTTTTTACATACGCATTATGAATACGTAGTTAGCTAATATATACAAATGTCGATATCCCCATTTTCTTATCTCAAGTATGCTTCCATTGTGTAGGTAAAAAAAATTAATATATAACTACAAAAATTTGTTTCGACAAAATAAATGTTTGTGTGTAAGAATATACTCGAGATAGGGCATTAACATAGCAAACATATCTCCGAGAAAAAAGGTTGAATGTATCCTTGGCCAACTATTTGTGGTCGGTGTACATTATTAACTTTCAACTGAAAATTGAAGGGCCCACAAAACTGAAACTGTCCGGGGCATAATAAAACACGTAGTAAAAAGATTCAACGGTCAAAAAAAGAAACCCACCGGGACCCTACGTCCCATAACCCTTACACAAGACATTACATTACATATCATTAAATATTATAGGCAATGTTTTAGTAGAACGCTCTCTCTCCTTTGGAGAGGGCTACATCAACTAGAGAAAAATAAATATTACCAAACAAAAGCACTCCACAACACCCAAAAAAAAAAAAAAAGGTACAAGAAAAAGCATAGGATGCTTCTGCTTTTTCCTTAAAAACAACCAGACCAGCAGCAGCTACGCTCTGTGATTATGGAGGATTCTTTCTCCATAAAGAAGGGGGTGGTGTTACTAGTAAAAAAAAAAAAAAAAGGGAAGTAGTGCTACTCATAAAACAAGTAGGTGTAGTGTAGATTATTTTATCAGAAGAAGTTGAGGCGAGATGTGTAAGTTGCTTTAGGAGACCAGTTCCTGGGGATGACATCCCTTGCAGAGAGTGCTCTTCCTGTTGATAATGTTGTCAGTTTCACTGAGTATGGTCCTTGCAAAGGTCCTCCAATAATGCACCAATTTGCTCCCCACAAATGCTTCATCTCTAACCATTCACTGGAACTTGCCTGCCATTTCTCGCAGTATGATAGACTATAATTAGTTCATCATTTTCTCATTAGTACTACTACAACATGATTAACTTTTTGTTAACCAGTACCAAGCATGTCCAATCTCACAAATTTTTTCCAACTTGTCTTGCCCGGTTTTTTTTTTTTTTTTTTCAAACACTGAAATCGGTCGTATGTGAAGAACAAATGACACCATCGCTCTAGGTATCTATTTTTTACATTATTAAATGAAAACTGACTATTATTCGATTCTACAATATATGATGTACGACTTTCTGAAGAAAATTTTTGTTAGGATTAGCAATGAATAGTGGTTGTTTTCTTATAATTGCACTTTCATACTAAGCGTCGCATGGAAGTTTGCGAGAGTGCTTAGCTGATTTCAGTTTTGCTGCACTATAAAATAAGTATAACTAAGAATAAGATACCTTAAATGCATCTCGTGTAAAAAGGTCAAAGAGAGAAAGTCGATATTAAAGTATCTATAAAAACGCACCAACTATTAAAGCATAACTGAGAATGGAATGGAGACAATCCAACCCCACACAATTAATAGTAAGATCTGATAGGCCAAACTAGGCAAATACTTATTTAAATAATAACTAGTGGAGGACCCATATTGAAAAGGGCTTGGCTGTGTTACTTTGGGGTTGTCCCATCCGTGACAATAGGAAAATTTGTCATGATTCAAGGCTTTCTTCTTTTTTCCCCCTCTCTCTTGGCACTTTCTCATTATCATGTTCCCAGTTAATGGAATTTATTATATGATTCACTGATATAAGGTCTAGTCCCTAATGAATAGTGTATGTGCGCTGAAATTATTCAATGCCAAATTAGCAGCAATAAATCAATGAAAATATACCCATTCGATATTTTTATAATAATAACAAATACATTCTCCAAAAATTTTAATACCATGCACAATCGTTAAAACCACAAAAATTTTCCTAAAAGGACCGTAATAACGTCGGTTTTTGAACCTTAGCCATGATTTGAGGATATAAATATATTTTCAAAAACTTGGGAAAAGTAAAGATATATTTTGGAAGCTTGGAGCGAGAATAATAGTTTTAGGGTAATATTTTGCTCTTTCTTTTTTTTATTAACATTATCTTGTGTATTGCCTTTTCTTAGCACGTTCTTTCCAGGTAAATGTGGAACGCAAGTGCCTCCCTTTAGTAGAAGCTCAAAAATGATTAAAGAACACTAAAGATGATGCTGCTTTCACCTGTGCTGAGTAGACAAATGTAAATGTTAGCCACGTGTTACTTTTTGCTGGTGATATTTAACCATTTCTTACAGGTTTTTTCCTTTTTTTTTCTGTTTTTTGCCCTTTTTCCCTTTTCTCAATGAACCATAATATTCAAAAAAAAAAGGAAAGACAAATAGAAAAAAGAAAAAGAAAAATGTGCGTACTTGTCTTATATGCATAGAACCAACATCTCCATCTCCATCCTCGAATTCAATCAAAAGAGAGAGCCAATAATCTGTTGAACCTTCGTTGACGTGGAATGCTATGTTTTTACCCGGATATTTACATGGAGTCCTGTAAAAAGTTACCATTTTACGTTATACTACTAAATATGAAAATTTCTTACATTTATGTTACCTTATTTTTCTTATAAAAGATATAATCAATATTAAATACAGGCTAATTTTTTATTATTATATCGTTAATTAGTGTTTTAGATATCTATTAATGTTAAAAGAGAGTTTTACACACTCATATATAATTATTTTACTTTTTTCTATCAATAATAAGAAGAGCAACCCAAAATCCTGTTCTTCATAGTAAGGAAAAAGAAAAGAAAAGGATAGAATAATGCATGCAAAAATGGTCCTATGCATCCGGAATGTGGCCCAAACAAATCAAATGCATGGCCTGTAAAGTCTTAATTGCATTCATTGGCCGAAATCAACATTGTTAAGCCCAATGTCCAATTACATGAATTTCTTTTCCTAGGCTGAATAAAAAGTTATTGTTGACTAAAATTGGTAGGAATACCAATTCACACTATACAAAGATTTCGTTATCGTTAAGTTAAGCTATAATTGATGAGTGAAACCCATTAACCAAATCCATTAAAAAAATTGAAAGAAAGAGTAAGTAATTCTTAAATTAATATCTTTTATCGTGATTAGCGTAATTAGCATCCTAAAATGCACATACTTGTAATTAAAATCCCACCAGAATGTGAAAACGACTTTAGCCGTAAATATCCAATCTAGAAGAAAGTGAAACTGGAAGCCCAGCATATCAAAAGTCGGTGAAAATGATCAAACTACCCAGCTCCAGCATAGATGGACTTACTGCATGTTATACGCTATGTATTAAATATATGTGGTATTGAAATATAATTTAAATAAATTTATAATATATGCAGTATATTAAAAATATAGATAGTAGTTATTTTAAGTAAAAAATATATTATTAATATTCACATCACACGACACGTATAGGAACGAGTGATAAATTAACACTCCACAATATAAGCGCATACACCAAACCGTTAGATTACAACCAACAACACAATAGGAGAGAGTCAAAAGCAGTCAAAGGTAGTTTTACACTATTTACCTTCGATAAATGACAGGCATTTCCCCTCGGTTCCTGAGCTGACCACCTTCACCGGCGATAGCCATCCGACCGAATGCCGCGCCGCTCAGGTCAAAATGCACGCGCCCACCGGAGCAGTACCCTCCAGGACACTCATCCGTCACGATGATCGTCACCGCGCGTCTCGAACACACGCTACTGTCCAAGCACTTCACTTTGTAGCATGCACCACATCCTTCTCCGTCCAGGAATAGTACTGGACTCACTGCACCCACTCTAGCTCTCAGTGGCCTCACGTCCACTAATGAACCGTAACCACACGCGCCACCTGTAAAGGAAAACATTACATATCCATTTCAACCCCATTTTATAAAATATCAAATCTTGACAAGGATCAAAATGTACCCGCTAAATGTTTTACACGATGACGGTCTTTGTAAAATTAAACATCTCTCTACATGAAAATTGGGTTTTAACGTAATGGATCGTAAATTAAGAGAAAGGTGACGTACCGTCACTGCCGTCGCCTTCGGGGTCGCCGTACCAGGTGGCAGTGGCGGGCTTCCAATGCAGGTCGGTCACATTATGTCTGAGCTGTGCGGAAACAATGGCAGAGCAAGACAATGCCACGAAAAGCAGAGTAAACACGCAACGGTGCATTGTAAGGGACGGACAAAAACAAGAATGCATTTGCAATGCAGGTAAAGGTAAGAAACTGCAAACTCGACTGGGTTTTGCAGTGTGTTAGTAAATGTGATCTAAGGCGGGCAGAAAAATCAAGAAACAGTTATGTAGAAAGGAAAGGTGGGTAAAGAGAAGAAGCATCGAAAACCTATGCCGACAGTTTTTAGTTGCAGAGAGAGAGAGAGAGAGAGAGAGAGAGAGAGTGAAACCTTAGCAAATTTTGATTACATTACAGGAGAGAATGAAGAATGTGAAAAGGTTTTGGATTGTTGTGTTTTTTCCCAAGGCTAAATAGGGCTTGGACTTGGAGCGTCTAGGACAGGGTGCAGAGTCTGTGTATATATAAAGAAGAAAATAAAGCTGCGTTCTTTTTAGGTTGTAGAGTGGACATTCATTGGGCGATTAATCACAGGAGTTGCCACCGGGGGTTTCTGGCTCCCACCGACGGTTAAGGCGTTAATTCCGCATACATAGCCGTACGTGGAGCTTGGGAACAGGTGGGTGTTTCGGTAATTGTATGGAGTTATATGGTTCTTTACCGTTAGAGTTGTTTTTCTAAGACCACGTGTAAGATGGATATGCGAGAGTTTTAAGTACGATATCGTTCATTTTATGATTTTGGCCCCTCGCCGTGTTCAGGAAATGCGAAATGGGATTTTTTACCTTCTTCCGAAATAGGACTTGAATATTGTGAATTTTGGATATCAATTTACGTGGTTTGGTTGTGTAAAATTCTTAAAATCGATTTGGATAAAATCTTTTATTGTTATAAAATTTATCACATCTAAAATATAGTATAAAACTTTATTTTACTAGACAAAAACATAAATATTGAAGATAATGATGTAATTAAATAAATATTGAGGAGATATAGATATTGAAAAATCTTTAAAATTTATAATTTTAAAATAATATAAAAATATAATTGAATAAATATTAGACAATATTAAGAATATAAATATTAAAATATAATACTAAGTCTAGTATTTTTGTATACTAACTAAGGAATATCACAAAAATCTATATTTATTATTCTGTAAATGAAAAATGATATAGTAATACGGTACTGACCTGTACTTCTTATATTTATATTGTCCAATTATTCTTGTCATATCCAATTTTAATAACCAAACGTTACTTTAAATTTTAAAATTATATATATCATATTTAATCAAACTTTCACTAAGATTATTGCCCAATGTTAAGAGCATCAATTTTGATAATAGAATAGATTAAATTTGATTCTACGCTCCCCAAAATTATAAGATATAGTTGGCTAAAAAAAATAATAATAATAACTTTCACTTATTAAGTTTATTGCTTCATCTATATTTATACTTTTTTTACCAATGATTATTTGTTACCACATCTTTTAAAGATTATAAAGTAATAAATCTACTAAACAAAGTTCAATTATGATGATATTTAATGCTTTAAATTTTAGATGATAAATTTGATGAGTAAAAGTTCAATTACATGAAATATTAAGTATTTTTCTACTTTAGTGTAAAATTAAAAATATTTATGTATAATTTAGATAGTGATTACAATATTATACATTTTAATAACAAAAATACGGAAAAGCTCTAGGAAGAAGAATCTACTATGTGTCTAGTTTGAAATAGAGAGTTGCAACTACAAGAAACGTATGCATTTAAAATGATGATAACAAAGGTAATCTAAACCAACTTTTTATATAAGTAATACATGCGAGGATGTTTCGTGTGTTTGCTTTAAGTGAAAACGTAGTTATAAAACACTATAATAATTCTCCATTGACCCACTCTTATTCCTCCATGTTAGCAAATTTTCATTTGAAAAATAATTTTAGAAAACACCAAGTTTAATAGCGAATTTAAAATAAATAGTACAAATATGAAATGCATTAATCATGTGAAATTTGATAATCGATTGGGAAAAAGAAATAAATAAATTTAACTTATCAATCTTGAGAAGTGCCTAAAACGACTCTTACTAGTGAAACAGTTTATCTATATACTAATGAAACAGTTACGCATCCATAATGGGTGTGCATGTAAAAATTTTAAGTAGGAAAATTATAACTATGAAACAATAATACATATATGTCTATATATATTCACATTCAATTGAAAATAAATAAAAAAGGTTAAACATTAATGTTATTGAAATAAAATTATAATTTTAAAACATGAAATTTATCTTGCCATGGATCATGAATTTAATAATAATAGTTTACAAATAATTATTAATGATGAAATGAAAATAAAGACTTTGATTTTGGTTGGAAAATAAAAAATGGATCATAAAACTCTTATTTTTAATTTTATATGTCATTTGAAGTGTAAATATGCTATTACAAACACAACTCACAGTTTATTGTGACTACATCCACTACCAGCAATTGCTATGGGACATGAGTAAATGGTATTTAAAATTAGGAAAGAAAGGGGAGACTGCAGTTAGGTATTTATAAAAGAGATTTTATTTTAATTCTCCATATGATGATTTGACAAATATACCCCGTTAAAATAATAAATAGCTAATATAAGAGTTAGAAAAAATTGAAAAAATCACTTACCCACGAGGATTTAATTGTAATTACTATTGTGATGGTTACTTAAGCCTCAAAATGCTTAATAATATAAATATTGTGCCTAAACTTGTTGCTAGAGCCGGGACCATATGATATTTATTTTAAAAGCAAGATATAGGATATGCATGATTTAGCGAGGAACCGATGGTTCTCCTATAATTATCTTAATATTTTATTTAAAAATAAAGGTATAAAATATATTCATTTGTAATATGAATTATTACAACTTCTTTAATTGATTTTTACAATTTTCCAAACTAAGTCTTTAGTTTCTTCTTCCCCTTTAAGGTCTTTCCATGTTTAAAGTATGAATTATAGATTAGTTACGATAAAAACAAAATATATATCATAATCTTGGATGAAGAACACTTAAAGAGACTTGTTCTAAAAATAACATTTTGTTTTGAAAATAGTAAGCCTTTTTCCTATAAAAGAATAAGATTTTCTTTCCAATGGAAATGAGTGTTCCCTTGGGAAAATGTTTTCTACTTAAATAACTCTTTTTAGCATATCAAATAAGGGAAATAGATAAAATGTTTTCCAAAAAAATATGTTTTTCCAAACATACAGGTCCTACATTTCTCAGATGAAAAATATATCTACTACTTTTTAGAAAAAAAATATATATAACTATGGATTAAATGAAAGGTATTACATAAATACAGAGCTAAAATAACATTTAAGAAATGAGATATTGAAGATACTAAAATAACATTTAAGAAATGAGATATTGAAGATAATAAAAGTGTTGCATTTCATAATTATGGTTTAATGTTTTGCCTACATTAAGAGATGCAATATATATACTATTGACAGAGTACTTTAGGTAAAGACCTCTCAGGCCCGACCTTATCCACCAAGTCTTACTACCTTAAGCTCGCTTATGTAAGCTTCGAGCTTAAACCTTAATGGCTTAGACTAATAAAATACTATAACAGTCACAAACTATAAGATAAAGATAAAATAGTCACGTCTTAAATATTAGAGACACATCAGACACGATAACTCCATTCTCTCACACTTGCGAGAGAAGATCTCTCCTGCTATAACCAACTCCACTACGCTATAAATACCAGGCATCTACCCAATGGCAAGGATCTCTATAAATTCTGCATTCTAAGCTTATGCATCAAGTATTCTATTTCATCAAAAGCTCATTGTTGATTTAAGTATCGGAGTGGCCACGTCGGACAAACCCCCAGCATCCCCTCATTATGTATTGTTTTATAGACCTAGTACATGAAAACCTTAATCAACTACTGGAAAAAATTGAGAAATGACATTTGGCATAATCTGAAGGAACAAAAATTCCTACACTCGAAATGCTAAACACACCAAACACATAATCTACATCAAGCCTTTCTACATCATGTCCCAGCGCAAGGAGCAAGGAAACCAATAGTTGGTGAATAACCAACCTGAGGGCGACCAACCCCTCCAAAGAGCTGTGCTGGAAGAACGCTTGGAGCACATAGAACGCCTAGCTGAGCAATATTCTAAGTAGAACAGGGAGCTCTACGCTCACTTGGACTAAGCAAAGCGTTATAGCATGCAAACTCACCACCCCAAAAGTTCAAATGCCCGCATTGGGTAGGACAACATCCAGCAGCAGCAGCAAAGTGGAAGGGATCAGCAACCCATTTTGTCGCTACGCCAGCAACCAACAAGGTCCGCGGCTACTCGCGATCAAGCTTTAGCTGGCGACAAACAAGAAGCCAACTCGTAAGGAGTTCAGGCTCATTTAGCTATACAACGAGCTTACCTAGTGGACAATACCGACCTGAACGAACTCCATACAATAATAAGGTAACTCTTCGAGAAATAGGGGAGCAAGCCTACTAGCAACATCGAACTAGTCGCCAACAACGAAACCCCCTTCACCAAGGGCGTCCAGGATAAAGTACTGCCCCCCAACAACAAACTTCCGTCCTTAGACCAATATGATGGCACAAGCAACCCCGATGATGATCTCCTCCACTTCCATACCCTCATGAACCTTCACGATCAGGAGGATGCCATACTATGCAAAGCCTTCTCGGGCACGCTAAGAAAAGCAATACGGACATGATTTAACCACCTCCACGATATTTGATCAGCTCCTTCAATGAGCTAGCCAGGTAGTTCAGCCTCCATTTCAGGGCTAGTAAGCCCCTGTCCAAGGACACATCATCCTTGTACCTAGTAAGGCAGGGTGAAGATAAGTCCCTATGCAACTACGTGGCTCGGTTTAATAACATCGTGGTTAAGATCCCTCAGCTGGATGAAGGAGTTATTGTCTATGCTGCACAACTCAACATTAAACCCTTAGGAGATTTCTTCCAATCGCTTACGAAGAGCAAGCCAAAGACCCTAGCCGACTTCTACAACAAAACCCAGAAGTATATCGACCAGGAAGATAACATTCGTGCTACGCACGATGCTGACCGAGAAAGGTTTAGCAGAAAGTAGGATAAGGAGAAATTGTCCATAAAAGATTGCCTCAGTAAAGGATGTCAAATAAGATAGAAGGGGAGAGCTCTAGGAAGAAGAAGCGCCAAGCAAGCTATGACCCTCTCTCCCCTCCCATTTACAACCAGTATATGCCTCTGAATAGGCCCATAGCCCAAGTCTATTCCAAAGTAAAGCACCGAAACTTACTATAGAGGCCATAGAAAATGCGAGGAAACCCTAGTCATCAGAACTCTGACAAATACCATCAGTCCCACAATGACCACGGCCATACAAATAAAGAGTGCTTCCATTTGAAGAACACCATCGAATACGCCGTTCAACGAGGCTTCTTCAATGAATATATGGCCCATTGGAGGAATGAAAACAGTTCAGACGATGACACTAACAAAGCACCTCAAATGCGACGGACCGAGGATGCCTAAGAGGAGCGAAATAACAACCACCGCAATGATTGCGCCCCCAATAGCATCATAAATGTAAATATGGGGGGCCTATACCCTAGGAGCCGGCTGAGCACTAGCAACTTAATTAACACCCAATCAGAGGTACTGGCAGTTAGGGAGAAGAGATAGAAGTTGGACACTTCCATCTCCTTCTCTAACACTGACCTTGAAGGGGTCGACGCTCCCTACCAAGATACCTTGGTGATTAGGGTGAGGATCTCAAAATTTGAGGTCTTGAAGATTATGGTAGACACTAGTAACTCCACCGATATACTCCTCCTCCACATATATGACAAGATGAAGAAGAAGTTACCAATAAAGATGAAGTCATACTACCACAATCTGATCGACTTTAACAGTTTCACTGTCTAAGCTAAAGGCATCATCACACTAGACATAGAACTTGGTGATGATGACCTTGTAGCACAACAACTCATGGAGTCCATTGTGATCAATTGTCCCTCCCCTTATAATGCGTTCTTGAGAAGACCAAGCCTAAACGCATTTGAGACCTAAACGCATTTGGGATAATCACATCCTTCCTATACCTGAAGGCCAAATTCTCAATGCCCACAGAGGTCAGAGTATGCAGGTATGATTAGAAGCTCTTACGAAGCTATATGTTAAGGCGGCCAAAGGTGATGGCGTCTTCGCCCTATAGATAAGCTTGCAGGAGAGAGCGGTTGAAAGGGGAGAGCTCGAAGAAAAAATGAAAGATGTCTAGATCGGCACTTCTCCCCACCAAACTACGAAAGTCAGGATTAAGACCCCAGTCAAAGTGAAGGACAAAATCATTGCCCTCCTACAGGCAAATTTAGATAGGTTCGCCTGGTTAGCGTCATTCATGCCCAGAATTTCTCCCAACCTGGTATCCCACAGCCTCAACATCGATACCATAACACAGCCTATCAAACAAATAAAAAAATACATTTCTCCTTAAAACAGTAGGCCGCAATCGAGGAGAAAGTACAGAAGCTGCTCAAAGCCGGCTTCATGAGAGAGGAAAAGTACTTGATGTAGCTGGTGAACATGGTACTAGTTATGAAGTAAAATGGGAAGTGGCGCATGTATGTCGATTATACCAACCTCAACAAAGCCTACCCCAAAGATTGTTTTCCCTTCCCTAGAATCGACCAGCTCGTCGACTCTATGTTAAGATACGCCTTACTAAGCTTTATGGATGCCTTCTCGAGATACCACTAGATCAAAATAGACCCAAAGGATGAAGTCCATGCCTCCTTGATCACCAACTAGAGCACATACTGCTACACTGTAATGCCATTCGGACTGAAAAACGCTAGGGCCACATAACAGCAAATGGTGACAAGATTGTTCATGCCTCATATTAGGCGCAATATGGAGGTGTACATCAATGACATGATTGTCAAGAGCTAGAAGCCGGTCAATCATGTCAAGGATCTCCAAGAAGCCTTCGACCAAATGCGCACGTACGAGTTGAAGCTGAACCCCCAAAAGTACATCTTTGGCATCGGCTCTGGTAAGTTCTTCAGATTTCTAGCCACCCAAAGAGGTATTAAGGCCAACCCCGAGAAGATCATGGCCATTAAGGGAATGAAGCATCCAACTTTATTTTGAGGCGTATAAAACCTCACTGGCTATCCTAAGCAGATTCATTTCGAAAAGCGCTGATAGATGCACCAAGTTATTCAAAATCCTCAAAAACCTAAAGGGTTTTGAATGGACTCCGAAGTATGTTACCGCTTTTCAACAGCTCTAGGACTTCCTTACTCATTCACCAGTCCTCTTTAAGTCTGTCACAGGGGAGGCCCTATTCTTGTACCTTGCCATAAGTAGCCAGACACTCTCCTCTATACTAGTTAGAGTAGAGGGAAGAGAACATAAGCTGATGTATTGCGTCAGCCACATACTTCATGGGCCTAAGGTTAGGTACACTCGGGCAAAAAAAATTCACTCTAGTAATTGTCATCACTGCCCAACGATTGAGGCCCTACTTCTAGGCACACCAGGTTATCATACTGATGAATCAACCACTACGTACCATGTTATAGAAGCCTGACGTATCAAGACAGATGATGAAGTACGTAATGGAGTTGAGCGCATGCAGAATCCAGTACCAACTACGAATGGCCTATAAGGCACAAGTGGTGGCCAACTTCGTAGAAAAATACACAGAAGAGGATGAAGCACCCCCGGACAGTGACAAACCAATGTGCACCCTCTACGTAGATGGCTCTTCCTCCTTGGAGGATAGTGGCGCAGGCTTGGTTTTAACCGACTTACATTAAGTCACCATTTACTATATCTTCAAGTTCGAATTCGATTCCAATAACAACGAATTCGAATATGAGGCGCCCATCACCGGTCTCAAACTAACCAAGGAGATCGGAGCGAAGTAATTGCAAATCTTCTCGAACTCTATGCTAGTCGTCCAGCAGGTCCAAGGCAAATATGAAGCTAGAGACGACACTATGGTAAGGTACCTCGAGAAAGTGAAGAGCCTCCTAGCAAAGTTCCCTTCCTGGGACATCATAAAGATCCCTCGACTGGAAAATTCTGCTACAAAATGGCTATCCAAGTTGGCCTCCACGAGCATACAGAAGCCTAAGATGAAGGAAAACAAGATCTTCATAGAATACCTGTTACAAAAAAGCGTAGCTCCAAGCTCAGCTGAAGTTCTAGAACTGACTACGACCATACTTGAACTGAGCTGGATGGATCCCATCTAGAGCTACTTGGAGGAAGGTACGTTGCCAAAAGACAAGAGGGATTCAAAGAAACTTCGATACCATGCCACCAATTACACACTAATCAGTGGCGTCTTATATCGCAAGGGAGTCTACCTCCCCTTGCTCCAATGTCTCCGAGAAGGGGAAGGACTACGCATCATGGAGGAGCTATACGCCAAAGTGTGCTACAATCATATTCAGTCCCAAGCCTTGTATCTTTGGGCGTTATGGCTCGAATATTACTGGCCTATCATGAGGTAAGACGTAAAGGCCGTAGCCCAAAAGTGCCTACAGTGTTAGAAGTACGCCCTAATCAATCATACGCCCAGCACCGCCCTCCAACCCCTAGCGAGCCTATGGTTGTTTACACAATGGGGTATCGATATCCTTAACGCCTTCTCGAAAGCATCAAGAGGATGGTAGTTCATAATTGTCGCCGTCAACTACTTCATGAAGTAGGTAAAGGCTGGAACCGTAGCCAGAATCATAGAAAAGAGCGTGGAATCCTTTGTCAGAAACAACATTCTCTCCCAGTTTGGAGTTCCCCACACACTAATCACGGATAATGGCCGACAGTTTGATAACCCTAAGTTCAAGGACTTCTACACCAAATACCACATCACCCTACACTTTACCTCTGTTGCCCACCCTCAATCAAACAAACAAGTGGAGGCAACCAATCGGGTCATTTTAGATAACCTAACGAAGCACATCAATCGGTCTCACGATGCCTAGGCCAACGAGCTGCCCAATATCTTATGGGGATATAAGACCATACATTGTACTTCAATGGGCAAAACCCCCTTCTAGCTGGCTTTCTATTCGAAAGCCTTGCTCCCTATCAAACTTAAGCTCCCCAATATCCAAACTCGAAGTTTCGATGCTGACTTAAATGATTCATTTCTGTAGGTAAGCGTCGATACAATCGAGGAAATCAGAGACCTTACTGCTGCTCGAGTTATTGCATATCAACATCGAGCCGCCCAGTATTATGATCAAAAGGTCTGAGATAAGGAGTTCAAGGTTAGTAACCTTGTGTATCGAAATTTAAAGGCCACTAGTTCACGAGAAGGGTAAGGCAAGCTAGCACCCAATTGGGAAGACCCAGTCAGAGTTAGGGAGAGACTAGGTAATGGAACATATAGGTTGGAAAGATTGGATGGCAAGTTTATCCTACGTTCATTGGACACTGATAATCTATGCCTCTATTATGGTTAGAATTTCATCATGTACATTTTTCTTTCGATTGTGTCGAAATAAAAGTTCTCAATTGATTGCATACTTTTATCTCTCTCTCCCTTTGTTTCTACACATAAATAGTCACTTAAGCAGGTCAAAATGCTACTGATCTGACCCCCTTAGGGCAACCTCAACAAGGGGAAACACCCTTTGCACTGAGGAACTCCCTAATAAGGCAGGTCAGAATGCCACCTACCTAACCCTCTTAGGGTAACCTCAGCAAAGGGAAACATCCCTTGTACAAAGGAACCCCTACGAATAGGGTAAGTAGAAATGCCACCGACCTGACCCCCTTAGGGTAACCTCGGTAAGGGGAAACACCCCTTGCACTGAGGAACTCCCTAACAGGGTAGGTCGGAACACCACCAACTTGACCCCCTTAGGGTAACCTTAGCAAGAGGAAACACCCCTTTCACTGAGGAACTCATACGAGCAGAATAGTTCGGAACACCACCAACCTGACCCCTATAAGGTAACCTCGACAAGGGTAAAAAGCCCCTGCACGAAGGAACTCCCCCAATAGAACTGTAACTAAGGGTCAACAAAATTTAAAGAAAGACAGAAAATAGCTAAGGATGTTAGAAAAAATTCATTTATTTCTTCCATAGATGTTTAGTTACAGAGCAAAGGTCGACATTTCGACCTTAATTACATTAAGTTAAAAGAGAGAGAGAGAGAGAGAGAGAGAGAGAGAGAGAGAGAGAACCCTTCTACTACCTTAGATCAGCTAACTCTGGTAACTCTAAAAAATCTAAAGCGTCTATCCATTCTAAGCGTTGATCCACAGGTACTTCAAACGACTGGCCTTGAGTTGGAGGGGGACCTAAGAGATGTAAACCAAGAACAACCAGACCCCCACAATTAGATCTTCCCTAGGGATAGCTTTTAAGGTAGTCTCTTGTTGGGTTGTTAAAGCAGGGTTGAATATAGAGGCGCCTTGCCCCGCCTCGGCAATAGAAGATGCGCCCGCATCTTTGTCGACCACCTGGACGAACTATTTTTCTCTTGTTAGGGCTTCTCTCTTCTCAATGAAAGTTGGGGAGTTCAGGAAATCGAGGAAGTTAATGTCTAAGTCTAGATAATGGGAGAGAATTCCCTTCCTAGTGAAGCAAGCAAAGTCAATGGAAAGGTCCTCTAACTCTTCTAGCCACTCCTTGATGGTCTTGTAGTCGACAGCCACCTTCCTAACAGTAGCATTGCTAAGGACTTCCCCACTCTTTATCTTGGAGATAATCTCCTCCATCTCCAAAACTCTACCCTACAGCTCCCCAACCTGTTGCTCCAAAGTGACCTTCAAATCGGCTAGCTATAAGGACGTAGCCTTAACACCTTCACACTCGGATGCCTTTATCGCCAACTCGATTTCTAGCCTAGCTACGGAAGCCTTCAACTCAGCATTCTCCCTTTCAAGTCGGGCCTTGGCTTCGCCTTCCTCATCCAACTTCTGAGAGAGACAAGCCCTCGTCTTCTACTCGTTCTCTAGCCGAGCCTTGAACTCCGTAACCCTCTAGGCCGCTCTCTCCACTTTGCCCCTCTCCTACTCAGCATGCTTAAGTCTCGCCTAAAGTCTCACTACCTGTACAATAGAGTAACTCAGGCACTTATTAGCTTGAGTGAATTTTGTCGAGTACCTCTTACTAGAAATCTTTGCCTCTAGCAAGCACTTCTTCTGCTCATGTAACTCCTCCCACGACCCTGTTACCTCTTTTTTAGCGGCATGAGAGTTGCTCAACTCAAGGAGCACTTAGTTGTGGTACTGTAAGATGAAAATGAAACCCATAAGTTAGTATACGATACTATAATACAACACCACAATAGCAAGGAAAACCTACCTACTACATCAGCGTACTCAAGTGGCCTGTAGTCTATATGGGGTTGCCCTCGCCCTCTTAGGAGATCCTCTCTGAGACATCCGAGTCACTAGGGATGTAAGACCCCATCGAAGCTTAATAGCTGAAGGTCCGGTGCTGTAATGTTAGTTCGCCGACATAAACCTCCCACTTCGGCCTCAAGATCTTCCCCCAAGCCTTCTTCGTTTCCGACTCAGCCCCCCCCCCCCCCCCCCCCCCCCCCTTCAACGCCTCATCCTAGGAAGTGTATGGCGCTTCTATGAATGAATTCGACCCTAGCCCCATCTTTCATAAGTTGTTGAGAACATCTAAAAAGTCATCCCCCACATTATCCATGCATTGGTAAGGATGAGCCAGAGGCCACTCATTCCAGTTTCCCCTTACCATGGGCCCGTACTTCTTCGCCCCTGAACCTGGCTCCCTGAGTACCTCGAGAGCTTTATACTTCTTACCTACGGCTGCAGGTTGAGCGGCCACCTCCCCAATCTCTCCTTCTATTGCCCTTGGAGGAGAAAGCACCAGTACATCGAGCCCCTCCACTTCGAGACCTTCATCGCCTATGATGATTAGCTCAAACGATTGGATGAGGATAGGAGTGGGTAGAGCCATGCTCAAAGGCTCCATGTCCACAGGCTTATCATGAATGCCAAGGGGAATCCCTTGTAGCACAAACTTTAGCCGTAACTTGCTGGTCTCACCTAGCCCCAGCTTCTATCTTTCTATCTTCCCCATTAGCTAGGCCACCTTAGATTGTACCTGACGCCGGTTCATCAAGTTGTCCACAGATGAACGAGACATCCTCGAGGCCAATCCCTTACCTGGAAGAAGACTGATCTAAAGGTTAGAAAAAGAAAACAAAGATAAATCAAAAGAAACTACCACTACCATTTACAAAACACCATAGTAACTAGCACAACCAAGGAAGTTCTCCTATCCTACAAGCGTTAGATAAAGCAACCCAACACTAGCACAACAAACAAGCGCGTAAAAATGAACCAGTACCTTCAACCCACTTCTTCGCCATAGCGTTATTCATGGTAGGGAAGAGCTTGGAGATCAGGCACCGGAAATACCTTTCTACAATCTCCGCAGCATTGATCTCCTGACTACCTCTCAGCTCTATGAAAGCTAAGATCTCCTGGACAGCCTCGAAGTCGCTCAGCCCAAGCCTCTTCTCACCTCTACTATGGACCATTCCGATCCATCAAGTCTAAAAGTTTGCCTCTTCGAGCAACTTTACTGCCACATATTCATCCTACTAGCCTTTGACCAAATTGACAAGGCCATAAAACAACTTCTTTCCTGGGCACAGCTGGAGGTAAGGCCAACCCCAATACTCTTCCACATGTATAAGTGGTAAAAGAGCTCAGGAGTGGCCCTTATCAACAAGTATTCGCAGAGCGCCTGGAATGCCTTCAACACCCTCTACCCATTACAAGGGACCTGCAACAAGCTACAACGGTAGTAATCGAAAAACTTCCTCTCAAGACAACTTAAGGGAGGCGCTACCAAAACTCTAAGTGAAGAACACTATGCTAAACTTAATAGGGGGGTGAATTGAGTTTAAGGACAAACTACAATTATTTTCTGATATAAATAACTAAAAGCAATAATAAGAGTAATCAAAGCAACAATAGAATGATAATAAGTGCAGAAATTAAAAGAGATAGGGATAAAGAAGATCAAGCCCAGATATAACATGGAGTTTGAACCACTCCGTAGTCTCCACAGACACACAATGCCTCCAACTGAAGACTTCACACCACTTTATTGATTTCTCAATCCAAGCTCCAAGAGCTACACAAACACAAACTTAATTACACAAGTTTCACACTCACAACTCTCAACACAAATCACAATCTCATCTCTCAACACAAATAACAATCTCAATCTCAACTCACAATACAAAAACTCAATCTCAAGAATTATTAGTGTAATGCTTTTAACTCTCAATACTTACAACTAATAGCTCATAAGCACTACACTTCAAATCTCTCTAAATATTAATAATTTATGGTACAAGAGACAATAAGAATACAAGAGAATATTAAAATATTGCAGCAAAAGATCAGTTCCCTTATTTCCTTGGTCGGGTTGTTGAGCATTTATATAATCCTATTCATTTCTTCCCGTTATAATGCATTCAATACTCTAACAGCTAGTTAAATCTGACTTACCGACAAGCCAGTAAAAATTACTCTACCGACAAGTGAACCAACAAGCCAGTTCTTCCAGGTCAGTAAGCTTTTCTTTGTGTTTTCCAAAATTTTATACCGTTAGCCTAATTCTTCCTTGAGTCGTTAACCCGGTAGGCTAAATATCACTTAAAAATTCTTTTAACACACAATAAACGAATACTCTTTACTATATAACTTCAAGATCATTTGATCACTACTGCAAAAGATTAAATTTCTTGTAGAGATAATTAATATATTTAATCATTCAGCAAGCTAATTGAACTTATTCAATTATCTCAAAATAATTAAATAATACTTAGTTTAATCATCCACTTGTTTTTTTTTTCTTTTCAAAAACAACATATTTAGATATACGTTTTTTGTTTTGTTTTCATCAAAATCAAATAATGAACCTTAGGTTCAACACCAAGCACTTCTCGAAAACCGCGAAGCGCCTCCCCAAGAGAAAGGCCACCTATTCGTCCCTGCGCGGCAGCCTAATATGCTACCCGACAATCGCTCCTATGAAGAAGTTGCTAATGACCTAACTAGGGGCAGATTCCCTACTTTTACTTATACAGGCGTTAAGCCCCTTGCCTGTACGAGAGCGTCGAATAAATCCTTTACGAAGGGCAAGGGAATATCCACATATACAACTTTGAGGATGGCATTAATGATTTTAGCCCTATCCAACGCTTCCATTACCATCCTTATAGGTTAGTTAAGTTGTGCTCATGACAACGCTTCGCCCTTCTATGCCTGAGGAGGGCCACTCCTTATAGAGTCTGAACTAGGTAAGTTATGGTGAAGAAGAGCAAGCCCAACCTTTATTGGTAGACATGATGGTGATTCTTGAAAGAAAAATGGAAACTTCTAAAGAAGGTTTGAGAATTCGAGCATAAAGCAAAAAATTACGATGACTAGGCAAAAGATTGAGGAAAAGTGCTCTCTCTCTCTGTGTAATACCCCCATTCATAGGTAAACTGCCTAGGAAGTTGTACTGGTGGCTACGGGGATCCGTACAAGTATGAATCCCTTGAAATGTTGCATAGCAAGCACATGGAAAGCACTTCAATCAAATGATCAGCTTTAAAAGATAAAAAGCATGTAACTGCACACTAGCCTGCTGTAGCACGACATCTGTCATGTCACATTTAATGTACGGAATATAGGCAGGCAAAAGTCACATTTTGAAAAATTCCTTCTACAAGAAGTTTCTTCAAGGCCCATCCAACTCCTATCTGGTCAACATGGCTAAGACATGATGCCATGAGTTGCAAAAGTGTCTTACTCTAACACCCAAACCTAAGCATCACTCAAGTCTTCAATACTTCGCCCCATAACGACTACTAATCACCCCTACTAACCTACTAATATGAAGCAAGTGCACCTATCAGTTTTAATATAGCGAATGTGAGTCCGAGTTGATCCCTTAGAGACTTCGAGTACTAATATTAACCTTAGCTTTATTATCTAACCGGAAAATTATGAAAGTTTGAATTAATTAAAAATACTAAAATTAACAAACTACTTTAATTAAAAGACTTAATTAAGCAATTGAAAAAAAAAAACAATAATAAAATCAAGAACGACTTCAAGAAAGTAATAACGTATTTAAGAATTATTTCCCCTAAAGTTAATCATGTGATCGCTTAAAATATATTCATTTCAGTTTCTATTATTCTTGACTGGAGGGATTCACAACTAAAATTAATACATTTCTCAAGCATATTAACCCTAATCCTAAATTATTTACCGGAATCTCTTCACTTAGTAATATAATTTAGAATTGCATTAATGTATAATGAATTCCTATACAATTAATTAACTTTTCGGAAGAAACATATATCTTATCTCTAAGTATACATGTAATTCTCTTCAATTATGTAAAGATCTAATTACACATGCAATTTCTCAATCAACATGCATAATATCATATAATGATACTCTAGAAATATCAATCAATAATTAAACGACATAATTGAATCAAGTAAAAATAGAAACTTTATTGAAATTTTTAAATCAATCCAAGAATCACATGAAACCCTAGGTTCTATAATCCTAAATACTCAAATTCTAAGCTATCATAATGAATTTAAGAACGAGTTTCATCAATAATATAAAATAAAACATGGAAACCCCTTTTGATTTATGAACAATCTCTCTAATCTTGAAGTTGATGTTGTTTCCCTCTTTCTTGATGTTGTTCCGCCTCTTTCTTGATGTTCTCCTTAAGTCTCTTTCTCTTCTCTTGTGTCTATCTGTTTCTGTAATGTCTCCCATGTCTTTTGAAACCCTAATATGTCCTTTTATAGTGTATCAAAAGGATTCTGTTTTCGTCACCAGACACGACCTGGGACATGACCGTGTCCCCAAGTCGTGTAACTTTGTGCACTAAGGCAAAATTTTCTACATAACTTCAAAATTTCATAACTTCAAAATTTCATAACTTCTTCATTTGAACTCCGATTTGAGTGAAATTTGATTCCTTTTCTTCGTTTTCGATCATAGAACGCGTTCAAACCTAGAAATCAAAATTTTACTCAATTAAGTATTAATTTCTTTAAAGAAAACAAAAAATGTGAGGAAAATACTATAAAATCACCCTATGAAATATGTTTAAAATTAGAATTATCAAATTTCCGTACACTTGAGCATTTGCTTGTCCTCAAGCAAATAAATCAAAACAAAACTTTCAGGAAAAGAAACGCTAAACAAAATTTATCATTATTTAAGAAATCGGTGAACAAATACACTTGACCCGAAGAAAAATAAGCAAATCATTCTCAACTAACTTGCAATAATAAAGTCAAACAATTTCATCTGACCATATTCGAATGCTCCAACAATACTTAATACTAGAGTTCACTAGTTAATTTATGAAAATCAAAGTTTACTTAAGTCATTTAACCAAAGATTCTTAAACTAAAAGTTAGATTTAACATCTCGCCAACCGAGAAAAAGTCATAAAAATTTTGTCCATTTGACTAAAGTGTATACAATTCTCTTTTTCATCTCACTGAGCACCATAATCTAAAACAAACACATTTTATATCCACTCATCCTCTAATCATCCCTCTAGTTCATTCTTTTGTTGAGAGGTTTTTTTAAATTTACCTTATTTAAGCACAATTGCGTTGGTAGCGGGAAAGAATCTCGCTCTTCTGACTGACCGAGACCGATCCATACTAACTTATTCCTTATATTGATAGCGGGAAAGAACCTTACTCTTTTGACGGACCAAGACCAATCCATATCAATTTTTTTTTTTCATTTAAATTAGCATTGGGACTCAATCTCGCTCTTCTGAAGAATCAAGACGAATCCTTACCAATTTTTCTATTCATACACTTGTTATTACTTTTGACCTCCAATCATTGTGATTTTTTAGGGGTTTCTCAAAAGAAGAATTTCATTTGTTTGTTTGCTAAAAATTATAGGACTCTTAAAAATTTCTAAGAGAAGGGTATACATAAAAGTAAATTTAAAAATAACCATGACTAACTCTCAACTAGTGATGTTGCTCTAATCTCAAATCTTAAAATCCTAAGCTAAATAACTCGTAACTTGGCCCTTCACAAATTTGACTAATCAATTCTAGTAAAGTATAATAAGATCAATAATAATCAAGATGAAATAGTTAATTTGGCGAAACACTTGTTAATCACCTATTGCAAGTTAACTTTAAAATTAATTGAGTTAAATGTGAATAATTGGTCTCCTAAACAGTAACAAATTCATATATATCCTTTCCCCACACTTAATAATGTACATTGTCCCCAATGTACGACTAAGAAAGCATAATAGCAAGATATCAAACAGGAGAAAAAACATCATAGGGAAAAAGGAAATACATGTATTGAAAAAGAAACTAATATTTCTCTGCCTTGAAGCACAAGATATTCTAGTGGTGAAAGAGTGGCTGGTAGCTCGATAAGAGTGCCCCCATGATTAGAACATGATGTAACAGATGTGGACCTCCTTCAAACAATCTACTTTTCATGATTTTTCATTGACGACTTGAGAAGGAACATTGAATCGGGTTGGATTTGATGAAAAGTAAATCGTGAAGAGAAGAAGAAGAGAAGAGAAGAGAAAAGAAATATGTGTTGATGTGTGGAAGTGTGTGAGAGAATGTGTTTAATTTAAATAAAACGAGCATGTGCAAAAATCGTGTAAGTTTGGGTCGACACGGGCTTGGACACGACCGTGTTCCTTGCCCGTGTAACAATCTGTGTGAGTCGTGTGGAGTCTGGTCAGACACGAGTTGGGACACAACTGTATCCCTTGCCCGTATAACTTTTTTTCCCTTTTTTTCATGAATTTAATTTAAAAATAAAAGAAACTTAAAGAAATAAAAGTAATTAAACTACAAAAATAAGAAAAAGAAAACTAAAGAGAAGAATAAAAAATGAAATTAAAAGGGAAAAGCCTATGACTAAAATTAAAACAAATAAAAGAAGCAAAGCAAAGTTAGATAAAAGAAAAATAAAATGAAATAAACTTAAAGAACTAAAAGTGTAAGCAAAGTTAGACATAGGTTGCCTCCCAAGAAGCGTTATAGTTAACGTCGACAGCTCGACAAGATATATCTTCTCATGATAGTTCTTCATCCAGATGGAAATAGAACTCCTCCTGTATCTCGCTTTCGAACTCTCCATACACGTGTAGATTTACCCTTCGGCCATCGACCTTGCCCGTTCCATTTCATTGGTGCATAACTTCCATAGTTTCTCTTCTTATCATGCCACTTATCAAATTCATGTAGCCTAAACTTCTTCATTTTGTCTGCTTTTAGCTTAGATTCGGTTGTCATTGGGAGTTTTGAACTTTTCACCGTAAAGATATGTTTCAAATGATTTCTTGACAGTTTTCGTTCCAAAATTGGTGGCTTCTCTTTGAAAGATTTTAACGTAAGATCCTTTGGCTTGTGGAATGGATTAATCCCCTTCTCGTCCACAATGGATTCATAAACTTCTATTTGAGCTGCCACTTCTACACAATTAGGGTTAATCACCAAATTTTCATCTCCCTTTTGCAAGCAATAGCTTAAGGAATCCTTGGCAAGTGTTTCCTGCATATATGTAGATGTAATGACATTAGTGGCATTAACATTGTGACTTATGTCCTTATTAGCTTAAGCCTATGAAGTACTTTAACAGTCATAAACTATAAAATAAAAATAAAATAGATACGTCCTAAATATTAGAGATACGTCAGGCACGACAGCTCCACTCTCCCATATTTGCGAGAGAAGATTTCTCCCGCCAACTGATCTCCAACGGCCAGCTTTACTCTACTATAAATATCAGGCATCTACTCATTGGTAAGGCATAAATTCTGCATTCTAAGCCTACACGTCAAGTATTGTATTCTATCAAAAGCCCATTGCTAACTTAAGTATCAAAGTAACCACGCTAGACAACCTCCCGATGTCCCCTCACTATACATTGTTTTGTAGGTTCAGTACGTGCAGACCCAACACGTGCAGACCTTAATTAATTATCACAAAAATTGAGAAACAACGCATACAATTAAATGTATATCATATTTCTAAAATACGATATAGGTACAAATACCTATGTCACATTTCAGATATACAAGATAGATTTAGTAAATTAATAATATTTTTCAGATAATTAATAAATATATAATATTTATTACATATAATGGTAAATAAGTAAAATTCTCTACATTTCTCAAAACCTTATGTATTATTTATAGATTTTTTTTTTTTAAGGCACACGCATTGCCGGTGCATTTTCCTTTAAAATATTTGCAACATAAATAAGATCCACGAAACTAATTAACATATCCATTATTATACGTTATCGATTAACACGCCACTTTCTTTTATCCTTAATAATACACATCACACTCGTTTAACATATTCCTTGTATCAACATCTCAAATTTTGATTCTTGAATACCGATTGGGACAATCTTTTAGGAGAATTGCATTGGGTTGAAGCAATCGCTCCATGTTCACACCGACAAGCGTACAGGAAAGTTGACTTCTTAGCAGTTTTTTTGGCTGGTAAGCTTTAACAAAACTGAAAAATTGTCATCCTTTATCGTTAGTCCACACTCCACAAGACTTTATTCTTGACGTTGATTAGACCGCCATTAGTGCAAAGTTTGTTCTTTCTCTACACTCCTTGGTCCCCATCTCGTGCATGTGTTAATATTGAAAATCAGAGGATTGATTGCAGCTATGAAGAAAGAAATCAGAACCCAACCCAGATTCCATTTCATGTTCGAGAACTGAAGAAAGAAAGGGAAGGAAGATCCTGAATTATAGATATTCGTGACCCCATCACCCAGAAATTTGTCTAACTTTGTATCTTATCTACTATCCAATGAGTGGACTTGTTTCTACTGTATAGACCCCAATCAAAAGATCTTACTCAATACATATGACCCCAGTCCCCATACCGTATGGCATAATGCAATCTTCAGGATCTGCAAAACGTGAAAATCATCAATCAGCACTATACCAACGCATTCTAGTGAGTGGTTTGAATTCAAAAGATATAGTAAAAATGTCCTTAGAATCTATGGAAAATGTAAGTGACTCCAAGTTCTTCGAAGTTGATTACTTAATAATCAATATTTCGCGACAACATTGTTTTAGGAAAACATGGTCGAATTGATCTAAACTGTAAATCAAAGTCGAATTAAATGGACTTAATCCAAGTTATAAATTTGGTTGCGTTCAATTATTTTAGGAACACTTTACAAATACATCATAATAATTGCAAGGCCCAAAAAATTATACTTTATCCAAAATTTCTGTTTATTTATTGCTTTTCCATGGATACAGTTTATGATTAAATAATTCATGAGAGAGTATCTTAATAGTTAAAGTTTTAATTTTCTATGTTGGAAAACCTGGATTCAAACTTCACCAGGAACAGGACAAAGGAAGATAATTCTCCTTATCAATCTCTTGGGTTTGTGGCAAAAATTAATAAAAAAAAAAAAAAAAAATCTTGGGCAAGCATGTATTCTACTTTCTTTAACTCACCATAGACAATCATCTATCCCTCTTCTACCACACTATCAGAAAAAAATAAAATAAAATAAAATAAAGGAAAAGTACAAGTTGCTATTGTTAGAATTTATTTGGTCCTGTAGGTCCTGTTTCCTAGCTATTAATATATATGTGGTTGATCGAAGACCCGTCGGTATTGGAAGAAGTTCGAGGGCGATCGGATTGGGATCTCAATGATCGTATTTTTGCCGACGGAACACAAGACCAAATATTAACTGGTGCTTTTCAAGAATGCTTTGTCCCGGACCATAGTCCTATAGGCAACGCATGTGAAGGAAATTGCCGGCATGTGACTTATCTGATAGCATTATCTTATTTAATAATTTTATATATAACATAAAGTTTTGGACAAAAATCACGTGATATTCTCTTACTAGTGATGAGCATTGATTACATGGAGGAATTTACGGTGTACACGTACTCGGTGACTCTTGAGAAATTGAAGTTATGGACGTATTGGGTTCACTTCGTTGGAGATCAGATGAGCAACCTCTTAATTCTAAATTCTTATTTTATTTGGAGGAGAATTTTGATGTGGTGGTACTAGGTATATACGCCGCAGCGCAGGTATTTACTTCTAGTTTTCGAAAAGCTTGTTTCAACAAGGTAAAAGTTATATAAAAGTATAGATACTTATCTTAAAGCCCTAAAAATAAGTAAAAACGCTAGTGTAGATATTTACTCTTCCATTGTTTGGCTTATATAAATATTAACAACTGTATACTGTAAATAAAAATTCGATTTAGCTCGAAACATTAAGTATCGAGCAATTTAATGAACTCATCACCATGAATCTAATCAATATATGTTAGGGATATACATGATAGATTTCCATAGAGTTAGTTGAAGTTGTAGTGTCCATAATTGTAAGTCCCTAGCTAGTTTAGTTGAATGATTATATTAACTTAGTTGAAAAAAAAAACAGAAGTTTTAATTATTTGTTTATCTGAAAAAACTGATAAGGAAAACGCTCAAAAATAAAGATTAATTACATTTCATGGCATGTGACTCGCTCTTTAATTGAAAATCATTTCTTTTTACCTATTACATTTATTTGAATACAGTTGCTCAAAAAAAATTTATTAGTATACTCAAGCCCATGATGTGCTTAAGCCTCAAGCTTCCTATACATCTAGCTTCTTAACCACCAACTTTACAGGTGATGTTGTTAGAAAAGATGGTAGCTAGGGAAGTACAAAGTAGTAAATGAGTTCTCATTGCCAATGTTAACAATCAACTTCAGAAAGAGTAAACTTAATATTAGTTCTCTTTTTCTCACTCAAAATACTCTTTAACAAACCCTAGTATAAGGAAGTGACCACCCCTCATTTCTAAACCTCTTCCTTTCCCTTCACCATGTTCAAATCTATGGATCCACTAATATTGATTTTAATATCCATATATCTACTATTTCTATATTTAGATATGGTTTTTTTCTTTTTTTCTATTGTTACCATCATTAACATCTATGACATTACACTTCCACCTTCATTAGTTTATATGTAGATATAATTAGTTTGAAGTTGTAAGGATCAACCTGATATTAGTTTAACAATAATATCTACAATAAGTGGTTTTTTATATGTTATATTTGTTTTTCATTTTGTTTGCCATTGTTCTATTATTACAACCAAAGGAAGATCAGTGTGACATCTACTGTGGTTAAAAGAATTTAGCATGTAAATGTACACTTTAGTTCTAGATTCATAATAGATCTAACCAAATTTGGTATTGAAACTACTATTAGAAGAAACATTAGAAATAGAAATAACGAGAAATAGTAGATCTATAACAAATACAAAAGAGACAATAAAGAGATGAAAAGAGTACGAAACCCTCTTGAGTCATATGTTCGTCTTCCTCCTCCTTAGTCTTCTGGAGTCTAGGTGAATTCGAATCACCAAACCCTCACAAAACATCAAAATAGAGAACAAGTTAGTACTCTAATCATTATCAATAAAACATCAAGAGGTGACAATTAACTCAAAATACATATACGAGTAGATTGTAAGGAATTAGGGTTTCATACAATACAAGGTTGGCAAAACCCTAAGCGAGAGTTCGAGAGAAGAGAGAGAAAGCAAAAGTATATTCTAATCAAATGGAATATCTACCCTGTTGTATTACATACGTGTGGCATTAGTGAGTAGGTCAAGCCTAACATTGGTACTCTTGTCATGACAAATTCAATAAGAACTCAAATCCTTGATGAGAACATTGAAGCTTTGAATTCTAAGCAATTAACAATGCAATAAGAGATGCAAGATAAACTTCATTCACTTTTACAGTAGCTCGAAAAGTTATAGACTTTAATCATGCAAAAACAAGATGGGAATCAGAGTCTCCAAGTAGATTCTTCACTTATTAATCCGACTTCATCATCTTTCCAAGGTCTTTCTACTAACCATTTACTCAAAGGAATTAAGTTGGAGGTACCGAAGTTTAATGGTGATGATCCAATTGCTTGGATCTTCAAAGCCAATCAATTTTTTTTATTTTCATCAGATTCCTAATGAACAAAGGCTTACTATTGCCTCTTTTGCGATGGAAGATAGAGCATTATGTTAGTATCAATGTATACACTATAATCACCAACTTAGTTCATGGTAGAGATTTATTAAAGCATTGGAGGGTCAATCTAGTCCATCTGAATATTGAGGATGTTCAAGGACTATTAGCTAAGCTTACTCAACAGACTTTAGTTAAGGAAAAATAGTCTCAATTTGAAGATTTCTTGAACAGGGTAACTAGCTTATCTGATAGTTTTGTCACTAGTTGTTTCATTTCTGGTTTGAAGATGAACATTCGTAGAGATGTTTTATTAGCTACGCCTAAATCACTAACTCAAACTGTTTCAATAGCCAAAATGCTTGAAGCCAAACTCTCTTACCATTTTTCCTTTAAGAAACCATTTATCTCCACTTCCAAACCTTCTACTTTGAAATTTTCTAAACCTTCATTCCCTTCAACCTCACCTACATCATCTTCATCTACACCTCAATCTTTAACTTTACCTTCACTATTACCTACTCCTAAACCTACTTTACCCATTAAAAGAATGACACAAGATGAACTATAAGCACATCGTGATAAAGGCATATGCTATCACTGTGATGAAAAGTACCATGGGGGACATAAGTGCAAAGCTAAATTCTTGTTGCTCATACAAGAAGACAACAATGATTCAAAAGTTTTGCAAGATGATTCGGTTAAAGTTAAGGATTAGGAGATTGCTAATGGATAAAAGTTTCTTTCCATTAGTTATCATTCTCTTTATGGTGACAAGGTGCCTAAGACTTTGAAATTTCAAGGTCTTATAAATAAATAACAGGTTCATACATTGGTTAACAGTAGTAGCACTCACAGTTTTATGCAACAAAGACTAGTGAAGCATCTGGGTTTGACTATTAAATCATCTCCTAAATTTCAAATGATGATTGGCAATGGCTAGAAGTTGGTTTATGAAAGGCGTTGTGTGTATGTTCCACTACTTATTCAAGGAGTGGAATTTTTCGAAACTTTTTATTTTTTGCCTATTCAGGGGGTGGATTTGGTTTTAGGAGTTGAGTGGCTTCAACAATTGGGCCCTATCACCATTGACTACTGTAAGTTGTCTTTACAATTTTGGAAACATAGCTGTCCTATAATGTTGAAAGGTGATTATGTCCTTAAGAATTCTCTTATTTCTCCAAGCCAATTTAAACGTTTGCTTATAAATAATGCTATTGCATCTTGTTTTCAGTTGAAGGCTTAGATGGTGACTCCTAATTCAGATCAATCCAACTGCAATACGGTTCTAGAACACGTATTAGGTAAATTTGTTCATATTTTTTAAGCACCTTCATCATTGCCTCCTTTACATGATATCTAACATAGAATTCATCTTAAGGACAACAAAACCATCAATGTTAAGCCTTAACGATACCCTCGTTTTTAGAAGAACGAGATTGAGAAGCAAGTGGCAGATATGCTGAAGTAATGAGTTATTCAATATAGTATAGTCCATAATATTCTCCAGTGCTATTGGTCAAGAAGAAGGACAGTACATAGCGCTTTTGCATGGATTATAGAGCTTTGAATCATACTACTATTAAAGATAAATTCCCTATCCCTACTATTGATGAATTACTTGATGAGTTGCATGTTACCTCTATTTTTTCTAAATTAGACTTAAAGGTAAGGTATCACTAAATTCAAATGCACCCTAGTGATGTTGAGAAGATTGCTTTTCATACTCATGAAGGGCATTTTGAATTTTTAGTAATGCCATTTGGATTGAGTAATGACCTCGTTACTTTCCAAGCTATTATGAATAGGATTTTTCAACCGTATTTGAGGAAGTTTGTAATTGTGTTCTTTAATGATATATTGGTTAATAGTATGTTTGTAGAGCACCTAACTATAGTGTTACAAACACTATATGATAATAACATGTTTTTGAAGAAAAGCAAGTATACTTTTAGTTAGACTACTATAGATTACTTGGGGTACGTAGTTTCTGTGAATGGGGTGCAATCGAATCCTTCTAAGGTGAAAGCTATTACTGAGTGGCCATTACCTCATAATTTGAAGTAATTACAAGCTTTCTTGGGACTTTCTAGCTATTATAGAAGATTTATTAGAGGGTATGCTACCATTACTTCTCCACTTATTGATATGTTGCAACGAGACAATTTCAAGTAGACTAAGCAAGCTAAGGAAGCTTTTGAGAAGCTAAAGTAGTCTTTAATTTCTACTCCAATTCTAGCATTACTTGATTTTTCTACGAAGTTTATGGTAAAGAAAAATGCATCATCTATGGGGATAGGGGCTATTTTATTACAAGAAGGCTACCCTATTGCATTTTAGTAAAAAGATGCCCTCTCATATAACGAAAGCTTCAGCCTATGTTAGAGAGTTACATGCTATGGTAGAGGATACAAGGAAATAGAGACAATATTTACGAGGGTCGCACTTTATTGTCAAAACAAACCACAAAAGTTTAAAGCAACTCCTAAATCAAGTTATTCAAATTCTAAAGTAACATAAATATTTGGCTGAATTACTTAGCTATGACTATACTATAGTTTACTAGTTAGGCCAGGACAATAAAGTAGCCGTTTCTCTATCAAGGCAGTATTATATGGCCTATATGGCTTATTCTATTCCTTGATTTCAAGCAAGTAAATGATGATTTTCACAATAAAAAAAAAAAAGACTAAAGTGGGAGTTGCATTGGAAGAATGGTATTTTATTCTTCAAGGACAAGGTCTTTTTGGTGCCTACTTCAAAACTTGTACCGAAGCTTCTTTATGAGTGTCATTCTATACTCATGATAGGCCACTTTAGAGTACTTAAGACATATAAACATCTTGCTTTTGAGTTCTATTGGGAGGGAATGAAATCTGATATTAAAGCTTATGTTCAAACATGTACCATATGTCGACAAATTAAATATAGTACAAGGAGTCCATAGGGGTTATTATCCCCTTTACCAGTACCTAAACAAATATAGGAGGATATTTCCATGGATTTTGTGACTTCATTACCTAAGTCAGATGGATACTCAGTCATTCTAGTGGTTATGGACAAACTCTCTAAGTATTGTCATCTTGGTGCCTTTAAGACTAACTTTACTACTTCAAACATTGCTTCATTATTCCTTCATATGGTTGTTATGTTGCATAGGCTTCTTAGATCAATGGTTTCTAATCAAGACCTTATCTTTATTAGCCAATTCTAAAGGGAACTATTTCAATTGAGTGGCACCACCTTATCTTTCAATACTATTTATCATCCTTAATCTAATGGGAAAACTAAGGTGAACAATAAGGTCATTCAATAGTATTTGAAAGAATACGTGATGGAACATCCTTAAGATTGGGCACGTTTTTTACTATGAGCTAAGTTTGCTTATAACTCATCTTTTCATCAAGGTTCCTCTATCACAACTTTTAAGGTGGTATATGGGAGGACAGCTCCTAGGATTCTTACATATCTTAAAGACACTACTAAAGTAGAAGTAATGGAGTATGAATTATTGGTTAGGAATGAGGTGCTCCAGTTATTAAAGGAGAATTTGTTGAAGGCTCAGCAGCGTATAAAGTCTTACGTTGATAAGCCCATATCTAATGTTACATTTGAAGTAGGTGATATGGTTTATGTAAAGCTTTAACCCTATAAGCACCTTTCTCTTTCTCAGGGTTTTCACAAGCTCTCACAGAGATATTATGGTCCCTTTCAGATCATTAAGAAAGTGGCACTTTATGCTTATGAACTAGCACTACCAGACTTAGCCAAGATGCACGATGTTTTTCATGTTTCACTACTTAAAGTTGCTAAGGGTTCCACTATTTCATCATTGACTTTACCACCAGATATGTCACAAGGACACCCAGTTCTTAAGCTACTATTGATGGTAAGGACTAGACATATACAAGAGCAAGGTCAATAGGTACCTCAAGTTTTAGTCTAGTGGAAGGGTTTACTTCTAAAGGACACTTTAAGGGAAGACTTGGACACTTTCCGATAAATCTATCTGACCTATCACCTTAAGCACAAGGTCACTTTTTAAAGGATGAGGGAAGTTGTTACAACCAAAGGAAGATCAATGCAACAACCATAATGGTTAAAAGAATTTAGCATATAAATGTACACTTTAGTTCTGGAGTCATAATAGATCTAGCAAATCTAACTAGATCTGGTATTACAACTACTATTAGAACAAACATTAAAAACTGAAATAACAAGAAATAACATATCTATAACAAGTATAAAAGAGATGAAAAGGGTATGAAACCCTCTTGAGTAATCTATTCTTCTTCTTTCTCCTCAGTCTTCTAGAGTCTAGGTGAACTCAAATCACCAAACCCTCGCAAAACATCAAAATAGAGAACAAGTTAGTATTCTAATCATTATCAGTAAAACATCAAGAGGTAAATCTCAAAGAAAAATACATACATAAGTAGATCTACGAGGAATTAGAGTTTTTCACAACACAAGATTAGCAAAACCCTAAGAGAGAGTTCACTCTGATTGTATTACATGTGTGTGACATTAATGAGTGGTCTAAGCCTAACATCTATCTCTTTTATGAGATTTTCTTTTAAAAGGTTCCCTTAAATCAACTACTTTACCCACCATCAAATTTGAACTTATCAATTACAAAAATTACAATAAAGAATACTTTATTCCATTCCTCCACTAAATATAGGAAAGCTTTTGTATTTATAGTTTTTTTTTTTTCTGCTTTTCCATTTCTCATGTTTTGGTCATGAGATTGAGTACAATATATCACCATCATATCTTTCATTACATTAATGATTAGATATATCATTAGTGATTAGATATATCATTAAATTGTTGCGTCTGAAAAATACCACCAGCTCTGTTTATTTCCCACTTAACTCTTGTTATCCATGCAATCAAAATTCTTGAATGGTAGACTTCGAATGATTCCACCAATCATGCCTCTTGTTGCACATGAAACAGTTTTTCTAGAAAGAGACAATTGCAGAGAGAAACTTGAAGGGTCTAGTTTGTAAATGCTTACATTACGTCAAAATAGGGAAAAGCTTATAATAATTAAGATCACCTCAAATAAATTAAAACAAAATAAAACACAAAATAATAGTTTTGGGCAAATGAGTATGTGAAGACTTGTTTATGAACATTAGAAAAGACTAACATTTAACGGTTGAAATTCTTCAATCAATTCTTTGGGAGAGCATCGTTTTAAAACAATTTAAATTCTTAAATCAATTCTTTGAGAGAGCATCCTTTCAAAAGTAAAATTTTAAATTCAGGTCATTTTTTTTTTTAGTAGTAGTAATAGTAGTAGACAAGAGAGAGGGTAATAACTATTTATGACAAATTAAAAATAATAAGATCCGCTCTCTCAAGTGATTCATAATAAGAGAGATCTCTCCTTATCCTTCTTTTATAAAAATCTAACAAGACCAGATGGCTTGCAATATTTAAGGACATTTTCACGGATCAAATCTATCGTCATTCTAGCTACCCTATCCCTTTTCCATAGAAATAGGCTCAATTAACTCTCAAGCCATAGCGTGGAATGTAGGTCAAAGTGCACAATCAAGAGTGTTCCAACCCTCACGAATGGGCAACCTAGGAGCGGTCAACAAGCCATCGAGGTTCATACCCCTCCATTCATCGACCTTACCCTCTCCTAATAGTTGCAGTAATAATTGGAGAGGGGAAAAAAAAAGTTTAAATCTTCGGGTGAATTGATTGTACCATTAAATTCTATTTCTTTTTTCTTAAAAATACAAGTGAAAAAAATTGTAACCTATTTTAGCTTGGCTTATTATCATATTGCTTCCTGAAGGACCCAAATTGGATTTATAAAAAGCATAGCAAATCTTTTCATTAATTCTAATTAAGCTACAATTGTATATCTGATAATCTAAATTCTAATGATACGACAAAAGGTAGTTATGGATGTAAGATATATAGTAAGAAACTAATTGATTAATAGTCGAATCATTAATTTAATTAATTGTATCTTAAAGAAAATGCGTAAAACAAATAAAGAGTTGGCCTAAGCATTCTCAAAAGAATTCGAAAAATCTCTCCATGAAGCTTTATATAAAAGGCATGGTTTAACCACCTTATAACTAGACTTCTTTGCAACAAATGCTTGAGGAAAATACACACGCGTCATGACAAATGTGATCCTCTGTTTTTTTTTTTTTTTTTTTCCTCTTCCTCAAAGTGCAAATTACCATGTTCTCTTTCTCAAAGACTAGACTGAAGTTATAGGCGGAAATCAAGCATAAAAATTTGGAGCTCATGGCTCTTAAAATCAAGACAACGTAATATAAATATGCAGCATTCACGCTCCGTGGTCAAAAGAATGCTCTAAAAGTCATTAAAGCATATGATTAGTGTGTCCGATAAAGTGATCGATATGGAAGTTAAAGTTGCGAAAAGACGCAGGAAATGACTTATTTACGTAAAGAGTACATTTAAGCTTAAATCGTGGCTCAAGTCCTTTGAAGTTTCACACTCTACTCTTGAAATAAAGCTAGAATAATTCCACCTAGTATACTTTCATTGCGGTCCCTAAAAATATATTCTTTAAAGTTAGATAAAGCTAGAATAATTTCATATAATATACTTTTACTGCTGTCCCCAAAAATATATTCTCTAAAGTTATTCCTTTGAAATATTACTATGTATAATTAATGGTTAAGAGCTATAATAAAGAGCTGGATGTCATGATAATATTATGAGACATTTTTAAAATCTATATAATCCCAACTATTTATTTGTAGCTTTTTATAGAGTAATTTTAAATGATCCATTTCCTTCATTGTATGCTTGGTTTTAACCCTTCCAACATCACCAAAAAAATGTTAATATCACTTATATTTTGTGGAATAACAATTCTAAAAAACTTTATTCAAGACTACAATAATTAGCATTTCCTTACTATGACTTAAATATTAGCTATTTCTCAATCTTTTTTTTTTTCCAACCATTTATAACCTTCGCCATAACGTAACCATCAACCATTTAGCCCCAAGCACCACAATCTCAACCTAACAACCTAGGTGTCACAATCCGTAAGTTGAAAAATAGGTGGGGATGTTCAACTCGGACTTATAACGAAATTAGTGGCATTAATAGAGTAGTTTTTTCGTAAGTTAAGTATTCTCTAAAGATAAATTGAGCCTATAGTGAGCAAACAATGGTCAAGAGTTGATACTGCTCTCTTAATGATGATGATGGTAAGCCAAAACTAATTAAATAGTTGAGCCTCCAAAATATATGGGGGCCCTATGAAGGATGGGCTTGAAACTGTCTTAGGTAAACAAGAAGAGAAGTAAAGTTTATCATCTAGAATATAAGCAAAAATCAAAAGTCAAGGGATGGTTGAGTACTATACAAGCACTCTAAGATGGGTAGACTCTAGTCCTATAATAAGTAGTATCAAAATAAAATACTATAGCTTTCATTAAGCCACTTAAATGCTACTTAATGAAAGAGTAGTTCTTATAAACAGGAAGAAAGGATCATGTGGAAAAGCTCAAAGGAATTACCACCAGAGGAGTGTACATCACAAGAAGGGAAATTATGTTGTGAATCTTAGCTCATATGGTTAAGCTTAAGAGGAAAAGTGACCACAAGAGGGAGAACACCACTATGAAAGAGGCAGCCATGTTGCAAGTTGGCCTATAACAAGAATCTACTATATCTTTATAAAATGAACTTCAGTTGGTAAACCAATACCATTGAGCTACTCAACAAGGAGAGATTTTGGAGGACAAGAAGGAGGGGTAAGGGCCAAAAGATGCCTACGAAAGCCTGAAGTCTTGGTAAAGATGATATTAGGTTAATATTAGTAGCAGTTGAAGGGGTTTGTGTTTTATTGAGTGTAGGCAGTAGTAAGGTATTGGCCTCACAACAAAGGTATCATGAATTAAGGTAAAGGAGATGTCATAGTCCATGAGTTAAAATAAAAGTGAAGATGTTCAACTTAGGCTTATAATAAAGTGGATGGTATCAATGGCAATAAAGGGGCCAAGACGAAAAGAGAGTAGCGAGAGAAATGGTAATTAGCCAACAGAAGACTACTCGACCGATAAGTGAGTCTCTCATCACTCGGCAAGAACCTCTTGGCAGAACCTCTCGGCAAAAGTTGGTTAGATTACTTAACACAAGGTCCTTGGTAAGGGAATGATTAGCATCATCACAACCGAAAGTATAGATCAACGTATAACAATGCAAGAAGCTCAAGGAGTTCAGCCATCTTCTTTCAGTGTAAAGTTCCCCGTCATTAGCATGTTTCTAAGAGAGGATTCTTCAGGTAAGGGATTGGAGGCCTTAGAGTCATGTGCAAGTAATGGGACCAATGGTTGACAATTCATCAGTTCCCTAGGGTTACTGAAGATTTGCCCTCAAATCTTGATCTTCGTCATCATCGGGTATATAGGGAGTTAGATCAATGATATTAAATGTGGTAGACATGCCTAAGCCTTCAGGTAGCTCAATCTCATAGGTGTTATCATTAATACGCCTCAAGATCTTGTAGGGTCCATCCGTTCTGGCAAATAGTTTTTTATCATTTTACTAGGGAAGTATTCCTTGCTAAGATAAACCCAGACAAGATCCCTAAGGGTACAAACGACTTATCTCCATCCATGATTTCTCACTTCCTTCTATCAAGCCATAGTTTTAGCCAATTGCTTAGCAATCTTCCGATGTAACCTTTAGAACTCCTCGACATGCTATAGGCCGAATTGACTTTCCCCTTATGTAGTCAAACTATTAATTAAATCTAAGGGTAAATTTGGGTTAAGTCCATAAACAACCTTAAATGGTGATGTTCCAATTGAGCTATGAGTTGAGCGATTGTAGGCAAATTTAATGACAAGCAGACATAAATCCTAATCACGAAAGTTCTTTCCAACAGTAGCGCGCAAGAGGTTACCGATAATTCTATTCACTACTTTAGTTTAGCTGTCTATCTAGGGATGATAAGAGGTATTGAACAGGAGCTTAGTGCCAAGCTTCCTCCATAGGGTCTTTTAAAAGAAACTCGTGAATTTCGAATCACAATCAAAAATAATACTCCTATGAATAAAGCATCATTAGTTCTGTGGTAGAGAATAAAATTACCTATCTTGCTAAACCAATCAAACACCACCATGATTGAGTCATGTCTTCTCGGTGTGTGGAGAAAGCCAAGCACGAAATACATGCTTAAATCGGTCTACAACCACTCTGGAATTGGTAAGGGTATATATTCTCCATAAAGCTCTCTCCTCCCCTTTGCATAGTTACACACCTCGTACCTCTCAAGTATTCAGTACACATCTTTCATCTTCCTAGGCTAGTAAAAATGCTCCTTCAATATCTCAATCATCCTCTTTTCCCCAAAATGATCGACCAAACCCCCAGCATGAGCTTCTTGAACGAGTAACTCCCTTGTCAAACCACTCGGCATGCAAATTTGCTTACCTTTCATCAAAAACCCCCCTCACTCAAGCAGAACCCTTTCACAGCTCCTCTAACACTGCACTTGGCTATGAAAGGTCCAAAATGTAGGTTATGTTCATACCAATTAAGTAAAGTACCAAATCTAAGCACTTTAGCTTATAACATTATGATGAAGGTATGACGGCAAGAAAGTGCATTAGCCACTGTATTAGCACTTCCTTTCTTATATCTGATGACATAGCAAAAGGTCTCCAAGAACTTGACCCACTTAGCGAATGCCAAGAAAGCTTCTATTGCGTACAAAGATGCTTGAGAGATTCATGATCTGAATAGATGATAAATTCTCTCGACAACAAATAATGCTGTCAGTTCTAAAGTGTTTGGACAAGGGCATAAAACTCCTTATTATGAGCTAAGTAATTCAGGACAACACCATGGAGTTTTTTGCTGAAGAAGGCAATAGGTCGGCACTCCTACATAAGGACAACACCAATGCCAACACCAGACGCATCACATTCAACCTCAAAAACCTTCTTGAAATCTGATAGGGTAAGTACTGGAGCAGACGTCAGCTTAAACTTCGTGTCTTCAAAACTCCTATGAGCCTTTTCTTTCCATCTAAACTCAACGTTCTTCTTGGTCAATTCAATCAATGGCACAATTATGAAATTAAAGTTCTGAATAAATCTTCGATAAAACAAGGGCTAGTTTAGGAAGCTCCTGACTTCGACTGTACTAGTCGGTGTTGGCCACTCATTAATAGCTTTGAATTTTTCCTCATCAACTCGAACTCCCCTCTTGGAAAAGACATATTCGAGGAATACAACATCGCTTTAACAGAGCATGCATTTCTTCATATTACCAAATAATTTCTCGACGCGGAGCATGTTAAATACTAATCTCAAATGTTCGACATGAATGAAGAGGTCGGCACTATAGACCAAAATATCATCAAAATATACCATAATGCATTTGCCAATTAATGATCTAAGTACATGATTCGTCAACCACATAAATGTACTCGACACATTGTTATACCAAATGACATCACCAACCATTCAAACATACCATCCTTTGTCTTGAAGGTCGTCTTCTATTCATCCCCAAGTCTCATTCGTATTTGGTGGTAGCTAATCTTTAGGTTAGTCTTTAAAAAAATGTAGGCGCCATGTAACGCCTTAAGCATATCATCAAGTCACAGGATCAGGTATTGGTATTTTATAGTGATCTTATTGATAGCTCGGCTTTCAATGCACATTTGCCACATTCCATCCTTTTTTGGTACAAGTACAGTAAGCATGGCACAAGGACTCATGCTCTCACGAACATATCCGTGATCCATCAACTCATCCACTTGTTTCTTCTGTTCAGCTACCTACTCTAGATTGAGCCTGCAAGGGGGGTCGGTTTGGTAAGGTAGCCCCTAATTGGAGGTCATTGCGGTGCTCAATACCTCTCAAGAGAGGTAAACCTTTCAGCACCTCGGCAGGGAATAAGTTGACAAAGTCCTGAAGTAGTTGCTGCATTTCGATAGGTAAGTTCTCAGCTTCTCTAACCTCTAAGAATCTCCTCACTAAAAGGAGCACATAGTCTTCGGCCTTGACTTCTCACGCAAACTGAGCTTGGGAAATCACCAAGGACTTCCGCTATAGAGATCTAATAATCTTTTCTTAGACTTCTTGTACTTTTTCAGGACTCATAAGTGTCAATATAATTTCGTTCCCATCCTTCTAGAACATGTAGGTGTTTCTATACCAATCATGTAACACCCTCAAATCAAATAGTCATGGTCGACCGAGTAATATGTAAAAAGCATACATTGGAAGGATATTATACATCACCTCGTCCCTATACCTATCACCAATGGTAATCGACACTCTAACTTACTCGACAATATATAGTCCTCCTTTCTCATTCAGCCAATGAATCTTATACTGCTTAGGTCATGGAAAGGTTGGCAATTTCATGGGCTTAACTACCCCTTGCGTAATGACGTTGGTACAACTCCCTCTATCAATCATCACGATACATAGCTTGCCATTCACTAGGCAATTTGTATGGAAGAGGTTCCCTCTTTGCTTATTCTCGTTAGGTACAAAAGTACTGAGAGATTGTCGAACAACAAAACAATACTCGGCTCTACCCTCAGGAGGTATCTCAGCATCAAGGTCTTCCTGAAATTCTTTTAGTATCCGATCGGTTGCCACTTCTTCCTCTCCTTCACTCGTACTTTCTACATCAAATTAGGGCTTGTCTCCCTTATGGTCATCACTCGGCGGTTTGGACATTAACTAACTACGTATCCATAGCCAAGGAATTTAAAACATTTAATTTATCAAGTTTCCCTTCCTAAACTCTTACCTAGATCTCTTCAAATCTCAAGCTTCTCGATCTCGCTCTTACCTCGGCCTTCTTTTGGTCAGCTCAGCATCTAACCTCGGCATTTCACCTCGGAACTATTTGATGCTCTGTCATTCCCTGGTCGGCTCGGCAGGCCACTCTTATTCGACATCAATGTTCGGCTACTTGACATCCGATTAACCTAGTCTGACGTTGCCTTTCAACTCTCTAGGCTACACAAATGGTTTCATCTGGAGTTGTGAGGTTCTACAATTTCATGATGTTACCAATCTCAACCCGTAGTCCAAAGATGAACCATACTATAGTTCAGGTCTCAAGTTCGTCGACATCGTATCATATCATGAGCAACTAAAACTCTTGGACATAGTTGTCTACGAATCTGTTACCTTGCCTCAAGTCTTGAGTCGTTAGAAAGTGTCTTGTTCATAGTATTCGGGAACAAACCTACTTCTCAAAACCCTCTTCATCCGATTTCATGCTCGAACTTCACATCAAGCCCTTAAGTGAACATTCTGTAGTTTCTTCCATCACATTGCCGCATACGCAGAAAATTTTAACTCGACCACTTAAATGCAGACAACATCTTCATAATCGTAGAAGTTGAATATCTTCTCGATCTTCTCTTCCCAATCCAAGTAACAATCAGCACTATTAGATTCGTTAAAGCTCGGAATTTATACCTTAAAATGTTCAGCACCTCTTAGCACCCTAAACTTACACTCATCAATCCCAACATACCAGTCTTCTTTTTCTTTGTACTCGTCTACTTCATCTAACTCTAACCTTCTTCTCCTGACTCTATTGGAACGTCACTGTAGTACTTGGTTCATTGGAAAAGCTTTCGAAGCTATTTCGTTCATCTTCCTTCTTAGCCTATCTCTCATCTCTCGACCTAGCTCAACAACTCTCTTACGCAGTTGAGTCTTTAAGATTCTATTTACTGAGATAACTAGGTTAGCTACAATAGCAACAAGATCTTATATCTACTCATCAGTAGTACATGATGTTTGTTGAGTAACTCAACCACGACAGTGAGCATCACTCTCGACATTATTAATCTCTCCCTATATATTAGGATTCAACATTCGTAACACAAAGCTTCAGTAAATACACTTCACATGGATGCCTTCAACACACACACAAGTATCTCATATAGCAAACTAACTATCACTATACAGCTTTCGGTCTTAACCTTAAGCTTTGATACCAAGATTATATGGTACGCCTAGGAGCTTATTTATCACTAAAACTTACCATAGCAAATATAAGCTAAATGGGTCCTTCGAAATATTGAAGAAAAATAGAGGGAATTAGTTTACAGATGAACTGGAGTAGCTGACAGAAAACTACTCAGAGAATGTGACTCACCAATGAATACAACATAACTTGACATGTTACTTGATGATGCACAAATTGATGTCAAAGTTCACCCGCCACTAATCCTGTGCTACTCAACAAGATTAGATAAAAGTGTATAAAGGAAAATAAACTTGGAGAAGGTTGTCTCTCAAAAACAGAATATTTAATGTCTAATTGTCCAGTTGTCTACAGCTTATAAGAGAAAAGGACTATTTATAGTAAATCCCTAGGGCAACATTACAAAAAAAGAAATTACAAAAAAAAATATAAATAAAAAAGGAGATTCCTAGTACACGCAAAAAAGGGTAAAAAGGAAAAAAGACAAAAATGGAAAAGTAGTACAATGTCAAATGAAGTGGATAGATAGCAGTGCAACATTGGTCTCGTATAAAGTTTCTCTGAACACAGTAAGTGAGAGGGATTAAGATGTTGCGGGCAATAAAAGGGTTGAGACGAAAAGAAGGTGACGAGAAAAATGGTAACAGGTCGAGAGAAAACTACTCAGCACAGGGTCCTTGGTAAGGGAATGGTCGACATCATCACAACCGAGAGTATAAATCAACATATACGAGAAGCTCAAGGAGTTTAGCTATCTTCCTTCAGTGTAAAGTTTCTTATCATTAGCATATTGCTAAAAGAGGATTCTTCGGATGAGGGATTAGAGGCCTTAGAGTCGTGTACAAGTAATAGGACCGATGGTTGACAATTCATCAGGTATATTTCACCTCTCATGGACAAATTAGTTAAAAACTAATACTACTCTCTTAAGGATGGCTACAATAGGCCAAAACTAGTTGAATAGTTTGAACATACCAAATATATGGGGTACTAACAAAGCCAAAGGGGGCACCCCAAGCACTCTAAGAGAGTTAGACCTCCCATCACGTAGTACTAGGTATAGCAAGGCCCACAAAAGCATTAGACCTACATGACCACTATCCAACCTCTTTACACAATTCTAACTACTAAACTTAGTAGGACTTTTATATTCATGTGATCTGAGCCTCTATTCCTACATGAACCAATCAACACCGAACCATTGAATAAGGTACGTAGAACCATGCAAATTACTGCATGTAAAATAGCTACACCCACGCAAAACAAGCTGTAAGCTCCCAAAATTGAGATTAGGACAACCGAGCTCAGATTTAGGGCTTTTAGGGTAATTTATTCAATTGAGCCCAAACTTTGTGATTAGAATGAAAAAGTTAGTCGAGAATTTACAGTGAAGTTAGATTTTTGTAATAATGACCCAAAATCCCAATTTTACCCTTAGAAATTGGAATATTTACTAAAGCCCTAAAATGTTCAGAACTCCTAAAATTGAACTTAGATTGTAACGAGAACTTAGAGATAAGTTAATTGAGCTATAAATGAGATAATGTAGGATAATTTACTATAAAAAAATACACGTAATTTTTTAGTATACCCGGTACAAATAATAATTATACTCGTAAATTAACTTAAAATGGAGTAATTATATATTTATTGTGTTAAATTCATGAAATTGACTTTAGAATGTATCCTAAAAATAAAAGATATGCTAGAAACTTAATTATATGAGTAAAGTTATATATTTCACATGTTATTTACATAGGGTATAATCTTGTATATTAATTAAATAATTAATTTTAACATATAATATCTATATTTAAGTAATTATTTAATAAAAGAAAAAGAAAAATTAATTAAATAACATTGAGATTGCTGGAAGGAGGCATGGCAGGAAAAAAAACATTGCATTGCTAATTCAAAAAGCAAAGCTATTACATTAGGACACCACATGCTTAGCTAAAATAGGAAAAAACAAAAGAAAAAAATAAAGAAAAATCATAGGCGGTGAAAGAACTCTCTATAAAAATTATCCTAGCAGTAGAATGACAATGTTTAGCAATTTGGAACCAAAAACAACAGAAAGAAAAATCAAGAAAAAATCGTAGAAAATAAAAAAAAAAAAGAGAGAAAAACAGAACAATTACCGAGCAAGGTTAGTTAGTAGGGTTTCCTTTGATCTGCTATTACGTCACTCCACCACCAAGGAGTACCCCCAGCGTCTAGGCGTTCCGACAACCACCCACCACCCCACGGCCACCGGAGCACCCAAGAACAGCAAGGTCAAATTCTTGCTCTGTTTTTCAATAATTTTTAAAAATTAGTAAATCCGCCCAAAAAATTATGAAAAAAATTACACTGAGGTTATTTTAGACATGCTTTCATGTGATATTTTTATTTTTGCAAAATTCATAATATTTAATATACTTTGTTAAGAAATCTACTGTTCATCCGAATATATATTTATGAAATAAATGTACTATATGATGTTGTTTCTAGCTGAAAATTTTTGTGCAGGATGTATATGATATATAGGTAATTGCTACGTAGCCTGAATTTTGATTTGAATAATTTAAATATTTATTGAATTTTTAGGCCTGAAATTAGTTCAAAAATAGACTGAAATTATAAATTTAATAGGAAATTATGAAATTAATTGATGAAATAGACATGTACTGATCTATTATGAATAGTAATAGTAATGAGTCAGATTAAAATTAATTGGATGTTAAAAGAATTATAATTGGATAATTTATCAAATTTAGGGGTAAAATCGTCAATATGAAAATATAGGCAATAGGTCGGAAACTTGAAACCAAGTAATAACTAAATTCCCTATATTTTTAGAAGTCCATAGAAATTTTCGGGGAATTATTTGGTAACCCGAACTATTTATTACGAATTTATCAAGTAAAATAGCTTAAATTACAAGTTGGGGTATAATTGTAATATTAATAGGCTAAAATGAATTAACCAAAAGCTATATAAAGGATTGTTGATCAGATGGGATTAATAGAAATTTTTATTATAATTATTAATAATTTAATTCAATATATAGTAATAACATGATTGTATATTATAAAAATAATATATATATAACTATTATAGATTAAACCCTAATGTTTTCGTAATTATTACGAAAACTAAATTTAGACCTTTTGTGTAATTAGGACCTTCCAAAGACGGTTGACAATTCAAGTCAGCAAGAGCGAACATCTAAACAAGTAAGTTTGGATGGTAACTTCGCCGCTGTTTGGGTACTATTTAAAAGTATCCGGAAACTCAAGAGTACTTCTGGTTGTGTTTGTAGTTAGATGATTATGTGCATGCTATGTGTGTGAATGATACTCTGTTGTGACAGGAGTTCAACTCCTTGGTGTGCTGTTCTGCATATTTGCATGGATTCTGTATTGTGCGAACTTGTTGATCATCCCCTGATTAGTACTAACGGTTACTCGACTAAAGTGTAATTGGTCATGCATAATCACCCGTTAGGGGAAACGAATAAGAGTGTTAGGCCAAATACCGACTTCCTTCGATGAGGATAGCTGAAATGGTCCTCTCCCCACCCTTAGTTGAACTAAGTAATAGGCGAGGAAGTCGCGGCAAGGTTAGGGGCTGTGGTTCGAAGGCGGTCATGGGAGGGGGTGTTCCCCATTGCACAAGCCCGGGTTTGGTCTGACTTGAGTCGCGATGAAACTCCTCAATCCGGGTTGGAGCGGATGAAATTTCTCTAACCTCACAGTGGACCGGTTAACACTGTGCGATGTTTTCATTTGAGTGATTGCATTGCATTTCATCATAATTATTAACCTTATTCGTGACTGTAAAGTACTCTTCTGACTCCGCCCCACTTACTGAGCTAGTTGTGCTCACACCCCTACAGACTCTTTTGCAGGTGCTAAGTGAAGGCAAAGATGTTCAGGTACCACCGTTCTCAGGTTAGTGTGCTGCTGTGTGGGAAAGTGAGGATCGAGGAATTTAACTGAACCTGAACTTTTGTCTTGTCTTTAAGTTTTGAAGAAAACTAAATAGGAATTCCCTGGGAGCCCACTAGTTTTCTAACTTATTGTATATAAATCGTAAACCTGTGGTTTTTAATAAACTCTTATTGTAAACTTTACCCTTGGATGTGAAATGTTTGTATAATTACTGTTGTGGTACTAAACAACAGATTGTATAGAACAAGTATTTTGTATAAGCTCTACCACAGGTTTGGATATTAACAGATGACAGAACAGACATTTCAAGCTGGTTGAGTTGTACGCCTTGTGTAAACTGCGTCTACAATAGCAACTGTGAGGTCAGCTTCTATCTTAGATTAGTTTACACGGCGGAACTGTTATGACACTTCTTGTTCGGAGCGTGACACAAGCCATCATATGTCAAACCACCATCAAATAAGGCATGAACCATGTTGGAGTTTTTAAGGCTAAGGTTTGTTTTAGATAAGGTTTTTAAGGTAGTTAAGTAGTTTTAATTCCATTCAAAATATTCCTAAAATCACTTTTAATTCTTTCTCCTTCGCAAGAAACTAATAGTTATTACCTATCTATCATATTTAGTGGTATGTGTCTTATTCCTACTTCATTCCATATAGCAAAGTAAATTGACTTCTTACGTCTTAAAATTCAATATCTCTAAATGGTCATAATTTCTTCATAAGAATCTTGAGTTATACAATCATATAATTCTAAAAAAAAAAAAAAACTACATTAATACCTTCTAATGGAATATGTAAAAGAGATAATATTAAAATCATTATCTAAAACTTACATGTCTTTTTAAGGTTTACACCTAAAGTTTGAAATAATTATCACAGTCAAAAGTTTACTTGCAAATTGTAGTCCTAAAATTTAAGGTTGCTATAATATCATCCCCAATTGAACTTTATTTATCAAATCTACTTTCTCCATCTTCTTTAAAAATGATGCCGTAATAAATAATCATTGATCAAAAAGTATGACCATAGATTGAAGAACGCTAGAGTAATACTCAAGGAATTTAGGGGCGGGGGAGGGGGTGTTGAATTGAGTATTAATGTAATTCTTGAATAATTTTTCAAATTTTAAACTATTGATGTAATTTAGTTAGTAAATCAAAATAATTAAGTAATTACAATGGCAAATAGAAAAATAAAAGAGACAAGGATAGAGAAATCAAGCTCAAATATGACATGGAGTTCGATCAACCTCTTACTCTCTATGAACACCAATCACCTCCAATTGAGAACTTTACACCATTTTTATTAATAAATCAATCAATGCTCAAAAGAGCTACACAAGATCACCTATATACTAAAACATGAGCTCACAACCACATTATTCATCTCACATGTATAGTGCTCTTTAGATAACGACTCTCAAACCCTAAGCATTATATAATAAGGCTTTCTTAAATTATTTGCAAATGTAAGTACAAGAAGTAAAGATAATGTTTTTGATAAGAGAACAAAGGAATGTTGTAGGCCTAGGATCAATTGTTATCTATTCTTCTCGAGTAGTTACAATATTTATACCATCTCATAAATTTCTTCGTATATAGTGTACTAAATACTCCAATGACTAGTTGAAAAACAACTATCGTCAAAGTGACTCCTCTCAACACTGTCAAAACAGTAAGCTTCAATTAATACCAACAACAACACCGTCATGGAGAACCATCAATTGATTTAATGCATAGAACCAAAACCAAAAGTTGCAAGAGGCTTCCATATCAATAAGAGGGATAGTCCTATCGATAGGTCTAATTTGAAATGCCTTAACTTTCTTCTATCGACTTGATAGCCTTTTGATATACTAGCTTGCTGACTCTTCCAAATGCAGCAAAAGTTCCCCATTTTTATTATAAGATTCCAAACAATATAAGCACACATACAATATAGTTTCTTATATGTTTTTTTCTCTAAGTTCAATATTACAATTTAAATCCAATAGATTTGAATTTATAAAGAGTTAATTGATGTTTGGATGATTTTCAAGTTAAGGCATAAATTACAACTAACTAAAATTATTTTAGTTAATCAAGTTTTGTTCTCATCAAAATCAAATTTATGAACCTTAGTTTCAACATAAAAAGGTTAGTAAAATTGATAAATAAAAATTTAGCTAGGCATGACATATAACAACTACAAACTTTGTGTTTAAAAAAGAAGAAGAAGAAGTAGAAGAACCTCATAACTCAAATAATAATTTTAATATTATCCAAGTATAAAAGTTACAATTATCAACCATATTTAAAATGAGTACTAGCACTTCGTGAAAAATGTTGATCTCACACGATGTATTTTTCAATATGATAATATGTCAACCTTTTGTCTTCAATCATTGTTAATAGTTATTATTTGTTGCCAAGCTATCACCCAATTTGACCATATTATAGCAATGAAATGCTAATTTACAATTAGTAAGACACGTTGTAAATTCACATTAAAAAATAAAAAATCAAAATGGTGTATGAATATACAAAGTTAACTTAACATTGTTTGGACTGGAACTGTTCCATAAAATTGAGGATTGTTTTAATTAGCTGAACTGATTCAAAGTTCTTAGAAAAAATTTGGCCACCACCACAAAAAATAAAAAAAAGGAAAGAGAAGATCCTTAGCAATAATAATAACACATATTATGTGCTCGAATGCTTTTCACGAGGGTCCATAAAGTCAACTCTTTCTTGAACCATCCTTTGGATCAAAGCTGGAAGTATCTTTGGAAAATAAAAGAAGAGATCCTATGGACACTGCAAAGGAATAATATCTATAATATCTTTACACATATTTCTAGGCTTTAATTTTTTTTTTTTTCTCTCATTTCGTGTGGAAAGGTGGTGTTTTGACTTTTGATTGATATTCATGGGAAAGTACTGATGTTAATTAAATTTGTGGACTGCAGTGGTATTCACATGTCACACATGCCCTTTTATGATTGCAGAATGTTTCCCTCTTTCTTTCTGCACACGTGGTTATTACATAAATTACTAAAAAATTGGAATAATGACACTATCTGAACTTTTGGTAATTTTTTTTATTTATTTTATACGTAAAGTCTAAAGATATTAAATATCATACTTAATTGAATTTTAATTTATCAAAGTTTATGCTTAGAGTTAGAAATTGTTAGATCTTATATCTAATTGAATTTTTATTCGTTAAATTTACTATTTTTATCATTTTAAGAAAGATAAAATGTTAAATATTTAATGGACAAAGTACAAGTACAAAACAATTAAAGATGATCAGATAGTAAATTTAACAAGTAGTTTGATTATATATAAAATTTGCAATTTCATATTTTAGTAGGAAATTATTAGAAAAAATAAAAAAGCTCTAAAGATTTAGATAACGACTTTAACGATCTCTCCTAAAAATTGCAATTAGAATTCATTATCTGGACGGATATGCTTTTTCCTTTAGTAAGGTTGAAATTCACTACCGATTTAGTGGACTGAAAAAAAAAAATCCAAAGTTAAAAAGAATAGAAATTTTTTTTTTTTTTTTCCCAACTCTATAGCTTATAGTATGGTATATAAGTGTCAATCCGCTATATTCCATTCGTATAGAAAAACAATTTTCAAGCGGAACTTTGCCAAGACATGTCACAATTTATATGATCTAAATTCTTTCGATTTATCAAATACTAATAGCAAGAAAAATGGCAAAATATTATCTGCTCCACACCATTGTCCAATTATATATATATATATATATATATATATATTTAGCCAGATAGGAATTTGTTTCATATCAGATAAATTCGACAGCTTTGAAGCTTGCTTATGTTCAGGATGCCTTATTATATTAAAATTTAAAGGAAATGGGGTTTCAAACCTCGCAAACACGTGCTTATCCCGTTGTATATTGGAACACAATTCACAAAACAAAAGAATAGCTATTAGACAACGGTTTAAGATCATTAAGTAAATAACTTATCTTTCCCATGGCAAAATCGTGTGTTGAAAAGGGGATAGTATGCGTGTGTATTTATTCGCAAACACAATTGTGAAATGTTTTTTTTTTTTATTTTTTTTTTCCAGGCTATGAAATGAAAAAGTATTTTGGCTAATCGTCGCACGAATTTCCGAATGGCGTGTTTTTCTGTATGGCTCTACCGCGAAAATTATTTTTCAAGATGGTAATGCTAGTAACTACTAAGTAAAATATGGGGTAAAATACAAATAAATCCTATATTTAGTCTTGGTTCAAATACACCATTCGAACTTGTTAAGTGTATCTTAACACTATCTAAGCTCTTAAAAATTGTGACTAACTCAAGGAGATTGTAAATAATCCTCTAAATTTATACTCTTTAACTTAGCAAATTGTACTTTAATAATTCCTAAACTTTGATCGCCATACTTTCTTTTCTTTTTTTTTTACTTTTTTCTTATATAAATAAAAGAAAAAACCTCTATCATTACCAATTTATAGAAGTTTAGGGTTGATAAACTTAAAAAAGTATAATCTGTAAGTTTGAGGATATAGGTATACGAAAGTGAACAAAATTTATGCTCCAAGTCAAAGGGGACAAAGCTCTCCTCTTGGGATAATTGAACATACCAAGTCATCGCCAACTGCAACGGATTGCAAACAACCAAACTCAAAAGTTAGAACTTATATATACTTGAATTTTTCTTAAATTGTTGGTCTAAGATCGAGCTTCTAACTGTTCAACTCCACCAGCTGAAAAAGTCCAATTGAATTTTAAGAGTTAAATTTACATTTGAATTACATACGAATTTCAGTGGTTTTTATTGAAATGAACATATAATTCAAAGAAAAATAATATGATTCTAACGAGCATAGTCCAAAATCAGAATTTACATTCTTACCACCAGCTGTAAATCTAAGGATCTATTTTGTTGTGTTAAAAGTCCTCTTTTGTGGATATCAATTGATTTTTTAATCCCTGTGAATATACATGAAAAAAATATATTCAATATTCAACAGTAACAGCTCAAAAATCTAACTTTCATTAGAGTTTCAAGTTTTCTAATAGTTTAGGATTTATCCAGACTCAATTCGATTTGTTTACCCTCCCATCAACAACTATCTATGATAAAAAGCAAATAAACGTTTATGTCAAAATGTTTTCATGACCAACTCTAATACACATTTGAATGAATGATTCATTCCAATAACAGTTTGTGGTGGCTCTACAGCACCTACAGATTTCCTACAAACCATCAAAACCCATTCTCCTCAAAATCGACCCTTGGCCGGACATCATGGCTATCACTTCTACAAGATGAATGACAATCTGCCGTTGGTCGTGGCACTGGTTTTCCAACCAAACATGACAGTGATCACCGTGCCACCAACAATCATTTTCAAAACAATGGATATAGCATGAAGTTGAAAAGCACTACAACTAGCATTCACTGGAATAAGGCCAGAACTGAATACCACATCCATATGAAAAGGTTTCTGTTTGGATGGTAAAAAGCACAAAACAGAAAATCAGGACGTTTCCTGGAACACCGATGCCTCAAGATGGAAAAACCAAAAATATAATGAATGATGAGATACAGAGATACTTGATAAAAGTTGTAAATGTGTTGAGAAATCTTACATCCTTGCTCCTCAACTACATCCTATTTCAAGTGGTTCCATATTTATTAGATTCATGAAACAACAAATGTTACTTTGCACCCTCGTATCAACATAAGACTATACAAGGTTTTGGTTTCCAATGGTCTGATTTGCTGCAGAATGGAGGCCACTATCTCCAAGTTTGACAGAAGTGTCCAACTTACAGGCGTGCAAATTAGTCGATGCTATACATAATCATCTGTACGGCTGTGTGCTGACCTGTTCATCCTCCATCCAAGTTACCTCTTTGCCTGATAACAAAAAAAAAGTATATCATTAGGCAAATATACCAGTAGCCATCACTAAATTACAAGGTAAAACTTAGTCATCACATTGAGATGAGTGATATCTGGAAAGAATAATCATTGACAAACAATGGATCCACTCAAAGAAAACATAATCTTGTTACGCAAAAAGAATGCAGGTTCAAGACATGTTATCCATTACAAAATGAAGAACGGAAAGGAAATGGAAGCTCTATACAACAGTGGTATCAATACTAAGCCATTCTCCTGCCCCCATAAAAAGTAAGGATATAGGAAAAATCACAATCAGAGGAACCTCATTGAGTGTTAGAAACAAAAAATGGCATAACATCACTTGAATTATTGAAGTACGAAATTCAAACTCAAGCGCAAAGAAAGAGGATTGAATATATATAGATAGATGGATAGATATAGATATAGATATATATAGTTCCTTTTCTTAAAAAGATTTGTTCAAAAACATAAAAGTTCCTATGACCACATAGATAATTTTCTCCACATGCAGCAAAAGCAGGAAATAAGGAAAGAAGATTGAATTTCATAACCTCTGTTCCAGCACCTTTTCACTTAAATAACTTTTTTTTTTTTTTTTTGGCCATATCACTTATATAACATGTGTTAACTCCAACCTGAAACTATTAACTCTCCATTAGCTTTAATCACTTGATGTGTTCATAGGTGACTGAACTCCCTAATATTATCACCCATTTCCATTTAGACACGAGACAATTGACTTTAGACAAATAAAGTGATGATACTTATTTTGGAAATGAGGGAGTTCTGTGGCATTTTGTATCTCAAAAGCATGGTTGGATTTTTTTGGGTTTAACTCTGGGGTTTTTAAGTCGTCCAACTGCATCCTAGCTGATTAAAACTAAGTAAGAGTTAACATTTTCAGCATGAGAGATAACAAAATTATATGTGATAGGGGAAGAAAAGATAAGATGTCCAAAGAAAACCTGCTGCTTTTGGCACTAGGAGAGAACCTTATAGTAAAATGATGTTCAGAAGAAAAGGATTAACTACCTTCTCATTGATGTGCATATTCCAACCATTATTCCTGGGTCCATAGCTAGGATCACCGACAACATATGATGGGGAGACAGCAACATTTTTCAAGAGAGGATCTCTCTCAGTAATCGATTCATCATCACTGTCATAATATCGATGAGGCCCTAGAGCTTTGAGCAACAATGCCAAAAGAATGCAAAATCCCTGAGAAAATGTCAAGAAACCATCAATCAGAAGTTAAGAAGAAAAAAGTAAATCAATATTCTCTTAAACTATGAAGACCAATGTTCTGATTATTTCTCCAGAAAGAATACCAGAGAAAAAATAAATGTTTTTAAAAACCCCCATTTCGATGAGGAAGAGGTTCATCAAATTCTTCTATAGCTAAAGAAGGCAGCTTAGGAATTAATGACATCCATGAGCATTGCATGAAAGCTAGCAAAATCTATTATTCTGATCGAAGGTATTTAACCAATCACAGGATATTCAATTCCGGTTAATAAAGCAAACACCTATCACACATCTCCATTGGAGCCATATGCATCTTTGCTGCAGTCAGCTCAGTAATTACAATAAATTGCTCCTATGAGACCAACAAAACACAGTAACACACCACAGAGAGAGAGAGAGAGAGAGAGAGAGAGACCTGTATTGATACAATTGACAAGCCTATCCATCTACACATCGCAAAGTTTGACTCGATAAATTCTTTTAGTCGGTCGAGGTTGCCAGTTGGATCATCTGGAAAGTCCTGATGCGAAGTCAAACCAAAATTAAACACATGAAGTGAAACTACACCATAGTCACATCATAAGCAAATGATTAGTCAATATCACATTGTCAAAAAAAGTGTGTGTGAATGTACCTCTTCCCAGTTATGATTCAGGAATACATCAACACTGACTGCAGCCTCCAGCATAAGAAGCATAAAGATGAAGAACATATACTGCACTATGGCAATGCAAATTGTCAATTCAACAGAATCATCAAACTCCACCAGAAAAATGGTTCATAAGTCATGCACATCAAAAGAAAGTCTAATTTTGTTGATTTTATGAAAGAATTTCAATTACAAATCCTAACACCTTCAAGGCGAAGGTCCACGAGCTCAAAGCTCACAAAGTCCATGAGCACATCTACTCACCACTAACTCACTGATTTCTAGCAAAATCACTCCTTTCCTTTCCCTTTTAATACTAACTCCTATCTATAATATTCTACTTTTACATATTTACAAATATGCCACTGCACTTATGCCCTTTACCTTTATTACACTATACACACACAACACCTAAACTACTAACATGTGCAATACACAGTAGCGAGAGAGAGAGAGAGAGAGAGAGAGAGAGAGGAGATGAGTGAAGTAGAGCTGCTCAACACCTTTTTCTCGTGCATATCAAAATTGACATATTATACATACTAACCACATAAAGTGCACAAGTTATCAATATATCTAAACATAAGTAAAAACTCGACCAAATTTCTTTGCTTGATGTCCATTGAATTATGTACACCAATGAGCTTCATCACTACTGGGTTACACCAATTACCAATATCATGAATTAATTTTTACCCTTCTATTATCCTATGCAATCACTTAGTAATCTCCTTTCTCTAGAATTATTTTGAAAATTTCTTCTCCTGAGTTGTAACTAACCTATTATTTACACCTACCTCTCACTTATCTCCACTCTCAACAATTGCCAAACCAAAAGACTATAGCCATCGCTTTACAAATTGTGTCAATGCTATGCTTCAATGATGCTTTTTGAGATGCATGGGACAGATAAAAAGGTCCTCTTAAATGAGAGATCTAACTAATACAACAATGCAAATATTACCTGAACTCAATTATTGTATTCTAAGCCAAAGCACATAATATTTATTCACAATTTCATATTGACACAGATAGTCCATTATAGCAGAAATTTGGAGATCCTCACCAACCAATGCTTAACAGTTTGTATCATGATGAATATTAGGCAGAATCAATTGTCATTTCACTTTTCATTTAGACAATCTACCTATCATTCTTTATCGCACATGGAATACCCACCAACACCACCACATCCACCCAATACCCCCACCCCACCCCTCCCCCCAAATCAAAGGATAAATGTTTAGGCTATGTTCAAATAGATAATGAAACCATTTAGTATTTCAAATAAATGATGAATGTTATGTAAAGTGGTGTAACTAGAGAATGCTGCTAGGCCTTTACATTAACACCACTTACAAAAGTAAAGCATGCTTCTCTCTCTTAATCATGTAGAGAGAGGTTAAGAAGACTTTCCCCCTCGAAGCTCTAACTTTAAGTCCTTTTCAAATGTCTCTTCCAACTCACCAAGTGACTCCACAATAAATGCTACGGCTGAGGTAGCAAAGCAAGTTGAGAAAAAGCTTCAACAAGGAGGACAAGGCTTCTAACAATCTCCATCCCCTTAGCAACTTCGCTTGACTTTCTCAAAACCAACCCTGGTCCACCCCCCCCCCCCCCCCCAACACCCCACAAAACCCCTTTCCTACGTTCAAGTGGTTTCTCCACAAAACAACCAAGTCCCATCATCTCTTGTAGATGTTTCTTTGGATTTCCATCCTCCTAAGTGTAAAGGTGATCTTACTTGTGTTAAAGCCCCTACATCTCTTGCTGGCCACTACCAAATGGAAGGATGATGGGTTATTGGAGGTTTTAACTAACAGCAATGGCTATTTCTTCTTCAAGTTTAAGGACAAATTTAGTCTTTCCAAGATTCTCAAACAACCTTAGTATTTTGTTGAGCAACTCATTGTGTTTGAAATCTATCTAAGGAAACTTCCTCTTTAGGTCAAATCATGGGGTGTTCTCATGCAATATCTCCATAAGGATGGTGTAAGCTATGTTGCTAGTGCGATAGGACAACTACTCCAAGTGGATCTAGTGTTAGCCAAAAATGAGAGGATTTGTTATGTGAGAGCTTCGATAGAAGTAGAAGCAGGAGTTAAACATCCCCTTTCTTTTGCCATGAGAAAGCTGGATGGCACTCTTGCTATGGTGGATATGGAATACCAAAACATGCTACCTAGTTATTTAAGTTGTAAAGTGTTTGGCCACGATACAGCAAATTATGGACAAGGAAGCCAGGCTCAAGTAAATGTCTTGAAAGACATTGCAAATGCACAGATGGATATGGGCATAGGAGCAAAGGTTAGAGATGAAGTGAAATCTAATGCAAAGAACAAGGGTTGTAGTGGTGTTGTAATTAAAGAGTTTCAATAGCAACGCCCTAGACTCCCCAATACCTCTAATACTCCTGGCAAAGGGAAAGATGCCGCGAAGCAAATTTCTATGGAGGATTCAAATAGCTCTAGTCTAGGTAGGCAACCTTTGGTTGGAGAACCTTCCTCTACTAAGGTTACTCCACATGAGGATATTCTACATGATGTTAATGCCTATAGTTCAAAAGATTTGGATGACTCCTGCTCATCCTATGTTCCAAACTCTTATGATTTTTTGTGTCAGCATGACCAAAAGATGGAGGAATGCAAACTAGAATGACATAAGGTGACAACGAAGTAAAAATCACAATAGAAAAGAGCTCGAGAAGGAGTAATTGGTGATGAATCCAGTCAAACGCATGGTTAGGGTTCCAACCCTGCATCTTCTGTTGCTTTGCCTTTATTATAATTTATGATAGCTTCCTAGAACATAAGAGATCTTAATGACCCAATTAAAGCTCAAGTGATTGAGGACTTTTGTTTTGAACATAATATTTCCTTATGCAGCATTTTGGAGACTAAAGTAAAACAAAAGAAAGCTTAAATGATTTGGTCAAGGAGCCTTCTATCTTGGCAAATGGAACTTCATCCTAGTGGTAAGGTATAGGTTGCTTGGAATCCTTCCATGTGGTCAGTCTAAGTGTTGATATCTCATCTTCGGTTTATTCCCTGTAAATGATAAAGAATGAATGACGGATCATGGTGCTAGGTTAGATTTGTGTATGCAGCAAATTCTTCAAATGAAAGAATCTACCTATGGAATGAGCTTATTGCTTTGAAAGATACAATTACAAGACCATGGATGGTCCTTGGCAACTTTAATGAATGTAGAAAAATTGAGGAAAAGGTGGGCAGCAATGTATTTATTTCCATGGGAATGGAACAGTTCAATGAGTTTTGTTACAATGTTGAGTTGGAAGAAGCTAACACTAGTGGCCCTCTTCATATTTGGACAAATAAATGCTCTACCAACCTCTTCTCTAGAAGATTGGACCGAACACTCATCAACCTCTCTTGGTTCCAATTCTTCCCAACGACGAACGTTAAAGTTGGGCCTCCAAGTGTGTCGAATCATAGCCCCCTCATTGTTTTTAAGTACACTAATGGTTCATCAAGGAATGTTCCCTTCAAATTTTTCAATTTTTGGAAATCTAGTCCAGCCTTCATTCCCACCGGCAAAAAGGTTTAAGAGAGACAAATTGAAAGTACTCCTACGTTTCAAGTGGTCACCAAGCTTAAGATGTTGAAGCACGAGTTGAGGAAACTCAATCATGTTTCCTCTTTTGACATTTCAGCAAGGGCACAAGAAGCTAGGCACAAACTAGAGGAAAAACAATTATCCAATAGGCAACACCTTCAAGTTGCAAAGTGGAAGGAAGAAAATAAACTTTTCAAGGATTACCATTCGAAACGTGCAGCAGAGGAAGCTTTTTTGCATCAAAAGTCAAGGGATACATGGCTTAAACTAGGAGATAAGAATTCTGGTTTCTTTTTTCAGATCCTTGAAGCAAAAAACGTTAAGGAATCACATTTTCTCTTTGAAAGCTGAGGATGGGGCAATCAATGAAGGGAAACAGAAAATACAAGAAGCAGTAGTGGGGGACTTCAGCAAACTACTATCAGCTGGCCAAGGAGTTACAGAAAATTGGGATTTGCTGCCTAGACTTGTCAAATCCAGGATCAACTATTCAAATTTGGTCCAATGGTGGATGAGGATGTTAAAGTAGCCATGTGGTCCCTTTCAAGGGATATATCTCCAAGTCCGGATGGATACAATGCAAATTTTTTCAAATATACGTAGGAAATTGTGAGTAAGGATGTTACTATGGCCATGAAGGATTTTTTTGCAACAATTAGATTACTAAAATCCATAAATTCCACATATTTGGCTTTGGTGCCTAAGGTAGACTTCCCTTGTATCTTTCACTGATTTTAGACCTATTGCTTATTATAATATCTTATATAAATGCATTTCAAAAATCTTAGTTGATCGTCTAAAATCAGTTATTGCAAGCTTACTGAATAAAGAATGGTACGTATTGTGGACAACATCCTAGGGGCTCAAGAAATATTGAATGGCTACCACATAGACTCTCACGAATCAAAATGTGCCCCTAAAGTTGATATCATGAAAGCATATAACCATGTGAATTAATCTTTTTTGAAACAAACTTTATTGACCATGGGGTTTCCTCCCCTCTTTGTATCTTGGATCGTCAAGTGTATTTCAACTCTAAAATTTGCAATCTCCATTAATGGAGAACTATCAGGCTATTTTTCTAACTCTCATGGGCTCAGGCAATGTGACTCTCTCTCCCCTTATCTCTTTGTTTTGGCTATCAAAGTTTTTTCGTGTTTTCTTATAGAACGTGATGAAAAACCTCGTTTTAAGTACCATTGGAGGTATAAAAGAGAGAAGTTGACACACTTATGCTTTGCAAATGACCTCATGATTTTCTTAAGAGGGGACCAATCCTCAATTATGCATATCGAGGACTGCATGGTTGAATTTTTTAAGCTCTCGAGGTCAAGTGCAAGTCCTCCAAAAGTTATGTGTTCTTTAGTGGTGTAAAGATGGAAGATCGAAATTTCATTTTGAATGCATTGAGGTTTCCACAAGGTTCATTGCCAGCAAGGTACTTAGGAATCTCACTTATATCTTCCAAATTATCGAAAAATGATTGGAAAGGGCTTGTTCACCGGTTTTCAAGTCACATCAATCACTAGACCTCCAAAGCTCTCTCTTATGCAAGAACACTTCAACTAGTCAAAGGTATCCTCTTTTCTCTTAAGTTTATTGATCATCCACTTTTCTCCTTCCCAAGAGTATCCTTAAGGAGCTCACTTCCAAGATGAGAAGATTCTTATGGAATGGAAATGATGAAACCAAGGCAAAGGTAAAGGTAGCATGAGAGGATATATGTTGACCAGGGAAGTTTGGGAATTTTGGATCTCCTTTTATGGAACAAGGTAGCTCAAATTAAACATGTTTGGTATTTATGCTCGGATGAGGATAGAGCTTTATGGCTAAGATGGGTTAATCATGAACTTTTAAAGGAAGGAATTTTTGGTCAATTCCAAAGCCAGCTCAAAGCTCTTAGACTTGGATCAAATTCCTCTAAGCAAGGGATTGGATCGATCCTCTCTTTAAATGGAAGGTTGGAAATGGGAAAAAACTTTTTCTATGGTATGATAATTGGCACCCCAAAGGCTCGTTGGTGTCATGGATAGGAGAGTGAACTACTTACAATATGGGTTAGCCAAAAGAAGCAAGAGCAAGTTCCATCATCAGTAACAGTGATTGGTGCTGGCCAGCTAAGGAAACTTGGCGTCAAATTAGGGATCAGTTTCAGCCACATTGGGCTCCATGTTTGGACAGTTTTGACAAATTTGTTTGGAAGGAAAAACCAGATGCTCCTTTTTCAATACATGTAGCTTATGATCTCCTTAGACAGCCCCAAGCTAGAGTAATATAGCATTATCTTATTTGCCACGCCACTCCTTTATTTTACAGCTGACTGTCTAAGGAAAATTATACACGAAAGACATTTTGCTAAGATGGGGCATCACTAATAGAAATTGCTGCTATCTTTGTAATAGAGAGGAAGAATCCCATCTACACTTGTTTGCAAATTATGAAGTCTCTAGGTTGATATGGAAGGAAGTTTGCAAATGTTATAACATCACCAGTTCGGATGTTCACACAGCCACATCTGTTTTGGATGGTTTTCAGATAGTCTTAGAAAGAAGATCCCATCGGTTGTCTTTTATTTTCAGTGCAAAGAGAGAAATTGTATTAGGACAGGAGGTCTCCTCTCGTTCCTTCAGCTTTAGCTAGGAAGATTTTGTTTTACATAGGTTATTCTCCTAGTCGATTTTGTTTTCCCATGTATAGCTCTCAGGAGTTTTAGCTAAGCATCAATCCAATAACTCTTTTGTTTTAGTTATGGATCAATAGCTTAGGTGATCTTGTATATTCTCTCTTTACATATATATAGAAAACAAAAAATACTAACATTACCCAAAAAAAAAAAACCTCATTTATTTGCTGATGCAGCATGTTAAATGCTTATTGGGACGTTGATGTAGCGTTTGAGTCATTTTTTCCCTTTCTTTTGCCTCTATTCTGATCCTTCTCTCTCTCTTCTCTCTTCGTGCCTCTCCTTCTTGAAAACCAACACCCAAAACTGAAAACCTTGCTCATACTCCAACAAAACATCATTCCAAACACAAACCCAAACCAAAACCAATAAAACTTCAACCCTCTCCAACTTCCGGCACTAAATCTGTTAAAAATCCATTTAAGTGAACATCTTTTTGCTCATTCATTTGGAACATCTTTTTTTTTTTTATAATTATTAAAGCTTGTGTCTTTACATTTTGTACTAGTAAAAATGTTAAATTTGGACCTATTTTAACACTAGGTTCATATATATTCTTCAATGCTTCTCTCAAAGTTCATCATTGATAGACCTAGGTTTGACTATTTTAAAGGGTAATATTTTGTATTTTTAGTATGGCAATTCAGCTACAAGCTCTTCATTGGATGAGAGACTTAGGCCAATTAGAGGGTTGTCAAATTTATGGACAAAATTCCCCTTTTTTGCCTTCATGGCTCTATTTTGCTTTGAGATTTGTGTTGTGAGAAAATTAATTGCAAAATTTATCATTTCCTTTTCTATCTTTTCTTTAATTCCTTGCACATTGTAAGAAAATAAAGTAGAATGCTTTTATCTGCAATGAACACTTAACCGTGCCTAAAAGGTTTTTGAGGCACGATGATGCTTTTCATTTCTTAAGTCAGACTTGGTTTTACTGGATTTGGGTTTTGATTTTTGAGAAGGATGGAAATGAAGAGACAACACAGAGAAAACGAACAGACAGAACAGAGGAAGAAAAAGGAAGAAAAAAAATATGACTTGAATGCCACATCAGCATCTACTAGGCCCTTAACATGCCATGTCAGCAAAATAAACAGTGTTAATTTATAGGTGAAATGCCATTGATTGCTTTATTTTACATAACCTTCATTTTTTATTTGAGCTACTATATATAGAGTTTCATCCTTAATTTAAACTTCAGCACAAGCATTCATCCTCTACTATGTAATTCTCCCTATTTTCAATAAAGCTCCATTAGCAGTCCATTTCATCACAAGTTCATGCTGATAAAATGTCCAGTTATATATAAATCTACGAAACCGAGATTTGAAAGAAGCAATAGATCTTTTATTACAAGATAAAATCTAGGTCTCTACTCATAAAGCTCATTCTCAACAGATCTATCCCTTCTTTTCTGATGTTCAGAGCTCATCTATTTGTTTCTGGTTTACATGAAGATGTATTATTTCATGTTACTTTAATTATTCAGTTGTTATTTAAATGGTTATTTTCAACAGAAACCACAGATTTTCATCCATGATAGTCTGAGGTAGAAATTGGAGAGTCTTAAACCATACATGTAAATAGTAAAAAGACATCCTTGTCTTAGTCCTACCCTTCTCCAGTAATTAGACCAATCCTTTCTCCACTATTATGTGTTACTATATATAGCAGAAGTATTACATAGACAAGGTCCTTCAGCCTACCTAAAAGCAACTATTGAATACACGATCAGTAGTTCCAGATTCATTTATGCTCATAAAAAAAAAGCAAAGAATTGCTAGCATTAACAAAAGAGTAGGAAGTACCAGATAAAGGCAACAGCCATGTGCAGTTTCTGCAGCAATGTGGCCCGAACATGTTATCACACATAACGAGACTCCAATGCCAAGGAAAGTGTAAATGAACCTGAGAATGCACAATAAGTATGTTTTCAAACACAACAAAACTAGAGACATCTAAGTGCGCATGAATGCTACATCTGAAAACATGTTTGCATAAAAGCAATGGTATAAAATAGTCAGTAGGCCACCAGTTCAGATTTGAAATATTGACCCTCTTTTGGTATTAGCTAAAGCATTAATCACACAGCAAATGAAACATTTACAACAAGGAAGTGCATGTTTTGTAGAGAAGCAAGTCCAGAGCAGTACCCACTTCAAAGATGAAATAATGCAACAAGGCACATAGATAGGATATCTCTGTACTTTGTAAGAGATACTTTTACTTTCATCTCTAAGGAAACATTTTGAGTAATTCATGCATTCAATCATGAATAGTGCCCAAATCTGTGAAAATTCTCATCTTCACTATCTTTAAACTTTCCATGCCAAATGAAGAGCTTGCACTATATGCACTGAGAACTAGAGTACCCTTTCCATATGAATCCAGTAAAAGATTTTCATAAAAAACAACCCTGCATTTGCGCTAGGCAAAAGTGAGAAATTTAGAGGAATAATAGCAAGAAAGCATTTATAAACAAATGTTTCAAGGACCCATAAAAAGCAAATCCACCTAAAGAATTAAATGCACATTGAAGGCAAACGTGATGATTTTGTCATCATACAACTGACCAAGTGCTATCTCATCAGAGCACACAAGTTCCTACTACGTGAATTATCCGTGTCCCTTCCAATCACAAACTGCCATGAATGAATGAAAAAAGGTGGCCCCGTATTAATTAACATGCAAATGCATACCAATTCGTAATTGACCGAATATTAGGACATCAAACGGGGACATAAAAACTATAACAATCTAGTACCTAGTGCTTAATATACCGGCAACTATGCAAATTGCAATCCCAATAGCCACATTTAGATTCTCCTACAAAATCCCCGAATTCAACAGCAAGATACATGTATATTCTGAGCTCAGAAAGGAATTTCTAGGAGGACACAGCATAAAGATTGGAACTTTGCAGTGAAATTACAAAATTAGAAACATACCATGGAACGGGTTCATTAGAATGATCAAAGGGCAAATCAGACGTGTGTCTTTTCCAAACCGTAATCATCCAAATGGAGTAGAGAATCATGGCCATTCCAACCATTCCAATCACGGAATTTGCCAGCTTCAACAATGATTGAACGAAACTCCTCAGCAGCCTCACCATTTTTCACCCAATTTCTGGATTGGTCGATCAAAAAAAGTGAGGACTCAATTTGGAAGTTCAATTTAGGGTTTAAGCGCATGAATTGCACTTATTCTGGAGAGTGAGCAATGCTAAATTTGCTGGATTCGGTGGTCTTTTGAGCAGTGTCGTGTCGATTCTACTGAGTTTATATTTGGAAAATAGTATTTATGGATTGTCTTATTACTTTGGTCTTTCAGGCTTATATAAATTTGTCCAAAATCATGAATTAGTCCGGAATGACCAAGAGGCTACCGAATCAGTCTAGCTCAAGGGTAAGCTTACACTAGCCTACGAACTGTTGAGCCTTTAGGATCTATGCAATTCAATCCGTCAAACCGGTTAAGTTGGCAAGTTAACAAACCAATCGAGTCTGTTGGCTTCACTCCTTTGATACTAAAAAAAATTGTTGTAAGTCTTTTTTTACTATTTTTCCATTTCTTAACACATATCAAGTATCATTATAAATTATAGTTACTAATTACGTTGTAATTTTATTCTTTTTGTATTAATAATTTATTTGAAATTCGAATGATATATTAACATTCTTTATAAATTGTAACTTATTTCATTTTATTTAACTGTACTTAATATTTTAATATTAAAGTAATATCATGCTAACGTGGTCTAAATTAATTATTTCGAAATAAAATAAAATTTACAACTTTTTGAATAAAGTATTACAATTATTTCAATAAAAAAATGAAAAATAAGATCGAACAAAAAATTATTTATAATAATTCCAGAGAATGTAAGTATAAGACTAAAGGAAATTTATAAAAAAATATATAATAAATAAATAGGAGAAGGCCCTTGAATTGTTGGTTTAGCCAAAACAACCCGGGCCTTGGCCTTAGAGGTTAAGCCCCGTTCAACCTTGCATTAGCCTATAAGCCAATAGTTCAAGGCCGATTTGGTCTAACGCTTAGGTTTAGGTTTATATAATTATTGAAAATACAAAAAGAAAGAAAAATTAAAAATTAAAAGACAGTAACAACAACTAAGGAAATAGAAAAATAATATTATATTTTTTTAATTTCCAAAAAAATATTATTACAAAAATAATTACGAGAATACCACACTTAAATTCGGTTTTTCAGAATACAAATTTAAAAGATATCAAAAAACAGCTTTTTTATTATTTTTAGAATAAATCAACTTTTCAAAAACGGATTTCTATTTAATGATACCACAAGACGTGTCACTTCAAGTGTAAAACCTCAACCACTACACCAACTACACATTATAGATATAATGTTGAATAGTATTATATTTAACCATTTTAAAGTCTATTTTTAAAGAACAGATTTGAAGTCTAATGCTTAAAATCAGTTTTTCAAGATGAAATTTTAGTTTTTTTTTAAAACCAAATTCAAGTCTTATATTTTTGGTTTTTTTTTTTTTTTGCAACTACAATATTTTTGGAATTTTTTTAAATTTTGTACAATTTACTTCCTTTTTCCCCAACAAGCAGATTAGCTGCTCAAAATAAAATTTGGCATCAAAGCAAAATCAATTCCTATACAAGCCCTCAACCCTCGTGTTCTTTTTTTTTTTCTTCATCAAATACATTATTGCATGAAATAAAACTACAATATAAGACATGTAATAAGTAAAAAGTAGATTACCCCTTTAGTTTGATGCTATTGAATTAATATCACTTCATTTAGTTGACAATGAGCTTGTGTAGCTAATAAAAGTACAAAAATAGACCTTGTGCATTTACATAAGCATAAATTACAAATACATAACCTATGTTTTCGTATATTTTGCAAACAATTGACTCGTGTTATTATTTTTTCTTGTTTCTCTTTTTGACAATTTACTAACCCAAGTCATATGTAAGATAAAAAGAAAAAAAGAAAAAAAAACCTCAAAAAAAAAATTTACTATAACTTGTAAAAGCACATCACTTCTCTTAGATACTAACCTAAAACTCAGTTTTTCTCTTCAAACCCAAAATCTCTTAATGACCTCTTCTTCAAAAATTTTCAAATAACAATGATCCATCATCTTTCTTTGAGCCCAAATTCTTAATTGCTTCATGTTAGAAAAACCCTAATCCTCGATTCATCTTGGAAACCTTAATTAAGTTGCTCCTTATTAAAACCATAATCAAAATTTACACTTCAAAACCCTAATGAAAAGTACCTCTTCAAAACCCTAAAATTACCTTATCATTTATCACTACTCCTAGTAGCATACGATGAAAGAGTAAGAGGGTTTCAGCACCATGGTAGTTTTAGCCATTACAAGCTCAATTAAATGATCAAAGCCCTAAAAAGCTAAAGGTAATAACTTGATAAAAATAGATGGAACTCCACTTCGGTTGTTGTACAATGTAGACATTCATAATCCAAACCTTTCTTTCCTAATTTCCCTCTTCCCTTCTCTTTCTTTTTTGCAATCTTACTCTTTATTTGCAATCCCCTAGTAGTTTGTTAAAAGGAGTAAGGGTTTCAGATTCGTGGTAGTTCTTGCCATTGCAAACTCAATCAAAGCTCTAAAATCCCAAAGGTAACAACTTGATAAAAATAGATGGAATTAGTACTTACCTTGGCTCCACTCCCATTGTTGTACAGTGTATAGTAGCTCTACTTTAGGAATGATCCTTGTTGATTAAAAAATCAACCCCATATGAGCTCAATTTTGTTTGGACATGTGTATTTTTACAAGATAATTGGTGTTATGTAAACTACAAATAAGATTAAAAATGTCTACTATCCTTGCTAACATATTTGGACAAGGTAAACGTAACCATAAGTATTTGGAAAAACAATAGAGGTAACAACATAGAGTTTTTTTTTTTCTAAACTTAATCGATGAATATAGAGTTAGTTTGTAAATGATAACAACCTAGGTGTTTCCTCTAAATGGGTGCATTATTTCATTGAAAACATGTTCTTATTGCAATATTAACAAATATATGTTAGAGATTGATAGATATATCTACATACATATACGATGTTAGAGTTTGTCGTTGCCGGCCATTGATTATGCACACTAACACCATGATATCAAAAGATTATTTATATGTGATAACTTGCTAATCAATACTTCATAATTTTATTTATGAAATACTAACGAACACTTAGATATAATTACAAGAAAAGTTAGAAAATTTTTAATTTGTATTAACAATATCTAAAACATTCCTCAACTATTCTATATATTTAGCGCATAAGTTGCTTTATTGGATGGGTTCTTAATAAGAATCAACACCACGAACCTCTAAACCTAATTTGACATTAGAGGATTACAAAGCTTAACTAGGCACATCCTAGCTTACGAACCTTTGAAGGATTCTGTTACGCCCCGAAGTCGCGAGGTCGCAACAGTCCCGCCGTGTAAACCACTCTATGATAGAAACTGGCCTCACAGTTCCTACCATAGAGATAATCTACACAAGGCGTCGACGACCACTCGCTTTGAAGTAAACAGTTCGATTAATGATTATACTACAAATATGATGAGTAACTCAAATTACTATTAAACATAGATAATCATATACGTAAGTCCACAGAGCTTCCTAGGAAGATTTACATAATAACTACAATTTACTAATTTACAGAATAGCTAACAGTCTTCATCCTTTAACTACAAGGTCAGTCTGGTTACACATTAAGCTAAATAACTTGATCCTCACACCTCTGGCGTCAAAAGACTAACCTCTGGATAATTGTAGGGCGGCATGGTACTTGAAGAGATTACAAATCAGAACCTGCAAAAGGATCTATAAGGGTATGAGCAACTACAGCTCAGTAAGTTGAATTGGAGACTCATGAATGCATACAAGCACAAACAGGATTATCAAACAATTATTTTCATGCAATGCAACAATCAAGTGTCATCGCACAACGTAGTCCGGTCCGTTGTGAAATCAGAGAAATTTCACCCGCTCCGATCCGGGTTGAGGAGTTCCATGTTATGCAGCAGCTCACAACCAAACCCAGGCTTGTGCAATGGAGATCTCGCTCCTCCCACGACTACCTTCGAACCATTGACTTCACCCCCGCCGCGACCTCCTCTCCTGTCACTTAGTTCGACTGAGGATGAAGAAGGGACCATTTTGCAATCCTGCGCTATCCCTTTCGAAGGGGTCGGTATTTGGTTGGAGAGTCCTATGATCCCCTAACGGGTTGCAATGCATGACGTTTTCGGTTATTACGGTCGACTAAGATTAAATTCCGGTTAGGGTGTTCAAACAAGACCACAATAATTCAATCAGTCACAAAATCACTCACAGCACAAATTCCAGCACGAATTCAGATACATCACACATGCGCAAACTACTTACAATCACAAGCATATACAAGCCTAAGTCTCCAAGCACTACAAAACTAGTACTCTATTACAATAAGTAATAACCCAACTTACCTGAATTTGCTCGGTCGCTCGATCCTCAAATTGCGAACTGATTTGTTTCTGGGTGTCCTATAATGCAAAGAGGTCCTTTTAGTACTTATTTTTATGGATTCTTATTCTAATTTATAATGTAACTCATTTTCCTCATGTATACCTACAACGTACTAATAATTCGTTGTATTTTATTTCGGGATTCGGTTCCTAAACTAGATTCTAGTTTTAATTCCTAGGTCGTAATTAGGCTCAAATCCCAATGTGACATTAATCACCTTATGCTCGGGTATTCAAATATCCTATTGGGTCGTAATTTTGGTATTCTAACTATTCGGTACACACTAACCCTAATTGGGATATCGGATTTATTCCCGAGGTGTAAAAATCTTACATTTTAAGATATTTATTTAAAATTAAATATTAATTCCAATTTATTATTTTTCTGATTTCAATTATAATATTATCTAAATAACTTTATTTTATTTTATTTTTTAAATTTAGTAATTTATATTTTCACATATTCCTAATTTCTCATATTCTTTACCTAATTTCCCCAATTAACCATAATTAGTACCTAAAAGCTAGGATTAGGGTTCCACTGCAAAGATTAACTTCCTTAATCATCTAATCAAGATCCAAATCAGTAATTAACATTCTAATTACCTAATTAATCCCAAATCACCCAATTTTACCATCATTTTAGGGCTTAAAATTTTCGAAAATTAATTTAAAAAAAAAGGCTTCATAGCACTGTTCTAAATCATATGAGAGTTCTACAGAAAAATTTTGAGCCCCAAACTACATCCCTAAGCCTGTTTATTTTCCGGTTTAATCATGCTCGGTTTTGAACAATTTCTTAAGAACCCTATATTTCCAGACATAATTAAACTAAATCAATATTTTTTCCTAAATCTACATACAATAAAACCTCAGAATAACAAGTTTCATAATTTTTTGGGCAAAATAATTAATTTTACAAAATTATATAAAAATCGGGATGAGTAAATGACTAACCGGTTCAAGGATTTTTGGCCGTCCAAAACCGGTCCAAGGCTGTCGGCCGGTCCAGACGCTGGTCCTAGGGTAGGGTGGTGGTGGTGGTTCGGTCCCCGGTGGTGGTGGGTGGTGGTTCCAGTTCACCTTACTAATCTGCACAGTTTTCTTTTTTTTTTATTTTCTGGAATTTCTCTCGATTTTTCTTGTGTTTCTATTTTTCTCAGATTACAAACTGTCCAAATGTCTTCTTTGAATTTTTTCCTTATTTATAGACAAACATAGTAATTAATGTGCATTAATTTGATGTGATTTTTGCCCATTTCCTTGATTTTAGGCTTTTAGTTTGGCACATTTTTATTGGCCAATTTTTTTTTTTTTCAGTCACGACCTGATCCAGTTGCAGACCTCTCCTTCTGATTTTTTTCTGATTTTTTTATAATTATTTTGTATTTTTCTTTAATTATTTACTTAATTTTCGGTCTATTTTAGCAATTACGCGTATTTTTTTCTACACGTAAATACATGTAGGGTACACGTGAACATTCCTAAATATTATTTTGGTCATTCTAAAATTTTTAGTACACATATAATTTATCTCTAGTAATTTCTTAGTTATTTCATGACACTTTTCGCCTTTTCGGTAATTAGCAGTTATTATGCTTAAAATTTGAAAATTTTATAGTCTCCTATTTTACTACTTACTTTCTTAAATTTAAGTTTACAGGATCATTTTTACTAATATTCCTCTCAATAGTTTCTAATTTGGGTTTGATCGGATCCTTTAACCGATCGCCCTAAACCTTGGGTTCTAAGTTCAATCCTACGGTTACTTGACTTGGCTTTAGGGCTTACAGATTCCATCAACATCCAAAGCCTAATGCACTTTAACTGACTTGAGTACAAAATAATAGCCATAGCCAAGATTGCCTCCAACCTATCATTAAACAGGATAGAATTACTAGGGTTACTGGATCACCTAATTTTACCAAAGGAAGCCTTTATGTCAAGCACCAAACCAATCTTCCTACCCTCCTAACCTGATCTAAATCAGGTTGGTTTACTATCTTACACCATTCCTTATTTCTTGCCGAGTTGTTTACCCCGGGTGCTAAGCTACTTGAATTACCTAGGTCTCTATTTTCCCTAGAGCCAACCATGCATTCCCTTTTATCCTTTCTATCAAAGCTTCTAAGCAATGGCCAATACATGCCCTAACTTATGATCTTGGATTATCTTTTTCTGCAAATTCCTTTTTTATTCTTTTGACAATTTTACCCTTTTAGCATGTATATTAGGAATCTCATGTGTGGCATCTTATGATTTACCCCTTTTGTCTTGTCCTTTTCCTTTTTATGATGTAAGTGGTAAACCTAGGAGGTTGGGTATATAAAGCCCCACTTTGTAAATAGTAGACAACTTACTTGAATATCAAATACACTTTTATTTCTAAGAGCTTATTCTCTTCTATCATCAACTTTTATCCATTCTCTTTAATAAAGAATAGTGGCGAGTGATCCTAATTAATACTTTGTACGTCATATTAAAGCAGAGATTAAGCCATGTAGGACTTATTGGTACATCATATCCTTCAAGTAACTCATGGGTTTACTAACCCTTTTTCTTGTTTCTTTCTATTCCCTTGTTGTGATGCGTCCTTTGTATGTCAAGCCCTAGAGGTGCATCGGTTTTGCTTAATCTTTCAAATGATGATATATATATATATATATATATATATATATATATATATAGACACACACACACATTTACCTTTCATTAATTACATTTTTTAATTTGCTACAGGCTTTGTCATATTAATAGCCATGGCGATTAAATGGTTGATCAAGTTGAAATTTCACTATGGTGGAAAATTCGTCGAAAAAGATGTACGTATGTATGATAGAGGATCAATTGAGATAAGAGATAATGTTGACCCTAATAAGATGAGTTGGTTAGAGATTGAGGATGTTGATGTTGCCGATGACTTAAGTGAATAAGAAGCTCCTTTATATATTATTTAGGGTCAAGACAATTATTAGTTAATGGACTTAGGCCCCTTCAAAAGGATGTTAATGTACTTGCAATGCTAGAATTACACGATGTTTTAGGGGTTTATACAATGATATTATGTGTAGATAAGCAACCATTGGTGATGGATATTGTAAACTCACCTGTGTTAAATGCAATACCTTAAGAGTAAGTGGAGGTAAGTGGTGAGACTCATATTAGGCCATTAGAGGAAGAAAATATGGGTGACGTTGAAGATTATAAAGATTTTGCCATGCCATCTAAAGAGGATAAAGATGAGAATAAAGTATCAGTTACCAGCAATGAAGTTGCAAAACCAATGATAAGCATGGATGAATGGGCTTAGTCAATTCAAAGGAAGATGGTGAAAGGGAACGATATGCTGAGTATAGTATTGATGTTGATGGAAAGCGCCTGAAAATTATATTAGGTATGAAGTATCCAAATGCAAACATATTTAGACAATGTCTTATTGAATATGCAGCTAGAAATGGCATTAAATATAAATTTACACTCAATTATCCTAAAAAAATCGATGCATTATGGTAACAAATGTGGATAGTTAAGCAATGAAGAGATGGCCTAAGTGAAAACATTCTACTCAAAATGCACTTGTCCATGGGCTTTCACTAATAAACACATTATATCCACTTTCCTAACATAGAATTACTTAGCTAAATCGCAAGTATGGGCTAAATTAGGATGTAAGTGCAATCTAGTGCTGTATTATGTGAGATACAAAATTGGACGTACCCACCCACATTGCTTACCATGTAAGGGGAAAAGCCTAAAAGATTTTGGATGGTGATGATTTGAAATATGAATTGATTCATGAGTATGCTTACATAGTCTTAATACGTTATGAAGGATGTTTAGTCAAAGTGAAATGTGATTCATCTATTGAGGGTTCCCAACTCATATTTGAAAGGATCTATGTATGATTTAAGGTACAAAAGATTAGGTTTCTTAGTGAGTGTCGTCCATTAATAAGATTAGATGGTTGTTTTTTGAAAGAACCTTATGGTAAGCATTTGCTCGATGCAATTGATAAGGATAGGAATGAGACCATATTTTCTATAGCTATTATAGTAGTTGAATCGGATGTGATGATTTTTACCATTAGTTCTAAGAGATATTTAGGGATGATATAGGAAACCTAGGCACACTTAGGCTTACATTCATTTCTAATAGGCAAAGGATATGCATATCGTTCTTTTATTGTTTTTGGTATATTAGTAGATGTATGTATCACTTTAACACATTAACTAACTCTTTTGAATCGATCTTACATGGGCTTGAAAATGCATTAGGGGATCTATTTCCTACTTGTGAACATCGAAATTGTGTGTGATATTTATATGAGAATTTCAAGAAAAGATTTGATGGGTAAGAATTTAAGGATATTGTGTGGACTATTATAGATGTTACTACTATAAGAGAATGGGAGAATAAAGTAGATACAATGAAAAACCTGAGTCATGAAGCATGGCAATGGTTGTTAAATATTCGACTAGCTCGTTGGTGCAAGTCTCATTTCAATTATCATGCTAACTACAATGCTCTTATGAATAACTTGAATGAGTCATTCAACTCAAACGGGGCATGAAACTCAAGCAAGTAGGGTACATGCATTTAATTATATATTTCTATTGATTGTTAAGGTATACAAAGTCCTACTACCGAATATGGGTTGTTGAAGCTAAATTTTTTAACATTAACAACAGCTTGATTTTTGTGAAGTTGTACAGCTGAGTATGGCTACTAGTGGTTTGTTTTTGTATGAATATCTTGTTTTTGAAATTGGGGTTAGATATGTAATTGTGATATAATAGAGTAAGAATGTTGAGTTAGATTAGTGGCTTGTATTTTTGTTCAGAATAAAATGTAAATATGGTTAAGATGGACAAAAATATGTTTATGGTGGAATCTGATTTTTTTTTTCTTGAAATACTACCATTACACTATCAAATATCAAGAAATGCTTGAATATAACATGTTCATTGCCATTAGCATTTCTCTTAGTAATTTTGTTGAAAGACTAAGTTTGTAGCTCATACGATTTTAATGATGCTATCACAATAACTTTTCTCCCTTTAAGCATCATGAAACCATGGTGAATGAAAATGGAACCTAAATATTCTTGAATCAATGAAAGTCATTTTACAATGCATTAGCATTTAGATTTGATCGGTATGAAATGTTCCTTTATTTAAAGCTATTTCATTCAAGATTGCTTAGCTCATATCCTTCCTTTACATTATTGAAATTACTAGATTACTAAAAGGGGGGAAGGAAAAAGGAAATAAGAGTAGCACATAATGGAAAAGCTAAATTCATAGACATTTCATGTAATAAGGATTTCATTATATTGATAAGGCCTCAACCAGAAAAAAGGCTCATTGTAGATCCCAGCATTTATATACATTACAAATATACAAGTATATATGATATGACAATCTAATAGTGGCTCATTAGATTCTGTCATCATGTTATTTATGAAATGCAAATTGAGATACTGTCATAATTGTTGATATTGAGAAGTAAAGAAATTGTTGGGTCATACTAATTGAATAGTAAGTGTCACCTATTTACTATGGTGTAAAGCATCATTATAGTATGTCAATGATTAAGAAAGTAAATAAGCAAATTAAGTTAACTTCTAGGAAACAATTATTTTGTGGTGCAAAGAAATATTAGCCGAGAAATAGAATCAAAAGTTAGTATCTTAAAGACATAGGCTTATATGCTTAATAGATTAAACAAAGTTGCCTATCAAAGAAAAGAATGTATAGATTAGACAAGGTTTTTATCCAATAGGAAAAAACACCATGGCTATAGCATTTATATTATTTAGAGACATATTTAAATACATCGTCCCAAGTCACCATGTCTCTTCCATCTACATAAGCGAAATAAAACAATAGTTTCGTATTGATTCATCCCTATTGGGAATAAAGAAGATATTTAGGAATCTAGAAGAAAGAGATGTACTTCTTAGCATAAGAGATGAAAGAAGGATCTTCTATTCAATACAAATTCATTACATTAAAATGAGTTTACATAAAATCAACTATGTTTTGTTCATGAAGTTTAGAAAGGAAAAAGTTGTAGCAATATTACATTCTTCTATCTCATTCTACATCAAAGTAAATAAAAAAGTCCCTTCCTATCTATTTGGTAACTATGCTCAATATAAGCTATGATCACTATTACAAAGAATGACCAAGATAAAGTAATGATCTATTGTAGCTTGGTTCTCGTACCTCTTATGTGCTTCAACTCGTGCTCAAGCTTGTCGACCCTTTCCTTTTCCTTGTACTTTATCGTGTTTAATTTATGTTCAAGCTTGCCAAATCATTCCAATGCTTTATTTCCAAACTCAAGTCCATATGTGCATGCTTGTGGATCCATCCACTTAAAATAATTATAACCTTCTCCACTCTATAAAAGTAACATATACTTTCCAGTTAGTGTAACTCTAAGAATGGATATAATAAACAAATAATATGAGCACGTTCCCAATATCTAGGACATCCTTGGAATCGTCTTCCAAAACTTCTTAGTTGCCATGATGATATAATTACGTATCATTCCCCACAATAACATGATGTGCTCTTTCCTCTTAAAGAGCATGAATTGCTTGACATGGATCCATAGCTCATATTTTCTTACTCTTTCTTGTGGAGCAAAAAATTATATAATAATAAAAAGATGATGAAAAGAAGAGAATGACTTATCCCATAACATATACGCTAATAAAATAAACAAATACATATAGCTTGATCTTATACTTAACAAGGAACATCTTAGGAGAGATTTCACATCACTCAAGATGGTTCAAGCATTGCAACAAATTAGTATAATTTAAACTAAAAGTAAACAAATGTTAGTCTAAATGATAGATTAATTCTAGTAGAAAGAAAGCTTACATTGTCGGATCTTTCTTATAGAACCAAACAACAACTTCCATTAAGTTTTTGTGTTCCATAAATATGGTGTGATTGTGACAATATTAGAATTATAGTGGTATTACTTATTTGATTTTCTTCTTTGATTATGTGTTCACACTTTATATAAGCGTCAGTTTGTTAAAGAAAGATGATTGAGCATGTCACTATTTTCAGCATTTTTATTTCGTTTTGTTACATCATATAGCTCCATCTTTCAATTTAATATTGCTCTTACCAAGCAAGACTCGATTTATACATAGGATTCAATTTCCTATGATTGCAATTTTATGAAAGGAAATAAATAATGGATTAAGGAATCTGTTCTGTTCTATAATAGGAATGCTTCATACTAATTGTTATAACTAAATGCTTTTTCAAGAAAATACTAAATTACATGGCTACATTATATGGAAGTCCTAAAGGGAATTCTACAAGATGAAGTTAAACTACATTAGTGGAAGGATAATTACAAAAGATCAAATTTGACAACAAATCATTTAAAGAAAATAGGGAGAATTACAATAGATGGGATTAGTGCTTAGTGGTAAGTTCAAATAGGTGATTAATATTTAGGAAAGTTTAAATAAAAGATTAACGCTTCATAAAATGATTTAAATAAGTTATCAACATTTTGAAAAATTCAAATAAGAAATTAATATTTTACAAAGCAATTCAAATAATTTTATAAATTAATTATTATGAATCCCATATTTGAACTACTTTATAAAACATTGATTTCTTATTTGATTTTTTTGAAATATTAATCTCTTAGATGGATTTAACCCAAACTTTAATCCCTTCTACCGTAATTCTCCTAAAGAAAACATAACTACACTTCATCAACTTCAGTCAACCTAACTTTATGAATATAAACAAAATATAAGTACTATAACAAGTGTTAATACAATGATTCAAATGGACAAACCTTGTAAATTCTAAGCTTCTTAGCGAAGTTAGGGCTTTGCTGGAACAACATAGGTCAATTTAGGAATTCAATCTTACATAGATCTAATAGTTTTTAAGGTTTTGATATTCTATGTTAGAAGGGTTAGGGTTTTTGGTCAATGAAATGGGGATTAGGGTTCTAAGGATTGATTTCCCAATTTTGGCCAATCAATTTGAGGATTTATTTTGATTACGATTTCATTGGGGGAACAATCTGATTAATGTTTCAAAGATGAATTGGGGATTAAGGTTTCTTTTGGTATAAAGTGATTGAGAATTTTGATTCAAAGAAAGATGATGGATTGTTTTTATCTCAAATTTTTGAAGATGAGATCGATGACGAATTCTGCATTCAAAGAGGAGCAACATGTTTTGGTTTAGTATCCAAGAGAAATGACATGTTTTTATAAGTTTTAGTTTTTTTTTTTTTTGGGTTTTTTATCTTACATATGCAAGCCATCTAATCTACTAACAGACCTTTAGATGGGACAAATGTTTTGCAAAGTTGAGTTAATTAATTATCAAAAAAATAACACAAATAAGTTATTTGTAAATATATGAAAACACGGGTCATGTATTTATAATTTATTCTTTATATAATAATAAAATAAAATCAACCCTAAATTAACAAAAACAACTCCTATACCAGACCCAACTCGAGAACTCTCTCACTAAGAATCAAATAAAAAGATCAACCCTAAAATCAAATGCCATACATCTAATCCCAAGTCAAAACCCTAATGGTCATATCAACACTTGAAACCTATAAATTTTTTCTAAAAAGAAAGATAGAAAAGACAATCTACCAATTGAATTTTTGGCATTAATGTAGCAATTTATGATTCATTTAGAACACGAAGGATTTACTTGAGTTTTAATATAAAATGCATGTTTTTCAAAATCATAATTTTTCCACAGGAAAGAATGTGTATGTTCTTTTAGTGATTCGCATTAAGATTACTATTTATCTATCATGGCTATGTCTCAAAGTCAATTGAAGCTCCTTGCTTTGTAGAAAGCTTACCTTTGAAAGAATTATGCAAAACTATAGATTTTTTTATTTCCCGGAATACTTTGTTCTCTACATAGAGATTTCTTTCTATCATGTGGATAATGTTAAAGTGGAATTTTACCATTACCAATTTGCTTTTGGAACTTCTTTCTTAACTCTTTTATCAGATTCCTCTAGAAGGAAGCTTTTGAATAAGACTAACAGAGAGAAAGATATTACAATTTTGGTGTGGAACCGTGGGATGGTGAACCCTCTTATTTGTTTAGTTTGAAGTCTTCAAGATGCACATTCAATTAGAAATGTTTTTATATTTGAATTAAAATTCGATCAATTTATTCATATTTTAGGTGGATCATTTAAGTCCTCTATGTTCAATATAAAGTTCAACTAGTTCTTATATATCTTAACTAAAGTAAGTCCTTTTAAATCCTTTTCATTTAATGGTTGCACTAAGTGAGCCTTTAAATTAGTATATTGCATCACTTGTGGCCATAAACATAGAGCACTTTTTTGAAACAATCATGACACAAATATAAGAAATCCAAATGACTTACTAAAACCCTAATACCTCGTTCACTTAGGGGGAATTGAAAGTCCATTCCCCCCTTATTCCGCATTCACTTGACCACCACTACCGTTATTGCTACCATCCAATATCATTGCTACCACCACTTATCACCCCATCATCACCATCCATTCCATTGCCGTCACCAACCAACACTACCACTATTGTCGCTGACCACTATCATAACCTATTATTTTAGGATTAATTATGAAAGAAAATATACTGAAAATAATTTAATCATTAAAATCTTATTACTTTTTTTATTCTTTAAGCTACTTATAAATCTAGCTAAACAAAATAATAATTATTGCATCTTATTACACTCTTTGGGAATTCCAATTCTATTACCATCTAGTGTACTTATTCCTAATTATTGATAAATGGATCGTGAAGACCTGCCATTATCCCATCTCAAATTCAAGATACATTCTGTAAGCGTCTCTGTCGGATGAATAGTAGCCCGATACCAACACATCAACTTGGAAGCCGAGCTTCTTGTATAGATTCATGGCCGGAGTTCTAAGTATGTCTACATGAAGCGATATGCGTTGGATTCTTCTCGTCCGACATTTTTCTATTGCTGCTCGCAGTAATGCTTCTCCATGGCCTTGCCTTTGATGACTCTCCTTCACTGTAGACAACATAGGATAAATGCAGTCCAAATCAGGAACTAAGAATGGACATTTGCAACTATGTGCTTTTTCAAATAATTTGTTGAATCGCATGATTATAGGTTTTAAAGTTGGAAATGTTTCCACTAATTGCTCTCAGATATTTCACTTCTGTATTGCACAATCAAACATAACATGCAAAATAAAGCCAAGTTCACGCGCATAAAATGTATTCATCTAAATGCTAAGATGGATTGGGCAATATGCGATGTCTTCATTCTACCGGTACTTTCATCGAGCAGGTCATAGACATTTTGAAAGAAAGGACTAAGTCTTCGTTGCTATATAAATATGAAAGTAAAGCTTTATATGGTCAAACAGGTTTCAAAAGCAGAAGCGTATTCATCTGGGTGAAGGGTGTTTAAGAACCTGCAAGCTTGGTGATGGAAGCACACAAGGAAGAGGTCCAAGAGAACATGACGTAGCCCGCTACTTGTCCATTCAATGGCAAGTACAGAAGGCCAGAGTTGTTCTTCTTCAGCTCTTGGTGGAAGGATGTAGCAAGAGATTCGTGTTTTGGGAACAACCTTTTCTCTATCTTGACTATTTCATCAACCACACTTGTCCAATTCGGAGATTTTCTCTTCAGTTCTACGATCACTCTAACACTGTTGCTCGCCATGAATAATAGGTGATGATGTATGGTAAAAAAACGTGTATGTATTCTTCGGTCCTCCTTACGGACAAAGTCAGGTCATGGAATCGGTTGTCCCGCCGTTGAGAAAAGTTCCAATGTGTTAATACGCAGGGGAATAGTGTATTAGCGTACAACCATGAATGAAATTTTAATACCTAAAATATAAATATAAAATAGATTTAAACCAGGACAACTATTATAGATCTTAAAATTACTAATATTTATAGCAATGAATATTTCTCTTCTTATCATCTGCTAACAACTTTCTTCTTTTTTTTTTTTCTCTTTTCCCTTCTTACTGAATGGAAAATATTATACTAGGGAATTAGGGGAGTTTACTCTAATTTAACTATTTAAGGTCGAAAAAAAAAGAAGATATATAGCATTATCTATCTACCAGTACTATATATATATATATATATATATATAAAAGGACAATAATATATGATTATGGATATCTTTAAATATTAAATTTTACTTTTTCTTATTAATTGTATTTCAGTTTAAAGGGTATATATCACTACTTTTTCATTTCCTTTTTTTTTCTTTTCTCTTTTGGATACCAAGCATATTGTTGTTGATTAAACTTTTAAATGAAACACATATATGTGGCATAGATAAATACATTTGCAATAGCAAATTATTAAAAGTAATTGAATAATAATAAAAGAGAAATAGAGATGAATAAATGAGGGGGAAAAAAGACAAGGATTTAGAAATCTTTTATCTTGATATATAAAAACATAGTTAATTTTTAATATTAATATAAAAGATTTAAATATCTTTATATATATATATATATATGAGAAAAAGCAAGCATATACTGAGAAAATACACGGCCACACGCCTTTCCATTCCATACCCTTGCGATTGGCAAAGAATCGAGCGATTGGCAGAGCAAGTGCAGCAACTCCACCATTAGAGTTTTGACTTTGGACATAGTAATAACGTCTCTTCTCGGAATGATACTGTTTCAATCCTCTCTTCCTCATTTCATGGCCGGTTGCCACTGTTTCAACAGGGACTCTCTCTCTTCTTCCTTATCCCCACCCACGCTTGTCCGTTTTTCCAAATTATTCAACACCCCGACGGTTACCTGTACTTGTACCTCCAAACCTCCTTGCAGGCGTTGTTGCATCCGAAACGACGACACCCATCAAGCATCTTCTAAGGTATATCACAACTGTTTTTAACCAATTTCCTGATGCTTGTATTGCTCTCTGTAATGGGGACAAAGATTACCTGTTTTGCTTGCATCCTCGTCTCTGTGCTCCCAATCGAATGTTGTCCTATATGTTGAAAGTTCAAAGAGGGTATCAATTTTTGCTTTAGGTTATTCATGCGTAGCAATATATAATTGAGCTGATATAGACGAGACGCCCCGTGGATAAATGGAAATTTCGTCCCTGTTGAGGCCGTACCGTTTGCAGCCGCATTTTACAAATGATGAACAATTATGGTTTGTTAACTTAGTAAAATGGTTCCAGTACCGTAACTTCTACTCTTGAACAGAGTTTCCTGTGCCTGTTCGGTATCATCACCCTGTCTCATTAATCACATACTGTCATATATATCATGGTAAGTGGAAAGTGGCAGCATGTCTATGTGTGTTTGGAACTGTTGTCATATCCCCACCAAGAATATTAATGCATACAAATAGAAAAAAAATAAATAAATGAATATTTATCGTCTATGGTAGTATGTGATTGAAGGGCCATCCTGCTTTATTTTCATTGTGAACATGTAAACATTGTTTCAGGAATCGCATTTCACTTCAATGAATATGCGGAACAAGTTCCTGCATCCAGTCAATGGAGCAGAGATAATAGATCAATGATTAATATCTGCCTGGTTGATTGAATTTGAATTCGTCCTTAAGCTTAATGGTCTTTAGGGGATTGTTTCACTCAAGCGTCATTCACTTTATGAGAAGCAGGTTTATGTTGTAGGAATACATGTATGGAAGAAATACTGTCACTCCTTTACCATAAGAAATGAAACAGTTTCATTTCACAAAATCAGTAGAAAAGACTTGAAATGAGGCATATTTTTCCCATGGTTAAGGTGTCTTTGTGTTTACTCGTCATAATGTACCATTTACAATTCTAGAACGATAAGGTATTAGCTTTAATTGATTGCGAGATTGAAACCTATTTTGGTAGCTCGTTTATCCACAGAGAAGTTAGGTGACATCATGGGTTGTTACAGCAATCATTCGAGCGTGGTGTTGGGTGGCTCTTTTAAGCAATTGTAGGCAGCATATCCAGTGATTGCATAAAAAATGGCAGTGTTGGAAGATCGCCAATCCTGTGATTGCAAATGTATATCGTTGTTTTTTCTTATTTAAGCAAGCTGTTAAGATCAAAATGCTGCTGCACATTTGATCCTATGTCCCTAGAGAATGGGATGCATTCTCCACTACATCCATATAGGACATAAGCCATATCACTCAATATGTAGTATTTGCTTGGTTATTGATGCAGTTGTTGGTTTAGTCATTTTGCTTGATTTTTCTTACCAAAATGTCGACAAAGATGCTTTTTACTGCCAGGATTTCTCAGTACTCCAACCTGAAATTTCCTGGGACAACAGCAATATATGGAGCACATTTGCTTTTTACATGTTTAGTTTGCACATCCCTTTGAGCTTTGGAGGCTTGTCTGTTGTGGCCCATGTTTTGCACCAAGATGTTCTTGATCCTCAAACAGAGGTGAGCTCCACTTTAAACCTGTTCAAGTTTCTTTGCTTATGATTGTCAAAAAATACATGCATCTACATTCGACTGTTTTTTCATTTTATAATATACTTTCTTGAAAGCTATCCTATTGTTAAATTTTCAATATTTTCTTTCCCTATCATAAGTTACTATAAATTATAATGACTAATTGAAAGCAATAGTTTCCCAACATCCATAAGCTGGGGCTTTTCTCCACATGTGAAAGGAAACCCTGCCTAACACAAGCAACTAATAATTAGGAGAAATTAAAGATGACACCAAAAGTTAGTAGGAACTAGCATTTTCATGTAAGACACACATGCAACTCTTCTAATTAGCTCCTATAATTCCTCAGCCCTCTCTAGAGTTAAGTGATTTCAAATGCTTATCTGAAGTACTTAACTCCTCTAGTTAGCTCCTATAATTCCTCAGCCCTTTCTAGATGTTAAGTGATTTCAGATGCTTATCTGAACTATTTTGCTGAGGTCATTCAAAACATCTTGAAGCAACTTGTGTATCTGTGTAATTGACTTATGCATCTGTATAATTTTATATAGCCAGCTCAATCTTCAGATTTGTTCTACCACATGCAGGCAATATCACTACTCGGAATTCAGATTTTTGAGTTTATAGGAACTTTTGTTTTGCTTCAGTACACTGCCAAGCCCCAATTTAAGTTGTTAAGCTTTTTCGATGCTAAGAAGACACCAGATGAGCGAAACACTTGGTTTGCATCTGCAGTGGGATTTGCATTCCTTGTTTTATCAGTTTTCCTTACTTCATTCGTTGCTGACAGATTAGTAGGTCCCAAGGTTAGTGCCATGCACTTTTTACTCTATGATTCTCCATAGTTTGCCGTAAGCTGACATTGTGATTATTTTAAGAAATTCAAGTTTTTTGACACGGTAAATCTTGGGTACTTAAATGTCTTTGATTCCATATGCCTTGAGTTTTGCACTTTCTGAGATGTGTAGCTTCTGTCAGCACAAGTCTCGCACGATTGTCAAGAAGTTGCTTGCGATGGGCTATAATAGCTCTAGGTAGGAAGTGATGAAAAATACTTGCATCACCGTTTTCTCATGCTTCATCAGCGTTCAACTTACTATGTACTGAAAAATACTTGCATTACTAATTTCTCATGCTTGCCGGGCACTCTACTTATGATGAATACTTGCATCACCATTTGATCACCCTACATTTTTATTCAATATCACACAATGCTTAAATTGATTGCAATGGACTTTGGTGATTTACAGACCGTGAACAACCCTGCACTCAAGGAGATCCTTCAAAACGGTTTCATGTCAACAGCAGCTTGCATTCTGGTTTACTGTTTCCTCACCCCTTTACTGGAAGAAATCGTATACAGAGCGTTTCTGCTGACGTCGTTTGCATCCACATTGAAATGGCAACGAGCAATTGTTTTAAGCTCTGCCATTTTTAGTGCCGCTCACTTTTCTGGCGAGAATTTCGTGCAGTTATTTATCATTGGTTGTGTTCTTGGCTGTTGTTATTGTTGGACTGGCGATTTAAGATCCTCCATACTCATTCATTCTTTGTACAATGCCATGATTCTTTTGATAACTGGTCTTTCTTGAGATATATTGTCACATACAACTTTTTCCACCATTCTGCCTTTCTATGCTTTCATATCCACAGGATGGAATGTTAATTCCTTGCAATGTCCCAAGTACCAATAAATAAATTCAGGAAGCCTGGATATGCCTATAACCTTTCAGTAAATACATTGATGTAGATCCTGATTCGGGTCATATGATTCATAGCTCAAGTGATTTGAATCATAAAAATGGTACTCAAAAAGGAAATGTCAAAGAGAACCAAATCACATAAATAATAAGAAAATAAGGACAAAATAGATGCAAGTAAGTATTCAACATGGAAAACTCCGATGTTGCAAAATCATGGGAGGAGGAGGATAGATTCACCATCATGATAATAGGAGAGTACATGAGAACTACAATCCTCATGTAAAATCTCAAGAGACTGACATGAGTGTTCGCCAATTATGTTAAGGTAAGATCCATTCGATGCATTGCAGTGTAAGACCCTTCTTTATAAGCATGTCGCCAAAACGGAAACAGGAAGCTCCAGAGGGCTTCCCCATAGATCGTTGGCCGTCCAATGGGCTCAACCTAACCACCCTGCATAATCAATCAGCTGCCCTAGTGCCATGCCATGCGGATTGTTGTACGCCTTCTCGGTTTTGCTTAGAAATGCGTTTACGCATTACGATTTTATTAGTATTTATTTAAGGTATTAATATTATTAAAACCTTCTTCTTCTTTTTTTTATTTAGTTAGGCCTAAAATTTGTCTTTCAATTTCAACCGATTTTTACAAAAATCCACTTATCCCCTATCAACCAAATATGTTTTGAATTAACCAATTGGCTTGCCATGGTTGCAACTTTTGCCTAAAACCTATACCTCAAATCTGCACCTGACATTGTAAAATCGGCTTTCTTAAAGGGCATTTTACACATTCGCGCAACGTACATTATTTTGTGAGGGAAGTAACATGTTTTTTGCTCAAGTGCGCGACATTGTGCGGTAGGTGCATTCTTTCAGAAGATCAAGCTTCCGTTCCAGACCTTTTTAATATCTATTGAAATTAACATTAAATATTAGGAGCATTTATGTGTGCTAGTTAGGATATATGCTGGTTTGATATAAATAATTAGTCTTGGTAGTAAATGTCCATAATGAAACTGAGTTTTCAATTCCAGGCAATATTTTTCAATTTTTGGCAAAATAAAAAACGAAAATTATTTTCTTTATTTTATTTTTAAATACTCATAATGAAAATAATTCCCCATTCGTCAACATTTTGGGGGTAATCATAGAGAGTAAGAAACAAATTAAATTCCGAAAACATATAAATTCTCTTTTTAAGTTGATGAACATATCGTTTGGTTACATAAAATTTGTGAGACTGAACTGGGCAAAATTTTTTGTCCAATATTTGGTCTCCAATTGGAGTTTAGTTACTAAATAAAACATGACTTAAAAGATTGGATAAAATGCTCAAAATTTATCACATCTAAAATATGGTAGAAAAATTGATTTAATTGGACAAAAAGATAAAGTATTGAGAATAATAATGTAATTAGGTAAATAGTAGATAATACTGAGTTTATCTTTAAAAAATTTACTTTTAAAATAATATAAAAATATAATTAAATAAATATTAGACAACATAGAGGATATAAATATTAAAATACAATATTGAGTTATGCACTTGTGTATTCTAAATGATAGACATAATAAAAACTTATATTTTAGTATTACGTGAACTAAACATGGTTCAATAATATTGAACCATCATGTACTCTTTATACTTGTATTTGTAATATTTAATCCTTCTTATTTTATCCAATCTTAACAACCAAATGCTACTCAAGTGTTGGTACAAATCGCGTGAAAATAAAATGCAAAATGATTGGCTGGGTAATTTTCAAATAGAACTTTCATGTTCGATCTTTTTTTTTTTTAATTTCTTTTTATCCTCACCGTCGGAAAATAATACTCGACATACGAACATGAAATGCAGAGGTCGGGATGATCACTCATTCACTTCCTTCAGAAGTGAAGATGATGTATTACTCATGATGAAGCTTCCTCATAGTAATGGTATAGCCTTCTTAGGTAAGCTTCCTATGTTGCTTAAGCAACCATGATGCTCAAGAAATAACCATCTAAACGGAAGGGGCAAACTCAGTACCAACTACCAAATGCTTTCCGTCCTGCTTGGCCCCAAAAATATCATGTCACTTTCCTTTTGAGAAGGCACTTTTATCAAACTATCTAGTATAGTATATTTCTTCTCACATAAATGCGTCATTTTTGTATATTTCTACAGTACAGATGTCAAGTGCTCTATTATATTACACCATGATTTGCATGTGTTTTAACAAAATCGCTAAATTACACTTATAAATTAGAATTCTCAAAGCAGCGGATCCAGAATCCCTATTTGGGGCATTGTCATCGGTTGGGTTTAGAAAAGAAGAAAGGCATTATTCAAGAGTGTCCCATCAGGGTTGTTTTAAAAGTTTATGTAATGTACTATTTGGGGTTATGAGTATATTATATAAGATTTAAATAGGGCATTACTGCAATAGATAACAGTGGTAAACGACGAAACACAAATCAAATGAATGTAAAAGCATTAAAATATATTCTCATTTTCTCATTGCGGTACCATGTTAGTGTTGAAGAATTTCGCACCGACAGCGAGGATGGTAGGCCACGGCAAGAAAATTCCAGCGAAGATTGTTGTCCCAATGTGTTCAGAATCTTCATGACTATCGGAAAGACTAGGAATATCACACGTTCTTGCTTGTCATCCTTAGCTCAAACCGTCTTCTTTCGGCAATCAACACGTTTAATTTAGCTACACAAAACTGCTTCCAGTGACCAACAATGTAGCGTAACGTAAGGAAGGCCCTTTTTCGTCCTTATGCGAAAATCAAACTTAATCGTTCCAATTGGGAAAGTAATACTTGTTAAAGTGGAAAGTTCCATCATATGTCGTATAACTGTAATATTGTAATATTATATAAATTACATCTTGCTTCAATCAATGTATCATGAATTATAAAATAAAAATTATAAATAGTTTTGTTTTTATTATTAATAGGTATAATTTATTAAAATCTAGTAAAAACAAAACTGTTAATAACTTTCATTATACTATTTATAACATAATTTACTGAAATCAAATGTAATTTACTATGATATCAGGTTGGCGTAAAAAATCGTAAATTATAAGACGATGAAAAAAAATGATAAATAATTGCATGTTGCTTTTTACAATACCAAATTTTCAAATTTAAATTGCGTTGAACGCCCTAAGGTAAAAAGAAAAAAAAAAAAAAAGAAAGTGTCGAACTCCATCTTATCATGTGGTTTAACGAAAATTGTGATGAATCCTGATGCTCAATTTCATAAAGCTGTTACAAGATCTAACTAATGCTGTTGAGTCAAAAGGCTGGCTGGAACTTCTTTTAAAGTTGTGAAGCTAATTTATCGATTTCAAAATAAAAAGATTTATTACGATCTTTTCAAAATTTTAAAGACTTACGAAGACCCAAGTTAAAACGAAAGGACTGAGCCACTTAGTGGCAAGAATTCTAATGAGTTTATAAGCAGGTTTTCTAATTCAAGACATTGCGAAAGAGTTTGTTATTATTATTAGAAGAAGAAGAGAAGTCTAATATTATCACTTCTGATCAAAAGGCTATATGTAGTTTTATTCGATTTTGAGTATCTCTATTTCTGATATAAGGCTAATTACAGTTGCATATGATGGGTGCCACTGCTCTGAATTGACGGAAGGTACCAAGAATTGGAATTGAATTACAAAATATTCCTTTGATTCAGCTATGAAAGTTACAACTATTACAACTAGCCCTAGTGGAGGAGTTATTTTTTAAATTATTATTAATTATTTCCTCCTTTATTTAGTCTATATTAATAATAGCATTAACATAAATATTCATGTGTAGCCTATGGGAAAAAGAAGTTGATAAATGATATTATCCTTTTTTTTTTTTTTTTGCATTGTTTGAGTTATCATTTAATATTTTCTACTATTATCGGCCTTTCAAGATTGTATTGAGCGAACTATTCAATCTATTTGTGCATTATATCAAGTAACTTATGCATAATTCAATTTACCTATAGTGTGGTAAATGCATTAAAGGAATTGTCCATATCCCTTTAATTTCATTCCATCTTCACAACAAAAAATCCTATAAATTAATTATTCATGAGGTCTAGTGGTGGGATTTCTTGCCATCATTTATTTTGAACTTTAGCTCTTCATTATGCTTATGTGATGTTTGGTATGAATAAATGGTTTACAATGAAATAAAATAAATTAGAACTGAATAGAATGAAATGAGGATCAAAATGAGGAATTCTCTCCTAACTTTAAAAATATCCATAAAATGGAATGTAATGAAATTGTATTAAATGCTTAAATAGTATTATTTGTCAAAAATTCCTTTAATTATTGTATATTATACCCTTTTTAAAGGTTAAATAAGTAAATTTAATAAATCCTAATTAATGAAGGGGGAATAAAATCGTGATTCTATATTCTCAAAGGTAGAGTCAAATTTTTCTTAAAATTGAAATTATTGATGTCATAGAATTGTAATCCTACCTTCTAGATATATTTCCAAATAAGGGAAATAAAAATAAAATCCGAAATCGCGATTTTATTCTGATTTATTCCTCCATACCAAACCTAATATTAATGATTTTAATGATTTTCTTTCTAAGCATATTCATTTGAGAGCTCAAGCATTCTCTACCTCAAGTTGCACGCTCCAATTGTGTTTAGATTTAGTATTTATATATTAAGCCTTTAATCTTTCAAAATTTTTAAGATAAACAAGAAATAAAGACAAAGAAAAGACATTAAAATTTAAGATTACTTAGAATTGATTTGGATGTTTTAGCTAGTTGAGTGAATATCGCTTGATATTAAATTCGGTGTTGTAGGAGGCTAAAAAATTTAAAGATGAGATGAATTCATCCTCGATTTCTCAACTCGGTTAGTTCGAAGTTTTGGCATGGAAAAAATATGTTATCTTTAATTATAAGCATATATTAATAATCAAATTTAACCCAAAAGCGAGTTATATTTAAATTTAGTTTAAATTCGACTAGGTTTCTCAAGCTGATTGAATTAACTGGTTTGAAAGTCGAACTTGGTTAAATAATAAATATCCATAGCTGCACTTAATAAAAAGATTGTGCCAAGATATTGTAATGCAGGGCTAACTAACAACTGTTGACCAAAAGGAAAAATAAATAAATAAAATAATTGACAATGGAAGAGTCTCTAGTGAAACTAACTTAGTGCCTTGGAAACCGGAATTGAGTATACAGCAGCCGCAACGACATTTCCTTCAGGAAAATCCAACCAATTAAGGAAAACAAAAATAAAGTGAGGATATCAAGATAAATAATTTGAAACCGATCTAGAAAAATATTTCATTAAATAATACACCTTGCATGAATGTATAATGATAAATATTGATCATATTTATCCATAAATTGTTATGTTATCTTTATAAATTATTCATGACCACCAAGACGTGATCCTATCTCACCACTTGCGCACAGAGCTTAACCCGCGCGCAAACCTCGCATATGGAAAAAGAGAGGTGACAGCCAATAGATGCCCCAATCACGTGTCTTTTGATGCATTGGATCGCACGTTCCCTACCATCCCGCAGGATGGCATCCAGCGTGTCCTTGCACCTTCCACACCGAATTTCAACGGAGGAACGGTTGGTCGATAAAGCAAGGAACCTAACGTGGTTCCGCGAATCTCCTCTGGCTTAATCCTCGTCCTTAGCGGCAGGTTGCATTACGAAAATCCTTTTTTTTTTTAATAGTGATATATAAACCATTTTTTTTAAGTAACACATATTTTAAACATAAACCTCTCCGTCCTAATTGGATTTAACACGTCTTGTGACCTGAGACTCGCTCCTATGGGTCTAAGCCCTAAGTTTACATTAATCAAGCTCAGTGAACCCTACAAAAATTGAAATGTACATGATAAAGATTAAATAGTACGAAACAATCATGTCTAGAATAAATGGAACACGATCGACTCATGATCCATTCATTTTATTATGAGAGAAAATCTCTTCCACTAACAAATCTTCTATTACCAACTCTACTTCATAATAAATATTGAGTCACTATTCAATGATAAAACTCTCTAAACTTTGCACATCAAAATTGCATACTATTTCAATTCATTTCTTACCTTCAAAAATTTTATTATTAATTTAAATATTAAAATAATTATGTCGAATAAACACTAGGCATCTCTTCATAGTGTACTATTTTACAAACCGTATATATAGAGAGTTCAAACAACTATTGACAAAAACTTAGAGATGATGGCATGCTTTTTCTATATTGGATCAATAAACAGTGTATCAACATATGGTGTACTTGCTAAACTAATGTTAGAATAGATATTTGGCTCCATAAATATTTTTCCTTTTCCTTCTTTTTATACTTTAGTCCGCAAATAAGCAAACAAGGACTAGATAAATAAAAGCAATTTTTTGAATACTATATTTTATAGGTTAGAAAGGGGAAAAAAAGCAAGGGAGAATTTAAGGGTCCATTACATATGCTTTATGAAGACTATGCCAAATAAAAGTTTTTTTGGTAATATCAATTCTTGAACTAAATTAATTTTAAAATGAAGGAAATTTTACAGAAAAAATCAACATTTAGGATTAAATTTGAATAAAAGATTGAACTATCAAATAGTCAAAATAAATGATCAACATTATATTAGATGGTTATAATAAATGATCGAAATTTTAACTAGTTAAAATAGAAGATCAATGTTATAATAAGTAGTACGAATAAAATATTGAATTTGAAATAAAACTAAGAGTTTTAATCATATATTTGAACAATTTATTATAATGTTAATCATCTATTTAAACTACAAAATATGACATTAATCCTCTATTTCAGTCACTTGAAAGTTCAATCGTGTTTTTACAATTAATACCAAACGTTGATACTTTCGTATGTAATTTTGCTTTTAAAATGATAGCAGTAATGAATGCTTCATATTAGACTAAATTAATTGTAAAACTAAATACTTCATGTTTTTTCAAGATTCTTTGTATTTCAAGAAAATAACAAACATTTGCGATAGTAAAAAATAAATGTGAAGTTAATTTAGTAAAATCATTCCTAACTTTTGTTTGCTAAGTATATATTGAGATAGTAAGAATTTGGCATGTTCCATATAAATTGTCAGAACAATATCAACAACACAAGTTTGCAATGACTGGACATAGGAAAGGACCGGTATAGATCCATGAATTAGTGTTAACCAACTCAACGTACAAGGACCCATAACTAGCTCGTAGAAGCTAGGTCTAAATTGGTGGTAGAACCACTGATTCAAACGGGTTTACGTGGATCAATCTCAATGATTGGTTTAAACCTATCAAATTAAAAAAATATATATATCGGTATATATTTGCATATATTACATATAATATGTACATATTACATTATATATATATATATGATATATTTATACTCAACGGAGAAAAGGGAAAAAGAAAAAAATGTATCGATTCATGGGTCCTATGAATTAGCCTAAAGATTAGCAAGCCTAATGAACCCACTCAAAACTAAATATGGCCAAGCTGCTCATGGTTCCATCAATTTGGAAACATGGCCCACCAATACAAGTGCAAGTTAGGCCTATCCCCTTAATCTAAAAGGACCCTAATAATTAATTATGTCAAACTTCACATTCACCAAATTGTGAGATGCATATGCTACCAAACCAAGCACATTGATTACTGGTGTTATATGTCGTACTTAAATTCATATGTTTATTTAGAAAGAAAGATTTCATACCATATTGTTTTGCAATGTTTCTAAATACAATATATTTATGTTAGAAACTATTAACCAGTGAGGACTTCTAACATACTTTCATTTAAAAGATACTAAAGGGAAAAGAAAAATGATAAAAATCAAATGTCTTTTAAAATGTTTAACCTATAATATGTCACGCCTTAAATTAAAGAGTTGTAACAGTTCTACCATATAAATCAACCTAAGTTAAAAACTAATTACCTTAGCCGCTAACATAATTATAGCTTACACCAAGTTTTGATCACTCTATGACTTTAAGTCATCTAATTCAATACCTGTTTGGTATTAATCTATGGTATGACTTTGTAAAATAACTTTTAAAAGAGATTTTGTGGTATACAAGTTTGATAAGAAAACAAATTTTTATAAATAACTTCAAAAAAATAATATAATAAGAATTTATAAAAATTTATAGGTTTACAAAATATAGTACATGTAACAATAATAAAAAACTAAAAGGTCACTTAAAGAAACCTTATTAGTTTTCCTAAAGGTTAATAAAGTTAACAAATAAAATAAAAATTTAACCATTTAGCGTTGAATCTCACTCTTCAACTTCGTTTTCTGCACTTTAAATCTTAAAGTGGTACTAGTGTTTTTATTAGAGAGCTTACAAAACAGTTATAAAAGAATGGACGACAACTTACTTAGTAAGTAGGACGGAAAACACATATCTAACATCATGCGACTAGAGTTTTTAGGTAAGGTTAATTAGATGTAATGCGTATTCTAACAAATATTATTGCACAATGTTGATCGGCTGTCATGAGATTAGGGAAACTGCACCCGATGTAATCCGAGTTTCGAGGAGTTTGATTCTTCCCACTTTGCTAATCGGAACTAAATCGCGACTTGTATAATGGAGAAACATGCTCTGTCCAAGACGACCTTCAAACCATAGTCTCCAACCTTACCGCGACCTTTTATCTTGTCACTTAATTCAACTAAGGGTGGGAAAATGACCATTTCTGCTATCCTCATCGAAGGGTCCATGTTTTGGTCAAGAAACATAATCATTTCCTCTAATGGGTTGTAATGTAAGTTTAGTTAGATGTTAAGCCGAGTTTGCGTTAGTTGCTTTTTAGAGTTATTAAGCAAATTCAAACATTTCAAACAAAAAACATCATAAAACAATTAATACAAAGTCTAACACTCTTAATAGCATAACCATATTTAAGTATGCACACCACATATACATAAGTAACTAACACACAATCATAAACAAGACATATATTAAGGCCTCTAAGTGTCCTTATGTAATACTCGAAAGTGGGCTAAAGTACTGATTCTACTTATTTAGACATGTAACGCTTGATAGCATTTATGGTTGATCTTGTCCACTTTAATTTTTCGCTAAATATTCAATGTTATTACTTTGGTTTTACTAAATATAAAGTTAAATAAGTTCATTTTAATAATTTAAATATGATTATGACTTATCTTTTGTAAGTTACGTGAGTTTTGTATCAAATTCCTACTTACTATTAAAGTCCCTGAACAAGGCTCTGGAAACTTGCTTTATATAGAATTTTAGTCTCCAAACCTTCTGATGAAGTTTCTGGATGAGTGTTTTTAGACTAGTAACCTTTCGATCAAGTATTCTAGAATTATCTTAGTTGTCCCTTACTTTAACCAACCTTTTAAGCAAGCCTCTAAAGTTATTTTCCTCAAAGTATTTCACATCAACCAAACCTCAAATCAAGTTTCAAAGCCATTTTGACCAAATTTCCCCTACCAGGTATTTCCCAAAAATGAATATGATGAGGGTATAATTAAGTCCCTTTTACTATTCAACTTTTATAATCAGTTCTCTGAACTAGAGATTAAGTCTCTTCTTTACAAACCATCCCTTTGAAAATGTCTTTAAAGTGTTTTATACCATCTAAACTAGCCAATCTTATGGTTAAGTCTTTGAAATCAATATGATCCCACTTTTTTCATCAAATACTTCTTAAGCGAAGCTCCCTTATATTTAAAGTTAGAATTCTTTCATTTGCCAACCATTTGAACATATCTTTCAAATCTTTACAACAATGCTTCTTTTATTAAATAACTTCTCAAACAAAGCTCCAACAGGTTATAATTACAATCATTTTATCATATGTCTTTTTGATCAAATATTTAAACAAAGAATTTAAGCCCCCTTCTACTAATTTAATTTTTTAAAGAACTCTCTAAATAGAATCAATTTATAAGTTTATTTCTAATTACTTGCCTTAACATCCTATGCCAATTTATAAGCAGATAAAATAGGATCATACAATAATTTCCTCATGCCAATGCTCATCATATTATCCGTACTTCCAAATCCTCATAACCTCAACTTATTGCATATATACCAGAATTAATAATTTATGCATATCTTAATTTCAACTCAAACTACATAAATCTAAATTATTCTTTAAAATAGAATATGATCCAAATAAACTTCAAAACCTAATGTTAAGGGTTTTCATGAAGCTCGATATATAAAATCTTTAAGAAATTGTTTTTTCTTTTTACTGAATTTAAAGGCCCAAAAATTCCAAAAAATCATTTTTATTTGAAAACTCTTCATGCAATGTAAAGACTCTCCAAAAAAATTTTGGTTTAAAAACTACAACAATAGAATTATTTATATCAGTTTTGAAAATCGATCGATTTTGCTCGATTTCATAGGAAGGTATTATATTCGCTCAAAAAAATTTTAATATGATATTTTTTCCTAAAAGTATATATAAAAATATGTCAAAATAATTTTTTCTATAATTTTCAGAGTTAATTTGATATTTTTATAGTTTTAAGGAAAATTAGATGTTATGGTAAAGGAAAAAGAAAAAGAAAAAAGAAAATAGGATGCAAAATCGACTCACCAGAAAAATTGAATTTTTAGCTACCCATGTCAGCCACCACCCTTTCAACCCTCTTAGCTACTGCTTTCATCGTTAGGCAATGATAGTTGTTCAATCTCAAGTGCTCGTTAGATTGGTGTTCATGGACTAAGCTTAGTATACGTAGTATTTATTCTAATTTTTCTTAGAATTTTTTTCTTCTTTGTTTTCTTGTTCTTATAATTTTCCTAAATTTCTAAGGGTCTACTTGATCATCTAGAGAGAGTTGGTAATATTTCCTAAGTTGATTGAGCGAATTTAGAATATTTTCTCTCTCTTCCAAGTATATATATCCCTAAATCCATGCATGTTAAGTGTCTTTGAATTACTCCCTTAAGTCAATAACTATCCTAATTAAGCTACACTTGATCCAAGGTGATTCCAACCATTTTTTTTAAGCAATTTTTTTTTATATTTTACTTATAATTGTTATGTTAATTATACTTATTTTAAAGTATTTTAGGTATATAAATATATATAATAATTATACTTAGGGTATAAGTACAATATTTATATATTATTTTAGATCACTTTTTAATTTTTGTATTTAAATAATTTATCTCTAATGTTTAGTTATTTTTCGTTATCTAATTTACACATTTATGTATGGTAAATTATAATATAATATAATTTAATAAAATTATTTATTTTTAACTATAATACTATTATTTTATTATATTTCAATATACTAGACTTATGATGTACTATCAACTAATTCTTAGGACTCATACATAATCGGTTGACTTTTACTTATGCTATAAATTATTCATTCTAACGATTAGGCAAAATTACAAAACTTACATAATATCTCATCAAAAGTGATTATATGATCCTATGATTTAATTTTTAAATGATAATATCATAAAGTTTGTCATTAACCATATACTCGAGTACTACTTAATAAGTTTAGACAAGAAATATTTAATAATGATGGTATACATAGCAAAAGCACATTACCGTTAAAGAGGATTTATAGTACCACATTGACGGATCGCAACAGTTTCCGTTAATAGATATATTGAATAGGGAATAACCCATAGAAAAAGGCCTTTTTTTCATTTTTTTTTTTCAATAAATAAAGAAAAAGTAAACAAATTTCTTATTTTGACATTTAATATGTATACATTCTATACTCGTTAAGATTTTCCTTTTTTTATTATTATTATTTAATGGATGGTACCTTTTTGCTGGAAAAACGCTGTCACAAACTTAAAATCGTAACAAAAAAGATATAGTCCAACCGTTGGTGCCAATCACAACCCCGTACCAATCCCACAACCACATAAGCGTTTTGGTCCATATAATAGCAATACCTAATCGACCCCTCTATAAATGAAGGAGAGAACCGAAGAACCTTGAAGAACCCTACATCCTGTAACTCTCTCTCTCTCTCTCTCTCTCTCTCTCTCTCTCTCTCTCTCTATACCTGTCTGTCTCCGTTACGTGAATCTTCTGGTGTCTGCCTAGGGATGGCTAGTTTCGAGCAGCAGGTGAAGGAAAGAGCAAGGGAGCTGAAGAAATTATTCAATAAGGGTGTGAAGATCGTGGGTGAATCTTGCAAGAAAGGATGGTCCAAGGTTAAGAAGATGAGACGCTAATCATCTTGTGATAACAATTATTTCATTTTAATGTCTTTCTCATACTAAATTTGTTCTTTTTTCCTTTGTTTTTTTCTTCAATATTGGTCCTGTTTCGTATCTGGATATTCTTATTTATGATGAGTCGTGTTTGATAGAAATGTAAAGATCTGAACCTTTTTGAGTTTTTTTTTTTTTCCTCTTTCTTTCCTAGTTCTTGTGTTTGTTAATGATAATTAGGTGAACTTTTAATATATTATTTCTTTTATAAGTTTGATTTGAGTATGATTTTGTTCATATCATATATATTCAATTTTATGTTGCATCTTCTTTTTCGTTCCCTCTGGAAAATATATATGTATATATATATATATATATATATATATATATATATGTGCTTACCAGAAAATTGTACCAAAATATGGGTAATACGAATGATTAGAATCAACAATGGACAGAAGTGTTAACGAGATTTGGATGGTTGCTAGTCTCGAATTAAAGATATATGGTTGTTGAAGGGAAACAATTTGCCGGAAACTTAGTAACATAATACCTGTAGCTTAAGGAAAATATTAATGGGTATTCGGTGTAGCATGGGTTTAGATAAATCCCGAATGCAATCTCATATTTATTATTTTCGAGGCATACCAAAAGGAAAAAGAAAAAGAAAAAGAAAAAAAAAAAAGGAGGAGGTAATAAATTTATGATATGCAAAGAAAGAGTGATTTGGGAAAATCTAGAGGGATTCGAGTCTTCTCTTTGCAATGAGGAGCATTACAGAGGAAATACAGGCCCTTGTTCAATGTCCATTGCGTTGTGAACTTTAATAAGTACGCCATAGCTTCTACTCGGTAAATGAGAGATGTCGTGAGAAGAGCCCATCGTTTCCACACATATCCATCCTTCCTCCCGGGCAACCTTCGCAATGGTTAGTACTTGGTACTAATTGTCCCCCTGAAAAGCATCCTAGGTGGTATCCGCGTTGAGGATGGAGGAAGCTGCTTTCCGTACTGTGAATGCCATCCCTCATGAACTATACTCTCACATGGATAGTTTGACGGAATTAGTGTTAGTTCATAATATCAAGTAATGCGTAACGTTACGCCATTAACTAGAAATTTCTAAACTGAGTAACTAAAGAAGACCTCGTCTTGAAGGAAGTATGTTACAGTGGTGGAAGAGCTTTTTAAATGATAGCTGAAAGGTTTGTTTTCCATGTTATTTTTGCGAGTGTTCGGTTCTGCTAGAAGCAATATGTACAACACAGCCAAATGAACTTAAGTCATAGAAGAACGTGAGCAAGTGACACCAAAACTATGGGTTTAAAATCAAATAAGAAGGTTTGTAGTTGGTTTATTATAATAAGATACCGGTTGATTCTTAGAAAACTAAGTTGGCAGGAGTCAAATAGAAGGATCTATCGCAAGAGCATAAGGGCTTCAAAATTTGGCCAAGTGGATCCATAACAATCAACCCGAGCTGAAGGACCTGAATATCATTAATTCTTCATCTTTAAATGCCTGTGATCGTGCAATTTCTATGTTGGTGTGTTGTAATAGACCAAGCGAAGAAGCCGAGTGTACTAGTACGAAGCTAAACTTGGATTTGCAAGAGAGAACAGCAGCATGAAGCCTACTGACCAATTAATCTTCCCTGCCACCATTCGGCCAGCATTGCAAACAGAAAGATGGATTTCGCCTGTGCAGCCGATCCCCTATATCACACCATTTGGCCGGTTAATCAAATAGAAAGCCAAGCCACCTATTCATTAAACCAACTGACGGTGTCACCCCACCGACTTCCATGGTTACACGAATAAAATTCTTATTTTTCTCAGCCCCAAGCCATTTTGAGGGTCCTATACACTACACGCATGCCCGTTGTCTGCAATTCCATAGTCGTTTAATTACTATTTTTAGTTTGATTACATAATTGCCCTTAAATTATCAAGCTTATTATCTTGTATTTTGCTACTTTTGGACGTTATTGAGAACCTTAATCATATCATTGAGTCTTTTGCTCTCAATTTCCATATTCTTATCAATCTTCGGATTGTAGCAAGTTCTATGCTAATTGAATTTTGGCAAATAATATTCTTGATTCTCTTAGTTGTGTGATTACTAGTAGTGAGTAATATCTATTAGTTTTCATCTCATTTTTACCTATTAATGCCTTTAAAACCATAAGTTCCATTAGATTTGGGGTTATTACAATATGATATTTATTTCAAGTAGCTCAATCTTTTAGTGGTTGTCTCCATTGACACATCATTTTTTGTTGGTATCGAAGTCCGATTTTGATGATAGGAGTGTGTGTATTGTGATTGTTGTTGAGTATTGTTCATTGTGGTAGTAAACTGTGTAGTTATGAGTTGAGAAACGGTTACATCGTGTAGGTTGAGTGATTATGTTTGTATAGTTGTTGTATTGGTGAAGAAGATAATTTCATGCCATTGTTGGAGCACCTAAGCTCTTGTCAACCAGCCATTTGACAAAATTCTCGAAAGAGTATTTAGCTCTTAAGCTTTATCTCAAGTTTTTTTAGTAACTAAACACCCAACCATAGACACTTTCCTATCCCAAACACCATCCAAAGACCCACCTAAACATACTAATACCCCCCTCAATCCATCCCAAGCCATCCAATCCTAAACACTTCCTTTTACCTTTCCATCTCATATAAACAGCAACATGTCTAATGGTAGTGTCCATGCTACTTTCGAGCCTGATGATGGTAGTAATAACATTTTGAACAACCATAGACCAAGAAACCCACCAAACACATCCACCGAACAATAATTAATATCTATTCCTAAAACAATTTTATCCACTAAACAACATAGAGAATTAAGAATTCTAGTTTATTTCAAAGAACTCTCTAAAGCCATTCACACCCTCAACATCACTGTTAATTGTTTAGCCTAAGAGTGGCCTACCAATGTTGCACCTCCAAGAGAGCAAATTCATTTACCTAGTCCACAAGGGCGAAGAATAGTAAGAGGAGGTCATGGACCCTTTGGGGGATATTATGTTCGAGACAAAGAAGACGCTTATGAAGAAAGAGAAGGGGAAAATTATATGGGAGTAAATTATGGAAGACGAAGAATGCAACTAAGGCAAGTTGAGACCATTAAGCTTGAAATACTAGCCTTTGCTTGGAGTAGCTCAACTGATGATTATATCGATTAAGAAGACAAAGTGAAAAAACTATTGGAATATTGACCGAGAACTAAACTACCTCAATTAGTCGTAGAGTGTGTATGAAGATATGAATCACACACTTTATTTTTCTACCCCTTAGTACAACGTGATGCACTCTCCTTAGCCCATCATGATTACATGCCATATGGTGCCACATAACATCACGTGATTGGTATTTGTAATGGCCAATGACTTCATGTCCAACGTGGCTAACACATGTCATGTTACATGCTACATAGTATTCTTCTATCCTTACCACCACATATCAACCCTTAATTGGGCTATGTGGTACGTCATGGCATCAAGTGGTGTAATGCGTGCTAGTCATCGTCTTCTTTCTTTAACTCCCTCCTTCATCCTTGTTTTTTCCTTTATGGTACTTTTTTTAGAGTTCATATTTTCATGTGTTTTCCACATGATTCCACCATATTGATGGTAGATGTAAAATCATGTGGAAGTTATGGCTCTCTTCTAATAGAGTAGAAAAACATGGCTTAACTCATCCATTTGATGGATGAATTGGCCTTTAAAGTTTGCAAAAAATGAAAATTTAAGATTTTTGTTTATACAATCATTCGAATCTAGGTAATGGAAGTTTACATTAGATTGTCAAAACAAGTGTATTGCTATTTACACATTAAATATCACTTGAATCACTTAATTTTCCTCAAAAATTGAAGATTTTTCTTAGCATGCAATAATGGTTAATTCGACCATGAAAGCACTTTCTAAGCCCATTTAAGTGGGATTTGTATAAATATCACCTTAACTTTTATTTCTAGCATCACGCAATTCTCAAAATATACACACAAGCACATCTTGAGCACTTTCTCTCCTTAACCCAAGCAAGTATATTATGTTTTTACTTTTTGTTGACTTATGTTGATTGATACATACATATGTTGTATATTTGGACTCATGGAAACTGTACGTATGGTACCTTTATTATTTATTTTGATTTGAATAATTATGAGTTGATATTTAGCATAATATATGTCACGACCCGAAAAGGTGAAGCTGTAATAGTTTTGCCGTGTAAGCCATCTTAAGATAAAAACTGTTCTTACAACTACTATCTTAGATCTAATTCACACCAGGCATACTCGACTCTACCCCTTTGAAGTGTCCAATTCGATACCTATTTGATATAAACTTGTGGAATAATCATTTGAAATAATTTATTAAAAATAAACTTGTAATTTGATCTTATAAAAGAGTGACAGTAAATCTCACAGGTACCTGTCATTTCACATACAAACTAAAATATTGAAAATTACTAAGCCTTTTAAGGAGTCCTATGTAGTTTTCCTTAAAAGATAAAAAGTCAATATTAATGGCAATAATCAGCCATTTCTTATTACATCTCATTTCTTGTCCAAGTTTACTAGTGTTCTGGTGTTGGGTAAACACTTGTAATCAATTTGAGACCTATAAAACAAACTATAAGGGAATAAGCAACAACTTGCTAAATAAGTGGGGTGAAAACAGAAGTATACATTCATCACATGATAAATAGGGTTTTCAACCATGTAAATGCCAAAGAAGTGGGGGTGCTTATGTGAATTCTATTTTTGCAAATTTTGGTGGGGTGAGGGTGAACATGGCAATAAAATTCATTAGAAAAAGTTAAAGGACTTGGCTAGATCAAACGATAAGGGTGGTATTGGATTTTGAGATCTACATGAGTTTAATCTAGCGTTATTAAGAAAATTGGCTTGGAGGATTTTGTAAAACCCATAAACCATATCAATTAGACTTAAAAAGTATTTATTATCCTAATAGGGATTTTCAGAGTGCTTTTAAGGGGAGTAAAGCATCATGGGGGTAGCAAATTATTTTATAAGGCCGAGATGCAATATTGGATAATATGATATGGAGGATTAGATGTGGCAATTTAGTGCATGTTTAGAAGGATCCTTGGATTTTTAACCACCCTAATTACAAATTGGCTCTTAGAGAAGTTGATATTCAATTGAGTAATTTACTAATTGGTTAGCTAATAGATGAGGACACCAGATGTTGGAACCTTTCATTAATTGAGCCTTATCTATCAAACTTTGAGAAGGAGACTATATTATAAATCCCCCTATCCAACGGCTTCTTAAACGATAGGTTAATGTGGCTTAAACAAAGAAATGACAATTACTAGGTTAAAAGTTGTTATCATACATTGGCTGGTTTAACAGGCACAACATCTTTAGCTAATAGGCAAACTTCTGAGTTAACAAAGAGTTTCTTGAGGTAAAGTTTACACTATTAGCTAAGGTATAAGCATCATGTTTGGTATCCATGCTTTAATGCGCTAGCTGCTAACCATAATTTTTTTTTTTTTTATAAGAAGGTGCATAGTAGTCCTCAATGCTGTTTTTGCAATTCTACAGAGATAGCTAAACATATTTCACTCTAATGTGGTTGGGTTCAACAAATATGGTTTGAGTTATAGCAGATTGATGTTATAGATTATGACACTGCAACAATTGTGTCATGGATGGAAGATTTGGTTTGTAAGCAAAAGCTATAAAAAAAATCAAACTAAGGATCTAGTTTCAAGATTTACCATTATACTTTGCCATATTTGGAGACAATAGAACCTTAGAATGTTCAATTCAGTATTATTGAGTCCATTGGCTGTTATTTCCTCTATTAGAAAGGACCTTTAACTTTTGTAAATAAGTTTTTCTTTTGATGCATTATAGCAGGATGGTAATTTCACATCGCAAGTTCTAACTACAAGTACAGTGCATTCTCACTTACAAGATTAGGTGATTGTCACATTTGCTACACCAGAAAATGAATCTTCATTAACAGACTTAAATGGCTCCTTTAGATGCGAAGTGTTAAATTATTCTCTCATGAATGCAGTAGAAACTATGGTCGAGACACTTGGTAATTTTACTTCAGATTCTATGGATGTTGGCAATTTGCATTTTCATGAGCATGATTCTATAAAGAGGCCTAGTAGGATTATTTAAAATTTTCATATTACGTGTGTACTCATGATATGAAAATCATCTTGCAAGCCAGAGATTATAAGGCTTTAAATACTTATCACTAGGATTTCCGATTTTAGATGATTAACATATTGTAAAATATAAATAACTATGGATATCTAATATTCTATAGTTCCTTAGAACCGTAGAGAATCGGTAGCCTCTACCAAATTATAAGATTAGGCAATAAAGATTTAGAATTTAAACTTACAAAAGACATAAAATCTAAATATAGTATTAATAATCATACATAATAATTTAAATCGTATCTTCAAATTTAACTTCTATGTATCTTGACGTTAGTACTCAACACTCAGCTCTTAACCCATACCGAATTATCTAACAACCTGCAAAAGAAAAACTATTAGGGAATAAGCTACAAGAGTTTAGTGAGTTATTCCTCATTTATACTACAACTAAGTTATTATAATTAAATTCAAACATATGAATAAATGTTCATATAGAATACCAAACAAATACATGCAAGTGACCAGGTAATACATGTAGGTAACTAGGTAATACATGTAACTCAAATTTAACGCTCTCCGAAGTTAAGGTTCGAGTATACATGACATCAATCAGATCTAAGTATTATATTAAAACTTACTTTACTACAAAACTTCTTATTTGGTATTCAAATAAATTAACCTTTTTGTTTTAATAAAAAACAAAGTTCTCGATATAATTGTGAGTGGGCTCCTGCAGTCCATACTCATCCTTAAATTGAGACCTCTAAACTCAACCTTTAGCTATAAAGTTAACGCCTCCAATGCTTAGTAATCCTGTAGGTTAGGTTAGGGTAAGGTCATATTATAAGCGTGCACTGTATTAAAAACACTATAATTAGAATTTATAATCAATTTACGTATGGTCTCTCGCTACCTTCTTGTGATGTGATAATTGAAATCACATGTACAATGTATGATTATGCTTGTTCGATTTAGTTAATTCAAGTATAAGATCATTAGGTCCAATTATTATGTGATCAATCATAATTCCTATGCAAATCAATTCCTATTGAAGTTATTATGCAGCAAACAATACATTATCACACTTTATAGTAATTTTACATTCAACAAACAATATCATATACATGCATAATCCCAACGCTACATACATCCAATTATTAATATCAATTAATGTTCACTAACTATACACATAAATAGATATGAAATCATTAGGAGTACTCACTCGGTTATGGTCGATGTCAGCAATCGTAGTAGTCTATGGGCATATTAGTCTCGATATCAAGATCATCTGACATTTAGGGAATAAAAAAATAATAAGCATTTGAGCTACATAACTAAACTATTTATATAATTGATACTAATTACTTAAATTAGTTATCTAGTCTTACGAGATGCTCGGTTCGAATTTTTTCATTAATCATGTATAATATTTTCAATTTAACTCTGATTTTTATGAACTTATAGTTCATTTTAATCATTTCGGATGTACTTTCTTATAGTAGAGTTCGTTTTTGGACATTGTAACCTGTAGTTTTGACTATGATATAAAAATATTATGAAATTCATTATTTTGACTTAAATACTTATAAAATATTATTTTAAGCTTTTCTTTATATATTTATTGTTTAATAAATATTTAAATTTTATATTTTGTAATTTTTTTTATTTTTAAGCCTATTTTACTATAATTTACTTATTTTTGCTAATTTTGAGGTTTAAGACTTATTAATTTCATTTTTACTACTTTAATAATTTTATAATTAATTATTATTTTCAATTATGAATTTAATTAAATTTAGTTAAATATTGACGTGGCAGCATAGGGGAATGTTGCGTGTCATTTCTGAACTTTTGTACCTTTTCCATCTTTTTCTTTTTTCTTTTTATATTTTTACGTCATATATATATAGTAATATTTATTATTATATTTTACTAAATTTTATAAATTACTTATTTTTTATATTTTTTTAAGGTTACGGTATATATGTATATACATATTTACTATTTTACTTTATTTATTAAATTAATATTATAATATATTACACATATACTATTTAAATATACTCGTATTTCTACATATACCATACTATTCATATATGTATTTTCATATGTATAATTTACTTATGTACAATAATCACATAACCCTAAATATATTACATATACTATACGTATGGATATATACATACATGTAATTATATCTTTGTATTTTATACATATACATACAATACAACATACACATATACATACCGAATATATATATACTATTCATACATACATATGTATATATGTACATAAACATAATTCCCTATATTAACTATTTGTAAAAATTATTATAACATGTATAATATACATATGAATATACTTTAATATCTACACTTAAATAAACATATATATAAAAAGAAGTACTAATATTACATATACATACTATAAAATACAAATATACACAAGAATACATAAAGAGGATTAATATAAAATAAATATATTATATATACTACCTAGCTATTTTCCTTAGTAGATTGAATAAAATAGAGACGACAAGGATTCTTTTCTTCTTCCTTGATTGTTGTTTTTGAAATCTAAAAGAAAAATTGAGGAAAATGAGGTAGATGTTTACGATTTGAAAGAGAAAGGAAATAAGAGAATTTTGTGTGTTTTTGGTTTTTGTATTTCCAAACGTTTTCCACTCAAGGAGCAGCTGAGATTTATGAAGATCAAACAAAAGAAAAGAGAAAGGAAATCAAGGCAGGATGTAGCATTAATTAGGATAGGACATGATCTCATCTTCTTTTGATTTTTGTCTCATATTTTGCACATCGTAAAGCTAATAAAGTAACACTTGTTCATCTAAATTTTCCAGAAGCTAGGAATGTGGCAATGATTGGGGATTAGGGAAAAGAAAAAGAAAGGAAACAAAGGGAAAAATAAAAATAAAAATAAAAATATTAGATTTTTTCAAATATAAAAATTAAAAATTTAGAATTTATAAAATAATATTATAATTTAATAAAAAATTATTAATTTAATTGTTATTTGTTATGTTTATAATATTTATGAGTTATCTCAACGTGTTCATTAGAAATTTTATGCGATTACGTATATTAATAAATAATTATAATCGACTAAGATTTTATTACTATTAAATTATATTTATCCATTTTATAAGTTTAAAGTTATAGTTTTAGGATTTTTATCGAGTTCGAGTTCTATTTCGAGTATTTACATGTACATAGGATTTAGGGTTTTTGTATGTGATTTAGGTCAAATTTCTAAGGTTTTTTTTACTGACAATATATTTGACTTTATAATTTAATAAAATTTTTATCTTACTTAATTTTAACGACTCATGAAATTATTTATAGTAGTAAAGTTCAATTATACTCATAATTAGCTAAATTCATGAGGTTTACATATATCCACCAACATGATTCCATAATAGCAATGCATTTATGTCTAGAGCTTGAAGATCCTTCGGATATTGTGGTTAGAGACCTTCATAACTAGGTTATATTAAAATTAATTGTGATGCTTCGGTTTTTTCTATTGATAAATTGGGCAATTTAGGTATGGTATATCGAGATGAAAATGGCACTTTGTTGCATGCCTTTGCCTTACAAGTTAGTCCCTTTGATGTTAAGATACTTGAGGTTAAGGTTGAAGTTATAAGGCTTGGATCGTACATTACTAGAGAAAGTAGTTAGCATAGTATTGAGTTTGAAATGGATAATCAGTTGGTTATTAACTTATGGAAGTCCCCAACAACAGCTATTTAGAAGTTTATTGGTGTTATTCAAGATATAGTCCACATGCAATCCTTATTTTCTTCATGTCTTATTTCTTTTGTTTCTCATGAAGCCAACACTTGTGCACATTGAGTAGCTACTTAAGGTGCTTATTGGATGAACTTTTGTTTTTGGATAAGTAGACCACCATCACCATTCCATCTCTGGATGTGTAATTGTGCTTTGGTTTAATGAAGTACTTGTTTATTAGGTGAAAAGAAAATGGTTTAATTAAATTTTATACAAAAATAGGAAATATTTATATAATTTTTATTCAATTTGATATAATGCTTTAACTTTTTACATGGTAGGATTGGTAATTTGTGTTAGCAAGTTATAAAAATGTTCCTACTTTATCCTTTATGTTGAATTTGTTTAATGCCGAAAACATATAAAATGGAGTAAAAATTATAAATAATTAAGTTATCATACAATCTTATTTATTTGTGTAATAATTTTATCTTTATGTTGTGTCATTTTTTATTCTATAATCCTATTGTGTTTGTTTCCGTGTTACCGTTTGGGTTACATGATAGTTTATTTGGGTTCCAACTTTCAAATTATGCATGAAAAAAAGAAGAAGAAGGGAACTTTCAAATTATGAAGTGAAAACCCTGCGTGATTTAGAACCTGTTCAGCTGTCGATGTTAAAGCATGGTGAGTTCACGATAAATTGTTCTTAATCAATCTAATCATAATATGTCCTCTATTACAAAGCACGATAAATCTAAACCGTGAATCCGAAAAGTACCAACGGCCACGATCATAATCTTGTCTGTAAAAGACGCTCGAACGTCTCACCTTATCCATTCCTCGAATTAATTAACTAAATTATTTATTACAAGGAATCCAAACCCTCTAAAATTCGAATCTACCTGTCTCAAGAACACCCACTCCTATCATAATCTCCTGGAAAACCACATCACAACCATCCAACGTCTCATAAGTCAATAAATCCAACGGTACAAGATGAGTACATATCAAGAGAAAGAGACCCGAATGCCGTACCATCCACAAATTAAACAAACCCAGGAAAACCAAATGCTTTTACGGAATCGGTTGTTATAGCGTCGTTTGGTTTGGTTTGGTTTGGTTTGGTTTCCGTTTTCATAATTTTCTTGCAGCTTTTTCTTCTGATTTCTCTCGTTTTCTTTCGTATTCTCTCCGACCAAACAGGCGATTCCGGACTTCTTTCTCTCTCTTTTGTCCGTGAAGTAAATGGAGATGAGTATGGAACACTCGTACTCGCATGCTCCGTCCATGGAAATTCACTTGCTCGCCGGATTTCAAAACCCTATACCGTCACAGCGAAACTGGACCCCTGGGTCTTTACGAATATGTAATCCTAAGGGCTTCTGAGCATCTTATATCGAGTAATTTCGCTTGGCTGGTTTCTAGTGTATGTTCTTGAACTCGAAATCTTCGATACTTGAAATTTGATTTGTCTAGGGTTTGTTCAACGTCATGAGCTTGTTTTGTGCAATCGTGTTTGATATAACTGACCGTCGAAGAATTCGCCCTGGAGAATTTAGGGTTATTATGTATATATGGAGTTCCTAGGATTTCGTGTAGTGGTTTGGTTGCTGTGTAGTTTGATTTAGAGTTTAGGTTAAAATTATGTGTCGAAGTTTGGAACTTAGCAATAATTCATATTGGCTCGTAACACTGTCATGAATTTTTCTTGTGAAGCACAAAGTTTGAGTTCATAAAAGACCGGGTTGGTCCTGAATTGGGTTTAAAGTTTAGCTTTTCTAAGGAGAATTCGATGGAAGGAAGGAGGGATGTTGGTTTTCTGAGGTCGGATGCTCATAGTCTAAGGGAACAAGCAGCTAGGACAGTTCTTCGGAATGTGAGGTTGCAAGGGCATCATTATGTGGAGCTTCGCGAGGATAAGAAAAGAAAAATTTTCTTCTGCACTTTGTGCCTTGCTCCTTGTTATAGTGATTCAGTGTTGTTTGATCACTTGAAAGGCAATCTCCATACTGAGAGGTTAGCTGCTGCTAAGGCAACGCTTATGGAACCTAACAATCCTTGGCCTTTCAATGATGGTATTGTTTTCTTTGAAATGAAGACTGAGAATGATAGAGAGTGGGAAAAGACAAATGGGGAGCAACATGGGTTGTTGGAGTGTCGAGATGGCCAGAGTCTTGCTATTGTGAAATATGATGGGAGCTCCAAGCTTGTGAGGAACGAGAATGTTGATAATAATGACTGTGGCGATGTTGCGAATAGCGAAGGAGTTTATGACAACTTGTTAGTGCCTGATGTCCTTATCAAAGACAAGATGTCAGACTTATTTGTGAGGTGTATTGGCGTTGGACAAATTGCTGCTCGATTTCTTTTAAAGGATGAGGTATCAAATGATGTCTCTAGAATATGGTGTGAATGGTTGGGAAAGGTGAATCTTGATGACAATGACTTGAGTCAGGTCCCAAGGCATGACTTTGCTATACTAATCTTTGCTTACAACTATAGTTTAGGGAGGAAAAGTTTTTTTCTCAATTCAAAGTCATTGCTATCTTCTAATCATGTTCAACAATTAGAAAATGGAGCAAACAATGAGAAGAAAAGTAAAAAATCTCACTCAGATCCTGAAGATATGAGTGAATCCCTCAGTAATCAATATGATTCTTCTGGGGAGGACTCATCTAGTTCAAATGGTTCTCCAAGATTACTGTTGGATAGATATGATGATGAGCTTTTGAACACAAGGATTATACCGAGTAAGGCCATAAGGCGTGAATTGAGAAGGCATCAGCGTTTAGCTGCAGAAAGAATGTGCGATATCTGTCAACAGAAAATGCTTCCAGGCAAACATGTTGCAACACTCTTGAACTTGAAGACTGGGAGGTTGGCTTGCAGTAGTCGTAATCTGACTGGGGTTAGCATTTGTCTCTGCTACTATGTTTTTTTTTTTATTTATCTCTTCGATTGGTCTTTTGACATATTTAGCTTCTGAATATTTACCAAGGAGTATTCAGCTTCTAAAGTGTAGTTTTCTAATGATGGATTCTTTCCCTGCAGTCATTCCACTTATTTCATACATCCTGCCTTATCCACTGGATACTTCTAAGTGAGTATGAAATAAATAAAAGACAGCTGGTTGGAGGTAAAGTGAAACGTAAATCTCGGAAAAAGAATGGAACCAAGTGCGCTAGATTGTCCAAACATGGGGAGAAGACAAATTCTCAATTTGATTCTGTGTTCTGCCCAGAGTGCCAAGGCACTGGTAGCGTTGTTGAAGGAGATAATTTAGAGAATCCAGTGGTTACACTTTCTGAGGTTTATACTCCTTTCCTTTAGCTCTTATACATAATTTGATGCTTTGATCTCTCTCGTCATCTGAGGTGCCCAATTCAAGTAAATATGTTTCATGTCAATCCTATAACTTGGAGATTTGGATAGTAGCATGTAATTTAGGAATTTTCGATAATTATTATTTCTCAATTATGAAAGAGATGTTGCTGATAGCCATTTAAAAAACCAAAAAGACTTGGTAACTTCAGAAGCCATTCATAAGTATCTTGCATTCAGATGTTCAGGTTTAAAATCAAAGTGAGTGATGGACGAAGGGCATGGATGAAAAGTCCAGAAATATTGAAGAATTGTTCAGTAGGATTTCGTTTCCTAGTTGATTCAGATGAAGAGGTTCAGGTATCTAATGCTTGTCTATTAATTTGGATTGCAATCTTGATGAGAGGATCAATTTATCTTTTATTGATCTTGCCTTATAAAGGTTTTTTCTTTTTCTAGGAAAAGGTGCTGCCCAGAAAGTTGTTGCACTTCTATGGTGCTGTTGAGCATGGATTTCCTGACGTTTCTTCTTAACTTTATGGCAGAACTTCATATTTGCAGTGGAATGTGGAAAATACAGTTTATGATTTTCCTGTAATTAGGTGGAAATGAGTTGTCATATGCTTCACATGAAAGGGTGGATATAGCATAGGAGATGAAGGCTGAATATGGATTACCTGACATTGTTGATAGCTCACGAGAGCACTGTGGATATCTTTTCTGATGAAGGTGCATGTAGCAACATGTGTTCTTGTTGTCATTCAATATGAATTGGATGGTTGCTTCTTTTTCGGCAACTTGAAATGAGGACTGGTGACTTCTAGTGTAACTATATGCAATCGTTAATTATCTGGATCCTTATGATTCTCTGTTCCAATTTCTATGTGGTGTGTCTTGGAGGAAAATACAAGAGAGGAATACAATTTGTGGAATTTGGATTTGCTTAAAATGTTAGAAACATAGTTATTGTTTTATCTCCCCAGCAGCTAATGGTGGAGGGAACATGTTTCATCCTTTAATAACCTGGCCTTATATGACGTTCTTTCTAGTCGGTAAACTAGTGAGGTTGAGTACTTCAAGAAAGGTGCAAATCCAAGAGGTTTGCGATGAACACTGGTGGTTCATATTTAGTTTCTGTGTTTAGATAAGGTTGAAACTTTGACTGCCCAAAATATGAGAATGGTATCTAATATACTATATTTTGAGGATTTAGAAGCCAAATGCTCAAGTAATCCGAAGATACATATATTCTTGCAGCCGCTATTCCATATTTTCAGAAAATTTCTCCTCAATTTTGCTTGTGAAAGTTTCTTGAAGCTTTCAATGGAAAACTAGCTCTGTGCCATCTTTTGTTTCTCCTTTTCACCCTCCGTCACCAGGTGACTATCGGCGGACGATCCTTTTTTTAAAGCAAATCTCGATGCTTGGCGAAAGAAAAGGATTGACAAAGTGGTCGGGCCATCTTGGGTGATTTGCCTGTTTTGCCCTGTCCACCTGAGTATACTGGTCATGCATGCTTGTGCCGTGCTGACGGGCTTTGCTTTCATGCCGTGCTCCGGCGGACCTGGCGAGATGCCTACTCTTAGCTCGACTCTAAATTAACAAAGTTTTGGATGATTTAAAAGCCAAATCGGCCAAGACCAGCCGACATATCGGCTATTAACTGGGCAATCGAACGTCGAGCTTATCCTGCTTTATTTTGCTTTGGCCAAATCCTAGTTGACATTTCAAAGTCAAAACTCAAAAAATGAATAATAAACTCTAAATAACATTCTCCACTACGTGAGGCCAGAGAATAGAGAAGAGAGTTTTTGCCGGCTATGCATTACACTAAGAACCTCTTTAGATTAATTTTGCCGGCGATTCCATTCACGTTTTTACCTGGTTATGCCAAAACGTGTGTCCCAGCAAATCCCAAATTTTTAATCCAACCAGTATCTCAGTTCACAGCTCACAAGCCGGCCCACCTTTGCCGCCACTTCATCTCTATATAAACACCATGTACCGTGAAATCTCTGTAGAGCTACGAAAAAGATGGCATGCTTCCAAAAATTCAAGACACACTTATGCTTCCTGATGATTATGACCTTGCTGCTCTTTCTGATGAGAAAATCCGAGGCACGACTGCCGTCTTCTATGCGGGTTTATACTGATGGAATGCCAACCAAGAGGTCATTGGATATGGATATTACCTGGGGAACTCTAGCTGCAATGCTTCCGAAAGGCAGCCTTGTGCCACCATCTGGACCGAGCCCCGGCATCAATTAGCTCCCTTAACGCGACTTTGACCTGGTGTGGGTAGCATTCTTGCTTACAAATGGTGATAATCTCGTATGCATTGAGTGAGTATGTAGAGAATGCATCGGGTCAAAGAAGGCATCGCTGTCCCTAGTTGTGTTCATTTGAATGTTAAGGGTATGTTACAATTGTCAGATTGATTGTTGTGTTGTATGGAGGATACAGGGAAGAATATGTATGCTTTTCTTAGAAAGACGATGGACCTTGCATATTTTATACAAGTTTTACATTATACAATATATTTTATTCTTATATTTTATTATTGTCTAAATCAGCAAATATAATTTTAACCCTATTTAACTTTTTTTCCTTCTATTCTCCCCTTAATCCTTTTTAAACCCTATAAAAACCGCCCTTAGAAGGTCTATTATTTTCTATAAAAACCTACCCCTAATAGTGTCGGGTTTAGAACCTTATAGTATTGGTTTTAGGAATAGAAGATAAATCATTATAGGGGATAAATCATTATAGGGTTTTGGAAAATGCCAAACCTTATAGAAGTAGGTTTGGATTTCAGTTAACGCTTTCTCTTAAATTCACCTCGGTTGCATCCTTATGTACGATTAGGTTTGATAGTTGATTTAAAACGTTCGGAAAAATAACCCGATTAAGATAGAAACTTATAAGGGACTTTCTCATATTAGTTAAGGAGTTCCTGTAGACTCGGAATTTTAAAAAAATAATAAAATATTTAAAAAATATATAAAATAGTAGAAATTTACCATATTATTATATTATTATTGGTAACTCGTGAATTAAGTCTTGAAAATTTACAAACACGTAAAGATAAATTACAAGAATAATATAAATAATTTTGTACATAAAATAATACATAAAAGACATGTATATACATCAGGTGTATTTATTAAGTCAATAAATGTACCTGTAATTATTGAAAATATCCGAAAATATGTAAAAATTACTAAATAAATAAATAAAAATAGGGGAAATTGTAAAACAACCAAGAAAACTCTCCTTTTGCAATGGAAAATCATGGAGGTAGCTATGGAATTAAAAATGTTGGGATTACCAAGCATGGACACCTAATCTAAATTCTTACACTTGTGATAGAGGATGAAAAGTAAAGAACAACTCAAAGTAAGCTATAAAAAATTGCAACCAACTTCCTGAACAAGATTTAGGCAATTGTGAGTAGCGGGGAATTTTAGAGTGAGAAAATAGTGAGAGAAAGTATGGAAATAGAAATTAAGAGAAATAGTTAGTAAATTGAGGGTTTTTTGAGTTCTCAAGGAAACCAACCACTTAAAAAGCAAGGCTTGACCACCACCTAAAGGAGTAGGTAGCGGCTAAGCTGATCGACAACCTTGCTCCTCCCTACGATAGTCGAAGCTCGGACAATCACTAAGTTGCCAATTCCCTTGATTTTATCAAGTTTTTGGGAGAAATAGTAAATGGATACTAAAACTTTTGAAATTAGGTTTTCCTCAGTATTTTTATATGATGAATTCAAATTTTCAAAATTTTGAGTGTAAATATAAGGTCATTGAGAAAAACATTCTACATACTAAATTTTAATCGGGTTTTTGAAAAACCAATTAGTGTAGTTTGGACTTAAAATCTTGTGGCTACTCTCCTAAAATGTTAAATTTTGATATTATGTGGTTAGATTGTAAAAATTGTGTTGTTGAATTTTAGGGAAATTTTCGATTTCACAAAAATAATGCGTTGGACAAGTGTTTTACAAAGGAGCTTTAGTAATTCTTTGCAAAACTATTGTATAACCTAAAATTAATTACATACAGCAACTAAAAGTGGTTTATCATGAGTTAAGGAATATTGGTCTTTAAGTAAAATTTAGTATTTAGTAAGTTTAAGATCAAATCTTTATGTTATCATATAAATATAAATGAGTGGTTAGTATAATGGGAAATGGTATGTATAATTGAGGTTCTTAGTTGATGCTTACAGATTATGCTGGGTTTGGAGTTCTAAAAATGTAAGGTAAGTTGGAGTATACGTTAAATAGTAAGATATAGTAACGAAAACAAGGTCAGAAACTGTATCAGAAAGTAGGCTAGAATTTAGCTTGTTAGTGAATAACTTGAATACACTAGTAATCTGATTCAAGTTTGAAAGTGCTTATACTTGGACTTTGTAACTATTTCGAAGTTAGAATATAATCCAAAAACTTCTTAACTAAAAACCTAAGTTAGAATAATAAGTCAGAATCTTAGTCAGAGTAAGAACCTAGTTAAAAACTAAGTCAGAACCAACCTCACTAAACTAAAACTTAAAAAATAACCAAAGAATTTACTTAACTCAGATTATAAATATACTTAGTATTGAAAATAGATTCTTACTTCATATGTGAATTAAAAGCTAAAGTTATGTGTCATGCCCTGAATGGGAGAAATTGTAATAGCTTATTCGTGTAAACTAACTTAAAATAGAAGCTAACCTTATAGTTGTTATCGTGGATATAACTTACATAAGGCGTACACAACTTAAGCAGCTTAAAGTATTTAGAGGTGTGCAGGTAGATTTTGGCCCGTAGGTTGGCTCGTTTAACTTACTTTTTAAATGAGTTTGGTCTAAGGTTTTCTTACTCGTTTAAAAAGTCGGCCAAATAAGCTTAGCCCATTTAACCAACAGCCAACAAAGGTTGGTTTAGGTTGGCTCATTTAACTTATTTACACCTTTAACTCGCGGGACAGCCTGTTTAACTTACTTTTTAAATGGGTTAGGGCCCAGTATTTTAGCTCGTTTAAAAAGCAAGCCAAATAAGCTCGGCTTGTTGAACATACAGGCCAAAGTAGGTTGAGTTAGGTTGGCTTATTTAACTCACTTGTACACCTCTAGAAGTATCCAATTTAACACCTATCATTAATATAACCTGTGGTACAACTTGTCAAAATACTTGTTCAAGATAATTTGTTGTCTAATAATATAACAGTACTTATATAAGCATTTCTACATAGAGAGTTATAATTCACACTAAGAGTTTACAAAAGCTACAGGATTTGAAGTTTATTTACAAAATGATAGGAAATTAGTGTGTATCCTAAGGATTCCTAATTAGAGAGTTATATAACATTTCTACATAGAGAGTTATAATATAATTTAAAATACTTATTCAAAACAACCTGTTGTTCGATAATATAATAGTACTTATATAAGCATTTCCACATAGAGAGTTATAATTCATACTAAGAGTTTACAAAAGTTATATGATTTAAAGTTTATTTACAAAAAGATAGAAAACTAGTGGGTATTCTAAGGATTTCTAGTTAGTTTCTTCAAAACAAAAAGAAAAGTCAAAAGTTCAGATTTAGTGGGTTCGCCTTTTTGCACTTTCCCAGCTAACCATTCACTAACTTATGGGTGGTTATATTTGTACATCTAAACTTTTACTTATAACCTGTAAAAGAGTCTATAGGGATGTGAGCATAGTTAGCTTAGTAAGCGGAATAGAGACAAAAAAGTACCACACAAATATAAGTAAGGTTATTAATTATAATGAAATGAAATGCAATACAATGCAATTAATCACTTGCAATATCATATAATGTTATCCGATCCATTATAAGGTCAAAGAAATTACATCCACTTTAACTTGGATTGAGGAGTCTACTGTAACTCAAATAAAACTAAACTTAGGCTTGTGCAATAGAGAATACCTTCCTCCTGTGTCTACCTTCGAACCATAAACCTACTCTTATTGAAACCTCCTTGCCTGCTATTTAGTTTGATTAAGGATGGTGAAATGATTATTTCAACTATTCACATCGAAGGGAGTTGGTATTTGGTCTGACATACCTAATCACTCCCTTAACGGGTTGTTATGATGTCTAGTTGCATTAGCAGTCATATCACTATTAGTCTCATTTAAGGGTGACCAAATAAGATTGCATAATATAATACTATAAAATCATGCATAACAGCATACCAAGGAATTTAACTCTTATCATAAAACAGAATACCAATCATAGACAGTACACGTATACAGGTAGCTAATTTACAACCATAAACAAAAGCACTCTTAAGCCTCAAGATACTTTGATATAGTGTCTCAACGAGCGGTAAAGTGACGATCCTAACTTACTTGTATTGACGCTCACTTTGGCAGGTTTGTACTATTGATATTTTGCTTACCGAGAGATCCTTTATATATATATCAAAACCCAAATTTAGTCTTTATAAGGTTTACTAAAACGTTAGGATTTTATCTACTCTTTATATTACCATGAACTTATATATTGAAATATATACATACACACACACACACACACATATATATATATATATATATATTTGAAGTATGTTGTTTCTATATAATAGAATTTAGTTATATTAAGACATGTACTTCATTATTATAGTTTTATTATATAAGTCGTACTAAATTAGTTAACATTAACGATATATGTAGTTATATTATTACTTATATTGTATCGAACATATCTTTAACCAGTTAAGTTATGCTTAAATTATAATGAGGTCATCATAATGTATAAATTTTCATAATATTATAGAAATACTTGTTGTATTACCTATAATTATCTAATTTTAGTAAAAGTGATATCGTTGGGTTCGTACGAACTCGACGATACGTGACATGAGTTCTACTTCAAGAGATGACTTCTATAGAATCTTTTTAATTCTACTATACATATAAGTCCATATAATAAGTACTTTCATATTTTTTCCATATTGTATAAACAAAATATATTCTATATAATTTTCTATTATAGTGTAATGCTTTGAACGCTATTAAGTAGTGATAGTTCGCCGTGTTTATCAATTTTATGTCAAAAACTATCCATTTAGTCGCTAGTATAACCCTAACATACATAAGGCTCTTACGACAAACCACTATAAAAGTATTCACAATTCCATAAATATACCAATGTTTATATATATATAACAAACTTATATTTGCAATAAGGCTAGGTACATAGTGTTTATAAAAGTACACCAGTACGTAATATGACCTAAAACTAGGAATCCAACTAGATCACCTAAATGATTTAGTTGATCCTATAGAGAAGAAAAAAAAAAAAGAGTTCCTTTTTACTTAGGCCTAAATATACCCTTTTGCATACCTAAAGATGGTCATTACGCGGCATAGTTACTTAGAACCTGTAAGCAAATATATAAGGGAGTGAGCAAACCACAACTTAGTAAGGGGCAGGAGACAAAAAGCATATACAAGTTAAACAGTACAACTAAGTTATCAAGTAATCATTATATAATGCATAAACAAGCAATGTGTCATCTATACAATATTTATCCAATTCATCGTGAGGTTAAAGAAATTACACCCACTCTAACCCAAGTTAAAGAGTTGCGATATGACGACCATAATGCCAATCATAAAGGTCACGAGATCTTCTCATGGCTAATTTCAAGCTTGTGCAATGGAGACTCCTGTTTTGCATTCTACCACCTTTGAACCTAATGCCCCAACCTCACTACGACCTCCTCTCCTATCACTAACTTTAACCAAGGGTAAAGAAAGGCCAGTTCATTACACCTCATCAAAGGAGTCAAAATTTAGCTTGAGAAACCTAATTGTCCCCTGATAGGATACGATGCATGTCCGTTTATAATTTTAATTCGTGTTTCGATTAATTTGGTCAAGGGTGATTAGCTAATTCATAATACACCAAACAAGGTCAGCTAACACAACAAAAAATGTAGCTCAGCTACAAATAAGCATCTTAATAACTAGGTACAAGCATAGCATGTGCAAAAACAATTACTTATAACCATAAGCGAGTGTATACTCCAGTCTCCACAAATCTCACTCCAGTAGGTCTGTAACGTTAGTGTTCTGCTCACTTGAAAGTCCTATATATACTAAAACTCATATTCAGTTTTTGTAAGATCTACAAAAACATTAGTGTTTTATCTAACTCTTCATATTATTATAAAACTTAGTTAGAATACTATTTGTATATTTATGTAATAGAGTTGCTTACACACATACACATACATTACATATACTTAAGGTATACCATAAGCTTGTTATCTTCACTTTATTCTACAAGTATCTTGTCTTTAATAAGGACATAAATACACATTTACACATATAAATATATATATAATTCTAAAGTGTATTACTTATATATTAATATAGGCATACACATACGTACATATATATACTTTAATTATTATATTTTATTACATATGTTATATTAAATTATTTAATATTATCAAATACACATAGCTTACTACTACTTATAGTATATTGTTTGGATTGTATCGAAACATACTTTTCATTAGTCAAATTATGTTTTTATTACGGAAAAGTCGTCGTAAGACAATATTTTGTATATTATTACATGAAATATTTTTTTTATTACCTTCAATGATATACTTTTAATAAGGTTAGTATCGTTGGGTTTGTATGAACTCGATGATATGTATTACATATTTCAGTGAAAAGACAATTCCTAAAGGGTATTTCTAATCCTGATATACCGATAAAGCCATATAGCAAGTAATATCACACTAATATCATAATATATAAATAAAATATATCTTTACATAATTTTAAGATAAAACATGATAAATCATATATTATCTATTCTAAGCACATATATATCATACCTGTTTCATATAATATTATGAAATACCAAAAAAAAAAGGTAATCATATTTCATCAAAGCATGTATAATTATGATTTAACAAGATAATTAACATATTTTAACTTATTATTACTTAAAACATGTCTGGATTGATAATTTAGGTAATTTATCTAAGAAAATTCATTATAAATAGCATAAATCATCAAATGATTCTACAAAAATTCCTATAAACTCAGAAAAATATATAAAATTTAACAAGTGATTTGTTTCATGCAATCAGGCTTATCGTCTACATATATAAAATTATATATTTGCCCCTAAATTATGGTTAATTAAGCAAATAATTTTCTTTTTATACAAAACAAGTTCTAACCTATCCTACTACCATTACAAGTGTCCAAAAGTCATTATATGTCAAATTCATCAATTATTTCTGTTAAAATTAATTTATTTCAAAAATGCCTATTTTAAGGTAAAAGATACAATAAATACTAGATATATATAAAATCAAAATTGAGCTACATAATATCGAACTAGATGTAATAAGAATCCTATAGAAAAATTTTGAGCCTCAAACAATATCATTTGACATATTTATTTTTAATTCAAAAATTTGGATGAGTAGTGTGTTTCTTAAGAAAGCATATAAAATATTTAATTTTTTTATCAAAATAATTATTCCACATGAAAGTACATCTAAAATAACCTAGAAAGAATTTTTTTTATAATTTTCTTAATTAATTTAATAATTTTTAGAAAATAGGGAAAAAAGAGCAAAATTTTAGAACCTTTGTTCGTTGATGCTTTGGTAGCTGGTGGGTGGTTGTTTTCCGGCGAGGGCATGTGGTCCTCTTTGGTGGCTAACAAGGTTCATTGTTAGGTTATGGTTTGGGTTGGGAATTAAGGTAGGTCAATCCCTGCTTTATCTTTTCTAATTTTTTTTCTAAATTTCCTTTTTTTTTTTCAAATTTTCTCTAAGTGTCCTAGGTTTCTAAAGAGTGTAATCTATGTCCTAGTGTCCTATTTATATTTGTCAGGGTTGGTTTGAATTTTCTTTAGCCATTAAGTAATTTTCTTTCTATTTATTTTATGTATTCTTTTGATAAAAAGCAAGTAAGAGGTCAATTTCTTCTTGATTTACTTTTGATTTAGCTTGTTGCATAATTTCTAAGTTGCCATAACTAAATCCAAGCAATTCCTAATTGATTTGGATAAGTTTGGATTTATTTTTAGTGTAATTTAGTGAAATTTGAATAATTTAAGTATATTTAATTGTTTTGTTAATATACACGTATATATCGTATATACTTGGTACATGTAATAAGAAACCATACTCATATAATTATGTTTTACTCGTGTTATTTATTTTTAAGATATATTTCTCTTTAACTTTGTAAATTTATTGCTCATTTGATATAATTATAGAATTTTTGGATAATTTACGAGTATATTTATTATATATACTAAATATATTAAAAAATATATATTTTTTCATATAGCATTTCATGCAATATTATTCATTTTTATTGCTTAAATAATTTATCTCTAACACCTTGTTGAGTTTTGAGCTTGGTTTTAAGGATTCTAACGAGTTTTACGTTATATCGAGTAATTACACTTTAAAGGCTAAAATTGAGATTTTATGAAATTATTTTTATAATCTAACTTCAATTGATCATTTCGACTAACTTTTCTATCCTAATCGTAAAGTTTGAGCTTTATCGGATAAGTTTTTCCAAAGATCCTAAATTTGCATAAGTTACCTTAAAAGTGATTTTAGAGCTTACATATAACGTAAAAGAATATATAGTATCTAGTCTTAACATGTGTATACCAAAGTCTAGGTCATATAATATCATAAAATATGATAAAAATTCATTCGAACTAGACTTTATCGGTATAGACTTGTATAGGATTTATTCAAATATTTATCATAATTTAATCTAGTATTGCTAAAAATGTACCTTAGTTAATAAATGAAGTTATTTAATTAGAAAAATTCATAATAAATAGCTACGATTACCAATTAATTTCATGAAAATTTCTATAATCTCATAAAAATATAAGAAATTTAACTAACAACTTGTTTCATGTTATCAAGTTTATTGCCTATATATGTAAAATTACGTTTTTGCCCCTAAATTACGATTAATTAAGTAAATAATATGATTTTGTACAAAATTAATTCCAAACTATCTTAACATCATTACAAGTATCCAAAATTAATTAGATGTCAATTTCATCAATTATTTCTGTAAGAATTAATTTATTTCAGAAATTACCCTATTTTAGCCATTTTTGAGGTAAAAAATATAATAAATACTAAACATATATGAAATAAAAATCAATCTGCTAGCATTAAACTAGATGTAATAGATATTCTGTAGAAAAATTTCAAGCTCAAAACAACATCAATTAATATATTTATTTTAAATTTGAAAATTCAAATGAATAGTACATTTGTTAAGCAAGTACATAAAATATTCATAATTTTACAAAAATAAAATTCTACCATGAAAGCATCCTAAAAGTAATTTAGGAGTAAAATTTTCATAATTTTTGTAAACAGTTCAATATTTTTAGAAATTTATCAGAAAACGGGGCAAAATTTAGGACTCTTTATTCGTTAAAGCTTCGGTGGCGAATGGTTGGTGGGGGTGTATCAGTGGAACTAGGTACAAGGTGGGCTACTGGTGGCTAACAAGGTTTAACAACAAATCACTAGGGAGTTGGGGAACCAAGCTTGGATTGTGGTTGCTCTATTTTTTTCTTGTTTTTTTCTATAATTTTTTTGAATTTTCTCTTGGGTGGTCTAGGTTCTTAAATGTCTAAATTGATGTTTGGAATCCTTCATATACTGTTAGGTTGTCCAGATTTTTTTCCCTTTTTTTCTTTCACTTTTCTTCCCATTTTTCCAAGCATGAAGTGTTTAATCCTCCTTAATTTCACCTTTTGATTCATCATTTGTTCTTTCTTGATGTGCCACGACTTGTTTCCGAAATTTCCTAACCATTTTGGATAGGTTTTGATTGTTTTTAAGTTAATTATTAATGTTTTATGTATATTTTATTAATATACGTATATATATCTTATATATTTGATACATGTAATGTATAATTATAATCATGTAATTATATTCGTCTCTTGTCAATTATTTTCAAGATATATTTTCTATTTAATTTTGCAAATTTAGGTCTTATTTTATATATTTTTAGGTTTTCAGGTTAATTTATTGGTATAATTAATATATATACCAAGCATATTCATAAAAATACATATATATATTCATATAGTATATTATGCAATATTATTCACTTTTATAGCTTAAACTTAAATAACCTATTTATAGGTCTTCGTTGCATCTCAGGCTCAGTTTTAAGGGCTTCAATGAGTTTTACGCTATATTAAATAATCACACTTCTAATGCTAAAATTGGGATTTTATGACATTATTTTTAAAATTTAACTTCACTAAGTCGCTTTGATTGACTTTTTTAATTTAGTCATAAAGTTTGAACTCAAATAGATAAATTTTATGAACTCGCATTGTGAATTAATTTTCAAGGATTATTAATGAGGATCATAAACAAGATGTTTAGGGGATCGTAAGACGTTTTGTTTAGGTAGGTTATGATCATAGCTTTACTACTTGTTGGGGTACTATATTAAAGCATTTAGAGGCTTAAAAGTATACTGTTTTTTTGTTGTAACTTAGTTGTTTGTGTGCATGCTATGTGATAATTGATAAACTGTTTTACGATGGGAGTTGAACTTTTTAGCATGCTATTTTGCTTGATTGCATATTGTCGGTTGGTTTAAACTTGCTGTATCATCCTTAAATGGGAAATAATAGAAATATGATCGCTAACTTAATTGGATATGCATATTAACCCATTAAGGGAACAATTAGGTGTATCAAACCAAACCCGTCCCTTCGATGAGGATAGCAAAAATGATTATTTCCTTACCCTTAGTCGAACTAAGTGATAGGAGAGGAGGTTAAGACAAGATTGAGAGTCGTACTTGGAAGGTAGTTTAGGGAGGAGGTTGTTCTCCATTGTACAGGCCTGGGTTTGGTATGATTTATGTTGCATTAAAACTCCACAATTCAGATTAGAGCAAATGAAATTTCTTTAACCTTACAATGATTTAAATAACATTGTGCGATATTTCATATGATTGATTGACTACATTGCATTTCATTAAATTAATAACTTTATCTATGTATATATTACACTCTTCGGTTTCTATCCTACTTATTGAGCTAGTTGTGTACGCGTCCTTATAAATTCTGTTGTAGGTACCGACTAAAGAGAAAAGATGCAGCAATATAACCAATCGCAAGTTAGTAAACAAAGGGTTGGGGAGTGAACAGATATATGAAACCCACTGAAACTAGAACACTTATGAAGTCTTGGTCTTTTGGGAAAACTAAGCGATCTCCTTAAGCGACTGCTAATTTTCTAGTAAAGTCTGTATATATATGTATGTATATGTATGTATGTATGTGTATGTTAGAACCTATTACTTTTGGAAACATACTCTTTTGTTGTAAATATCGGTACATAAATGTAAACTAAGTGATAAAATTATGTGCCATAGAATTTGCTGGTAAGTATTTTAAAGCATATACCATATGTTTTACTTATAACAAGCATCCTATTGGATGCTTCAAACTAGTTGAGTCGTGTACAACTTATGTAAGCTAGATCTACGATAACACAAGTGAGGTCAACTTCCGTCTTAGATTATTTTACATGGTGGCTGTTATGAATCCTCTTATTTAGGGTATAACACCACATAGGGTTTAGCGTTGGGTTTTAGAATTACAAAAAAACCTAATGAAAAACCTAACCCGATAAAAAAGTATATACTATTAAAAATATTTACTCTTAACTTATGCACCATGCATATCTTATATAAGTTTTACATTGTACAACATACTTGATTCTTATTTTTTATTATTGTGTAAGTTAGTAGATATAATCTTAATTCTACTTAACTTATTTCACCTCTATTCTCTCCTTGATCCCATTTAAACCCTATAAAAATCCATCCCTATAAGGTCAAGAATACTACAGGATCAGGTTTTGGGAATAGGGGATAAAACCCTATAGGGTTTTACTAAGATTTTGGAAAATACCAAACCCTATAGATGGCAGGGTTAGGTTTTATAAATCTTACCTTGAACCAGCTACGGTTGTATCTCTAGGAGATGCAGGGCATGAATTATTGGTAGGATGTATCAATCTAACAGGAAACATTCCAATTACAATCAAACAAATGAGATTGGGATGGAACAACATAGGCAACTTGGGTCCACTGGTCTAAGTAATCTTTTTATGCCAACAAAGTAAGCTAATCACCAAGAATGGCACAAAAAAAAAAAAGTAATTGAGAGAGTGCTAAGAATATTATTTCCTAGTGTATATGGATATCAGTCTCTTAACAAGATGAATTAAAATCCATTCTCCCTTCTTCAACATTATACTATGTCCATTAGTTGGACAAAAGTAATAAAGAGAGCAATATCTATGATTAAAATTGAAAATACATTCAATATAGAAGGTCAAAAAACATACTGAAATATACTAAAAAAAAGAGAGACCAAGAATATACAATATCCAAAACTCTTGTCAATTGCATACAATTGTGGCTCATTTTTTAATCTTTGCAACTCTTAGGTAACACTTAGTTACAAGAACTTAACTGAATAAAGAGAAATAGACAAAATAAGTACAAGCATATTATACCATATTTTGCCTACACAGTATTGGACATAAAATTTTATGCTATCACTTATTTGGTATACATAGGTATTGGACTTATTATTGCATTTTGACATTTATACCCTCAACATTTGATGTATATTTTAATTATATTTTTATCTTATTTGAAATAAGATTTGAACAAATTATTGAATTTATATAATTAAATAAGTTATATGTAATATTAAATAAAAAGTTGTATGTTAATTGTGGGGAAATCAACTAGGTGTGAAGGGGGAGATTAAGCCTAAATTCTTTATGGAAAGGCATTGATGGGCCTTGTTATCAAGCGAACTCCTTGCTTTAAGGTACTTAGCCCCTAGTGGATTTGTCCATGAAGGCCTTTCGATGCTTAAGTTAGAAAGGAGGGAGGGAAAAAGGAAGATTATTGAGTGCTTAAGCATTGCTTGACTTTGAGAGAAGCTGCTTGGATGATGCAATGTTAATGGAGAATAGGAAGCTAAGAGTTTTAAAGATCCCGAATTAGAATCCCCTTACCTATTGGATCCTTCCACTATTTATAGTGCAATGAGCTCACTAAACAAAGGGCTTAAGGTTTGTCTGTACTTGCTGCTATAAGAAGATATGTGTTGAGGGGCTAATAAGGTAGCTTTGGGTGTTTGTTGGCCATGACCACACTAGTAGCCACGTTGATAACCTGGAGCTCTGATGTCCTTAGAAGATGTCTGGTGTACTAGCCATACCACAGATGTTAGGTCGTAATTAATAGGGTAAGAAGAGGTATAGGTAGAGGTATAAAAGTAGGTTAAACGGGCTAACCTAGCCTGGCCTATTTTAGCTTGTAGGTTAAATGAGTTATGTCCATTTGATTTATTTTTTAAACAAGTTAAAAAACTTAGGCCTTGACCCATTTCAAAAGTAGGTTAAACGGGCTAGCTTGTGGACCAAAGATGTAAATGTGTTAAATGAGCCAATCTAAATCGACTTACTTTGGCCTTCGGGTTAAACGACCTAAAATATCTCGGCCTAAACCAGTTTAAAAGTAAGTTAAATCGATCGGCTCATGAACCAGAACCCACTTGCATAACTTTAGGTGTAGGCACTAAAGACAAATGACTTCAAAGGTAGAAAAGAAAGGCTCTTAACAACTCATGAGCAGCAGGTTAACCTTTTATGAGTGCCTGCAGGTTAACCTCATAACAACTCGCTAAACTTAGGGGTCGAAAGAGCCCTCGTAGCTCGAGTAAGCCCAAGCAAGTTGTCAAGTCTTTGAGGACTTAATGCTTGAGGAGTGGGTTTCCGAGGTGCTTTGGTGTAGCAAAGCACTCGAACTAAGTGAGGTGTTTGGTCATCTAGTTTCCAATGGGCCTTATAAGGCCTCTACTCAAGTTGGGCCTTAAGCTAGTCCAAAATAGCGTATCAACACTTACCCCCCCTAACTTTCTCAGCATCAAGGAAATGAGGAGAGTAAGTTCATTGGAAATATGGGCCTAAGGCTTTAATGGTTCTATTCCGAGCGGGGCATTTGGGTACATTACTGGCTAAAGTGATGCTTGGCAAGTTAAGAAAGATCTACTATAACATGTGGCAATCCTTGATATGATCGATTGATTGTTGGGTTACTCGAGACGCAATGATGGCTCCTTAGGAAGAGCAACCACATTAATGATTTCTTGGAAAAAATTGCACACGTAGGATGTTAGCACGTATGGCCACATCAGTAATCACATTTATGGGGAATTCGGGACATTGATTATCAAATGGGGACATGTAGGCGATTGGGTTATAGCACACGTCTTAGCAGTTGGTGTACGCTCTTTTAGTGGAGAAAACTGATTGTTTCCTCATTACACTTGCCTATATAAGGGGCACTTGGGGCCCTTATTTCTTACTTTCGCTTTCACATAAGGGGAAATCCTGCTAAAATTTTGTCTCAAGAGCCCATTCCCAATTTTAAAGTTCTTCGCTTAATTTTCTTTGCACTTTCATCTTTCTTCTAAATTGGAGATGGCCGACTAGAGGAGTTCTGCTTCCTAAGGTAAGCATTGGACCACATTTACCTCAAGGGAAGTAGAGGAAGGGTATAAGGAAATGATCCTTGAAGGGGGTAGTAACCTTACTCCCCCTCCCAAACGGCAGTGGCAAAGGTGACAGGGTATTGTTGAGTTGGGTTGAAAGGAGAGGCTTTGTTGCTTTGAAGCCTTGGGATGCATATTCCTTAGATGGCAAGGCAAACGAGGTCGAGGAGGATCTATGCATGATGAGCAGCAATGAGAAAACTTGGTCTCATGTTAATTACATCAATGATGATGGGAAGTGGAGGTTAGTGAACTAGGCTTTGAAAGAAGCATATGGATGGCAAGTAGAGATGCTTATGGTTGGAAAGAAGGCATACTGGCTAGTAGACAAATGGTCATTTAGCATGTATGCTAAGTCGTTCGACTTGGGCTTACGATCGCCATTCTTTAAATTCCTTATGGAATTCTTCAACTATTTTAGGGTAACCCGGGGTCATTATACACAAATTCTTCTGCGTAAGTGCTTGAGTTTGAGGTAGTTTACCTATGGTAACTCCAGATGTCAACGGCTTAGGTGTTTCAGCACCTATTCTAAGTGAATACAGATGAAAATGGTTAAGTGTACATCTCTATGCGAGGGGGGCCATTAAAGATATTCAAGGGCTTACCCTTTAAGGTTGATTAATGAAAGGAGCATTTATTTTGTATTCATGTATTAAAGAGGTTGGGCTTCCCGACTATTGTATTTTAAGGTTAGGAAACATAGATTTATGTAGCATTTTTTTAATGATCTTATTAAGTCTAAACTCTCTAGGATCCATACGAATTAATTAAATCAAGAAGGGATTGCAAATTTATCTTGTCTTAGTCCTTTCCAATTTCACTTATTTGCGGACCTACAAGCACTGTAAGATTCAAAGACCCTCTACCAGTATCCACATACGAACGAACTCACTAAAACAAACTGGAGTGTGCTAGTACTCTTAGGTAAATCTATATTCATACCACGCAGGAATAGACTCATAATCTCTCGTGTTTTTCTCTCTTTATTTTGGTTTGTAGACATTCTCTATTGGTCTAATGTTGACAACAAGCGCAGCATAACCTTAATAAAGAGCTACCTTTATCTATATATAGAGGAGCATTAATATTTTCTTAAAGATATTAAGAGATATATATTGCGAGATATTAAAGATAATATCTAATATATTATTATATTATTTATTATTTTTCTCCAAAAATAATAAATGTTATTATTTATCATTCTTAAACTATTTAAGAATAATAAATATTTCAATAATTCTCGTAGCCCATTTAATTTGTTCTTTGTGTATAACCCTGTAGGTTCACCTAATTTGATAGTAGACCTAAAACTCCTTTCAAACCTACAAGACATAAGTGATATCTAGCAAAACATTATGTTTACCTAAATTAAGTGAAGGTTAATGATTTGACTTATCAATTAAACAGTCTTTAATAAGTCCCTTTGTCACATGATATCTAATGATTAAACATAAGGTGTGGATCAAGATACTCTTATATTGTTTAATCACTCGTTTCTTGAATCTAAAGTTCGACTAACTTAAACAAATGACATTGATAACTCCTTATCAATTCATTTAAGTACGGTCATGAATTTTCTCTGTCTTACTCTTCAAGGAGCCTAAAAGATATCTTTCTCAAATTAATGAGATGGACAAATTCCTTCACAAACACTCATATTCCTCCACATAGTTTACTCCATATCCAATCACAGTCTTATAATCATCTAGTTAAAAAAAATGATGAAGAACTGAATCGAAACATGGAAGTTACTATGTAGGAATCCATGATGTCATCAGGTCAAAGGACTAAAATAACACTACAGTAAATAATACTTATCAAATTGATCCATATAGTACTCTCACAATGGGTCGCTCCAACACAATGTAATCCTATATGTATCTATGTGCTAAATTGATATCTCATATCCATAATTAGTAAAACATGATTTTTATTCAATTAACATACTAATCTTAATTTGTTATTATTCCATGTAACGAGCGACTAAGAATAATTTCTAATAATGTTCTCATTGCCTTATGGTTTTACTATTAAATTCACATACTTTAATGACATAAGGTTGAACAAATATTTAAATAATCCTTTTATTATGTTAAAAAGCCAATGATTGATAAATAAAATGAATCATATCATAAAAAAAAATGAATAATCAAATGGCATAAAATCCATATAGCCTAAGGTATAGTATTAGCACTGACGTCTTGGCTGAAGTCCATTTGGACCAAACCCATTAGCTATCTAAGGAATGAGGATGAGGAAGCGAAGGAGGAGTTGCTGGACCTTGCCAATTAGAAGAGGCTTTGCCCATTGGCGATTGCTTGTAATTATGCTTAAGATAGACCTCTTTATAGGGTGGAGACAGGTACCTATTAATTTTAGTTAAGGAGGGGATGGTTAGGTGGTTGCAGCGTTATGACTTCATTGCAATAAGGGAGCTTGGGTCCGCTCGTCTTCGACAATGTAAGTGTAGGAATTTTCCTTTTCACTATTTTTCTGTAGTCTTTATTTGTGTTTGCAATGATGCAAGTGGCTTCTAAGAAGATTAAGGAGAAGTTGTTAGCTGTTCGAGAGAAGAGGATCCAAGAGGCGAGGGCTTCGAAGAAGTGGAAGGGAACCACTATAGAAGGGAAGGGGGAGAGCTCAAGGTGTTCTCTGAAGATGAGTAAGAAAGGGGATAGGTAGTAGATTATCCTCGAGTCTATCCAAGTTACAGCGGAGGGGGTTCTTACTGTTGCAACTAGCTCGACAAGTGCAAGGGTTACCTCAAATCACGTGGTTTCTACATCAGCTAGTGAGGCTAGTCGGGCTGTAAGAATTGTGGGGCCCCAATAGGATGAGGGGCTTGAAGGGAAACCTCGAGGCACCACAAGTCAATAAGGTAGGCTAAGGGTCAAGCATAGGAGCAGTAGGGCAACTTTGAGGTGACTCCTCAAGATGTTAGGGTCTAAGCCATAAATTTCCCTGACAATGATAAGCTTGTGTGGTTGCTAACCCAAGACAAGCGACTAGTAGAGCAATAGGAGCCCGAGTAGTTTGAGGATTGAGCTCTTAAGGCAACAAGCCGTATAGTGGAGTTTGAGGCCAGGTTTAGTCGCTTCTTCAAGGGGAAAAGCGACATAGAGGCATCCTTTGAGATTTTATGCCAGTATATTAAGGTAATTAGTCTTGGCTGTTTTTCTCTAAGTGTTTCATTATGCTTGCATGACTTAGGTTGCATCTCTTTTAATGTAGTTGTATGATATGTTGGATTTCGTGCCTGTGCATAGTCGTGGCTATCAGTAGTCTACTAGTTAGGAGAGGAAGAATTGGTTGAAGGTAGATGTGGGGACACTCCATAGCACTTTGGATAAAGAGAACAGATAGCTTAAGATCTGTCATCGGCATACAATGATTTGGAGTGTTAGTATCTAGAGCTCGAAGATAAGGCGAAGAAAGTAGGAACCGAGTTTGAGGAGGATAAGGTTGCTATCAAGTCCTACAAAGAGGAATTAGGAAAGTTGCGGGTAGAACTTACGGACCAGTAAAGGAAGTTAGAAGATTCTCGAGCTTATTTTGCCAGAGGGAGGTTGAGCTTCTTAAAGGGGAGGGACTTGCCATGGAAGTTAAACGCCAGTTATTGCTTGAGTCCTTAGATGATCTTGAGCTTTAGGAAGTTATTGGTATTGCAGCTTTAATGTTTCTTAGAGAGTTATAACAAGGTTCATCAACAATTGTCGAAGGCTGACTTAAGCTTTCTGTAGTGACTTGATGCTCCAAAGCTTACCGTTGGGCAAGAGGAGGAAGAAGAATCTGCAAAAGAGACTGGAGAAATTGGCAATGGAGAAGATTCTGGCGAGGGAGAGATGCAAGAGGATGAGGGGAATGTTGTAGTTGACTAGGCAAAGTTGGCTTTATGTTTTTTGTTTTTATTTGATTTGTATTTTGTTCTACTTGGTGGTAGATCACAATGAGTATTCTTTATTTTCTTATGTAAGGTTAGTATGTCAACCCCTTTTAACTGTTTTGTAGAAAACTAATGCTTAATGAATTTTTTTATCGCCTTATGCTTGCCTTTTATTTTCCTCCCTATTCCTTTGCCATCTTCGTTTATTTTGTTACACTTCCTTTGTCACCGTTTAGTATAGATATTTGAGTTCTATTGCTTTGCAAAGTCCTTTAACATGTTTAGTTGTGGTTTTAACTAAGCATCACAAACCTAATTTGCCTTTGCTTGTTGTTGCAAAGTGCTTCTTATAGGTCTTTAAGTAGGCTTAGCTGATTTCTATTGCGTAATGCATGGGTCTTGACATTACGCTTTCTTGGGAAAAGTATGCCTTAGGCAGAGAGCCTACCTAGCATCCATAGTATTGGGCATTGTACCTTCTAGAAGGTATTTAATGTGAGTATAGCAAATTTATGTTTCCCAGGAGGTCGGTTTGCAATCCAATTAATTAGAACAGTTGAAAGTGGGACATGTGGACGGTTGAGGTTACATTAGGACACCTATATAAAGGATCCATAAGGCTTTTGTCCCCCATTTAGATACACTCCAACATTCCAACATTCCTTCTACTTGTGAGCTAATTGTCCTTTAGTTGTGCCCCTTTACTACGAGATGAGTGAGTCAAGGTAGATTAAGATTACAAAGAGGTTATATGAACTTGAGAGGAAGGTTATCGTTCTTCCAGGGTCCTTAACAAAGTGATGATTATGGGGTATAAAAATGGTGGTAGGTGGCTTCCAAGTGCCAATCAAGGGGTGCATGTAGGCTTCTCAATTGGGCCTATCTCTAGTCTAAGAACATCCAAGTAGTGGTAGGACCCTAGGTATCTATCCACCACTTGATGGGAAGAGCTTACTGTTGGGGGTGCTCGTCTATATGAGGTTGCTTGCATGCCTTTAGATACTACCTCTCAAGTGCATTTACAAGGGGGCCTTCGACAATGATTACGATGATAGAGTAAACTCCTCACGTAATCTAGAGGTTTTCGATCGAGGGTTACTTTAGGGCTGTATTAGGACAGTCTTGAGCCTAGTGCGGTGTCAAGTAAACCTTGTAAAAGGGGTGAGTAGATCAGTTAAGGTAAACCCCTTTTGTGCCACTTGTGTGGAAGGTCGACTCATCTAGTCTATGTAAGGCTTTCTCTAAAGATGCCAAGGCTATGCAGACCATGGCCGTTAACTCGCTTATAGCCATGATAGCTACGGTTCTCTTAATCAAGGCTATGAGCTGAGTTGAAGTTACAAGTAGGCTGGCTTATACATGAATCTTCTCTAGGTAGCTAAGTTAAAGTTGCGAGCAGATAGCAAGGGCTGCCTCAAGCAGTAGATTAGGAATTAGACTTGTGCCTCTACTAGTAACCTTTTCTTTTTCTTTTTGTATGGACTTAGGTTGTGATGCTGACCCCTAGGGCATTGTAACGATCTTTCAATTAATGAAGTTTCAATTTTTTCTCTCATATATGCTTGTGTTTACTTTCCATTCGCCTTGTTCCATTACCCTAGCTCACTTTCTTGAAAACTTTTGCTCGCCATAGTAGTTATACGTGAATGTATTTAACAATTAGTCGAACATACATACTGGATAGGTTGGTATACCCTTACCCTCACCCATGCTCTTTAGGTGTAGGAACCATTAGGGTGATTAACATACGCGACTAAGTTGGTCGATTTACTTGAATGGCAGATACGTTCTCAGTTTCGAGAATCGTACTAGTGTTAGAACCTTATTGAGGGAGCTCGTCTCGATGGTCGTTAGGGCCTTAGTCCTTATGGTCTCAATATAAGTACAAACTTGGGTTATGGCCTTGGAATTGAAAATTGACCTAAGGATAAAGGTGCAGGGTGTAAACCGGTAATGAGAGAGACCATTTAAGCCTGTGGTGTTAGTGTAGGTACTAAATTAGGGCATGTTTTCAGGGATGAGAATCAACCCAATTATATGGATGCTCAGTGTAGACTGACAAAAAGAGACAACAATTAGACAAGTGTAAAGAACTCGTCATCTCATTGATATGATAAGCTTTGATAAATACTACAAATAAATTACAAGAGTTAGGTGAAATATAGCCTTAGGTTGCTTATGTTCTAAGTTTGGGAGATGGGCTGTTTGTCAAGGGTCACTAGCTTGTATGCCCTATTACCTTCATCATCCTTTACATGTACCGGATCTTCCCAATTAAGAGCTAGTTTGCCCAATCCCTTTCTTGAGCTTATAGCCTCGAGTCCTCGACACACCAAGTCTCTAGGATGAAATACTTTATATTTTAGTTTCTTATTGTAGTACCAGGCTACTCATTGTTAGTAAGTTGCTACTTGAGCTTGTGTGATGTTGTGCACTTCCTTGATTGTATCTAAGCTTTCCTGGAAGGCCATGGGGTTTGTGTTTACATTAAAGTTTGTACCTTGCTTATGGGCAGCTTAAGCTTGATGGGGAGCACAACTTTTGATCCGAAGGTGAGGCAGAATGGCATTTCTTCAATATAAGTTCTGTAAGTTGTGCAATATCTCTAAAGGATGTTAGGGAGCTTGTCTACCCATATGCCCTTGGCACCTCTGCCTTTCTCTTCAGGTTGCTAAGGTTGGTTTAGGGGTGAGTGATCGAAGTGTAGTAGAAACTTATATTGTGTTTATCATAGGACTCCCGCAACTTATTGCTGTTAAATTGCCTACTGTTGTTTATGAATAGTGTATAAGGTACTTCAAATTGGGAGAGGATGTATGTAAGGACGAAGCCTTCGATAGCTCGTGTAGTAATGGTCACCACTGCTTATGCTTCTACTCACTTTATGAAATAGTCCATTGCTACCAAGATGAACTATCGGCCTCTAAATGCCTTCGGGAAGGAACCAAGCACGTCTAATCCCCATTGAGTGAATGACCATGGGCTTATCATGGGGTCAAGGTCGAAGTTCGGTACATAGGTAATCAAGGTGTACTTTTGGCTCTTATAACATTTCTGGACTAAAACCTTTGTGTCCTCCTTCATGGTTGGCCAATAGTAACCCAATAGAGTACTCGGATGTGTAGGGCTTGGGACTGAAGTTGCTACATACCTTAACGTGGAGCTCCTCTAAGGTGTAGGTGTTTTCCTTGACTCGGATGTGTAGGGCTTGGGACTGAATGTAGTTGCAATGATATAATATGTCATCACTATGTATATGTAGGTGAAGGCATAAGCTTATCTCTTAGCTTTGGTTTAGTCTTCTATTAGTGCCCTAGTCTTTAAGTATTCCATTAGGGGGTCCATCCGACAAGGTTAGGAGCTCACAGGTTGGATCTTGAGGACTTCTTGTTCTTATCCTTTCATACTACACTCTGGGAGTTATTGAATAAAAATGGCTTGTCACCATTGTACTTTGTTAGGTGATGGTAGAGGCTAGCTTTAATGCTTTCAATTTTTCATCTTGAAGGATCTTATTAATCTTCTAGGAAGTGAAATCTAAGAGGAGCTCTTGGATTGTTCGAAGGTATTTGACCATCATCTCTTCCTTTATCTAGTATTCTCCTTTTACCTATTAGACTGCCAGCATAGAGTTTGGCTAGATGTCCAGCTTCTGTACCTCAATATCCTTAGTTATTTTCAGTCTAGTGAAGAGCGCCTAGTATTTAGCCTTATTATTGCTTGTTGAGGAGCATAGAGTACCTTCATTTTGTATTGACCTTGAAGTGTTATGTTAGCCCCGATCCTCCAACTCTATTCTCCCCCTTTCCCTTTTCCGGGGAGTGAAGGGTCTGTTTACGTGGAGAGTCCACACTAGTATCTTGATGTCCAACTATGGTTCATCCTCTCCCATTTATTCTATGATGAAGTTCACGGGGACTTGTGATAAGAATCAGCCTTTGACTATCACGAAGCCGAACAATTTGTGTCGAGGCCTAACAGTTGCTAGATGACTGAAAGGTAAAAAGGAAAACACTCAGCATCAAGCTTGTTGTTTGCCAAGAAGCCAAGAGAGCACATTATCGAAAGTTAAAGGCTCAAGATCCACTTCGCATAACACAGACAGACTGGTGTCGACTAATCTGAGGACACGACAATTATGGGCTGACCTTTTAGGTGTCTCGACCAAGTACTGCAAGACTTCAGGGACTTCTCCTTGAACTTAATCCAACTGCCGACCCCGTCTAGTTTGGGTCTTGCTCCTTCTTGGACATGCTGAATGATTACATGCCAACTTCTTCTATTAAAACACATAGTTTTATATTTTTGTGAATATTTTCCTTATTTTAATTATAGGCCCATTCTTTAAGGTTTAAAGCCTTCTACATTATTTACAATTTTGTTATTAGGGTTTAGGACTAACTATAAATAGCAACATTTGTAATTAACAAAGATGATACAAGATAAAAACAAAAAGAATATTCCTGCACTTGGAACTTTCCTCTTTCAAGCAAGGTTATACTTGAACTCTTAGAGCTTGCATTTGCTGGATTATTGAGTGTTGAGTAACTCTTAATCTTTCTTGTGTTCTTATCAATCATGACCTTAAGATTGTGGTGAACCTTCTTTTAAGTTGGTTAATGAGTTGCATCTAACCTTCATTTGAATCTCGAGTGACCTTTAGTGTTCGTGAATTGTATCAAACTCTATTTCAAACTCAAACCCTTGATTATGTTTGTGTCCTAGTGCATGATATCCATATACATTCACTGTTAAAACCTCTGTTTCACTCCCTGCTCTTCATACTTACTCAAATCCCTAAACATCCATTCTGGTTTCCTACTCATTGCCGTATAATCTTGGTATCAGAGCTTTGGAGAGACATACGTATTAGTGTTCTTCAAAGTTTGATTCGTGGATTGAACATTTCTATTAATAATCATTTTATAGTGTAGTGTGTTGTTCATGTTTTAGTAGATTTAGTATTGTTCTACTATTGAGACAAGTAATAGCACTTTAAGTGGTTGTTTTTGGGTTATTGTGATTGTGTTTTGTTGCAAATCGTGTTTATTCAATTTTCTCTAGAAATTACAACACGAATAAAGACTTCTGAAGATAATGTTAATAATAGTGGTGATAGTCCTCGCAAAAGCTTGAGGAGACATGTTGACAACTTTGAATGTCAAATCCAAGATCTCACTGATTCTATTCAGGAGCTTACTAGGTTAGTCAGAGGCTATAGACATATTAGCTAAAGTGAAAGAAGGGAACGAACGCCCACCAATAGAAGTGGTTCTAATGTGCTTGATAATGGTTAGCAATAGTCAAGAAGAGTTGCCGAGCCAAAGAGAAGAGAAAACTGTACGGAAAAGAAGCAATAACAAGAGTAGTGACTCTGAAGAAAAATAAGGAGCCCTAAAAAGAGAGCTGAGGTAGAGAAGAGATATGGCTGAGTAGAGCTCCAACAGAAGTGGCCGGTTCAAGGTGAACCAACTAGCTGGAATTCAAGGAATGAACCCTAAGCACATGATCGAAGACTTGATAGCATCAAGCTTAAGCTGTTGACCTTCGATGGTGGTAGTTGACCTAAAGAGTTCCTTAATTAGGTTCCTCGAGTAGAGAAGCTATTTAAGTGCTATGAGTGTGATGATAGAACCAAAGTCAAGCTATCTTCGTTAGCTCTTGTTTAATATGCAAGTCTTTGGTGGGATAAATTAGTCACCAAGCGAGATGCCGAAGGAGAGGAACCGATTAGAACTTGGAGGCTTATGAAAAGATTGATGAATTAGCACTTCATGCCAACTTGCTTCATGCCGACTTCCTTCAAGCAAGAGATGCTCCATGCTTTCTGGCACCTTAAATAGGGCCAAAACACTATTGAGGAGTATTTACAAGAATTCGAAACTCTAATGACGAGATGTGAGATTGCCGAGCTACAGGACTGCTAGATTCCTAAATGGCCTCTACAATAACATTGCAGACATAGTCGAACTCCAGCCATTCAATTCATTAGATGAGTTAATCAACCTAACCTTGAGAGTAGAATGTCAAAGGAGAAGAATGCACTAGAGGCCGACTAATTGACCTCAACAAATCATCCCTAAGCCTGAAAAGTATGTCGAGAGAAGGCTAGAAAAGAAGATGGAGAGAGGTGAGTCTAGCTAACCTGATCATGTCAATACAAAGAGAGCCGAGAAAGAAAAGGAACCCAGCATTAAGGCCCGAGAAGTCAAATGCTTCAAGTGCTTAGGCTACGGGCATATTACTTCACAATGTCCAAATAAAAAGGTCATGGTCTTGAAGGGCGAAGGACCCGAAGCTCAAGTAGAAAGTCAGAGTGACAAGAGTTTGGGAGATAAGTTGATAGAAGAAGATGTCTATGTTGAAAATCTTATTGAACTCATAGCTATGACGAACAAGCAAGCTAACCTGAAAACAGGCTCCGGACAAAGGGAAATTTTATTTCATTTATGGTGTTTGGTGAATGGAAAGACTTGTTCCTTGGTTGTTGATGGAGGAAGCTACACTAATGTCGCTTCTACTGAGTTAGTAGAGAAGATGAAATTGTTGACCTACCCACATCCCTGACCTTATGAATTGAAGTAGTTTAATGACGAAGGTATGGTCCATATGCATAAAAGAGCTCAGATAACATTCACGGTAGGACAGTATGAGTACAAGATTGACTTCGATGTGGTCTTTATGAATGCCGTAAATTTACTTCTTGGTCAACCTTGGGAGTATGATTGGAAAGTGATCCATGATGGCTCCTTCAACACTTATACCGTTCGGAAGGATGAAAAGAACTATTGTTTGATCCCTATGAACATTGAGGAAATCTAGAGACACTCGATACCCATGGTGAAGAAAAAGGGCAAGAGAATTTTGTTTGGCACTCAGACCTATACTCATTGTCTAAAGTTAAGGACGACTTTCTTTCAACCCCGCGGCAATGATAGGAATTAGCCTATGATTATCCTGAAGTTGAGGCTGAACAATTTGTGTCGAGGCCTCGCAGTTGCCAAATAGTTGAGAGGTAGAAAGGCAAACACTTGGCATCAGGCCTGTTGTCTGTCGAGAAGCTAAGAGAGCACATTGCCAAGAGTTGTAGGCTTAAGATCCACTCGGCACAGCGTAGAGAGACTAGTGCTGACTAATCCTAGGACTCGACAATTATGGGCCGACCTTTGGGTGGCTTGGCCAAGCATTACGAAACTTCAAGGACTCCTCCTCGATTCCCGAATATTCAATTGCCGACCTCGTCCAGATCGGGTCCTACTCCTTCCTAGACATGTTGAATGATTGTATGCCAACTTCTATTAAAATACACGGTTTTATATTTTTGTGAATATTTTCCTTATTTTAATTATAGGCCCATTCTTTAGGGTTTAAAGCCTTATACATTATTTACAATTTTTCAATAGGGTCTAGAACTTGTTATAAATAGCAACATTTGTAATTAACAAAGGATGATATAAGATAAAAACAAAAAGAATATTCCTACACTTGGAACTTTCCTCTTCGAGGAAGGTTATACTTAGGCTCTTAGATCTTGCATTTGTCAAATTATTGAGTGCTAAGTAAGTCTTAATCTTTCTTGTGTTCTTATCAATCTTAACCCTAAGATTGTAGTAAATCTTCATTTAAGCTGGTTAGTGAGTTGCATCTAACCTTCATTTAAATCCTGAGTGACCTTTAGTGTTCATGAGTTGTATTGAACCCTATTTCAAGCTCAATCCCCTGGCTGATTTGTGTTCTAGTGCATGATATCCATACACATTCATTGTCAAAACCCCCGTTTCACTCCTTGCTCTTCATACTTACTTGAATCTCCGAACACCCATTCCAATTTCCGACCTATTGCCGCATCAACTTGGGCTTTAATTGTTTATCATGGTCGAAATTGGACGCCATGAATGCTAAGCTCGAGGGAATACTTTACCATTCCACTCGAAGCATTTGGCCTTTGCAAGATGGCTTAGAGAAGCTGGTCAGTCAATACTAAGATTGGGTAGGTTTGGAAGTATGGCCCGAGTTTGCGTGTGGCAATGACCATTATGAGAGCAAACTTCTCAATTTTGGTGTATCTGGCTTCTAGTCCTTGGAGGATGTGGTTTACGTAATACATAAGCCTATGCTCTCATAGTTGGCATAAAGGAGCATTGAGGACTGCATGTTATCATTGATGGTAAGGTATAGGTATAACTCTTCGCCCGGGGATAGGTTTCTAAAGCATAAGTAGGCTCTCAAGGAACCTCTTCAAGTTGTTGAATACTTTTTGGCACTAGGTTGTCTAGTTGAACTTAGAGGGGTTCTTTAAGAGTTTGAAGAATTTCGACTACTTATTTGTGCTTCTAAAGACGAAGTGAATGAAGGCAACGACTCTTCTTACGAGGCGCTGAACTTCTTTGACTATTTTAAGGGTTGCCATGTCATGAACTACTTGGATTTCATTTTTATTAGCATCAATTCCTTACTCGATGACCGTAAAGCCAAGGAATTTTCCTAATTGATGTGTCTCTAGGGTCGGATATACGGAAAAGAACCACAACGAAGCAACTAAAAACAAACAAGGAAAAAAGTTAGCAAAGTCCGAGCAGCTACCGAATGGATACGACGCACCACTTAATCCTACTCAACCTATAATCCACCGGATATGACATACCGGTCCAAACTGAAGGGTCACTTGTCATTACTCCTTGCTAAAAGGAATAGATAAGAGTTAAATGATAACGAGAACATTAAAGTTGCTTAACATAAGTAATTTTGTATCGATTAGTTGATTGTCTACATACAAGAAAGTGATGGTTTGTATATCCATCTATTAGGGTTACTTTACATATATATAAAGATAAAAGGGTATTCTACAATTAGGTTACGTAAAACATACTAAAAGGGGTAAAAGGGGCAAAGAATATTAAATACGGAAAAGAAAGAATCATTCTGAAATATTGTGTTAGAAGATACATATCACTTGGTGGCTAGATGGGAGAAATATGATACAAGGTAGGCAGAAGCAGAAAAACGTTTGCAGTCAGGGTCCGACTTGATCTAAATTAGGTCGAGAGCTAATCAGTTCGGTAAAGAAGTCAGCTAAATCGGAGTCAGACACTTGTGGTTGGTAGGGGACCTCGATTCGGCCATTTTTAGGCTATCTTTTGGAACGAAACTTCACTGCTGAGCAGGAGCATGTCTAACACATGTGAGGATCTAATAAACAAGTTGGCAAGAGATCAATTTAGCATAGGAATCCTCATTTGGGCTTTGGTTTCGAGCTAGTATTCTCTACGTAAGCCTTAAAGTCCTTTAGCTCGACTACAAGTGATTGGTCCAAGGGCCTGATTCCTACCATCTGCTTAGGGTTCGAAAAGATTTACCTTCAAATCTGGAGGAGTTTTTGCTTCTTCTTCTAGAGCACACGAAGGGTCTTCTTCTTCTGCTGGTTGATGGGGGATCAGATTGGACCAAACACATTGAAGGTAGAAGAAACACCATAGTCATTATGCAACTCGATTTGGTAAGTGTTACGATTGATCTTCTTCAGGATTTTGAACGAACCATCAACTCGAGGAGATAGCCTGTTCTATCTCAAGTGTAAAAATCGTTTTCGGCTGAGGTATAGCATACTAAGTCTCTTAGGTAGAAAGAAATAGTTCAGCGACCTCATCTACCAATTTTGTGTTGTCTTTGATTGAATTTAGCGATCTTCTTGGTTACAGACTGGTGTAGTTAATGTAGTTCCTAAGCTTAGTAAACTCCAGATTAACTCTCTTCAATAGCTATTAGGGAGCCGATCATATCTAGGGGAATAACGAGGTTAAGGCCATAGACGACCTCGAATGGGGTCTTCCTAGTAGTGTTGTGGACAGTTTGGTTGTATGCGAACTCCATAACCGGTAGGTACAGATCCCAATCCCTCAAGTTCTTTCCCACGACAACTTTAAGTAGATTACCTAATGTCCTATTTACCACTTCGGTCTAGCCATCAGTCTGAGGGTGGCTACTAGAGTTGAATATAAGTTTGGTTCCAAGTCTTCTCCAAAGAGTCTTTTAAAAATAACTCAAAAATTTTTGTGTCTCGATTTGAGACAATAGTCTTCAGTACCCTTTGTAGTCAGACAACATCCTATAAAAACAAATTAGTAATATATAAAGCATTATTAGTTTGATGGCATGGAATAAAGTGTGCCATCTTATTGAAGCGGTCTATTACAACAAAGATAGAATCTTTGCCTCTAGATGTCCGAGGCAACCTTAGGACAAAGTCTATGTTGAGGTCAACCTAAGGCAAGGGTGGTGTTGGCGGCAGCATGTATTCTTCATGGGGTTCTCTCTTTCCCTTAGCTCATTTGCACGCTTCACAACTACTAACTACCTTATGGATATCCTTGGCCAAACCTTGCCAGTAATTTATCATGGGGTTCTCTATGGTTCTAAGTCTTCCCTATGTATTCTCCATGGGGTTCTCTCAATAGATTAGCCATCTTAGTCTCTCCAAAGTGACTTGATAATTCATCACTTTAAGTTTCCCTAATCAATAGCTCATGTGCGGAGCAGTTCAGTATGCACAACCTTTGGTCCTTAAACAGGTAGCCTTCCTTAAGATAATATCCCTTAACAGCAATTCCATCCTGCACTGTTATAGGATAGGGCCAAAATAAGGATCATTAGCATATTACTCAGTAATGAATGAGAATCTTAATAATTTTGTTTGCAAAGTGGTCAATAAGGTTTGTCGTCGTGATAGAGCGTTAACGACCATATTTGTACTTCCTATCTTGTATTAGATGATGTACGAGAAACCTTTTATAAACTCTAACCACTTGGCTTACCTCTTTGAAAGCTTGTTTTGACTCCCTAGCTGTCTGTATAAATAACAAACTCTCATAGCAGCAAATAATGTTGCCAAATAGTAAGGGCTTGATAAAGAGAATACAACTCTTTCTCGTACACAAAATAGTTTAGGGCAAGACTATTAAGCTTTTCGCTATGGTAGGTAATAGGTCATCACTCCTGCATTATGATAGCGCTAATGCCCACTCTCGATGCATCACATTCCAATTCGAATGGTTTGTCAAAATTTGATAGTGAAAGGATAAGTATCGAGGTGAACTTCTCCTTGATCTCCTTAAAGCTTTGCTTAACTCGATCATTCCACGTAAACCCTTCATTCTTCTTTGTCAACTTAGTCAAGGGGGCAACTATGGTACTAAAGTTTTTGATAAATCACCTATAGAAAGAAGCTAAGCCATGGAAGCTTCGAAACTCAATGACATTCTTTGGCGTCAGCCACTCAAGAATAGCTTGGATCTTCTCCTTAGTTCACAAAATGTCAAATACTTCACAGAGATACTAAACATGGCTGTTCAGGTCGACACTGTATACCAATATATCATCAAAGTACATGACTACACATTTCCCAATTGAAGGGTACATTACATGGTTCATCAATCTCATGAATGTGCTTAGCATATTAGTAAGTCCAAATGGTATAACTAACCATTTGTAGAGTTCATGCCTAGTCTTGAAGGCAGTCTTCTATTCATCACCTAACCTTATGCTAATTTGATGGTAACCACTTTGCAAATCAATCTTTGAGAATATCTTGGTGTCATGAAGCTCATCTAATATGTCATCGAGCCTCAGTATTAAGTATCTATACTTGATAGTAATTTGGTTGATTATTTGGCTGTCGATGCATATTCACCATGAACCATCTTTCTTAAGGATGAGTAGAGCTGGAATAGCACAAGGGCTCATGCTCTCCCTTACATATCTTTACTCTATGAGTTCGTCCACTTATCTTTTTAGCTTGGTAGCTTGCTCAGGGCTCATCCTGTATATAGGTTGGTTTGGCAGGATGGCGTTTGGCTGTAGATCAATACAATGCTCAATGCTTCAGATTAAAGGTAGTTCATTAAGAAATAGATCGGAAAACTCATTTAGTAAGCTTTGGATTTCATTTGGGATGTCCTTTAAATCTCTCATTTCCAACAATCATTTGATTAATAGGAATATAGATTCTTTAGCCTTTTCAGCAGCTCCGAGCTCTCTTCGGCTCATCATTAAGGCATTCTTCTTACTAGCTCAAGTAAGCTAATTGTGGGTTTCATTTACTTGGGACAGGGTCAAGGGTTGCAACATAATCTTCTTTTGATCCTTAATAAAGGCATAGGTGTTATTATACCCATCGTAAGTAATACATCTATTAAACAACCAAGGTTGTCTAAGCAGTAGATGCGAAGCTCCCATTAGAACAACATTGCACACTATTTCACCCCTATACACATTCCCAACACTAAATGGTACAATCACTTGTTCAGTTACGTAGAAAGTACCCTTATCATGAAGTCAATGTAGCTTATAAGGTCGGGGATGCTTTGAGGTCGGCAGACCTAACCTGTGCATAAAGGACTGTGCAATGGTATTAGTACAACTTCCCCTATCCACAATGATCATGTACAATTGGCCTTTGATGTTACATTTGGTAGGGAACATAATCTCCCTTTGATCCTCCTTAAAGTTTGGAAAGGAACTCAATACTTGTCTCAGGACTAGGATTATCACTTCTCCCTAGTTGGCATAGATACAGGTCTCTTCTTCCTCTTTAGCCTTAAGTTTTCTAACATTTTCTTCTTTCTTGAGCTTGTTCTCGTTGGTGTTGTCCACTACATCTCCTCGGAGCACCATCACACCTCGATTCAGACACTCAGTAGCCATATGTTTGAAGCCCAAGCATTTAAAGTATTTCACCTCACTGGTCTTCCGTTCAGAGGTTTGCTTTTTCTCATATATCCTTAGGGTCGACCTAACCTTGGGTCAACCTGTCTGACTAGCTTGGCCCTATTGGCTTGCTCAATTGTCATCAGATCGGTCATTCCTATCTTCAGCCCTGTATGGCCTCCTTGGCTCTACTTGAACAGGTCGGCGTAGGACTGGGGGTTAGGAGAATGTTGGCCCAAGTTGACTTAGAGCACTTTTCTTTTGTTTTTCGACCCTTTACGCTATCTTTATAGCCTCTTCTAAGGTATAAAACCTTTGTACTTTCACGATATTGTGAATCTCAAATCAAAGTCCAGAGATGAACCTTAACATAGTGCAAGCTTTGGGTTCTTCTACGTCAGCCCAGATCATAAGCATTTGGAACTCTCTGATTTAGTCATTAACAAATTGGCTTTCTTGGCGAAGCTCCTGCAACTTTGTAAACATATCTTATAGATAGGTCTCAAGTACAAATCTACCTCTTAACAACATTTTCATCTCATCCCAAGTTCTAATACCTCACCTTCCATCTCTTGTTCTAGCTGCATTTAGATTCTTCCACTACATAGTGGCATACCTAGTAAACTCTAGTGCAACAAGTCAAACTTTAACAGCATTCATATACCCATAACATTCAAATACTTTCTCAACCTTCTCTTCCCACTCCAACTATTCATTTGCATCTCCACTTCCACTGAAGGGCGGGATTTGAACCTTAATATTGTCTAATCCTCAAGGGACTCGGCATCTACATCCCTGCACTTGGTAATAGTCAGCTCCCTCTTCAAATTCTTTAACATTTAGCTTCTTATCATCTTCCTCAATCTCCTCTAACTCTAACCTTCATCTAACAACTCGGTTTGCTACTCCTCCAGCTTGTTGCAATCAAATTGGGCAATTGATTCGATTACCTTGGCCATGGTGTCTCTTGGGGCCATTTTATTGTGGGTTATGGTGTTGTACACCATGGGGTTATTGTTTGTTAACCTACATTACTGTGCCTAGGCTCTCAATAAGGTTGGTTAGTCTATCAAGTTTATCATCAACTGACCCTAGGGTGTTACTACTATTATGACCTTGACCAGGTTAAGCACCACTACTTTAGTCACTAATAACACCCTGAACACTTGAATTTGACATGGTACAATACTTCTTGGATAGATTAATAACTCACTAACAACTTTAATTCCTAACAATCACTCAAACAGAACAATAGCGACTTGCATTATTTTCATAATGAAAAATAGAGTAAAAACAGAGTAATAATGAATACTACACTTACTTACACTCAAATACACTGCAGTAGCTATAGATGGAACACAGCAACTTCCAACAGCAAAGCAAACTAAAACTTTACTGCAACTTTATACACTTTTTTCGCAAAATCCTCCTTTGATACCAATTAAGCTGATGTGTCTTCAAGGTCAAACACACGAAAGCAAAGTCTAGCTGGCTACTGAATGGATATGACGCACCACTTGATCTTACTCAGCTGACAAACTGTCGGATATGACACACTGGTCAAAACTGAAGGGTTACTAACCAGTACTCCTTGCTAAAGGGAATAGATAAAAGTTGAATGATAACGAGAATACTAAGGTTTCTCAAAGTGAGTAATTCTGTATAGACTAGCTAATTTTCTACATATAAGAAAGTGGGGTTTTGTATACCTATCCACTGGGGTTACTTTGCATATATGAGAAGACAAAATGGTATTCTACAATTAGGTTACATAAAACATACTAAAAGAGGCAAAGAACATTCAGTATGAAAAAGAAAGAATTATTCTAGAATATTGTGTCAGAAGACATATGTCGTTTGATAGCTAGATGAGAGAAATATGATATAAGGTAGGTGAAAGCAAAAAAATGTTTTCAATCAGGGGCTGACTTGATCTAGATCAGGTTGAGAGCCAATCAGTTTGGTAAAGAAGTCAGCTGAATTAGAGTTAGACATTTGTGGTCGGTAAGGGAGCTCGACTCAACCATTCCTGGGTTGTCTTCTGGAATGAGACTTTGCTGTTGAGCAGGAGCATGTTTGATACATGTAAGGATCTAACAAATAGGTCGGTAGGAGATCAGTTCAGCATAGCAATCCTCATCTCAGCTTTGGTTTTGAGCTAATATTCTCCACGCGAGTCCCTAGAGTCCTTTAGCTCAGCTACGAGTGATTAGTCTAGGGGCCTAATTCTCATCATTAATGTTACCTTAAAAATATACTTTTGGGGGCTAAGTTTCATCTGGTAGTGGCTTAGAGTGTTAAATGTACCTTTCCTTTCCTTACTTTTTACAATCATGTCATCCATGTATACTTAGACGTTTTTATCGACATGTTACATGAAGATGGTGGTGACAAGTCTCTAATATGTTTCTTCGGCATTGTTTAAGCTGAAAGGTATGACCTTATAGTAGTAAGTGCCGATGTCTATAACGAACAAGGTCTGGACCTCATCTTTGAGTGCCATACGGATCTAATAGTAACCCAAGTATGCATCCATGAAGCTAAGGAGGGCATGACCTAATATTGACTTAACGAACTAGTTTATGTAAGGAAGAGGGAAATAGTCTTAACATAGGCTTTGTCCAGGTTGGTATAATCAATATACATTTGTCATTTCATGTTCTCTTACTTTACAAGGATTGTGCTGGTGAGTGATGTTAGGTATTTCTATTGCCTGATGAATCTAGCCTAAAGTAGTTTCTAAACCTCTTGTTCAATTGTAGATTGCCGTTTGGGTGTGCAGTGTTGCTTATTTTGTTTGATCGGTCGAATTTTAGGGTCAATGTTGAGGTGATGAGTTACTTTTGGTATGTTAATGATGCCAAGCATATCCTCAGGTGCTGACACAAAGACGTTAGTGTTCTAGCAAAGGAAATCGATGAGTTCGATCTTTTGATCTTCGAGTAGGGTTGTACAGACTCGAGTAGCCAGTCCTGATGTGCTTCCAAGCTTGATTCTTTAGGTTTTTTTTTACTAGCTTTCCTTTGAAGTTGGGTTTTTCTTTCGGTATGGATTCGATGTTCATAATGTTGCCTCATGTTTGGGCTTTACAATAGAGAGACTTAGACAATTTTTGGTCTCCTTGCACTTTACTAACCTTTGTCGATGTCAGAAACTTAGCTTTCAAGCATCTCTAACTTATGAGCATATCAAATTTCGCTTTGCTTGGTCTTCCTAGGATAGCGCTATATAATGACCAATGGTTGACTATAATGAAGGCAAACGACTGTGTGGTGATGTGTGTATTGTTGCCTTGTCGTACTTGTAAGGTGATAAGTCCCTTGGTTGTATAGGTCCACTGTCTCCAAAGCTTGAGAGGTTATGTTTATAAGGTTGTAGAATAGGATATGAATTGAACTTCCATTGTTGGTGAATGTCTTAGGGACAACAAAGTACAAGATCTCAACATTAATTATTAGCATGTCACTATACAGGTAGTAAGTGCCGTATTCATCTTCTAAGGTAAAACTAATAGTGGTATCTACCATAGGCTTCTTAGTTCTAATATGGTATAACTCATGCTTTGTAGATGTGTAGGGAATGTCTCTTGTAAGGCTAGGGCTACCAAAGATTGTGCTAACCTGGCCTCATCTATTGCGATGGTCCTGATTGTCCGAGGTGTCTTCTCAGGGCTACCATTGTTGCTAGTATTGAGGCTATTACTATTGCTCAACTCTTAGACGTTGGGTTGGTCGTTGGAGTTGATTTCTTTCATTTTCAATGAGGTAGTCGATTCGGCAATTATGGGCAAGGCTTTTAACCGTGTTTTTCAACTTATGACACTCGTTGGTGTTGTGTCTATGCACCTAGTGGTAGTCACAATATTTTTCGAACTTTACCACTTCAAGTGTTTCTCTAATGTAAGGTAGTTGGGAGAGTTGTTCTTTGACCTCATACATGACCTCTTTGAGGGGACCATTGAGAGGAGTATAAGATGGGTAATTTGCAAATTTCTGTTTTTGCCTATCTATCCTTCCTTTTTAAGAGGATGGCTTAGTATCTCTTAGCCTTAGGTAGTCTTTAACTGAGTTATGGATATTGCTATCAGACTTGAATCGTGCTTTGATGGCATCCTCTTAGGCAACATATTTCTCAGCTATTCACATGAATTCATTTAGTAATTCTGGCTTATTGAGGGATATTGCATTAAAGAGCCTTTTAATAAGGTCAATTCCTATGATTAGGGCCTGGAGGATCATTCCAATGTCAAGTTTAGAGACTTGGAGCTTCAAATGTTTAAAGCACTCTAAGTATGTGCACAAGGACTCATTGGGATGATCTCTAACATTATATAGCATCAAAGAGTCTTTGTGCAGGACCTTAGAGCTAAGGAAGTGCTATTGGAATTTGCTTACCAAGTCATTGAAAGAGGTAATAGAACCATTAGGTAAGTTGTTTCACCATAGTAAGGCTGCTTTCGTCAGTATACTAAGAAAGGCTTTGCATATGATGGTGTCTATGAAGTTATGGAGGCTCATCATGGTTTAGAAATGGATTAGGCGATCATCCAGGTCTCTTGTTCCATCATACATGTTGAGGTGAGGGAGCCTCACACCTTAGGATAATATTTCTTCGAGAATAAGTGGTGTGAATGGGCTCTTTGCTGTTATTGAGCATGATGCATAGGTTGATGATTTAACCTTCTTTTGATCACACATGCTGGACATGCAGTGTATGTACTCGTCCAACTCTTAGACATTTACGTTCTCAAGTTGTTTTTAGGATCGTCCCAGGGATAAGTCTTTAGTAAGTTTGCTTGTCTTAGACTGTTCACCTTATGTGTGCATTTTGTCATTGTTGCAATTCAATCAATCTCGCAGGTCTTTGAAGGCTTACCGAAAATGCTAAACCTGGTCATGTAAGTACGTTGAATGGTTAGTGCGTGGTTCATTTCATTTGCTCAGTCGTGTAGACAAGTTGACCATTACTTCTTCATGGGAGTCTTTTTAGGATGCATTTTGTAAGAGAGCTATATCTCTTTCAAGGGTAGCATTAGACTCTTAAGTCTTTTGATTATCCTTAAGTACTTGTTGCATAAGTATCTTGATTTGTTGCATTTTATAAGCCACAGTGCTTGGAGCAAGGCATATTGGTGAACATCGTGGTGAAGGTAATTTGTTACCGTCACCTTAGTGTAAAGCTTAAGGATTATTGTTTTGGTTTTTGCCATCTAAAGCGGATTGCCTAAAATGGTGCATGCCAAAATGTTGATTATGGGGAAATTAATTAGGTGTGAGAGGGGAGATTAGACCCAAATCCCTCATGGAAAGGTATTGATGGGTCATGTTATCAAGCGAGCTCATTGCCTTAAGATACTTATAAAAAGCCTTTGGTGGATTCATCTACAAAGCCCTTCTAACGCTTAAGTTAGCAAAGAGGGAGGGAAAAGGGAAGATTGTAGGGTGCTCGAACGTTACTTGATTTTGAGAGAGTGTGCTTGGATGGTGCAATGTTAATGAAGAGTGGGGAGTTGTCAGTTTTGAAGATCCAAAATTAGAATCCCCTTACCTGTTGGCTCCTTGCACTATTTATAGTGAAAGGAGCTCACCTACTAGGGGCATATGTTAGCTTGGCATTCATCTGTACTTACTACTATCACAGGATATGCGTTGAGGGGCTAATAAGGTGGCTCTAAGTGTTGGTTAGCAATGACCATGCTAGTAGCCATGTTTATAACTTGGAGCGCTAATTTCCTTACAAGATGTCGGGTGTGTTGGTCATACCATGAATGTCAAGCTATAATTAATGGGGTGAGAAAGGGTGTAGGCGCTAAAGACAAACAACTCCAAGGGTAGAGAAAAGAAGCTCCTAATAACTCGAGCAACAAATTAAACTTTTAGGAGTGCCCGTAGAGGAGGGGGTATCCTCAAGTAGTAGGAATGGACCTAAAGGTTGAGAGGGTTTTCGTTGCTCAAGTATACTTGAGCAATTGGTTAGGTCTTCGGGGACTTAGTGATAGGAATCAGGCTACTGGGTCTTTAATCCGCAGTTGAGCCTGAGGATTGGAAGGGCTGGCAAGGTGGATCCTCCTGCTTTAGTTGACTCCTGTCTAAGTTGAGTATCTTTTCGCTAAGTCATTCTGTATGTTGAGCTAAATGACTACCCATCTCTCTAAAGTAAGCTGAATTGTAGATTGCTAAGACAATAGCCAGACCATTCACAAGTACTTACTTAAGTCTAAGCTGACCGAATACTCGACCTTACCCTTGCTGAGGTACCAAGAGAGAGACCCCGGATTGATCCTTAGCTACAACTGCTTGGACTAACAATCTAATCATAGTCTTTTGTTCGCATCCTCCAACGGCCTTACTAATGTATCTCCGCCACGTATATCATTTGCCACGATAATCATTATTTTTCTTGAATATTTATTTTTACCCTCTTATATTCTTGTACATTACTCCTCTAGGACAATACATTTTTTATCTAATCCCTTTTAGGTAAGTTGCCCTAAACTTTTGGGTATAAATACCCTTTGTATTTGTAGTCGTAAACATCAAATTATCATCAATACAATTGAATATTCTTCTTTTTGTAAACACTATTTTATTTACTCTCATTTTACTCTTATCCTAACTCTTAAGCAAGGCTAGGTGGTGAGTAACCTCACCAGACCATCTCGTGTATTATATCGAGCTGTGCTATAAGTCCTCGGAAGTTCCTTTGGTGTGTCATATCCTTTGAAGCTGTTTATGGGTTTTTGCTTACTTTTTATTCACTTTTTGTTCTTTTGCGTATTCCCTCATCACCTCTTCAAGCTTTCGACAAGCTTAAACCTATCCCTGGTATTAGCCTTATCTGTTCTTAGTCACGGTACGCATCATCTTGGTATCAGAGCAAAGGTTTCACTTGAGTTGTAGTTTTTTTTTTAAGCTCTGTCTATACTCTGTTTTGCATATGTGAAACAAAGCAAGTTACGGTGTTCCTTTAATTGCTGTATTTACTAGCTGTTAAATTTATGGTTTGTGGAAGTGTTTACTAAAACACCTAATCAAAGAGTTTGAGATTTGAATCTTTCAGAAAAAATGTTAAACTCGAGTATTAATGTTGGTGCTGCGAATGACAACAGTGGTGTTGTCTACCATGGCCAACAGTTTCAGGGAACCCTCAGGAGCACTGACGAGAGACTTGATGAGGTAGTTAATTTCTTAGTGGATTTAACTCAAGCTATTCATGCGTTAGCTTACTAACCTACTGAAGCCGCGCATAATGCCCCATAAGCTACTCGACCTGCGAGAGGTTAGAACCCAACTCGATAGGTTTGAGGTAGAAGAGTAGGTGGACGAGTGAGGAGAAAGATTGACTTGAGAGACATGGGAAAAGAGGATGAGGAAGAGTATTATGAAGAAGAACAGCAAGCTCGAGCACCCAGGGCCTCTGACTATGTAAAGTTTTAGATTCTGGGCTTCAATGGATTTAGAAGTGCAAATGAGTACTTGGATTAGGAAGAGAAGGTGGAGCGTGTGTTCAACTATTACCAATATAAGGACTGCAAGAAAGTGAGAATTGTTGTTATTGAGTTCTCTGGATATGCCGCTATGTGGTAGAAGAATTTTTAGGCTATGAAGAGACAAGAATGATGCAAAGAGATTAATACTTGGCCAGAGATGAAGAGAATACTTAGAAATGGATTTGTACCGAATACTCATCTGCAAAATACTTTTACTCGGCTTTAGGAGATGAGATTAGGAGGCTGATTTTTCGATGAGCATGTCCAAAAATTTTAAATGCTTATGATCCATTGTGAAGTGGAGGAATCACCAGTATGAACAATCTCTAGGTTCCTTACTGGATTGAGAGATGACATTCGAGACATTATAGAACTCCAACGATTTACCACAATGGATGAAACTATTAGAATAGCCTAATGAGTACAGAGGCAGAGAAGAAGCCGAGTACTGACTAAACTGCTGACTAGCCAATCAGGATAGGGAAGTCACCAAGCTTAATCAAGTATTGAACTAATTCGAAAGGTGGATGTTTAAGCCGAGCAGGAAGGCTGAGCTAACAGTGACGTGTTGACCTGAACTTATGAGAAAGGGCAAGGATCTAATAGGAAGACGAGCCAAATCAAGTGCTTCAAGTGCCAAGGTTTTAGGCATATGGTTACTCAATACCCGAACTGAAGAACTATGGTCATCAAGGGAGACGTCTTGAAGTTGGAAGTGGAGAGCACTGATGAGGAACCTGAGGAGGAAGGCATTGTCGAGAAAGTAGTTTCTCGGGAAAGTGAACTTATTGAAGAGGATGTGTTTGTCGAGGACTTGGATCAGTTGATTATGTTTGTCCGACACACAATGAACATGTAACCCTTACGTAAGGAGGAACAAAGAGAGAATTTGTTTCATATTATTTATAAAGTTAATGATCAGGTGTGTGGCCTCATTATGGATAATGGTAGTTATACCAATGTGGCATTAACAAACTTGATCACGAAATCGAAGTTGTCAACTGTTGTCCACTTGAGGCCATACAAGTTGCACTGGTTGATTGAGAAATGAACACTACATGTCACTGAGCAAGTATTACTGTCGATCACTATCGAAAATTACACTAACTAGATTCTCTACAACATACTACCTATGTACGCTTCCTACGTGTTGCTAGGAAGACCGTAGTTGTTTGACAAGAGAGTTATCCATGATGGATACCGAAATATGTATACGTTCGAGAAGGATGGTAAGAAGATCACGCTGAACCCAATGTTGCCAAGTTAAGTTAATAAATTGTAGGCTAAACTTGCTCATAGATCGAAGAAAACTCTTATGATGAGTAGAGTTGAGCTCCAAGAGACTCTTAAAATTGATGTATCGACCATCATGTTGGTCAAGCGACTATTAGAGTTAAAGGAGCGAGTAAACTACCCTAGGAAGTAAAAGAGTTGCTAGATAAGTACATTAACCTGTTCCTAAAACAGTTACCCAAAGGATTACCCCCTATTTGAGGCATCAAACATTGCATTGACTTAATACCCAATACCGCCTTACCAAATAAGCCAGTTTATCGGATGAGTCTCAAACAGGCTTTTGAGCTCCAACGGTAAGTTAATGAATTACTAGAGAGAGGGTATATTAGGAAAAGTCTCAACCCTTACACTATGTCGGCGCTTCTAGTACCGAACAAGGATAAGGCTTAGTGAATATGTGTTGATAGTCGAGTCGTGAATATGATCATGATTAAATAAAAATATCCTATCTCGAGGTTGGAAGATATGTTGGATGAACTGAGTAGAGCTAAGATCTTTAGCAAGATTGATCTAAAGTTTGGCTACCATCAAATTCGCATGAGGCTGGGAGATGAGTAGAAGACTGCTTTCAAAACTCGACATAGATTTTATGAGTGGATGATCATGCCATTTGGCTTGCCGAATGCCCCAAACACTTTCATGCGACTAATGAACCACATACTAAAGAATTTAATAGGAAAGTATGTCATGGTGTACTTTAATAACATCCCAATGTATAGTGCCGACATGCTGAGTCACTATGAATATCTCCGTGCCATGTTAAATATCCTCTATGCTAAGCAATTATTCGGCAACCTTAAGAAGTATTACTTTTACCAGGAGGAAGTGGTGTTCTTAGGTTATGTAATAAGTGAAGGAAGACTGCGAGTGGATGATGAGAAGATCCGAGCAATCGTTGAGTGGCCAACCCTAACTACTTGTACCGAGGTGAGAAGTTTCCATGAATCGGCTTCCTTCTACAGAAGATTTATCAAGAATTTCAGCACCCTCATCGCACTCGTTACTAAATTGATGAAGAAGAACATCGACTTCTAATGAGGAGAGAAGGAGGAGAGAAGTTTTGCCGAGATAAAGGAGAGATTAACCTCCGCCTCTATATTAGTCCTACCTAAGTTCGAGAAAGTATTTGAGCTAGAACGTAATGGGTTAAGCATTGGAATAGGCGCTGTCCTAATACAGGAAAGCCGACCAATTGCCCACCATAGTGAGAAGCTCAGGAGACCTCGACTAAATTACTTTGTGTATGACAAAGAACTCTTAGCATTGATTCGAGTACTACAAGTATGACAGCATTATCTTTTTTCAAGAAAATTTGTTATCTACATTGACTATGAGTCTCTGAGGTATCTTAGAAGTTAGACGAAGTTGTCAAAGTGGCAAGCAAGGTTGGTCGAATTCCTTAAGGGGTTTAATTTCATAATCAAATATAAACAAGGAAAGAGTAATGTATTTATAGATGCTCTATCGAGAAGGCATGCACTTCTGAATAAACTGTAAACCAAATTGTTTAGGTTTGTGAGCATTAAAGAGTAGTACTCCAGGGATCTACACTTCGAACTCATACTTATGTGATGTGTCGATGGAAGGACAATGGAAGAGTATCATGTGGAAGATGGATACTTGTTCCGAAGAGGGAAATTGTGTATATCAACCTGTTCCCTAAGAGAATTACTAATTAGGGAAGCCTACGATGAAGGACTCTCCAGGCATTTTGGGAAGAGAAGAACCTATGAACTATTGGATGATTATTTCTTCTAGCAAAAAATGAGGTGAGATGTATACTAAGTTGTTAAAGGCTGTACCGTATGTAAGAGGGCTAAATGCCGAGCCAAGTAAGGGAAAGCAATGTCTTTGCCTATTCTTATGAAGCTATGGATTGAGTTGAGCATAGACTTTGTCCTCGAATTACCACAAACTGCCTGAGGCAAAGATTCTGTAATGGTTGTTGTGGATAGGTTCAACAAGATGACACACTTTATGCCTTATTTCAAAACTAATGATGCTTTGGCTATTGCTTCTCTTTTCTTGCAGGAAGTTGTTAGGTTACATGGCGTGCCGAGAAACGTAGTATTAGATAGAAATCTAAAGTTCTTGATCCATTTATAGAGAACTCTATAGCAACAGATGAGGACTAAACTACTATTTAGCACTTCCTATCACCTCCAAAAGGATAGCCAAATAGAGGTAGTCAATCGTACTTTGAGATCGCTGCTCTAAATTATAGTGAGCAAGAACTTAACTAATTAGGACTTCTGCTTACTAGTAGTCGAATTCGCTTACAACCAAATGGTACATGACATCACTAAGCAAACCCCCTATGAGGTTGTCTATGATTTCAATCCCAAGTTACCTCTCGATCATACCCTTACGCCTGAATTCGAGCAAGAAGACCCTGACCTAAGAACCCAAGCATAGTTCCTTCAATACATCTACAATAAAGTCATTAAGCAGATCAACCAAGCAGCTAAAGGAATGCGAGAGAAGGCTAGGGGTAAGACGGTTAAGCAATTCCAGCCAAGAGAATTGGTATGGCTGCATCTCAATAAGAACAGGTTTCCAAGTAAAAGGAGAAACAAGCTATCTGTAAGAGTTGAAGGACCTTTTAAAATCCTCCAGAAGATCAATGACAATGCCTACAAGTTGGAGCTACTCAAAGACTATAGTGTTTTTGACACCTTCAACATTACTAACCTTAGTCCATATCACCCTGACGGAGAGTAGATCGAAGACCATTCAGATTTGATCCCAAATCCAAATCAACTCGGAGGGAATGATAAGAATCAAGTTACTAGGCCTTTGACCCACAGTCGAGCTTAAGGACTAGAAGGGTTGGCAAGACAGATCTTCCTGCTTCAGTCAAATCCTGCCAAAGCCGAGTATCTCTTTGCCAAGTCACTTTGTATGTCGAGTTGAATGACTGTCCATCTCTCTAAAGTATGCTAAATTGTAGATTGCTTATATAACAGCTAGACTGTTCACGAGTACTCACTCACATCTGAACCAACCAAATACTCGACGTTACCCTTACTAAGGTACCAAGAGAGAGGTCCTAGATTGATCTTTAGCCACTCCTGCTCAAACTAGTAATCTAATCATATTTTTTTGTCTACATCCTCTAACGGCCTCTCTAATATATCTCTGCCACGTATACAGGACTATGTGTAGCATTTATCATATTAATCATTAATTTTCTTAAATATTCTTTTGTATATTGTTTCTTTATAATAATACTCTTTTTGTCTTTTCCCTTTTATGCAAGTTGCCCTAAACTTTTGGATATAAATAGTCCATATGTATATATGTAATTAGTATGTTAGTTGCAATAATATTTTAAGTAAAACTATTACTTTTTATAAATATGTAAAAACTTTAAAATCTGCACATATTACCGATCTTTAACTGTTGATATAAATTTTTTTATGATTATTTTTCAAAATTAAAATTACTAAGAAGTTATTGAATGGCTACCAAATAACATGACGTCCTAGCGAGAAGTGGATAATTTATTAAATTTAGATGTTCTAAATAATATAGACAAAACCCACGCAAAACCCTGCTCGGCTTCACTCAGCCAACTTCAGCAAACCTGCAACCACCTAAAACCCCTTTCTGTTTCGAACGTTTCTCGAAATGAACCTCATACGCCCGAATCACAACAGCAATGTCTCTGTTTCTGCAATCCTAAAGGTACTTTCCTACTCCACCAAGACCCTAACTCGCTCCTTCACTCAAAACGAGACACTGTTTGGTAGAATTTGCAAAACTAGCTGTAGGGTTTCAGTTCCGAAGTTATTAATCAATGGTTTGAAGAACGAGGGCATGCCGATGTAGCCTATCTTCGGTCCATCATCGGAGAGCTCAGGCGTAACAAACGATCGAAGCACGCTCTTCAGGTGCCTTGTAGTTTTATATGATCTTCGTCCCTTTTGATTTTAATGTTTACAGAGTAAATTTCATGTAGTGGAAGTCATAGAACATGAAATCTAGATTGAGGGTTATATGAAATAAAGAAATGTACTTTGTTCGAGTCGAGGACTACGAATTATTAGAAATTTTGGTGGTGGAAAGGGGGTTCTTATATTTTGTTTTTAAGGAAATGCTTAACTCTCGAAAATTTAATCTTTTCGGTGGATATACATAGTTTTATCTCCTCTAACTCATGAGTATCTAGCTAATCTTTACACAACTAACAACTACTTGGATAAAATTTGGAAGCCCTGACTTGGTTCGGTTTCATGTGATAAGTACTCGATCATAATTGGACAAGCTTCTTCAAAACACATGATTTCTTGTCTGTAGCATAGGTTGCTTAAGCTATGTTATTAGTTCTTGGAGAACGATTTAGGATTTGCTAAATATAGCTACTTTGAAGAGTTTACTGGAGCTGAATGAATAGGACCATGAATCGGTCTGGCATCTTCTATATTAAGATGCAAGCCATAAGAATCACATTTTGCGTTTTGGTTCTGTTCAGTTCACTGTTAAGTTGTTCTGGAAGAGAAAAAGAGGATTCTTTCTTTGTGTTTTCTCAATTTGCTTGAGTTTTTAAAAGTAATTTCTTTTTTCTTTCTTTTTTTTTTCTGGGGGTAAATGTCATATTTTTGCGATTAACCACCTAAATTTTAAATGTATCAATTTTTGCCTGATTATTACTCATTTTCTGAACTTTGCTCATCTACAAATGACTATGTAATCAGGTACCATAAGCAGCTCCAAAAAATATTTAGATAATAAATTGAAACTTTTATACTTTTGTAAAAATGGGCAAAGATCAGGTACATATGTGACATTCACCCTTTTTTGCTTATATAGTAGTTTTAAATCTTGACTATGTAGCTGTCTAACTCACCTTTGTATAGCTAACTAATAAAAATTTTAAAGCCTCGATTTGGTTCGATCCCTGAGTAATTGGCTTCCTAGGTGAATCATATTCACTTGCACTACGTATTTTGGGTTGTTATTGGACGTAATAATACTGAGAACATGAGCGTTTTTGATAATTGATGTACAGACTTACTCCTATTAATATAAGTCATTACTTAAATGAGATCATCTATGGCATTTTTGTTGATTGGATAAGAGAAAAGAGCAAAAATGACATAACATCACTTTGATTGGGGTTGGGGAGAGAGGGGTGGGTTGGGGTGTGGTGGTTAGGGTAGGGGGTATGGAGGAAGAATGACATAAGATAGGCTAGACCTACTTGTCAGCTTCTCTGGCTGGGTAATGCATTTGGTCCTTTCACTTGGATTTTACAGTATGCATTATCAGGAGTTTATTGCCTACATAAATGGAGGGTATGTTAGTTTTAAACCGATTCTCCTTGGTTACAAAAAAATCATGGTTTAACACTAAAGCCATGTGCTTTGTGTCAGGTTTCAGAGTGGATTAGCGGCAAAATGAATTCCAAGCAATCTCCTGCAGATATTGCAGATCGTTTGGAGTTGATTTTAAAAGTTCACAGCTTAGAACAGGCAGAGAAATACTTTCATGAAGTTCCATGTAATATGAAGGGCCTGCATGTTTATTGTGTTCTTTTAAATTGCTACTCACGTTGCCGATCTGTGGAGAGAGCTGAATCTGTCATGGAGAGTCTAAGAGAGTTAGGTTTTGCTAAAAACTCTCTCTCTTACAACGTTATGTTGAAACTCTATTCAAAAACAAAGAAATATGAGAAAATGGATATGCTAATGCAAGAACTGATAGATAGAGGCATCAAATGGAACAATAATACATATGCCACCCTATTGAAAGCTTATGCATCCAGTTCTGACATGGAAGGACTGGATAAGCTGCTGATGAGGATGGAAGCTGATTCTAATGTAGATTGGCATGCATATATGGCTGCAGCAAATGGATACCTGAAGGCTGGCCAGGTTGAGAAAGGCCACATTTCATTAAAGCGAGAAGAGCAACTCTGTGATGAGGATTGGTCTCATGCCTATGTTATGATTGTTACTTTGTACACAGCAATTGGGGACAAGGATGAAGTATATCGTATATGGCAGTTGTATAAAAGCAAGGGAAACGTTTTCAACTTAGGATATAGAGCAATCATAAATTCATTGTTGAAACTGGATGAGTGCTGAAAGGATATTCACTGAGTGGCTACATGGGAAGAATGCCCCTGATAGTCGGATTCCAGATATGATTATTACTGCTTATTGCAAGAAGGGTCTTCTGGACAAGGCTGAAGAATGTATAAAACTGCTTCAGGATTTGGGAAGGATCCTGGCTCTTGGACATGGGAAAGTATAACTCAGGGTTTTCATGATGGAAATCAAATGGATAAGGCATTGGAATCAATGAAGAAGGCAATCGAAGCAAGTTCACCAAGATGGAGGCCAAAACTTTCCACTCTCACTGCGTGTCTTGAACATTTGATAGGCAATGGGGATGTTAAGCTAGCTGAGGAGCTTCTGAAATCTCTGGAAAAATGTCGTTTATCAGACACTTTATATACAAAGTTGGTAAATATTAAACATGACAAAAGAGTTGGGCTCTATGGCAAATGTTTTGTAAAGTTGTGGTTCTCCTCCAAAGCACTGACTCTAATCCTCCAAAGGTAGTATATTGAACCAGCATTGTGGAGACGCTCTTTGAAATGCAATAAAACCAAAAATAATTTAGCTTAACTGGAAAAGCTTCCCATCTTCCAAACCCCCAGAAAAAGCTTCCTATCCTTGTATAATAATTATAGTTCTACCATGGATAGCAACATCTCTTGTGCTGATAGCTGCTTATTAGGTCAAGCTGAATTTCAGGTCTTATATAAATGGCAAAGGAGCCTAGTTGATCTAGTATTTGGAATCATCTAGCTCTTAGCTATCAATTATGCTAAGATTTAGATGGGCAAGACACATGGATCAATCAAAGGAGAGTCTTTGCTGGTCCAGCGGGCTGGAGGCTGGGTACTTGATGATAGTTGCATGTCTCAAGTGCTTGAAAGATGAGGGAGATGTTGTAACTCTGAAGTGGCAAAGGAATTTATGACTTCTTTCAGCGAGCAGCCATTTAAGAGAATGTTAAAAGTAACAGGTTGATCATTTGTACAAATTATGAGTTGTCATTTTCTACAAGAGTGAGTGCACGAGGAACCTCAATCTATATCCAGAGAATATCACAACAGAAGAGTTTGTCTCTGGGCAATTATTTAGTTCAAATGCCGAATCTAGACTTTGCCTTGAAGCCTGACTACGATGGGGTAATGTTACAGAATGTTGTGTCTTTTGTTCCATGTAGAAAGTGGCAAGTTTTGCTTGGACAAGCTGCTTTTTCTTCTTTCATCTGAAATATTGCATCTTAGTGCCTGGCATCGATGCTGCTTTCCTGTGAAGCTTGACCTGTTTTTTTGAAAAGTTTCGCTCCTATTTCTAATTAATCTAGCTTTTCTTCCACCGAATAAGCTGATAAGGTTAGAATCTTTTTTTGTTCGACCTATTTGGTAGGTCTGTCACAGGATTTTTTCCAATTTGAACGTTAAATTGGAAATAGTCGTAGAAATATGGAAATTGCAAGTTCGATGTGGCTATCCTTGAAAGTCGACATGGTCACCCAATCACATACAGCCACCAGTAATAGCTTTTGAAATATCTATTATAGTTGTAGCTTGCTCCAGCAAATCTTTTACTAGGTTTAATGCCTTCTGCTAAGCTTCAAGGTGGTAGTTTTTATAGAGTAGTCGTTATTCTCTAGATGCCTGTTCTGAAGGACGAAAGAGGTTTCTTGGTTATCGTTTAAAACCCCTCCTCGCGTGAAGTTTCGTTAGGATGTGTTTTAGGGCCTTCCGGAATCATGTGAACTTTCTTTATTTTTTTCAATGTAAATTCATGATCTGTGGCCTCTTCTTCTTCTTCTTCTTCTTCTTCTTCTTCTTCTTCTTTATATAATCAAGTTTTCTGTTAAATTACATGTGGAATCAAAAATAACAAAACAAAAAAACCTTAAATGATCCTCTTTCATTTGATCTTCTTTGCTTCGGGTTTGGTAATGTGCAGATAAATTTATAGTGTCTGATGGAGGGTTTTATGATAACCTATGCACAATTTGGGTTCTCTCTCTCTCTCTTCCTCCCTTTTTTTTTTTCTTTTGTTTTTTCTCCACATACGAATCAAGTGAGATTTTGACAGAATATCTAAGGGTTGTATAATTATGAAAAGCATAAATCATGAGCTTGTTTCAAAAAGAAAAATATTTATTAATCAATTACAAAATTATAAAAACGTGCATATATATATATATATATTATATTTTTAATTTTTCCTTCAATAAAATTAAGAAGTCGCATTTACTCGAGTAGGGAATTGAAGTGAGCATCATGATGTTCCCAGGTCCTCTTTATACGAGAACATAGGATAGCCGACTACTAATTTTCTCGAGACAGCCTTGTCGACTACCTCAGATGTCTTGTACGTGTTGAAGCATAGCGAATCTATAAATGTACATTCTATTTTGTTTTGATTATGGTGTCTTTTCGATACTATAAAGAACGTAAGAGAGGGTTATAGCTTTTGAATGCGGTAATTAGCAATTACAAACTACTTATGAATTCATACATATCCCGTCTTACTAGTGAGATATTATTATTATTATTATTATTATTATTTAAATTGGAGTACTTTTATTGGAAATCAAATCCTATTCTGACGTTTGAAATTTGCGAATTAAATCGTGATTTAGTTCCGTCTTGTATTTATATTTGCACACTCTATTACGTAGGATTTTTTTTTTTGGGACTAAAACTCTTAGGAGTTGTCTGATTGAAATTCTCATGAAAATCATTTACATCTCTTAATACATGCTCATATGACTATGTTTGGCTACAAATATTAATTATAGCATTTGAAATGCTCATCAATAAAAAAATACCAAGAAGATGGCAAGACATAAAAATGCAAGTACCGTTGGAGAAGTGAAAAATCGTCATAAAATTATCTAAAATGACAAAACTAATCTCAAAGGTAGTAAGAAGGTGATCTCGTGATAACCCTTCATTCCTCCTATTTGAGTTACACGTTTATTTATCCTCAGTATCTTAATTTTCACTAATAACATAATTCTACGTATTTTTATAAGAGTTGTGACATAGTTTTATGTGCAAATGTAGAAAGACTCAATAGTTTGAATTAAATGGTCGTAATTATTCCATTTTAAAAATAATTTATGAATATACATAATTAATATGTTAGTTACGCTAGTATTTTAAGTAAATCTATTATTTTTTATAATATGTACACTTTAAATTAAAATTTGCGCATGGCACGACATTTTACTAGTTAGATATCAGTATAGAAACTTCCTATGATTGTTTTCTAAAGTTAAAATTAGCTATATTATTTAAGTCTTAGTAAGCTTTTCGTTTTTTCTTTTTCTTTTTTTTCATTTCATTTCCATCACCCACCCTTAAGATATATTGAGAAAAACTATTAAAATATAAGTTATAATAATCTAACTTAATGGTAACAATGGAAAATGACTAATTTTATAAAATTATTCTCTTTTTCTCTCCTACTAATACTGTATTTATTATCTCAAGTTCTTCTATTTCTTGATAGAAAATTGTGCAAAATTGTTCTCTTTCTTTCTCGTGCTTATACCATATTTGATATCCCAAAATTTTCTATTTCTTAATAGACTATTAAAAGAAAGTGAATACTTTTTTTTTTTCAATCGCCCAAAATATCATATTATATCATATAAAATCACTCATTCTCACAATGGGCTAGAAGAACTAGTACATGATCATCAACAGAACCAAGACTAACATCAAATAAAAAGAGTTTTTGGAAGGTTGATGGGGTAAAATCACCAATCCTAAAGATACATCCCCTTCAAGCAACCTAATCAATTATTTTATTAGCCTTTCTTAAAACAAACTTAAGAAAGAATTGACAACCAGTGTCCTTAATAAGAGATTTAATATGAGTAACGAAACTTTTAGTCGCCCACTGAAGTTTAGCACATAGCCTATTAACTGCCTTAACTAAAGACAAATTGTCAAACTCAAACATAACATCTTTCCAACCATTTTCTAAAGCTAGTTGTACACCGAACAGTAAAGCTTGTATTTCAAAGATATAACATCTATCACGTCCTGAAGGGGTAGAGTTATAACAGTATTATTGTATAAATCATCTTAAGATAGAAGTTAATCTCTTAGCTATTATTATAAACCTGATTTACATAAGGCATTTACTATTAACCTACTTTGAAATAAACAGTCCACTTGAAAATAATATAATTTTGCCAATGAAAACCTTAAAATATATATTAAAATCCAAGAAATTTAAGTATTATTTACAAGACTCAATAACCTAGTTTGCTTAATAGGTACATAGTTTTATACCATAAGATGGGTAAACCAATATAAAAGCTTTAGAAGTTCAATTGTTCTTTGATTTATATCCTTATTCCCTAGGATCCAAGAGTTATTAACTCTAAGGTAGTTATATTGTGGCCTCTTAGTTAATACTTGTAGCAATATCTATAAGGATACGAGCAAACAATCACTCAGTGTTAGAATAGAGACATAAGACTACACATCAACCGGATAGGGTTATCAAATAGTTATTTGAATGTAGTGCAACAGATAAATGTCATCGTATGACGTTGTCCGATTTGATGTGAGATTATAAAAATTTTGCTTGCTCTAATTCATATTTAAGGAGTTTCAGCGTGTGTACGACAGCTTATGATTAAACTCAGACTTGTGTAATAGAAACATCCATTCTGCCTCGACTATCCTTCAAAGCACTGCCTTTATCCTTACCGCGACCCCATCTCCTATTACTTAGTTCGATTAAGAATAAAGAATGAATTATCATGATATAACACTATCTTTTTCGAAGGAATAAGTATTTGGTCGGAGAATCCTAAATGTTCTCTTTTTTTTTTAATAAGTTGTAATGCATGTCCATTTAAGATTTCAAGTCGAATATCATTAAATCCAATCAAAGATGATTAACCAATATCACACCATACAAACATTTGTAATCTAGAACAACAAGCTAATAATATACAATTAAGCTTAGAAACATACACAAGCAAGTGAGAGCACATACAAGCTACCTAGACGCATAACCAAGTGTAATCTTAAGTCTTTAAGTACTATGAAATAGTACTCAGAAATACAGGTACATATTGATTCCAAACTTACTTAGACGGTTCCAATTGCTTACTAAGATGTGATTTATGATGGTGCATTGTTGCTAGTCCATATAATATAAATATCATATAACTATTGTATATAGGTGTTATTTTATAACTTGGATTATTATTCTTATTTTAGGGTTTTACTGTACTTAACTATTCAAGTTTCTCGCAATTAATATCATTTTTAGTTAGGTTTTGATTTATTTTTTTATTTCTTCTTTGATTCATCCTTTGAATCGAGTTCTAATTACATCTCCTAATTACATTTTACTCATTAATCTTAGAAAAACCTTCTGACATATTCTACAAAGTTTAACTAACTTCTATTCAAGTGTATATAGTCTCTACTTCTATTTCTAATCAACTCCTAATTTGCTATTATACACATTGTTTTTTATTTAGCTTTTAAATAAGCCTCTGATTCGACCATACTCTATATTTTAACATAAATCTCCATAAGGTTTATTCACAATCAGATTTAATGTATGTCATATAATCCATTTTCGCTTTAGTTTAATTTAAACTACACTTGACCTCATTATTTGAATACTTCTCATATACCAACCTTAAATTCATAACATTCAAATTAGATACTTCCAGCACCACAAAACTCATATGTCAACATTATTCAACATTACAAGATATTAAAATATACTCCAAATTAGAATTTAAGCCAATTCCTTGAAAAATTATTATTAATATTTTGATAAATAACTTTTTAATAGGACTTTAGAGCTGAAAAATTAGATAAAAATATGGAAGATAATTTTCAAGAAAAAATTTTAATAATAATTCTATATAAATGATAGGTGTTTTATAGAAAAATTTTGGACTCGAAACAACATCAATAAGGTTTTTGAAAATGAAAGTGAAATCGAATTAGGTATAATGATTTCTTAAGAGCAATATATTTTGACATTCAATCTTAACAAAATAATATTTTTCTCAAAAATGACATATAAAAATATGCTAGAATACAAATTTCCATAATTTTTTTAAAATTAATTTACTATTTTTAATGAATTAATGAAAATTGGATCGAGTTTTGGAGTTCACCACAAACCACCGTGCTAGCCACCTCTGACCACTCTAAGCTTGTCAGCTAGCTTATGCAGGTGGTTCTCCTTCAGACATGTCACCTTTGGTACACTCCTAGGTCTCTATTTGATATGCATACTCCACTTTAGCTCTAATTGGACTAAATTTTCCATAAATTTTTTGAAAATCTTACCCAACTTTCTGCAAGTTATCTCTATTTTTCTTAAACTCTAAAAGGTCTAAAATAAATTATAGATTGCTAATCTTAATTTATAAGCTAATGTAGGTTGGTTGGAGGTTTTTGAGTCTACTGTGTCCTTATTTGTCCACTTTTTGACCTTATATGCATCATATTCCTACATACAATACACTTTAATTTACCATACTAAGTTGCTATGCCATTTAGGTATCACTCTTGACTACCACATATTTTTATTTGATTTATTTGTTAATTTATTATAATTATTTAGTATATTTTGGGTACGTTAGAGAATTATGAGTATATTTTCTGTCACGCCCTAAACAAGAAGAGTCATAACAGTCCCGCCATGTAAACTAATCTAAGATAGAAGGTGACCTCATAGCTGCTATCGTAGACGTAGTTTACATAAGGCGCACAACTCAACCGGCTTGAAACGTCTGTTCTAACACCTGTTAATAACCAAACCTGTGGTAGAGCTTTTACAAGATACTTGTTCTATACAACCTTCTATTTAGTACCACAACAGTATTTAAATAAACGTTTCACGTCCAAAGGTAAAGTTTACAATCAAAGTTTATTAAAAACCACAGGTTTTGCGGTCCATATACAATAAGTTAGAAAACTACTGAGCTCCTAAGGAATTCTCAATTAGTTTTTCTCAAAACTTAAAGACAAAGTCAAAAGCTCAGGTTCAGTTAATTCTTCAATCCTCACTTTCCCACATAGCAGTACACTAACCTGGGAACAGTGATACCTGAACATCTTGTCTTTACTCAATACTTGCAAAAGAGTCTGTAGAGATGTAAGCACAACTAGCTTAGTAAGTGGGACGGAGTTAGAAGAGTACTGTACAATCACAAATAAGGTTAATAATCATGATGAAATGCAATGTAATCACTCAAATGAAACATCGTACAGTGTTATCTGGTCTACTGTGAGGTTAGAGAAATTACATCCGCTCCAACCCGAATTGAGGAGTTTCATCGCGACTTAAGTAAGACCAAACCCGGGCTTGTGCAATAGAGAACACCCTCCTCCCATGATAGCCTTCGAACTACGGCCCCCAACCTTACCGCGACCTCCTCTCCTGTCACTTAGTTTGACTAAGGATGGAGAAACGACCATTTCAGTTATCCTCATCTAAGGAAGTCGGTATTTGACTTAACAATCTTAATCGTTTCCCCTAACAGGTGATTATGCATGTCCAATTTCATTTTAGTCGAATAACCTTTAGTTCTAATCTAGGGTGACCAACAAGTTCGCATAATACAGAATCCATACAAATATGCAGAATAGCATACCAAGGAGTTGAACTCCTGTTACAACTGAGTATCATTCACACACACAGCATGCGCATAATCATCTAACTACAAACACAACCAGAAGTACTCTTGGGTCTTCGGATACTTTAAATAGCACCCAAACAAGTGGTGAAGCCACAATCCCAACTTACTTGTTTAAACGTTCACTATTGCTGACTTGAATTGTCAACCGTCTTTGTATTGGAAGGCCCTAATTACACAAAAGATCCAAATTTAGTTTTCGTAATAATTACGAAAACATTAAGGTTTAATCTAAAATGGTTATATATATATATATTATTTCCATAATATACAGTCATGTTATCACTATATATCGAATTGAATTATTAATTATTGATATTGTACATCATATATACTATTACATATTATATATCGTTTCGATCGTATCGAAACGTACTTTTTATTTATTAATTCACGTTTTAACTCCGGTAAGGTTACTGAAATATGTATATTCTTGAATATGATATAGTCATAAGCTAAATTACTTGAGGTTGTTCGATTTCAACAAAATTAGTGTCATTGGATTCGTATAGACCTAACGACACGTCTTACGAATCCTGTTTCTAGAGATGGCTTTTAACGAGTAGTTTGAGTTTTCAATACAATTATACATAATTATATAAAAATGACCGTATTATACGTAATTTATATTATTAAATTATATTTTATCTAATTTGTCCTTATATTGTAACAATATAAGTATTATTCAATTTTAATACACCTAAAGTGTATCCTAATAAGAAAATATTAATAAATATAATAAAAATCTCCATTTAATCCAATCTGATCAGCAATCCTATATATAGTTTTTATTTAACTATTTAATTCATTTTAGCCTATTAATATTACAAATACACTCCAACTTGTAATTTAAGCTATTTTACTTAATAAATTTGTAATAAATAGTTCGGGCTACCAAATAACTCCCCGAAAATTTCTATAGACTTCTAAAAATATAGGGAATTCAGTTATCACTTGGTTTCAAGTTTCCGACTTATTGCCTATATTTTCATATTGACGATTTTACCCCTAAATTATGATAAATTATCCAATTATAATTCTTTTAGCACCAAATTAATTTCAATCTAACTCAATACTGTTACTATTTATTATAGATCATTACATGTCCATTTCATCAATTAATTTCATAATTTCCTATTAAATTCATAATTTCAGCCTATTTTCGAGCTAATTTCAAGCCTAAAAATTCAATAAATATTAAAATTATTCAAATCAAAATTTGGGCTACATAGCAATTACCTATATATCATACACATCCTATACAGAAATTTTCAGCTATAAAATACATTATTTAGTACATTTATTTTACAATTATACATTCGGATGAACAGTAGATTTCTTAATAAAGTATATTAAATATTACGAATTTTTCAAAAATAAAAATATCACATGAAATCATGTTTAAAATAACCTAAGTACAATTTTTTTCATAATTTTCTGGGTGGATTTACTAATTTTTAGAAATTATTGAAAAACAGGGCAGGAAATTGACCTTGGTGTTCTTAGGTGTTCCGGTGGCTAGCGGCGGTTGGGTAGTTGTCGGAAGGCCTGCGCAGTGGGTGGACCGTGTGGGGTTGTTGGGTTTCACAGCAAAACCACTCTAGGTTATGGTTCTTCACTTTTACGAAATTTCTCTTGTTTTTTCTAAATTTCTTTTTATTTTCTATGATTTTTTCTAATTTTTCTTTTTCTCTATTCTTGGTTCCTAACTGCTAAAATGTTGCCAATTTGCTGATAGGATAGTATTTATAGAATTCTTTCACCGCCTATGAATTTTTCTTTTCTTTTTTTTATTTTTATTTTTTTCATTAATAAAGCATGAGGTGTCATTTTTTCCCTCCTTGCACTTTTGATTCAGCAATTCTCTACTTCTGCAGCAGCCACGTAAATTTCCAACAAGCTCCAATGTATTTAGGATAAGTATTGTTAATTATTTACTTAAATATGAATAGTATATTTTAGGATTTAATTATTTAATTAGTATATAAGTATATACCCGATGTAAATAACATGTGAAATATATAACTTTACTCATATAATTAAGTTTCTAGCATATCTTTTATTTTTAGGATATGTTCTAAAGTTAATTTCATGAATTCAACACAATAAATATATAATTACATAATTTAGGGTTAATTTACGGTTATAATTATTATTTATACTAGGTATACTTATAAAATTACGTGTATTTTTATATAGTAAATTATACTATATTATCTTATTTTATAGCTCAATTAACTTATCTCTAAGTTCTCGTTGCAATCTAAGTTCGATTTTTGGAGTTCCGAACATTTTAGTACTATATTAAATATTCTAACTTCTAAGGGCAAAATTGGGATTTCGGGTCATTATTACTAAAATCTAACTTCACAGTAATATCTCGAGTAACTTTTTTATTCTAGTAATAAAGTTTGGGCTCAATTGGATAAGTTTCCTTAAAAGCCTTAAATCTAAGCTCAGTTGTCCTAAACTCAATTTTGGGAGCATACATTTTCCTACATGTAAAATTATATTTAATACAAATAAACACTCCTTAATATTTCTAATGTTATTTTATAATTTTTAATGTACATATACTTTATCTCTAACAACTAGTTAATTATTGAAACTCGTTTTACACGTTTTTAATAAATAAATGAGTAATTTACATATAACTTATCAATATAGTATTTAATCATGTTATTATATTATTTTCTTAAATTCTAAACTCACGAGGTCACTTCTATTAATATCCTAAGATTTGCCATAAAATTCAGGCTCAGTTAGTCAACTTATGCGATAGCCCTAAATTTTACTTATCAATTCCAAACCGATTAATTGTAAGTTAATAGCCAATTTGGTAGAACACAACATCATGGCACCTCTTAAGGGGGTAATAAAAAGCATGACATAGAATAGGTTAGAATTGCAACAATTACAAACTTGATAGGAATCTCTCTTCTTGCCTTACTAAGTAACCGCTGCTTTTTGCCTTTGAATTTCTTCATAATCTTCTCTTTCACAAAAGATAAGGCTTCATTTTTAGACTTTCCCCACATAGTAGGAAGACCTAAATGCATCCTTTGCTCATTTATAACTCGAATTCCAAGCTGTTAACTCACCTCCAATCGATCTCGTAGAGTTGTAATCTTGCTAAAAAAGACCCCAAATTTCTTTAGATTCACCTTTTGACCCGAGAAGACATAAGGAAGGTTTAGGTCCGACTTGAAAACCAAACCAGGCTTGGCCTATTGTTGGACCAACTAGTTTAGGTAAGTCAAAGTTAACAACCCGCTTAAACTAGTGGGTCGGCAACTGGGGTCAGTGGATTGTTGAGTTAACCTATTAGTTTGACTTGAGTCTAGTTTGAAGGAAAAAGAAGAAGAAGAAGAAGAAGAAGAAGAGCTGGAAACCAGCTTGTTTGATGGTATATGAGCTATGTTGCCTATTCTCTTTCATCAAACTAAAATAATGAGGGTAGGAGAAGTTTAAATTCAACACACCTACGAGCACAAAAATTTGAATTCTTTAAAATCAATGCATTTAAAAGCAACACACTCACTTTAATTTTTAAAAACATTCAATGCATTTAAAGTCAATGTAGGCTTAGTTACTCAGATTCATTGAGATTTCAGAGTTTTAAGCTCATATAGGTAGATGAAAATTTTAAATTCTTCTTATGCCTTGTGACAATTGAATTTGAATTTGCATTGTTGATTTTGAAAAGAAAAGATGATCGTTTTAAGCTCTAAAAATTTGCAAACTTTTAATCATTTTGAAAATTTCAAAATGGATGTTTTCAAAAGTTTATTTAAAAATTTGAAATAAATGCATGCATTAAATTGCAAGCACCACTCATCTAACTCTCACCAAAAAATAATTCTATAGACTATACGCATCTCATTCCCTCTATATTTATTTTTTAAGCAACAATATTTTGTGTAAGTTGAAGTTTTTTCTACTAAAGTTTATTTTCATTCGCTACACTTTTTTACAAAAAAGCACCTACTCCGTACGATATACTTTATTTTCGTTTGCAACAATATTTTGTGCTAAATTTTACTAGAAATATTTTTCTTAAAAACCATATTTTCCACTAGATACAATAGTTTAATTTTTGATCTATACATGTGTAATACATTGTAACTATAACTTTTCAGTTATAGTTACATGTGAAATGCTAGAAATATGAATAGATTAGTTTTTCTATATGTACTCCTCTAATAAGAAGGATTTCAAGGGAAAAGGAAAAAATCCCTAGATTGAGTAACCCATCGATGTGAACAACCATGGTGCCCAACATGACATCACTAACCAAAGATATGAGGATTTAGTAGAGTCTCTAATGGTTCCTCCCTGATTTCGAGCAATAAACTCTATGCTAATGGGATGACGCTGTGAAGAGTAAGGAAACAAGTGGAGATGACATTGAGAAGTTGCCATACGATGACTTAGGTAAGCCTTTGAGACCTGCAAAGTTGGAAATATTTACTAAACATTTTACTAAAATTATAGATAGGAAGGCAATTCCTACACACGATGCAACTACTGTACCTTAAGCTATGCATGAAAAAAGGGAGATGGCTATGGTATACTGACTAGATGCTTACACAAGAAGCATCCGTCGAAGCATGACATTGATAAATCTCAACAACATATTGCGTGGCCTAGTAGTTCTTAGTCATTCTCACTATTCTAATATAATATGGAGAAGAAAAAGATGGTGCTTGCACAGCATATCGCAAATGTGCATCTCTCTCTTAATATAAGTAAATGCAAGTCTCGTCTTTAGTACAGACAAGAGGCATTAAACCTAAATGCGCATTCGTTTGATACAAAAACAATGTGCAAAGCTAACCAACAATTATATCACAGAGGTAAGAGAAGGCCAGTCATAATGTTTAGCTCCTTAAATACATAAATATCGATACGTGTAGATATATAGGTAGATAGGTAGTAAGAAAATGTATATATATGAGTAACTTATCACTAGATAGATAATAAATGACAACTAAATAAAAAATTGTTGGACCTTAATGTCTTCAATGAATAACACACGACACAGGCGATATATAGGATAATATCTAACGTTGTGAGGAGTATTAGTTGCTATGGAAAATATTTTCAATTGGTTTTAATAATGTTAGTGTAAACACTGCATCTATAAATGAACTGAAAATTTTTTGCCAACCCATGCTAGGAGGAATATTTTTCCACATAAAATGTGTATGTTACATATATGCATGCTACATTTTAAATTTGTGTATTAAAAAATGTATGGAAGCTCTAGAATATAAAGTGACTCCAATAAAATATGCAATTAAAATTATTATTAAAAAACCCTCTTTACATAGAATATAGAGGGACTTTTGGATAGAAAATAGTAAAAGGTATAGAAAAATTAAAAAATATGTAAAATGCTGTTAGAATTCAACATATGATATGTTGCAAAGTACAGTTGCTTATAAAGAACTCCTATGCAGGTTTTGTGTGTATTATATTTAAGAAGGTGAAATTCATACAAGAGATTGAGATGCTTGTGATAAGTTACTAGAAGTATTTAAAGTTTTCTATGATGCTACTATTAAGCTTAAAATTTCAATTTTTTCAATTTTTTCTTAATCTGATTTATATCAAATCTTGTACCCATTAGATATAAACTCACGACTAGGGATAAAGGAAAATTCGATTTTCTTTTGGTTTTGAGAAAATTTGGAGTCGTTACCTGACTAAAATTGAGAAAAAGAGTTAAATTATAACCAATTAGGTGGACTAATTATAACTTAATCACCGGTTTTCGTAAAATTCAATTTTTGAAGAATAATTTTGAAACCAGTTATCTTGGATCTGGGGTAATCCTATTAAACATAATGAGGTACTACTTTTAACTTTCTGAAATTAATTTTATCTTTCAAAAATACCCTTCTAATAACAATACTTATTCATAAATAAATAAATAACTAAAATTACATCTACTTTCAAAAAGTGAGAAATTGAAATAAAATTTACAAAAGTGTGAAAAATAATTTTTTTATATGTTTTAAGTCGTTCCGTATTTTTATATGAGTGCTACATATCCACTATTTGGGATTAGATTTTCATAGTTCATTTTATAAAACTTTAGACATATTGATTTCTTTTAATTCTAAAAAATGGTTGGGTTTAAGTTCCATAGCCATTTGATTTTATTTAAGAAGAGCATCTAAAATGAAAGGTCTTAAATTTTGACTATTTTTTTTTTTGAAAAATTATGAGAAATTCTAATTTTGAAAAAGGGTTCATTTATTACTATTATTATTATTTTTATTCGAAAAAAAGGTTTTTCTAAGTAATGAAACATATTTATTTATTTTTTTCATTTTTCTATTTTACTTTTTTCATTATTTTCATTATTATTTTTTTTTACCAAAAGAAATAAAAAATAATGATGTTTTCCTATGTTTCTTCTTTTTCACTTTTTTTTTCTTTTTCTATTTTCTTTTCTTTTTTCTTCTTTTCTCTCTTTTTTATTTTTTATTTTTACAACAGAATAAAAAAAATAAAGGAAAGCAAGAGAAAAGGAAAAATAAAATAAAACAAGATACAATGGAATGAATATAAAATACAATACAAAAGGGAAAAGGGAAAGGGGACTAGAGCCAAGGACTTGCACGCGGGTTAAGAAGGTAGATCAAGTCGGTCTAGGTTCAAGTCACATGTGTGCCTCACATACGGGTTGAGGGGAAGGAGATAGCAGGCTAGTGAGGGCCCTCCAAGGTGGTTTTGGATAGTCTTTGAAGCGGGAAAGCATGTTTTCATGTGTTTCCCATTAGGTATTAGGGGGTTAGATTAAGTGCTACAGCTAGATGGTAGAAGTTGGGTGGTTATTAGGTTTAGTGGTAGTGGTTGTGGTTGTGATAGGAATCAAGGCATGATTACGTGTTCCCAAATCCGGAGGTTAGCTCAGATAGTTCGCCGAGCTGAGTTAAGCGCCGATTAGCAATGCTTACCATAGCTTAACCTGCCAAGCTACTTTACTCTCTATACCATCTAAGGAATTGACGAGGTTATTAATCGATGTGCTAAGCCAACTTCTTTGTAGTACACTAGTTCAAGCACTAAATCAGGATATAGCCAACCCTATAATGCTAAGGTCGAACTAATAATTGTCAAGAGTCAACCATCTGAGGCAGACCTTAATGTGAGTTGCCCCCTAAGCCAACCCTTGTCTAGTCCTAACAATTAGAGTAGCCGACGCCGACTGGACCTAATCAAAGCTTATCCCTGCTCAGCTTGCAATATTATTAGGACCATAGAATGAGTAAAATTATGCGTATGCTGTCCTTTTTTGACATCCATATTGTCCTTTCTAACAAAGGATATTCTTTTAGCGCGATTACATTGATACCCTTGTAAATTATTCCCCTTTTCCTAACTAGTAGAAATCATTTTTTGTAATTTCCTGTAACTTAGGACTTACTCTAATTAAGTATTATAAATACTTACAAATTGTAATAGTTGCATTATCGATATACAGAGAATATACTAAACTTTCTTACTCTCTCGAGCTACATGTCCTTTTTTGCTTACTCTTGAGCTATTCTTATTTAGTCCTATTGAGTGTAGACTAGCAGCGAATGCCCTCCGACTATAGTTGTGCATTATATCAAGTGTGATCTAATCTCGTGTGAGGCGTTAGTGCATCATATCCATCACCAGTGCGTGGGAACTCCCACTCACCTTTCGACTACCATTTATCTTTCAGACCGTCTTGCTGTTCGGACCCACCCCTTTTGGTTAGGTGTAATATTGGACTTATGTATTTATCTACGAATCCGTATCAAGTTATGTGTGTGTAGCCTCATACAATAGTTGCTAAGCGACATATGGTGGTTGGGATAGGAACATTAAAGGTTGGTGAGGCTCATGATGGCAGTGGCTATAGTCGAAAAGGGGTAAAGCTAGGGCCTTATATGGGTGGTTGTCGGTAGCTAAAACTTAGGTGGTGGGTTTTATCGACTAGGGGCATGATTTAGAGTAGGGATAGGCTCCTGTAATTGTCGAGCATGTAAGGAGTTTAGTAGAGGTGGTAGTTTTGCTTAAATACCACTGTAAATGAACTGTAGACTACAGAGAGAGAAAGGGATTTGATGTAGAGAGAGAAAGTTTTTTGAGAATGTGTAATAGGGATAAAGGAGGTTGAGATTCGATGGGAAGTTGATGATGATGGGGGGCTCCTTTTATATGAGCATGAGCTTAGACGAATTTGGAAGGCCATTATTAGTCGATTTGCATCATGATCCTACATGTTGGATGATCTTTGAATTTGAGAAAACAAATGAGATTTGAGTTGATTTTTGAATTAAAAGTTGATATTCTTACTCAAATTGTGGAAAGAAAGCTCTAATGCCTTCTTTATTGGCATGAATTCAATAAATTATGTAATGGCTAAAATTTCGAGTTCATGATTTTTTTCAATCTTCTTTGATCGATTCAATCCCTTAATTGCTTAAATATGGACAATATTTTTGTGTTAATTCAAAGTAGGTCAAACGTGCTTCATGATTTCATCATTAATTTGATGAAATTGTGAAAAAAAAGGAGATAAAAAATGCCTACGAAATGTTAATATGTAAGGGAAAATTCAAGAAAGTTGTAGAAAATGAAGTTAGCTATTCAATAACATGTTGATACGTATTCCCATTGACCCAAGAAAAACAAAAGTGCAGAGCGCCTTTTATGTGGATCAAACCTAGAACCTTTGTCTCTCTTCACATATTAATTCCAAGCGTTTAACTAAATGGGTTGTTAGCTTATGCCTTGATACCTTTTGCAACTAAATTTTATTTAGATTACAAAGCAACATAACTTATTCTGAAACACAACTACTAAAAATAAATTAAGATAATTCTAAAATCTTTATTTTTCTTCTAAAGACATTTTATTTACCTAAAAATATACTTTTCCTAAAAGATTAGAAATTTCTATGTTCCTAAAAAAATTTCCATTTTCTTAAAATATTATATTCACTTAAAAAAATTCTATCTTTCTTTTTTGGTTTGTTTTTATTTTCTTTTGTACTTTCTTTCAATTTTCTAATTTTATTTTATATTTTTCTATATTTTATATTTTTTGAATTTTTTTTTAAATTAGAACCATTTTCTTTATTTTAAGAAACTCTAAAAAGAACAAGAGAACAAAAATGAGGTGTCTACAACTATTAATAATTTTCCCAAGTGTTCAAACCCAGCGTGCACTGTTTCATGATGGAGGCAGTCAAAATAGTTGCAACTTTGCTTAATGCGTGCAGGACCCAATACTGTAAGTTTCTGTTATTGAGATGGTAGAGAAGTGGCTATAGTATTATAGGGATATTCCCTCCATTTATCTTACTGTTACTATTTTAGACTCTTGATATATAATAAAAGTTCTTTAAGACTATTTAAAGATGTACTATCAAATTATTGATAACCTTTCCAATACATAAGATGTATATGTTGTAAGTGTAATGAATGAGCTTCATTTAGTGATAGATGAAGTGAATGAATTGTTCCAAGGGCAAGCTGTAGTCTCTCCATTGCCTCTTCTAACAATAAGCAACTATTCTTTTGCAAGGAAAAAGCTATTAGGAGAAAATTTAAAGCGCCATAGGTCTGGAGAACAATAGACAAAGCTACAATATTATCTCAATGCTAACTTTGAGTTTCTTGAAAATATTGGTATCTGTTACTTCGATATTCTTAAGTGGTGGAAATTATGTAAAAAAAATTATCTAATCCTCTCTCGCATAGCTCGACATGTTCTCGTTGCCTCAACCTCAACAATGGTAGTAGAACAGGCATTTAGTACCATTAGGCTCATGTTTGACGATTGTCATACCTCGCTAAACCCCATCAATATAGAAGCTATAGCTTGCAACAAAGATTGGTGGAAGGCGGCCAACACAGAACACGATCCAATGGGGACTTCTACAGAGGAAGATGAACACTTCAACGACTTCAACTCCTTGGGAGGAAGTCATGGACCTACTCCAGAACGAAGCAGCCCCTAAGGTGATAGTGATTAGGACTTTCAATTTTTCTCATTTCTATTTTACATATTTGACACTTAAACTAAATAATTTTTTTTTTTTAAAAAAAAAACTCCCTTAACTTAATTGGCAATTTTTTTAAATCTAAGAGTTAGCGATATAAGTTAGATTTTGGAAATTGAAAGTACTGGAATAAAACTTAGTTTGTATAGTAGGACTTTTTCAAAAAAAAAAAAAGAAATGAAATGGCTAATTATGTAAATATGACAGTTTTTTTTAATGTAAAAATTAGCTAACATAATAAAGGTTTAAAAAAATTAAAAATTATTCAGAAACTAAAATAATTTGATTTCGTGTACTGGATATGTAGGCAATTGTTGATACAGTGCGACCAAAAAAATTTAATAGTGAAGTCGTTTGAAATATAATAAGCACATCTTCATTACATCTCATGTACAATACAATTTTTTATGTATGCAACAATGTTGTAGTGCCTATTCAATGTATGATGAAAGTGTTTAAATGTAATATGTGAAAATTGTTATTCAAACAGATTCATTGAGTTTTTAAATTTCTTCAAGAAAATACAAACTCATCTACTATTCATTTCATGTTCATGTAAATAGCAACATATAATACAAATGTTGACTATAGGAAAGCGATTTGAAGAAATGTAAATATTGAAAGAGAAAAGGAAGCGAGCATGAGAGAAAATGACAAAATGGCGAAGAGGACAATTAATGACTTGTTGGAGATGACAAAATACAGAAATGAAGATGGGAAGATGAAAGTGAAAGACTATGGCAACTAATAAATTATTGTAGATGATAGAATACATAAATGAAATGGGAAGATGAAAGTGAAAGAGACCAAATCACATAAACAAAAAGAGTTTACCAATTTATTTGACATAAAAAATTTGAAATCCAAACCATTATGTAAGGGAATATTATACAAATGTTTAATACTAAATTAAATTTTTTTCCAAATTTTAAATTCACATGCATTGGTACATAAAATTGTTATTTACGGAAAAATAAAAATAAAATAGCATAGGAAAGGATAATTTCTTTAAAAAAAAATTAGCCAAGTCATGAGACTTGAATTAGCTTGTGAACTAATGAGCCAATTTAAACGGGCACGGAACAAACCTTAGCTAGGTTGATCACAATTCATTAGCTGCCAAGCACTTGACCTACTGGGTTTGGGATGGGTTTGACTCAACCCTACATCTAGACCCAAGGCCTTATAATATTGTTGCAAAATACTCGCTAAAATCCTCACCTCTTTACTTATAGCTTTAAGAAAAAGTGAAGAATCATTTGCAAATAATGAGTAGGAAAGAATAGAGCAGCTCCCTTTAAGAATAAGGCCTTTCAACTCTTCCTCCCTCATAGCTTTAAAAATACCCCTCGACAAAACATCAGTTACAAGAATAAATATATAAGGAGGTAGGGGTTTCCTTGTCTTAAACCTCTACTAGGTTTAATTTGGTCAGATCCTTTTCCATTACTGACAAGATTGAACTTAATTGAAGAAGCACACCACATTATTCGGTTAATCCATTTTTTTTGCAAAACCATATTGATACAAAACTTATTTTAAAAAACTTCACTTAATACAATTATATGCCTTAATCATGTTTACTTTTAAATCAAAAAAATCTTTCTTATCATTATTTTTGTTTTTAAGAAAATTGAATGCTTCATGTGCAATTATAACATTGTCATGAGTTGTTTTTCTCGAACTGAATACTTTGATTTTTTGAAATAAACTCACTTAGGAAAGGTTTAAGATGATTGGCCAAGATTTTGATATAACTTTATGATGGAAATTACAAAGACTAATTGGCTTAAATTGAGCAACACTTTTAGGGAAGCAACTTTAAGAATAAGAACTAGATTTGTTAAATTGAGTGAAGAAGGAAATGTACCTAAATTGAAGAAAGATCTTATTACCTTTATAACTGACGCACCTATTACTGTCTAAAGTTATTGATAAAAAAACTCTTGAAAGCCCATCTAGACCAAGGGCCTTAAGGCTTTTTAATTAGAAGACAGCTTATTGAATTTCTATATCTTCAACATTTTGACAAAGAGTCTCATTAATATTTGTTAAAATAGCTTCATCGAGCCAATGTAAACATTCAATTGTGTCGTCTACTCCTAAAGAGTAGAATAGATCCTTGTAGAAATCCAAGAACTAAGTATTAATTTCCTTCTCTTACTCAACCTAACTACCATCAGCTTTCTTTATTATAAATATCTTATTCTTATTCCTCGAATGAATGGTCGAACGATGAAAAAAATGCCTTGTTTTTATCTTTATACTTCGACCAATGAGTTTTAGCTCTTTGATGTCAGAATTTCTCTTCCCTTTCCTAAAATTCATCTAGTTGGCTAAACAATCTTTCTTCTTCCTCTACATCTAACCCCATAGGAATCAATTAGACTTTAACTAATTTTTTGGGTATATTATCAATTTGCTTTTTGTTATTAGGGAAGACTTTAGCACTCCAACTCACATAATCTTTCATTACAAATGTCAAGATTTTCAAGCATTGTAGATCATGCATCCTTCGCTGATCTATTGCCCAATTTCTTCTTTACATTCTTGATCCATCAACTGTATGTTTTCAAACTTAAATAATATCCCTCCTTTCTTAATCTTAGTAAAAAGGTATAGCACCAAAGCTACATGATCTGAACCATAGGTTGGTAGATGTTCAACTTTACAATTTGGAAATTTTTCTATCTAAGCAATTAAGGCCAGCCCTCTATCAATTCTTTCTCTTACTAAAGCATTCCCCTCTCTTTTATTACAATAAGGAATTTCAAACCCATATAACCTAAATCTTGAAGATAGGTATCATCAATCATCTTTTTAAAGCTAATAATGACTCTTCTTTCAACACAACGAATCCCCTCCTTCTCACGATCATGTAAAATCTCATTAAAGTCTCTAATAACAAGTTAAATCTCCCTTCCATCTCTAACAAAAATTTTGAGTCAATCCTACATCTATTTTTTTAACCAATAATTAATAGAAGAATGAACCCATGTGACAAATCACTAGGATAACTGTTTGTATTTTTTATTTTAGAATCTATAAAATAATTCGAAGAGTCTTAAATGGTGACACCTATACTATTATTCCACCATAAAGCAAGATCTCCTTCTATACCCCTTCTTTTAACATAGTAAGCTCCTCTAAAATGAAGTTTGTTCCTTAGATTTTCTAGTACACTTTTTTTTTTGTTTCCATAAGAAAAACAACACTACGATTAAGTTTATTTATTACACTAATAAGATTTCAAACTATCTCAGATGGCCTAATTCTTTGATAGTTCCAACAAAATTGAGTCATGGCTCCCTTGTAGCTGTTAAAGGCTAGCCACCACTGCCTATCACATCATAGCTGAACACATGAACTTCTACACAATCACTTTGTGAGTTGATTTCCTCTACTACCTCTTTTATAATTCAAATAGCTCTTCTCTCTCTTCCTCTTCTTTTAATTTTTGGGCCATCAACAAGCTCCTTAATTTGAGAATTCGCTTCAAATTCTAAAGCACTCTTTTGATAAGCGCCATCAACATAACATGTAATATCCTTAGAGCCACTTTCAAACCTAAATTTCTTTAAGGTATAAAGCTCCTTTAGATCATTCCTTCCCTTCTTTAAAGATAGCTTGTTTAGGGCATGCACTAGCTCGATCAAAACACAAATTTTAGGGATAGAAAAATCACTTTTAACAATATGTTCACCTTCCTGCTCCTTCTTAAAAATGTTACAAATTGAGTCAAGATCAGCATGGTTAGTACCTCTCATAAGGGAGGACTTAAGTGTAATTTAATTAGATGAAGAAGGAAGAGTAATGGTGATGTTTTAAGAAGGTGTTAAGTTTTCTTGAATGGTATATTGTGTTTGAGTGTTCACAGGTGGATGGATAATATCGTTTCTTAGGTAATTAGTATGTTATTGGGTTGTGTATTGGTTCAAGTAAGGTATGAGTTGGTTCTTTATGAAGTATTAGAGCTGGATGATAGATAGGGAGCATTAGAGTGGGATTGAGGCATTACTTGAACATATTTGATATTGGGATCTTTGTTTTCAACAATAGCATCCTCGTTATCCCTTTCATTAGACTCTGAAGCCCCTTTTTTTAACCACATTACCTCTTAGCCATAACCCCAAGCCATCATCATTGCTCCTTCTAAACTAACATGCTTTACTCCTTCTCTTGTCCCTAAAACATCAATTATTGAGTCTCTCGTACTTCAAGAACACCTAATATTTACCATTGTCACCCCTATTAACCAGATAAAAGATTTCAAGGGAGTTTCAATACGTAATTTACTGTTAAGAAGACCCTCCTCTCCCCCTTACACAAAATTAGTGGTTCAACATCAACTACCTCCCTTACCTTCGATTTAATAACCCTAGCACTCTTATCAATCATATGTTAAAAAACTGATCCATGAATCTAGACCCAAATATAAAGGAAATTAAGAAGGACCTCCTTTAGCTTCCACTTCCACTCCTTAATCACTACACAATGACCTACAATAGCTTATGTGCCATAATTCTCATAAGATGTTCTCTGCTCATGAGTCTTAATAGGAACATGTTTCTATTGATATGAGATGCAATTACTCCTTTGTAGCTTTTACACATGGTGTTCATGATATTAATAGCTCTAGTACGATTCAATGTCTTATTAGCAATAATCTAAACTGTTGCTAACACATCCTTTAGATTGTAGATATTGGAGCTATCAAGTCCATTAAGATCTTTAAGAATAACTTCATCAAACTTTGGACTAAGTGGATTGGTAGTTATGGATGAACTAAAAATATTGATGTTAGATAGAAAAAAAACACAAGATATATGATGAAGAAAAACAACTCAGAATGGAAAGTAAGTACTAGAGTAGCAATCAAACAAAGAGGTCTCAATGATAAGAAACAAAATCTAACAAAGAATTAGACTAAATAATATTTTTGAAGTGATTTTTGATTTTGTCTTCTTCTTTGTTTTTTTTCAAAATCATGTATAAGGTAAAATAGTCACTATAATGAAATAAAGGAGTAAAATGGGTCTAAAAGGATTGATGATGTAATAAGTAAGCTATAAATGGAAAAGAAAAATGCATAAAATCAATTGAGTGATGCACAATTAGCTATGAATCACATAGAAAGAATGAAAAAAGCATGGAGAATGAGTACAAAAAATTGTAATAAACACCCATTAGCGTGATAGCTCTCTTATGGAGAGATATTCTCTTTGTAATACTGGAGAGAGAGGGACTTCTAGTGATGGATTGCAAGTGAATACAATGATAGATATAATTATTTCTCTAATTATTATATGTTTTTGTTATGAAATTTGTAAGTGGATGAATTACTGTTATTCGATTACATGTTTTATGCATTTAATATTTTTATATATACACATACAACACGAATGCATTATTTGCTAGTGATATGAATACTGGTATTTTTATGAGATGGATCAAATTCGAATTCTCTTTTCCAATTATAATATATAATGTAATAATTTATTTTTTTTTTGGGGAGAGGAGAGTGATTAGCATATTAAATTTGGATAGTTTATGTTTTCGTTTATATTTTTTAGGAATCGAATAATTCTCTATTCTATTATTGATATAATATTTATTAAATATAAATAATTAAATAGATATTATATTAAAGAAGGATCGAAATGATTTGTAAAAGACACCAATGCAATCCCATAACTGTCCATTAAATTTAGTTGTTTTAAGTAATGTAGACAAAAACCACGAAAACCGGCGCTTCACTTCGCCCATCCATCTTCCAAGTTCATAAACCCTTGCAACCAGCAGCTCTTTTAAGATCTCCAGCCTAAACCCTTTTCTGTTTCGAACATTTCTCGAAATGAATCCCATACGCTCGAATCACAACAGCAGTATCTCTATTTCTACAGTATTAAAGGTACTTTACTACTCCACTAAAACCCTAACTCGTTCCTTCCCTCAAAACGACACACTGTTTCGCAGAATCTGCAAAGTTACAAACCCCGAGGTTTCAGTTTCCGAAGTTATTAACCAATGGGTCGAAGAAGGAAGACGCGCCGATCAATCATTCCTTCGGTCCATCATCAGACAGCTACGGAATTACAAACGATCGAAACACGCTCTTCAGGTACCTTTTAGTTATGTATGATCTTCGTTCTCTTTTGGTTTTAATGTTTATTTACATCATTTCGTTTAGTGGATTTCATTGAACTTGAAATTGAGATCGAGCGTTGTGTGAAATAAAGGAATGTACTTTGAGTTAGCAAAGGGAGTTCTTTTGTTTTGCTTATGAGGAAAGGCTTGAATCTTGAAAATGCAATCTTTTCGGGGGTTATACACTCGTTTTATCTCCTCTAACCTATGAATATCTAGGTAACCTCTACACAGCTAACGACTGCTTGGATAAAATTTGGAAGCCTTGACTCGGTTCAGTTCAGTTTCATGTGATATGTGTTGGGTCGCAGTGGGACAAGCTACTTCCGAGAACATGATCTTTCGTCTGTAGCATAGGTTGTTGAGGTAAGCTATGTTTTTAGTTCTTGGAGAAGGATTCAAGGTTTGCAAAATATAGCTACTTTGGAGAGTTTACTGGAATTGAATAGGATTGTAAATCATTCTGGCATCTTCTATATCAAGATACATGCCATAAGAATCACATTTTGCATTTTGCAATTTCGTTCAGTTTAGTTCGCTGGGGATTCCTTATTTGTGTTTTCTCAATTTGCTCGAGTCTTAAAAATACATTTTTTGCTTATATAGTAGTTTTGAATCTTGATCAAGTATCTGTCTAACTCACCTTTGTATAACTAACTGATACAACTTTAAAGCCTCAATTTGGTTTATTACATGAATTGGTTACATCAGTGAATCATATTGACTTGTGTGATGTATATTGGGTTGTGATTCGATGTGATAATACTGAGAGCATGAGTGCTTTAGATAATTGATGTACAGACATACTGCTATTATTTTAAGTCATTACTTAAACTAGATAATCTATAGTATATTTGTTGATTGGATAAAAGAAAATATAAAAAAATAACTTCACATCACCCATTAATACTATTATAATATTAATATTTTATTGTCAATATTACTCATTTGGTCCTTTCTCTTGGGTTTTATAGTATGCGTTATCAGGAGTTTATTGTCTAAGATAACTGGAGGGTATGTTAGCTATTAACTGATTCCCCTCAACTACATAAACATCTTGGTTTAACACTTATGTCATGTGATTTGTGTCAGGTCTCAGAGTGGATGAGTAGCGAAATGAACTCCAAACTATCTTCTGCAGATATTGCAGTTCATTTGGATTTGGTTTCAAAAGTTCATGGTTTGGAACAGGCAGAGAAATACTTTCATGAAGTTCCTGAAAATATGAAGGGCCTGCATCTTTATGGTGCTCTTTTAAATTGCTACTCACATTGCCAATCTGTGGGGAAAGCTGAAGCCATCATGCAGAGCCTAAGACAGTTACATTTTGCTAGAAACTCTCTCTCTTACAACGTTATGTTGAAACTTTATTCGAAAACGAAGGATCATGAGAAAATGGATGTGCTAATGCAGGAAATGATGGATAGAGGCATTGAATGGGACAATTATACGTATGCGACCCGCTTGAATGCTTATGCTTCCATTTCTGATGTGGAAGGACTGGAGAAGCTGCTGATGAAGATGGAAGCTGATCCTAACGTATTCATGGATTGGCATGCATATATAGCTGCAGCAAATGGATACCTGAAGACTGGCCAAGTTGAGAAAGTCCGCATTTCGCTAAAGCGAGCAGAGCAGCTCTGTCATGGGGATCGGTGTCATGCATATGATGTGATTGTTACTTTTTATGCTGCGATTGGGGACAAGGATGAAGTATATTGTATGTGGGAGTTGTATAAAAGCAAGGGAAACGTTCTTAACACAGGATATATAGCAATGATAAGTTCATTGTTGAAACTGGATGACATCTGTGGTGCTGAAAGGATCTTCACTGAGTGGCTACATGGGAAGAATGCCCCTGATAGTCGGATTCCAAGAATGATTATTACTGCTTATTGCAAGAAGGGTCTTCTGGATAAGGCTGAAGAATCTATAAAACTGCTTTTAGAATATGGGAAGGATCCTGGTTCAAAGACATGGGATAGTCTAGCTCAGGGATTTCATGATGGAAACCAAATGGATAAGGCATTGGAATCAATGAAAAAGGCAATTGAAGCAAGTTCACCGAGATGGAGGCCAAATCATTCCACTTTCATTGCTTGTCTTCAACATTTGAAAGGCAAGGGTGATGTGGAGCTAGCTGAGGAACTTCTGCAATCTCTCAAGGAAAAGTGTCATTTGCCAGACACTCTATATGAGAAGTTGGTGAATTGTATACATGACAAAGAGTTGGGCTATTGCAATGGAGAAAATGAATATTCTGTCTCTTTAGGAAAAGATGCATGACTTGCAATGTGAAGAAAAGGTATGTGAGTGGCCCATATGTCAGGCTTAGTTGCTCAATCATTTGCAGTTGGAATCAGAGCATCTGTATTGAATAACTTTATACATTCTAGTTCATGTCAACCATCATTAAATTGCTAAAAGAAATGGAGTTTCATTCCCAAAGGCTTTCTACTTTCTCGGTAAATGGATAGCTCTAGAATATGGAAAAGGCTAAGAAGTGAAATTTATGCAGATAAATTTATTTGACTTGTCTTTATTGGAGTTGGTGAGGCTTGATGCGTTTATCTTGCCTCACTTCCGAGGGATTCTTTGAGTTCAAACTGTCAAAAGAGTTCTATTTTAGCCATTGAATTACAACCCCACAAACCCTCCCCACCAAAAAAAAAAAAAACCAACAACACCCAAAAAAAAACAAAGGTAGATAAATAAATAAAATAGAAAAAAAGTAAATAAATAAATAAAAAAGAAAAAATAAAAAAGAGCCACCAGTGGGCCACATTTTGAGCACGTATATTGGCTGAGAGAGCTGGGATTAGAGTCATTTTTGTCTCTTGTACCTTTTGTCAAAAGAATATATGTCTTACCCATTGTTTGATAATTCTTTTGAGTTGGCTTTATATAGCAATTAGTATGTGAGCAAGAAAAGTAGACAATTCTAGAGAATAGATTTTAGAGGAAAGATTATAGTCTAGAGTTATCTTATCACATGATGGCAAGAAGGCCCAGGTGAGTTACGATATGAGTTCCTCTCCCTTATGTCCTATTTATTTTCCAAATATTATCAATAACAGAAGCAAAGATTTGTGCTTGTTAAAAAACAATTCTAATTTAGCTTTCACATTAATTATTTATTATTCAAGAATGGCAGATTTATCGGAAACTTTTGATAAAACTAGTAGTAATATGCTAAATGTTGATTCCAAACAAGAAAAAGCAGACGTATAAAATTTTTTAGGCAGAGGGAGAAAGTGGTCTCTCTTCTCTCGAGAAACCCCCCATAAACTCCCACCCAAGAAACCACTTTTCTTGGGTCAAAACCACCCTTCCTTTTCTTCTTTTCCTTCTTCATCTTTTCCCTTTCACCTCCCCCACTGTTTGTCTTTTCCCTTGCTTGTTCCCCTTTCATTCCCATGGTTAACCTCCCCATCCATTCTTCCTCTTGTTTTGGTCGTCGGTCTTCCGATGAAGACCTTCTTGTTGGTGGTCATTTGGATCCCTTTGAACCTTTTACGGGCACTATGCCCAAGGTTCTTTTGGATGGAGATAAGATTAGGGGTAAAACAAAAGTTCCTTCTGCTACCCATTGTCAAAAGCAGCCCTCTTTCCACAAAAGTGGCAATTTGGCAGCTAGTGAAAAAGCAAAAAGACCCTCATCTGTCATTTCTAAGCTTGGGAAATCTAACAAAAATCAGAACCCAGCTGGCCCTTCATCTAATCCTGCAGAAAGTATTTCCTCTTTAGGAAATACTACCCTTGAGGAGATTGATGGTATTATGAATCAAGTTGAGGAGGGTTTTATCCCAAAAAACCACCAAGCTAAGGCTGTCTCTCCTTCGCTCGCTGAGAAAGTACAAAAGAAGACTTTTGCCCAAGCTTGTGGCTCCCCTTCTATGGCTTTTGAAGTGGGCTTCAAATTAAAGTTTGTTCTCCCATTACACAAAGGGACCATTCCTAGGGTGTTTATTCTGCAAGAAGGGGAGGAAGATGGTGTTAGATTCTGGCAGTCTACTATTGTAGGCTTCTTCTTGGGCAGTAAGTTACCCTTTTCGCTTGTTGAAAGTACAGCACGATGGTTGTGGAAAGATCTTGGTTTTATGGGTGTCATTGCTAGTATTGAGGGTTTCTTCTTTTCAAGTTCAAGAGCTTTACTGATCTTACCCCTATTCTAAAAAAAATTTGGTTTTTTGCCAGTCAACTCCTCATTTGGCAAAATGGCGCAAAGGGATGTCCTTAGAAAAAGCCCTAACCCTTTAATATTCTTTTTTGGACCACCTTTAGTCAAATCCCATGTGAATTTCTAAATCCCGAGGGGAATTAGTTGCATTGCTTGCGGCATTGGTGTACCCTTGCATGTTGACTCCCTTACGGTCAATAAAAGTAGAGCAAACCAAGCGAGGGTGCTCATGGAGATTGACATGAAGGATGAGTTGGTTTCTATCATTGAGGTTGAGCGACTGGATGTGGATGTAGCAAAAATCTATGTTGAGTACCAATGGCTTCCACAAAGGTGCTCGACATGTAAAGTATTTGGACACTCATGTCCAAACATAGTGAACCAAAGAGATAATGTTTCCTCTAAGGTATCCAATGTGAATAATAAACAATTGTAGTGTGTTACAAGCAGGAACAATGGTAAGCATGTACCTGAGGAGCCTAACACGAGCAAATTTTGATCACCAAAATCTAGGATGAAGCAAGATTAGGATATTAACAGTGAAGGAATATGCTCTCCCTCGAAGGCTTGTAGGGGTCATGAGTGTAGTGGTAGTGGTTCAGATTCGGTTGAGGAAAATGCAGACATTCAACTTATGCCTAAAGTCTAGTGGTATGATGGGTGATAGTCAAGCCCAAGAGGAGACTCCAGATTCTCTAGGAGAAACCTCATCTATTGTATTTTATTCTAAAGGTGAAAGTGGGTTAGCTAATGTAGATGTTGTTTTAGAGAACCAAGAGGAAGCAGGTGAAGAAGATGAGATCCTTGACAAAATTGAGAATACTCCCCTCAACAAACTTCTGGTCAGTAAGAGGAGATCTTTTGGGTCTTTCTCTAAAAGCTTGAAAAGTTCTTCTTCATCTGGTAGGTGCAAGAGAAAGCGCTCCTTCTATTGAGCGCAAGAAGAGTTTTTCTTTGTTGTCGTCTATTTTTTGTCACTATGAATATAGCCTCATGGAATATTAGAGGTCTAAATGACCCTTTCAAAGCTAAAGATATAAGGAAATCTTGTTGTGAACACATCATCTCTCCTCTTGGGTTACCAGAAACTTGAGTCAACCACTTAAACAAGGATGCCGTTATAAATAGATTGAATCATGATTGGGTTTTCCATATTAATAGGTGAGCTAGAAAGTGCATGTGGATTGGTTGGGACCCATCTTTTTGGAATGTTTTGATAGTGGAGGAGGATGGCCAATTTATTCACTGTTCATGTACAAACATTAGGGCCAATTTTACCATTCCCATTTCTTTTGTCTATGTGGCAAAATGGAGTTAGCCAAAGAAAGTTTTTATGGGAGCGTCCGATCTATATTTTTTTGTTGACCTTTAATTCCCTTTGGTTGGTTTTAGGTGATTTCAACATCACTAAGAAGATATTAAAGAGGTAAGGGGGATCGTTGAGGCCATGTTAAGGCATGTTTGACTTCAATAACTTCTTGGATGCGGTTGAGTTGGATGATTTGCGTTTTGTGGGAGATCTTTTTTCTTGTCAAACCATCAAGACAATAGCCCCATCTTGTGCAAATTGGATAGAATTCTAGTAAACTAACAGTGGCTTGAAAGCTATCCAAAACAAAAGCTAATTTCACCTTTGCTTTGATATTTGACTATTCCCTTGCGGTGGTTAGGATAGATTTGGAAGTAAAACCCAGGAAAGTTCCTTTTAAATTCTTTGATTTTTGGTGTAAGCATGAGGGTTTTCTGAGCTTGGTAGAGAAGGTGTGGAAGACCTCAGTTCATGGATCTAAGTCCTTTGAAGTTGTCACAAAGCTGACGTTCTTGAAAAAGGAACTAAGGAGAATGCAAAGGTTTTCTCGAATATTCAAGGGCGTGTTAAAAGTGCCAAAAATGTCTTGGAATCCCTTTTGGTGTGGATTGGTCAAGGTAATACTTATCTCATTGGCCAAGAAAGATTAGCCTATTCTAGCTTTTATATGCTTAGAGCATCGGAAGAGAGTTTTTTCAAACAAAAATCTAAGATTTCTTGGCTTAAGTTTGGAGATAAGAATACTTCTTATTTCCATAAGTCCATGAACCAAAGATTTAATAGAAATTCTATTTGTTCTTCGGTTAGGGAAGATGGTTTAGAGGCAAGAGGTGATGACATGATCCAAGATGAAGCCATTAGATACTTCAAAGAGCTTTTTCATGAGCCTAATCCGACTCCACTGGATTTGGACTCTATTGATGAGTTAGTCATGTGGAGGCTAAATGAGGACAAAGCTAACTCCCTTAATTCCCCTCTCTTTTCGAAAGAGATTAAACTTGCTTTCCCTAATGGGAAAGCCTTGGGCCTAGATGGCTTCTTTGCTGAATTCTTTAAATGTGCATGGTATATCATAGGGGATGACATGATTGTAGTAGTTAAGGATTTCTTTGTTTCAAGTAGAATCGTAAAGGAAATAAATATTATTTCCTTAGTCTCAAAAGGTGAATGAAAATCCCACTAGCCTTAAGGACTTTAGACCCATATAATGTTGTAATGTTATGTATAAAGTAATTTCAAGTTTGTTGGCATCTAGAGTAAAGGAGCTTATTCATCATCTTAGGGGTAGGGAACAATCTACCTTTGTTCTTAGGCGTAGAATCACTGATAATATCTTTATAGCTAAGGAACTTGTGCATGGGTACAATCTCTAAAAGGGTAACCCTAGATATGCTCTTAAAGTGGATATTATGAGGGCATATAATATGTTGAATTAGAGCTTCTTGGATGAAGCCCTCATATGCATGGGTTTTCTCTCACATTTTAGACATCTTCTAAAGCAAATGTATAACCACCTTAAGATTCTCTTTGAACATTAATAGTCAGCTAGGAGGTTTCTTCCTTAGTTCGAGGGGTTTGAGACAAGGAGGCCCTCTTTTTCCTTATCTATTTGTTCTTAGCATGGAAATCCTATCCTTTATGCTACTAAAGATGACTTCCTCGATCTGTTTCTATTACTATTGGCGTTTTAAAGAGGAGAGAGTCACCCACCTTTGTTTTGTTGATGATCTTTTGTTGTTTTACAGGGGTGATTTAAATTTCATCCTCCAAGTTAAGTCCACTCTTAATAGATTCTAGGCTCTATCAGGTTTCTAAGTAAATGGTGCTAAAAGCCACATCTTTTGCTGTAATGTAGACTCCTCTTCTAAGTACAACATGCTGGACATTTTTGGTTTTCAAGAAGGTTCTCTCCTTGTTCGGCACTTGGGAGTCTCTCTAGTTAGCTCAAAATTGAAGCGTGCGAATTGTGACCTCTTGATTGAAAGAATTCTACCTAGAGTTAATTCTTGTACATCCAAATTTCTTTCTTATACGGGTTGGTTACAATTGATTAGAATGGTTCTCTTCTCAATGCAAATTTTCTAGGCTTCGATCTTTATCCTACCAAGTTCTTAATTCGAAAGATTGAAGGTATCCTAAAGAATTTCCTTTGGAGTGGAAGACCCGTTTTCTCAAAGGAAAAAGTGAGATGGGAACAGGTGTGCAACCCTAAAAATGAAGGAGGCTTAGGGATTCCTAACCGTAAGATTTGGAACACCTTTGCACAACTCAAACACATTTGGACTTTTTGTAAATATGACCAAACAAGTCTTTGGTCTGAATGGGTATGTACATATTGTCTTAAGGGGAAAAGCTTTTGGACCGTGCGAGCTCCAGCTTCATGTTCGTGAAACTAGAAGAAGTTACTTAAGATTCTTCCACAAGCAAGGCTTTTGTTTCATTGGCAAGTAGGCAATGGCCTCAACATCTCTCTATAGTCTGACTTTTGGCTACCGAATGGACCTATTGACCTTCGCTGATCAGCCAGACAAATAGCCAGCTCCAACCTTCCTTCGGATGCTTGCTTATGCTCCATTATTGAAATGACCATTGGAGTTTCCCTCAAGGTTTTTTCTGGAATGCCTTCTCTGTCCCTTCATCCATTGCTCCCTCTCTTGATCATGTGGATGCCCTCATTTGGGATCATGCTGCTTTGGGCCTTTTCTTTATTAAGAGTGCATATAAGGTGCTTGCGCCTCACAAGCAGCAAGTACCTTGGGCTAAGTTAGTGTGGTGTAAACATTCCATCCCTGGACATTCTTTCATCTTTTGGATGGCTTGGCTTGAAGGGTTTTATACTCTTGACAAATTGCTTCTTCTTTTGTGTTGGAAATGTTGAGGACCATCGTCACCTATTTTTCCAATGCCCTTATTCCTCTTCAGTATGTTGCAAGGTCATTGAAGCTATTGGATGTCCTACCTCCTTCAGAACTTGGCAAGGGCTTACCCAAAGTTTGTCAGCAATAACGTCCTCCTCCTCTCCTATCTGCACTAGATGGAAAGTAGCTCTCTCAGTGGCTGTGTATTGTTTATGGTGTGCTAGAAATGGGTTCATCCATTCCACATTCGTTTTTTCTGGCTAGACATATCCTTTCATATGTATATCTGTACTATCCTCTCTTGAGTGGTTGTATCTAGTTTCTTCTGCTCCCTTTTGTTTTTTTGGAGGTTTTTGCCTGGAACCCTGCCCTCTAAGGGTCTGTACATTCTCCTTATATCAATGAATCTTACTTACCAAAAAAAAAAAAAAAAGGTAGTAATATCCTTTTTATTAATGGCTAAAACAATGTCCAGCCATTTCCAGTTAAAAAGATGTAAAAGCACCTTTTGGGGGAGCCAAATGAGAAGAAACTCATCTCCGAGCCACCTCTCATGTTGTGCTCAAAGAGATGGTTGGACAGCCTAAAGAATCTGAAATTATGTTGTGGGTCATTTGTGTTGTCAAAAACTGAAATGAGCTGACTTGTAGGATTAGGCAGGAAGTTACAGTCATCCACCTATTGAAATTAAGGCGAAAGTTGATGCAGCACTGTTGGTCATTGTTACTTGTATGCTCTTTGGTTACTACTAGCAGCATGTTTACTCACTTTTCATTTGCTCAGTCACTGTTTGCTGCAGAAGCAGAGAACATATGCTGTAAGTAATGGAGACAGGAGAGAGAAAGGTGCACATAGATAGTGCTTCTTATGGTGATTCTTAAATTTTCATAGTTACCGAAACTTTATTTTTAATAAATCTTTTGAGCTGTCTTTATGGAACTTTAAGAATCTAGAATTTCGGTTGCAAGTGTATACTTTTTAAGTGATTTCAATAAGAAGTTTTGTGTGCTTTTTAGTTTCTTTCAGTTAAATCTTTACGGGAATTCTTTCAGGGAAGTAACAATTAAAGGATAAAATTCATCCTTGTAGGTCCTTTATTTTGACCCTGGAGATCAAATACATCGCAAATTGTTGCAACTGTTTTTTAATGTTGTGACTTTCCTCTAAAGCATTGATTCTAATCCTCCAAATGTAGTATATGTAACAAGCATTTTAGACCCACACTTTGAAATGTTAAAACTCAAGAGGATTTAACATATCTGGAAAAGCTCCCCATCTTCCTTACCCCAGAAAAAGCTCCCCATCCTTGTGTAATGATTATAGTTCTACCCTGAATAGCAGCATTGCATGCACTGATTGTTGCTTATTGCCACGTTTAGGTCAAGCTGATTGCAGGTCTTATAGAAACGGGAGAGGAGCCTAGTGGATCTAGTATTTGCAATTATCTAGCTCTGACCTATCAGTTGTGCTAAGAGTTAGATGGGCAATGCACATGGATCAATCCAGAGAGTCTTTGCAGGTTGAGCAAGCTGGAGGCTGACAACTTGATGCCAGTTGCATGTCTCAAGTCCTTGAAAGACGAGGGAGATATTAAACTCTTAAGTGGCTAAGGAATTATAAATCCTTCATGGAGCTGCCATTTAAGAGAACGTCTAAGTGATAGGTTGATAATTTTGTACAAATTATTAGTGCTCATTTTCTAGATGAGTGATTGCCCGAGGAACCTCAATCTATATCCCAAGAGTCTCACAATAGAAGAGTTTGTCTCTGGACAATTACTAGTTCATCTGCTGAGTCTAGACTTTGCTTTTAAGGCTGCGGTGAAAGGTTAATATTACAGAATGTGGTGTCTTTTGTTCCATGTAGAAATTGGCAAGTTTTGCTCTTACAAGCTGCTTTGTCTTTCATCTGAAATATTACAGAATATGATGCCTGGCACCAATGCTGCTTTTGTGCAAAGCTTGACATGTTTCTTTCAGCTGCAAGTTGTTGCTCCTATTTTTGATTGATCTAGCTGTTCTTCTACTGAATAAGCTGATTAGGTTAGAATCTTTTTTGTTCGACCTATTCAGCAGGAGTCCCAGGATTTTTGCCAGTTTTGAATGTTGAATTAGAATTAGTTGTAGTAGCTAGAAAGATGAAACTTGCGAGTTCGAAGTTCTCAATCTTTGAATGCCAACATGGCCATCCATACACCACCACACCAACCCCCCTCCCCCCCTCCACCCACCACCAGTCCCCGCACCCCCCCAACCGCCCCAGTAACACTTTCTGAAGTATCTTTCCAGTTGTATTTAGCCCTCTGCTAAGCTTCAAGGTGATAGTTTTGAGGACAAAAGAGGCTTCTTGGTCATCATTTAAAAACCTTCGTTGAGTGGAGTTTCGTTTTCAATCCGAACAGTCATTTTTGGTTGAACGAGTAAGCAACCGGACTGGACAAGTTCGAGAGCTTGGTCTCATTAGGCCGTTGCCTAAGTATAGGGGGGAAGAAAGAACCTAAATAAACTTAAGAGCTGCTTGAGAAAAGTAGGGGACAATAAGCCTGGGCCGATGTTCATGTTTTGAAACAAAGATGTAAAGAGGGGTGGTTTTAGTGCCTTTTGGAATTGAGTGATTTTTTTTTTCCTTAAACAAATTCACAATTTATGTTTCCTTTTCTCCCGTTCTTCTACTAATCAAGTGTTATGTTAAATTCCATGTGGAATCAGAAAACACGAAACAAGGAAGCTGAAATCATTCTCTTTCATTTGATTAGGCCTTCTTCGCTTAGGGTTTGGTAATGTGCAGTTAGATTTATAATGTTTGATGGAGCGTTTTGTGATAACTTATGCGCGATTTTGGTTGTTTTATTTTTATGTTTTTTTAATCCAAAGAAATTTGGTCTTTTTATTTTTTATTTATTTATGTGCCATATGAATCAAGCTAGATTTTAACGACGGATATGGAGAAAAATATAAATCGTGAGTTTGTTTAAAGAAAAATTACAAATGAATCGAGTACACATCTTTCAATAAAATTGTGGACTCGCACTTGCTTGAGCGGGGAATTGAAGTGAGCAGCATGATGCTCTCTAGTCCTCTTTATCTGAGAATACGGGATAGCCAATTTCTGATTTTGTTTAGACGGTCTACTACTTCATTATCTCGTACGTGTTGAAGCACAAAGAATCTATAAATGCATGTACTATTTTGTGGAAGCATTCTAGGTAGGGATGGCATGCTAGGCTCACTTTATGGGGTGGATTCCATCCTCCAACGGAGAATAAATGGTATATATTAGGATGGCAAGACAATTCGATCCCAGTGAAACGGGTTTAACCGATCTTAGAAGTTAAAGTCTAAGGTCAATTCTACTAGAGATCATGATGGGATCCGATTCCTTAATTTTGATAAATTATTTATGAGATTTATTATTTTTCAGTATTTTAAAATATTATGAATTTTTATATTTTTTTATGAAGCTTTACGTTAATTTATTTAGATTTTCGCAATTTAATCTTGGTCATTAGTAGTTAATTATCTAATTATTGTGGGATTGTTAGGGTTTCATATAAATACTCTTGTTATTAGGTTTATTTAGTTCACTTAAGAAACTTTTGCTTTCTTTTCTCATGAACTTATTGATAATCTAAAAATTGTGTATATTGTTTAATTTGATAGATGGTGTTTTTGATTTATCGAAATGAATTAAATAAAACCTTTTTGTTATTCTAATTATGGTGTCAATTCGATTTATCAATTTGAATCAATAAAAGAAACTATAGCTCGATTAGTTTAACTGCAGCATCGTCGATTTATCGGTTAAATCGATTGTCCATATTTTACTTATTTTTCATCTCCCATTGAACCCAAAAATCCAAAAACATTTAATTTCAAAACCCTAAACAACAATTTGTCATAAAATCATACAATTAGATTTTTTTACTAGATCTAATCTTATCAAATTAGGTCCTATTTTCGTGCTTGAAATTTGAGAATTAGAACACAATCTCGTTTAGGTTTTTTATTAATATTTACACACTATTAGATGGAAGTAATCCTTATGCATTCACTAATTGAAATTTCTATGGAAATCCCTTGCAATGCTTACAACATGCTTATATGACTATGATTGGCTGCAAATGTTAATTATAACATTAGAAACGCTGATCGACAAGGAATACCAAGAGGATGGAAAGACATATAAAAATGCAAGTACATTGGTGGAGTGAAAAATCATCATGAAATTATTTAAAATGGTAAATCTAATCTCAAAGCTAGTAAGAGTGGCATTGAGTATTTGGGATGATCTCATGATGACCTCTCATTCCTCCAAGATGAGTTATACATTTATTTGTCCGCATACCTTAATTTTTTTTTTTTTAATGATAGGTATTACTAATAATGAATTTAACATTTGGAGCCAAACATTGAATACTTCCTTAATCAAGCTTCCATGCTTCTTGCGGATATGGATGCATTATTTTATTTTATTTTTTTCATGTGGTATCTACTCTTCAAATAGGCAAGAAGCAAAATTACATGCTTTATATTTCTACCTTCGTTTTTTTTTTGTAACTTTAGTTTGTATGAACTAGGAGTTCCATAATAAACAGAAAACGGAGGTTCATAATTTTAATCGCAGAGCTATGTTATTGTTACGTAAAATTACCGTTGAAAGTGGGGAGGAAGAGATAAGATTCATTAGCTGGCTAAGACACTCATTGACGAGGTATCTGGCACATTAACACTGGTGGAGCAAACCCCAGTTTTGTCGTGTACAACACGTCGTTTTCTTTTCTTTTTTTTTTTTTTTTCAACATCAATCGACATGGACATGGACATGGATTGCGTTAAGTGGCGATTAAGGCCAAACATTAGACGACCTTGCGACGCCATGCCCCTTTGCCATGAAAATTACCAAACCTCGTCGTCGTCGTATTCTTAAATCGAATTGTATGATTATTTCTTTTTCCATTTTCTACTGGGTATGCGTTTTAATGAGTTTAAAGGAACGAGATTCATATTTCTTATAGAAATTTAGAAGGAGAAAATATACTATTATTGAATTCTTGTAACGAATCAAATCTCATTTAAATTAATCAGGATAATACCTTGACCATTGAAATAGACCTTTATCATTAACGAAAATATATCAACGTTGTTGAATAATTACTTACGAGAAAATCCTAAGCACATGGTTTAGTGAATGAGATTTGGGAATTATCTTAAAAAGGGTGAGATCCTAAATGGAATCGCCTTCCTTTTGAAGTCTAGGATTTAGGGTGCATGAATAAACAGTAATGGTAATATTAGGGTATTTAATGAAGATATGGTCATGGTGTGAATATTTTAAAAAGTATATACTCATGCTTATAAATATACTAATGAAGTGGTATAGTATATATTTATATCAAACAATTTACAGTTAAATATAAATTTCATCTTCAGGTTTTCAACTTAAAAGTTACAAAGTTCTGGTATCACATGTTTCTAATTATATAAGCATACACTATTGATGCATATCATAAATAAAGATAGATTGTCTCTTTTTGACTTAAAGATTTATTTAGAAATAGAAAGAAGTGTATGGAGAAAATATTTGTAAGTGGTAAAATCTTAAGGATGGACATGCAAAGAAATTGATGAACGGAATAGCTAATGGTACTTAAATTGTTTTTAACCACTCCTTTTTATGTACACTATGCACACATTATGATACAATTATCCTTATTTAATAGACTGATTCTATTTAAGAGGTTTTTTTTTTTTGGAGATAAAGAATACTGGGCATACATAAACTTATCAACAAAGGAATTGGAAAGGAAAAAATAGAAAAATAGAATTTATAAATATACCTGTTAATTAAATTGCAAAGTTTTTCACAATTTAATCTAACCTATAATTAATTATTCATATCGCATAAAAAAAAAAAAGAAACGGAAAATTTTATACATGTAAACTTTTAGCTTTGTGCTGGTAAAAAAAAAAAAAGAAAAAAGAAAAGAAAAAAATTTAAGCTTTGTGATTAAAAAAAAAAAAGAAAAAACATGAGAGAGAACTTTAAGCTTTGTAGTGTGGTTTCATGTAAACTTCTACGGTGATGGGACATCGTGTGGTGCTGTTATCGCTTATCAATGGCGGCATTTGACTAGTGAGTGGAACCTACTCCGACCATGGTTGACTTGTCTTTTGGAAGCCTCCTTACCCACCCACTCAGTGGCTGCCACCTTTCATGAATCATGATGCCTCCTCAATTATTTTGTCTAATTTAACGGTGATTAGAATACATCGTAACCTGAAATCAAAAGAGCATGTTTGTCTATTTTCTCCAACTAAAAGTAAGACAATTATCTACGTTAGACAAAAACTATATTAATTAGAATTAATCACGCACCGGTTGATTATGCTATGGATCATTACCCATACATAAACACACACACGCACATACATATACTTTTTGCATTAATACTGGCTATTTCCATGAGTTTTCCAAGTATGTTATCAGGCATTGGGATGTAATTTCATAACTCCTAGAAACTCAATTCAAAATTTTCTTTCTGGCTTTTTTTTTTTTTTTTTTTTAAGGGTGGGCAAGGGGGAAGGGTAATTTGTAAATTTAACAAAGTTTATAGAAGTTATTTGTAATATTTAAAAATTTATAAATATTTGCATCGAGATTAAAATTTAAGATATTGTTTATATTTTTTGAATATTATTTTAACAAGGGGTCATATGAAACTCTAAACCATATTATTTGAAATATTTAAGAAAAACTTTGAATCTCGATTGTTATTTAAGATAAATGGCAATTTATTATCAAACGTAAATTTGTTTCATAAAAGAAATGCAATAAAGATATAGATGATCTAAATGCAGAATAATGTCAAAGCATCATTAACCAAATTAAGTTTAGCATTGATATCTAGACCAATAATTAATTATTATTTCTTTTGATAAATTGAAAGAAAAAAAAAAGTGTATTGTATCATACATCAAAGCAAGATGGCATGGGCATCATTGCTATATGGGGAATTTCCCTTATCTCATGGATTCGAAACACCGTACGGATCAGCCCGTGACCCTCTTTTTATATATATATATATTAATTATTTTTTGCCTTATGATTACTGCTTAAGACATATTTACTCCTCTCTGAAAAAGATATGCAGAAATATTTGTGAAACAAGCAATAATCTTATACTTGTATTGTCATATCTTATGATTGAGTGGAGTTCCATATAGGTTATAGAAATAATCTATACTGGTTTATAAGATTATGATGGTAAATGCTTTATTAATATAATATTGTAATTTTTGAGATGAGTGATTGAACTTGACTTAATAATTTTTATTGGCTCAATTATTTACTACTTTTAGCCAAAACATTACACATGGTATTAAAACTTAGCATTGATTTGGAGAAGAGATACGAAGAGGTTGGGGTTTGCCATTGTGATACCCTAATGTTACCTTATCAACACAAGGTAATTTTTAAGTCAATTGGTTGCGGTGGGTTTGTTAATTTGATTTTTAGTTACTTTTGGTTTTGAATATTACAAACATGAAGTATGATAGAAAAGAAATAAAAGTTCAATTGAAATCAAATTGATAATATCCTAATCTAATTCAATATCTACCAACTCTAAGTTTTTTTTTTTTTTTTTCAAATGTTATATATACTTATATGGGTACATGCATATATATGTGTACACACACAAAGAAGAAGTAATGAGGTAGAAGAAAATAATGAAGTATTTGAAAATATGAAAAATGGTTTCTTTTATTAATATTATAGATGATTAAATTAATTTGGGAAAGAATCAAAAGGGCATTCAAAGTAGAAATTCTTTTTTTTTTTTTTAAACAACTATATATATAGGAAACGGAAAACTGAATCTGATTTATCCGTATTACAAGAACTCCAATATCAAACGTTGGAATTCAAAACCATGAAATTAAATACTCTCCTTTTGAGAAATCTAAATTCTAGAATTCAAGAATTAAATTTCAAGGAGTTGTGAAAGAAGAACATTGATGATAACATATTGTTCCCTTCTATTTAAGGATAGTGATGATCTGCATATCACATATTCAATGTAGGTATCTATATTTATGTACTGGTTAATGACACGTCGCATATAGGAAAAAGATATATCAAAGGTGTGCACTAATTTTTGGCAAAAAATTCAAAAGGAAATAGTGTGCATTGATTAGTCATTTGGCAGGTAATAGCCCAGGTAACAAGTTGATGTGCATAATGTGTTTTTTTTCCTTTATTTTCCTGGAAATTAAATACATGGTCCATCCGTAGATGGAGGTGTTATTTTCAATGACTCCGGACAGCATACCCTCTCAAACACAAAGGGGAACGATCCGTTACAACATCTTCAATCTTTATTGCTTGGTACTCAATCCCGTTTAATGATTTTTTTTTTTTTCTAATAGAAAATGAAAGGGAAATAATGGGAATAAAGAGAAAGTTACTAGATATATATATATATATTTAATAGGAAATTGTAAATAAATCTTGTAATATTTGATTTAAATATGAATTGATCTTTTTGAATTTTCAAAATGTGTTTTAAGATTCCATAGAATTTAATAAATTAGTAGTGTAAATGATTTTCATTTTTTTCTTTTAATTTAAAAAAGCCATATTAGGATCAAAGTTTAAAATATGTTAAAACATATTTTGATAAATTCAGGAGTGTTCATGTATTAAAATAAAAATAAGAAGAGTTATATTTAACTTATAAGGATTATTTACAAATTTATCAAAGTTTAGAGGGTTTCAATACACGTCTTAAAATTTCATGAGGTCATCTATATATAAATCAAAATTTATGGGGTTATTTCCTTCTTTTGAAATATATTAAGTACTAAAAAGTCCTTAAAACATAAAATTATGTATTTTTTATTAGAAGCATAAGTAAATTATTTTATAGGATTCCATCCATATGTGAGGCGAATGACTTTTATAGGTCTAATTTTCCTATAAATTCATTTTCCCTTTTTCAAAACTTTTCCAAATAAAGGAAAAGCAATTTTCTAATCCCTCTCTCTTATCAAAATGGTTTCGTGGACAAGTTCTTGTGGAATAAAACCGGATCCTTAGAGAAGAAGGACCGGTTCTTGTTAAGGACTACTTATTGTACTATTTTCTTTCTTTTTCTTTTTCTATTTATTTTGTTTCCTCTTGTAAAAGCGGCTGCATAATAGCATCTACCCCTCTTTTTCCCCATTTTTTTTTTTACCATTAAAAAGTATCATTTATTTAGAAAAAAAGGGTCCCACGATAGGATTCTTGGGTTTAAAGTTGAAAAGGCTGTTGGTGCGTGAATTGGTTAAAGTGTTTACATATTTGAGGAAATTCCATAACATCCTCCTTAGGGTTAGAAGAATTTTCTAATTAATCAAAGGGGTCTTCATTTCATTTGCGTTGATGTGGACCATTTCCTTCCTGGCATCAATCATGAATCACAACGACTCTTTTTCCGGTGCAGGTGTAACCAACTAATGACATATTCACCCCAAGTCCACATTCTCAGACAATTTGCCTTGATTATTCATTTCCAATTTGGAATGTCTTAGCTTTTCAAATACACTAACAAAGGGAGTGTTCTTCATGGATTTTACGCTAATCTACCTGGTTCAACAACATAACGTTTTCTTTGGTTTTCTCCACCATCACATAACATTCTGAGAAACATCAACTAAATGAGACTAAAAACCTCACCCTCCATATATCAGCATATATATGATGGTGATTGTAGAAGAACTAACTTCTATAGCAGCGACACAGAATTTATCTGTGTATGATTTTCATTCTCATCAATTTTCACATGTATAGAGAGTAAAGAGGGAGCGTGGGTAATTCAAAACAAAAGTAGACATAGAAATATACAACAGAATAAGAAAAAGCAGATCCTACTTAGAGACTTGTCTGCCTGCATTACGTGCCTTCGCACTCTCGGACTACTGCTCCCAGCAAGATTATAGGAATTTGGATACGTGTATAAGTTCGACATCGGGTTCCCGAACATCCTTGAAAAAACCATCTCACCAAGCATCCCGATAATTGGGTCGATGGCATTTGTTGCACTACCAACTAGATTCCTCGTAGGCGAACCTGGATAGCTGCTAAGCTGAGAATAGTAAGATTGAGGCTGATGTGAGAAGTTCTGACCGTAGTTTTGCCTGGGAGTACGAGGGGTAGAAGTGCCAGTGATCGACCTTGGTGAATCGAATCCACAGGGGCCTAATGGTCTTCGTGGTATGACTATACCAAGATGCCGTGTTTTGGCTTTTGAGGCTTTGATTGTCTGGCCACGGCCATATAGAGGCACAAGAGTCTCTGGGGAGACTTCAGCTTTACATACAGGGCATTGTGATTGCTGGTCCTCTTGATCATCATCGGAGGGAGAACCTTGAACTTGAAGCCATTTGTAGATGCAAGGCCAACAGTAAAGATGACCGCAGAGAGTGACCACTGGTTCCTGCACCACCTCTAGGCAAATATTACACTCAAAATCACCAGCTTGGGACTCCTCTGACTCGGATTGTGCAGGAGAAAAGGATTTCTGCTTTAGTGCTGATTTGTTCGTTTCATTGGCTTCCTGTGGTTCTATCTCTTGGAAGAAGTGTTCTAAGGCCATATTCACAAGGTTTTCCTCGCCTTCCTGAATTATATCGAAAGATGATGTGATGTCAGAGAATGTCAATGTTCATCTATGGATATAAATTACCACACAGTTGGATCGATACAGCAAGCATAGATTCAGCATCAAGATATCAACTTTTGTTAAGTAAAATTTGTACAATCCACGTTTTATTAATCTCGATACCATAGTCATGACATGAGGATATTTTTCTCCTTCTTGCTTGAAAACTTTTATAAGCATGACCGGTTGTTGGTAGGTGCAAAGTAAGATGAACATAAATTTCATCTAACAGCACTTTCTAATCTTGAAACTTGATTTCTCTTCAACTAACCCTTGGTTGCATCTATTGAAGCCTTGAACTATTTAGACAGGCAACAAACTCGCACGGAGAATCCATTTAATGCAAGAAAACAACAACAACAATAACAACAACAATATCTTACAGAATACTTCCTAACAATTGGTATCATTAAAAAAACCGGTCCCGCCAATTAATTACTCCCTTCTTCAACTCAATTAAGAATCTCTAGAAGGAACTTACAATTAAACATATTACACAGCTACATCGGGTAACAAGGCCACATATCGTAGTGGATTGAAGATAGAGTAGGGAATTAAATAAAACCAGGACAGGCTTTTCCAAGGGTAATTCATTGGTCAATTAATGGGAAGTACCAAGAAACAACATTGAACAAACGGAACCAAAACAAGCACATAGAAAGATCCCACGACAAATACATACTTCCCCTTCTTGGTAATTATGATCGTACCGAGATGAAGACAGAAAACACAAACACCCGATTCACTTATCAATAAAGACCCTTATGAGAAGATCAAAAACGAGATAACCATGTGACAAAAAGAAACAAAAAAAAAAAAAAAAGATAAAGAAAATTAAAGACATTCTTATCAATTCTCAGACAACAGAATGCCCTTTAACACGAAGCAAAACCACGGAAACTGTTAACAAATTGCAGGCGTCTTTGTTCCCAAACATCTTTTAACGTTTCTATAATTGTCATATCGCGAGACAATCCCACCGTTCGTAGGAACTAAAGTAAATTCAGCTCAACAAATCCTACCTCCGAATAATCTACTTTAAAAACCTCAAGCTTCATGACTTTCCATCCAAAAATGCTACGATAAGATAGACATACACATAGATAAACTCGAACCCGATTCGCAAGATCTAATTTTTGTAACAAACACGAATGACCCAATTCAAGTCACAAACTGCAAACTTCTACATCCGATATACCACATAGGAATTGCTGAAAAAGCAATGTGCTTTTTGCCAAACGGTTCAAACGTGGTTTACCCTTTTAGAATTCTAATGATCAGACGAAAGAGGAAACCAAAAATGATAGAAATATTAAATTTTGGTTACATGCTTCACGTAAAATTCAAGAAGGAAGGAGAATGATACATACAGGGAAACCAAGGGCTTGTTTTGGTTTCGTGAAGGTTCTACAAATTTCCGTAGGTTTGCCGGGAATAGAGAGAGCTTCAATGGCGAGAGAGAGAGAGAGAGAGAGAGAGAGAGAGAGGTGTAGTGATACGTTCAGAAGTAACGGCAGACAGAAGAGATGAGGATGAAGGTGATGACGGGATACAAATTTAATGGCATGAAGATTATATTATATTTATAGACATTTTGGGGATTTTAAAAGGACTACAAAAATATATTTAATGTTTGGGCTGTGGATGTGTGTGTTTGTTTGTATCATGTGGATGCGAGAGGGAGAAGCTGCGGATAATTGCACGTTTTGGGTGTTGGGTTTATTTTTGTGCTTCTATCCGAGGGAATTTTCTACGATGACACTGGTAACGATAATACAGCGTTAACGCTGGAGAAGGCATGTTATCTTCCTTTTTTTCCCTGTTTTTATTTAATTATAATTTCATTCCTTTTTATAAATTCTCTTTTTTAGTTTTCCTTTCTATATTTTCCTATTTCCCATAATATCGATCAATTTTCCATTTAATTAATACCCCTCTTCATTTTTAAAATTAAAGACTAATATATTAATTTTTATAATATGTCTCCTTCTTTTTTTATACATATGTATTAGCTGTTTTTTTTTTCCCTTTACCTTCCTTCATTCAAAATGTTTTCCCATTGATATAATTATTGTTGATTTTATGGCAAATTATTGTTTATATAGTTTTTCTTCATCTACAATTTTCATTATTATTATGAAATTTATATAAAGTAGACATAATTAAATGTTTTCTATGTTTTATATAAGAAAAGGATAATTTGTTGTGATTTTTACTATTTCGTTTATTAATTTTATAATTATTAAAATTTAGTGAAACTATACACAATTTATATAATTCGGTAAAATTCATATGTATGAAACCTATACATACCATTATCCATATCCTATATTATAATTAATAGAATCTATACATTAATTCATATAATTTAGTAAATTGCACATGAAATTCACAAGAATACTAAATAGTTATACCATTGTCTATAAACTATATTATATATATATATTTTCTTTCATACAATTAGAGTTTCCATATGCATCATATAATTTGGATATAATTATAATGTGTAATATAATTTGTTTAGTAGTAATCCATATATATTATTATCGATATAAAATATTATGTTTATTAAGGCCAATTTATATTATGTATAAATACAAATGTTGACAAAGTATATGTTTATAATTCATATATTAACAAAGCACATAATAAATGTATAGTTCGTACATATCGTTGTTAGTATACCACACTATATTATATGTCATTATGCTAAAATGATACATGGGTTCATTGTAAAAAATGTTAGTAGAGTATATGAAATATCATGTTCTAAAATCGTATGCCATAATATTACTATCCATATATAGTGTTAAAATTTTATATGACACATGGTAAAATTTTTTAGTAACACGTATTTGGAAATTAAATAAGATAAATCAAATAATTTTTAGGAAAACCGTCGACGATATATTGTAACAGTTGATAACTAAAGTTACCAGCAATGATAAAGAACTAACCAAACTCTATCATTTTGTAATGTAAAGGGGTGTCGAGCCCTATTTTGTTTTCTTTAATTTAACTCGTATTAAACTCAGTCCGCTTATATAGATTACTCGACATAAAATTAAGGAAGTATTTTTTTTTAAAATAATGTTTTAAAAAATTGGAATCGCTAACTAGTTCAACTGGTAAAAAATGAAATTTGGGTTTGTAGAAAAATCCTAATTTGACCATTGATTCACATAATTTCTAAAAATAATTTTTAGAAAAATAACAATAAAAATTGAGTTTGGAGGCTAACCTATTAAGACTAAGTTACTATGTAAAAAAAAAAAAATAATTAGCTTTATTTTTATATTTTTTTCCTAAAAAAACTAAGATATATATAAATATGCAAAATATAATTAAAATAAATTTTTAATTTTTTTTATTACGAATTTTTCAAGAAAAAGAAAAAAAATCATTTTTTTTTTACAGTTGCATTGATTGTGTTTATGTACTCGCTAGTAGGGATCAAATCAACGCAGTTATTTTTTGTAAAATATTTAGTAGATGATTTTTTTTATTTTTGAAAATCGAGCCAGATTTATATTTATTTAACTATTTATTATTTTTTTAACCTAAAAAATCTAATTTCACAAATTTAAGAAAACTCTAACTAACTAAATCGTTTTTCAAAAACTTCAATTAAGATTTTTTTTTTAAAAAATCACTACATGTTAAAAAAATATCGAATCTCGATTTAGATATGTATTTTTTCTAAAGATATGGATCATGGAGAAAAAGATATGAGATTTTTATTAAAAGATGAAATATGGCTAAATGAAAAAAAAAATTAATACTATCTAAAAATATCAAACGATATGACAATTATAAATATAAAAAAACTTGCACTAAAACAGACAAATTAATAAATAAACTAACTAATAAAAAAATAATTAAACAAAGAAAATAAATTTTATTACCGAAACGAGTTGAGTTGTGCATTATCGGTGCATTCGTATTGATCACGTTGTGATCATTTAGACTTCGTCGCATGCTTGGTATGTGTATTGGTCAACGTGTGTAGTAATGGATCGTAATTGTATGCTGTAATGGTTGATGAATAGCATGTGCGGCAACAGTCGTATGTGATAGTTGTGTGATCGACGTGTGTGTTGAGCAAATTGTGATCAGGGGACGTATCACTGTATTAGTTGTATGGATCATGCATCGTGCTTTGTCAGGGTGTGTTTGTGTCGTGTGAGTGTTGTGCCCGAGTGCAATGGGTCGGGGTTGTTGTGTGCTTGTGTTAGTATGCTGAATGCTTGGTGGGTATGCAGCGTGTGTGAGTGTATCGAGTGGAGTGCAGGCTATGTTTAAGTAATAAGTGAGTATAGGTTGGTGCAGTGGGTTAGGGCTATTGTGTATTGTGGATAATGTGAAAGTGTTGGCGTGTGTACAAAGAGTACTTTTAATGAGGGAGAGAGTCGTGCTTGGTGTGTGTAGCTTAGCAAGGGACAGGCATCAGTGAGAGTGTTGTGGCTGCTATGTTAGGTGTGATCATAAGTGTAGTGAGGGGCTGTAGCTGTTGTGGGAGTGTCAGGTGCTGTGGTTACTGTGTAGACATGTGACAGTATTGATGGTCAGTGCAGCTTGTCTGTAGGCATACAGTGTTAGGGCAGATTGTAGGTGAGTGATAAGTGAGTGAGTGGCATGGTATGTAGTTGATTGGTAGACGTTGATGTGTAGGCATGGGGATTGGTGTGAGCTTGTGATTGTAGAGTAGAGTGTTTAGGGAAGTATAGTGGAGGTTAGGTGTTGGGTTATGTAAAAAAGAAAAAAAGGTCCTTAAGTCCACCGCCAAATTCTTCTTTATAAAACCCACAATTGAATCTTTTGTATTTTTTAGTTATAGAGCACTAATCATTATCTAATTTGATCTCACATGACTTGATTCGACTTGATTTAACTAGACTCAATTTTCAATTTTTTTCTTCTTATTTTTATTATAATTTTTTCAATTTTCATTTTTTTTCTTCTCTTTTTTCTTCTACTTTAACTTAGCTTAATAGGAATACTAAAATAGAATGTAAAAAATGAGGTGTCTACAGTTATCTCTTTTTGTAGTGAAGTTTCATTATAACTTCGCTACAAAGACACAAGAGATACTTATTTTTTCCAAACCTTACTTGAATGGTTAGTTAATTTGTATTTTATATTGAAGAAGGATACCGACTTGAAAGGTTGATGTAAAGGATAAACTATTCGTCTTGAAAGGATGGGACAAAGGAATGAGAAACCTATCTTGAAAGGATGGGGTGAAGAAATAGGAAATCTCTCTTAAAAGGATGGTGAAAAAGAATAGGAAACCTATCTTAAAAGGACATGATAAAGAGATTAGGGATAGGGCGCCTATCTTAAAGGGATAGGGCTAAAGATTTAGCATAATTAGGAGGCGCATCTTGAAAGGACACTGCAAAAAAGAGAGAGCCTATCTTGAAAGAATAGGACAAAAAGTTATGGGCCCTATCTTGAATGGATAGGGCTTAAAGATTTAGGGTGTTTATTTTGAAAGGATAGGGTTAAAGGATAAAGGGTGTTTATCTTGAAAGGATAGGGCTAAAGATTTAAGGTATTTATCTTGAAAGTATAGGGCATAAGGATTAAGGGGGCTTATCTTGGAAAAATATGACAAAAGTTTTAGGGGACATATCTTGGAAGGATAAGCCAAAAGTTTTAAGGTGCCTATTTAGAAGGACAAGGGAAAAGGTACTAGGGGTCAAATTAATTTGTTTTGGTTTGGTAGATGATCCGAAAAGGATACATATATTTGAGACTTAAAAAAAGAAAGAAAACCTTTTAATTCTTCTAAATATATCTTTTAAGGACTTTTAGGATCATTTTATCTGGAAATGGAGAATTTCGTAGATGGCAACTAATTGGCATATCTCACATTGACTCTTGCTATTCACTAATTTAGATCACAGAATATTACCAAGGCATTTCCTTGCTTTTTTCTCTTTTCTTCTTCTTTCTCTCTCTCTCTGTCTCTTTCTCTCTCTTATCTTCATGATTGAAACCTTTTGCTGATGAGTCCTTTAGTCGTACCATGCTCATGTCTTGATTTTGCTTTTGTCATCACAGAGTCTTAATTTCTACCTCCTTATGATTCCTGAAAAATAACTCTCTTTTTGAAAGAAACAAGATTAAATCATTTAGAATATTCGATGTTGAATTATTCGGTAATTCAAATCCATTGGAAAGTGTTTGATGTTTAAGTGTATGAGGCTAAGAAATATGTTATATAAGTGTTTATTGGTAAGGTGTTTGTCGATTGATGACCATGCGAATTTGAGAACATTCATGGATATCAACTTTACTTGTAAACGATAAAAGATTAACTACAAACAATTCTCGAGAAAAATTGAAATGTTTATTGAATTCACTTTCATGGATAATACAATTTGATTACATCTGAATTCATAAGTTCCCTTAATTTTAGGCGATCCATTTCCATTAATATTAATGCATCTCCTGATAATACCTTTTTCATCACTCAAGGGCCTTTGTAATTCAGAGCAAACTTTCCCCTAGGGTCTCTTACATTTGGCAATAGTTTCTTCAACACCAAGTTTCCTTCCTTGAAGTACCTTGGGCATACTTTCTTGTTAAAGGCTCAGATCATCCTTTGTTAGTAATACTAACCATGACATATCGCTGTAAGCCTGCTCTCATCTAGGAGGTTCAAATGTTCTATTCACTTCTTTACCCACTCTACTTCATCGAGCTGAATTTTTGCTGACACTCGGAATGAAGGTATTTCTACTTCCACTGATAATACTGCTTCAGTTCCATATACCAATGAATAAGGAGTTGTACCTCTAGAGGTTTTGACTAAGGTTTTGTAAGCCATAAAAGCAAAAGGAAGCATCTTATGCCAGTCTCTATAAGTGATCGACATCTTCTCAATGATTCTCTTGATATTCTTATTAGCGGCTTCAATTGCCCCGTTCATTTGAGGTTAATACGGAGTTAAGTTTCTATGATTAATCTTGAATTGGTTGCATACTTTAGCCATAGACTTGTTGTTCAAATTTGACTCGTTGTTCATAATAATGGACTTGGGTGCACCGTATCTTGCAATAATGTCACTTTTTAGAAATCTGTTTACTACTCCTTTGGTTACCATAGCATATGATGTTGCTTCTACTTACTTAGTAAAATAATCAATCGTAACTTAAATGAATTTGTACTTGTTTAAAGCCATTAGCAAAATTGGACCAATCATATCTATCCCTTACATCGAGAAAGGCTAAAGTGTCGACAACACATGCAATTCTTGGGGAGGAGCGTTGATTTTATTAGTTTACACTTAACACAGGTGACAGTGCCTCACGTGCCTGATGCAGTCTGATTCCATTGTTAACCAAAAATATCCCATCCTCATGATTTTCTTGGCCAACATGTACTCATTCATATAAGGACTATAGAATCCCTCATGCATTCCTTTTATTAATTTCTTGACTTCTCCTTCATCTACATACCTTATTAATGTTGTATCAGGTGATCTTTTGTACAATGCAGCTCTACTTAACAGGAAATGAGCAGCTAATCTCCTTAAGGCTTTTCTATCTTTTCCATTAGCGTTATTAGGAAACTGATCCGTTCAAAGTAACTTTTTAATATCATAATACCAGGGCTTCTTCGGCTCAGGGGTTGAATTTCTATCCCATCTATGACTTTCACCATTGATGCTAACGTGGTGAGTGCATCGATAAATTGATTCTAGGTTCTTAATGGAATTTCTTGGAATTTTTTGGAATTTTTCAATCAGCCTTCTTAAATGCTCATGATAAGGTATTAACTTCTTATCTTTCGTCTTACATTCTCCTAGGATTTGGAGAATTATAAGAGAAGAATCTTCACACACTTCAAGCCTTTGTATTCTCATATCTAACACCATTTTGAGCCCTAAAATGCAAGCTTCATATTTTGCTATGTTGTTCATATATGGAAATGCTAACCTCATTGCCATAGGGAAATGATTACCCTCAGGTGATACCAGTACTGCTCTTGTCTTGCATCCAAACACATTGGCGGTTCCATTAAAATACATTCTCCATTTTGATTTCTCACCACTTAGTTCATTTGCCACCATAACATTTTTATTAGGAAACTAAGCTTCCAAACCATCATCTTCATCTTCTAATGGATATTTTGTTAATTGATCAACCACTGCCTACCCTTTGATTGAACTTTGAGTTACATACTTGACATCAAATTTAGAGAGTAGCATTTGCCACTTTGATATTCTCTCGATCAGTGCTGGTTTTTCTACTAAATACCTCAATAAGTTATGTTTTGTCAACAATTTCATTGAGTAATAGAGAGTATATTATCTGAGCCTATGCATCACCCATACTAAGGTACAATATGTTCTTTCCATCTATGAGTATTTCTGTTTGCCTTCTGTGAACTTTTTATTCAAGTAATATATAGGATGTTCTTTTCTACCTATTTCATCTTTCTTCCTCAACATATATCCCATCGATTCAGGAAGAATTGTTAAGTAAAGAATCAATGGCCGTCTTATGTAGGAGTGACTAGTATCGGAGGATTTATGAGATACTTCTTGATTTTGAAAAACACTAGCTTACATTCTTCATCCCATTCTATCGCTGCATTCTTTCTCAAAAGTTTGGACAATGGCTTGCATTTATTAGTTAGTTGTGATACAAACTAACTGCTGTAATTCAACCTCCCTAACAATCCCCTAACTTCCTTTATAATCTTCGATGCAAGTATGTTTATGATTGCCTTAACTTTGTCGGGTCCACCTCAATTCCTCTTCTGTTGATTATAAAACCCAACAATTTGCCTGAGGTTACTCTAAAGGTGCACTGATTTAGTTTTAGTTGAAACTTTCTCAATCGCTTGAGTAGTTTTCTTAAAACATCTACATGATTCTCATCCTTCTTAGATTTGGTAATCATATCATTTACATAAACTTCAATCTCCTGATGCATCATGTTATGAAATAGAGCTACCATAGCATGTTGATAAGTTATCCTAGTGTTTTTCTGCCATCTTGATCTGATTATATCCCGAGAAACAATCTATGAGCGAGAAAAGATGTTTTTTGACTATGTTGTCCACTAATATGTCAATGTGCGGTAAAAGAAAGTTATCTTTAGGTGTCACTTGGTTTAAATCATGAAAATCCACACATATCCTAACTTTCCCATTTTTCTTCAGTATTGGCACCACATTAGCTACCCATTCAAGGTAATCAGATACTTCTATGAACCCAACTTCTAGTAATTTCTTCACTATTTTTATTTTAAGAAATATATTTGGCCTAAAATGCCTAAGCTTTTGCCTTTTAGGTTTAATATCTTCTCTTATTAGCAATTATGAACTACGATTGATGAATCCAAACCGGGCATGTCTGCATAGGACCATGTGAATATGTCTAAATATTCGAATAACAAACATGACAACTCTTGTTTATGATCATCTACTAAATTACCACTAATTTTCTAGTTTCCTAGATTCTCTTATGTCCCCAAATTAATCTCAAATATCCATTCATCAATAATCACTCTCCCCTGTACAAATCAATACCAACTCTTTTGCATTTTGCTTAGAGTCTCAATATCATCTTCGACATTTGACTTAGTAGGGTTAAAGGTGATATTGGTACTTTCATCGTTTACATGTGCAACATATCCATTATGTTCATCGTTTTTATTGGATCTAAAGAGTAAAGGAAAAAGCAAAAGGATAACGAAGAAATAACAAAAAAGAATTGATAGAAAGAAAGGAACTAATTTTATTGAATGAATTCAAATTATGTGAAAGAAAAGGGCTTAACTAATCGGACTAATTATTGAAATTGAATCCTCCTAATTGATCTAATATTGCTTTTTTAAAGAGACTTATTGATGGGAACGAAAAACCAGTTGCATAAGGACACTGAGACGCTAATATCTTTCTTTTCGTCTGTAATGACGCTGCATTGTTGAGAAAAAGCCTTAGATAAACTGGCTACTTTGGGTTCTTGAACACATGTTGGTACTGGAATGTTTGACGGATATTTGGAAAAACCATATGAGTATGGTACAGTTGATCTCCTCTCTTTCCTCTAATTTTGGCCTTCATTTCTTGAATCTTTTCTTTAGTGGGCTTATATTCGTGCCTGAACGTTCCAATCTGTAGCTTAGGTTGTTTTGAATGACCCCATGCCCCTTGTCTTGACACTTCAATAATGCTAACCTCATAAAAAATCTGTAATCTTAGTTCCTCCAATTCTTCACTCTCGATACACGGAATAGCCGCCTCTTTGTAAATCTTGTAGTGCTGCTCCCTAAGAAAAGCAACCAACTGCCCATTGGTTATGAATTTCACCTTCTGATGTAGACTAGATGGAATTACCCCTATTGAGTGAATCCATGGCCTCCCTAATAGAAATTGAAAGTTTGCAATATATTTAGGATTAGAAAGGGAATAATAAACATTTATGGACCAATCTCGACCTATGGACCAATCTCGACCTATAGCCCAATTTCTCCAAGTATCTTTCTCTTTGATCCATAAAAAAGCTTTACTGAAACCGAGCTGGGCTTTATCTCAACTGAATCTCTCCAAGCAAATTTAGTATCGTTAGTGGACACACATTTAGTGAAGACCCATTATCAATCAATACTTGACCAACCACTTTCCCTACACATTTGACCATTATGAAAAGGGGCTTTATGTGTTAGTCTCTTTCTTCGCCTAGCACATTTGGTGAGAATGAAATCTAATCCATTGCAAATATTGAAATCACCACCAATCCTAGTTTCTCGGTGGAAATCCCTTTAAGTACTTTGACATTCTTCAAAATTTTGATCAAAGCTTCTTAGTGAGTATCTAATGATAATAGTAAGGTCATTAAGGAAATTTGGGTTGGTACTTTGGCTAACTGATCCATAATCTTGTACTCACTAGCTTTCACTATCTTCTTGGCAACATTTTGATCTTTTTCATCTATATCTTCAAAGATCTTTCAAGAAGCCTCATCCATAATAGTTTTCCTCTTGGCCTCTTCGTTCTGGTCATAGATTCATCTCGAGTGAGTAAGCCTATTAACCATAGATAATGAGGACCTGGTTATTTGATAATCTAGAGGGGTTACTTTGTAATTATTTAGAGCTATTGGAACTTTAAAAGCTATTTTCTTGAGCTTACCCAATTCTTCAACCTTCTCGTAGTACTAAAAACCAATAGTTTAGGCCCACCTTGTTACAAACTGTGACCAAGAATAGACAAGGTCTGTCACTAGATGGGTCCGAGCTTACAAAAAGCTCGAAAGAGGATTAATGGGGAAAGTACGAAGGGTAAAATGAAGAATGAAATAGTAAGCAAAACCTACAAATAGCTCTAGAGGATATGACGTACCAATGGAACTTCTAAAGACTTACGACATAATTTGATATGACATACGAATTGGTCCGGTGAGATTTCTCGCCACCTAACCTTGCTTGAGGGAAAGGATAAGAATGATGCTGAGAATAAACAAATAGTGTTTATGTAAGGAAGAAAGGTACTCAAAAGTGTATTAAGAATTGATATGATATGATGCCTTTTTAGCTACAAGTATAAAGGTATTTATACCCATAAGCTAGCCCAACTTACCTAAAAAGGAAAAGACAAAAAGGACATTTCCTAAGGAAGTAATGTACAAGATACAAAAGGGTAAAAATGAATATACAAAAAAAAAAAAAATCCATTGGTGCAACGGATTTGCACATGATATTATACATGTGGCAATACTACATTGGTGAGGTCGTTAGCAGATATGGATAAAAAGTATGGATAGATAGCTTGCCTAAGCAGGGACAACTTAGTTAGTCCAAAGTCTCTCTCTCGGCTTCTCGGTAAGGAAGATGTTGAGTGATTTGTCAACTCGGCGTTAGTGAGTAATCCTCCATTTAGCATACTACAGAAGAATGGATAGTCATATGGCTTTGCATGAAGGGTGACTTGGCAAGGAAGTACTTGGCTTCGACAGGAGTAGGTTGGAATAGAAGGATTTGTTGTGCTAGCCCTTCTAATTCTAGGGCTCAGCTGCAGGTTAAAGGTTCGGTAGCTTGTTTCCATCATCTCTTCCGGGTTGTTTTGGAATTGGGATTAAATTCGAATGGTGTTCGCTTAGTTCTTTATTAGGGTTATACAGACTGAGGCAGCAATGTTGAAGGCATCACAAACCCCATAGTCCTCGGGTAATTTCAACTTGTAGGCATTATCATTGATCTTTTGGAGAATTCTGAAAGGTCCTTTCATTTTTGCTGATAATTTGTTCCTCTTCTTGTTTAGGAACTGCTCTTTGCTGAGGTACAACCACATCAAGCCTCTTGGTTGAAACTGTTTAGTTGTCTTACCGTTAGTTTGTTCTCGTGGTCTTCTAATAGCTTAGTCGATGTATCGAGTGACCTTGTCATAGATGTATTAAAGGGATTGTGCTTTAGCTAATGCGTCAGGGTCCTCTTGCGCGAGTATTGGTATAGAGGTGTAGTTGAGGGGAAATTTAGGATTGAACCCATAGACTACCTCGAAGGGAGTCTACTTAGTGGTGTCATATACTGTTCGATTATAAGCGAACTCGACCATAGGTAAGTAGATGTCCTAATTAGCTAACTTCTTGCCTATTGTAGCTTAGAGCAGTGACCTTAAAGTACGATTAACCACTTCCGTTTGGCCATTAGTTTGGGGGTGACATGGGGTACTGAAGAGTAATTTGGTTCTTAGTTGACGGCATAGGATTCTCTAAAAATGGCTTAAGAACTTCGAATCTCTGTTAGAGACTGCACTTTTCGGCACGTTGTGTATCTGTACAATCTCCTATAAGAAAAGAGAAGTAATAGTTGAAGCATCATTAGTTTTGGTGTAGAGCACGAAGTGTGCCATCTTACTAAACCTATCTACAACGACTATTATAGAATCTTTACCTCAGGTAGTTCGCAGTAGTACAAGAACAAAATCCATACTCAATTCGATCCACGGTTTTGTTTGGACAGGTAGGAGCATTGCTCTCCTTTGCTTGGCTCGGCTTGCTACTTAGTTATCTTGCATACGACACAGCTTTTGACCACTTGATGCACATCTCTCCTCATTCTTAGCCAAGAGAATCGACCATTCAATAGTTTACAGGTCTTTCTTTCTGTAAAGGATCCGGAGAAACTTCCATTATGGGCTTCCCTGATTAGTAGCTCCCTAAGTGAGCAATTTAGCACTCGTAATTATCCACCTTAGAACAAGTAGCCATCCTCTACATGATACTCATCTACCGTCTTCCCATCGGCATACCGTGAAATTATGGGTCTAAAGTCTGGTTCCTTGAAGTATTGTTTTTTGATACTTGCAAACCTAAATAGTTTGGTCTACAGTTTTGATAAAAGTGCATGCCTCCTTGAAAGAGCATTTGCAACTACGTTGCTCTTTCCCTACTTGTACTTTATTACAAAATTGAATCCTTCAAGGAATTTAACCCATCTTGCCTGCCGCTTCGACAACTTGGTTTGACTTCGGAGGTACTTTAGTGATTCATGGTTAATACATATGACAAATTCTCTTGATAGTAAATAATGTTATCATACTTGCATTGCTCGGATTAGTGCCAAAAGTTCATTATCTTATACAAAGTAGTTCAGCTATGGTCCTTCGAGCTTATTACTGTAGAAGACAATTGATCGTCCTTCCCGTATCAGGACAGCGCTTATTCCAATGACTAATTTGTTGCATTTCAGCTAAAATTTTTTGTCGAAGTTAGGTAGTACTAACATCAGGGCAGAGGTTAATTTTTCTTTTATCTCGGCGAAACTCTTCTCCTCCCTTTCACCCCATTGGAAGTCGGTGTTCTTCTTTGTTAACTAGGTAAGTAGTATGGCGAGGGTGCTGAAATTCTTGATAAATCTTTTGTAAAAAGAAGTCAGTCAATGGAAACTTCTTACATTAGCATAAGTAGTAGGAGTCAGCCACTAGACAATTGCTCGAATCTTTTTATCATCGACTCGCAAGCCTCCTCTACTGACTACATAGCCTAAGAATACTACTTCTTTCTAGCAAAAGAAACATTTCTTTAAATTGCTGAATAATCTCTCTGTACAGAGGATATCTAGGATTGCTTTGAGATGTTCATAGTGGCTTGACATGTCGGCACTGTAGACTAAGATGTCGTCAAAGTACACCATAGTACACTTCCTTAGTACATGGTTTATAAGTCTCATGAAAGTGCTTGGGGCATTCGATAAGCTAAAGGGCATGAACATCCACTGGTAAAGTCCATGTCGAGTCTTAAATGCAGTCTTCTACTCTTCTCTTAGCCTCATGAGGATTTGATGGTAACCAGACTTAAGATCAATTTTGCTAAAAATCTTGGCTTCGTTGAGTTCATCCAACATGTCTTCTAGTCTTGAGATTAGACACCTGTATTTGATTATGATCTTGTTCATAACTTAGTTATCTACAAACATTCGCTAAGTTCCATCCTTCATTGGCACTAAAAATATAAGTACGGTAGAAAGGCTGAGTCTCTCTCTTACATAGTCTCTCTCCAACAACTCATTAACTTGTCATTGGAGCTTAGAAGCTTGCTTAGGATTCATTTGATAAGTTGGCTTATTCAGCAGTACAGTATTGGGTACTAGGTCAATGTAGCGCTCTATGCCTTGAGTTGGGGTTAACCCCTCAGGTAACTATTCTAGGAATAGGTTGGCATATTAATCTAATAAGTCCTTGACCTCTTGAGGTAACTCACCTCGCTTCTTTATTTCTAGTAGTTGCTTGACTAACATGAGGGTTGGCTTATTAGCAATGAGGGTTGGCTCATTAGCATTGATGGCCTCTCGTAGCTCAACTCTATTCATCACCAAAGCTTTCTTCGATTCGAGAACAAGTTTTGTCTGCAACTTATTAACTTCTTTTGATGGCATTGGATTTAGTGTGATCTTTTGGTTATCCTTCTCGAACATATACATGTTCCTGTAGCCATCATGTATAACTCTCCTATCAAACAACTACAACCTACCCATCAACACGTGGGAAGTGTACATGGGCAGTATGTTGTAAATGATTTGATCAGAGTAATTCGCTATAGTGATTGGCAGTAGTATTTGCTGAGTGACATGTAATGCTCCTTTCTCACTTAACCAGTGCAACTTGTATGGTCTCCGATGCACAACAATCGGTAACTTCTGTTTTGAAACAAGATCAGTGGATGCTACATTGGTGCAGCTTCCACAATCTACTATGAAGGTTTCATGTTCATAGTGCGTCGGACAACTATGAGTAACTGATCTAAGTCCTTAGTAAATACGTCCTCCTTAATCAGCTCTTTCTCGATACTTTTTTTCTCGGTGGGAACCTCCTCCTCTTCAGGTTCCTCATTTGTACTCTCCTTTCTAGCTTCGAGATGTCTCCCTTGATAACCATCATTTGTTGATTTAGGCATTGAGTAGCCGTGTGTCTGAACCCTTGACACTTGAAGCACTTCATCTAGCTAGTCTTCCTGCTAGACCCTTGTCACTTTTCATAAATTTGGGTTGGCACTTCATCATCAAGTCGGTTTTTTTGCTCGGCTCTTACATCAACCATTTTGCTCAACTTTGTACTCAACTGAGCTCGGTGACTTGCCTGTCCGGGTCGGCTAGTCGGTATCTTCATCGGTGCTTGGCTCCTTCTTTGCCTCTTTATGTGTTGGGCAATCCCAACAGCTTCATCCATTGTGTTGAATTGTTGGAGCTCCACAATGTCTCGAATGCCTCCTCTCAACCTAGTAATGAATCTCGTGACTGTTTGAGTTAGTAGCTCCTTTACTTCGCAATGTATCATAAGCATTTAAAAGTCTTGAACATACTTATCAACCGTTGGCCTCCTTGTATTTGCTCCTAAAGCCGAGTGAAAATATCTTGGAGATAGGTTTCTAGCATGAATATATTTCAGAGTATCCTCTTCATCTTTGGCTAAGTATTAATCTTTCGATACCCCTCTCGTCTCCTCATGGCCTGAAAATTCTTCCACCATACGACAGCATATTCAGAGAACTCAATAACAGCAGTTTTCACCTTCTCATAATTCTTGTACCAATAATAATCAAATACATGCTCCATCTTTTCCTCCCACTTCAGATATTCATCAACATTCCCAGATCCATTGAAACTCGAAATTCGAAGCTTCATATGGTCAAATGCTCTACGGACTCGTATTCGCTCTTCTTTAGAATACTCCTCTTCCTCTTCATCAAGCTCTCTTAAGTCTATCGTTTGCCTTACTCGTCTGTCAACTCCTCTACCTCGAATGGGTTGAGTTGGGTTTTGACCTCTAACGGGTTGAGTTGGGTCTTGGGGAGTGTTTTGTGCAACCTCAGTGGGGTTATAAGATAGCGCATGAATAGCTGGAGTTAGATCTACTAAGAAATTAGCTATCTCATCAAGCCTCTTGTTAGTGCTTTTATGAGTTCCCTAAGATTGTCGTCCATGGTGGATAACTCCATTATCATTATCAGTACCAAAATTCATATTTAGCTCTTTCATTTTTTTTTTTTTTACAGATTTAAAGTTCAAACAAATACTTCAGGAAATTAACAGTTAACAACACAACAGTCAATTGAATATAGTAACGTACTCTGTTTCATATACGCAAAACAGAGTATAACAGAACTTCAACAAGAACTATTACAGTTTACACAAAACCTCCACTCTAATACCAAGATGTTGCGAACCGTGACTAAGAACAGACATGATTGGTCGTTGGATGGGTACAAGCTTGTAGAAAGCTCGAAAGAAGATTAATGGAGAAAGTGCAAAAGGGAAAAATGAATAATAAAACAGTAAGCAAAACTCATGAATAGCTCCAAAGGATATGATATACCAATGGAACTTTCGAGAACTTACGACACAATTTGATATGATGTACGAATTGGTCCGGTGAAGTTACTCATCACTTAACCTTGCTTAAGGGAAAGGATAAGAGTAATGTCGATAGTAAACAAAAAGTGGTTACACAACAAAGAAAAGTGCTCAAAAGTGTATTAAGACTTGATTTGATATGATGCCTCTCTAACTATAAGTACAAGGGTATTTATACCCATAAGTTAGGGTAACTTACCTAAAAAGGGAAAGACAAAAAGGACATGTCCTAAGGAAGTAATGTATAAGATACAAAAGGGTAAAAATGAATATATAAGGAAAAAAATCATTGGTGCAACGGAATCTGCACATGATACTGTACACATGGCGAAACTACATTGGTGAGGAAGATGTAGACAAAAAGTATGGACAGATGGCTTGTTTGAGTAGGGATGGCTTAGTTAGTCCAGAGTTTCTCTCTTGGCTCTTCGGTAAGGAAGATGTAGAGTGATTGGTCAGCTCGGCGTTAGTGAGTAATCCTCCATTTGGCATACTATAGAAGAATGGACAGTCATATGGCTCGGTACGAAGGGTGACTCGATAAGAAAGTACTTGGCCTTAGCAGGGGTCGGTTGGAATAGAAGGATTCATTGTGTTAGCTCCTCTAGTCCTTGGGCTTGACTGCGGGTTAAAGGTTCAATAACCTGATTCTTATCATCCTTCAAATCATTCCAACCATCTCAGTTATCTTTGTAGCTTCTACAATAAGTTTGTCTTCTTCCTTAAATTTGGAACCCTATCTAGTGGGTGGTTCATTAGCATGTACTGCGAGTGAACTGCCATAATCGACTAAGTACTCAAACTATCTTGATGGCTCTCCTAGGGTGTCGACTGTCAGATCTTCGGCTTCATACCTTTCTTTGAGCTCCCTCTGAGTACATCTCTTTAGTGGTTTCAGAATCGTCATAGCCATAATGTCGGATTTCTTTATCTTCATATCCTTCAGCAAGTGATATATTGTTGGTCTAGTCCGAGTTCTATCTCTGAGATTCATATTTTGCAAGTGCCTTCCTTAGATTCCAAGCTATCTCTTCAATAATGATGGAGAGACCATCCAGGTCAATTTCTAGTTTAGTTACTTTAGCAATGATCATGTTGATTGAGCGTCCATGATCCGGTAGAGGATTGTTACCTACAGTAGGAGGAGTAGACTAAATGAAGTCCAATCGAACCAATTTAGCATCAATGAGATCCTAGATCTTATGTCTAAGTCTTTAGCATTGGTTTGTAGAATGCTCCAATTGCCCCAAATGATAATCGCAATGGAGCTTTGTATTGTAGTCCTTTGGTCTTTGTCTTTCCTTTGGTATTTTGAATGTCAGGAGATTCTCCTTTCTTAGTTGTGCAAGAACTTGGCTTAGAGGAATGGAGATATGAGTAAATCATCGTCTCCTTTATGGGTAGTTATTCTAACTCGGATTTGGTAGGGGATTAGATCCTCTCAACATGGTTACCAGGGCTGTAGGTCTGATAAGGTTGCTGGTATTGATAATACTTATAGTAGCTTCTTTGGCCTTATTGGAAAATCTCATGGTAGATATCTTCTTCTTAGCTACTTTAAAACTAGGAAGCCTTCCAGTAGCAATAGCTTCCTCAATTCGATACCCTGAGGCTATAATCATTGCAAAGTTAGGGCAAGGTATCTTACCAAATGTTGATAGTATGAGCTTCCAAGAGTATTGATAAAAGAAAAAGTCAGATCCTTGTTCATTAAGGGTAGAGTCACCCTAGCTACCATGCCCCTCCATCTCTAAGCATATTCCTTAAAGCTTTCATTGGCCTTCTTTCATAAATTATTCAAATCTCACATAGATGGGGCCACTTCGATATTGAACTTGCACTGGTTATAGAAGACCTGAGCTAACTTATCCCATGTGTCGATCTCGTTCAAATCCAATTGGGCATACCAAGTTAAGATATGCCTAGTCAAGTTATCTCGAAAGGTTTAGACCATCACCTTATCATACTTAATGTATTTTCCCATCTTTCTAATGTATTGTCTAGTGTGAAGCTTTGGGCAGCCGATCCCATTATATTTCTCGAATTCCAAAATTTTAAACTTTTCTAGGAAATCATCATCTTCATATGTCAACAAATTGATCATTCCCATATGCTGAAGCTCGTTAACCATTTCGAAGGTTTTCATCATTTTGGTCAACTTTTGCATAAACTTCCTTTCCATCTCTCAGTGTTTTTCCTCAATCTCTTTCCTCTATATCTCAACATCGGGAATTGATTCTGCATCTTCTAATTCAAGGGGAGGGGTCACTTCTATATTCTGATTTAGGTTAACTTGAGATGCCTGCCTATCATTAATAATTCCAATAGCCTGAGTGAGAGTCTTTATTTGTTCAACCATCTTGTTCATGTTTTCTTCTAGGGTTGTGACTCTTGGGTTAGGCTTGGTTTGAATAACGTTTCCAATACCTTGAGTTGACATTTTTGCTTTAGAACAAGTGAATATTAGGCTTCTAGTTGAGTTTGCTCGTTTAGGCGCTATCTTTAAAATCCTAAATGAAACCTGATTTTTAGACATATTTGTGAACTAAAAAATTCTTCTTTTTATTTTCCTCTCTTTTTTTTTGCTTTTTTAATTTTTTTTAAAATTTTTATTTAAAAGGCCACTATCAATAAAGGAAAAAAAAAATTGAGCCAAAGACTATGCAATTAACAAAGGTTTTCATTTAATGAAGTTGCAAATTTATTAACAATTGCAAAATCCAACCTATACCATGGACTAAGAGAAAAAGAAATAAACTCTTACCTAATCTTTCTAAAACAAAAAATCAAACCCTGTATCTATAAGAGTCGACTGATATAGCTAAGATGGGCTTTATGAGGTTGATATTGACCCGACTTTCCTGGTCTATATTACATAAGCATGAGGTTATATAATTATTTACAACGAAACCACTAAATTTACAAAAAGACTGTAGATGATATTAATAAATTTGTGGCTTCTTCAAAATTTTCAAATTATACAGCTTTTACTCACTAATAGATAATAAAAATAAAACACATATAATATAAGAAATAAAAATAATTACAAAGGTATGAGCATAAAAAAAAAGTCAAGTATAAAAAAATGTAGTATGCTACACACGCATGTAATGTAATAGGGGCCAGTAGTTAATAAATTATAGGAATTATTATGAACCTGCGATTGAAAAGTATTTTTATATATAAGTATATTCAAAATAAGATTTAAAAAGAAATGAAGCTCGTGAATACTTATATATAAAGGTTATTGATTTCTTAATTTCCTATCTTTTTTGAAAAAGAACGACGAATCGATCGTGGATTGATTAGGCTTTTCCTATAATGTAGAAATGACTACCCCTTTTTTAAAAAAGAATGATATAAGCAGGTAGGGTTTATGGGTTTCAGGCTCTATAACTCTAAGGCTTTCCCAAAAAACACCTAATGGGCTATATCAAAATTTAAGTGGACTCGCCTAGCATTGCTAGGTGAGGTTAAAGACTTTAGTGACCGGAGGGTTATAAAATAGCGGCCTGTTCTAAGTTCTTAAGGTAGTTCAAGTCCAGCCACATCTAAGCATGCAAATGATTATTAAAATAAAACCCCCCAAATCTCTAAATACAAGCCCATTGAGCTGGGTTTTTCTTAAGGCCTATATTATTAAAAATCAGTTAGTACAGCTATAATACAAATAAAGAAAAATAATACAAAAAACCCATCAATTAATTTTTAATTTTTACATGATTAGCTTACCAGGTATCCCTACTTGAGTCGCTAATTCTATTTAGCCCTATTTTGTTTTCTTTAATCTAATTTATATTAAGTTCATCCGGCTGAATATAGATTACTTGACATAAAATTAAAGAAACATTTTTCTTAAAAAAATGTTTTAAAAAATTAGAGCCGCCAACCAATTCAATTGGTAAAAAATGAAATTAAGGTTTCCAAGTAGGAAAATCCTAATTTGCCTACTGATCTGTGTATTTTCTAAAAATAATTTTTAGAAAAATAACCAGAAAAATTAAGTTCAGAAACTAATTTATTAAGACTAAGTCACTATGTAAAAATAAAAAAAAATGATGGGTTTATTTTCATAATTTTTTTCCTAAAAATACTAAGATGTATACAAATATGCAAAATATAACTAAAATAAATTTTTCATTATCTTTTTTATTTATTACGAATTTTTCAAGAAAAAGAAAAAAAAAATATTTTTTTTATATGGTTGCCCCGAAAGTATCTACATACCCGCTAGTCAGAATAAAATCAATGTAGTTCTTTTTTATAAAATATTTAGTGGGTAGATGTTTTTTATTTTTGAAAATCAAGCTAGATTTACATTTATTTAATCATTTATTAATTTTTTAATCTAAAAAATATAATTTCATGAATTTAAGAAAATCCTAACTAACTAAATCTTTTTTAAAAAACTTTAATTAAGATTTTTTTTTGAAAAAATCACTATGTGTCAAAAAAATATTAGATCTCGATCTAGATACATATCTTCGTTAAAGATACAAATTTTGAAGAAAAAGAGAGATTTTTGTTAGAAGATGCAATATGGCTAAATGAAAAAAAAAATCGACACTATCTTAAAAATAGCAAACGATATGATAATTAAAAATATAAAAAAAAACCTACGCTAAAACAAACAAATTAATAAATAAACTAACTAATAAGACAAAAATAAACAATTAAATAAAAAAAATAATCTTTATTACCTAAACAAGTCATATCATGTGTGATTGGTACGTTTGTGTTGATTGTGTCGTGATTGTCTGGACTTCATCGCATGCTTGGTATCTGTACTGGTCAACTTGTGTAGTAGTGGATCGTGATCGTATGTGGCAATGATCGACGGGCAGTATGTGTAGCAGTAGTCATGTGTGATAGTTATGTGATTGAAGTGTGCATTGTGCGAATTGTAATTGAAGTGTGTGTTGTGCGAATTATGATCGAGGGATGTATCAGTATGTTAGCCATGTGGATCATGAGTTGTGCTTTGTCAAGGTATGTCTGTTTCACGTAAGTGCTATGTCTGAGTGTTGTGGGTCGAGGCTGCTATGTGCTTATGTCAGTACATTGAGTGCTCAGTGGTTATGCAATGTGTGTGAGTGTATTGAGTGGAGTATAGGCTGTATTCAAGTAGTGAGTAAGTATGGGTCGGTGTAGTGGGTTGAGGTTGTCGTGTGTTGTGGATAACATGCAAGTATTGGTGTGTCCTTTTTGTGAGGGAGAGAGTCATGCTCGGTGTATGCAGCTTGTCAAGGGATAGGTGTTGGTGAAAGTGTTGTAGCTGCTATGTCAAGTGTGATCATGAGTGCAGTGAGGGGTTGTCGCTGCTGTAGGAATATCAGGTGCTGTGGCTGTTATGTGGACGTACAACAGTGTTGATGGTTAGTGCAACTTATGTGTAGGTGTGCGATGTCATGGCAGATTGTAGGCGAGTTATAAGTGAATGAGTGGTGTGGTGTGTAGCCGATCGGTGGATGTTGATGTGTAAGCGTGGGGATTGGTGTCAGCTTGTGATTGTTGAGTAGAGCATTTGGGGAAGTATAGTGGAGGTTACGTATTGGGTTATGTATAAAGAAACAAAAAAAAAAAAATCCTCAAGTCTACCACCAAATTCTTATTTATAATACCCACAATTGAATCTTTTGTATATTTTAGTTATAGATTTGATCTCAACAAACCTTAAATACGAAAGATACGATGACGATCCTTTGAAGATTTAACCTAGTTTTTAGAAGCCCCATCTTAATTTAGGTTTTCAATCTCTTAGGCTCAACCTAGACCAATTGGATTTAACCCAAAAACTTACTTAATAAGCCCTAAGTCTATTTTAGCTTAATATAAATTAGATAAAAAAAAAATCCATTTTATATCGGATTGGACTAAAATATTTTAATGAAGCCCGATCCTTCAACAACTTAAAATTTATTAAATTGAGCACTCATCATTATTTGATTTGACCCCAAATGACTCGACTTCACTCGACTCAACTTGACTCGATATAACTTAACTCGATTACAATCGGACTCATTACGACTTGACACTTTATTATCATTTTTTAATTATTTTTTCAATTTTCGTTTTTTTCTTTTATTATTATTATTATTATTTTTTTCAATTTTTTTCTTCTTTTTATTTATTTTTTTCTTTTCTTCTCTTTTTTCTTTTTCTTTAACTTGGCTTAATAGAAATACTAAAATAAAACGTAAAAAATGAGGTGTCTACAAGGGGTCAGGTTTACTGGTTTGGAGAGAAAGACTATCCATAATATATTTTTATTGTTAACAGTTGTATTTACCATTATCGAAATAATACTACCATATTTAGTTATTGTTTTATTGTGAAGTAGTTATTTTTTACTTGAATGAAGCGCATCATTGTTGACAGATTTTTGCTAATGTTGATAGTGTTTTGCATTGCTAAAATACTGTTGACAATTTAGTGCAACTATCGATAGTATTTCAAAAATCGATACTTTCAACATTCCTGATATTTTTATAGTAAAGCCTACTATCTTCAGTACTAAACATGTGAATCTCCACTCTAAAACCTAAAGTGTACCTTCAATACCTAGAAAGAACAAGAATAACTTTTTTAATCACAATATGAATTTTAGTAGGCATATCTTCAGTTTAGGTTGTGATAATGAAGATGGATATTAATAGGAGTTGGCCTACGACTATCTCCAGGCTGAGGCTGACCTATTTGAAGTCGAAGCTAATGTGTTCTAAACTGAGACCGACCTATTCTATCAAAGGATGAACTAAGACTGGAAAGCCAAGAGGGAGGAAAGAAACGACTTAGCATCAAATATGTCGTTTATTGATAAGCCAAGAGACCAAACAGTCGAGGCTTCAAGACCAAAGAACAACTTAGCATGACATAGGAAGACTAATGCCAACCAATTCTAGAACTCAACAATTGTAAGCCGAACTTTTAGGTGTCTCGGCCAAGCACTGTAAGACTTCAAGGACTCTTACTTAAAATTGGACATCTAATGGTCAACCCTACTAGTTTAGATTGTGCTCCTTCTAGGATCGCTAGGATGACCCGTATGTTAACCTCCCTATTAAGCATACAATTTTGTACACCTATAAACATGATGCATCTTCTGGGTTGGACAAACAAAAAGGCACCACAATGAAGTGAATTGGAAAAATATAAAGAAAAAGTTAGCAAAGTTCGGGTATCTACCGAATGGATTTGACACACCACTCGATCCTACCCAGCCAGCAATTCGCTGGATATGACACATCAGTTCAAATTGAAGGGTTACTTACCACTACTCCTTACTAAAGAAAATAGATAAGAGTTGAATGATAACGAGAATACTAAGGTTGCTTAAAAAGTGAATAATTTTATGTTGAAAGTTGGATGATCTTCGTATACAAGAAAGTGAGGGTTTATATACTCGTTCACTAGGATTGCTTTATACGTATGAAAAGGTAAAAGCGTATTCTATACTAGGTTACATAGGATATACTACAGGAGGTAAAAGAAACAAAGAATATTCAATACGAAAAAGAAAGAATCATTCTAGAACATCATGTTAGAAGACTCGTGTCACTTGGTGGCTAGACATCAAGGATATGATACAACATAGGTGGAAGTAAGAATGCTTTACAGTTAGGGGCCGACTTGATTTGGATTAGGTCGGGAGTCAATTATTCTAGTTAAGAAGTTAGCTAAATTGGAGTCATGCACTAGTGTTTGGTTGGAGAGTTCAAATCAGCTTGACTAACCTTTCCTAGTTTACCTTCTAGGTCAGGACTTCGTAGCTGGGCAGGAGCATGTTGGATACATATGAGGATCTAACAGACAGGTTGGTAGGAGGTCAGATCGGGATAGGAGTCCCTATCTCGACTATGGCTTAGAGTCAGTATTTTTCGTGCGAGTCCTTAAAGTCCTCAAGCTCAACTTCTTGTGATTGGCCTAAGGGGTTGATTCTTATCATCTTCCTGGGGGTTTAAAAAGATTTGTCCTCAAATCTAAAGCAGTTTCTACTCATTCTTCTAGGCTGCTCACAGGGTCTTCTTTTATTGGTTGATAGGGAATTAGATTGGATACATTGAAGGTAGAGGAGACATCATAGTCATCAGATAACTCGATCTGGTAGGTGTTACGGTTGATCTTTTTTAAGACCTTGAATGGGCCGTCAACTTGAGGTGATAGTTTACTTTGTCTTAATTACGGGAATTGCTTTCAGCTGGGGTAAATCCATACTAAGTCTCCTGGCTGGAAAGAAATAGTTTAGTAGCTTTGGTTACCAATCTCTTGTTGTTTCTAATTGAATTTGGAGATCTTCTTTATTACAGACTGGTGCAATTCATGTAATTCTCGAGCTCGATCAACTCCGGATTGACTCTCTTTAATAGCTGCTAGGGTGCTGATCATGTCTAGAGGAACGCTTTGGTTAAGGCCATAGATGACTTCTAATGGGGTCTTCCCTATAGTGCTATGGACAGTTTGGTTGTATGTGAACTCTATGATTGGTACGCATAGATCCTAATCCCTCAAGTTCTTCCCTACAACAGCTTTGAGCAGATTGCCTAGCATCTTATTAACCATTTTAGTCTGGCTATTAGTTTGAGGGTGGCTACTAAAGTTGAACGCTAATTTAGTCCCAAATCTCCTCCAAAGAGTCTTCTAAAAATAGCTAAAAAATTTTATGTCCCAATTTTAGACAATAGTCTTCGGTATTCCATGTAGTCGGACAATCTCTTGCAAAAACAAATCAGCAATATATATAGCATTGTTAGTCTGATGGTATAGAATGAAGTGCGCCATCTTGTTGAAATGGTCCACTACGACAAAAATAGAATCTTTCGCTTTACATGTCTAGGCCAACCCTAAGATAAAGTCTATGTTAAGGTTAGCTCATGGTAAGGTAGGCGTTGATAAAGGCATATACTCTCCATAGGGCTCTCTCTTCCCCTTAGCATGCTTACATACTTCACAATGATCAACTACATTATGGACATCCTTGGCTAGACCTGGCCAGTAAAAATTCTCTTTCAACAGATTGGCTATCTTGACCTCTCTAAAGTCCCTTGAAAGTCCACCGCTGTGAGCTTCTCAGACTAATAGTTTACGTGTAGAGCAATTTGGAATACATAGCCTGTGGTCCTTGAATAGATAGCTATACTTGAGATAATATTCCTTGATAGCAATTCCGTCCTTGCACTGTTTTATGATAGGGTTAAAATGAGAATCATGAGCATACTGCTTGGCAATTAGCAAGAATCCCAATAATTTTGTCTACAAATTGGTCAGCAAGGTTTATCGTCGTGATTGAGTGTTGGCAACCACATTTGCACTTCCCTTCTTGTACCGAATGACTTACGAAAAACTCTTTACGAACTCCAACCACTTGGCTTGCCTCTTTGAAAGCTTGTTTTGACTTTCCAAATGTTTCAGAGACTTATAGTCTTTATAAATAATAAACACTTGACTAAAAAAAGGGAGTATAACTCCTTCTTGTACATGGAATAGTTTAAGGCTGGGGCACTTAATTTCTCATTGTTGTAAGCAATGAGCCGTCGTTCTTGCATTAGGATAGTGCCAATTCTAACTCTCGATGCATCACACTCCAGTTTGAAGGGCTTGTCAAAATCTAGAAGTGAAACGACAAGTACTGAGGTGAGCTTCTCCTTAATCTGCCTGAAGCTTCACTCAGCTCGATTGTTCCACCTAAACCCTTCATTCTTGCTTGTTAGCTCAGTCATTGGGGTAGCGATTGTGTTGAAGTCCTTAATAAATCGCCTATAGAAAGAAGCTAGGCTATAGAAACTTTGAACTTTAGTGACATTCTTCGGCGTTGGCCAATCTAGAACAGCTCAAATCTTCTCTTCACTTGCTCGAATTCCTTCCCTTGATACTACAAACCCTAAGAACATCACCTCTTATTGGCAGAACATGTATTTCTTTACATTCCCATATAACTTCTCAGCTTATGGAATTCTAAATACTTAGCGAAGATGTTGAACATGGTCATTCAAGCTGGCATTGTATACCAATATATCATCAAAGTACATAACTACACATCTTCTAAGAAGAGAGAGCATCATATGGTTCATTAACCATATGAATGTCTTCAACACATTAGTAAGTTTGAATGGCATAAGAAACCATTCATAGAGGTCGTACCTAGTCTTAAAGGCAGTCTTCCATTCATCACTCGACCTCATGCGAATTTGGTGGTAGCCACTCTATAGATCTATCTTTGAAAATATCTTTGCACCATGAAGCTCATCAACATGTCATTGAGCCTTAGCATTGGGTATTTATACTTGATAGTAATTCGGTTGATTACTCGGTTGTCGATGTACATGCGCTATGAACCATCCTTTTGGGGAACGAGTAGAGCTAGTACAATACAAGGGCTTATGCTCTTCTTTACATACCCTGGGACAATAAGTTCATCTACTTATCTTTTCAATTTGGCAATCTATTCAGGGTTCATCCTGTACACAGGTTGGTTTGGCAGGGCGGCATTAGGTTGTAGATTAATGCAGTGCTCTGTGCCTTGGATGGGTGGTAATCCTTTAGGTAGTTTTTTCGGAAACAGGTTGGAAAACTCATTCAACAAGCCTTGGATTTCTTCTAGAACATTTTGTAACTCCTTCATCTCCATCAGTTTCCTAACCAACAGGAACATTGCTTCATTGGATTTCTCAGCAGATCAGAGTTCTCTATGGCTCATTACTAAGACCTTTTTCTTGCTAGCTCATGTGAGCTGATTATGGGTTTTATTTACCTAGGACGAGGTTAGGAGTTATAACACTATCCTCCTTCCATCCTTAATAAAGGCATATGTGTTCTTATACCCATTGTACGTAACACATCGGTCGAACAACCAAGGTCGTTTAAGCAGCAAATGTGAAGATCCCATGGGGATAACATTGCACACTACTTCGTCCCTATATACATTTCCAATACTGAACGGCACAGTCACTTGTTCAGTCATGTGCAAAGCACCCTTCTTATGAAGTCAATGTAGCTTATAAGGTCAAGGATGCCTTGAGGTCAGTAGACCTAACCTCTGTACAAATGATTATGTAACCACATTAGTGCAACTTCCTCCATCCACTATGATTGTGCATAATTGGCTTTTGACGGTACACTTGGTATGGAATAAATTCTCTCCCTGGTCCTCTTTAGGGTTCGGTAAGGAACTCAAGACTCGTCTTAATACTAGGGTCATCACTTTCCTCGGTCATCATAGACATAAGTTTCTTCTTCCTCCTTGGTTTTTGCCTTTTGAACATCCTTCTCGACCTCAGGCTATCCACTACATCTCTTTGGAGCACCATAACACATCGGTTCGGACACTTAGCAGGCATATGTTTGATGCCTAAGCATTTAAAGCATTTTACCTTGCTAGACTTCTATTTAGAGGTTTGTCCTTTCTCATACATTCTTGAGGGTGGCTTAACCTCATCTCGGCCTGGCTACCCTACTCAACTATGCCGACCGACTTGGCTATCATTAGGTTGGTCATTCTTTTCCTTAGCTTAGTATGGTCTTTTAGGCTTGGCTTAAATTGGTTGGCATGGTACTAGGGCTTGGGAGAATGTTAGCCTAAGTCAGCTCGAAACATTTCTCCACTACGTTTTGACACTTTGCGCTATCTTGGTGGCCTCTTCCAAATTATAAAACCTCTGTACTTCCACGATATTGCGAATCTTTTACTTGAGCCTAGAAATGAATCTTAATATTGTATGGGCCTTTGGCTCTTCTACGGTCGGCTCGAATCACTAACATCTAGAACTCTTTTACATAGTTATCTATAGTTTAGCTTCCTTAGTGAAGCTCCTGTAACTTTGCAAATGTATCTTGTAAATAAGTCTTAGGCACAAATCTACCTCTTAACAGCCTTTTCATTTCATCCTATGTTCTAACATCTCGTCTTCCGTCTCTTGCCTTGGCTGCATTCAGATTCTTCCACCATATGGTGGCATACCCAATAAACTCCAATGTAGCAAGTTGGACCTTGACTGCATCTTCATATCCATAACATTCAAATACTTTCTCAACCTTCTCTTCCCACTCCAAATATTCATCTATATCTTCACTTCCACTAAAGGGCGGGATTTGCACCTTGACATCGTCCCCGTCCCTTTGCTTGGTAATAATCAATTTCTTCTTCATCATCAAACCCTTCAACATTTAGCTCCTCATCATCCTCCATGATCTCCTTTAACTCCAATCTTTGTCTAGCAACTCCTCCAGCTCGAAGAGGTCAAACTAGGTGAATGGTTTGACTGACTTAGCCATAGTGTCTCTTACGGGCATCATCCTAGGGATTTTGTTGCTATATGCCTTGAGGTTGTTGCCTATTAACTTGCATTGCAGTGACCAGATTCTCAATAAGGTTTCTGAGTTTGTTTAGTTTGTCATCAACGGATCTTGGGGTATTACTAACATTATGACCAAGAATAGGTTAAGCACCATTGCTCTAGTTACTAATGATACCTTGAATACTCAATTTTGACATAGTATAATACTTTTCGAACGGATTAACAAATTATTAACAATTGTAGTACCTAAAGTTACTTAAATAGAATAGAGATTAACTTGCTCTATTTTTACAATGAAAAATAGAGTAAGCATAAAGTATCAATAAAACTACACTTACGAACACAAAAGAATATTATAGTAACTATAGAAGGAAAACGGTAGCCACTAATAGTAAGGCGAGCCAAAACTTCACTACAACTTCATACACTCCCTCGCAGAACCATACTTTGATACCAATGAAGCTGATGTGTCTCCAGGGTTGGACACATGGAAAGGCACTACAATGAAGCGAATAGGAAAGAAATAAAGAAAAAGCTAGCAAAGTCAGATTAGCTACCGAATGAATATAACACATAACCCGTTCTTACTCGGCTAATAATCTACAATGAAGCCAAAACTTGAAAGTTAGATGATCTTTGGGTACAAGAAAGTGGGGGTTTATATATCCATTCACTAAGGTTGCTTTAGACGTATGAAAAGATAAAAGGGTATTTTATACTAGATTACATAAGACATACTGAAAGAGGTAAAAGAGAAAAGAAATATTTAGTATAGAAAAGAAAGAATCATTCTAGAACATTGTGTCAAAAGACACATGTTTCTTGGTGGTTAGACATCAGGGATATGATACAACATAAGCGGAAGTAGGAATGCATTACAGTCAGGGGTTGACCTAATCTGGATTAGGTCGAGAGTCAATCAATCTGGTTAGTTGAATTAGAGTCATGTACCAGGGTTGGTTGGAGATCTTGGCTTGGCTAGCCTTTCCTAGGGTACATTGTGAATAAAGAGGGAGAACTTAGTAAGATGTTTTGGTCATGTTTGACTTGTCAGCTTGAGTATGCTTGTTTCAAAGATATCATTGCTGTTGATTCCACATGTTGATCAAATAAGTATTTAATGCTGTTGGTAATATGGTTATCATTAACCATCACTACTAGACTTACATCTTCGGCAATGCATTATTAGATGACGAGATGGAAGAGGTATGTAGTTGGTTGTTTAATGTTTTTTTGCATGCAATAAAATGAAAAAGGCCTATGTCTATTAACATAGAGGGGGATAGGGTAATGCAGGCAGCCATTATTTCTATTTGTCCTTAAGTACAACACTGCATTTGTTCATGGCACCTTGAGAGGAATGTAGCGTCTCATGTTCATAGCGACGAGTTCAATCGAGCTTTTAAGAGGTGCATGTTTGATATAGAATCTATCGATGAATTTAAAGCAGCTTGGGCAGCTGTCTTAGATAAGCATGAGCTTAAAGGAAATGAATAGGTTGAAGAATTGTACTAGAAGCAATTCTCTTGGACACATGCATATTTGAGGGGACATTTTTAGGTGTTTATGTAGAGTATGCAAAGATATGAGGGGATTTACTCATTTATAAAGGGAAACTGTTTTGTTTCTCATAAGTATTGGATGTACTAAGTAGTTTAGCACTTCGAAAGGGTGTAATCTAGTTTGAGACATGCATAACTGAAGGCCAAACTATGAAAGCGCACATACAAAACTAGTTGTATGTACTGTGCTCCAAATTTTTGAAAACCATGTGGGTTCCATACACATGAGGGCATCCTTTCAAAGAGCGAGGTTAGAGATTGAGCGAGAGACGTTATAGATACCACACCTTTGTAATGAAAGTGAGCCTAAGGTGACCATCTTCACTCTATGCCGTTATGATCACCCCTTCAAACTCATAAGGGTGACATTAAAAAATTTAGACCAATCCATCAACTATGAATGTCGACGCTACAAGGCTATTAGATTTCCTTGTAACCATGACTTTTATGTGGCTAAATTAGAGTTGTTGAATAATATCCTTTAGAATCTCATATCATAAAGGTGGACTAAGTTAACAAAGACCATTCATGGAAGTGATGGGGCCGTATAGGGTAGTAAAGATATAATCATGACAAAACAAGTCCGATATGGTGCATTGTCAATTACTAGTGAAGCTATCTATCATTTGGGGTCCAAATCGGAGACAACCTTTTCTAAAGTAATGAATGAGATTGCGTGCCTGACTTACGAGATGCAAAAAGCTTCAGATGATGTAGATGCCATCCTAACACTTGATGGTAGGACATATCGTAAGACTCTTTCATCTTATGTTGTATTGTATTTGTGTTTTGATACTATATGCTGATGATTTCACTATGTTGTATAGGTAGGATTAAGGACCTAAAAGTTAAGGGATGTCTTAGTCAATAATCAAAGTATTTAAGAAAATAGGTTCGATGCAGCCTGTACAAGCAGGAGGAACATAATTGCGTACGTTGTCCAAGGAATCTTAGGAATGCTGGTCAAAACAATAACACATTTGTAAAATAGGTAGTAAATTTGGATAGTCCTTTTAAAGAAAACATTGCAGCATGCTTTAGATCATGTAACTCAGCCTAGGAGAATCAGCCATTGTCAATTTTTGGCCAAAACAAAAACAATATTGATCCTTGCAATAATAACATGTCTTTTGCCTTTGATTAAGTGTTTGAATATTACAAATTCATTTAAAAGGCCGCTTAGAGCAAATGTAGTCCAATTTTGCTGTACAAAGAATCATTCTTACAGTAGATATACATTTGAAGTTTCCTTACAGCCCACTCGTACTTTTGAATGTCATTGTTCTATCACATTGTATGCTATAATCATGATCATGTCTGCTTATGAATGTTTAAATAGGGAAGTGATGATCTGCATTAAACTATTGAAAGTTACCCTCAATACTGTTGATAGTTGAATTATTGCAACTACATTATTGATAGAAAATCATCATTGTCAACAGTTTGATACTCTTAGAAATTTACTATATTTGATATTGTTTTACTACAAAGGAATGTTTATAATTGTAGGAAATAGTTGAGTTACCATGATGGAGCATGTATTGTTGATAGTCTTGATGTGTTTGTCAATAGTCTCTAACTTTAGAAAATTATTTAAATTTACCTTATTGTCGACAAACAAGAAAAATTGTCAATATTATTTGCACTGCAACCACATTCTTGGTAGTAACTTATCATTGTTGATAGTGTCTAACTCTTAAAAATTAGTTAAATTGACCTTACTATTGATAGACAAGAAAAACTATCGATAGTGTTGGCATTGTAACCACATTGTCAACAACAACTTATCACTGTCGATAGTGTCTAACTCTAGAAAATTATTTAAATCGACCTTACTATCAATAGAATATTGGAATTGTCAACAACTATGTCATTTATCATATGTAATATAAATTTACCATGAAGGATCATTTATAACTATAATGGAGTGTTATTTTACCATGAGAGAGTGTGAACTATCAACAATGTATTTGTTACTGTTGATAGTAATGTCAACAACTGGCAAAAAAAAAAAAAAAAAACCTTAATAACCCTTAGTAGATAAACTCAAGGATAAAATAAACCCTACACCTAAAATACTTTCGATAGCTCCATACATCCTAATACATACAACACCACAAATAAAACCTTAGTGTAGATTACTTTCAACAACACTTGACTTCACGAATGGCCCTTTGCACTACCAACAAGAAGAGTAAGCGAATGAAGGAAGAGGAAGAGATATTAAAACGGCAGAACAACGAGATCTACCTGACATATTTCCCCTTTGAAGCCTACTAGCTAAGGTACATAGAGTTTTTTTATGATTGTAGTATAGATTATAATCGTAAGTTCCTACAAGCTTTCGTTAGAGAAATTTATTCTTTGTTTTACCAAGGTTTAGAAATTAATGGTGCAATTCATATGCTTAAGATGATGAATTAACCTGTGTATCTATGTTTAGTTTGGAATTTCTACTCAAATAGGATGTTTGATAATATAATGATCGATTTATAGGACCTTAATACTATAGTTACTGAATTCTGAACATTTATGCAAGGAATCCTTATTACTATTAATCCTGATATATTTTCAAATGCATTGCGGGTTAAGTATGGAGAATAAAAAATGCCTTACAAATAAAGTTAAGATGGCAGCAGTGTTTGTGCAATGTTATATGTTGATTTGGATGGGATGAATAGCAACAACTGGTGAAGTGTTATGGAGTCTGGAGGAACAAAGTGCTTGAATGGCCCCATAGGATTCTTCATCTCATAATATGCTACCATGTGAATAGCCATTTTGGAGATCGTGCCAGTTTATATGTGGAGGACTTGTGGCTAATGGGAGAAATCCTAAGTGGCTAAAAGATTGATATAGGCTATTGGATGATCTATAAGATTAAGAAGGCATTGTCGAATAGGAGAGCGACATTGCGTTATGCAAGATTGCTTTCTCATTTTTCAAAAGACAAAAACCTATAAGTAAAGATGAGCCTAGTGAAGAAAAACATCATAAGTTGATTGATAGGTCAACTCTTGTGAGGTAAGGCTATCGAGAAGATTGAAACAAAATATAGATTTCTAACGAACAACTTACGGACAGTGTAGAACCATCAAATGACGAGGATGAAGAAGATGAGGAGAGTGAGAGTGTAACTCCATTAGAGGAACAAGTGGAAAACCTTATTTGGTAAGTCAACAGCCTGGAGATATTTGTTACAGGTTTTTAGGGGGAAGTCCTCCAAGTTAGAGATACACAGGATATTGGATTCGCTGGCTTGTATAAACATTTTGGCATGTTTTGGCCACTATAACCATCATCATCTAATCCATTAGCTTAGCAAGATGATCAGGATTGATAATGGATGTACTTGAAGGTAATATGCTCAATATTATCGGCTGTAATCTGATTCATGTATTATTATTGGACTTACACTACTTTTTTCATTTTATAGGGTTGAATGTATTTTTGGCAATGTTAAAGGATCATGTTTCAATCTTTATCATGTAATGTTTAATGTATTTATAAGGACCATGTTCCAGTTTGATCATGTATTGTTGTAATAATTATGATTTAGGATCAAGTTTTGGAATAGGAATTACTTTGAAATTGTGGTCTTGGGTTTGGTTTCCAAATTTGCTAGCATGTGTGTACTTCATATAAGATGGTATTTTCTTGAGAATTCTGCAAAATGTCTAATATTAGTAGTCTTACCTTCGTATTGTGATTAATATAAATCCATAGCCATTTGATCAAGAAAATTTAAATTAGACTCAACAATATTTGTGGGCATATATCAATAGATGATATATTTCAAGCTACCAGTTCTTTATTTGTTTTTTCTAGTTTAGTTAGTTTTGTAAGATTTGCTAATGTATCCATACAAAAACAAAAGTTGTGATATCTTATTATCTTTAAAAGTAAGTCTATCATCTAAATCAATATAAAAAACTTAGATGCTGAAACAATTGAAAATATTGACACACTACAATCAAATTGTCAATAGTCAAATCTTGTTACTATTGACAGTTTGTTTATTGAAAAAAACTATCGACAGTATATCGGTTCTTATCGAAAGTACGTTAGTCTCAGAAATAGTTGAGTAGACTATACTATTGATAGAAATTTGGGATTACCAACAATATATTATTCTTGGTAAAATCGACATTTTTTACAATAAAATGAGCATTCTTTATGATATTGTTAGTTTTGGAGTAAGATAAAACGATATTCCTTTATGGTAAAACTAACTTCCTCTACAGTAAAGTGAGCTTCCTCTATGGTAAAAATAGTTTTGGAGTATGGTAAAATTTGATTCTATTATAGTAAAATTGACTTCCTTTATGGAAAAATGAGCTTTCTATATGGTATTAGTAATTATCTATGGTAAAATTGACTTCTTTTATAGTAAATGACCTTCCTCTACGGTAATAGTAGTTTTGAAGCATAGTAAAATGGGGTGGTTCCTTTCAATCAAATTGACTTCTTTTACAGTAAAATGATCTTTCTCTATTGTAATAGTAGTTTTGAAGCATGGTAAAATAGGGTTCTTTTATAGTAAGATTAACTTTCTTTATGGTAAAATGCCTTTGCTCTATGGTATTAGTAGTTTTGGAGCATAGTAATGGTAATACTGACTTCCTTTATGATAAAATGATTTTCTTCTATGGTATTAGTAGTTTTGAAGCATGGTAAAATGAGATTTCTTTACGGTAAATTGACTTTCTTTATGGTAAAATTGAATTTCTTTACAATAAAATAAACTTTATCTACGGTATTAGTAATTTTAGAGTATGGTAAAATAGGGTTCTTTTACGGTAAAATTGACTTCTTTTACGGTAAAATTTATAATATTAGTAGGTTTGGGGCATGGTAAAATTGATTTCCTTTATGGTAACATAAGTTTCCTATGCAATATAAGTTATTTTGGAGCATACTAATATTGGATTCCTTTGCAATAAATTAAGTTTCCTTTGTGAAAAAAAAAAAAAAATCTTCCTATATGATATAAGTAGTTTTAAAGCATGGTAAAATGGGGATCATTTACTGTAATTGATTGAATATGTTCACTTGATACTGTTGATAGAAATATTACACTGTCAATAGTATTCGACACTCGGAATATAAATATTTTACAATATTGTTGACAGAATCTCACAAATTATGGACACTATAGTGTAGTTTTTAGTTGTTACATAAAAACAGTATAATAAAGGGTTTATACATAACATTGCTTGGTTTTGACATATAATATTACTATTCTTTACCAAAAAAAAAAATTGTGCTTCCCTTAACTATTTATAATATTTATACAAAAATGGACAAATAACATCATTTTGCAATAATACAGTTAGGTTATATTCTTTTGGATTGTATCGAGTCTTAACTTCTTTTGTCTTCTCATAATGCTCATACACTAATTTGATTGTCTTAGCCCTCCTTGTTTTTAATTTGCATTTAACTGGCTACAATAAGAGTTCAATCGATCCTTGAGGATTGCAATTTGCGGAACAACACAAGGACATTTAGCAAGAGAATAAACGAGATGACGTTCAGGTTTACAAAAAGGTTAATAAGTATAAAAACAATAGAGTTTTACATTTTCTTTAGTCTTAGAGGTTTGACCTTCAAATTTCAGACACTTACGAATGTATACACCACAGTTGGAACTATAGTACGCGAAACATGTTGCTATTATTGAAACTTTGAATTATATTAAATAAGCGTGTTAAAAAGTAAGAGCATTACCCATCACTCGTATTTGGTTGTTGTAGCACTTTATTGTTTATTTGAATTAGCCAATCGAAAATGACTTTATCAAATGGACTAACATACTCATCTGTAAATTCTTGTAGGCAGAATACGGTATCCACGATTCTAACTTACCAAATTGTCATCACCAAGTAGTCATAGGTTGCTTCCAACTATGGTAGCATCCAATCTATTTAGAGAGGATAGGAAAACAACTTTCCATTGTCTTCACATCACTTTTGTGCTTATTGTATAGTGTTATGTGCATGCTATTGTATACCATGATGGTCTCTTGAGTAATTTATAGCTCAATCAAATACTAATTTTCTTTTGTTGGATTCATTGGTATGAAGACCTACATTAAATAATTGTCCCAACACTTAAATTAAAACAAATGTTATGTGAAACAGTAAAGATCAAAGGAGTACATAGCCTCTCACATTGATTTGTTTTACTTAAGAAGACTTTGTTGATGTGTAAGATGTCACAGAAGGAAATTGGTTCTATTGTTCCTGTGAAGACATATGCTTACATATAATATTATTAGATCGATTCGTTAGGAAAAGTTTCATGAAATAGTAATAACATAACAATGAGTCCTTACCACAAAATTGTAGGGAAAAAACTGTCTTCCTCTTTGTCTCGTCACTCCATATTGAATGGTTCTAATTTCGAATCATTATGTCGATAACCCTATTACACAACCACCTTATAAGTCTCAGTAAGTATGGATTTGATTAAGTTAGAATGACAAGACGATCGAATTGCACCAGTGTTTCACTGCATATGGTAAAAACATATGTTACAACATGCTACTCTCATAATAAATTCAAACTATATATTTTATGATAATTGATCTTACTCTTTATCAATCTTGGTATCAAATATATGGTTAGTTATCCACACATTTTCATGGAGCATGGAAATCAAGCAACCTTCATCTTTCTTCAGTATGTACTCCTTAATGTACTAATTTACATGTAAACTAATGTGAAAAATTGGAACAAATACCATGTTTGATAAAAAAGAGAGTAGAAGAGAAAGAAAAGAATCAAACACCATATAAAAGATTACTAATTAATGTCAGTAGTGGTATTAGTTTTTTCTTCTTGTTTGTCATTGTCAATTTTAAGTAAGGAGACACTTGATATTGTGATGACCTCCTCCCTTTCCTCACATCTAGGTTGTGTAGTGAAATGAGTGAGACAACGACTTTTTGATGAGATGACCATGATTTGTTTGACTTCATTCTTCTTGCCATGCACAAAACTATGTTCAGCTTCATCCTAAAAGCCAATAGAAAGGTAAGTAAGAAAATCAATTACAATTCATTAGCATCAAGGATTTAAGTTAAAATAAATAGTTACTAGTGGTTGTTTGGGATCATTTTCATCATAATTGGGGGACATCTCTTGCAAAAGGTTGATTGGTTGGGGATCATTCTCATCAAAATTAGGTGATATCTCTAATAGAGGCTTAACATTCATTCATCCATCATCTTTCGAGCTAGGGTCATGGAGAGAAGGCAAATCTCTACCAAAGTTCTCATTCTTATCTTGCTCATCAGTTGGACCTTTGGATGGTTACTTAAAGGGAAAAACCTTATTCATCAAGTCCTTCAATTGATTCTTCATGGATATTAGAAATGGGGTACCCCCCGTAATCTTTTGGACTTCTTCCTTCGATTCTTATTGTCGTTTCAATAAGAGATCTATTTTCTCTTCCAATACCTACAAAAATCACATTAACATAACATATACGTCAATTAATAATATAAACAAGATTGTCAACTGTAATAAGAAAGAAAAAGTTTGACCTTAAGCCTTAATCTCCCTAGCATGGGCAATCTTTCTTCAGGTAATGGTTTAAGTGGATTCCACATAACCACTTGTCAAATGGAACAATGGTTACAATGGTACAAAAGACCCTAAAAGCATTCACAATTGAAGTATTATAAAACTTAAATAGCTTACCAAATCCCTTGGGATCTTGTTCAACTTTTGTATAACTTTCCTCACTTTTTCTTTACTTTAAGTCTTCAACTAGGGTGAGGCCTGTATCGAGCTATCGACTATCGCCTAGCCCAACACACACTTGTCAATAAAGTATAGCCACAGGAAACAAAATGTGGAAAATAGTCATAAATCAAATACGTCTCATAGGTGATATAATATATTGAATAACTATATTAGATAGCAATGAATCGCATGTTATTGAATAAAAGTAAGGATTATTAACGATAAAAAATGTACCATGGGGAATAGGATGCAACCTCACATATAACTTGAACCAGTCATCTTACAATTTAAAATACTATCTTGCATTTTTTGCAGAATGTACTTTTCCTAGATATATCATGGTAGGTTACTTGCATTAGCTACCATTGTCAAATACTCTCTAACCACTATCACATCAGATTGTAGGGCAAGTAACTTACCAAGTACCATATCACAAATAATTACTTAAAATAGTCATTAGCTACCTAAACTTTTTGCAAACTTTCCTCAAGGACGGTTAACTTAGCATCTTCCTTCAACTCTAACCTACTCTTCACACTAGTTAATAGCTCATCCTTAGCATTTGTTAGTACATCTTTACTTTTATTGCTCAGACCAAGAATATTTTCCACATCAAGAGGACTAATAGGAAAACTTATCCTAGTTATGTCTAGAATACAACTCTCCAAATTGAAGCTCTCAATCAGCTATAAACATAAATCTCCATTCATCTTACCACAATTCAACTCTAAAAGGCTACCAAGTTCTACCTCGCTCACTGCATCTTTTTTTGCATTAGAAAAGGGCGAAAGGACTTTGTAACATGGTTTGGTTAACATCTCGTTTGGTACTATAAAAAAATAACTAATACAAAATAAGTATTAAAAAGGATAACAAAATCTCAAGTTAATAATTTTGATTACCCATCTAATCCTATTAGCTTCTTATCACCTTAAGATTCCTCCTTCTGATTTCGATACTCTTTCGAGCTATTAATCTACCTTTTTTTGTATTTCCTCTTTTCTTCAGGAGGAAGAGTACACTACTTTTCAACTCTCTTTGCAATCTTCTAAAAAGAAAGATAAACATAATCATATAAGAGTAACCTAAAACTATTTTAAGCTAACCAAAATGTAAAAAATAAAATCATTACTAACCTCCCCCTTAACCAGATGTTCATCTACCTTTAGCTTCTTACTTTTGTCTTGCTTATGTAAGGATAAACCAGGGAAGCAAAATGATGACATTCCAATACTAATAAAAGTATCAACAATACAATTGAAAAAGAAAAAGGAGATCTTGAGTCGTAGAAGTAATGCATGTATGATGTCATCAGTCACTTCATCTTACTTCCTCCCAAAAATCATAAACTTGTATGATTTTCATAAAATTACATTTTAATAGGGTTATGAAAATTAGATAGTTATGTGTAGCAATATAATTGTTGGCAAAATCTGTCTATCAGTTAACATATTAGAAAACATTGTTGATAGTAACAATGAACTATCGATAGTGATAAGGATGCAAAAGCTCCCTTAGTTTTATCTGTCAACAATTACAGGGCTTTTGTATTCTCATTAATTGTCGACAGATCCATGTAATTGTCAATAGTGGAATGTTAAAACGCAACACATTCTTATTCTTTGTTGACATGTGATTCTTACTGTCAATAGTTAGTATTAAGGGAATGTTGTAACTGTGATTTCCTATTGATAGTGATATTAAATTGTCGATAAGAATTCAAAGTTACAGCATTCCCTCCCCTACTAATTGTCGATTGTAATCTACAAGTATATCGATAGAGAATGTTGAAGATGTAGTTTTTTCAAGATTGTAGAAACCTTAATCACTCACTTTAAGCATTTGCAACAACAATATGGGATAATTAGGGTAGATACTTCACTATAACTAGATTATATGAAAAAATTTCATGAAAACCATAGAACTACTATCAACGGTTGAATCAAATATCTAAAACCCTAAACCTTAAGAAAAAAAAAAGAAGAAACTTCATGGAACAAGAAGGAAATAGAATGAAAAAACATACTTAGATGAAGAATTGTACGATAATGTTGTTGATGAAAGCAAGATTTTACTATGGTTAAGTTATTTTTACTATGAAATGACTTCTTCTTACTTTGAGAGAGTGAAGATAATGGTTTATATTTTAGTTTTGTAAATTCTATTTCATTTGCTTTTTCTTTTATTATTTAATATTATTTAATAATTGGTCTTTCTATTTTTAATTCATAAATGATAATAACTTGTTGTTTAGGTAACAAGTTAACTCATTTTAATGGGATGGATGGCGTAGATTAAAACAATTCTAATCAATGGTTTATATTGTTCAGCATTACAATAACACTGGATTGCCAACGTTACTGTAGAAACCCCTTTATTTTAATTATAGATTATTTGTGTGTGCTCTCATGCTGTGTATGCAAAAATAAAATAAAATGTATTTCATATTATCATAAATGCTAGTATTTGATTTTCATTTTTTTCTTTTTCCTTCGATGCAAGTTTCTAAGAGAGAGAAGAAGAGGTTGGAGAAAATTTTTTTTATTGCACATTTAACAATTGTTATATTAAAAGATGAAATTTAAATTAGTTTTGTGAATTGGAAAAATAAATTGTAGGATATAAGGGTAGGTGCAGTTTGATTCGATACGGTTCATTCCCCCTAACTAAATCGAATCAAATATAATGGTTCAGTTTTTTCTAGAAACGAACATAATCATACGGTTTGGTTCATAAATTTTTTGAACCTGATTAAAACCTATTTGATTTGATTTAAACGATTTAGTCCATTTTGATCCACTATTCGAATTATTTATGTCAAATTTTTACTAAATATTTTTATCTTTAATAACATATTTTCCTTTTCGTTAAACTTTTATATATTTCCAATTTATTTTTCACACATTTATCATATATAATGATATTTAACAAAAAATTGTATAAGATTTTAGTAAACCCAACTTTATTAAATGAAAATAAGATACTTTATTCCAATAAATAACAATGAAGGGGAAGAAGTAGAGTTATCCATCTAAAAGTGATATAAAAAAAAAAAAACAAAAGAAACGTACCAAAGATTGGAAAAGAGATGAAATAAATGTAAAAAATATCACGATCAGATCCTTGATTTGAAAATATATAAAAATAGGGTAATTTAGAAAGTAAAACTTTCAAATGTGAACTTTTAGATGGAACTTACTTAACTTAAATTTAATAATTGGCCTAGAAATAAGATAAAGAATAACGAGATAAGAAAAATTTGGTAAAATCAATGAATATTGATGGAAAAAAAAATATAAAAAAGCATAAAATAATTACATGAATTTTTTTGTTCAATCAAATGGTTCGGTTTGGTTAGCTTTCTCTAATTGAATTGCGAACCATTGATATATAATTGAACCATTCCATGAACCAAATGATTCATAAAAAAACCACTTTTTCGATGAGATTTACAGTTCAATTCACAATTCACAATTTTTTGGCCTACCTTAGTAGGATAAGAGTAGATGGAACAACAATTGAAATGAATGATATATAGGATGCTGAATAATAGTAGTTAAATTAAAATACAAAACCATAAAGATACTAATGTTTGGTAGTTACAAGTAGTTATTAAAGTCTTAGGCTTTAATAAGATAGATATAGTCTCTTATATTTGCTCTATAGATATAGTTTTTGTTTTTGAAATTCAATTTTTTAATCTAAATTTTTAAAAATATGTTCTTTTTTTCCAATACCTAACCATTTTATCTTTTAAAGGATGTAATAAAAAGTGCATCTAAGAGTTGTTTAACTAATTTTGTAAAGCTCGGTTTTAAGAAAATTAAAAAGAAAAAAGGGAAGGAAATAAAAATAATAAAATAAAGACTTAGAGACATGGTATGGCGTGTAATATATTTTTAGTGTCAGGAGCAAAATTGTCCAATAGAAATTTTAGAACGTATGTCTTCCCTCTATGTTTCTTTTCTCCCCCACTTTCCCACAACTAAATGATATAGTTTCCTTATGTGTGCCATATTAGAAAACTTAAGGAAAAACCCTCAAGAATACCTATAGGTTTAAATTTGAAGAGTTAAAGGGTGAAAGTCGGAGCAAAGTGTGAGTTTTCAAAAGGGGATAATGATAAGTAGATAAGCTACTGCTTATCTATTGAAGGAATTTATTTTTCTCTTGTTTAAGCATGAGAAACTCAACAAAATCCTTACAAATGAGACATACAAGAATCGTTGATTAGAGTGTTATCGCTTCAAGAAACGAAAATTAAGTTTCCTTAAAACCCTCACTTCGTTCAAAAATTATTCTTGTTTTGTGTATGGGGTTGAGGGTTGGCTGAGATTAGTTCACGATTTTTGTTGTGTGGGTTGTTTGGACGGTGTTGAAGGCTGTTGAAAGAATACATAAGGGTAGAGGAGACCTCATAATCGCAGTTAGGCATCGAGGTTAGGGTGGGAGAGTTTTAGGGAAGGAAATCACTCAACATAGTCAGTAGAAATCTACATACTGTACCTAGTGTTTAACCCTACTAAGCTTAGTGTCAGGATGCTTAACCCCCTAAAAACTCACAAAATGTGAGTTTGGGTTGGCGTCCGGATGCTAGTCAACCTAGTACAGTAGTATGCAGAACGTTTCTAATTCTTAAGTCGTGACTTTTCTAACCTTTTTTTTTCAATCAAAACCCTTTCTAACATGTTTTTAAACAAGTTTGTTAAACCAAAATATCAATCAAGGTTCATTTTCTTAAGAATTACATCAAGGGTACTTGTAAGATCCCATGGCTTAGTTGAGGGGTCAGGGTATATGGCTATTTAGTGACTTTTATAAGCAAGTTTAGGGGTTGAGGTATTGTTTTGGTGTTGATTCAGGTTGTAGGACACCTAGACACTTATTGGTTGTGATTGAGGTTTCAAGTACGAGATACATGGTTATTGGTTGTATGTGCTAGGCTAGCACTTTAAAACATACTTAACTAAACTCGGACCTTAATTGATTTTTGTTACTTGTGCTTGGCTTCAACCACTTACTAGTCGAGTCTAAAGGTATTAGTGAGCCACTTGGCGATCTTTGTATGACGCTGTCTCGAGTAGAGTCCTACATTGAAAGGACCTAAGTAGATTTTAGGTTGGTGATCGGTTACTTAGGTAGTAGGGATGTCCCAATACTAACACTTATGTATTATTCATATTACTTGTATAGGGGTCATGAGCTATCTTAAATCTTGAGATGCTAAGACAATGATGTTTGAAGGACTGATTAATAAAGAACCGGTATGTATTGCATATTTAGTGATATTTTTTTATGCATGTGTTTTGTTAACTGCTTGATCATTCTCATGTACTTGCGATATCTTGTACTAGGCATATCTCACTCTTTAAGGACTTTGTTTTTCAGCTACAGGTTTAGGTACAATTGATTATGTGAAGTATTATGATGACGTAGGATGTGACCACTAATTAAGGATGAGGATGAGGACGAGGACTATTACTACTTCAGTGGTTGGTCGAGATACAAATAAATGCTAGGCTTGGATTATGTGGCATTGATACTCTATTTAAGGTTTATGATTATGGTGTATTTGGTTATTTTATGTTAATGGTTAGAGCGGAGAGACTCCTTAGGAAAGAGATATTAATAGTTGTAGTTATATTGAGTTGTAAGCTCTTTATTTTTAGTTATATAGGTTATGTTGTGTATTAATTATAATTGGCAAATTGTGTGGTTTATTATGTCACAGTTGTAAATTAAAGAGATTATTTATTGTAATAGTTGGTAGATTTGTATTTAATTGTGGAATTTAAATACATTATAGGTTTTTAGATGCCTTAATGTATCAACTATTAGGGTTAGCATGTGGCAAGCTATATTGGGGTGTTACAATTTTATCAATAGGTAAAATAGAAAACAGGTTTACAAACACATCTTTAAAGATTTAAGATTTCAAAGACGAGGAATTTAAGGATAAACAAAGTAAATATAAAGATGTCCTTTATAGTTTTTTATTTTATTTTTTTTTACATCTATTAGAAGTTATGCTTAATAAAGAGTTAAAAAAAAATTATATAAAGAGCCATTAGTAGAGCTAACACATTGTATTATTATATTACCACTTCTCATTCAAGTAGCAAATCATGTCAACTATTTTTAAAAAATTCTAACCAAATTGTTGACATAAATATATTTGAACTTTACATATTGAAATGTAACATCTCCTCATTATTAAAATAGATTATGTTAATGATTTTGCAGAGGTGAATTTCTAATATATGTTGTTACATGTTTATTATATCGAGATCACATTACACGTGACCTCAAAAGAGTGATGTGGAAATAGCACTTGAAATGATTACTTGAAGAGGAGTAGTTGAGAGGAGGAATGGACATTCTAAATGGTTGATATATGCTAGTATAAGGTAAAGAAACTTTTGAATATCGACCTTATTGTTTTTCACTCGTTGTTTATTTGAATCTTATTTCATCCTTAAGATCAAAGGTTTCACATTCTTTTCTTCTTTCTTTAATCTTTGAAGTTTGTAAAAGTGTCCAATGTGTGAAGGTATGACCTAATATATATAGATTCTTAGGCTCAATGAGATCCATTAAGTCATTTAAACCATGGACGGATGACATCAAAGTTAATCATTTCAATGTTATCCTTAATGAGTTTGCTATGTGCCATCTTTATTAAGTTCATGGCCTAGTCTAAAAAGAGATTAAGAGTGCCCAAATCGGTTCAATTATCTTTATTTCAAACTTACTAAGCTAAATTAGACTAAATTAATTTATATATCAATTGAACTTCATAAATATTATCACTTAACCCAAAGAGTCAACGCTTAATTAATAGAGAGCTTAGTTAAATACTTTAATATAGGCACTTATTAAACTAAGGAAAAAATATCTTCCCCTTACATTGAATATACACCTTATCATCATGAAAAGTTATTTTATTTTATACTTTTAGTTTTGGATTTCTCAATAATTGATTATAACATATTCATTTACCTTTTATTAAAAGAATTATAATCTAAAATAGGAAGAAGAACACACGCAACATAAAGCTAGTTTTGAGTGGGGTAGGTGTATGACATAAGGTCCTTTTTTTATCCTAATCTATAAATATATGTTTCAAGTTTTGAAATCGGAACTTATCTTATAACTTATGAATTATTTTGAAAATTGTATCCTATGAAATCTATAGAGTATAAAGTACTCTAGAAAATTTGAAAAGTACTAAATTTTTTAGATAAATTTCACAATAACCCGTCAATATTTTCAAAATTGTATAACTAGTACATTTATTAATTTATCATGTGATACTATCACAAAATTATCATCTATCACAAAATTTAGGTCCATTGGTTTAAAATAAATATAAACTCTAAATCTATTCCAATTCTTAAAATTTTTAAATTGTATTGGAGAAAGCAACGTGGGCTAAGAACGAAGCACATACTTGACATACAAAAATCACGAAATCTTAATTAACATTACATAAACTATATGGACAAAAGAAATCGATCCACTGATTTACTTTACCCGGTAAAATTTCACCATTCCTAGTTTTTTGTGCGCGAATTTACTATCTGAAGTCATGTATAGTTGATAAAATAAACAATATAACAAAAGAATTCCCCACATGAAAATAAATGAGACTAGTAGGGATAATAGGGCATCCTAAAACATGTATTCTATATTCTTAAGATATATGGTTCCAAGGTAGGTATGGGTTAAAAAAAAATGCTATACCCATATCTTGCTTTGGGAGCACCTTCAATAAATTTTGTATGTAAAACCTATCATATAACTTTTATTTCATGTTTAATATGCATGAATTTTTCAGAATAAAAGGAACAGTAATGAAATAAAATGATCAATTTATTCTTATATTTGTAAACATTAATAAAATCATTGATTCCATTTTGATAATATGTTTGGTTTTAGCGTATAGAATAAAATGCATTTATAATAATTTATATCCAAAGTTCCTCAAATGTTGGAGGCTTTATTACGCATTATATATTGTATATTATTATTTACATATCGGTATATTAAAGTATAGATACATGTATAATGTAATATATCATAGTTATTAATATAATAATGTATTACATATTTAAATATAAAAATATAGTAGATATATAATATATACTATCACAAAATATAGTAAATATATGCTATATGGAATTGCCTATATGATGAGGACATCGACCATAGAAAATGTACACGACTAGGAAAAGAAGATTCACGCCTTGTATTTATTGGAGTCCATGTTGCACATGCCGTGTGCTACATGTACACGCCATGTGAAGCAAAGCAGACCCATACGTGATGTGTCCACACGCCGTGTAGATCGTTGACACGCTGTGTATATGCCTTTTCCATGCTATGATGTATTTTCAGTTTTTATTTTACGATATTGCCATTAGGTTAAGGTATCTTCTTACTAGCATTTAAGGACTTATTCTCCATTGTAACAAAAGACAAGTTGTTTTCAGTATTCCCTTTTTTGTGGTTGTGAACCTTGGTTGTTATTAGTAGAATTCATTGAGAAGGATTTCTCTTGAAATCTCTTATTTGATAATTGGATTATATAGCGACTACATTGAGTAATACTGGTTATTGATTTTTATTCTCATGAGTTTACCGAAAGAGAATTCAGTAATTCCCGTTTTAATTATAAATTGATCTGTCAATGATAATTATCCATATCTTTTTATTTCCTTATTTCATTACATCACAAAAACCCCTTAGAAAATATATTTCTTTTGATTGTATTATCCAAAAAAAAAAAAAAAAACTCAAAAAGATCTCTTCTTTACATTGCTACATGTTATAGATAGTGATTTGTGACTTCCCTATAGTCCGGGCCACATCATATTTTTGGTATGAGAGGTTGGGTTCGTTGTGCTTTGCTATGGTAAGTCAGATCTCTCGATTCAATCTTTGAAATTTTAGGAGAATTTGCGAAGCTGGGGTTTAGTTTTGTTGGGTTGTTGAGGTTTTATCTTCAAGTTCTCAAGTTCTTCATGGAGCATCATTGGAATAGTCCATGTGGCAAGGAATGAAAGAAAGAAAGGAATAGTATATAGATAATTTCTAATTAGTGGGATAGAATAGGATCACAATTCTATTTTTTTAAAGGTGAAACCAAGGCCCTAGAAACTGAATCGTTGATTCATAAAAATTTCATTTAAACATAAAAAAACAAAATGAAACGCAAAATTGTAACTCTGTTTTATTCAATCCCAATGTATCAAATGCGCCATTAATATCCAATCAAAACTATGCCATTAAAAAAGGTTAGAGTGAAAAATTGGTTTTAACAGAGTTATCCAGTTACTCCTAGTAGTAGGAAAAAGAAAACATTATTTCTAATATGCATTTATCTCGCTAATGATAAGGAGAAAAACTCGCTTCCTTGGACTTGGATCTTCCAATTTCTTCCTTAGATTTATCCGAACGAACGACATTAGACCTTCTTCGTCTTTGATGGTGTGGCAATTAGGACGGGGCCTGTATGGGTCCAAACTTCGGGAATATCTACTGAGAGATAAAATGGAGACTCCATTTCCAATATGCATTTGTCGAGTCATAAGGTCATTAAATAAATTAAGTGAATTTGCCGATCATTTTGATAATTAATAAATAAAATAATCAAGTCATGCATAAATTGGGCGAAAAGAAAAAGGGCCATACGAAAAGGTAAAATTCCGGTCCTTATGGATCGGGCACTGGTAATTAATTTTTTTTTTTCCTACATATGCGTATAATATTATATATATCCACATACAATAGATTAAAAGATAAAAAAAGCCTGCAACTGCAACAACACTGCTATAGGAAGGGCAAGTTCAATTCTCCCTCCTCTAAAGTTGTAGTATGTACTATATATATATATATATATATATATATATTTTAAAGAAAGAGATCTATGCTTATGTTAATACTTATAAGTAGAATTGTACGTGTGCCTCGTTGTAGTTTGATTAGGACAATCAAGCGCCAAACCCTTTGTGCTTGAGCTAATAGAAGTTTGCTAAATCCAGCGGAATTCGATCTCAAGTTTTTAGATTCGACCTCAGGTTTAAATATATATTGAGTTTGATCAAGTTCAAATGATATATACAAAAATTAATGCAGTATAGTTCAAATTAATATATTTTTCGCAAAGAAAATGAAGAGCCTAATGAAACCATATTCATCAATTAGAACACTAGTAAAGAGGAACACGAGCCAATTTTTCCATGTGCCGAGTTTAGACGCATCAGCCAGATCCTACACCCACACTGGACTCGTAAATGCAGGGGAGATCCGACGAAAAAGTTTATATAGAAAAATATTAAATGACCATTTTTATGCGTACATTTATTTTAAATCATTTTTCACTTAGACGATGTAAGACCTATTAACATAATAATAAAAAGAAGAATAATCATAATAATAAGGAAGGATATAGAGTTCAAGAAGACTTAAGATGGCAGTGCACAAAAGAATTTAGAGTATAGGTGTCATGGGATGGGAGTTTCATTCCTGTTGAAGTGCCTATGCGGTACTCAACTATTCTAACCCGTTAAGGAGTGCGAGCTATCTTTCTCTTTCTTTTCATCTCAGGATTGTTCCAACCTATCCTTTTTAAGGAGTACCTTTTGATATTGTCACAAGCCTTTATATGTTTTAGAAGGCTCAACTTTACGATTAGTTTTAGCCTATCATTGCTATCATCAAAAGAGCGATATTAGCTCTTAACCAATTTACTCATAAGAGACTAAACTTATTTTTAGAGAATACCTCACCTAACAAACAAATTGCCTACTGATGCCACTCGCCACATAATATGTTTGAGTTGAATACCTACATTCGCTCTCAAACTCTTAGGTTGTGATATTCCCCCTTACCCAATCTCATGAAGTCCTCGTCGTAAGGCTAAACTATTGCCACTACCTACATTAAAAGATTGTCAACACTCCTCCACCTGTTGTTAGACTCCACTTAAGATTATCTTCACCAGGACATTGAGTCTCCATAGGCTTTTTCTCGCCCTCACCCATCTCTTCATTATTAGAGATTACTTCTTACTGAGTTGCTCAATGGTAAGGTAGCACACTCAAGTGCATTTATAAAGGATTTGAATAGATCTTGTTATAAGCCAATTCATGATGCAGCTGCCCTCTATAGTGATAGCCACCCTTTATGGTTGCTCCTTTGAGCTTAACCTACACAAGTTAGGGCTTGCGACAAAGTTGCCCCACTTGTAATGATGTTCTCCTTTATTGGTTGCTCCTCTGAACTTAATTTACATGAGCCTTTTCATAACAACAAGAATTGCCCACTCATTAAGCACGCTGGGTAGCACTCAAGCAGCTCGATGAAAGCTGGAATGTAACTACTCTGATACCATTTGTCACAGGATGGGGGGTTCATTTCTGCTGAAGTACTAGTGCAGTGCTCAACTATCCTTTATCTTCTCATTTTTACTCATATTCTGGATGACGAACTAGCTTTCCCTTCCTATTTATTTGAGGACTGTTCTAAGCCATCCTTGTCAAGGAATTCCCTCCAGCATTGTTGCAGGTCTCTATATGTTTTGGAAGGCTCAACTTTACAATTGGTTTTGGCCTGCTATGGCCATCATTTCAATTACGACATCAACTCCCGACTAGTTTGCTTTAGGGAAGCCAAACCTATCTTTAAAGAATACCCCATCCCACAAACAAATTGCATACAAACACCACATATAATACACTCGAGTGGAATACCCCCATTCACCTTCAAACTCTTGAACCATGATACATTGCTTGTATATGTTATATAAATTATTCCTTCAATATTACATCTCTAAGTGTAATAAGTTTCAAAATCTTATTTGACAAGATGAATTAGATTTTAGTTGAAATTAAAATTTTGAACATAATTTAGATATTTGGGCTTTAATGGATCTTAGACTCATGAATTGCCATGTTGGAGTTCAATGAGCCTAATATCCATCAACCAATACAAATCAAGGGTAGTTTTAGGTGATCAAAGTATAGCCTCAAAACTCAATACTAAGGTTATCCATTCTTGTCTAAGTGAAACCTATGTCAATCGGCTAATAGCTTGTCATTGATGATAGGATGGTTTATGTCTTTTTTTTTTTTTCTATTTACATTCTCTCTTCTCCCTCGAATACAGTTTTAATTATTTGTTTCAAAGCACCCTATAAATTTGGATGTTTAATTTTAAAAGGAATTTTGAAGATATTGTTCACTCTTACATCTATGAAGAAGAAGAAAGGGATGGGTATGGTCAAAGTTTACGATTAGTTACATGATATCAGGGTTAAGTAAAAAAGTCATTGAATGTAATCAAATTAGATAAAAAAAAATGGTTTTTTTTTTTTTTTTAATTTAGTTTAGAAAATTTCTAAGCTAAACTAAACAAAAAATTTATAATTGTTTTGGAAGTATAAACCAAATCAAGTAGTAAAATCAAACCAAACTATTCTCAAGAAAAATGTAATAATATTTTACTTACCACTAAAAGAATTTTTTCATTGTGACATAACATTTAAAAGAACTTTTAGTTTATATTTTATTCAAATGTATAAATATTTAATTATTATTACCATTTTACAAATTATATATACTGGTAAACTTCAAACTTATACCATATGTTAGTTTTATAAATAAAATTAGTCGTTATTAAACATTTGAAATTTCTTAGTCGTATAGATTTTGACTTTATTAATCTCTTATATGATACCAATATTTATTATTTGTAAATAAATTTAGGACTTTTAATATGAGATTACATCCTATGTAAATATATTTTCTTAAATTATTGAATAAGGTTTAATTTGTAAACTAGACTAAATTGAAGTTTTATAATTTGGAAAAATTCCTAATATGAACAGTATGACTTAGTTTAAAGTTATAAAAAACTAAGCCATATTCTTATGGTTTGGTTGTTTTAAAGAGAAAACCAAGCCAAACCAAATTGCATCCACCCTCTACATTACACACTATGGCACAAAGATCAAAAGATTTTTGCATCAACATTTTGGAAAAAAATAAAATTAACATAATTTTTTTTTATATTTTTGAAAAGAATCAGGATTCAAATCGCAAAATGAACAAGAGTTTTGGACTTTTTGACCTTCTCACCATATATCATCTGATGATCAGAAACCCAGAATTATTTATTAGCGCTCCATGTCCTTTTATTACAAAAAAAAAGAAAAAGAAAAAATTATATAAAAATTTGCTGTGGTCCTTAAGGCTCAATAGTATAATCATGGTTCTCTGAAACAAATAGTGCAAAATTACAGACATTACCATATGTTTGGCCAAAAACTGAATAGACTCTTCGTGGCTTTGACACTTCAACTGTCCATATGGCAAAGAAGGTCTAAAAGAAGGAGACTGTATCACGTCATATATTTTTTAATATAAGATAAATACATAGAAAAACAAGGAAGGATTAGGAACTTGATTTATACAATGCTCATCAAATATTTGACTCAACAAAGCCAAAAGTTGGTGGAATTAAAATAATGTTCACTACTCGTGCCATTAAGTGAACGCAAATGTCACTTCATATCCAATAATATGTAATTCCCAATTCTTTGGGGAGTTTAACTATTCAAAGTTGAGGATACTTTGTGCACAAAATATTAGTTATGGATAATTGCAACAGAGAGGTGTGAGAATGAACGTTTCAGATGATGGGATTAAGGATAAATGTTATAACAAATTGTAAATATATAGAATGTATATTTATCTATAAGCTCAAATAGATAATAAGTATTATAACAATGTGGTGCATATGATATGGAGGATGTATGTTTGTCCACAAGTGTAAATTGACGAGAAAACTAACATAATAATTGGGAATTAACAATATTCTTGATATGGACCACATAGTATAAGTAAAATTATGCTTAATTTACACAAGTTAAAAACATAAATTCTCTATTTATATTTTAAGTAAATATATATATCTTCTTGTAGCTATTCCATTCAATAACTGAATTTTATGAGTGCATTCCTTCATTATAAACATATGCTAAGTACAAAAAAGTTGATTGAAATTTCATGGATACTCACGAATCCGGAATGGGTCGGTAGCTTATCAATGTTTTAGAAAACGACAAATCTCATACTCCTAAACCTTTTTATTTTTTATTTTTTATTTTTTTTGAAAAAATAATAATACTTAATGCGATTTGCGATTTTAATGTTTCCGAATATTCAACTATGCAATTATTGTGCTACATATTAAATATTCAAAACCGCCCCCGCCGCCCCACCACTATCCGGAAGCTGATAAGTTGATAACATAAATAAAAAAGAAAAACAAATTTAGGGCATGGCACTATCTTTCTACAAATAAAATGTCGTGTTTTTGGTGCCTGAAATAATGCACCTCTACCTGAAACTTGTCATCTCACAATTAAAAGGGAGGGTTTGGTGGAGGAGTTTATAAAGCACCATAAAAACTTCGTGATGGTACACTGCATAATATAAAATGGGAGAAGTAAGGCAATACCCAACCATAACCCCCCCCCCCCCCCCCCCCCAAAAAAAAAAAAAAAAGAGTATAATATAACATAATACTCTTCAACCGTATTTAGTGAACGATTTTTTTGGAATATATGAAAGATTATTAAAGTTTTCCTTTTAACTTTTGTCTGTTGAAAAGATTTTTAGATTACCTCTTGAATTATTCATAAATTTTAGGTTTTGTATTATCTTTATTATGATTCGAAGTCATTGAGTTGTAACAGTTATATTGTGTAAATCAACTTATGATGGAAGCTAACTATTTAGCTACTATTATTAAGGATAGCAATGGATAGGTTATAATAGCATATCTGATCCTCCATCTTGCCAAAAACATTATAGGGTACTATCTCTTGATAGGGTTTTGGAAAATTGCTAAAAACTCATTAGGGTTTAGGATAGGTTTTGGGATTTGTTAAAAAGTTGTTGGGAAACTCATTATCTGATAAAAACAATAAGTTAATGATATAATATTAATTAAAATATCAATTAAAGGAATGATATAATTAAAAATTTTTCACCTTTATACATATATATTGAAAAAAGTAAGGTACCATATGGAGACAATTGAATACAAGGTAGGAAATAAGATGTGAAGTCTGAAAATATGAAGGTTAAAGAGAGTTCAAAAAATTATATAATAGAAGGCTTGATTTTATTCTACAATTTTTCAGTTGCTATTGTTACGTACGTTGCTATTGCTGGTGTTCTTTAACAGTTTATATCTTCTAGTATGTTGGATAATTTCTATGTTATTGTCATGTATACTGTTATTTTACAAATTTTGAGTATGAATTAATTTATTATTCAATATACATGCTTAGTTTCATTAAAACAATAACATAAATGGAATAATTTATTCAAGTAAAATCCTTTGATTAAAAAATGAAAAGTAGATGGGTTCATGGATTAGAAAATGTGTACCTTATTAAGGTATTAGGATACTATCTGGGAACAAGGATAAAAACTTGTTAGGGTTTAGGATGAGTCTAAGAATTCCATTAGGGTAGTAGGATAGGATTTAGGATCTTATAATACATTCTAAACCTATCTTGTTGCCATCCCTAACTATTATTGATATAGTCTATATTAAGGTACATACGGCTGAACCGCTTTCAAGCATCTAATCGATCATAAATATAAATATAAAGATAATTGCATGAAAAACATTTATTTATCTACATAACAAATATTTATAAGGAGTTCGTTGATAATGCATGTAGTTCCAGTAGTTCAATACATCCTAGAGACTTAAATCAAAATATGTTGCCCAATTCGCTCAATCGACTCCTTATAAATGCACAAAAGAAAAAAAAAAAAAGAGTAATCCAAAAGAAAGAAAAAACCCCATATCCATCTTCATTTTGCTCCTCGTTACTAGCCCCAACCACTACTAACTTGGGGTAAGCAAATCTTTGCATGACTATAGGGTACTTATAAAAAAATCTATAGAGATACAAGTAACCATAACTTAGTAAAAGGATGGAGACAAAAAAGTTCACAACATCGATACAAGTAATATGAAGCAATTAATTAAATGAAATGCAACCAAGCATGGTTTGGAAATGAACCGGAAATGAGTACGTAGGCTGACTTATGAACCATAACACTCATTTTTTTTTAAGTTAAATTTTACTTTAAAATAAGTTGAAAACTTTTAAACTAAGAAAATGGAATCTAATCACTACATAGCATTTAGCCATTTATAAAATAGTTATCGAAATGTACGTTTATTTTTATACAACTACAACTAACTTAAATTGTAGTACTAAAAATGTAGGATAAAAAATATAAAGGTTACAAAAAAGTTTAAGAAATGAAAAATAGTCCCATATTTGTAAGGAATGAGACGTTTCTTATGGTAAAAGTTTATATATTAGACGAGAAACGCCTTTAAGGCATATTTATTATAGTCGATGAGAAATATTATTTTCTTATTCACATGTAATTGGTTTAAATTTTCAATTTTATTTAATTTTTATTCATTTTAATTTATGCTTTATTTTTCCTTTTATTTTAACCTTTACAATTTTTTTTTTGAAACAAAAAAGGGTCAGAACCTACTAAGTTTGGTACATCTAACTTAACAACTCGCTTAAGACTTGCCAAATTGGAGGATCCCTTGGTCGGGTTAGAACTTTATAGATGATTTGGGAGGCGTTTCTTGAGTCAGTGGTTAGATTCCAAGGCACATCATAGTTTTGGCTTGCCTTGCACATAAGTTTAGATGTTCTCTAGTCCATTGTGAAATTAGAGAATTTACGCCCACTTTAGTTTAGGTTAAGGAATTTTTCATGCAATGTAACAATTCATGACTAAGTCCAGGCTTATACGATGGAGACTCATTCCTCCAGAGACCTTCTTTGAATAAGAATCTAACCTTACCACAACTTCCCCTCTTGTCACTTGGTGTAGCCTTGAGGGTAGGAAAAGATGAATTTACGCTATATCTTTCATGAGTCGATATTTGCCTAGAGAATACTAATCTTCCCTTAGTGAGTTGCATTGCATATTAATTTTAATTTTTGTCTAAGTTTAGGTTAGTCTATTCTTAAGGTCGATTAATAATTTCAAACACTTTAATAGAAAGAAACACTTTGAGAGGCAAACATAGTATGTAGCTTAGCTACTACAATAGTAATATTTAGAGACATACTTTGTATGTGCGCAACCGACTACTTATAATTATAAGTAATTATGCATCTCATTCTCTAAGTACCGGAAAATAGTATTCTAAAATATTATTAAGCATTGATCCTACTTGGATTGATAATTGCTCTAACAATTCATAAGCGTGCATGTGTGTGTGCGTGTGTGCGTGCGTGTGTGTATGTGTATGTGCCTGTGCATGTACGTAGGCGTATACGTACGTGTGTGTACGCGTGCGTGTCTACGTGCGTGTATGTGTTATAATATGGATTATGTATTATTATTCTATAAAGTACACCAACTTATTTCACAATACTAAAAAAATTAGCGACTTGCTAAGAGCATTGACCTCTAAGCTATCCAATCATTTTGATACAAGACAATTTAGGAACCACATATCATATTGATCACCAGGGGGCCCTTCTAATCATCAGTAGCCTCAAATCTTTCGTGCCTCATGCCTCATCTTAAGCATAATCAACAAATATGATTTGATGATTTTATTTTAATTAAGTTCAATTTACTTTTAACCTAACACACAAAAATAGTACCCTTGGTAATCATGTAGTTAAACTTTGTTCTTTCTAAATAAAATAAATAAATGGATAGCCAAAACCTAATATTGTAACACCTTAACCAAAGGAGAAAAATAAAGAATAATAGTAAGGGAAAGTAGATAAATAAATGGTGATTTTTCAGCAAGGGTATATGTTGGTATTATTTAAAAGTAGTAGGGACAGTTTAGGTAAGGAAAATTTCCATAAACCTTAGGTATAAATAGCAGAGTTTTACTCATTTGAAAACTTTTCTCGCCTTTGCTACACATGTGTAGCCATTGTAGACTAGGGTTTCGTGCAAAAGTTAAAACAAAGAAGAGTTTACAATAAGATTTAGTGAGATTGGGATTTTGAGAACCAATGTAAGAATTGAAAGTACCTTTTTATTAAAGAATTTCAATGGAATTCTATTAAAAAATCATTATTTTGGCTAGGGCAGCAAGAAAATCAAATTTTTAGAAGGTCTTATTGTAGATTCTTAGTGGTATGAGTGAGATTAAGGTGAGAGAACTTGAGGTAAGGTTGTAAACACCTTCTTTTATCAAAAGTTTTGATCAAATCTATTCAAAATTCATTTTTCTGTATAGGGTAGTGAATAAAATGAACTCTAAGCCCTGTATAGGAATTCTTACAATGAGTTAATGGTGGTGGAGGCATGAGTTTCGAATCTCCAAAGGTGAGAATCTAATGTTATTCTTTGTACACATTGTTTCCTTGAGTTTATTAATTGAATGGTAAGAGATGGGATGAGGATTTGATTGTGGAAATCCTTTGATTGGTGCTTTTGTAAGTTGTGGAGTTGTGTCATTGTTGGGATAACATTGTAAAGGGGTGGTTTTTGAGTTGGGGAAAAACTAGGTTGGAGATATGGGGATGAAACGTCATTGTAGCCTATAGAATTTTACAAATTGCAGCCTAGTATCTAGATGCCATCCCCATCAGCGTTGAACTCTATGGAGCAAATTGCTCCTCGATCATGGAGTTTGGATGTCACTTAATGTAGCATCTAAACACCATAACCCCTATTGCATGCAGCGATGTTTCCTTTGGTTTTTAGTTGTTTTTTGGGTGTATTTCTTCATTCCTATCCTTTCTAAATTTTTTTAGAACATGAATCTTCACCTAAAGCACTTTACAAACCAATATGTAGTAGTAATCTTAGGTTCTTTAAGTGACACAAGTTATAAACGTGTAAGGTACTTAGTGAAAAAATTTAGAATTTGTTGGCTTTGATTAAGGGCTTTAAGATTTCCAAGTTAGGGAATGGTGATTAATAATTCTATTGTAAGAATAATTTTTAAGTTAAGGACTATTACAGTTCATTTCATAATTAGTAAATGCTTGTCTAGAATTTTTAAAGATTACTTAGTGGTTTTTTTATTTTACTCGAAGATTGAATTTTATTGAAAATATTTGGAGAATTTGATAGGAATTTGGAGATTTTAGCAAATGTTAATGCCAAACGTGTTAATGCATAATAGGGATGTAAGGTGGGTTATAGTGTTTCATGTTCTGGGGCATTATAGTTAAAGAGGAGATTTTAGCAAATGTTAACACTTTACATGTCAATTGATAATAAGGACACTTAGTGAGTTGTAGCGTTTTAGGTTTTGAGGCATTATATATATAGGGTGTATGGAGGTGAAGGTTCAGTTGTGAAGGTCATATGCACATTGCATGTCAAGTCGCGCAATAAATAACTAAGAAAATGACTTGACTTATACATATGTGATGATCAAATAAGGTAAGATAGGGAGGAGGAGTTGGTAGTCTTGGTAGACTCTAACATGTAAGGTGATAGATAAAGGAGCGCAATGGCATCAAACTCTGCAATCAATAAAGGATGGGGTAAAATTCTTAAGATATTTAAGTGTTTGATCTTTAAGAAAGGATTTTTGTAGAGTAATGGCGTTAATTGGGTTTTTTTCTTGCCTAAATAAGGAAGTAAAGAGGGTATTTATAGGAAACAACAGTTGATTGGATCTATTGGATCATGATGGTAATTAGTGGCTAGGATTGAATCCTTCTCTTAATGAACTTGAGATAGACCTCTTTTGTGAGTTTACGCCCAAATGGCCTTATTTTATTATTGTAAGGCAAATTGAGAAAGGTTGGATCGAATAGATCGATCCAACGGACCCTACTCTAAGTCTACCATATCAAATCTCCCTTGATCATCTTGAATATATATATGGTCTAAACTCTCTTAGCCCTATCATTTTAGCCCAAAGAGTTAAATCCATTTCGATTATTAGGCTTGAAGCCTATAAGTCAAATTTAGCCCTTTACAAAATGTATTCCATCATTACATTTGATTATTGAGTACTTAATCATATTCTAGATTGGTTTAACCTTTCCATTTACAAAAGTTTTAAACTTAGGAACTATATATCTATTTATTCTATTCTATTTATCTATGTATATACATATGCATGTGTATGTGTATGTACATGTAGATACACATGCTTACTATTGCATATTTATTTATCTGTTTACTTATATACTTATGTATTTATATATGTACTGTTATTACCATTACTAATTTATTAACCTACTTACTTATATACTTTTATAAATATATATGTATAGCTATTACTATTACTTATTTATTCATCTATTTACATAAATACTTGTGTATACGTATATGTATTATTACTAATATTATATACTCTATTCTACTTAGTTATACTATAATATATACTATTGTATATATTTACTTGTATGTTTTTTATCACTACTTACTCAGTACTTACTTACTTATAGATGTGCTTATCTATTACCAAATTTCATTTACTTATGGTCACTATTGTTGATATTTACTTGTAGATGTGCTTATATATTTTTTTTATTGGTATTAATTGAATAAATAAATTAAGCACATAAAGTTTTTATTATAATTAGATACTAGAGAATTCTTATTAACATCTAAGACACCATGGTGGTATCTTTAACTTTAATATTATATATAGAAATATATATATGGTTGGTTGACCAACTACCCTTGATTGCCAATTGTGCCAAAAGCACTTTTTTAAGGTAATCCTTCCTTATGTAAAGATCAAGAATAATATCTTTCCAAGAGCACTTCTAATAACATATCCATAATGAAAGTAGATTCTAGCGATATTCATCTATCATTCCTTGAAACTTTTCCATAATCGCTCCAATATCAATACTTTTGTAAAATATAGTATTCAATTATTCTCTTTATAATCATACTTCCAATTGTCATGATCACTCCTTTGAATACAGTTCTATAAATCAATAGTAATATGTGTTAGTTCTTACAACAAGTACTTATAAAACATAATGAATGATTATCTCAACACCACTAGAACATATAGCTTATTTATCGAAAATTTGCTTTACTATTATCAAACTTTAAATTAGTACTTTTATATAATAAAATTATATGAATGCTAAAAATCATAAAATGATATGAATAATATTTGGGAGCATTATAGACACCTCATTTTTACCCCTTTTAATTTTTCAAAATTTTTAGAATAGGTTAAAGGATTCTAATTTAGGAAGAATACAAAAAAAAAAAAAACTAGAAAATGAAATAAAATCCAAAAAAAAAAAAAAGAAAAGTAGAAAAAAAAAGAAATTTAGAAAATACAAAAAATGGAAAAATTTAGAAAAATTAGAAAAGTCACAAAAATAGAGGATATAGAAAATATTAATTTAGAGTCTTTAAAATAGAAAATGATCGCTAGGCTTAAGCTTAGATTGAAATCTAGCTTAAGCTAACCTAGTCCATATATACAATGATAAAGCATAGGTTAACGGCCTGACGGTAATATACGTGCATAAATAACCAAGGGACTCGAGTTTAAATCTCGTTAAGTACAAATGAGCCTTTTCCTTTTTGAATATTTATTATACTTATCTATTAAAAAAAAGTATTTAATGCAGACCAGAAATTGGTTTGCAATTGAGGAAATAGGGTATGAGCCTTAAATTTGGAAACAATAAGGGGGAGGGGCATGCATTCATTTTTAGAAGTGGGTGTACAATGCACGCGCACCTGGGGGTGCATGGCACGTGCCCTGCATGTGACCAGTGCCTCCATCTCCTTTTAGTTCTCGCATTTGTAGCTAATTTCTAGTTTTCATTCCTCCCTGCATTCTCTATTTAAGGCCATATTTTACCGATTTTATTACACTATTTCACCAAATTAATGGTGGAATTGTGTAATACGTATGGCTTACTTTTGAATTTACCCCACTTTTTGTCCAAATTGGCTCGAAAAATGAAAAAAAAAAAAACTAAAAATCCGACTTCTCAATTCATGGCCGGTTTTCTCCATTAATAACCTTTCGAAGCTTGTTCAAGCTTTGTTTAGTATAAATAGGGGTCGGGAAACATATAAGGATACACAACATAAGCTTAGAAATATTTTAGGTAAGCAAATCGAAGCTTTCTCTCTCTAGCCGATCCCTTTCTCTCTCTAAGATAGCCACCTCTACGACGATTTTCGACGAAAACCACCACCACCACCACCAATAGAATTCTTGCATTCAAAAACTCTAGGTAAGTCACTTCAATTTGAATTTTCGAGCTATACGAGCCAATAGGAGTGACCAAGTTGACTTGAGCTGACCCAAGCTAATCTAAGCTGACTTAAGCCTGACTTGATCTACAATTTTTTTTTAAATTATTATTTTTTTATTTTTATTTTTTAAAATTTTATTTATCCTTATTCATGTACTTGTAAAAATTAAAAAAAAAAAAGAAGAGAAGAAAGAAGGAAGAAAAAGGAAAGAGAAGAAAAACAAGAAAGACAAAAAAAGAAAAAGGGAGTCTTTAATTTGTTTATTTAGTTTAATAGAAGTAGATAAATAAGGAATAAATAAACAAGATGATAAAAGTGAATAAATAAGTTAGTAAAAATCGTTTTGACATTTAGAAAAAATAAGGTTTTCTAAAAATAAAAATAAATGGACCTTTTTTCGCAAATTAAGACTATTTTAGAGTTTTCAAAAATAAAACACTAATTAGGACCGTTTAGGAAAATTTCCTTAAATAAATCGAACCGGATAAAAACATAAACTCAATCTTTTCAATACTAAAATCAATCAACCTACTAAAGTTTTATAAAAAAGAATTATATACTTCTGATCTTGAATAGCAGGTTATTTTCCCCCTTTTCTTTTTTAGTCTAGATTACTTCAGTTATTCAATTAAAGTAACTAATACTTGAGTTCTATTTCATAGATTTGAAAGGTGATTTTTTAAGGTTAAAATTAAATTTGGAAAGTTAGTAGTGCCCATAAGGGTTTAAAATTCTTAACCCCTAAATCCAAATCTCTAGTTTCAAAAATTGTTTTATAAAATTGGTCTAATTAATAGACTAGTAGCTAAGTTGTAACCAATTCACCCGATTAGTTATAACTTTACTCTTTTTCTCAACCCTGGTCAAATGGCGACTCAAAAGTGGTTTTTAATGCATTTACAAAAAGAACTATTTTTTTTTAAAACTTAGTCGAGGGTCAATATTAAATGGGTAAGGGTTTAGTATTGATTTGTTTAAAGAAGACTAAATTTGAAAAAAAGAAGAAGCCCGGACATGAAAAATCAAGCTCGACAACTTGGCAACTCAACTGGGGACTATCAAGAGAGTTAGCGATTTAACTTTTCAAAATTAAAATTAACCTATAAAAATCAGCTTAAATGTAATTTGTTTACTTATTCGTTCTTTGTTATTTGTATCATAATTGTACCAACAATTTTTGCAAGTTTAGTTTTATTGAAACCATTTAGGGGGAAGGATTTAATTTTCTACAAATGTATGGTAAAAAAGGTCAAACTCGAACCGTATTAGGACCCTAGGATGGGGGGCCATTGTGTAGGCTCTAGGTACTGTGGTGTAACCACCGCTTGGGGTTGATTAGGCCATCCCCACTTAAGCTAGATGTGACCATTGAAAGTGTTCTTTAACAAGTGAGGTCACACAAGTTTAAGAACCTTTAGAACCCACCCTTACGCATTCATGATATCCAAAATCGATGAATAATCAAGAAAGATGGAGATAAAAATATAGAATGGCTTAGAGTTTCCTTATTTCCCTTGTAATTTTAAACCTATAATTGCTGTAAATAGGTTTTGTCGCTGTAAAGAATAACCGGACAATCTTGTAACATATTTTTTCTTTTGTAATTCAGACTAAGAAATGGCCTATTCATCTAACTTCGTCTACTTTAGGGAAAAATTTGTAGGTAAGCCCATCTACCCTAAGCCTATCTTGAACCAATGGTTACGACACTTCAATCCAAGGTTGCAAGAGACCATCATCAGTACAATTAGGCCTATTTTATCACTTCCTAAAGTAAAAATAGAGGTTAATTTGGTTAGGGCTCTGACTAACTTTTGGGAACCCCAAAAAAGTGGCTTTTCGAGTTGGGTCTCACTTGATTAGCTCAATACTTGAAGAGTACACCCAATTACTTTAAGCCCTTTCTTTGGAAAATATATATAACCTAAATTTGGAAGTGGATCCTATGAATGCCTTTTTAAGATTCCTGGGTGTTAAAAAAGTTGAAGTGAACAAAGTTCTTGATAGCTGTCATAGTAATTGCATCAAGCTGGAAGACTTAAAAGCCTGGTTCGTCATTGAGCCTAAATCCAACCAACAGGGCATCTTCTGTAGTAATCTCAAAGATTGGGGATAGAATAGAATGAAAGCCTTTATCCTGGTGACATTTGGGACCCTCCTGTTCTCTAATGGAAAATTCTTCATCCATTTCAAGGTCGCCGAGTTGGTGAGCCAATTTCTTGAAGGCAAATCTTATGTGTTGGCCCTCTTCGTAGAACAGATTAAAAGCCTTAGTATTTTGAAAGAAAAAAATGATAGCGCACTAAAGACCAGCATGGCATTATTGACAGTATGGTTTGTAAGCTACATGAATGTTATGGGCTTGATCTAATCCAAGGAGAGTTTGCTCATAACATTGATTTGATCGATTTATTGTCAATAAGGTCCATCTTCCGGAAGAAAAATCTACTTACTGCCAGGTAGAATTGTTGAGAAATTTTGAAATCGCTAATATCTTATGGATAACAAAGTTGGAGTAACTTCAAAAGGGTAATCCTAGTTTGCAAAAATTATCAAGCAATACACCTAATCGAGATGAAATTATGCACAGGCTATTACCCTAACAATATGATCAAACAATTTGAAGGTATCCAAGATATAGACTATAGGCCTTTGTTGGATATCATAACCTTTGATTATGAGAACCTTCAGATTTCACTACCATAGAAGATGTCTAAACTCAAGGTAATCAAATAGTTATGGGAAACAAAGATTGTTAACCTAAATATCAATTTAAGAGAATGGTCAGGAGAAGTGGACAAGCAGTGGGTTACCAAAAAGTATTTAAATAATTAGCTCCATAAGGCAGCGGAGATCCAGTATCGAGCACTAGAAGATCATCTAACCCACACTAGTTGAACCAGATCCCGAAATCAAGACTTGTATGGACCATGTATAAGCTCGAGTAGAAATAATCTATGAAGAGCGGGACATGTGAGATGATCTCTTTTGGGAATCCAAACAACGTTCCTGAGTTTTGGAACATCAATTGAGGATGACCTAGAAGAGGCTCAAAGAACTTAAAGAAATATAAGAGCTTAACTCATGAAAGAGGAAGGAAGCAACAGTAGGGTCCAATAAGCAAAAAAAGGAAATGCTTACTAAGCACCAGAAGAACATTTAGAGATAGGAATACTCTGCTTAGGAAACAAATGTATTTTCTTTTAATGTAAAAGGGAACTCTAAAAAACTACAAAAATAATAAAAATTACCATCTTGCTGGTTATTAGTTGATTCTGTCTCTTTGCATTAAGATGCCATGCATTTCTTTATTTCTCATTTGTCTCTTTTAAAAATATTTTTGTGCTAACTTGTTGAAAAGTGATCTTCAATAGGTAGTTAACATAGTTCCCAAACATTAAACCTTCTAGAGAAGTCCTATCAGAACTCGCTCTCAAGCTAGAATGGCCAACTAAGGAAACGACAATACCAACAACGACAGTGTCAATCATGAGGTTATTGATCCCATTGAGCTGAGGTTCCAATCTTTGGAACGAACGGTGGGGAAGATTGTAGATCAATTAAGCTTTCTTGTTGACAGCATCTCCATGCTTAGGTCTAGTGCCCCATCAAACGAAGAAAGTTCTCAAGCCCGATATGGAAAGAATGCTAAAGCTTCACTCTTTGAAATAGAAGAAGTCTACCTTAAAGTGAAACAGGCCTTCGAATCCTTTGAAACAGAAGGGGTCTTTCTAAAGGTTAACCTAACTTTCGAGTCGAATACTCGCTCATATCCGATCAATTCAAAATCTGAAGCTAATTAAGACATATTGAAAGAGCTTAAGAAGCGACTGACCCAACAAATCATTGAAAATATCAAAATGCTCGAAGGGTATGATGGATTTGAGTAGGCTGGTTTAATAGACTTCTCTGCCTACAACTATGGAAGTTTTTTAGAAAAGTTGAAAGTACTTGACTTTAAAAGGTACGATGGAACTGGATGTCCCAAACTACATACTCAGCTGTATGTATGTAAGATCAGCAAGTACGTGCCATATGACCAGCTCATGGTCTAAACTTTTCAAGACAGCCTAACTGGCCTTGCCTTGACCTGGTATGCCTAATTAGATTTGAATCAAGTAATCACTTGGGAAAAGTTAGCTAGGGCATTTTTTGAGCAATACAAATTTAATGTTGAAGTGGTACCAACCATAATGGACTTGGTCACCCTACAAACAAAGCACAACGAGTCATTCAAGGAGTATGCCTAAAGGTAGAGGTCCTTAGTCGTACAGGTATCCACCTCCATGACTGAGAAAGAGTTGACGTCAGCTTTTATTAATACTCTTAAAAGACCTTACTTTTCTCATCTGATTGGGAAAGCCTCTTCCAGTATCGTAGAGGTAGCAACTGCATGATGTCGAATTGAAAGTGTTGTCACTTTTGGTAAATTACAGGAACCATTAGGTAGAAGACCACCTTCTACAAAGCCTACTACTAGCAAGACCAAAGAAGCAATTGTTGGCATGGTGAATTCAAAGACCAGGCCCAATACTCGAGTCTCTTTCAGGATAAATCCTCCACTAATGCAACAACAATTTCGAAGTCAGCCACAAGTCAGTAGGTTTTCAAGACAATTCATTAAGATACCGGTTTCCTTTAACCAGGTCCTTGAAAAATTGAGAAAAGATAATTTGATCCATTCTAAGCTTCCTAGTGAAAGATATAGACCAAAGTTTCTTTATCCCAACACCAAGTATCAATATCATTTGGGGCAAGTAGGCCATTTAACCAACTTATGTTAGAGATTAAGAAATAAATTCAAGATTTAATTGATGAAGGTACAGTCTAATTGGACTTTATAGAGGCTTCAATTCCAAACATCAACAATAACCCCTTGACTAACCATGGGCCCATCATTAATATGATATTTGACTATTCAAATCTTACCATCAACATGATTGGTTCCAATCGAAAGCTTGAGTTTATAGATTCTACAAGCAAGAGGAGATACAAGCTCTACAGACTAAAAGGTACACTTTCCCTGTGCCTTTAGCCCCTGAAAGTTATAAAACTGCCTCTCTCAACTACCAAGCAGTAGATTAGGGGCAATTGAGCTCACTTATAGGAAGGATTACCCGCTTTAATAGAATTCATGATCTAAGGGAGGACTTGAAAAAGAAGGTTATGCTGGAAAGACCAAACAATGAACCAGTTAAAAGTAAAGAAGGATTGTCTGCCTTAACCAAAATAATTAAGCCTAGCAAATATAAAGTAATGGATCAGCTCGCTAAGACTCTAGTACAAATATCTGTCATGAGTTTACTGATGGCATCGGAACCACATCGAGAAGCTTTGTTCAAAACATTGAGGGAAGTCAAAGTCCATCGTAAAATACTGGTTGAAAGGATTAGGTTTATCACCAACTCTATCTTCACTATGGATCAAATTTCTTTCTCTGCCAAGGAACTGGACGAAGAAGGTAACCAGCACACCAAGCCTCTATTTATAATAGTGAAGGTAAACAACATCATTATGACGAGAAACCTCATTAACAACAGGTCATCCTTAAATGTTTACCCTCAGAGCCTATTAAAGAGGATACCTCCAACAAAGATAAAATAGCTAGCCCATCCAATAATGCCCATCACCTAAATAACTGGTTCTCTATCCCTATGAATAGCAATAAGTCTTCCTTAGGTTAATGGATGAATCGCGGTCCAGCATTTTATAGAGTTTGTAATAAATTACCTTTATTCTATGAATATTTTTTCTTAAAAGGAATTTCTTCTAAATAAGAATCAATCTTCTTTCTCTTCACTTCTTCCTTACTTACATTCTTTCTTTTACATACTTTTCTTTTTTCTAAATCTAATGCTTTGAATAAAGGCCATGGATACCTTGTGTAGATGAGTAATGAAAATATTGATATTACCTCCGGCCTTACTAGGTTAGTCGTCAGGAATGATGTTAATGAACATAGTCATGTACAAGAAAGCTGGCAAAAATATGAAATGGGTAGAATTTCCATTGATGAGACAATTGAGACGATTAATTTTGGGACTGATGACAATGCCAAAACACTGAAAATTGGAGGGAATATGAAATAAGAACAAAAGGCTGAAATGATCGTACTACTATCTAAATACCAAGATGTGTTTGCATGGTCTTATGAAGATATGCATGGATTTGATCCATCAATGGTAGTCCATCCCTTACCTACATGAAAGGGTATCAAACTTAAGAAATAGAAGTTAAGAAGGTTCTAATCGGATGTCTTGTTGAAGATTAAGGAAGAAGTTAGAAAATTATTAGAGGTCGGTTTCATTGAGGTATCTAATTATCCCGAGTGGGTAGCTAACATAGTGCCAGTAATAAAGAAGAATGGAAAAATTAAAGTCTGTAGATTTTTTAGATCTTAATCAAGCAACCCCTAAATATAATTTCCCTTTGCCCCATATTGATGTCTTGGTTGATAACACAATCGGAAACCATCTTTTCTCTTTCATGGATGGATTCTCCGAATATAATCAAATTCAAATGTCCGAAGAAGATAAAACCAAGACAACATTTATTACAACTTGAGGCACATTTTGCTACAAAGTAATGCCTTTCGGACTAAAAAATGTTGGGGAAACTTATCAAAGGGTTATGGTAGCAATCTTTCATGACATGATGCACAAAGAAGTTGAAGTATATGTTGATGATATGATTGCAAAGTCCAAGGAAGGAGAAAATCGTGTGAATAATTTGAGAAGATTGTTTGATAGGTTGAGAAAATTCTAGTTGAAGCTTAACCCAGAGAAGTGTACGTTCATAGTGACATTAATGAAATTGTTGGGCTTTATAATCAATTAAATGGGCGTTGAAGTAGACCCTAATAAAGTTAAAGTGATAGTCAACTTACCCCCCTCTACGCACACTCAAAGAAATTAGAGGTTTGTTGGGTCATTTAAACTATATAGCTCGGTTCATATCTCAGCTCTCGAACAAGTGCTATCCCTTGTTTAAGTTATTGAAAAGGATTGCTAAGATCAATTAGGATGAAGAGTCTAAGCAAGCCTTTATGATAATCAAAGGATACCTCATGAACCCTCTAATTTTGGTAGCTCCAAAAGCTGGGAAGCCTTTATTTCTATACCTGACAATATTACCGAAGTCCATAGGGTGCATGCTCAAGCAAAAAGATAAGGAAGGAAGAGAACGGGCTATATACTACTTAAGTAAGAAATTCACTAAAGGGGAGTAGAAATATTTATAAATTGAACGAACCTACTGTGTTTTGGTTTGGTTAATGTATCGACTTAGACAATACACACTGTACTACCAAGTTGCATTGCTGACTCAGTACGATCCCTTAATGTACTTAGTAGACAAATTGGCCCTAATTGGTAGAATCTCAAAGTGGCAAATGTTACTCTCAGAATTCTATGTTACATATGTGAACTAGAATTCAGTTAAGGGGTAAGCTTTAGCAGATCAGTTAATAAAAAATCCCTCTAATAGTACCCCCCCTAAGGGGTAAGAGTCAATTTCCCTAATGAGGATATCTTAGTAATTGAGGAAAGCTCTAATAAAGGGGAATATGATGAGCTACTAAAATGGAAGATGTTCTTTGATGGGGCAGCCAATGTGTTTGGGTGTGGAATTGGGGTTATACTAATTTCCCTTGAAGGTACTCAATATCTTATAGCTATAAGGCTGATTTTCCCATACACTAATAAAATCGCTGAATACGAAGCATGCATCATGGGACTTAAAATGGCCCTAGATAAAGACATTCAATAATTAGAAGTGTATGAAGACTCTTCACTCATTATTGGCCAAGCTTAAGGAGAGTACAAGACTAAAGATTATAAGCTGGTACCTTATCACCGGCATTTGACTGAGTTGATGGGAAAATTTAAAGAAATCACTTTCAATCATGTATCGAGAACTTAGAATCAATTTGTTGATGCCTTAGCCACCCTAGCATCTATGATCTAGATATCTGGTGGAGTCGAGATCCAACCCCTTATTATTGAAATTGAAGACAAACTTGCTTTCTATCTAACAATTGAGGGTATGAATGACCAAAAGTCTTGATAACATGATGTTAAGATATTTATACAACAAGGCGCATACCTTAAAGAGGCTGAGAAAAAGGAAAAAAGGATGATTAGGAGATTAGCCACTCAATTCTTAATAAATGAATCCACTTTATACCGGAGCTCTTTTGACCGTACACTTTTAAGGTGTAAGGACGGCAAGGAAGCTATGATGTTAATGAAAGAAGTACACAAAGGAGTATGTGGCCTTCACATGAACAGTTACATTTTCGTTAAGAAAATTATGAGGCTAGGGTACTATTGGTCAACAATGGAAGGTGATTGCATCAAACACATTAGACATTATTACTTATGCTAAGTTTACGTAAATAAGATAAACGCCTCGCCTCAAGAACTGTACATACTCTTAGTACTGCGGCCTTTTTAATATGGGGCACATATATTATCAGCCTAATTACTCTAAAAGCATCTAATGGGCGTTGCTTTATATTGGTCGCCATTGATTATTTCAACAAATAGGTTGAGGCTTCAGCTTACTCGAGCATTTCTAAATGGGTCGTAGTTAAGTTCATCAAGAGAGATATCTTGGCTTGATATGGGACTCTAGAAACGACCATTACTGATAATGGCATCAATCTCAACAACATGCTTATGACAGAATTATGCTGACAGTTCAAGATCATCCATAGGAACTCTACTCCTTACCAACCCTAAACGAATGTAGCCATTAAAGCAGCTAATAAAAACCTCAAAAAGAATCATTGAAAAAATGGTTGTTACATATAAGGACTGCAATGAGTTGTTGTCATTTACGCTTATGGCCTATTAAACTTCCATTAGAACATCAATTAGGGCAACACCTTACTCTTTAGTATAAGGCACTGAAACAGTGTTACTAATAGAGGTTGAGATCCCATCACTTAAGGTACTATCAGAAACTCAATTGGACGAAGCCGATTGGGTAAAGAAACACATAGGGTAGTTGAATCTGATTGACGAAAGGAGATTGACAGCCTTGTATCATAATCAATGTTATCAATAGAGAATGGCTCAAGCTTTCAACAGAAGGGTACGAACCCTAGAACTTCAAAGAGGGTGATCTCATATTAAGAAAGGCTCTTCCCAATGCACAAAGACTTGAGAGGGGAATTTGCTCCCAATTACAGAGACCCTTATCTCATGAAGTAAGTATTACCAGGAGGGGTGTTAATTTTGTCTCAAATGGATGGTCCAGAATTAAGAGACCCTATAAATGCTAATGCTATAAAGTTATACTACCTATGAGAATTCAATGGAAATTTTTACTCAAAACACAAAAATGTTAGTTATTTTGAATGTCATTATTGTCTAATTTTCATTATCTATAAGCAAAGTTGGTATCCTTGGCCATTATTGATGTTAGAATAATCACCCTCTCCATTAAAAGGTCCAGTTTCCCTTACTCCATTTAATCGAACCCATATACTGAAAATACGAAAGAAGTTGAGAAATGAGATCTAAGACATTGGTAATTGAGAAAACTCTTTAAAATATTTTATTACGGATTGATCTCCCTTGATGGGGAGTTTTATTGTCTATTATTTTATGGAAGTACGAAATTTAAGTAAGCAATCACCTTACAAAAATTAAACGTTTTGATTCATAAAAAGTTCCAAAAAGACAAAAATAGTAGGTGGCATTCTATATTGAGCTAATTTCCATGATTTCTCTAAAAGAGTCGGCGAAGTCTCAAACATTCTGCATCAAGATCATTCGAGTTGATAACAAAGGATCAAAGTATAAGCCAGTCAATTTTGATGAGGCTTTTCAAAAAAGGTTTGACAGTTTAGGTGCTATCAACAGGACCAGGTAAGTACTTCTATACGATGTTAGCACATTGGTTTTTGAACATTGCATGTACATTTCAACTATATGATCAATATTTCTACAACTCTATCCGTAACAGTCTTTTAAGGCAACCCATAAGATGCATTTCAGTTTAGGGTCTTAGCCAGCTCTAAGAGCGCTTTGCCTACCTTGGTTAGTCAGCTTATTAGGGCACGATCAAGTTTTCTTATTCAGTTTAGGGTCTTAGCTAACTCTATGAGCGTTTTGCCTACCTTGGTTAGTTAACCCATTAGAGTACAACCAAGTTTTCTTATTCAGTTTAAGGTATTAGCTAGCTTTAGAAGCGCTTTACCCTCCTTGGTTAGTCAGCTCATTGGGATACGACTAAGTTTTCTCATTTAGTTTAAGGTCTTAGCTAGCTCTAAGAATGCTTACCCATTTTATTTAGTTTAAGGCCTTAGCTAATTCAAGAAGCACTTCGCCTACTTTGTTTAGTCAGCTTATTAGGGGCATGATTGAGTTTTTCATTTTCTTTAGGGCCCTAGCCAGCTCAAGGAGTGCTTCGTCTGTTTCACCTCGATTCGTTAGCTCATAAGAGCACATCCAGACTTTATTTCTTCTTTCAGTCTTTTAGCCATCTCCTAAAGCACCACTTCTCTCTTCATCAAAGTCCTTAGTAGATAGACCAAGATAGCTAGTTAGCTAGCTAGCTGCAATGCTTTTTAGGAAAAAATCTACCCTTAGGGCAAAAATAATATATCTTTTGTCTTTATGGTAAAGTTTGTGGTAAAGTTTTACTCAAACTTCACCACAAAGAAGAGTAACTGTAGACACCTCATTTTTACTTTTCGAAATTTTTAGAATAGTTTAAAGAGTCCTAAATTAGGAAGAACACAAACAAAAAAATAGAAAATAAAAGAAAATCGAAAAAAAATACGAAAATTAGAAAAAATAAGAAATTTAGAAAATACAAAAAATGGGAAAATTTAGAAAAATTAGAAAAGTCACAAAAATAGAGGATTTAGAAAATAATAATTTAGAGTCTTTAATTTAGAAAAAGACCATTAAGCTAAGGCTTAAATTGGAATTTAACATAAGTTGACCTAGTTCATATATGCAATTTGGATAATTTACATGCCAACGGCCTGATGGTAGTACACATGCATAAATAACTAGGAGACTCAAGTTCGAATCTCACCAGGTACAAAAGAGACTTTTCTTTTTTTTTTAAAAAAAAAAGTATAGTTGCATTTAAGATAGTTTTTTTTTTTAGTAAGTATTTAATTGAAAATATTTATTATATTTATCTATTTAAAAAAAATTTCAATGTAGACCATAAATTGGTCTACAATTGAGGAAACAAGGCACGAGCTTTGAGTTTGGAAACAACAAGAGGAAGGGGTGTGTAATTTGTAGATGCCCACGTGCAATGTACGTATGCATGACACGTGCCCTGCACATGACCAATGCCCCCATCTCCTTCCAGTTCTTGCATGTGCAACTAATTTCCAATTTTCATTCCTCCATATGTACTCTGTTTAAGGTCATTTTTAACATATTTTATTGCACGATTTCACTAAATTAATGGTGGAATTATGTAATACGTATGGCTTACTTTTGAACACACCCTATTTTTTGTCCAAATTTAGTCAAGATTTGGTATTAAAATGGCTCCAAAAAGGAGAAAAGCTAAAAATCCAGATTCATGGCTAATTTTCTCCATTAATGACCTTTGTAAGCTGATTCAATCTTCATTTAGTATAAATAAAAGTTTGGAAATACACAAAGATACACAATACAAGCTTATAAATGCTCTAGGTAAGCAAATTGAAGTTTTCTCTCTCTACCTCGATCCCTTTCTCTCTCTAGGATAGTCACCCCTACGGTGATTTTCAGCAAAAACCACTACCACCATTGGAATCCTTGGACACAAAAAACTTAGGTAAGTTATTCGATTCGAATTTTCCAGCCGTATGAGTTAACCAGAGTCGACCAAGCTGACTCAAGCCAACCTCAACCATCCGAGCCAACCTGAGCTGATTACGCCAACTTAAGTCGATCCACGTCGACCTGAGCCTAATCTAGTCTGTAATTTTTTTAATTTTATTTATCCTTTTATTCATGTACTTGTAAAAAAAAAAAAGAGAAGAAAAACAAGAAAGAGAAAAAAGAAAAAGGGAGTCTTTTATTTGTTTATTTAGTTTAACAGAAATAGATAAATAAGGAATAAATAAACAAGATAATAAAAGTGAGTAAATAAGTTAGTAAAAATCGTTTTGACACCTAGAAAGAATTGGGTTTTCCAAAAATAGAAATAAATGAACATTTTTCTCAAATTAGAACTATTTTAGAGTTTTCAAAAATAAAACACCAATTAAGACTGTTTAGGATAATTTCCTTAAATAAATCGAACCAAGTAAAAAGATAAACTCAACCTTTTTCGAAACTAAAATCAATTAACCCACTAAAGTTTTATAAAAAAGAATTACGTACATCTAATTCTGAATAGCAGGTACATAGGCACCTACGGGGCGATGGTAAAACATAAAATAACCTATTCCCCCCCCCCCCCCCCCCCCCCCTTATTTTTTTAGTCTAGATTACTTCAGTTATCCAATTAAAGTAACTAATACTTGAGTTCTATTTCATAGATTTGAAAGGTGATTTCTTAAGGTTCAAATTAAATTTGGGAAGTTAATGGCACCAATAAGGTTTAAAATTCCTAACCTTTAGATCCAAATCTCTAGTTTCAAAAACTATTTTATAAAATTGGTTTAATCAATAGACTAGTAGCTAAGTTATAACCAATCCATCCGATTAGTTATAACTTAACTTATTTTCTTAACCTTGATCAAATAGTGACTCCAAAGTGGTTTTCAACACATTTACAAAAAGAACCGGTTTTCTTTAAACCTAAATCAAGTGTTATTATTAAACGGGTAAGGGTTTAACATTAATTAGTTTAAAGAATACTTAATTTTTAGAAAAAAATCGAAAGGTGAAAAACTAAGCTCCACAAGCATTTATTTATATTAAATATAATTTTAAGTGTGTATATATATACCCAAAATTATTTAAAATACCTAAAATATATTAAAATAATTAAAAATTAGAAAAAATCATGTGGCAATCTACTGCACTTATACTTTTGACATTACAAGTTGGAATTTAAAGTTGAGTACGCTTAAGGAGGGCTAAAGACACCTAGTATAGGAGAATTAGGGTGAAATTTAGACATATAGGCCCTTGGAAATTTGGAAACCAACCTAAGCCTGTCTATTTAAGTGTAATCTAACTTCTAAAATTCACTTTAGCTTCTCTAGAGTATAGGAAAAATAGTGTACACTTAGGACAATCTTGAGAAGGTAATTTAGAAATAAAAAAAAAAGCAAAATATAATGAAATTTTGGGTTATTTAGGGTACTTATACACAAGTAACTCCTAGAAACAAACCACTACCTTAGATTAAAGGAGGATCTTACATCTAAGAGGGTTGACAATAGCTTGGTAGAGGGTAGAGGTTAAGATGGTAGTTTCTAGTAAGTTTGATTTAAGCTTTGATTTTGTAAAAATTAGTTAAAACATCAAATTTCCTTAAAAAAAAAATTATATTCTAAGATATTTTTACATGTAGATTCTAGAAAAAAATATTATTTTTTTGAAATTAAGTGTGAAAATATACTAATAGGAAATGACTAAAACCAAGCTGATTTCTCTTTTGTTTTCAAAAATCAAATAATGTTGTTTTGGCTCCAAAATTTTTCTATAGATTACCTATAGTGTAAGCAAAATTGTTATAGAGATTTTTTCACGAAAACTATTTTCTAATATTTTATCCAATTTTAGACCTTTACTCTTATTAGATGGCTATTTTCCAAAATATACTTAGTTATTCTTTGAGAATTTTACATGGAATCTGATTTGGGTTGTGTTCTAACATATTCTGATGTTAAATGGTGCTATAGGAATAAATATTTAATGTTAGATTTGGATATGAGATACTTGGATATGGAATATTAATAATATATACATTAAATGTTACTTAAATAATATAGTAGAGTGACGGTTATTTTTTAACTATAATTGAATTTAGGTTGTGGATGGTATGTTGATACTAGTTTTGGCCAGTTGTGTATGGATTTTATTGAATTGTAGAGTAGGAGTGAAATCATAGGATAAATTAGAAGTACTTAGGTGAATGTAGTATTAGATGTGTAATTGGAGCTAAATCAAAGGATGTATGTGGGTGTGCGTTAATATAGTTACGAAGAAATCAAAAGATAGGCTAGAGGATGTCTTGAAGGTTCTCTGATAAATCATAATAAGAGGACATCCCACCCTAAAAAGGTGGAGTGGCAACAGCCTCACCATGTGAACCATTCTAAGATAGAAGCTGATCTCATAGTTGCTAACATAGACTTAGTTTACACAAAGCAAACTCAACTCAACCACTTTGAAGCATCTAATTTTGTATCAGCCTATTATAAACTAGTGGTGTAATCTTTAAAGACGACTATAAAAACTTAATTTCATAAGCAAAACTTCCAAAAGAATTGAGCTTGGTTAGTTGTCACGCCCCGAAGCGGCAGAGTTGTAATAGCCCCGCTATGTAAACCATCCTAAAATAGAAGTTGGCCTTGTAACCGCTATCTTAGACCTTATCTACATAAGGCATCTACGACTAACCCGCTTTGAAGTAAACAGTTTGTAATTTAAATAAATCATTTACCTAAGAAAGTGAGGAAATATATATATACACTATAATTCAATTGTTGCAATTAAAGTTTACAATAATTCTCCGAAAAACATATTTCCTAGTTATACATTATTTAGAAATGAAAAGTAATAAAATATGTGTTAATTCTTCAATATTTTTTCTCACTCCCTAGGGTTCAGTAGTTGCTAGCTTCAGAGTAGTTGTTTGCCGCTTCTTAGGCAGCACCTGCACGACGTCTATAGGGATGTGAGCAACCACAGCTCAGTAAGTTAAGATGGAGGACTTAAAACTATACCACAAAGATAACAAGGTTTTCAATCAACTTATTAGGTACAATGCATGTGTAAGCAAATAAGCAAATGCTATCGCACGACGTTGTCCGACCCGTCGTGAGATTAGAGAAATTGTGCCCGCTTTAATCCGGGTTGAGGAGTTGCCATTAATACAACAGCTCACGACCAAACCCAGGCTTGTGTAATGGAGACATCGCTTCTCCCGCGACTACCTTCGAACTATTGACTTCACCCTCGCCACGACCTCTTCTCCTGTCACTTAGTTCGGCTAAGGATGGAGAAGGGACCAATTGCAATCATGCGCTATCCCTTTCGAAGGGGTCGGTATTTGGCCGGAGAGTCCTAAGTTCCCCTAGCGGGTTGCTATGCATGTTCGATTATGATTACTGGTTGTATATTTGATTAAGTCTAGTTTAAGGTGATTAATCACTTCATACAAATCATACAATACATGCCAGAGCAACAAATAGAATCATAGCATCATAGTATCACCCATAATCAAGTACATGTATACATCCAACTATCTAACAAGCATAATCTTAAGCCTCCAAAATATAGCATCGTATTAATCCCAACTTGCCTCGACTCCTCGCTCACTCACTTGAGGTCCGACTTGCTCAGGCCATCACCGATCATCCCTATAATACAAACATGGTTTCAGTTTTTCATATAACGATTCTAGATTCATTATAACCTGTAACGCTTATTGTTATGTTTTGTTTAAGGTTTAATATACCTAATTATCTAGGTCTTAAGTCTTTTACAATTATTTTAGGTTTGGGGTTAGGTTCGGGTTCGGTTTCTGCATAAATTTCTAAATTAATCACATTAAGCTCGAGTGTTCAAATATCCTATTGGGTCTTAATTCAGTATTCTAAACTATTCGGTACACGTTATTCCTAATTGGGGTATCGGATTTATCCCCGATATGAGAAAATCTTACATTTTGAGACATTTACTTAATAAATAACCCTAATTTTTTTAGATTTATTAATTTTCAATTTCACATATTACTAATTTTTTACAATAACTACCTAATTTCCTAAATTAACTATACTTAATACTCCAAAGGCTAGGATTAGGGTTCTACATCAGAGATTAACATCCTTAAACATCTAATTACTATCTAAATCAGTAATTAGTATCTTAATCACCTAATTTACCTAAAATTACCCAATTTTTTCCATCATTTTAGGGCTAAAAATTAACTTAAAAATTTCAAAAATTAATTTTTAAAAAATGGCTTCATAGCACTGTTTTATATCACGTAAACATTCTACAGAAAAAAAATTGAGCTCCAAACTACACTCCTAAGCCTATTTATTTCTCATTCTAATCATGCTCAGTTTTGCTCAATTTGTTAAAAACCCTATATTTTCAGACGTGATTAAACTAAATCACTATTTTTCCTAAATCTACATACAATAAAATCTCAGAATAACAAGTTTCATAATTTTCTAAAAATATTTACTATTTTTACCAAAATTACATAAAATTGGGCTGGAAATCGGACTCACCGGTTTAGGTGGCTCCGGCCACCACTAGCAGCTGTAGCCTTGTTAGCCGGTTTGGGTGCTACCACCACCGTGTGGTGGTGGTGGCCGTCTACTCCTAGTTGCTCGTCTAGTGTGGGTTCCCTTTAAAGGCCCTATTTGCATAGTTTTCTTTTCTTTTTTTTTTGTTTTCTAAATTTTCTCTCAAATTTTCGAGTCTCTGTATTTTTCTCTAATTCCTCACTACCCAAATGAGTTCTCAAAATTTTTCTTCTATTTATAGACATTTTTGGCAATTAATATGCATTAATTAGACATGACATTGCCCCAAATTCCTTGATTTTTGGCTTTTGTGTTGCCTAATTTTCATTGGTTAATTTTTATTTTGCAGATCTTGACCTGCCACGACATGATTTGGATCATTTTATCCTCTTTTGATTTTTTTTATGATTTTTCCATAATTAATTTATAATTTTGTTTAATTATTTACTTAGTTTTTGGCTAATTTAGGTAATTTCGCGTATTTTTATCTATATGTAAATACATGTGGGGTACATGTGAACATTCCTAATTATTATTTTGGTCATTCTAAAATTTTTAGTATACATATAATCTATCTCTAGTAATTTATTAGTTATTAGATTACACTTTTCGCCTTTTCGGTAATTAGTACTTATTATGCTTAAAAATTGAAAATTTTATAGTCTTCTATTTTATTACTTATTTTCTTAAATTCAAGTTTATGGGGTCATTTTTACTAATATTTCTAGTGTTACGTTATAATTTAGGTTCGATCGAATTTTTCAACTGATCGAAACCTCGAATGGTTAGTTGTGGGGCTTACATTAGTGGTACTCAATAAAATAGTCAAAAGTTAAAAGTATTTGCAAAATTATATTTGCATGGGAAACAATAACAAGTCCAGAAAGAGAATTATAAAAATCCATAAGTTTACAAAACTTAATATACATGTTTGTAGTGGAAAACTAAAGGGCCATCTAAGGAGACCTTAGCAGTTTTCTTAAAAGTTAGTAAAATTGACATTTAAAACAAAGTTTAGATAATTCTTCATAATCCTCGCTTCTCAACCCTACTTTTTAATCTTCTAGAACTAAGTGGTGTGCTTGTAAATCTACCTCAAACATGCAAAACAATTATAGGGAGAATAAGTGACAACTTGCTTAGTAAGTGGGATAGAGATAGAAGTATGTATTTAACACCAAGCAACTAAAGTTTTCAAGTAAATTTTAGTTAGATATAATGCATGTTCAAATAAGTAACATCACAATGTTGTCTAGTTTATCGTGAGATTAAAGAAATTGTACCCATTTTAATTTAGGTTAAGGATTTTGATGTCTTACATACGAATCGGAACTCAACTTAAGCTTGTGCAATGGAGAACACTCTCTACCCTAAGCTTCTTGCAGCGACTTCTTCTCTTATCACTTAGTCGACTAAGGATAGCAAAAGGACCATTTTAGCTATCCTCATCAAAGGGATCCATGTTTGGCTTGAAAATTCTAGTCGCTACCCTTAGTGGGTTGCAATACATATGTCAGGCTAGGCATTAGGTCTTTAAGTTAGTTTGTTTTTAGGGTGATAAACCAAGCTTAAATAATTTAAGCAAAACACATTCACTAAGCAAACATAAAATGGAGCTTAGCTCCTACCATAGCAAATTAGATCTCAAATACGTATGCCATACATGCACAAATAATTAATTATAATCACAAGCAAGAACATACCAAAGTCTCTAAGTATCTTGAAATAATACTTCAAAGTTTGGTGAAATACTGATCTCGCTTATCTTGACATATTGTCACTTTATCTTTAGACAACATTTGCGCCCTCACTAATGATCCTTAAAAATTTAATATATAACTTTAGTTTTTAATCACCATATGAATTAAGAGTTTATTTTCAATGGTAGATATGTTTTTAATATAAGTTAAGTAGGTTTCTTCAACTGTTTATTAAGTTTTAATTAAGTGAGATAAGTTTTGACCAAGCTTCTGATTATGATTTTGAGCTACTATCCTAAATTAAATACTTATCTAAGTAGTTTCCAACTTACATTCGGATTCTAGAAAGGGTGTAAAGCCTAAATATAAAGCACTTTTTAACCTAAGCCCAATTCTTAGTATGTTCAAAATATTCTATATTAGGTTACATTCTAACCTAATTTTGATAGAGTTTCTGACCTTACTGCTACTTTTACATTTTACTACTTTACATATAACTTAACTTATCTTGAGTTCCAGGACCTTAAAAAACTGGCATATGTAGCATGTTAACAACTCAATTCCATAATCACTCATTACACTTTCACTCTATACCATTTACTTAGATATAATTTCATTAGAAACTTTAGAATTAAGCTCATATACTACCAAATATCAACTTAAGCCTAAAAATCATCAACTTAAAACTTAATATAACTCGCTTTTAGCTCCTACATGTGGATGGATACAAATTGTAACAAGGTCTTATAAAAATTCATCAAGTTTGTTTGGAAAATCACAACCACCAGCTTGCTGTTTTTGTGAAAATAGAATTTTTCTAAAAATCCAACTATTCGATTTTGAAAATTTAACCACAACATAAAAATATAAAATTTTAGGAGTATACTCATAAAAATTTAAGACAAAACTATATCAAATGGTATTTTTAAAATGCAATCTAAAATTAGCACTCAAAATTTCAAAAATTTGGTTTGATATTTTAATTTCTCATGCAAAAATACTTAGGAAAACCAAGTTTCCCAATTTCTTAAGTTCATTTGCTATTTTTCCTAAATTTTAGTTAAAATCGAGGTAAGATGGTTGCTTATTGAACTTATAGCTTCAGCCACTATGGCATTGAGGGAGCTCGTCGAACACTTTAGGTGCCAGCCATTCCTTTAGGCGGCAAACTTGTTTCACTCCTAATTGATGGTTTTCCTCGGGAACTCATCAACCCCTTATTTTCATCTATTTTCTTTCCAAATTTTTTTTCTTACCTTCTCTCTCTAATTCTCTCTTCCAATATTTTTCCAAAGTATCAAATGAGCAAATGTTCATTAGGAAGGATGAGATAGAGATAGAAGTGTTTTGAATTTCCTTTCCCTATTAAGATGTGTTTCCTACTTTGATTAGGTGTACACACATGATATTACTCATATCCCCTAATCAATCCTAATTGAGTTCTTGGTTTTCCATGCAACAAGGAGTATTTCCTAATTGTCATGCATTTTTTCTACTAATTTTCCATATTTTTATTTATCTTTTTAGTGAAGTTTTCACTTTTTAGGTATTTTTTTTATAATTACAAGTACATATAATTATGTATTAATTATAGCTAATGTATATACATGTCTTTTACATATTATTTTATTTACATTGATAATTTTATTGTTCCTATAATTTATTACTAAGGGTCTATCAATTAACAAAGCGTAACTCGTACATTTCCGATATGTACATAATAATATAGTAAATTTTCAATATTTTTGCTATATTTGTAATATTTTATTATATTTTTGAATTTCAAGACTACAGGGTATCCTCGACTAATATTACTAAACTTTTTATAAATTTCTAGCCTAATTGAGTCATTTTCTCAAATGCCCTAAATTGTTTGCTTGGAATTTAATCGAGTAAGTATGAAGCTTACAGAGGATGAATCAGGGGATGAATAAGAGGTTGGCTAGATGTGAACTAATAATAAGTGACTTAAAAATTTGATTATCAAAGTATAATAAGACCTTAAACTTGAATGAATGAACGGGATACAGTGATATGTATTGTATTTATATAAACACTACAATATCATTTATATTATAGGAAACTATGGTGAAGAAATACCACAAGTCACACCTAAGTGAGTAGAGGAGAAGTTTAGGTAAGTTTAGAATCAATACGTAAAAATATTTTAAAGTACTGTTTTATAGTACTTGAAGGCTTAAGATTATACTTGGTTGCACTTATAAGTAGCTTGCTTGTGTGTCTCTAATTTTGCTTATATTACTACTTGATTACTAAGCTAGATTGTGTTTGGTTGATCTATGTAAAATTAATTATTCACCTAAACAAAAACTTAACTATATTAGACATGAAAACCTAATTGGTCATGCATTGCAACCTATTAGGAGACGATTAGAATTCTCTAACTAAATACTGACTCCTTCACAACTTTTAAAGCCATTAAATAAACAATTCTCATCGGCTTAACTAAAGGCGATGATTTACAGTATTTTTTTGTTTGTTTTTCTTTGAGATATTTTAGTAAGTTTACTATATTTTATTTCATACTTATCCAAATTTCTAGAATATTCAAAGAATATTCTATTGTTTCACCATAAACATTATTTATAATCACAAATTTCTTTTTCTCCCATATGTTGTTATTTCAGGTGAGTTTTAATATAATTATTAGTAAAAATACTAGTAACATATAATCATGAATTTCTTTTTCTCTCGTTAACTACTTGAAGGTAGTCACGGGATGAGGGATGTCTTCATTATATAGGCTTGGATTTGGTTATAAGCTATTGCATATACATTGAAACTCCTTAAACCCAGATTAGAGTGGACACAATTTTTCTAATCTTATGACAGACCGATTAACATAGTATAACGGCATTCGTTATGTTGAATTGCATTTAATTAATTGTTTGCTAACCTTGTTCGTGCTTCTCCTAGACTCTTATGTCTCCATTTCTAGTTATTGAGCTGTAGGTTGCTCATATCCCTATAGATATTTTTGTAGGTGTTAATTAGGATTCTGCATTATAACTACCATAAAGTTAGTTATTGCTGAAAGCTAGGGTATGAGATTATGAAAGAGAAGAATAGTTGAACCGTTGAAGCTTTTATTATCATCTATTGATCTTTTGGTGTCTAACTATGTAAATATTTCAATAAATTAAGTAACTAAGTCATGTAAATAGCCCTTGGATAATTTAGGTTTTAATATATACTTTAAGACTTTTTTAGGTTAAATAATAATATTATCACATGAAGTATTCATTTTAAAACGGATTAGTTGTTGACGCCTATTATAAACTAAGTCTATGATAGTGGATGTGAGATCAACTTCTATCTTAAGATGGTTTATAAGATGGGACTGTTATGGCTTTGCCACTTTACGGCATGACAATGGAAGGGAAAAGATAAGATCCTATAAGGTGAAATTCCTTGTGTATATGGCTAATTTAGACATGGGCTTAAGGGCATAGCATGGTTAAAGAGCAGAAGCTTTAGCTATTGATCTCTATGGCTGACCCGTGGTGATGGGAATTGGCTGTCCCAACTCATTACTAGGGCTTAGGTAAAAGGATTAGGATATATGGCTCAACAAGTTCTCACCTTAAGTCAAAGAGTTAAGAGTTCATTTTATTGCACAAGTCCGACCTTCCTTGTCTTCCCAACTATTTCGAGCCTTATACTTTGCTAGAGATCGAGGAACTAGTAAAGTGCTGACATGAAGATGATCTAAGCAATCCTCTAAACAATTTGACCGGTATTACCAAAAGCTTAGCTACCTTGATTTTGAGTTAACATCATCAAGTACCAAGCTACTTGACCACCTACTAACCTGCTCTTGGTTGTTAAACTAACCTAGATAGTTGCCCTAGAAGAATTACAGCTAACTTGAACCCAATGCTAAGCTATCCAAAATCCTTTGCCCAACTACATCCAAACTCCACTCCATCCAATTTGCTAGATAGACCCATGCCTACAGAGATGAAGACACTTATAGTCTATCATTCGTACTAATATGGCCGCAACATGAATATTCCTTATGTGCATTACAAATTTTCCTTTTGTGTATTTTCTCCCTAATACTTTTCCATTTTGTGTAAATGCTCCCTTTTTGTGAACTATCTCGGCGTATGCTATTACCCTAAAGACTTAAGTATAAATTCCTTACATAATATTTGCTGAAATAATCATCCATTAATAGAATATATGCATTTTCTTTGTAACTTGTTCTTACCCGATTGGCAAGTTCACTTTACCTACTTTTATCCATACCCTTAAGCAAAATTTGATGGTGAGTTCCTTATCTAATTGGTTGTGAGTGATTCAGCTAGCTTGTTGGTTCATTGGAGTTCCTTGGTGTGTAATATCCGTCGAATAGCTCATGAATTTACTCACTTTGCTACTCATTTCCTACTTATCTTTCAAATCACAATTGGTATGGATCTACTCTCGATATTTTGCCCTTATCGATTCTTGGTATGATATATCACATGGGATGCTCGATGTTCAAGTTGAGTTTGGGGTTAGAAGGCTACATGCTTGGAGCCTACAACACCCTCAATTCATTAAATGGGAGGGGAAACATGTAAGATTGGGGATAATTACACTACTTATCCCCTAGTCTCATTATAGGATCATGCTAACATCATAGCTTAAAGTTTGATAAATGGCATCCTAAGTAGCAGGTTTTTGATCAATTAGAAATTAGCAATTCATCTGTGGGTACCCAGCTCAACGTCATATTTTTAGTTACACTCTTACATACTTTTACATTCTTATGCTTCCTTATACTCTCTATCATCACCTAAGACTGATTTAAATATTAATGTGGCTATGTCAGAGCAAACTCTGGCACTTAATCTAATCAATAGTTATTGTTGCAAGTTACCTAAAGCCTATTACCTAATTAGACAAAAATCCACAATTAACATCTTGATTAATGATAGTCCATGAAGTAGAGTGAGATGTAGGAATTTGTTAATTCGAGAGGAGACAATTCGTAATCTACATAACTCTACTTAGATAGGGTTTCTTTTAAAACTAGTATACTGGATTTGGTTTCGGCTTTAAATTTGGTTTTATATCAAAATAGAAGGAAAGTCTACATTTTCATTTAAGCAGGATATGAGGGAAATTCACCAATTTGACCTTGTCCTTATATTATTTTTTAGGGCATTTCGGGCATTAGAGAAAACTTAGAAATATTAAGAACTTAAATGTTATGTTTTCACTTGCTAAATTAGATGGATTTATCTTATATTCAACGAGTTGTATAGATTCTAAAATAAAAACTTTATGACAAAAATGAGTTAAAAACCTTTTCGTACAATAAATTCTAACACTCTTTTTGTGACTTAGAATCCTTTAAAGTCATTCAACCATTTATGGGTTTCCAAGGTTATTATAACTTAGTGACATAAACATTGCGATCTCCTAATAGGATAAACTAAGTTTGAATTCTCTTGATCTAAATATAACATGTTGAAAAAAAAAAAGAAAAAAAATCATGGATCACATGAAGGGTCAAAAAGAGGTTTATGAAGTGCATCTTACTTTGTTTGATAGTGCCTATTAGTTTAGTCATACATGTTTTTTGCATAATTTTTTCTTGAGTTTTCTTATCTTTTGGCTATTATTCTTTCTAATCATTTAAAACCAACATTCATACAAGTTGATTTAAATATTAGATGTAGAAGTAATAAATCAAATTAGATTATGTTAATAAAAAATGCTTAAAAAATTATGATGGGATGGTTGATGTGAAGAGAAAGATCGAGGGCTTAGGAGGTAGCTAGGGATGATTGGAGGAGAGTCATTACTGGATTTTGTAAACATTTGAAGTGGGTTTCATCCTTATAAGTAAAGATATGGGCAATTTTTGAGGGGTTGTAGTAGGCTAGAAGACAAGTGAAGCAATTAGTGGTCGAGATTGATTCTTCTCATGCAGTAAATTGCATACAAAGTAAAGATGTTAATTTGATGCTTTGTCATTTGGCCTTAGCTAGGTATGTTAACCTTATGTTGCATTTTACCAAATTCATTTTATGAAGGGCTGACCGTGAACAAAATCGAATAGCAGACATGCTAGCCAAGAGAGGAATAGAAATTGCATATTATGTCTCATTTAATAACAATGTTCCTAGTCTTCTGCTAGACTTTGTTTAACAAGATGTTAGTTGTACTCAGCCAAGTGAGGTGAATGTTCATGGATTAACTTCTATGCGTTTGTTGTGTAAATGTTTTAGTTAAGTCATTAATGAAGTTTGCCTTGTTAATTGAAAAAAAAAACTTGAAAATTTATATATGGCATTTATTCAATTATAGTAGTTTAATTTTTTATATGTGCAAATTTTAGAAAGTATTTTATATTTATATTTATTTTATTTCACATTATGGCTTGGTCTAATTGGCCGATGAGTTAGCATATCAGAAATCTATCCAAGCTGGATAGGAATAAATGGATATAAGAAGAAAGAATATGGAAAGGAAAAAAAAATAATGTATGATAATATTTTATTCCTTTCGATCTATATGCATAATAAAAGGAAAATTGTAGGAATTTTAATTAGTACTAAAAGGAAAAATGATGTATAATATAAAATTACTAATATGCACATAAAAGATAATAAGAAAATGAAAAGAAAGGATAAAGCAGGGATAGAATAAATTTTTTTAAACAATATGTTTCACTTTTATTCTCCTTTCTCTCTAATTTAGAGAAAAAACCAAAATTGGTGGGCCTATAAAAACTTTTCCTCCTAAATTTATTCTCCCATTTTTCTTTCTTTTCCAAACAAAAAAAGTGTCAAAAATCTCACATTCCTTTCATTTTTCTTCTCCACTTAATTTCTTCCCTCATCTTAAACATAGACATAGAGTAGAAAAGTGATATAATTTCTATTTTGCTCCTACCTTCAAAATAATTTTAGGAGCATCTGAAGTTTTTTAAGATAGTTTCTAGTTTAATAGGTATTTATATACGGGGACCATGGGATGTAATTGCAAAGTAATCTTGGTATTTATTCTTTGCCCTGCCAACTTTGTGATGACGATGGCCATACTAAACACAGTAAAACCAATTGGGTGTTTTTCTTAAATGCTACAGCACTTATCTAGTAAAATTTCAACAGAAAATGAGTTTTATATTGTCAATGCTAACGAAACCATAATTTGAACGTTTAATCTTTTAACGACTTATTAGACCATGTGTAATGGAAGACGCTTGAGAAGGATTACCTTTTAGGATCTTTATATTATTACACAAGGTTCTTTTAAAAAGTCGAGGTCCTTACTCCTTAATTAAAGACCTCAAAAAGCTATCTCTCTTTCTCTCTTATTATCTTTCCTTCTTTCTTGTTTTCTTTTTTTATTTCTAGAGTTGTTTTAGTTTAGATTTTGTATTATGGGTCATACAAATAATATAAATAGATGTTAAAAAAATTTGTGTAAGAATTTAAAAATAAAGTAAAGAATTTTTCATAAAATTGATATTTGCTTAAATTATTAACGTGATGTTTAACATTAGGCCTTATGTTTCTCTTTTTCAGTTTTGCCAACAAGATCTTATTCGAATCTATGAAATTTACTATCCTTATTGTAATCTTTTCCTGTCATTTATGTCTTGATCAAGGTTTCCTTTTGGATATGGGGAATATCTTTCGAAAATTTTCTGCCTTACTACTCAAGTAAGAGAATAAATGATGCCGATCTAATCAAATGACATCTCTTCCGTCAACGAATTGACGCGACTTGATGGGAACCCATTACCCGCGTAATGACGCATCTATTGACGAATTAATCTCACAAGCATCTAATCGCCTCACCATATTTATTCAAAAACTTTCCTTGACTAGTATTGAGCTTCTTTCAGGTGCAACTATATATTTAATGCATCAGTTTCATTTGTTTTCGTCCTTTTCTTTTCAAAATTTATATAACCACCGAACTGGTCGTTATACATTACAACAACATGACAAGTGGGGTGAGCTATCTTGAGAGTATAGAGTCCACTCTATTTAAGATCATATAAGTTTTGAACGAATATTAAAAATTATAAAATAGAATATAAAGTCTTTATGATCTGTACCTACCTTTGAAATTATATTCTATAATATATTAAGTATAGATTTTATGGTACTGTGTACTTAACTTATGAGAATTCTTAATTAATTATATTAAATATAATAAAATATAATATGTTTAACCAATACATACTTAAGAGTTAAAAACTTGAGTAAATTAGCAAAACCTAAACATCCTTAGTCCTTTATCGATCACCTCTCATTTTCTTTATCAAAAGTTCTAAAAGAACCAATCTTCAAAAAAAAAAAAAAAATCAATAATGTTGCTTCATGGTCTTTTCAAAATATACCTAATTTATTGATTTTATTTTGTACAAATGAGGAACTAGAATCGAGACCAAACCTACAAACCAATGAATCCCTTTTAATTCCATTAATTAACATCCCCTTTTCTTATGACGTGTTTTAGTATGTCTAATATGTATGTTAAATGTTAGCAAGAAGAAGTATGTTACAAAAATCATTGGAATTTGATCATATTTGAATTAGAAGTAGTGAAGTGTGATATCCATATGCCCGAAAGTGTTGATTAATCGAATGGGCTAAGGCATGGGCTAGGGTTAAGGTAGGATATCAACACTAATCATATCACGTGCATATGATATGTGCTTGATCCGTTCAAGCATGACATCTCCTATACTGACTAAAAGTATATTAATTTAATTATATATATTTTCTTTTAATAAACCTTGTTCAAGTCTAATCCTTCACAAATGCCTCATCAAATCCAAAAGCACTCATACAACTCCTAACACACATACACGTATTTACACGCACATACACAAAGACTTTTGAGCGCTGCTGTCTTGTTTAATATCTTAGTATTGCTTAGTCGTTAATAAGCTTGGTTTGGTGGGGTTACTTGCGTTGGAATGCTAGCGAAGTAGTCAAAGGGATGGCATCAAGTGTTGTAAGGGAAAAGCCTCATGACCATCCCATGACTCCCCACTAAGTGGAATAACACACTTCTTTCTAATTTCCATTGTTAAAAGCCCGTAATAAAAATGGAGACACTCGAAACCTACCATTGAAAAATAAACTAAACTATATAGTATACATCATTTAATGAAACGTTATCACTTTTTCACTATTTATGACACTTTTGATTATTTATTGTCCTATTGGATAACGAATTGTCTATTAACTTCAAACATGAAAATTCGAACTTTTTGTTGTAAAAAAATGGTTGTTGTGTTGTAATATGTACTATGCTTCAAAAAAGGCACACAACACTAGATGCCTAAGGCATCACCTAAGGGCACTCACATGTCACCCATGAGCGCCAATGTAAGATAATGACGATCAGGTGTGCTTTATTGGTGATTTTGGTTTTAGTCATGTACATCACAAAGAAAAACTTAGAGTTATATTTAAGTATTATACTCAAGAAAGAGATCTTAGTTGATATATATTGATTTTAAATGAATTAGTATTTTTAAACATAAAAAATTACGTTTCTCAAACTTAAACTTAAACTATAATATTCTTAAGGCTTCAAATAGTGTTAGTTGGTGTTCCTAAAAAAACATCAAAGTCTTTTACATACGTCAAGGTTTAACGTAGCAAGTCTCATGCGTCATGGAAATATAAAGTGAAATTTATGTGAACTACATTTGTCAAATATCTCTTATCTATAAGCCTTTCAAATTCTAAATTGTGTACAACTATATTGCAAACTTTCAATCAAGTTATTCTCAAAATACTTAATCTTCAAAATACCCTTTTTAGCTGCTATAATATTTAAAAAGTTTTTAGAAAAACCATAAAAAATTGATTCTTACCTAATCTTGGCATATATGAGTAGTTGACGAGCTTAATCTTTCTTTATACATTAAAGACTTAATTAAGGGATATATGATTTGGACCTATGATAAGTAAGTGTATATGGAGAAAAAAGTTTTTGAGAATTCATGTTAGAAAAAAGATTTCTATGGAATTTCAACTATTATTTGTTGTATTCTTTAGAAGTCAAGTATCTCTTATCGCAATAAGTGAGTCATTGTAGATTTTTATTGCAAACAACGATTTAGACTCTAGTACAAGTTTGAGAGGTAGAGAAGTTCCTTAAGAAGTGTGTTAGGGATTAGACTAAGAAGAGTTAGGAAAACCACAAATGACATAACAATAGAAGTTTCTACTTGGTGTTCTTAGAGTTGTCTCATTTGCAAACTTATTGTAGTTAATCTAAAAAAATATTATAATGGATTCCTAAAGGTTGAGTTGGCAAGAACTAATGCATAAAGTGAAATCTTGATATATTTCACCTTTAAAAGCATGTTGTAAGTTCATACTTTTTAGGGTTGTTTAGTGTTGTATCAAAGACTGATAAGATTTATGATGGAAGAAAAATTTTAATCAAGGGTCGACTTAAGGAAAAATAGAAATTAGTATTCATTTACAGCTAATTTCCAAAGTTAGGATGAATCAAGGAGGGTGGTCAATCTTTCCCTAAGAATGTTGTTTTGACAAAACAACTAAGGGTAGATGTCTGCTAATTAGGCTTATGTCCTTAATTGATTGCTGCCTTCTATTAGTGAGTTGGTTAACTATTTGCCCATTTGGTCAGCTATTCCTCCCTTTGTTGCATTTAATCGACCTTAATAACTTCTATGTTAATTTAGAATCAATTCATAGACTTGGGATTACAAATTTATAATATAATTAAGAGTAATAGATTATGATATGTCTATAATCAAGAGTTGATTATTTGTTCAATTAATTTCAATTGTCGAGTTACAATTAAGATATGTGATTACCTTGTTTTATGATGGTGTTTGTTAAGATAGTAATTTAATAGACCCAAAACTATCCAAGTCTTAATTGTTTGCTTAGTATACTTGCACTTAGACTAAGAGTAATGGGTATCCTTAGATACTGGATGTGGTGATTACAGATTGGTAGTTGTATTGTCCTAAAGGAATAAATGATTTTGGGTAATGTATTGGTATAATTTAGGCATTGATGTTGCTGTGTGTATTCATTCTTGACTGATAGTTTGTTGATTAGTAAGTTGTTGAGATACAACTTAATCTATAAGAAGGGAACTATAGCCGAGTTGTAGTGGTATTGTGAATGCCTTTATGGATGATTGTAGTAAATTAGTCGTACTAATGGTTGGCTTAGTGAGAACTTTAAGATGAGATGACTTGTATTGTGTTTGGGGTGTTAAGAAGTATCTACACTAAGTTTTATATATGAAGTGTTTGAATAGCATATTTGTGTTTGTATGGTAATTATATACCGTAATTTAATTTATTAATTTACTTAGCATCCATGTGTTTCTGTGGTGAGCGTATACCAGCTTTGACCCATCCTTGTAAGATACGGTATTTAGGTAGTTGTACCAAAGTTGTCAAACAATAATTATACTTAGATTCACTAGATGGTTTATATAATTAGAACTTATAATCGAAATATAGAAATGTAAATAGTTTTAAAAAAAAAACTATAAATATACTTATTGTAATTATAGGAAATTTGAAATACATAATGCAAATAAAGAAATGAAGAAATTAAGGTTTTTTTTTTCTATGTTAATCTATAATCTAATATTCTCATAAGGATAACTAGAGTCGAAATTTTTTTTTTCCATTATTTTGTTCAAAATAAACGATGAATTGAAAAGAACTAAATGTTTCAACTCATTCTAAGTTAAATGACAAAAACTTAAATATATGATTTTTATAACATGAATGGAGGTTATTGATATCAAACGAGGCATTAGGAGAAAAGGAAAGAGGAAAAAAATTAGAATAGGATAAAGAAGGTGATTTAATATCTTAATATTCAATGGATAGTAGAAGCCTAATTACATGTTTTTATTTTTGGCCCATTAAACTTATATATGTGGAAAAAGTAAAATTAGTTAAAAACGTAAGTTTCTACCGAGCTTGATATGTAAAATTAGTTAAAAATATAAATTTTTATTAAAAAATGATTTTACACACAAATTAACTAGCAAGAGTTTTCTAAAATCACAAATTTGTAAAATCGCAATTTTGACAATTATGATTTGTACTATTAATGATTTGTAACCTTATAATGAGCTTAGATGTGATTATTTTTATAGAGTTAGTAAGGCAATAGCAATTTTGACTATTATGATGATCAGGTGAAAGACAAATCAAGGATTATTATGAATGATAAATTTAGTTACAATCTATGATGACTTTTAAAAGACCTTATGTTAGTTTATATTTCCTAGAAATAGTTGGTTTGTAGATATAAGTTGTTATTTGGAGGATAGCTCTAAGTTATTGATGATTTCTAAGATTATGTGAAGTTACCTTTTCTATGAGAATCGGCGGATGTTAATCTTATTTATATTTTTTATTGGGTTTTGAGCCTTTATGTACCATGTAATTGTATGAGCATGTGGTGAACTATTTATATCTTTCGATATTAGGCCTAATACTTTCAAAAGTATTGTTTTTTTATTTTAAAGCTTGGTCTAACTATCATATTACAACTTTAGAGATGGGAGAATTGAACTTGGTTGATTTTGTAGCATTTATACTATTAGATTATAATGTTCTTGACTTTCTTTGGTAAAATTCTATGGTAGTTAACTAATATACCATTTTTTCATGAAATTGTCCAATTAGGATAATAACGAGTTTGAAGCTTGAGAGTATGAATTAGCTCTTGAAAGTTTACTTAATTTGCACTTAGGTTTTTGAACTTGTTGCAAATAAGCCCTTGAAGTTACATATTTGACAAAATAAACACAAAATTTTGAATGGTGACAAATTAAAAAAATTTTACTCAAAATATCTCTAATTAAGCCCTTATATTATTAAATGCAAGTTCTAATGATTAAGCAAATACTTAATTATGGCTCAATTAAAGCTTCATCATGGGTAACAAAAGCTAAAATATAGATTAGTTGGATATGTTATTAGTAAAACTTTTCAATTTATTGGAATTAAAATGTGTAGGAGCTCATCTAAACAATTGTAAAGTATACGAAACTAATTACATGTTACTAAACTTTAGAGTTTTAATTGTATAAGCAAAGTTTAAGGGTTGTATTTTGTTTCTTAATTAACTTCCATTTATTAGATACATTACTAAAAGCACTCTTAATCATTTTTTAATGTCATGGAATTTCAAATATATATATTACCCTTAAAAAAAAGAGCAAACCCCATTGAAGATAAGAGTGAGGTACAACAAAGCCATTTCAATCTACTACCCTTCTCATGAAGTCATTTGTGCTGCAGACAAGAAAGTAGCTGTAACGTGAATTGCGCAGTGCTCATCAAAGTGTAGGCACTCCCTTACAAGAAGTCTAGCTACTAAAACTTCCACTTGTATTGTACTTATAAGTCAAAACAAAATGAATCACTATCAAAAGCTTTCTCATTTTTCCTTGTGATGTTGTACCTGGTTGTTTAAATCATATCTTTATTTTGATACAACGAAGAGTTTACTATGGTCAGTACTAGTTGGCAACTTTTAAATATTGGGTAAAATAAAGAAACATCCCAAAAACTATCAAAATTATAAAAGGATTCCAAAGTTTAAGATACCATATGTCAAGCCTAAATTTTTTATTTTCTTTATTTTGATTTCATTTCCCATTTTAATTAATATTAAACCCTAACCGATTTAATATTAATCCTCAATTAGAGAACTTGGGAAATTTCGGTTCATTTTTTAATTAAAAAAACTTTTAGAGTTACCACCCGACTAAAGTCAGGAAAAATAGAAATCGTAATTAATTAGGTGAATTGACTATGATTTGACTACCAATCTTCGATTTCAATTTGATAAAAACTAGAAAATACCAAATTCAGGGGTTAACCTATTAAATCCTAACCGGTGCTACAATCACTTTTCTAAAATTAGGCTTATTTTTCACAGTTATCTTTTTTTATATATATATTTTAGAAAATAAAAATGAGATAAAATAAATTAAAAAAAAATCAAAGCTTTTATAAATTTTAATATTGCTCCGAAAATGCTTATATACTTACTTGTCGGGATCAAACGATCTTAATTTTTTTAAAAAACTTTAGCGTGTTGGTTCTTTTTAATTTATGAAAAATCGACCAAGTTTATGTTTTTATTAATTTAATTTATTCAAATAAAATTCTAAAAGGGCCATAATTCTTAATTATTTTTATTTTATAAAAAATATTTTTCTAAAATGTCCTAATTTTTAAAAGGCTTTTTTTATTAAATTTTTTTTCTAAAAAAATAATTTTTCTAGATGATAAATCCTAAAAAACTTAATGCTAAAAAAAATTCCTAAGCTAATATATTTTTTCCACTTTCATATTTTAAAATAACTAACTAAATATAAATTAATATAATAATATATATAATAATAATAACAATAAATAAATAAATTAATTAATTGAAGAACCAAACCTGATTTTGAATGATGTAAGGTGAAGGAGTAGTGGGCATTGGAGCGTAAGACTGGAGTGTTAGGATTGTACTATTGTGTGGTGAGCAAACTGTGTTGGCTAATTGGGCTCTATATGTGAATGTATGTCACTAAACACATTGATTGATGTCACGGTTGGAGATCGAAGTTCATTGTTGAGTTGGTCATGTAAAAGAAGACTACTGTCTCATGCTTATTATATTGGAGCTACTAACTGTATTACGGTGAGTTGTGAAACATGTGTATGTAGCTTGGGCTTGATTAGTGAGTGGTAGTGGCGTGTGAAGTGCTGGAGTTGCTGATTATGTTACGGTGAGTCATGCAGTATATGCATGTAGCTTGGGTATGCTAAGTGAGTGGTAGTAGCATGTGAAGTGCTATAGTTGCTAACTGTACTGCAGTAGACAGTAATGAAGTGTAGATCGTAGATGATTTGTGGGCAGGTCGTAGAGAGTGGATTTATTTGCATGATTAAACATCACTTGGTTCTATGGCGGGCATACATCATGTTTGTAGATGGTAAAGTAGGATTGGAGTGCATTAGTGACTGTTAGTGGATTGCGTAGATGTTGAGTGTTGTGTGGAGTGGGTTATTGCTACTACCGTCTGTGTGGAGCAAAATGTTTGCGTGTGTAATGGACAACACTCTGTTAGTGATGTGGCTTGTGTTAGATGTGTAGAGGATAAGGATTGCGGTATGTCAACGTATTTTCCACTGTTTGATAGTCACAACGTGATTATGTTCGTTGTTGTGGGTATCGATGTAGGCTGTTGTGTGTGATGATGATGAAAGTGGATAGTGCAGGTCATGTTCGTGTATGTTCAGTAATAAAGGATGTTGTGGCATGTTTCGGTGTCAGTGCTGGGTGCGAATGAATTGGTGTGTTGGATTGTGAGGGGATTAATCAAAGTTGGTCAATGGGTTATTGGTTGTTGTTCATAGGAGGATGGGGTTGAATTTTGTGCATGTGCTATACAGCCAAAATAGAAGATCAAGGATATTGGATGCTTACTGGTGTATTCATTGAACCCCATTTCATAAAGCACAATTGTTATATATAAAGTTTAGAAACCCAATCAATTTAAAATAGGTTTGAATCTCACAAATCTTTATTTCATTAGATTCAAAAGATTTGATTAGATTTGAACCCTGCATACTTAACCAATTTTTGTGAATGAAAGAAAGAAATAAAGAAAGAAAGAAAAAAAATAAAAGGTACATATGTGCCTAATGAGATTCAAACTTGTGACCTCAAGTTAACCTAATGCCGGTGCTCAAATATTCATCCTTTAGGTTGTTGGCCTATGCCTTGACATTCAGTACAATTAAATTGTACTTGAGCTACGTGACTATTTAAAATAAAGCTATCAAATTGAATGACCCTAAAACATTTTACTTTCTAAAAATCTATTTTCCTAAAAAATCTTTATAATTTTTCTTTTTCTTTTTTGTATTTGTATCATTTTTCAATTTTTTATTTATTCTTTATTCTTTTTTTTTTTAATTGAGACCTCTTTTACAAAACAAAAATGAGAGGGCAAAAAGTGGGTGCTTATAGCTGTCTCTCTTTATGGTGAAATTTGAGTAAAACTTTACCACAAAAACAAAAGAGATACCATTTTTACTTTGAGACTAACTTTGTTCTAAGAAGCGTTACAATTTGCTATGAACCTTAAGAGTATTTGATATGAGGCAAGCGCACCTATCAGTTTTAATATAGCGGATATGAGTCCGAGTCGATCCCTCAGAGATTTTGAGTACTAATATTAACTTTAGCTTTATTATCTAACCAGAAAATTATGATGAGTTGAATGAATTAAAAATACTGAAATTAACAACTAAACTACTTATGAGACTTAATTACGCAAATTAGGAAGCAATAAATTACGAACGACTTCGAGTATGCAATAATATATTTAGGAATTATTTCCCCTAGTGTTTAACATGTAACCTTTTTAAAATATATCCAATTCAATTTCTATTATTCTTGACCGGAGGGATTCACAATTAAAGTTAATATCTTTCTCAAGCATATTAACCCTGATCCTAAATTATTTACCGGAATCTCTTCACTTAGTAATATAATTTAGAATTGCATTAGTGTGTAATGAATTCCCAATCAAACAATCAATTTTCCGGAAGAAACATGTATATTATCTCTAAGTATACATGTAATTCTCTTCAATTATGCCTAGATCTAATTACACATGCAATTTCTCAATTAACATGCATAATATCATATATTGATACTCTAGAATTATCAATCCATAATTAACGATATCATTGAATCAAGAAAAGGTAGAAATTTTATTGAAATTATAATTCAATCGAAGGGTTACATGAAACCCTAGGTTCCATAATCCTAAATACTCTAATTCTAAGCTATCATAACGAATCTAAAAACGAGTTTCATAAAAAATGTAAAATAAAGCATAAAAACTCCTCTTGATTTGATGAACAATCTCTATAATCTTAAAATCGATGTCGTTCTTGCTTCTTGATTAATGTTCTTCTCCAATCTCCTCTCTTCTCCTGTGTCTTTTGTTTCTGTAATGTCTCTTTCTTCCTTTGAAACCCTAATATGTCTTTTTATAGTGTATCAAAAAGATTTTGTTTTCGTCACCTAATACGGCTTGAGACATGATCGTATCCCTAGGTCGTGTAACTTTCTGCACTTAGGCAAATTTTCTGCACAACTTCAAAAATTCATAACTTCTTCATTTGAACTCGGAATTGAGTGAAACTTGATTCCTTTTCTTCGTTTTCGAGCCTAGAACGCGTTTAAACCCTAAAATCAACATTTTACTCAATTAAGTATCAATTTCTTTAAAGAAAACAAAAAAATATGCGGAAAATACTATAAAATCACCCTATGGAATATGTTTAAAATTAGAGTTATCAAATTTCCCCACACTTGAGCATTTGCTTGTCCTCAAGCAAATAAATCAAAACAAAACTTTTAGGACAAGAAACGCTAAACAAAATTTATCACTATTTAGGAAACCTGTGAACGAATACACTTGACCCGAAGAAAGGTAAGAAAACCATTCTCAATTAACTTGCAATAATAAAGTCAACCAATTTCATCTGACTATATTCGAATGCTCCAACAATACTTAATACTAGAGTTCACTAGTTAATTTATGAAAATCAAAGTTTACCAAGACATTTAACTAAGGATTCTTAAACTAAAAATTAGATTTAACATCTCGCCAACCAAGAAAGAGTCATAAAAATTTTATCCATTTGACTAAAGTGTATACAATTCTCTCTTCTATCTCACCAAGCACCATAATCTAAAACAAACATATTTTACATCCACTCTTCCTCTAATCATCCCCTTAGTTCATGCTTTTGTTGAGAGGCCTTTTTAAATCTACCTTATTTAAGCACAATTGCGTTGGTAGCGGGAAAGAATCTCGCTCTTCTGACGGACCAAGACCGATCCATACCAACTTATTTCTTATATTGATAGCGGGAAAGAACCTTGCTCTTCTGACGGACCAAGGCCGATCCATATCAATTTTTTTTTTCATTTGAATTGGCATTGGGACTCAATCTCGCTCTTCTAACGGACCAAGATGAATCCTTACCAATTTTTTCTATTCTTACACTTGTTATTACTTTTGACCTCTAATCATTGTGATTTTTCAGGGGTTTCTCAAAAGAAGAATTTCATTTGTTTGTTTGCTAAAAATTATAGGACTCTTAAAAATTTCTAAGAGAAGGGTATACATAAAAGTAAATTTAAAAATAACCATGACTAACTCTCAACTAGTGATGTTGCTCTAATCTCAAGTCTTAAAATCCTAAGCTAAATAACTCGTAACTTTGCCTTCTAAAAATTTGACTAATCAATTCTAGTAAAGTATCATAAGATCAATAATAATCAAGATGAAACAGTTAATTTGGCGAAACACTTGTTAATCACCTATTGCAAGTTAACTTAAAAAGTAATTGGGTCAAATGTGAATAATTGGTCTCCTAAACAGTAATAAATTCATATATATCCCTTCCCCACACTTAATAATGTACATTGTCCCCAATGTACGATAAAAAATCATAACAGCACGAAAAAGCAGCATAGGGAAAAAGAAAACATATGTACTGAAAAGAAAACTAATACTTCCCTGCCAGTCGAACAGAAGCGCAAAATGAAGAAGCATCATCATTATTTATATCGGAGTTCACAAGTCTTGAACAACAAAAGTCAACACAAAAAATGAAGAACTAAGAAGAGGGACCGGAATCCGTCTCTTCATGTGCATCATTAGACGATGCCTCAGCCATTGTAGCATTATCATCGTCATCACTGGTCTTGACATCCTCATCACATTCGCCAGCCTAATCATGAGGAAGAGAGAGCAAAATTAAGTAGGAAACTTACTTGGATCAAAATGCGGAATGCAAGAATTGTGGAGAGAAGAGGGAGAATGAGATAGAGTGTAAGAGAGAAATGTGTGATTGTGAGAGTGTAAGAGGGTGTATGATTTAAATAAACCGGTCGTGTGTGAAAATCGTGTTATTTGGGTCGATACGGGCTGGGACACGACCGTGTCCTTCGCCAGTGTAACAATCTGCGTGTGCCGTGTGGAGTCTGGTCGGATACGGGCTAGGGATACGACCGTGTCCCCTGCCCGTGTAACTTACTGTGCCCGTGCATGAAAACTGGATGGACATGGGCTGGGGACACGACCGTGTCCCACGCCCGTGTAACTTTCTGTGCACGGGTGGAAAATTCTGGGCGCACACGGGCTGGGGACACGACCGTGTCCCACACCCGTGTAACTTTCTGTTTTCTCGGAGTATAACTGGGCGGACACGGGTTGGGACACGACTGTGTCCCACGCCCGTATAACTTTCTGTGGGTGGGCAATTTTTTGAAGGTCTGGATGGACACGGGCTAGGACACGACCGTGTCCCTTGCCCGTGTTAATTTTTTTTTTTAGTAAAAATAAAGATAAAGGAAACTTAAAGAAATAAAAGTAATGAAACTAGAAAAATAAGAAAAAGAAAACTAAAGAGAAGAATAAAAATGAAATTAAAAGGGAAAAGCCTATGACTAAAATTAAAACAAATAAAAAAAGCAAAGCAAAGTTAGATAAAAGAAAAATAAAATGAAATAAACTTAAAGAACTAAAGTATAAGCAAGTTAGACATGGGTTGCCTCCCAAGAAGCGCTATAGTTAACGTCAATAGCTCGACGGGATACGTCTTGTAATTCATGATTCTTCATCCAGGTGGAAATAGAACTCCTCCTATATCTCGCTTTAGAACTCCTCCTGTATCTCGCTTTCGAACTCTCCATACAAGTGTAGATTTACCCTTCGGCCATCGACCTTGCCAATTCCATTTCATTAATGCATAACTTCCATAGTTTCTCTCCTTATCATGCCACTTATCAAATTCATGTAGGCTAAACTTCTTCGTTTTGTTTACTTTTACCTTAGATGCGGTTGTCATTGGGGGTTTTGAACTTTTCTTCGCAAAGACATGCTCCAAATGATTTCTTGACAGTTTTGGTTCCAAAATTACTGGCTTCTCTTTGAAAGATTTTAACCTAAGATCCTTTGGCTTGTGGAGTGGATCAATCCCTTTCTTGTCCATACTAGATTCATGAACTTCTGTTTGAGCTGCCACTTCTGCACAATTGGGATTACTCACCAAATTTTCATCTCCCTTTTGCAAGCAATAGCTTGAGGAATCTTTGGCAAGAGTTTCCTGCACACATGTAGATATAACGACATTAGTGGCATTAACATTGTGACTTATGTCCTCTGAGTCAAGAAATTTGTTCGTTGCCTCTAGAGTTTTAAAAACTATTTCATCATCCCCGACCCGTAATATCAACTTATGCTCACTAACATCAAAAACAGTCTTAGCAGTGGCTAGGAAGGGTCGACCTAAAATAATTGGCACATCAATATCTTCATCTATATCAAGTATAACAAAATCCACCGGAAAGATGAATTTGTCTACTTGCACTAAAACATCCTCTATGATGCCTCTAGGGTATGTGATAGACCTATCGGCTAATTGAAGGCTCATGCGCGTTAATTTAGGTTCTCCTAACCCTAGCTTTTTGAATAATTTATACGGCATCAAATTTATACTAGCTCCTAAGTCTGCCAAAGCATTATGTACTAACAAATTTCCAAGCGTACAAGGAATAGTAAAACTCCCTAGATCATTTAATTTTTGTGGCAGCTTTTTCTGGAGAAGTGCCGAGCATTCCTCGTTCAATGTGACGGTTGTAAGCTCCTCTAACTTCCTCTTGTTTAATAGAAGATCTTTTAAAAATTTCGCATACTTTGGCATCTGTAAGATGACATCAACAAGAGGTAAGTTAATGTGTAATTGTTTGAAAACATCAAGCAATTTACCGAATTCCTTATTCTGATCAATGTAACTTTGCTTAAGGCGCTGCGGGTAAGGGATGGGAGGCTTGTACTCCTTCACTTTTGGTGATTCCATATTTTCTTTTGATTTTAGTGGGTTTGCATCTTCCTTACGGTTGACTTCTACTTCTTTCTCAACGACTTCCTCACCATCCTTCTTCTCCACTTGCAGTTTTCTATCACTTCTCAAGGTCATTGCATTAACATGTTCCCTGGGATTGACCTCGGTATTCCCTGGGAGTATCCCTTGTTGCCTCTCAGAGATCATTTTTGCAAGTTGACCAATTTGATTCTCAAGATTACGATTTGAAGCCTCTTGATTCCTCAGTAATGATTCAATGTTGGATAGCCGAGCCTCATTGCCTTGAATATATTTTGTTAGAAGTTCTTCTATATTGGGCTTCTTTTCTTGAAGAGGAGGAGGTGGGAATGGTCTTTGCAATCCAAGTGGGCCAAAGTTGGTCTTCTGCTGGCCTTGGTTTTGATATCCCCATGAGAAATTAGGGTGATTCCTCCATTCGGGATTATAAGTGTTGCTGTAGGGGTTATTTTGTTGCATGGGTAGATTTCCTAGATAATCTACCTGTTCCAGTTGTTCTTGTGCTCCATACCCTTGCATACCAAAATCACTTACATCCGATTGCACTTGTTGAGGGCCAACTGAGAGTGTATCAATCTTTTTACTCAATAAGTCCACCTTGGCTGCCAGAGCAGTGGTCAAGTCCACACCATAAATTCCTATGGCCTTTTGCTTGGCTCTAGTGCTTTCCCACTGATAATTGTTCATCGCTATTCCTTCAATAAGGTTTTGGGCTTGCTCTGGTGTCTTTGTGTTCAAAGTACCTCCTGCAGATGCGTCAATCATCTGTCTAGTGGATAAATTGAGACCATTATAGAAGGTCTGAATCTGTATCCATAGTGGGAGGCCATGATGTGGGCACCTCCTGAGTAAGTCCTTAAACCGCTCCCAAGTATCATATAGAGTCTCCGCTTCCAATTGAGCAAAACAAGAAATATCATTCCGAAGTTTAGCGGTCTTTGCAGGTGGGAAATACTTCTCCAAAAATTTCTCTACCAATTCATTCCAAGTTGTGATTGAATTTCGTGGTAGAGAGTTCAACCACTGTTTTGCTCTACCCCTCAAGGAGAAAGGGAATAGTCGCAGTCGAATGGTATCATCCGTGGCTCCGTTGATTTTAAAAGTATCACAAATCTCTAGAAAGCTAGAGATGTGGGCATTGGGATCTTCATCTTGGAGACCGTCAAACTGAACATATTGTTGCACCATTTGTATGATATTAGGTGCAATCTGGAAGTTGTTAGCTGCGACGGTTAGCCTTGCAATGCTAGAGTCAGCTCCAATAAGTGTAGGCCTCGAATAATCGGACATGGTCCGATTTGCTTCATTCTCGTTGTTCGCCATGTGTAGTGGATCTTCCTGTTCGATGAATTGAGTGTTAGTCTCTTCACCTTCTTCCTTAATTTCAACGATTGACTCGTTGTCAATGGTCGCCACACTTTGTCTAGGTCGTGATTTCAAATTTTGAAGGACTGTTCTCTCAATTTCAGGATCAAGTTCTACTAAATCTTCCGAGTAACTTCTAGTCATGCATTGTAAAGATAAGGAATATAAAATCAATTGCAGCTCTAGCTAATAAAAATAAAAAATGAAAAAAAAAGAAAAAAAAATGGTTAAAGTAATAAAGCAACTAGTGTTCTTAATATAAAAAATCCCCGGCAGCGGCGCCAAAAACTTGATATGCGGCAAGCGCACCTATCAGTTTTAATATAGCGGATGTGAGTCCGAATCGATCCCTCAGAGATTTTGAGTACTAATATTAACTTTAGCTTTATTATCTAACCAGAAAATTATGATGAGTTGAATGAATTAAAAATACTGAAATTAACAACTAAACTACTTATGAGACTTAATTACGCAAATTAGGAAGCAATAAATTACGAATGACTTCGAGTATGCAATAATGTATTTAGGAATTATTTCCCATAGTGTTTAACATGTAACCTTTTTAAAATATATCCAATTCAATTTCTATTATTCTTGACCGGAGGGATTCACAATTAAAGTTAATATCTTTCTCAAGCATATTAACCCCAATCCTAAATTATTTACCGGAATCTCTTCACTTAGTAATATAATTTAGAATTGCATTAGTGTGTAATGAATTCCCATGCAAACAATCAATTTTCCGGAAGAAACATGTATATTATCTCTTAGTATACATGTAATTCTCTTCAATTATGCCTAGATCTAATTACACATACAATTTCTCAATTAACATGCATAATATCATATATTGACACTCTAGAATTATCAATCCATAATTAACGACATCATTGAATCAAGAAAAGGTAGAAACTTTATTGAAATTATAATTCAATCGAAGGGTTACATGAAACCCTAGGTTCCATAATCCTAAATACTCTAATTCTAAGCTATCATAACGAATCTAAAAACGAGTTTCATAAAAAATGTAAAATAAAGCATAAAAACCCCTCTTGATTTGATGAACAATCTCTGTAATCTTGAAATCGATGTCGTTTTTGCTTTTTGATTAATGTTCTTCTCCAATCTCCTCTCTTCTCCTGTGTCTTTTGTTTCTGTAATGTCTCTTTCTTCTTTTGAAACCCTAATATGTCTTTTTATAGTGTATCAAAAAGATTTTGTTTTCGTCATCCAATATGGCTTGGGACATGACCGTGTTCCCAGGTCGTGTAACTTTCTGCACTTAGGCAAATTTTCTATACAACTTCAAAAATTCATAACTTCTTCATTTGAACTCGAAATTGAGTGAAACTTGATTCCTTTTCTTCGTTTTCGAGCCTAGAACGCGTTTAAACCCTGAAATCAACATTTTAATCAATTAAGTATCAATTTCTTTAAAGAAAACAAAAAATGTGCGAAAAATACTATAAAATCACCCTATGGAATATGTTTAAAATTAGAGTTATCAGTATTGAAAGGAGGGTAGTGCCTTATAAGCTGGCCATACTAAATGAATGGGTAAAGCGCTTCTTAAACTAACTAAAACCCTAAAGAGATATTAAAAACTTAGTCGTGCCCCCTATGGGCTGGCTAACTAAGACAGGCGAAGTACTCCTTGAGTTGGCTAAGATCCTAAAGAGATATTAAAGACTTAGTCGTACCCCTTATGAGATGACTAACCAAGATGGGTGAAGCACTCCTTAAGCTGGTTAAGACCTTAAAGAAATATGGAAGACTTAGTTGTTCCCCCTAAAGGCTGACCAATCAAGACAGGCAAAGTACTCCTTGAGCTGGCTAAGACCCTAAAGTGATATTAAAGACTTAGTCATGCCCCTTATGAACTGACTAACTAAGACGGGCGAAGAGTTCCCTAAGCTAGCTAAGACTCTAAAGAGATATTAAAGACTTAGTCGTGCCCCCAATGGGTTAACTAACTAAGATGGGCGAAGCACTCCTTAAGTTCGCTAAGACCTTAAAGAGACATTAAAGACGGGCAAAATGTTCCTTGAGCTAGGTAAAACCCTAAAGAGATATGGAAGGCTTGGTCATGCCCCCTATAAGCTATGGGTTGACTAATCAAGATAGGTAAAGCACTTCTTGAGCTAGCTAAGACCCAAAAGAGATATTAAAGACTAGGTTATGCCCCTTATAAGCTGACTAATCAATACAGGCAAAGTGCTTCTTGAGCTAACTAAGATCCTAAAGTGATATTAAAGTCTTGGTCGTACCCCCTATAGGTTGACTAACTAAGGCAGGTGAAGTGTTCCTTAAGTTGGATAAGACCCTAAAAAAATATTGAGAACTTGGTCATACCCCCTAAAGGTTGACTAGTCAAGGCAAGCGAAGCACTCTTTAAGGTAGTTAAGACCTTAAAAAGATATTGAGAAGTTGGTCATGCCCTTTATAGGCTAACTAGCCAAGATGGGCAAAGCGCTCCTTGAGTTGGCTAAGACCCTAAAATAATATTGAAGACTAAATCGTACCCCCTATGAACTAATTAACCAACATCAGCAAAGCACTCCTTGAGCTAACTAAGACCTTAAAGAGATATTAAAGACTTAGCCGTACCCCTAATGGGTTGACTAACCAAAATGAGCGAAGTACTCCTTGAGCCGGCTAAGACTCTAAAGAGAAAATGTAGACTTAGTCGTATCCCCTACGAGCTGACTAACCAAGGCGAACGAAGTGCTCCTTAAGTTGGCTAAGACCCTAAAGAGATATTGAGAACTTAGTCATGTCCCTTATAGGTAGACTAACCAAGGAGGACAAAGCGTTCTTTGAGCTAGCTAAGATCTTAAAGAAATATTAATAGCTTAATCGTGCCCCCTATGGGCTTACTAACTAAGACGAGATAGGCGAAGCGATCCTTAAGTTATTCAAGACCCTAAAGAGAATAGGAAAGCGCTCCTTGAGCTAGCTAAGACCCTAAAGAGATATTAGAGACTTAGTCGTGCCCTTTATAGGCTAATTAACCAAGATAGGTGAAGGGCTCTTTGAGCTGGCTAAAACCTTAAAGAGATATTAAACACTTGGTCATGCCCCCTATGGGATGACTAACCAAGATGGATGAAGTATTCCTTGAACTGGCTAAGATCCTAAAGAGATATCAAAGACTTGGTCGTACCCCTATGGGTTGATTAACTAAGATAGGTGAAAGGCTTCTTAAGATAGCTAAGACCCTAAAGTGATATTAAAGACTTAACCGTACCTCATATAGATTGACTAACCAAGACGGGTGAAGCGCTACTTGAGCTGGCTAAAACTCTAAAGAGATATTGATGACCTAATCATGCCCCTTATGGGTTGATTGACCAAGACGAGTGAAGTACTCCTTGAGCTGGTTAAGACCTTAAAAAGAATGGGCAAAGTGCTTCTTAAGTCGGTTAAGACTCTAAAGAGATATTGAAGACTTGGTCGTGCCTTTTACGGTTTGACTAACCAAGATGGGCGAAGTGTTTCTTGAGTTGGTTAAGACCCTAAAATGATATTAAAGACTTGGTCGTACCCCCTATGGGTTAACTAACCAAGACGGGTGAAACGCTTATTGAGTTGCTAAGACCTTAAAGAGATATTGAGAACTTGGTTGTTCCCCCTATGGGTTAACTAACAAAGGTGGGTGAAGCGCTCTTTCAGCTTGCTAAGACCCCATAGAGATATTAAGAACTTGGTCATGCCCCTTATAGGCTGACTAACTAAGGCGAGTGAAGCACTCCTTTAACTAGCTAAAACCCTAAAGAGATATTGAGAACTAGGTCATACCCCCTATAGGCTGACTATCCTAGGCGGGCAAAGTGCTCCTTGAGTTGACTAAGACCTTAAAGAGATATTGAGAACTTGGTCATGCCCCCTATGGGCTAACTAACTCAGGGGGGTGAAGTGTTCCTTAAATTGACTAAGACCCTAAAGAGATATTGAGAACTTGGTCATATCCCTTATAGGTTGACTAACCAAGGTGGGCGAAGCACTCCTTAAGTTGGTTAAGACTTTAAAGAGATATTAAGAACTTGGTTGTGCCCTTTATAGGCTTATTAACCAAGACGGACAAAGCACTCCTTGAGCTAGCTAAGACCCTAAAGAGATATTGAGAACTTGGTCATACCGCCTATGGGCTGACTAACTAAGGTAGATGAAGCACTCCTTGAGCTAACTAAGACCCTACAAGATATTAAGAACTTAGTTGTGGCCCCTATGGGTTGATTAACCAAGACGGGTAAAGTGCTCATTAAGCTAGCTATGATCCTAAAGAGATATTAAAGACTTGGTCGTACCCAACATGGGTTGATTAACTAAGGTGGGCAAAGTGGTCCTTGAGCTGGCTAAGATCCTAAAAAGATATTAAAGACTTGGTCATGCTCTTTATGAGCTGACTAAGCAAGATAAGATGGCAAAGCGCTCCTTAAGCTAGCTAAGACCCAAGAAAGAATGCAAATAGGGATAGCATTCTATGAGCTAGCTAGATCCCTAAGAAAATAGATGAAGGGTAAGTACCTTATAAGCTCGCTAAAACTCTATATGATAGTTGAAAAAGTAAAATCGAAGGACATAACCAATTTTTTTTTTTTTTTTTTAAAAAAAGAACTCTTGACTTGAGAAATTTATAATCGATGAATTTTGTGAAAACCGTTTATGACATGCATTGTAGATTTGGCCACTAGGGTCAACATGGATTTGAAATGAATGGAAAAAAGTCATAATAAGCATTTACTTTCTCTCCCTCTTTTCTTTTCTTTTATCTCTCTTCTCATTTTCTTTTTTCTTTTTTTTCTTAGTTTCTCTCTTTTTTTCTTAAAAGTCTATTAATGGATATAAATTCTTATCCAAGAAACAAGTGCCATAACCATTCCCTTCCTTAGTAACCATGTAGGGTAACTCATATCCATCATAGTTTCTAGCCTTAATACTAAGCTTCTTGGATAGGCCTTGTGATTTTAAACTTTCATTTCCTAAGGGAAAGGTAACTCATGATTAGTTTAGTCGAAGAGAATTTCCTTGTGCACTTTGGTCTAGATTTCGCTCTTGACTATTATTCCAAAAATTATAATTCAATTTGCAAGTGATACACCTTGATTAATCCATTAGGTCTTTTTGGGTTAGTATTATGAATTAGGCTTTTGGTCAAATGGTTTCAAAAGAGGTTAATTGAAAGGGCCTATTTTGAAATAAATTCTTTTATCTAACTTAGGTGTATAAGTCAAGAATCCTTAGAAAAAACTAGATGTGTGCTTGCCTTAGTTTCAAAAATAATTTTTATTTTAAATAAATTATTTTTTAAGATCAGAAGAGCTTTTAGTAGGGAGGTATTGTGGTTGCAGAAGTCTTGTGTTTGAGATTTAGGTAGATACAAAGATTTTGTGTTCGTTATTTGAAGTGTAATTTTGAAATGAATACGGGGTTTTTGGTTTGTAGTTGAGAATATGATTTTAAAATAAATATGGGGTTTTGTGTTTTTGGTTGGAAATGTGATTTTGAAATTAATATGGGGTTTCGTGTTTTTGGTTGAGAATGTGATCCTGGATGTTGTATTTTTAGAGCAACTTGGGCTTTTGGGCCTTCTTTTGTTAAGGCTTTTCCTAAGCTTGATGTTTAAGCCTTTCTTGTTTTTTCTTTCTTCTATCATTTTTTTTCCTCTTTTTTTTCTTATTCTTTTTCTTCTTCTTCTTCTTTTTTTTCTTCTTTATCATTTTGCCCCATTATTTCTTGCTTTTTCATCCCCAAAAGTAATTATCTCTTTTGTCGAGTCTTTATCTTTACATAAATCAAGGCCCTAAATCCATGGATTCTGAGTATATGGGCTTGGGTATGATATGTATGGTCTTGAGGTGTTTGGCTCTTTTTCAGAGGAAATAATTTATCGAAAACGAAAGTTATCCTTGAGTTGTTGTTGCTAAGATAAGCATAAACTAGTTTTTAACCTTCTCTCCTAATCAACGATCTTAACCTTTGAATCACCCCACTATAGGGTGATTCTTGATAGGGTTTACATTTGAAAGGACTCCAAATCCGTTTAATAGGGTTAATAAAGGATAAATGTGTTTGGGATTTGAAAATAAATGCCTGACTTCATTTTGGTCTATGTATTAAATTCAAAATGGACCTCCTTTGTGGAGTAAGTCTAAAAATCCTTCACCATTATATCACTCAACTCTCAAAGTGTTTAAGGGTTAGTGTATAGGATACAGCTCATCTCTTTTTATTCTAAACATTTTTTTTAATTGAGTTACCGATTCCTAAAGTAAGAGTCCATGTTGGTTTGCCCTAAAGTGGAGATTGACTTTACCCCCCTAATTTCTTGAAACATGCCTCCTAACTATGAAACAATGGAATTTCAAAGACCAAATACCCCTCACCTTTCACATTGTTGCTTAATTTGCCCCAAACTTATAGGTTTTAATGCCCCTTAGCTCCCATAAGTGATTTTGAGCTCAATTCTTTATAGTTGAATGGACTAATGTTGACATCTTTTGGGGTATAAGGAACTATGAATTACTCCTTTTTTTTTTTTATACCAGGGATCAAACTTAGGATGGTGTTTCTTAGCTTCATGTTTTGACTCAATTTGTTATTGGACCTGATGCACCAGGAGTTTTGAGTTTGTTCAATGATCTCGATGGGCTAAGGGTTCGTGTTTGGTTGGCTTCCTTAACAGGCCATGTGTTTAGGTCAGCTGCCTTAATGGGCCAAGTGATTGTGTTTGTCCCGAGCCCCATAGGGATTTATAACCATTAGCAACTTTCTTTTGTCTTCTTTTCTTTTGTTTTTCTTTTCTGAGAGAGAGAGAGAGAAAAAGTTAGGGCTTTTATGTTACAAAGACCAAGTGATCACATTATAAATAGGGAATTGCTTTCTTAGGATTCTATATACAAGCCTATATAATTTATTTACCTATAGAGCAATATTATTGAAGGTCTATTTACAAAAGAGGAATTCTAAAGAATAAAGAATAAAATACTAAATAAAGAAAATATCTAAATCCTATTTATTCTAAATGAGAAATGTTATTTACAAAGTGCTAATATATTCAGAAGAATGAGTACTCCTACTTAGTAAGATACTTGGTAAAATGGCAATTACCTAAAATTATTTACAAGTTTGATTCTTTCTGTTTTGTTTTGTTTTTTTTTTTTTGTCTTTTACTCTATGAGTGTTGGGCTCAATTGATGTGGGCCCAAACAAAAAGCAACAAATTCGGGCTCCCATTGATGTACTAAGGCCCATACTAAGGTAATATTCACAAGGCTCTTCTGTAGAGACAAGATGGGCCTAATCTTGTTCCTAATAAATTCTTCCTTATCTGTGGAGTAATTTTTTTAGCCAATGAGGTGGGTAAACATAGATCTTATTCAAAAGCCCCTTGACTTGATCTAACCTTACCTATCTAAAGAAAAAAATTAAAATTATAATCAAAGCCTATTCTAAACCTTACATGGAATTATTATAAGGAAATATTATAACGGGACTATAAAGGAAAATACAAGAAAATATAGCTTCACAACTGCCCTTATCTATCTAGGTTTAATACATTATTGGTTTTCACAAATTGTTTGAAAAAGATTTTTATGTATGTAAAGGGTATGTTCTAAAGGTCCTCAAGTTTTGTAATCACCGCGTTTTTCAAAGTAATGGTTCTGTAGTCATATCTAAACCTGAGTGGGGTAGCCTAATCGGCCTCGAAAGGTAGTTGCCCTACAACATCTGAAACTTACACAATGACCCCCCTCTTAAGGTTCTAAGACAACCTGATTCTAACTGTATCTACTATGCATTTATGATACGAAAAATAAAATAAAAAATAAGGCCCTAAATAACTTTCCTAAATAAGTTACGACAAACATGTTAATATAAAGAAAAATAAAATAAATAAAAAGTAATCCACTCAAGTTTTTTTTAAAAAAAATAATCCTACTTTCGATAGTGGCTAGCTTTCTTGATAGCATCCTCAATGGAGTCGCTAAACTGTCAAGTTTAAATTTTTTGTTTTCTTTATTTTGATTTCATTTCTTACTTTTTGATTAATACTAAACTCTAATTGATCTAATATTAATCTTCGACTAGAAAAATTGGGAAATTCCAATTCTTTTTCTAATAAAAAAAAACTTTTAGAGTCATCACCCGATTAAAGATGGGAAAAAGAGAAGTTGTAATCAATTGGGTGGATTGACTACAATTGACTACAATTTAGTTACCAGTCTTCAACTTCAATTTGATAAAAACTAAAAGGTTTCGAATTTGAAAACCAACCTATTAAACCTTAATTAGTACCGCTATCACTTTTCAAATTTTGGCTTATTTTTTACAATTATCTTTTTTTGATATTTTTGAGAAAATAAAAATAAGACAAAATAAATAAAAAAACCGAAGTTTTTACAAATTTTAACATTATCTCGAAGTGCCTATGTACCTGTTAATCAAAATTAAATGACCATAGTTCTTTCAAAAAAATTTAGTGTATTGGTTCTCTTTAATTTCTGAAAAACCGACCGAGTTTACATTTTTATTGATTTAATTTATTCAAATAAAATTCTAAAAAGGCTCTAATTCTTGAGTATTTTTATTTTATAAAAAAACTCTCTAAAATATACTAATTTTTAAAAGGGTTTTTTATTAATTTTTTTTTGAAAAAATAATTTTTCTAAATGATAAATCCTAAAAAAACTTAATGCTAAAAAAAATTCCAAAGCTAATATATTTTTTCTACTTTCATATTTCAAAATAACGGATCAAGTAAATAACTAACTAACTAACTATATAATAATAATAATAATAATAATAATAATAATAATAATAATAATAATAATAATAATAATAATAATAATAATAATAATAATAATAATAATAATAATAATAATAATAATAATAATAATAATAATAATAATAAATAAATAAATAATAAATAAATAAATAAATAAATAAATAAATAAATAAAAAAAATTGCATAATCGAACTTGATTTTGAATGATGTGTAGTGAAGGAGTAATAAGCGTTAGAATGTAGGATTAGAGTGTCAAGATTGTGCCATTGTGTAGTGAGCAAACTGTGATGGCCAGTTGGGCTTTGTACGTGAATATGTGTCACCAAAGGCGTTGATCAGCATTACGGTTGGAGATTGGAGTTCGCTGTTGAGTTAGTCACGTAAAAGAAGACCGTTGTTTCGTACTTATTATGCTAGAGCTGTTGATCATGCTATGGTGAGTCGTATGGCGTGTGTGTGTAGCTTTGGTGTAATTAGTAAGTGGTAGTGGCATGTAAAGTATTAGAGTTGCTAACTATGCTGTGGTGAGTCATACGGTGAGTGTATGTAGCATGGGCATGATTGGTGAGTGGTAGTGGCGTGTGAAGTGCTAGAGTTGTTGACCGTACTGCGGTAGATAGCAGTGAAGTGTAGATCACGGCTGATCGGTAGGCAAGACGTAGAGAGTAGATTTGCTTGCGTGATTGAACAGTGCTTAGTGCTTTAGTAGGTACGCATCGTATTTGTGGATGGTGAAGTAAGACTGAAGTGCATCAGTGATTGTTAATGGATTGCATGGATGTTAAGTGTTGTGTAGAGTAGGTCGTTACTGCAACTATTCGTGTAGAGTGGATTGTTTGTGTGTATAATGGACAGTACTTGGTTGGTGAAGCGACTTGTGTTGGACATGTAAAGTATAAGGGACTACAGCATGTTAATGTATTCTTAACCGTTCGATAATCACGACATGAATGTGTTTGCTATTATGGGCATCGGTTTAGGCTGCTATGTGTGAGGATGATGAAGGTAGATGGTACAGGTCGTGCTCATGTATGCTCAGCAGTAGGGGATGTTATGGCGTGTTTTGGTGTCAACGCTCGGTGCGAATGAATTGTTGCGTTGGATTGTGAGGGGATTAATTAAAGTTAGTCAATGGGTTGTTCACAGAAGGATGATACTAAATCTTGTATATGTGTTACATAACTAGAGTAGAAGATTAGGGATTTCGGTTGCTTATCGATATGTCCATTGAAGCCCATTTCATACCGTGCAATTGTTATATATAAAATTTGGAAACCCAATCAATCTAAAATAGTTTTAAATTTTTTATATCAATTCAAATCCGATTTAATAAAAATAAAATTAGATTTGAATCTCACAAATTTTTATCACATTAGATTCAAAAGATTTGATTAAATTTGAACCCTGTATACTTAACCGATTTTCATGAATGAAAGAAAGAAAAAATAAAAACCACATATGCATCTAGTGAGATTCAAATCCATAATCTCAAGCTAAGTCAATACCAATTCTAAGCTTAAATGTTTATCCATTAGACTGTTAGTCTATACCTTAACGTTCAATACAATTAAATTATATTTAAGCTACGTAACTCTCTAAAATAAAGCCATCAAATCGATTGATCCTAAAATGTTTTACTTTCTAAAAAACTATTTTCCTAAAAAATCTTTATAATTTTTCATTTTTTTGTATTTTAATTATTTCTCAATTCTTTATTTATTATTTGTTATTTTTTATTTTTAAATTAGGACCCCTTTTAAAAAACAAAAATGAGAGGGTAAAAATAGAGTGTCTACACCATATTTATACTTCTTGAAAAATTTATAGCAAAATTTTTTCCTCTAATATAACATCAAGTTAATCTTATATATTAGTATATAGTTTTTAATACTTTCTGAAGTTGATTTAATGTTTGACTTGACTTGTATTTACCAACTAATATTAATTAACTAAAAGAACTCTCAAATGAAATGATAAATCAAACTAAAAGGTAATTATTAGTATTTATTTTTATAAAAGACCAATTTGATATTGCAATGAAGGAGAAATATTTCCATGTTAATATTTGTTTCAAAAATTACAACTTTAATATTTATAAAATTCAAGATCTTATAGTTTTCTATAAACGTGATGGTAATTTACATCTAAATATAATAAGTAGGCTAGTTGTAATTGCTTATGGATAGGGGTGGGTGTAGATATGTTAGGTTTGGGATTGATTAGGTTCAGTTTTTCCTTCAAATCAAATCAAACTATAAAAATATGGTTCGATTTTTTATAACTTTGAATCAAATTATATGGTTTGATTTAAGAATTTTTCCAAACAAAAAAATTTCGGTTTAGTTTACCGATGAAACTATATCTTCTAATTTAAAAAAGTATATTTACAAAATATATAATTTCATGTAAATAGTATTAAATTGGTTTAAAAATAATAAGTATTATCGTAATAAAGGTTGATTGAATCAATATTGATATGACTAAAAATTTTCAAATGTTTCTTAATGGTTAATTTTGTCTATAAAAATAGCATAAAGTATGTAAACTTTAAGTTAAACTGTATATAAAATTTATACTTATGATAATTAAAAGTTTAATATATATATATATATATTTTAATAAATGTAAGTAACAAATTCTTTTAAGTGCTATATTATAGCAAAAGCTATATTTTAGTTTTAATAAAATATATTTTTTTTATTAAATGGTTTAGTTTAATTTTATAAATTAGTTCGATTTATCTTTCTGAACTAATCATAAACTTTCAGTTTAGTTTGGATTGAAAAATTTTTAAAGCAAATTATAAGAAAAATTATATTTACAGTTTCATTTGGTTTGATTTACCGGTGCGTTTGATTTGGTTATTTTTTTATTATTTATTTATTTTTTTCCTATCCCTACTCATGAATAACATATATTGCAATTTACGAGAAACAAATTGTTATGCAAGTAAAGATTATTACAACTCACGGAGAATATTGAGGTGTGACCCATAATGATGCTGATGTAGGTGTAGGATTCTCAAAAACGTACAATTCGAGAGATGAAAAAATGGTTTGCTCGCTGTTATGCAGTATATAGATATGGACGAGTATGTTGCTTATAAATCTCTCATAAATGAGTACTGGATCGAGAGTTTTATTACTAAAACCGACGAGAATAATTTGGCATGTAAAGTATGACGTTACGGTTTGGTTTGCCCTAAATTTAACGGTTTGGTTTTTTTATAAATTGAATCTAATTATATGATTTAGGTTATAAATTTTTTAAATTTAAAATTAAACGGCTCGATTTGCGCTTTAAACTTTTTTTTTTTTTTTTTAATGCACTAAAGTACTACACCATTAGATGTACTTTCTGGCAGCAAATCAACCCAATCCGCCACGCGATTTACATGACAACTAGCTAAGCTAAAAGAGTCTGACTGGAAATTGGACATCAACATAGAAATATTGTTTGTAGACCAAATCTTGCAAGTCCAAGGCGGATTAGCCGTGCAAATAGCTTGGTGAACTGCCGCACAATCTAATTTAAATACAAACTCTTGCCAACCTTCCTGAAAGGCAAACTTGAAAGTCTCCAAAACAGCTAATGCTTCGGCATGTTAGGGGAAGATGCTGAGCAAGCAAACGTATCTCCACCAAGTAGAGAACCTTCAGAACTTCTGGCAATGAATCCGATAGTTGCCTTGCCAGATATATAATCGAAAGAGGCATCCGAATCTAATTTAATGCAACTACCTTCGGGAGCCGTCCATCTGTCGTGATTATTAGAAAGAAACGAACATGCTCTATACGATAGCCACCCTGATCAAACGAGGTCACCTCATTTTCTCTATGGCTCTATGTATAAGAGCTTACAGGGCTGTCCTGTTGGACAAAGCACATCAATCTACCTACAGATTGCGATTTGTGTTGCGTGGACTAGCCGCCTTGAAGCTGTTACTATCAGAACACGTTTGATCATCGACTGGATAAGGAACCAAGTCTGACTGAAATATCACTCCGTGATATTGCTGTTGCGATTGAAGATCAGGTTGTAAGCCTTGTACAGGAATCGAAGGACTACGATTTTTTTCTTTTATTTTTTATTACAAAAATCTGTTCGGTTCGGTTCGTTACGATGAATTAAACTATGAATTAATACATCAACGCTGAACTGAATCCCATACAAGAAAACTGAATCGAAAATTCAATTCGATTAGGTTTATGGTTTTTTTCAACTAACCTTAATGCAAAGGATCTTTAAAAGTTATCATATCATATAGTAACGATATCAAATCATTTGGTTGGAGTATTCGACCAAAAATTTTCGTTTGCTCAATAAACAATTTATATATAAAATCGTGGAGTACATGGCCTTTAAGATTATTAAGATTCGTACTTTATACAGATTATATATTAAAGTTTACTAACATTTTGTTATGATCTAAAATTAGATTAAAAATATATAGTTTAATAGTTTAGTTTTCTTTTAACATATATAGTTAGATATTAGTTAAGAGTAGTTTTGACATTAATAACAATTAGTTAGTTGATTAAAAATTAGTTTCATATTAGATATTAGTTAAGTGTATAAATAATTTGTATATGATTTTATTAAGATTATCCAATTATTATTAATAAAACTTAAAATTTCTTTTTAATTTTTTTATAAAGATCATCCTCGTCTTGAAAAAAAAAACAGAGAGAGAGATTATCTCGTTTTAGATAAAAAAAAAAAAATTCATATTTTTATCGAAGGAAATAAAATAAAACGAGTCTTTTACGTAAATAGACTTAAGGCATTTATGCATTACCTTCGTAACACGGGATATGTCATCGTAAATCGATCTTTTTCTGAGGGTGCCGAACTGTTTCTAGCTGAAGGATAACATTAGTAAGACCCAGCATGGCAGCACCATGACGTGGAAGTCGGTGTTGCGTAGAAGCGATGATGACTTCTGTATCTAGTGGCCAACATAGCCTGGGCAATTTGTGTGCCTCGGAAAATGCCAAATCTAACGTTTGTATATGTTGAAAATTTCGTACCCAATTTATCCATCCAATTTGTATAGATTTTAAGTTTACTTCTCAGATATAGAAAATTAATATATTATCACATGGCCGGTTTCCCTTGTTTGGCTGGATATTTCGTTAATGTATTTCCCAATGAGAAGTACTATGACTTCTCTCTCTCTTCTTATTTTTAGCTTTATATTTGAAATTCAAAATTGGTAAATAAATAGAAGTCAAAACTATTATAGTTTAGTGGTATAACTATTAATTTTTCTTCGAGATATATTACAGTACAATTCTCTTCTCCCAATTGTTGAAAAAAAAAATTGATAAATAAAAGTATCATGTGCAATTCGAATATTTATTGGCCAAATATACTAATTTACACATATTTGGAAATTTTTTATTAATAATTATTTATCATGCCATCCTTTCAATGATAATAGAAATAGTAAAATTGATAAGTTGTGTATAAAACTTTAAACTTTATGTATTAAATATAATAAGAAAAAATCTAATTGAGTGTGATAAACTTTGAGCTTTAGAAATAAAATTAGGACATAAATTTTAGCTAATAATTTTGAAATTATCTCTTTCTTAGTGTATAGTAGGACTCACTTCGGAAAAAGCTAAATCAGCTTAAATATATAATGAGAAAACCCTACTAACTTGATATGCCCATTTTGCGTGGATTTGAAGTTATATAAAGAAGAAAATGAAGGGATAGCCACATGAATATTTCTTTACTATATTTCATGACGCATATCATAATTGTTCATAACTCAACTTATCAGGAAGACTATTATGAATAATTATAAAAAATTCAACGCATCGATTTATTATTATTATCCACCTACTATTAAGCTATACACATACATACACATACACATACACACACATATATACATACACATATATAGATATAATGTTTTCTAATGATGCCTTTCTCTTGAGATCTACTGTATACTCTTAGTATTTGCCCATTAGTTTGTGAATTCCGTTTAAACACCTTATAGAATTTAGTGGCTATGTATAGCCGCTCAACCAACTCATTGCTTTTCTCTTTTCGCACTAAATCAGCAAGGCACCTGCCACCTGAATCTGAATCTCCCCTTGGCCGAACGGTGATTATAAAGAAGTGGTGTTTACGAGAAAGAGAATATAGGCAAGCACGTTATATGAATGTAAAGACAGCCAAATAAATTTTATGTAATAATTGATGAGTTAAGCTAAATGTCTATAGTGCCAAATATAAAATGAAGGTAATGAATTTTATTCTTTTTTACGATTAATTATATAAAGCTTGAAAATGTCAAATTGCTATATAGAAAATTTTTTATTTGTTTATAATATCTAAATCTGGTAGCTAATTGTAAAAAGGTAAAATTTAGATAGTTAATTATTTTCCATCAATCCCACGGGGAAAAGAAATAAAAAAAATGGTCTATTACTCTTTACTGAAAAAAAAAAAGAAAGAAAAAAACTTAAGTTTAGATTCTGTATGATAATCCTACTTTCATGAAATCATGATATCCATCCGACGCATTTATCTTTTCACACACATTAAACTTGGCATGCTTCCAATCCATTGCTCCACAAATTATTATAACGCGAACATGCCAAAACTCTAGTGGTTTCAATGATTGGATCATATTAGAAATAAAATTATTGAGAAGATATGATAAGGCATCTCCCACCTAAATTTGGGTCAGGTCAAACTCGGTCTGGACCCATCAGGTCAATGGCCTGATCTCTCTTAAACTAGAATCGGCTCAACTTAGGTTAGTTTTAGGTTAGTTTACTCAGGCTAGCAGTTCAATGGGTCAGTTTTTTGCCCATAAATCGCCTAATTTTTTTATTTTATAATTGGGAAAAAAGTATTTTTTTATCTTTATTTTTTATTTGAAAAAAAAACCATTAATAAATCATAAGAATTTAAAATTTTTACTATTTCACTCTATTAATTGTTGAGCATTAAGATTAACAATTTGTATCCTATTAATTGTTAGGTATGATATTAATAATTTATATTTTCAATAATCCATAATTATTATTTTATGCCTACAATTAATGAATTGAATAAGTAAATACTTTTTTATAAGCAACATCTCAAGGAAAACATATCAATATAATCAATATGAGACTTGATTTGTGATAGATAATTCTCACTATGCTCTTTTATTATTTTAGAAGAAACTTAAAAAAATAATATAATAAATGTGAGAGTTGGATTGATATTATAAAAAGAATAGTATTTATCTAATATTTATATTACACTCAACATTTTATATGTGGTATAAATATATTCTTTATGACTTTTTATGGTATTAAATTATAAATATACTTTCATTTTTATAAATCATTAAAATATATTATTTACAAAAGTAATTACTCTTTCAAAAATTAAATAAGATTATATGAAACTTATGATATTCTATACCTCGAACTCTTTTGATGGTTTTTTTTTTTTTGTTGAAAAACTCTTTTGATGGTTAAAATAATATATTTTATACCATAACTATCTATTTTTACCAATATTAAAATATACAGATTTTAATATTTTTTTTATAGACCCATATATATTATTCGGTGTCAATATCAATTTCTAAATATAAGTAATAATATATATTCAATTTTATTTTATATTTTAATTATAAAGAATACATAAATTTAATTTATAATTTTTTTATTTTTTTAATTTTCGGGTCGGAACCGATGAATTCGACGAATTTAACACAATCAATCGTGCCGACCCATCAAGCTCAACGAGTCAAGTTACAGTTCAAGCCCGTGATTCACATGTGTAGACTGGTTCAATAAATCTTCGGGTCGGTTTCGATCCAGTTCACAAGTTAAACCCAACTCCTCCCTAGTTCCGCTCTTACTTGTCACCTTCGATTTCCATTGGAGAAAAGATAATGACTCATTTAGCTATTTCACTTTTCTATTTTTTTCCCCCTTTTATATATCTTATAAGCATACGCTGAGATAGAGGACGGGTTCGTGCACCTCCACCAGGTGAGAAAATTTCTTAAATATTATACTTCTTGTGTTATGTAGGTAAGTAATTAATAGGTGAACAAATGGCTTACTTAATTTGAAAGGCATGACACATAGGAAATAAGACCAATATATAAACTGAAATATTGATTTAGTTTCTTATATGACATATTTTTAATGGAAGGTATTATTAAAAGTAGATGGACCACTTGTACACCTATTTTTTTACCTAAGAAATATATAATAATGAGAAATACAATTTTACTTTACCTTTTACACGTCTCCCTCATTCCCTTTTCTTAATTTTTAGAAAAATGGCGAATATTATCTACATTTTTAAAAGGAGACAATTGATAGAAATGGAAAGTAGAAAAAAAGATTATTTAATCCAATAAACAATTAGAAAGCTTCTCGGAGGGGAAAATGCTCCTTGACGTTTACAATATGGGATAAAGATATATATTTTATTATTTTTCCAAGCAGGGGAGCATTTTACATGTAGATAACGGGGCAATGAATGTGACAACTACCTATTCTGTGAAAATGACGTACTCTTTGTCACATGTTGTCATTATTTAACTCTTATATCTTAGCAGGGGACATTTGTAGGTTGTACAAATGATGAAACATCTATATGTATGTATGAGAAGTTGTTCAGCGACTAGAGAGATGTCCAGTAGAAGGGCATGGCCCTCACCACCTTGCCCAACCCGAGTTGAACCAGTAGGTCATGAAGTCCCCAATTCAAGAACGGGGATCGGTTCAGCTACGCCCACTTCCAAGCTAGATCCAGAACCAGCAGTTCCAACGAGTCTGAATCGTGATTTTTGACTCGTAGAAGCAATTTTTGGGACTGTTTTGTATTTTTTTCTGTAAACAAATTAATTCATTCTTCTTCCCATTATGTGCAATCATCGTATTGTTAAAGAACCAGTGTACGTAACTAATTAAAAAATAGAAAATTGCTTAGTTGAGATTACCTCATTTAAGTGCAACAATAATGAATTTTATCATTATTTAAGAAAAACATTTGTACTTGAGAGTATTGTTCTCTTTACAACAAAATACAAACATATTGAAATCAAATAAGATAGCAAATGTTTTTCAACTTCATCAAAATTTTAATATTGGTCTGATTTAGTATACATAAAAAGCTCATTAAAAGGAAGTTTTATTCCTTAGCAATATGGGATTGACTATCTAATATATTTTTATTTCTTATTCCATATTACAAATAGTGTAATATATATGGGTCGTAGTTTTGTATAAATAAGATAACAAATTATTTTCTAGTTTATAAAAAAATTGGTTAGAACTACTTAATTTTTGGGCTCCAAATGAGTATTTAAATATAGAAATTTAAGAAAAAAAATAATAATAACAACAGTTTAGACCAGTTCAATAGTTCTAAGAATCGTAAACTACCTCGTTGGTTTTATGGACTTGACCCAATTAGGATACGGCTTGAAGGGTGTCATAACCCAGCGAATCCAACCGGGTTGGCATCCTTGCTAACCTGTAATTGTATTAGTACCATTACTTCCTGAACACCATAAAATAAATCATATCTACAAGCTTGCATCCTAAACTTTTATTAACCATGGATTCTTATTCAAAGGAAATCACTAAAACAGGCTAAAATATTTGAAATGTAATGCATGCAATCCGTGTGTAGAGAAACAAAAGTCCAACTAAGAGGTATTTGCATTCATCTTTCAATCTCAGCAATTAAATTCTCAAACTTTTTGTAGCATATTATAAAGTTTTAACATGCAATTTGGTATTAATATGATACGTTTTATTTTAAGATTTTTGTTGTCATGTAATGCTGATAAGTGATATCGCATGTCATATGAACAAAATTTTAAAAAAAAAATTTAAGAAGGAGATAATAATTTAAAACTTTAGGACTTGGTTTCGTGAGTTTTAATTAGTTTCAAATGGTAAAACCAAAAAGAAAAATTTCCCGATAATTGAACATTTTCGTCTCTACCAATAGGATCTAATGCATTGCACCTTAAGCATTTATATTATTATGCGTCCATTTATTTTTTAAAACTTGTTATTATATAAAAGCTTGTTTTCTTTGGCTGAAGAAATGCTCCAAGCTTAATTGCTTACTAAATTTTCTTTTATCATTGTGCTCCATAATTTGATTTATTTCAATAATGAATAAGACCTTTGGAATCATAACATGTAATTAGTACCAATTATAACTATTTATTATTGTAAGATTCCTGTTTTTTAGCCTTTAACTACTATTCATAAAAAAATTATTGGGTAAAAAAAGTCGAATCAACCATTATAATTAGATGATAATAAGTTTATTTATATGCGAGGCTTTAAATAATTATTTCTGCGTAATGGGATTCCGTGAAATCCATCCTACCGGAAATACTTCTATCTTAAAAGGATGCTATATAAATCTAAAGGATGGTTGGTAGCCGGCCATGGTTGTCCGAAAACACCGTAATGGTCAATGCCTTCGATTATTAAAAAGGTTTTTTTTTTTTATTGCAAACCGATTAGTTTTTTCGAAATCTAAATAAAAAAAATATTAAAAAAAATTGAAAGCAGCCGCCCATATAGATGGCCTTATACGCACAACGGGAAAAGTTAAAACCCCACTAAGAAGAGGACATACTAATTCATTTTCTAATATAAAATAAACTCAGAAGCTTGTCTTGGATGCTGTAGGATAAGCCCTAAAGCCCATACCTGACTTGGTTATGTGATTGCAGACAAGATAAGTGCAAACAACCTAAAACATATGCTAGGTGGTTTTTATTATTTATTTTTTAATCTTTGATGGCAAATTTTTCTTCAATTTCATTTATCTATTCTATTATTGATTATGTATTTATTGGATCTAGATCATTTAATTAATTATGTTTTCAACTATTTAAATTTAATAAATATAAAATTAAAGATGGAGTCAATTCTATTAAAATAAAAAGAAGGTGCTGTTCTCACACGATGAAATAGGGATGGGACTGTGTTTTTTAGGGGTCTATCAATGGTCCCGCATGATCGTGCTGTCCATTTCAGCGAACAAGTTACATAGGGGAGTAAATAATGGTCGCTTTTTTCCAAAAATTTGGCTAGTCAGGACCGAAAATGATATATATATATATATATATATATCTAAAAGCATGGAGCATCTAATTCGATCATTCCAATGTATAAGTTTGACGCAATTAAAATGAATAAAGTGGAGTTATATGATTTTACTAATTAAGTCACTCATATTTGATTTTGACATATATTCACTGACATCAAGACGGGAATGTTATTCTTGAAAACATTAAGATTTCAACTTAATATTTTAAGTTTAAGAAACTTTTTCACACTTTTAAGAATGATTATCATCGAAAAAAAAAAAAAGAAGAAGAATGATTATAAATGTATGGAAGTGTGAATTCTTTTTAGTTTCTCTTTCTTTTTTTTTTTTTTTTAGCCGCTTTCGTTTTAGTTGTTAACAAGTCAATTAATGATATCCATTAAAATTTTTGTATTATTAAATATGGATGTGCAACTTTGTCTATTGTATGTATGACTCACAATTGAGATAAATATACGGTTCATGGCTTGAGAGACTCCGATCTCCTAAAACACACTCTTTTTCTCTCTCTCTCTCTCCCCTATGGTTTGTTTGCTGCTATTAACTTCAAGCCACTAAATGTGTTGTTGGACTGGATCCATTAAAATTTTTATTTAATTTATAAATTAATGATTGAGATTGCTAGGTTGTTAGAGTATCTTAAATTGTCATTATGATATTATTTTTTTTATAATCTTAATTTTAAAAAAGCAAATTAAGAGAAATTAAAAGAAAATAAACTGAGAGAATACACTTCCGTCTTGATAATTTGGATTCTCGGTTTTGCAATAAAACTTAGTGAATTAAATAACACATGGCCATTTTGAATACATGTCTTATGTAGGAGCTGAACGGTGAGTTTAGCAGGTGTAATGTAATAGTGGCAGAAATTAAGCGAATTAAATAACACATCACCATTTTGATATTATTACTAACTTTTTAAATTATTGACATGTGATTTCTAATATGGACGAAAAAGATGCGAAACACGACTCAATAGTTTTCTCAAAAACTCATTGTCAAGCCCTAACTCTTCAATTTTTCCCTAAATCAAAACCCTAATTATATGATGCAGTAAGCCAAAGTGGGTATGCGGGATCGATGTTGGGATTATGTTTATAGAGTTAGGTTTCAAAAATGAGCTTTCGGGATGGACATCTAACTCTATTATCTACGTTCTCATATGGAAGTCACCGCCATTTTTGTCAAAGAAAATAAAATATTGAATAATACTAATATATCGATTAAATTAATTAGTGACACATAAATACTAATAAAAATATGAATAACCTAAGTATTCCAATGATTTCTTATCTCTTTTGAAACTCCTTTTAAAACGTTAATTCTTGGTTTGACTCACATGGAATTTATTTTGGTAAAAGTGCATTACCTTTGATGTACTTATTTTTGGTCTCATAAGTTACAATATGTCTGTATTTGTTTTCATTATTTTCTCTTTAACTTAGATGTATTAAACCGTTACAAAAGATTTCAATCAAGAAAACAAAGTGTTATAGAAGAGAATAATATGAGCGTTTAGTTTCAAAATTTAGATTCTTGAAAACATATGAGTTGTCTTTCATCAAAAGAGTAACATTAATATGCAAGAGTTTCACTTATTTCTTTCTTTTCTTTTTTGTTTTCTCCATTTTTATACCATATATCCTATTTTGATACCAATAAATGAAATGCTTTCTATAAACTAGAAAAATAATTTTCCGAAATTCATTTGTAATTTGTAATAAGAATCGATTCTTTCATTACAAGAAAAATTTTCTTTCATATCACCGTGAGCTCTAATAGGTCTTTCAATAAATGAAAAAGAATTCGAATGAGAAAATGGGATGATTCAGATTTATCTTAGCTATCGTATCGAAGAATTGTTTAGATCGAAGGTTCATACACTGCGATTGCAATATATATATATATATATATTATAACTTCGAAAGGAGGAACAACTGAGTTATTAGAAGCTTGATGTTGATGTAGTATGTTATTGCGGTTTTGCCGTTTCAGTTGCTTCCAAATATGAAATTTCATATACCTTTATTTCGCGTGGAATTTTCATACATGTTTTAAAGTAGGTTGCCGACCTCTAAAACGATGGGATGTCGGCAGTATCGCATGGACTTCCGCAAAAGGGTTTATTTAAAGCGTACACATTAAGAAAAGGTGCAACTTCAAAGCAAAGAAGGGAATATACGGATTTTCCTCATATGGCTAGGTTACTTTCCTCCGGGTGGTGTTTCATCGCAAGTCAAGAGGAGCATCCATGAATAATTATAATGTCATATCTCATTATAGTGCAGGATGCTCCGTCACACAATTAAATTTGCTGTAAATAAACTCAATTCTAACTATATACTTAGTGCTTAAAGAAGTTTAGCTATAAACTTTTGGTTACAAATATTTATTTCATTTACAATTTTCAAAAACTTAAATACAAAACTTCAATTAAACTTCTAAGTCTCAATTGTACTTGTTCAATAGCATTTTTACTTTCAAAACAACTGACTCCATCTAATGCTTTCTAAAAGTCCATCTAAAGGTAGTAATTAGGCAATCAGTGTACTCTCGCTTAGCAAAATTTGTGTGCTTTGCAGCTCGTGCTATTTTGCATGCCGATCCTATCGTGTTTGCTTGTCTCGCATGCCTAAATTTCGCATACTCATGCTTTGTGTGCCATCCCTTTATTCATGTACTAGCCTAGTGCTCTTGCATGTCTGTAATTAGGCTTCGAATATAATACCGAAAATATCTTCTTCTTTTTACTATTTTTGGGTATTTACAATAATTTACAGTATTATTTATTTTAAATGTTTTCGACCTTAAACATGAAGCGTATATGTTATATTATTAGAATGTATTTACATGATAATTTGTGGAAATTATTAAGTAATTTAATAAGCAAATATAATGTGGAAAATAATAGTTACATATATAAGTTTTTTACTCAAAATATTTTTACGTATATATAAATGAATACGTTAGATATTTTAAATGCGTATGTTAAAATATTAGTTAAAAAAGTGTATATTGAATATATAATTGTATATATGTATGAATATGTACATGGATAGATGTATTTAATAATATATAATATGTAGACATATTTATGTACGTATAAATATGCACGTACCAATGCATACCCCAATGTACCAGTAATTGAGCTCCAAATATGATGTCGAAAATATCTTTTTTACTACTTTTGGGTCTTTGCAATGATTTACGGTATTATTTATTTTAAATTTTTCTAACCTCGAACGTGAAGTGTGTATATTATACTATCGGTATGTATTTATATGGTAATTTATAGAAGTAATTTAATAAGTAAATATAATGCAAATAATAATAATTACATGTATGAGTTTTTTACTTGAAATATTCTTACTTACGTATAAATATTTACGTTGGATATTTTAAATGTGTATGTTAAAATATTAATTAAAAAAGTATACATTGAATATGTATATATGACTATGTACATGGATAGATGTGTTTATTAATATATAATATGTAAACATATTTATGTATGTATAAATAGGTACATACGTGGAAATATTTACATACATATATACTTCAATGAAAACACTTACATGTATTCTTAGAACTATGTATGGATAAATTTATACAAATACACATACAAACATATACTTATGAAATGTATAATTCAAGAATATATATATGTGTGTGTATTTGTGGACGTATGAACAAGTAAATATATATACATAATTACATAAGGAGAAATTTATACAAATATACGGAAACAAAAATGTAAGTATAAAATATGTGTACATAGGTACGTATATATTATAGATATATATATGCATAAATATTCAGATAAGATACAATATATTGATTTTATAGTATATGCATATAACTCTATGTATAAAAGAACGATTAAGGAAAGTGATTAACTATTAACAAATCGATAATTAATTTCTATTAATAAATAATAACTTTATTTATTACGTAGAAAACAAGAAAAGAAAAGGAAAAAAGAAAGAAAGAAAAAAAAACATACATAAAGGAAAAACCAATCCTAAATTTCACCGAAGGATGAGAGTAAAGAATTTAATGTTTGACCACTACTAGGACTAGATGGAGGGGTTAGGGGTCAGGGTGGAGGTGAGTATTGAAAATCTTGCCAATCGAAATACGCTTGTTGTCAAACCCATATCTCGTTTATTCGATTATGTTGCTTGCTTTTTTCAGCTCAAATATCAATAACATTCTTCTCTATAGTTGTTACTCGGTTTTCAATGTTCCGTACACCTCTTAATATCTCCATAAATGTTTCCATCATTTGTTGTTGTTTGGTCATCATCGTTTTGAATCGATAGAATAATTTTTCCATGATGAAAGGTTTGAGGTCCTATTGTTGCTCCTATCTTCCTTAGTCTCCTACCCTTTGATCTTGACCCTACAGGGTCGTAATCATTGATATTTAGCTGTCCCTCTTGGCCTTTACCTTACCTACATGTTCTTTTTGCCACCCCTATCTTATCTACCGACCGATTTTCTTATCATGATGGAAGTATAGTCTATTTTTCATCTTCGCTAGGTTTAGGATAGATTTCATCTTATGCAATGCGTGATCACCTAAGCTGAACCCATTAGAGAGAAGACTAAACCTGATGAGTCGGTTATAACTTAAAGGCTTCTCCCTTCGTAAGCAACAATTGTAGACACTTAATTTTTGTCTTTAGTAATTATAATTATAGTTATAGTTTTTTTTTTAAATAAGGTCCTAATTCAAAATTAAGACAAACATAAAAATAATAAAAATTGAAAAATGATGAAAATACAAAAAGAAAATGAGAAAAGAAAAATTATGAAGATTTTTAGATTTTTAAAAAATAAATTATTTTAGGGTCAATTAATTTAGTTTTGATCCAATTCAAATAGTTTTAAAGAATCATTTGGGTTAAGTACAATTTAATTGTAATAAAAATCAAGACATAAGTTAACAGTGTAATGGATAAGTATCAGAATATTGATTTTAGGTTAGCTTGCAATTACGAGTTTGGATCTCACTAAGTATACATGTGTCTTTTATTTTTACAAAAAGCGATAAAAAGATTCGATCTGATAAAATTCCAGGCTTTATAAACATGTAATCTGTGGCATAAAAGGAGGACATAAACACTCGCCTGAAAAAAAAAAAAAAAAAAAAAAAAAGAAAGAAAAAAGGCAATTTCATCTTTCACACCTCATGATCCTTCATAATTTCATGCTACCACACATCCCCATTGATCTCACAAACAACCCACTGTTGCCTGACTATTACACACATATCACGACATCTGCACTTCCCATAGCCCCATGCAAAAACAAAGTTGCGCTCCACATGTCGCTGGATACACTTCACTAGTCCTACGACCGCACCGCTTCACTTGTTGAACATAAATCAGCCATGCCAATGATACCGAAACACTGCTGCACGTCTTCTGCACACTCGAACACGGCAAGTAAGTCCCCTACGCAGTTTACACAAGTACTCGGCTGCACAAGCCGACAGTCTGATCCAAGCTTCAAAGATTGAACAACATACATTCATGTCCTTTGTCGAACATACTGCCCACACGTCCCGCACATCAGCACGCCTGAAGTCCACGCAATTGACTGATCGCGCCCTAAATTGCTGCTGTCCACGAGCGCTTTACACAACCTAACCGCACGGAATCAGAGCTTCACGACACCGAACAACAGTAGTAGCTCGCTGTGTCCTCACTATCAGCCACAATGCATGAAGACACGGATTGAGTTTCAAGCAAGCACGAATACAATGCTCTGCCCACCCTTCACAGCACGCGACACACCATCTACTGCAATGATCATCACCATCCTCGCACGAATAGCTCCTACGTAGCAGCACTACCGGTCCAACACTGATCAGCAATGGTTTTCTCACCCATACACTCTGGAATATATAGAGCGCACACCACTAGGAAATTCATTCGCACTGCAGCAACCAGGTTATAGACTTTCAATGATAAAAGCAAACATGAAGAATTCACATGGCACACCAAATTAAATTACAGTAGCAGCTTGTGTATTTGAGAAACCAACAAGTCAGTAATAGCTTCTTAACTCCACTTAGCAATGCAGCAACTCTAAGCTCCAGTTGTCATAGCATATGATATCCAATATGAGAAAAGAACCAATTTAATGTGGAGATCTTGAATGCTTCCAAGATGAATTAACTAAGCTACTGATTTTTAAGTATACCAGACATGACTAAGCAAGCCGAACGCTCACATGACACCAACATGGTAGCAGAGCTTCAAATAGAGCATCCCAAGCTTCTCTAAGACAGCAACAGTATACGCTAACCGTATTCCTCAAGGCACTCATTGCTGATCGCTACCATCTCTGTCCAACAGTTCATGCTGTAGTCATAAGCTACTTCACCAAACAGAGCAAGTTCAGGTTTGGTTTCTCAATTTTTTAAAAATACGTATTATTATTATTTTATTCGTTAGTTACCGTTGATAAAAATAAGTAATTATGTATATTAATTTAATAGGTTCTTTTGGTATTATTTCCTTTATATACATATATATATATTAAATATATTATGTTTTATTTATTTATAGTATAGATATATTAGCTTAGGATTTTTTAGGATTAGGTTTTTTAGAAATCCTTATATAGAAAATTATTTTTAAAAATAAAAATTAACAAAAGGAAACATTTTATAAAAAGATTATAACATCTTAGAAAGTCTTTTGATTATTCACGAATTAGGACCTGTTCGATTAAATATATAAACTCGATCAATTTTCAAAAATTAAAAAGAACCAACACACTAAAGGTTTTCGGAAAGAGCTATAGTTGTTTGATCCAACTAGCGAATACGTAGGCATTTTTGGAGCAACGTTAAAATCTATAGAAACTAAGTTTCTTTTTTTTTTTTAGTTTTATTTTTCTTAAAAATATAAAAAAAATAGTTTAGAATAATATAACTAATTTTGGAAAATAGATAGTGCTACCTGTTAGGGTTTAATATGTTAGACCCTTTTAGTTTTTCAGTCAAATTGAAATTAATAACCGGTAGCTAAATCGTAGTCAATCTATCCAATTGATTACGATTACGATTACGATTACGATTACGATTTTTCATAACTCTGGTCAGGTGACGACTCTAAACGTTTTTTTAAATTTTTAAAAAACCGGAATTTCTCAATTTCTTTAGTCGAGAATTAATACTAAATGGGTTAAGGTTTAGTATTAATAGGAAAATGGAAAATAAAATTAAAATTAAAAAAAAATCGAAAAATTAGGCTCAACAATAACGATTAACAAAATGGCTACTATTGACTGGTCTCCTTTCTACTATGTAAAAGAGTATGAAAAGATCTTCCTTGCTGAGGAAATTCATGTTTGATTGCTAAGCAATTGAATTGGTGATTATATGGTATAGGATTTGGGTGTGTAGTAAAAGATAATAAATGGTGAGATGCTTTAAATACTGGGCCTACGTCTCATTTGGACATATTAACTGCTCAAAAATAGGTAAAAATGCTGTTGACATATCACAAGTTGCTACCATGTGTGCAACATCCCCACTAAGCCAATTGAATAAATCGTTGATAAAGTCTAACGCGATTTTTAGGACTTAGTCGAACATGAAAGTGGTGAGAAAACTAGCATCCCGATTTGTTTCATGCTAGGGCAAGATGTTATCATCGGGATAAACGACATTAGAGGTTACCTTGGAGTAAAACACTAAAACCAAATCAACATACATCTTGTTATCTATCTCCACCAATTCTAAAAAAACCCCTCACTTCAAGAGCACCCCGAAAGTTATGTTTAAGATCGGCTAGTACGGTGATGTGACGAGCTTTCCAAATGGAATCTCTAAGTGGAAAATAGGTTTCAAAAATAAAATAGAATGGTATAGGAAGGAGAAGGTGAGTATGTAAAAGAAATTAAGAAGGAGGAAGTGTTAGAGATGTAGGAATGAATAGAGTAGTAGACGTCTATTTATAAACAAAGGGAAAATTTAACCGTTAGGGGATAACGTGTATATGAATGGCCCAAATGTGGGCAAATTAGCCCCCAACAATCAATTTTTTTTTTATCATTGGGCTCTAAAATTCTACGTTAGGGCTAAGCTTAGGCATGTTGGCCCAATGGTTAAAATAATTTGAAACGCTGTCTAGCCAACGTAGGCACATTAAGCCGAAATGTGCCTACATTGGTTCCCACCCAACAAATTTTTCTTTGGGTGGGATTGGCTTCCTAATAAAAGTTTATTGGGCGAGAGGCAACATGAGTATATTAAGCCTAAGAGTGCCCACGTTGGCTTACCAAAAATTAAGATGTAGGAACATTAGTTCCTAACGTGCCCATGTTAAAACTAAGCCTATCTATAGCAACAACTATGCCAAAAACGTATAATTTGCCTTCAATTTTCAAAGTACACCTAAATTTACCTAAACGCTCTCCTAACTTTATGTTTGAATCACTTAGAACCAACACTTTTTCTTGCAAAAATGTTCGAATGAGGAAATCCATCAAACAATCCTAACCTTAATGAATTCGAGGATTGGATCTTCATTAATACGTATGGTAAGTAGCCTTACCCCATGCATCCCAATTCGGGATTTACCAATTTAATGAATCAGGCAAGAAAGCCTACTTTTTCTGCACTTATGTCTAGGGGTAACGAATCCAGCCCACCATAAACATACAATATACATGTGATTCCTATTAGCAACCTACAGCTATGTAATATATCCACAACGCCATGCTATAGTGATTCCTATTGCAGACAAGTGAGTCAAACGCAGAGTATACAATTACCTTTCATAACTAGCGATAATTTCAGTCAAACTCAGGTGCATAATAAATATTTCCTTCAAGCTTATTGTTAAAGAAAGTGAAGCAAGAAACGATACCTAATTATTCACTTGCATTTTTTGCCCAGGAACAACAACTCCAACACAAACTCAATCCATTAAGACTTATATAAAATTCAATTCCACCCAACTCACAGCTAAATCATCTGGTGAAAGAAGGAAACATAGAAAGCATATTGCTAGATGCTGGCAGTACATGCTAATATAAGAATATGATGTAACCGCCAACTGCATGACCTGTAAAAATACTATACCAAACAAATCTAGGTTTGATATGGGTCACTTGAGACAACATCTAGAAATGCACAATAAGACAGGTTTGAAACTAGTGAAGGTCAACGGAAGATAAAACGTATCTACATCTAATTCCAGTAACCTTGATGACTTCGATTTCAATAACAAAGACGTACGAGAGGGTCTCATGCAAATGATGGTTGTTACAAGTATATCATTCCACGCTATAGGACATCCTTACTTTGGAAGGTGGGTTACGCAAAAGTTGCAACCTCGGTATAAATACGCGAGTCAACAGACCTTAAAAAAAAATAAATAAAGTTGCAGTTTATAACAAAATGCAATGAGCTTTAATAGAAGAATTGTCGAGCCTTCCAAGCTGGTATGTAATCTACTCGCTTACCTTCATAATCTTAAATTGCATTTTTTTTTTTTTTGTTTCTCTTCAAATGTATGACTGCATTGGTTTTATGCCTTTCGATAGCATCTCCTTCACTTTTGACATTTGGAAGTCACCAGTGATCTCCATCAATGAGAGTTACATATATGTTATTGCATACTAGATCGACAATGAGTGGTTATTATAGGAATTAAGCTACTGGGTCATTGACCTGCAGTTGAGCTCGAGCTAAAGGGATTGGCAAGATGAATCCTCCTACTCCAACTGACTCCTACTAAGGCTGAGTATCTCTTTGTCAAGCTGAATGACTATCTATTTCTCGTAGATAGTGTACCGACAACCGAAAGGCCAAGACAACAGCCAATCCTCATTTTCACTCATGCATGGTCAATCACTTACTTGGCATCACCTTTGCCTAAAAACTGAGAGAGATACTTTAGATTGACTAAGCTACCCCTACTTAGACAACTAAGCTAACGGTACTTTTGTCCACATGTTCCAACGGCATCACCAATACAACATCACCACGTATACAAATTCATGTGTAGAATCCATTACATTAATAATTGTTTTCCTTGAATATTCATATTTACCTTTTTATATCTTGTACATTACTTCCATGGGAAAAGTCCTTTTGTCTTTTTCTTTTCTTTTTAGGTAAGTTTCCTTAACTTATGACTATGAATACCCTTATATTTATAGTTGTAAACATATTTGATTATCATTAATACACTTGAGTATTTCCTTCCCTACATAAATACTGCCTATTTACTCTTAGCATCACTCTTATCTCAACCCTTGAGTAAGGTTAGGTAGTGAGTAACATAATTGGACCGATTTATGCGTTATAAGAAATTGTGTTGTGAGTCCTTAGAAGTTCCATTGGTGCGTCATATCCATTAGGGCTATTCGTAGATTTTTGCTTAGTTATCATTTGCATTTGTCCTTTTGCACATTCCCTATTATTTCCTTTTCAAGCTTTTGGCAAGCTTGGACCCATTCAGCAATCGGCCTTATTTGTTCTTGGTTACGGTTCTCATCAGGTTAGTCTCAAAAAGAATAATAAGGTTCTCTTTTTTCCCCGATTCCTATATAAGGCAAGTGATTGCTAGCAACATCATTGACATTACCTAATTATACAACATCCAAAAAGTTTTCAACATCAGTTTCAAGAATGCCTCTAATAATACAACTTTAGTCTGACACTTGAAGGGTACATTCAATATGATCTATGAAGGTAATTTCTTTTACGCTTGATGTGTCTACTATATGTTTAACTTAGCTATGAATGTCGGTCTCAAAGGTTGTAGTTTGAACCCTTACTTAGTATGGATCCAATGTCTAATAAATGCCATGGGTGCTTTTAAGAGAAAGCTTACAGAGTTTTTACAGATCTGCACGGCCAATGGAGATAAAGAGGATCATTGACTTCCACCTTTAAACTGCACAATGAGGTGGAATTCAACTTATCTTATGCTTTCACATGTATATAAGATGAGGGTCAATTTGTTGACGTTCTATAACTATATGATAATTACCAATCTTGATATCACCTTAAGTTCGACGATAGACCATGATTGGAAGCTATGCAAGAGAATGAAGGCACTCTTAAGGGCCTTGTTGATGACAACAAAAAAACTGTTCGGCTCGTACTACTAAACGAGCAATCTTGTTCTCCTCAACTTGGTTGACATGTTGGACGTATTACAATAATACCAAACTGTTCATGTCCCGCACTCTTCTATTTGAGATATGGTTCAGAAACTCAAGGATTATTTCATACCATTTCCTTAACTCTTCTATGTGGCTACTAAATTAGATCCAAGTTATAAATTTTCTACCACCTGTAGTCTCCTTAAAGACTTCTATTAGAGTGTTAAGGTTTAAAATGTTGAGTATCATGTAGCTGCATCGATTCAAAAGCACTAACCATGCTCAAAACTTCATATGCCTTTCATAGGCATAGTATTCATAATTTACCCCAACCAACGTAGCCCAACAGTCATATATCTAGTAAGCAAAGCAAACAAATTGTAAAAAGTAATAGAGATTTGAGGAGTGCCTCCAATTCTAGTAGTGATTTTGGAGAGCTGCTGGTTTATGAGGTATAATGACAAGTGGAAACGAAAGAGGAAGACTACAATCTTTTCTCTTAGTAGTCTAGCAAGGCACATAAGATGCAGATCCTTTCCCTAGTGGTTTATGATGTTTTAGCACCTCTGGCTTCAATGGTCCCTTTCGAGTCAGCTTTCCGTTTGGGTGGGCAACTCCTTAATCCCCAACGCCTTTTGATGCATCTAGAAACCATTAAAGCTTGCACGTGCTTAAAGGATTAGGCTGATGCGCAAACATGCAATCAAGAAGATCATCCATATACATGGTTTCTTAGTAGTAATAATGATAAGGGGTCAAGCAGATTAGATGAAGCACTAAGCATTGCCTCGGGTGAGGATGGTGGTGACGATAAGGAAGATTAAGACAATTACAATTGACTTGCTTTGCTTTAGAATTTTCAAAAAAAAAATTTTATTTCCCTTCGTAAATTCTAGTGGCCCAGACTAAAATTTCACTTATACCATGAAATTTTGTTGATGATAACATCATATGATGACCTCCTCCAATTTACTTTCATTGTAAATGAATAATCTTAGAGAAAAGAAATTTTAATGATATTGAATCTTTTAATATATGAATTTTTTTTTTAAAAAGAAAAACACATTTTTGAATTAAGAAATAACATTTGAAATTTTGAATATATCATGGTTAATTGAATAGTTAAAAAAAAAAAGGCAACAATTAATTAAATTGTATTACATATTTATACTTGCTAATTAAGTAATTTGTTAATAAATTATTTATTCAACAATTTACTATTTACTAAATAATTTATATAATATATTAAAAAATTATTATGCATTTGTTAAATTATTTATTATTCATAAAATAATTTATTATTTATCAAATAATTTATTTTTCATTTACTAATTTATTATTTATTAAAAATTTTATTATTCATTGAAAAATTTATTATTCACTGGACAATTTGTTACCCATTAAATAATTTATTATTTATTTAAAAAATTATTACTTATTAAATAATTTATCAAAATTTAAATAATTTCTTTATTAAAATAATCTACTATATAGTAAATACCATAATTACTTATTAAATAATTTATTTTCCATTGCATAATTTATTATTCACTAAATATTTTACTATTCATTGAACAATTTATTATTTTTTAGAATAATTTAGTATTTATTCCAAAAATTATTATTTATTAAAGAATTTACATCATTTACAATAAATAAAGTCTCACACATGCTGCTCATGTGCTTGCATACTTATGCTCATGCTTAGCCCTTACGTACTCGTGCTTTTGGACCTTTTCATGTGCTTGTACTTAGGCTACCCAAGCATGAGCCCATGCATGCCCAGTTCATGTGCCTTAGCCCACTTACTACCCATAAGTCCATCCCTATTGTTGGTGACACTCCAAAAAGAGAACTTATCCCTTCATCTATTGTTGAGCTGATTGAATGCAGAAAATGAACAATACACCAAAACACATAACACAGACACTTAAGTTTTATATTTAGATAATATCTGAGTGGCAAATAAGATAATGCAAATTGTATGTCATGTTAATGCACGTGACATATATTGATACTAATATCTTAGCCAGCCAAGCAACTCATTCAGTTTGGTCTACTACAAATCCAAGCATTCAGAGAATATATTCGAGAACCTAGCAAAATATCGTAGTTTAGCAAACCTACCTTGCATGGTTAATGTTTTGGTTAATGTGAAACTATATGCATGAAAGCTAACTTTGTAAACTTATCCTAACAAAACCATATGTTGTAAGAAAACTAACTTGTACATTCTTTTCATACCATGTCATGAATGCATCAACCAATTCTTAATCAACATCAAGTATAACAACAAGGATTATCATGTTTGTTTTATCTTTGCTTTAGGTTCTAAGTTTGCTTCTGCATTAGCTTCTCATTTGAATACTCATTATAACACAAGTCTTCATATGTTGTACTAACAAACAAGTCTAGAAGTCATCACATAAAACATTGTCAACATTATACTCACAAAGTACGGCATCACCAAGTACTTACATAGCGAATCTAAGTAACATTTAGACAATCATTCCAACCATGAACAAGAACATTCACTCTCCACTAATCAGATATAAGTTTATATCTTATATATACAAATCTACTTAGCTTGCTAGTGGTACGATCCCAATTTACTAGTTAGTAGGAACTTCTTCCTCTATAGCTTTACCTAGCATGAGGAAGTACTTTTACTATCAATTACAAGTTATGAGTATGTATATACATATATACGAGTTAAATACTAGCTTGTTGGTTGTTAATTCATCATAACTTAATTCTAGTTTAGCTTCTGAGTTTAATTCTGAGTGATTCCTTAGTAATTTTCTTTAGTTGAAAATCTTCTGAGTTACTATTTAAGTTATATAGGGGTGATTCATAGTATCAATTTTATCCTCTAATACAATTTCTAAGTTTCTCTAATTTTAAACTCCTTTCTAAATTATCCTCTAAGCTAGCCATTAATTTTGTTATCCTTAGAGTTTTTAAGAAAAACATCTGACTAAGCTTTTGAATTCCCTGTTTTTCTAGTTAACTCTTAAATTACCTCTTACTTATTCTCTAAGTATCGTTATTGATAGGGATCATGAGCCAATCATGCACTCCCAAGCTTGAGGACTTGCTCAAGTGGTTTGCTAAGCTATTTGATGTAAGTTAAAAGAAAAAGAGCAGCATACCTCACAATTTAACCTGTCAAGTTACTTCGCTCTCTACATCATCCAAGAAGCTACCAAGGTGACCAACTGACTTGCTATGTTGACCTCTCTACAATACACCCATCTAAGCATTAAATCAAAATACTACCAACCTAATTTGTGCTAAATTTGAGCTAATGGCTACTCGAATTTAATCTCTTAAGGCCAATCCAATAATAAGTTTCTCCTGTGCTAACCCCTTTTCAAATCCTAACTGTTTGATCTGCTAGACTACCAACACCGACTTGACTTTATTAGAACCTGCCCCTGCTTAGCCAATAATGTCATTAGGACTATAGAATGAGCAAATGACGTGGATACTACCTTCTCTGACATCTGTATTGTCCTTTTTGCCACCAAATATTCTTTTTGCCTGAGTATAATGTTACCCTTCTAAATTATTCTTGTTTCTTTACTAGTAAGAATTCTTATTTTGTAATTTACTTTAACTTAAGATTTACCCTAATTGGAACATATAAATATTTGTATATTGTAATAGCCACTATATTCAATATATAACCTGATATTCAGACATATTTCTGTGAGCTAAGTGTTTCTTACTTACGCTTATACGTTATATCAAGTGTAACTTGAGCTCGTGTGAGACATTGGTATGTCATATCTATTGTCAATGCATGAAGACTCCTACTCGACCTTCGACTTTCATTTACCTTTTGGACCGTCTCGAGGTTCAAACCTACCCCTTTGGTTAGTGTGATACCGAATGTCATGTGTTCATCCACATTAGGCCGTATCATCTTGGTATTCAAGCTTGGCTATGTTCAAAGCAAGTTTCTATTACTTTGTTCTCTGAGTAACTTGTTATTGATTTCATGCATGTGTATTAGACATTTTGTGGTTGTCATAGGAGTTTGAAAGGTAAGTAGTGTTGAAAAATTTTGTACTCTATTTCCCTTGCTTCATGTGTACAAAATAGAGTACAAGTGTATGGTTATTTATTATATACTAGTTATACTAGCGATTAGTCTATTTAGATTTAGTTTATCCTTGTTTTATAGTAGGGATCTTTGAATAGTGTATCACTATTAAATCTCGTGGAAATAGACAATAATGTTTGACTCCAGTATACAAAGAGTTATTGGTAACCAAGAGAGTGGTGCTTAAAATGGCCAAGGCCAACAAAGAAGCTTTATGCCCCAATCAATGGGTAGCCATCTAGATAGAATTATCAACTTGGTAGTCAATTTGGTGACTGTCATAAATGAAGATAGGCAGCAAGCTAGGATTGGCCCATATAAGGGATGTAAATAGCTTGAGAGAGGCAATGGTTAATTTAGCCGAGTTAATGCCCATATAAGGGATGTGAATAGTTGAAGGAGTGGGTAAGGTTGCTAAGCATAGCCTTGATGAAATTGAAGAGGAAAAAGAGAAAGGAGACAACGAAGTGGAATAGTACTATGAACCAAAAGAAATGAATGTTTGAGCCCCTAGAGGTGAAGGGTTGAGGATACATATTCTAAGTTTTTTTGGGAATGCAGATGCCAATGACTACCAAAAATAGGTAGATAAGATTGAGAAGTAATTTGAATGCCACAAAGTACCAAATAATGCAAAGGTTAGACTTGTTGTATTGTAGTTTACTAGTTATGCCGCCTTATGGAGGAAGAACATGCAAGCCACTTAGAAAAGAGAGAAAGAACATGAAGTTGAGAGTTGGGATGAGATAAAGAGGGTCATGAGGAGGAGATTTGTGTCGAGCTATTATTTACAGGATGACTTCAAAAGATTACAATAGTTGAGGCAAGGAGGATCGATTGTCGATGCATATGTAAAGGAATTTTGGATGCTAATGATCCAATGCGAAATCATTGAGCCCAAAGAGTGAATTATGTCTCGATTCATCAAAGGATTAAAATATGAGATTGGAGATGTTCTAGAAACCATAGATATTATATCACTTGATGATGCTATTTGAGCTACCCAAAGAACTGAAAGGTACCGAATAGGAAGGTTTTGACCCCTTATTAGCAGACCCAGCAATAGCCGATTTCTTTTGAGTAGGCCTGTATGGATGGAACCGAGTAAGGTTGCTGAGACTTAACTTGCTCAAAGTACCCGAGCAAAGGAGAAGGAAGTCTCGAGGAAGTTTGAGAAGGGTCAAAGCTCAGGATGAAAAACAAATGAGATCAAGTGTTTCGAATGTCAAGGATTCGGACACATAACTGCCCAGTGTTAGAACATAAGAACTATGGTGATCTGAGGTGAAGTGTCGACTGTTGAGGTAAATAGTACTAATGAAGAGGTGGAAGGCCCGAAAGAGACCTAGCAGACCGAGCTATTCAAGGAGGAGGAAGTCATCTATACTAAGGAAGGTAATTTTACACCAGCTACTATAGTATTAAGGAGGACAATGAGTATAAGTCCTATACCCGAGGACGAACAAAGAGAGAATCTTATCTATATTAGATACAAGGTGAATGGGTCATTGTGTGTCTTGATTGTAGACAGTAGGAGCTGCACCAATATAGCCTCTACTTTCATGGTCCAATAATTGAAGTTGTCAACTAAGCCCCACTCAAAACCTTATAAGCTACATTGGCTTAATGATAAGGAAGCCCTATAAGTGAACAAACAAGTGTTCGTGCTAATATGTATTGGCAACTATCAAGATGAAGTGCTTTAGGTGTTTTATGCATGAGCGCGTCCTACATTCTACTTGAACAACCATGGATGTTTGACCAAATCATGATGTATGATGGAAGGAGAAATACATGTTCTCTAGAGCACAAGGGTAGGAATGTGAAGTTGAGCCCTATGACTGCTAAACAATTTTGAAGGCATGCGATCACCGAATGGCTTATGCCGACCACTTCAACCGAAGTGAGAAGTTTCTATGGCCTAGCATCATTCTATAAAAGATTTATAAGGAATTTTAGTACGATCATGGCCCTACTCACCAAACTATCAAAGAAGAATGTTGAGTTTAGATAAGAAGAGAAGGAGTAGAGGAGTTTTGAGGATGTAAAGGAGAAACTGACTACAACCTCAATCTTAGCTCTATCGAGTTTTAACAAAGTGTTCGAAGCGAAATGTGATGTATTTAGACTAAGCGTAAGTACTATATTGATGCAAAAAGGTTAACCTATTGCTTACTTTAGTGAAAAACTTAGAGGAGCTACTCTCAGCTATTCTATTTATGATAAGGAGTTTTACTCCCTGATCCGAACCCTAATTATATGGAAACACTAGCTGCTACCTAAGGAATTTGTGATTTACACTAATCATAAATCCTTGAAATACCTAAAGGGCTAACCTAAGTTGTCTTGAGGATAAGCCAAATGAGTCAAGTTCATGGAGGGATTTTCTTATATTATGAATATAAGAATGGGAAAAACAATGTAGTGGCCAATGCTCTATTGAGATAACATTCTCTCTTGATTCAGCTATAGACCAGGCTGTTAGGTTTTCAATGATAAAGCATTTATATGCAAGGGATCAACATTTTAGTCCCATCAATGCTAGGTGTGAGAGAGGATGGACATTTGATGACTATTACAAGGAGGACAAATACTTGTTTAGGAAGAGGAGATTATATATCTTAACCTATTCCATGAGAGAACTGCTTAGTATACGAGGTGCACGAAGGAGGATTGTCAAGATACCTTTGGCCAACACTGCATTCATGAGGTACTATCTTCGAGAATTTTTTAGCCAAGAATGATGAGAGATGTCCAATCCATATTGGAAAGATATGCTATTTATAGAAAAGTGAAGAACCGAACCAAGTAAAGGCGCTATTTACCCTTGTTATTTCCAACCAAATCTTGGTCCGAGCTAAGTATGAACTTTATGTTGGGATTATTGAGGATATCTCTAGGGAAGGACTCCATCATGGTGGTTGTGGATCGATTCAGCAAGATGGTATACTTTGTGTCCTATACAAAAAATAATGACGCTTTGGCTTGTTTTTTTTTTTTTCTTTTTTTCTTTTTTTACAGAAAGTAATTAAGCTTCACAGAATGCTTAAAACCATTATTTCAGACCGGGACCCAAAGTTTATGAGCCACTTCTAGAGAACATTATGGAGACGTATGAGAACTAAGCTATTGTACATCACGTCCCATAATCTACGAATGGATATATAGACAGAGGTTATCCATAGAATAATGGAACTTTACTACAGGTTACCATCGGTTAAAACATAGCTGATTAGGATCTATTCCTGCTGATCTTAGAGTTCACTTACAACAAGACCACTTACAAAGTAACAAATGTGTCTCCACTTAAGGTCGTCTATTAGTTCAACCTTGAGCTACTAATGGACCAAATACCCCTTTTAAGCCTAGATAATTACTAGCTAGCAGCAGAGAGAGTTGAGGCCCTCAGAGTCGTGCACCAGGAGGTTATAGAACAATTAAGCTAAGTTGTTAGCAAGCTCGAGAGATGAGGCTAAGGACGAAAGAAAAGAGAACTTCAACTAGGTGATTTAGTTTGGTTCCACCTCTGCTAAGAACAATTCCCTAACTTGACAAAAAGCATGTTATCTTTTAGGGTCGAAGGACCTTTCAAAGTGCTTGAAAGGATTAATCTTAATGCCTACAGGATTGAACTACTTGAAGATTATGGAGTCTTAAACTCCTTCAACATTGCTTATCTCTACCCGTATGCTCTTGAAGATGAGCAACATGGAGTAAAGCCAAATTTGATCCTAAATCTCAAACAGCCTGAAGGGGATGATAGGGATTATAGACTAATCATGCGCTCCTGAGATTGAGGACTTACTCACATGGTTCACTAAGCTGTTTGAGGTGAGCTAAATGACAAGAAGCAATGCATCTCTCAGTTTAACCTATCGTGTTACTTCGCTCTCCACATCATCTAAGAAGCTGTCGAGGTAACCAACTAACGTGTTGAACCAACCTCTCTACAACACACCTATTTAAGCATTGAATCAAAATACTGCCAACCTGATCCGTACCAAAGCCAATCTGACAATTACTAGGAACCAACCTCCCAAGGATGATCTAACAATAAGCCACTCCTGAACCAACCCCTTTTCCAATCCCAACTATTCAAGTTGCCAAACTACTGATGTCCACTTAACTTGACCAAAACTTGCCCCTACTCGGCTTATAGTGTCATTAGGACCACAGAATGAGCAAATGACATGTGTATTGCCTTTTTCGACATCTATACTGTCCTTTATGCCATTGAAAATTTTTTTTGCTTGATTACAATGTTACCTCTATAAATTATTCCCTTTCCTTTGCTAATAGGAATCCTTTTTTTGTAATTTACTCTAACCTAGGATTTACCCTAATTGGGACATATAAATACTTGCATATTGTAATAGCCGCAACATTCAATATAAAACCTAATATTTAGACATACTTTCATGAGCTAGGTGTTTCTTACTCTCGACCACTCTTATCTAAGCTATTGAATATAAACTTATGGCTAGTGACCTCTAGCCATATTTGTGTATATATCAAGTGTAACTCGAACTTATATAAGGAATTTATGCTTCATATCTATCATCAGTGCATGAGGACTCCTGCTTAACCTTTGACTTTTATTTACCTTTCGAACCATCTCAAGGTTTGAACCCACCCCTTCAGTTCATGCAATACTAGACGTTATGTGTTCATTCATATTAGACCGTATAAGTTATAGTGTAAGATTCATTCCCAAAACCTCTAAATTATCCTCTACCTTCAACCAATGTCCTAAAATTTAGTTGTTTTACTTACTTTTAAAGACCAAGCTACACTTTTCTACAACTCCTTATTTTATTACTCAATCCAACCATCCTAGAGCAACATATATACTTTAAGAATTGATCTAAGTCAGAATCCAAATAAGATTATTAAGAAAATAGGTTGTTTTTCTACTAAAAACACAATCTAATACATAACTTAAAGCTTAAAAATCATATAAAAATTTAGGAAATAGTTTTACGAAAAACTTTCACATAGCAATTTAATATTAACTTAAGATAGTTTAAGAAAAATTTTGAAGTGAAAACTACGTCATTAGTCTTATTTATTTTAATATAGAAAATTATCCAATTTCTTAAGGACATATATGATAACTACCAAATTTATACAAAATAATATTTTTCATAAATTCTATACATAAATATATAAAGGAATAATTTTTTTCATAATTTTCTAGGTATTTTTTATGTTTTTTCAAAATTACTTAAAATTGAATTGAAGTGAAACCTCATTGAAATTGCCTGCTCCGACCACCATCAATAGCCACCTTCTTGTTAGTCGACCTAGCTGCTGGGTGCTCTATCACCAAGTGGTGATGGTTGGCTCTTAGATTTTCCTTACACCCATAAATCTTCTAACTCCTCAAATCACGTATCAATTTTGTAAATTTTTTCTAATTTTCTTCCTTGATCACTTCAGCTCACTTAGATTTTTCCTAAACTTCACTTTCATGAACAACGTGTTGGACAGTGTTTTTGAATTTCCTAAATTGGTTAAGTGTGGGAAATGAATTTTCTTTCTCTCTCCTCACAAAAATCTCAACTTATATTGCATGGAATTCTTATCCCCAACTCCTATAGTTGTCCTTCTCAATTCCACATGCCCATTTAAGTGGTAATCCAACTGCCTAAGTGTCCTTAGTATTTTTTATTACTTTTCATGAATTTAATCAACTTATTTTCACCTAAAAGTACTATTTTCTAATATTTTAATTAGTTTTGGTTATATATATATATATATATAAATTACACACGATACATATGTATATATTCTATATGTTATTTTATGTCCTATAGTGATTTTATTACATATATAATTTATCTCTGATGGCTCATTACATTTCAAGGCTCAAATATCGAGTTTTCGATAATTATCATGCATACTCAGTAAAAATATACTTTATTGAAATTAAATATTATATATATTATTCTGAGAAATTGATCCTATTGGCATTCTCTATCTAATTTTTATGATTTTATATTAAAATTTGGTTCAATTCGAGCAAAATTATCTAAAGACCCTAAATCGTTCTGAACGCCCTAAACGTCCTAACTTATATTGATTAGTTTAGCAACTATAGTACTTAATCAATTAGGGTCTGACTTATAAATCATGAGTGCCATTGGCATGCTCAATCTTGAAAAATGCATGGCTAAGTTTATTCTTTTTTACTTCATTTTTTATTTTTTTACTTTTGGAGAACTAAGAAATAATGACATGTTTACATACATATATATAATTGGCTTAAAGTAGAAATGGATTTGTAAAAAATAAGCATAAATTGCAATTAAATGCATTCCTTTGTGTTTCTCTAGCTATGTGTGTTTAATCTCTAATTTTAAAATTGAGACCCCCTTTTTTTTTCAACTAAAACATAATAAAAATGTTTTTGATATTTTTAAAATTACTTTGTTTAAAGAAAAAATAGTAAAATATGATCCAAAAACAAGCTATATTTATATGTTTAAGGATTCAATTTCAAAAATAAGGGCCTATATCTAGAATAGAGGATATATGAGAAATATATAATGTGTAATTTAACATTAAATTGCATGATCCAACAATTTGCCGCTCAATGGTTTAATTCTGATAATTTTTTCCAATTATTTACACGATACATATAAACTTATTATTGGTCATCTACATGCTCGGGTATATAGCCATCTCAATCTTCAATATGATTTTGTGAATCAGCTTTTAACAATATTACTAAGAAGAGCTTACACAGACCAAATCTTGGGACTGACTTCCAATAATGTTGTCCTAAAATGACGAAAGTAAATGATTTAATGATTTCTTCAATATTAGGAAATTTCTTGCTGATCAGTCGCAATTGTTGCAGTTGGCACTTAGTAGTCAAATAATCATCATGTGGGCGTTGCATTCATTGTAAGACGTTGGTCAATAAAAAACATTGCACTTTTTTTTTTTTTTTGGTATATATGAATTTTTCGTTAGTTACGTGGTTTGTGTTCAACCATTTAATCTTAAAAATCCGAGGCTTGCAATCTTTAGCAAAACTTTAACAATATAAGCTGTGCAACAAATGGACCTTTTCAATTTAGTTTCTCTTAATTTTGTTTAATTTATCCTCTTAAAATATTGTCACGTATAATAAAAGTTGTGATTTTAAGAAATAATATAATGATATCATAACTTCATAATATATTTCAAAAGTATCAATTATTGATTGATAAATTTAGGTAAATCTTAACCACTGACTTTTAAATTGAGATAAAAATCGAAAGAGTGAAAATCAAAAGAGATCTGAATCCAAAGTAATACATACTACAGTTATCATGACGCCAAGGAAAACCTAATAAGATTGTTTAAAATCTTCATATCATGTGTACACTCATGATATGAAAACCATCTTAAAAGTTAAAAATTATAAGACTCTAATCGATTAGCCACTAAGATTTTCGATTTTTAATAATTAACTTACTTTAAAATATAAGTGATTATGAATATCCAATATTCCACAATTCACTAAAACTGCAGAGAATCAGTATCCCCTATCACATACTAAAATAAGATAAAACAACTTAATAATTTTCAAGAAATACTATATCATACATAATTTTATAATATAAATATTTTCCACATCAATTGTTTATGTACTAATTATACATATTTCAATCAACTATTTCCGATTTATACTCTACTCTCACCATTTTTTCCAATCCCTGCTTAAAGGAACCTACAAAAGAAACTATAGGAGAATGAATAAACCATGGCTCAGTGAATTCATTCCTTGCTACTACCATTTAATTAAATTATCAATTATTATTAGTGTACATACAATTTATCTATACGTGAAATGAATACAAACAACACATCCATAGGAGTCTGGAACCATGGAAGATGTAAATTTATATAGTCTATACATCGATTATCCTCCATACTTACCTGCATGGAGTACCTCACCTTAACCGCAAAAGATTGCCTTGGGATACCATCCCTCCAAACAACACTCTACTATTACCCTAACTAAGAAATAGCAATCAAGATGGGTGGATCTCAACTAAGGCCATCCACTAAACATAGCTAAGGCCTATGAGTACAAATATGCAAGTTTTCTCGTAATCAATTGGAGATACTATGCTAACTTTGCCTTAATGATAAAAATATTATTCACGGGCACTACGAGCCTTCACAAAAATCATACAAAATATATTTAAAATTGGAAAAATGTTTTCTAAAAATACTTTTCTTACAAATCTGCAAAAGTAGTACTCTCCATCAATATACCAATTGGGTCATAGACATGCGACAAATATAACTAATATTTTAGTCAAATAGTTATATTTACCAATTTAAAAAAGTGATCACATAGATAATAGTACATAAAAAAATCAATTATTCAACAAACAATCAATATCACTCAACAAGTAGCATACAGCATTAAACAGTAAATAAATAGTAAATCATCAGGACTCTCTTATCTAGGTTAATGCTTACTTTCTTAACCTTTAAAATTTTTAGAATTCGATAATTGGATACCTAAAAGATAAATAAATCTATAAGTATTCTGAAAAACTAGGTTTATTGATTAACTAAATATCTATCATTATTTTCCAAGTTTCCTACTATAACCCAAGTATGATATAAATGTAATTTAACTTAAATCTTTTTACCTGCTTTTCTCGGTTTTTCTTAAATTTTCAATTGTACATAACTTTTTGGTTTTAACTCCAATTTTTATGAACTAATAATCCATTTTTATCATTTTCAGATGTGCTTTCTTGTAGCGAGGTCCGTTTTAGATATTATAACCTGAATTTTTCATATTCGTCTAAAAATATTACGAATTTTTATTATTTTAACATAAATATTTATACATTATCATTTTAAGCTTTTCTTTGTGGTTTTATGATTTAATAAATATCTAAATTTCATATTTTTGTGATTTTATTATTTGTTAAGTCTATTTTGTAACAATTTACTTATTTTACTATTTTTAAGGGTAAAAATTTATTAATTCACTTTTGTTATTTTAATAATTTTCTAATTAAATAATTATTTTCTGATTATTAATAATTATGAATTTAATTAAAAATATTGAATGCTAACATGCCAGCTTATAAATGCTCCACGTATCATTTTTATGAATTTTTCTATTTTCCAATTTTTCTTATTTGTAATATTAATATATATATGTTTATATTATTATAATTTATTAATTATTGAAAATTACTTCTTACTTTTCCTTTAAAGGTCATGATCCTATTAAGTATATGTATATATCTATATATATTATCTTATTTTATAAAATTAGTATTTTGGTATATTAATACATGTATTATTTAGATAGGTGCATATACTTATACTTTTACTATATGTATATTTATACTTATAAATATACACATGTAATTATGTTTTCTTACTCTATTTATATACATGTATTTATACTATCTCATAGAATAGCTTACATATATGTATGATAACATAAATATACTTAGTATCATTTATATGTAAATGTACAATATATATATTAATATGTATCATACATATACATAGATACATATTATATGTGTACATAGAATTTTATATAGTTAAACATATACATATATAAACACATATACATGAAAGATAACATTGTACATATACTTCAAATACACGTACATATAGTTTGTTACAAAGATGTCAAAATACATATAATTCCTATTCTGTACTCCTAAAATACATAACACTACTAAGTATGTGTACAACATAAAGAGTACATATAACCTAAAAATAATAATAATACATCAAAATAAATAAATAAATACATCATAATATATATTACTTGATTATTCTTTATCTTCTTAGAAAATACCCTCCTTATTCTTCTTTAGAAGTCTCCAACTCCTTCTAGTCATTGATGGAATCTTAGCTCTAAAATAAACATGGTTGATGGTGGTTTAATTTGGAAGTAAAAAACAAAGAAGATTGAGGTTGAAGAAGAAAATTTTTAGTAGCCAAAAACAAGAAGAAAAGAAGGCTTGATGACTTTTTAAAATTTTGTTAAATAAGCAAAGTGTAAAGTAGCTTCTTTTTTTTTTTCCTTTTAGTTTCTTAGGAGTCAAAAGAAGAATTTGTAAAGTAAATGTGTTCGGAGCAGATGCAATTTGTAGGAGAAAAGAAGAAAAAATAACTAAATGAAAGAAAAAGAAAGAAAAGAAAAGATAATATAGGTTAAGTACTTAATTTGACCCATACTTTGTCTAGTCTAATATTAGCCAAGTAAATTTAACACATGGGCTACCAAACATTCTGGAAAGCAAAAACATGGAAGTGGGAAAAGTAAAGGGGAAAAAGAGAAAAAGAAAAAGGAAAAATTAGAAAATATTAGGTTAACTTTTTCAAATATAAAATTATGGAATTAATAATAATTATGAAATAATATTCATAATTTTATAAATTTTATTAATTAAATTGTTACTTGTTACGTTTATAATATTTGGAAGTTATTTTTATTCATTCGTTAATTACTTTACATGATTTTACATATTAGTTAATAATCATATTTTATTAAGGTTTTAATACTTTTAGGGTACAATTATTCATTTTATAAGCCTTAGTTTATAGTTTTAGAGTCTTTGTCAAGTTTGAGTTTAATTTTAATACTTATGCATGCATAGGGTTTAGGGTTTTTGTACGCGATTTTGGTTTCAATCGAATTTTTAGGGTTTTTATTACGTATAATATATTCAAATTTATAATTTAATAAGATTTTTATCTTACTCGACCTTATCGATTCATGAAGTTATATACAGTACTTAAAGTTTAATTCTACTCTCAAATAGCTAAATTCGCAGGGTTTACAACAATCATAAGTAATATTTTGCAATGGAGTTCAACAAGTTGTAACTTCTACATGGGATTGCAATCGAATGAAACTTCTATGGTCAAACCTAGAAAAATATTTAGTGATTAAATGGCTCTAGGGGGCATAGAAAGTGGTTGGTCAAAGATTTAATTAAAGTCGTCGAGGACATGCTATAATGCATAGATATGGACACACCAATTATGCTAATAAATGCACAATAGTATTTATTAAAATATTATGGCATACTACATTCTCAAATAAATATAAAAACATATATATCTGCATATTGTGTTATCTTATACATCTGTGCATATATTATCCGTGTAAATAGACATATGCAAGAGGCGATTTCGAACCATGAATCGACTTGACTTGAGGGTAGGTAGGCCTAAACTAGCCTCCAAACTGTTGTATCTTAAGGGTTGAGGTGGTTCAACATTGTGAACCCACAAAAGCACTAAGCCCATGAATAAGCGAGCCTAAACAACTATTGAACCAATGGTTAGACCTACTTAAACTTTGATTTAAGTACAAAAAAAAAAATCATCTCAATATTTGCAATTCAATTAAGTTTGTCTTTTTCGTTCATAAGTTATGATATCTCACTTTAATCTTTACAATTTCTATTCCCCCAATTATTCTCTTCCCCTTATCCTTTCAATTTATCATAACAAAAAATCAACTTATATTAATCAATCAAATTTGTTAAATAAATAAGTAGTATTAATTATAGAAATTAGAATATTCATCAATTTAAATTAGCATATATGATATGTAAATTTGATAAAAGTAAGAAATCAAAGTATCTTGGCCTAATCTCATGAATCTATTTTGAATTCGATTGATTAGAAAAATCCTAGTAAAAACATTGATTCATCTAAAAGTTTATTAGATCAAAGATTTATGACATTTTCGAATCGATAGATCCAATGTTAATCATTTTCTCTACTCTACTGGTCTAGTCTTTATACTATGCTTCATAGCATAAGTAATTCACCAACAAGTTACAAGGTTTAGAGAGATTTTTACGTGGGAAATAATATTCTGTAATGTACCATAATAAATTATAGTTAATAGTTACATTGGAATTTATTTCTTTTTGTATTGACAATTTATTTTAAGAATCAAATAACAAATATTCATCCTTTTTAATTTCTCTTGCTTTCCTTATTATTACTCAACATTTTGTAATATTGAAGTAATATCATGCTTATGTGGTTCAAATCAATTATTTCGGAACGGAATAAAATTTAAATTGAAAATAATAGCGAATCATTCATGCATCATCAATACAATAATGTGCATATAAAGTGTTAGAGTTACAATAATGTGGGGGAAAAAATAAAATACGAGAGAAGGTAGAAAATTAATTACATTAATTTACAAAAATGGAAAAAAAAATTGAAGAACTGGTTCAAGGGTTACTAAACAGGTCCAAGCTTGGTTCACCTTGCCACTGACTTGTAAATTGGCAATGCAAGGCCAATTTAAAGTCGGTTCAGCCTGACATACAGGTCAATGTATAAGTACCTAAAACATATAAAATAAAGAACCGAAATTTCCACTTAATTTATGTGAAAATAACATCTAAAATCCTACTTGTGACTATATCCAATATTTAGAAGCATTATTACTAAAACAGAAATTCTAGTTTAAAGTACAATGATAAATAAAGGAATGAAATAGAGGGTATCTTAAATGGATGAAGTAAAGTAAACTTAAGATTTATCTGTTTGTTAGCATGTATGTTAATGGATGGTATTCTTGTGAACTAGTGGTGGTGGTGGTAATAGTAGAGTAATGGACATCGAAGCAAGAGCTCAGGAGCAAAAGCTTATTAGCATTTATTTGTCATAAATGTGGCACTATGCAAAGTTAATACAATACAACACAACTTCTTATATTGTGTTTATAATATGTAAAGATAAGTTATCGTTAGCAAAATTTGTAGGATTAAACTGAACAAAATCTTTTATCCAATATTTGGTTTACAATTTAATCTTAGTTAGTAAACAAAAACTGGCTTAAAATATTGGATAAAATACTCAAAATTCTTACCATATAAAATATGGTAAAAAAGTTAATTTCATTAGACAAAGACATAAGTACTAAGGATAATAATGTAATTAAATGCATATTAGATAATATTAGGGATATATATATTAGAAAATCATTGAAATCTATACATTTTAAGTAATATAAAAATATAATTAAATAAATATTAAACAATATTCTGGGAATAAATGTTAAAATACAATATTGAGTTTAATACTTATAGATATTGAATGAGAGACATTACAAAAACTTATGTTTAGTATTATGCAAACCAAATATGGTATAATAAAACTATATTATCCTGTACTTCTTATACTTGTGCTGTCCAATCCTTCTCATTCCGTTTAATTTTAGTAACCAAATGTTATTTAAGATAGTGTTTAGTTACAAAGACTAGATTAGACAAAATAAGTATAAGTAGGATTAAATAGTACAAATTTATTATACCATATTTTGTTTGTATAGTGTTTGACACAAAATTTGTGTTATAGCTTGTTTGGTATACATAAGTGCTGGACTTGTTATTAGATTATGACTTTGATATTCTCAATATCATATAATATATATTTTAATTATATTTTTATATTATTTGAAATACGATTTGAATGGATTATTGAATTTATATAATGAAACAAATTATATATAATATTAAAAAGTTATAGATTTGGTAGCTATTAAAACATTAATTACTTATATTATAAAATAAAATTTTTTTGTATTATTTAATAAAAATAATGTTAATCAACTCAATATTATAACATGATGGGGTATTTTTAAGAATGAAGATATTTTTATTTTTATTCAATAAATTATATCTTTATACCATAATGTAAATAAGATAAAATCTAAGCTTTTTATCCAGTCTATTAATCTAACTTTTTGTCCAATCACTAAACAAATTTACAAATCAAACATGGAATAAATTTTTTTATCAAATTTAATATCACAAAAATTACACAACTAAATGCTACTTAAAAAAACCATTTTTAGAAGTTTTCTAAAGGTCTTACGTTCTCTAGCAACAAGATTCTTGTACCTTTTGTTAGATGTACAAAAATCTTTAAGTTATGTATAGGTCTTTAATAGCCTTTTTATCCTGTACTATATTTATATTTCAAACCAAACAAATAATTAGATATTTTGTTCAATCTAATCATTTAAATCTATGCAAACCAAACACTACCTTATGGAAATGAGTGAAATTTGTTAATTAGGATTAAGGTTAAATAATTATGTCCTTAAATTGATCAATGATTGTGGACAAAGCTAAATGGCGTGTTTTTACATGTATTGTATCATATCAAGTGCCAAACAATTTATGCAACACTAGTTATAAATATTGAGACATCCTAGAAAACAAGTATACATCAAAATATATTGTTTAGGTTCAACAAATTTCCTAAAACCATAGAATTATGGGTGCTAAGCATATTAGTATCAATAAAGTTTTGCTTGCAGAGATGCAAATGTAAACGTAATACTTTCCTAAAGTACTTCCTATAAACATAATACTATATGATATATATATATATATAACTTTAATACCTAAGTTTCTTATTAGTAATATAAACATACAATGTTTAATATAAAAAACTTGACAATTATAACTAATACTTTGTAGCCTTCCCTATTTTATTTCTGTGTGTAACTTATTTATAGTTGCTATTTTTGTCATGAAATTTAAAACATATGACATACTTGTGTATGGCCATATTTTATAACATGTGCGTCTTTTTTGAATAAATTATAAATAACTTCTTAAGAGTTCATAATCACTTATTTTTAATTAATGGACATTCCATCACAATATACAAAAACCGTTAATGCATTAGCATTTTGGCATCATTTTTCGGTGGATTCTTAGCACGATCTAGAACTGGATATTTGCCAAATTAAAACTGTCGTTGGATTTTTTTCTTTTTTTTTTTTAAAAGTGAAATGATATTAATCAAACTATCAAAACAATGTCAACTAGTCTTCATGACATTCGAGGGGCGTCCCCTTCTATTACCCAAACAAAAGCCCGATGTAGAAGATTCATGATAAGAAACAAAATTTGACAAAAACACTAGAACATAATCAAGAAAAACATCTCTACCTTTGCCAATCTATCAAGTGCATCTTTCAACTCTTTGTCAACCCTATGAATAACAACATCAGAAAAAGAAGTAAGTTTTGACATTCCCTTAGAATTGATGACATATCTCCAAGTCCACTTAGCTATTTGAAAACCTACTTACTACTTGTTGGGAATCAATCTTACATAAAATTTTTGTGGCACTTGCATTCTTGGCTAACATCAACCCTTCTTTTATAGCATGTAGCTCTATTTCTAAGGGTGAAAGGTTGTGTTTCTTCTTATAAGTGCCTCCAATAAGTAACACTTCATGATCTCTGCAGATTGGCACTTATCCCTGATTACCTGCTCTCCAACATAATTGCACCATCCCAATTGACTCTTACCTATCAATTTTGAATCTCCCTGTTCCTTTGAGTTTCAACTTCTCTTCTCTGCTAAAGGTCCACCATTCATTAAACTCCTTATGTTTTGAACACAATTTGGAGCTACTTGATCTAACCTAAATTATCTTTATATTCCTTTCCTTCTTGATTCCTATAATTTCAAATAAAATTCTAATTTCATTTGGAGTAATTGATGATGATTAGTTCTTCTTAAACTTCCTATATTGCCTCTTAATCCACCTTTTCAACTCTTTGAAAGAGCATTACCCATATGAAAAGGTCACTCCTAGTTCTTCCCATAAATTTCAACTTAACTGATGATTCAAGAAAATATGCTTGATTGATTCCACTTCCAAATTACATAGAGGACAAATTGTCCCTAGATAGAATCCTCCCTAGGTAAGGTTATCCCTGGAAGCAATCCCTTTGTAGAATACCCATCATATGAGAAATTGAATGCTTAGGGGAGTAGTAAGTTTCCAAATCCAATTCTCCTGTCTCTACTGCAATTCCTCTCCACTATACATCTGCAAATATGCTAACTTTGAGGATAATTCCCCGTCTACTTCATAAGGTCATTGGTAACTATCCTTCAAATCAATTCCAAGATCTACAATGATGTTACCTAGTCTAGTTCAAATTTCTTCATCTATTGGATAACCAATAACATCTTCGTTCCTTGCTTTCATTATTCCAACTTGATTGATAAGCAAAGTGTCATCATATTTATTTACAGGCCTATACACTCAACTGCTCACCTTGTCTTTTCCATCCTAAATATCCAATCAAAATTTCGTAATAGCTCTACTCCTTAGTCGAATGTAAACCTTATCATCTAGCCAATTTAAGGCCTCATTTAGTTCTTAGATAAATTGAAATCCTTTTTTTATCCTCTTGTTTCTATGGTCAATTTTGTACTCCTACCTGATAAGATCAATACACAACAGCTTTTTCTTCTTAAGATGCCATGTTAATTTTAAAAGTTCGCTTGCTTCCCCCTCCTAATATCTAACATCCCAAGTCATCCCTTATCCTTGGGCTACTTCAATTTGGACCAACTAATCCAATGCACTTTTCTTGATTCTTGAGTCAATCTCTATAGGAAGTCTCTATGAATTTTCTCAACTTTACTTATGAATCTTATAGAAAAAGGAATAACCTGTGCATAGTAATTGACAATGCTCTCCAAGGTTGTGTTGGCTAGAATTTTCATTCCTGCCATACTTAGTAGCTGTGATTTCTAACCCGAAAGTTTTCTTTTGAGTTTGTCCAGTATGAAATTTAGCTTCGCATTCTTGAGCTTCCCTTCTTCCTTAATGAGTATGCTTAGATATTTTTCAAAGTCTACATTAATCTAATCCAAAAAATGTCTACAATTTTCTATTTCATTTCCACTTCCATGTTTTGTGGAAATATAATGCAAGACTTCGCACAATTTACCTTTTAACCTGACAACTTACAAAATAAGTTTTTCTCTCATACTTCACTCATTAAGAAGGTCGTTTTGAAAAAAATAAATGTTAGAGGTCAAAACTTGTTTCTATTACTCTATGTTTGGGATAAAGAAAAGAAAGTAGAAGGAAAGAAAATGAGAGAAAAGAAACAGGGAGGAAAGAAAATGAGAGGAAAATTCTTGTTTGGATGTAAAGGAAAGAGGAAGGAATGATTGTGGAAGGAAAGTTAAATAGATTTTTTTTAAAACTTAGTAAATTATCAAAATGTCCCTAAAATTTGAAAATGTGTTTTTAGTAAAAGGACATTTATGTAAAATCATAAATTTTCCATCTAATTCTCTCCAAATTGGAGATGATTATATTTTGGGGGGCCTAAGAAAAATTTTGTGCAAAAAATTTCTCCCTTTCCTTTGTTTCTTATGTTTTCAAATAAAGGGAAGCAATTTAAGAGGAATTATTTCCTCTTGAATTCCTTCCCTCCCTTTTCTTTACTTCAATCCAAACATAGGGTTAAACTTATTGGTTTCCAACTACAATTAGCCACTTTCAAATGGATCATTTTGCTCAGCATTTGTGTTGGAAGGATGAAAAGATAAGGGTATATTGGATCTCCCAATCTCAACAAAAAAAAAAAGAAGGAAATAGACGAAAATAAGTAGAAAGAAAAAAAAAGAATAGAGAAAAAAAAGAAAGAAAAAAAAATCATATGGTTTTTATATTTTATTGAATTATTACGATGAAAACAAAAGGAAATCGGATGAAGTGTAAATGTTTGTTCGCCATATTGTAAATAGATTAAAATGTCCTTTGTACTATGAATATTGCTTTTAGAGGTATTTTTTTATTTATGATATTTCTACTCATTTCCATTGATTTCCCTCAAAAGTAGAGAAGAATGAATTAACCTTAAAAATTAAAACATTTCCATTAATTTCTCTTCATGTTTTTTTTTTTTTCACTTTCATTTTAGGCAAGAATAAAATTCCCACTAATATCCTTCCATTTCCATAACTTTCTACCATTTTTATCTTTGTCAAATTTAGTCTAAGATAGCAACAAAATCACATATATAAATACAATATAGAACACAAACACATACCCACACACACATATATAAAATATCAAGACCATTGTAGTATAATGATATCATCACTAGTCTCTCACTTTGATTAATTAGCGTTTGAACCCTCGCTCTTAAATTATAATATAGTTGGCCAAAGAAATATATATATATATATATATATATAACATACAGATATATAATTAGACAAAAACAATCTAGTAATGAAGTTTGGAGGTCGGACCTGATAACATATGATTTTGGGTTAGATCAACATGATAAACTAAAAAAATCTAGGGTTGACGTATAATGTTTTTCACTTATTACGATGGTCCTTCTTGACTTATTACCACATTAATGAAGATTTAGGTAACGTTTGGTTACGTAATTTTCACGGTACTAAATTAAATAAAAAATTTTGTCATATGTTTGGTTTGTAAATTTGTTTAGTAATTGGACAAAAACTAAGTTGATGAACTGAACAAAATGTCTACATTTTGTTCCATTTAAACTATAGTACAAAAATAAAATTCATTGAATAAAAACAAAAAATATTTTACATTTCTAAAAATACTCATCTATGTTATAATATTAAGTTAATTAATATTATTTTTATTAAATATTATAAAAAATTATTTATTTTATAATATAAATAATTAATTTTTTAATATAAATTTTATATTCAATACTATATAAATCAAATATAATACAATAAATTTATATTGTCTAATCCTCCTTATACTTATTTTAATCAGTTTAGTTCTTATAATCAAATACTATCTAGTCTCAACTCATCACAACCTATTAAAAAAAAAAAAAACATATCAAGGTAAGAGGATTTCTCTCTTTTTCTCTACTCTCTCATTAAACTATCTTCCTTTTGTTTCAATAATAACGTTTATATGTTTCAGCACAGGATGACTAGATGACATGTAGCTTTCTATCCTAACATGTTAGGGGTTTCTAATATATTTTCGTTCATGTAGGTAGAACTTGTATCACTTTATATAAAGCTCATTATGTGATTTTCAATTTAGTTTTAGATATGTTACATACTAACACCCTAGATGCAAATTATCCATGGATATTTATCTTATCAAATGCAACCGCAAATCGAATATTATATATAGAACCTAAATATAAAATAAACCTCTTTTGCTATGCCGTTTAATTTACGGTACGGATTGATAAAGTTTAATTGCTTGATATTTGAGTTTGGCTCCTTGAAACATAATGGTTCAATGGAACTACGTTGATAAAAAAAAATAAAAATGGGGAAAAAAAATTTGCAATTTGCAGCAGAGAGTTTCCTTCCAAGGATAGAAAAGGAAAAGGTTGACCATGAACATATATGAACAAACTACTGTGTAGTTCCACCCTACGTGTACTGGATTCTTGGTCAACACGTGGCATGCTGATTATAATTGTCCGATAACTGCCTTACTTAGTTTTCAGGATAAATCGTACTCGATTATAAATGCCCTGGCCAAGGATACTGGAGCAGTCCCATCCAAAGTACCTAATGATGATAACTCCTTAATATAATAAATCGATGTATTCACTATTAAGAACTGATCCGCTTCTATCGCTTTTCTCCGGTTAATATTATATTGAGTAATCTTATTTCACATTTAAAATAGATAAATATTTAAAACAAGAGGAATTGGAATAAAATAAAATAGAATATAATAATACTATAATTGAAATGCTAAATTTATTTTCATCTTAAATTGTATTTTAATATTATATTTGCTTCAATATATTGGAATACATCCCCTTAATGAATGTAATAATTTAATTAAAGGTTAAATAATTTAAAATTAATAACAATTAATAAGGTAGAACGGAATCAAGATTCTATTTAATCCTGTAATGGTTAAATTAAATTCTCCTTATTAAAATAAAAATTCATTCTAAAGAATCATGATTTCACTTTTTAAAAATACTTTTAAACATGAGAAATAAAATGAAACCCCTAGATTGCAATATCATTTTATGTCCAATCCTATATACCAAACATAAACTTGTTGTTGGCAATATTTAGGAGGATTTTGTTTAACACATCATAAATATTCCATATATTAGGATGCATGAAAAGTTTCGAGTAACATTTGTTCAGCGAAAGCATAGACATATTTTCTAAATATTACAAACAAAAAAAGCTCGTTATTTTTGAAATGTTTCTTTTAGCCCTTTTAGGTAATCAAAAAATAAAGAAATAGTTAATATATTGTGTAGATTATCGCACCTACAATCCAAACGATTGAAAGAGAATGAATAGATTCCTTTTCAGTGGCAATTCATCCTTCTCGAACATAACATATATGTAGCAATTTGTCAAAAAGTATCTTTTGTAGCTCAAGTAGTAAATACTCTAAGGATCCTAAATCCAAATAAGGATAGATATTTAAAAAACAAGTCCAATTATGCCTATTCCTAATCTAAAATGGAATTTTGGGAATTCTAACAATTTGTTTAATCGACACAAATTGCAACCTAGGTTATTAGTAAAAATCACTACATGTTTAGCTTTTCTTGATCAAATATAAGATACTAATCGTAGGGAAAATGGAATTTCCACAATAATACGATCATGTCTTATAATAAATAGATACTAAAAGATATAATATCCCTTATCTATAAGCCTAATCCAATGTACCCCATTTAAGGGATCTATTAGTTTGATTTATATTTTTATTGCTCTAATTAGTGAGATTAACTTAAATATTATTGTAAGTGAATAATCTTGTTGCATCTAATACGAGGTAAATTAAGATGATGTAAATTAGAAGAATTTGAAGAAAAACAAGTCTAGATATGATTTGATTATTTTACATTTAAACATATTTATGTTTTATTTTTAGGATTTAATTAGATTAGTATGTTATCTCTAGAATAGAAAATCGTTTTAGTTTCATTTTCTGTTACTTTCTTAATTTCTTTTCAATTTATCTCCTTTTCTAGTTGAATTAGGAGGTTTTGTCTTAGCATATGTAAAGCTCGTAAATTTAGCCATTTAAGTGTAGAATTAAACTCAAATATTGTATATAACTTTAGAAATCGATAAAGTCGAGTAATATAAAAATTTTATTAAGTTATAAGTTTGAATATATTATAAGTAATAAAAACCTTAAAATTTTAATCGAAATCTAAATCGTATATAAAAATCTTAAATTTAATGTACGCAAAAATACTCGAACTTGAAATCGAACCTGACAAAAACCCTAAAACTATAACTTTAAGTTTATAAAAAGAATAAATATAATTTAATAATAATAAAACCTTAATCGATTATTGTCACGAACTAAGGATAACCTAGTCATGGCAGATGCCATATACTGTACAAAGAACCCCTAATTGGTTACCCTTCCAATTAAGAACTCTTCACATAATATACAAGACTCTATAATCACTAGTTTCTTAAGAACACACAGATTCACATGATACCATCATACTAACATATTTATATAAAATTTGAACTACAAAGTGTACATTATACAGTAATTGAGTATATCTAAGTCTATAATATTAGTAAAACAAAAGTATATAAGTAAGAGTCTATATAAAAAGTTTTCTCTTAATACATAGGATAACTCACTCTTACCCAAGTCCCCAAGCTAACCTGTGGCATCCCTCGGCTAGCCTCTACAAACAGGCTATCCTGCAGTAAAAGTCTAAAAGGGTATAAGCCTAAGCTTAGTGAGCAAAACCCTCAGTCACACCACAAGAAAGTTATAAGTACATTATACCATGAATATGAATGAATGATCAAACAAAAAACCAAACAATACATATAATTAACTAGTTCATATACGTAACTCGGATTTAACGCTCTCCGAAGTTAGGGTTGGAGTATACATGGCACCAATCAAATCCGGGTATTATACTATAACTTTATTTACTATGAAACTCTACGCTCTATACTCAAATCAAATAATTCTTTTATTTTCATAAAAACTAAGTTTTAGTATAATAGTGAGTGAGCCCCCGCAGTCCACACTTACCCCTAAACGGAGGCCTTTAGATTCAACCCTTAGCTAGGCAATTGGCGTCTCTAATGCCTAGTGTTCCCGCGGGATAGGGTAAGGTCATTTTGTATGAATGCACCGTACAAAACCAATAAATTAATAATAACAACCCCCGAATGACTTTTCTTTACCTCTGTGCGATGTGACTACTGGAATTGTATCTATGCAATGCATGTTAATGCATGTACCAGTTTCTTTTTATAAGCTGGGTATAATTTAGTTCAAATTATGCTATGACCATCCAATAATACACACAGTCATTTTCTATACTACCATGCAACAAATATAGCATTATCTGTATTTAGGGTAAGTTTATAACTCAGTACATAACAACATATATAAGCATTTCCCCAATCCTCATACAATAGTCAATTAACAATAATATTTAAGTCCATTATCTACAATCACAAACAAACATGGAATTATAGAGTAAATACTCACTCGACCATGGCGATTTGCCCTAATCGTAGTAATCGATCAAGAGATCTTCGCTCACATCGGGATCACCTGATCATTATGATTTGATAACATTAGTAAGTAATTGAATTAACTGATAATTATAAATATCTAGTTACCTAATTCTACTTAAATTACTATCAATTTTTTATCCGGTTAGACTTTATTATTAATCGTATGTAATTTTTTCGTTTTATTTCTGATAATTATGAATTTATTGTCATTTTTCATCGTTTTCAAGCATACGTTTACACGATAATGTCCATTTTGGACGTTATGACCTGTGTTTTTCGATATGAACTAAATTTATAGAAATTTTAACTATGGAAACGTAATTACTCTTATTACTTATAGTTATATCTTTTTTTATACTTAATGATTTAGTTAACCCTTAAATTCTTATACTTAAAGGATTTTGCTAAAGTGTATTAAGGTTGACTAATTTAGGTACCTAATTATTATACACTCTTCTTATTTTCTTATTTTATAATCTATGCTTATGTCTCGCTTACATTATCATTCGCTTATGTTATTGCTTATGTTATCACTTGCTTATATCATGGATTATGTCATCTTTTAATTACCTCATTGCTTATTTCATCATTTAATTACAGAAGCCTCACCTCATGCTTATATCATGTATAAATGTCTTATGTACATTTCACTTAATCTCTTATGTATATATACCTTTACTAAACTTATATGTATATGAGTATACTTATACATATATTTATACTTATACCGTATTTATACTTGTATACATACTCATATACCTATACGGTCATATACGTATTTTTGTACAATTTTATATATCTAATTTTCCTCTTAAGAAAATCTTCCTAATTTAATTATTTTGTGTTTTTAAGTGTGCATTTAGTATAGTATAGGTATGTATGTTGGGTTTTGTCTTAATTTAAGTTATGTACATGGTAATTACCCATATACAAAGATTCCCATACCTATATTCTTTTAGTATTTCCTTATGTACACATGCTTAAAAGCATATACATATGTATTCCTTTCCTCTTCTTCATAATTCCTAACTTCCTACACTTAAAAGATGGGAACTTTATGTCATCTTCTTTAAGATCACACTTAACACATATCTACTTATCTAATCTACCTAATTACCTAACTAATGAATAATATAAAGCAACATAAAGTAACTTAATCACATACCTTAGTTTGTGTTGAAATTAAGGAGACAAAAAGGAAAGTGTTAAAAGTGAAATGGAAGAGGAAAGCTCATGGAAATGGAGGGGATTTTTGTTTTGTTTCTTTTGCTTTGTTTTGATTATGGAAGGAAATAAATGGTGGGGTCTAAAAGGGGATAGATGGACGGCAATTAAGGAAGAGGGGGAGAAAAGAAAAACAAAACGAAAAGAAAAACCAAACGAAAAGAAAAACCAAACGAAAAGAAATTATTAAATGCTAAGATATTTTCTTTATGCATTAGTGTCTTTTGTTGATTTTTCAAATTGTTGACTTTAGTCAACATGTGTTAACTTGGTCAAGTTTCCTTAAGCTTATGGCATTTTGTACACATAATGTAGTAATTAAGGAAAATTAAGGGAAAAATTAAGAAAATGAGGTATTTGGTGAATTGATTAATAAAAATAATTGATGAGGTCTTACTTTAGGTATTTATAGCCTATATACATTATTTGATAAACTACTTATTGTAACTAATGAGAAAAGTACTAATTAGGATATTAAGGTTTACTACATTTATCCTAATATTCAACTATACCTCTAACTCTATGTAATACTATCTTAATCATATACTTAAGAAATAAATATAATCTATGATTTATTATTTTAGTTTCTAAAGGACTACTTGAGGATTCAAAACATATATGCTTGATTGAAAGTTATCTCTAACTTTTTACTAATAATTTGGCAAAATATGAGGGTTATACTATCAGTTAGGGATTTAGGGTATGTTATGATGAATTAGTGCACATATATCTTTAAGGTAATCATTTTAGGGTTTGTATCACTTTTGAATGAAATCTTTAGCATTTAGATGCAATTTAGGGCAGAAAAGATTCTTACGCGACTGATTAATTCTTTTAAGGTTTTCTCTTTCATTAGCCTTGTTGACTTCTAAATTGTCTAATATAGTTAAGTTTATTTCAAAAGCTGATCGAAAATTTTAGGGGTTTACAATTATAATTATCGACTAAAACACGTAATCGCGTAAAACTTTTAACAAAGATGAAAGGATAACTTGTAAATATTATAAATGTAATGGGTAACAATTAAATTAATAAATTTGCATGAAATCTTAATATTAATTTATAAATACTAAATATGTGATTTTTTTGTGTTTATAAAAATTAAATAATTTTATTTTTCTTCCCTTTTTTCTTTCTTTTTCTTTTCCTTTTCTCTTCTTTCTATTTTTCCTACCTTGCTACATTGATTTCCAGCTAAAATCCCAACAGCCCACATAAAGAATTTTCTCCTCCAAGTGTTGTGTAATGAAGGGCAAAACAAGAGATATGATTTACTTGTCTTATCTCAATTAATACTAAAGCTAACTTAGATTTGTTTCTCCCTTCTTTATCTTTATTTGCTCCTCTATATTGCTCTTGTTTGGACAAGAGCTCCAAGTCTAGTAGAAAAAGAAAAGAAACAAAAAAAAGAAAAAAAAAAAAAGAAAAACCAATCACAAAACACAAACACTAAGAAATAAAAAAGAAGAAGAAAAAGAGGAAAAACAAAAGGATCTTACCATCCTATTTGAATTAATTGCTAAGGATTTAGATTGGTTCATTTATTATTTTGTACATCTATGTATTATATACTATGTATATATATATAAAGTATTTTATTTATTTATTTACATGCACATATATGTATGCATGACTACACACACACACATATATATATATATGTATGTATTTGGTATTTTCTTTATTTAGGTATTTATATATATGTTTGTAGGCATGGATATATATATATATATATTATAGCTAATACACAGTATATGTTTGTATGTACAAATAATAATATATATATATAGCATGTATTTTCTTATTCATGTGATTATGTACCTATATGTGTATTTAGAACTTCTTTATTTATGTATTTATGTTTATATGAATGCGTGAATATGTATATTTGTATATATATATATATATATATATATATATATACTTAGTATTTTGATTATATGATATATATGTATACATATATAACAGTAGGTATATGAATGTATATTTATTATTTTAATTTTACAAAAATTTTCTATATATGTATAAGTACTGGACGTGATATGTATATATAATATTATTAATTGTATTTTGCATTTTTTTATATATACATATATATAATTTAACCGTATATGTACATATGTATATAAAGTATAAATACGTGTATATTATATTTATATATATAGTATATAATATATAATTAAGGTTAAGATAATTGAATACATAAAGTATAGTATACGTATAAATGTATGTATAAGAATAATATTGTATATGTAGAAATACGAGTATATTTAAATAGTACACGTATAGTCTACTATAATATTAATTTAATAAATATATATAAATTTTTAAGTGTACCATATTTAGGAAAAAATATAATAAATAATTAATTTATAAAATTTAATAAAATATAGTAATAAGTATTAATATATAAATATACCGTAAAATACAAGAAATAAGAAAATAATAGGAAAATAGAAAAAAGTATAAAAAGGATACATAGCACTTCCATATGCTGCAACGTTACAATTTAAGTATGAATTTATCAATTTTCTAAATTAATAATAATAATAATAATTAATTAATTAATTAGAAAATTGATAAAGTAGAAAATTTTGAATTAATAAATCTTAAACAAAAAAAATAAGTTAAAATAAGTAATTATAGTATAATAGACCCAAAATAAGAAAATTCCAAATTATACAATTCAAACAATTATTAAATTATAATTATACTAAGAAAAGCTTAAATTGATATTTTATAACTATTTAAGTCAAAATAATGAAATTTGTGATATTTTTATATTACAGTCAAAATTGCAAGTTATAATATCTAAAACGGACCTCGCTACAAAAAAATACGTTTAAAAATGATCAAAATGGATTATAAGTTTATATAAATCCAAGCTAAATTGAAAAAGTCATACAAGATTGACAATTTAAGGTAATTTGAGTGAGAAATTCAAGTCAAACTATATTTATATCATAGACTAGGCAAATAATAATAGATATTTAGTTAACCGGAGAACCTAGTTTTTTAGAACATTTATAAGCTTTCTTATCTTTTAGGTAATCTATTATCGAGCCTTAGAATTCTTAAAGGTCGAGAAAGTGAGCATTAACCTAGGTGAGAGAGTTCTTATGATTTGCTATATGTTTGTTGTTTGTCGTTTGTCATTTATATGCTGCTTATTGGTTAAAATTGATTGTTTGATTAAACAACAGATTGCTTTATGTGCTATCATCCGTGTGATTACTTTCTTAAATTTGTAAATATAACTATTCGACTAAGATAACTAGTTATATATGTTTATATGTTTGTGATTCAATTGATATATTAATGGAAAGTATTAGCCTTGTAGATTTTTAAGTAAAGTATCTTTTTGAAAATATTTTCCAATCTTAAATATATTTTGTATGATTTCTATAAGGGCTTGTAGTGCCTGTAAATAATATTTCTATTGTTAAAGTAAAGCTACCATAGTATCTCCAATTGATTGCGAGAGGACTCACATATTTGTGCCCATAAGGTCTTGGATATTAGTTGATAGTAAGATGGACTCGCTATGTATGCTTGAGGGGCCTTTGATATATTTGGTGGGTGGACCTAGTTAGGATTCACCTATATTGATTGTTGATTCTCGAACTAGGGTAATAGTTGAATAACGTCTAGTGAGACATTACTCCGAAGCAACCTCATGCAGTTAAGGTGGGGCACTCCATACGGGTAAGTATGAAGGAAAAATTGATGTGTAGGCGAAGCAAATCTACATTGTCTATAATTCCAAACTCCTATGGATGTGTTGCTTGCATTCACACATCCATCACGATTGCATTCATTTCGTATATAGATAAATTGCATGTGTTCTAATAATGTTTGATAATTTGCTTAATGGTAGTGGTGAGGAATGAACTTACTGAGCGATGATTTGCTCATTCCCTTATAGTTTCTTTTACAGGTTTCTTGTAAGCGGGGATTGGGATAAGCTTGAGACCAAAATACAAACTAGAGTTAAGATTGGTAATGTTAAAGTTGATTGAAAAGTGTATAATGGTACGAAAACAATTTATGTAGAGTATATTCATATGATAGGATTATATAGATTTTCTTGTAAATTAGTAAGTTATTTTACCTTGTTTTAGTATTTGGTAGGGGATATCGATTCTCTATAGTTTTGATAGATTATGGCTTATTGGATATCTATATTCACTTATATTTTATATCAAATTATTTAATTAAAATTGAAAAACTTAGTATTTAATTATTTAGAGTTTTGCAATCTTTGATTTGTAAGGCGATTTTTGTATCATGAGTGTATACGTGATATAGAAATTTTAGACAATCCTACTAAGCCTTCCTTAAGGTCATGACAGCCTATAAATAGGCAAAGCTCTGATAAATGAATGATAATTTACTCTCAAGATTGGTATGATATTATTCATTGGTGGTAGAGGTATATAAATAAATTATGAAACATGAGCTGGCCCATTTAGCCTACTTTTTTAAAAAAGATTTGGCATAAGTTTTTTAGCCCATTTAAAAATGAGCAAAATAAATCCCGCTTATTTAACTCACAAGCCACAATGGACTAGTTTAGCTTAACCTATTTAACACATTTACATCTTTACCTTACGAGTCAGCTCGTTTAACTTACTTTTTAAATAAGTTAAAGCTAAAGTTTTTTTTAGCTTGTTTAAAAAGTGAATCAAATGAACTTAGCCTATTTAAACACAAACCAAAATGGTTCAAGCCAAATTAACTTGATTAACTCACTTGTATACCCATAATTGGAAGTGTGAGGCTATTTGGATTTCATCTTATGGTATGTGGCATACAAATTACCTATAAGTGAATCTATCATTTAAATTTAGCAGTGTAAAGTTATTAGATATATCTTTCTAAGTTCACTTTCTCTTTTGTACAAAATATTAAAAAAAAAAAAGTTTACTTATTTTGTGGTGACTGTTTTAGAATTCACAGTGTATATATTGTTTATATCTTTCTTTTTTTCTTATTCATTGTCATGTTCTTCTACAATTTTCATATCTTACATGTCATTTCCATTATCTTTGCTTTTGTTTTCCTTCTTCTAAAGTCATACATTAGTTTAATTATCAAAGCACATAATTTCTTTTATCTTACATCAAATTGGTATTAAAGCCTACCTTTAGGTTTCTTAATAAAGCTACATTAGTGTTTAGTCTTAGACAAAAAGAAAAATCCTTTTGTTCTTTATTAAAAAAATGTCTAAAATTGGAAGAAAAAAACCTATAATGGTACAACAGTTAGAGGAGATTTGGCGAACTAAAATTTATGACAAGTTTAAGTGACTAGTGTCTAAGATTGAAGAAATTGTTGCTATACCCAACATCGTCATCTTGCACACATGACTAAACACTTTAATATCCTAAGAATACCTAAATTGCCCGTTAGTCAATAAAGTAATGCAAAAACCAAATACCTAGTTTGCTCCACTTAATGCTTAAGAAAATAACAAGCACAATTCTCTTGAAGTCGAGCAAAAGCATGATGATATTCACAAATAGTGCACCTAAGAAAATAGAAGAAGAAGTTTATGAGTCTTTTGATATTTTTTTTTAAAGAAAATTTTATTGAGGAGGTAGAGAAAACATTTTGCAAGTCTTTTAAACTTCTCATTATTCTATTTTTGCTTACTACTCAATCTAAACTTCATTAAGTCAACTATTTTCTAAACTCATGATTATCGTATAAATATTGAAAAAATAATAATATGAATAATGGACTATATGACTTTGGTATAGGTTCATTACAAGGATTTAAGTTGTTTAAAAGAAATCATTGAGATAGTGAGTAGGGAAAAAAGAAGGGGTTAGAGGCATTATGATGGAAGATTGGAGCAATCATGACACCCATTCACCAAAGTTGAAACTTTTTAGGCTTAAGAGGATTGATGGGTCTATGGAAATTTGTTATGTTACGAACTTAAGCTAGATTCTACAAATTGTTATTTGACTAGGGTAGATTAAGGAGTTCTTTTAAGATTTAAGGTAAAATTTTCAAAAGATGTGAATATTTTAAAAAAGTTCTAAATATGATTTTATTATATGTTATTTAAATAGAGTTAAACTTTTTATATTTATGATTCAACTAGCTAAAAAGCCCATGCAATGTGCTGAGAGTTATAACAGTACATTGAGCCCATATTAGGAACTTTAGTACAGGGACTCATCATCTTGTTCACATTGTAGTACGGATGGAATTTGCAAGGTTGCAATTATCAAGCAACTTTTTTATTAGTTCTTTGCAATCCTTATTCTTGGCTTAAGAATTGAAGTTACTAGCAACATGGTGGATATACCACCACTACAGCCAACCATTCAGCTATACTACATTTTGTTCCTCAACTATGGACCTTATTCCAGCATAACAATCGGAAATCAAACATATTTCCATACAGTCTCTTATCACATACATAAAAACATGCTTCAAGAACCAATACAGCTATCTTAACATTCCTCATCAACCAATGCAAATGCCAAATCGTTGATATGATTTTCACTGTGAACTTTAGTCATAATGAGTAGCTTATACTTATACTTCCCATACAAAAATATATCATCAATAGTGATGACAGGCCTAAAAGGAACAAATCAATTAGTTTAACTATTTACAATTGAGATAACTAGCTATTTAACTTTCCTCACAAGTGTGGGTAGTAGTGTCTTACCTGCACAATGATACCTAGATTGGCCTCTTAGATGGAATATAATAGATGTGGGATCACTGCATATGATTCCTCCTACTTTCCATAAACATGTTCAATTGCTTTATAGTTTACTTCTTGGACTCTCTTTATGTATGCAGTATAACCATACTGCTTGCAAATGGTGTCCTGAAGATGTTTTACTTTAATACTTATGGTTCCTTTACTTCCTTAATAACAAAGCAAGGTACAGTAGTTAAATTCAATTAAGGGTGATTCAAGCACATGTGTAAGCCCACAAACTTGGTTATTACAAAACGTTTAACATGCTTCTTCTTGCATGCTTATAGTCTCCAATTGTAGCCCTTGTCCCAATCAAAATATCTGATAGACTAAAATGTAAGGTTAGACTCCTTCACGACAAAGTCATGGTGGCTTAAAACATAATGCATCTTTATAACTGTTTGTAAATGTTCTTTCATTTGAAACTACATGCACATCTTAAATTCATCATTGAAACTCCATTCATTATCATTAATATTCTCCCTAAATGATATTAGTCCATCCCTAACACTTGCCTTGTAGAATAGCATGAGTTCTGACATCCTAACTACATTTACATCTATGGTCAACCCCTACCTCCAGTCGTTTATCCAACTCAACCGTTGAGCTTCTTCCACTTCTTGGATCTAACCTTTGCTTTGATCAATGTTAGCATTAAAATCGGTATCATCATAATCTTCATCAATATCCTGATAAGCCAGTTCATTCTCTACATCTATATCCCTATTAGACTCGCCTGTGATCAATACATTAGGTTGATAAGCCATGCAACTACTACTCAATATATCACTAGGTGGAACTGGCTAAGGTTTAAACACCTAAGTTTCAACTTAAACCCCAACGTTGCTATTATGCCCTCTAAAATTATACTCAACTATCAGGGGGATATTGATTTCATGAATTTCAAAATATATTTTTGCTAAACCACTTACTCCACTACATCCTTATGAGGATGCCAATAGCTATTAGATGTGATAATCATCATTTATAAGAACAGTAAATAATATGTCCCTACTCCTTCTTAAAAGGGGACATCTAGGGATCAACTCAATCTAGTGAGTCATCATGTTAATGCAAGGACGATTACATATTAAGGCAAGCAATTGATCATAAGTGGATCTAATCAAAACCCTGACTATTGCTGTCGAGCACTTATCGTCTTACACCCCATTTTCCCCTTCTATAATATTTCCTTTAGTATATTAAACCATCCTTATGTTATCCATTCTCACCTATTTAACGCATGAACTCCATAAAATTCACAACACCGAAATAGACCATATCTTACATTTACAGCCATATATCCATGGATACCACTAACTCAACATCTAAACTAAATTTATAAAAGTATACTCATTACAATAATTGATTAATTACTAGGTCTTTTTGCATACAAAAATACCTTAACTCAGCCAATTGCTTTAACAATAAATAAGTGTGCTCATATAACATATTTCAACTATATGTATAATATACTAGCATGGATAAATTGGTATGTAAAAAAATTAATATTGCCAACAATGAACCATAATATTTTCAATAGCAAAGCTATTTCTCACAATTACATGTACGCAAAACTGATCAAAATATGAAAGAAAAGAAAAATTACCTTTTCCTTTATTGTCATTTAGTGAGAGAAAGTGATGAGATCGCACGTATTTGATACCGTTTTTCAAAAATTTTTCCAGATATGTGTTGTACGTTGCGTTGATATCCCAAATCTACAATTGCTTTAAAAAAAAGGGATAAAAATTAAGATATGTAAGAGAGAACTCGTATGAGGCCTTCCAAAGTGAGAAAGAGTTAAGTGTTTTCAGTTGATTGCATTTGAAGAAGAAGAATGGGTTTTGGGTATAATGTTGAAGAGGCATTTCTATTTAAACAATGTCCAAATGGAATTGCATCTTAAAGGCAATTTAAAATACTATATTTCTAGGATTATTTTTTCAGGACTCGTATTTTTAGGATTTTTCTTTTTCATTTTTTTCCTTTTCCTAACATAATTTAACAATTTTATTCATTATAAAAGAATATGTTGAAAAATTATCTAAGGAATATAAAGTCCTCAAAGTGAATAATTCAATTATATATGATCTATTTGGAAAAAAAATATAAAAAAACACAAATCTCTCTCTCTTTCTCTCTCTCATTAGTATGTTTTTATTACTAAATTACGTACACTATATATAATTTTAATATAAAGTATAGCTTTGAATTCATGAATAGTATCCAATTGTAAAGTTATTTAAAAAATTTAGAGCAATTTGCTACTACAGAATATAAAATGCAAAAAATTTCAAAATTATATCAAATATGACAAATAAATTATAAAAATATATTAATAATATAATAAAAAGATGGAATGTAAAAATGAAAGAATTTTCAAAACTATATATTATAATATGATATGACAAAAACTTATATAAATACATTAATGACACTATAAAAGACAATGTATAAAAAAAGGAATTTTGAAAGCCATATATTATAATATCATTAGATTGGTATCTTAACTTTAGATAGCAAATCTTTTAGTTTTCTTTGTCATTCTCTTTATTTCTTTTCGATTTACTTCATTCTCTAGTTAAAATAAGAGGTTTTGTTTTAGCCTATAAATAGGTAGAGTCTTGATGAATAAAAGTAATTGAATGAATGAAAATCTACTTTCAAGATTGGTGTGATTCCTTTCTTCTTTATTGGTTATATAAGACCCATTCAAATTTCATCTTATAGTGTAAGGCCATATAAATGATCAAATTTAGTTATGTGAGATTATTAGATAAATTTTTCTAGTTTCATTGTTTCTTGCATACAAACATTTTCTTTTTAAAAAAGGAAAGATATTTATTATTTTTCAAAAATTTCTTAGCATTCTTCTATATTTATTGTTCAAATTATTCTTTCATAATTTTCATATCTTACATGCACTTCCAATGTCTTTTTCTTTTTCTTTTTCTTTTTTCTTTTTTTTTTTAATTTATGCTATCACTCCATTATATCATGCAAGTTGGTGTTGAAGACCATGGTCGATTTTAAGTATAATTTTTGAAAACCTACTTTAATGGGTTGAGGTAAGATTATAGTGTCCTATACCTATACTTATCCTGAAACCTGTATTATATTCTAAGATATACATGGCACAAGCTTTATAATGCTATGTATTCACCTATAAAAGTTATTAAATAATATTTTTTTACTATTAATTTTTACATCTCTTGTCTCATTTCTTCCTATTACTAATTTTTTTTTTTTTTACTACTATAAGAAAGGTATGAACACTTTCTTTTCAGAAATACTAAGACTTTATTATGTATCATCATAGTTTAATTCACTTCCCTCACAAATCAAAATTTTAAACTTTATATACATGTGTATAGATTCATTTGTATTTTATAGGTTTCACATAATACCGCGTATTATGTATGTTTTGCAGCATATAGGTTTTAAGATCATTTAAAGAGTTACAAAGTTATTTTCGATTCCAAAATTTGGAAGCTTATGTTCAAAAAGTGTGATGTAGACAGTGCCTTAAATCTAACCCACTTTTCCTTATCATCACTATCAAATACCATATGTTGGTCTAAATATCTATATTCGACAATAAGCTTATTTTACTAAGACAATATCCGATAATATAATATTTGGAATTGTTCTAATTCTCACCTATGATAATTTTTTTTTTCTTTTTGGGTAAAGTAAATATATTAACCAAAAAGTCAAGCTAACATACAAAGTCTACTGGAGGACATACCTTCTATCATCAAGCAAAGTGTTATCAAAAGCATCAAAATTATAACTACTAGTCTTAAGATAACAAAAGTCCAACAAGAGTAAAGGAACAAAATCATAGAAAATAACATCATGCTTTGATCTCAAGCCTTCCTTTGCTAACTTGTTCACAACTACACTCCAATCTCTTAAGACCTTGTTGACAATGACATGTTCAAAGCATTTAATTAGTTCCCAACAATCCTTTAAAACAAGGTGAAAAATATCTAAATTGATGTTTTGATTATTGACCAAAAAGATTGCTTGCTAGGAATCAATTTCACAAATGATTTTCTTAGCTTCAAGTTGTTTAGCAAGAATGAGTCCTTCCTTGACAGCATGAAGTTTAGCTTCTAACGGAGAGAGATTTATCATCTTCTTATAGACACCATCCATGACTATTCCTAAATGGTCTCTACAGATTGCCTCTACTCTTCTTTTCCTTAATATTTCCTCAATTACTCTAGCTGAGTTTATCTTGATCTACCCTGGTTTAGCATCTAGTGGTCTAGTAAGATGATCTATAATCATTAAGCTCAAGTTCTCCTTTTTTAGAAAAACTTACCATTCACTTGCCTCCTTTCGAATGATTTGTGGCCAATTACTTTTATGTTTCGGCCTAAACACAACCTCATTCCTTGCTTTCTAGATAATTTTCAAAGTGAACAAAGGAAAGATGATAGCTAGTATCAAGAAACTCGTCCATCTTTTCCTAAAATTTCTATAGCTTCTCTTTAACCATCCTTTCAAATCATTTAAAAATCTTTGATCATGTAGATAATCAAGACTTAGGCAATTGTAAGCCTTGCAATAAGGTATTTAGGAGTCAGTATATAAAATTTAAAATAATCAAATAAGTTGTTTGATCAAGCCTAAATTTTACAACGAAACTAGAAATATTAGTAGTGATCCTATGAGTTTGGATTTAGGAAAAAAAGTAATAAAACAATTAAATATTGTAATATTGAATTATAGGTATATTACTTATTATTTATCAAAAACGTGTAAAATGAGTTTTCATAACTAACGAATCAATATAGATAAATTATTTACATACTAAAGATCATAAAATAACATAAATAATATTTAGAAGTAAGTACTTGTACTATACATATATTTACGTGTAGGTAAAAATATACGAAATTACTTAAAATACCTAAACTAAGTTAAAATAACACTAAATAATTAAAAAAATTCATAAAAAATCAAAAAAATACTATAAGAATGAGAAAATGTATGGAATTGAGGCATATAAGGCTGGGGATGGAAGTTAGGAGATTAATAACTGAAAATTAACAAAATTGAAAGTAAAAAAAAAAAAAGATAAGATAAGGGAAAAATAGCACAAATTAATTCCTTAACTCTTCTAAAAGCTCTATAAATTGGAGGAAGACCATTTGAAATTCATTTTGACATGTTAGAAACTTAAGAAAAATTGAGAGAGATTAAGAAGAGAGGAAAGTATATTTTTTAGAAAAATGAACAAAAATAGTGTATATTTAAAGCATTATAGGAGAACTCATACCCAAATAGCACGTAAGAAGAAACCAAACTAACCACTACCTATTGGATCCCACGCTTGGTTATTCCAATAAGGTCATGGTGGTCGGTGATAATTAGATATGGCAATGCTGGTGAGTTCAAATTTCTTTCTAATTTTTGTTTAGTTTATTAAAAATATCAAATAATTATCAAAAATTATAAAATTTAGTATTCTGAGATATTTTTGTATGTAGATTTAAAAAAATATTAATTTGATGAAATTAGGTTTCAAAATATATTACTCTTAAAAAATCATTAAACTTGAGCTAGTTTTCGATTTCAAGTAAAATAACCTTAATCATGTAATTTTGACCGTAAAATTTTTGTGTAGACTATTTATAATATATATGATAATACTATGAAGATTTTTTCTAAAAATTTATTTTCTAAAATTTATTAAATTTTTAGGTCCTAAAATCACATATAAAAGGCAATGAGTGGGCTTAATTTGTAATTTAAGGTTAATTTGTTGAAAATTCTAATTTAGTAAATAAGTAGATATCCTTGGGTGTTAACTATTGGTGGAGAATGATATTTAGGGAGTTTAAGGTGTTAGTTGTATGGTTTATGCATATTAGGTAGTAAATATGTATAAGGAATAATAGATAAAATTGTATATTTAAGTTAATTTTATGATTTAGGATTTAGTTTGGTTTAAATTCTGATTTAGGGTGTAATTGGATGTCTTAGAATGTTAGTTCATGATGAGAGATGATAATTATAGTGTTGAAGAGATTGGATGTATGCTTTATGTGTAAAATAAGTAGTAATAGGTAATATGTGAAATAAGAAGATTAAATAAGTAAAAAATATTAAGTTAAATTGATAATATTATAATAATAAGAGAATATTATGAATCTAATTTGAAAGGTCAATTTAGGTAATTATGTGAAAAATATAGATTATTCTCACATCAAGAGTTAATTAAATAGTTAAATTAAGAATAAGGTATGCCGTATCGATTAAAATATTGGTTAAGAGCTAAAACGAAGATTAGGATACTTTAGTATAGTTAGATGAATTTCTTATATTGATTTGGGAGAAATTCCTAGGGTTTACATATAAAACTCTGAATCATAAATTGAATTAGAACCTGAATCCAAAATGAATTTAGAAGCTAAATTAGAAACTAACCTAGAATAGATTGGTAATAAGTAATATATATATATATATATATATAACTTAGATAATTGGGCAAAAACTATGATTTAAAAGCTTATATATAATAAAGATATAAATACTAAAAGAATATTTATATTATAGGAATTATCAATTACGGCCTGCTACGAATCATACCTTGAGTGAGCAAACGAGAAGTCTAGGTAAGTTTAAGATCAATATGTTATTATAATTCGGAGTATTGTTTTATGGTACTCAAAAGTTTATGATTATACTTGATTATTTTTGTTACATAGCTTAAATGTATGCATGCCTATGTATACATTTTCTTAAATGCATTTTATATTATCAACTTGTTATACTAGTTTGCAATTGTTTTATATTTTATGATATGGATTGATCACTTTAACTGGACTTAATAATATATGGCTTATAAAATTAATTGGTCAAGCATTCTAACACATTAAGAGAGATGTTTAGGGCTCTTTGGCCAAATTTTGACCCCTTCGAAAGGGATAGCACTAGATAGCATAACCAATCCCTTTTTCATCCTTAGTTAAACTAAGTAACAGAAGAGGAGGTTATAATAAAGATGAAGTCAATGGTTCGAAGGTAATAATAGGAAGAGCAATATCTCAACTATACAAGGTTAGATTTGGTTGGAAGCTATTGAAACATATGCTAAACATCTCAACCTGGATTAGAACGGGTGTAATTTCTCTAATCTAACGATGGACTATAAAACATTGTGCGATGGAATTTTTTTGTTGCATTACATTAATAACTGGTTGATAACCCTGCTTGTACTTAATATATAGTTTTAAATCTCCGTTCCAATTCACTAAGTGGTTGGTTGCTGTCATGACTCTAAAGAGGGCCTAGTAAAATGGCTTAAAATTTTCATATCATGTATGCACTCAGGATACGAAAACGGTCTTACAAGTTAGAGGTTGCAAGACTAAAAAATATTAGTCGCTAAAGTTTTTAATTTTAATTAATTAACTTACTTTAAAATATAAGTAATTAACTTACCAAACGATAAGATTAGGTAGTAAAAACATAAAATGTAAAATTACTGATATTATAAACTTTAAGTATAAGAACAGTAAATCACAAGTAATGTTTCAAATCTACTATTCAAACTATCTTTAAATTATATCTCTTAAGTATCATAATACTTGCACTCAACACGTAGCTCTTAACCTATGCCTAAATATCTATCAAATTACAAAAGAAAACTATTAGGGAGTAAGCAATGAAAGCTTAACAGTTATTCCTCATACTATACTAGAAAGTAAGTTATCAAACAATTTATTAACAAATATATGAATGCGTAAATAAGCAATATAATATATATGCAGTTAGTCAGTACTACATACAATATTGAATTTAACGCTATCAGAAGTGAGAGTTGAAGGTACATCGGTACCAATCACAACCGAGTTTTAGTACCTAGGATTTTTAACCATAAATTTAAATTCCACAATTCACAAAATACATTTTTATTTCAAAGAAATTTAGTAATACACAAAATCCTAAATCTAGCGGTAAGGTAACTCTCGTAGTTCATGCTTACACCCTCCAAACATAATCTCTAAACGTGACCCTTAGTCAACTATGATTAATATCTCCAGCACCAAGTAAACACATGAACCAAGGGTAGGGTCTTGTTGTATCAATACTTCTACATTGTACTAATCAAATTATATGGGAATCTATCCCTCCAAGACCCTTTATTACCAACTGCATAAAGTGATCACTGGAATATTTTATGCAATGTTTGTACTTATGCATGATCCATTTAATTTTAGTTAAGTCAAATATAATTAAGTCAATCTAGGAGGTAATAAACCAATATCAACAAACCATTCAATTATGCAGTAATAAATCAAGCAGCCAATTATTCAGCTATTATATTTTACAACATTTTACATAACACACAATTAATATTCAAGCATATGCATAACTCGAACCCTCATGCATTAAGTTATTAATATTTGCTTTAGGTGCATTAATTATATGCACAAAACATGTATAAAGTCATCGGGAGTACTCACTCGGTCATAGAGTTTATCAACGATCGTAATAATCCACTCGGTAAATCAGTATCTGTATCAAGATCACCTGACATTTAAAAAATATGAAAAGTAATCAATATCTAAGTGGAATAACTAAGCTATTCATATATTTGTACAAATTACTTAAATTACTTACCTATTCTTATAAAATATTTGATTTAAGCTTTTTGGTTAATTACATATAACATTTTCGATTTAACTTTGATTTTTATGAACTTATGGTTTATTTTGATCATTTTCAGACATACTTTCTCTTAGCAAGATCGATTTTGGATGTTATAACCTACAATTTAAAAAATAACCTAAAAATATTACGAAATTAATTATTTAAATCTTATATTTTGAAATTTTATTATTTTAAGTCTATTTTATTATAATTACTCTTTTTTGTTAATTTTGAGGTTTGAAACATATTTAATTCATTTTTTTCTAATTTATTAATTTTCTAATTAATTAATTATTTTATTATTATTTTTAATTATGAATTTAATTAATTCCATTAAAAGCTAATGTGGTAGCATAGGGGAACACCATTTGTCACTTTTGAATTTTTATACTTCTTCTATATTTTCTTATTTTATATTTTTACGTCATAAATATATATAATAATATTTATTATTATATTTTACTAAATTTTATAAATTAGATACTTCTTATAATCTTTTTCAAAGTTACGGTATATATATATATATATACACATATTTACTAAATTACTTTATTTATTAAATTAATATTATAATATATTATGTATGTACTATTTGAATATACTCGTATTTCTACCTATACCATACTATTCCTATGCGTATTTTTATGTGTATAAATATACTTATGTAGTATAAACATGACCCTAATTTATACTACGTATGCTATATGTAGATATATATATATATATTACTATTGAAATTATTTACCATACATACTATCATATACCAATATGTATACATATATCACCACATTTATGTATACATCTATACATATATTGTCATATTAAAATACATAATATAAATATTATGATATATGCATATATATCTGTGCATAATATATATACTATACTATATGCATACATAAGTATATATGTACAAAAACATAATTTCTTATACTAGTTATTTGTAAAAATTATTATAACATATATAATATACATATGAATATACCTTAATATCTATACATATATATATATAGATATATATGAATATCCACATACAAAGGAATACTAAAATTACATATATAATTCTAAAATACATATATGTAAAAGAATATATAGAAATGATTATTACAAATTACCTATAATATACATAATAAATACCATACTTTTAGAATATTCTTGAATGAAAGTCCCCAAGCTTCTTCTTCTTCTTCTCAATTATTTGATGATTTTTTATGACAAAGCAAATAAAACGAGAAGGAGTTTAGAAGCTTTACAGTTGGAGGTAGAAAAATATATGTGTAGACTTTTGCTTTTATGCTTTGAAACAAAACAATGAGTATGTATGTGTGTTTTCAGCTGCTTAGAATTTACGGAAGTAAAAAGGACAAAGAAATGTTATGGAGACAAGAAAAGAAAAAGGGAAAAGTAAGCTATTATAATTGTAATGTGACCATAATCTCATGTAATGATCTTGTCTCCTACACATAAGTAACATATGCTAAATGAAATCAGCTGCCCATGAAATTTTCTAAAAGTTGGAATGTGGTAATGGAGGGAAACAAGGTTTTGGAAAAAATGAAAAAGAAAAAGAAAGGGAAAAGAGGGAAAAAGAAAAATAAAAATATTAGTTTTTTCCAAATGCAAAAATTATAAATTTAGTATTTATAAAATAATATTGAAATTTTATAAAAATTTATTAATTTAATTATTACTTGTTGTGTTTATAATATTTACAAGTTATCTCAATGTGTTCATTAAAAGTTTTATGCGATTACATGTATCAGTCGATAATTATAATCGACTAAGGTATTATTACTATTTAGTTATATTTATTCATTTTATAAACTTAAAATTATATTTTTAGGGTTTTTGTCGAGTTCGAGTTCGATTTCGGATATTTACGCATACATAGGATTTAGGGTTTTTGTAAATAATTTAGGTTTCGATAGAAATTCTAAAGTTTTTATTACTTATAATATATTCAATTTCATAATTTAATAAAATTTTTATTTTGCTCAACCTTAACGACTCATGAAATTATCTACAATACTAGAGTTCAATTCTACTAACAATTAGTTAAATTCGTAAGGTTTACAGTTGCTCATATCCTTATAGATGTTATTGTAGATGCTAACTAGGAAGCAGCTATATAACTACCTTGAAGCTAGCTATTGCTAGATCCTAGGAAGTGAGGAGATAAAACTGATGATCAATTACATTTTAAGGTTTTAAATCCTTAATTTTGTATCTTATATTATTAGCGTATGTATTACTTAAGTAAGGTTAGATATTAAATCATGTAACATTACTTGGAATATTGAAATCTATATATATATGTATATATATTTCATATTTTCTTAGGTAGATAACCTGTTTAATTTATAAACTGTTTACTTCAAAGTCGGTTAATTATGGATACCTTATGTAAATCGAGTTTAAAATAACTTCTATAAGATCAAATTCTATCTTAAGGTAATTTACATAGTGGAACTACTACGATTTTGTCGCTTCGGGATGTAATAGCTATCCTAGATAGTTTTACTCCATGAGCATTGTATGAGTGTATATACAACCGATTCATTTGCAACTTTACAAAGAGGATATAAACTTCCTAAGTTTAATTCTCTCTCTCCCAATTTATCCCTCATGGCCAAGCCATTTTGACATATTCTCTACACTAATATTTGGATATTAGGTAGGACTAAAAGTTTCCAAATCCAAGTCTAGTCTTCCTTCATTGATGATGAATCCCCCTCTTCATTCATCCTCATATATATATTAATTTATCATAAGTCCACTTATAACAATTAGTGGCCTTAACATTAGCGTCTAATACTAAAAAGCCTAAGTACCTTTTTATCTCATTATTTAGTGGATATCTTATTTCTTCCACTTTCCATCCAACATTACTTCCTTATGCATCCTTCACTACTAGTGTCATCTACTGTTTGTAGAGGAGACCCTATAACTAGTTGCCAGTAGTTTCATTTCCTTTCCAGATATCTACCCAAAACTTGGTGGAAGCTCTGTTTTTAACCTTTGTATGCATTCGGTTCTCTAGCTACATAAGAGCTTTTGTTAGCCTATTGTAAAGAGGAAATCCCTTGTTTACTAATCCCTTTTATACTCTTTGTCGATTGTTATCAATATTATATTTTTGTTTCATAAGACTTTTCTATAACAAATTCTTCGATTTTACCTTCCATGCCAATGTAACAATGTTCGCATTATTCCTTTTTTGGATGTCAAGCATGTTGAGTCCACCTTGTTCTTTTGGCCTCCTAAGTTTTGACCAATTAATCCAGTGAATTTTCTTGGATCCCTATAAGGATCCCAAAAGAAGTCTTTATGAATCTTTTTAGCTTGGTTTACTAATTAACACAAGAAGAGGATTACTTGTGCATAGAAGTTAATAGTGCCTTTCAAAGGAAGATGAAACAAGAAGCTTCTTCTTGCCATACTAAGAAGCTTTGCTTTCTGGCCCAATAGCTTTGCATTTAGCTTCTCAAGAATGAAGTGTAAATCTGCATTCTTCAATTGCCTTTTGTTTTTGACTAGAATGCCGAAGTGTTTTCTTGAATTGAGTTTAATCTAAACTAAATAGATCCAATATTTCTTACTTAGTTATCATATCCATATTTCATGAGAAGATAATAGAGGTCTTCTTAAAATTAATCTTATGCCCTGAGACTCAATAGAAAAATTCCATCACTTCTTTAATTACCTTGTATTTTCAAGAGATGCTTCTCCAATAAGGAGAAGGTCATTTGTAAAAAAGAGATGTGATAACTCTAGAATTGTACCTCTAATCTTTAGAGGTTTCTAGGTCTCTTCATCTACTTTTAGATGGATCATCCGACTCAACATTTTCATAGCTAACATGAATAAATACAAGGACAAAGGGTCTTCCTAGTATTGCTCTCTATTAGCCAAGAAACTATCTATCATAGCTTTATTTACCATAATTTGAAAACTTACCATGCTTAAACATGAAGGCACAAGTTTAATCCATATATCTAGGAACCTTAGCCTCTTTAATGCATAGTAGACGAAATCCTACTCCAACCTATCATATGCCTTTTTTAGATCCAGTTTTATCAACATACCATGTTTCTTTCCTTTCCTTGTAGACAAAGAGTATGTGACTTCTTGGAAAACTATGATATTATCCAACATAGATTTTCTCAGAATAAAGCTAGCTTGCTCTAGGCTAATGATATCATCAAGGGCCTTAGCTTATTTACTCAACACTTGCTTATTACTTTGTAAAAAGTAGTGTATAGACTAATAGGTCGAAAATCCTTTACATTATTTACCACTACTTTTTTAGGGATAAGCACTATGAGAGTTTTGTTTACCTCTCCGAGTACCCTAACCTTCCTCAGGATATCCTTAATAGTGTCACAAACAATTTTATCCACTATATTCTAATAAGCTTTATAAAATTCTGCATGAAGCCCATCCACTCTAAGGGATTTATGATTTCCAATGCTCTACATCCCTACTTTGATTTAGGCATCAATCCACTCTTTATCAAGGAGTTCCTGTTTAGATTCAAGAAGTTCCTTCTAACCACTATTCCATCTTCCTTCAAACAATTGTATTGCCACCTTATTTGAGGTGAAGAGATCTCCATAAAAATTAATCAATAGATTTTTTATATCATTATCTTCACTAACCCAATTGCCAATAATGTCATACAGTGGAACACTTGTTTGAAAAAATCACGTGTTTCTTTTACCTTGAATTAACTAGTTTGCTCGGGCTTTAGTTGCCCATAACAATTCCTCTTGCTTTGCTACCATTTTCAATTCTTCTTGTAGATGTCTTTCTTGCTTTATCAAAAATTGCGATGGATTATGAAACAGTTTTCTCTTAACATCTTCAACTTGCTCTTTAAGCTTTTTCTTCTTAACTGGTAAAAAACTAAATACTTTTCCATAACAAGTTTTTAGTTCTTCAACAAAGACTAAAATATCTCTCATGATATTAAAATGTAGCCAAATCCATTTTGTTGCAACAAAGTATTTAAAAGAAGGATATATTAGCCTCACATTTTGAAACCTAAAAGGCCTGAGGGATTTATGCCTACCTCTAATAGTAAGATAAGTGTTTAGCAGGATGGGGAGGTGGTTCGATTAATGATTAACAATATAGAGAACTTTTGTTTTCGGGAAAGCACTTCTCCACTCATAATTGGCCTACACATGGTCCAACCGTGTCTAAATAAGATCATTTAGATTTTTAAACCTCCTTAACTATGTAAATCGGGGTTCTACATAGCCTAGGTAGACCATACCACACACATTCATGCAATTTTGATAAGTTGTCACTCTAGTTTGATTAAGTTATACACCTCCCCACTTTTCATCCCTCATTAAGATCTCATTAAAATTTATCATAAGTATCTACGGTCCATGTATCGAACTAGACAAAGAACAAAGATTTTCCTACATAGGACTTGCATAAATGGCTAAAAATACCAAGAGAAGTTGGAATTCCTTACCTGGATTTCCATGAGAATGTGCTGGTTGGATACTTAGAGGGGATGAATAGTCACGTCATTTGCATTCTACACTACCAGAATGCCTCCACTAAAACCTTCTGTTTTAGTGCAAAGGAAGTGATCAAACCCCAAAAAGTTCTTTAGGTTGATCAATGCACCTAGACCCATCATTGTCTTCGAAATGATCACTATCTAGGGATCATACTTCTATACCAAATCCTTTATCACCCTTTGGTGACCCTTAGAGTTTGCTCCGCTTGCATTCTAAGCAAATACACTAAAAGGTTGTCTTTACATTTCCAATGATAATGTATACATAAAGCCTTTCATCACAGTATAAGCATAAATTTTACACTACCTATCACTTGAAAAGGGTTATACAAAATGTTCAATGGTAATTCATTGTTTGCTTGATCTGAGTGGCGTATGAATTATTACCATCCGCATCTCCCATGACATTATCAATAAGGATGACTCCACTTCCTCCATCATTAACACTATGAAAGGAATTCTTTGTATGTCTAATTGATGCTCTAGATTCAATAGTGCTCTCTCTCCTGCTAGTCTGCATAACCATTCCAGAGCATTCAAAATGTCCCTCATGCAAATATCCACTTTGAACATTAGCATGTGCACTACTAATGTACACTCCATCTTGATTCGAAAAATGTTCCTTGAAGGTGGAACCTCCCCCTTCAAATTACTGGCTAAAGAACTATCTTCAGAATCCTTTCTCTCTTCCGTTTTGTTTCTGTAGGAACTATGCTTAGAAGCTCTAAAACTACCTACCTTGAAGATGATTGTACCTTAAGGTCTAAGATTCTCATGTTCGAGTGAATGGCTGGTAAAATTGACCCATTGGCTAAGATCTTTAGGTTTAGTTCCACTTCAAGCTTTTGCACCATGATTCTGTGAATGAGTTTTCAAGTTTTGTTGTGCTTTTCTTTGGTGATAATCTTCTACAATTTAAGAGTTCTTGGGTAGATGTGGAGCAAACCCCAACTAAAGATCTTTACCTTTTGTGCTCCCACCCAATGGTATCTTAAAAGGTTACGTTCGTATCTTTAAAAGATAAATTTTCCTCTATCTTCTATTCCCTTTCCCTTTAATTGAACCGATGTGTTTATTTAGTTAGAATTTCCCTAATCATTTTGTATATTCTCTTTCCCTTTTTAGTTAGTTTCCAAATTTCCAAATAACTGTCTTTGATCTTGTCTTCTTTGTGTAGTCTTTTTGTATTATACTTTAACTCAATCCCCATACTCAACATCCACCATGTGTCCCTTACCCGTTCTTATATTGCCAATATCCATTAATGGTTTCCTATTGTTATTTAATCCCTTCACCCCCTCCTTGTCCTATTCATTAAAAACTTGACCCATTGCATTAATCTCTCCCTCTTTCATGCATTGATCCTTTTCATTTACCTTTCCTTCCTCAGTTTCCTCACTTCCTACTGGTTGTTCATTTAATGTCTGGCCACTTCCTTTGATGCTATGAACCAACATCTTATTAAAGCTGGCTTCAAAAGGACAATTCGCTTTATTATGACTTAGTTGTCTACAACTGCCACATAATCTAGGATGACCCTCGTACTGGATTTAGTACCTAACGTTATTAATAATCAAGGTATGTTTTAACAACATATTCACATCTATCTGCACACAAATGTTTGCAAACTTACCTCTCTCCAAACCAAATGTATAAGAATCATATTGCAACATATGACCAATTTCTTCCCCTATTTTTTGAATTGCTAAGGAAGAGTAGTATTCAACTAGCAAATCAATTATCCTGATCCATATTGCAATAGAATTAAAAGCCAACTGATCCATATGAAAGTCCGGTTCCCATTTTTTCAAGGTGAGGTAATGCACATTAATAAACCAAGGGCTACTTTTTATGACCCATCGAAAGTCCATAAGATTGTCCAGAGTTAGGAGATAGGTACTTGCACCAATATTTATAACTTTCAAGTTCCCAATTGATCTCCATAATCTTCTGAGTCTTTCCACAAGCATCTCATATCCCGGATTTGGTCCTGCCAGTTACCATCTTTTTTCTGAAAACCACGTAGCATTCACCTTGTTCCGTGAATTCATTTAGCGTTTTCTCTTCATCCGTAGCATTCTCTATATCATGCTCCATGTTGCCATAAGATTGCATGTTCTTAAAACAGTGCCTTTAGTAGGTGCCTCGAATATTCACCAAAACCGTGTCCTTAAACGACATACGATTAATCTATGAATTCTTATTTTGCCCAACATCCTTTAGATCAGATGCCTTCGGGGCATCTTCCTTATCACTAGCCTACGTTGCATTCTATCACTTGTTTTATCTTTAGAGAGACTAGGGTTTTCCGTAATGCTCCATAAATACAATTGTTATACAAGTTTTCACACCTTTTTTTTTTTTTTTCACTTTGTAGTCCTAAATTTTACCCATAATAATTTGTTAGAATTTCATTTATATACTAGAGGAATTAAATTATAAATATATACGAACAGAAGTACATAAATGACAAGAAATAATTGCTTCATTGATAATTTATATTTATAAATACAAAAATACCCATCCTGCTCTGTATTTCAACAAAATTACGAGAGAGAAAATCCAGTATACATTTGTGGATACGAGTAGCTGTTACATCTCCCGCTTTAAACTTAAGACTCACTAGTTCTTTCAAATTGGCATTCAATAATAAGTAGCTGATTTTGAGAAGAACAAGTTTCTCTTGTTTTTGGTTCACTACCTCTCACATCAAGCGTGGAGATTAATGACGATGATATTTACATGGTTGACATAAATTAGGGTTGTATCGTTGCTGGTGAATTCATGAAGGGATTAATTTTCGTCTTCATCTAAATAATTGTATTGCATTTGCACTCGGCTGCTGGAACAATTAGTTAGCTTCCGAAACTCAAAACACCATTACAGGAAAACTGAATCGTTTTCATCTATATCGGAAAACGATGTTCATATCAACTCTACTGAAGACTTCAGTGTAACGATAATGACAAAGTAATCGACCTTGTATACACCTTTCAATGATTTTAGAATTCTTCGATACTTAGTTATCATAGGAGAAGAGGAATACAGTGCCACAAGAAAGTTAAAAAGAACAATCTCCTTTTTATCTTCAAAGGAATGAATAAGATCATTATGAACTATAAGGCATATTTGGTAGTACATTACACTCAAAACCATCACAAGAATTTCTCGATGGTGGCCGATAGTGTTGTTTTAGGTACTGCACCAATAACTGAGTCTTTCTTCACACCCTTTCCGAAGATCATTGTCGTTGGAACGCTCCGAACGCCATATCGAGTCGCGATGGAAGGGCTCTCATCCGTGTTCAATTTGAAGCACTTGATCTTTCCTTCGTATTCGCTTGCTAATTCACCTATAACCGGGTGGATCATTCGGCAGGGTCCACACCATGGTGCCCAAAACTCAACCAGCACAGGTCCATCGGCGTTTAGCACTAGTGATTCCCACGTAGCATCATTCACAATAGGAACTGTAACAATCCAATCGGAAACAAGAGTTACAAACAGAAGTACCATATAATTATGCTATGCTACATCTCATGTAATTACAAGAATATTTAAATGAACAACGTCCAATTTGATACTCTTTGCATTTCCTTATCCATAGGAGTTCATCTTGTATACAAAATCAGTAATCTAATCATTGTCAAAAAAACAAATTATTCTTGCGCGTAAAAGTACTCTATATATATATATGCCAAATTTCACTAAACCATCCATGTTTATGCATAAAGTTAATGGGCTTGTATGTTTTAAACGAATTGCTGAGTTCTCTATATATGTTTATTGTACCAAGTAGGTCTTTTATATTTATGAATATTTGTTTATGGATATATATATATATATATATATATATATATATAATGAAAGGCTTACTTGGTGCAACAATATAAATACAAAGAATTTAAAGAACTCTATTAAAAACATTCGTCTTGATAAATATAGAATACATTAATGATTTAATTGAATTTTAGTATAAACTTAAAAAAATTTTAATATACATATCCCTTAGTGGATAAATCTTAAACAAGTTAATCAACAAAACTAATATATCATTACGACCTGCCAATAACCATGTATCCAGTTTGACAATGGAAACAGGATTCTTGCAAGTTCAACTACCAACTGCAACAAATACAAAGGAAAAAGAACAAGATATGCTTCTTTTCTTTCTTTCTTTCTTTTTTTTTTTTTTTCTCCCTTCTTGTCATTGACTCAATAGTGTATGGAAAGAGGAGAAAGACAATAGCTGAAGTTGCTATCAGTGAAATGATGAATACCTCGAATACATACAAACTAAATATTTATGAAAATTTAGCATGTCGTTTGCGACTGGAAATTTTTCAAGGTTTAAAATCCACGTGCATTTGAAATATCAACACCTAATCCCAACAACCTTGACCCTAGGAATTACCAACCATCCTAGAAACTATCAGACATAGCAGGCACAAAATATTTTAGAAATTATGGAAGAAAAGTATGAGCAACCTGACACTTCACCTTCACTAAATCAAACGGAACAATCAAATTTATGTTTGTTAAGACAGCTGACAACTGGCCTCGTATATTTGGAAGTATTGACATATAGTTTCATCCTGTATTGGTTCTTACACTTGCATATACACGTTAGATGTTTGAAATAGGTAAGGTAAAAGCTGGAAAAATATATATACATATATAATAAAAACATTAGCAATAAAGAAACAAAGAAATAATATTTTTGGGGCCTTTTCTTTTTAGGTCCACAAGCATTCTATGGTTTCTAAACGTAGAGAAACATAAAGTAGCTCTTCTATGTAGTTGATAGTGGGCTACGATCCATTCTCTCTCTCTCTCTCTGTTGTTTTTTTAAATCCTGTCACCAAGATCAAGTTTCCAATGCTAAGTAGACCCTATAATGCAAAATGGAAATATAGGAAAATCATCGATAAGTTTAAACTTCAGAGTAAGATCATATCATTAGATATCTTGATAAGCTTGTGTACTATATAAATGTTTTGCTTATTTTCATTGTCGTCAACAACCACTAGGTGGTTTGTTCCATTTAGCTGTTTCTTTCCATTTTGGCATTTATTTTCAAGACAGGTCAAATGAATATTTCTGACGAATTCAAGGAGGTTTATGGAGGCCGCAATGCTAGTTAGATCTATCTAGTTATTCTTCTAGTAATTCCTCTGCTTCCACAGTTCTGATGTATACTTCAAACTTTCTATGCCACATTTGCAAAGTGCCATCACATTTCATTCTGTCTACTTCACATGTTATTACGTCTGCTGTTCTAAAAAGTTAAGAAATATTGTTCCCCTTTCTTGTGAAAACCTTAAATGTAATTTCTTTTTGAATCTATTGTTGAGAGATTCTTTTATGTATCAGTAAATGCTACTACAATTCACATTGGTAGGACCATTCAATATTTCACGTAAATACAAAATATGGTGGACGATGGAGATAATGAAATGAAAAAGGCCGCAACTAGGATGGCACAATGTTGCATCCCTAATCCTATGGAAAACAGAGGAACAAATTTGTACCGGCTATCAAAATGAAACGTTGCGAACTAGATGAACTGAATGCTTTAAGTATATGCACTCTATGCCTCATTATCAATGTTTAATGTCCATGATAGAACTAGCAGATGGCTAGCCAAATGAAAGCTTAAACTAAATGACTAGAGTACCAAATACGCACTGTTCTCACATTATCTAGAGGACATCACTCTTGCAGCCTTAAACGTCTACTCCAACCCCGGATCTTAAGATGCACCTGTGATTGATGATGCTATGTCCATGAAGTTACGACCCGTTTAAAAAAAGAGCTGGAGTTCTTTTCCCTTCTTGAATTAGTTAAATTAAGGATGTAATAATATTCATAATTGAAACTAACTAGAGGTGTATTGTAAATAGTGTAAGATGATGGGATGCACTATTTCCTCAAGAGCTGAAAGAGATTGCGTGTTGGAGATCTGTTGAACATGAGAAATTAATGTGCACTGAAAATATTATGCATGCATATATCTCTCAGTTTTTACTTGCTCATAATCCTCCAACAAACAAAGAAATCGATCTTATTATCAAGAAGAACTCTGGAGGTGAACTGATCAGACACGATTCATCATTTAAGAGAGTTTTTGCAGCACTCTGTCTGAAAGCTGCTCATGCAGGATATATGCAAAGATCATAGCATCTCTTAAAATTACAAGTATAACCATGTGTAGAGGACCTCATGAAGCGAATTAAACAAGACTGTAATATCAATCCATATACATACTCTATCAAAGCCTTCAGGAGAACTAACTAGGATAGAGTGTCAACTTAGCTACAAGATGTTAGAAAAAATTATGCATGACATATCTTTGGAGGCAAAAGAGTTGCATAACGACTTCAAACTAATGACAATAGTGAGTTGCTAATAACAATTGATCAAGAATCCGGAAAGGAAAGTAAGGATATATTGAACTTCAGCTCAATTACAATCTACTTACCGTTAGGTAACACTCTAGCATAGTCTAATTCTGAGAAAAGAGTGCTAAACGTGAATCAAGCTCAATATGTTAATCCTATGTACCCTTAACCCTTCCTGTGAAATTTTTTTTTGGTTCCCTTATGGTCATGGAAAAAGAGAGAATAACAGTAAGGCTTTTAAAGATCATATTAATCAAATGGAAGCAAAAATTTCAATTACACACCTAAGCTTTTAGCATTGCCTGCTTCCATAACCATCATTCCATTCACTTAAAAATAAGGCTGCATGCTACACGGGAGGATTTTAAGTATGTAAGATGCATAACTAGACAGTTTGTAGTCTGAGGGATAATTCGGATATTGCACTGTTGATCAAACATAGCCGAAGGAAAAGAAAAGGATTTAGAATGACTAAATACTTCGGTGACTTGAGACTTTGGATGCGTGTAGCTTATTCCTATATTAAACATAAGCAGACAAGCAAGAAATTAAGGCCAAAACTACCCATTAAACCATAACATTTTGACTATAGCTGTGCTAAAAGCTAGGTGCATCGGTCTGTCTTTTGATTTCAGAGCTGAATTTACCAATGATTTGGCCAGCATTAAACCAACAAATTGAAGAACGGCAGAAGTAATAATAGATAAAAACACATTTTAATAATCCAACCACACTCGAGCCTTAATCCTGCTATGAAATCTATTATAGCAGCACATTTTAGTAATTGCGTTGCAGAGAAATTAGAACGATGAAGGCTCCCTAACAATCTTCTCGTTTTTTTTTTTTCATTCTATTTTTTTGTTTATGTCACAATAACTCTAGCCTTATCCAGGCAGTGAGTTGCATATAACATCAGATTGCACATCAAAGAAAACCTTTTTATTAAGAAATTGGTATTCTGCAACTTTTTACACTATGTTTTCTACGGGTATGACACGAGGAGCATCATCTGTGTATATTGAATTGAACTTCCTGCTCTTAAAAAGATTTACTTAAATGAACGTCGTCAAAACGATCCCAAGGCACAACAAAATCAGTACTATTAGCTGAAACCTTAAACCATATTATCTTTAAAACTGATTTTATATTGTAGGAAATTAAAAGCGCACTATCGTTTAACACACCACGTAATGCACCAGAATTTAGTACAAAGGTATTACAACGATGTGGAGTATATAGAATTCTATACGATGTGGTGGGACTGATCAACAAAATAGATCTCAAAATAACTAAGTTAAAGAAAGAAAAGAAAAAGGAAAAAATAAAAAAAGAAAAAAACCTCTACAAGTCTATCATACCTAGAAGAAATATAATTATAAACAATAATAGTACTATACACAATAGTAAAGCTGCTAATGTCACAATTTCGTGCGATATACCAGGTATAAGGGGGTTAAATTCTTAATTTTGTAAACTTAAATAGAGCACATTATTCAAATCTTCGATTTTTATAAAGAGTATTTTTTTTTTCTTTTCCTTTTGGAGAACGTTTTCTGCACTTTTTCTTTTTTCTTTTTTTTTTTTTCCGCTTATAATCAGAGTGTTACAATCATCAAATATAATTATAGTTTTAGTAATTTCAATAGGTTGAAAGTACTAGAAACTTTAGGATAAGTGATGAGAAAGCTATCCTTGCCGTTTACTAATGGTGCTGCTTAACTATCGGGAGAAATACTAATAAAAAATGAAAAAAAAAATAGAAAAAACTTTTCGTTTTGCATTAACATTTGTTATTATGAATATAACCAATAACGCATTTCACTATTTGATGGGTTTAAATAAGATTTTGATTATATAAATATATAAAAAATCAGGATAATATTTTCAGCGAAACAATAAATAAATGCATCCTAAGTGAGACTATAATTTTCCAGACAGTTTGTTTCTCCATTCATTTTAAAGTTTTGACATTCCCCCAGCAAAAATTGCTCGGTTTCCACAATAAGGAAAAATCAAGAAGACTAAAAACAAGTAGGCTGGAGCATACCATCAACAACAATAGCCCCTTGACCTTGAGCATCACACACAATGCGACCACCACCCGCTTTACGTGAAACTCCACAACTTCTTGATCTCAAAAAAGCCTTTGAAGGCGACTGAATTTTCAGCCCTTTGAACTCCGGCAACCCGCCGCCAACTTTCCAAGGAATAGAGAGCGAAACTCCCGGCGACAACTTCTTGGTTGCTGGCGAGATCGCTGATCTTACGCTGCTCGAAGAAAGGGAGATCTGTTCATGTACAGACGTTGCCATTTGGACAAAAAAAAAAAACTGATAAACAACGTTTTGCTGAGAGGAAAATAAAATAATTCGAAGATGTATTTGTTTAATGTGTTAGAGAATTTATATTACACGCGTGGTGGGGAGATTAAGAGGGTATGATGAAAGTTAGATGTGTGTGTGGAGAGAGAGAGAGAGAGAGAGAGAGAGAGAAGAGAGAGAAATGGGGAAGCGTGTTGGGAAATGAAGTTAGGAATGGGGAGGAAGAGAATGACAAGAAACAAGAATGTTAGATGGATGACATGAGAATGTGACGGCTACGGTTGTTTTGTTGTAGTTAAATCAATTAAAACTCGTGGAAATGGCGTGGGCATATTTCAACTCGTGGGAAGTGATTTCCTAAGAAGTTGCATTGCTGTTCCTCGTGGGCATATTTCATGGGGATTTGCAACTCGCAGTTTTGTCAATATTGTGATCTGGTAGTCCCCTTTGAAGGGCGAGAGATTGGTGAATCATTGAGTTATTCACAAGCTTGGAGCTTCATCTACTTTAAATTTTAAACTTAATATGATTGATAAATCATTTAACTCGTTTATTTAAATAAATTAAAATAGATCACTTCAGTTTAAGCTTGAAAGATCATGTACTTGGATTCATAAGTCTACTTGTTCAATAGACTCAAAAGTTTTATATATTATAATATTATATATATTGTATATAAGTTAAGAATATTTGACATAATTTTCTTTAAAAAAAAAGTGATGATGGTTATTTAAAAGCTTTTCTAGTTTTAATAATATATATATATTATTAAAATTCAAAAACTAATATCGGTATAATATAAATAAACATATAGTGCGTTATGAGATAATATATAATATATAATCTAATTTTTATTGATTATTCGTTAATTTGTTTATATATATATTTACTTTTATATATTTAGGCTCATAAATAAACTTAAGCTTAAGCTTAACTTGTTTTGAGCTCGTTTGGTTAGTCAACAATTTAATAGTAAGTTTTTCTTTGTTTTTTCCTATACATTTTTTTGGTAATATTGTTTATATACGTACGCTGGTGTATTTAAACACTTGTATAAAAGTAATAAAAGTTATTACCTACCAACTTTTTTACAATTTTTTGCAACAATGTGATTTCTAATAATATTACTAGAAAATCAAGTACCTTTTTATACTTAAAGTTAAGTCACCAATTGGTGTTTTGCCTCGAGTGTATGCTTCAACTATAATGTGTTTGGGGTAAACTTCGTTAATGTGAAATGAAGGTAGAAATGAGTGAAAAAGTTTCTATTTTCAACTTTTTTCTCTTTAATTTATTTTTTCTAAAATAATTAGGTAAAAATGAATAAAAAGGAGATATAGTTACAAATTTACCCTTTACAATAATATTCATCAAAATAAAATATGGGTGATTTTATCAAATGCTTTATTTATCTTCATCTCCTTTAAATAAATAAACCAAATAAATAAAGATTAATATTTATCTTCGTTTCCTTATAGAGGTGAGCGAGTAACTCTATTGTATAGAGCACCCATCAAACCTTACTCAATTGGGTGAGTAATTAAGACTATAAGGTAGATTCTGTATAGTTGTTTTTCAGAATTTGTTCTTATAAGGTAGGGTATGGTCGTACAGATAAGAAATCAAGGTATTATGTACTTACCTTAAAACCTATACTTTAAAGCATACAGAGTACGGGTTCAGGTTCTGAGATCCCCATACTGTAAGTAATCAAATAAAATTAATAAATAAATGATACCATTTTATCAAAATAAAGTAAAGCCCAACCTATCGAAAATCTTAAATTAAACACTTATTAGTCCCTTCCCTTCCATCACTACAAAAATAATTACTTATAGTAGGGGAAAATATTAGCAAATTAGGGCCTTTTTTCCCATGTAAGAGGTTCAATGGTAAAAAAGGTTTGCTAAAGTTATTTGCCACCATTGTTAATAGACCTTGATGGCAAACTTTTTTCACCAAAAAAATCGCTTGTGGTAAACTTATTTCGCTACTTACTATTTTTTAATTATTTTCCAAAACTACAAGTCATTTTTTAGAATTGTATAAATAACCAGTTTAATTGCCATTTAACCTATTATTATTATTATTATTATTATTATTATTATTATTATTATTATTATTATTATTATTACTATTATTATTATTATTAAACAACCATCGATATTTCTTTATTAATTAAATAATATATGTGATAATTTAATTAATAATTTATAATAATACTATAAACAATATAATGGAAATTGATGAGATAAAAAAATCTAACATCTAATATAATATAAAAATTGCCACAATTACAATGAAATTTAACTAAAGGCAACATAAGTAAGCTAAAAGTCACATGTAATCTAACTAAGCATTTCATAAGTAAACCAATACACATAGTTCAATTAAAAAAAAAGAAAGTTCAAAAATAAAAATAACATGGAAGATTAGTTCAACAAGAGGTAGAGTGTTTGAACCATAGACCATAATCGAAAGAAAAAGAGAGTTAAAAAAATACATTTTAAAATGAAGGCCTAATGGTTGGATTAGATTCAAACCTAAATGCCCTGTGCTCTCTACCTCAATCCATCATAATAGGTGAAATGTTGCAATTATTTAGCCTAAGTTGCATAGGTACCATAATAAACTATCCTTAACGCTATGGATTCATAAATTGATATGGAGATTAATTTTAGGAAGACGATCTACTAGAAGAATCTACCATAATAAACTATCCTTAATCTTGTGGGAAAGCATTAGGATTAGGTTGCTATAGTAACAAGCCACTTAATTAGTCCCTTAAAGATGATGCAGACCATGGATTAGGCAAGATAAGCTAAAACTGGGACTGTACAATAAGTATGCTAGATGTCTACGATAAAGATCCATACCATTCCTCATAGGTTGACATCGTACAGGAGGTAAGATCGGCCCACCATATCTTAATCCTTGATAGTAACTTGACTTATGGCCTAAGATCTTTGCCATATTGATGGCATCAAACTTAGGCTTACCCCACCCAACACACACACACACACAACCCCTCCCCCCCAATTTAAATTGATTTAAAAGATCTAAGAAAGCTAAATTGGACTTTCATAAGGTATTCTTACACAATCCCGTGTTGCATCAGGATGAACCCATTCACTTGCATTTCTCCCCTTTCTTCGCTTATGTTGTATGTGAAAGCTGCAACGTTTAAGGTTGTATTCTGAAAATTAAAATATAAAAGCAAATGTTAGATACTCCTAAGGTCAATTAACACTGCCATAAATAGTAAAAATACTCAACAATGTAATTTTACATTAAATATTCAACAAAACTAATGAATGAAGAAATATTACATAACAAAAATTTAGCAACGAGCGAAAGTAGGCATAAATCAAACATCAATATTAAAAAGATCTAAGATATATGATATTTAATTTAAACATAATTTTTTTCCATGATATATATGGAGCCTAGATGATAAGAGTACAAAATTTATTCCAAAACTCATTTCATTAATATTTACATGTTTTATTAGACATCCTTCATAGTTATCTTGCAAATAAAAATAAGAATCACTTATGATCTGATTTCATCATCGTAGGAGCAGCATCACATTCGCCGTTGCAAGATTAAACAATAAGTTAAAAATCTTCCTAGCATTTATGTTGTTGGCCAATATTATGATAATGATTTTAATGAAATAATCGTCTTGTTCCCTAAGAAAAGTTGAATTTATTTATTCTATATAGCAAGCATATAAAATCTAGGAAAAGTTAAGATCTCGGAAAGAAGCATCTTCTAATATTAGAAGAATCTACTTAAGGTCAACAACAAAATAAGTCATGAAAAAAAAAAATACTAACCTATCCGACAACAACATAGAACATAAATGTGGATACTTTATTGGAACAAGTAAAACCTTTACCTCTTTTGTTTTGCAGGATAGGAATGAGCGTACTCTAACTGTACGTGAATACTGCAATTTTTTTTTTTTTTTATTTAGGAATTCACTCTTTGACCATACTACAAATATAAAGTACAAATAATATTTGAAAAAAAAATATTAAAATTGACCAAAAACCCTAAGATGATAATTATTTCATTGTATCCTTACACGTTGATTGCTAAGCTTTTAATAAAAATAACAACAACTTCAATTCGATAACCCATCATGATATTAATAAAAACGTATCGTTATACCATCCCTTTTACTATGGAAATTCAAGTAAATTTGCTGGCAATTGAAGATTTATCTCTAAATATAAGCTTTTGTAAAGTAGGATAACAATTAAATATTAATAATTGCACCTCAAATTAATAATCTAAGGGTATGCAATAACTATGCAATCATTCACATTGTGTTTCGTATAATATAATTATAGATGTCTTAGTTAGAATAGTCACTGAGCTTAATAATAATTTAATGTATATATCATGGGATGTCTACCTTAATTAAACAGTGTTGTCTTAGATTTCCTTAAATCTAATATATCCAAGTCTAATACATTTTGAAGTGTCACATGTCAAAATCTAAAATTGCAACTAATTTAACCTTTTTACTTGAAACAAGGTGAAAATCAATTGAATTCGATACAACTATAAATAACTCCTAATAAGGTAGCTTAGATAAAATTTACCAATTACATGATAAAATTTTTACTAGAAATTCATCCACCGTAGAAAGTTACATTTTGTATTTAATACTCTTACCTTATAGTTTGGATTCTTGTTAAAGAAATCACAAAGTTATCTCCATTAATTCGCTCAGTATTCTGATCTAAGTGGTGGTGATTTTCGAGCAACCACTCCCTTACTCTCCTTCATTTCATAGTATTGTTGGAGATTCATTCGTACATCACTATAAGATTTGGAAAAAATTTTGTTCACATTCTTCTTCTACAACTTCCTTTTGTGCCATGAATTGACTTCAAACATAGACTACAAAATTAAATAATTAAATTATTCTAATATGAAAATTTTCTTCTCATGAAACATGGCGTTCAACAAAATATTAAAACAAAACTTACCATAACAATTTTGATAATTCTCAAGCATTCTTTCTTATCAATTGCTATCTAAGCCTTCTTGTTAGCATTCGGTACAGATAATGAGCTCTCATTGTGATGCCTTAATTGAAACTCTAAACATAACAAGTGTGGATAATCACCTGTTATCCCATTATACCCTCTCGAAATCCATAATTTTGGCTTTTTGCCCCATCTTCCTAATTATTTGCTCCATAGAAAAACCTCTATAAATCTTCCTTCACCTAGGGTCTTCACCTAGGGTCTTCACCATGTGTAAGACCATCATCTCTTGAACCATTATCTCCTATATCATCACCATCTTCTTCATTAGCAACATTACTCTCCTCATTAAAATTATTATCATCATCTCTATCACCTTCTCTGTCCTTGAAGCCCCAACTTTGCTCGGCTTGCATAAGTTGAGGTAAACTCGTAAGTGGAGATGCATAGAAACCATCTAAAACATTTAAGAAAATCAATTAAAGTAACAAAAATATGCATATATACAATAGATAGATTAACTAATCTACCCATTAAATAATCATTAATGTTTGAACTAAAACATAATCTCTATTTGAAGTACCCTACGACTGAATGTCCTATAGAGCTGCCTTAAGGAAGTCATCCATTCTGCATTGAAAATGTAAATTCATTAGCAATAATATTAAAATAGAAATTCAATCTCACTTAAAAACTATTTAACATAATAATAGCTACTACAATATAGATTATTCTCCATCGCGTTGATAAGAATCAATCTCATCAATGGGTTGAAAGCCACCATCTATGTTTTCTTCTGGAGTAAGTATATGTGCTAAGGTCCCAAGGTCTATGAAGATGCTTCATACTGGAGTTGACCAAGGTCTACTTATTTCTTGTTGAAGTGGCTTGTTACATATCAACTTGTTAGTAGTGGCATCATCATTAGAAGCTTTCCTCTCAAATAAGGTTGAATCAAATAGATGATGATGCTAAACCTTTTGTACTACTCTCCAATAACCTAAACACTTCTTTAGATCTCTTATATAGAAAACTTATCGACAATGCTCTGCAAGGATGTATGGATCATTATCATACTATGTGTGACTTGTGTTAATGGATAACATATCCCTATCAATGCTCTTGGGGATATTATGCTCCATATCATACCATTTGCATTTGAATAAGAATACGCAATAGTTCTCATGGTAGTTCACTTGCACTATTGTAGACAATGTCCCATAGAATGTAATAGAATTACAATTATGATTAGCTAAGATACATACTCCACTATTCTGTGTTTGAAGCCTTACCTCCTTAAACTCCATCATAAATTTGACCTTATTTACCACACAACCATTATAGAGGTGGACATGAGTTTCTAAATCCCAAGATAAAGCCTTTAAGTCATCAGATGTTTGTACGTTTGAACATTCCTTGAGCTCTAAAATCTACACCATAATACTAAACATCAAATGTTGATTCCCTTTGTATAAATACATAATTTATATAACCTATTTTCTCACTTTATATCCAAACCATAAGGGAAACTTCTATAGATACCAACTGGCTTATATTGTGAACATTGGGTACTTGTAATACTTGTTCAACAAAGTATGTCAAGTGTGAAAATTAATAAAATCTCAATTTTAGAATGTTACCTAACATATGGTAGCACCTCCTTACAGTTATTTGATATGGTGCAATAGATCTTGTTTATCTCATTATCAACACTAACATAATTGCATGCACTAATAAGACATACTGACATTTTGAATAGTCAAAGACCATTGCTTTGTACTAGGTCAAGCCCGTCCATTATCAGTAAGGCCTATCAATCCCAAACTCCATGTTTTTAAAGTACATCGAATAAAATAAAATACTCTCCTATGTTGTATATACGTTTATCATGGAACCCTTCAGTTTTGCCTTAATCCTAACATCACCTTTGAGTATGGCTACATACCTTTTTATTGGATGCATCCACTTGTATTAAATTAGATCACATATGCATGCCTCCTTAGGGAGGTGTATAGCAAGATGGATCATGATATCAAAGAAAGTAGGTGGAAAAATTGTCTCAAGCTTACATAAGGTAATGATAATGCTCTTTTTCATAGATTTTAATACAGCAACCCTTACCTCTTTCCCAATGAGTTCCTTGAAAAACCGTGATATCTGACATATTACTTCAAAAATTTGATTTCTTAGAAATCCATGGAGGACCGCCGGTAGAAAAGATATAAGGACTTAACAAAAAGGGATAAAGAAAAAGGAATCAGCAATTTGAGGATGCTACTAGGATGTAAAATATTCTAAGGTAATTGATGGCATATTGAAAAGAAAAAAACTTCTATTGTAAAATATACTTTTATGTTGCTGCCAACATTATTAATCCTTAGATAAACAACTTGATCACATGATAATCGTTGTTTGGAAAACTATAATTAAGTAGTAGTCAGACAAAACTATAGCAGCTTGCAGGTGAAAATGTTGCACCATAACCCTATTTTAAACCAATCCGATACTTTCAATAAGTATGTGAATACTTTTCAACTTCCTATTTCTCCCAAAAGTTTCTATGGAAAGCCCCACTAAGAAAAAAAAAAAAATTCACTAGTTAGAAAATATAGCATAGCTACATCATACGAACTATAACTCCATCCCAAAGGTAAAAACTTCAATGATGAAAGCTTTGAGAATGTTTCACAGCAAAAGATAACCATAAAGAAGTTCTTCAAAAGGTAATTGCAGTGAGATATTCTAACTTTATATACAAATATAACAATATCATTTCTCTAGCTAAATTTATGCCACTATCTATGTACTCACGGGATTATTCAAAAGGAAAATTGTTATATAGACCGGTCTTTTTTAAAAATCGAATCAAGCTTCTAACTATATGAGAAAATGAATCAATGCTCAATAAACAAGGTATTAAGATCAGATAAAAAATTTCATATTACGAAAGCCACAGCAGAGAAGAAAAATAGAGAATATGTGTGTAAAAATGGTTGTAACTATATTTACCATCAGTTATAGTCCTGTACTTAGTATTTATACACAGATAATTAATAGTCGTGGCTATACACGAATTGCTGCCCTATTCATGGATTGCTTTTGCTTCTATAATTTAAAACTCAATCCTTCTCTCATTGAATACGACATAAAATTAACAAATTCGATGGTTGCTTGCTCATGTAAATTAATACACTTAAATAAGGATTGAAGTGGCAATGGCATCGGCATCATTGATATTATGTAGTAGATGCCAGCAAAGTGAAAGTAGATCCCCTATCAACTACTCTGTCCACAAATTGTATTCTTCTCGGGTGACGAGCATGACTTGTACACTCGATTAAAAATGACAACAAACTTCGTTTCCCTCTTGGGGTAGAAAATCAATTGTGTACAACCTAAACAACAGTTAATATTCTTGAACTCTTAAGTACTGACAGAAATGTAGTGAAAAACAAAATCAGAACTCTGGTATGCAAACCGATGATTTTATAACTGGAGATGCAATTTAAAGTCTACCATCCACCATACGTAGTGAGCAGCACAATGGAATTCTGCTAAAAGTTCATGAAACAAGCCAAGCACAAGATGAAAATACATTAAAATGAATCAAACTGTCTCTAAAGTAGGTGAGAAGGACCTTTGTTGAAAATTCCCTATCCCTATGAAATATTTAAACTAATATTTGTACTTGCAGCGAGATAGTCTAAGTTGCTCCACTATTAAACGAACCATAGGCAACTTTGCCAAGTAGCAGTTTCCCATATTACTCTTCAATAAACACCAAAATAAGAACAATGAAAAAATATGTATTCTCGACATTCTCCAGAAGATTTTAGCCATCAAAGCTATGAATAATGCTGGTTCCCCACAGCACATTTTATATGAATGGTATACACTTTGTTTGAATGAAGTCTGAAGTCTTAATTGAATTCTCTCCAAACTCTCGGTAAGAATTGTTTGGATCCCATACAAGTGAAATTTTAACAGTATCTTAATTTACAGGACACAAGAAAACAGAAAAAAATATTTTGTATGGATTTTACATATGAGATTCAACCAAAAATGCTTTCTTGCACTTACATCTCCATATTCAATTGGACTCTTACGCATGAAATCTCAAAGGACTTTTATTGGATCGGAATCTTAACTGGACGCCTAGTTTTGTATTACCTTTTAAGCAAACACCAAACTCACGGTACTTTAAGGGTTCACTTAAACATCTTTTCTAAGTTCTAAACACTTAATTGGCAATTTGTTCAATTTTCCTCTACGATGTTGCCAATTACATCAAATATTCATAATTGAATTATATATTAGAAAGTTCAATTTCTTCCGAAGATTACATTTTTGAAATTGACTAAGTCCAAGTCAAGTGTAAGACTAAAACACTACCAAGCAAAGAGGTAAAATTGACTTTCCTCGCTCTTTCTCTTTACTACTGTGTAGTTCTAAATTTACCTAGCATTGTACAGTATAGTTCACACTTTACAAAAAACGACAAAATTAAATTTGTTAAGATATTAAGACAAATCTTTTCCTCATAAAGCCTAAAACATAAAAAATAAAGAAAGAAAGGAATCTCATGACCCACAAATAGAAACTTTATGTTATTCCAATTAAACTAAAAGAAAATGAGTCTAAAATATCGTGTGTTACTAAAATATTTATGCCTAAATTCTCTACACAAAATCTAGATATTATGGACCCACAAACAAATGTCTACAGAATCAACGAGGCTGACCCATACATACATAAAAAATCATCGTACGAGAGAGAGAGAGAGATTAGTCTTCCTTTGTCAATGAAGCTTGTATGAAAGGGATTATTGAGAGTCGTGTCCCGTTCTCCTTCTTGTTTTTTACCTTTAAGCCAAAACTGAACTTTGGTTTCTTCGATGGGTTTTAAGCGCACCCTTCTCCTTTTCCCATTTGTTTATTTTTCTTTCATTTGGCTAGCTTTTTTTCTTTTTTTTTTTCCATCTTTTCTACTCTTTGTTATGTCTATATTAATTAATATAATATTCTACGGTAAATTATTTCATATCTTTATATTTATTTGATTATGTATATATTAAACTATATTCCGTTTGGTCCAGTTTGCTTAGGCTTTTTTTTTTTTCCCTTAGCCTTAGCTATAGGTAATAAAACAAGAACTAAAATTTATTTTTACTTCAACTATATATCTTTTGGAAAATTTATAGTTAATAAATTATTTTGTTAATTTGATAATATATTTTTAATGCGAACCACTTTTTTTTTTTTTTTAACTTCTTCACCTTCCCATTAATCTTATAACTAATAGTTTGAGAATTTCCCGTTAATCTTATAACTAATAGTTTGAAAATTTTATGATTGTTATGATTAGGGGTACCAAAAAAACCAACCAAATCGAACCACACGAAACTGAAAAATGTGGTTTTTCTTGTAATTTAGCTTAGAAAATTCTTAATCCAAACATGGTTGGTTTGGAAGAACAAATTGAACTAATCCGTAAAACCGAATTAATTCATAAAATTGAACTAAATCGTTTTAAAAAAACTACAGTAATATTTTACTTCAACTAAAAAATATATTCTGTTATAATATGACACTTAAAAGAGTTTATTTACATTTATTAAAATGTATATGTATCAAACATTTAATTATCATAATGTACAAACAATATATGTACTTTTAACTCAAAGTTTGCACTATACGCTATTTCTATGAGTAAAAATTGGCTATTAACAAACATTTGAAAATTTTTAGTTATATAAATATTAATTTCATCAACCTTTATTATGTCAATACTTGTTAATTTTTAAATCAATTCAATACTTTTTTAATAAGTTTACATATTTCACAAATATTCTTTTCTAAAGTATAAGATATGGTTCAATTCGTAAACCAAACTGAAATTTATGGTTTGGAAAATTTCCTAACTTATGTATGGTTTAGTTCAAAACTATATAAAACCAAACTTTTTTTTTATGGTTTGGTTTAGTTTGGTTTAGAGGGAAAACTAAACCAAACCTCTAAACCAAATTAGTTCGGGCTTGCCCCTATATGTTGATAAGCTAGCTTAGGTAAGGGCCCTTAAGCCCAATTCGACTACCTATAGATATGAGTCGAGTTGTGGTCTAATCCAATCACTTTATTTAATTTAAACTCCAATATAACTCGAATCTCCTTAGCATTGCACTAGCTAAACTCCTTAAGCTTGGTTATGGTTTAACTCATACCATACTATACAATTTTGACATCAACTTAAAACAAATTAAATAAAGACGCCTAAGGTTTAGGCCCTCAAACCCAACTCAATTTATGAATTTAATGTTCAAATAAGACAAAAGCATGAAAAATTCAACCATTATTACATTTAGTAATTACTAACTTCCCTTACCCTTAGAAAAATAGGACATGGCTTGAATCGTAAACTACCACTTAAGAGTAGTATGACCTTATTCTTTATTAACATAAGAGAGGCCACTTGGTAAGCTTTCTACAACTCTTTTATACTCATCACTCCTTGACATCTTCTTTCTTCTGTCAACCAGTTGTTTTAACATGGGTATCGAAGTGGTTACGTAAGGCATTGTCCGACTCCTTACTTAGCCTCTCTTAGCTTCTTTTTATAAGTAATCTACTACAACCTAAAATTGAGGAACACAGTTTACTATCATTTTATAATAAATTGTTTGAGTATAGAGTACTTATATTATCTTAAGAGTTCCTTTAATGCTTCTTGACATTATTATTATTAATATTACTAATAACATGATGCCAATATTTGTTTAACTAAGGAAGATTGTATATGTATATATTTGTGTATATGTATGTGTATATATATTTATGACTTTATGATATATTTTTAGTTATCACTATTAATTTACTTATTTACTTTTAAGATTTCATCTTTATTGTGTTTATAATTATAGATTTAAATACATGATTTTATAAATATAACTAGAACATGCACAAATCCACTTATAAGATGGATTTGTAATTACTTTTATTGCTATTACTATATTCATAGTTATAGACTCATAATTGATTATGTCGACTTTGAGCAAACTTGATTTATCCCTTAAATTTGTTTATTTAGTTATTTCTATTAAATGTGGCTCAAAAAATTGTCAATCTCATTTCACTCAATTTTCTTCTAATCATTTATAGTGATTTTACAATTGCTAAATTATTCTTGTTATTTTTTTAAACCATTCAAGAGCTATTGATTGTTTCTTATGAAAATTTGTAGTACTATCATATATATAAAAGTATCATTATAAATCATAAGTAATTAGCTATGTAGTTATATAAACTTTAAATAATCGTAATGTGGTGCATATATGATAATATGAAATTAATATTTGTACTTGAAATGGTAGTTATACGTATTTGCATGGTATGGAACAATATAATCATAAAAGTTTACTAAAAGTTACTTTTAGCATTGATTATTCCATAGTCATAGGTAGTAAATTATTTTTGTAGAGAAATTTTGATAAGTAAATATACGTATATATTAATTACATTTTCAAATATATATATTTATATAATTTTTAATCTAGCTACTAACTTTTTTAGATGTGGGAAACTTCTTTTGTCAAAAGCCAATCCATCACTAGTTCTTGGCACCTAACTTTCCTGCCCTACTGCATGGTACAAGGGACAATGCAAATAGTAAATAAAACTTGCCGCTAACATATTAAATAAACCAAAAATAATAAACTCGTCGCATACATGAAGTTTGCCACAAAAGGTTCACTACAGTAGTCATATTTTTTAGTGGTTGTATGTTTTGTCTCTTTTATTGTATTATCATTTTATTTCTACTCTTTTCTCTTTTTATTAAATATGTGTCATTCAGTAAATTTTGTTTTCTATAATGAAATAGTTTCTTTATTTTATATTTGATAAAAGATTTGGTGTTATTATTAGATCGAAATCGGATTTTTTTAGAGTATAAAGATATTATATATCTAAAAAATATATATATTTTAGTTTGAATTTATATTTTATTCCATTTTCCATGTTGTCTTCATTTTTCCATAATTAATTGTTTGTTTTAGCACATCTATAATTATTTGATTTTATAATCTTGTAATTTTTTTATTCTCATTTTAATAGATTTCGCGTTAATCACGATATTTACCACTTTCATTTTTTAAACGGTAGACTCATTTCCTTAAATATCTATGCAATGTTATCATTACAAAATGAATATTTCATTTATACAAAGAATATTTTGTATAATGCTTTCATAAAATTTATCTATAATAATAATAGTTGAAGAATCATTTAAGGAAAAGAAAATTTGATCAAAAATATACCTTAACGTATTCCATTAATTAGTGTTATTTGAAAGATAATTGCTTTTGAAAAAAAAAAAAGGGTTAGATTTGTTTTATGTTTTGAAAAGAATAGTTATATTGAAATTTATAAGGGAAAAAAAATCTATAAATTCAAACCATTTCATAGTCCAATTCATATGAACATTATTATTCCTTAAAGACAACTACAGATTTAAATCCTTTTCCCTTATTAATCATTAAAAAGAGAGAGAAAAAAAGGAAAATTCATTTAAGTTTAGATGGTGAAAATAGATCTTACACTGGAATCAACATATTACATCGACAAGACATGGCGTTAGGGAACTAATTAAATTTTCATTCGTCATGTCACACATGGATTATGCGTAAAAAGAAAAAAGAAAACTAATGACATTACTAACATTATAAGTTTTTGGACAATTTGACATAACACTGATGATCCGTTTACAATTTTACATTATTACTATTACCGATGTTCTTTTTTTTTTTTTCCACCTTTTTTGCATTGAGGTGTAAACGTACATGACTTGAGTAAAATTTCCTTCTTTTTCCACTCAAGGATTTTCGCCATTTATGTTAAGGATTTCATGAAATTCTACTTTCTTTTTCTTTTAATTAAAGTTTCCATCCTCAAAGTGTAATTGTGTATTAGAAAGTGTTGGTCTACACTTAAAACAACTTTTAGTTTAAGTACCGAGTAAACGAAAATTTATAGAAAGTTAGAAAGTGTATTAGGAAGATTTTTCTTCAAATTTGTAGAAAGTCCCGAGTTTTGAAAATATTAAACTTACACATACATTGAAAAATCTTAGTACTGAAAAATTTATCGTCGAAATAATTCTAAGTTCTTTTACACTAGTTTATAATTGTCATTATCTATTGAAGTAAGTTAAGAAAACTCTAAAGTCAGATCATTAATCGACCTAAAAAATAATTACTAATATAATTTAGCCTATTTATTTATATTCAAATATAGGTCAATTACGTTTGTTGTACTTTACTTCATGAAGAGTTTTTATTTTCATTAATACAGGCACATGCACAACAAATAAGTAAATCAAACCATTTTGAAGTCAATCAAAATCCTTGTATTTAAATTATATGAATATTAATATCCAAATAGATTGGATCAAATTATAATCCTTGTTAGTTATAATATTATAATATTTAGGAAAAAAAAAATTTGTCAAGGCCTTTAAGACCTATATTAGTAGAATAAAGTAGGATCAATTCATTAAGACAAGCAAATGCTTTACAAATGGGTAAATTGAATATAATCAAGTGATACAAATATCAATATCCCAATGTAATGGATCAAATTCTATTCCCTTTTACATAGTAGTTATAATATTATAATGTTTGAAAAAAAAAAAAAAGAAGAAAAAACCATTTTCAAGTTAAGGCTTAGACCTATATTGCACAGCCACGTTTCTCCCGGTAGAACAAAATAGGATTGATCCTTCCTTTTCGCTTGCTTTAAGTAATGCAACATGGGCAAAATTGATCTTCCCATATTTCTTTCTCAGTTTACTGTTAAAGCACAGAATGTTGTGTGGGTATAGACCTTTTTGTTTTGCACCTAGACTTGGTGTTATGTTTTCGGTCTACGGATTTTTTTTTTTTTTCTTTTTGTTAGACTGTGTATGCTTGTTTTGTTTGTATAGTTAATATCATCTTTTATCACCCAAAAAAAAAAAAATGTAGCGCTATCTAAAAGAATTAAAAATTTATCCCATGCCAGCTAGTTTTAATTTAAAAGCAAAAGAAATGTGAACTGATATCCATATACTCATTCATTATTTCTTTCTAAAGTATAAGCTATATAGTCAATAAATTTTGAAAATTAAAATTTTCATAAAATTTCATTCATTTCTCGCAGCCATACGAACGGAAAAAGCTAAAAGGAATAACTGCATCTTTTAAAAAAAAAAGGGAGTCTTTCGGCACATATTGAAAGAAAAGGGAGCTGTCGGCACGAGAGATAAAAGATAAGGAGGTGTTTTGTGCAATTTACCCCAGATTTTTATCCAATAAGAGTTATCATCTTTGCCAAGAGCTTTTTACAGTATTAATACCAAAATTATCCCATCCTTCGCAATGCAATGCCCGATATTATTCTATGGAAACGAAAGGATTCATTTGCACAATATACCACATGGATGTTGAATAACATTACTGATATGCGGCAATTTATATAAAATAAAAAATACAATGGATCCATAGATTGGATTGGTAAGCAACCAGAAAACACAAATACTAATGCTCGTATCGGATCTTAAATACAGAGCACGTAGGATAACGCGGTCCAAGAATATCTGTTGGGCTCAATCGATGCTTTAATCAAAGGCCCAAAAAGCTTAAAACCTTGGAAAATTAAGGCCCAAACCATCCTGTCCAACACAACGAGTCCGCTTTCCCTATATTGCTATCCTACACCGACAACATCATCCTAGTACAACATAAACATAAACCCCATGTTCCTTACACCAAGACCTTATGCCTTTGCTTTCAAATGCTTTGCTCCACCATCATCTATCTCACTCATCTCCAAGATCCACATGGACGCTAAAATCTCACCTTCTTCTTCACCATCCGGAACTCTCTCAACTTCACTAAACTCTGTTTCTTCTCTGTCTCCACCTGCCGATAATGTGTTCGGGTCCATTTCCTTGCAAGAATGGCGAGGATGGGGTTGTGTGTCTCCTCTTCCTTCTTTGGTCCTTGAGGTCATTGAAGACTTGAAGCTTTTGGAGAGTAATATTGATGCCCAGATGACTTTCGGTGGCAATGGTGGTAAACTCCAGGTTTAACTTATTTATTTATTTGTGTTTTTTTTTTTTTTTTCTTCCGCCACCAGACCTCCCGCAAACCTTTGGTTTAGTTGACTTTTCGAGGCTGTGTCTGGTCTTTGTGGGCGATGATAAATATTAATAGGGGCGGTTGATGAGTGAGTGTCCAGATATCTGATTGTCCATTTCACGTAAATGCAAGCCTATGAAATGTGAAAAATTATGGTATTTGGTGTTCCTGACAGGCAACCTCTATCATTTTCCTTGTTACTTTAATCAAAGTTTTAATCTTTATGATCTATGTGGGATTAATAATACTGTATTTAGGAACATTTCTGTTATCTTAATTTGCCAAACAAAGTGTGACCCTGTATTGTGGCAACCATTTTCTTTTGCCTATCATGTCGCTGTCCATGTCAACGCTATGTACATACTGCGTTGTAGAAGATAGTTCAGGTAATTAATAAATCTAATGGTAGAAGCTAAGCTTAAGTAAGATAATTAAACTAAAAATGCAAAGATGCCTTTATTAGTTGTTCATTGCATGTGTTAGGATTGTAAACCACAGGAGGTGGACAGGAACATGCAATGGTACATGATAACTCAGGCTTGTATTGTTGTATGCTTGCATCTGAATAACGTGGCATATCAGATGTAATATCAAGATTTTGCTTATTGTAATGGTTATTTAGTATCTGCAATGATAATTTTACATGTAAAATATCAGGGAGAGTTCAAAGTTGAAGAAGATAAGAAGCACAGAGCTAAATATCAGGCATTAGATGACTCTGAAAAGAAATTTCGGTTCTTTTCTGCTCGTCAAATAGCATGCCGTTTACTTGGAAGCAGAGGTTATCTCTGCCAAAATGTACCGTACTTAATTTCTCGACATCATCTTGTTTGACATTGTTTTTATAAATGTCAAAAAGACATTGTCTCTGTATTCTCATGGGTTTTCTCCTTTGTTGGCTTTCATGCAGTGTTGGCTTCCCATGGACGATTGCATGTGTTCAAAAGTAAAGCCAAGTCCTCTCTGGGGTGGGATGCGCTTTTGGTTGTACATGCATCCAAAGGTCAGCCTATGGTCCGTCCTTGTTTATCTTCTTTATATATTCAACCTCATCTTACCGGGGTGTTATTCCCTTGAAGGATTTCTTGAGACAAAATAACACTGGAAAGTTGTTATGGCAAGTATTTGGGGTTCAATCAGCAACATTGTGTCTTTTTGGGATTGCTGAAGATGAAGATATGATGTGGAATTCTTTCATCCTTTCAGGTTTCCCTTCTTTTAAATTTTGAACTTAGAGCTAGAGCAACATATGATCCATTTCATAAACTTTATCTTACATGGGTAACTATTGTGAGAAGAATTACAATAAAACTTTATCTGTTGGTGTAAATCTGGTTATCTTTGACCAACTAGCGGAAACATTATCATATCTTCCGTGGAAGAATGAGATATTTCTGGTTGTTGCTTGGGAAAATTGTTATTGATGATGATTACTTACAATGAAAAAATAGAGAAAAAAACCGCTGTTGATCATGGGTTGTTAAATCGGCATTATTCATGCAGTGTTATTCTTTTATCATTATGAATTTGACCGGATGCACTTTTTTTTCCTAGAATAGCTAGAACTTATGAATTTACCATAATGCTAATGGCATATTTAGTACATTGATTTATATTTTTTTAAAATAAATTTCAGGAAAGAGTAAGGTTTGGTGCCTATATCCTAATAGGGATGCTGTGGAAACATCTGTGGAGGATATCTTTGCTCTTGGTTATTCTCAGCTGCATCAGGTGTGGATATCGTTCGTTTTGCATCGGTTTCAAGAGGGACAAGTCATCCTTGCATTTGTTGTAACTTCTAATGAGTCACAGCCAATAGCATATTGTCTCTGTAAATTTAAGCTTTAAGTCTACTGTCAGTTCTCATCTCTCGTCTTTCTAGGCTTCCATTGCAGAAAGGAATGACAATGAAGTTTTAAACTTTGTGTTAATTGATGGTACATGGAGTAACTCAGCTGCAATGTTCAGGCGTCTGAAGGTAATTCTTGACACCAAGACTTTACTTCACTGTTTTCCTGCTTATGATTGCCTATAATGACTTGTGCTATAGTACATTATAGCAGCTAGATTTTCATTTCCATCTGAGGCCATCCTCTTTATTAATAGTGCCAGGATAGGGAAATAGGATTTCTGCTTCCAATTAGGTGTTAGTCTCAAATGTTCTTGATATAGGAGCGAGCGAAGTTGGTTTGGGGAGAAGATGATATCCCTTCTTTATCACTAGCTACTGGTGCATCTGCCATGCATAAGCTAAGGTGAGATAATCAGAAGTACTACCTTTCTAACCTTATTTTCATTGCTAATGAATGCTTAGCTTTTTTTATGTAGGCCACAGCCATCCTGGGATCGAACTTGTACAGCAGCTGCTGCCATTGGCCTACTGTCTGAACTGCATTCTATCCCACAGTTTAGCTCTTGTGGTCTGGAAAAGCAGGCCGAAGCAGTAGAGGATGCCCTGCTGGTGTTATTAGAAGCATTGACAAATCGGCGTCTTCGGATGGGCAGGTCTATCGCCCGTAAAGTTAGACATAGCCATAATATCTGTTAGTTCCAAACCCCAACATGCGATTGATCACTGATATGTAGTGGTTTCTATTACGCTTACAAGGTGATTTCAATTTACTCGTACATGTCATCCATGAACTTGCTTTTGATTGTCACTGTTCAAACTTTATGGACAGAAATCTTAATCTATGTAGCTAAACAGAGACAGCATGAAAATCATGCATCAATTTATGTGAGTTGAGTTGATTCCGAGTTATGTTTTCTACTTTGGTGTCTTTGGAAGTTTCTAGCTTGTTGATTTGCTGATGTCAATTTGCTTTCCTTCAGGTGAAGACATCTTGCCCCACAGTACTCGAGTTTCCATGAGATGAGGATTAAATTTTTATCCAGCATTTTCAAACATAACTAACATTGGCAACTTCAATTTAGTTGTCTTTTAAACTCCAGATCCATGTGAAAATGTCTCCCACAATATGAAGTATGCTGTCGGTTTGTCTCAAATGGGCGACTGTCTTCCTGCACTATGTTCAATGAGTCAAGCTATATACCATTTCAGCCCCCATGCAAATGCCGCTTTTTGGAAAATATGCATTTGAAGTAACTTTCGAAATGCTACCTTATGGCCAAACATCGCTGAAATGTACGGATCATGCATTTGGTACTTGTTTATGCCCATTTTGGCTGTTAGCTTCATTTATATGATTCTCAAGGAGTAACCGGTCGGTCGGTCGGTCCTCCTTTAGGAAAATAACAATGCTCGATTCTTAGTTTTCTCGTCCTTCTATGAATTTTTAATAAAGGAAATTAAATTATATACAGTCAGCTTTCACCGGTGCATTTATTTGAGGAAATGGTTATTTCGTTTTTCCTTATTCCCAATTTTTCCAATTTCTATGAAAAGAAAGATTTTCACTGATCCCAATACATGTCCTTTTTGAGACTTATCAACTTATAATTGGTTTGCCATAATTAATCTAAAAAAAAATATACTAAATGCATTTAATTGCATAATAAAATAAAAATAGAAAAAGCAACAAGAAGGACAAAGCTATAAAAAAATCGTATGAATCTCAGCCACCTTAATTATCCCAATAAGGAAATAATAAATAATACATATCAAGGAGCAATAGTGAAGTCATATTTTTGTAAAGGCTAAAAACTACTGAGAGGTCAACTGACTTGAATAAAAGGGTAGGCAATTGTTGGAGGTGTATTTTTCCTTTAAGTAAATTGTTACCTGAGTTTGTGACGTGATTAGAATCCTTCCAGCCGAGTTTGAACCACGATCCAGGGACGCTAAGATTAGGGAAATTTGTAGTGATGGAAAAATCAAAGAAAAATGGACATTTTGGTTGCTTTTGTATATTAATTTGTAGGACAATGAAGTAATATTGAGAATTCAACATGTGAACAAGGTGTTTTGGGCAGGGACCTCTCAAACTCGATCAAATCCACCAAGTTTTACTTCTCTAGACCCGCCTCTATAGACCTTGAGCTTGATCCTATTGGTCTAGGCACATGAAGAATTGTAACGATCATAAACTATAAGATAAGGATAAAATAATCACATTGTAAATATTAGGGATACGTTAGATACGACAACTCCATTCTCCATTCTCTCACCAACTAATCTCTAACGGTTGGCTTCATTCTATTATAAATACTAGACATCTATCCAACAGTAACTCTCTTTAAAAACTCTGTATTATAAACCTGTACGCTTAGTATTCTATTTCACAAAAAGCCTATTGTTGACTTAGAAATCGAAGTAGCTATACCGGATAACCTTTCTCCATCCCTTTATTGTTCATTATTTTGTAGGCTCAATACAATTACTGGTAAGAACTGAGGAACGACATTTGGCATTGTCTATGGGAATGAAAAATTCCTATACCCGAAATCCTAAACATATAACTCACATTAAGCCTTTCTACATCATGTCTCAGCACGACGAGTAAGGAAATCAACACTTGTTGAACAACCAACGAAGGGGGCAACCAACCTTTCCCGAGAGCTGTGCTATAAGAATGCCTAGAGCATGCGGAGTACCTGATTAAGCAGTATGCTAAGCAGAATAGGGAGCTTCAAGCTTACCTGAACGAAAAAGAGCGCCGTAGTGAACAAACTCACCACCCCGAATAACACGCCCCAAAGTGGTAGAGTCGTAGCAGCCCCACCGTGTAAACCATTCTAAGATAGAAGTTGGTCTTACAACCGCTATCCTAGACTTGATTTACACAAGGCGTCCACGACTAACCTGCTTTGAAGTATTTGAAGTAAATAGTTTGTAATTTAAATAAATCATTTACCTAAAAAAGTGAGAAAATATATATATACACTTAAATTCAGTTATTAGAATTAACGTTTACAATATTTCACCATAATATATTTCCTAGTTATTACATTATTCAGAAATGAAAAATTCTAAAATAAAAGCTTAGATCTTAAAAATATATGTTTATTCTTCAAATGGTTTTCCTCACTTCTTAGGATTCAATAGTTACTAGCTTTAGAGTAATTTTATGCCGCTTCTTAACCAGCACCTGCACGACGTCTATAAGGATGTGAGTAACCATAGCTCAGTAACTTAGGATGGAGGACTTAAAACTATACCATAAACATAACAAGGTTATCAATCAATTTATTAGGTACAATGCATGTTCAAACAAATACCATTGCATGAGGTTGTCCGACCCATCGTGAGATCAAAAAAATTGCGCTCGCTCTAATCCAGGTTGAGGAGTTGCCATTAATGCAACAGCTCACAACCAAACTAAGGCTTGTGCAATGGAGACATCGCTCCTCCCGCGACTACCTTCAAACCATTGACTTTACCCTCGCTGCGACCTCCTCTCTTATCACTTAGTTCGACTAAGGATGAAGAAAGAACCATTATGCAATCCTGCGCTATCCCTTTCGAAAGGGTCGGTATTTGACCAGAGAATTCTAGGTTTCCCTTAATGAGTTGCCATGAAGATCCAATTATGATTACGGGTCGTACATTTGATTAAGTCCAGTTTAGGTTGATCAATCATTTTATACAAATCATACAATACAGGTTAGAACAACAAACAGAATCATAAGATCACTCATAATCAAGCACATGCACACAACTAACTATCTAACAAGCACACAACTAACTATCTAACAAGCACACAACTAACTATCTAACAAGCACAACCAAGCATAATCTCAAGCCACTAAAATATAGCAACGTATTAATCCCAACTTACTTGGACTCCTCCTTCACTCACTCGAGGTCTAACTCGCTCAGGTCATCGCCGATCATCCTTATAACACAATCGTGATTTCAGTTTTTTTTTTTTTATAACTATTATAGGTTCATTTTATCCTATAACGCTTATTGTGATCTTTTGTTTAGAGTTTAATATATCCAATTATCTAGGTTCTCAAATCTTTTACAATTACTCTAGGTTTGGGGTTAGGTTCGAGTTCAATTTCCGCATCGATTTCTAAATTAGGTTCTAGTTCGATTTTCTAAGTACTATTTTATACTCGAACTCTAGAAATTCATTTCAACTCATAATGTGAAATTAATTACATTATTTTCCGATATCCTAAATACTATCACTACCCTTAGTCAGTATTTTATTCCACTTGGTACACTTAAATTCGTATTAGTGTACCGAATTTACTCCTGATGTGAGAAATTTTTCCATTTTTCATATAATTATATAAATTTAATTTTTCTATCTAATTTATTATATATTTTTATTATTATCATAATATCAATTTTTATTTTAATATCTTCTATTTATTATATTTCTAATAATCGTGTATTATGTACTATTACTTATTATGTACATAATAAACATCTAATATTTTTATCACTCTAATTATCATCTCTCAACATCAATTATCATTTCAAAATATCTAAATTCATCATAAATCAGATTTTACACCTAATTACCCTAATTTATAAAATTAATTTAAAATTTACTATTTTTCCTTATTACTTATTTACTACATAATTAACCTAATAATTACATATAACACCTTAAATGCTACAAGTATCATAATTTATTATATTTCAACATCCTAAAGTTTATAATTATTCACTAAATCAGTAATTTACCATTTAATTACTTAATTAACTCTAAATTACCCATTTTATATCTCATTTTAAGGCCTAAAAATTATCTAAAAATTTAGAAAATTAATTCTTGAAAACGAGATTTATAGCAATGTTCTATATCATCTAAGTAGCCTATACAAAAATTTTTTGCTTAAAACTACACTCTTAAGGTCATTTATTTCTAAACCAAAACATACTCGATTTTGCATGATTTCTTAAGAACCATATATCACGGGACATATTTTAATCAAAATAATATTTTTCCTAAAAAATGCATACAAAAATATTCTAGAATAAAAAAATTCATAATTTTCTAAGAATATTTACTATTTTAAAAAAATTATACAAAATCGGGCTGGAAATCGAACTCACCGATTTGGGTGACTTCGGCCACTGTTGGTGGCCATGGGTGTGTTGGCCCATTTGGGCGCTACCACTACCATGTTGTGGTGATGGCTATCCACTCCCAACTACTCGTCGGGTCTGAGTTATCTTTACGAGCCTTAACTGCATAATTTTCTTATTTTTTTTGCCCAAATTTTTTCTTTTAATTTTGATACTCCTAATTTTTCTCTCATTCCTAACTATCCAAATGAGCTTTGTGATTTTTTTTCCTATTTATAGAGTTTTATAGTAATTAATGTGCATTAAATTGGACAAGATATTGCTCAAATCCCTTAATTTTTAGCTTTTGTGTTAATCTAATTTAATTAATTAATTTTTTTCTTATTTTCTCCAGCCACCACGACCCAATTCTGGATCATTCCTTATTTTTTCTGATTTTTATTTATTTTTTTTAATTAATTATGAATTTTGTTTAATTATTTAGTATTATTTTAGCACATTATGCGTATTTTAAGTAATTACGCGTATTTCTACATACATGTAAATTCATACATAGTATAAATAAATATTCTTAAATATTGTTTAGGTTATTTTATGATTTTTAGTATACATAATTTATCTCTAGTGATTCGTTAATTATCGAAATGTATTTTATGTATTTTCGATAAATAACGAGTTATATACTTAAAATTTTGAATTTTTATATTCTTTTATTTTATTACTTATTTTCTTAAATTCAAACTTACGGGATCATTTTACTAATATATCTATCTTTATTTATAATTTAGGCTCTATTGGATCTTTCAGCCGATCGAAACCCCAAATGACTGGTTATGGTGCTTACACCGAAGCTTTAGATACCCGCATTGGGTGGGACAACATCCAGCAGCAGTTGCAGAATGAAAGGAATTGGCAACTTGATTCTCCGCTGCAACAACCAGTAGGGTCTGCGATTACCCACGACTGAGCTTTAGCTAGCAATGAGCAGGAAGCCGACTCGTAGGGAGTTCAGGCTCATTCGGTTGCATAATGAGCTCACTCGGCGAACAACGCTGACCTAAATGAGCTTTGTGCAATAGTAAGGTGGCTCTCCGAGTAGCAAGGGAGTAAGGTTGCTACTGACATTGAGTTGGTCACTAGTGATAAGATCCTTTTCACCAGGGGTATCCAAAACGAAGTACTGCCCCCCAACGTCAAACTTTTGTGCTTGAACTAGTATGATGACACAGGTGACCCTAATGATAATCTCTTCTACTTCTGCACCCTCATGAACCTTCACAGTCATGGAGATGACATACCATGTAAAGCCTTCTCAGGCAAGCTAAGGAAGGCAATATGAACGTCGTTTAACCACCTTTAAGACAATCGATCAGCTTCTTTAATGAGCTGGCCAGGAAGTTCAGTCTCTATTTTAAGGCTGGTAAGCCCTTGTCTAAGCATACATCGTCCTTGTACCTGGTAAGGCAGGGTGAGGGTGAGTCCCTATGCAATTATGTAGCCCGGTTCAATAACGCTATAATCAAGATCCCTTAGCTAAACGAGGGAGATGCTATCCATGCCGGACAACTCGGCATGAGACCCTTGGGAGATTTCTTTTTATCGCTTGTGAAGAGCAAGCCAAAAACCTTGGTTGGCTTCTGAAACAAATCCTGAAAGTACCTCGACCAGGAAAATAACATTTACGCCAGGCACGATGCCGACTAAGGAAAGTCAAGCAAGAAGTAGGATAAAGAGAAATTGTCCATCAAACATTGCCTCGGTAGAAGGATGTTAACCAGGCTAGAAGGGGAAAGCTCTGGGAAGAAGAAACACCAAGCAAAGTGCGACCCTCTCCCCCCTCCCATTTACAACCAGTACATACCTTTGAATAGACCCATAGCCCAGATTTATTCAGAAGCGAAGTATTGAAACATACTGTAGAGGTTGCAAAAAATGCGATGAAACCCCAGTTGTCGGAACTTCGACAAATATTGTCATTTCCACGATGATTATAGCCATACAACTTAATAGTGCTTCCGGTCGAAGAATACCGTCGAATATGCTTTTCAATGCGGCTTCTTCAATGAATACGTAGCACATCGGTAGAACGATGATCATTTCGATGATGATACCGATAGGGCACTTCGGAAGCGACAAACCAAAGATACCCAAGCAAAGCAGAATAACGACTACCGTAATGATAGCGGCCCCAATGGCATCATAAATGTAATTATGGGAGGCCCACACTGTAGGAGTCGGCCGAGCACTTATAGCTTAGTTAACGCCCATTAAGAGATGTTGGCAGTTAGGGAGAAGAGATAGAAGTTGGACACTTCCATCTCCTTTTCCGATGCCCACCTTGAAGGGGTTGACACTCCCTACTAAGAGACCTTGGTGATTGGGGCAACAATCTTAAAATTTAAGGTCCTCAAGATCATGGTGGACACTGGCAGCTTTACTGACATACTCTTCCTCCATACATATGACAGGATGAGGAAGAAACTACCAATAAAAATGAAGCTATATCACCACAATTTGATCAGCTTCAATGGTAGCACAGTCAAAGACAAGGGCATTGTCATACTAAACATGGAACTTGGTGATGACGACCAAGTGGCACAATGACCTGTGGAGTTTGTTGTGATTGATTGTCCTTTCCTTTATAGTGTACTCTTAGGAAGACTAAGCCTAAATGCATTTGGGATGATCACATCCTCCTTGCATCTGAAGGCCAAATTCCTAATGCCTACGAGGTGGGAGTGTGCAATCAGAAGCTCTCGCAAGAGCTATATATCAGGGCAGCCAAAGGAGATGATGTCTTTGCCTTAGAGATGGGCCTGCAGGAGAGACCAACTAAGAAGGGCGAACCCGGAGAAAAAAACCAAAGGTGACTCTCCTGACCAAATAAAGCAAGTCGGGATTAGGACCTCTGCCAAAGTGAAGGATGAAATCATTGCCCTCCTGCGAACAAATTCAAATAGGTTCGCCTGATCGATGTCCGACACGCTTGAAATTTCCCCTGGCTTGGTAACACATAGCCTCAACATTGACACTACAGTGCAACCTGTCAAACAAAAAAAAAAAAAAAAAAAACAAAAAAAAAGGCATTTCGCCCTAGAATGGCAGGCTATAATTGAAGAGGAAGTGCAGAAGCTGCTTAAGGCCAGCTTCGTAAGGGAGGAAAAGTACCTAACATAGTTAGCAAATGTGGTACTAATGAAAAAGAAGAATAGGAAGTGGCGCATGTATGCCGATTATACTGACCTCAATAAATCTTGTCCTAAAAATTGTTTCCCCCTCCTCAGAATCGACCAACTTGTCGATTACATGCCATTACATGCCCTATTAAGCTTTAGGGACGCCTTCTCGAAAATGGACTCAAAGGATAAGGTCCATACCTTCTTTATCATCGACTACGGCACATACTACTACATTGCAATGCCATTTAGACTGAAAAACGTCGAGGCCACATATTAGCGGATGGTGACGAAATTGTTCAAGCATTAGATCAGGGCGCAATATGGAGGTGTATGTCGATGACATGATTGTCAAGAGCCTGAAGTCATTCAATCATGTCAAGGATCTCTAGGAAGCCTTCGATCGAATGTGTACGCATGATATGCAGCTGAACCCCTAGAGTGCACCTTCGGCATCAGCTCTAGCAAGTTCCTCGAATTTCTAGTCACCCAGAGAGGTATCGAGGCTAACTTCAAGAAGATCACGGCCTTCAGGGAATGAAGCCCCCAATATCAGTCCAAGACATACAAAATCTCACTAGCATGGTGGTTGCCCTAAGTAGATTCATTTTGAAGAGCATTGATAGATGCGCTGAGTTCTTCTAAATCCTCAAAAAACCCAAGGGTTTTGAATGGGCTTTGGAGTGCACTGCTGCCTTTCAGTAGCTCCATGACTTCCTCGCTTATCCATCGGTCCTCTCCAAGTCTATCTAAGGGGAGGATCTATTTTTGCACTTGGTTGTTAGTGATCGAGCTCTCTCCTCTGTTTTGGTCAAAACAGACGGAAGAAAACATAGGCCAGTTTATTGCGTCAACTACATACTTCATAGGCTTGAGGTTAGGTACACCCGGGCAAAAAAAATTTTGGTTGGTCATCACCATTATTGCCAGACAACTAAGGTCTTGCTTACAGGCGCACCAAGTGATTGTACTCATGAACCAACCACTGCGCATCGTGCTATAGAAACCTAATGCATCTAAATAGATGATGAAGCATGCAATGGAACTGAGCTTATATAGCCATGAACAGCCTATAAGGCATAGGTCCTAGCCAACTTCGTGGTAGAATATACTGAAGAAGAAACATCGCTGGACGATGAAAAATCGATATGGACTCTCTATGTCGATGGATCATCTACCACTAAAGGTGAAGGTGTGGGCCTTATGCAGACCAGCCTACATAAGGTCACCATTTGTTATGCCCTCAAGTTTGGGTTCGATTCCGGTAACAATGAATCCGAATACGAGGCGGTTATCCCCAGCTTGATGTTAGCCAAGGAGATCAGGGCCGAGTAGCTGTGGATATTCTCAGACTCTATGCTTGTTGTATAGCAAGTCTAGGGTAAATATGAGGCTAGGGATAGCACCATGGCCAAGTACTGAGAGAATTTGTGAGGGCTCCTAGCGGACTTTCTCTCTTGGGACATTGAGAAAATCCGTTGAATGGAAAATTCAATAGCCAAATGGCTATCCAAGTTGGCCTCTAATGGCATATGGAAGCCCAAGATGAAGGACAGCATGATCTTCATAGAGTACCTGCCAGAAAGAAGCATAGCTCCAAGCTTGATTGAAATTCTGGAACTGACTACGGTGGCACCAGATCTGAGTTGGATATATCCCATCCAGAGCTACTTGTAGGAGGGAATGTTGCCAAGGGACAAGAGGGATTTGAAGAAGTTTCGATACCACATTACCAATTATACACTAATTGATGGTATCCTATACCGTAGGGGAATCAGCCTCCCTCTACTCTAGTGTCTTTAAGAAATGGAAGGGTTACACGTCATTGAAGATTTGCACATCAAAGTGTGCAGCAATCATATCTAGTCCCAAGCCTTATACCTTCGGGCATTACGGTTCGGATATTATTAGCCAACCATGAGGCAAGATGCAAAGGTCGTAGCCTAGAAGTACCTATAGTGCCAGAAGCATGCCCCAATCAGTCACATACCAGCACCGCATTCCAACCCTTGACGTGGAGGTTGGCATGGCTGTTTGCCCAATAGGGGATTGATATCCTCGGTACCTTCCCAAAAGCATCAGGAGGATGGTAGTTCATAATTTTCATCGTAAACTACTTCATGAAGTGGGTAGAGGCTGAAGCCTTGGCTAAAATCACAAAGAGGAGTTTACAGTCATTTGTTAGAAACAACATTCTCTCCTAGTTAGTAATCCCCCATGCACTGATCATGGACAATGGCAGACAATTTGACAACCCTAAATTCAAGGACTTCTATGATAAGCACCACATCGCTACATACTTTACCTCGGTTTCCCACCTCTAATCGAATGGACAGGTAGAGGTGACTAATCGGATCATTTTAGATAGCTTTAAGGAGCACATCGACCAAGCTCATGACGTTTGGGCCGATGAGCTGCCTAATATCTTGTAGGGGTACAGCTTTCGATACGAAAGCTAAATGGAAGGGACCTCCAATCGAATGGACAAGTGGAGGTGACCAATTAGATCATTTTAGATAGCCTTAAGAAGCACATAAACCAATCTCATGATGCTTGGGCCGATGAGCTGCCTAATATCTTGTAGGGATATAAGATTACGTACCACACTTCGACAAGTGAAACCCCCTTCCATTTAGCTTTCATGTCAAAAGCTATCTTCTTTATTGAACTTAAACTCTCTAATGTTCGAACTCAAAATTTCGATGCCACCTTAAATGACTCATTGCTTCAGGCAAGCATCGACATAATTGAGGAAATTAAAGACCTCGCTGTTGCTCAAGTTATTGCATACCAATATCGGGCCACCCGGTATTATGATTAGAAGGTTCGACATAAAGAATTTAAGGTCAACGACCTAGGGTGCCAAAAATTAGAGGCCACTGGTTTACAAGAAGGCTAGGGCAAGCTGGCCCCTAATTGGGAAGACCCAGTTAGAGTCAAGGAGAAACTAGGCAATGGAGCATACAGGCTAGAAAGATTAGACGGCAAGCTTATCCTTCGTACGTAAAACACTAACAATCTACGCCTTTACTTTGATTAAAATTTCATTATGTACAGTTTTATTTTCAATTTGAGTCAAAACAAAAAGTTCTCAATTGATTGCGTACTTCTCTCTCTCTCCTTTTGTTTCAATCGCCTTGCCAGCCTTTCAAAAAGGCACATGAATAGTTACTCGAGTAGGTTGGAACACCACTGACCTAAACCCCTTAAGATAACCTCAGTAAAGGAAACACTCCTTGCATAGAGGAACTCCCATGAATTGGGCAAGTTAGAAAGCCATCAACCTGACCCCCTTAAGGTAACCTTGGCAAGGGGAAACACCCTTTGCTCAAAGGAACTCCTACGAATCAGGCGGATCAGAACGTTACCAACCTAACCCTCTTAGGGTAACCTCAACAAAGGGAAACACCCCTTGTATAGAGGAACTCCCATGTATCGGACAGGACAAAATGCTACTAACTTAACCCCTTAGGGTAATTTTAGCAAAGGGAAATACCCTTTGCATAAAGGAACTCCTCCAACAAAACCTTAACTAAGGGTCCCCAAAACATACTGAAAGAATAGCAAGAAACTCCATTTATTTATTGTACACCTTTATTTACAAAGTAAAGTTTGGCATCCCAGCCTTAACTACAAAAAAAAAAAAGGAAAAACAAGTTACAGAACCCCGCTACCGCTTAGGATCAGTTAGCTTGGGTAACTCTGAAAAATCTAAGGCATCAATCTGCTCCAAGCGTTGATCTATAGGCACTTCTGTTAACAAGCCTAGAGTCACAAAGGAGTATGAAACATGTAAATCAGGAGTGGTAGGATACCTCATGGGCAAATCTTCCTTAGGGATAGCTTATGAGGCACCCTCTTACTGAGTTGCCAAAGTAGGGCTAGATGTAGAAGCGCCCTACCCTAGCACTAGAGGATGTGCTTGCATCTTTGATGGCTGCCTAAGCGGACTCCCCCTGCACTAGGGCTTCTCTCTTCTAGTTGAATGTGGGGGAATCCAAAAAATCGAGGAAGCTCAAGTTCAGATCTAGATAATGGGAGAGGATTTCTCTCCCGGTGAAGCGGGTAGAATCAGTATACAGGTCCTTTAACTCCTCTAGCTACTCCTCAGTGGCCCTATAGTTGGCGACCGCCTTCCTTACGGCAACATCACTGAGGACCTCCTCACTCTCTATCTTAGAGATGATCTCTTCCATCTCCAAAACCTTACCCTAAAGCTCCTTGACTTGTTGCTCCAGAATGGCCTTCAAGCTAACTAGCTCAAGTGACATAGCCTTAATGCCCTTACACTCGAATGCCTTCATCGCCAGCTCTGCTTTTAGCTTGGTTACAGAAGCCTTCAGTTTGGCATTTTCTTTTTCGCTTTAGGCCCTAGTTGTACCCTCCTCCTCCAGTCGTTACGAAAGATGAGCCTTCATCTTCTGCCCGTTCTCCAGACAAGCCTTCAGTTCCGTGACCTTCTAGGCATCCCTTTCTATTTTACCCCTCTCCTACTCTACATGCTTGAGCCTCACCTGAAGCCCTACCACTTGCACAATAGAGCGGCGGAGGCGCTTGTTAGTTTAAGCAAATTTTCTCAAGTACCCCCTGTTAGAAGTCTCTGCCTCTAGCATGCACTTCTTCTGTTGATGTAACTCTTCCCGTAATCTAGTTACCTCTTTTTAAGTGGCATGGGACTTGCTCAGCTTGAGAGCACGTAGCCATGGAACTGATGAAAGTAGAACACATAAGTTAGTACTAGACACTAAAATACAACACCACAATAGCATGGAAGACCTACTTACTGCATTAGGGCACTCAAGTGGCCTGTAGTTTATATGGGATCGCCCGTAGCCTCTTGGGAGATCCTTTCCAACATAGCACAGTCATTAGGGGTGTAAGACCCCATTGAAGCTTGGTAATTGATAGTCCGGTGCCGCAGCATTGAGTTGCTAGCACAGACTTCCCATTTCAGCTGCAAGATCTTTCCCCAGGCCCTCTTCTTCTCCATCTTAAGAACCTCCCTCTTCAGTACCTCATACAAAGAAGTGTATGGTGCTTTTATGAATGAGTCTAGCCCTAGCCCCATCTTTCGAAAGTTGTTGAGGACATCCAAAAACTCATCCCTAATGAAATCTACGCTCTAGAAGGGATGAGCCAAGGGTTACTCATTCCATCTCCCCTTAGCCAAAGGTTCCTTTGCCAGGGGCTTCTGCCTCTTTATCCTTAGACCTGGCTCTCTGAGTGCCCCGAGATCCTTACACTTATTGCCCACAGCTATAGGTAGGATGACTATCTCCTCAGTTCCTCTCTCAATTGCCTTCAAAGGGGAAAGCAATAGCAAGAATAGGCAGAGGTGATACGACTGTTGGTTCATCTTGGATGACGAGGGGAATCCCTTAAGGAATAGACTTTGGTTGTGACTTGTTGGTCTCTCTGAGCCCCAGCTTCGGCTTTGTTGCCTTCCCTATTAGTCAACCTACCTTTGATTACACCTAGCGTTAGCTCATCAGATTGTCTACAAATGGACGAGACGCCCTCGGAGCCAAGCTCTTACCTATAGGAAGACTAATCTAAAGGTTAGAAAAAGAAAACAAGGACAAATCAAAGGAAACTACCACTACCATTGGTAAAACACCGCTGTGAACAGCACGACCAAGGAAGTCCTCTTATCCTACAAGCATCGGATGAAGCACCCTGGCATTAGCATAATAACTAGGCACGTAGGGATGAACCAGTACCATCAACCCACTTCTTTACCACAGCTTTCTTCATGTTGGGGATGAGCTCGGAGATTGAGCACCGGAAATACCTTTCTACGGTCACCACTGCGTTGATCTCCTAACCACCTCTCAACTCTATAAAGGCTAAGATCTCCTAGATGGCCTCGGCATCGCTTGGCTTAAGCCTCTTCTCACCTCCAATTCGAACCATTCTGGTCCACTAGGTTTAAAAGGCGGCCTCTTCGGGCAGCTTTACCACCATGTATTCATCTTGCGAGCCTTTGACCAAGTCAATAAGACTGTAGAATAATTTCTTTCCCAAGCATGGTTAAAGTTAAGGCTACCCCCCAACACTCTTCCACATGTAGAAGTGGCAGAAGAGCTCGAGAGTAGCCCTTATCACCATGTATTTGCAAAGCACCTGGAATGCCTTCAACAACCTCCACCCATTTGGAAGGATTTGTGACGAGCTACAGAGATGATAGTCGAAAAACTCCTTCTCAAAATGACTTATAGGGAGGCACTACCCAAACTCCAGGAACTTCTTGAAAATCGCGAAGTACCTCCCCGATGGCAAGGCTACCCATTCGTCCCTGCAAGATAACCTAATATGCCACCCGAGTATCGTCCCCACGAGAAACTTGCTAAGTTCCAATTAAGGGCAGAATCCTTACTTTTGCTTTTACGGCCATCAAACCCCTTCCCTATACCAGGAGCATCGAATAAATCCTTGGTAGGGGGTAAGGGAATATCTGCGTACAAGTCTTTAGGGATGGCATTGATGATTCTAGCCCTATCCAATGCTTCTATGGCCATCCTTGTAGGTTGGTCAAGTTGTGCTAGTGAGATACTTTGCCCTCCTACGCCCGAAGAGGATTACTCCTTGTAAAGTTTGAATTGGAGGTAAGTTCCAGCGAAGAAGAGTTAGCCTCACCCTTGTTGGTAACATGATTGTAATTTACGAAAAGAAAAATTGAAGCTTCTGAAGAAGGTTTGAAAGTTTGAACACGAGTACAAAAATTATGACAATTGAGTGAGAAGATTGCAAAAAAAACATTCTCTCTTTGCAATCCTCTTATTTATAGGAAAACCGCCTAAGAAGCCGTACAGGCGATTATGGGGATATGTATAAACACGAAACTCCTAAAATGTTGCCTATTAGGCATATAGAAAGCATCTCAATCAGACGGCTACCTTTATTTAGGACGAAAAGCATGTAGCTGTATGCCCATCTGCTGGAACATGACACCTATCACATCATATTTAATGCACAGAATATAAGTAGGCAAAAGTTTCATTTTGAAAGTCCTTTTAACAGGAAGCTTCTTCAAAGCCCATCCGATCTACACTTGGTCGACGTTACGAAGACATGATGTACCTATGCCTGCTTGGTCTCTATCAGGCCCTGTTTAAGTAAACTTGTCTGTAGCATTAAAGTACCTTAACACCCCTACCCACCTAGTCTCGAACACTTTTAGACCAGCAGACCACTGCTTAGGACAACTTGCCACTTCAAGCCTTCTCACCTTAGATCATCAATTACTTCGGATCTACAAGCTTATCACATTGGTATCATGGCATTAGATTGAACTTCGTAGAGTTGGATTGATCATGTCTAAGTGGCTTATGTATTCCTTCTCCCTACCTCTTCCTTGGCAATGAGACTACGGGGGGACAAGTGTTGATAAGAGACTTTAGGTAGGGACCTTTCAGGCTCGACCGAATTTGTCAAGCCTTGCCTTCGTAGGCCTTGGGCTTGGCCCTTAGTGGTCCAGGCCCATGAAGTACTATAACGGTCATAAATTATAATATAAGGATAAAACAGCCATGTCCTAAATATTAGGGACACGATAGCTCCACTTTCCCACACTTGCAGGAGAAGATCTCTCCCTCTAACAAATCTCCAATAGCCGGCTCCACTCCATTATAAATACTAGACATCTACTCAACGGTAACCTTCTCTAGAAACTCTGCATTCTAAGCCTGTGCACTTAGTATTCTATTCCACAAAAAGCCTATTACTGACTTACGCATTAGAGTAGCTACCCCAGATAACCCCGCGATGTCCGTTCACTGTTCATTGTTTTGCAGGCCCAGTATGCAAAAACCTTAATCAACTACTGGTGAAAATCGAGGAACAACACAATCAATTAAATATGACTCATCAATCCATAGGAATTGAACTTGGTTGTTTAAATCTATGGATTGACATAACTCAAGAGTTCTTAGAAATAATTGTAATGTTTGGCACAATTGCATAGAGATTAGATGAGAACAACATTCACCATAATACTAACAACATGTTTAGTTTGCTGAATATAATAAGAAGGGAATGGAATTGATATTACATGAGGAATGGAATTGAGGTGTAATTGAATGTGAATTACTAATATAGTGTTTACATGAGTATAATAGGATCAACATTACCTCGTTTACTTGGCAAAATTCAATTAGGAATAAGAAAAGAATAGAATGTGAAATGCCTAAACTACCTCCAAGTAAACTTAGGTGAAAAAGAAAAAGAAAAAAGAAAAAAAAACACAAATCCTTAGACAAGTCGTATCAATTTGCAAAGATTTTCATTTTTCCGTTTCAATGAGGGTAAGAGAGGAACAAAAAGGTAGCAATAAGGAAGGAATCCCCATTCTGTACTTTTTTTTTTATAGAAACCCAATGTAACCTATTGAGGGAATTGGAATTCAGGTTAAATTGTGATTACTATTGCAAGAAGCTAATTAAATAAAGGAAAAAGATGTCTATGACATAACAACCTTGGAATGTGCATTCCATTTGACCTATGTGAACATAATGTAATAAAAGATCTATAAGCGCTAAGAATTGAGAGGATAAACCTTCAATCATATGTTTAAAAATGGAGCTTTGTGTCTACAAAGGAAAACTATCATTTAATGGTCTTAAAGCATATAAGTTGTAAAATAGTCCCAAAATATATATATATATATATATATAATAAGGACTTCATCCTAGTTGGAAAGAGGCTACCGAATGGTAGGTTTTTGTTGTATAAATGTTAGCATGAGGCATTCTTTTTTGGGTAAGGAGCATAAGGTGTTCTTTAGTTAGTGCACTATTGGATGCTATTTAAATGTGAGTTCTACTGTAGGGACAATAACTTCTATTTTATGGTAGAGCAAAATTTTGCACTTTGAGCTCAAAATTCCATCGTTAAAATAAGGGGAAATAGTTGTTATTCTTAGCTTGACTTTGTCCATTATCTTGGTGTTTGGGTTGATGTTCAAGGCTTAGATCATGATTACATCATATCCTCTCCCTTAAAGATGATTCAATTAATAATGAATGAAGTTGCCTTCAATTCCTTTCAGATGAAAGATAAACATACAATAAACAAATATAAATATATAACACTAGCTCAATTTGAACAAAGCTACAACCAATAGTCTAAGTTCCTTCCTCTCATCATGCATTTTATTAACTAAACTCATTAGAGCACAAAAATCATGATACAATAGTAATGGTGCAACATTAAAGGTGACACTCATGACGTATGGTAGTTGGACTTATGGAGGCCTTGCAAATGAGACTATAATCACATTGAGTGCATCGAGTTGGCTCTCATTCTTTGATGTCATGACAAAAGATTCATTAAATATTTGTTCCTAAGGTTTCTGGAGTTCAATCTTTTAGTTAACAACAAGCTTCTACTTCGTTACTCTATTAATTTTGTTAGACTTCGTTATTTTCATGTTCAATTTCTTCTGCTATCTCATTTAGGCACTTTCATTAAGTGATTTTCCATATATATTGTTTTCTGATTTCGATTCTATAGATTCTATGCCTACCTCATCAACTTATAATGTTACCTCCCTCCTCATCATAGGCTTTAACTATGACATTGATGTTAGTTAGATACTCTATGTCTTAACTTAACTCTTCATTCCTAGCATTACTTCCTCCATCAATCTTTTTCTCATTTCCACTCCTCTATCTACATAAAATACCTTATTTAAAAGGAGTAATTGATGCATTGAGAATACATTTTCCATTTTCTATCACGATTTGAAATGCTAATTGAATGAAATTATCAAGAGAATCAAGGTTGTGACTCCATTACATTAGAAATTACTACCTTTACATACTACATGCTGGACGAAGGATTGAATACAAGTGCAAATCAGTGTTGTACGGTATAATTAAAGATCAAATATTTTGTACATTTAGGGTATAAAACAATAAAAAGGGAATTATTCTTGAATTTTAATCTATTTATGAGAACAGGAAAATAAAAAGGAGATATGGATGAATATCGAATTAGATATGATACACTAATTCAATAGGCAAATTGGCTTTGATCAAATCTCAAAATTGATATAAATCACAAATCTAAAAGTTAATCGAGGGAACTTAAATTATTTAACCAATATTACTCATAGAATGAATAAAATGAAAAGAAGGTGGTTGGTACAATCTATAGCGTAGATTGAACAGATAAAAGAATTCTCATGAGAAATCCATCTCATTCAATAAAAGGGTTTCATATTGACATAAGATTGACTAAATTCTCCTATGAAAGATACAATTGAATATCTTTAATTACTATTATATAGAGAACCTTAATCTAATGATAAACCTATAATTAAAATAATCCTTAAATAAAGATAAATAAATAAATTGTAAAAATATAATCATTAGCTAATGGCAGCCATCTACATAGGCATGTACACCATTATGTACATGAACATGTATCTTAAAATTGTCCTTCCCTACAAGACTACAACTGTATAACTCAAGTTGTGGCCATGTCCTTTAACATGCCTAAGTACATGGGCATGTACTAAGCCATGCAACCCTCGGTTACCCAATTTCTTGTAATTATTTGGCCAAAATGTGAGTTTGTTTTGGTAGTTTATTTACTCATACTGATGACCCCATCATAACTCCTTAAGCTCGTTGAAATGAATCATTAGTGTCTTAAAATCCTTTACATGATCTTCTAAACTCATCCATGTTGACTCAAGAATAACAACTAAAAAAATGTCACTTGATAGTAAATTTACTCTGCAACAACTGCATCATTTCTCACTATGTAACAACTTTACTTCACCATCTCTAACCTATTGAAATTTTACATTTTTCAACCATAAAGTTTCACATTTAGTAAATCTAAATGCAACTAACTGCATCTCAATACGCTTATCATTCTCATTACATTCAAACACATATTTGATATGGATTGTCGAGGAAGAGCACACATGACAACTGATATCACATAAATCAAGGGTGAGTTTGAATCGTAAGATAATTCAAAAGAACAAATGGAAGGTCAAAGGTAGAATAGGGGTTCTCCTGTAGCGACGTAAGATATGATGTACTAACTCCTCACACGAGCTTAAGTCACACTTGATATTACTTACAAGTATGATTGGAGGTCATTCGTCACTAGTCTACATTTAAATGACCTAGGTAAGAGTAAGGAGAGCAAGTAGGAGAACACTTAGCTTAAAAAGGGAAAAATTCTTTATCCAATATTTTGATGATGCGGTTGATATATGATGTAGATATTTATATGGCCTGATTAGGTCGAGTCCTAGATTACTAAAAATTACTAAAAAGATTCTTGCTAGAAAAGGAAAAGTGAACAATATATAAGGATAAATTAGTAAACAGACAAAAAGGAATATCCTTCCCTAAGGACAATATAGATATCAAGGAGGAGACATGTGTTGGATCCTCAATTTTGTGGTCCAAATAGTTAATGAGAGTAGTACTGAGTAGAGATGACTAACTTGACCTTAAGTCAATAACCTGGCAAGTTAGGGGCTAGGAGAGCATTTGTTTTGAAAGTAGGAATTTGGAAGCTCAGGCTCAATAGGTCAACTTAGCAATGGGTCAACTTGTGCTTAGACACTTATCAACTTAAAAGCAAGTAGGTTCAATGCTTAGTTCTGATTGGGCACCATTGGTGGGTTCTTCTCCTTTTACTTGTGAAATAGTGAGCAGATCGGGGTGAGCTCGGAAGATGGACCAAGTCAACTTGGAGGAACTACTCTTCTTTTGGAGTTAAGTCCTTCAGGGCAGCTCGGTGCACTAAAGAAGCAAGTCATCAGGCTCTAGATCTCGTAATTAGCCCTTGATTCCTATCACATGTTTAACTTTATGCTCTCAATTGAAGTAATCATCTAGTGAGCTATGACAAATGCAAAACAAGAATTTCCATTTTAATTTTCATAGTTCCCTGCATTAGATACTCTTTAGTAACTACATGTTCATCCATAAAATTGTTAACCTTTTCCATCAATTCATTAATTTCACTCTATTCTCGAATTCTAACTTTACCTTTATCTTAAGCTACTATTGCCTTGTTAGCTCAGGTAAGTTCTTAGTCTTCTCTAGCTGTCATCATCTTCTCTTTGTCTAATACTAACAACAATGCTATGACCACTTTTCCTTGACATTCTTGATTCGATATAATTAGCTAAACATTACAAAAGTTCACTCAAGAATTTCATTAAACACCTAAATTGCTTCCAACACCCTTAGTATGTGCAGTACAATTCAATAACAATTGTCTACCTCATACTACAATAATAATTCAATTCTTACTGTAATTGAATTCGATTGATAATAAAATTGATACTCACAACAATAGCTTAACAATACAACTTTCTTCACTCAAATAATTTATCAAACTTAGTGTACATCCTTTGACCTTCAATACATACACCGCAATTACTACATGATCTTCACCAATCAACAACACCACAATAAAATCTTATGCCTTCTCTACTCCACAACAATCACAATTAAAACTTAATTCCAATCCTCAATTTCTAATGAACTAAATTGATGATTTTCAGAACATATTGGTAAACCTTATCAAGCTATGTACTCTAATACTAAATATGATATGCCTAGAATTCTTTAGATCAAGTTGCAAGCATAACTAGTAAGTGCCAACATTAGGCGAATTTGGATTAATGGGAAAATTGGATGTTTTGTGTATTAATATGTAAGGAAATAAAAGGATACGATCAATTCAATCAAATGGATATGACTTATTAATCAAAGTAATCAAATTAGAATGATTAAATCTAGGTATTAGTATGAGTTCAAGAGTTTAGAAGTAATTGGGAATGCTCATCACAATCTCTAACAAGATTGACATGAAGGATGTTTGAAAACAACCATAAACTAAGATTGATAAGACCTTCAATCATATGTTTGAGACTGGAGTCCTGTATTTATAAAACAAAAACACATCTCTTCAATAGTGCTTAGGGAATATAAGGGGTAAAATAGTCTAAAACAAGTAAACATAGACTTAAAATTAGTTAGAAATAGGATGCCATCTAAATGATTAAGTCTCTGTTGTTTGAATGGTAACATGGGGTGCTCCATGATTAGTAAACTATTTTTTACTGTTCAAATGGTAGCTTTTGCTTTCTGGATGGTTTACCAACTAGATGGAGATTCTATTAAGAAGATGGCAGAGTCTACCAGGAGGATAATTACTCTTATTTTATATCTATCATTCAGATTGTAGATTCTATCAATAGGATTGTAGGGTGAAATTCTATACTTCCAGCTCAAAATTCCGTCCTCAAAATTCCGTCTTCAAAATAAGGGAAAACATTGTTATCCTTATCTCAACTTGTTCATTCCCTTAACATATACGTCAAAGATTGGAGTTAGAGTCATGATTACATTAAGTTATTTCCCAGTTATGAAAGTAAAAAATGTTTGCATTGTTTAGATTATGAACTCCGATTGACGTGGACCATTGACAAGTACTTAACCATTTATTGAACGTTAATGGCCCTAGTAGCTAAAGATTCATAGTCTTCAGTTGTCATTGAGATTTTAAAGTAACATAGTGATCTTATAATGTTATTTTTGTATATATATCGATATACATATTTACTACAATTATACAAATAAAATTTTTCGAGTTTAACTTGGTAGCTAACATCTCATATAAGCAATCTTTACTTGGATAAAAATAACATAGAAATATATTGATTAAGATCAAGAATGAATGGGAACACACAACCTATGTAGATTAGCAAATATTAATAAAAATATGAAAATATCAATTTTTTAATTGTTCTTATTGATTCACTTATCACTATATTCTATTTCTTGTCTAGATAGAAAATGATGCTAAAGGATACATTACCTTTACCATACATTGTGTGCATGGTATAAGAGCAAGCGTCTTATCAAAGAATTGAAAATGTTAATGAGTTCTATTGATGCATTTTTATTTAAAGTCAACTAGCTTTCTTATATTTGCAAAAGTTAATTGTGACAATGGATGTTTCTTTTTAAAAAATGAACATTCTTCATCTATATAGTGAATAGTTAAATATAATAACTGTTGCCGACCATTTCATTGTTATGCTTGAAGTAATAGAAGGAAAATACACTAACATTGATGCACTAATCAAGTGATCACCATCTCTTGATCCATAAAAGCTCAATGTGTGATCCCCAATGATAAACCTTCTTGTAATCGTCAACTACAACATTTAACCCCCTTTATTGGAATCCCTTTATTGGAATCCCCTCCTCCCAAAGTAAATGGAACCACTTTTGTTTCCATCATAGAATCAAAATGACTTATATATCTATTTATAAGAACACTAATTTTTACAGATGAAACTAGTGAAGATGAGATTGAAGATGGATCTAAATCTAAGATACTCTTGTAGAAGAGGTAGATATTGGAGCTTCCTTTTTAAGAAGGGAAATGTACGAAAAAGTCCCTAATGTTTCACATTTTCACGACTTAGTTCTTAACCTTTGATTTAATCTATTTTAATCCTTAACCTTTTCAAGTTGTATCAAAGAAATCCTTTTGTTAAATTTTGTTAAATTTTCCGTTACTATGGACTCATGTTAGTATATAATTGGTCCACATAAGTACCAAAAACCTCATAAAATTTACTTATATATATAAATCAATCTTAACTTTTTTATTTAGTCCATTTTAATCCTCAACGTATCCATATATAATGGGAAAACTAACTGAGGGATTTTTTTTTATAAATTTATTAAAACGTTGAAGACTAAAATAGACTAAATGAAAATTTAAGGACTGATTCATATATATAAGTAAACGTTAGGGACTTTTTTGTATTTTCCCTTTTTAAGAAAAATTAAAGTTAGGGTTTCCACATACCACTCTTTAAGGTCCCTAGACTCATTCCTCTAGTTAAGCTCTCATACCACTACCTTCTTCTATGGATTGTCTTTAAGACTCAAACCTATCCCTTAATCCTTGGCCAGACCCATCCATCTCCACTCATTGGTAACTAGTAGTAGTTCTAAGGTACCTCTATTTTGATAAACAACAACTGCTCTATAGTAAGCCAATCCATAATTTAACTACCTCATAGCAATTGTTGCTTAAGTAAGATTGTTGAATAGTACCAAAGCTTTCTTGTTATTTAACCAAACCAACTCAAATTTATCATTAAATCACAAGATTAGAGTGCTTACATCCAATTCCCTTTGTATGTCAATGAATAAAACAATATGTTTAAGATCTATATCCATCAAAGCATGAAAAGGCAATCAATAACTTAATTTTGGTTCCTAACCTATTGTAGTAACTACAAGCTTCTACCTCTTCGTTATTAGCATGATTGCATCCCTCTTTTCCTTTGATATTTGATATATTATATAAAAATTAACATTGTTAACACTTCCCTTACTCTTGCTAAGAACTAGAATTTGCATCTCTCCTTGATAACCTAATTAGGATTACATCTAAATAGATTTGTAACTTATTTTGAAATGGCTAAGTTCACACCACAATAAGTGCCTCCAAATTGGGTGGATTAGTATAGAAAACATTAGCAATAACACATTTATGCTTTACTTTAGCTTAATCATCATCATGCATAAACTTTCTATATTTTAATGGAGTTTTATTGTACATCGCATGTGATGAGTAGTATTGAAAAATTTTGTATCATAGGAGCTTCAAAAAGAGCATCACTGGAGAAAATACCATTTGCTCCTCCAAGATCACAATGTAGACTAGTTGTTCCAAGAATAACTAATCATAATGAGAAACCTACATCTTACATTAAGAAAAGAAGCTAAAGGATGATAAGACACTTTAGAATTATGTTTACAATCTCTTGGTGCATTACATGTTTGTCTATAAGAAGCCTTTAACCCATGTTCAAATGAATTATCAGTACATAAGGTAGTGGAGGGGAAGTCTTGCTGCAAACATGAAAACCCTAATATACCTAGGCTTTCCACATGGTTTGTTACATGTAATGTCCTTTCATTTGCAATATATGTTTTAAAGAATCACGAGACATTCAATACACTCCTTTTCAATTAGAATAAAGCAACATGGATGATTTATAAAGTGGTAACTATAAGAAATTGAATGACTAAGGCTGAGGCACTGAATAAGAAAGTTGGCAAGAGGGGGGACAAGTACCGTAAGATAATGGAAGAAGAATCAAAATTATTTCACATACATAACTTAAGTCAAAGAAGATTATTTCCAGATTAAGGTAGTGCCTACAATTACAAAGTGCGACACATGAATGCAACTCACATCTGAGTTTTTTATCATAATTTATTGATAATAAAAATATAGACCTAAGTCATTAGTAGAGAGCTAAATTCGATTATGGGCTTTGATGAGCTACTAACCACTATTCCACTTACTTGCACACGACTCTAAGGCCTCTAATCTCTCACCTAGAGAATTTTCTTTCGTTAACCTACTAATAACAAAAAACTTATGCAGAAGAAGGATGGTTAAATTCCTTAAAAGCTTTAAAAGGTTACAACTTGCTTTTTTTTCTCCCCATTGTGCCGAGTGATCCAACCTCCATTTGTCGAGAGATTCCTATTGAGTGATGAGATATTCTCCTTCTGTTGAATGATGAGACATTCTCCTTCTGTCAAGTACTTCTCTTCAGCCTCCTTCCAGCTCTTATGGCATCCTTTCATGTCTCGGCCTCTTTGCCACCGTAATATCTTAACTCCTGTCACTTGCTGTGCTCAGAGAATCCTTGTACGGAACCATTGTTGCATTGCAACCTATCCTCTTCATCTGCCTTTGTATTATTTTTTCCTTTTTGTCTTTTATCTCTTATCTCTTTTACCCTTTTTCATATGTACTAGGAATCCCCCTTTTGTACATGCCTTTTTATAATTTCTTTATTTGTAATGTTGCCTTGGGACTTACTATAAATAGTCCCTTCTCCTTGTAAGCCGAAATCATCTTACTTTTGAAATAGACATTGAATATTTTGTTCTTGCGAGGCATCTCTCTCCAAGTTCTTTTCATATACTCTTATCTAAACTTGTCGAGTAGCTTAGGATTAATGGAAAATGGACCTTGACATTACCTTGTATGTCATATCAAGTGAAGTGTCAAGTCGTATTATGCTCATTAGTATATTATATCATCCGAGCAGCTTCACATCGGCTATCTTATTCATTTCTTAGACTAACTTACTCTATTTTTTTCAATATTTTGAAGGACCTATTGATTTAAATCTATTATGGTAAGCCCTAGTGATAATTAAGCTTCTAAGCACATCATATAATCTTGGTATTAGAGCTTGAGGTTATGACCGAGAGCTGTATGGTTATAGTCACTACTAGTTTGCTGTTCGTGACACTTTATTTTCATTCGGAAGGACGAAGCAAGTTTACAATTTATAGTTCGTGTGATATTAGTATGTATAAGGATTTCTTGTGTGAAGAGTATTTTCTGACACATTATTTTAAGAATGTCAAATCCTAGTGTTGAAGGAGAGATTAATGATGCCGTGAGTAATGCTTATAGACGTAGTTAAGTTACCCAATAAATACTATGTACTACCAATGAGTAAATACAAGACCTTATTGCTATTGTGGCTAATTTAGTTGTTTTAGTACAAAGATTCTTAGAAATTGGGTCGCGAGAGAGTTGTTGAGTAGGGTGAAGAAATGCGAGATAGGCCGAGAAGATAGATGAATGAATTGCGTGTACCGGAGTCCATTCTTGTGAACCAAGCACTACAATGACTTGTCGATAGAATAGCGAGAAGAAGATTGGAGTTAGATGAAGATGAAGTGGAAGAGTATGAAGAAGAAGAGGAATAGTATGTTAGGATTGATGAGTATGAGTTTAGAGCGCCTAAAGGTATCGAATACCTTAAGGTACATGTTCTGAACTTTAATAATTCTGGTAAAGCTAACGATTATTTGGATCGGGAGGAGAAAATCGAGAAGATATTTGACTTCTATGATTATGAAGATGCTATTTGTATTCAAGTGGCTACATTGGAATTTTCTGGATATGCAGCAATATGGTAAAAGAAGTTGCAGAATGTCTGCTTAAGAGCCCAATGAGAAGTTCGAACATGGAATGAAATGAAGAGGGTCCTAAGAGGTAGGTTCATTCCCGAACACTACGAGCAAGACACTTTTAGATGTGTCCAAGACTTGAGACAAGGTAGCATATCGGTGGACAACTATGTCTGAGAGTTACAGTTGCTCATGATCTGATATGATGTTGACGAACTCGAGACGCAAACTATCATAAGGTTCATTTATGAGCTAAGGACCAAGATTGGTAACATAATGGAGTTGCAGAGTTACAGAGTTGCAAAGTCTTGTAACTCTAAATGAAGCCATCCAAGTAGCACAGAGAGTCAAAAGGTAAAAGCGGAATCAGGTTGGCCAGATGCCGAATAGCTAACCTATGTTTCCAAATAGGAGCAGCATGCCAAACCGACCAGGGAATGACCAGCATCAAATAGCTCTAGGGTGGAACGTCAAGGGCAAGTGCATATCTAATTAGAAGAAGGTTGAGGTAAGAGCAAGGCAAAGAAACCTGAGGTCCTAAAAGACCAAGGTTAGAGCTTTGGAAGAAAGACCCAAGAAATTAAATGCTTTAAATGTCTCGGTTATAGGTACATGGCTAGTTAATATCCTAACTACCGAATCATGACTATAAAGGGAGACAAGCCTTAGTTTGAAGTAGAGAATGTGAGCGAAGGAGAGGAAGAGCTGGGAGTTGAACAGAAGTTGGAAGAGTTTCAAGAAGACCTCGATACTGAAATAGCTCCTAAGGGCGGCATTGAGTACTGTTTTGTCATTTGACAGTCTCTTAGTGCATTTGTAGCAGAAGAGAATGAGTAGAGAGAGAACCTCTTTTATACAAATTGCTGATTGAATGGCAATTTATGCGCCTTGATCATTAATAAAGGGAGCTGTACTAATGTTATAGCACAAGGGGTAGTTAAAGCCATGAAATAGCCAACCTTCCTACACCCTAAGCCATATAAGATTCACTAGCTAAATGAAAAAGAAGGCTTGCTTGTTGTCGAGCAAGTTAGTGTACTGATCACTATTGGTGATAGGTACTGGGATGGGGTGTTGTGTGATGTCCTTCCAATGTGCGCTTCTCACATATTACTCGACTAACCATGGCTATTTGACTTAAGAGTCTTGCATAATGGGTATAGGAACACCTACATGTTCCAAAAGGATATGAAGAAAATTATATTGATACCCATGAATCTTAAGGAAGAGTAGGAAGCCTAGGAAGCCCAAGAGAAGGTTGCTAGGTCACTATAGTGGAAGTCCTTGGTGATATCTTGAGCTCAGTTTGCTCGAGAAGTAAAAGCTAAGGACTATATGCTCCTTTTAATTAGGAAACTCTTGGAGGTAAGAGAAGTCGAGAGCTTACCTATCGAGGTGCAGCAACTTCTTTAAGACTATGCTAACTTATTTCCTAATGAGATGCCGAAAGGTTTACCTCCATTAAAAGGCATTGAGCATTGCATTAAAATCCAGCCTGGAGCTATCTTACCGAGCCAACCCACTTACAGGCTCAATCTCGATCAAGTACCTAAGCTCAAGAAACATGTTAGTAAACTACGATACGTTTGAGAAAGTATAAGCCTATGTGCCATACCAACCATGTTAGTACCCAAGAAAGATGGGTCATAGAGAATGAGCATTGATAGCCATGCCATCAAAAAAATTACTTTTAAGTATTTATATCCGATCCTACGGTTAGATGATATGCTTGATGAGTTGCATGGTGCCTATATCTTTTCAAAGATTAATATGAAGAGTGGTTACCACCAAAAACGAATGAGGCCAAGAGATGAATGGAAGACGGCCTTCAAGATAAGAGATGGATTGTTCAAATGGATGGTAATGTCGTTTGGCCTAACTAATGCTTTGAGTACATTTATGCGGCTAATGAATCATGTGCTTAGAAAATTGATTGGCGAGTGTGTTGTAGTTTAATTCGATGACATTTTGGTCTATAGCGCTAACCTCATCACTCATGTTAAGCATTTAGGATTAGTGTTCAACATCCTCCATGTCGAGAGATTATTCGGGAACATGAAGAAATGTGTGTTCTTTCAAAGCAAAGTTGTATTCCTCAGATATGTTGCCTTAGGGAAAAGAGTTTGAGTTGATGACGAGAAAGTTAGAGCTATTCTTGAGTGGCCTATGCTGACTAATGCTGCTAAAGTTAGGAGCTTCTATGGTCTAGCTTCGTTCTATTGGAGATTTATTTAGAACTTTAGTTCCATGACTACGCCATTAACTGAATTGTTAGGAAGAACATTGAGTTTAAGTAGTCAAAGAAAGATCAAAAGAGTTTTGAAGATGTGAAGTCTAAGTTGACATCTACTCCAGTACTTACACTGCTAGATTTTGAGAAAGTTTTTGAGGTTGAATGTGGTGCATCTAGTGTCAGCATTGGTGCCGTCCTTATGTAGGAGTATTGACCAATCGCTTACTTCAGCAAAAAACTCCAAGGTGCTTTCCTAAATTACTCAACCTATGATAAAGAGTTCTACGCCTTTGTCTGAACACTACAGAACTGGCAGTATTATTTGTTGTCGAGAGAATTCATCATCTACTCGGATGATAAATCTCTCAAGCATCTTCATGGGCAATAGAAACTTTCTCTATATCATGCTAAATGGGTTGAATTTTTGGAGACTTTTTGCTATGTCATCCGGTATAATAAAGAGAGCACTAACATAATGGGCAATGCTCTTTCTCGTCATCATATCCTTATTACAACTATGCAAGCCAAGGTACTTGGATTCAACACCCTACCTAATTAGTATGAGCACGACCAGTATTTTAGGCTCCTTAGTAGCTAAGTGCAATGTTTGAGGTATTGTGGATGAGTTTTACTTGAATTAGGGGTTCCTGATAAAGGGTAAGCAAGTTTGTATCTCAAGTAGTTTGACTAGAGAACTACTCATCAGTGAAGCTCATGCTAGAGGCTTGGCTGGCCATTTCGGAGAAAAAAGGATGGCTAAAATACTAAAAGAAGATTTCTACTAGCCTAGGATAATGAGGGATGTGCATCGAGTTCTTAATAGGTGCGAAGTGTGTAAACATGTAAAAGTAAGGAGAGAGTTGTACAGGAAGTACACACCTTTTCCTATACCTAAGCGCCCATGGATCAACCTAAGCATGGATTTCATGCTTGGCCTTCTCCAAACGTTGAGAAGATATGACCCCACTATGGTTGTGGTCGACTGTTTTAGCAAGATGAGCCACCTCATTCCCTACCACAGAACTAATCTCTTTTCGTAGGAAATCATATGTCTACATAGGCTGCTAAGAAGTATTGCCATGATTCAACATTCTGTATCTGACCATGATTCAAAGTTCATCAGTTTCTTCTGGAAAACCCTATGGAAGAACTCGATACCAAACTTATGTACAATACTTCTTACCACCCTTAGATAGATGGCTAGATCGAGGTAGTAAACAAGACAATTGGCAACCTTTTGGTAATGGCTATAGGGAAGAATTTACATGATTGGGACCTATGCCTATCTATCATTAAGTTCACTTACAATCGATTGGTTCACAGCTTGACAGAAAGGTTATATGTCATTTGTGGACTTAACCCAAACTTACCCCTAGATATAACTGTCAGCCCAGCCATACAAGGCGAAAGTCAATTTGGCCTATAGCTTGCCAAGGAATTCCAAAAGTTACATACAAAGATTACCGAACAATTAATACAGATTGTAGCTTGGCAGAAGGAACAAAGGAGCCATAAGAGGAGACGAGTGGTTAACAGCCCCAGAGACCTTGTTTGAGTCCATATTAGCAAAGAGTGTTTCCTTAGGAAGAGAACGAACAAGCTTTCCCCCAGATTAGACATACCTTTTAAGATCCTTGAGCGCATCAATGATAATACCTATGAGCTAAAGTTAACCCATGGATATGGTATATGTACTACTTTTAATGTGGCTGATCTGACACTCTATATACCTGATGAAGAAGAGGGTTAAGTGTTGAGCCTAAATTTTCAATTTTCTTTATTTAATTTTATTTCCTACTTTCTGATTAATACTAAATCCAAACCCATTTAATACTAATCCTCAATTAGAGAAATTGGAAAATTCCGGTTTTTTTATTTAGAAAATTTTTAGAGTCACTACCCAATCGAAGTCAGGAAAAATAAAAGAAACTGTAATCAATTGAGTAGATTGATTATGATTTGGCTATCGATCTTTAATTTCAATTTTGCATGAAAAACCAAAGGGTTCTAAATTCGGGAGCTAACTTATTAAACCTTAACGGGTATCACTATCTATTTTCTAAAATTAGGTTTATTCTTCTAATTATTTTTTAATATTTTTAAGAAAAGAAAATAAAAACCAAAAGGAAGAAAAACCTAAGTTTTTACAGATTTTATCGTCGCCCCAAAAATACCTATATACTCGCTAGTTGGGATTAAACGATTATAGTTCTTTCTGAAAACCTTTAGTGTGTTGATTCTTTTTAATTTTTTTAATTTTTGAAAATTGACCAAGTTTACGTATTCAATTGATTTAGTTTATCTAAAAAAAAAATCTAAGGGTGTACCAACTCCTGAGTGTTGTTTTATAAAAAATGCTCTAATAATCCTATACTTTCTTTAAAAGGGTTTTTTTATTATTTTTATTTAAAGAAAAATCAACTTTTTACATGATGAATCCTTGGATAAGACCAAATCCTAAAAAAAATAACCAATCCTATCAACCCCTAAACTAATATATACATAGGTATATATCTATATTACTATTATTAAACAACTATCGACTTAAATCATTATTCAATCTATATAACATTAGAAAACTAAACTAAAGAAATATCCTATTATATACACATTACTATATATACTATGTTAAATTACTTAAGACCCAAAATAATAATATAATATAATAAAAAAATTGAAGAAACCGAACCTTAACTTGATTTTGTTCGGCCGTGTTGCTTAGCAAGGAGTTGTTCGTCGATGGCGTTGTTAATGCTATTAGTTAAGTGCAACGATGTATAAGTTCAGTCAGCGGGTAGCAAGGGGCGTAGATGACAGTGGTCATGGACGTATCTGTTGTGTAGTGACAGTAGCATGTATGGTTTGCAATTGCTACGTACAATGAGGGTCAATGTTGATGAAGGCATATGGATCAGGTTTGAGATGCTCGAAGAGGGTGCTGTCCATGGATGTGAAGGTAACGGGTAGTTGTTGTTGTTGTTGCTGTCGTTTGTTACGATCCATACGTAGATGCGTTTTAGAGTATGGCTATTGTGCTCGTATGCAGGAGTAACGCATTCATTGCTATTGAGTGCCACTGGTCGTATGCCTGGACTGGTTAAGCATGGTGAAATAAACGGCGTGTTGATTGTGGTCAAAGAGGATGAGTGTTGTATATTGTGCGCGTACCAGATCCGTGGGGGTGAAGTGGTTAGCGTGTTCTTGAATGTGGACGTAGGCTGATTTGTGCACGAGAGTGCAGTTTGTCGGCAGTCAACGGTGCGCTTTGCATGCTATCCTCAGACGTGTGCTCGTGCGTGGAGAGTTGTATGCGATGTGCTTTAGTATTCGGCAGTGGTGCAGTGTGCATGTAGATTCTGAACGTATAAGGGATGTAGTACGGTTCGGAAACTTGTGTAAAGGGGAGGATTGAGGCGCAGTTGCTATTTCAGTTGTATGTTGGACAACAATGATGACGGATTAAAAGTTGAAGTGTATGTGTGTTTGGTTTGCAGGGTTTGTGTTGTTGTTGGCTTGATGTATGTAGGACAGTGGATGAGGATTGGGATTTTATGTGATAGTGAATAAGAACTAATTGAGAGAAGGCTTTTAGACGAGTGTCTCCTTCTTATTTTATGCTGTTCGTTTTGTATTTATAAAGTACAAAACAAATCGTATCGAATCCTAACAATTTTGAATCTTTTCTATTAATTCATATATGATTTTATAAAAACTAAATTAGATCCGAATCATTTATATCAATTAAAATCTACTTTGATAAAAATTAAACTAGATTCAAATCTTTTATAATGATTCAAATGTGATCAGATTAAATTAAAAAAAAAAATTGATTAGATATGAATCCTATGCACTCAACTCACTTTTTATAAAAACTAAAAAAATTGAAATAAAATACATATAAGTAGTGCTCAGCAAGATTCGAACCCATGACTTTAAGCTAACTTCATATCAATGCTTTAATATTTATTCGTTAGGCTATTGACTTGTGCCTTCATTTTTAGTATAATTAAATTATATTTAAACTACATGATTCTTTAAAATAATTATTTGAATTGGAACAAAACTAAACTAATTGAACCTAAAATAATTTATTTCCTAAAAATCTAAAAAAAAATTATAATTTTTTTTCTTTTCTCGTTTTTTCATATTTTCATCATTTTTCAATTTTTATTATTTTTATTTTTCCTATTTTTGAGTTTGGACCCTATTTAAAAAAAAAAAAACTAAAACAATAACTACTAGGGATAAAAATCGAGTGTCTACACTAAGATTTGAGGGCAAATCTTTAACAACCTTAGGGAATTGATGAGCTACCGACTACTGGTCTTCTTGCTCGCATACGACTTCGTAGCCTCCAATCCCTCACCCAAAGAATTCTCTCTTCTCAACCTACTAACAATGAGAAACTCTATGTAAAAGAAGGATGGTTGAACTCCTTGAAAGCTCTTGAAGGTTACATCTTGCTTTGTTTTCTCCCTATTGTACCAAGTGATCCAACCTCCAATTGCTGAGAGATTCCTACCGAGTGATGAGACATTCTCCTTCTATCGAGTACTTCTCTCTCAGTATCCTTCTAGCTCTTACGGTGTCCTTTCACATCTCGGCTTCTTTGCCACCGCAATATCTTGAATCCTTTCGCCTGTAGTACTTAGAGAATCCTTATATGGAACCAGTATTTCACTGCCACCTATCCTCTTCATCTAACATTGTATTATTTTTCTCTTTTTGCCTTTTATCCCTTTTACCCTTTTTCATATGTATTAGGAATCCCCTTTTTGTATATATCTTTTTGTAATTTCTTTATTTGTAATTTCTTTATTTGTAATGTTACCTTAGAGACTTACTATAAATAGTCCATTCTCCTTGTAAAGCCGAATCATCTTACTTTTGAAATAGATATTAAATATTTTGTTCTTGCAAGACATCCTTCTCCAAGTTCTTTTCATATACTCTTATCTAATCTTGCCGAATAGCTCAAGATTAGTGGCAAGTAGACCTTGACGTTAACTTATATGTCATATCAAATGAAGTGTCAAGTCATATTGTGTTCATTAGTGTATTATATTCTCCAAGCAGCTTCACGTCAGCTACCCTAATCAGTTCTTAGACCATCTTACTCTATTTTCTTTGATATTTCGAAGAACCCATTGATTCGAATTTGCTATGGCAAGCTCTAGTGGTAACTTAGCTCCTAAACACATCAGGCTTTGAGTTCAATAGTTAAATACATTTTGATTTTTTCAACTAAAGTAACTAAACTTAAAGAGTTAAGCCTATAAAATCAGGATTATTAAGGGAGATTTGATATGATGAGTTTATAGTAAGACTTATTGAATTGGTCTCTCTGATACCAACTATTCTCAAGTTGACTCATTGATTGAGCCCATTTAAAGTCCCTTAATGAAGGGTTTAATTCCAAACAATGATCATAATTGCAATCCGAAGGATGAGATCGATGGCCAATTTTTTTTATAAATACCCAACATCCTCCCTCATTTGAATAGATAGAAAAATCTTGTATAGACACTACTGCACCATCAGATTCGTTCCTTAAAAGATCAAACACTTAATTATTTGAAGAACATGACTCTATTCATCATCATTGGTGGAGTTTGATGCAATCAATCTCCTCTACCTATCATATTATGTGTTAAAGCTAATTGAGTCTACCTAATCCTCCTCCTTACTACGTTTATCCGAATCATCCCTCACATTCCATCTACTTCAACTCTTTTTAAGTTACGTTTAGCACATTACATATGACCATTATACTTAAACCCATATAATGTTTGTTGCATTAGTGCATGCCATAATTTTTCTTTCGATTGGATGGTCTATCATAAGTAAATATTTTTACTTTTATTTTATAGCATTTAGTGTTTTCGAAAGTCAATCTACATTGGAACATTTGATTGACAGTTAACAAATAAGGTGACAATCTCTAACATGACACTTCTCTTTATAGAGGTGAATGTGGTAAGGGAGCATCTTATTGTTGAGCCCTATTTCAGTTTTCATTATTTTAACGTATATTAAGCCTAATCTACTCAATATAAGTAACTCAACATAAAATTAAGGAAAATCATTTTTCTTTAAAAAATATTTAAAGTTGTTAATTAGTTAAACTGGTAAAAAGTCAAATTAGGGTTTTCGAGTGGGAAAACGTTAACTTAGACACTAGTTCACAGATTTTCTAAAAAAGGTAATTCTTTAGAAAATTTAATAAAAAAAATCTAAATTCAAGAGCTAACTTATTAAGACCAAATTACCATATAAGAAAAGAATTCGTGGATTAATTCTTTTTAATTTGAAAAGTTAGCCAAATTATGTTATTTAACAATTTATTATTAAAAAAAACTTAAAAATATCTAATCTTGTGAATCTATTTGAAAAAAAAAACATAACTAATTAAATCTTTTAAAAAGACTTCAATTAAGATTTTTATTAAAAAAATCCACTATTTGCCAAAAATTGATTTTTCTAAAACCTTACATGCAATATTTATGTAAATCTACGATTTAGATATGCAATTTAGATACATATCTTTACTAAGGATATGAATCTTAGAGAAGATATGTAACTATATCTAAAAAAGTTGTAATTTTATGAAAAAGATGTAGGAGGTAGATTAAATATATATATTCCTCAAATATATGAATTTCGGAGAAGATATAAATCCTGAGTCTTTTTTAGCCAAGGTAAGATAACACTTCATTAGAGATAAAATAAGATAGTGTTCTTATGAGCAGGCGATCATTTAAATGATTAGACAATGCTCCACTAAGTAAGTGATCTTTTAAATGACTGGATGACACTCTACTATGTAAGCAGTTCAACTAAGGATAGGATGGTGCTCTACTGAGCAAGCAATCCTAGAAAGGACTAAATGGCGCTCCTATGAGCAGACTATAACGACCCAACAGTATCGTTGTCGTGATAGGTCGCCGTGTACCGTATAAAGGTCTATTATCAACCCCCTTGCTGATCATAGGCCTTTCATACGACACACAAGGCTCCTTCCACTCTACGTTACCACTAGGCCCATAGAAAAGTAATATAGAGCAATTTAACTAAAATTACTTCTATGTTATAAATTAACTAATTGTATGGGCTCATGAGAACCACACCAAAACAATATTACAAACGAATGCAATTCATAGCGGAACTGCATAAAATCTAAGTTATGCATAAATATATATAAAGTATCTAAATATCTATAATCTATTACAAAATGTCCTCTTCGCTCTCTGATCGCTCCAACCCGTCTCTACCCGAGACTTACCACGGGCATGCCTCGGCCCGGATTGACGAAGAGGTTCTCCTGCACCAACAGAAATCTATAGGGGAGTAAGCTTACGCTTAGTGAGATAAATACCCTCATCAGTACCACACGACAGAAATTTATTAGATGCACAATCATATGAATGCATGAACAAACAGTATGCCATACAACGCATGGAGTGACCTAGGAACTGCATACGACTCAGAATTTCACCCCCTGAAGTCGGGGTTTGGAGATAATTAACCGACCCAAACCAAAATCCGGGTTCTAGACCTTGGGTTTTATTTCATTTGCACTATCGTGCTCATACCAAAACAAAACTCTACATATATACATATATATATACTTCCTTCACCAAAATCAAACTGTATCCTTTAAAAATCCCAAGTCTAGCGGTGTGGTGGCCCCCGCAGTCCACAAACACACGCCCTAAGCAGAAGCCACAAGACTCGGCCCCTCGCCGACGGTTGGCGTCTCCTAGCGCCTAGTAAGCCCATCGGCTTAAGACAGAGACTCAATATATATGATGGCATAGCTAGTGCCCAATCCTGCAAGAAACTCATATTCCTGTGAGTCCCTTCCCATCTTCTGCGTGAAGCGGCAGTCGGTGTTATCCGTATGCAATATGGGGAATGCATGATTCATTTTGAGTTCTTAATCATATAAGTGATTAACTTGATTTTCAGGGTAATCAACCAATTTCATTCCATACAATTCACAAGTATATATTCATGCAAACAATTCCCAATTATTATATATAATTAACAAGTCATCACACTCATCCATAATTTCATACACATGCATCTCCCATATCCTACAAGCATCCAAATTTATAAATATAAGATTAGGTGCATCTACTTTACAAGCACAATCAAGTAAAGAGTCATCGGGAATTTACTCACTCTGCCATGTGGTTCAATCAAAGTAGTCCGGAGGCAAGTCGTCTCCGAAAACAGTGTCCCCTGGTCATTGAAATAATTTTTATAAGGAATTGAAGCAAACTTAAGAAACTATGTAAATTTTTCTTAAGTTATATTCTTAGCTAGTTCTCGGAATTTTTCCGGTTTTTACCTAAAGTTCAATCGCGTATAACTTTTTCGTTTTAAATCCGATTTTTATGATCTTATAGTCAATCTTCATCGTTTTCGAGTGTACTTTAACGTGGTAAGGTTAGATTTTCGAAATGAGGTATGCAATTCTGTTCATGGGTCAGAACAGTAGCGTTCCTCATGTGTTGGAGTGTTTTTGGGCCTTGTTTGGTAAATGGGCTTTTGATAGCTTGAGGAATCCTTTGGGCTTGGTCTTTAGATTTTATCCTAAGCTTAAAATACTCCTTGAGATCAGATTTACAATTTTGATTTATATTCCTAAGGCTAACAACCACTTCTTGGGCCCTTTAGTGAGCTTTAAGTTATCAAATGGGCTTGTTTTTGGTTCAACTAAGGTTAATGACTTTGGTGGGCTTATGGGGCCTTAGGTGGATTTATTATGGGCTTCAAAACAACTTCTCTTCGTTCTTTAAGTTGCTGGTCAGATTTTTGTTGAAGGCCCATCTTAGAGTTCTAAGCTTGTTTTGAGAGTTTTAGGCCCGGTTTTGAGTTTTAGGCTTTGTATGCTAATCATACTTGCTTTGGTTAATCCTTTCACTTTGTTCTTTCACTTTTATCATATTTTTAGGCCTCATTTACCCATGTTCCAGATCTGTTCATGTTGGTCCTAAGGGGGTCCTTACTTGGTTTTTCAACTTGTTTCATCATTTCCTTAAGTGTAGGTGATAGATTATGCACTTAACTACTTGTGTATAAATCTTAACTTAAGTTCCCTTCCATCAAATGATCCTTTAACTCATGCTCCACATAAAGAAATAAAAGATCTTATACTTCATAAAACCTCCATATCATAGCTCATGCCATACAAGGTTGATTTCTTCATAAAACTTCATGTGATGGATTTTTCCTTAACTTAAGTCTAGTTTTGAGCATGTTTAACTAAATGGAAACAAAATCAACATTCAAATGATCATGGAACCTTCACGTCCAGCATGCTTACCCTTCATCAAAGTTCTCATTTCAAGATTTCCTTAGCTTAAAATCTTCCATTCAAAGCATTAAACAAATGTCCATACAAAACACCAACTTTACATGCTCATATTTCAACTTCATGTAATGGTTTTAGGGTTTGTTTCTTAAAACGAATTTTTGTGCTATAACAACTCAAACCTTACTCATATCTTCAAGAAATCCAAGTCTTCTAACATAAATATTAATCCACACATCACAAGAATCACTTACTCGTCCTTAACGCAAAGTTTGGTGGTTGTGCACTAAGGTTCCTCTTAAGCCTTTAACTTTGCTTCCTCCTTTTTGCTTACCTTTTTGAAACCCGAATTCTTTGGTCTTTTGGAAAGGGGTTTATGAAAGATTCTAATGGTCTTAGATGATCTTAAATGATGAAAGAAAATGGCACATGAACAAAGAAAAAAATGCCGTGAGTTGAAGCTTCAAAATGGAAGAAAATGGATTTTGTGGGGTAAAGTTGTTTCCCCTTTTTATGTTTGTTTTAAAAGAGAGAAAGATGAAGTGAAAGTGAGATTAAAAGTGAGAGAAATGGGGAGGAGTGCAGCCGGTTGGAATGAAGAGAGAAGGAGTGTTTAAATGCCTTGAAAGTATTGTCTTAAAGCTTACAAAAAGTCAACAATTGCAACTCTTGATGATGTAAGCATTAAGGGATGAATAGTGATGTGTAAGAGGAAGTGATTGATGGGTGAATGACAAATGCATGGCCCCCCTTTCTCCCCTTTTTAGATCTGCCATGGGAAGTCTTTTAATGGCATGGAGTGGTCTTGTCACCTTTATTAAAGTTAAGCTCATGATTTCTTGTGAAAATTTGTCCATATGTAGTATAAGTGAAGAGGTGATAAGGAAATTGTCTTATCACTAGATTTTGATAAGTTATCAATTGATAAATGATTCCAACTCTCAATTGATAAGTTATCTAATGTGATTGGTTGATCTACTTATTTATGGTGTAAGGCTTATGCATGAAGATAAGGGCATAGCCTTATAGAAAATTGTTTTAGGATTTTCATCTTACATTGTTTTGTGATTTATGATTTGATTTTTGTAGAATTGTGAAATTTTATAAAGTTGAATAAAATTATTCAAACTAAATTATCGATTAATTATTTATGGTTAAAATTCCTTAATGGTCTTAAGGTTTACAGTTTTAAGTAGCTTTAGAGCTCGTAGTTCTTCAAGCTCAGGTTTTCTCGACAATTGGCTTTTGAATTGTAAAAAATTTAATTTGTTCCTAAATATAAACTTAAGTTTTTGGTTTAGTTGATCTTTAGGAACGTTCGGGAGGTACTCCTAAACAAGTCTTAGGCCTACTAAAAGTAGGGTTTACACAGACAATCTAAAAAACTGTTGGATTAAATAGGATAGCACTCATTTGAGCAAGTAATTGTAAAAGAATAGGACAACACTCTAATGAGCAGTTGATCTGATAAAAGGCAGGATAGAATGGCGTTCTTACAAGCAAGTGATCTTAAAAAGGATCAGATAGGATAACATTCCTTTGAGCAAGCGATCCTAGAAAGAATAGGATAGCACTCCTTTAAGCAAGCGATCCTGGAAAGGATTAGATGATGCTCCTTTAAGCAAGCGACCCAATTAAGGATAGGACAATGCACCTTTAAGCAAGCGATGCTAAAAAGGATTAAATGGTACTCTATTGAGCAAGCAACCCAACTAAGAATAAGACGGCGCTCTTTTAAGCAAGCGATCTTAAAGAGGACTAATGGCGCTCTAACGAGCAAGAAATCCAATTAAGGATAGGATAATGCTTCTTCGAGCAAGCAATCTTAGAATTTTAAGGACTTTGCTGAGTTTTGACAAATTGATCTGAAACTTGAGCTTGAGGATTTTGACGATTCTTTGAAAATTTTAACTTTTTCTTTTTAAGAAATCTCTCTTGACAATTTTTGACAATGGTTTCGTTTCTCTTCTAAAAAGTTTTTTTTTTTTTTTACAAAAAATAAAAAAAAAACGTTCTTTAATAGAAAATTATGTTACCAACAAGTAAGAAAGTCTCAAAAACTTTAAAAATCATAAAGAAGGGGTTAGCTTGCCCTTTGCCCATTGATTACTAATTCTTTTAGCCTTGTTTCTTGGAGCATAATATATGATTTCTAAACATTTTAGAAGTACTGATTTCAAACTTAAGGTTAAGACCATTCATGTTCTCAAGAAAGTACACAACTATTCTTTAATTTTCCACCGAAGGAGTAAGTATCATTACTTGTAATGTTAAGTCTAAGAGGACTTTCTTGTATTCTTACAAGTCTATTTTCACTCTTGGTATCAATTCCAAAAATTGTAGCACATCTTGTAAATGGTACACTTTGGTCAATCAATTAGGTCTTTCTTGGGCTTATAATATAAGGCTCTTGGTCAATGTTTTGAGTAAATAGATATCAATAGACTTTAGCCAATTTTGAAGAAATCATATGCAATCTGTCCCAAGTTTACAAGCCAAGAACCTAAGAAAAACTAAACATAGGCTTGCCCTAGTTTCATGAGCAAATTTTGTTGAAGATAAATTGTTTTCTTTAGTCAAAAGAGTTTCATTAAGGGTAGTATAGTGGGTGGGATCATAACATAAAGGTGTTAGCTTGGGAATTTAAAGTGTTTAGCCTTTGTACATCCTTTACAAGTTTGAATTTCAGGCTTATTAGCAATCTAGTTTATGCTTGAAGGTGATCACCTTGCTAATATTTTCAATATTTTCTCTTTTTTCTTCTTTTCCTATTCTTTTCTCTCTCTTTTTTCTTTTTTTTTTTTCTTTTTTAGTCAAGGTAGTCACCTTCCTTTATTGAGTTTTTGCTTAATGGAATTCAAAGCCCAAAAACCATATGTTTAAAGAGTATAAACTTAGGAGAAGTGTATATGGCTTAGAGTGTTTAGGAAAAGTCCATAAGCTTAACACGTTTGAATGAGAGTATAGGCTTGAGTGAGGTGTATATGGTTTAAAACTCTTCTTTATCCTAAAGAAATTGAATTATTTATGACAATATTTGTACATGAAGTAACAAAACTATGGCAAACACAAGTTAGTTTACTTCTTTTCACCAAATTAATGACCCTAACCTCCTGATTGCCTTAGTATGGAGTAGTTCTTAGTAAGGTTTATTTTAAGAAAAATCCCTTAAAGGTTCAAATGGGTTTGTAAGAAATAATTATGTTTAGGGTAATGAAACAAATACTTAACATCATTTTGACACGTACACCAAGTTTAAGATACACCTCTTTTAAGGAATGAGCCTAAGTATTCACATTGTGTCACTCAACTCTCATATGTTTAGGGTTAGTGTTTAGGACATAGGTTGCCTCTCTTCATTCTAAACTTTTCAAGTAATGTGTTACCATTCCCCTAGGCAAAAAATTTTAAGTTCTAAGTTCAAATATACTTTATCAATTTTCACTAGTTCCAAATGCCCTTATTTAAATTAAGCTAACTTCATAGCATATAAAGACAAAAATGCACATGAAAACTGCTATATTCAATAGCTCGTATCCATTACAAGCTCTAAAATCAAAGATTATTCTGAAAAAAAAAATGTAGGAACTAAAATTCTCTTCTACTTCTTGCCCCCATTTCTGTCACTTCTTCGAACTTAGTCCATTTAGTTGAATTGATCTCCTAAAGATATATCCAATTGCTTCAAATGATGAGTTACCTTGTTAGATGGTAGCAGTAAACCCTCAATACTTAATGCTGGATGTCGTCTATTTGAGACTTCTTCATAACTTGAGGAAAGGGGTATCACTACCAATAGACCCATTAGCCTCTAGGAAGCCTAGCTAGATAATTTCTGTATCAATCAAATCTTGCACCTGATACTTCAGTTTCCAACGGTTCTTTATGGTATACCCAACTAGGCCTATATGATCTTTACACCATTTGCTAGGGTCATGATCCCTTGTCTTGTACTTCTTTGTTGTGGTTTCATATGCTAGTAACCCTACTTCTTTCAATTGCTTAAACACTTCGACCATTAGAATTTTGAACTATATAAGCTACTTCTTATTGAGAATGGGTTTGTCTTGATCTTAAACTTTCCCAATTGGCACATTTGTTCCTAACTTCTCTTTCCCTTAATCATCCTTATGCTTGAGCTGTGACGTCTTACCCGTAATGGGATCTCAGTTTTCAAGCTACTTGAGTACATAACCTGTTGCCATTTCTACACTAATGAGTCTTTCTTCTAACCTCGCGAACTTTTCTTCTAGGGTAATAACCTTTCTTTCCAGTCCTAATGGTGACATGCCCCTTAGGCTTAACTATTTAAATCTATCTCTAGTAACTTTTCCAAACATTGTATCATATTGATAGTAGGCTCATGAACCTACAACTCTTTAGATTCTTTTACCTTAGATGATGTGTCGATAGGCCTCTAGGCTTAGATATGGACTATGGTATCAACTTGCTTCATGTGCTTACTAAGAATTCCTTTTCATGTATCTATTCTATGTTTAAGAGTTTCATACATTTTGGTTTTAAAAAACAAGTGATTATGGGCTTCAAGTTAGGCCAAACCACTTTAAAAGGAAATCTTTTAGATCTTATAAGAATGCCTTCTTGTTAACAACGTTACATTCCCTCTTTTGAAAAAAAAATCAATTTTTTAATTTTGAAAACCCCCCTTTTTTAAAAAACTTTTATTGAAACAATGTTGATTTTATGTCATAGAAGTCTAATATTGGCATCAACAAATCTAAACAAAAAAAAAAGGAATAATGGAAACAGTGGGATTAACAATGGAGGACATAAGGTGATGATTATATTACAATGATGATATAGAGAAGCGAAAATTATTTTACAATGAGAAACTTATTAAATAAATAACACAAGTGTGAAGACTCATGGAAACAACTCCATCAGGAGCATGATAATTTAATGGATAAATGTGAAAAACGAGAACTTAGACATTTATAAGATTAATGACTTTGATGTGAGAAATAATTTACAATGGGAATCTAATGGGTAAATCTTTTTTATTTTTTGATTTTTTTTTTTTGTTTTTTGTTAATTCCTAATAGTATGGTACATGCATAGCATTGTAATAAAAATCGACCAAGTAAATAAAATTATCATGAAACTGGTTTTTTTTTTTCATCATAAAATATCTTTTAAAAAAATTTTTTATTGGAAAGCCTTAAAAAATGGTGGTTTGATAATAATCTATACATAGTTAATTTCCATAATTACATGCCCTAAAAAAATTTTTAAGTTGATACCGAAGTTTTTTTTTTTTAAACATTAGTACGTTATGTTATAAGAGGAATATTAATAATTTCATGCTTTCTATGTTAAATATTATATTACATAACCTATTATTAATGAAATAAAACACAATCTACAAGACTTACATATATTACACAAGATAGCATATACAGATAAATATAAAAATTTAAAATATAAAATAAATACGATGCAATATGCTACACACATATACAATGCAATGGGGTTAATAATTAATAATTTATGGGAGTAGAAATATAAACTCGCGGTTGAGAATATACTTATATATAAGTGAATCAAAATAAAAAAAAATTGAAAAAATGAGGCTCATATATATATTTATATATAAGGTATCCATTTTTTTAATTTCTTTTTTTTTTTTGAAAAAGAAAGCTTGACTAACCTTAGAATATTAAATTTTTCTCACAATTTAAAAATAACTAACCGTTTTTTTTCAAAAAAAAAAAAATGATCCAAGAAGGTATGGTTTACAGGCCTCAATCTCTATAGCCTCGAGCATTTCTAAAGGAAAAACCTAGTGGGCTATATCGAAGTATGAGTGGACTTACTTATCACTACCAAGCAAGGGTAAAGACTCCAACAACTTGAGAGTTACACAATGACATCCCATCCTAGATTCTTAAGGTAGCTCAAGTCCAATCACATCTAGGTATACACATATGATTCTTAAAAGAAAATAATCCTCTCCAAATTCCCAAAGATAGGGCCCATTGGGCCGGCTTCTTTCTAATAAGCATGCATCACTAAAACCCGGTTAGTATAATTATATACAATAATATAGATTAAATATAAGAAAAATAAGGAAAAAAATAAGAGCCCATTAATTGATTTTTAATTTTTACATGGCTAGCCCATTAAGCCTCTAATAGAGTTGTTTATTTTGTTGAGTCTTATTTTGGTTTTCCTTAATTTAACATATATTAAGCTTAGTTCACTCAATATAAGTTACTTGGTATAAAATTAAGGAAAAATATTTTTTTAAAAAAAAAAATGTTTGGAAACAAAATATTTTTGAAAAAACAATTGGAGTCACTAACCAATTAAACTAGTAAAAAGTTAAATTAAGGTTTTCCCAGATACTAGTTTACGGATTTTCTATAAAAAAAATTTAGAATATTTAAAAAAAATTGAATTTGAGAGCTACCTTATTAAGATCAAATCACCATGTAAGAATTTAAAAAAAAAACTAATAGGCTTTTATTTTTATAATTTTTTAGAAAAACAAAAGAGTATGCAAAGGATGATAAAATGCATAAAAATGAATTTTTAATTATTTTTTATTACGAAATTTCCCTAAAAATGAAAAGAAAACAAAAATATTTTACAATTTTTATAGCTCGCGAAAGTGTCTACGTACCTATTAGTTGAGATCAAACTAACGTAATTCTATTTTTTTTTCTTTTTAGAAAATATTTAATAGGTTGATTCTTTTTAATTTAAAAATTAAGTTAGATTTATGTTATTTAACAATTTATTAGTTAAGAAAAAAATTAAAAAGATCTAATCTTGTAAATTTATTTTTTTTTTTAAAAAAAAAAACTAACTAACTAAATCTTTTGAAAAAACTTCAGTTAAGATTTTTATTTAAAAAAAAAAACAATATTTGCCAAAAATTGATTTTTCTAAAACTTACATACAAGATTTATGTGAATCTACGATTTAGATATGTAATTTAGATATATATTTTCACCAAAGATATGACTCTCAGAGAAGATATGCAACTATATCTAAAAAATGGTAATTTTATGAAAAAAAATATAGGATGCGATTTAGATGTATGTCTTCACCAAATATATGAATCTCAGAGAAGATGTGTAACTATATTTAAAAATGCAATTTTATGAAAAAGATGTGAAATGCAATTTAGATACGTATTTTTTTTATCAAAAATATGAATCTCGAAGAAGATATGTAACTATATCTAAAAAATGTAATTTTATGAAAAAAAACGTAAGATGCAATTTAAATACATTTCTTCACTAAGGATATGAATCTCAAAGAAGATATGTAACTATATCTAAAAAAGTACGATTTTGAAAAAAAAATGAAATTTACTATTTTAAAATTACAATTTATCTAATTAAAATGTATGATAGACGTTAAAATTATTAAACAACCTGACATGCGTTAAAATTATTAAACAACCTAAGCTAAAAAAATAACAATTTAGTAAAATAAAGTTATTAAAAAATAAATAAATAAATGACTAAAATAATTTACCTAATTACATAAACGGGTTGGATCATCACGATTAAGTCATACGCATGTGACTTGAATCTTCAATTAGACTGTGCAATTGAGTAAAACTATGAATGGAATCGTACGCATGTATAGATTGCAGTCTGCTAAAGGATGTAGACTAGATGTGCAGTGAGGTATGCGTATGTGTGATGGACACATGATCATGTGGTGAGCTATGCATATGTGTATTGGATGCCTGAACAGTATAATGAGTTGCACATGTATGTGTTGTAAATGTATCATGCAATGTATGTGTGTGGGTGACGTAACAATGATACATGTGCAAAGATGTGAGTAACGAAAGGGTTGTGTCTGTAGGACGTAAGAGTTGTGTATGTGACTGTGTGGCTAAACAATTGGGGGGGGTGGGGGGGAAGGTGTGGCGTGAGTAGGAGATTGAGTGTAATTTGTGAAACATGTGTTTTTTTTATCTTTTTATTGTGAAGATTCAATTTTAACAAATCCAATATTCAAAGGATACAATAATACCCAATTTAGATTTGTTAATTTCATTCAAGATTTAATCCAATTCATTTGTAAGATTAAGTTTCTAGAAATCTCACATTTTATTTGGGCTTTCCATCTTAGGCTAGATTTAGTCCAACTTAATTAACCATCTTCCGTATCCCATTTAGTAAATCTTGAATCTTTTTTAGCTTAGTTGAAATATTCAAAATTGGACTAAAGTCTACATTCATGAGTTTAAGTGTAACTAGACTTTTATGAAATAATATTTTTCTAATAAAGCCCAAAAGACTTTAAATTTATTAAATCACATACATATATATATATATATATATATTTTATTGTAATATGACCTGATCCTAAATGACTTGCTGACTTGACTATGACACTTTGTATTTTCTTTATTTTTAAATTTTTATTTTTTTATTTTTTGTAAACCTGGCCTAAAAGTAAAAAGAGACTGGAATTAAAATAAACGGTAGCAAAAATGGGTTATCTACACTTATCACATATTTTTAAGCAAGTGTGAACTAGATCTAAACAACCCTTCTTTTTTTTCATCCTTTTTGTAGTAAGATGAACTCTCTTATAAGAATGTGGGTGGGGATTTTCAACGTTATAATGATTGTCACAAGCAAGTTACTTTCGACTAGTAAAATTATATGAAAAGATACCTTTTTTGGCATTAAATTCTCCATTTACAACCATGTCTAAAAATGATGATGTTTGCTTTTGTTTATGTGTGCATACGCAGACATGTAAACAACAAGCATTAAGAGCTTAACAAGGATTGCATGGACCTACATAGCAAAGCCATTCATATTGATTTCGTGCACATTCAAGATTCTTTTTTCAAACATGATAATAATTTTTAATAGATTTCTCATCAACTCATCATGTTATAATCATTTCCATCCCGAAAGGGCACCATTTAGGTATAGTAACCTACAAAAAGGGCATAGACTTAGATAATGTTGCTAAATATAAACATAGGGATGAGCTTCATAGCCTGTAACATCCTTCATCTGTGACTTGCCTTAAGTTCAATTACATGAATGCGATGTCAAATGTAATTTACACAAAGGACCTATCCTCTTGCCGCAAAAACATATATAGTAAATCTCCTTTAATGAAATGAGTTGGACAAACCCATATCTTAAAGACTATTAATTCTACCTTAACTCTTCTCTGTTGATAAATCAATAGAAGAAGATGCTCATACCCATTTCTTTATATAATACAAATATAAAATTAAATAATAATTTGAACAAAACTACTTCAAGACAACCCTTCATACCATAGAATAAAAAATTATACATTCAACAATCCCTTTGATAAGATTCTCATCAATACCTTAAGCTAATTAAGGAAACTTTATATGCTTTTCCTTCAAGATCTTTCCTACATTATGTATGCTTATCCTTTCTATCTCCTTCTCCTTATTATTGATTTATGTAATGCGTACATTACTTTAATGATCATAATTCCCTCTACAAAATTGAAATATCTTCTTGCTACCCTCTCATTCTAAGCATCATCTCTATTATTAGAATCTATATCATTTTTGTGACAAAATAGAATGAATACTCACTATCTACTATGTTGCAAAAACAACAGAGTTTCCTCTAAGCACCTTTACTCTCCTAGTAGCTAGGGTAGTAACATGAGGCATGCTGGCTCTTCTTCGATGCCTTTAAACTTGAGTGTTGAGGTTGATGATGCACTACTATACCTTTGAAGAGAGACTGAGTATGAGAAATTTCAACCCTATCGAATTTGGTCTAATGCACTTCTTAATATACTAAATAAAAGCATTTTACATCTTTCTACAAACGTATTGATTATAAAGTATATAATTAATGTTAAAAAGTTGATAAGTTTATCTTAAGACAACCCATTGTTCTTAGCTTTTGCTAGTAAAAATTGAGCCTTAAGTGGCCTAAAAAATAGATGGAGTGAAAAAAAAAAAAAAGCTGAAAGGTTGTTTAGTAGATTTAGTCTCATGCTTAAGTTAATATTAAGGAAGTTGGAGAATGATTATAGCAGAGTAATGAGTAAGTAAGAGTGAGTGTAAGTGAAGGTGATTGACCCAAAGGATTTATCATCAATTTGTAGAGGATGGATCAAGCTTAATTAGGAAGGTGGATCTCTCACATTGATGGCGTGCTCTAGGAATCTTAAATGTAGCTGGAGATAGTTGGCGATTGCCTTTGATGGTAATCGTTCCTACTCTGTATAGGAGCTTCATGGCTTAGGTCTAACTATCCTAGGCTTAAGTATTTAGAGCTTTTAAGGGTCTTCATTTTGGCCCAGTCTAGATCTGAGTTGACTACTTGGAATAGGCCACTAAGGATCTTTCGTGGCTAGGTTTAGCTTGGTACATATCTTGCCAAGACACCTAAGCTGCATGGGGCTTGACTGTCATAAAAGGAGATCAAATAATGTCGAAGGAGCTAAGTTGACACAAAAGGAGGTCGGACCAAGCTTAAATAGCTTAGCCTTTGTCTTAAGTAAGTTAGGTTAGGCTTAAGGGACCTATGCTAATGTCCTATGAACACATTCGTTGATGAAACCTTAAAAGAAAATGCTATTAATCATTCCTAGCATAGTTTATTTACTAGCTAAACACCATCAGTAGAGATTTAGCTATTAGAAATATGTATTTATCTAACTCAAGACAAAAATAAAACAATAAATAAGGGGATATGGTTGTCCATAACTTTTTTTTTTAAAAAAAAAATAGAATAGCTACCATATGTATATATATGCATATGTATATATGTGTATAAACGATACAAAACAAAGGTAACACCATTTATCTATTAGTATAATCCCTAGTATAGTTTAGAGATCTATCAACAACCATGGGATTTAAGGAATTTTCATCTCCTTATATAAGCCTATATTAAACATGTTTCTTGAAAACATTTAACATTCCATACAATGGTACATGAAAAGCTAGTTAACCTTCATGTTTTGTGTTTCGTCTCCTACATAGTTTGCTACAACACTATGCTCCCTTAGCATTGCTTCAATTTTGATCTCTAAGAGAGAGAGAGCCTTTATTTGCACGCCATAATCACATTGTAATATTTAATTTTTGGATTATCCATGTTTTGCAAGAGGGTACCAACAATCATAAAATTAATATTGATTATGACTTTCTTATAATCTTTCTATAAATAAAAATGCAATTCTTAACGTACTCCCATAGTTTAATAGCTAAAATATCAAATTTCTTGACATTTCTTGCCAAACCGAAAATTCTATTGGTCATTATTATTTCACAAAATTCCCTCAATAGAGGATAGAATTATAGATCCTTCTATGCTAATTTATCTAGTTCAGGAAAGGTGGTTATCATGTTAATTTCTTTCTTTCATTTGCTAATAAATTCTTTTGTTATTTTTGGTAACTTTAATATTCATGAGATGAAGCTATTACCCTATGAGGTAAGGAATTGGTTTGTAGATTTGGTTAAAAGATTTTTTCATTCTTATTTGTTATATTTTCCATGATATAAACACAAACACAAACTTCCCAAATAATTGCTTCTTTTTAATATGACAATTTTGTTATATCCAGTGGTATAAAATCCTCGTGATCTTGATTCTTTTCTTCTTGATTAGTCTCATAGAGGTTATGTAGGTAAGTTAAGCCTAGACTATCTCTAAAGGCATGTTGTAACCTATAAGTTCTCTTCCACTTCTTCACATCTAAGGTAAGATGCATTGTTTTAGTTTCCCCTTTTCCTTAGGTTAATTGCGTAGTTAGTCTATCATGTTGGAATCTCCATAGTAAGAGCTTTATTTTAAGAGGAAAGGTATTAATCTAAATCTAACTTAAGTTTTTTTATATATACATTTAATAACCATTTGTTATTAGATGGTTATAGATTTCATTTAGTGAGTAGCTTAGTCTTATTTGTAAAGAGCATCCTTTAATGTCCTTGGATAAGGTATTAACATTATTAATCCCATATGTTCACTCAGCATTGAAGCAAGTTAGAAAATTAATTCCTCCTTAACTTGTTTGTTTTCCTTAGCCAAACATCTTTAATTATCATTCGTAGTACCTTTTCATATTAGGATCCCAAAGAACTTCCTGACAAAGTTGTTGCATCCTATCTGTTAGCTAAAAGTTTGCATTCTTTCCATAATCAAGAATGTAAAATCTTTTATCTTCAAACCATTCTTAGCTTTGATATGATGCTTTGTAAAAGAATAGGGCTGAGTGTGAGTAAAGAAGCTTATCATCCTTAATAGCATGATTATATTTAGCCTTAATCATTTTTATACATACTGCTCTTTTATTAAGTTACTAGAACCTTTTTATTTCATGACTTTATTTTTCTCATCTAAATTCGCTATGTTGAAACCTCCTAAATTCTCAAGACTTATCATTTTTCCCTAATCTACCCAATGTGTCCCCTCCCTTTAACTCAAGCCATTCCAAAAGAAATTTCTTCTAATCTATGCTAACTTACTAATAATCTTTTGAGGAAGTTTCTTCACTTGTATGTAATAAATTGATAGCTCATTAAGCACAAACTTAGCTAAGACAATCCTTTGTACCACACTTAATTGCGTAACCCTCTAACGACTTAAACTATTTATGCACCTTTTCTACAATAAACTTTAATTGCACAGTTAATAATTTTTTTAGTCTTGATCTATGTGAATAATTAAGTACTTTCAAAAGGAATTTATAGTTTTATATTTGAAAAGTTGCCTTATCTCTTCTATTTTCTCCTAGGAGGCACCAGGGGAGAAAAATAGTAAGATTCTCAATATTTACTTTTAGTCTAGAGAAAAGAGAGAAATGTTACATTATCTCTTTAACTAATCCTACATTCCTCTTTAATACATTCCTCTTTAATGCCCCATCCAAAAGTATAATATCATTCTTAAAGGCCATATAAGAAGTTATTAAATTACTTCCTCAAACTCATAAAGGCTCCCAATTACACCTTAATCTATCTACTTAAAAATTCTAAAGCTATATTGATGAGATAAAAGGATGACAGACCCCTCAATGTATTCCATGAGGAGTGAAATGGAAATAGGAGTTCCATTTACTAACACATCAATTGATATGCTTGAAATGCATGCATCTATAAGACTCATCTAATTTGGATGAAACTTTAAATACTAAAATTTCATGTAAAATATCTAACTCTAAGATGTTATGTGCCTTTTCCAAATATATCTTTATTACCATCTACCCATCCTTATTTTTCTTCCTTCGGCAACTATGTATAATTTCATTCAAAAGGATTGTGTTAGATGTTTTTTGCCTTCCTTCTTAGGATGAAACTTGATTGTGTAAGATTGATCAAAGAATCAAGATGAGATTTAAGCCACATTACTAATAGTTTTGTTACTATTTTATAGAGATGGTGTAAAGGCTTACTAGACAAAATTGTTTGATTTGAGTTTTACCACCTTCTTTTGGATCAACACTAGCTAGGTTTGATTAATTTGTCAAGGTACTTGCTTGATAGTAATATGGTGCATTTCACCACTGATGCCTTTGTAATGGATTAGCACCTTTAAAGAAAAATGTATGCACCCCATCTTTTATTTTTCCTTAATGCTTTCCATATTGTCCTATTGCATTAAGTGCATCTAAGATTTCTTGCCTTCTTAATGATTTAGCTATATCTTCACAAATATCTAATGTAAGGCCATGTCTTAAGACGTTAACAGCAGGATTTTCATTAGAGCAGCACTCTTTGTTTGTAGTATACAATTTAAGAAAATAGCTTCTTATATGGGTTTTTATTTTGTCTAGTTCAAACATCCAATTCCCTACATTGTCCTTTTGGAGCTAAAATTCAAGTCTTTAATCTTCTAATTATCACAAAAAAAAAAATGATAGTACTTAACATTTCTTTCACCATCTTAATCCATTTAATCTACACTTCATTTTCTAGAGCCATTCTTCTCAATTTAAGATTTCATTTAACTCCTATTTATATTGTTTTTCTAGATTTACTAGCCAATCTAGTGGACTTATAATAAGGACTCTTGATGAGTTCCTAATTATACATATTTTATTTAGTGATTTTTGACAATTTTCCTTGAAATATGAGTTTATTTTTAGATAATAATACTTAATTGAGTAAAAATTTATTTTTTAGGTTTTGAAACGATCTACGTGAAAAAAAGAAAAGATAGAAATAAATTTCGCTTGAATTGGAACTAAAATAAGCAAGTTATGAATATTTAAAGATTAATACAACCGAATGACATAACTGTGTCATTTTCAAGAAAAATTGAAGCTGATTTTCAATTGTTACAGCTAAGAACATGACCAAAAAACATGACCATGCCCTCAATTGTGTCATTTTCATTTTTTTTTTTAAAGAAACAAATGTGAATCATAGTAAAAGACACGATTGAAAAACATTGTCATATCCCCCGTCATGTCTTTTCTAGCCGACGCCTTTTTTTTATCGCTTTATATATAAAGTCTTGCTAGGGTTTATTTGAGAAGAAAAACTTGTTAGACACGATTTGGAGAGAGCTTTTCATGACAAGAATACTCAAAGAGCGAGAGGATTATCAAGAATTTAAGATTTAAGATTTGATCTTAATTAGACTTCATGATTTTCTATTATATAATTTTCTACTCTTAATTTTTAAATCCTTATTTTGCAATGTGTAGTGAGTAGGTATTTGATATTTAGGTTTTGTGGAACCTAGATCTATTCATGTGATATAATTATTATTTGATTTGATTTAATTTAATTCTTTAATCGTATCTTGGTTCAACCATGTATGCTTAATAATTTATGTTATTATTTTTGCAGGTTATAAGCTAGAGTTTGATATCTTATAAGAGAATCGAGAGATTTTTTTATAAGATTAGATATAAGCATAATTGATGAGAATTATTTCAAAATTAGAGATAATTTGCAAAATTCTCTTGGAATTTCAAATTAAAACGTAAAAAATTCATTGTTCAATAATACAATCTTAGATCATGCTATTGAGAAGAGATTTTAATAAATGTTTATAAAGTTATGGTTAATTGACTTGAGAAAATGATTAACTTTAGTAAAAAATTCTCTCGATCAAGAAATATTAAAAAATAAATTAAATTATCTTTAGGAAAAATCACATGGTAAATCTAAGAGAGGCAAGATCTAGGTATAATATTAAATCTTAAATTAATTTTCAATTGAATCACTTTCTTGTTAATTCTTGAATTACATTTTAGTTAATATTTAAATTAGTTTTAGCAGTAATTTAGATTTACTTCTTTAAGTTTCTTAAAATTTAATTTATCAGTTAGATAATAGACACATAGTAAATACTAGTAGTTAAAGTTACTAAGAAATTGACATTCGAATTTATATTTGTTATGTTATAAATTGATAGGTTTACTTACCAAACATGTCAGCTCTATCTATAATTGCCAACCTTTTTAAACTTTTTTTCTTTTTTGTACTAATTATTCCAAAGACTTGGGAATTCTAAGCTTTCATCTTGTTTGGCAAATCCTCCATGGCTGTGATAAAATTATTTTCATTTATCTGCCAACACATTGTTTTATTACTGATACACAAGACCTGTGTGATAGTCATGTAGGCTAAAAACAAAAACTTCTATTCTTATAATCTCCTTCATGAGGATGGGATTTTACTATAATTGGGTCATGCTCTGAAGGCAATCCTTGACTATGAAAAACTTTAGCTTTAGGGTATTACCTTTTCAGAGCTACATTACACTAAGCTCGATCTATTCTTTACTCGATTGAAGTAGTTAATCCTAGCCTATATAATCAAGTGAATGTAAGTGGAAAAATTACAATAGGAGGGGTAAGTATAGGGAATAAACTCAAATAAAAAAAAAAATCAATGTTTTTAAAAATTTAAATGAAAAATTAATATTTTGTGAACTGGTCAAATAAGAAATCTAGTTAATTGTTCATCATAATATTGCTAATCCGTGTTCACGTGTACACGTGATGCTACTGAGCACAAAGATGGAATTTTTACTATAAATAAAAGAAAAAAGGAAATCAAATTATAAAAAACTTGAAAAATATCTGGAAATGAGGAAGGACGTGTGGTTTTCAAAATGGAGCGGTAATGGAAGAGAGTTTGGGACCGAAGGGAGGGGTTCCGGATTTGGGTCATCTGGTCGGGTGAGGTAGATGCAGGCCTAGCTGGTCCGTTCAGACATGAAAACAATAGAATGAACTTCATCGTCAACGAATTGGGTGTTGAAGTTGATGGAGATACCATCAGTGAGATGGCGTTCCTAGTGCGTTTGGATGTCGAGGGCCATAGTGCACTCGACCGATTGTCGAGAAAACGATTTTTTCCCGTGGTTTGGTGTTACCGGTCCATCTTCGTCTTTCGTTATGTTGTATGATTTGTAGAAGAGGTTATTGTTCTTTTTATGAAACATTTGGTCGTCCAAATTTTATAGAATTGAATTGGACAAAATTTTCTTATGTAATATTTGGTTTGTAATTTGAAGTTTTGAATTTAGTTATTAGATAAAAAAGAGAGCCTAATAGACTAAATAAAATATTTAAAATTTGTTACGTATAAAATATAGTATAAAAGTTTACTTTACTATAAAAAAAAATATTAAGGATATAAATATAATTAAATAAAAATTAGACAATATTAAGAGTATATATATATATATATATATATTAGATTACATTGAAAATTTGCACATTAAATAAATATGGACAATAATGAGGATAACAATGTGAAAATACATAAAATGGATCATTTATATTTAAATATCCTCTATTTATCTGAATTTATTACTTTGTCATGCTGTTAGCTGTAATCAATTATTGAGATTAAAAAGCAAATAATGATCTCATGATAACATCATATAATATTTCAATAATCGAGATAATTTTAACTATTGATTTATAAATGGAGGAAAATTAACAAAAAATAAATAAAAAAGATCTAAATCCTAAACTATAATATTAAATCTAGTACCTATGTAAACCAAACAAGGGATATTACAAAAATCTATATTTAATATTATGTAAAGCAAATATTAAACATCTAGTTGAAATTATCTTGATTTTGATTGTTAGTGTTTGTATTTGTTGAGGACTACCATGATAATAACAAGAGAGTAAAGTTGGACTTGATGATTGGTGACCATGAGGGTGGCTAGAAAGTCACCATTTTTGTTAATCAGATTTTCCTTTTTTTTTAACATTTTATTTATATGTTGACAAAAAAATTATTTTATTTATATAATTTTCCTTGTTATTTTTATTTGTTAATTTTTTTTATTATTTATATTTTCATTTAATTTTTTTTTGCTTTTCTTTTATTCTCTTATTTCTACGTTTTTCATAATTTTATTTCCTTTTCTCTTTTTATTCCTATTATATTTATAATAACAATGCCATGTTAGCATATTGTCAGCACAATGTGTATGCCACGTGTTAGCCAACATGATACATAAGTATAAATTAACGATGTTATAACAACTATTTAATTGGATCTCTTTTTTAAATTAATTTATAAAATGTTTATCTCTTATTTGAGTTTTTCAACAAATTTTGATCTTCTCTTATGTAATTTTCTTGAATTTAGGTCCAACAACTCCATATCCAATAGGCTATAATCATTCATATAGTTTAACGTATCATTTGGTTGTGAATACCTTTATATATCAGCGATGGATAAAAATTTATTAGTCCATTGTTTAGTTTAAAAATTGGGTTAAGTTAAAAAATTTTGTGTCATATATTTAATGATATAAGAAATCTATTTTACTATACAAAATTAATACATATATGCAAAATTATAATAATAAATCTATAATAATTTTTCAAATCAAAGTATTGAGGTTTTTTATAATTTATCTTGTGAACAATTAATTTTTAATTCTTTTTTCCAATCCTAAAGATTTATGTCTAAAATTGCACATACTAAATATGATACAAAACAGTTGCATTGTACTATTCTTCTTATAATCTATTCATATTTCATACTATCTTCTTCTACTAATCAAACATTACATAACTAGCATCCTCGTTGCTCGTTTTATTGGAAGAGTCAAATTGCCACCGCATTATATAAAATAACGATTACATGGAATGCAAGCTTATTGTTGTGTGTTGTCATAGTCGTTAAGCTACAACTTCAAGCCAACTCTTTCATTCTGGAAGTTTCAACTTGACTTCTGGGTGGCTTAGGTGGGGTTTTTAGATTCTTGACCTCAAAATGAACGGTTGGTACAACTATTTGAGGCTATGACGAAACACCATCCAATTTGGTTTGCCATTGCATGATGGATGATGATACGGTTCCTAACTTACCGAATTGTCAGCGATTGCAGTCTCAATTTTAATGTAAAATCCTGTCATAGCGGATGCACTGTCAATCGAAAATTATTGGTTGAAATGGCTACATTTAAAGTTATAGTTGAAAGTTTGGTATAAACATATAGATTATGGTACAAACATGACTTTGAAAACGTAAACGTGGTATCAGAATTTGTATATTTATACTAAATTGATGACATACGATTTTACATGAAGTCATTTGTATACAATTTTACCCGATAAAATCCCACTATTAATAGTCACGGGGAGATCCAACTCATATGGGTAAAGTTATTAAGAAATCATAATATAGAATTAAAAAATATCACTTAATATTCGTGGTACTTAATTATTTTTGCGTTTCCAGAAAAGGAATCTTGTTTCCTCAGATTCCCATCTCCAAACATTATTACCATTCGTGATCCTACTAGTCACAATTTGTGATGTTTGAGGAACATTTAATTTGTGTCTACCTTCTGCTTTCTGTTTTTTTTTTTTTTTTTCATACATGTCCATATATAGTTGAAGAAAATTTCCAACGACGTCATTTAAGTACATAATATCTTGGTCCGGTAATTTAGCATCTTCATGTAGAAATGTTCCCTTGTTGATATGTATTTTGGGTCTCATATCATAATTTGGATGCTGAGGCCTACTATATAATTATAACTTTAACTTATAGAAATTTTATTATCTCAAAAAACTAAAGCTGGACTGTGACGTATTATGCGGCGTGTTTGGTGACCAGGACATTATGCAAAATATTTCGGTAAATTCTTTGTATTTAGAATGTAGCTAGTATTGTCTAAATGGCAACGTTTGACTCTTAAATTTATAAAACCCACTTAAATTGTGGATTAATTTTAATAAGATTATAATTTCAATTGTTTAGAAATATAATAAACAAAAAGCAACTCATCTAGTACATCATCTATAGATTACAGAATATGCATTTTCTTTATAAAAAAGGACTGATTATTATTTTATCTAAAAAAATGTCAATCAAATATTATTTTTTTCAAAAATCAAATTATTTTATCTAAAAAAATGTTAATCAAATATTTTTTTTTTCAAAAATCAAATATGCTTAATTTTTAAAATCGCAAGATATTTTCTTATCGGGGAAATTAAAGTAATGGACGCGGCACACATGTGATTGGTGCCCAAGAATTTCTTACCCCGCTGTCGTCACGAGGCTTACCACTTAGCCACAAATTATTTCCATTATTATATTAAGTAAAGACAAGTAGAATCGATATAGATTAACCGTTCCTTTTAGTTTAGTAAAAGAATATCCGAGGTGCCAGGAGAATACAAACCACATTTTTTTTTTCCCCTATTTTGTTTGTCCAGACATAATAACATCACGCCTAAGAGGGAAAAAGAAAAATCAATCACTAACAACAAAAATATCATCTGCCGAAAAAAAAAAAAAGAATTCGACATTTGAAATCGAAAACCTAACTTCTTTCCATAAATCGAATAGCATATTATAAAAAATACATGAAAATATGACATTTAATATTTCAACAATTTCCATGTAATCAGAAAACACCAAACAAATGAAAGCTTCTAAAATTCACAATTTTCATTTGCTTTGAGGTATTATAGACTACATCAATTTCTGAAGTGTCGCGGTAAATCAATCGACTTCATCTGTGAGCAGTCACCAAAGTTTCAATGAACCGCAGGCCGTCAAATCTTGGCGCGAACTTGTCGGCCGACCTAGACGATGCCTCATCTCGATCTCTGCCCGATCCTCGTTCCTGTAAAAGGAAATGATAATTATACAACCAGAAATCTTAAATCAAAAGATCTCTGTTTGATCTAAAAGTTAAAGATATGTTAATTACAAAAATTTTTGCATTCTGGTGCCATGAATTATGTAATCGATAAATATAAATACCACCCGGATTTGCATCATTTCTTTTTCATTACGAGACCCGAAGTTCTTACCCGGCCAGAGAGTTGGAAATTGGTGTTGTAAGCCGAAGCAGAGGAGATTGCAGTGACAGATGCTGCAGCAACTGAAGCTACGAAAGAACTTGACCTATTCATTATTGTGGAGAAAATCGACGTATCAGAAACAAGTATCTCTCTCCTACGAGTGGAGAGAAAATTGAGAGAAAACGTTGGAAAACAATGATGTCCGACGGCAATTATATATAAGTAGGTATTTATTTAATGTTAATTTAACAGCGTTTGCGCGGCAAGCCAACTGCCCCTGTCGTTCTTTGTATATTTACTGTAGTACCCTCCTCTACGGAACTTCTTTAGAATTTTGAGTGGACCCAAAATTCGCAGGGGCAGCCTTCTTTAATTCTATTTATGAAAGATTTACATTTCGGAATTTACCATCCTACAACTTTTCTTAATTATCACGTATAACGATTAAGGTTATAAAAAAAAATATAACACTATAATGACATGAATTATATTATGAAAATCTAGATAATTGTAATTTTAATTTGTAAATTAAAAAAAAAAAGTTAGGGGAAAGTAGTTAAGAGAATTCATTTCCATTTATAAATAAGTTCTTTCAGCTTTTTAATTTTGGTCTTTCAATTATTAGTATGACTTTTAGTTACATCTTTGCTTTAGGAACTATATTTTATTCATGTTTGTCCTAGAAGTCAATCGTGTTTCAAAAAGCAAACTGTCAAAATATGGGTTGATACGTTTTTCATATTAAGAGAGGAGCATAAGCACATGTTTATACTTTATAGACATTTTCATTGAAAGGCGAGCAATAAGGAAAAAAAAAAGTAAAGGAAATTGAGTTTAGTAGGTCCACTTTTAATGATCATGCAAAGCTTAGCTATATACACACACATCTATATTATGAAAGTCGATTAAGGGTTAAGTAATTGTCACACTTCAAGTTACATATTTACTCTATGTTTAGTTTTATTTAACAAAAAAAAATAATATTAATATAATTTATTAAAATCATAAATAATGAATAAATATATCAATACACTCTCTCCCATTAATCTCTTCCAATCCTAAAATCCACTATTTCCACTTTTTTCTTTATCTCTTCATACAATATGCTACATATTCTTATTATCTCTTTCTAGCCTTTCTCTCCTTTTCTATTTTTTCTCTCACTTACTTTATCCGTGTGCATTGCATAGTTAAAATTCAAATTATGATCAAATATAATTATGTTGATGATTAATATCCATACATATAGATAATTTCTGTTAGTAATCCTAATTTTTAATAAGTAAAAAATTAAAAAATTTAAAATGAGAGTAGATAGGAGAAATATAATAAATCTATATTTATATTATATAATAAAAATTATAATTTTTTATTAAATAGATAATAATAAATTATTAATATATAAATTTAATATTTTTTAATCTATAAACGCATCAGGTGAGTATTGTTTGTTTGTATATATATAATATATATAAATATTTTATTATTAAATGGGGGTAAAATTGTCATCAAGTGACAATCCATTTCAGATTTTTGCGGCCAGTCGATGTTGATTTTTTCGAGAATCTTTTCGATAAGCTAAGTGATGACGTGATAGGACCACGCAAAACGTAAGCCAATAGTTAATTGCCACCCGTATGATCGTAAAATGACCACGCAATCAACATGGTTTTCACACGTTATTCAATGGCCCCAAGACGTTAGGGATGGAGGGATCAGGTAAAATCAAAATGTGCGGAGTGGTGGATGCAACTGACAGCTTTGGACGGTATGGCTGCCAATTTCCTATTTTGCCCCTTCATTTCTTGTCTTATTATGACCATTAGATTTTCGTTTCGGAGATTATGACCAAGGCGACTTTCCAGATTAAAGTTTATCATTAGCTGAGCTGGCAAAAGCGACGAAAGTACGTAGCGTATATCAGGGTTTGGATCCGATCCAAGTCGTGAGGGATTTTTCGGGTTTTTTATTTTCCTTTCCCTCCCTCTTTTACCAGCATTTTAATGGTTAAATCTGGAGATGGATATAGGTTTCATATTAACTGGATCCAACAATAGATAAGTTTGATGCTTGTGTAGGACCAAACAAGCCTTACAGGTCTAACACGAGTCTAGAAGTCACCTGGCCTAAGGGTATGTTTATATAAACATCTACCAGTACTTATAAGTTTTTAAATAGTTAACAAAGCATCCATACCTCCACAAATTTTTCTTTCTTTTAATTGCATTATCTCTGAGGTGCTTTTTCAATTTGGTCATCTCGCTCCTCATTTGCCGTTGCTAAACAACAGCACTATAACTAGACATATGTATTTTATTTTATAATAATAAATAAAATATTATTATTATATCTAAAAATAATAAATTATTTATTCAGATATCTTAAGTATTATTTTGAAAAGTAATGATAATATCATACCCATAAAAAAATTAAAAAAATTAATAAGTAACTTTAATAAAATACTATTTTATAAAGTAAAGAGTTATCTAAAAATAATAGTTATTTAAAATACCGATATGATATCTTAATTATCTCCTTTAGTAACTCATTTATAAACGTAATATAATGTTTTGGCCTCTTTTGTTTTTCCCTCTTTATTATTGGGTTTATCGTGTTTGGAACACAAAAAGGAAGCCATGGGATTGGCCTTTGCTTTATAAGGTGTAAGCTTCGTACTTGTGTGACGAGGTTTAGGATGGTCGATTTAGGATGTTTAGGAAAATAATCTGATTAGATTAAAAATTTACAAATAGATAGTAATACTAGTTAAGGAGATTCCGTAGGTTTATATCTCGAAAATATAATAAAATATTTAAAATATAAGTAAAGCTGCAAGAATTTGCTATATTATTATATACGTACCAAGAACATGAGAAATAAGTATTGTTAGTTAACAAACTTTTATAGGTAAATTATATGAGTAACAAAATTATTAATGGACATAAAATAATATGCAGAAGGCATGTATATACATTAGATATAACCATTATATAAATATATGTACTTGTAATTACTAAAAGTAGTTGAAAATATGAAAAATTCACTAAATTAATGAAATAAAATCAATAAAAATTATAAAAACTTTCATGGAAACCAAAATAATATTGCATATGGCTTGCCAAGTTTAGAATTTTAATTTGGACAAGTAAGGACAAGAAAATTACCACCACTTAACACCTTATCATGTCAAATTCCAAGTGTTGTTTGGGAATGGAAGTAAAACACACATTAACCTGTTGTTAAAAATCATCAAATAACCACCATTGCAAACTTTTATTTCATTGATTTTTCGAAAATATTCATGAGAGAAGGAGAAATGGAGCTTGGGGAAAAATTCTAGAAAAATAGTGTAAAATTATGAATTTAAAAGTTTGTACGTGTAACTAATGATTGGAAGCAAAACCATACCACCACTTAAAGAAGAGGACTATGCCTAGTCCGGTCAACACACCTCCTCCATCCTATGGTAGCCAAAGTTACAAGTTCCAATAAGTCATTACCTAATCTCATTTTTAACTAAATTTTGGGGAAAATACTAAACAACATCAAAATTTTTGAAACTTTGTTTTCTCAAGTATTTTTGCATGAGAAATTCAAATTTCAAACCAAATTTTCGAAATTTTGAGTGCTAATATAGGATTCTTAAGAAAAACATCTTGCATAGAGATTTTAGATCGCATTTTCAAAAAGCCATCTAATGTTGTTTTGACTTAAAATTTTATGAGTATACTCCTAAAATGTTACATTTTGACTCTACAAGGTTAGATTTTCAAAATTGAGTTGTCGAATTTTTGGAAAATTCCACTTTTGCGAATGCAATGCATTGATGGTAGTTTTTCTAAAAGGGTCTTGATGAACTTTTATAAAATCATGTTTACAACCCATACCATCTGCATGTAGTAGCTCAAAAGAGATTATTTGAGTTTTAAGATGATGGTTTTCAAGATTAAGTAGGTATTTGATAATTTATGCCTCAATTCTAAAAGTTCTAATGAATTACAAACTAAGTAGAAGATGAGATAAGGAAGTGTAACAGGCAATCTGCTATACTAAGATTGTTACATGTTACATTTGCAAGTTTACTAAAGTTCTGGAACTTAAGGTAAGTTAGGTAATATGTTAAGTAGTAAGAAATTGAAGTAATTGTTAGGTTAGAAACTCCATTAGAAACTATATTAGAATGTTACCTGGTATTGAATATGTTGAATACACTAACAATTAGATCTGGATCAGAAAGTGACTTACATTTGAACTCTACATTTTTTCTAAAGACAAAATATAAGTAAGAAACATCTTAAATTAGATAAGAACATAATTAAGGATAATAGGTTAGAAACTCTGTAAAAAACTGGGTTAAAATGTAATCTGGTAGTAAATGTTTTTTATCATACCAAGAGTTGGACAGTTGATGAGCAAGTGGTTTGTATGTGAATCCCATACCTTTATTAAAGTCAAAATAGTAAAAATCCTTTTGGACTATAACTTATGTTAGAATGATTGGTCAGAACTTAAGTTAGAAACTCAATCACAAAGTAGTTTAATGGAGGAAGCTAAATGTAGAAGCAATCAAGAGTTGTTTAGAGGATGATTGGAATTGAATATTAGATCACTTAGAGTCAAAGAGTAAGTCAGAAAGATGCCTACTTATAATCTCTAAGATTTTATCAAAGTTAAAACCTGGGTTAAAAACTATTGGGCAGCAACCTATGTCAAACTATTAGGCAGAACCTTTGTTAGAACTTACATTACTTAGCTTATATCTAATAAAAACCTTAGAAAACTCACTTAACTCAATTGAAGAACATACTTAAATGTCAAAATGAACTCTTATGTTATATATTGTATGGAAATTGAAGAGATTATATTAAATTTTAAGGAAAATAAAAGAAAAAAGACAAGAGTGACACATGAAGAGAACGAGCATCAATATTCAAATAAGTGGGATCAATGCTTCACAGCATTTTGAAGTATTTTAAAATGCTTAAAGGCTTTGGTATGCTTTTGGCTTGTGATTGTAATATAGTTGTTTGTGTATATGTTATGCATGTGCTTGAATATGTCTTTGTTGTTGTTGTGGGACCTAAGCTCTATGTCACGGTTGTGTTATGTATACTACTTTGATTGGATTGTTTGAATAGATTAATTAATGAATTAATTGAAACTTGCCCTAACATCTAACTTGACACATATTACAACCTACTAGAGGTAACAACTAGGATACTCGAGTCAAACATAAACTCCCTTCAATGAGAATAATTGAAATGGTCATTTCCTTACCTTTAGTCAAATAAGTGATAAGAGAAAAGGTTGCGGCAAGGTTGAGAGCCGTAGTTCAAAGGTAGTCTCAAGCTGAGAGTGCTCTTCATTACATAAGTTTCGGTTTGGTTTTGATTTATAGGTATGTGGCGTTAAGCTTCTTAACCCATATTAGAGAGAGCACAATTCCTCCACTCTTATGACGAAGTAGACAATGTCGTAAGATGACATTTGTTTAAACATACATTATATCTAACTAAAGTTTGCTTGAAAACCTTGGTTATTTGGCATGAACTACATACTTTTGTCTTTGTCTTATTTATTGATTAAGTTGTCACTCATTTCCTTATAGTTGGTATGTAGGTTCAAGGTCAACTTGCAAGTACACCACATAGTTCCTAAAGATTAGAAAGCAAGTTGAGAGGAGAGAATTTAAAGAATTGGCTAAAGTTGTTTTGAATGACCATTTTGTTAACTTTTAGAAAAAAAACTACGGTCTCTCTAGGTAGCCCTCTAGTTTTCCATTTCTAACGTGTATATTAAGTCTTATAAGCCTATGGACTTTTATAATCATCTTCTTTGACTTTTTTTCATATCTCATGCAATTATAATTTTGTAAATACTTGTAAATTTTGGAATATTTTATGGAGTACTACTGACTCAACTCGATTCTTATGGAAAGTTTTAGTTACAAACTTCAATTTTTATAATTATCTTTAAAGTTTACACCACATGCTTATTATAGGCAAATACAAAATTGAACGTTTCAAAGTAGTTGAGTTGGATTCATCTTGTGTAAACTAGGTCTACGATAACAGCTGTGAAGTTAGCTTTTATCATAGGATGGTTCACACTATGGGGTTGTTACAACTTTACCTCTTCGAGCATGATAGTTCTAAATTGATATAAGAGTATAATTTTTAAAAACTTATTTAAAGCGTGATTCTTAAGAATTTGCTTTAAAATATCATGAATAAAATTAGCTAGACATCATATGCAAACATTGTGAGTGAGATATGAGTAGATTGTAAAAGATTTGGACTATAGGTTTATATGTACTACCTATATATGAGACAATGACAAGATGAGTTAATATCACTTCTGAACTATAAAAGATGATAATTTTTACTTGTAAACTTATAGAGTTGTAAGGATGTATTTATATAAGCATAATTAGATTCAGATTATAATGGAAAAGCATCACTTATGGAATAAGGAGTATGATTTCCAAGGTGGTCGTTTAAGCTGGTTGGCTAGGTAATGTTATAGAAGAGGATGGAAGGTTTAGATAGACTAAATCGGTACGTATGAATTATGTGCTCATGGGTATATCACATGCATTTTTTAAAATGACCTCCAAATTAATTGCCTAAAGATTATGTCACTTTTTGTGTTTATGAAGTTTTTGTGTAACTTTGATTTAATATGGAAGTAATGTAAGATATGCATAAAAATAAAAGATTTATTGAGTAGTTTGATTTGTATGTATACTATCATGGTTGTAAATGTGTTAAGATACTAAACTATTCTAATTAAGTATGGAAATAAGGGAAATTGATGTTGAAATTGGGTGATTTAAGAAGTGCTGTAAGCAAGTCAAAATGTCGAGCAGATGAAAATATAAACAAAAAAAAAAAAAGAAAAATTGGATGTACAGGACTTAGGTCAAAAGTTGATGTAAGGAATAAGCTTGAAATAATCCATAAGGCAAGATCTAAGTTAGAAGTGTCATGGAATTTGACTCAGAAAGTTATGCAAATGATTACGAGATGAATAAGGGAGATTAAATAGTTGAGAAAAATCACAGTAATCTTTATGATGGTTCTTAATAATAATGTTTGATGAGAATAAAGTATATGGTGTATCGATTGATATCAACTTAGAGGAGTATGAATGATACTAGGATGATAGCATGCTTATATAGTAATAATAGCACTTTGTATAAATTTTGTTTATACTTAAAGAATGTGTTGTGGATGGCTTGACTTAAGATTCCTTAGAAGTTATATATATCATTTATTACTAAGACTAATATAAACTTCAATGTAACAGTCTTTTGAAAAATAATATAGAAATGGTATATATTTCCTTATAAGTCCAAAGCATATGCATGATTAATCAAGACCTTTCTAAAATTTAAAATCTAAAAGTTGAATTCACATTTTGTTGAGTAAGATATCATACTAAAGGATAAGTATGTAGACTTATATTCAGAATAATTATAAAAACATATGGATTTGAATATTGTTGTTTAAGTATATATAAATATATATTTCTATCTAAGTGTGTGTATATATATATATGTATATGTGTGTGTGCGTGTACACATGTGCACGCGTGTATATGAATAATAAGTGTTGTATTGAAATACATTATAAGGTATAAGTTCATAGTATAGTTACAATACTAATATACATATTGCAATCTTATACATAACAAGTACGTTAATAAACAGAGTCCTTATATTGATTGGGCATGTATGTGTGTTGTATATATGTATTAAAATGCAAGCATTTGTATAATTATGCTAATACAAATGAAGGTAAGTTAACCAACTTTATAGCTATATAAATAGTATAAGTTACCAATAATTGCTAGTTATACTAAATTAGAATGAAATTGGTTAGGAACGATGACTAAATTGAAATGGTCTAAGGTATACGTAATTAAGTAGAGAAAATTTTGATTTAGTTATATTAACTTGAGTTGAAAAGAGTATTTGAAGTTAGGTGTTAACTACTTTAAAGGAAAAACGATAGAATGTAAACTAAAATATGGGAATTTATTAAGATTATAAAATGCAAAGTCAAATCAAAATGTAAGGTAAAACTTGATTCAGAAAGTCGGAAGGTAAACCTGAATGAAAGACTTATTGAGAATAGTAATGTGCTAGATGTTAAGAAAGAGGTATATGAATATATAAATATACTAGCAACTTTCGATAGTATAATACTAGATCTAAGTTTAGAAGCCAGAAGTAAAGTGGAAAGTTAAAAAGGGAAAATGAAGTGTATTTTAATAAGGAAATAGTTTTCTATATCAATTATGGTGATTGTATGGTAAGTATTATGAAGTAGAGGAATTCAGGATAGGAAGCCTGACATTGCCTAATTTTTAGTTTATAATGATAAGCTTAGTAGTTTCACTATGACTAAAAGTTAGGAATTCTTCTTATTTACATTAACCTATTTGATCTCTCGAGATACTTTGATGGTAGTATCTCTTGTGTATCTTGATTTTTAGCATAGAATGACTATATAGATAAGTTTACTAGCTTCGCAAGACAAAGTTATAACAAATTTAATGTATCTAAAAATTAAGTATGACACTGAACAAAAGTGGATTAAATTTGTATTTCTTTGTGATATAATTATTTTGTTGTATGTAATTTAAGTATGTAATTAGGTGAATATTAAATATGCTCTTCTCAACTCACATAATAAGTGTAATCAATACAAACCTACCATAAGTAAATAGTAGAGCACTTTTACTATGTATGACCAGGGAGTGTGTAAGCCCTAAAGATAAGGCATGTAATCGTATGATCAAATTTAATACACAAAGTTTAAAACGATCGATTAAAGTATCCGATCAAACTTAAATTATAAACTAAATCTAGAAATATTAGTAGAAGTGACCCTATAAGTTTGAATTTTAAAAAATAAGTAATAAAATAAGAGAATATAAAATTTCAAATTCTAAATATATATCAAAAGTATGTAAAATACATTTCGATAACTAATAAATCGCTAGAAATAAATTATATGTATGCCACAAGTCATAGAATAACCTAAATAATATTTATGAGTATTTTATTGTAGCCCATGTGTATTTACGTGTAGGTAGGAATACGCGAAATTACTTAAATTGCCCGAAATTAGCTAAAAATGTGCTAAATAATTAAATAAAATTATAAAAAAAATTAAGGAAAAATTAGAAAAAAAATCAAGGAAATGGGGAATGAACCAAATCAAGTCATGGTAGCAAGGGGAGAAGAAAGAAAATATTAACAATAAAAAACAAACACTTAAAAAGGTAAAATGGAAGAGATATAGACCTTGTATTGTCTTAATTAATGCACAGTAATTCCTACAAGGCCCTATAAATAGTAAGAAAATTTACATAGCTCATTTGGTCAGTTGGGAACTGGAAAAAATTGAGAGAACTAAAATTAAGAGGGAAAATTATGCTTTTAGAGATTTTGTCCCAAATTTGTATAGATAGGGCAAGTAGGTCGAACCGAACCACCACTATCACCCCACTTCAAATCCATAGCCTGGACCGACTGATACACCTGGATCGGTGTTGGAGGCAAAAAATCTCATGAACTAGGTGAGTCCTACACCTCCTCTGATTTTGTAAAATTTCTTAAAATTGTTTATTATGCCTAGAAAATTATAAAATTTATTATTCTGATGTTTTATTATATGTAGATTTAGGAAAAATAGTGATTAAGTTTAATCATGTTTGCAAATATAAGGTTCTTAAGAAATTGGACAAAATCGAGAATGTTTAGAATTAGAAATAAATAGGTTTAAGAGTATAGTTTTGAGCTTAATTTATTTTATAGAATGCTTAAGTGATATATAATAGTTTTATGAAGCCATTTTTTAAAAATAAATTTTTGAAAATTTTAAGTAATTTTTTAACCCTAAAATAATAAGAAAAATGGGTAATTTTGGATTAATTAAGTGATTAAATAATTAATTATTGACTTAGGGAGTAATTATATATTTAAGGGTGTTAATCTATGATGTGAAAACCTAATCCTAGTTTTTGGAGTGTTAATTGTAACAAATATGGGAATTATGTGGTAATTGTAGAAAATTTAGGAATATATGAAGTTAGGATTTTAATAAATATGAAAAAAATAGGTTAAATTAGATAATATAATAATAATATCATTCCAAAATAAATATGATACAAAAATTAATTTTAGGTAATTGGATAAAAAATATAAAATTTTCTCACATCGGAAGTAAATTTGGTACCCCAATTAGGATTAAAGTGTACTGAATAGATTAGAGTACTAAATTAAGACCTAGTATGATATTATAATACTTGAGCTTAATGTGATTGATTTCATATTAAGATTCGAGCGTATTTGAGATTTCTCGTAGTTAAAAACACTTTAGAACCAAAATTGGAATCTAATTCAGAAACCAAACCCCAAGCTAATGTAGAGTGAATCATTAGTAAATAATAAGTATATATGGAGAAGTGAGTTAAATTATAACTTATAATATGTATCATCAAAGTATAAGTAGCAAAAAGATGTATTTATATTCTAGGATACCCGGAGACGAACCAACCTACAATTAAGTAATCAAGCGACCAAGAATTCTAAGTAAGTTGGGTTTATTACTTCACTGTATTTGAAGTAATACTTAATGGTACTCAGAGACTTAGGATTGAATATGATTGTGATTATAAGTAGTTTTATACATGTGCTTGCGAATCTGACTTTGTGTTGGAATTTGTGTTATGATTATTGATTTTAATAACTAAATTGGTATGAAATTGTCTGAACACCTTAAGTTGAACCTAATCTTAATTGACCCTAATACTCTTTATTTTTCATGTATTTCAACCCTTTAGAGGATCATTAGGATTCTCCAACCAAATATCGACACTTTTGAAAAAGATAGCGTTGGATAACAAATTGGTCTTTTCTTCATTCTTAGCCGAACTAAGTGACAGGAGAGGATGTCGCAGTGAGGATGAGGGTATTGGTTCAAATGATAGTCTTAGGAGGAGCAATGTCTTCATTGTATAAACTTGGGTTTGGTTGTGAGCTATTGCATAACATGAAAACCCCTTAACTTGGATTAGAGCGGGTGAAATTACTCTAATTTCGCAACGGACTGGAATATGTTGTGTGATGACACTTGCTTATTATATTGCATGAAAATAAGTTCTTGATAATCTTGTTTGTGTTTGTATACATTTATGAGTCTTTAATTCAATTTACTGAGCTATAGTTGCTCATACCCGTATAGATTCTTTTGCAAGTCCTGATCTTTGATTACTCTAACTAATATGCCGCCCTACAACTATTCGGAGGATAGTTCTTTTTGAAGCCTAAAGGTGTGAGGATCAATTTGCCTAATAGTTAATGTATATTTAAAGTCTTACTAGTATCTTTAAGACTAAAATATTGATATTTGATATGTAAATCAGCTGACTGTTATAATATGATGTGGAACCACTTGCGAATTCTACAGTAATACACATGTAATTATATATATATTGACTTGAAGTTTTAATTCTTTCTTTAACTTTAGTTAAATTCTTAATTGAACTGTTTACTTTAAAGCGAGGAGTCGTCGATGCCTTGTATAGATTACGTCTATAATAGGTACTGTGAAACCAATTACTATCATAGAGTAGTTTATATGATGGGACTATTTGGACTCCGTGACTTCGAGTTGTAACAAAGTATATTATTAATATCAAATATATGAAAGGATTAGCAAATAACCATTTGTTAACACTCATTCCTTGTAGTAAGAAACTAACGTGAAAAAGTAATGAAAACACAAAGCAATTCCATAACTTGTTGCCAACTATACTATGAGAAGAGGAAATCAATAATTGTAACATGAGATATAGTTAAAATCTTTTGAGATAATATTCCTCATATGTATATTGGCACATTTGAGTAAACATAAAGAGATTAGCAAACTGATAGTCTTTAAGTCTCTTTGATCGAGTCTTCTATTTTTGTTTTGTTTGAGTTACATCATGTTCTATCAAGTTCGAAACAAATTAGTCATGGATGTTTCATGAGTCCACTTGGTCAAGAGTCATATTAGTTCTTATTAAGTCATGTCAAAGATGAGCCATTTATATCATCGACTATCTCATTTGAACTTGAGATAAAGAAGAGTCAAGATTTTCCAACTTTATGAATGTTGACATTTATGCCAATGACACAAAATATAAAATGTATAATTGGAGCAACGGCACAACAATTGTAGAAAGAAAAACACAAATGAGATAAGAATTAATCAAATTTAATAATCTTAAAAAAAAAAAACAATCTGGTTATAAAGGACCTTATGGGGAACTTAGAATTTGGATAAGGTAAAAATTGTGACAGAAATTGTGACAGAGGATAAAATATTAGAAGGTATAAGAGGATTCCTTAATAAAATGATTCAGAATGTATTAGACATAACGAAAAGAGTAAAAGAGTCTAAGCATACTAACCTAAATAATAATTCATTTGATGCATAATGAAAATACCAAATAATTGTAACAAGACAAATCGATTATTTCACATGCAAATTTAATAAATAAAATATTAGTATTATAAGGACATAGTAGATTGACAAGTAGATATAAATATTCATTTAAATATTATGTTACTACAGAAAGCTAGATAGTAGAAGGATAGAAATAGCAAAGGTTCTCAAGATAGTAAATGGATACTTACCTAACAAAACTATACTTTAATGATATGAGTAAGCACACAAACACCATGGTTAGTAGGTGGAACGAAGAGATGACCGTAACATGAGTAAGAGTTATAATGAAGAAGAAATTAGTTAGACCTTAAATCTTACTGTAGAGATAAAGACTAACTTTTAACATCAAGATCAGATATAATCTAGATAACTAATTAGATTTAGATAATACTTAAGGTAAATGAAATTTCAATGTGGCATAATCTTTATTCTATAAACTTACTTAGAAACTAAATAAGAAAATCTCCTCTCCCTAAAAACTTAGGACTCATTAGACTCAAAAGTAAATTCAAAAAGTAACATTTCATAAGATCTATTTGAATAACTTTTGAACCTTAAATATTGAGTGTAGGAAACTTTATTAATGAACTTGGCCAATCTAACCAATTACCTTTAGGTTTGTAAAATTAGAGGAAATACCATAGAAATGAATAACTTATTAGTATAACATCATTGGATTGGAAAAAAAAAATCGAACGTAGGAAGAGATATAGGGAATAATGATAAACCATGATAATGACCTTGGTATAATGTTAATAGAAAATAAGAGAATTGGTGGAGTAGAAGAATATGAGTCTAAAGAAGTATAACATAAGAATAATTAATAGGAGTTAACTTCGAAGCTTGAGTAGAATGTAGCTTAAAAGGTAAGGATGAAAATGAATTATAGCATGAAAGATGATGATGAGAATGAGATATCATTAAGTAACCTAGATACTACGATAGTAGCTTAAAATGTCGCATTTTTTAAGATGAAACATTTTAAGAGGGGTATAAATGTAAGCTTTGTACTTGTACGATGAGGTTGAAAACGGTTAAATTAAGGCGATAGAGAAGGTAACTTGATTAGGCTAGAGATTTACGAGTAGATTAGTAATATTAGTCAAGGAGACCTTATAGGCTTGATCTCAAAAATATAATAAAATATAAGTAAAATTGTAAGAATTTACTATATTATTATATACATACTGGAAATGCGTAAAGTAAGTATCGTAAGTTAATAAACTTTTAGGGATAAATTATATGAATAATAAAATTATTAATGGACATAAAATAATACTTGGAAGACATGTATATACATTAAATATAATAATTATATAAATATATGTACTCGTAATTACTAAAAGTATCTAAAAAATATGAAAAATTCACTAAATTAATGAAATAAAATCAGGAAAAATAATAAAAAATTTCATGGCAACCAAAATAATATCTTATATGGTGTGGCAAGTTTAGAATTTTAATTTGGACATGTAAGAATAAGAAAATTACCATCACTTGCTCATTATCTCAAATTCCAACTGTTGGTTAGCAATGAAACTAAATCATGCCTTTTAAAAATCACCAACTAACCACCATTGTAAAGTTTATTTCAGTAAGTTTTGGAAAAATTCATGAGAGGGGAATTGAAGGAGAAATGGAACTTAGGGGAAAATTCTAGAAAAATAGTGTAAATTGGAAATTTAAAAGTTCATATATGGAACAAATGACTTGAAGTGAAACCATTCCACTACCTGAAGAAGAGGACCTTGCTTAGTCTAGCAAACACACCTCTTCCATCCTACGGTGACCGAAGCTTCAAGTTCTAGTAGGTTGCTGCCTTGCCCCATTTTTAACTAAATTTTGGGAAAAATACTAAAAAACCTCCAAAAATTTTTTAAACTTGTTTTTCCTTGATATTTTTGTATGAAGAATTCAAATTTCAAACTAAATTTTTAAAATTTTGAGTTCTAATAGAGGTTTCTTAAGAAAAATGTCCTATGCAACAATTTTAAATCGCATTTTCAAAAAAACAATCCAAAGTTGTTTCGACCTAAAATTTTATTAATATATTCCTAAAACATTATATTTTGATGCTATGTGTTAGGAATGTTGTTGGATTCTTGAAAAAATTCTACTTTTGGAAAAATCGTGCACTAATGGTGGTTTTTCTAAAAGGATCGTGATGAACTTTTAGAAAATCATGTTTACAACCCATATCCATCTACATATAGAAGCTTAAAATAGGTTATTTTGAGTTTTAAGATGATGGTTTTCAATTTTAGGTCACCCCAAGAATGAACTATATGCAAAAACATCTTCCCCTTAGTTTGGTTTTAATTCATGAATGCGCAACATCAAACTCCTTAATCAGGATTATAGTGAGTACAATTCCTCTAATCTCATGATAGATTGGACAATGTCATGCAATTTTGTTTGTTTGAACACTCATTGTTCTAACTAAAGTTTTCTTGAAAACCTTGGTTATTTGGTATGAAATACGTACTTCTGTCTCCGTTCTATTAACTGAGTAAGTTGTTGCTCATTCCCCTATAGTTATACACGTTTAAGGTCAACTTATAAGCACACCATTTAATTCTTGAAGATTAAAAAGTGGGGTCGAGAAGTGAGAATTTGAAGAATTAGGTAAAATTGTTCTGAATAATCATTTCGTTAATTTTTAGGAAAATTATTAAGGTCTCCTTAGATGGCCCTCTAGTTTTCCACTACTAATATGTATGTTAAGTATTGTAAACCTGTAGACATTTATATTTGTAAATTTTGTAAAGTTTACAATTATAATTTTGTAAATATTTATAAATTTTGGAATATACTATTGAGTACTACTAACTCAGCTCAATTCTTTTGGAAAGTTTTGATTATAAAAATTCAGTTTTTATAATCATCTCTAAAGTTTAGACCATAGGTTTATTATAAGCATATACATAATTGAATACTTCAAAGTAATTGAGTTGGGTTCACCTTATCAGAACTAGTATATGATAGCAATTGTAAGGTTAACTTTGATCCTAAAGTAGTTCATAAGGTAAGGCTATTGCGGCTCTACCTTTTCGAGACGTGACACAAGGTTATACTCGAGTCTTGAATTCAACCGATCAGTTCTAAAGGAAAGATTGTTCCCCTTATGCATCTTTTAGGTGAGCTACGCTTCACTGTCTTTTACTCAGTATGCGTAGTTTCCTCTCTCTCTCTATTCACTTGAGCCAAGAAAAAAAAGTGAATAGACATATAGCATCCTATAGGAAAATCATATATTTTGGTTAATACAATAAAAAAATACTTAGATTAGTTGGTTAAAGTCATCACACATCAATGGATCGTGTTTTGTATATTAAAAGATTGTAATATTCACAAGACAATGGCCATCCTTGCTAGCTAAAGTTGCATAGAGTGCGATGAATTCATTAACCATGCAGCTGGATACGAAGATAAAAATTAAGATCTCAAATACATATTAATAATAGATGATATGAACTATTTAAGTTCACTTATTCTTCAACATTATAACTATCATACAATGCAAAGATGGAAAGTAATTTGTATACATCAATGTAGTTGAGTTTAATTAGATAATTTATTTACATGGAATAGCTTAAGAAAAAGTTTTTTCAAGCTAGTTAATATGCATATTCTAGAATATGAGTTTCTACTTCCTAGTACCTCATCCACATCATTGATTTATTCAAGATAATAAGGATTATAATTCAAAATTGCTACCTCTACATAGGATAGGTTAAAAGAGGAGGGGAGGATTTTTTTTCATATATGAAGCTTCACTTTTAAGATTTTGATTCATATATATCATACCCTAAAATTGAAGGACGTGAATACCGTATACTTATATTATAATGTAAGCATGTAAGACAAATAATTAACTATAAATAATAATTCATCCAAACTCTTATAATAATCAATTTCATTTATCAATGTTTTGGAATATGAATAACTAAGAAATTACTAAAAAAATTAGCAAATAACCTAAATTGAAGTTAAAACCACCTATAAACGAGAGACATCATTAGTGCAAACTAACATTGCTCCCATTCCTAATCTAAAAGGTAAAATCAACTCGTCACTAAAAAATAATAGTCCTAAATCAATCAATAACAATCTTCATTGTAATTGCCATTACAAAAAACATACACATGCCATATTGGAAAATATACACTTAAAATTGATATAACAAATTATAGTTTCCTTATCTTATTTAGATGTGCCAAACAACATGGTATTAGTATCGTAAGACTTAAAGTAGTTCAAACACTTGAGAAAATATATACATACTTGCATACATACATACTTAACCATATTGTGGGTCTAAAATTCCCATCACCTCAAAGCAACTAATTATCTTATCCTAAATTTGTTGCTAGGGGTAGGCAAAAAAACTACAAACCATAAATCGAATCGTAAACAGAAAAAATTTGGTTTTTTGAAATGTAGTTTGATTTTTGGTTCAATTTGGTATGTTTTTCTTTCCTTTTTTTTTTCAAAAAAAGCTAATCGTATGGTGTGATTACTGTCATGCACAACAATGTGTAATATTTTTCCCTAGTGCACAACCTTCCTATCACTGTTGCAATTGCATGCACCCTCATTCTCTTTACCTCGTAGTAATTTCTATCAACTCTTAACCTCTCATTAAGTGATAGTGGCGCTTCTTAATTCTTGTCAACTCTCAATCATCTCTCTTCTCTGTATCCCTCAAGCAAATTTGATTTGATTAACCACAAAGGTAATTTCACTATGATTTTTTTTTTTCAACATTCCAATTCGATGTCATCGTAGATAAAGGCTACATGTTCATTGCACATGATCTTTTCTTGACTAATTGATCAATAGTTAAAACTAAGCATATTATCAATTGTTGGGTCAGTTTATAATTGCCTCTTGAATCAACGTTTGTAAGCCATTACCAAATAATAGAGATATATTTTGGAACCTATAGTCTGGTGCTACTATGCAATAGTTTTGTGCTTTTTTATGTGGCCTATTTATTCATCAAAAGGTTAAATAAAGTCTAGAAATTTGTAATATTTAAAAAAAAGGGTTCTAATTGTTTACTTTTAGGTTTGAAAAATTTATAAACCAAATCGTACGATTATGTTCGTTTTAGAAAAAAAAAAACTAAACTATTAATTTTATGTTCAGTTTGGTAGGGGGTGAATTGTATCGAATCCAACCATGCCCAGCCCTATTTGTTACAATGTCATTAGATTGTTTATATCAATACATAACCATACTTTGTAGTAGATTGGTTGTATTAATAAACTAATGACTAATATAGTAGAACCGGTATATATGGTTAAATATTGATATAACTAGTCCATCTAAATTTTTTGCTAGCAAACAACTTATTTGATAGCATTAACTAATAACCAATAGCACACTTAAGGACACATAGTAGTTCAACATCTAATCTATATAATCATAAAATTCCATGTTACTACCTGTATGGGATACTACAACTATTAAACCAAGACCACTACTTTCAAGAGGCCACTACTCTCATTAACTCTTGGCATAGGTGCAAACACATATGGCAAACGATTTTAAAAGTTCTGACAATTTGAGTTTATTTCATTAACAAATTTACAAACACATGCAACATAAAGCATCTACTATGTGTTAAGTCTTATTTCAGTTTTTCGTAATTTATTTTATATTAAGCTCAACCCGCTTAATAGCTTAATATAAAATACTCGACATAAAATTAAGAAAAAACATTTTTCTTTAAAAAATGTTTTGAGAAAAATGTTTTGAAAATCACTTGAAGTTTTCAATTAGTAAAACTAGTAAAAAATAAGATTATAGTTTTTTGGATGGAAAAACGCTAACCAAGTCATAAGCTTACAAATTTTCTAAAAAATAATTTTATGTAAATATTAACCGGAGAACTGAGCATGAAGGCTAACCTATTAAGACAACGTTATCATATAGAAATTAAAAAAAAAAAACTAATTAATGAGCCTTAATTTTTATGATCTTCTTAAAGATGCAACAATATTAAAAAAATGTATGAAATTGGTTTTTTTATTATAAATTAAAAAAAAATATTTTACAAATTTTACGATTGCTCCGAAGTTGCTTACATATTTGTTAATCAAGATTAAACCAACTGTAGTTATCATTTTCCTACAAAAGATTTAGTGGGTTGACAAATTTTGTTCACGAAAGTAGGCCAGGTTTATGTTTTCTAACGAATTTATTTTTATTAAGAAAAATCTTAATTTTTTATTCCCAAATTTACAAAACTTAAAGAACTAACTTTAATAAAAGAACCTAATTAGAAACTTTTATTTAAAAAAAAAAACTAAAAATTCCCTCAATTGCCCAACTTATGAAATGCAAACTTCATAAAATTCATGTAATGTTAATGAAATGATTCAAAATATGCAATTTTTAACAAAGATATGTAATAGAATGCAATTTTTAATGAAAGATGTAATTTTTATGATCAATGCTAATTTGATAAGGAACCTACAAAAAAATGAGTTAGTATGAATGTCATATGCACTAATTATGCAAATCTACTCTAACCAATGGACACGGATGTTACACCAATAAAATGTACCTAAATGCTCATTGACCAAACAATAATAATAATACATTTAAACTAATAATCTAAGACTAAATACTTGCATAAATAAAACAACCAAGTTAGTACTAGAAATTATAAAAACATTTCAAAAACAAAAACTAGTGAAGTAAAAAGAAATAAAACACAAAACAAGTAAGGGCTTACTAATGCTAACGAACGTCGGTCGGATTTGGAAAGGAGTAGATGGATTGGGTGCACAGGTCAGATCCGGATCCGGGTTATGCTTTATAGTAGAAAAATTGACTACGTATAAGGAGCTTTAGTGGTCTTTTCAAATCGAAAAGTGAAGTTTCGTGGCATTATCATTGACAAAACTCTAGTTAGACACGATGCCCTAAGTTAGCAAGATAGTTTTGATGGTGTTTGAAGAGTGATGCTAATAGTGGTTGGTGTTTATTGTGTACGTGCATAGATGTCGACTTGGGGAGTTTTGTACTTCTATATGCCATGCATATAGATCGATCATCACCTCATCACGGCATTAGTTGAGAGATGGAGACTCGAAACCTACACTTTCCATATAGCATATAAGGAGATGACAAATACGTTACAGGATATAGAGGTTCTGTTCGGCCTTTATGTGGATAGAGCTACAGTGACTAAGTCAACACAATTAGTATGGCCTTAGATAGCTAGGGGATTACTAGAGTCTACCCAATTGACAGTACTAGCAGAGGGTGACATATTAGTTTGCATTGGTTACGAGATAGACACAGGGTTCTTCCTGCAGGTGCAGATGAGGAGACCATTTGTCGGTACATCCATGTATACATTCTATAGTTGTTTGGTGGATTTTTATTTGTAGATAAATCTTCATCTCTCATTCATATGATGTTCTTACCCATCTTGGAGTATTTCCCACATACAGCGATGTTCAGTTAGGGATTAGCTTGTTTGGCTTGACTGTATCTCCAACTATGTGAGGCAACACGATCAGGAGCGTAAGAGATTGGAGGCGCTACCATACTACTGTGAATATAGGCATGGGATCATTTCCTCTACATTGTACCATGGACCAGGTCTGGCTTTACTATACTAGAGGGCCTACCACTAGTTGCTAGGTGGGTCATTTCACAAGAAACTACACATCATGCTACGTATGTTGCAGATGCGTATCAAACAACATTTGATCTGTAGACGAGTAGACAGGTATGTACTTCTTCAATTTTGCTTTTGTTGTTGACCTTATTTGAAAAATTAAGGATTATTAATACACTTTCTTTCCAAATGCATTGTAGGTTGTGTGGGAGTTGTACTCGAATGATCTTATTGATTTCTCACTACCGTTTTGCAAGGCTGGTCAAGTTGTTTGGGTGGCCAAAGTTCTACTGATATGTTTCCATATTATGGAGTTTTATTTCCCTGACCATGTTGTATGGAAATTTGGAGGATTCCAATGATACCACTCGACGTTCATACGAGTGATGAGCTACATTATATCAACTTTAGAGGTAAGACAGACATAAATTGGTTGGTATAGGGATTATACACACCGATATATTACCCATTATGGGGCTGTAATGATATATTTGGTAAGGTTTTCTTTCATTTATCTCATTTTATTTTTTCGTAAAGCAATCTATATGAATATAACTCGGACTGTTTCATTAACTGTAGGTGGATTCTTTACATCGGGCGAGGTTAGTAGATGATGTCCATGCTACTCATCATATCATCGATGGTGGGCTTCACCATATCGAGGAGTACGGTGGTTTGATATTATTTCCTGACCAGCTAGCTGACCTATCCCCTGTACCTGCCCCTCTATCGCGTGTAAGACCTAGAGTTCGCATGAAAGGCCGTCAACCTGCATAGGCACATAGTCGAGGATACGATACTAATTTCATGTCATTAGGATCTCGCCATTCCATCAACTTAGGCGAGATTAGTAGTAATGTACCACCTACTTATGTCTCCAATTTAAGCCATACCTCATTCGAGACTCCTGATGCTCATGTATGGATGTATCTGCACTCGACACCACCAACTCCCCGTAAACATCGTATAGGATGACCTTTGATAGTACACATAGAGGAGGTTGATACCCAACTACCACCATCACCGCCTACTCTAGTTCCTCATGTAGATTTCGCTAATACTCTTTTGCAGCCATTTAAGCTTTAGCCGTCAGAGTCTATCCACTCGCAGACCATCATTATTAGTTCGTTTTAGAAAACAATTAACTAAATCTACGAAGAACTAGTTATAAACTACTATATTTATATTACTTAGTTTGATTGTTATATATTATCAACATTTATTACTTACTATGTATATGGTTTTTATAAATTATTTTTCATATTACATTGCTATTTCCTTAATACTGATTGTTTATTGTGTGTGTATGTATATATATATATATATATATTCTTTATACTATAACTGCTTTTAACAGGTTTAGTTGGTAAATTAGTGAATCATGTAAGTCAACCCGCTCCATTAATACTTCCAGTAGGAAGTACACTTAATGAGAGGTAATGTGAAGTGTAAATTTAACTTAAGAGCAAAATTGGCAATTAACTTGTTGTTTTCAAAGTATTTAGCTAGGAATAATGTTAAGTATCAACTAAATGTGTGTAATAGTGATATTGAAGACATGTGCTACTGGATATTAAAGGCGTATGAAAGGATACTCATCTATATAATAGCTTGACTAGTTAAATAAAAGAAATTAAAAAAATAAATAAATTAACACCAAAGGTGCGTCTTTATAGTATAATAGTTTTCCTAATTAGATAAAGAAAGAAAAAAAAAATTGAAGGTATGTACGTGGAGCGCGTCTTCTTTACATACTCAAGGAACACACCATCTTTATGCCTTTCTTACACCTTGGAAGAGGCATTTCCAAGCACGCCTTTAGTTAAAAAAATGATAAATAGTGAAAGCATGTGTTTTACACGTGCTTTTATTATACTAGTTTCATAAAATTTTTTTGAGACGCACCATTTCAATATGTTTTTTTTATAGAATTTGTACCCTAGAAGTACAAAACTTTCGACTTGGGCTTATGTTACGTGTGGTCCTATGTTGCTACTATAGCGTTTGGGTACAAGGGTGGAGCTACTACGTGGGGTTGCGCACGAGGATTAAGGCATGTACTGTAGGTCAAGTCATCAAGTTGGGGGTCATTCGCATAGATGGGATTCACTTACATGGATGGGGTTAAGAGTTTGGACTACTGGGTCATCAATTAGTTGGTTATGCTTGCAAACGTGGATGATAAAGGGTTATTAATGGAGTGTTTGCGATAAGGGGTCGTTACACGATGTGGGTTTATTGGGGTTTGGTTTGTTGTCGCGGTTTGGTAGGTGGTGGTGCTATTAATGGATGATGGCGTTAGGTTAGACTAAAAGAGGATGAAGATGGTGGGTTTACTGTTGGTGGCTAATGGAGTATATGAGAGAGAGAGAGAGGACATTAGTACTTCATCAAATCCAATTGAATGATGGATATGAGTTTGATGGGTTGGAGTCGTGCGTAGGTGCTGCATAATGTGTCTATGTGAGGACGAGAGAAAGATTGAGTTTGTATATGGAAGCACTGCTACGTTGAGGAAGTCGGTTAGTTACTGTATTGGTGTGTGGATAAAGTGGGTCTGTTGACGGTGAAGGGGGATTGATGTCGTTAATGAGGATGATGACACTAAATGGAAGTGTTTAGGTTAGGGGTGTTAGTGAAGAAGAGTGGTGTTGGCTACGGAGTCGAAAGAAAGAGGGTTGAAGATAATCGTGGTGCTGTGTTGTTAGCTTTGATTTCAAATTGGGTTCTACCTCTTTATTAAGTACTTATAGAAAACATGATTTTTTCTATTTAAATCTAGCTAAATCTAATTTAAGATAAAACTGAAATCCAACTTTGATTCATTGTAATCTATCCCTAATTTGTGGATAGATTTACAAACAAATATGCAAATCCAATTAGATTTAGGGTCATCTAAACTGATTCTCTTTCGCGTACACTAGATTGGACGAAGAAGGAGAAGTCACGTGCACGCACGTGACCACGGACAAAGCACAAAAGAGAAAATTTCTGTATGCAACCTTGATTTCCCAAATAACTGACCCAACCAGCTGAGATATGCAATATTTCTTAATACTTGATGCGCTAACCTTTCTAAAGTGCATGACTTCGGCCAGATGGGCTTTTAAGCGTAAATAAAATCCAATCTCTTGGATGCACACCCTTAAAACAATTAGTTAATCAAGAATATACATGCTAAAAGGTTTTTTAACATAATTTTTTTAATTTAATAAATCCCAAGTTTTGTTTTATTAGTCTAATTAAAATATTTTTAAAATTCTAATTTCGAATTGAATAAAAACCCATTTCATGAACTTAAATATTTTACTAGAATTTCTCAAAATATCATTAAATCAAGCTCAATTTTTTTTTAAAGACTCAAAATTTGTTAATACACATATATTCCAAATATTGCCTAACTTGACTTTAAAAAACTAACTAACTTGACTTGACTCAACTCTAACACTTTCAACACTTTGTATTTTTTCAAATTTTCAAATTATTTTTTTTTTTCAAATTCTTGTATTTTTTCAAATTTTTAAATTTTTTTGGGATTTTTCAAATTTTCATTTTATTTTAATTTTTTGGATCTTTTATAAATTTGGGTCAAAAGTAAAGAAAAGGTTAAAATTAAAATAAATAGCGACAAAAATAAAGTGTTTACATTATGTACTTAGTGTCAACTCAATATTTTGGGATGGTTTGAAGTGAAATTCAACTCCAAAACGTAAATCTAGGCATAGATGATTAACATGTGATTATGCTATAGGTTTTAATTCCTAAAACTTTTATTTGATTTCATACTTAAAAGATCCCTTTAGACTCATTTTATTAGATCATAAATATCCTAATATAAGCAAACTAGATTGACCTTGAGATAATTCAAATTTAATAAATCAATTAAAATAAATAATAATAATAATGACAAAAATGGTATTAAATGCCACATGTTAATACTAATAACTTAAGTTATTATTTTACCCTGACTTCTATTAGTCTTTTAGGCTTAAAGGAACTTCAAGAGAGGGGCAAATAGATAAATTAGAGAGAAATTAGAATTTAAGGTGAGTTAAGTAGAGTATATAATTTAATGAGGACCTAAGGGAGGGAATTAGGTGGCATTTGGAAATCAAAAGGTAAATTCTCTCTCCATCTCTACCAATGGCTAAAGCCTTATGCAAGTATCTAAGTGGGTTTTTCTATTTTACAAGGTGAATGAATTGGATATCAAGTATATTTTGAAGATCAAGAAGAGATTTCCACATAACCTAAGTTTAGTTGATTTTAGTGTTTAAGTTGAAATTTTAATGGCAAGAGGTTTAGAGATCTAATGTAGAATATTTTTTTTTCCCTTTTGAATGTTTAGGGATTATTTGAAAATCTAAAAGATCTCTTCCTAATGGGTGATCATCTTGTTCAAAGGGAAGATGTCCATTTGATTCTAGTATTGATATTAAGCTTGATCTTGATGTATGTTGCAATTGAGTCAATCTATAGATTTTGTAAAGTAACTAGGTATTTATTCTTTGGTTAAAGGTGGTTTAAGTGTTGGTTTTAGAGTTTGTTGGTATTTGGAGTAGTTCTTAGAGGTTCTCAAGTTCATTTGGTAGATCTACAAGAGGTGAACGTTTAATTTATGTTGAATTGATGTTTTAGTAGTTAATTGATGGTAATCAAGATTTTGATTCTAAAATTTGATTAATTTGAATATAGAGATGTTTAATGGATATTGACACGACCTAACCAATACCTTAGTTGTGGCAAATTGCCTTACATTGCATAAAGGTTGAGGATTAACCCCCTTATCAATCATCGTCCTTCCATGCAATATACTAAGCTACTTTCATTTGCAATTACTCTAGGTCATTCAAAAAAATAATATCATAGCAAAATAGTAAATTTTACCATTACCTTAAATTCGTAAATATAATCGAGTCTTTAGGACATTAAATCCCTGAAACATAAATAAGACAGAACAAATAGTCTCAAATGCTACTGAGTATCATAATATATAAGTCTCTAGAGAGAATGCTAAATCCTAGCTGTCTATCTCAAATATCGGCTCCTTCATACTAGCCTTCCCACGAACCCTCCTAAGTTTTTAACTAACCTCGAGCATACCGTAGCCTGTTTCAACAAAATGGTGTCCTTGTATTAAAAGAAATTTATGGGGGTATAAGTTTACGCTTAATAATTCAATAAATATGGCCCTTTAGCATGCTTTAAAATAATCTCTTCAAGAGCTCCTGCTTTAGTAAGCCTTTTTCCATCTTCCATGTAAGGTAGTAATCGGTATAGGTATAATGCAATGTCTTGATATGTATGATCCATTTAATTATTAACCAAATAGGTATTAGGTTGATTAATTCAAGGAACTATTCACTCAATATATAAAAGCACCAATCTTTTAGGTATTTATCATGTAAGCATTCCCATTTCTAATAGCCATAATAGGTCGACTGACAACCAAGTAACATCATACATGCACATTCCTAACCCCACATTCAACATTGTATCATATATAAGATATTTAGTGCCACTGACTACAAGCAAAATCAAACATGGAGTCATTAAGAGTTACTTACTCAGCCATATCTACTGGTTGTAGGAATTAGGTGGCAAGTCATCCTTGAAGTCGATGCCACCTGATCAAAGTAAAATAGGAAAAATAAGAATTTATCACTTTATGGTTTCATCCTATTTAGCTTACTAGATTTACTTTGTATTATTTCTTATTCTAGTATTTTTTTTTTCCAGTTAAGCCAAATTCTTTAATTGTGTATAATTTTTTTATCTTAAATTCGATTTTATGATCTTATAATCAATTTTTATCGTTTTTAATGTATTTTCACATAACATGGTCAATTTGGAGAGGTGGGAACTACATTTTGGCATACTAACAAGAACAGTAGCGTGTCCTCTATTTGTGCTCCTTCTTGACCTTGTTTTGTATTAGTGAGCTTTCGTTTTATGGGTTTGATAAATTCTTTGGCCTTGGTTTATTATTTAGGACTTATTACTCATATGTGATTGATTTCTCAAAATTTTAAGTTCATTCTTGGCTTTGGATCCATCCTTTATTCCATAAGCTTTTAAGTAGGTCTTTATGCCATATATAGGCTTTGTTCTTATGATGGGCTTACTAAGTATTTTAGTGTGCTTAGGGAGTTCTTTAATGGGCTCTCTTTGAATATTTTAAACATGTTTAATGATTCCAAAGGTGGTTTCCCTTGGGTTTGGGCAATTTTTGGGGTCGGATTATGGTCTTTTAACCTAATTAGGTATCTTAGGCCTTCTATCTTCATCTAACAAACATGTTTGAGTCTAAAACTTGACTTGTCATATTTTTATAAGTATTATCCTTTACTGTTCAAATATGATGGGTTGGGTTTTAGGGCCCTAGGATCTATCTCTAAGCTTGTTTGGTTGATATTTGGCCCTAAACTTCCACTTAAGGCCTTAAACTAACTTATCTTTTAACTTTGTTCTTATTTAACTATTGTTTTCACTTGTCATTTGTTAATTTATCCTACTTTATTCCTGTAATAAATCTGGAACGCATGGAGAGTAGGGGTTTTTAAGGGTATTTTCTTAGGATTTGTTGATGTTCTCCTTAGTACCACTTCATACACTTACTATATAGTCATCTACATGCCTTTTTATGTTCAAATAAAATTTCATTAAGTTAAGGAAACATCCTCGGTGGCCACATATGGTTCACGTCCAGCACTTAAAAGAAGGGGTCTTGGTCTTAGTTTTGCATTTCTTACAAGTACAAGTCTCTTATTATATTATTTTCTAAGTATACACTTACTCCTTGCTAGATTATGATAGGACTTAAGGTACCGACCCAACCCAAATAGTAAAGCCAAGCTCATCTATTCCTCATCCCAACATTTTATTTGTTTTATTTAAATTTCTTATTTTTTGTATTTTTTCTAAACTATACTCATATTTATTCTGTATCTATAAGAATGCCACTAAGGCATTCTTTTAGCCTTTTTATTTATAAGTTTGCCATTATGTATAAATAGCTCATGTATGTAGGGTTTTAGATAGATTTTGCACATTTAATGAAAACCCTTTTGAGTCTTTCTTTTGAAAAAATCTCTTATTAGCTTTTATCAATCCTTTTAGCAAAGATTGTAATAAGCAACTCTATCATTCAGATTGGTATATTACATCTGGTAAGTCTTAGGCTATGTAGAATTTAGTTGATACGTCATATCCGGCTAGATGATTTATAGATTTGCTAAAATCCTCACTAAACCCAATCTTATTTTCAATCCTTTGGCAAGATCGGACCCACCACTACGATTAGCCTTATCTATTTTTGGCCCGATCTGTATCATTTTGGTATTAGAGCTTCAAGTTCTAAGTAGGGCTGAGAGTTCTTGTAAACGTGTTTGTACTTTTTGTATTAGACAAAGTGTTGGTTCATTGGTTTATATTGTTTCATCAAGTATTTATTCATCAGAGATTATTTTAGGGTTCTACATAAAAGGATCTTTGAGATATTATCAAAGGGTATTGACTTGCAGACATCAACTACGTGGGCTTACGAAAGTTAATTGTTGGATTCACGCTATTGAATTGGTTAACAATATTCACCACTACTTGTATCAATGAAGTGGGTTTAATTCCAATTATCTTGTTTTCAGATTGATTAACACTCAGTGTTTTGAATTAGCAATAACTGATTATATATATATATATATAAAAGAGAAGAAGAAGTTGTGGTAGGAGATTAAAATTAGGGTTTGTTTTGAAAAAAGAAGAAGTGTATTGAGAAGGGTACGGGGATGATTGTAATTTCATAGAGATTGTGAAATTCGTGGTGATTTCGTAAGTGTGAATCCATAGTTACTTTGCACAAATTGTGAAGTGGGCATTCAAATTCAGTGGTCAGTCATTTGTGTTGTTACAATAGGGGTTTGTGTTTGGGTACGACATAACTAGATTAAGTTGATTCATCGGAAGTGGGTATTATTGTAGTCCACAGTGGTGTTCAGTGAGAAAGAGAGTTAGTGAGTGGGTCTGTAAGTTTAAAAGGTAGTGTTTCGCTGTAGAAGAAGGTTGTGAGTGACTGTTGGAGTGGATGACAGGGTATGGACTAAGTTGTGGCTTTCTACGAGTGTAGTGGTGGCTACAAGTTGCTGTTGCATGTATCGATCTACGTTCAAGAAATTGGGTTGGTAGTGAGTTAGTGCTGAGGTGATAGAGTGCTTAGTGGAGGTTCTACAATTGTGCGTACGAGTTGAGGTTGGGTCTTGTAGTTGCAGCGACGTAGAGGCGGTGGTGTGTGAGTGAGCTGCCCAACGAAAGGGTGCTTGGTGTTCAAGTAGAGGTGTTGCATGTACTATTGCTGTACAAGTTAAGTGTAGGGCTTGCTCGAATTGAAGAGGAAAGCGTACTGTATGGTCTATTGTGTACTGTCACAGCAATTGTAGCTATATCACAGTTGCAGCGGGTTGTGTTTTGAATTGGTGCTGAGCTGCTACAGTGTGCTATCCTGCTATGTCCACTGAATTGAAGTGCCGAAGTGAATAGGAGTAGTGATCTGTGCTTCGAACTACCATAATCCGAAGTGCCAACCTGAGTAACTTTACTGAACTTGCGCCAAACTGCTGAACTGTTGCATTGCCGAGCTGAAGATGCTCTTAATCCAAGTTGCTTGCTCGCCAAACTGTTGCAAGTTCCATCCATGCTGAGCTGACCAAGTTCCGTGCTGTGATTCAAGGAGTACCGAGCTGTAACCTTTACTTGACCAAGCTGTCTAGATTAAATTCCGAGCTACTACGCTTCAAAGTGTTGAAATTGAATTCAAGAGAGCTGCTGTAGTGAAGAGAGGTTGTTGTCGAGTTGTTCTACTTAGCGTCCGAGCTGAAGTACTAGTGTTCGAATTGAGCTAGAGGAGTGTGTCTAAACTAATAAATAAATCTTGCCGAGCTGTCATGCTATCGAAGATTCGAGCACTGGAAGTGTCCAGACTGAGCTGCTGTGTAAGAAGTGCCGAAGTGGAGTGAATCTATTTCCGAGCTACTGTAAACTATCGGACTACAATTACCTATTCGAGTTGCTATTGGCTATGTTCGATTTGTGTCTGAAGTGTGAGCAAATTTCCGAACCATTAAGAAATGCTATCGAATTGCGGTTATGAGTGCGTGCTGAGCTTGACAGGTCTGCATTGCCATTTGGTATTAACTGAATTGACTTAGTTTTACTATGGTAAGCTCAACCCACTGCTGGATTGCTTTAAATGCCTCTATCCAAGCTGTCCCCTAAAGATTCCCGAACAACCGACCTTATTATTGTGCGTGGCTGATAACATACCGAACTGAAGTGCCTTTCACTAAGATTGCTGATCAGTTGTAAATACCCAACTAAAGGTCTGGCATACTGCTTTTTATAATTGGTGTCGAGGCCTAGCTCTATTGCGTAATTGCCGAGCTGAATAGCGATGGGGGTTGGACAATTGATGAAGTGTAACCGAACTGTCCGCGTGTCATGCTATTGCGTGTTGCTTAATTAAATTGCAGAACCAAACTACAAGTGCCGAGCTGAGTAAATTTCCGAGCTGCTGTGAATCACAAATTACTCAGGTAAAGTTCAGTCGAGGTCGTGTTGTCTTATTCTTCAGAGTTGAACCAAGCTGCTAACGTTTGCGCGTCCGAGCTGTGCAATTACGATTACAAATCGAGCTGTTGTCTTTACACCCCAAGCAATTGCGGAGCCATTTAACGTGCCGACCCTTATATAATTACTTGACCTAGCTGTTGTCTTATCAGTCAAGCTATAAATTTGTGTAGTTAATTGCTGAGCTATTGTGCTTGATGACGTGCTGAAGTGTGCCGAAGTAAGCTGTCTTGCGCATGTGCATGGAGAACTTGTGAAGTGTCATGCTATCCTATCTTCAACAAGTGTTGAGCTATCACAATTGTCTGATCCGTGCTGCTACACTGGAGAATTAAAGCTGCCAAACTGTTTTTTCTTGTTTTGGCCGAGAGTTGAAGTCCGTGCTGTTTTGTTTAGAACTTATTGATGAACTAGCTGTTGTATCAAAATATTTCGTGCTGAGTTATTACATGCGGAAATTTGTGTAAAAGAGCAAAAAAAAAAAAAAAAAAGCCGAATTTCTTTGTGCGAATTTAAGCTAAACGAGTGCAACACGAAAGGATGAATTAAGAATTGCTGAGCTGATTTGTTAAAGAAACTACCAGGCCAACTATTGTGTGAATAATTTCCAAACTAAATTGTGGTGTTGTCAATTGTGCATATTAACATTTCAAGTTGTATTTGCTTATGCTGAGGTGGTGTTGAAGTGAAGTTTATCCTATATGGCCAGTAGGACTTAACATAGGAATCGTAGTATGCAAGGCTTGAGTGCGAAGTCTTATTACTAAGCCTCAATTCTTGTTTTCCCTTATGTGTTGGGAAAATTAGAGGTTATACTAGTTAAGGTTAAGGAGATTAAGGAAGAAAGAAGGCAAGAAAGGATTAGTCAACTAAAGAATATTAAAGAAGAGGAAAAGAAAGGATAAGAAGTGTTATCACTCAACACCCTGTTCCTGATGTGATCCCATTACCAATAACACTTGGTCCTACTAATGACCCTAGGTACTACTGTATTAGCTTTCCACATGTGAGATTCTTCTATTTTGATCCATTACTAAGGTTGTTTAGAAGTGAAATGTTTTGTAGTAGTATTGTACCTGTAAGATGCTATAGATTGTATATTGGTGTATTCCAAGGTCATGGTGATGGATATTCTTATGTGGGTTGTGTTTTTCTTATCTTTGGTGCTCTTATATAAGAAAAATTTGAAGTGTATAGATGGGAGGAGAAAGAATTGAGTTGTGAGGAAGTGGAAGGAGAGAAGGCTACCAAGTATGATGTTGTGAGGCGAACATTGAGAGTGCACAAAGCTTTATCTTATAAGTTCAAATTCCTTAGGCTCATCATATGATGTTTGGGCCAAAAATTGTGTTATTCTCCTTAGTTGATGGTTACCAGGGCTACTTAGATAAAGTTGATCGGATATATCATGAATGAAAGGAAAGATCCTTAAAGAAGAGTTTAGTTGATCGGGCACATGACGAATGGAAGGAGCATTGGCTAATGATAACACTGGTGGAACAGCTATAGTACTTTTCTACACCTACATTTCATTTTTGCAGGTTAGTATTTAACCCTAGTGGAAATTGAAGTCACAAATTACGAAGTTTCGAATTGAAACTTCTCTAAGGGAGAGAGAATGATAGGACTTGGGGTATCAACCAAACTCAAATGCTAAGGCCAAGCTCATCTACTATTTATCCGGACATTTTATTTGACAACTTATTTTTACTTGTGTTATTTAGATTTCCTATTTCTTGTATTTTTCCTAAACTACCCTTATGTTTATTTTGTATTTATTAGAATGCCACTAAGGCATCTTTTTAACCCTTTTATTTATAAGTTTTCCATTATGTATAAATAGCTCATGTATGTAGGGTTTTAGACAAATTTACATATTCAATGAAAAATCCTTTTGAGTCTTTCTCTTAAAAAACTCTCTCTTATTATCTCTTATCAATATCTTTAGCAAGGATTATAGCAGACAACCTTATCACTCGAATCGGTGCATCACATTTAACGAGTCTTAGGCCATATAAAATTTAGCCAGTGCATCATATTCAGCTAAGTGGCTTACAAATTCGTTAAAACCCTCACTAAACCCAATCTCATTTTCCATCCTTCAACAGGATTGGACCCACCACTATGGTTGGTCTTGTCTGTTCTTGGCCTAGTCTATATCAAATTACATAAGATATAGTTAGTAGAGCTCATTACTTTACAAGATAATTTTAAAAGAACTACTACTCAATGATATGAAGGGCTCTTAAAATGCTAGGAAACATTATACCAAAGGAAGGAAATAATCTACACATGGATGTCCTATGGTTACATAAGAAAGAAGAAGACTTTACTAAGCCTTAATGGTGATGAGTGATGTCCCTATTGAGTGATCCTCTTGATCTTGTCCTAAGTCCTGCTTCTTACTTACTTAGTTCTTCAAGCCCTTGTTGAACTAGAAAACTTATGAGATAAAGAAGTTTTGATGTCTCTTAGAATGGTCAAGCTTTTTGAGTAGTCGTATGAGATCTTTTTAGAGGATTCAAGGGTGGAATAGAGATTGAATGTGGGGTGTGCAGTTGGGTTTGGTCCTAGGGACGATGATGGCGGTTTGGTAGGAAGCTTTGATGCCAAAATGTAAGTGTATTGTGGTAATGAAATGAAGAAATCACAAATAGACGTGTTGGAAAAATGGATGATCGATTGGGGCTTTGTTTTTGAGTCTCCTTATGCTAGTCTTTTGAGGATTGAAAAGAAGATAAAGGAGAGTGACAAGTGGTTGGTCCTTAGGGTCCATTGAAGAGGTTATTTGAGTGAGTTTTCATTGAAGAAATCAGGTGACATGATGCCTTCCTTAGGAGCACCAAATCGACAACTTAAATGGGAGGGGATCACTTTCCTTGTCTTTTATTTTTCCTATTTTGATTTGATGGAAAAAGTAACCCTTGAGAACTTACCTCAAATGGTATAACTTGTCTAAGGATTGGAGTGAAGCCTTATCTTATCTATCTTAGGGATTTGTTGAGTTTTTCAAAGGTTATCCTAACTAGATGGTTTCCATCTACTAGTTTGTTAAATTTTGAAAGGAAAATGAGAGGGAAAGGGAGAGGGGATGTAGCTAACCCTATCATTACATGTAGCATCTTCCTCCTTTCCAATTTTTTAAATTGTTAACACTTGATTAATTAACCTAAGTGAAAAGTTAGAAACTTAGCTTTTGGCTTTTCTATTTATCAAGTTAATTTTGAGATAGGTTCAATTTTTTCGAGTTTAATTAGGGCTTCATTAGGTTTAAGGCTTTTAGCTTAGGGTTTTAAGTGTTCGCTTTAGGATTAGGGTTTCGAAACTTCATTTTAGGGTTTTATTAAGTTTAGAACTTTTATTATGTTTAGGGTTTAGGGTTTTAGTAAGTTTAGGACTTCTATTAAGTTTTAGGGTTTGAGGTTTTGAAATCAAATTTAGGGTTCTTGATTCTTCATTTTATGGTTTTCATTATTTGTTTACGATTAAGAAATTAAGGCATATGTACATGGATATATATATAGTCTTAAGATTTAAGTTGGTTGATCTTTGGGAATCTCCCAAGAAGGCTTAAGCTTTAATTGATCCATTGCTCAAATTTGTAGGGTTTACAGATATTCGAAATTTATGTAAGTGGCATAGATTGTTTTAATGGTGCAATTATGATTGGATTTAATTCCTTAATGAAATAGATGTTGATCTTAATGTATGTTCATGATTTTTGAGTTAATCTTGAAATAAAGCATGTTTAGTTCTTAAGTCTAGCTTCTTTTGAGTGTGCTATGTGTTTTGAGAGTATTTAGGGGGTTGATCTTTAATGTTTGATGTTGATTTGATGATATACAATTGTTTGAAATTCACTAAACATGTTAATTTGATGTTTAGTAGCTAACTTAATTAAATGAGTGGAAATTGGTATAAGATCTTGAAATGGATAGCTTGTGGCACGAATGAGGTTTGGAACATTGATATTTTAATTATATTTCATGTTTATTTTGATATTGTAATCATAATCTAAAGTTTTGAAGAAGTTTGATTTGATGTGGAGTTGTCTAGAGGTGTTTCAAGCTTGATTTAGTTAAATTTTAGTAGCGTTTTGTGTTTGTTCGATTTTCTAGAAATTTTCTAAAGATTCTTGCTTGTATTTATAGATTCTTGATGAGTTGATACTGGTTTTAATGAAACATGATGAATTCATTAAGTATATTCTTGGATTTTTTTTTTATTTGGAAGGTTTTTATGCAAGAAAATTGAAGTTATGTTGTTAGAAAGTGTTAGTATAATTACTTTTTCGGAAATTTGGTTAAATGCATTCAAATGTCCTTTTTGTTCATCATGAATATTCAACTTGTTCTTGGTGAAATAGAAGCTTGATCTAGATCTAACTTGCAAAATCATCAAAAAGGTGTTTTTTATGAGATTTTAACTAATCACCATTTCGTATGCATTTTAGTTAATAAATTTGATTTCTACAAACATATTTCTTGAACCATTAACAAGTTTTTCCCCAAAATCAAATTAAAGATTTCGATTAAGAAGTGTTTGAGAAACCATTTTGATCTTCATACATGGCTAATCATGTGATGAATGGCATTATGATAATTTTACTTAATTAGTGATAGCTTTAGTAAATATGATAATCATAATCCAATAACCACAATATGTATATTAGTAATAATAACAATATTAATTAATAAGTAAATAACAAAATATAATAATAATTAACGGTTATATGTGGCATCCAAGAGAGTTAAATTAGCCTAAACCCGATTCAATTGAACTGAATTGGTTTAAGCTCTAATTCTTTAACTAGACCAGCTGTCAACTTTGTTTGACTTGAATCACTAATATAACAATTACATGAGTAGTTTTAAGGTCAAACCCCTTCCTATTAAACCAAATCCAAAATAAACTAAAGCTAGTTCGATCAATCCTTAATTGGTTGACCATCTATTAAATTGGTTAAACTAATTATGCTACGACATTAATTAATTAAAAGGAAGAATAACTAATGTGACTTTATTAAGATCTAGACAATGATTGGACTAATAACTTGACTTAAATGTTAAACTATTGAGTAAATACTAAATATATCTACTAGTTTAATATATCTTACTTAGTAATTTTAAGTTAAAAACTATTGGACATAAATCATGAACTTAGTCAATAACCAATAATTTACAAAAGTATTTGAGTTGGTTGGAATCTTAGTTTTTGATGGTTATTACTAGTTTATACGTGTATAAAACTTTACATATTGCATGTGGTTGTAGTGTAGCAAATTAGGTAGACTAATATGTAAAACTTAGCTAATAAATAATCATTTGCTGCCTATGCATGGTTAACCGATCCACATGGTAACAACCTTGGAAGATGTTTACAGTAGTTAGGCACTTAGGCTGTAGATGTTGGCTTAGTGGATAGTAGATAAAAGTAAACTATGTCGATGTATGGTCAAGAAAAGCTAAATCAAGTTGTATTGAGCATCAGTTTTGGAGTTTTGTGCCTTAGCGAACTATAGGATATAATTGTGATGGTTATCAATTTTCATTTTTGGGTTCTCGGATTTTCAAATGATGTTTGTTAAGCTTAATTTTTTCGGCTTTATCTTCCTTAATCGGATTAGTATTAAACCTTAACCAATTTAATATTATTCCTTTACTAAAAATTAAGGGAATCCTAGTTTCTTGTGAATTTTTAAAAAAACATTTGGATTCGCCACCCAACTAGACTTGAGAAAAGTGTTAGATTAAAACTAATTGGGTAGATTAATTATAACTTAAATATTGATCTTTAACAAAACCAATTTTGAAAAATAATTTTGGTATCAAAGATATTAAGTTTAGAAGCTAATATATTAAACTCTAAAAATATACCACTTTAACCGTTTGAATTTTAATTTATATTTTAAAATACCAATTTAATTGGAAAGAATAATTTTTATTTACAAGTAAAGAAGTTATAAATTGGATTCATATACCAAGAAAAAAAAAACTTAATTGTTTACAAAAGGGGAAAAACAATTTTTTTTTTCCATATTTTTAGTTGTCATATGGCTGTTTACAAGTATCTACATACCTACTATTCAGGATTAGATTTCTATAGTTTATTTTCTAAAATATAGGTGTGTAGATTTATTTTAATTTCGAAATTAAAACCAAATCTACCCTTTTTACTGGCTTATTTTATTTTAAGAGAATTCTAAGGGAAATTTTCTAATTTTAGGTCATTATTTTCTTAAAAATCCTAAAGGCCTTAATTTTGAAAAGGGGGTTTACTATTTTTTATAGAAAGTAGATATTTTTCAAAGGTGATGAAAGTTTTTATTTTTTAGAATTTTTTAAAGAAGAGATTTAAGGGGAAAAAAGTAAAAAAAAAATTGAAAACCTTCAAGGAAGATAAAAATAAGCTTTTCTTTCTTTTTTTTGTTATTATTTTTATAATAAAGGATAAAGAAAGCATAAAATAAGTTAAATTAGAAAAAGTAGAATAAACCTAGTTTTATGAAGTGGGTCGACACATGGATCTTAAGTGGACTTTTTGGGCCAAGCAATAAGTCGGATCTAGATATTTAAGAGGGAGAAGAAGTAGCAACTAATGCCACTTTGCATAGGACAATTTAGCCACAATTTAAAGTGCAAAATTGGATTTTTATTTTGAACAATATATATATATATATATTTCATTGGATTTCCATTATTCTTAGTTTAAATCAAAATTTAATCCTAATTTGACCCGCTCTTCAAAAAAATTAAAAAAAGATGCAAACACTTATATTATTAAGTCTAACATATACATATTAAAAATAATTTTTAAATTAAGCCCAATTTAATTGTTTTATGATCCTTAGTTTAAAAATTAATTTAAATCTAAAAGGGATCCAAACATTAAATTAAAAAAAAATTTAATATTTTGAAATATGACCTAAAATTACTAAATTGCATGTAGGTACTTTGATTCGACCTTAAAAATTAAATGACACTCTTTAAATGATTTAAGGACCCTAAAATTAACCCAAGACTTCTATTTTCCTAAAAGTTTTGCTTTTTTTTTTTTGAATTTTTTAAATTTTTTCTTTATTCTTTCTACTTTTTTTTTAATTTTTTTTTTGTATTTCGGATTATGATCCTTTTTCTTATTATAAAAAGTATTTTTAAGGAGAAGGGTGGGAAGGTGATGGGTAGCACAATAGTGGGTATCTACAGTTACCTTTCTTTATAGTGAAGTTTGAGTAAAGTTTTATTATAAAAACAAAAGAGCCATTATTTTTGTCTTAGGGATAAGCTTACACTGAGATGTGCTTTAAATAACTAACTACCTTAAGCTTGATCTACCAGAGATTTAGTGAAAGATAAAAGATATTCTGGAAGAGGAAAAAGGCACCTTAAGAGCTGGCTAAGAAATTAGGGTAAGTTTGTAGAATGGTATAATGCCTCAAAAGTTAACTATAGTCTTTGAGGGATTTGAGGAAGGGTAGTCCTCTATGAGTTAACTAAAGCACTAAAGGGTTTAGAAAAGGGTGGTACTTCAAAAGTTAGCTAAGGCTAAAGGATTTTGAAAAGGGGTAGTTCTTTGGGGGTTGGCTAAAACCTTAAAGGATTCCAAAAAGGGGTAGTACTCTAGGAGCTCGTTAAAATCCTAAAAGCTTTGGAGGAAGTAGTGCTTAAGAGTTGACTAACCTATATTAGAGCGTCTTTAAGAGACTAGTAACCTTAAATGAGAAGTGATTTGAAACCTGGTCGTGCTCTTGTAAGTTGACTAACCTAGGCGATGGCATCTCTAAGGGACTAACATTCCTAAATGGGAAATCGATTTGAAATCTAATCGTATTCCTCCGAGCTAACTAACCAAGATAGGGGCATCTCTAGGGGATTAGCAACCTTACATGAGAAAGAAACTTGAAACCTAGTCGTGCCCCTTTAAGTTGACTAATCTTAGTAGGACCATTTTTAGGGGCTAGCAACCCTAAATGGGAAACTGATTTGGAACTTAGTCATGCTTTTCTAAGCTGACTAACTTGGATAAGATTGTCTCTAAGAGACTAGCTAATCTAAACGAGAAATTGATTTAGAACCTAGTAGTGCTCTTTTGAACTTACTGACTTAAGCGCAAGCATCTTTAAGGGACTAGCAACCCTAACTGGGAAATTGATTTGAAACCTACTTGTGTTCTTTTGAGCTAATTAACCAATACAGGAGCATCTCTAAGAAACTATCAACCCTAATTGGGAAGTTGATTTGAAACCTAGTAGTACTCTTCTAAGCTGACTAACCAAGGTGGGAGTGTCTTTAGGGAACTAGTAGCCTTAATTAGGAAATTGATTTGAAACCTAGTCGTTCTCTTCTAAGTTGACTAACTTAGGCAGGGTTATCTCTAAAGGAGTAACAGCCCTAATTAGGAAGTTGATTGGAAACCTAATAGTGCTCTTCTAAGTTAACTAATTTAGGTGGGAGCATCTCTAGGAGACTAGCAATCTTAAATAGGAAATTAATTTGAAACCTAATCATGCTTTTCTAAGCTGGCTGACCTAAACGAAGCATCTCTAAGGGATAAGCAACTAGGATGGGAAATTGGTTTAGAGCTTAGTAGTGCTCTTTTGAGTTGACTAATCTAAGTGAAAAAAGTGCTCCTTGAGCTTACTAAATCCTAAAAGCTAGTTAGAAAAAAGGAAGTACCTTATGGGATAGCTAAGACCTTAAGAGAGATAGGTGAAAGGGAAGTTCCTATAGGCTGGCTTATAACCCTAAAGGATATGTAAGATGGGATTGCACTCTATGAGTTGGCTAAAACCTTAAAAGATAATTGAAGAAAGAGAACTACCCTATGGACTAGCTTAAAGCCCTAGAGAAATTGATGGAGGGAAAGCACCTTATGGGTTGGCTAAAACCTTAAGAGAGGTTGATGAAAGGAAAGCACCCTATGAATTAGATCTAATCCTTAAAGAAATTAATGTAAGGAAAGCTCCTTATGGGCTAGCTAAAAAACCTAAGATAAATTGAAGGGATAACATGCTATGGGTTATTTAAAAAAACTTAAGAGAAATTGATAAAGTGATAGTTCCCTATAGGCTGACTAAAACCCCAAAAGAAATTGATGAAGGGAAAGTTCCCTATAGGCTAGCTAAGACCTTAGAAGAAGAAAAATGGAATAGCTCTTTATGAGCTCGTTAGAACCGTAAAAGATAATTAAATAAGGAAAAGTATCTTAAGGGATAGTTTAAAACTTTAAAGGAAATGTAATACAAGACAGTGCTCTATGAGTTGGCTAAAACCCTAAAAAATAATTAAAAAAGTAATAGAGGTGATATAATCATTTTGGAAGACAATGTGACTTGGATATTTACAAAAAAGGGAATTTGCTTGTTAAAAGTCGTCTAAGATAGAATAGGCACTGGGGATAAGGTCCTTTGATTTGGAAAATGTTGGTGGATTGTAATATCTTATAAATAGACAATCAAGACATGAACATCTAAGTATTAGAACAAAGCCCTATCCTTGTACGATTAGAGTCTATAGTGGTTCTAAGGCATTTGGAAAAGTAAACCGATTATACTAGAAACTTACAAAAGAAGCGATAACCTTCATAGAGGAATTCTTGTGAATTTAGAAGTTCGTAATATAATAAGAATATCAAGAATATAATCAAAATAATGAGAAATTGCTTTATATAAAACCCTGAAGTTAAACTTAGGGCAATTGTAGTTAAATTTAGGGCTTTTAGAAAAATATATTTGATTAAGTCCAAAATTTATAACTAAGTTATAAAAGTTAGTTGAAATGACCCAATAAGGTTAGATTTAAAAAATAATGATCTAAAATCCCAAATTTAGTCTTAGAAATGTGATTATTCAAGATAGTGTAAAAATAATCAAACCTCCTAAAACCAAGCTCAAAATGCGATGAGGACTTAAAAATAAGTTAATTAGGTAATAAAAGAAAATAATATAGCATATTATACTATATGAGTATATACGTATTTTTATGAGTATGCCCAGTATATATAATAAATACTAGTAAATTAACTTAAAATTATATAATTATGCATAATAATCGATAAAATCATGAAATTAAATAGGAAAAGTATCTTAAAAATAAAAGATATTCTAGAAACATGATTACATGTATATAAGTACTCATTATGTGCATGATATATATATATATATATGATATATATGCATATATTACTAAAATCATTAAATACTAATATAAAATACCAAAATACCCTAAAATATCATTTAAAAATTAAAAAAAATAAGAAACAACATGGAATGTGATCAGATTAAATGTTGAATAGTTTAAAAAGAATAACCAGCTGTATCAAAAGCAATTAAAAAAAAAAAGTCGACAACTCATATTTGCAAATTCCTTGAAAGAATAACTAAATTAATAAAAAAATAATTACTTAATGGCTAAAAAAATTCTAAACAACCTAAAACACTATAAATAGGATACTAGGACTTAGATTTAACATTTTGGCAACCAAGAAAACTTCAGAAAAATTTAAAAAAAAATTAGAAAAATTTAACTAAAAATAGGAAAAACAAAGTGAGAACTGAACCAAGTTAGTTTCTAGACTTAGCTTAGCTAGTTCCCAGATCTAGCCTTGATCTATTGTGACACTCTTCCACCACCATGGAGTACCACCAACACTCTTGTCGATTGACAAACCCCCATTAACTAATGGTAGCCGGAGTACCGGTGAACAGGTCGAGTAATTTTTTGCCCTATTTTTCTTATAATTTCTAAAAATATTAAATTAAGTCAGAAAATTATGAAAAAAATATATCTAGGTTATTTTAGATATAATTTCATGTTTTAATTTTATTTTTATAAAATTGTAATTATTTTATGTACATGCTTAAGAAAGTTACTGTTCATCCGAATTTTGACTTTCAAAATAAATATCCTAAATAATGTAGTTTTTAGCTCAAAATTTTTGTCTAGAATACATATGATATATATTTAATTACTATGTAGTCATATTTTTAATTTAGGTACTTTTCATATTTAATGTAATTTTTTACCCTAAAAATAACTAGAACTAAGATGAAATGATAAAATAAATAGGTTTTTAAGAAATTAATTGATGGAAATGATAGATACTAACTTTTGGTGAATTGTAATGATGTTAGGATATATTAGAATTAATTTAATGAAAAAAGATAATATTTGGGTAATTAAACACTATTTAAGGGTAAAATTGTAATTTTGAGTATATAAGCGGTAAATTGATATCACAAAACTTAGTGATGAATGAATTTCTTATATTTTTAGGAGTCTATAAAAATTTTTGAGAAATTATTTGGTAACCCGAGTTATTTATTATGAATTTACGTAGTAAAATAGCTTAAATTTCAAACCAAGACGTATTTTCAATAATAATAGTCTAAAACATGATAAATAATGAAATAAAAACTATATATATATATATGTATGGGTCAAAAGTGATGAAAAGCGAATTTTTAATATATTTAATGATATTTTGACAATCGTGATATGTTATATGTGTATTAAGGTTAAATAATACCTATATTATAAAGTTATGTTGACAAATTATGTAAAATATAGTTTAATTATATAAAATACGTATAATATGATAATATTTATTTAGATACATATAATTGTGATAGAAATTTGATCTACTCGTTAATAGTTATCCCTAGAAATAGGACGTAATATGTATCGTTAAGTTTGTATGAACCCAACGATACTATTTTTACAAAAATTGAACAATCCTAGGTAATATAACTTAATCTCTATAATATTACGAGAATTTACATCTTACGATAACCCTACCGTAATTGAAATATGATTTAATCAATTAAAAGTATGTTTTGATATAATTGAAATAATATATTATACATAATAATATAATTACATATATTATTAATAAGGAATAACTTAACTTGATTTATATAATAAAACTGTATATTCTTATTATAATATACTTTAGATAAGACCCTAATATTTTCATAACTATTACAAAAATTGAATTTAAGTTTTTTATATATAGAATCTCTTAGTGATCAAACCGTTGACAATACAAGTTTTCCGAAGTGAGCATTAGGATAGGTAAGTGGGATCGATACTTAACAGCATTTTAGGATATTATTTCAAAATATTCGAGGACTTTGGTACGTATTGGTTTGTGATTGTAGTTAGCTGTTTGTACATATGCAACACTTGTAATTAAGTTTCAATTGCAATGATGGGAACTATGCTCCATGTTATGGTTGTTCTCTAAATATTATTATGGTTGAATTGTTTGAGCTTGATTAATCACCCTAAAAAGATAAAATAACTCAAACTTAGCTTAATACCTAACTTAATATGTATCGCAACCTACTAAGAGGTAACAACTAGGATATTCGAGTCAAATATAGACTCTCTTCGATGAGGATAGTTGAAATGGTCTTTTCCTTACCTTTAGCTAAACTAAGTGACAGAAGAGGAGGTCATGATATGGTTAAGGGCTATGGTTTGAAGGTAGTTATAGGAGGAGGGTGTTCTCCATTGCACAAGCTTTGGTTTGGTTTCGATTCGTGAGTATGTGATGTCAACCTCCTCATCCTAAATTAGAGAGGTTGTAATTTCTTTGATTTCACGATGAACCAAATAACATCATGCGATGGAATTTACTTGTATATGCATTGTATCTAACCAACTTGGTTGAAAACCGTACTTATGATGTACTCAATGTATACTTTTGTGTTTGTCTCACTTACTTAGTAAGTTGTCACTCATTCTCCTATAGTTCATTTTGTAGGTTTCGAATGGATTACAAGCACTTATCTAAGACCAGAGCTCTAGTAAACTGGGATAGGGAATGAGGTATAAACAAGAAATGGCTAGTTATTGTCCTTAGTATTAACTTCCTTAACTTTTAAGGAAAATTACACAGGATTCTTCAAGGGGTTTAGTAGTTTTCACTATTATGGTATGTATATGAAATGATAGGTACTAGCGGGATTTATTGCCACGCTTTTATAAGGTCAAATTACAAATTTGTTTCTACCAAATTATTTTAAAGGATAATAACAAATTGGTTTGAAAGCTTAGCCATTAAGGCCGATATGGATTTGAAAATGGACAAAAAAACCTTTACCTTCTCTCTCTGTTTCTTCTTTTCTTTTCTTTTCTTTTTGAAGTTTACTAATCGATGCAAATTCTTATTAAGAGGTAAGAGCCATATACTAAACCATTCCCTTCCTTGGTAACTATGTGGGGCATTTTATATTTTTCTCAATCTTTAAAAATATCTTCCAACATTTTGACTTTCCTGGTGGGGGCTTAAATGTCTCTTTCCTATGGAAATAGTAACTCACGATTAGTTTAGTCAAAAAGGATTTTCTTACAACTATTAGTTCAAATTTTACTCTTAACTATTATCCTAAAAATTATGGTCCAATTTGTAACTGGTATGCCTTGATCAATCTATTAGGCCTTTTTTAGTATAGCATTGTAAATTAGGCTTTTGGTCAAGTGGTTTCAAGAAGGATGAGATATTTTTAAAAATCACTTTTCAAGGTTTATAAGTTAAGAACCTTAAGGAAAAACTAAAAATGTGCTTGTCCTAGTTTCAAAAGTAACTTTTACCATAGATAAATTATTTTCTTTAATTAAAAGGGTGAAACTATAGGAAAGCCTTAATATTAAGCTGAGTCTTCAAGAGGAGTAGATTTTGGGTTCTTTGTGTTTATCTCACTATTTAAGATTCCTAGGTTCTTTTTTAGAGGTGTAGGGCTTGCTTTAGGATTTGGTTTTTTTAGCTATATGCCCTAGTCCTTTTAGGCTCTACAACTTTGTGTTTTGAACTTGATCACCTTATCTATGTAGATTGTTTTCCTTCTAGGGCAGATTTGTCCTTTCAAAATTCCCCATTCTTCCTCTTTGCCTTTTCTTTTATTTTTTCTTTCTTTTCCTTCTCCTCTAACTATTTTTTTCCTTCTTTCCTCTTTTTTTTTTTTTAATGACTTTGACCTAAGATAAAGGTGATTATGCCTTCTTTTAACGTATGACCCAAAGTGTATATGGTTTGTGTATGGTGTTTAGGATGGAAGCCTTTCTTCATCTTAAACAAAATAAGTTACCAAAGGTAATAATTACAGTTAAATTGATGCGACCAAAGTGAGAACAAATTAGTTTTAACCTTTTCTTTTGTTTAACAACCCTAACCTCCAAATTACCCTATTGTGGGGGTGATTCTTAACAAGGTTTATTTAAAAAAAAAAAAATCACTTTTAACACAGGCTTAAAAGGGGTGTACAAATGATATCTTGCATTTGGGATATTGTAAATGAATGTCTAACTTCATTTTGATTGATATATTAAGTTCAAAATAGACTTCCTTTAAGGAATAAGTCCAAAAAATCCTCACATGATGTCACTCATCTCTCAAAGTATTTAAAGGTTAGTGTGTAGGATATAGTTTTGCCTCTTTTCATTTCAAATATTTCAATAGTGAGTTACCATTTCCCTATGTAAGAATTTGTATTGATCTGCCATTGGATGAAGATTGAATTTTCCCTCAATCTCTCAAAATGTTCCTTAAAACATGCTCTAAGGCAAAATGATACCTTTCATTTCATTAAATTTCAAAGACTAAACGCTAATGGTATGCTCTTGTTTACGATGGATTTCTCTTGTATCGACATGTCCTAGTTTTATTAGTATGCCCTCGAAGCATGCTTATGTCCTAATGGACTTTTCATGTTCCTGATGGCTTAAGAAAACAATTACCTTAGACTTAGAGGTCAAATACCTGTTAGCTTTTATGTTTGTTTACCACTTCTATGCTTAATCTTAGCTTATTCCCTAAATGCAAACCTAGTTCTTTAGAGTCAAACGGACTGGTATTGATGTTATCTAGACTTCATGTTTGAGGTGGAGGAGTTCCAAATCGCCTTTTTGTTTGGACCAAGGATCAAACTCATAATGGGGTATCCTTATGTTCAACTATGTTAACCATTTATGATGAGACTAAGGTTGTATTTGGCTTTGTGTTTTAACCCGATTTATAGTTTAGCTTGGTTTTCTTAATGGACCATAGGTTTTGTGTTGGTTCAGCTACCTTGAGGTTTATATTTAGATTGGCTCCCTTAACAAGCTAGGGGTTTGTGTTTAGGTTAGTTACCTTAACTAGTCGATAGGTTTGTATTTGGTTTAGCTACCTTAACAAGCCGAGGGTTTGTGTCTTAGGTTAGTTACCTTAATGAACTGGAGGTTTGTATTTGGTTTAGCTACCTTAATGAGCCGAGAGTTCATGTTTAGGTTTGCTACCTTAACGGGTCGAGGGTTCTAATTAGGTTAGTTGCCTCAGCAGGCTAGGGGGCTTATGTTCAAGTTGGTCACCTTCATAGGCTAAGGAATTTATGTTTAGGTTAGCTATCGTAATGGGCTAAGGGGTTTGTGTTTGGGTTAGTCGCCTTAATAAGTTAAAGGTTTGTGTTTGGGGTTGGTTGCATTAACGAGCTAAGAGTTCGTGTTTGGATTGGCTTCTATAATGAGTCTAAGGTCTATGTTTAGGTTAACGACCTTAATAGGCTGAAGTTTCGTGTTTAGGGTTAGCTGCCTTAACGGGTTGAAGATTAGTGTTTAGGTTGTTCTCCTTAACAGACTAAGGGATTGTGTTTGGATTAGATACCATAACAAGCAGAAGGTTTGTGTTTAGGTTGGCTGCTTTGACGAGATGAAAGTTTTTGTTTGGGATATCTGCCTTAATGGCTCGAAGGATTGCATTTGTCCTAAATCTTGTAAGAATTTGTAATCATTAGCAACTTTTCATTTTCCTTTCCCTTTTTTTTGTGAGAGAGAAAGATAAGGCCTTAATTTATAGAAACCAAGTGATCAAATTATAAACAAGGAAGGGGCATTACTTACTTAAGGTTCCATTTACAAATGATATAGAATTTTTTTACATTTCTTTGAATGAAAGAGAACAACAGTTTGATGAATGCCATTAAAGGACTTATTTACAAACAAGGAGTACTAAGTATAAAATGAAAGAATGATATGCTAAAGAATACATGTTCATTTTATTAATTTGATATGAAGGACATAGGAAATGAATAAAGTAAAGGAGCTTAGCATTTATGCTTAATTATTCTTCAATGAAACTAATGATCATTTCTAAATCCTACTTATTTTAAACAAGGAAGACTATTTCTAAGGTGCTGATTATTTCCATGAAGAATAATAACTTAACAAGTGGCAAAATGGCAACTACCTAAAAATTATTTTGTAGACAAGATAGATATAATTCCTCTTTTTTTTTTCACTTTTAATTATTTAAGAATAAGTTTTGGGAGCAATGCAATATTTTACAAGGTAACAAACATGATTATTTATGAACCTTATTTTTAGGAATTAAGACTTAATTAACTAGCATGAATATTCATATATGAATAAAGATAAGGAATAAAAATGTAAAATGAAGACACATGGATGCAAAGGACTGACGATTAAGTAATAATGTGGCAATGTTAAGTATTTAGGATTGCAATTGTGTCGAAATTCCATTATTATGATAAATTTGAAATTATAAAAAAATTGAAAATGTTCAATGGAAATAGAATTTACAATAAACTTGAAATATACCAAGATATCTATATAAGGATGTAATTAACAAGGAAATACAAAATCTGGGGAAAATTATAAACTTACAATGAAAAAGTCCTATATAAAGAACTAATCTACATGAAAATTACATGGATAATATAGGAACTCTAACATAATAAAAACACTTAGTTATCATGCCTCATTATTATTTATTCAGTAGTCCAAAGGTTCATGTATGCAATTAGAGCAGGTTCTAAAGGTCTTTAAATTTTGTGATCTCTTACATTTTCAAAGAAATGGTCCATTGATCACATCATAGCTAAAGTATGGTAGCCTAATTAGCCTTGGAAGGTAGTTATCCCACAACATCCGAAACTTACACAATGGTCCCTTACTTAGGGTCTACTAAAGGCTTAGTTTTGACCATATTTAACATACATTTATGATGCAATAAACTCACCTAACATATACCTTAGATAAACTTGCATAGGTTAGTACAAATGTATGCAAATAAACAATATATTTAGGAAATGGAATTATAATGTGGAAAGAGTATTTTGATGAATAAATTTTAGTTTTGGAATGTTTAAGTGGGTAGCCCGTTTTAATAGCCCTCGATGGAGTCATCAAGCTATTGAGTCTAAATTTTCTAGTTTTATTTTCCTTAGTTTAATTAGTATTAGATCATAACTCATTTAATACTAACTCTCGACTAAAAATTAAGGAAAACTTGGTTTCTTGTGGATCTTTGAAAAATGACTAGATGTTTGAAAAAATGATTAAGTTAGAACAATTGGGTAGATTAATTATAACATAGCTATCGGTTTTATACAAAACTAATTTTGAAAAATGATCTTTGAAACTAGAGATTTTGAGTTCAGGGGTTAACTTATTTACCTTAGACAAGAACTACTTTAACCTTCTAAATTTTAATTTATTTTTCAAAATACCTTTTGCATTTGAAAAATTTATATTTTCAAGTAAAGAAGTAATAAATTGGATTTATTTACAAAAAAAAAAGAAAAAAAAACTTAATTATTTACAAAAGGGGGGAAATAATTTTTTTTCGTAGTTTAAGTCGCCTTGTAGTTACCCATAGATGTCTATATACCGACTATTTAAGGTCATATGTGTAGGTTTATTTGAATTTTGAAAATTGGTTGCATTTACCTTTTTTTCTTGTTTATTTTATTTTAAGAAAATTCTAAGGGAAATTTTCTAAATTTTTGTCATTATTTTATTGAAAATTCTAAAGGCCCTAATTTTAAAAAAGGTTTTTTTTTTTGTTTAGAAAATATTTTTTTTTTCTAAGTGATGGAAGTTTTTTTTTTAAAAAAAAAAAATCTTAAGAAGAAATTTAAGGGGAAAAAATAGAAAATAAAAAATAAAATGTTTTGACAACTTTAAGGGAAGATAAAAGTAAGCTTTTTCTTTTTTGTTATTATTTTTATAATAGAGGACCAAGAAAGAGTAAAATAAAATAAAGTAAAAAGATAGAACAAACTTCGTTTAGCAAAGCAGGTTGACACATAGATCTTGGGGCGGACTACGGGTTGAGTGGTGGGTTAGATCCAAATGCTCCAAACGATTTGGGTTAGATCTTTAAGAGGGAAAAGAAGTAGAAACTAACTCTACTTCACATAAGACAATTTAGCCACAATTTCTAGTGGAAAATTGGATTTTTATGAGATTTCAATTGATGAAAATAATTTTAGACTTTGCTCTTTTGTAAAGGTGGTAATTTTTATGGTCTCCAAAGTTTGGATGATAGTGATGGTGTTTAGTTGGTCGTGGCTAGGTGTTTATAGAGGGTTGAAATCGGTTGGGGTGAAGGCTAATGAGCCACGAGCTTGCTAGTAGTGGTGAATTTGGACAAGATGCAACGATTTGTAGTAGGTAAGACGATAGTCATGACTGCCTTAGGTTTTGGAACTTTTAGATGGTTGAGGTACCTATGTTTCACGATTTGGGTGGAAAAAGGTATTTATCGAATGCTAGAAGCTTGGGAAACCTGGTGATGTTAGTAGTTTTCTTTAAAAACTATGAACGAGAGAGAGAGAGAGAGAGAGAGAGAGAGAGAGAGAGAGAGAGTTATGGATGAGTGATTGAGAAGGATTTGATGAGAAGTGATGATTTGAACAAGCTTAAGGAGGTCTAACTTATAGTGGAGGAAGCTCATTTGAGCTTGGAAAGGCCACCAATGGTAGATTTGAAGCTTGATCATTACACTTAGATGATCTTTGTTTTCATGAAAATTTGTTTAATTCAAGTGATTTTCCATTACAAAAGATTATCTACTTGCTTAAAAACCAAGTAGAAGTTTCCATTACTTCCCTTGTTGCTCAAATTCGCAAGATCGCACCCGAGCGAATATCGAGGATTAGGCCTTGCATAATCCAAAATCGAAAACATTTTTTTTAATTGAATTTTTTTTTACCTCATTGGATTGCCATTATTCGTGGTTCATATCAAAATTCAACCCTAATTTGACTAGCTCTTCAAAAAAAATTTTAAAAAAAATGCAAACACTAATATTATTAAGCTCAACACACACGTTAAAATTAATTTTTAAATGAAGCCCAATTTAACAATTTTACAATCTTTAGTTCAAAAATTAATTTAAGTCAAAATAGGGTCCAAACATTAAATTTTCAGAAAAATTTAATATTCTCAAATATGATCCAAAACCATTAAATGCATGTGGTACTTTGACTCAATCTGACCCTAAAAATTAAATGACTCTTTGTAAACAACTTAAGAACCCTGAGATTGACCTAAGACTTCTATTTTTGTAAAAATTCTACTTTTTTATATTTTTCAATTTTTTTGTGTGTTTTTCTATATTTTCTATTGTTTTTGTATTTTTGCATTAGGACTTTTTTCCTTATTTTAAAAAATACTAAAGCTACAAGAGGGAAAAAAATGAGGTTTCTATACTATTTATCAGTTTCGGTAATGTAGTAGTTGGATATAACTATGAACCCCATCCTAAGTGCCTGGATGTGTTCTTAAGTTGTGAATACTCCTCTATTGTTTTGTTACACATAAATAATAATAAATAAATGAGTTGGTTATTGGATTAGTTTTACGCATGTGTGTGATTTTGCATCGAATGTGCTTGTGTTGAGTACATAATGGATTATAGGTAGTCCTTATGAAACAAGTTACCTTATGAAACAAGTTGAGAACCAAGTTTAGAATTTTATTGGGAAAAGTATAAAAAATTCTTTAATGTTTACCTTTTCTTCTATTTCAGTCCTTATCCTTGTGTGTGTGTATGTGTTTTTTTTTTTTTTAATTTCAGTCCTTAATGTTTTAAATTTTTATAAAAAAAAGTCACTTAGTTACTTTAATTTTTTTGGTTAGTTATGACACTTGGCAACATTAGATTGATCAACATGTAATTTTTTAAATAAAAAAATATTAAAAATATAAAAAATTAATAAAAATATAGAAAAATATTAAAAAGTGAAAATTAATAAAAAAATATTCAAAAATTAAAATTTATATCATAATATATGTATTCATATATATATATATATATTTGAAAACTAAAAAAAAAAAGGAAAAAGTAGAAAAAATAAAAAAAATAAAAACCCGGCTAGCTAAGGTAGTGGGTAGTTAGTATTCATAGGGGGGTAAGGTAGTCACTTGACCCCCTAAAGGTGGCAATGCTTGGGTTAGTCATAATTGGTCGTTACCACTGTAATCATTGGATCTCGTAACTCAATTGGCTACTTTACAAATTTCTTTTTTTTTTTTTTCTTTTCCTTTTAAATGGGGTTGCTGTAGGTAATTGCCCACCACCTTAAAGGGGTCACAACATATATTCTCTAGTTTGTTGAAATCCAGCCATTTAAGATAAGGGGTGGCTAGCAGCTATCTCTAGGGACTCATGCGATACCCTTCCCTCTTCCTACCTACCACCACTAACACCACCCATCACCCCCTTCTCCCTACACAAATAAAAAAAAATATTAAAATATGAAAAAGTAATAAAAATATAGAAAAATATTAACAAAGTAGTGAAAATTAATTAAAAAATATTCAAAAATTAAAATTTATACCATAATATATATATACTTACATATGTATATATTTGAAAAATAAAAAAGAGGAAAAAGTAGAAAAATAAATAAATAAATAAATAAAAACTCGACTATCTAAGTTAGTAGGTGGTTGGCGGTTACTAAGGAAGTGGTCACTTGACCCCCTAAAGGTAGCGATGCTTAGGGTTGTCATGGGTCGTCGTCACCACCCTAACTATTAGATTAAATGACTCAATTGGTTATTTTACAAATTTCTTTTTTTCTTTTGAATGGGGTAATCTTGGGTGGCTACCCACCATCTTAAAGGGGTTGCAACTCGTATTCTTTGGAGGCTAGCCATCTTGTACCTTAAGTTGCCAATTTTTTTTTTTTTCAACTCTTTCCTTTCTCTATATATATTTTTCAATATATATATATATATTTACATGTATAATGCATATATATTATGGTATAATTTTTAATTTTTTACAATTTTTATAAATTTTTCATTAATTTTCACTATTTTAATTTGTTTCTACATTTTTTATTATTTTATATTTTTTTCAATACTAATCTAATGCTATCACGTGTCCTCATTAACGAAAAAAAAGCTAGAGAAAGTAATTGGAGGATTTTTTTTTTTTGACAAAAAATCTATAACATTGAGGATTGCAATGAAAAAAAAAATGTAAGGATAAGGATTGAAATAAAAAAAAGAAGCAAACTTTAAATACTTTTTTGTATTTTTCGTATTTTCAGTAATAGACGTGAAATCCAAAATAAGTGGTTTTAATAAATGTATATATATGTATTTTGTATATGTATATGTATATGAGTATGGATAAATATATATCTATATATATAGGTTTACTAGCAACTGTTATGATCCAAGCTCTCTCTACTATATAGAAAGATTGTATGATGCTTATTGTACTACATTTGCATTAACAAGAAAGCCTATCTTAGGAAACAATGGCCAATAGGCCTAAATCTCTACAAGGCAACACATAAGCAAGAATATAAAAGTAATGGTAAGTAAATGGGACACAAGTAAGAATTGTAATTAAATAGTAACTTACTTGTATTAACATATTGATGCTATAAGACTATAATAACATGTACGCGAGGAGTAGTGTGTATAATAAGTGCCATAGGTCATAATCAAACAATGTGGTGAATAAGAGCTTAATGTAAAAGAGTATTGACACCCCAGTTACATACATATATATATGTATGTATGTATGTATATGTATATACTAGTAGAAAGTTACATCAATCAAATTAATTGATACAAAAGGACACAGATAACTTAATTGAATGTATGAACTTATCTCTTCTAAGGTTAATATATCTCACACAAGGGATATCATCATTTCACTAAAAAAAAAAAACCACCCAATTCATAATTTTAAAACAAGATGTGACTAAGAACTAAGTTTAAATTTTCTCAAACTTAATTGTATAGATTATCAAATGATTAAAGTTAATCACTTGAAGTGTAGCAATTAACAAAAGCATCTTTATTGCTTGCTCTTATTCAAATTGTTTCGATCTGACTAGGCTTTGGTGAAATTCATCATTATATAATAATGTTATAAAATCACTTTTTCAACCAACTAGTTAAGAGTAAAATGTAAATAACGTTATCTAGGCTTTATAGATATGCCTCCTACCAAGTATATCTAATAATATAATCATTAAGTACGAAAGATGACCAAAGTGTTCGGAACAAACCTAAATGACTCATCAAAATGACTTAAAGATTAGTTTAATATGAGATACCCTTTCATCTGTCTATATTCTAAATTACCACACTAGCACATTATGGATGGATCGATTAAAATTAGACTATTTGGTTGTAGCTATTTGTTGTCCTTAAATATTTGATTTTCTCCACAAGTTTGAAATATTTTCAAACAGACCTCTTTTTTTTTTTTTTTAATTCATGGATTAAACTTAAGCAATTGAAATATCCAGCAAAACATAACCAGTTACTCGAGTTAGAGTAAGGGACTTATTAATTTAAACCTTATAGAGGGCTAAATTCAAGTTTAGGTTTTAAGCTCATCAATTAATCGAGTTTAAATCTTTAGGCTAAGGTAACGAGGCCCAAAGAGTCGAGTCCAAGTATTCGAGATGATAAAAGGAAATTGGCATAAGGGGCTTGCAGTTGGGCCATTAGATTAGTCCATCCGATCCAAGCTTTCTTGGTTTGGCTCACACTAAAATGATAAATAAATCCTTTATCTAAGCCTAAACTCATGAAAATAGTCCACTTAAGATCCATTAATAAAAGACGTCAATGTTAACCATTGATCACCATCATGATTCAATAAATGGGATCAACTACCATTTTTTATAAATACACCATTCACATCCTCATTGAGATAAAAGAAAAACCTTGATTAATGTCATTATTCTGCTAAAATCTTTTCTTAATAATCAAACACTTAAACACCTCAAGAACCTCACCTTGTTCCTCATCAATTGTAGAGTTTGATGCTATCGTGCTCCTCTGCCTATCACTATATGTGTTAAATCCTTACCAACATTACTTACTCCTCCTCCCTACATTTCTCTCTTGATCATCCTACATGAGTCATTTAAGTCATTTCCCTAATTACGTATAGCATGACTTCATACGCGACATGCACATGAACCTTGCATTCATACCTTCACCTTCAACTAAAGGCAATGGGGAGGAAAGACTTGATACTCACATCATGATCCCTTCAAGGCAAAAACAACCTAATCTTATTGACAAAATTAATCAAGGGAAAGATGCTACTACTATGACCAATGACCAAAATCTACCTTTAGCTGGAGGTATTAATTAGGGAGATGGTATGTAGGAAGGTGTCCTTGATAATGTATAACCAACGTGTAAGCTGTGAGAGACTAATTGGAACCTAAGTGAACTCATGGAAATGTTTGCTCAATGTTCTCCTGCTTTAGCTGCCTTTGCTGTTGCGTAAGAAGGATCAACTTCCTCAAATCCTTCCAATGTGGTGCAACAAAACACCTCACTCATCCCTCCTATTATCAACTAGCGAGTCACTCATAGAGTTAAGGAGCAACTTCCTATGATGGAACCTATAGCTAAATAAGATTCATTACCTAAAGTAAGGAACCATGGAGTTCATATTGGAGGTTCATCATCCTCGCATGTTATACCATGTGTCACAATTATTAACTATATGCAACCAACATAAATGATTCCCATGCCTACTAGCTATACACTTATGAATCTTACACCCATGTACTCTTCTCCTACGATGTCACTAAGGGCGGAAGTATCCACCTATAGAGGTTCATTTGTGACCAAAGAAGATTTAGATGTGTATTTAAAGGAGATAAAGTGAAGTCTACGACTAGGGTACCAGAATTTAAGCTCCCATATCACCAGTACATTGCTACGAAGCCATTGTCTAAAAACTATGTAAGTCCAAAGTTCATGTTGTTCAATAATAAGAAGGGAAGTGCCAAAGAACACTTGTTAAAGTTTAGTGAGGCCTTTGAAGTATATGGTTTAGATGATGATTTGAAACTGAAAGAATTTTCTAAGTCAATTACTGAGAAGGTATGCACTTGATATGTTAACTTTCCCCTAAGGTCAGTCAATTCATGGGAAAACATGTACAATATGTTTTTAGAGAAGTTCCTCTCTGACAAAGGTCTAAGGAAGATCTCATAGATTACATTGAGCACTTCAGGAAGCATTCCTTTGATATACAAGATGTTTGTGATGAAAGGGAGTTACTCAAGATTTAGTTTACAAAGTACGCAATGCATCTTGAGAACCTTTTGTTGGTTTCTTTTGCTGTATTGGTTGAGAACGCACGATGGACCAACAATTCATAGCATAACAAATAGGTGAAAACACAAGATTTAATAAGTGCACACCATCAGTGAACTTAGCCTAAGAGGAGAATCCAAAAGGAGCAAAGAAATTTAGAAGTGAAAAGTCTATAAGTACTAAACTATCTTTAGCATACCCATATTCAATGGGAAAAGTATACATACTCTTCAACCAATAGCTACATGATGGGAATGTCAGACTCCCAAAGGTTGAGCACTTACTAACAAATGAAAAGAAGAGTAACCTTAAATATTGTAAGTTTTACAAGAGGGTAGGCCACCAATGAAAGATTGTTGGTTTTTGAAGAAGATATATAATGAGTGAGTTCAAAATGGAGAACTAATCATCAAAGATAATGATGTCGGGAATAACCCACTTTGATTAGTATCAAGCCTTCAAACCAATCATTTGTAGTCAAAGTAGAGGATTCTAAGGACTAACATGGAGAATACTAGCTTGAAACCAAAGCCAAGATAGGGATCCTTATGCCGAATTGATCTTTTACTAACCTATCTGTCAGATCTTCACATGTATTAGACATGCTCCTGCCCAACAGTGAAGTCTTATTCCAAAAGACAGCCCAAGACTAGCCGAGCCAAGCTCCCTTGTAAACCATAGGCGTTTGACTTCAATTCAATTGACTTCTTTATTGAATTGATTGGCTTCCGACCTGATCCAGATTTGGTCGGCCCTTGACCACAAACGTTATTTTGCTTACTCCTACCTTATATCATATTTTTCCAATTCGGCCACCAAGTGACACATGTCTTTTGACACAATATTCCAGAATGATTTTTTCTTTTCCATACTGAATATTCTTTGCCCTTTTTACCCCTTTTAGTATGATTTATGTAACTTAATTATAGAATACCCTTTAGTCTTTTCATGCATGTAAAATAACCATAATGAATGGGTATATAAAGCCTCACTTTCTTGTATGCAAACAAGTAACTAATTAATATAGAATTATTCACATTGAGCAATGTTCTTATTATCATTCAACTTTTATCTATTTCCTTTAGCAATGAGTAGTAGCGAGTAACCCTTTAGTTCAAATAGATGTGTAATATCCGGCAAATTGTAGGTTAAGTAGAATCGAGTGATGTGTCATATCCATTTGATAGCTACTTATACTTTGTTAACTTTTTCCTTGTTTGTTTTTTCTTTTCTTCATTAGGGTACTTCTCCATATTTCTAACATCGGAGATGCATCAACTTTGCTAGTATGAAAGCACGATTCCACGTGGGAGTGTGTGAAGTTTTAGTTTGCTTTGCTATTAGTGGCTGCTATGTTTCCTTTATAGCTATTGCAGTGTGTTTGAGTGTAAGTAAGTGTAGTTTCATTATTATTCGGTTTTTACTTTGTTTTTTATTACGAAATCAGAGCAAGTCACTTCGTTCTATTGGAGTGATTGTTGGGAATTGAAGTTGTTAGTAGGTTATTAATCTATCCGAGAAGTATTGCACCATGTTAGATTCGAGTGTTCAAGGTGTTATTAGTGATTAGAGAAGTGGTGCTTAACCTAGTCATGGTCATAATGGTAGTAACACCTCATAGTCGGTTGATGACAAACTTGACAGACTAACCAACCTTATTACGAGTCTAGTCACAACAATGTAAGTTAACAAACAATAATCCCATAGTGTATAGCACCATAACCCATAAGAAAATGCCCCTGAGAGATACCATGGCCAAGGTAATTGAATCAATCACCCAATTCAACTGCAGCGAGCTAGAGGAGTAGTAGATCGAGCTACTAGACAAAGACTAAAGTTGGAGGAGATTGAGGAAGATGATGAGGAGTTAGATGTTAAAGAATTTGGGGAGGAAGAAGAAAGAGTTGATTATTACCAAGTGTAGGGACAAGGATGCTGAGTCCCTCGAGGGTTAAACACTGTCAAGGTTCAAATCCTACCTTTCAGTGAAAGTGAGGATGCAAATGAATACTTAGAGTGCGAAGAGAAGGTCAAGAAAGTGTTTGAATGTTATGGGTATACGGATGCTGTCAAAGTCCAACTTACTGTACTAGAGTTTACTAGGTCTGTCATTATGAAGTGAAAAAATATTAATATAGCTAGAATAGGAGACGAAAGGTAAGGTGTTAGAACTTGGGATGGGATGAAAAGATTATTGAGAGGTAGATTTATACCTAGGACCTACTTACAAGATACGTTTGTAAAGTTCCAGGAACTTCACTAAGGAAGCCGATCTGTTAATGACTATGTCAAAGAGTTCCAAATGCTTATGATCACGGTTAACGTAAAATAACTTAAGGCTTGCACCATGTCAAGGTTCATCTCTAGACTCTGATGTGAAATTTGCTACATTGTAGAGTTACAGAGGTTTTATACCTTGGAAAAGACGACAAAAATATTGTAGAGGGTTGAAAAATAGAGGAGAAGCGCTCTAAGCTAACTAGGGCCAACATTCTCTTGACCGCTAGTCCTGTACTAACCTATTTAAATCGAGCTAAGGAGGCCATATATGGCTGAGGATAGAAATGACTAATTTGATGATAGCTAAGCAAGCTTAATGAGAATCGGCCTACAACTATCTCTAGGTTGAGGCCAACCTATCCTAAGTAGACACCAACCTATCGAAAGTTGAAACCAACCTGTCTTAACCTGAGGCCAAATTGTTCAATGCCAAGGCTAAGCTAATACCAAAAGACCTAAAGGAAGAAAAGGAGCCACTTAACATCAAGTCTATCATCTACCGAGATGCTAAGAGATCACACGGCTAAGGACTTAAGGTTAAAGATCCACTCAACACGGTACGAAGAGACTCATGCTGATTAATTCTAGTACTCGACAATTGTAGGCTAACCTTTTAAGTATCTTGACCAAGCATTGCAAGACTTCAGTGAGTCCTCCTCAAACCTGGGCATCCAACTACTAACCTTATCTAATTTGGATCTTATTCCTTCCAAGACAGGACGAATGATGGCATGTCAACTTCTTCTATCAAACGTAACGTTTTGTATTCTTTTACATATTTTCTTTATTTGTAATTATGGGCCTATTCTTTAGGGTTTAAAGCCTTATACATTATTTACAGTTTTTCCACGAGAGCTTTAAGATTTGTTATAAATAGTAACATTTGTAATTAGTAGAAAGACAATCAGATAATGACAGAGTGAAGAATATACCTACACTTGGAACTTTCTTCCTTCAAGTAAGGTTACTCTTGAGCTCTTAGAGCTTGTGTTTGCCGAATTATCAAGTGTTGATTAACTCTTTAATCTTTCTTGTGTTCTTATCAATCTTATCCCTAAAATTGTGGTGAACCTTTCGTTTGAGCAAATTACTAAGTTATATTTAACCTCGCATTTGAAACCCGAGTGACATTTAGTGTTCGTAAGTCATATTGAACCTTATTTCAAGCTCAATCCCTAATTATGTTTGCATCATGGTGCATGATATTCATATACATTTATTGTCAAAACCCCTATTTTACTTCATGTTCTTCTTACCAACTTGAATTCCTTAATACCCATTCTAATTCAAGACTCGCTACTGTATCATCTTAGTATCAGAACTTTAGGGAGATACATGTACAATGTTCTTCAAAGTATGCTTATCGTTTAGACATTTGACTAGTCGTTGATTTGCAGTATAGTGTTTTGTTCGAGTTCTTAGTAGCTATAGTATTGTATTGTTGTTAAGTTGAGTAATAGTAATTTTATTAGATGATTCTAGTTCCTATGGAAGTGTTTAACAGTCGTAGGTAGCTATAGAAGTTTATTAGTAGTCATTTTTTGGTTACCATAGTTGTGTCTCATGTAAACCATGTTCGTTCAATTTTCTTTGCAAATTACTATACAAACAAGAATGTTTGAAGTGGTGTTAATAACAGAGGTGACAATCCTTATGGAATTTTAAGGCGATGTGTTGACAATTTGGAATATCATATTCAAAATCTCACCGACTCCATTTAGGAACTAACTAGTTTAGTTAGAGGCCACAGATGTATTGGCCAAGGTGAAAGAAAGGAATGAACACCCACTAATAGAAGTGGCTCCATTGAGCTTAATAATGATGAATGATAACTAAGAAGAGTTGTCAAGCTGAGAAGAAGCAATGATAAGAGTGTTGACTCCAAGGCAAATCAAGGTGCCTGAAGAAGATAGCTGATACCGAGATCGAGAAGAAATATGGTCGAGCAAAGCTCCAACAAAAGTGGCTAATCCGAGGTAAACTGACTAGCTAAGAGTGTAAGGGATGAACCCAAGTACATAGCTGAGGACTTGACAATATTAAGTTTAAACTACCAACTTTCAGTAGAAGTAGCTGACTTGAAGAGTTCCTTGACTGGGTTCCTTGAGTTGAGAAGTTGTTTGAGTGCTATGAGTGTGATAATCGAACAAAGGTTAAGTTAGCTTCATTATCCCTTATTGAATATGGAAGCCTTTGGTGGGATAAGTTAGTCGCTAAGCGTGATGCCAAAGGAGAGGAATTGATCAGAACTTGGAGGCTTATTAAGAAGTTGATGAACCAATGCTTTGTGTTGACTTACTTTAAGCAGGAGATGCTCTATGCTTTCCAGCACTTAAGACAAGGTCGAAACACTATTAAGGAGTACTTGTAAGAGTTTGAGACCTTAATGATGAGGTATGGGATTGTTGAGCCACAGGACTACACCATTGTTAGGTTTGTAAGTGGACTTCATGACGACATTACCGACATAGTTGAATTATAGTTATTTAACTTATTGGATGAGCTAATCAATTTGGCATTAAGAGTACAAAGGGAGAGGCAGAAAAGACATCAAAGGCCAACTAACCAACCTCAACAAGTCAGCCCTAAACCTAAGAAGTATGTCGAGAGAAGTTTAGAGAAGAAAATGGAGAGAGGTAAGTTTAGCCGACCTGATCAAGTCGAAGAAAGAAGGTAAAGAAAGAGAAAGCACCCGACACTAAGGCTTGAGAAGTTAAATGCTTTAAGTGCTTAGCCTATAGGCATATTGCTTCTTAATGTTAGAACAAAAGGGTTATGGTCTTAAAGGGTGAAAGAACCGAAACTTAAGTAAAGAGTTAGAGTGATAAGAGTTTGGGAGACGAGTTGATAGAAAAGGATGTCTATACTGAAAATCTGGATGAACTCGTAGCCATAACAAGCCAACGAGCTAACTTAAGGGCAAATCCCAAACAAAGGGAAAATTTATTTCATATTCAATGTTTGGTGAATGGGAAGACCTGTTCCCTGGTAGTTGATGGAGGAAGTTGTACCAATGTCATTTCTGCCGAGTTAGTAGAGAAGATGAAATTGTTGACCTACCTGCATCCCTGACCTTATGGATTGAAGTGCTTTAATGACAAAAGTATTGATGGGAATTAGCCTCTGACCACATCCAAGCTGAGTCCTATCAATGATTATTGAGGCCGAACTACAGCCAAAAGGATGAGAGGAAGGAAGATGAACATTCAGCATCAGGTCTATCATCAACTGAAGTGTTGAGAGATCACACAGCCGAGTAATCGGAACCAAAGAACCATTCAGTACATTAGAGAGAGACTTATGCCGCCTGATTCTATGACTTCACAATTGTGGGGCGACCTCTCTAGTATCTCGACTAAGACACGTGAGACGTCAGGGACCCCTTCTCAAACCCGGACATCCAACTGCCGACCCTATCCAGTTCGAATACTAGTCTTCCTAGGACATGTCGAATGATTGCATGCCAAATCTTACAAAACATACAGTTTTGTATTCTTGTATATGTTTTCCTTCATTTTGTTTATAGTCGCAATTCTTTAGGGTTTAAGGCCTTGTACATTATCTATAGTTTTTCCACTAGGGTTTAGGACTTACTATAAATAGCAATATTTGTACGAATACATAAAGAGAGAAGACAAAGATAGATATCCAAAGATATATATAAAGAGTGAAACTTTTCTCTTTCAAGTAAGGGTATACTTGAGTTATCATTTGTCGAATTATTGAGTGTTGATTAGACTCTTTAATCGTCCCTGCGTTCTTGTTAATCTTGTTCTCAGATTGTGGTGAACCCCTTCATTTAAATCGGTTAGTAAGTTGCATCTAACCTTCATTTAAAACCCTAAGCAATATTTACTATTTGTGAGTCGTATCGAACTCTATTTCGAGCTCAAACCCCTGATTGTGTTTGTGTCTTGGTGAGTTATATCCATTTACATTCACCATAAAAGACCTTTCTGTTCTTCGTACCCATCTTCCTTTTGAATACCCATTCCTGTTCTTTCGTTTCATATCCACTGCTGTTTCTTTCTAGATTGATCCTTTGATCCCTTATCATCTTGGTATAAGAGATTTGATCCCATATCACATTGGTATCAAAGCTTTGGGGAGACACATATACTAGTGTTCTTCGAAGTAGATTTGTCATTTTAACATTTCTATTAATCATTGTTCTGTAGTGTGGTGTACTGTTCGTAGTAATAAGTAATTGCAGAAGCCAAGTAGTGGTTGTTTCTAAGTTGCTGTAATTTTGTTTTGTTGTTTTCTTCAATTTTCTGGTAAATTACTGTATGAACAAGAATGTCAAAAGATAGTGTCAACAATATAAGAGAAGCTTGAGGTGATGCGTTGACAACTTAGAATATTAGATTTAGAATCTCATTGACTCTGTCCATGAACTCATTGGATTAGTCAGGGGCCACAAATGGGATGGCCAAGAAGGAAGAAGGGAGAAGACACCCACAAGTGGAAGTGGTTCTAATGAACTTGATTATGATGACCAACAGTAGAGAAGAGCTGCCGAGCCGAGAAGAAGAGAAAACCATCTAATGTCGAGAGGAATAAATGATAAGAGTGTTGATTCCGAAACAAATTAAGAAGCTTAGAGAAGAGAGTCGAGGCTGAGAAGGAACATGGCCAAGTAGAGCTCTAATAGAAGTGGCCGAACCAAAGAGAATCGACCAGCTTGGAATGCAAGGGATGAACCTCGAGCACTTGGCCGAGGACTTAACAATATAAAGCTTAAGTTGTTGACCTTTTGTGGAGGTAGCTGACCTGAAGAGTTCCTTAACTAGGTTCCTTGAGTCGAGAAATTGTTTGAGTGCTACAAATGTAATGATCAAACAATGTTTAAGCTGGCTTCACTATCTCTTTTTGAATATGCGAGTCTTTGGTGAGATAAGCTGGTTGCCAGGCGAGATGCTAAAGGAGAAGAGCCAATCAGAACTTGGAGGCTCATGAAAAGATTGATGAACCAATGCTTTATGTTGACTTATTTTAAGTAGGAGATGCTCCATGCTTTCTAGTAGTTGAGACAAGGTCAAAATACTGTTAAGAGTGTTTGCAAGAGTTTGAGACCTTGATGACAAAATGTGAAATTGCCGAGCTATAGGACCATACCATTGCCAAATTCATGAGTAGACTCTAAGATAACATTATTGATATAGTTTAATTGTTGCCGTTTAACTCCCTAAACGAGCTAATTAATTTGGTATTAAGAGTGGAGAGGCAGAGGAGAAGAAGGCATCAAAGGCCAAGTAGCCGACCTCAACAAGGTAACCCTAAACCTAAGAGGTATGTTGAGAGAAGGTAAGAAAAGAAGATGGAGAAAGGTGAGCCTAGTCGACTAACCCATGCCGAGAAAAAGATTGTCAAGAAAGAGAAGGCACCCGACAATAAGGCCCAAGAAGTAAAGTGCTTCAAATGATTAGGCTATAGACATATTGCGTCCTAATGCTCGAATAAAAGAGTCATGGTCTTGAAGGCGAAGGGCCCGAAGCTCAAATTGAAAGTCAGAGTGATAAGAGTTCGGAGGGCCAGTTGATAGAAGAAAATATCTATCTCGAAGATCTCGATAAACTCTTGGTTATGGCGACATGAGCTGACCAAAAGGCAGATCTTGGACAAAGAGAAAATTTATTTCACATGTAGTGTTTAGTGACTGGGATGATGTATTCCCTGGTTATCGATGGAGGTAGCTATACCAATATTGTCTCTACTAAGTTGGTAGAAAAGATGAAGTTGTCGACTTACCCGAATCCCTAGCCTTATGGATTAAAATAGTTTAATGACAAAGGTATGGTCTATATGTATAAAAGAGCACGGATAGCATTCAAGGCTGGACAATACGAGAATGATATTGATTTTGACGTAGTGCCTATGAATGCCACAAATCTACTTCTTGGCTGACCTTGGGAGTATGACTGGAAAGTAATCCATGACGACTTCCTCAACACTTACACTATTCAGAAGGATGGGAAGAGCCATTGCTTGACCCCTATGAGCGTTGAGGAAATCCAGAGACACTCGACACCCATGGTGAAGAGAAAAGGGAAGAGAAGCTTATTCAACATTCTGACTTGTGCTCAACACTTAACATCAAGGACGACTTCCTTTCAAACCCATGGTAATGATGGGAATCAGCATTCGACCACATCCAAGCCGAGGCCTATCAATGCTTGCTGAAGCCAAATTGCAACAAGAAGGACGAAAGGAAGGAAGATGAACATTCGACATCAGGTCTGTTGTCAACTAAAGTGCCGAGAGAACACATAGCTAAGTAATTGGAACTAAGGAACCATTCGACACATCAGAGAGAGACTCGTGCCAACTAATTCGATGACTCAGCAATTGTGGGTTGACCTCTCTAGTGTCTCGGCCAAGACACGTGAGATGTCAAGGACCCCTTCTTGGACTCGAACATCCAACTGCCGACCACGTCCAGTTCGGATACTACTTCTCCTAGGACATGCCGAGTGACTTTATGATAACTGACTGCATGTCGAATCCTGTAAAACATATGGTTTTGTATTCTTGTATATGTTTTCCTTCATTTTATTTATAGGCCCAATTCTTTAGAGTTTAAGGCCTTGTACATTACTTACAGATTTTCCACTAACGTTTATTACTTGCTATAAATAGTAATATTTGTACAGATATATAAAGAGAGAAGATAGAGATAGATATATAGAGATATATATAGAGAGTGAAACTTTTCTCTTTCAAGCAAGGCTATATTTGAGTTAGCATTTGTCGAATTATCGAGTGTTGATTAGACTTTTTAATCGTCCTCGCATTCTTGTCAATCTTGTTCTTAGATTGTGGTGAACCATCTCTTCATTTGAACCGGTTAATGAGTTGCATCTAACCTTCATTTGAAACCCTAAGCAACATTTACTGTTTATGAGTCGTATCGAACTCTATTTCGAGCTCAAACCCCTGATTGTGTTTGTGTCTTGGTGAGTTATATCCATTTACATTCACCATAAAAAAACTTCCTATTCTTTGTATCCATCTTCCTTTTGAATACCTATTCCTATTCTTTTGTTCCAAATCTGTTGCTATTTCTTTCTAGATCGATCCTTTGATCTCTTATCATCTTGGTATCAGAGATTCGATCCCGTATCAGGTATGGTCCATATGCATAAGAGAGCTTAAATAGCATTTAAGGTTGGGCAATATGAGGATGAGATTATATTCGACGTGGTCCCTACGAATGCTACAAATTTACATCTCAACTAAACATGGGAATATGACCAGAAGGTGATCTATGACGGCTTACTTAACATCTACCTGGTCCGGAAGGATGGGAAGAGCTATTGCTTGACCTCTATGAGTGTTGAGGAAATCCAAAGCAACTCAACACCCATAGTAAAGAGAAAAGGGAAGAGAAGTTTATTTAGCATCCTAGCCTGTGCTCATTGTCTAGCATCAAGGACGGCTCCTTTTTAGCCCTACAATAATGATGGGAATTAGCTTATGAATATCTCCAAGCTAAGGTCGACCTATCCCAAGCCGATGCTGACCTACTAGAAGCTAAAACCGACCTATCCTAACTTGAGGCCAAATTGTTCAATACTGAAGTCGAATAGCTTTTGCCAAGGCCAAGCTAATACTGGAAAATCGAGAGGAAGAAAAGGAGCCACTCAGCATCAAGTCTGTTATCTATCGAGACATCGAGAGACCACACAGCCGAAGACTTAAGGCTAAAGATCCACTCAACAATGCATGGAGAGACTTATGTTGACTAATTCGGGTACTCAACAATTGTAGGTCGACCTTGCGGGTATCTTGACTAAGCACTACGAGACTTTAGGGACTCCTCCGCAAACCTAAATATCCAACTACCAACCCCATCCAACTGCTAACCCCATCCAATTCAGATCCTACGCCTTCCAAGATAGGCCAAATAACTACATGCTAACTTCTTCTATCAAATGTACTATTTTGTATTCTTTTACATTTTTTCTTTATTTGAAATTATGGGCCCATTCTTTAGGCTTTAAGGCCTCATAGATTATTTACAGTTTTGGCACTAGGGTTTTAGGATTTGCTATAAATAGCAACATTTATAATTAGCGGAAAGACAATCAGATAATGATACGGTGAAGAATATACCTACACTTAGAACTTTCTTCTTTCGAATAAGGTTACTCTTAAGCTCTTAGAGCTTGCATTTGCTGGTTTATCAAATGTTGATTAATTCTTTAATCTTTCTTTCATTCTTATTAATCTTATCTTTAAGATTGTGGTAAACCCTTCATTTGAGTGAGTTAATGAGTCACATCTAACCTCTTATTTGAAACTTGAGCGACATTTAGTGTTCGTGAGTCATATTAAACCCTATTTTGAGCTTCGTCCCTGATTGTGTTTATGTCGTGGTGCATGATATTCATACACATTCATCATCAAAACCCTCCATTTCACTTCCTATTCTTCTTACCTACTTGAATTCTTGAATACCCATTCTGGTTTGAGACCTATTGCTGTATCAAAACAAGCAAGGCCAAGCTTATCAAACAAGCCGACCTGAGGTTAGGCTGACCTCAAGGATATATGAGAAAGGGAAGACCTTCGAATAAAAGACCAGCGAGGTGAAATGCTTTAGATGCTTGGGCTTTAGACATATGGCTGTTGAGTGTCTGAATCGATGCATCATGGTGCTTTGAGGAAATGTAGTGGACAACACCGACAAGAGTAAGTACAAGAAAAAAGAAGATGATGGAAAACCTGAAGTCGAAGAGGAAGAGAAGACCTGTATTTATGCCAACCAAGGAGAAGTGATGACCCTAGTCTTGAGATGAGTACTAAGTTCCTTATAGAACTCTGAAGAGGACTAGAGGGAGAATTTGTTCCATACCACGTATACCATTAAAGGCTAATTATGCACAATTATTATGGATGGGGGAAGTTATAAAAATGTTGTTGTATAATCCTTTGTATAGAGGTTGGATCTACCAACCTCAAAGCATCCCTAACCTTATAAGCTACATTAGCTTCATGATAAAGGTACTTTACACGTAACTAAACAAATGATCGTACTATTCAATGTTGGGAGTGTATATAGGGATGAAGTAGTGTGCGATGTCGTCCCCATGGGAGCTTCACATTTGCTGCTTAGATGACCTTAGTTATTCAACCGATATGTTACTCACGACGGGTATAAGAACACCTATGCCTTTGTTAAGGATGGAAAGAAGATTATTTTGCAAACCTTGAACCCGTACTAAATAAATGAAACCTATAACTAGCTTACCTGAGTTAGTAAGAAGAAGGCCTTGACGATGAGCTAAAGAGTGCTTTGTGTTGTTGAAGAAGCTAAAGAATCTATGTTCCTATTGATCATAAGATTGTTGGAAATGAGATATTTGAAGGATATCCCTAATGAAATTCAAAGCTTGCTAAATGAGTTTTCTGATCTATTCCTTAAAAAATTACCTAGAAGATTGCCTCCAATTCGAAACATTAAGCATTGTATTGATCTGCATCTAGGCGCTACTTTGCCAAACTGACCTACATACAAAATAAACCTTGAACAGACTGCCAAGCTAAAAAGATAGGCGGATGAACTCATAGAGCGAGGATATATGAGGGAGAGCATGAGCCCTTATATTATACCACCTTTACTCACATCTAAGAAAGATGGTCTATGGCATATGTGCATCGACAACCGAGCAATCAACTGAATTACTGCCAAGTATAGATACCCAATACTAAGGCTTGATGACATGTTAGATGAGCTTCATAGTGCCAAGATATTTTCAAAGATTGATTTGTGAAGTAGTTACCACCAAATTAGCATAAGGCCAGGCAAAGAATGGAAGACTATCTTCAAGACTAGGCATGAACTTTACAAATGGTTAATTATGCCATTCAGACTTACTAATTCGCCAAGTACATTCATAAGATTGATGAACCATGCAATGCACCTTCTAATTGGAAGATATGTGGATGTGTACTTTGACGATGTATTGGTATACAATGCGGACTTGAACAAATATCTTCAACATCTCTATGAAGTATTTGATATTTTGCAAATTGAGAAGTTGTATGGAAATGTTAAGAAATGTACTTTCTACCGAAAGAGGTGATCTTCCTAGGGTTTATGGTGTTATAAGAGGGACTCTAGGCAAATGAGGAGAAGATTCGACTTGTTCGTGAGTAGTTGACGCCAAAGAATGTCATTAAGGTTCGAAGCTTTCATGGCTTAACTTCTTTTTGGAGGCAATTTATCAAAAACTTCAATACCATAGCCACCCCCTTAACCAAGTTGACAAAGAAGAATGAAGGGTTTAAATGGAACGATTAAGCTAAGCAAAGCTTTAGGGAGATCAAGGAGAAGCTCACTTTGGCGCCTGTCTTTTCACTACCAGATTTTAACAAACCCTTCGAAATAGAATGTGATGCATTAAGAGTGGGAATTGGTACTGTCTTGATGTAGGAGCGACAACCTATCACCTACCATAACAAGAAGCTTAGTGGTACTACCTTAAACTATTCTTTGTATAAGAAAGATTTGTACTCTCTTTACTGAGCTTTTATTGTTTGGCAACACTATTTACTGCCATGAGAGTTTGTTATTTATGTAGACCTTAAGTCTCTAAAGCATCTAAGGAGTTAGAATAAGCTTCCAAAGAGGCAAGCCAAGTGGTTAGAATTTATGGAAGGTTTCTCATACGTCATCCAACATAAGAAGGGAAGTGCAAATGTGGTTATCCACACTCTATCAGTACGACAAACCTTGTTGACTACTTTATACACTAAATTATTAGGATTCTCACTCATTACAGAGTAGTATGCTCATGATCCTCATTTTGGCCCTATCATTGAACAGTACAGGGATGGAATTGTTGTTGAGGGATATTATCTTAAAGAAGGCTATCTGTTCAAGGATCGAAGGCTATACATACTGAACTATTTTATGCATGAGCTATTGATTAAGGAAGCTCATGATGGTCGATTATTAGGTCACTTTGGGGAGACCAAGATTGCTAATCTGTTGAAAGAGAACTTTTACAAGCCAGGCTTGGCCAAGGATGTCCATAAAGTAGTTAGTAGTTGTAAAGTATGCAAGCAAGCTAAAGAGATGAGAGAACCCCATGGAGAATACATGTCATTGCCAACACCAACCTTACCTTGAGCCAACCTCTGCATAGACTTTGTCTTAAGGTTACCCCAGACATCCAAAGGCAAAGATTCTATCTTTATTGTGGTGGACTGCTTCAGCAAGATGGCGCACTTTATTCCATTCCATCAAACTAACAATGCTTTATATATTGCCGATTTGTTTTTGCTAGAGGTTGTTTAACTACATGAGGTATCGAAGAATTGTATCCTTCCAATATGGATACACCTCAACCAAGAATGATTCCTATACTTGAGATAAAACAAGCTATCTCCTCGAGCTGATGGTCCATTCAAAATCCTAAAGAAGATCGACTGTAACGCTTACCAAATTGAGTTACCTTATAATTACAGAATTTCTTCCACCTTTAATGTGTTTGATCTGATCCCTCACCAACCAGCAGAAGAAGAAGACCCCGCATGCGCCTTGAAGAAGAAACAGAAACCCCTTTAGATTTGAGGGTAAACGTTTCTAACCCCTAGGTAGATGATGGGAATCAAGCCTCTAAACCAATCACTCATAGCTGAGTTAGAAGACTCCAAGGACTAGCGCGGAAAATACTAACTTAAAACCAAAGTTGAGATGGGGATCCCTATGCCAAACTAATCTCTTGCCGACTTATCTGTCAAATCCTTGCATGTGTCAGACATGCTCTTGTCTAGTAATAAAGTCTTATTTCAGAAGACAGCCTGAGACTAGCTGAGCCAAGCTCCCTATCCAATTACATCCATCTAACACCAATTCAGCCGACTTCTTTACTAGATTGATTGGCTCCCGACTTGATCCAGATCAGGTTAACCCCTTACTACAAACGATATTATACTTCTACCTACCTTATATCATATTTCTCCTATCCAGCCACCAAGCAACATGTGTCTTTTGACACAATATTCCAGAATGATTCTTTCTTTTCCGTATTCAATATTCTTTGCCCTTTTACCCCATTTAGTAACTAATTTTAGAATACCCTTCAATATTTTCATGCATGTAAAATAACCTTAGTGAATGAGTATACAAACCCCCATTGTCTTATATGTAGACAAGTAACTAATCAATACAAAATTATTTATGTTGAGTAAGCTTAGGGTTCTTATTACCATTCAACTCTTATCTATTATCTTTGGTAAGGAATAGTGGCGAGTGACTCTTCAGTTTGGACCAGTATGTCATATCCGATGGATTATAGGCCAAGTAAGATCGAGTAATACATTATATTCGTTCAGTAGCTACTTGGACTTTGCAAACTTTTTCCATATTTGTTTTTGGTTTGCTTCATCATAGTGCTTCTTCGTATGTTTGGCCTCGGAGACGCATTACGCTTCCAGCTCATAACCCAACATAGTGTTATGAATGTTATCACTCACGACACTACAAAGATAGAAAGTGTAGATGTGCAGTTAGTTGAGGTGCTTGAGATTAAGCATAAGGACTTAAAACCAAGACAATTAGAGATGATAACATTACTCTTGCTTTATTGAAGATTGCCAATGTTAGGAATTTCTTTGATTTACTTGTGGCAACAAGTACACAAGGATCTCGCAAGATCAATACAATAAAAATTTAATAGCATGTCCCACAAAGGGAATTGTTTCAATAAATAAGGGAGCAATTGCATTTACTAATGCTGGCATTTGTATAATGAATCCTAACCATAATTATCCTTTATATATGGAAAGTATACTCAATGGTCATTTCATCAAGAGGACATTTATTGATAATGCATCTTTACTTAATGTTATGGCAATGTCCACTTTTAAAGCTACAAAGATAGATATTCAAAACTTAGTGAGACAACCAATCACATTAAATAGTTTATATGAGTCTTCCATGAAGACAATGGGGTATGTTGAAGTAGAATTTGATATCAGACCTATCCACAGCTCCACATGGTTCGATGTGATCAATATGCTTATATCTTATCATCTCCTTATAGGAAGGACATGACTGCATTATCATAACATGATACCCTCAACATGGCATCAATGCATGAAGAGTTATTGCAATAAGCAAGACATCTTCATTCCTGTAACACAGAACCTATTCATAAGTAATGAGTCTCACTTCACTGAAGCAACATCCTTTGACGAGCATGTGAATAAAAGGGAGACACCTTTAGTAGAACCACTTGAGGCACAGTCTCCTATAGGGGAAGAGGCTCAGACTTGAGCATTAAAAAAAAAAAAAAGAGGATGTGTAGTTGTTGTAGGGGTACAAAGAAATGAAAGTGAACCAATGATATTATAAAGGTAGAAGACACATTATAAGCTAAGAAGTGTAAGAACTAATGGTAGTTAAGATGTATTCTCACTGGTTTTATCTTAGTTTTCATCTCATTTCATATGCAAGTGCAATGGTGACTACTTTTCATCAATGAAAGTTCCTTTTCCCATCATTGATATTTTCTATTAAGAGTGTGATAAGTATTTGTGTTTCTTCATTTTATTACTATTATCGCTACAAAGTAATATGATAGTCTCCTTAGCATACGAAGTTAATTTCACGAAACAATTTACACTTGAATGGGGAAAACTAAACCCCTCCAATCGATCAAAAGAAAGTAATAATAAATATAATATATAGACTACACATTGTTGCTAGCTAGTAAGAGCCTAGTCTCCTATGCATATGATGATGAATTTAGCTCCTATATTGTAAACTAGTAGGAGCACTAGCTCTTAGATGCATATCATGCCATGTTAATCATGTATAGCTTTCATGCTATTTAATTTCGTTGTTTCTTGCCATCAAGTAGTGGATAGAATCCCATTGGTAAGCACTTTAACATATTGACATTCAAACCTAAGTAACATCTTGGTAAGTCATATTATGTAGTGGGAAATACTCCCTTAACTAAAGAGAAAGAATTATTGATCCTAGACAATGAGTGCTACTGTCATTGTGCATGCATGATTGAACGCTTCTTGAAAATGATCTTCTATATATTATCATTGGAAAGCAAAAGTCTTACCTCAAAGCGTGAGATAACAGGTGAGATCTCTTAGATCATCGAGTCTAAGCAGTCTCGCAATTACATCTCTTCTACAAGAGACCCCCTTAGTTCATTAAGTTTAAGTAGCTTCACAATTATATTTGTCCTACGAGAGGCCCCTTAGATCAAAGAGTCTAAGCAATCATGAAATCATGTCAATCTAAAAATTTAAAACTCATGTTGCTCAACACTATTGTGACTAAGTCGTGTCTTTACTCTCTACCACGTGGTGTCTTTTTTTTTTTTAAGAAGAAAAAAGGGATAATGAAGCAATTTTACTACTTTACACCAAACAACAGCGTTGCTTAGTTGAGACATTACTCTTAAGTGTGTAAAGTTTTTAAGAACAAAGCATGGTTAAACTCACGATATACTTGGTTATGTTATCACTAGATCAAGATATGCTTCTCACTATCTGTCAAGATATTGCAAATCATTAAGGAGATCGAAGCTGCCTTACTACATTATTGTCTAGCATGCTATTACTAAGTGAAGAGCTATCTCCCCCAAGCGCATAATGATAAAACACTTTCATAAAAGCTAACGAAAGCATCAAGGAGATAAAAGAGCACTAAAGTATATCAATGAACTTCATTATTATTGATCATACATATTCAAGTATAATATGTTCTTATAAGGAAATATAGGAGTTACAATCTAGTGATCAAGAAGATTACATGAAATAAGGCTTAAGACAATGTCTAACACAAGTGGTCAATTATAGATATGCACATACAACCAAGGTTTTATATAAGTGCTCCTATGAAAATAATGCGTTGTTGTAAGGCTAAATCAGTGAGCCCCTTTAAGGTATGAAGACTTTCAAAGACTAGTGTACTACAATATAACACTGGGTCCTCAATGGTGTCATAAGGGAATGAAAGGCATCAAGACTAGACGGCTGTCCCTTTTCAACATGTCAATAATAAGGGGAGGAAAACTATAAATGTATATGGTATATGACGAGGTTATTCTTGCATAGTGATGATCATTACTCATTATATTTGCTTTATGCAACACTCCTTATGCACGATGTTCGATGTGCACATATTTGCAAGGCTTTATACAAGTGTGCTCACGATGATCGAAGCACATGAATGCATAAGGCTTAATGCGCAGGCGATACACGATACATGAGTACTCTAGATATTTAATATGTTATGCTAGTTTATAACACCTCCTTTGATCAATATAAAGGATGACATTAATAAAGCTATTCATTATACGAGACTACTCATATATAATGTCATGTCACCGTTTCTTATTGATTCTTGAAAGTAACAACAATGCCTACGTGTAGTTGCTACCACTTAGGGGAGGAGAAATGGGTGATTATATGTGAAAACCAAGGACAGTAAGCGAGTTAGTGAAGTAAAGTGCAAATGGGACAGAAATCGTACAACTATACAAGTAAGAAATTGAAGAAAAAATGACTAGGGTAGTAAAAGGAATGAAACCTTATTAAGAACTCATATTTAACTCAAAGATTTGGCTCACCCATGTTCATATTAGATGACTTATGCTTAACTCACATGTTGAACTCATGTACAATCATATATTCACCTAATGTGCACTCATGTTCAAGCCCCATGAACAAAGCTCATGTTTAGATTAAACTTCATGTCATGTTCAACTCTCATGTTTAACTCATGTATTCATATACATGTATTTAAGTTAGAAAACTAACACTCAACACCTCATGTTCAACTTGTGTAATGGGCTCATTTCTATTCACATTATGTTAAGAAAGCTCATGATTTAATTACTCGTGTTCAACTCACATTTTGAGCACCATGCTTACGCTATGATAATAAGACCTATATCATGCTCAAACCTCACATCATGTTCAGGGGTTATGTCATGTTCAAACCTCACATTATGCTGAGGTCTTGCATCATATTCAGACCTCATGTTATGTTCAAGCCTTAAGTCATGTTCAGATCTCACATTGAGTTCAAGGGTTATGTAGTGTTCAAGATTCATGTCATGTCATATTCAAGGCTCACATCGTGTTCAATGCTCATGTTGAGTTTATGCCTCACATCATATCATGCTCAAGATTCGTGACATGTTTAAGACTCATTTCATATTCAAGGCACATGTTATGTTTGGGGATTATGTTATGTTCAAAACTCATTTCATATTCAAGGCTAAATGCTATCTTTCAAGATTATGTCAAGTTCAAGACTTACCTTAAGTTAAAGCCTTAAGTTAGTTAAGGCTCATGCTCATTTCTTATGTTAAATCATGCTCAAGACTTGTGATTATAGTGTATGCTCACTCATATTCAACTTTAATGTTCAAGATTTGCATTTGCTCTCATATTCAATGCTTAAGTGCAATCCTTATGTTTACTCATGATTAAGACTCATGTATCAAGGCTCATTTCGACTCATATGATAAGACTCATATTCGGCTCTAATACCAAAAGTGCTTATGTTCAATTCATATACACAATTCATGTGTACTCATACTGAAGGTTTATAAGTGCTCATGTTAGAAGCCTACATATACTCATACCAAAGGGATTACGCTGAATTGAAGTGTTCGACTCTCATGTGTTCTGGCGCAAGATTTATGTCTTGTTCATGAGTTAAGCTCCTGAACTTACATTCAACTCTTACGAACTCATGTTCAAGGTTCATGTTCAAATCTACCTTTTATACTTATATGGAAGCCTCATGTTTATTTTGTATGTTTAGCCCATAAGTGTCTATATTAAGGGGGAGTCAGGCTCATTTCACATATTACCTCGCAAGTGCATATGCTAAAGAGAGGTTATGTTCAACTTAAGTGTGTTACTTTTATATGCTTACGTCTAAGACTCATGTTCAAATCAGATATGCTTAGCTTACACTCAATTCTCATGTGCTCATGTGTGAATGTCCTTATGACTTGGGACTCATGTTTAAGTCATACTACAAGATGTAATTGGTTTAGAGGTCACGCATGACCCAAGCATTATACCTCTTCACTGTCACCCACTAATGAAGATCCATCCTCGTTAGCCTTTGGTTTGCGAATAGTCATGGTTCGAGCGATAAAGTGTCTACTCTTTTTAAACTATATTAGTTTGCTAACCAATGCAAGGACAAGATCTAGTCCTTAAGTTACTACTGTAGACTTTTGACCCTCACTTGGTAAAGAGTCACAGTCCTGGTAGCAAAGAGCCTATCATCTTTAAACAGTACCAATATGCTGACTGTTGTTAGTTCGAGATCTAGTTCTCAATTATGATTGCATACTTCTGATCCTCAGTTATAAGCAGCCACGATCCAGGTGATAAAGAGATTCTCTTTAAACCATGCTGATTTGCTGATTGCGATAAGTTTGAGATGGTAACTACTTAAAATGTGATTGTAAACTCTCAAATATTGGTTATGCTACCTGCAAAAGATGGACAATTAAGAGATATCAATTTCACATTGAAAAAGTGGGGAAAAAAACAAGAATATTTGCTATGGAGACATACAAGAAGGTATGAATACAAAAGTTTCAAGAACTAGAGGACTTTTCATGTTGTTAAAAGGACATGAAAGGCGATGAGAGGTCTCAAAGTTATATGGGTATCAATTTTGAGAATATTAGTTCAATGTTGATTCTAGCTAGTTCTCGTATGCCTTATGGAGCCTTAAAAAGGATTGGTTAACATTGTTGTGAATGAAGTAGAAAAGCTAAAGAAGATTTACAATGCAATGCTCATTCTTAAAGTTTTCGAAATAGATGATAACTGTAAGGTGCTCAAGAAGAAGAATATGCCTTTAGAGGTATAATCTATGCCATGTACAATATTGGTTCAGGGTACTGAAGAATTGTACAGGAAAGAAAACCCAAAATGTGCAGAGGATTACAAAGTCAGTAAAAAGTGAATAGATAAAGAACAAATTAGTAACAAGAAAATCAAATTGCATCCCTGACCAATTGCAATGGAAGACAAGCACATTAGCTAAAGCATTTTGAAGGAAATATGGAATAGCATATATGAAAAATGATGGTAGTCTCAATTAATAAGAGCATAGTAGCCCATCAAATTAATTCAAATTTTGAGGCAATGCTATTGCTCAATACTTAGATGTATAGACAACAATGATGGAAAAGAGTTGATTAAGTGAGATTCAATCTTATTGTACTAACATCTACGGAATCAACAATAGTTGAAGTAATAAAGTAAGTGACAATAGCATACAATGGAGCAGTAACTTTAGAGAGCTCTTCAATTGAACAAAATGGCCTATACGGATAGTAACTCAATGCCGACTTTAGCCTTTGGTGATTGAACATAGAACGATAATCGAGCTCTACACATGTACGACAAGCAACCTAATGTAGTAAATAAAGAAGGAAAATTGTAATGCTTTCTTTTATTGTAGGAGGCAAAAGACGAAAGAGAGAGAAACGAGAAAGGAAAAAAAAAACAACTACAAATTTTAAGCTCTTGCCTTATTTGCTATAAGAGTTTTGGGTGGGATATTATTACATGGCCAAATCAAGATACTCTTGCCACAACAATTTGATGAAGGCTTACTTGGTGTTTCGCGTCTAGTTCAGGCTCTCTGAGTCCTAAGTTCTTCCTCAACTATGTCGTAGAATATGATTACTTTGATGTCCTAACTAATACTCGAATCTCAACTACTAATTTTTCCGTCTCCAAGTTGCTACTTGTGTTCACTGTCTTTAGTCTATGGTTCGACCACCTTCGTAACAACTACTGTCCTTTTGAGTAATGATCCATAGGGGACCTCAATGCTTTGAGAAGAAAAAGAAAAAAAATACATAATAAAAAAAAAGATAAAGATAATATGAAATGTGAAGAGGAAAATAAGTAGCGTGACTTTTTGCATGTTTTAGTACTTGAAAGGAATGTGTTTATTGTCTCTAAATGGCTAGAGAAAAGTTAGCTTCTATTTCAATTTTGTTGTAGCTGCTATGTTCCATTAGGAATAACTATGGAGTTGTTTGCTTTGGGGTTGGCTAAAAAAGAAAAGAAGAAAATGGAGAAGAGGATTGTAAAAACCAAATTGTACTAAGGAGCAAAAGAAAGAAAGCAAAAAGTAACTAGAAACTTGTCATTGTCTCAATGGAACAAGTAGAATAAAGAATAAGCCCTTGTCTTTTTAGCTAAATGATGTGCCCAAATAAAGTAGTCTACTAGAATAGTAGGATGATGGACATTAGCTTTCTATAAGTGAAATGTGGGAAAGGGAAAATACCTATCTTATTGGGTAAGGGGACAAGAGGCCTACATTAGCCCTTGAAGATTAAAAAGAAAAAGAAAAAGAAAATATTGCTTGTACAACCAAAGAGAAGTAACAAACTTAACATCCAACTCATGTTTTGTAGTAATGGTTCGAGACCTTTGAAGGCAATGGTCTTTGATTTCATCTAGCAAGACCATCATATTTGTTGCGTAACAAATAAGATTTGGTTAACATAAAGTGTTTAAATTACATATGAATACATCACAAGAAGAATGCTCCTATATGAAGAGAAAATCAAGGCAATATTGATATATGGAGTCAGCCTAACAAGATCACTAATGTGCCTTAGCATACAAATGGAACTTAATGAATTTGATAACTCGCATAGATCAAATCAAAGAGACAAATCAGCTTAAAAAGAGACGACTTAAAGAAAATTTATTTCAAAGTGTTGTCTTGAAAGTAATGTACAACTCAATCCAATTATAGCATGACATACAATTAAAAGATGCTATGAACTCATGCGCTTAAACAACCCTTAAAGAATTTGGTAGCGACACAACTACTTAATGGTGTACCCACGCTTAAGTCATCTAAAAGAATTATTTGATGCCCAAACTCTTTCGACTTTATTTGAAAGACTTTGGTTAGGAGTCAGCCCAACGAGATCACTAATGTGACTTAGCATAGAATTGCAACTCAATAGAATTAATAACTCACATGGATCAAATGAAAGAGACAAATCAACTTAAAAAGAGACAACTTAAAGAAAATTTATTTTAGAGTATTGTCTCGAGAGCATTGTACAACTCAATCCAGTTATAGCATGATATACGATTAAGAGGTGCTACAAATTCGTGCACTTAAACAACCCTCAAATGAATTTGGTAGCGACATAGCTACTCAATAGTACACATACGCTTGACTCATTTAAAAGAATCATTTGATACCCAAACCCCTTCGACTTTATTTGAAAGACTTTGGTTAAGAGGCAAAATATAGAGGGCTAAATTCAAGTTTGGGCTTTGAGCCCATTAATTAATCGGGTTTGATTCTTTAGGCTAAGATAACGGGGTTAAAAACTTCGAGTTTAAGTATTCAAGATGATCAAGAGAGATCTAGCATGGTAAGCTTAAAGTAGGGCCTATTAAATTGATCCATCCGATTCAACCTTTTTTAGTTTAAGTTACACTAAAATATTAAATAAAACCTTTATTTAAGTCTAAACCTATGAAAATAACTCACTTGAGATCCATTAATAAAAAGCTTCAATCTTAACAATTAATCATTATCATAATCCAATGGATGGGATCAACTACCATATCTTATAAATACACCATTCTTATTCTCAATTGGATAAGAGAAAAACCCCAATTAATGCCATTACTTTGTCGTAATATTGTCTCAAAAATCAAACACTTAAACACCTAAAGAACCTCACCTTGTTCTTCATCAATTGTAGAGTTTGAAACTACTGTGCTTCTCTACCTATCACCATACGTGTTAGAGCCTCATCAAGATTGCACTCCTCTTCTCTATATTTCTCTCATGATCATCTCGCACAACTCACTCAAGTCATTTTCCTAGTCATGTATAGCGCAACTTTACATGCGACACATACATGACCCTTACATCTATAGCCTCACCCCTACAAACCCCTAGGATCTTGTTGATAGTTTTTGTTCATCTAACACTTATCCTTTCATAGGTTGAGATGCTAAGTAATTGACTCTCTCGACATTCACACTAGATAGATGATACATGCCATTTATGCTGAGTATAAGAAGCATTCTTGGTTTAAATTCAAGTCTATGGTGCAAATAGCTATCATAAGCATGGTTATATTACATAACTACTTGCTATCCCTACATATTAGGGGAGATATCAAGTCAAGAAGCTTTCACATATTTTAACAGTTATCCCGACAACTACCTTAGACACTACAACCATCTATAAATACCGGAAAGAAACTCTGTAAAAGCTCTCTAACACTTCTTATCCACATACTTACTACACTAAGTCACCTTACTAACTTAAGCATTGAATTGGTTGCATCGGACTGGCCCCGATACCAAGCATTTCATTTTCCTTTACAAGATTTTTCCTCATCCCAAAATTCACTAACAACAATTGGCACTATCTATTTTTTCTAATTACGACCACATAGTTAAAACTAGGATGACCAAAAGTATAGGTGCTAGTACTTCCTCCCAACACCCTAAAGGGGAAAGTCAGCATGCTAGTGAACAATGATTGGTTTGACTAGAGCAACTTTGTCTCGATTTAACCAAAGAAAATTTCGAGTTAAATAAAAAACATAAACAAACCCTTGACCTTCTTCATAAAAGTATTCACTCGAATCAGGACAAAAAGTATGGCGATTATGATGCCAATAGTACCGACAATTCTATTTATTCACCTAAATTGCCAAAAAAAGAAAGCTGAGGTTCCAGCAAAACCTTCAAATCCTACTTTCAAGAAGATTGATAAGGAAAAGCAACCGCAACACGTGCATCATACGAGACCCCCGCATGTCAGTACCCCTGTTGCAATGACTAAACAATTCCAATCAGAAAAAGTCCTTTTGTCCCAGAGATTTTAGAAGAATACTTTAGTACATTAAGCAGCCCTACTTCAAAACATATGATGGGATGAAGGACCATGAAGACCACTTGGAGTGCTACTATACACTAGCCAAGTTGTATGGTTTAAGCGATGCAGTAGCCTGTCAAGCCTTTCCTTCAATCTTGAGGAATGCAACCAGTACATGGTTCAAGTACTTAAAACTAAATACCATTTCATGTTTTGATAAACTAGCAAAAGTATTCTTTCAACACTTCCTTGTTAGCAAACTTCCTATTAAGGACTCTTTAATCCTTAACACCTTCAAACAAAAATCTGATGAGTCAATTAGGGACTATTTGGCTAGATTTATGGCTAAGATGGTTCAAATCCCAAAACTAGATATGAGTATAGCCCTCAACGCCGTAATCAACGAAGTCAACCCTCATGGAAACTTTTTCAAGTCTCTCGCAAAGAGCAAGCCAAAAACTTTTGTTGAGTTTACGACTAAAGCCACCTCATACATTCGACAAGAAGACAACATAAAGGTATGACAAGAGGTTGATCGGAGTAGAGGAGATGGAAAGAGTGACAAACGGAAAAATGCGAAGGATAGACTTAGCATAGATAACGACAATAGTTCAAATGCTGAAAGGAAGAGACTAAGGATCCTAACATTCTCATCTCACAAGCCTGTCAATTGTCCAATCTCAGATATTTTGATGGAGGTACATGGAGAGAGAGAAGTGTCCTCCAGTAATCGGAAAGAATGCAAAGGAATCCCTAAAAAAGAAATTCAAGTAAGTACTATGATTTCCACCGCGACAAGGGTCACAATATAAATGAATGCATTCAACTCAAGAATGCAATTGAAGATGTAATACAATGTAGGCACCTTCAAAAATTTCTAGTGCATGATACCGAAAGAATCAAAAGACCGTCTTAAAGGAGAAGAGAGGAACGAGAGGATGACACTTAGCCAGCAATGGCAGTGAGAGATGCGAAGGATGTTAATCCTAACAAAGCACTCAACGGAGTAATTAATACCATTATCAGTGAACCTAATATAGGCCAATCGATTTCTTCAAACTCGACTAATGCCAAGAATTACGTTTATAATATTCATGGAAAGAAGGTCAGCATTAACAATACAATATATTTTAGAGAAGAGGATTTTAAGGGTATCCAAAGGCTGCACAATGATGCACTTGTCATTAATGCGAGAGTCGCTAACTTTGAAGTTAAGATGGATAAGGCAGATGAAGTTCACACATCTTTTGTTACTAATTTTGGAATGTACTGTTATACGGTGATGCCCTTTAGGCTAAAGAACACTGGTGCCACATACTAAAGATTAGTAACGAAGATGTTCAAATCTCATATCCATAGGAATGTTGAAGTATATGTAGACGACATGATTGTGAAGAGTATGAAGGAAGATAAGCATCTCACTGATCTGGAGGAGGCATTTGCCACATTGAAGAGATATAACATAAAACTAACCCATAGAAGTGTGTCTTTGGCACAACATCAGAGACATTTCTCAAGTATATGGTTACATGACACGACATTGAAGGCAATCCAAGAAAGATTGAAGTCATTAAGAATACGAAATCACCTTGTATAGTCAAAGAGGTGCAGGAACTCACTAGGTGAATTGTTGCGTTCAATAGATTTGTGTTGAAAAGTGCAAATAGGTGCACAGAATTCTTTAAAATTTAAAGAATCTAAAGGAATTCAAATGGATCGAAGATTGCAAAAGAGCTTTCAATGAGCTCAAGGAATTTCTTGCGTCACCTCTGATACTCTCAACACCCATTCTTGAAGAAAATTTATACTTATATCTATCAGTCAGCTACCGAACACTTCCCTCTATACTGGTCCAAATTGATAGCAAAGAGTATTGACTCATTTATTATGTGAGTCATGTTCTGGCCAGAGCTTCTATATACAAAGATTGAAAATTTTGTATTAGTAGTGGTTCTCTCAGCAAGAAAGTTGAAGCCGTATTTTAAAGCTTATAGATTATTATCTTCATTGATCAACCATTGCGGCAGGCATTACAATAGCCTAACTCTACAGGGAGAATGATGACATATGCCTCAGAGCTCAGTACCCATGGTGTACAATATAAACCCAAAATGGCACTAAAGGCCTAAGTACTGGTAGATTTTGTAACCAAATTCATTGGAGGGGAAGACTATATGGAGATTGCCAAGAAACCTATCTAGTTTCTTTATATCAATGGTTCTTCAACACAAGAAGGAAGCAATACAGGCCCAGTTCTTTAAGGCCCCTATAATGTCAAAGTTCATTATGTTCTAGAATTTGGATTCCCAGCCAGTAACAATGAAGCAAAGTACGAGACTCTAATCACCATATTGAAATTAGCAAAAGAAATTGGTACCGAGAAACTCGAAATGTTCTCTGATTCCTAGCTGGTGGTAAATTAGGTCATCGAAAGTTACGCAGCAAGAGAAGAAAAGATGAGCAAGTACCTATTAGTGGTATAAACACTCATAGAAGAATTCCTATCTTTCTTCATTCACAAAATTTCCAGAAGCAAGAATATTGCTACCGACAAGCTGTCGAAGTTGGCCAGTATGGCATTCCCTGAGCTGAATGAGAAAATTTTCATCAAGTTTATCCTATAGAAAAGCTTATCCAATCTCTCACAGAGCTGTAAGTTAGCACCTTACCTAAAAGAAGAATCATAGATGAATTCCTTAGTGAATTATCTAAAAGATGGTACTTTCCCTAACGACAAAAAGAAGGTGTGAAGATTGGCTTACCAGGCTACGAACTATACGCCGATTAATGGTCAACTGTATAGGCGTGGCATATCTCAACCTTACCTTTGATGCCTTTCCTCGAGGAATGCCTAGAGGGTGTTATCTGAGTTATATGGTGGCATCTGCAGTAATCATATAAAGGCTTAAACACTGTACATTCGAGTACTGCGACTCTGCTATTATTGACCAATTATGAGAGAAGATGCAAAGGACGTTGTCCAATAGTGTCCTCAATGCTAAAAGCATGAGTCGCCAAATAATGTACCTATACTGATTTATGTAACCTAACCAGCCCTTGGCCTTTCACCCAGCTGTGGCTAAATATTCTCGGACCCTTTCCGAAGTCTACCACCTAACAATAATTCGTCATTAGTGCAGTGGACTACTTTACCAAATGGGCTATGACAAAGATCACCAAGCAGAAAGTGGAAGCTTTCATCTTCAACTCCATTATATCAAGATTCGAAGTTCCCTACTTGATAATTATAGATAACGGCCCGCAGTTTGACAACAATAAGTTCCGACCATTTTGTGAGGGGCATGACATTCGGCTCAACTATACATTTATAGTGCACCCTCAGATAAATGGATAAGTTGAAGCCGTAAACAAGATCATATTGTACAACCTGAAACAGAAAGTAAATCAAGTCAGAAGGAAGTAGGCTGATGAACTACCGAACATTTTATGGGGATACAGAACCACTCACAAAACCGCAACAATAGAGACACCATTTAAGTTAACCTACGGCACTAAAGCCATATTGCCAATTGAGTTAGACTTGCCTAATCTATGGAGGCATAAATTTGATGTTATGCTTAATCAAGTCAGATTGATAGCAAATCTGGACACTATTGAGGAAATTTTAGACATTGCAAGAGCCAGGATCGCGACATACTAGTATAGAGCAGTAAGAAACTACAATCAAAAAGTAAAGTACAAGGTTTTCCAACCCGGAGATCTAGTTTGCTATAAGATAGAAGCAATTGGTGTGTAAGCAAATCAAAGAAAACTGGGTGCAAATTGGGAAGATCCTATTAGGATCTAGGAAGTCATTAGTGAGGAGGCTTATCAACTAGAAAGGTTGGATAAATCCATCATCCCTTAAGCTTGGAACGCTGAGAATTTGAAATTTTATTTCAATTAATGAAGGATGATTTCTATTGTCACTCATTTGGCAGCAGCCAACATGTTTGTAAGATTGGTACTTATTTATAGCAATTATATTTGAAGTCTAATTGTGTTTTGGTTACGATTTCCAAATTAATGAGTTGTAGGCTGCATGGCAAATGAACTAACCTAGGTTTTAGCCTAACGTGATTAATGAACTATATAAATTAACCTTACGGCTAAGTAATGTGGCTAGTCCACCCCTCAAATGGCTAACGGGCAATATAAAACAATGAGCGTATGAAATAAAACATGCTGGAAGATAATTAGGAGTGTGAAATAAAACATGTCGAAAGATAGTTAGGCATGTAAAATAAAACATGCCAATGAATAAGAGCACAAAGCAACATACATATACCATACAAAGCGAGAAGGTATAGTACGTGAAATTAAATGTCATAAGCACTTTACATCGCCTTGAATATATTTTAATTGATTATTATGCAAGAATGCAATGTGCCAATACAATAAGTCCTATGGCTTATCCTCAGATTCAGTAGAAGTGATTTTTAAATTAGTAGCTGTGGCTTCCTCAACAACTGGGTCTCTGAGCAAGCAACTTCTTTAGCATGAGTTTCATTGTCGCTTTGATTCATACTCTCGGCACCTATCTTGTCACCTTCATCTTCGTCGACACTACTAACTTTGTCATCGACATCAGCAAAGTCAAGATACGAGATATCATAATCAGGATGAATCTTCAAGACCTCTTCTCTTGCTGCTTTAACCCCCTCCAACAACTTATTGCATAAAAGCCTCTCATATTGCTGACTAAGAGTGAATATATTAAGAGTCTCTTTAACTTATGGTCCCCTTCTCACGGTCTCCTCCAACTTGGCTATACGGTTCTGTATGTTCGAGTTGATGACCCTTCTACGGCAGTGACTATTTGATCCTCCTCGTTAAGATGTGTCTCTCAACGTTTATCATCCCTTAGCTCAATAGAAGTTTGCATAATCTCGACTGGAGGCTCCCTAGAATGAACCTCAGTTGACAGTGTCTTCTCACTTTCCTTCCTCTCAATAGGACGAGAGGTATTCTATACAGTTGTCTTCTTCACTGCAACTTCCTTTGCTAGTTTCTTTGACACAGTAGGCCAAGTTATAGCTGTTGAGGTGGTCGACCTCTTATCAACCTTAGATTTTTTAGCCTTAGCCTAAGCTAGTAGCTTTGCCAGATTCTTCTCTCCAGTACCCATATCTACGATACGAGTAAACCAATTAATATAAACATGGAAAAATATGAACTTACATTTTTCGTGCTGAATAAGGCTAAAAGGTCATCATTCTCCCCCCAAGGCTTGAGAATGGCTTTCCTCATAGCTATACTTGGCGTGGCAATTATACATTAGCATACCTTCTTTTTTAGAAAATATTGGTTCTCCATTTTCATAACGTAGTATAATTCTCTCAACGTCCTAGAAGAACATTTTGTTTCTCCTTCTCTCTTGAATTTTCTTCACTGCTGTTGCATCATTCAATATCAAATCTATATCTTTTGTATGTATCAACTCAGTCCATTGGGTCTAAAAATCTAAGTCCTTGTCAAATACTATTGACACGAACTTGTTGTACTACTTGTGAATCTTAACTTCTAACCTATTCATAAGCTTACACACATACCTTGCAGCAGCAAAATACTACCCGTCAGTCTGCCTTTGAATAGTAAAGAAATATTGAAACAGCTAAGGTGTAGCCCTAACTTTGACTTCTTCACAAACTATCTCAAAGGCCGCCAAAATCCAATACATGTTAGGTGAGAACATACTCAATGCAACTCTGAAATAGTTGAAGAAGCCCTTAACAAAAGTTGAAAAAGGGAAGTGCCACCCAAAATCCAAATATTTCAGGTATATATGGAATTCGCATTCCCTGGGGAAACATACTCTCTCCCCATCTGTCGACTTGCTCAAGTTCCATGTTCCAAGAAGATCTCACTAGTACTGATTATATTTGGTGGGGAGAACTCTGTCAACGAAACTGAGGGTTCCATCTAGAGAATCATAAAAATAGGCTATCGTGTTGAACAAATATCTTACCAAAGACCTCCCTTCCTTATTGTCAAGATAATTATCTACAAAAAGCTTGTTGATTTGAGCAAGTGCATCCTACCTGCCTCCATACTATCAGCCGAACTGCTCAAAGAATAAGCTGCCTTGCTCTTCATTTGGGGGGAAAGGAAAAGTAGCCTCAGTCGTCGTTGCCTCGGAATCAGAAAGCACAAGTCGACAGGTAACTTTACAAACCATACACTCTCTAAGGGGCAATTTAAGGGCATTTTAGTATTTGCACATCATAGGGCTAGATTATAATTTTAAGAAGGCATTTTATTTATAAAACAAGGTACTATAAGAAAGATAAAATTATACAATATAAGTAGGAAAGGGAAGTACAATTCTTTTATATCATATTTGATGTTTAAAGTATATGATACAAACTTTTTTATGATATTTACAATTTGATCATATGGGTTATGCATGGCCTTTAGCAACTAGCAAACAACAACAATTTAAATGTAGAAAGATAGTTTATTGTAAAGTTATTTTTAGAATTTAAAAAATATGTTCATTTGTAATGTGAAGTAATTTTTATATCATCAAATATATAATATAAATATTTTAGTTCTTGTTTAGTTACTTGACCTAATATGCAAACCAAATAATAGATTCATTATTTTGCATAATATAGTGCATTATCCTAAAATGATGACAACTAAATATACCCTTTCTCGAAGTATCTTTTTCATCTCTATCATGCTAATTATTGTTGTGCAATTATATTCTTCTTTTTTTTTTCTTTTTTTGAATTTGACACAAATAATTGAAGTGAATTCTTCAAAAAGAAAATGGATTATGAGAGTGTGTGACTTGAATTATTGATTAAAGCCGTATAGATAGATACATGTCTTTATTTACCACATTGGAATTTATACCCAAATGTATCTTTGTTTCAACCACCCCATGTAAATCCCATACAGAGGATAGGTCAGTTTGTTTGAAAAGAATTTTTTTAATGATCTTCGATGAGACCTGATGATGTCGTACATGATGCCTATGGACATGCTTCGTAAGATCTAATAAAATAAATAATGTGATCTAAGATAAATTTTGTTTAAGTTATTTGACTTACTTAATTTAATAGTATAGAAATACAGTCATTTCCTCTGCATTAATCTGATTTATGATATTATTAGAGTGAAAGAAAATGCCTGAAAAAGAGTCAAGGCTAGACTTTATTGGTAACAAGTAAATCCTTTGTATGTAAAAAAATTTTAAACGACTTTATATTTGTGCTATTTAATGAGAATGTAGAAAATAATCATTGGAGTTTCTAAATAGAAGTTTATGTGTTTTATTATTACATTACATATCGATGGAAACCATATTCGTGTGCTTCTCATTTTTGGTATGAAATCTTATGATGCTTATAGGGATATGATTATATTTTTGGTTTATAAAAGAGGAAAAATTAAATCCATATTCCTTAAAAACTATCAACAATTCGGTGACACCCCTAAGTTTTAAAGTAGTGCTTTAACCAGGCATGAAAAATGTTAACTCCATAAATTTTATCCCCTATTGCAATGATATGTTCGTCTTTTTATTAGTACTAGCGAAACATATATCCAAACTGTGAGTGTAAATAAAAAAAATAAATAAATAAATCTAAAAATGAAAGAAGTAAAATGAGGATGAATTGGCTATATGTAAAATTGATTATTAAATAAATTACATATCAAAATTATTTAAATATAGTAAAAAGATGGATAATGCAATCATAGACCGATCAAATTTATTAATTATTTATAACCATTCTAATATTGATCAAATTCATTCATCATTTGTAATCATTTTGAATGTAAATGATAAATTGTTTTTAGCAATATTGACAAATAATAGAGATTCTCTTCTCTGTACTCGCATACTGAATGAAATTAAAGAATAAAACACGGTTATATACTTCATCTGTTACCCATTTTATATGTGGAAGTGACGGAACAGATTACCGGAAAAAAAAAAAAAAAAAGAGTGGAAGAGAGAGAGAGAGAGAGAGAAAATTGGTGTTAGAAAGTAGTGGGAGTGAGAAAAAAATCAAATGAGAAGAAAAGAGAAAGTTTACAAATTTATCATAATGTAAGATATTCATATCATTTTAATATATGTATTTTTGTTGAATATTATTGAATTAGGACAAAGAGAATTGGAAGGAATTAATTCAAAACTACAATCTTAACCTTAAAATAAAAGCACATTGTAAAGGTAAAAAACTTTTGTAACATTCTATTATAAATAAAAAATCACATTACTAACTTTCATTCTACTTTCCTTCATTCCTTATGCAAACAAAGGAGTCTATAATTCTTTTCCATATCTTTTTTCTTTTTAATTAATTCCATCCACTTTCTTTCACTCTAATTCCTTCCTATTTTTCAATTTAGTATCGATGTTATCACCAGGCAGTTTCACCCGGCCCCTAATGTAATATCAAGTCGAACTTTTCATATTAATATATGCTTCTCCTTTTTTTCTTTTTCTTTTTTTTCCTGAGCTTTTCTTTCTTGACTTACATATTGTGGAAATATCATATTAGAATGGAGTACCCAAGCTCGAGTAGACAGAAAAAAATAACGACAAGTTTATCTATACTATTAAAGTTCCAAATTTCGTAAATTACTTATTTAGGTCGCGTCTACTTCGTGCATTGTGTATGTGCGCAACAACTGTTCTTATAGAACATCACAGGTCATCTACCGCAAGGCTTGCTTCTGAAAACATTTGAGGTATTTTTTGCGAAAAAGCTACATGTGAGAAGTTTTCATATCTCACATGCCTTCGCCAACTAATAAGGCCACACGGTAAAATTGTTGTGTCTATCACATATTCCGGGCATGATAGGGAGATTCATTTGTTATAAAAATTATTCAATGCAAATTAAATATTTATCTTCTGATATCCCCATTAAACGGCAAAATTACACTAGTCCCTTGAATTTCTAGAATAACATCCCTATAACCTTGCACTATGTTTGGATTGAGGGAAGGAACAGGGAGGGAAAGGAAAGTAAATACTCTGAATATTTCTTTTATTTTGGAAAAGAGGGAAATAGATTTGGAAGAGAAAAATATTCCTTCAACCTACGAAAAACAAATCAACAAGAGAAGCCATCATCTTGATTCATCCACCCCTGGCTGGCCTTAATAGTATGTCCTCTACCCATCTATTCCGAGTGGTTACAAACCTTACCACAAGGGGAATTGCATATCTCATAGGAGTTTTTTCTTTCCCCTTTTTTTTTTTCTTGGTTTCATAAATGAAAACAATAAAAACACGTAGTCACTAAGATAATCAGGTGTACCACAAGGGGAATTGCAGTATCACATTAGTTTGTAGGTTAGGGTGATAGGATCTAGAGCAAGCATATGTGGTCCTTATATTTTGTGCAATCATCAGGTTATTATGGGGGTATGTCATGTACGATGCCAATTGTTTTAATTAAAAGTGTATTGTGATATATATTATATATTTTTTCATCCAAAAAAAAAAATTAATGAAAAATAGATAATTGGTTATGCTAAATATTGATAATCTTTATGGTGTTAATTTAATATTGAATAAAAGTGTGCTAACATCCTTCACTCGTTATGAGGTCTCATTTTTAATTTTTCAACCAGTTGAGATGTTAAAGATGAGCTTTTTCTTCACCAGCAACTAAATAATCGAATAACTTAAATATTTATCAAACAATATTATACTTTTATGTTATATTGTGCGTGATGGATATAGTTTATCTTACTGCTTGCAATTATGAGGTCTACAGTAACCTATATATATATATATATATATTAGGATGATTACATGATGGAAATGAATTCATATCCTCAATCTTTGTCTTTATAGATGGGCCCGAAAGTTTTAACATTCAAACTTCATTCAATAATATGTAATGCATATCCTACTATCTACCCAATTATGATTGCAAATTCCGATAGGCAGGTTCGGGGATATTTCAAAGAACACTCCTACTTTTTAGTTATGGAACATACGATCGGAAAAGCTGACGGAGAATTTGGCCGAACGTTTGACCAAGCTATAAATATGACATTTGTAGTGAAAACAAAAAAGGAGCATCATTGCACTTCTACATCAATAATATATAAAAAAAAAAAAAAATCCATTGATATGTGGATCAATTATGCTTAAGTGTTAAAATTTTAAAAGCTACTCTTTATATTTTTAAGTGTTAAAATTTTAATTTATTGGTATATGTATATGATGGTTACAAATCCATCCACATAACTTTGCGCATTACTTCCGATAGAACTACCGATAACATTAGCATAGTAAATCTCGAATCACTACGAGTGAGTACCCACGAATCAACCAAGCATCTAACAGTTTTTCATAACTAAGTGATAATTGATGATATTAGTAAGTTTTGAAAGGCTTTGCCCATTTCCATTGTTTTGGTTTAAACTAAATATGTATCATGAAAAATGAATTCAACAAAGCACCATTGGATAGTAAATAAGTTATTTTATAACGTTCATAATTTGTAGAGCATATAAATAATTTTTGTGTAAGTTGTATATATCATGTCGTCATATGTATACCCCATATTTTGTTTCTATAGTTTTGTAGCATTAGATGAATTATTTGCACTAATATTGTGGGTATCATTCTCTCTCACAAATAATTCATTGCTAAAAAAAATATTCAAGGCACTACTTCCCATTGGAAGTATTAAGCCCCATATACCATGTTCGCGTGCCTTAATAGGAGATTCCATGGAGTATTTGTTTTATCCATAAAAGAGCAAGGAATGTTATTTTTCAATTTTTAAAATATAGGAATGTGGTCATGATTAGATTGGCACACAGAAACTACTATCACGTATTGGTACACTGTTAAAAATATCTTATGTTATTTAGATGGCTATAAGAGATGTGCATAGTAAAACTTGAATGCAAGACGTTTTACTATTATCATGGGATTTCTTGAGCCTTAACTAATAAATACATAATGGAATAAGTATATAGATTTTATTTTATTTTATATTATTTAGTGTATATATGACTTTGTAATTATTATTTTTTTAATTAGATTTATCTTTTTAATTTCTCAGATTTACTTGGATTAATAACTTATTTCATATTGATAACTTATTTTTATCCATTTATGAATCCCTTCATTAAATAAATCCTGTAAACAGTCCCATGATTCGCATTTAATTCTCAAATCCACCTACCCAGATTCATCATAGTATATGCTCTTGATAATATATTTCTAGAAAGCATTTTTTAAATATATATATATTTCTTATTTTTAAGATATGTTATTTCAAAAGAATCATTTTATTTATATTCCTCTACCCATAAGGTTGTAGTATCTAAATTTTCCTTTAAAGTGCAATTCTCTTCCTTTTTATTTTGTAGCTTATCGTCCATAAAGTAAATATTTTTGCTAACTATGACCCCATTGGCAATGGGATCTTATAGGTGTTATCCCTTTACTCTATTAGCATACCTTAAGAATAAAAATTTCCTAGATTTTAGCTCCAAGTTTATAGTTTCTTGGGCATTGTACACTACATATACTAGACTTACAAATATATGGAGATCGATATAATCAATAGGTTTACTAGTCTACATCCTATCAGTATCTTCAACTCAGTGCTCCTAATGGGATATGATTTGCGACATAATAAGTAATATTTACTGCTTATGCTCATGGTGCTTCATCTGAGCTTGTAACTTTCAACATTGCTCTTATTCTTTCTTAAAAAGTTTTGTTCATCTACTTTGTCACTCTATTTTTTTAAAGAGTATATATTGATGTGAACTGCTTTTTGATATCTTCTTACTTGTAAAATCTATTAAATTCATCACTAGTATATTCTTCTCGATTATTTGTCCTCAAATATTCGAGTTATTTCTAGTTTCAAGTTCAACAAGTGTCTTAGAGGCTTTGAAGGTTGAAAACACATTTACTTTCCTCTTGATAAGATGTAATCTCTTAAAATAATCATCAATGAAGCATAAAAATACTTTGCTCCTTCTAGAGATGGAACTTATGCTTGCCAAACATCCAAGTGAACCAATTTTAGAATAATTTATCTTCTAGAGTTTGATGTGTTAAACTTCAAGTAATGCTCTATACTAATAACATAATACACACAAGATGGTAGTAAAACCTTCATAAGACCAGAAAGTAAACTTTTCTCGACTGAAACTCTCATTCTTTATTTAAATATATGTCCAAAATATTTTATGTCACATCATTGTAGAACTTTCACTTAAACTGCTTGAAGTAATTGATGCTTTCACTTGCTATGAAATCTCTCCCTTTAACATATACAAATTTACTTGCTATAAAATCTCTCCCTTTGACATGTACAAATTTATGGCAATCTTTCTTCCCTTCATAAGTACGAGCGCTCTTTTAACTAATTTAATGATTTTATTCTTAATTTCAACTTTTACATCAAAGATCATCTAGTTATGAAGAATTTTATATATTTAAAACATAAACTTACACATACGTGACACATCGCTCATACACCTTACTCTACTAAACACACATTCATACATGGTAACATAGTTAATTGTACAATCACGTACACAAAATCGACACACACATGCTGGTTGCATTAAAAGTGTGTTTAGTTTAATTATGAAGTGAGAATGTTTCCTTATAGAGAAATGAATTAGTTAAATAGCCCTTAGTAAAGTGCAAATCTAGTAGAAATCAATCGATCAATTTGTGGGTGAGAACTCATAAAGTCAAAGGGTCTTAAACTTGAAAAAGCAACATAATAAAAAAGAACCCAAGTCTCATTAAGTAAGGTAACCCTATGGGATATAAAAGGGACTACATAACAAGACATACAGATTAGTACTATTTAAACTTAGCAAGTAAACAAATACTAATGGTATGTTTAGTTGGGGGGGATAATCGCAAGTTTATTGCCCCCTTATTCCCCAAGGTGCTTCCAATTCCCTCGTTTAGCTACGTTTACACTCTAAGTAGGTGATTTCTCAAGGAATCCCTTTTCCATAAAATAGAGGAACCGAAATTCTTAAGTTATTGTCCTAAATCCGAATTCCTGATCTTTTTCGCTTGACTCATCCCAACAATACCTTCATTAAAATTGAAAATTGACACCAATTACCCTCTGATAAAATCATCTAACCTCACATTACTCTTTACTCTTTCCTACCATACAATTCAGGGTTGATGTACAGCATTCATTGATTTCAACTTTCCACATGACAAACCCCTAACCTATGAAGGATTGTATAGCAAGATATTCAGCATATTGAACACATGTTTGTTTAGTTTGTTAAGTTAGTTTAGTTGGTTTAGTTGGTTAATTTGTTATTGCTAGCCATAGGAAGTTGTTGTTTCAGTTTTCTCGACAATTATACAACTTGTATAAATACCAATTACTAGTAATACAGATAGACACACAACAGTTCAATACACATTCGTTTTGTATCAAGAACGCTTCCATTTCACGTCAATATTGTTTCTCTCATTTATCTTGCTTCATCCATTGCTATCATCGACAAATTAATGAGATTTTCACTAATTCCTTCATGGTATCAGAGTAGGATTATCCAGGTATTTTAATTACTCAACTCTGTAGTAGTGGTTGATATCTATTAGTTTCCCTTTTATTTTTTTTTAAATTACCGAAGATGAATAATCAATAAGAATTAGGATTTAATGATCTCTACTACTTATCTGGATCAAATAGTCCAAGTATGACTATAGGAAGCATTATTTTCAATGGTTCCAACTATATTTCATGGAGTAAATCGATTAAGTTAGAGTTAAGGGCTAAAATGAAGATTGGATTCATAGATAGATCTATTGCTAAACCAAAATATAATACTACTAATCAAATTAAGTGGAATTCATGTGATTATATGGTTCGATGCTGGTTACTTAATTCTATGACCAATGATTTAGCTCATAATTTCCTTTACATAAAATTTTCTTTTGAGCTTTGGGAGGAGGTCAAGGAGCAGCATAGTGTTGATAATGGTCCACTAATTTTCTAGATACAACATGAGATAGTAGACCTTAGACAACATAATCAATGAATTAGTGTCTATTACAATAAGCTTCATAGGTAGTGGGATGAATTGCAAGAATTGCATCCATTTCCTAAGTGTGATTGTAGTATATTGGAGTTCTGTACATGTACTTTTAAGGAAAAGGTACTTGAATTTGATTCTCATAACAAATTGATACACTTTCTGATGGGATTGAATGATTCGTTTAAAGCTATTAGAAGTCAGCTTTTGTCAATGGATCCAATGCATTCTGCAAGTAGAGCATATTATCTAGTACAACAAACGAAAAAACAAAGATTAGTCACTAGTTCTATGGGTTCAGAAGTTGAAGCCTCTACTTTAGTTTCAACTAACATGAGAAATGCAACTAGAAACCATACCAATAAGAAGAATTAAAGGAGGAGCTTATTCTATAAACATTGTAGGTTTGAGGGGCATTCAGTTGAGACATGTTTTCAACTTGTTGGGTACCCTGATTGGTACAAAGGAAAAAAATTGAATTCACAAAATAAATCTACTAGTTATGTTAACAATGCTTTTATGCAAACTCCTCTTGATGCATAGAATTTTACAGCATATCAAACTGATACTGGTGCACAGTCGTCCAAGGGTTTTGATAAAGAAATGCTTCAAGACATTTTTCATGAAGTCTATAAAATGATGAGAGCTCAAGAAGATTCCACAGTGGATTGATTAGGTACACTTCCAATCCTTCATGTTGCTTTATCTATTGTTAGTAATAAGATGGCTCTTTGGGTAATTGATACAGGAGCTTCAGATCATATGACCACTTATCCTCAACTTCTTGATAACCCTATGCAATTAACTAAACTGGTTCGTATACAATTGCCTGATGGAAACATTATGAAGCCTAAGTTGGCTAGCAGTGTACAATAACTCAATGAGCAAGTTATTTTGCCCCATGTTCTTTTTGTTCCAAAGATTGCCTACAATCTACTTTCCATTCAAAAACTTGTCACCTTACACTAATTGCAAGCAGTATTTGACGCTAAATCTTGTAAATTTCAAGACCCAAGTAAGAATACTATGATGGCTTTAGTAAAGACACAAAGTGGTCTGTATGTTCTTGGTTCTATAACTCATTTTATCTCTTTCAATAAGTCTGGTTGTTCAAATCATACTGCCTTAAATATAGAGAGTACAAACACACTTGATTTAATACATAGTAGGTTGGGTCATGCATCTGTTTCTAAGAGGAAACAATTACCACTTTGTAAGAGTTTAAACTTAAATAAATTCCTTTGTAATGCTTGTCAATGGGAAAAATTTCACAAGTTGCCTTTTCTTGATAGTCAAATTGTATCTACTTTTATTTTTGAGCTCTTTCATGTTGAAGTTTGGGGTCCTTATCATGTTGTCTCCATTATTGGTGCAAGATACTTCTTGACCATTGTTGATGATTTTTCAAGAGCCACTTGGACTTTTTTAATGGCACACAAGTCTCAAGCTTGTTCTATATTGAATAAGCTCATTCGTTATGTTAGAAATCAATTTTCTATCACTCCTAAGACAATTCGAAGTGATAATGGAAGGGAATTTATTTCTAAGGATTGTGAGCAGTTGTTTCATAGTCAAGGTATTATACATCAATAGACTATACCATATACTCTACAATAAAACGGGCGGGTAGAGCGTAAACACAAGCATTTACTTGAAACTTCAAGAGCACTTCTTCTTCATGCCAATTTGCCTAAAGTCTTTTAGAGTGAGCATATACTCACTGCCACTTTCCTTGTTAATAGAATGCCCATGGCAACATTGAATTAGAAGACACCTTATGAAATTTTGTTTAAAAAAACTCCCTCTTACAGTAATCTACAAGTGATGGGTTGTCTTTGTTATGTTGCTATCTTGTCTCCTAAGATTGACAAGTTTGACCCGAAAGGAATTAGATGTATTTTCCTTGGCTAGGCAAAAAATCACAGGTGATATCGAGTTTATGATATCAAGTCTTAATGAGTCCTTATTAGTAGAGATATCCAATTCTTTAAGGATATTTTTCCTTATAATGACAATTCTATTATCTAAAAGATTCCAAATTCCCTTATTTCTACTAGTACATTGCCTTTAGTGACATTTGAAACCAATTCTTATCATTCTCTTATGTCAACTTCTCTACATTTGAATACTTCTCATTCTAAATCAGTATCTAATGTCTCGAATTCTGCTTAAATCTCTAAGTATCTAAACAATGTTCATCTTTGTAGCTCCAGTTGAAACAAACAATCTTCTATTTAGTTACAAGACTTTGTTCATTCGGTATTTACTTCTATGCCTAATACTCATTCTCTTATTCAATCCCAGTCTTGTTCTTCTACTGTCACTAAGTATCCACTGTTTCCGAATAATCTCTTCAATTCATATCCAGATGACTTTGTTCAATCTTTTGCTAATGTCTTAACTATCAAGGAGCCTAGTACTTATTCTTAAGCAATTAAACAATAAGAATAGGTGGAAGCCATAAACAAGGAACTTGATGCTCTTGAGTCCAATGAAACTTAGACTCTTATCTCTTTACTTAAGGGCAAAAGGGCCATTGAATGTAAGTAGGTGTATAAAGTTAAGTATCGATTGGATGGTAGTATGGAGAGGTATAAAGCTCGACTTGTAGCTAAGGGTTTTACACAAGTCTAAGGGGAGGATTTTCATGATACATTTTTGCCTGTTGCTAAGGTGAATATAGTTCGAATTCTAATTGCTTATGCGATTACTCATTCATGGCCTCTTCATCAGGTTGATGTTAAGAATGCTTTCTTGCATGGACATATTGATGAAGAGATTTACATAATTCCTCTCGAGGGTTATATCAAGGCTCAATCACATCAACTTTTTCATCTAAATAAGTCGTTGTGTGGACTTAGACAAGCTTTACGATAATGGAATGTTGAAATTATTAGGTTTCTGTTATCTCTTAGATTTGTTCAATCCAAACATGATTATTCTACGTTTACTAGATGTTCTAATAGTGGTTTTATGGTAGTTCTCGTGTATGTGGATGATATTTTGTTAATAGGGACAAGTGAAGATCTTATTAATGTTGTTAAGCAAGAGCTTCATGTTACATTTACAATTAAGGACCTTAGTTAGGCTTAATATTTTCTTGGTCTAGAACTATGCTTAACCACAACTGGTTGTATACTAAACCAAAAAAAGTTTCTTATTGACTTGCTTGAAGAAATAGGACTTATAGCATCTAAGCCGTCTGTTACTCCTTTACCTTCAAGGGTTAAACTGACTAGTGATGATGGAGATTTATTGTCTAATCCTACTGCTTTTCGGTGGTTAATAGGCCGATTGTCTTACTTGAATCTCACATATCCTGACATTAGTTATGTAGTTCATCATCTTAACCAGTTCTTAGCTCCCCATATACTACCTATATGACAGCTGCTCTACATATTCTTAAGTATTTGAAGGGAAGTTTAACATTGGGACTCTTTTACCTTGTCAATAATGATTTGAACTTGCAAGTTTTTTCAAATTCCGATTGGGCTACTAATGTTGTTGACAAGAAGTCCATTAGTGGTTATTGTGTCGTGCTTGGATCAACCATTGTTTCTTGGAAAATAAAAAACAAAGCACTATCTCCACATCCTCCACTGACACAAAATACAGAGCTCTTTCCATAGCCACCAAAGAAGCCTTATGGACAAGTTATGTTTTGCGTAACTTGGGTAAACATGTTTCTTTACCTATCACCTTGTTTTGCGACAACAAGTCTACCCTATTAACTGCATCTAATCCTTGTCTTCATGCTCGCACAAAACATATTGATACGGACGTTCATTTTGTATGCAATCATTTTGCCTTAGGTTTTCTTTTAATTCAATATATTTTCTCCAAGTTTTAGCTTGTCAACCTTTACACTAAGAGTCTTCTTAAGAATCAGTTACAATTTTTATGTCACAAGTTGGGGCTTCTTGTAGCACCAACATAAGTGGGGAGATGGTGAAGGATTGTATAACAAGATATTCAACATATTTAACATGTGTTTGTTTAGTTAGTTTAGTTGGTTAATTTGTTATTGCTAGCTATAGGAAGTTGTTGTTTCAATTTTCTTGACAATTATATAACTTGTATAAATATCAATTACTAGTAATATAAATAGACACACAACTGTTCAACACACATTTGTTTTGTATCTGGAACACTTCCACTTCACGTTAGTATTGTTTTTCTCTTTCATCTTGCTTCATCTATTGCTATCATCGACAAATTAATAAGATTTTCACTAATTCCTTCATAACCCACCACTTCGATCAGTCATTTCCAGCTGTAGGAAGACTGTCGTTCATTGTCTTGCTCTCCTCAATCCCTCCTAGTTACAGTAGTTGTAGTCCTAAATCCATTGTTACCCTCTACTAGTATTGAAAGACTCACAACAAAAAAGTAAGCAACACCATCTTCCATCTTGTTTGTTAACTATGTTCTTATTAGACTACTTATTCTAACTAGATTAACACATACTTTTTAATTTCTTGTTAATCGATGTGTATGACAAAATGTGTTTTTTCTTCAAAATATTTATTTCTCTTGCTGATAAGGTTTGTTTCTAAGTTTACGATGTTCCATTCCCATGCTATACTTACATGCAATATGCTTTAGAAGTTTCCTTTTCACAAATACTCATATTAGAAGTTTAACTCCAAATATGGTGAAAAGTGGTTTTTGCCTCTTACGTTTCAACATGCGATGCATCAAAAGAAGTAAACTAAAGTACAACAGAAGCAAAACCAACTCAATTCTAAAAAAAAAAAAAAAAGTGAAAGTTAAGGGGCTTGAATGGGGTTGCGATGATAGATAATGATGATGAAGATACATTAATTTAGGGCTTTGTTTCTTATAGGTGTATTTTGTTTGTTTATTTGATGAGAGGTAGTTTAGGTATTTTAATTTCTATTTAGCACGTATTTTCTATTGTATTATTCCAAGTAAATAGTATAATGCTAATTCCGTTATGTTTAAGCAAACATTATAATAACCATCCATATTTTATTACACACCCATTCCACTCTTTAATAATTAAAATTCCATTCCTCCTTTATTATATTCTGTGAACTAAACGTGCTATAACAATTTGAATCTAAATTGTACCTTAACATTTTATCTTTCTCCATCTCAAAAGTCAAGAGATAGTTTGCTTTACAATATAGCGACAACAAACCAACACTTAGGTTTGAATAAAGATGTTGATTACATGATAAACAAAGAGAGCATCGATATTTAAAGTTTACTCCCATAGCTTTTTCCCATAATGTTATATGTCTGAATTCCTATACTACAGAAATTTTTCAAACCAATTAAGAAGAAATTGCAAGTTTTCCTGGCTACAAACACATAGTAATTTGTAAAGATACATGGACACTCATTTGAGAATGGTTATATTTCAAACTGCATTACCCATTCCTATGTCATTGAAACAAAATATAGTCTAAACTTGTACTTGGGTATGGAAATCCGACTCTAATTGGAGACTCTACATACAACATATTTGAGGCTATAGAAGTCGCAAATTTAGAATTACTTGATATATATATATATAATTGTTAAGACAATGGCTAAGATTTCTTTTTTTATTGTTGAATAATTAGATTGACAATCATTCCAATTTTTTTATATAAACTGAACAACATATTCTTTAGTATTTTGCTTTTATTTAGATAATGCAATAGAATTCCTTGAATGGTATTATACTGTCGTAATCAATACTGATTGGTATTATACCGATGATGAATAATCTGTTCTATGTTGTAGATGTCAAAACACTATAATCTAGAAAATTGGGAAGAAGAAGCTGAAGTATTACAATATTTGTTTAGTGCTATAGTTTGGCTAGAGCACTTTCATAAAAATTATCTTTGGCTTGCTTTCTCTGTAATCAATATCTTAGATCATTGATCTGTTGTAATCATTATTTTATCATTAATAAAATCAAATTTTGCTCCATATTATGTCTGTAAACACAAAAGACAATAACGGAGAAGATTTAATAGAATATAATCAATATTTAGAAGATGCTGTAGAATTTTTATTTTATATAGTTTGGGCCAACTTTTCTACAAAGGATTCGTCTCTAGTGATGTAGAAATACAAACTTCAGATTATCACAAAAGACAATCGTCTCAAATAAAAAAATACAAATATACTTATTACACCTATATATATATATATATATATATATATATATATATATATATCTTCGAGCTATTTCACTTAACCAATAGGCATGACGTCCTACTAATACAAGTATTCCAAGAATGCTTGTTCTCAATCAGGCTTCCATCTTTTACAAGTCGAAATGGACCGGACTCTGCAAATGCACCAAATCCAAGAGAGGAGCAGCTGGGGCCTACGTATGAATTTAACCTCATTCTATTGAGTAGTATAAAATACGCCCACATAGATATAACAAACACAAGTTGAAGAACAAGGTCTCCAATAACCAGGTACATAACAAAATAACACAGCAACACTAGAAAAAATTACAAGATGAAAGTTAGAACATACTTATTCCATATGAAGTTCTGACTCCCGTTCATCAAATGGGCAGAAAAGTTTCACTAGGTACACATAGTGTTCCGAAAATTTCGTGGAATTATGATAGAAAATTTGGCGAAGCTAACTAATGTATTAACTATAAAATATTAAATTATGTTTTCATCTACTCATTTAAACTTTTCATTAGGTACATTCAGTGTTCCACAGCAACAGATTAGCCACTTCACATTTGGAGCACATAGTTTGTGTCCAACCAAATAAAATGAGCATCTCATAATCATCTTTTCCTTCATTATGTAATTTCAACAACTACATGTTTATCAAAGCCCAATAAAACATAGTCAAATTTGCTCCATTTTAGAAACAAAACCTTGTTCTTCCATTTCTTGAAGATGAAATTATACATGCGCGGAAAGTCTGCATGCTGAGGCAATATAATTTCTATAGAAAGAATGTTATTTGGTAATTTTCCACCATAAAGACTAGCAGCTGCAACAAATATGTAGATCTTTGCAAAGTGCAAATTATGCTTATGGAAGGAACTGCAGATGTCAACAGCGAGGGCACAATTTACAACATAGATCATCGATCCAACAAGACCACTCAAACTGATGAATGGGAGGCTGACAGTATTAAGCAAATAGTACAGCACCGCCAATAGGTGTAAGTGGGCAAACTTGTCATATAGAGTATTCATTTAGACTCTTCTTTATTGGTTACATTTTGGATAGGTAAATAAAGTCGTAAGATAGGTTTCGGATAATAATTTTTCAAAATTTACACTTAGAGGATGGTATAAAGATACGATATTAAAGTATTTTACCTCCCTAAAACCTATAATCTAAAGTATAGAGGATATAGAGTACTCACTTTATAATAATAATTGAATAATACTAATAAATTAAAAACCAATATTATTTCATTTTTTTAACCTTAAAGGAAATAATAAAAAAAACCTAACTTATAATAAAACCGTAAAACTACACATTATTATGTCTACTGTCTTTTCCCTCTTCCTTCTTCTTCTTCTTCTTCTTTTATTTCTTTTTTCTTTTTGGGTGAAACATTTTCTCTCTCTCTTTTATTATACTATCTCATTTTTACGCTTCTTTCTTCCTCTTTTACTAATCCTAATATAGTAAGATATTAAGAAAATCTCAATTCTTATTTTATCATACAAAATATTTTATTAGAGTTACTCAATATATGGTATTTGTATTCTATGTAGAATAATTTATGATTTAATAAAAGTTTTATTTTGATAATTTAAAAAGAAAATATAAAAAAATAATTTAGCACAACCCAATCAAAAGTTAAACATTTCCAATTATGGAAATATCATCTATTCTACCTATTAAAATTTTATATTATTATAATTAAATGTGTTACAAAATATGAACATTTCAAATTAGTACTATTTAGTCCACTAATAGGGTTATGGGCCTGATGCTGATTATGTGTCTACATATTTTGACAAAAGATAAAATAAAAAATACCTGTTTTATAAGATATTATGTACCCTATAAAATTTACGAACTTTAGGGTATAAGATGGTTTTAAGGTTTGACATTTGAAACCAAATATGGTTTCAACTCTGTTGAAATAGCACCATGCCCATCTTTTCCCTTTCACATTAGGAAGTTTAGAAAAATGAAATAGCTATTTTGTGTCAAAATGAAATACGATGTATTAATAATTTAGAAATTTGACCTGCTCGAAGTTTGATTAATATAAGATCCATTCAGTTGTTTATACAAATTACGGGATAATCTATCATTTTACTTTTGAAAGTCTTATTGTATTAACTATTGGAGTAATTTTTTGTATGATTAGATAATAAATTGGATGATTCAATCAATGAGATGGTAAAAATCACCTCAAATTAATGTTGCACATAGATATAGGTTTTTGTGGCATGCAATACGAAAACATTTGTGGCAAGTAGTCTCCAACACTATTGAATTAAAGGACAAAAGATGTAAATGATTTTTTAATCCAACAAAGAAATACGTAGTTGTTTGCATAGCGCATGCTAATGTCGCTCAAAAACAATTATTTTCTCGAAGACAAAGATCCCTTTCACTTGGGCCTACCATGTGTTCACACATAGATGGTCCTAACAACGAGACCCATCATAACTAGCTAGCAAGTCCTACAGGCGAATCATGTGTTTTCTATACTCGGCGGTAAATAATGCGATAAGTAGCGAGTGATGAATATATGATACTAATTATAAATGTTAGTGCACTTATCGTAGGTCGGAGAGTTTATAATCGAGTCTTTGTAGAATTTGAAACTCAAATTTTTTCTGCTCAGGTCAATGTTGATTAATATCTTAGCAAGCAACCTCGCTTTTAGTGGGATTTCTTCCGATCATCCCATGAAAGCAACAATTGTGTCCCCAAGTTGACATGACCAGAATCTACATTTATGTAGCTCTTCCTAGACTCTGAAGGGGCAAAGGCCATTTTGGTACGTTGCACAACGGATGGCTAGAAACGTAGATTACAATCTTAAGGTAACTCTTGGTTTTCAAAAGAAGATGGTGGATAGGACTAGACAATATAAGAAGCATACGAAAATACAATTCTAATTATACTATATTTGTTTTGTGTAGTGTAGAATATGAATATTTATGATATTTACTATTGATTTGCATATGACCTTAAGAGAAAATGTTCCGTTGCAAAGTTATTTGTTAAATTTTAAAAATGAGCTCATTTTGTACTGTGAAATAAATTTTTGTAGCATATTATATAACTCAACCTAATATGCAGACTAAACAATGAATTAAAAATTTTGGTATTGTAGTGCAGTACCGGGAAATGATGACAACCAAAATAATCTCATTCATCAGCATATTTTTTTTCATCTCTATTACTGAGTATTGTTGTGTAATTATATTTATCTTTTTTTCTTTTGTTATGAGAACATGGTGAGTAGGGCGTTGTATTTCACTATTTGACGAGATTATAGAGAATGATTATTAGAGTTTCCAAATTGAGGTTTATGTGTTTTTTTATTATACTACATCAAGTGAAACCTTATTCACGTGCTTTCTATTTTTAGTATGAAATCTTATAATGCTTATAAGGACATGATCATATTTTTATTTTTTTTCGTTTATAATAGAGGGCAAATCAAGAACCATATTCCTTAAAAACCATAAAAAATTTAGAGACACCCCTAATTTTTAAAGTTGCACTTTAACTACATGAAAAATGTTGACACCATAATAATTTTATCTTCTAATGCAACACCATGTCAGTCTTTTTACTACTATAAAGTTATAGCTATTTTTAGACTATCTCATTACTCGAATTTGGGTTCTTCCATTCTAATATGATATTTCCATAATATAAGTAAAAAAGAATATACTAATATGAAAGGTTGATTTTATATCACATTAGGGGTGAAACTATATGGTGATGACATCAACACTATGTTGTTTGAGAAGAGGGAAAGAATTAGGACGAAAAGGAAAGTAGATGGAATGAATTAAAGGGGAAAGAAAGTGGAGGGAAAAATTATGTATTTTCTTGTTGGAATAAGGAAGTAAGGAAAGTTGAGAGAAAGTTAGTAATATAATTTTTATTTTTAGCAAGATGTAACTAAAGTTCCCACAAATTTAATGGGTGCTTTTATTTTAAGGGTAAGATTATAATTTTGCATTCATTCCACCCAATTCTCTCCACATTTTGAGAGAATGGTTTTTATAGGCCTAAAGAAAAGTTTTCCCTTTCAAGTCCATCCCTTTTTCTTTCCCTCCTTTCCTAAATGAAGGAATTGCTATTGAAATACTCACTTTCCTTCTCCTCCCTATTCCTTCTCTCAACCAAAACACAATGCATAAGTATAGGTGTGCTATTTTGGAAATTCAAGGTAGTAGTTAATTTTGTTGTTTATTAGCCTTATTATTATTATTATTTACCCTGATGATAAATATTCAAGTAACAATTTTGAATCATTTTCATAACAAACAAATCTTAAGCGAATTATAATGTAACAAATCAATATTTGTTATAAGTTTAATTAAGGAATCAATATTTTAAAAAGTTTAAATAAAAAATTAACATTTCAAAAAATTCAAACAAGATGTCAACATTTCTCAAAACGCTTTAAATAAGAGTTTTATAATAGCCAATCTATAAAATTGTTTGAACCACTTTATGAAATATTGATTTTTTTATTTAAATTTTTCAAAACATTAATATCTTATTTAAACTTACCCCTAAATGTTAATTCCTTCTGTTATAATTCTCCCAACAAATCTCCTGTCATGCCCAAAATATGTGATAAGCACAACAATTTTACCATATGCCCTTATTAGTCGGCAAATGCATGTAAGATACATGGACTCCTCACTTATTGCTCTTTTACATGTAAATTAGTACCTAAAAAGATGTCAAAAGCAAGTCTTACAGTAGATGACCTACAACATTTTATAAGAGAAATATCTAGTGATGACATTGTAACATCATTATCAACTTCCTTATGATTTTAAATATTTATTACGATAAATTATTGAAAATCGATGAAAATAAATAGAGAGAATTTATTTCCACACTTGTTATGCATAAACACATGTACACACAAAGTAAATGCAATTTTTTAAAAATCTAATGTATCATCTATTCCACTGAAAATTTAAAAAAATGTATTATCTTATTCATACACTTCTACACAACAGATAGTTATGTTTTATCATTAGCACACATGTCTTGTTATACATGTGACAATTTTGTTAGTTTAAAGTTAGTTAGTTAGTATCACTTGTAATATAAAAGGACAACTACTTTGTGTTCAACAACTTAACTAATTCTCATCACTTTCTTGATTTGGTTTTTCATTCTCTTTGTTTACTCCTAGCAACCATCACTTACTGTAGCTTCTTGTTGCTAGTCACATGGCATTAAAGCATTGAAATCTATATATTATCTTTCTCAAATTCAATTTAGCTTCAAATATGGAAGTCAATATAGATCCAAGATAAAATTTTGCAATTGGATAAGAGAATGTTGTTACAACAAGTTTTAGTCATAGTACTGTTCTTGATGCATCTATATCAAATCCTTTATTTCTTTTCAGTTCTAATAATTTGAACATGACAATTAGGATGTTAATTTTTAATGGAATGAATTTCCTTGCTTAGAAACGCTTAATTAGATTAGGGCTTGGAGCAAAACTTAAGATAGGCTTTATAGATGATTATATTATTATACTTAGAGTTGAATCTCTTGATTTTGTGCACTAGCAATGGTGTGATTATATGGTACGTTACTAGTTACTCAAGTACATGATAAATGAGATATCTCAAAGTTTCTTATATACTTAGTCTGCTAAGCAATTGTCGAATGAAGTAGTTAAACAGTATGGAGTATCAAATGGTCCACTATTTTTTCAATTGCAATTTGACATTTGTAATCTTAAGCAAAACAATCAAGGTGTTAGTGCTTATCACAGTAGGCTTAAGAAATGTTGGGATGAACTTCAACAGTTATAATTGTATCTTGAATGTATGTGTAGTGTTATGGACCAGTGTACTTGTCATTCAAAGGAAAAGTTGGGAGAAATGGAGTCCTAAACTCATTTAATGTAGTTTCTTATGGCTTTGAATGAGATATATGATGGAGTACATAATCACATTCTTTCCATAGATCCTATGCCTATGGTTAACAAGGCTTTTTATCTATTTCAATAGATTGAAAAACAAAGGATACGATTTTTGTAGTGCTTCATTTTTCTTAACTATGGTTGATGACTATACTAAGTTCACTTGGACATATTTACGTCAACACAAGATTCAAGAACTATTTGTTCTCCAAAAATTTCTTTCCTATGTTAAAAATCAGTTCAATACCATTCCTAAGTTTATTTGAATAAACAATGGGTCTGAATTCATGTCTGTTGCTTATAGATCTCTTTTTCATTCTCTTGGTATAGTTCATTAAAAAACCATGACCTACAATCCTTAGCAAAATGGCCAAGTTAAAAGAAAACATAGGCATTTGTGGGACACTTCATGAGCTTTGCAACTTCATGCTGATTTGCCAAAAGAATTCTGGAGAGAGTGTGTTCTTATAACCATGCATTTGATTAATCGAATGCCTATGTCAAGTTTGGGTTGGAAAACTCCTTTTGAAAAAACTCTTTAGGTACCTACCTTCTAATAATCATTTGAGAGTCATTGGTTACTTATGATATGCTATTAAGCACCTTATTCCAAGAGACAGGTTTGAGTTAAGGGGGCTTAAATGCATTTTTTTAGGCTACCTTCATGCCTAAAAAGGTTATAAACTATTTGATAAATCTAACAAAGTTGTTCTTGTCTCTAAAGATATATTATTCTTTGAAGAAGTCTTTCCCTTCAAACACTCAAATGCAAACATACATGAGTCTCATCTAAACACAAACATACATGAATCTCTTCCTTCTATTTCTTTTGAGTCTAATAATTCACTTCTTGTTCTTAATCCATGTTTCTCTCTTTTCTCTTCATCTGACAACACTACTGTTACTAATTTGTCATCAGCCGAACTGCCAATAAATCAATCCTCTGATTAGTCTTCAATTGATCAGTTATTTCCCGCATTAAAATCTACTTCTATTGCTCCTACTCCTTCTTCTATATAGCCTTATTGTTCACAAAGAGAAACAAGAGTTCAACACTAGTTGGATGATTTTGTTCATCAAGTCCATCAAGCTGTAGCCATTAATGGTGAAACATTACTTATTCTTCTACTACTGCTATATAAAATGTTTCTACACGTCTTAACCATTGTTCACTAGTTGCTACTACTGAATGTATCATGTTATAAAATACAACTGTTAACCCTTTTCTTTCTACTTCTTCATCATCAAATTCTTTCACTACTTTACCACATACATCATCTCATACACAACGAATTTACCATTATCCTTTATTTGACCTTACTTATTTTACTAATTACCCAATTGATTTATGGCATCTTTTGCCAATGTTAGTTGTCCATGAACCAACTAATTACTTAGAAGCATCTAATTCTAAGGAATCTCAAGAAGCCATGCAAAATGAACTTCATGTATTAGAATGCAATGAGACATGGGAGTTAATTAACTTACCACAAAGCAAACATCCTATTGGTTCAAAGTGGGTTTATAAAGATAAGTATAGACTTTATGGGACAATTGAGTGCTATAAAGCACGCTTAATAGCTAAAGGTTTTACTTAAGTGGAAGGGGAGGACTATCATGACACTTTCTCACCAATTGCTAAATAGGATCGGTTCATATTTTTTTGTCTTTAGCAGCTGCATTCTCTTAGGTACTTCATCAAAACAATATGAATAATGCATTTTTACATGATCATTTAGATGAAGAGATTTATATGGTTCCTTCTCAAGGATATAATAAGGCTTTACCTAATCAGGTGTATAAGTTAAAGAAATCTTTACATAGGTTAAAACAAGCATTTAGGTAATGAAACTTTGAGATGTCTAAGTTCCTTATTTCTTTGGGTTTTAACAGTCCATACATGATTCATCCTTGTTTACACATCAAGGTTCAAGTGGTGGTACTTTTATCTCGTTGTATGTTGATGATATGTTAGTGATAAGCTCAAATGAAGAGTTCATTTTACATGTTAAATAGAAGTTGGATTTTGAATTTATGATTAATGATTTGGGTCAAGCTTGGTTCTTCCTTGGGTTAGAGTTATGTTGCATTCAACAAGGTATACTTATTAATGAAAGTAAATTTGTTCTAGATGTGTTACAAAGTGTAAGGTTAACTAGTTGTAAGCTAACTTCCACTCCTATGCAGCCTCGACTTGCTATAGATAAGTCTTCTAGGCCACTATTCTTGACGCTTCATTATATAGATGACTTGTTGGTCATCTTCTTTATGTGACACTCATTAAGCCAAACATTTCCTATTTTACACAACCATGACAACTGCATTTAGATGCAATGTTTCACCTTTTGCAATACCTTAAAGGAACTTCCTCCTTAAGACTTTTATATCCAGTTGCAAATACACTATAACTTCGAGCCTTTTCTAACTTAGGGTTCTAGTACTAATGATAGACGCTCTTTAACTAGCTTTTGTATCATGATTGGTGATACACTTGTTTCATGGAAGACAAAGAAGTAGCCTATGGTTTTTACTTCAACTACTAAAGTAGAATACCTAAGCTTAGCTGCATTAACCAAAGAATTGTTATGGGTTTCTTATATTTTGCGGGATTTGGGGCTTTTTATTCAACTGCCAATTTCTTTATCTTGTGATAACAAATCAGTACTATAAATTGAATTCAACTGATGCTAATATGCTCGAACGAAACATATTGATGTTAATGCTTGCTTCATTAGTGATCAAGTAAAATCTAGTTTTTTTCCTCCTCAATTTATTCCCACATCACATCAACTTGCGGATTTGCTGACCAAGGCTTTTCCTGCTCCTCAACTTTAGCTTTTGTATCACAAGTTGGGCTTCCGAGAAGCTCTAAATTGAAGGGGGGTAGGAGAGTATGAAGTATTACTCTTCTTATACAAGTGACGATTTTGTTAGCTTAGAGTTAGTTAGTTAGTATCACTTGTAATATAGAAAGTACGGTTGCTCTATATTCAACAACTTAACTAATTCTCATCATATTGTTGATTTGGTTTTCCGTTCTCTTCGTTTACTCTCTATGACCATCGCTTACTGCAACTTCTTCTTTCTGCTCACATCATCAAATACAAGCAACTGAGTCTCATATTTAAGATAAACAAATGAACAAAAGAAACTGATTCATGTCGATTCATCCACCCATGACCGACCTTAACCTTGATAGTAATTGCCTCGTATTAGTTTTTCTTTCCCCTCTTTCTTTTTGGGTTTCATAAATGAAAACATGAAGTCACTTAGACAATTAACTTAATTTGTGGGATCACATTTGTAGCTTAAGGTGATAGGATCTAGGCTAAGTAAGTCAAATGGCTTCGATATGTGGTCTTTACATATCCTTCCGCGATCAGCAGGTTATTATAGTGGGATATCTTATGTACCATTCGAATTCCTTATAATAAAATCAAAAACAAAATGTAATTGAAGAATATACAATTGGTTATGCTAAATATTAATAATATTTAAGGTGTTAGTTTAATATTGAATAAAAGTTTACTAACATCCTTCACTCGTTATGAGGTTTCGCTTTTGATTTTTCAACCGGCTTAGAGGCTAAAATGAGCTTTTTTTCTCAACCAACAACCTGATAATCCAATGACTTAATAGCACATTCATCAAACCAAATCATATTTTCATGTTGTGTTGTACAAGATGGATATAATTTAACTTACTACTCTTAACTACTAATTCTAAGATACCTAAATATAGATTTTAGGATGATTATAAGTTGAAAATCGATTTATATCTTCGATCTCTGTCTTCATAGATAGGTCTAAAAGTTCAAAATTTAAACTTTATTCTATATATCATGTAATAACGCAAATTATAGTACGTATCTATCCATTATGATGGCGAATTCCAATAGGCTTCATGGTTCAGGAGATTTCAAAGAATATTGCTACTTTTTGTTATAGTACATATACGACCGGAAAAGCCGATGGAGGATTTGGCCGAATGTTTGGCCATGCATTTAATGTGACATTTGTAGTGAAAACAAAAGAAGAGCATCAGTGCACAACGATATCCATATATTACATGTAATATATGAGATGCGCCCAAAAAATAATATAGAAGAGATTCATTGGTCCTGATATATAAAATGTTTGGATCGATTATAAGTAAATATTAATGATATTTAAATACGTAATAATAGTAAGTAATTTTTAAAATACTACCTTTTATATTTTCATGTGTTAGAATTTTTATTTGTTGGTAGTCGATACTATTGATACATCCACCTCATACATTAGCATCATTAAAACTATAAATAGCTTGAGCCTAGCAAATATGGAATCACTACGAGTTCCTTGTTGGAGTGTGTGTACCCTCCCCAATGGGTGGGTACAAATCAGTTTGGTTCGGTTCTTTCACCAAACGAAATCAAACTATAAAAAACGGTTTAATTTTTCATAACTTTAAACTAACCATATGGTTTGGATTAGAAATTTTTTCAAATCACAAAATTTTAGTTTGTTTTACAAATTGAACTGTATTTTCTAATTTAGAAAATTATATTTACAAAACATATAATCTCATATAAAATGTATTGAATTGACTTATAAATAATAACTATTATCAAAAGTATAGGTCAATAAAATCAATAACCATGCAACTAAAAATTTTCAAATATTTATTAATAACTACTTTCATTTATAAAAATAACATATAGTATAAATTTTAAGTCAAACTACATACATAATTTATACATTGTGTTAATTAAAAATTTAATACATATATATTTCAATAAATGTAAATAAAAATTCTTTTAAACAATATATTATAATAACAGACACTCTTTAGTTAAAGTAAAATATTATTATATGTTTTGTATAAAACAGTTTGGTTTAGTTTTTCCTTTCAAATTAACTATAAATTTTTTGTTTCACTCAAATTGAAAATTTTCTAAATCAAATTATAAGAAAAATCTTCGGTTCGGTTTGTTCGGTACCCATACCCTTCTCAACTCAACCAACTATCTATCAGTTTATCTATTGTACGGCAAGATTTCTTGTTGAAATTAAATATGCACATAGTTTTAATAAGAGAATCATGGAATTAAATAAAGAAAAAGATAATCACAACAAATAACGACCAGCGGAGAAAACATTGGCCTAAAGTACCCTATAAGAGAAGTCAGAGCTGAAGTCCAATAATGCAAATTGATCTCTCCAAAGTCCAATACGAGCATATGTACTCTACCAAACATGCATGATCGGTTTCGTAAAACTATCTCTCCTTTTATCATTGGAGTCCTGTTTTATGCTTATTTATACAACAACAAAAAAAAAAAAACGCAGTTATAATGAGTGTACCAAACACGGACGAGGTGTACCACATCTGCAATGGACAAACGTAAAAGAACGATGTGTACTATATAACCGAGTGTATAAACTATCTTGTTGATGATATCACGTATCGAACCCGTACTTCAGGTTTCAACTATGACAGCGATGCAACAGGAGTAGTTCCGCATGCATATGCACATGGGCATGGAGCTTGCAATGGTCATCTCACGCCACAAGATTGTCTTCTTTGCATGAAGCAGGCTAGACTATCGGTAAAGTATTATTGTTATCACAGTATAGGAGGTCAAGCGCAGCTTACAGACTGTCGGATTAGGTTTGAAATATACCCATTCACTGAATAATAACAATATAAACTAGGTGGCATCAAGTCTTGACTGGCTGGGTCAGTTTGCATCGTTTCAGTTTAAAGTCAATGTCTGTGTCTTGAAAAATAAGGCATCATTAGACTATATAGATAAATATTAAATATTTTGTACACCATATAAATAGTGTGTTTGTGTTAGTTGCCATATGTGTATTTCATGTTCTGTTTCTATGATTTTGTACCACTAAATAAATTATTTGCATTAATATTGTGTTTGTCATTCTCTCTCAGGAATTAATAATATATTGCTGAAAGAAATATCCAAGTAAGCCACATATATAATGTTCTCGAGCCTCAATTACAGATTTCATGTGACGCTGATAAAGTAAGTCCCGTACTTGCGATTTGATATTAAGCCTTAATTCTCAATCCTTCGATAATTGGTAATAAAATGTGGATCGTTAGATTACCTTGACAGATTTTCAAGCATTTAACCTTTTAACTCATTCGCACGAATCCCGGTTCAGGTGTTAGTTTTTCTCTATTTTTTTTTTAATTTCGTAATATTTTAATTATTTACTTATATTATTATATTACTTTTTATTTATCTTTCATGTTATAATTTTTAATTTTTTCGTTTTTTTAATTTTTGAATTTTAAAATATATTTTAATATTTCAATTAATTAGTAAATATATTATTATTAAATTAATTAAGTCAATCATCCGATCATGACACCTATCAATCTCTAAAAGAAAAATTAGTATCATTTTTTGAAGGATTTATTTTCAAACTTTTGCAAGTTTTGAGAACTTAAATTCAAAATATAAAGAGTTTAGGATTGAAATAGAATTTTAGTGAAACAATGAGCACTAAATCTGTACTTTGGTTAATTAAAAATATATTCTTATTTTAACTAGTAATAAATAGATTCTCTATGTCAATAAATTGATTAAGATATTTGAGAGATTGTCTAGCTTAGAGTAAAATGAAGTGAAATTTTTACTGGTAGTTTTTATTTATAACGTAATAATTCTTTTATCCTAAAGAAACTATGTTGGATGAGTTTTCTTAATAGAATTATTCATGTATGGAATTTTTTATCTATCCAAAGTTATTTGAGAGCGCAATTTGTAAAGAAATAACCTAAGATAAGTTTATCAAGTTTCCTAATAATATAAATATTGATCTCTTATCATGATTGATCATATTTGAATCCTCGCATCCATAAATTGTAATATAATTGAAAAAAAAAAAAAAAAAACCGAAGATGAGTTTTACAGTTTTGGAATACATAAACTATAAATGAAAAGTGGTTCTATGACCTACCGATAAAAAGACATGACGGTTGTCTAGTTATTTTAGTTATTATTTAATGGTACATTAGTTGACTGGTTGTGACTGGTGGGGGAGAAAGGAGTATCACAATTAGTCTCAAGCAGTATTAAAAAGAAAAAGAGAGAGAGAGAGAGAGATAAATACAGCGAAGACATATGTAGGGATACAGAAAAGGTGGAGTAATTTGCATACTTAATCTCCTAAGAATTTCAGATGGATTTATCATTTTTGCTTGCCCATCTTGCCAGCTCACTAAACATCGCAGAGGCACTATTATTTTCTCGATCACACGTACCCGTTCACCTGACCATTTATCATGTGCTCACATTCACACACGGCGGTTCCTAACATCTGGACCCCATCATCGCTGTCCAACATATGAGCGTGCATCGGGTTCTTATAGATTCCGCAATAAACAATATGGTAAATAGTGATGTATACACAATAAGATACAGCTGGTCATAAAATCAATAGACATATTTTGTGCTTTACAGTTTGTGATTAAGTCTTTATTTGTGAACTCGATGTACAATTTTTTTTTTTCTACAAGTGCAAAAGATCAATGTTGACTAATATCTCAGCAAACAAACCTCGCTTTCCTTGGGACTTCCCCGATCATTTCATAACAGCAACTTTTGTGTCCCATAGTTGATATGACCAGAATCTACATTTATTTAATGCTTTCAAAAATCTTTATGGGGGACTCCTTGGTACAATGTATTTTAACAATTCCCTCTGTTAAGAGTACATCATGTAAGAGGGTGGGCCATATGTAAGTTTAGCTTAGCATTACTTTTTTTATATATTACAAATCCAATAGAGGGAATTGTAAAGACCGTAAGGCTCACAAGTATAGGCTCTGTCTCCTTAATGTAAGAGTCTAACTTTTCAAATAATATCTCAATCTACATCTTTCTCTCTCTTTTGTTCTTAACTCTTCTATAAGTTTTCTCTCTCTCTCTCTTGACTGTTTCTTTTCTAATCAAGAGTTTGGTCCCTTTGTGAGATCCAACCCAAATCTCCTGACTAAACTCTTGCGTTTAGTTTTCTATGGATTGTTGTTAACACCTCTTTCTTTGTTGTCCATGTGAGGTATTTAATAAAGGACTATTTGAGTTAGCTAAACTTCAAGAAAAGGAAAGGAAGAAGAGACACCGGATTTCTCAAAGGGGTATAAAGTGTTTCCCCCTTATTGATTCTTTCTATTTATACTGTTCATATGTGAAATTGTATTTGTTACGCTTTATAGTTATTTCTCGCTTATTTTCTGTTACATCTTGTTGCATTAGTTGTAGTATATCATAGATCTATACCTAATCTATCTATTACATCACGTATTTTGTTAGATCTACTAGTTTACGATTTCGTAAGCCTAACTATGCTACAATATCATCCTCATGCCATGTTAGTATTCTTCGTTGCCTATCTCTCTTAATCGTAACAGATGCCTCTCCTTCTTGAGAAACCACCTTGTCTACAAGGTTGATGTCAGGATAAGTAGCCTAAAAAGTGTCCAAATCCTCCTAATTAGTGTTCTCAAGGTTTAACCCTTGCCACTTTACCAAAACTTGTTGAATAGGAAGATCCCCACAAAAATAGTACACTAATTGAGTATCCCTAAAGGCTTAAGTAATGGAGCATTGTGAAAAGAGTTAGGAGGTAGATCTAGTGAGGGTATAAAGGAACTATAGGCACACTTAAGAGTTGAGACGTAAAAAACATTATGTAGCTTGGATCGGGGAGGAAGAGCAATCTCATAAGCACAAGAGCCTATCTTCTGTACAACCGAATAGGGACCATAATAACATTTAGAAAGTTTATGGCTCCCATGATATCGGAGGGACATTCATTTATAGGGTTGGAGTTGAACAAAAACCAAATCATCAGGCTCAAAAGACACATCGATCCTCTGTTAGTTAGAAAATTGTTTCATATGCACCTAACCTTGAGCCAAATTAGTGCGTAGTGTATGCAAAACCTCATCTCTAGAGACCAAATTTGAGTCTATAGCTTCTAATTTAGAAGTACCTCTTATATAAGAGGGAATAGATAGGGGTGAGCGTCCATAAACAATCTTAAAAATGGTAGTACATGCTCGTTCATAAAAAGAGGTGTTGTAGGCAAACTCGGCCCAAAGAAGAAACTTGACCCGTAGAAAAGGATAATCCATAGTAAAACTTTATAGGTATTGTTGAATAATTTGATTGAGTACCTTAGTTTACCCATTGCTTTAAGGGTGATAGGCACTAGTCATGGATAAAGTAGCGCCACTCAAAGTGAATAACTCCTTCCAAAACTTGCTCATGAAAACAAAGTCTCGATCACTCACAATGGTTTGTAAGAAACCATGTAATTTAACTAACATATCTAAGAATGAGGCAACAAGTTTAGCTACAATATAGTAAGCATCCAAAGCACCTAGATGGCAATTCTTAGAAAGGCAATCCACCACAACTAATATTATTGTAAAACCTTAAGATTTGGGAAGACAAGTGATAAAGTCCATATTTATGTCTTCCCAAACTCGTTTAGGAATAGGGAGGGGAGAAAGAAATCCAATAGGAGAATGGGTACTATATTTAAGTTGTTGACAAACTTGACACTCCCGAACAAATTGCTCCACTTGTTTACACATACCTTCTTAATAGAAATCCACACTCATTTGTTTATAAGCCTTCAAGAACCCAAAATGACCCGAACATGGAGTGGAATGGCACTCTAGTAAAATAGAGGGAATTAAAGAAGATTGAGGCACCAAAAATGGTCTATTATCATAGTATAATAGACCATTTTTCCAAAGAAGAGGCCATTTCAACTGAATTCCGTGAGTCAAGTCATTGATAAGGTTCTAAAAAGAAGGAAGGGAAGTGTAATCTTGTTTCAATGTGTCATGAAGCTCGAAACAAGGTGCAAAAACCCCCAAAATATGCAAATGCTCCATCAAATTGCCTTGACAACATCAAATGGCCTCGATAAAGAGTTAACCACCGTATTATCCTTACTAGCTTTATATACAATAGTATAGTCATACCCAAGTAGTTTAGAAAGATACTTTTGCAACTTAGGAGTTTGAATGACCTAATTCAGGATCTCCTTCAGACTTCAATGATCAGTACAAATGAGACAATGGAAGCTAAGGAGGTATTAGGACCATTTGCGTACTGCTTCTACTATAGCATATAACTCTCTTACATAAGCAAATACCTTCCTCAAATGCACAGGGATCTTTTTGCTAAAATAAGCAATAAGATGTTCATTCTGTAAAAGAATAGCCCCTATCCCATGACTTGAAGCATTAGTTTCAACAATAAATTGTTTAGTAAAATCAGGTAAGGTAAAAATAGGAGCTTGCTTTAAGGCACTCTTCAAAGTATCAAAAGCTTAAAAAGGCAAAAAGTGTCTAATCAAACTTATCCTTCTGAAGCACATCAATTAAAGGATTTGCTATAGAAGCATAACCTTTAACAAAGCGTCTATAGTAGCTAGAGAGTTCTAAAAAGGCATAAGGTTGCCATGCCCTTAAGTGATGAAGTCGTAACAGTCTCGCCGCACAAACTATTCTAAAATAGAAGCTAACCATGCAGTCACCATCTTGGACCTGTCTAGTCTACTTTTAAATAAACAGTTCATAAATAAAATAAATTATTTACTTAAGAAAGTATGAAATCATATATATACACTAAGATTCAAATTTTACAAATAACATTACAGGGTTTCATTGTATTATGTTTCCTAAGTAATACATTATTCAAAAATAGAAAATTCTAAATTAAAAGCTAAAACCTTAGCAATATATCAGTTCTTTAGATATATCTCCTCACTCTTCAGGATCCAAGATTGCTAGCTTTAAGGTAAATATAAACCGTTTCTTAGCTAACACCTACAATAACGTCTATAAAAATGTAAGCAATTAACAACTCAATAAGTTGGGATAAGGATTTAAGACTATACAACAAATACAAAGAAGGTTTCAACCAAATTACTTAGATGCAATGAATGTTCAAGCAAATAACATCGTACAACATTGTCCGATTCATCGTACGATTAGATAAATTTTTCCCACTCTAATTTAGGTTGAGAAGTTTCCATTAATGCAAAGCTCACGACCAAAGTCAAGCTTGTGCAATAGAAACACTGCTCCTCCTTGAACTACGTTCGAACTATTAACTTTACCTTTGTCACGACCTCCTCACCTATCACTTAGTTCAATTAAGGATTAAAAAGGAACTAATTATGCTATCTAGTATTATCCTTTTCAAAGGGATCGGTATTTGGCCAAAGAATCATAAATTTCCATCAATAAGTTGCTATATAGGTCCAGTTAATGTTTACAAGTCATATATTTAGTTAAGTCCAGTTTAAAGTGTTCAGATATTTCAAAAAAATCATACAAATACAATCAAAAATAGTAAATTAAAATCATATCATCAGTTCAAAACAAGTATATGCACATAGTCAATTATCTAACAAACACAATCAAGTACAATTTCAAGCCTCCGAGTACTACAAATCATTATTCCAGAATACAGTAATATATTGATCCCGACTTACCTGGACTTCTCGCTTGCTCATTCGAAGTATGACTCACACAAGCCATCGTCACTAATCCTTATAATGCAAATGTTGTTTCAGTTTTCACATAACTATTATAAATAGGTTTTGTTCTGAAATTATCATTATTACCTTCAGTTTAGGATTTTATGATACCTAATTGTCCAGGTTTTTAAGTATTTTACAATTATTCTTAATTTAGGTTAAGTTTTAGTTTAGTTTACGCATGGATTTCTAAATTAAGTTCTAATTCAATATCTAAGTACGATTTTATACATGAACTATAGAAACTCATTTCGACCCATAATCTGATATTAATCATATTATTTTCGAGTTTCTTAAATATCATATTTAGTCCCTAACTAGTATTTTAATTCATACAATGTACTCCTTATTTTACTTAACTATCAAATTTACTCTTAATGTGAGAAAATTTTTACATATTTCATACAAACACCTAAATTTAAGTTTCTTCTTCTTCTTATTATTATTATTATTATTATTATTATTATTATTATTATTATTATTATTATTATTATTATTATTATTATTATATCAATTTTAATATAATATTTTCCTACTTATTAATTTTTTATATCTACATATTACACATTATCACCTAATATGTCCATAATGTGCACATCTAATATTCCCATTACCCCAAATATCATTCTTCAACATCAACTAACATCTCAAAATATGTTAATTCATCTCAAGTTACAATTTATACTGAATTACCTAAAATTACAAAGTTAACTTAAAATTTACCATTTTTACCTATTATATATTAACTACATAATATCCTAATAATTACATCGAACACTCTAAATGCTACAAATATCGTACATCATCGGATTTCCACATCCTAAAACATATAGTTATGCATAAAATCAATAATTATTTATTTAATTACCTAATTAACCCAAAATTACCTATTTTATACATCACTTTAAGGTCTAAAAATTTCGAAAATTCATTTTTGAAAAAGAACTTTATAGCACTGCTCTATAACCCCTAAGTAATTTACATAAAAATTTTAAACCCATACTAAAATATCTTAGAATAACAAGATTCATAATTTTCTAAATATTTTTAATTTTTTTAATAATTTAAGCAAAATTAGGTAGAAATTGAAACTTATTAGTGTTGGTTGCTTTGGCTACTAAAGCCTTGTCAACTAGATTAGGCATTGCCACCACCATGTAGTGGTGATGGCCATCCACTCCTAAGTTGTCATCGGGTGTTGATTCCCCTCTAAGGCCTTAATTATATAAATTTTTTTGTAAGTAAATCCCAACCCTCACTTTTTTTGTTCTCTCTATTTTTCTCACACTCTTAACTGACCAAATGAGCCTTTGAAAAATTTTGAGTATTTATAAGGCTACTTAGATATTTTTTCATCATTAATTTGAGTTGACATTAGCCTTACCTCCTCTTCTTTTTGACTTTCTATTTAGTTAAATTTAATTAATTAATTTCCCTCTTTATTTTCAACTTTCCAAGCCACACTTTTAGACATTTTCTCATTTTTCTTGATTTTTCCTTAATTTTTTATAAATTTTCTTTAATTAATTAGGATTATTTTGGCATATTTCGCTTATTTTTATCTATATGTAAATTCATATATGGTGTATATAAATACTCCTAAATATTATTTATATTATTTTATGATTTTTAGTATACATATAATTTATTTCTATCGATTAATTTATTATCAGAACTCGTTTTGTGTGTTTTCGATAAATAATGAGTGATATACATATAATTCAATATTATAATAATTAATTAATTTATTCTTTATTTTCCTAAATTCAAACTCATCAAATCACTATTACTAATATTCCTAACTTCATCGTAAAATTTGAGTTGGATTAAATAATTTGCTCAATTACTCTAAATTTTACGAATCGAATCTCGAGTAGCTGATTATAGGTCTTACAGAAGCTATTTAATGTTTTGTAGTATCTACCACTGTTTAACAACATCTAACATAGAAGGCACTAGACTAACCCTTTATGTAGAAACAATGTGGCCCAAATATTTAATCAAATCTTGCCCAAAGAGATACTTACTTTCCTTGAGAAAAAAAAAATTATGATCAAGTAAAATCTAGAGAACCAAAGATAAATAGCAAGGACAATCCTCAAGTGACTTACTATAGACCAAAATATCATTAAAAAAATAACACAATTACGCAAATAATGTTGAAACAACTTGTTCATAATGGATTAAAATATGGTAGGAGCATTGCTCAATCCAAAAGGTATGACAAGAAACTTGTAATGACCCTCATGTGCATAAAAAGTAATCTTATAAATGTCTTTAGGGTGCATCCTATTTTTTATGGTACCTAGAGTGCAAAGCCAATTTAGAAAAGATAGAAGCACCATGTAATTCATCCAATAGTTCATCAATTGTAGGGATAGGAAATTCATTTTTCATAGTCACATGATTAAAAGCATGATAACTAATGTAAAAAAGCCATGTCCTATCTTTCTAGTGAAGAAAATGCACTAGTGTTATGCTAAATAATGCCCTAATCCAACATGTCCCTTACTTGTTTCTCCAATTCATACTTTTGAAAATGTGGGTATCGATAAGGCTTAACATTCACATGAGATGTTCCTCAAGTAAGATGAATACAATGTTGGACATCTCGAAGTGGTGGCAATGATGAAGGTATCTAAAAAATAAGAGGGAATCTACCCAATAGATCTTAAATTATAGGTAGTAGTCCCTAATGAATGAGAAGAAATCGGTTGAGAGCTTATTAGTAGAAAAAAGAGAAATAGAAGGGAAAGGTTCACCACATAAAGAAACAAGGACATCATTATAAGAGAATTGCATCATTAAAGAGCTGTATTCAATGGTGATAGCACCCAAACTCTAAAGCCACTAAAACTCCAATACAATGTTAGCCCCTTAAATAAGCAAGACATAAAAGTCCTCTTCCAAACATAAACCCTGAATATAGAAGAGAACACTGTAACACTAGCTATCACATGCCATTGTGCTACCATTGCCAATCATCACATGAAAACATGGAGCAAGATGAACAGCTAATCCTAAATGCTTGACCAAATGAGTCTACAAAAATTGTAGGTGCTGCCTGAATCAATAAGCACTATAACGGCATGATTATTAATAAGATTGTGAAAGCGTAAAGTTTGTGGAATAGAATGACCAGATAGGGCATGATAGCTAATAATACACTGATCGAAGGGGTAAGTGTTACACTCAGTTTCAACAACATCATTTGAATTAAGGAACGTAGCATCCTTAACTCTATCCTTAGTATCCACATAATCATTTTCATCACGAAGAAGCAACAAAAATTTAGGTTTACATTCATGACTACAATGATATTCTTCATCGCAGTTGTAACAAAGGCCTTGCTTAAGTTGAGCCAACATTTCTAAAGTAGTGAGTCATTTAATTAAAAAGGTAGGTTTAGAACAGGCATAAATAGAAATGGATGTAGAAGGGGTACTTGAAAACGATGGTTTAGAAAATTGTAAAGAAGGAGGCTTAGGTTGAACAAAAGAAGTAGGAACAGGTGGTTTGGAAAAAAAAAAAAAAAGAATTATCAATGTACTTAGCTTTATACATCTTGGCAAGCCAAATAGCATGCATCATAGAAGTAGGCCAAGCATTCTGCATGTCTTTTCTAATGTGTGTTTTCAGGTTGGAGATAAAACAACTAACCAAAAAACTTTCAGAAAAACCAATGACTCAATTAGAAAGGGCTTCAAAGGTCGCCTAGTAATCATAAACAGTTCGCACCTATACCAATTTAGAGAGTTTACCCTGGACATCCTCATAAATGGAAGGGCCAAAACGCTCCTCTAAAGCTTTAAGAAAAGCTTGCCAAGTACTTATCTGATTATTTCGTTGCATCCATTTATACTACGTAAGAGTTGCACCCCCATAGCAAAAGAGGCTATAATCAAACATTGCTCCTCTAGGGTATGATAAAAAGTAAAAAAAATTTCTACATTGAAAATCTAACCCAAGGCATCATCACTTAAAAACTTAGGAATCTCCAATTTAATGCCCTTCAAAAGGGAATCCAAAGTACCATGGCCCAAAGTACTAGAAAATGATGATCCTTGAGTAATATTATGATCATTAGGATCAGGAGGAAGGGTTTGACTCATATTGACAATGTCCAATTTCAAGTGTAACTCATGAATTGAGTCTTGTATTTAAGAAGCATATTTCGAATACTATTGCATTGGAGATTACATGGTATGCATTGTCTCAACTAAGGATGAAACTAAAGCTTGAAGCTTCTCCATATCCAAAGCTTAACTAGTGTTCTTACCACCTCTTGCCATGGATAAGAGCACCAAAAATGTTAAGCCCACAAGTATAGACCCATCCCCCTTAACCTAATAGAGTTTAACTTTTCAAATAATATCTCTATCTCTCTCTCTCAACTATTTGTTTTCTAATCTAGGGTTTAGTCCCTTTGTGAGATCCAACCTAGATCTCTTCATTGAACTCTCATGTTTAGTTTTCTATAGATAGTTGTTAACACCTCTTTCTTTGTTGTCCATGTAAGGCATTCAATAAAGGTCTGTTTGAGTTGGCTAAACTCCAAGCAAGGGAAAAGTAGAAGAGACACCAGATTTCTCAAAGCGGTGTAAAATGTTTTCCCCTTATTAACTCTTTCTATTTATTATGTTCACATGTGATATTGTATTTGTTACACTTTCCAGTTATTTTTTGCCTATTTTTTGTTAGATCTTGTTGCATTAGTCACAATGTATCTTAGATCTATACCTAATCTATCTGTTACATCATGTATTTTGTTAGATCTGTTGGTTTACAGTTTCATAAGCCTAGCTATGCTATACATAATCCTTATGTTATGCTAGTATTTTTCATTGTCTATCTCTCTTGACCACAACAAACTATCTCCTTTTAACTACTCTTAAGTAACACTTTTTGATATGTTACATAATAGATGAATAGAAATATAGATTATAATCTTAAGATTATGGATAGGAGTTAATCCAATGATCTAAATCTATTAATTTTATCCTTTCTTCAACTTGCTTCCTTGTTTATATTACGCTGAGTATTGATTGATAACAACATTCAACCTCTTCTGAACTAACTCTAACATCATCAAGTGTAAACCTAAGTCAAGGGTAATTTCAAACTATGAATCAATACAGAACCAACCCATCAGTTCTATGAATTGGAACTAGCTTATGAGTGATAAGTTTGAATCGATCGAAGACCTACTAATTTATGTGTGTCTAAGCGATTCAAGCTCTCAACCTACTTAAATTAGCAAGTTTAAATTGAATTTTTTTTATTTTTACAATTTACATTGAATATACATGTTAACATACTTATTATATTTATATTACATATATATTAATTAACATATATCTTTATAGATATTATGCGTATTAACATATATATATATAATTATATTGTACATATCATACGTATTACATATATAAACATATGTACATAATATACATTTTTTACATATATATATATATATGTATATTGCAAATTTAAGAAAAAGAAAAAAAAATTGAAAATTCAATTTACGTATCCAAGAACGGCATGTGAATTGATGGGGTTGATGAATTGATCCTAGCTAAGCTGGTCAGTGTTCAACAAAAAGTTGAACTATAACCTAGCGATTGGAGTTCGAACCCAAGTTTAATTAGGTAAGGCCTTTGAATGTAGCAAAGTTGGATGGATTAGGCTTTAAGATCAACAACAGGTGTAAGTCATATGGTTATTGGGATTAATTCCCATCTCTATAGCTCCTTGTCATGCATTAGGGTTTGAGATGAATTTTTTATATTTTTAATTTTTTTATTTTATATATCTTTTATTTAATTATAAAATTAAATATATTTATTGATGGCATATTTTTAAATGGACCTTCTTAATTGGACATATCAAAATATAGGATATGTGTTTATTAAAAAAAAATGTCTCTTATTCACAGAACCCCAAAATATGGGTATTTTTTTATTGTTTTCTATATTTATATATATTTATCTTTATGCATTTTTAAGACTATTTTAGCGTTAATTTTTCTTAAATCATGGTTCATGTATGTAATTTATTTGATGAGTGATTTATGACACAAACTTAATCATATTACTGCATTTAATTTTTGCCTGTTCTTCACGAATATACATATACATATACTAGTGCGTGTATATAAGAATTTCATTATGCACATTAGGATATGATAGACTAAAAAATAAGACACCATAAAATGGATTGTTGAGCTCTACTGCAGTGAGGAGGAAGGTTGTCTTATGGTATACTCACCCAAAAATAATTATAAGGTGCAGTTACTTTTTTAAATTATAGTAAATCACTCAAAATGAAAGTAAATAAGGCTTATTATAGTAAAAATCAAACCATTGATAATGTTTTATGTAAGCTATCAAACACTTTTTGTAGAATTTGTTGCTAGTTTTTCTTATTGTCAATAGTTCTTATTTACTATAAATAAGTTAAAAGAAACTCTACATATAATTGCTTTTAAGTGGTTGTGTCGTAGAATTTTTCAGATATTTATAAAATTACGTTTTTCAAAGGAAAAATATTGATCCATTTAGCAACTACTAGACTGAGTGGTCGATAAAATAAAAACCACATAAGGATAATAACCAAACATCCTAACTTATGGCCAAAAAAAGAAATATCCCAACTTCCTTTTTTCCTTTTCTTCTTGAAAGAAAAGGAAAAAAAAAAAAAAAAAAAAAACCTTTTGCTTCTAAGTTCTCTCTACCATAGTCCAGACAATCTAATTCAGTCTGCATTGTAGTTTGCATTTATTGCGTTTTCTTGTTATTTTAGTTTTTGTTTTAGCTCCGTCAACTTTGTGCTTGTTAAAATTGGAATGTTACATTATTTTTTATTTTTCTGTTTTCTCTGCTTTTCTTTTTTCTGTGGTCAGTGGATCACAATGGAAGGGTGGATACCGAATGGGAAAAAAATTATATTTTGATAAAATATATAATAAAAGTTAAGGGGGCTTCACATTAAATAATAAAATTTAGAAAGTCTTAACATGATGAACATGAGAATTACTAGGACTGAGTAGATCACGTGGCATAAACGTCAAAAACTATGCAGAATAATTAATATTTTCTCGAGAATTAATCCATGTATTATAAACCCACTTAATTTATCAACTTGCCTCGAACTTCATATCATATCCTATCTAATTCAATCTATTAAATCTCTTTCTTTATAGAATAATTCTCGGCAGCATTTCATGGGAATACTCAAGCATGTACTATAAACCTCGTTGGTGTACAGCGTAGATGCTGCAGAGGAAAGGATAAGCTATCGTATACGCAAGCACCGCGTAATTTCAACATTCCCACCTCCTTCCACACTTGACGAAAGCTGAATGGGACACGTTTCTTCAACAATTTTCAAGTCCACACCATATACAGCCGACGAGTCGTGATTACTTGGCTGAAGCAACATTTCCCGTGTGAGAAGGTAACTTCATAGTGCCGTGTGGTGGGTTACATGTCAAATAACTAATACTTGCGTAAAAATATTTAAATATAAAATAAATCCTATTATAGCAAATTGTCCATAAACTCTATTAGGATTCCAAATGAGTCGAATCGAGATTTATGAGTTGTTGCTTGACTCGTTTAAAATTATTGGGTATAAATTCAAACCAAATTATTTATCAGACCTACAATTGAGATTCGAACCCAACTAATTTAAATAGATAAATTTTATCTTAAGTTTAAACTCAACTTATTTATTCATTGAGTTCAAGTAAAATCAATTTCAAAGTGAGCCGATCTCGAATCTACTCATGAATCTAAATATACAAAATGAAGAAATAGATTAACAAATAGTGAATGGAGATTAGATTATATATCATATATTATCTTATAACATATTATATGTTTATATATATTATATTGATATTAGGTTTTGGATTTTAATAATATATTAATATTTATAATATATATAAAGCTTGTAAACTTGCTTATGATCCTAAACGAGCCGACTCATGAGTTTAAACCTATAATTCAAGCTCATCTCATTTTAATAAATGAGTTTCATCTTGAATTCGAATTTGACTTATTTATTAATTGAACTCAAATTAGGTTGAACTCGAGTATCTCATAAGTAGCATGGCTCATTTTGCAGCCTAAACTCCATTAACATATATTTCCCAAATCGTTAGGAGTACTCTCTCCATGTTGTTTCTTCTATATTCGATGCTCTTAAGCACCTTATCAAACTAGACTCTTTTTGATTATTTCAACATGGCTGCCTAGTAAGTTGTCCTTTATTATAATTATGAAAACCCCTAACTGTTGAATTCGGAGGATGAAGATATTATTCCCATTTATATTAGTGGAAGAAAAGCGAGGTCGATTTATAGAATGGTGAATACCGATATTATTTAGTTAGATACTTTGGAATCGAATGAATAAAAGACTTAAACCTTTTTGTTCAAATAGTAGCAGAATCAAATAGGTTTTACGATTCGAGGACACATACCAGTAGGTAGGATGTGGCAATCCGATATAGAAAAAGACCATCTTGAAGAGAGCGGGGAGCACCATCTTTAGTAAGTTCTACACACAAGCTTACCTACTTTGCTGCTTGGGTTTAATGTATGCAGACGTAATACACCATTTGGTTACATATGAAGAGAAATCAATCATAAAATTTTGTATGACGGCCCAGGCTAATAAATATTAATTCTTTCTTAACCACTTGAACAAAATGTTTCCAATTAATGTTAATACAAAATTCATTACTAAAGCCTTTATAATAATCTAATACAAATCCTCTCTCATAACTTATATAAGATTACGTTTTATATAGATTATTACAATTTTTCTCCTTCCTTTTCAACATTCGGTGTTCACATCTCAAGACCTTACAATTATTTCTTCAATTTCCGCATGCAATTTGGTTGAATTCCTATCACTCTTAATATATAAATTATCCAAGAAATATACCTGAAGTCATATCATAGTGACATTCGCTACATTACTTGAGTCTCTTCTCTAAGTCGGGTCGAAGTATTGTCGTTGTACCAAATCATCCATCTCTAAGTAGGGATTAGTTTTGATATTATTTATAACATTTTAAACTAAAAATAGCCATTAATCAATCCAATGAATATTACTGTATCTTTTTTTAATTACTTAATTTAAATGTTTTTAACTATTATGAATACGGTATTTACTACTTAAGCTATATAAACTAATATTAATTCTCCTTTACAATTCATATAGGACTGTATTTCACCTGGGATATCGCATTTTGTTTTCAATTATTCAACTATTTTAATATTTTACTTTCAAAACTATTTGTTTTTTTTTTTAATTTCAAAAACGATTCCTAATTTTATACTTTCTCAAACTTTTTGCAAAAGCTGAGAAAATTTTGTAATTCGTTCGAGAAGAAAGTTCAGGAGATATACTCTAGAATATGTAAGGTTTTATATTTTTATAACTTCGCTTTAGAATGATAGTACAGAATTTTACCAAAAGTTCGCAATTCTATTGTATATTACATTATTGTGCGTAATCCTTTTGAGAACTTTGTATCGCGGACCCTGTAGAGTCCCAGATTACTGACCCATTAGCCTGCTATCATTACTTTAGGAAATTATAAACTTTCAAGCTTTCAAAAACGACCAAAAAGATTTTCCCCTAGGATGACATGAAGAATTGAGCTAGATAAAAATAAGAAATTCTAATTGAACTTTATCAAAAAGAGTAGCAATAAAAAAATCACTGTTTTTGCTCCCGTAGAGTAGTTTTACTCAAACATGTAAAAAATTAAATAAATGAAAATATAAAAGTATAAAAATTACAAATCCATAAAGCTTTTAAAATGAGAAAGATTAGAAATAAAAAATTAAAAAAAAAAAGAATTAAATGTCCAAAAATTGCAATAATAGAATAAAAGCATTTCCTATAAATCAAAGATGGTATATCAAGCCGAAAATAATCTTTTTGTATGATGAAATAATTCTTAGAGTTAAAACTTTGAAAACTATTTTCAACGAAGGCCGATTCCGATTCCCCGTATATTTGGAGAAGCCAATGGCTCAGCTATGGCTTTTAGCATTATTTAAACGTGAGATCAAGATTCCTGTCTCAGCATAAAACCTAATATAATATAATATAATATAATATAATATTGCGTGCTGAATTGTACATATAACATAAAGTACACACACCTCAAACAGATTAAAGATCTCATATCAATTACGCGATATCTATTTTATCATAGTCAAAGGCTCTACGTCTTATAAATATCTATATTTACTTTTGCATGTTAGAGTATTGCGTAATTCAATAAAGTCCGAGCCATATAATTCTCTAGAAAACTGTTGTTGGTTGGTTCTCACGCTCGTTAAGAATTAAACAAAAAATATGCAATTCCATTAGAAATGTGATTTTTTTTTTTTTTTCCCAATAGACATCTTGATTTGTTCCTAAGAACTGACGAGAGTGAGTTACGATCAACATTAGAAACAGCCAAAAAATTTTCTCGTGCAATTACCTTATGCCTAAGCACACCGATCGACAAGGATGTGCTGCAATCAACATTATAAATGTGAATATTTTTTGCATAGACATCTTAACTTGTGCCCGAATACCTACTAGGATGTGCATGAGTTGATGAAGACTTGCGCGGCTGCTAATCAATCTAGGTCTCTTCCTTTGCAGGTACCCTGGTACCCATTGCCTTCGAATCACTTGAGGAGATGGATTAGCCAAGGCTAAACCTTAGTTACCAACAAACCAATAAAAAAGAAAAGGAGGAAAAAATGAAGCAAAAATGGTCAATATATTTTTTAGAGTCTCAATTACATAGCAATAAAGATGAGCAAGTAACCTTATTATATAGGTACCTATTCATACCCTACTCAATTGAGTTGGTTTTTAATAGGTAATTAAGGTTATTTGAATAATTTTTCAACGAAAGTACCCTATACTCATATTAAAACCTATACTTTGAAGCATACAAAATATAGCTTCTCACATCTTCACCTTGTAATAGTAATTAAATAAAGTATATAAATAAAGGATATAATTTCATCAAAATAAAGCAAAGCTAAACCTATGGGAAATGCTAAACTAAGCGTTTGTTGGTCTTTTCCCTTTCGCATTAAGTCTTTACTAATTTGTTGTTTTCTTTTTATTGTTTCCTCCTTTCCTAAATCCACCATCCAGTAAAATTTCAAAAAAGGAATCTAAGTGCTAATTTTTACTTTTAGCACCACCTATAAGTCAAAAGTACATCAATTACGTATTTTTTATAGTGGAATAATCTTTTGTTTTATACCTCCTAAAAGTCAAAAGTACATCAATTACTTATTTTATATAGTTGAATAGTTTTTTGTTTTATCTTTGACAAAAGATTTGGTACTATAACTAGAGTGAAATTTGATTTTCTTAAAGTATAAGGAGATTATTTTATTAATGCATTGTACTTTAAGGAAGAAAAATATTTTAATTTGAATTTATGTTTTAACTTGTTTTCCATATTATGTCTATGGTTAATTGTTTGATTACATTTATAATTATTAAATTATATAATATTATGAATCTCTTATCAAATTATAATAAATTTTGTAAATCTCTCATTAAGTACCATATTAGCTACTTTCAAATTTTTAAAATAGTGTGCTTATTCCTTTTAATATCTCTACAATGTGATTATTACAAAATGAATACTTTATTTATAAAACGAATATTTTGTATACTATTTTTATAAAAATTCATCAATAATAATAATGGTTAAAAGACTATTTAAAAAAAAAAATTGGTTTGAAATAAAGTTCAATAAACTCTATTTATTGGTATCATTTGAAAAATTGATTAAATTGAACAATTACTTTTGAATAAAATAGTCGGGTTTGATTTATGCTTTAAAAAAAATAAACATATTGAAATTTAAAAAAAAATCTATAGATTTTATAAAGTACCCTATACTTTATAAAATTTATAAGATATATGATAAAAAAGGTAGAAAGTAGAAGGTGGTTTTAAGCTATCATAAAAATTTTAAGGGTAATAAAATTTTAAAATCTATATCCATAAAATAAGATACAAATAAAATTTATACTCTATTTTTCATGTACTCACTAACCCCTAAATAGCAATAATAAAATCCACAAAATTCCAATCTATGACGTTTCCAATATAAGTTTTAAAAATATGTATATATATGCTTTCAACCGTTATCAAAACTATGCAGTAGTTGCTATTGATAATTCTTAGGGAGTCATTTACAGATTTTTATGAGTTAGTAGAGTACATCATGTTATGAAAGTCTGGGGGGATTTCTTTCACCGTACCCGAGGGAGCATTTGTAGTTGTGGCCGAGAATCCTTTTATTCATGTTTTAGGTGGTGAAAGGGGGAAACCATGTTAAATGGGGTCATTGGACGGCGCGTTGACTGTTGACAATCTGTAACCGACATGCGGACGCGGAGTTATTGAGCTATATATATATATATTATTTACTTTACCCAGGTCCTTCACCGGTTCCCACACGGCCATTCCTGTCTCTCTCAATAATTTCACCATCTTCCCTACGAACTTTTCCTCCCATTAATATATCACATCGTCTCTATTTTCTTCTGGACTAAGAGAGAGAGAGAGAGAGAGAGAGAGTAACAGGCTGTTCTTGTTCACGATCTCCATTCCTCAGCAAGCAAAGTAGCTAGTGACTGGTGTCAATATGGCCAAGGCACACAGGGCCTGCACCCTTCTGTTGAGGTTCATAGCTGTTGTTGCTACAGTTGCATCATGCATTATCATGGTCACCGGCCATCAGACAGTAACATCCATGGCTGGATCTTTTGAAGCTAAATACACATACATGCCTGCCTTCAAGTAATTACTCTCTTCACTCTATGTTTCTCTCTGAACTTCTTTCATCCTTGAGTACTATTCTCAGCTTTTCTGAATTTCAGGAATAGTATATTCCTTCTTTCCGGATCTCTTGTCCTTTTTTTTTTCTTTGGTTTTTCAAGATTCTGATTTGTTTCATTTCATGAAAGCCATTTGTGCTGTGGGGGACATGCTTTTTATATTTACAGGATGTGTACTGAATCAACTCTGTTTTTTTTTTTTTTTTGTGAGAATTTAAACTTCTAAATCTTTTTGGAAAAAATATTTTAAAGTTTTTGTCATTCGATAACATTACAAAAGATATTAAAATTTAAAAAAAAAATAAAAGGATACATTGAATCAAGTGTAAAATATTTTTATAGGAACCTAAGTTGCACAATGTTCGAAGATTTTGGTATCAAGACGCTCCACTTCGGAAATAGAAAATTAAAGAGAGGTATATTTATAATTTACTACACTATTTCACTGAATCGGAAAATAAAAATGAAATGTGTAGTGAATCAGCGCTATTTTTAAATTTCAGCATTTACATTTTTAACATTTTGGGGGAAAAAAAAGTATTTTTTTAAGGTTATGCCTTTGATAAAAAAAAAAAATTATTAAATCAAGGGTAAAATGGTTCTGTTTTTAAGGATTTTGGGATCAAGACACTCAATTTCAAAAATAGTGAGTTAAAAGACAGTATATTTGCAATTTACCAAACTATTTTCCTAAATCGGCAAATTGTGGCGAAAACTTTCGTTAATTAGAACTATTCCGTGAATAGACATCGCAATATATTTTGGAATTTTTTAACCATATTTTGTAAATTATAATATTTAATTAGAGAAATCGGAAGTATGTCTCCTTATATATATTTAAACCTTGAATATTAAAGTTTCAAACATGCATATATATATATATATGGCCATTTTACCTTTTTAAAGAAGAGGTTGTTTTAAAAGAAATTACATAAAATCAGAACTCTCAATTTTATTTTTTTTTTCAATTTTTAGGCTTCGGGTGATGTTTCACTATAGGTAATCTTATTTTCTTTTTACTTTTGTCATGGTCACTCAAAATGGTCGTATAGAAGATTGAAAGATTAATATTTTATAACTCTCAGATTAAGCACAGAGAGAAGAAATATAACAAGGATCAATTTACAATATCTTACATTTAAATTTACTTTATATTACGACTAGTAAAGACTAGTAAAGTAAAGGCGACATTCTGAGATCTCTGACAAGTAATTAAGCAACAGCTAGTCGTAGGATCAACAACTAACATAATAGTACAACAATATAAAGGAAAACCTTAAATTCTCTTGGCATATATAAAAAATCTCTGAAAAAACCCATAGGGGTCCGAGACATCCAAACTTAATTTTATCGGACATTTAGGAATTTCGATGAATTTTCATTAAATGGCTGGTAATATGTCCAACTATTGCAGGTATTTTGTAATCGCTAATGCTGTAATCAGCGTCTACAGCTTCCTAGTTCTCTTTCTTCCCTCAGGGAGCTTGCTTTGGCGATCGGTGGTGGCTATGGATCTGGTAAGCATCAACTGATACACCCAATCAAAAAGATTTCTTACGGACACCTTCGGGGTACTTATTAAGGATTTTAGAAGAACTTTTCTCTCTTTTCGGTATTGATTTTTGATTTCCTGCTTATTCGAACCAGATTATTGCCATACTACTGGCCTCGTGCATTTCAGCCGCAGCAGCCATCACTCAAGTGGGTAAAAAGGGAAATTCACATGCGGGATGGCTGCCCATTTGTGGACAAGTCTCCAAGTTCTGCGACCATGTCACCGGAGCTCTCGCCGCCGGTTTCGTCGCTTTTGCGGTTTACATGATCCTCGTGCTTTATGCTGTCCACATGGTTCTTGATCCCCTCCTGTTAAACAAGTCTAAAGATATAGATAGCTCAAGCTTCAGGCTTTGATTTGTCATCATTTTGTAGGTTGTTTTTTTTTTTTTTATTTTGTGATTATTAACAATTTATTTCGCTTATTATCGCTCTCTAATGTCCGTCAAACTAATTAGTTATATTTTTATTCTCCTTAAGATAATTAAGATGTAATACCCTCAAATTTAGACAATTCATTGAAGCAGAAGAGTGCAATTTAAAAGAGATGGAAACAATCTTAAGACTCACTTCGTACCTTTTCTTTCCAGGCCTTTTTATGTATAAGTTAGTAAGTTCCTTCAAGAACTTTATTTTTAGAAGATCGATATTATACTCGACGTTTAATTTTTATTTTAATCATTAAAATCACTTAACTTTTCAGAAAAGTTTGATTTCACCGTTATAATATCTTTCGATCACATGAAGCCAGAAAATGGATGTAGCACTGATATGCATTTATGATTATTGTCTTTTATCGTACTTTATTTTTTCTTTATCTTTTAACTCCCATTATTAAATAAAAATTACGTGAAAATTACATCATGTCAATTCAAACAAAATTAATGAAGAATCAGCATTTCACTTTTTAGTAAACGAAAGTCTCCGTGACCGTGTAACACGTATCAACTACTTTTAAGGAAAACGCTTTATGACTTTATTTTTCGATTCAATCCTTCAACTTTAAGGAAATGAAAATATAAACATAATAGTGCAGTATTTATATGAAGGTACCTTAGTATTCAATGGGACTTTACCGAAGAGTATATAATTCTAAAAACAGTAACATGCCATTTTTTCAGAAAATGAGCCCATTGAATTTGAAAACAAGAAGTATATATTATAATTAGCAGCAGCTAAATGGCCAGCGAATGGCCAGGAAAAGATACTATTCCTTTTTTTCTTTTCTTTTCTTTTTTTTTTTTCTTTTCTAAGCGTACCATGTGACACCAATAATCAATGAAATGTCGATATGATAAGTTGAAAATTAAGTAAAATTTCAGCTCCATTTCTTTTCGCTATTGGTGAACTTAGTTTTGAGCCTAATTTAAATTTATAGTGGAGTCTACATCTTGTGTTTTAATACATGCCGGGTGACATGTAATATATAAATTAAATAGATACTTTTCAACATTTTAAAACTATCTGAATGGAACGACTTTCATAACTATTGACTGTAAATACTTCCTCTAAACTCTCTCTAATATTTTAGAATACCAATCAACATACGATGGGCATATATCTATGAAGATAATTATTTATATTTTTTTTTTCTTTTTCTAGTCGACGTGGAAAGCATTTCTCCAAATGACGATAACCACTATTTGCGTAAATACTGAGTGTGAAGTCAAGAGACTTCACATGCGCTGCTGGATCACCTTTTCCTTGGAATCTTTCCAGCTGGTACTTTTTGTTAGGCCCGTGACTCCTTGCCATTTTATTGAATAGTCTGTTTGGTTTTACATGATGGAATGTCGTTTTGTTTTAAAAATAATGCATCAAAATAGTGAATAATGGCAATGTAATAGCTACATTTATACTGTTATGCCTAAATTTGCCTCTTTCGTCCTAGGTACTACGTATCATGTGGCTACATCGTCCAAGAAAGATCTTTTTTAATACCCGAAGAGCGGTGTTCAGTCAGAAAAAAAATATGGCTCTCTGCTATAGCAGAGTTGCCCTCGCAAAACCTTTAGCTATTGTTAAGATCAACTGTTGCCCGACAGGAAAAATGATCACCTAATTTTGAACTAAAGAATAAAACTTCAATAAGTGATTATGAATATTTTAAAAGTTCTTAATTCTGGATTTTCTGTGAAATCTAATAGAGTGAGATCGAAATTAATAAATTTAAAGATAATAATAAGGAATAAAATGAACACATAAATTTTACATAGAAAACCCTAAATAATTTAGGGTAAGAAGAACATGTAAAAAAAAAAAAAAAGAGAAGCAGAATTTCATTATAAAAAATTTATTATTACAATCTCTCTTTAGCATAAAGAAAAAAACACGATGTTCTCATTTTTATAATAAAAGAAAACTCACTACTCTCAATTCTTCTTTACTCTATAATGTAAAAAGTGAAATGTTGGGAGATTATAGGGATAATTTCCAACTACAACACTTCAAGACTATTTATTGAGATTTCCTATAATGTGAACACCTGTATGAATGCTGGAAAATGATTTGTACATGGTGAAAATGTTTATGCGAGGTAAGGTAAATTTTTAAGTTTATAACTAATAAGCTTGGTAAGAATTGTCCATGGATGGATTTAGAGGAGGCCAGCACCCTAGGATTGAAAAAAATTAATTATTAGAATTTATTAAAAGAGAAAATAAAAACACAAGTATTGTATTTATATTTTAAAGAGTAAAATTATAATAATAATAATAATAAGCATGGATAAGTGGTTAATTATTTATTTTGCAAACATGAGGCTCATTGAAGTTAATTTAATTTTTCGAGTTGTATTTATTGTATATTTCTCAATAAATTTTTTATTCTCTTTTTTCTTTTTTTTTTCCATTAATTGCTTTTATAAAAAAAATACACTTTATTAAATAGCTTGCCATTAAATGTTATTTACTTCTTATAATTATACTATAAATAATAATTATGTAGTCAATACTACAATCGTTTGAATCTTATTGTACAAAACATTAGCAAAATAATAATATTCGTTTTATTTGATGTACTACTTACTTTACAATTAATAACCAATTATCCAATTAATTTAAATTTTAAAGGAATTTTTTTTCTTAGATTTGATAATTAAACAATCTTTGCAAAGTCATAATTTTAAGAATTATATAACACTAATTTTTATGCTATTATTACGTTATTTTGTTTTATTTTACTTGTAAGTTTTTTAAAATATATTCTATGATATATCCTTGAGGTAATAAAATTTATACCTATTTATATATTGATTCCATCTTTCAAGTAATTGGTAGTTAAACTTCAATCGATTTATACCCTCATGGAAAGGTAAAAAATTTATTACCTTAATCTTTTTCAAAGTACACTAGCACTCATAATCATTTCATAACAAGTTTAAAGTTTCCTCCTATTAAATGCTAGAAAATGTCATGGGTGTACTTTTTAACAAAATCTTTGTATATGCATTGTAATTGTCTTCATTCCTTGAATTGTCTTCATTTTTCACTTGGGAAAATTACATCAGAGGATATTAACGTTTGAATTAAATTCAAGTGAGCGATCAATGTCTCAAAAAGTTTAAATAAAGGATAAATGTTTTAATGGTAATTAAAATAAAGGAATGTTGTCATAACAATATTAACTATAAATGATGTGGCTGGTAAATGCCATCCTCCACCACACTAAAACATACCCAAAAAACTCCAAGGTAGCTAAATGTACTTTATCAGTCCTTGTACTAGTAATAGTAAAAAATCCTCTCAACCTTCTCTTCCTAATCAAGGTACTTGTCGATATCCCTTGTATCATTAAAGGTTGGAATTTGCAACACTATGTACAACTCAAGATGCTCAAGCTCTTCTTTTTTTTTTTTTTTTTGCTTCATAAAAGTCTTCATCCCTATCCTTTTCTTCAACATCTCCCAAATCGATTTTCCTATAGGCTCTTCTATCAACTCCTACACCTTAGGCATGCTAAGTTGGGTAATTCTTCCTTTCATGCCAAGCTTCATATCTTCTATCTCCAGCACCATTATTAGCTCGAGGAAATTTAAGGGCAAATTTAATTGGTCGGATAAAGGCTAATTAACATACTGCACGAGTTAACTTTGTTACCATTGTTGATATTTTATCAAATCTTTTGTCTGTAAACCTGGGGGTAGTAAGAATTCATCAGCTAAGGTACTAAGCACTACTTTCATTTCCACCTACCACAGTATTGATACTTGGGTTAGTCATTTTCTTTGTAAATTTTGCACAAAACTTACAGAAGTAGGAACTTTGACATTTAAACAACAAACATAGGATACCCAACTACCTAAACATTCAAATAGAAGAACCCACACCATAATACTTCAAACACCAACAAAATCAAAACTCTTGACAATAACTACTCCAGTCGCTAAAGACAATAACAAGCTTGGACCTCGAAACCTCAAAACACTCAAAATACACCTTAATATTGGTTGCTTAACACCACTACTTTGCATATAGGATAACAACTCAAACATAGCTACTCCTTCCTTACTTGCAACCTATAAGCTTTAACACCAAGATGATATGTCACGGTGAAAATTGACAAGCGTAACAATATCAAATCGGTGGGTTGAAGCTAGAATTATGGCTCTAATGTAAGTGAAAGTTGAGGGTTGAGCAAACTTATACACTAACCAATGGATGTAACGTACCATTAAGCTACACAAGAACCTAATAACTAAGCTTGATATGACTTATTAATTGGCTACAAAGGTTGCTCATCATAATCCTTCCTAAAGGGGCTGATAAGAGCTGAGGGTACTAGACTTGGTAAATGCTAAGCTTATACAAGAACAATGAAGGAGATAAACCAAAGATTTAAGTATATTGATGATGATTAACTAATTTCAACTATGCATAAGTAAGGTATTTATACCTTGGTCTCTTAAGGCAACCCTCACATGTAAGGTAATTACTAAAAGGGGCAACTCACCTAAAAAGAAAAATCTTATGTTTAATGTTAAATGGAAATGGTAAAAAGGAAAAAAGACAAAAAGAATATTTTGCACATATGGTTCAATTAGTACCGTACCAAAAAAGGGGCGAGATATGTGTCACTAGCAGCTTAGACTAAGCTATGATGATGTTAGTAGCTTTTAGATGGTCTAAGGAGTAGGCAATAGATGTCCATAAGCTAGTTGGTAGTTATGCAAACAAATTAGCTTCTTATATAGACAACTTGCAAATTAGATGGCCTAAAGGCAAGTGAGCAACTATCCAAACAGGTTAGCTTTTAGCATGGGCAGCTTGGAAACTTAACAATTGAGCTATTCATTAGGTTAGGTCTAGTCGAGAGCTATAAGCTACAGTAAGGAGAAAAGCAAGTAGAAGCTCAAGAGAAAAACCAAATCAAGTTGGTTTAGTAAGGACGGCTCTTTTACACTTAATTGTAAGGAAATGTTTTGACATGCCATGCTCTCAAATCCCCTAACTTGAGTATGGGTGATGAGAAATAAAATGTACCTCCTATCAAACTTGGGTGTATCGCTCCTCTTCATCTTTGGCTTGATCTTACTCTACATTTAGAGAAGCAATGTGATTATTTTTGCAAGAAATTATCCGTAAAAATTGACTTCGATACCAATTTATCATGGATTAGGGTGTAGATTCAATTACAAGCAATATTTATACATTTAAAAGGAATAAAAGGCTGAGACCTATTTAGAGGAAGTCTTTAATCTTTGATTCTATTAGTAAGAATCATACCCTTAAATCTTCATAAAAATGTCCACATACTTTTTTCTTTTGCACTAAGTCTTAATCATATAGCTATAAGAGCAAAAAAAAATTCTAAAAATAACCTATATCAACTATGGACTCTTCAAGTTTTCCTAGTACTTAACAAAATTTATCATTATTATATCTCATGGAAATATTTGACTGAAAAATCAATGGAATTATCATCAAATACATCCTCAAAGACAACAATAAAATCTTTTACATTTTGTGAACCTTTCTAGTGCTAACTATCCATAATGATATTAGATATTCCTCTTTATCCAATGCCCATAGGATCCTAATCGAATCCTTTTATCACAAAATGTGCTACTTTTGCATATTTGTGTTTAATTAAGTTACTTAACTCTTTAAGAAAAAACAATGAAATTTTCTCATGTTTGTCATCAATCATGGATGAAAAGTTTATTGTTGAAAAATGTTAATACATGGGGCACTTCTAGATCTTATACGTATTAATAAGAATGATGATGGTAGCCTATTGTTTTTTTTTTTCAATTCTTTGAGCTCACTATAATGATCCTCTTTCAGTATTTTCCCTAGTTAATATTTCCTAAACTAAAGAGTGGGTAAAAAGTTGAGGTAATAATATGGGAGCCTATTCTTAAATACTATTTTTATATCAAATTATGTATCTTAATTCTTCTTTCATGCAAAAACATAGTCAAATGGAAATCAAACTGGTTTAGATTGTTAGTTGTAGAATGCTTGATGATGTTTGGACTCGATTCTCACTTCTAGAGACAGAATTTTGAGCTTGATCTACAGAGATTCATCATATTGATTATTGAAGAGAGGAGATGCATTATGTGTCTATTGTAGGTTGAATGCTTGGCATCGTATATAATCTTAGAAAACTGAAAAATATTTTAATCCAAACATCACAAGTGGATGGAAGAATTTTCTTCTTTCCCCCCTCTTCATGTGATATGGCAAGCATAAGGTTGAATAAAAACTATAGTCTTACTCCTACTTTTCCTCTAAGTCATCATCTTCTATAGAATTTTCTTTAGATGACATTAGTATTATGTCCTTGACAAGTCCATAGATCTATTTGAATTTTGAGGGACAAGTAAGAACTTGCTAATGCTTAAAAAGAACTATTGAAGCTGTAACAAGCATAGAAAGAATCCTCTTCAAGAAACTTGTAGTTCACTAAAGATGGAAGCTCCTACCTTATACACTAAAAGGCTTGACAATATAGTAGATTGACACATCTACTAAGTAGTTAGCTCATGCCCTACCTCATCAAGTGCTCCATAATAGCAAGCAATGCTAATAGCATGACAAGCCCCACCCAAGAACCTTCCCCTATGTGCCATCTTATTATTTGTCTCTTGTAAATAGCCCATCACTTAAAACATATTCAATGTCAAGAATCCTTCTTTGTGTAACATTTTTTTTTTCAATAGTATCACTTCTACAAATGACAACATTTAATCAAAAGGAATTGGGCTTACCTCCTGTTGTCTTGTTGTTCCCCAAAATCATTTCACATTTGTCTTAGTCTTATGAAATTATGCAACTAGTGTATGAAGGATTTTAAGCATCTCTTAGTTACAAAAGGGAATTGTTTGATTTAAATGTTGATTTAAATATATATTGGGGGAGAAATATATAGATTTGTGCTGATGGGAAGAAAGGATAGAAGATTTATAATGTTCTTAATTTTACTTCGGCAAGTATTGTTGGAGCGTAATAAGGCTCTACGAAAGTTTTCTCTACTCCAGTAGATATTTTAGTGAAATTTCCTGTTATAAAATTATGAACTTGATTATTAGGGTTTTGTTTTGTAATGTAGCAGGTTTTAAGTTAAAACATTATTTTTTTTCTTTTTTATTATGGAAAAGGATTGTATATGGAGGCAAAATGTTATGATGAAATAGCTAACTTTATAATATTAGTTCAAAAAATACACGCATCATCTTGTTGTTGATCATCAATAATGATAAGGATAATGAATGCAAATACAAAAACAAAAAGAAAAAAAAAAGGAAAGGTAGTGACTTTAGCAAGTAAAGTTTCAATGTTACATGTGTGTATATGTATATATATATATACATACATATATATACATATACATATTATTTGGCAACTAAAAAGTTTAAGTGTGAATTTTTCTTTTTTAAAAAAGTAACTCAATGCATTCACTTTTGATCATTATAATACCATTTTAAGTGTCCATATATCTTCTTTTATCAATTAGACCTTTTTACTAATTAAAATTATTTTTTAAATTATGTATCTTAGATATATGTCCTTTATGCAAAACAATGTATATGAAGAGAGTATAATATTTGCATGATAAGTTGCAATATTCTTGACTTAAATGTGAAATAGCGCAATCATTAGCAAATAAATTGCAATCTTATCATCTAAACTTTAGTTTAAAGGGATGTATCTGTTTCTAAATAGTATAGTACATATGATTTATAGTCATATAAAACCAACATGTGATACTTATTTATATAATAAAAACAATAGAATTTGCACCATAAGTGTAACAATTTACTAACATAATGTTGAAATATTGATTGTAGTGATCTTATAAGTAATTTTGTTATTCTAATATTCTATAATTTATTTTTTTTATAAAAAAATATAGTATTATTTTTCAGTTAACACCTTTTGACCTTTTGGTCATTTATAATTTTTCTTCTTATACATTTTTTTATTAATAATATCTTTTAATCATTATGATGTTTCAATTTTTGTTACATGTACCTTTCAACTTATAGCTTTTGATAATTAACCATTTTATTCTCTTAGTAATGTGTTCAAGAGGTATATTTATGTATCAATGATGCCACTCAATTATGGATGTTGCAATAGTTGCATGATTTAATACAAAATAATACAGTTACTAATATATGATATTACATCTTCATAATTTAAAGGATTTTAACTAGCTAAATATTTGCACCATTACATAAATGCAAAAAAACGTATCACTAACTACTTATATCAAACTATAATATACAATGTAAATTTATATAATTAAATTATAGTATTAATAACAAAACTAAAATTCCTACATAGCATGTAACTTTAACTAGTGTGATGAATATAAGATGTGATCATATAAAATACCAAAACTCTCATTATTCATAAGTATAGTTAATGTGGCCAAACTCTACTATGCTTACCTATTTTATTGTAGATTGAACTATACAAACCATTGCTAAATATTTTGGAAATTATACATGTTGTTAGTTTTTGAAAAGTTAGAACTTATTCTTCAAAAAGATAACATGACGATTAACCATATTTGATATACTAACTAATGTTAAAAAAAAAAAAAAAAAGCTAAATAGTACAAAAAAATTGAAAAAAGGGTAGAAAATAAAATTTAAAAGAGAGAAAATGTCAAGAAAAAAAGGACATGGTGACCTTGTGCTACTGTCTAACCATCCTAGAGTTAAGAGTCGTAGGAAAATGGCCATAAACATTGGTGGATTATGACCCAGCATATACTCATGTGGCATGAGTCTCTAGAGTTGTAGGTGGTAATCACCATCTTAGAAATTAAAGAAAAGGGGGAAATTTGACAAAAGCTTTTTTTGTTTTTTTTTTTTATAAGGAAAATTGGTGGAAACCCAATTAGTCCACTATTGGATATTTTCTTTATGTATTTTTTCTCCTACCTTTACTACTATGATACTATCTCTATTTTAATAGGTATAGGCTAGAAATTTTTTAGGTTAGTAGTGGCTATCTACCAATATTTGAGGACATTTTGACCACCACTTGTAACGTCCTACCGGAGGGTATCACAACTCATTACGTATCTTCGCCTTTTAGGAACACGTTAAGGCTTTGAAACTAATTACAATTTTCATAATCACTGGTAACAATGGCTTATCAAGTACAAAATAACAATCCTCTAAATACAATAATTTAAGTAATTCACAGGTGAGTCATTTTAACCACAAATATACTAAATAACTAGATCTTAATCTTCTATAACATACAAAACTAACCACCTCTTTTTTCCAACTCGATGATAGCAACCTCCATACTTATTGCAACTTATTGAATCAACCTACAGTTGTAAAAAGAAGAAGAAGAAGAAGAAGAAGAAGAAGAAGAAGAAGAAGAGTGAGCCAAAGCTCAATACGGTTGCACAAACACGTATAGATAGTAAGCCTAAAGCATACACATGTATATAATGCGATTATAACAGAATATAAGCATTCAATAATTTGATTACCTTCAATTTAAGCCAACATTCAACATAAGGATACTCATAGCCCCTTTACACCTTAATCATTGTCCATATATATAGGTGGATATAAATATACATTTTTCTTTTAGTTATTTACGCCCAAAGTTTAGAGACCAAAAACCTAAAATTCTAGTTACGTCATCTTATATGAAAATCCACTAGGATAACTTCGCGCGTGACTAACAGTTATTCCTCTAGGGAACTGCCATTGTGGGCTCGTAGAGCGAGCAAGTCAAGCACATCTAGTAAACTATTCTTTTAGGTCGAATATAGATTAGTTCGATTACATTCTAAGTCCTAACAAGTATAACCATACAAACAAGCATAGCCATACAAACAAGCACCACGTACTTGAAATCCTGTACGAAAAAGATTCAACCAACTAACAGGAAGGAACTCGATAACCAATATGAATTTATTTTAAATTAGGAAAAAGTGTATATATTAACCTTTAAGTAATGATTAAATAAGCTTTTATCTAAATATTATTAGTAAATCTTTTATTAATTTTTCACTAGTTCCTGCAACTAATAAATTCATCAAAACTTATATTTTAGGTAAGCAATAAATAACTTATTAACACACTATGTTTCTAAATAAAAGAAGTTTCTATAGAAATTACATTGATACTACAATCAGTTAATTATCACATATTTCAATAAAAGTATCAGGTTGTCTTTCCTTTTTAGCAAACATACTTTACTGCCAAAATGCCTTTTTAACAATATGGAGACCGACTTTGATGAAAAACACTTTTAATTCTTTAATACTATATCCCACGTAAATTCACGGACAAATCATAATAGGCCCCAAGTTCATTTACGGCTTCCGTTGTCTTCAATCTTGAAGAATATTATAATGCGTTTTCATTTTTGCTCAAAACTAAAATTTAATAAGACAAACACCACAAGTACTTTAACTAGAATAACAGAGTTATCTTCTTCTATCAAATATTTGAGCGCCAGGGGAGCTTCAATAATAATAGTAATTTAACAATAACCTATATTGTCATCCCATAAAATCTACTGTTAACAAATAAAGGGTGAGGTCTTATAGCTTTAAATATAGAAACGAAGAAGAGAAGTGGACATACTGAAATCGAGGATCCAAGAAACTAACAGCACGTGAAGGGCATGAAATAAGAATAGAGCATCCTTTCATCAATGAGCGACGGCCATCGGAAAATGGAGAACATATTAAAGGATACAGAATCAAAGTTCGAGCCGATTGATTGCTTGGGGTACGTCTCGGTCAGCTCGTGACTTGGAATGAGAATATGGCTGATGGACACCGGATTGGATCAACTCGGAAAAGTGCTCGCCGGAGTTTGACTAGGGAACGTGAAAAGAAGATGAAAGGATAATCAAAATAAAGTATTAACAAGGCGAAGTAAGCAAGGTGAAAATGGACCGAGTCAACCCACCTAAACAAGTTTGGAATGGAGACTAGCACAATGAGGCCGAAGAAGATGATTGGAGTTATCAGAGAAACTTCCGAACATTGAACCCAACTTGTTGAATAAGTCAACATCGCCATTCTTGAAAAGCCTCATGTCATGTAATGAACAGGTATGTCTCGACGGAGAAGCCAAATGCCTCGTGGGAAGGGAACCGGAGGAGCTCTTTGGAGAAGAAGGTAGTGACCGGTGCGAAGGCTTCATTTTTCCAATAATGTACGAATGAAGAAGAAATGTGAAATGGTAGGTCCAATACTCCGTGAAAACTTTGGTACAGAGGAAAAGATCACCGTCACCAAGAGAGAATTTAGAAACCGAAACGAGAAGCTGAGATCAAAGTTGAATTGGGAATGGGAGATACCGTGATGGAGATAAATAAAAGGTAGAGGGCTGATATGAAGTCGGAGACAAGCAAGAGTTGAGTTGGAAAAGAAAAAGTGAGCTGGCATGGATACTGTGGCGACTGCTGTCCAAGAAATGAGGAAGGGTGTTATTAAATGAGGGTTTGGTTTGAGAATTGGTGTTCGTGTGGCCGCAGGAAAGGGTTAATTGAGTTAGAGCAATGAAAATAAAGCCGAGAGAGATAAGTAAGGAACGATTACGGCGGGTAAAAGACAGGATAGAGTTTAGGGTGTTTTAGGAGTAGTATCTAGATTATTTTATAACCTTTTAGATTATAGGGTGGATTGATAATAAAGATAGAGAAATAAAGAATTAGGTAAAAATAGAATAAATAGTATTTATAAAAATAAATTATGTATAAAATATAGCAACATATATATATATTTTAATGCTAATAAAATATTTATACTTTGTATGTAAAATAAAATTTAATCTATTTAATACATACGAAAAATAAGAATTTTAAAAAGTATTATCGAAACCTTAATTTAGACTACTATACTATTAGATACAATTAGATTGAAATTAGAATTGCTTGAAGTTTACTGAATCGAGTAATTATCAATTAAGAAGCGATTTTTAACAATACTAGTTTAAAGGATTTTACAATTTAATTAAATTACTAACTTAACTAGGATGTTTCACACAACACCCCACCTCCTCGCCCCTTTCCAAAACCTTGAGCTCAAAAAATAGCTACCCGAAGTTAAATGCTAGTTTTTCTTTTCTTTTCTTTTTTCTTTATAATACTCTAGTTTTTTCTTTATTAGAAAAATTTACATTGGTTACTGTTTTCACTATCTTTCACAATTAAATATATTTATTAATCTAAATATATATAATTAATCATCATGTTAGAGCTACAACAATTTAAATGTATACTTCAGTTATCACATTACTTTTTAAGGAAAGTATTAATTTTTAAACAAAGTGAAAGGTCCGTGAGTTTATCAAAATTTTTAGAGTCAATTACCATGTGATTACTAAAAGTGACAATACCGATTGCATATACTCATTAATTGTTAGAGCAACTATTCAATATCATTAAATCTAAACTATGTCGTGATAAAATATCTATTGGTACTAATACATAGTTTATTTTGATAAGTGGTGAACATGTACCGATAACATTTGGATACATAGTAATAATAATGAATCCATATTTATTAGGAGAATGGGAAAGCCTCAACAATGGAGAGAAAACTAGTAAATAAAAAATAAAATTGTGAGCTCAACACCATATTCAATCAAAAACCTTTACAATATAATTTTTTTTTTTTTAACTTACTCACACTTGTAAAATTTCTTATAAATGGTTGCAGCTCACCTTGCTCATCTCACATCATGAGTTTTATCTAAATCACTATCACAAGGCTCTTTTTTCCACATGGATGGCCTATCCATAGGAAGTAAGCTATTGCATTCATTCAGTCCCATCTCAATCAAACCGTCTGCTTTGATACCATTTGGTAGTAGAATGGGGAAGCCTTTAATAAAGGGAAAAAAACTTGTAAAAGAATTGACTTATGAGCTTATCACCATATTCAACACAAAACATTAACGTATTAGTTATAAGTATTTATATATCCTGTAATTAATTGCCATCTCCCAAAATAGGATTTTATTTTTTCACTTATTTATACTTATATTCTAATAATATTTTTATATGTAAAAATTTTATCGATATTTATTTATTACTCGTTAAAATATATAATACATTAGTACTATCAAAGCTTTTTGCAGTAACTTTTATAAGCAGCCATTAGTGCTTTCCTTCTCACCAAAACGTTCTTGTTTTCTATCTCCCATCTCCTCCGTTAGCAAGAGCTGTAATATCGGTTTTGTTGGTTCACCATTTTTATCCAAATACTTCATACTGTTTTTTCTTGTAGCCTTCTTTAAAGGCTCGACGAACATATATATTACGAATATTTTATAAGTGCATCATATATTTGAAGTATTTGATTGTTACGAAAACAATTTGATGCATTTTATTTTTTTACAGATATATCCTATTAGCCTTCTCTTAATGGTATGTATTTTTTTCATACCATTCATTTTACTGTTAATTCTACTTCCAAAAATAATTTCATCATTTATTTAATTAGTTTAGTAATTTTAATTTTTATCTTATATACACCCATCGTGGGTACTTATTGGCTAGTTATAATATGATAAAACGGAAATCTTATATTCATTTGATGTTTAGAGACAGCAACACGTAATTGACGTTACGAAGCAATTAAGTATATTTTTCATATTCTATTTACGTAGAATTTAACTTAATAAATGCTCTTCACATGAAATAAACCAGACATAACATCTATATATAAATTATGACAGTAACACATAGAATATAATGAAAGAAAAAAAGTTCATGAAAGTAACCAAATTAAAAAGGAAAGAAAAAGTTTATGGGTATTGCTATTGCCTCATAAAAAAACTAAAAAATAAATGTCTTTATTGAATTGATGGGAACCATAACTCGGCATCCATGCACGGGCTTTTATATCGCAAAACATGTGATGGCAACGTCTAAGCGATGGGGAAAAAAATAATAATAAGTCAACTAGATACATATTCTCGTTGTTCACATCAATATATATATATATATATATATATTTCTTCCTCTTTTCGCGAATCAATTCTCACTATTAATTTTTTTCCCCAAACTCCAATCATATATTGACTTTGAAAACAATAAGGAATAAAACCTAATTCATCTCACACTAATATTCATAAATTAGCTAAAACGGCCTGCAATTCACATCATTAATTAAATAAATAAGAATTGCATATTTTAGCGTGTGAATTCCAGGAGGTATAGATCTTCATATTCATCCCATGGATTAGATTTTATCTCCCTTAAGAAAGATCCACTAGGAATATAGTAGTATTACTCTCATTTTACGAAGAAGACTTGTATCTATATGCATGTGATGAGCAAAGAGTTGACTATGATTAAAAATGAAGTCAGGTTTAGTTATATCTTTGTGCTAACATGAATAAAACATTTGAGGGTCCCCACTAGATAAATTTGAACGGGGGTAGGGTAAGTAGTATAAACAACGTCGAAGATTTCCTTTGGATAGTATACATGGATTAATTTAAGAAAATTCAATTGAACTTTTCGTGGATGAAATGATTATGGCTTTCAAACCATGCGAAGAAATTAATTTAGAGGACCAGAGAGGAAATTAGAATATATTTGTAATATATATATATGACTCTAAAAAAATTATCACAAGATAGGAACTAACGTTACTTCCATCCTTAAAACTATAAATATAACCATAGCAACTCTCTCACAATTTTCTTCAGCGAGGGACAGCTTTGTTGTGTGATAAGAGATAGGAGTACCGGAGGTTACACTAATCAAATAAATACTATAACTCCATATTTTATAAAGTCTAATCCCTGTAAATTAACCAAACTCTAAAAACCTAATTTGTTTACTCATAAACTTTAACCGTGGAACAAACCAAACCCTACAAATCCCTTAAACCTAAATTCTTGCATTTATGTCAAAACATGACCTTAATCCATGTGCCAAACCCTATAAATCCAATGCTAAATCTAATCCTTAAAATTAACTCAAACTTTAACCTCAATTGTAATGCCCTATAAGAACCTAAGAATTCGGAAACCTAAACCCATTTATGATTACAAAATATAAAATATATTAATAAACTAAATAAATTCTAATAACTTCATAATAATAAATGTAACCAAATTATTAATCCTAGCTAATAGTTTGAATCCTCCCTAAAACTCTAACTTAGTGATTAGAATAAAGATTTTTGTAAATTGAACTAAGTATCAATTTGATGGATTTTCTAAGTCATAAGATTGGTAGAAAAAGTCTATAAGACCTTATACCAGAATCCTAGATCATGAATTACTTGAAACCATAAATGAGAAATTAAAATATAAAATAAAATCAAGCTGAACAAACCTAATGGTCAACACTTCTTTAATATGGTTGATCGTATCAAAAAGATAGTTATCTACCTTATCCCTATAGTCAAGCATATTATGTTATGTTGTCCATCAGTTTCAACCTAGACAACCCCTTCTTCCTCAAGTTAACCCCAAGACCTTAACAATGTTCAAAATTCATTCTAAATCTTTTAGCTTAGTTTTTGTACCTTAATATAGAAGCATCTTCAATCATAGTTTTACCTAAGGAGTTTTTATAAATTATAAAAGCATTTTGATTACATGTTATAGAATTGTATGTTAGACTCGCAATTTTAATAATTATGTTTATGATTTGGTGGATTGACTTGCTTAACCAAACAAAAATGGGTTAGACATTGTAGATTGGTAGGTTAGCTTACTTAACTACTAACCCATAGTAGGTAAGTTAGGTCGCTTATTAAGGGGAACACAACTACTTGGCTTTAACCTATGGGCCAAAGTAGGTCAAGGTGGTTAACTTATAACCTACATGGATAGCTCTAATTATACTTGTGCTAAGGCTAATAATGATTACAAATTAGCACTTAAGTCATAAGATTGGTAGAAAAAGTCTATAAGACCTTATACCAGAATCTTAGACTATGAATTACTTGAAACCATCTATGAAAAATTAAAATATAAAATAAAATCAAACTAAACAAACCTAATGGTCAACCACTTCTTTAATATGGTTGATCGTGTCAAGAAGATAGTTAGCTACCTTACCTTTATAGTCAACCATATTTAATTAGGTTGTCCATCACTTTTAACCAAGCCAACTACTTCTTCCTCAAGCTAACCCCAAGACCTTAACGATACTCAAAATTCATTTTAAATCTCTTAGCTTAGTTTTTGTACCTTAATTTAGAAGCATCTTCAATCATAGTTTTACTTAAGGAGTTTTTATAAATTATAAAAGCATTTTGATTATATGAACTTCCAGGAATTGTAAGAAGACTAAACTTCAAGTTATTACTTATAGATAAGATAAGTATAGGTGAATTGTTATTCTATTGTGCTTGTTTAGCTATCCTGCCAGCCAACATGCTTAACCCCTTACTCCCCTGGAAAAGCCACATACACAAAAGAAAGGTGAGTAAGCATTGAAAATTTCAACTTATTTAAAAAGTAGGTTGCTTGGCTTGCCTTGCTTAACCCATAAGCTAACTTACTATAGGGTAGGCTAGCTTATGAACCTACAAAAATTAAAAAAGTACAAAAGAAAATTTAAAAAAAAAATCCTCTAACTTATTATAAACTTTACGTCAAGGAAAAGAGAATAAAAGTTTCTGAAAGAATAATATATAAGACTATCAAATTTAAGAAACTAGGATTCAAGTCATCTTGATAAATGTAAATTTTATATGTATATTATGACTCAAGAAATTGGAATTCATAAATCACTTGTATTAGGGTTGTTTATTTTTCTCCTATACATAAAAACTATTTCTTTTATAAATATTAATTGATAAAATAACATTTACTTTTTAATAAGTTTATCTTATAATCATAGTTGTCAAAATCGCGATTCTACAATTATTTTCAACATATAAAATAGTATAGAATCGTATATTAAAATTCACAATTCTAAAAAAAGTTTGCACTTAAATAATTTTATTTTTATTTTAAGTAAAACATCAAAAAGTCATAAAGTCATGGAATTGTATGTTGACTTGCAAATTTAACAATTATGTTTATGACATTAAATGTTTCCAAAAAAAAAATATCTTAAAAGGTTGGCAAATTAACTTACTTAACCAAACAAAACTAAGTTAGAAGTTCCAAATTGGTAGGTTAGCTTACTTAACTACTAACCCATAGTGGATAAGTCAAGTCGCTTTTTAAGGAGGCCACAACTAGCTAGCTCTAACCTATGGGCCAAAGTAGGTCAAGGCAGTTAACTTTTAACCCACATGCACAACTCTAATTATACTTGTGCTAAGGCTAATAACGGTTACAAATTAGTTAGTAACAAATCAAGTCTTCTTCACTTATTAAGAGTCAAATATTTGAGATGAAGTGGCTAGTACTTAGGCATTGGTACCACCTTAGTTGTGGCTATGGTAGAATTTTGAAGTTGATACAAGTCAGGACATTTAGGGAGAAGCTATTGACGGCCATTATAGTAAATAGGACACTATTATGGATGGAGACAATGGATTGAACTATGGATCACTAACATGAGTAATAAATCTAATATAAGATGATTTTGCTATTAGATATGGATATCATTGGATATCAACTACGGTTTCAGATATCATTAATACCATGGCTACGAATTTAGGGATCATTAAGTCAAAGTGCTTCAACTACATGCTTAGGATGTTGGATTTATTTATGCTTTGCTACCTTTATATAAGTAACCCATTAACAAGAATTACATATTTTGTATGGAGTGGTTTCATATTAGTTAATAATGTCAAATTTTATGCAAAAAATCATGCATGTGTTTCATCATTGAGAAATCGCTTCATAAGCTTCATAACCTACCTTTAGTATTGCAAACTTGTTTTAATACATTTAAAGTTGCTAAAGGATTTTGGACAAGAAAACTAAAGAGTGTAAGATTTTGAAGCCTTGCATATCCTTACTAGGAAACAAGTGTATATAGTGAACTACCATGTCCTTCAAATTTAGGGCATGATATATGGAACATTGTTTCAGCACTATATCATTTCAATTCTAAAACAAAAACCTTTTACTAGATTTCATACTGGCTTCTAAAGAAGTTAAGTTAGTTGTAAGTTGAAAACTTAAAATGAAATTATTAGTAATTTATGAAATAAACTATAGGAAGCATAGATTTGTATAATAAAAATAAGTTAATAAGGTATACACTTAGCCACTTTCATCTTTTAAAATTAGCTTAATGTTCTAGAAAGATGTTTTTGGCACCCACTTAATCAATATATCTTTTAGAAATATGTCATGAAAAATCATCAAATTTAAGAAGAAAACCAAAATTTGAAGAGAAACATCCTAGTGTGTACGTGTGTATGAAAGATAAAATAAATTTCCAAAAGAGAATCTTAAGTTACATGTTGCTACTATTTGCACATCATGACCTACAATTCGGGGGTATCGTATAACCCATCACCTAGTATGTCTCACCATTCACCACCATCAAGGATGAATAGATAAAATTAGAATCTTTTTAACTTAGTCTAGTAATGGGAAAAAGGAAAAAAATAAAAAAAAAAAACAAAAAACAAAAAATTACAAAAATGCGGCATCTAGGAAAATAATCTCAAAAATACCACACTTGAATCACCTCTTGAAGATAATTTATATTAGCCGAGCACTTCTTCTTCCCCATTCGCATGGAAACAGATTCTTGAAAACACTCTCTCCCTCTTCGACCATCTAAGAAAACCCTCAATCGAATCATCAATCTAGGTACTTTTTTATGAATTAATCATAGAATTGGAGTAGTTGTGTGGTGTAGGTTTATATTGCAGGAAGTTTTTTAGAAATAAGGAGATAATCGATACACTATTATTGCTTTCTCTCTCTAGACATCAAAATAAGAAAATGAATGATTTTTACTCATTTTTATTCATTTTAAATATATATTTTTCAAATAAATAGTGTTATAACTTAATGCATGATGGTATATTGTTATATACTAGTAATTTTTGGGACAAGTGTGTACGCTTATATGTGATATGCTATTTTAAATTTTATTACAAAAAGGTATAATTTTTATTCGTTTTAAGTATTTGTTTTTCGAAGAAATAGTGCTATGACTTGATACATAATGGTACATTATTGTATAATAGTAATTTTTAGGACAAGTGTATACATTTTTATGTGATATATTATTTTAAACTTTACTACGAAAATGTATGTGATTCACTTTAAGTATATGCTTTTCAAAAAAATAGTGTTATCACTTTATGCATGATGGTATATTGATGTATATTGGTAATTTTATACTCATTTTGATTCATTTAAAGTATATGATATGTTATTTTTTAAAAAAATTATACTAATTATTGTAAATTATAATGCATATATAATGATGTTACTAAATAGTATTCTTAACATTCATTAGATGAGATTTTTAAAATTTACTATGAAATAATTATTGGTGCTTTGTGTACTTCAAAAAAGAGCAAGGAAATAAAATCTTTCGCATTTTCATAGAGGTATATGGATTGAAGTTTAATTATCCATTAATTGAAAAATGGAATTAATATATAAACTTGTTTAAATTTTTTACAAGTAGCATTAAAATAATGACATTAGTATTATATAATTTTTTGAATGATGACTTAACAAGATTATTTAATTAGTAATTCTATAAGAAAAAATCCTTCCTAATGCAAGTAATCAAACAATTAGTCGTTAATTATACCCATTAGCTTTCATAATATTAGCTATGCAAAAATATTAGTGATACAAAAAATAATATAAATATTATTATTTACTAATATTTTGTGCAATAAGACCCATTAGCTTTTATAATATTAGCTGTGAAAAGAAATTCATGCCTACTAGCATAAGGAAGTATTTATACACTCGCATGCTAAAGTTTATGCAGTTAATGTAGCAAACATGTGTACAATGGATAATATGAGGTTAGTTTGTTATGTTAGTAGAAATATTGTGGAAAGAGAGAATGGGTACGGTATGACAGGCTCTCGAGAACAGTAGTTAGAGTTCTATTTGGGGCTACATATGACTAGGTTGTGGGAATGATATGTAGTCGGCTACATATTGACATTACAATACACCAGATCAAGCTGATTCATAGATGCCCCTTCGTAGACGAGACAAGGGACATGTTCTGTACCATCCCTATCAGAAATGATTATGATGTCTAATAGTTGATAGCTTCCTTAGTAGAGCATAGTTGAGTCAGCGGTTTTGCAGAAATATATATTGAAATTCATGAAGTGGGCCTACCACCAATAGCCCCTATCATAGTTAAGGACAATGTTAGAAGATACAACAATGATATTGGATTGCAAGTTGAAACAAGGTGTTCGAATCTCGCTCGAGCAATCCTACCGAGTTACGTACCGAGCATTAGTTTCTTATCCAGTAAACCTAATGTCTTGATCACCAGCAAGTCAAATAGAGATACTGATGTGGAGAATGAACTGGCATTTGCTGACATTGATGAAGATTCCAATGATATAGATTATAATGCCGACATTGGCTCAAATGAATGTTAGTTATAGGAAGTGGAAGAAGAACAAGGATCACATGGATAGAATGACTAGAGGCATGGGTAATTAACATTTGTGGACGTGATTAGGATGTCGAAACTTATGCCTTTCTACACATCAAGTATAAGGGATGGACTAGTGGCTGATGATAGTATAAGTGTTAGTGAATAGAGCTTCAGTGATGATTTAAAAGTGGGCATACAGTTTAAGAGTAAAAAATATCTATAGACAACTGTGAGGCTACATCATATTATGAACCACCATGACTTTATCATAAAGGAGTTTGAATCGACGTTATAGTCTATCAAATGCTTTGATTAGGAAAAAGGCTACAAGTGGAGACTCAGAGCTTGTAAGAACAATAGTAGGATGCTTTGTGATAACCAGGTTTGTAGGTCCACATACATACCTCAATCCCACAATTAGCTAAGACCACTCAAAATTGGACTCAAACATATTACCCTACTTTCTAATTAAGGATGTTCAAGAGTCACAAAGCATTAAGGTAAGACATTTGCAAGTGACTATTTACAAGAAATACGGTTATACTGTTCACATCAAGAGAATTAAGGAAGAGAAGTGCAAATCGATTGAACAAATTTACGGTAAGTGGGAGAATCGTATGCAATGTTCCTATATCTACTAAATGCATTCTGAGAGGCTAATCCCAATACTATGGTCTTTTAGGCATTCGGATTGTGCATTGAGGCGTTTATACATTATAGGCTTGTAGTTACGATCGACAAAACATTCCTAAATGGGAAGTACAAGCATAAATTGCTGATTACAACCAAAGTTGACAGTCAAAATCCCATAATCCCACTTAGTTTCACCTTAGTTGATGAGGAATGTTTCAATAGCTGGAGTTGGTTCATAGTGTGTGTGCTCATGCACTTTATAAGAGATAATATCAATATATGTTTGATTTTAGACCATTATGCTTGGATCTAATTTACAGTATAAGGCCAGAGTGCAGTATGGCCAAGGGGTTGGCCTTAGCGGTGGTGTATTCAATACGTCGTCAGTAACTTCAACACTTAAGCTAAGAACAGAGATTGCAAAGAGATCATAAAGAAGGCTACTTACCAGTTGCAACATCGAAAGTTTCACGCTTACTATAACGAAGCCAAAACTATGAGCCCCCATACTAGAGCTTACTTTAGAAGCCTACATCCTAAAATGTAGATGCTGGTGCATGACGATGAAGCTCGGTTTAGTCATAGGATTACCAACATTGCAAAAAGTTATAATAATGCTTTGCATGATGCTAAGAACTTGCCCATCACAACACTACTTAAGAAAACTTTCTACAACTGCAACAACTACTTCAATAAACATAAGATCGAGTTAGCAAAGTAAATGAGCATTGGCAAAGTGTTGACCAAATTCGCAAAGAGAAAGTTTGACAAGTGATGCAAAGTGGCTAGCAATCACCGAGTCGTGATTTTTTACTACAATGAGTAGATATTCAAGGTCATAACAGCACCCAAACCAACGACGCACAGGCAAAAAGGAGAGAACAGCCATACGATCACCCTTATGACTGCACAGTGTACTTGCAATAAGTGGTAAACATACAAAATTCTGTGCTTACACACTATAGCTGTTATGGAAAAAATGATTATGGACTGTGCTACACATATTGGGTATTGGTATATGATTCATAATCAACTACATATATATGTGTATTCCTTCATGCCTTATGCCAATAAGTCTAGCTGGTTATATTTTAACATTCCCGTGTAGCATCCAATTACAACATCAGACAGGGTTGGGAATCTAAGTAGGCCACAAGAGAAACAATACTAAAATGAGATGAACATCTAGGAAGGATCGTTAACTTACACCTATGGATTATGCGATGGGAATAGACATAATAAGAGAAGATGTCCGCAGTAAGGAAGACAACCAACATTAAGTGGATCTACCGGTAGTTCACTTATTGAATGTGAAAAAACTCATGATAATATTTATTGATTATATATATGGCTGTGTATTTAAGAAGTAGTTATTTTTTCTAACTTTTTATTTTTACCATATAGGTTTTCTAGTAAGCTTACAGATTTTCTTTCTTCTTTTGTACTTGCAAGAGCAGATGGATTTAGGAACGGTAGATAGGTTAAGATACATCACTACTTCACTTGCAATCATCCCATAGGTTTGAGCTAGTGTAGGGTGATCAAGTAAAGAATAGTAAATGGAAAATATACTAGCAATTTGTTCACTTTCCTATACTAATTATGATAATATTTCTTCTTCCTTCGTTACGGGAAAACTATTAGCTCAGGTATCGTAGACGTGAAGCGATATTTAGGCATCATGTTGGCTAAGAGATACCGCTAGATCTACGTATGATCCTGTATCCGGAGTAGTCAGGCTTCATTAATGTGTGCCAAGTTCCCTTCATACAGTTGGATTGGCACTTGATTACCAGCCTAGTTGAGTGATGGAGGGAGGAAACTTATACGTTTCACTTCCACACTACACAAGATGATGGTAACACTTCAGGATATATCTTTGCTCATAGGTCTGTTAACTAATAGTAATGCAGTTACTGGAGTGACGGCTTCTACTAAGTGGGTTGAGATATGTCACTGCCTATTAGGAATTCGCCTACTAGAGAGTACCTTAAAAGGTACTAGATTAAAGTTGTTATGGTTGAAGGATAACTTCAACAATTTGCCTTTTCATGCGGACGAGGAGACAGTGCAGCACTTCACGAGGGCACATATCATACAGTTGATCGGTGGTATGTTGTTCTTAGACAAGTCTAATAATGTTGTACACCTTATATTCCTCCCTTTTCCTATCGAACCTCATCATAACCAGGCAATACGCATAGGGAGTAGTTTGCTTGGCATAACTATACCACCAGTTGTGCCTAGCTTCTAAGATTGATGCAAGAGAGATTAATGGTCCATTGGTGATTCTATAGGTGTGGGAGTAGGAGCATTTCCTACACATCACCCATTTTCATCGTCGGATTACGATAGATATCGATGGTTGACTACATATGAGTCGATTGGGGGTGGATTTGACGTAACTAAGTTGCCTACACATGTGGTTGAACAATACAGAGATGCATTCAATCATTAGCGTTCGAAGCAAGTGCATATTTACCAAAACCATTCTCCTTATTCATTTAGTAACTGTTACTTTTTTCATCCTCATTGCTAATCATCAATTCATGTTGTTTGGATTCCATACAACCACAATGATATTGCTAGACTCTCCGCTTATTGTCGGTATAGGAGTGATGTATAGCTAACTCGTGTACCACTTACATGCTTCCACATCGTAGAGATGCAATATCCCAATCATGTAGCTTGACAGTTTAGTGGGATACAAGAGATCCTTGCCCACCCTAATACGAAATGAGCCCTGCATGATATCAACCTAAAGGGTAGGACGAAGATAAATTGGGTGACCTACCATACAGATTGGATAGCACAATAGGAGGATCACCAAAATCGGATAGCTCTGGTATAACCACTGCCTAGTGTACATCTTGCTTACGTCCCTAGGTACCAGCAAGTTACCCACAAATATATTAGCCGGTCTAGGTCTTCCTAGATGTATATGGTATGTACAGTTGCTTTTTCATTTACACTTGTATTTTTTAATTTATATGCAATTCAAAATTTTACATTTGGAATACAAGCGGACTTCATACATAGAGTACTGCACATGTCATACGAAGACATATTATTTAAGCAGTATCGAGTAGACAACCTCATCTAGAGAATTATTGGGGTCCATCTAGGCAACCTAGCTTCACGCAATGAATATGTCAACGAAGACAACTACTGCCCAAACTAGCTATAGACAGGTAGGGGTCATGGGCCACATAGTCATAGTCGAGTTAAAGGCCAAGGACAAACTGTCGCGACCCGAGGGGGCTAGTCGTGGCAGTCGCCGTATACCGTACAAAGGATTGTAGATTGAGTTCCCTTATAATCGACGACCCTTTTATACGATACACAAGGCTACAACTACTACTAACTACCAAGAGTGCGCAAGCTTAAGCAATAGCATTTCATGACGAATAATAATATAGAAAACATATCACATAATTTAAGTGTATAAAAGTTTACAAATATAGAGTTTAAAACATGACTAAAGTCAGACTAATATAAAAATTACATATTCATCTCTACATTTAAGTCAAAAGTACTCTCTGTCCTCAAAACAGCTCCCACATTGATCCCGTAGAGAAAGCTAACCTCGGGCATACAACGGCCTGACTCCATGAATAAGTCGGCCTGCAAAAGGAGTCTACAAGGGTATAAGCTTACTAGCTTAGTGAGATATTTTCCCTCAACCATACAGCAGTCAAGTTATACTACAGTTAAATTCAACCAAATGAATGCATGATCAAGCAGTGTGCCAAACAAATACATGTAGGTGACCAGGTACTACATGTAACTCAGATTTAACACCCTCCGAAGTCAGGGTTGGAGATTCTTCGGTACAGTCAGATCCGGGTATCATATTAGAACTTATTTCATAACGAAACTCCGCGTTTCGTATTTAAAATGTAATGGTACATCCATTACCAGCTTTATCAAAACGAGTTCTACATATGAGTGTGAGTAGGTTCACGCAGCCCTCACTCACCCCTAAACGAAGGCCTCTGGACTCGACCCATAGCCAAGCGGTTGGCGCCTCCAACGCCTAGTCATCCCGCGGCGAGGGTAAGGTCATATCGCACGTGTGCACCGTACGAACTCAATAACATTCAATAATCAACCCAAGTATGGCCTCTCGCTACCTTCGTGTAATGTGACTGTCCGGAAATAGTTATGCAGTGCATGATTTATGAATGATCCAAATTAACTTTTTCTAGTCAAATAAAAGTTAAGTCATATTTAATTAGTGATCATTCCAAGTCACAACCAATCACTCTATTGAATCTACTATGCATCAAACATTATATTATTGAACTTTAAAGTAGATTCACAATTCACAACAATTATCATGCACAAGCATAACCTAACCCCATACACATTCATTTATACATCATAATTTAGATTCACTACTTACAAACACAAACAAGTACGGAATCATAAGGAAAAACTCACTCGGCCATGGCTAGTTCAGGGATCGTAATAATCGGTGGGCAGCTCAGGGTCGATATCGTGATCACCTGAGAATAAGGAAAATTTGTAAGATAGGGAATTTTAAAACTAGCTAGAGTTATAATGTATAAGGTTTATTTCACTTAGTTACGTGAAACTGTCGATTCGAGCTTTTTATCGAATCGCGTATAACTTTTTCGCTTTAGCTCGGATCATTATGAACTTATAGTCCATTTTGATCGTTTTCGAGCGTATTTTCCCGTACTGAGGTCCGTTTTGGACGTTGTGACTCGTAACTTATATTGTGATACAAAAATATCACAAAATTTATTATTTAAATTTAAAATTTATAAAATATTGATTTTCTCTTTTTCGTAACATATTTATAAGTTACTAATTATTTAAATCCTATATTTGTTATTTTGGGTATATTTCCTATTTTTCTCCTTTTCCTATTTTCTTCTTATGTACCTTACGGTTATACGTATATATGTATTCCAATAATTATAACATATAGTTTATAGTTTATGTTATTGTAAAATCATGAATTATGGTATTATATATATGCATATATACTATATATATTACACATATGTATTACACGTATGATATATGTATATGTATTTATTTAAAACATACTCATATTCATATATTTATATATATACGTATAATATATGTATATGTATTTATTTATTGATACGTCTTACATGTATATATATACCTAAAATGACATACATATATGTTCGGCATACATACCTATAAATATATATACTATACATGTCATACATAATATACCGTATACTATTATATATTTATACATACTTATAAAAATACTACTCCACTATATACAACTACACACACATATATATAATCATTTATGTAGACCCATATATATATATATATATATATATAAAGTTACGGTACACATACATATATCTTTATACTATAATTATGTAAATTACTAATTAGAGGTATATAAAAAAAAACAAATACATAATATATACTATATACCTCGGTACATACATGTAGACATACTTAATCTTATATTTATACATGTAAGTAAATTTAGGTATTTATACATATAAACATATACCATTAGTATAAGATGGACAAATACCATAAAACAAAAATCATAAAATACCATAAAAATACCATAAAAGTACTATAGCTCTACACATGCATACTATCATATACATATATATTCCTTAAAATAAATGACTTACAAATTAAATTGGATTTTTCTTCTTCTTTTCCTCTTTTCTTTCTTTCTTTTTTTCTCTCCTTTCTCCTCACGGTTTGCAAATTGTGTGTGTGTATTTGTGCAGAATTTTCTTTCTTTTTTTCCATATTTATACAATCTTTCCTTTGCTCACGTGATGGAGGCTTAGTTTTTAAGCTAAGTTCACTTTTTATTAATTGAAATAAGACAAAAACATAACATTACGTGGCTACTTGTGTTGGCTTTCAATTTGTTAACTTTTGTTCTTTTCTTTCTTACGTTTTGTGCAGGTGAAGGATTTGAATGTGGAAATGAAAAGAAGATTTGAGATAAATTGAAATTAGTAGAGAAGGAAAATGATATTTATTAAAAATTATGTGTAATTTTTCGAATCATATAAATTATAACGAATTTCCTCGTAGATTAGTTTTCAAAATTCTGTGAAATTTTATCAATTTAACTGGCACCCGTTACAATTATAATTTTTACAAGTTATTATGAAAATTTTATTACAATGTCGTATAAATAGTTGATTTAGTCAAAATTTACATTCGACTATAATTTTATTGCTATTATGTAATATTTACCTATTTTATAGGTTTACGTTTATGATTTTAGGGTTTCGAGCAATTTTGAGCTCGGTTTCGATTAATGATGCATAAACGAGTTTTAGAGTTTTAGTAAGCGACTTAGGGTTTTGATAAGTTCCGAAGGTTTTGTTATCGGTGTTATATTTGATTCATTAAACTTCATATTCTTTTATTATCATTCGCCTTATCGATTTATTGTACAGTTTAGAACACTCGGACTCGAGTTAAGGTTCAACTATTGTTTTTCCTAGGGTTTACATTCTTCCCCCCTTCAAATAAGTTTTGCCCTCAAAACTTGAGTTGCGTACCTGGTTCTACGAACAAGTGTGGATATTTCTTCTTTACTTCATCTTCTGCTTCCCAAGTAGCTGATTCTCGTTCATGGTTTCTCCATAATATCTTGACATAACGAATCTGTTTATTCCTCAACTGTTGTACTTTACTGTCTATAATCTGGATTGGGTGTTCTTCGTATGTCAAGTTTTCTTGCAATCTTATTGGTTCTAATGCAATGATTCGGTTGGGGTCAGAAATGTGTTTCCTGAAAACTGAGACATGGAAAACGTTTTGAATTCCCGATAGATTAGGTGGCAATGCGAGTCGGTAAGCTAAATTCCCAACTCGTTCCAAAATCTCAAATGGGCCGATAAATCTTGGACTTAGTTTTCCTTGGGATTTAGCATGATGAATACTCTTGATCGGTTTTACTCTTAAATACACATGCTCTCCCACTTGGAATTCTACTTCTCTTCTTTTCAGATCAGCCCAGCTCTTTTGTCTATCTTGGGATTCTTTCATCTTTTGTCTGATTACTATGATTTTATCTGCAGCTTCTTGAATCAGATCGGGTCCTATTACAGCTTTCTCTACATCATCCCAAAATAATGGAGATCGGCGCTTCCTTCCATATAAAGCTTCAAAAGGTGGCATGTGTATGGTCGAGTGATAACTGTTATTATAAGCAAACTCAACTAAAGGCAAATGTGCATCCCAACTTCCTTTAAATTCTATAATACATGCCCTCAACATATCTTCTAAGGTCTGAATAGTTCTCTCAGTCTGTCTATCTGTTTGGGGATGATATGCTGTACTAAATTGTAGCTTCGTTCCCATCACTTTCTGTAAACTTCCCCAAAATTTTGATACAAATCTTGGATCTCTATCCGATACAATTCCTACTGGGACACTATGTAGTCTTACTATCTCCTTGATATATATCCTTGCCAATTTCTCCAAGGAAAAGGTCTTATTAATTGGCAAAAAGTGAGCTGATTTAGTAAGTCGATATATGATTACCCAAATCGCATCAAAACCAGTAGTTGTTCTCGGTAATCCACTCACAAAATCCATAGATATCTGATCCCATTTCCATTCTGGAACAGATAAAGGTTGGAGTAATCCTCCTGGTCGTTGATGTTCAGCTTTCACTCTCTGACAAGTTTCACACTTATGCACAAAATCAGCCACGTCTTGTTTCATTCCATTCCACCAGAAATTCTTCTTCAAGTCTTGGTACATCTTCATTCCTCCTAAATGTACAGTATAGCCTGAATAATGAGCTTCACTTAAAATTTCTTTTCGCAGCTCTTCATTATCAGGTACACACAAGCGGTTATTCATACGAAGTGTACCATGTTCATCCATTAGAAAATCAATATATTTCCCGTTTCCGATTTCTTCTTTAATCCGATTAACCACGACATCACCTTGTTGAGCCATTCTAATTCTTTGTATCAGTGTTGGCTCTATCACCAAATTGGATAACTCAATATTTTCTGTGAGCCATGAAAACTCCAAACTTAACCTTTCAAACTCTTTAATGAGTTCTCTTTTATCAGTCAAAAGAGAAGCAACTTTACCATAATTCTTCCTACTTAATGCATTAGCAACTGCATTTACTTTGCCTGGGCAGTAGTTAATCCCCAAATCATAATCTTTGATCAATTCAAGCCATCTTCTTTGTCTCATGTTCAATTCCTTCTGAGTAAACAAATACTTAAGGCTTTTATGATCAGTAAAAATTTCGCATCTTTGTCCATACAGATAGTGTCGCCACAATTTTAATGCAAACACTACAGCCGCAAGTTCCAAATCATGAGCTGGATAATTTTGCTCATGTCGTCTCAATTGTCTCGAAGCATATGCAATCACCTTTCCACTTTGCATAAGTACACATCCCAATCCATTTTTAGAAGCGTCACTATATACAGTGAAAGGCTCTTTATTATTTGGCAATACAAGGATCGGGGCGGATACTAATCTCTTCTTTAACTCTTGGTAACTTTTTTCTTGTTTTTTACCCCACTCAAATTTTACATTCTTTTGTGTCAATTGGGTAAGTGATCTTGAAATCTTTGAAAAGTCCTTAACGAACTTCCTATAATACCCAGCCAACCCAAGAAAACTTCGAATCTCTGTAACCGTCTCTGGTCTTTTCCATTCCACTATAGCCTTAATCTTTTCAGGATCAACCGATATACCATCTCCTGTTATGACATGTCCAAGAAAAGATATTTCCTTTAACCAGAAATCGCACTTAGACAACTTTGCATATAACTCGTGTTCTCGTAAAGTTTGCAACACCATTCTCAAATGTTCCTCATGTTGCTTAGATGTAGCAGAATATACCAAAATATCATCAATGAACACAATTACACATTTATCCAATAAAGGTCGGAACACACGGTTCATCAAATCCATGAATGCAGCAGGGGCATTTGTCAGACCAAAAGGTATCACCATAAATTCATAGTGTCCATATCTCGTCCGAAACGCCGTCTTTGGAACATCCTCCAACTTAATCCTCAATTGATGATAACCTGATCTTAAGTCAATTCTAGAGAAAACACTTGCACCTTGTAATTGATCAAATAAATCATCAATTCTTGGAAGTGGATATTTGTTCTTGATAGTCACCTTATTCAACTCTCTGTAATCGATACAAAGCCTAAGTGATCCATCTTTCTTCTTAACAAACAATACTGGTGCTCCCCAAGGTGAAACACTTAGCCTTATAAAGCCTTGATCCAATAAGTCTTGTAATTGCTTTTTCAACTCTTGTAACTCAATTGGAGCCATTCTATATGGAGCTTTAGATATCGGCTCGGTTCCGGGAATTAAATCAATAACAAAGTTGATCTCTCTTTTCGGTGGCAGTCCAGGTAATTCATTTGGAAATACATCCGAAAATTCATTCACCACTAAAATTTCTTCTACATTTGACTTTTTAGACTAAATCTCCAAAGTATTCAACCAACCTACCTCCGTGATCAATTCTAGAGTACTTAGCTCTGGTACTCTTGCTGTTGCATAACTCCCTTGAAATACAGCTTTATTTCCTCCTGAATCTTCAAACAACACTTGCTTTTCTTTACAATCAACAGTAGCTTTCACACTCGCCATCCAATTCATCCCCAATATAGCATCATACTTATCCATATCTAAAATAATCATACCTACCTTACTGTCAAAGTTTTGAATCTTCAAAGGACACTCTTTCACCATTTCTCTTGTAATTACAACACTTCTAGTAGGTGTTCTCACTCCCAAACTCGAATTAGTAGCAGTTGCAACTAAACCGGTTTGCTTTATTACTCCTGGAGCTATGAAAGAATGTGTAGCTCCCGTATCAAATAAAGTATAAACTGAATGTCCAACTACATCGATATTCCCTGAATCACAAAAGTTTAAAGTCTTATTCTCATGTTATCGCTTTATAAGTTTTCGTTTACGACTTCCATTTACTTCTTATTATTCAATGCTTCATATACTACTCATAATAACTAAAGAAATTTAACAATGAAAATTTAGGATACATACCCGCTATCAGCTCGTAATTCACGAATTCTTCAGTTCCTTCGGGTACTTCCAAATCTTCTTCTACATAGTCCTCATAACTCCAATTACCTTCCAAATTGTATATTCTTGCAGCATTTGTTGCACTTGGACGTATATTTCCCGCATTTGATCCTCCAATTGCTCTTCCAACAGCAGGACGTCCAACAACTGGTGGTGGTTTAGTAATTTGAGCACTTGTAGTTGTGCGTTGTGGACAAGTTGTAGAATAATGTCCAACTTTGTTGCAGATGAAACAAGTAACAGCATTCTTTTTAGGGCAATCTGTCACTCGATGTGAGCTTTCACCGCAGTAAAAGCATTTTCCTTGTAACTGGGGACATTCTCTAGGGTAATGAGTCCCTTTACACTTCCAACACTTTGGTGGTTCATTACTCCTTCTTTGAAATTTTCCTGGTAGTCTTACAAATCTTCTTATCTTGTTACTACTACTTCCACCAGGTCCTTCAAACGATCTCTTTCCAAATACATTGATCTTACGTTTTCCTACATCCTCACTTTGCCTCTTTGCATTATCCAATACTCGTGCTTTTTCTACCATATCAGCAAAGTTTCTTGGTTCAAACTCCATAAGTCTCCTTTTCATATCAGCATCAAATCCCCTAGAAAAGATCTGCATCTTCAACCTATCACTCGTTTGATATTCAAGTGGTGCAAATTGCAACAACCTACTAAATTCTGCTTCGTACTGCTCCACAGTACGCGTACCTTTTGTAAGGTCCAACAAATCTTCACTATACTTCAACCTTAAACTTCCAGGAAAATAATACTCCAAAAATTCATGTCGGAAAACTTCCCAAGTTATTGGTCCTCTTAAACTCCTCTGTTTTGATTCCCACCAAGTTCGTGCTCTCATTTTCAACATATATGTACCATAAATAAGTTTGAGATGTGGTGCAATTTCGAAAGCCTCGAATGATCTCTTAATCTGGTGTAACCAATCTTCTGCTTCATCAGGCCTACTGGCTACACCCTCAAAAGACTTGTTACACCGTATGAATTCTGGCAAAAGACTACGTTGTTGCCTAAGATCCATAGGTGCTTGAGGCATCACTCCTGCTGGTACAACTGGTGGTGGTGGAGGTAAAGGAATCTCCGGGTTTACTAGGGGAGGTGGTGCTTGTACAGGTGGTACTGGCTCTCAAGTTAGATATGTTCTTAATAATTCATTCTGCGCGTGGATAGCTGCGAGAATCTCATCCGTTCTCTCTCGAGGTCTTCCCGGTGGTCTCCCTTGTACAGGTCGTTCCCTTTCCTGAGTAGGTTGAGCTTGCTCATTCGGTTGCCTTCTTCTACGTTTACCTTGACTGTGAAGTTCATTACCAATTTTTTCAATTATTTGGCTATAATGGTCGACTTAGTCTATATAATTGTAGAAACCATCAGTACGAAATGAAGATAACACACATATATATACGCATCATAACAATAGCTATAATCTTTCATTTTTAATCCATATAGTGGGCTTACATCCATGTAGTGGTCACTTCTAACGAGTGAAACTCCACTGATATATATACAGACCTCATCAAAATACAAAGGTTTCAAAGTACATAAGAACTCCCACAATACACAAGTCCTCACCATACATAAGGCTCTCAAGTACATCAAAACTCTCAAAATACAAATAACCTCACTACATGAAAACTCTCGAAGTATAATATGATCAGTCATAATCCAAATATGTACAACAAAAAGAACATACATGATCAGTCTAATACTAACAATCAAGTCAAAATATAACCTATTTATCCTAAGCATCTCTCAACGTCGAGTAGAGGGTCCTGCAGTCGTATCCTCCTCCTGTCTACATCTAGAAACAGTTAAACCAATACTAGAATATATACCAGACTCCTCACTAGGGGTCCGTCGAGCCCACTCTCTCGGTAACAAAAAATCCAGTGAATCTGGGGTAATACCAAGTATATCAGATGTATCATCTCCTACCAAAACTATAGGTGGAAGTCCAGGGTCCATCTGGTAATACTCAAACTCGTCAACTGGGGGTATCTGCTGTAATGGCTCATCCTGTATGACAGGGGTATCCAATCGTGAACTAAGTCCATCAAATCCAATCCTCGGCTCATCCATACCATGGGTAAGAGCATACCACGGCTCCCTACCAGTCCTTACGTCAATCATAGCTCTAGCCTGATCCTGTGCAATGACAGAAAAATGATCAGCACAATGGTCTATAGCTAGGGCAATCCCATGTCCTACTATCCTACTGTGGCTAAAGGATGGTGGTAGTGGAAGGGAATCAGCATCAACCAGAAATACAATCTCCTGAATACGGTCCGTACTCTCCTCCGACTCCAAATAATACATCATCTCCTCCTGAGTAGGGAAAGGACCATCTGCGGTAAAAACCCAATAAATCCTCCTATCAATCCAATAGGGGCTCAGTCCTCGATAACATGTAGTTAACACCTCCTCGATCGTACGGGGTCGACCTACCAACGCTAAATCTTCGCAAGCAATCCTAAGTCGACGCCGATAATCACGTAAACTCTCTCCCTCTCGAAGACGAAACAGAGCGAAAGATGTCCGTAGCTCTAACTCAGTCCTCTAAATCAATAAGGCATAAAGTTAGAATTACAATTTATTATCATAGCTTTTAGTATGTACATTAAAGCTTCAACTCTTAACTCAGTTCTACCCCTCTCAATCTTCCCAGGTAAGGTATCCTATTGTCTAAGGTTAGGTTTTAATTAACCTAGTTTGAGTCATGCTCTGATACTACCTAACTGTCGCGACCCGAGGGGGCTAGTCGTGGCAGTCGCCGTATACCGTACAAAGGATTGTAGATTGAGTTCCCTTATAATCGACGACCCTTTTATACGATACACAAGGCTACAACTACTACTAACTACCAAGAGTGCGCAAGCTTAAGCAATAGCATTTCATGACGAATAATAATATAGAAAACATATCACATAATTTAAGTGTATAAAAGTTTACAAATATAGAGTTTGAAACATGACTAAAGTCAGACTAATATAAAAATTACATATTCATCTCTACATTTAAGTCAAAAGTACTCTCTGTCCTCAAAACAGCTCCCACATTGATCCCGTAGAGAAAGCTAACCTCGGGCATACAACGGCCTGACTCCATGAATAAGTCGGCCTGCAAAAGGAGTCTACAAGGGTATAAGCTTACTAGCTTAGTGAGATATTTTCCCTCAACCATACAGCAGTCAAGTTATACTACAGTTAAATTCAACCAAATGAATGCATGATCAAGCAGTGTGCCAAACAAATACATGTAGGTGACCAGGTACTACATGTAACTCAGATTTAACACCCTCCGAAGTCAGGGTTGGAGATTCTTCGGTACAGTCAGATCCGGGTATCATATTAGAACTTATTTCATAACGAAACTCCGCGTTTCGTATTTAAAATGTAATGGTACATCCATTACCAGCTTTATCAAAACGAGTTCTACATATGAGTGTGAGTAGGTTCACGCAGCCCTCACTCACCCCTAAACGAAGGCCTCTGAACTCGACCCATAGCCAAGCGGTTGGCGCCTCCAACGTCTAGTCATCCCGCGGGCGAGGGTAAGGTCATATCGCACGTGTGCACCATACGAACTCAATAACATTCAATAATCAACCCAAGTATGGCCTCTCGCTACCTTCGTGTAATGTGACTGTCTGGAAATAGTTATGCAGTGCATGATTTATGAATGATCCAAATTAACTTTTTCTAGTCAAATAAAAGTTAAGTCATATTTAATTAGTGATCATTCCAAGTCACAACCAATCACTCTATTGAATCTACTATGCATCAAACATTATATTATTGAACTTTAAAGTAGATTCACAATTCACAACAATTATCATGCACAAGCATAACCTAACCCCATACACATTCATTTATACATCATAATTTAGATTCACAACTTACAAACACAAACAAGTACGGAATCATAAGGAAAAACTCATTCGGCCATGGCTAGTTCAGGGATCGTAATAATCGGTGGGCAGCTCAGGGTCGATATCGTGATCACCTGAGAATAAGGAAGAATAAGGAAAATTTGTAAGATAGGGAATTTTAAAACTAACTAGAGTTATAATGTATAAGGTTTATTTCACTTAGTTACGTGAAACTGTCGATTCGAGCTTTTTATCGAATCGCGTGTAACTTTTTCGCTTTAGCTCGGATCGTTATGAACTTATAGTCCATTTTGATCGTTTTCGAGCGTATTTTCCCGTACTGAGGTCCGTTTTGGACGTTGTGACTCGTAACTTATATTGTGATACAAAAATATCACAAAATTTATTATTTAAATTTAAAATTTATAAAATATTAATTTTCTCTTTTTCGTAACATATTTATAAGTTACTAATTATTTAAATCCTATATTTGTTATTTTGGGTATATTTCCTATTTTTCTCCTTTTTCCTATTTTCTTCTTATGTACCTTACGGTTATACGTATATATGTATTCCAATAATTATAACATATAGTTTATAGTTTATGTTATTGTAAAATCATGAATTATGGTATTATATATATGCATATATACTATATATATTACACATATGTATTACACGTATGATATATGTATATGTATTTATTTAAAACATACTCATATTCATATATTTATATATAACGTATAATATATGTATATGTATTTATTTATTGATACGTCTTACATGTATATATATACCTAAAATGACATACATATATGTTCGACATACATACCTATAAATATATATACTATACATGTCATACATAATATACCGTATACTATTATATATTTATACATACTTATAAAAATACTACTCCACTATATACAACTACACACACATATATATAATCATTTATGTAGACCCATATATATATATATATATAAAGTTACGGTATACATACATATATCTTTATACTATAATTATGTAAATTACTAATTAGAGGTATATAAAAAAAAAACAAATACATAATATATACTATATACCTCGGTACATACATGTAGACATACTTAATCTTATATTTATACATGTAAGTAAATTTAGGTATTTATACATATAAACATATACCATTAGTATAAGATGGACAAATACCATAAAACAAAAATCATAAAATACCATAAAAATACCATAAAAGTACTATAGCTCTACACATGCATACTATCATATACATATATATTCCTTAAAATAAATGACTTACAAATTAAATTGGATTTTTCTTCTTCTTTTCCTCTTTTCTTTCTTTCTTTTTTTCTCTCCTTTCTCCTCACGGTTTGCAAATTGTGTGTGTGTATTTGTGCAGAATTTTCTTTCTTTTTTTCCATATTTATACAATCTTTCCTTTGCTCACGTGATGGAGGCTTAGTTTTTAAGCTAAGTTCACTTTTTATTAATTGAAATAAGACAAAAACATAACATTACGTGGCTACTTGTGTTGGCTTTCAATTTGTTAACTTTTGTTCTTTTCTTTCTTACGTTTTGTGCAGGTGAAGGATTTGAATGTGGAAATGAAAAGAAGATTTGAGATAAATTGAAATTAGTAGAGAAGGAAAATGATATTTATTAAAAATTATGTGTAATTTTTCGAATCATATAAATTATAACGAATTTCCTCATAGATTAGTTTTCAAAATTCTGTGAAATTTTATCAATTTAACTGATACCCGTTACAATTATAATTTTTACAAGTTATTATGAAAATTTTATTACAATGTCGTATAAATAGTTGAGTTAGTCAAAATTTACATTCGACTATAATTTTATTGCTATCGTGTAATATTTACCTATTTTATAGGTTTACGTTTATGATTTTAGGGTCTCGAGCAATTTTGAGCTCGGTTTCGATTAATGATGCATAAACGAGTTTTAGAGTTTTAGTAAGCGACTTAGGGTTTTGATAAGTTCCGAAGGTTTTGTTATCGGTGTTATATTTGATTCATTAAACTTCATATTCTTTTATTATCATTCGCCTTATCGATTTATTGTACAGTTTAGAACACTCGGACTCGAGTTAAGATTCAACTATTGTTTTTCCTAGGGTTTACACAAACAGCTCAACATAGAGATTCGCGATGATGCTTCTCCCCCAAACTTCTTACCACCAATATCTCCTAGATCGCTTGGATTTGAGTTCTGTAGGCCATTTCTCGGGAGGAGCTCTGGGAGTCCTATGTGTTACACCTTTATTGTCGAAGAGACCTCTACTAGTCAGTTCCATACCACCCCCCCAACATTAAGGAGGCCGATTAGAGATCTTCAATACGATATGGGTAAGGGAGTCACTCAAATGTACCCTTCTCCAGTCCCTATACATAGATCGTTCTTGGGTGCTTATAGCTAGGACAGTAGACAGATCACATAACTAGATGCAGCCCAAATGAATGGTCACAAGACAACGTAGAACCCCATGATGCTCAACTATTACCTCGACAATGATGCCGACGTCATTTACTTTATATATTTCACTTCTAATTTACCTTTTTTATTTTCGAAACATTATATAGCTATTTTGACAATTTACTTACATTTCATATAACGGTTTCATTTCTTCATAATTTAAAGTTAATTAAAATTTTTGATGTCAATTCAAAACATGTATTTGTGTAGCATTGAAAGAGGACAAAACCAAACATCTCACAAATAAATAACCGAATATAATTCGATTCATTGACTTAAAAAATAACTGTCTATTGAACATCACGTCCGATTTCATTTTCAATTAAAATCGTGCATGGGCTCGACTAAATTTAAGTGCAATTGCATATAGGTTTGATTAAATTTAAAGTAGAGTGATAAATGAAAATATAAAATATAGATATATTGAAATAATTTATACTGAAATTACCTCTTGATTAGGCATGTATTGAAATTGTCTTTTTTTCAAGTACAGTATTTCTAAGATTATTTTTCTAGATACCGCATTTTTTTTTTTTTTTTTGCATTTTTTCCCTTTTCCCTCTAGCAATGCAACATCCAAAATATTTCCTTTTTAATTAATTTTCAACCATTTAATGGCGTGGGTGGTGACACTTTAAGATGATTTTTTTTTTTTCCAATTATAACTATGAGGTCTAAGATGTTACCAACACCACCATGGGGTTGATTGACATTCTGTACGGGATTAAGGTCTGCCTTTTAGTTTCTTCTTTAACTTTTGTAATATTTACTATTTTCGTCATAATTTTTACTGCATCTATAATGGGAAAATTCTACGTATTATAGATTAAACACATATTCTTAATTTTATGGGTCGAAACACTTGTTCAAAAAGACTGACTATATCAAAGAGTCTCTTAATGAATTTCCATTATTGTATTTTTATCTACTTTATATAATTGTATTTTCATCTTAAACACTTTGCAACCTATATTCAATTACTGTTTATCATTGTTAGTTGAAGGATATATACCTCATTTTATTGGTACATAATAATTATTCAATCAAATAATAAAACTAAATATATTTAATCTTATAATGTAATAAAAGATATTTATTCTTTTTATTTGCTAAGCTCATGATTTTATGACATCATAAAAGTCCTCAATGGTGAGAACATTTGCAATTGCTAATTTGACCAGGGTGACTGGCAAAGCGTACCCCCCAACGCATTTCAGGCCATCGCAATCTCTACCGAAGTGTTTTCCACTTCAAGCATCGTCGTTGTGTCGAAGGTATAGCCGATTTGGCTCCAGAAACGATTACACCGGCCCAGTAATTTTCTAATAAAATAATTTTACGAGTCATTTAATAATAAGTATATTATCTAATATATTTATTTAGATAATATAATGAAATATATTTGTAATTTTTATTATATTGTTTAATTAATACATTTAACAGAAAAGTACAAATCCTCAACATTTGCCACATTTTTTTTTTTATCTAAGTCCTAAATGTTTAATTTTGTTCTATTTTAATCCTTAATGTTTGTGATAATTTGCAAACAAGTCCACCCTTAGTTTTGCCGTTAATAGTGTAAGGAAAATTACAAATTAAGTCCTTAACTTACCACCTTTTTTATTTGATTTTTAAATATTTATTCTTTTCTATTTCAATCCTCATTATTTGCAAAAGTTTGCAAACAAATCCCCCTTAGTATGTCATTAGTAGTGACACATAGCACAATATGATTCATCCAAATTATTGATTTGATTAAATAAATTTATAATATATATTATTTTAGTAAAATTATTAAAAAGAAAAATTATGTAAACTCAAATAATTGAAATAATTAAATATTTAAGAATATTATAGAGGACTAAAATTACTATTTTGATATATTGGATAAGTTCACTATTTATTTGACTTGACTTCTTGGGCTAGATAGGTGATAAGGTTTAAGAAATCTATTCCATATTTAAGATCATTTATAAAGATTTGGCTTAGCGGCATGAAACGAGGTTTATTGAATTGGTCTATCTGCTTCCAACCTTTCGTAGATAGGCTTACACATTATGAGAAGGCTTACTGGCCTTAGGCTCTTTGCAAGCTCATTTTAAATAATTATAGAATGAGCAAGACTCTATCTCACCCGTCAATCACCAAGATGATCCAATATATGTCATCAAGTTTAAGAACTTATAAAAACTCAGTTATTCCTTCTCATTTAACATAACTCCAAATGTCATAGAAACGATGTTCCACTGTGAAACTTCTACTCTTTGATATTGAACAAGCATTTTGGCAAAAAACAATCTTAGTTGCTCAAGAACTGTAATGTTAATGTTTTAGGTTCCATAAGCTCTCTTATCTGTTATTTATACATTCAAGACTCCAAGATTGCCTATCCTTCTCCCATGCCATTCTCTTTCCAATCATTCATTAAGTGTCATCTCCATGTCACTACTCTAAAGTCATATGTAACACAATACTTGTGTAACTTACACATAACTATTTAAGCCAAAACCCCATATCTATGAATATAAACAAAAAATTGAAAATTAGAAAAAATTAAAAAAAAAACTAACCTTAAGAAACAACCATACCCTTTTTAATTTTTCTATATATTTTTTATTTGTTTAACATAAACTTAAATAATATATATTATAAATTTATTTAATGAAATTAGTTATTTAAACGAATCAAACTATGCCACATATTACTGCTAATGGAAAAATTAATAGCAAATTGATGGGTGATTATTTGCAAAGTGTTGCAAGTTAAGGATCGAAATAGAGAATAGTAGACATTTAGGACTCGAATTGAAAAGGTGATAAATGTTGAAGACTAAATATTTTTCCCTTTGCTACCAATGGCGAAACTAACAAAGAACTCCTTTACAAAAGTTTTACAAACACTGAGGATGTAAATAGAAAAAAGCTAAATGTTTAGAACTCAAATAGAAAAAGTGATGAACATTAAGGACAAAATTTGTACCTTCCCCCATATTTAATAATATTAATATATTAAATTAAGTATTATGACACCAATATAAGTTTTCTAATCAAAAGTGGTAAACAATGACAAAATGAAGCAACTATATATAAAGTAATAAAAATATCATAGGTATGTAAGTTAAATTATACTCCAAGTAATGTAAATCGTTACAAACATTTTCTAACCCTACACTTCACTTTTATATATTAGTGATAACTATGAAAATAACTTGCATTTGTTTTGCTACTATGTTTAATAATACATGTATACATTAATTATTTATCCAACTAGTAGCTTACTTGGCATTGCTTAGTTGATTTTTAGTTTAGTCCATTAGAGATATTTTAGTCTTTACGGAAATACCGCAAACTTCTTTCATTATTACCATTACATTTAATGACAATTTTACAATTTGCTCCACTTCCTCTATAGGTCTTCTCTTTTCTTATGTCTTGTTTCACACATCAAATTGGCTCTTTTCACATGGTATCAAAGCATAAATGGTATGTACATTGAATTTCTTTAAGGTATTTTGTTTGATTAAAGATCCAATGATAGTTGTTATGTTTTCTACTTGAATCATGGCATAACTTGATTGGGAAGTATTTGATCCTTTATGCACATTCAAATGCAATAACTTTAGTATGGTCATTAGTAACATTATATTCAATACAATGAATTTTTTTGCTTGAAGCCACTCTAATAAGATGGGACTTAGAGCTAAACAAAAAATTAGGGTTTATTGATGGGAGAATTGCTAAACCTAATTAAGATTCACTAGATCATATTAAATAGGAGAGATGTGATTATATAATGCACTGCAAGATTCTTAATTCAATGTTGAGCAAATTTTCACAAAATTATCCCTATGTTCAATCTACTTAGGAGTTGTAGAGTGAATTATGTGGGTAATACATACAAGGCAATAGACCTTTGATTTTCTAATGACAATATGGGATCAACCGCTTCAACCAAATGAATCAATTGGTTAAAACTTATTTTAACAAATTAAAGAGATATTAGGATGAGCTTTTTGCATTACAATGTTTTTGTTCTTATATTAGGGGTGAACGTAATATTGTATACATAGGTTAACAGAGAGGAATCTTGATTTTGAGTCACAAAATCCTTTCATTCAATTCTCAATGCAACTTAATGATGTGCTTAAAAGATAAGCTATCATTACGGCTTACCATAGAGAGTCAAATAGGTCCTTTGAAAGATTGAAAAAGCAGAAATGAGTTGGTTGGCAAACTCACACAATAGCTTCATGAAGCTACTCTTTTGATGTAACTTGATACACTACACTAAGAGCAAACAAGAGCGCCAGTATCAAGGTGGATCCAAGTTTGCAGAAAGATTAAAGTTAAGGGTTGTGAAATGCGAAAACCGGAACAAGAGAACAAGACAAATAAGCAAACCACAAATGATTCTAAGGATATGTCGCCCCAAGGAAACTCCTCAAACTTACGGTTCAACTAGATATGACATACAAGCTGACCCAATGAGAGTACTCACTACCTAGCCTTGTTTAAGGGTTAGGATAAGAATGAAGCAAGCAAGCAAGCAAGCAAAAAGAGTAATGCTTACCGAATGAGAAATATATTCAATATTCGATGTGTAAGATGATTGTGTGACTATAGGGTATTTATACTTGAAAATTAGGGTAACCTACCTTAAATGAAAAGGACAAAAAGGGGTATTTCCTAAACTAATAATGTACTAGGAATAATAAAAGGGTATAAATGAAAATTCAAAAAAATTAATGATTGGTGTAGAAAGGTCCTTTTACGTAGTACTAGACACATAGCATTGGGTCATAGAGATGCTTTTAGCAAATATAAATGAATAATATAGTTAGGATGTGGTTTGTCGAATAAAGGTGTCAAGTAGACCTAGGGGTCCTCCTAAGAAGATGTGGGTGTAGATGTGCTATGGGGTTCTCGACACCAGTATTGCTGAGCTGCTGGTTGGCATAGTCATAGTCAAGCAAACGTATGAATGGTCTAAGCTATAAAGGGAGCATATTTCAAGTTGACACATTATTACTAATAGATGAGGAGTTACTCCACTTAGCATGCGGAGCTAGAAAAAGAGAATTTACTTCGTTAGTCGCTCAAGAACTCGAACTCGAGCTCAAGCTCGAGTTAAAGGTCTAGCAATTGAATTCCTATCATCCCCATAGGGTTAATTTAGATTTGGGATCAAATCTAGTTGGTCTTTGATCAATTCTCCTTTAAGGTAAAGGGGTTGAATTCAATAATGTTAAAGATGTTAGAAACTCCATAGACTTTGGGTAATTCCAGTCAATAGGCATTTTCATTGATCTTGTGGAGTACTTTGAAGTGACCTTCAACTCTAGCAGACAACTTATTCTTTCTCTTGTTCGGAAACCTCTCTTTACTCAAGTGTAGTCATACTAAATCTCTAGATTGAAATTATGTTGACTTCTTCCCTTTACTCTTTTTTCTCATCCTCTCGGCATCTTGGTCAATCTACTATGTAACTTTCTCATAGATTTGCTGTAAAGATTGTACTCAAGCTCTTGTGTCAAGGTCTTCTTGCTCGGGCATAGGTATTGGGGTATGATCAAGAGGTAGCTCTGGATTGAAGCCATAGACTACCTTAAAAGGTATTTGTTTAGTAGTGTCATATACCGTATGGTTGTAGGCAAATTCTACTACAAACAAACAAATATCCTAATCAATCAAGTTCTTCCTCACTACAGCTCGAAGTAATGATCCTAAAGTATGGTTGACTACTACTGTTTAGCCATCGGTTTGGGGGTAATAAGAAGTGCTGAAAAGTAGTTCAATCCCCATATGATGCCAAAGCATCCTCCAAAAAGGGCTTAGAAACTTTGGATCTCTATCCGACATTATACTTCTCGATACGTTGTATAGTTGAATAATTTCCTACAAAAAGAGAAAAGCAATAGCCGAAACATTATAAGTTTTAAAGTAAGGCCATCTTACTAAATCTTTCCATAATGACGATTACGGAATCTTTGCCTCAGGCAATTCTCGACAAACCAATAACAAAGTCCATACTTAACTCAGTCCGAGGTAAAGTCAAAGTACATAAAGGCTTTACTTTCCATTGTTCAGCGCGGCTTGGCTTTTGGACCTCCAACAAGTAGCACAGCTCTCAATAATCCAATGCATATCTTTCCTCATCTTTAACCAAAAGAGCCTTCCACTGAATAAGTCATACATCATTTTCTCTCTAAAATAGCTAGAGAGTCCTCGACCATAGGCTTCCTTGACTAACAGTTCTTGTACAGAATAAGTTAGCACATGTAGCTTGCCGCTTCAAAATGATAACCCTCTTCCATATGATAGTCAACCATTTTTCTTCCTTCAATACATCTCCCAAAGATGGGACCAAAATGGGGATCTTAAGGATATCGCTCCCTAATGCTAGCAAACCACAAGAGTCTCACCTGTAGTTTAATCAAGATAACTTGTCAACGTGACAAGGCTTCACAAATTACATTGGTCTTACCCTATTTGTACTTGATTACAAAGTTGAAACCCTCTAAGAATTCAATCCATCGTGCTTATCTATTTGATTATTTAGTCTAACTTCTGAGGTATCTCAAGAATTCTTGATCTATACAAATGACAAACTCTCTCAGTAATAGATAGTATTGCCATACTTAAAGTGCTTGGATAAAGGCTAAGAGTTCTTTATCATACACTAAGTAGTTCAATTGAGATTCTCTCAACTTCTCATTATGGTAAGCAATTAGTCAACCTTCTTTCATTAAGACAGTGCTTACCCCAACGCCTAATGTGTCACATTCAAGCTAAAAAATCTTCTCGAAGTCGGGTAAAGCTAATACTGGTGCAGAAGTCAATTTTGTCTTTCCTTCAACAAAACTTCTTTTCTCTCTCTCTCTCTCTCCTCACTTAAACTCAATATTCTTCTTTTTCAGTTTGTTAATGAGTGCAACAATGGTACTAAAGTTTCTAATAAATCTTTGATAAAAGGATGCAAATCTATGGAGGCTTCTTACCTCGGCATAAGTGGTTGGAGTCTACCATTTGACAATAGCTCGAATCTTCTCATCATCGACTTGCAAGCCTCCTCCACTTACTACATATCCTAGAAAAACCACTTCCTCTTAGCAAAAACAACACTTCTTCAAATTGCTAAATAACCTCTCGACATAGAGTACATTAAACATGGCATAAAGATGCTCATAATGGCTTAGCAAGTCAATACTGTATACAAGGATGTCATCAAAATATACCACGACATACTTCTCGATTAGGTTTCTTAATACATAGTTCATCAATCTCATGAAGGTGCTAAGGGCATTTGATAAGCCAAAAGGCACAACCATTTACTCGTAAAGAACATGTTGAGTTTTGAATGCAATTTTGTGCTTGTCTCCTAGCCTTATCTAGATTTGATGGTAGCCAGACTTTAGATTAATTTTACTAAAGACCCTAGCTTCATATAATTCATCCAACTTAGGGATATGATATTGATACTTAATCATAATCTTGTTTATAGCTCTGCTGTCTATAGACATACATCGGATACCATCCTTTTTCGGCACAAAGAGTACCGATACAACATAGGGGCTAAGACTCTCCCTTACATATCCTTTTTCTAGTAGTTCATTGACTTATTTCTAGAGCTCAATAGCTTGCTCGAGGTTCATCTGATAGGTTTGCTTATTCAATAGGGAAACACTAGATATTAAGTCAATGAAGTGTTCAATACCTCAGAAAGGGGGTAATCCTTTAAGCAATTGCTTGGGAAACAAGTTGGTATATTCATCTAATAGCTCCTTAACCTCTACGGCTAGCTCAATCTGCTCATTCAATTCTAATAGTTGTCTAATCAACATATAGGTCGGCATGTCTACCTTAATAGCTTCTCAAAGCTCGACTTTACTTAGAATCAAGGTCTTCTTAGATCCTTGAGCAAGTTTAACTTACAACTTACTAACTTGACTCGGCATCATAAGGTTCAAGGCAATCTTTCTACGATCTCTTTCAAACACATAAGTGTTCCTAAATCCATCATGCATAACTTTCCTGTCAAAAAGCAAGGTTTGCCTAGCAACACATGAGATACATACGTAGGTAGCACATTACAAAGAATTTCATTAGAATAGTTTCCAATTAAGATCAACAGCAATACTTACCAAGTGACATGTAGTAGTCCTTTCTCGTTCAGTTAGTGTAATTTATATGGCTTCGGATGTGAGATAGTCAACAACTTGAGCTTCTTAACTAGGTCAGTAGATGTTACATTAGTGCAAATTCCATTGTCTACTATGAGTGCACAAACCTATTCATTCACCTTGCATGTGATGTGGAACAAATTCTCTTTCTACTTCTCCTTGGTAAATGGTTCTATACTCATCGCATGTCAAATAACTAGAGTTAGATTGTCTAGATCCTCAACAAACATATCTTCCTTAACCAGTTTGGCATTAATCTCAATACTTTCCTCCACTTCATTTTCATCCTTGGTTTCTCATCTGTGCTGTCTACTTCAATCTTCAAGATGTTTCCCTTGATTATCATAGTACTTCAATTTAGATACTAAGCAACCATGTGCCTAAACCCTTGGCATTTAAAACATTTGATATGGCTCGTCTTCCTCCCGAATCCCTACCCCCTTTCATAACATCAGTTGGTCGACCCTTCTATTCAACTCTAACATCCATTCTTTTACTTAGCTTGACTCTTTGCTAAGATTGGTAACTTTCTTGAGTAGATCAGTCTGATCGGATCGGTCGACTCATTGGAGGTCAGCTTGGCCTATTCCTCCTCCACCTCTTTACTCGCTGAGCAATTCTTATAACCTTATCTAATGTAGCAAAATGTTGAAGTTGTATGATATATTATATGTCATTTCTCAATCCAGTAAGAAACCTGGATATTGTTCGGGTTGATGGTTCATCCATTTCACATTAAATCATGAGTCTTTGGAACTTTCCAATATGCTCATCAATAGTTTGGCTCCCTTGCCTCAGCTCTTGAAGTCGAGCAAAGGTTTCCTACAAGTAAGTATCCAACATGAATCTATTTCTAAGTATCCTCTTCGTTTCAGGCTAAGTATTAACTTTCCTATATCCTTCTTATTGCCTTATAATTTGGAAGTTCTTCTACTACATTACGATATAACTTGAGAACTCTATAGCAGCAGTTCTCACTTTCTCGCGGTCTTCATACTAGTGATAATTAAAAACTCACTCCTCCTTCTCTCCCCAGTCTAAATAATCATCAACGCTTCCAGAACTATTAAAGCTCAGAATCTAAAGCTTCATATGGTCAATAGCTCGAAGCACTCGAGCTCACTCCTCTTCTTCATTATACTTTTCTTCTCCTTCCTCATCTAAATCACTTAAGTTAATCCTTCTCCTAACACGTCCTCCTACTCCTCCACCTCAATCTTATTAAGCTAGGTTCAATCTTATTAAGCTAGGTTCAATCTTATCAAGCTAGGTTCTATCTTCTCATAGGTCAAGCAACTTAGGAAGTATTCTACATAGGTTTGGCAAGTTGAAAGGCCAATACATGAAAAGCTCTAGTAAAATTGGTTGTAAGGTTAACCATCTCATCAATTCACTCATATGTACTTTTAGGGGTGTTCTACAGTTGTTTTCCATGGTAGACAACACCATTATTGTCATCTCCAATACTAGTATTGACACTAGAATCCATCATTCCCCTCAATAAAACATAGTAACAAACTAAAAAATCTAAGAAACAATAGACTTATTCATTTAAGCTAAACAATTCACACATAAATTCTTCTTCACATGAAAGTTCAACTATCTTGTAAACACAACAAATACTTTAAAGAACAACAAACCCAACTAAAACTTGCTCTGTTTTCATATGTTCAAAATAAGGTAAAACAGGCATACACCCATAGCAAACTACTACTCCTTCTACTTACTTGAACACTCTCAGCTAATCTCTACGCAATTACAATACACTATCTCAACAAACACTCATTTACAAGAATGCTCAAATACAACTTACCCAAACAAACCTGAGCTCTAATACCAAGATGATACGTCATGCCAAGAGCAAACAAGGGCAACAGTATCTGGATAAGTCCAAGATTATAGAAAGCTTAAAGTGAAGGGTTATGAAATGCAAAAACTAGAACAAGAGAATGAGACAAATAATCAAACTGCGAATGATTCCAAAGATATGACATACCAAGGAAACTCCACAAACTCTTGGCTCAACTTAATATGATGTACAAGTTAACCTAATGAATATACTTACTACCTAGCCTTGGTTAAGGGTCAGGATAAAAGTAAAGTAAGCAAGCAATAGAGAGCAATTGACATTGAAAGAGGAATGTATTCAATGTTTGATGTGTAAGATGATTGTGCAGCTACATATTACAGAGGGATATTTATACCCAAAACTTAGGGTAACCTACCTTAAATGGAAAGGAAAAACAGGAGTATTGCCTAAACTAGTAATTTACCAGGAATAATAAAAGGGTACAAATGAAAATTCAAATAAATTGATGATTCGTATAGAAGGGTCCTTTCATGTGGGACTAAACACATGGCATTCGGTTACTAGGGGTACTTCCGATACATATAGACAAGTAGTACAATCAAGATGTGGTTTGTCGAATAAAGGTGTCGAGCAAACTTGGCGGTCTTCCTGAAAAGATGTAAGTGTGAATGTGCTCTAGGGTTCTCGATGCCAATATTATTAAGCTACTGGTTGGCATGGTCACGGTTGAGCAGATGTATGAGGGGTCTGAGCTGTCAGGGGAACATATCTCATGTTAGCACATTATTACTGATAGATGAGAAGTTACTTGGCTTGACATATGGAGTTAGTTGGTAGTGAGGATCAGCTTGGCCTCAGCAAAAGTTGGCTAAAACAGGAAAATCTACTTTGTTAGTTCCATAAGACCTTGAGCTCAGGCTCAAGTTAAAGGTCCTATAATTGAATTCCTATCATAACTTACTGAATAACACTATACAACTCAACTCTCACTTGATATGACTCAGAAGTGAAAGTTAAGGTCCACTCACCACTGACCTCAAGCTACTAACAAGATTAGATAAGAGTATAAAGGATGTGCTCGGAGAAAAGTATCTCACAAGAACAATAGGAAGAATATTCATTAACAATATGATGATGATTTTATCCATTACAACTACAAAAGATAAGGGACTATTTATAATAGTTTCCTAGGGCAACAAGGAAAAGCTAAAATTAAATAAAAGGGTAATACAAATTAAGGAAACTTAGTTCGTTGCTAAAAGGGACAAGTGAGGTAATTAAGGTGAAGAGAATATAGTACGAAGTCAGAAAAAAGTGAAGATAAGTAGCGAATTGTCATTGTATCCTTACATTAAGTAAAGAAGTATTAAGGTCGAACTATGTAGAGGCAGCAATAGGCCAATAAAGGGAAGAAGCAGGGAGGTCAACTTTCAAGTTCTTGACATTTGATGGATCATCATTAAAGTGCCTGGTATATTGGCAAGGGATAGAGCAAATCAGAGTTCATTTGAGTTGGATATTCAAGGAGCTCACTGGGCCTTCTTGGTGTTGAAGCTTATTCATGCCGCACTGAGCAAATAATAACTTTCTTGCTAAACCTTGCAGGCCTCTAAAACAAGCTTAGGTAAGTGGTTTGAAGGTTAGCATTTTATCAGCTCCCTAAGGTGGTTAAAGATTTTCCCTCAATTCATGGCTGACTTCTTCTTCAAGAACATAGGGTATTAAATCAGAAACATTGAAGGTCGGTGACTCTCCATACCCATCTTACAATTCTAGTTTATAAGCATTGTCATTGATCCCTCGCGAAATCTTAAATGGACCATCCGACGTAAGCAAGAGTTTGTTCATCCTTTTCCTAAGAACCTTTCCTTGCTAAGGTGAATCGAAACTAAGTCTTCAGGATTGTAGATAATACTTCTTTGACCTCAGTTACCATGCTCTTTATGTTGAGCTCCAGTTCTAGCTAGCTATTCAAAAACCTTCTTATGCAACTTTTGAAATTTTTCGGCACATTGCAAACCTATTTGACTTTCTCCTTCAAAGGCTAGGTTGGCAATCTGAAAAGGTAATTTACCTATTAAACTGTAGGTTGAGCAATTGTAAGCAAACTTAATTATAGGTAAACACAAACCCTAATCATACAAATTCTTCCCAACTGCAACTCGTAGTAAGCTACCAACAATTTTATTCACCACCTTGGTCTAGCCGTCTATTTGTAGGTTGTAGGAAGCATTGAATAAGAGTTTAGTGCCAAGTTTCTTCCATAAGGTACACTAAAAGAACTAGTGAACTTTGTATCACGGTATGAGACTATACTTTTGGGGACTCCATGAAGCTGCATGATTTCCTGCAAAAAGAAGTTAAAAACAAATAAATCATCATCAATCTTATGATAAGGAGTTGAAGTGGCTCATTTTGTTGATCTAATCGACTACTATCATGATAGAATCATGTTTCTAAGCTATCCTAGGTAGTTTGAGTATGAAATCCATACTCAGAAATGTCTAGGGCCAATCGAGCATCAATAGTGGTGTATACTATCGATATGGTTTCTTCCTTCCCATGGCTCATTTGCATACCTCACAATGTTCCAAACCTTATGCACATCCTTCATCATCTATGGTCAATAAAAGTGCCATTTCAATAGCTCTAGAGTCCTTTTTTCTCCAAAATGACCAGTTAATCCCCTAGTATGGGCTTCTTGAATAAGTAATTCTCTAGCCTAGCTATTTGGCACACATATACATCTTCCATTCATTAGATGCCCTTGGTTCATATAAAACACATCCACAGCTCTTCCAAAATTGTGCTTGACCACTAGGGGTCCAAAGTGTAGATCAAGCTCGTACTGGTTAGATAGAGTACCAAATCCAAGAACTTTAGCTTGTAATGATGTAATAAAGACATGCCGACAAGAAAGGGCATTAGCTACAATGTTCTCACTTCCCTTCTTATACTTGATAACATAACAAAACGTTTCTGGAAACTCTACCCACTTAACATGATGTCAGGAGAGTTTTTGCTGGCCTTTGAGATGTTTGAGAGACTCATGGTTCGTGTAGATAATAAACTCTCTTAATAGTAGGTAATGCTACTAGTTCTAAAATACTTAAATAAGAGTAGAGAACTCTTTGTCACATGCTAAGTAATTCAAAGTGGCACCTTTGAGTTTATCACTGAGGTACACGGCTAGTTGATGCTCCTGCATGAAAACAGCATCAATACCAACTCTAGATGCATCACACTCTAGTTCAAAAACCTTGCTAAAGTCAAGTAATGCTAATATTGGGGTAAAAGTCAAATAGGATTTGATCTCTTCAAAATTGTTTTGAGCTCTTTTAGACCATTTGAATTCAAAGTTCTTCTTGGTCAGCTCGACTAATGGAATTGCTATGGAACCAAAGTTCCAAATGAATCTTTTGTAAAATGAAGCTAGACTATGAAAACTCCTCACTTCGACAGCATTGGTCGGCATCAACCAATTAAGAATAGTTCTCACCTTTTTGTCATCAACCCAAACACCTCCCTCAATATAACATATTAGAGGAGTACTACCTCGCTTTGGTAAAAGATACACTTCTTCAAGTTACCGAACAACTGCTCAGCATGGAAGATATCAAATATTGACCTCAAGTGCGTAATATGAGATACTAGGTCAGCACTATATACTAAGGTATCATCAAAGTAAAAAATTATACATTTACCAATCAAAGGTCTCAAAACATGGTTCATCAATTGCATGAAGATGCTTAGGTCATTGGTGATTCCAAATGGCATTACCAACTATTCAAAAAGATCATCCATGTAATTCATCTAACATATCATCCAATCGTAGAATTGGATATCAGTACTTGACAGTGATTTTATTGATAGCTCAACTATCAATACACATTCTTCACGAGCTATCTTTCTTTGGCATTAGGACAGCTAGCACAACACAAGAGCTCATACTCATTTTAACATATCCACGTTCAATCAACTCATCCACTTGTCTTTTCAACTTAGCTACCTACTCGAGATTGAGCTTGTAGGCAGGCCAGATAAGCAAAGTAGCTCCGGGTTAGAGGTCAATGTAGTGCTCTATACCTTTTATAGGGGTAAATCTCTCAATAGCTTGGCTGGAAATAGGTTAGCATATTTTAAGAGCAAGGCCTACACCTTGGCTAGCATTATTCTATCCTCTTTTAGTTTAAGTATTCTCGTAATCCTTAGAAAATTGCACTTAGGAAATTACCAGGGACTTCCTCTATAAGGATTTGGAAATCTTCTCCTATGATTTCTAGACTTCATGAAGGCTCATTAGGCTCAATACAACCCTCTTCCCATCCTTCTGGAACATGTAAGTGTTCCTATGCCCGTCATAGAGTACCTAAAGATCAAATGGCCATAGTCGGCTTAACAATATGTGCAAAGCACACATAGGCAAAATATCACATAGTATCTCATCCTTATACTTTTTGCCAATGGAGATTAACACCTTCACTTGCTCCAAGACCTGAAGTCCACTTTTCTCATTTAACGAATGGATCTTATAAGGTTAAGGGTGAAGATAAGGTCTTCACCACCCCTTATGCTACCACGTTAGTACAATTTCCCCCATCAATAATCAAAGTGCATAAATTTCCACTCACTTGACATTGCTGCGGAAGAGATTTTCTTGCTATTCACTTTCTTTTGCAACATGGGTACTGAGGGCTCTCCGAAAAATAATGTTAAGGTATTGCCTACCCTATTTGGATCAAGGGGCGCTTTGACCATCTTGGTTAGTTACCTTATTAGGGCACGACCAAGTTTCCTCATTTTTAGGTCTTAGCCAGCTCAAGAGGGCTTTGACCTCTTTAACTGCCTTGGTTAGTCAGCTCATTAGGGTACAACCAAGTTTTCCTCATCTTTAGGTCTTAACCAGCTTAAAGGGCACTTTGATCGCCTTGGTTAGTCAGTTCATTAAGGCACGACCAAGTTTTCCTCATTTTTAGGTCTTAGCTAGCTCAAAGGGCGCTTTGACCGCCTTGATTAGTCAGCTCATTAGGGTACGACCAAGTTTCTTCACTCTTTAGGTGTTAACCAGCTCAAAGGGTGCTTTCACCACCTTAGTTAGTCGGTTCATTAGGGTACGACCAAGTTTTCCTCATCTTTAGGTCTTAACAAGCTTAAAGGGCACTTTGACCGCCTTGGTTAGTCAGTTCATTAGGGCACGACCAAGTTTTCCTCATTTTTAGGTCTTAGCCAGCTTAAAGGGCGCTTTGACCACCTTGATTAGTCAGCTCACTAGGGTACGACCAAGTTTCTTCACTCTTTAGGTGTTAACCAGCTCAAAGGGTGCTTTCACCACCTTAGTTAGTCAGTTCATTAGGGTACGACCAAGTTTTCCTCATCTTTAGGTCTTAAGCAGCTCAAAGGCGCTTTGACCACCTTAGTTAGTTAGCTCATTAAGGCATGACCAAGTTTCCTCATTTTTAGGTCTTAGCCAGCTCAAAGGGCGCCTTGACCGCCTTGGTTAGTCAACTCATTAGGGCACGACCAAGTTTCTTCATTCTTTAGGTCTTAGCCAGCTCAAAGGGTACCTTGACCGCCTTGGTTAGTCAACTCATTAGGGCACGACCAAGTTTCTTCATTCTTTAGGTCTTAGCTAGCTCAAAGGGTGCTTTGACCGCCTTAGTTCGTCAACTCATTAGGGCACGATCAAGTTTTCCTCATCTTTAGGTCTTAGCCAGCTCAAAGGGCACTTTGACTGCCTTGGTTAGTTAGCTCATTAAGGCATGACCAAGTTTTCCTCATGTTTAGGTCTTAACCAGCTCAAAGGGAGCTTTGACCACCTTGGTTAGTCAATTCATTAGAGCACAACCAAGTTTTCCTCATGTTTAGATCTTAGCCAGCTTAAAGAGCACTTTGACCGCCTTGGTTAGTCAGCTCATTAAGGCACAACCAAGTTTCCTCATGTTTAGGTCTTAGCTAGCTCAAAAGGCACTTTAACCGCCTTGGTTAGTCAGCTCATTAAGGCACAACCAAGTTTTCCTCATTTTTAGGTCTTAACCAGCTCAAAGGGCGCCTTGACCGCCTTGGTTAGTCAGCTCATTAGGGCACGACCAAGTTTTCCTCATTTTTAGGTTTTAGCTAACTCAAAGGGCGCTTTAACCACCTTAGTTAATCAGCTCATTAGGGCAAGATCAAGTTTCCTCATTTTTAGGTCTTAGCTAGCTCAAAGGGCACTTTGACTGCCTTAGTTAGTTAGCTCATTAGGACACAACCAAATTTCTTCATTCTTTAGGTTTTAGCCAACTCAATGAGCGCTTTAACCACTGTTACGCCTCAAAGCGGTAGAGTCATAACAACCCTACCATGTAAACCATTCTAAGATAGAAGTTGGCCTTACAACTGCTATCTTAGACATGATCTACACAAGGCGTCCACAACTAACCCGCTTTGAAGTAAACAGTTTGTAATTTAAATAAATCATTTACCTAAGAAAGTGAAAATATATATATATACACTATAATTCAATTATTACATTATTCAAAAATGAAAAAAAATTCTAAAATAAAAGCTTAGACCTTAAGAATATATATTTGTTCTTCAAATATTTTTCCTCACTCCTCAGGATACAGCAGTTGCTAGTTTTAGAGTAATTGTATGCTGCTTCTTAGCCAACACCTGCACGACGTCTATAGGGATGTGAGCAACCACAGCTCAATAGATTAAGATAGAGGACTTAAAACTATACTATAAACACAACAAGGTTATCAATTAACTTATTAGGTGCAATACATATTCAAGCAAATGCTATCACACGACGTTGTCTAGCCTATCGTAAGATTAGAGAAATTTTGCCCGCTCTAATCCAGGTTGAAGAGCTGCCATTAATGCAATAGCTCACTACCAAACCCAGGCTTGTGCAATAGAGACCTCGCTCCTCCCTCGATTACCTTCGAATCATTGACTTCACCCTCGCCGCAACCTCCTCTCCTGTCACTTAGTTCGACTAAGGATGAAGAAGGGACCATTATGCAATCCTATGCAATCCTACGCTATCCCTTTTGAAGGATTCGGTATTTGGCTAGAGAATCCTAAGTTCCCCTAATAGGTTGCCATGTAGATCCGATTATGATTATAGGTCATATATTTGATTAGGTCCAGTTTAAAATGATCAATCATTTTATACAAATCATATAATACAAGCCAGAACAACAGACAGAATCATAGCATCACTCATAATCAAGCACATGCACACAACCAACTATTTAACAAGCACAACTAAACATAATCTCAAGTCTCCAAAATACAGCAACGTATTAATCTCAACTTACCTAGACTCCTCGTTCACTCACTCACTCGAGGTCCAACTTGCTCAAGCCATCGCCGATCATCCCTATAACATAAACGTGGTTTCAGTTTTTCTTATAACTATTATAGGTTCGTTTTATCCTATAACACTTATTGTGATCTTTTGTTTAAAGTTTAATATATCCAATTATCTAGGTTCTCAAATCTTTTATAATTACTCTAGGTTTAGGGTTAGGTTCAGGTTCAATTTCCGTATCGATTTCTAAATTAGGTTCTAGTTCGATTTTCTAAGTACTGTTTTATACCGAACCCTAAAAATTCGTTTCAACTCATAATGTGAAATTAATCACATCACTTCCCGATATCCTAAATACCATCACTACCCCTAGTCAGTATTTTATTCCACCCAGTACACTTAAATCTGTATTAGTGTATCGAATTTACTCTTGATGTAAGAAATTTTTACATTTTTCATATAATTACATAAATTTAAGTTTTATATCAAATTTATAATATATTTTTATTATTATCATAATATCAATTTTTATTCTAATATCTTCTATTTATTATATTTCTAATAATTGTGTATTATGTACTATTACTCATTATGTATATAATACACATCAAATATTTTTATCACTCTAATTACCATCTCCCAATATCAATTATCATTTCAAAATATCCAAATTCATCCTAAATCAGATTTTACATCTAGTTACCCTAATTTACAAAATTAACTTAAAATTTACTATTTTTCCCTATTACTTATTTACTACATAATTAACCTAATAATTACATATAACACCTTAAATGCTATAAGTATCATACTTCATCAAATTTCAACATCCTAAAACATATAATTATTCACTAAATCAGTAATTAACCATTTAATTACTTAATTAACCCTAAATTACCCATTTTATGCCTCATTTTAAGGCCTAAAAATTATCTAAAATTTTCGAAAATTAATTTTTTAAAACAGGCTTCATAGTACTATTCTATATCACTTAAGCATTCTACAAAAAAAATTTTGAGCTCTAAAATACACTCCTAAGCCTATTTATTTCTAATCTTAATCATGCTCGATTTTGCTTAATTTCTTAAGGACCATATATCACGGGACATATTTTCATCAAAATAATATTTTTCCTAAAAACTACATACAAAAATATTTCAGAATAACAAGTTTCATAATTTTCTAAGAATATTTATTATTTTTACAAAATTACACAAAATCAGGCTAAAAATCGAACTCACCGTTATGGGTAGCTCCGGCCACCGCTAGCCACCGTGGCCTTATCGGCCGGTCTAGACGCTGCCACCACCATGTGGTGGTGGTGGCCGTCCACTCCCAGCTACTCATCTGATGTTGGTTCCCCTTTATGGCCCTAAATGCACAGTTTTTCTGATTATTTTTTCTAACCCTAATTTTTCTCTCAATTTCGCCTCTCCCTATTTTTCTCACTCTTCAAACTGACCAAATGAGCTTCTGGATTTTTCTTACTATTTATAGAGCTTTAGGAAAATTATTGTGCATTAATTTGATTAAGCAATTACCTTATCTTCTTTCAATTTGACTTTTGTGTTCTAATTTAATTGGCTAATTTTTTTGTTATTTTCCCCAGCTGCCACGACCTATATCTGGATTATTCCTTATTTTTCATGATTTTTCTTTATTTTCCTTAATTAATTATGATTTTTCTTTATTTATTTAGTATTATTTTAACACATTACTCATATTTTAAGTAATTACGCGTATTTCTACATATATGTAAATTCATATATAGTACAAATAAATATTCCTAAATATTATTTAGGTTATTTTATGATTTTTAGTATACATATAATTTATCTTTAGCAATTGGTCAATTATCGAAATATATTTTACGCATTTTCGATAAATAACGAATTATATACTTAAAATTTGGGATTTTTATATTCTTTTATTTTATCGCTTATTTTTTTAAATTCAAACTTACGAGATCATTTTACTAATATTTCTAACTTTACTTATAATTTAGGCTCGATCAGATTTTTAAACCAATCGAAAACCTAAGTGACTGGTTGTGAAACTTACAATCTCCTTGGTTAGTCAGTTCATTAGGGCATGATCAAGTTTCCTCATATTTAGGTCTTAGCCAGCTTAAAGGGCACTTTAATCGCCTTAGTTAGTCAGCTTATTAGGATACGATCAAGTTTCTTCGTTTTAGGTCTTAGCTAGTTTAAAGAGCGCTTTAACCGCCTTGGTTAGTCAGCCCATAGGGGGCAAGACCAAGTTCTCATTATTCCTTTTAGGGATTTTTGCCAACCCACAAGAGCGCTACCCTCGCTATTCTTTGTTTCAAACTAATCGTCGTCAAGTGTTTTAACATTCCTTAGGATAGAGTCATCTCGAGGCAAAATGGCAAAGTTTTACTTAAACTTCACCCACACTTCGTTGATCATATGCAGCAGCTGCTATCCATCCCCATTGACCAAGCGTTCACAGCACTATCCACTTTCATTCGATCCCTTCTCCCATCAACAATCATATAGTACAGTAGAACGCACACCTGCAACTGACGACCCACTCTCCGACGAATTGCAGCTGCACAACCTGAGAATCATACACGAGCACGCCGCGATCCACTTTCCACGTCCACACGTCTCTACACTGTACACGTCCGCACGTCTCTGCACTGTCCACGCACATACGAGCATATGGCCAACGACACAACAAGCTACTACCCCACTTTCATTACTGTCCAAACTTCAGCACTTCATTGAACACTCATACACATGCACGCCCACTGCTTCAATAACCGCACAATAGTCAAATCAAGGTTACCTTCCAAATCTTCATACTCAACGGCGCACGTTAGACTCTTCCCCAGTGATCGCCATGCACGCTTGGATCACATTCTGATTAGCGACAACCAAACTCCACCGACGACACCGATCAGCACATTCTGTCAGCCAGTAGATGAACAATGACAACCACAGCCCCTAACCAACTAATCCGAACAGTAACTCGCGAATCAGCTGCTAGCAGCAAGTCATCGAAGTTCCGCAACCTACACATACATGGATAGTAGCAGTCATGACTGCGACCAAGCCAGACTTGTCGAACAGCGCACTGAACAGTACAGCAGCACCAAGTCTGATCAGTATTCACGAGCACTACAGCCGGCAACACATTTACACTGTTGCCATTCATCGCCCCTTTTAGTGCTGTCACGAACTCACACAACTAAAGCACGTGCACTTCACCTCACGAATCTATACGCTGTTCAACCAAGCAACCACGACGACTTACCGAACACTCCAAGTGACACCACACACAACTCCATACTGCAGACCATTCACTCTTTACGTCCTCATCCTTTTTCATTCACTACTGTCTAGAACAACGACAGCAACACGGACAATAGTAGCAGCTCACGTATGGCTTCCTAACAACAGCTGTCCACACTGCTGTCTCCACTGGCCGAATTTCATCGAGCATTGCTGCTCACTCCTCGTCACAGTTGATTGCTGTCCACATGCGAGTACATATGCCACTGTTGACCCCTTCGCCAAAGCACCAACGTCCAAATCATTGTGTAGTGGACACCAAATTTAGGTTCTGTTCTTTTCTAGTTTAGGAGATTTGTTTTATTATATTATATTATTATTATTATTTTATTAGATCCTTAGTAATTTAACATAGTACATTTAGGAGATTCTTTTGGCATTAGTTTTTATTATATAGATTAAGTATATTATATTTATTTATATAGGTAGTTATTTAATGCATAAATAATATATGTTGACTTAGGAGATTTGTTTAGCATTAAGGCTTTTTTTTTTCTTTAAGGATTTTTCATTTAGAGAAAATTAATTTTTAGAAATAAAGATTAATAAAATTATTTAGGACGTTTTAGAGAGTTTATTTTAACACTCAAAAGTTAGGACTCTATAGATTTTTTTTTTTTTGAATAAATTAAATCGGTTAAACATGTAAATCTAGTTGGTTTTCAAAATTAAAATCAATCAATACACTAAGCTTTTTAAAAAGAACTACGATCGTTTGATCCCGGCTAGTGGGTATGTAGACACCTTCGGGGCGATGATAAAATATGTAGAAACTTAGGTTCTTTTTTTTTCTTTTGATTTTATTTATTTATTTTATTAAATATTATAATTAGAAGAATAATCCTAATTTCAGTAAATAAATAGTGGTACCCGTTAGGGTTTAATAAGTTAGCCCCCGAACTTGAAACCCTCTGGTTTTTCATTTAAATTAAAATCAAAGATTGATAACCAAATCGTAATCAATCCACCTAATTGATTACGATTTCTTTTCTTTTCTTTTCTTTTCCTAACTTCGATAGGGTGGCGACTCCAAAAATTATTTTCAATAAAAAACCAGAATTTTTTCATTTCTTTAGTCAATGATTAATATCAAATGGGTTAGGGTTTACTATTAATTGGAAATTGGGAAACCAATTTTATAAAAGAAATAAAAAAATCAAGCTCAACAAGTTTCAACATTATTTGTCCATCTTCTATACATGTTAAATTTTATATTATTAAGAATTTTTTATGAAAAAATAACTGAAGTTCTTTATTTTTATCATGTATTTCATGTTTTGAATAATTATTATGAGTATATCCATATATTTCTAAAGCCATTTTATATAAGTTGTAGAAACTTATGTTTTTACATTTTGATTCTACTGACTCGCTGACTTTCTAGCAATCCTAGGTAAAATTATAGGTTTGACAATCTCGCTTCACCCATAATCTCTTATCTATCTATCATGTAATAATTAATAATTTGTTAGCAATTGGATGATCAATTAATGTACATGTGTATTAATAAATACAATAACAAAAGAAATGCAAGTCATTTTCACATCAATTTCAAAACTTCAACATTTGGACATTCATAAGCATCTAAATTTTAACAACTTTGTTTGTGACACTTGTCATCAAGCGAAAGCTCGCAAATTTCCTTTTAAAAGAAGTGTTTGTAGATCAAATTTACTTTTCATGCTATACATATTGATGTTTAGGGTCCATTTTCAATTCCATATTTATATGGTGCTCGATATTTCTTTACTTTACTTGATAATTACAAATGTTGTACCTAAACCCTATTACTTAAAGGTGATGGCTTGCAGTTGTTTTACTGCTGCAATACTTCTCATAACGACAAATTTGACCCAAGCAGTACTAAATGTATTTTCTTAGGTTATGCAAATGGTAAAAAATAAGGCCTATGGTACACATTCTCACAAGATTCTTATTAGTAAAGATGTTATTTATGAACATATCTTTCCTTTTAAACTCAATTCCCCTTCTTGTTCTCATCCTTCTTTATTCTAAATAAAACCACTCCTTCTTTGTTATTTGATTCTTCATACTTTGCTAATCAAAGAACTTCTTCTTCTTCTCATGACCAATGCTCTACTTTGTTTGATCTTCCTTTAAATGTTTCTCCTTTTGTTGAAACCAATTCTATTCTTGTACACTTTAGTAATCCTCTGAATGTTTCTAATGGTATTGATTCTCATTTGTCTAGTAATGATATTAGTAGATCAACTAGAAAAAAGAAACAACCTACTTCACTTAATGACCATGTGCATTCCTTGCATAATACTTTAGTCAGTGACAATAGTATAGCTATGTTTACCTAAACACACTAATTCTTCTTCCACTCCTTATCCGTTATTTTCACCTAATACTTTTCATTCATATCCTCTAAATATGTTGCATCCTTAGTAGGGGTAAGCGCAGTAATTCGCGCAACGTTTCCCCTCAACAAAATTGAATATAAAATTAATAGTTCTTTTTTTAAAAAAAAAATTGAACCTAACCATACCATTTGGCTCATAAATTTTTTGAACCTTAAAAAAAATGATTCAATGTAATTCGGTTCACGATTCAAACCATTTTTTTTTTAAAATAGGCTTGTCACTTCAATAAAGTTCAAGTTTCACCTTAAAATTGAAGCAGCAAAAGCGTCATTTATTCATTAACTACAATAAATAATAGGTTTACAATATATATTCTATTAGAAATCAAGATATTGAATCTATGCAAATCCGTTTACTATTAAAAACTCAGGGAAGCTAGATGCTTTCTAAAGCCTTATGTTCTGCTTTGTAGAGAAAAGAACCTTCAACAATTGGACTTCTCAAAACATTTTGCGAACTCAATGTTACAACACTAAAAGGGTCTTAAAGTATCCCAATTATGTTAATTCAATGAAATTGAAAGATACACTTATTTCTCTATATATAAACAGTCTTACTGGGTTTAAACCAAAACATGAAAAAAAACGAAGAAAAAATTATCAACTTTCGAATGTTAAATATTTGAAAACACAAATAAAGTTTTTAATACTTATCCATTTTGCTTTCATCTAAACTATTCTAGCTCGTTCTTGGTTTTCCCAAACCATTTCAACTTGTTTTTGGTTTTCTATGCATTTCAAGAAGTAACCTAGGAAAAAAAAAAGAATAATAATATAAACAATTAGTATTACTATGCTGTTGTTACTCTAGAGATAAAGGTAACTAAGGAGGAGTAAGCTATCCATGACTATCCACATTGTACAAAGATGTTAAGTTGGCAGTCAACACTTAATAGTGGGAAGAGTGGCTAAGTGAGAGAAAGTGAGCAAATGAGAGACCGAAAGTAAGAGTGAAAGAGAGAGTAGTCGCTGGTTGATGGTAATGGTTGATGGGTGAAGAAAGAGCAAGATCTAAGAGGGCGATTGAGTGAGAATTGATATTTGAGAGCAATAGCTGTAGCCTATAGCATAGTAAGAGGAAGATAAAGGAAAGTGTGAGAGTGGACATCATAGAGCAATCACTAGTCTTCGCTAGGGTTATTCTTCTTTTTGCTCATTTTTGCTTCTTTCTTTTTAATATAATAATTGGTTCGGTAAAGTTTGAACTTATGGATTTAACTTGGTTTCTCAAACCAAACCACAAACCAATTGGAGTACACCAAATTGAACTGCAAACCACACCTAACCTATTTTACGGTATGGTTAGATTCGGTTCGCAATTCGCTCTATGGTTTACAGATTTTTTGGCCATCCTAATCCTTAGCACATTTTGACAACACAAGATCCTTTTAGTAATTCATAAGCACCAAGATTAGGTTTTGGCAATGAAGAAAAAGCTCGGAGCTCTTGAATTGAATGATGCATGGAAATAACTAAGTTTCCAATTGGTAAGAAGGCCATTAGGTCTAAATGAGTCCCTAAGATTAAATACAGATTAATGGGAGTGTATAAGTTATAAAGCCAAATTAGTAGCCAAGGGTTATACCAAAGTGAAGGGAGTTGATTACCATGATACTTTTTCACTAATTGCTAAACTTGGTACAATGAGGATTCTAATTGCTATGTCTACTACGTATCATTGGCTCTAACACCAAATTGATATTAATAATACCTTCTTACATGGGTTTTTAGATGAGGAAATCTATATGACACCCCTATAAGGATACATTAAAGCTGGTCCTAATCACGCTTGTAGGCTTAAGAGATCTCTTTATAATCTCAAGTAAGCTTGTAGGCAATGGTATATTAAGATTTCCAAATTCCTTCTTAGTAAAGGTTCCATTCAATTCATGAATGATTATTCTTTGTTTACATACTTTGAATCTAGTGATTTTATGGTGATTCCTTTGTTTATTGATGATAAGCTCATAACTTGGAATCATGAAGGTACTATTACTATTTTGAAACATGATTTGGATGTTGCTTTTATCATTAAGGATCTTGATTATGCATGGTTTGCTCTTGGTATTGAAATATGAATAACTTCAGCTGGTACTATGATGCATCAAAGGAAGTTTATCTTGGACATTTTGCTAAATGTTGGTGTAACTAGTTATATGCCTACCTTGCTATCCTTACTAATGGGAGCTACTCTTTCGAGAGATAATGGTATTATTCTTGATAATCCTCTTCTTTTTAGGAGCATTATAAACATGTTTTTGTATCTTTTCATTAGTAAACCAAACGTGTCTTTTGTTGTCCATAAACTTAATCAATACTTATCTCAACCTCATGTGCGTCACTTGAAAGCTGCATTTCACCTTCTTAAATATCTCAAGGGAACTCTAAATCTTAGACTAGCTTTTTAGTAAATAATGATCTTTCCTTACTAAATTTTCTAATGCGGATTATTCTTCATCATTATACGATTGAAAGTCTTTTATGGGATATTGCTTGTCCTTAGGAAATTCCTTAATTTCTTGGTAACATAACAAGCATAATACGAATAATAGAAGCTAAATATCATATTCTAACGGTTGCTATTAAGGAAGTTCTCTAGGTTTCTTTCATTCTTTATAACCTCTATATTCCTTATTTGTTACCTATCAATCTGTTTTGTAATAAAAAATCAACTCAATTAATTGCCTCCAATCCTTGTTTGCATGGAAGGATAAAACATATTCACAATGACATTGACATTAACTTTGTTCATAATCATATCCTTATGGTTTTCTTAAGTCCAACATGTATCTTCTCAAGCATAAGATGACTTACATTTCTTCTATTGTTGTATTTATTGATACACATGTATATTAATTATATATCCATTGGCGTTGCTTAGTCATTTTTTATTTTAGTTCGTTAGAGATATTTTAGTCTTTGTATAAAAATTGTAAAGTTCTTTAGTTGTTACTATTATATTGAATGACAATTTTACAATTTACTTCACTTGCTTTGTGAACCTACTCTATTCTTTTTTTAGGGAAATCACTAAGGTAGGTCGAAACAGGTTCTACGAAACCTAACCCGACCCAATATTCTATAGGCATTCCTAAGACCCTATAAGGCACCCTATAGAGTTCTTCTCCTGTTTCCAAAACCTGCTTCTGTAAAGTTTTGATAGAACCCGTTTAAGACCTAATCTAACCTTTTAATGCAAAATAATAATAATAAAATTGATTTGCGAGTACACATAAAAATAAATCAAATGGCATATAGTTTATTTAAAATAATAATTTCATTTATTTATTTTTAATATCATTAAATAATTCTTTTACATATTATTACAATCATATAAAGAAAAATTACAACAATATGAAACACCACCTAACATCTTCCTCTTTAATAAATCAAATTCACAAACAAAAGATTTATTTCCAAGTCTCTTTTTTTAAAAGCCAACATAAACTATAAAGAAAGCTCTCTTTCATCCCTTTCTTTCTAATTATTTAACTTTTAGATTAGATACTTGTCTGCTTAGCCTATAAATAATGTAGTAAAAATATATTATTCAAATCATATATCTATATATTATTATTTTTAATCGGGTTCGAGTTTTTTGTTAAGTTTTTTTCTAAATTCTAAAATCAGACCTGGAGTCTTATAGAGTTTGAGAACCACTTCCAAAACCCATCCTAAATCCTTATAGGATTTTTAACGAATCGAAAGGATGGAAAACCCTTATTCTTTCTTCTTGATTCACACATCAAATTGATTCTTTTCACAATAAGCGCATATGGTATGAATGGGGATGGTAAGTGGCTTAAACACCTAGACCGAACTTGCGTAAGTTAATGCCTAAGTAGCACAAACATGGGCACGAGAAAAAATCCAGAAGCATGAGCATGCGATGCCCAAGCATGGTAGGCACGATTATTAATTGGGTCGTTCAAGCATGAGTACGCAAGCACGCGGATAGTACATATGAGCCTTTATTTATTATAAATAATGTAAATTCTTAAATAAATATGTTACTTTCTAAAATAATAGGATATTTCAATAAATAAATTATTTAATAATAATAAATTAGCTAACAAATAAATAATTATTTACTAAATAATAAATTGTTCAATGAATAGTAAAATATTTAATAAATAATAAATTATTCAATGAAAAATAAAGTATTTAATAAATTATTAATGCATTTATTAAACAATAGGTTGTTTTAATGAATAAATAATTTAAATAATAATAAATTGTTATATGAAAAATAAATTATTTAATTATTAATAATTTTTTAAATAAATAATAAATTGTTCAATGAATAATAAAATATTTAATAAATAATAAATTATTCAATGAATAATAAAATATTTAATAAATTATTCAATCAAAAATAAAATTATTTAATAAATAGTTAATTATTCAAGAAATAGTAAATTATTTAATAAATAATAAACTATTTAATAAATGTACAATAATTTTTTTCATATATTATGTAAATTGTTGAATAAATAAATTATTAACAAATTACTTACTTAGCAAATGTAAACATGTAATATAATTTAATCAATTGTTTCTTTTTTTTTTAAATTATTCACCATGATGTATTCAAATGTTATTTCTTAACTGAATAATTAACTTTTCATATTTCATTTTTTAATATATTAAAAGGTTTGATATGAATAATTTTTTTCCCTAAAATTATCCATTTGCAAGGAAAGTAAATTGGCGAAAGTCATCATATGACGTTATTATTAACAAAATTTCATGGTACAAGTGAAATTATGGTCTAATTCATTGGAATTTATGAAAGGAAAAAAAAAAGGAAAAGAAGTTTCCAAAAATCCTACAAAAAGGTAAGTCAATTGCAATTGTCTACACTATCATCACCACCATCCTTAAATCCATCCTCACCCAAGACAATGACCAATGCTTCAACTAAACTGTTTGACCTTCTGTCATGGTCACTACTAGGAAACCATGTATATGGATGATCTCCTTGATTTATCATGTCTACGCATTTGCTTAATCTTTTAAGCACATGCAAGCTTCAACAGTTTCCAGATGCATCGAAAGGCATTAGGGATTAAGGAGTCACCCACCTAAATTGAAAGTTGACTCAAAAGGGACCATTGAAGTCGGAAGTACTAAAACATCACAAATTACTAGGGAAAAGATCAACATCTTATCTGCCTTATTAGACCACCAAGAGAGAACATCATAATCTTCCTTTTCTATTTCCACCCATCGTTGTACCTCATAAACTAGCAGCTCTCCGAATTCACTGCCAGTATCAAAGGTGCTCCCTAGATCTCTACTGCTTCTTACAATTTGTTTGTTTTTCTTACCGGGTACATAACTGTTGGGCTGCACTGGTTGGGGTAAATTATACAACCTTTGCTTATAGAAGGCATATAAAGTTCTAAGCATGGTTTGTACTTTTGAATCGAGCATAGCTACATGATACCTAGCATTCTAAACCCCAACACTTTAATAGAACTCTTCAAGGAGACTATAGGTAGTAGAAAATTTATACCTTAGATCTAACGTAGTAGCTATGTTGAAGAAATAAGGAAATGGTACAAAATAATCCTTAAGTTTCTGAACTATACCTCAAATAATAGAGCGTAGGACAAGAACACTTCATTATTGTTGCAACACGTCTAAAATGCCGATCAAGTTGAGGAGAACAAGATTGCTTGTCGGGTAGTATGAGCCGGCCAGTTTTTTTGTCACTGTCAAGAAGGCCTTTAAGAGTACCTTCATCCTCTTGCATAACTTCCAATCCTGTTCTATCATTAGACCTAAGGTGATATCAGGATTGGTAATTATCATATAGTTATAAAATGTCGACAAACTGACCCTCATCTCGTATGAATGTAAAAGCATCTTGTAAGTCAAATTCCACCTCATTATACAGTCCAAAGGTGGAATTCACTAATCCTCGTTGTCCCCATTGGCTATGCAGATCTACAAAAACTCTATGAGCTTTCTCTTAGAGGCACACATGGTATTTATTGCACATCAGATCCATAATAAGTGAGGGTTTAAACCACAACCCTCAAGATTGGCATTTACTACCAAGTTAAACACATGGTAGTCACACCGAACATAGAAGAAGTTGCTTTCGCACATTAGATTGAACATGCCCTTCAAGTGTTGGATTGAAGCTGTATTATTGGAGGCATCGTCAAAACTGATACTAAAAACTCTTTGGATGTTATATGATTGGGCAGTATCGATGATGTTGTTGGTGATCACTTGCCCTATATGAGAATCTAGGGAAAAAAAAGAATGCTATTATCCTCTTTTAGACTAGCCATTCGCCGTCAATCTAGTGTACAGTAATGTACATGTAACTGTCGTTGATGGCGGTAACTAATGACTTATAAATATCAAACGTAAAGGGGGTGCTATAGAAGGGCATAGTAGAACCATAGCGGTCATACATTTAAAGAGGGTTAGAAAAATGCAATTTAAGATTATCAAGACAAGCGAGTGTATTACATACCTGCTTGGAAGGATCAACAGCTCTTCCCTTAAAGCCTATCGCATTTTGTTATAAATTGTGACTATATCTTTTTTTAAGGTTGTCGAACCTGATTTTTCGGTTTTCTATTTATTTAAAATTAATTTCCCATTTCTTGATTAATACTAAACCCTAATCCATTTAATATTAATCATCGACTAAAGAAATTAGGAAATTCCGGTTTTGTTTTTAGGAAAATTTTTGGAGTCACCACCTAACCGAAGTTGGGAAAAGAAAAAGAAACCATAATCAATTGGGTGGATTGATCACGATTTGGCTGCCAGTCTTTGATTTCAATTTTAAATGAAGAACCAGAGAGTTCCAAGTTTGGGGACTAACCTATTAAACCCTTAATAGGTACCACTATCTTTTTACCGAAATTAGAATTATTTTTCTAATTATAATATTAAATAAATAAATAAATAAAATCAAAAGAAAAAAAAAGAACCTAAGTTTCTACATATTTTATCGTCGCCCTGAAGGTGCTTATGTACCCGCTAGCAGGGATCAGACAATCGTAGTTCTTTCATAAAATCTTAGTGTAATGATTGATTTTAATTTTTGAAAACCGACCGAGTTTATGTCTTAATTGATTCGGTTCATTTAAACAAAATATAAAGGAGTCCTAACTCATAAATGATCACAAGACTCTCTAAGACATTATAACTTTTTTTTAATATTTCCTTTTGTTAATTTTTATTTCTAAAAATAATTTTCTATGTAAGGATTTCTAAAAAGAACCTAATTCTAAAAAAAAAAAAAAAGAAAAATCCTAGGCTAACATATAGACATGTATATATATATATATATATTTATATCTATATTACTACTATTAAACAACTATCCACTTAAATCAATATAACATATTTAACTTATATAATAAAAATAAAAACTAATGCTAAAAGAAATACACTAAACTAATATATACATACATATGCTATGTCTAATAAAATAATAATAATAACATAATATAAAAACTAAATAAATAAAAACTTTGAACAACCGAACCTGAACTTGCTCGGTTGAAGGACAGAAGCGTTGGACTGCTGCTAGCATTGAGGACTTGTTGTGTTAGCACTGATCGCTACAGTAGACGGTAGGGGCTTGACGTTGGATGTGAACTGTGGTGCTTGTCGTTGGTCAGAGCGTAGACTAGTCAACTGGAATTTGTTCGACTGCTCGTACTGTACGGCGTTGGAGACTGAAGGTAGACTGGATTGTACGCAGAGTGCAATGGACTCGTTGGCGGAGCGTGTTGCAGCAGTGGGCGTAAAGGATTGTGTAAACTTTGGGAGTTGGTCGGAGGTGGAGCGTATGTTGTGGTGATCGATGAAGTGTACGAGGATGAATAGGATTGCTGTGTGTTTGGGTTCGGACAGTATGTAGCGATGGTGGATTGTGCGTGCAACAATATGGCAGTATGGCCATGTGCTACTGTAGATGTGTGTGGACAGCGTGTAGCAAATTGTAGTTGCGTGTGGATTGCAGATCTGGTTCAACAACATGCAGTTGGACAAGTGAGGATCAATGCTGTTGTTCAGTGATTAGTGTGGTTCTGCAGTTAGCGGTGAATTTGTGTGCAGGATGGATGCTTCGCTGCTGCTATTCGGTGATCAGGAGTGTACGGGATGGACTCTTCGCGGCTGCTATTCGGTAATCAGTGCGAAGCGTACGCTGATCGGTATTAGGAGTGTACAGGATGGATTAGGGGCGTGTTGTGTGTATGTCTCTAAGCGTGTACTGTTTATAGGTTGCAGGCTGTGGGATGTTGAATGTATTGTTGGCGTGTTCGGAAATTAGGCTCCTATTTTTCTGTCTGTGTGTGTGTTTATATAGTCTAAACCATATCATACCTTATCATATCTAATTACATATGATTCGTTAATTAAATTAGACTCACATAAATTCAAATCTGATTTAACTAAATTCACATAATTTAAATAAATATGATCCATTTTTATCTCGCTTCTGCAGAGATAAAAAAATAAAGACATAGGTGCCTGCTGAGACTCGAACCCATGATCTCAAACTAAATCCACTCCAAACACTTCGATCCTTATTTGTTAGGCCGTTGGCCTATGCCTTAACATTCATTACAATTAAATTATATTTAAATTATCCGATTCCCTAAAATAAAAATTTTTAATTAAACTAAAACTAATTATTCCTAATATAAATTATTTCCTAAGAATCTATGAAATTTTTTATAATTTTTCCTTTTATTATTTTTTTTATTTTTATTATTATTATTATTATTTTAAATTTTTATTATTTTTTATCTTTTTGAATTAGGACCCTTTTTTGTAAAAATAAAGATTAAGACTATTGTGGGAGGGTTAAAAATTAGGTGTCTACAGCTACTCCTTTTTGTGGTGATGTTTGAGCAAAACTTTGCCACAAAGACAAAAGAAACACCGTTTTTGCTTCAGGACGACTCTATCCTAAGGAACGTTCAGTCACTTGACGAGGGCTAGAATATCGAAAGGTAGCATCTTTGTGAGTTGGCAAAGATCCTTAAAAAGAATAACAAGAACTTGGTCATGCCCTGATGAGCTGACTAACCAAGGTGGTTAAAGTGCCCCTTGAGCTGGCTAAGACTTGAAAACAAGGAAAACTTGGTAGTACTCTAATGAGCTGACCAACCAAGGCAGTCAAAGCACCCTTTGAGCTGGCTAAGACCTAAAAATGAAGAAACTTAGTCATACCTTAATGAGCTAACTAACCAAGGCAGTCAAAACGCCCTTTGAGCTGGCTATGACCTAAAGAGGAAGAAAACTTGATTGTTTCCTAATGAGCTGACTAACCAAGGCAGTCAAAGCGCCTTTTGAGCTGGCTAAGACCTAAAAATGAAGAAACTTGGTTGTGCCCTTAATGAGCTGACTAACCAAGGCGATCAAAGCGCCCTTTGAGCTGGCTATGACCTAAAGAGGAAGAAAACTTGGTCGTACCCTAATGAACTAACTAACCAAGGCGGTCAAAGAGCCCTTTAAGCTGGCTAAGACCTAAAACAAGGAAAACTTGATAGTGCCCTGATGAGCTAACTAACCAAGGTAGTTAAAGCGCCCTTTGAGCTGGCTAAGACCTGAAAATATGAAAGATTGGCAATGCCCTGATGAGCTGACTAACTAAGGCGGTCAAAGCGCCCTTTAAGCTGGCTAAGACCTGAAAATATGAAAAAAACTTGGTCGTACCCTAATAAGCTGACTAACCAAGGCAGTCAAAGCACCCTTTGAGCTGGTTAAGACCTAAAAATAAAGAAAACTTGGTCATACCCTAATGAACAGTCTAACCAAGGCAGTCAAAGCGCCCTTTGAGCTAACTAAGACCTAAAAATATGAAAAACTTGGTAGTGCCCTAATGAGCTAACTAACTAAGGCGGTTAAAGCGCCCTTTAAGCTGGTTAAGACTTGAAAATATGAAAGAAACTTGGTAGTACCCTGATGAGCTAACTAACTAAGGTGGTCAAACCGCCCTTTGAGCTGGCTAAGACCTAAAAATGAAGAAAACTTGGTCATGCTCTAATGAGCTGACTAACCAAAGCAGTCAAAGCGCCCTTTGAGCTGGCTAAGACCTAAAGTAAGGAAAACTTGGTCATGCCCTAATGAGCTGACTAACTAAGGTGGTCAAAGCGCCCTTTGAGCTGGCTAAGACCTAAAAATGAAGGAAAACTTGATCGTGCCCTGATGAGCTAACTAACCAACGCGGTCAAAGTGCCCTTTGAGCTAGCTAAGACCTAAAAGTAAAAAAAACTTGGTCGTGCCCTAATGAGTTGACTAACCAAAACGGTCAAAGCACCCTATGAGATGGGTAAGACCTAAAGATAAAGAAAACCTGGTCGTATCCTGATGAGCTGACTAACTAAGGCAGTCCAAGCGCCCTTTGAGCTGGCTAAAACCTAAAAATAAGGAAACTTAGTTGTACCCTAATGAGCTGACTAACTAAGGCGGTCAAAGCGCCCTTTGAGCTAGCTAAGACCAGAAAAATGAAGGAAACTTGGTCGTGCCCTAATGAGATGACTAACCAAGGCATTCAAAGCACCCTTTAAGTTGGCTAAGACTTAAAAATAAGGAAAAACTTGGTCATACCCTAATGAGTTGACTAACCAAGGAAGTCAAAGCACCCTTTGAGCTGGCTAAGACCTAAAAATGAGAAAAAACTTGATCATACCCTAATGAGCTGACTAACTAAAGCGGTAACCCTTTGAGTTAGCTAAGACCTAAAAATGAGGAAAAACTTGGTCATGTCCTAATGAGCTGACTAACCAAGGCGGTCAAAGTGCCCTTTAAGCTGGCTAAGACTTAAAGAACGAAGAAAACTTGGTCGTACCCTGATGAGCTAACTAACCAGGGTTGTTAAAGCGCCCTTTGAGCTGGCTAAGACAAAAAACAAAGAAAACTTGGTCGTACCCTGATGAGCTGACTAACCAAGGCGGTCAAAGCGCCCTTTGAGCTGGCTAAGACCAGAAAAATGAAGGAAACTTGGTGGTACCCTGATAAGCTGACTAACCAAGACGATCAAAGTGCCCTTTGAGCTGAATAAGACCTAAAAATGAGGAAAAAACTTTGTCGTACCCTAATGAACTGACTAACCAAGGCGGTCAAAGCGCCCTTTAAGCTAGCTAAGACCTAAAAATGAGGAAAAACTTGGTCATGCCTTAATGAGCTGACTAACCAAAGCGGTCAAAACACCCTTTGAGCTAACTAAGACCTAAAAATAAGGAAAACTTGGAATTAGGATAGCACTCTATGAGCTTGCTAAATCCCCAAGAGATTATAAGTTGGGCAACATTTTGTGAGTTGGGCAACTGGGAGCCTGTGAAACTCCGAATTGGGACTACACTCACAAGCTGGCTAGCTCCTTAGGAGATTATAAATTGGGACTGTTTTAGGAGTTAGGCAGAAGCTTAAGAAGCTTTAGATTAGGACTGCATTCTATGAGCTAACTAGATTCCTAAATGAGAATATGAATCGAAATAGCACTTCATAAGTTGACCAAAGCGCTAAATCCTTTGAAGAAATTTTGAGTCAGGTAATGTTCTGTGAGTTCGACGATTGAAAGTTGAAGAAACACTAGGACCATGCTCTACAAGCTAACTATCTTGCTAAGAAATTGTTTTTGGAAAATAAGCTATTATCCTTAGGGGGAAACCAATTGTCGATACAATGTTTTATTAGGTTTAGAACCACTTACCTGGTTTCAATGATAGCTCCCAAGTAGTCCTATGTCTTATTGAGTAGTCCGATTAGAACCAACGATTCTGAACCTTACCATTGCTTTTCTTATTTTCGTTCTTCTTCTTCTTTCTTCCGCCGTCTCTTTCCAAAACCCCCACTTTTCTTTTTTTCTTTTTCTTTTTCTTTTTTTTGAAAGCAACTTAAGCTTGAAACGAATGTAAAGCACATTTTTCTCGAACAAAGATGTCCTGTATTTAACTTCCGGTCCAAACATTGGTTTTTCGGGCAAGCATCTGTTCTCAACCGAGTTTCTACTTATACGCCACACATTACTCTTTTCAAACATGGTTCTGTCCTGAAAAATAGGAAACAAGTCTCCCTTTCTTTGGGGGGTTAACCACAATAAAGTATTAAAAGAATTTTTATCAATAGCCATCGCTTCAAAGTAAGTGATTATTTTTCTTGTGGTTCTTGTACATAAGGTTTACTTGGGTAGATGATAGAGCGAGAAGCAGGGTCTTTTAGTGGAATGAGAAAAAGAAAGGCTAAGGATATTATCCAATGCTAATGACTACTAGGAATACCAACTTTGCATGTAGAAAATGAAAATGAGACCACAGTAATAATAAGATTATTTGCAAAAATTTCATTGATGTTCAAGGATAGTACATCTTCAACGCATCAGCATTTACTGGGTCCTTCAAGTCTGGACCATCCATTTGAGACAAGATAACAGCCCCCCAGGCAATTCTTTCTTCATAATGTAAGGCCCTTTATAGTTTGGGGCAAACTTCCCTCTTGAATCAGTTGTGTTAGGCAACATCTTCCTCAACACCATATCTCCTTACTCAAAACTTTGGGGTCGTACTTTTTTGTTTAAAGCCTTGGCCATTTGTTACTGATAACAAATGTTGTGGCATAAAGTTATCAGCCTCTTTTCATCAATTAGGTTCAACTGCTCAATATGCTTCTTTATCCAATCAGCCTCATCTAACTGAGTTTCCGACAATATTCTGAGAGATGGGATCTCGACCTCCACTGGCAGTATAGCCTCCATTCCGTATACCAATGAGTAGGGGGTTGCCCCTATTGATGTTATGATAGAAGTTCAATAGGCCATGAGTGCAAATGGTAACATCTCATGTCAGTCTCGATACGTAATGGCCATCTTCTCAATAATTCTTTTGATATTCTTATTGGCTGCTTCCACGGCTCTATTCATTTGGGGCCAATAAGGAGTAGAATTTCTATGAATGATCTTGAATTGTCGACATAACTCGGACATCAATTTATTATTCAGATTCGTACCGTTGTTAGTAATAATTGTTTCTGGCATACCATACCGAACCAGTATGTCCCTCCTGATGAACTTAACCACTACTATCTTCGTCACACTAAAGTAGGATGAGGCTTCAACCCACTTAGTGAAATAATCAATTGCCACCAATATAAATCGGTACCCGTTAGATGCCTTTGGAGTGATTGGGCCAATGATATCTATTCCCCACATTGAAAAAGGCCATGGTACCGATAGTGTATGCAACTCTTGAGGTAGAGCATTTATCCTGTTTGCATAGATCTGGCACAAATGGCAGCGTCTAACATGTACAATACAATCAACTTCTACAGTTGACCAGTAATATCCCATCTTCATGATTTTCTTGGCAAGCATGTAGCCATTCATATGGGGGTCATATACTCCCTCGTGCACTTCTTTTATTAGCATCTCTACCTCTTTCCCGTCTACACAATGTAAAAGTGTACCGTCAAACGATCGTCGGTATAGCGTAGAATCGCTCATTAAGTACTAAGCCGCCAATCTTGTAATTAATTTTTTGTCCTTCCTCTCCGCTCCTTCGGGGTATGTACCATGTTGTAAAAATATTTTGATATCATGATACCAAGGCTTTTCATTACATGAACTTTCCATTGCCAAACAAAAAGCAAGCTTTTCTTCAATTTCAATTTTAAGTGGTTGAATCTCCACTCCTTTCGATATCTGAATCATTGATGCCAAAGTAGCAAGAGTATCGGCAAATTGGTTTTGAACCCTTGGTACATATACGAAGGTAATCTTTTCGAACTTGGTTATCAACTTAGCTAGGTGTTGGCGATAAGGCACTAATTTGGGGTCTTTCGTCTTATACTCACCCCGAGCTTGGCCTATAATCAACGAAGAATCTCCATATACCTGTAATTCCCGTATCTCCTTAAACAATGCGATTTTGAGTCCCAAAATACACGCCTCGTATTCTGCAATGTTATTGGTACATAGGAAAACCAATCTCACAGCCATTGGAAATTGTGTACCTCCAGGCGATACTAGAATTGCCCCTACTCCACATCTAGACACATTAGTTACTCCATTAAAGAACATTTTCCACCCTGAAGATTTTTCGACTATTTTACCATCAGAATCATTTCCCGTTAGTAAGATGTTTTCATCGGGAAACTCAACCCGTTCTCCTTAAGGGGTATCCTCAAAAGGATTCTCCACTAATTGATCCGCCAAAGCTTGCCCCTTGACTGAACTTTGGCTTACATATTTAATGTCGAATTACGTTAGCAACATCTGCCACTTTCAAAGGATAGTCTTGTGTTATCAACTCAATCTAAGAATACAATGTATATTGTCTAAGTCGATGCATAACCTAGACCAATGCACAACAAGTTCCTTTAGCTTCTGAATACTTTTGCTCCCCTTTGGTAAACTTCTTGCTTAGATAGTAAACAACTTACTCTTTCCCTTCTTCATCCTTCTAGCAAAGCACGGATCCCATGGATTCCGGCATTATGGTCAGGTACAAGAACAATAGCTTTCCAGGTTTAGGAGCTACCAACACTGGAGGTTTCATGAAATATTCTTTGATTTTCGTGAAAGCCTCTTCTCATTCCTCATTCCAGCTGATCTTTGGGTTCTTCTTTAACAGCTTAAAAAGAGGGCAGCGTTTGTTCGTTAACTGTGATATGAATTGGGCTATGTAATTTAAACGACCTAGCAATCCTCGCACTTCTTTGAGCGTTTGTAGAGGAGGCATGTCAATTATAGCTTTAGCCTTATCAGGATCGACTTCAATACCTCTTTGGCTGATTATGAACCCCAACAATTTTCCTGATGTCACACCAAAGGTACACTTCTCTGGATTCAATTTTAAGTGGTACTTCCTCAGCCTATCAAACAACTTCTTCAGGTTTTCTAAGTGATCTTCCTCCTCTTTGGATTTCGCAATCATATCATCAACATACACTTCTATTTCTTTACGCATCATATCATGAAAAATTGCAACCATGGCCCTCTGATATGTTGCACCTGCATTCTTTAGCCCAAATGGCATCACCTTATAGCAAAACGTTCCCTAAGTCATAATAAAAGTCATCTTCGTCTTATCTTTTTTGGACATCCGAATCTGATTATATCCCGAAAAACCATCCATGAAAGAGAATAGATGATTTCCGGTAGTTTTTAGATCTCCTCGTTCCTTTTTCTTGAGATGATTTAGTGACTGGATCTGCTCGGCCAGAACAGCCGAGACATATGATTTCCCTTCAAGGAATTAGGCTACGAGTTTTGCAATTCTGAAATGGATTCAATGTCTTTTGTTAGGGAACAGGATAGTATTGAAGACCACCATTATAAAAGCATTGATTCGGTACTGGTGCCATGTTTCTAAATTTGCATAAAAAACTTTGCGTTTTTCCCTATGCTTTAATTCAGTAGAAAACCAGTCCATGACATCCTCTAATCGAATGGTCTTTCCTTGATTTAGAACTCGATTTATTTTAGTTTTTCTGATTCTCAGCAACTTGCTGAAGATCTTTGGTGCTGCAGCTTCCAAGTCTGGGACATAAATATCATCTGTGATTGTAGGAGCCCACAACAATTGGGAGTATTCTTCTACAATTGGGCTTAACTGATGTAGGTCCATACAGAAACTGATGGATTCAGGCTCTCATAGGTGGACTAAGGCCCGCACTAGAGTGATGTTCTCAATGATCTTCTGTAGAGAGAGGATGGGCCTAATCTTATTCTTAATAAACTCCTGTTTATCTGGGTTGAAGAGTCGAAACCACGTTTGAAGCAGTTTCTGTGGCCAATGCAGTAGGTGGACATGAATGTCTTTAGAAAGGCCTTGACTTGGTCCAGCCATGACTAATCAAAAATCAAAATTAAAATTACAATTACAACGTATTCTAAACTTTATATAAAATTATTATAAATTATTTACAATGGAAGATTACAACTACAATCACAACTTCACAACTGCCTTTATTAATTTAGGTTCGTCATATCATAGATTCTTATGAATTTTTGCAAAAGTTTTCATGTAATATAAAGGGTGGGTTCTAAAGGTCCTCAAGTTCTACAACCACTACGTTTTTCAAAGTAACGATTCTGTGGTCATATCTGAACTTGAATAGGGTAGCCTGATCGGCCTTGAAAGGCGATTACCCCACAACATCCGAAGCTTACACAATGGCCCCCCTCTTAAGGTCCTAAGACGGCTTAGTTCTAACAGTGTCTACCATGCATTTATGATACAGAAAAAATAAATAAATAAATAAAAGTAAAAACCCCAAAATTCCCCCTTAACTAAACTACCACAAATAAAAAAAAATGTTAGTAAAAAAAAATAAAATAAACAGATACATAAAATAACATACCTAATTTTTTTCACTTTTCATTTTTTTGAAAAATAATCCTATTTTCAATAACTTTTAGTGGCTAGTCCTCTAGGGTCCCCAGTGGAGTCGCCAAACTGTCGAGCCTGATTTTTCGGTTTTCTATTTATTTAAAATTAATTTTCCACTTCTTGATTAATACTAAACCTTAACCCATTTAATATTAATTATCAACTAAAGAAATTAGGAAATTCCGGTTTTTTTTTTAGAAAAATTTTTGGAGTCACCACCCAACCAAAATCGGGAAAAGAAAAAGAAACCGTAATCAATTGCGTAGATTGATCACGATTTGGCTACCGATCTTTGATTTCAATTTTAAATGAAGAACTAGAGGGTCCAAGTTCGGAGGCTAACCTATTAAATCCTTAATGGGTACCGTTATCTATTTACCGAAATTAGAATTATTTTTCTAATTATAATATTAAAAAAAAAAATAAAATCAAAAGAAAAAAAAAGAATCTAAGTTTCTACATATTTTATCGTCGCTCCGAAGGTGCCTACGTACCCGCTAGCCGGAATCATACAATCGTAGTTCTTTCAAAAAACTTAGTATGTTAATTGATTTTAATTTTTGAAAACCAACCGAGTTTATGTCTTAATTGATTTGGATCATTTAAACAAAATATAAGGGGGTCCCAACTTGTAAATTATCACAAGACTCTCTAAGACATTATAACTTTTGTTTTTTGAATATTTCTTTTTGTTAATTTTTATTTCTAAAAATAATTTTCTATGTAAGGATTTCTAAAAAGAAACTAATTCTGAAAAAAAAAATCCTAGGCTAACATATATACATATATATATTTATTTATTTATATCTATATTACTACTATTAAACAACTATCCACTTAAATCAATATAACATATTTAACTTATATAATAAAGAAAACTAATGCTAAAAGAAATACATTAAACTAATATATACATACATAGGCTATGTCTAATAAAATAATAATAATAATAACATAATATAATAACTAAATAAATAAAAACTTTGAACAACCGAATCTGAACTTGCTCGGTTGAAGGACAAAGGCATTAGACTGCTGCCAGCATTGAGGACTCGTCATGTTGGCGCTGATCGCTGTAGTAGACGGTAGGGGCTTAACGCTAGACGTGAACTATGGTGCTTGTCGTTGGTTAGAGCGTGGACTTGTCAACTGGAATTTGTTCGGTTGTTCGTACTGTGCGGTGCTGGAGACTGAGGGTAGACTGGATTGTACGTAGAGTGTAGTAGACTCGTTAGCGGAGAATGTTGCAGTAGTGCGCGTGAAGGATTGTTTAGACTTTAGGAGTTAGTCGGAGGCGGAGCGTATGTTGTGGTGATCGGTGAAACGTGCGAAGATGAATAGGACTGCTGCGTGTTTGGGTTCGGACAGTATGTAGCGACAGTGGATTGTGCGTGTAGCAGTATGGCAGTATAGCCGTATACTACTATAGATGTGTGTGGGCAGCATGTGGCGAACTGCAGCTGTGTGTGGATTGCGGATCTGGTTCAGCAACGTGTAGTTGGACGAGTAAGGATCAATGCTGTTGTTCGATGATTAGCGTGGTTCTGCAATTGGCGGTGAATCTGTGTGCAGGATGGACGCTTCACTGCTGCTGTTCGGTGATCAGAAGTGTGTAGGATGGACTCTTCGTGGCTGCTGTTCGGTGATTAGGAGTGTGCAGGATGGACTCTTCGCGGCTGTTGTTCGGTGATCAGTGCGAAGCGTACACTGATCGGTGTCAACAGTATGCAGGATGGACTAGGGACGTGTTGTATGTGTGTCTCTAGGTGTGTACTATTTGTAGGTTGCAGGCTGTGGGATGTTGAATGTATTGTTGGCGTGTTTGGAAATTAGGCTCTTGTTTTTCTGTCTGTATGTGTGTTTATATAGTCTAAACCATATCATACCTTATCAAATCTAATTATATCTGATTCATTAATTAAATTAGACTCAAATAAATTCAAATCTGATTTAACTAAATTCACATTATTTAAATAGATATGATCCATTTTTATCTCGCTTTCGCAGAGATAGAAAAATAAAAACATAGATACCTACTGAGACTCGAACCCATGATCTCAAACTAAATCCACTCCAAACACTTCGATCCTTATTCGTTAGGCCTGGCTTGTATCTTGACATTCATTATATTTAAATTATTCGATTCCCTAAAATAAAAATTTTTAATTAAACTAAAACTGACACTAAAACTAATTATTCATAATATAAATTATTTCCTAAGAATCTACGAAATTTTTTATAATTTTTCCTTTTGTTATTTTTTTTTATTATTATTTTTTTAAATTTTTATTATTTTTTATCTTTTTGAATTAGGACCCTTTTTTGTAAAAATAAAAATTAAGACTATGGAGGGGCAAAAATTAGGTGTCTACAAAGGTCTATCGACCGACATATTGGTACCTAGGCAGCAACTTTATCGTTGCCCACTTTCTAAATCAAGGATGACCTACAACATAGAATGATATACCGATAACAACCATCATTTGTACAAGCTCATCTTGTGTGTCTTTGTTACTAGAAATGAAATCATTAGGATTACGAAAACCAGATGCTAAATTTTTCCATCTCCCATCAACCTTTACCAGTGTCATACCTTTTTTCTCATATATTTCTAAATGCCGTGTCTAGTAACCCATACCGGACCTAGATTTTTCAGATATAGTACTCTTAAGGTAATGCAATACGCGATTACACCATCTTCCTATATTAACATGTACTGCCAGCATCTAGCGGTATGCTTTCTACGTTTCCTTCTTCCACTAAAGGATCCAACTATGGGCTAGGCGAAACCGACTTCTATATAAGCTTCAATAGATTGAGTTTATGTTGAAATTATTGTTCCCCATCAAAAAATGTAAACAAACAATTAGAAATAAATTATTCTCACTCCAGTTATTTTAACAATAAGCTTGCAAACTCACAATAAATATTTATTATGCACTTGACTCAAACTGAAACTACCGCTGGCTACAAAAAGTGGTCATATACCATGTGTTTAACTTACTTGTGAATAATACGACCTACTATGGTATAGCCCTCCAGGTTTATTATATGTAAATGGGTTGTTAATAGGATTTGCAGTTATATTGTATATTTGTAGTAGGTTCATATTGTAACCCTAGTCATAGGTGTAGAAAAAGCAGGGCTCCCCACTTGATTCATCAAATTGGTAAATCCCGTATTAAGATACATGGGGTACGGATACTCACCGTACAAATTGGTAAAGATCTAATCCTAAAAATCATTAGGGTTAAGAATGTTTACTAGATTCCTCATTCGGCTATTTTTCCAAAGAAAAAGTATAAGTTTTTAGGAAGTCAAGCATAGGATTAGGAGAGTAAGAGAACGTTTAGATGAATTCAAGTGTGATTTGAAAATATAATGCAAATGAAATGCAATTAGCATGGTTACCACTATACATAGACCTAGATTTAACGTAGGCACATTTCAGTTCAACATGCCTACGTTTGAATTTTGGTTAAGCCAATGTAAGTACATTGAGTCTACCAACAAATTTCAGTTAGGCAACCTTTCTCATACAACAAATTTTTGTTGAGTAGGAAGTAAACGTAAGCATGTTTAGGCCCAACGTACCTACATTGGACTGGCGACCATTCAAAAAAAGTTGAATGTTAGGCCAACATGCCTACGTTTGTGCCCACGTTGGCCCCAACAGTTACATGGCCTCATATTTCTATAAATAAACAGCCACTCCTCCATTCATCCTCACATCTTCACTTCTTCGTCCATCTCAATTTCTTTGTCATATTTACTCTCTCCTATACCAGTATACTTTGTTTTTGAAACATTTTTTTTCCACCTAAAGATCCATTATGGAAGGCTCATTATGTTGCCACACCACCCAATCTCAAACACAATCAAGGGGTAAGCACCCCTGAGGTCGCTCGTCTACTCCATTACCCCCTTTAAGCAGTCTGGCCAAGGCTTTCTCTAAGCATCTTATTAACCCCCAAATGTAGTGTCACTTTATGGATGGATCCCATATTTGGGATATTCTCTCCACCCAATTGTACGACTTTGAAGAGCTCCACAAAATCCATGACTTTTAAGGTGCTTTTAAAGCAATAGGTTTTCTAGGATTAGTAGAGTTAGAGAATGGGACATATATCAATTTGGTCCGTATCTTTTACTCCAATGAAACCTCTAGTGTTGTCTATCCCAATGATGACATCTTGCCTTGGTGTGAAACAAATAGGGATGCTAGCTTCTCACCACTTTTATGTTCAACAAAGTCCTAAAAATCATACCGGTCTTCATCAATGACTTATTTAGTTGGCTTGGTACGAATGTTGTACATATGCCGACAAGTTAGGATATGTCAATGGTATTCTTACGTATTTTGGAGCGGTCGATCTATCTAAATGAGATGCAAGCTGTTACTCCCCAAAGTCGCAAAATCGCAGTAGTCCCACCGTATAAACCATTCTATGATTGTAACTGGCCTCACAGTGCCTACCATAGACATGACTTACACAAGGCATCGACGACTCTTCGCTTTGAAGTAAACAGTCCGATTAACAATTAAACTACAATTATGATAAATAGTGCAAATTTCTAATAACATGTACAATATTATATATATAAGTCCACAGAGCTTCCCAAGAAGTTTTACATAAACATAACAGTTCACTAGATTACATAATAACTATCAGTCTTTCATCCCTAATTACATGGTCACTCTAGTTACACATTATACGTTATAACTTGATCCCCATACCCCTGGCTTCCAACGGACTAACCTCTGGGTAATTGTAGGGCGGCATAGTACTTGAAGTGTTTAGAAATCAGAACCTGTAAAAAGATCTATAAGGTTATGAACAACTACAGCTCAGTAAGTTGAATTGGAGACTCATAAATGCATTCAAGCACAAACAGGGTTATCAAACAATTATTTTCATGCAATGCAACAATCAAGTGTCATCACACAACGTAGTCCGGTCCGTTGTGAAATCAGAGAAATTTCACCTGCTCCAATCCGGGTTGAGGAGTTTCCATGTTATGTAGCAGCTCACAACCAAACCCAGGCTTGTGCAATGGAGACCTTACTCCTCCCGTGACTACCTTCGAACCATTGACTTCACCCTCATCGCGACCTCCTCTCCTGTCACTTAGTTCGACTAAGGATGAAGAAGGGACCATTTTGCAATCCTGCGCTATCTCTTTCGAAGGGGTCAGTATTTGGTTGGAGAATCCTATGATCTCCTAACGGGCTGCAATGCATGACATTTTTGGTTATTAGGGTCAACTAAGATCAAATTCCGTTTAGAGTGTTCAAACAATTTCATACCAATTCAATCAATCATAAAATCACTCACAATACAAATTCAGTACGAATTCAGATACATCAAACACATGTGTAAACTACTTACAATCATAATCATATACAAGCCTAAGTCTCCGAGTACTACAAAACTAGTACTCTATTACAATAAGTAATAACCCAACTTACTTGGAATTGCTCGATTGCTCGATCCCTCGATCCCTTAATCCCTTAATCGCAAGCCGATTTGTCTCTGGGTGTCCCATAATACAAATAGACCTTTTTAGTACTTATAATTTATGGTTTCATATTCTAAGTTATATTTTAACTCATTTTTTTTTTCCGTGTATACCCATTACATCTTAATGATTCGTTGTACTCTATTTCGGTGTTCGAATCGTAAATGGGATTTTAAACTTTGATATCTAAGTCTTAAATATGCTCGAATCCTAATGTGAAATTAATCACATTAAGCTCGAGTGTCCAATTATCCTATTGGGTAGTAATTTAGTATTCTAAACTATTCGGTATACACTAATTCTAATTGTGGTATCGAATTTATTCCCGATGTGTAAAAATCTTACATTTTGAGACATTTACTTAAAATTAAATGTTATTTTCAGATTTATTATTTTTTTATTTATATTATAATATTATCTAAATAACCCTATTTTTTTAGATTTATTAATTTACAATTTCACATATTACTAAATTCTTATATTAATTACCTAATTTCCTAAATTAACCATACTTAATACTCCAAAGGCTAGGATTAGGGTTCCACATCAGAGATTAATATCCTTAAACATCTAATTAATATCTAAATCAGTAATTAACATCTTCATCACCTAATTAACCCCAAATCACCCAATTTTTCCATTATTTTAGGGCTAAAAATTAACTTAAAAATTTTGAAAATTAATTTTAAAAAAATGACTTCATAGCACTATTCTATATCATATGAGCATCCTATATAAAAAAAAAATGAGCTCCAAACTACACTCCTAAGCCTATTTATTTTCCGTTTTAATCATGCTCGGTTTTGAAGAATTTGTTAAGAACCCTATAATTGCATATGTAATTAAACTAAATCAATATTTTTCCCTAAATCTACATACAACAAAACCTCAGAATAACAAGTTTCATAATTTTTTGGGTAAAATAACTAATTTTATAAAATTATTCAAAATCGGGAAATTTAAGAGACTAACTTGTCCGAAACTTTCTGGCCGTCCAAACCCAGTCCAAGGCTGTCAACCGGCCTAGACGGTGGGGCTAGAGTGGTGTGGTGGTGGCGGCTCGGTCCCAGGTGGTGAGGTATGGGTTTCTCTCCCTACACGAATTTGCACAATTTTCTTTTCTTTTTTCTTTTTTTTTTTGGATTTTCTCTCGATTTTTCAGTTCTCCTATTTTTCTCAAATGCTAAATTGTCCAAATGACTTCTGGAAAATTTTTCCCTATTTATAGACAATTTTTTTAATTATTATGCATTAATTAGACAAGACTTTGCCCAATTTCCTTAATTTTTGGCTTTTATGTTGTCTAATTTTAATTGGTTGATTTTTCTTTTACAGAGTTTGACTTTCCATGACCTGATTTGGATTATTTTAGGCTCTTCTAATTTTTTTATAATTAATTTATAATTTTCCTTAATTATTTACTTAGTTTTTGGCCAATTTAGGTAATTTCGCGTATTTTTATCTACACGTAAATACATGTGGGGTACATGTGAACATTCCTAATTATTATTTTAGTTATTCTAAAATTTTTAGTATACATATAATCTATCTTTAGTAATTTATTAGTTATTTAATTACATTTTTCGCATTTTCGGTAATTAATACTTATTATGCTTAAAATTTGAAAATTTTATAGTCTCCTATTTTATTACTTATTTTCTTAAATTCAAGTTTACGAGGTTATTTTTACTAATATTTCTCTTAGTAGTTTATAATTTGGGTTTTATCGGATCTATTAACCGATCGCCCTAAACCTTGGGTTCTAAGTTCAAGCCTACGGTTACTTGGTTTAACTTTAGGGTTTACACAGGCTCGGCATTTAAAGTATCTCACCGCTAGCGATCTATCGCTACACATCCGAATTCTATACTACATAATCACTAATTCCATTGCCCTACAATCAAACACAAATTTCTTTAACAAAGAAGATCGTTTATTACTCTTTTATATGGTGGAGAAGAGATCAATCAACATTGGCCATATTGTTCATCGTTACTTCCTTCATACACTCTCGTGAAGGGACAAGCATTTAAGTTATGGCCAACTCATTAGGTATATTATTCTCTCCAATAAGTTCAATTTAGGCAGTCACACACTATACACAACAAAATCTATCTTTAACCTAGTAAAGGTAAAAAATAGATTACACTTCTATTGTGATAAGGAAACCAATTAGTGGATAAGGCAAAGGTAGCAGTAAGAACATAAAGATAGGAGTGAAGGCCGAGGGGGACAATTAAATGTGGACGATTACGACCTTAACCCATGGGGTCAAGATCGGGGGGTAAGAGATTAAGGATGATAAGTGCAACAACAGGACCCTAGACTCTTCACGATAGAAGGATTATTCCATCGATTCGGAACTATAATGACCAACCAATAACAGATGTTGAGAACCGTTACAGAGATTCATGAGGGTATATGGAACATTGAAAACCAAGTGACTACTATAAAGAAGGATGTTACTAATATTTGAGCCAAACAAAGCAGACAACATAATCGGATAGATAAGATGTGAGCCCAGCAGTAAGTGTATTTTCATTGGCGAAGCTTTCAGTACCCACCTCTACTTGGTCTTAATGGTGGTCAAGCATTAGATTCTCCATTTCTACCGTTTGATGAAATTTAGAATTATTTTTTCCTGTGTATGTTTTCTTTCTTTCTTTCTTTCTTTTCTACATGATAAATGAAGTTATTGTTTATTAATGGAAATTCATTCTCAATTTGTTAATAGTCAATTGCTTTCCCTAGTCGTTCTTTTTTATATACAATATATAATATAAAATCGGTAAAATCAATATACCGTTTCTTATTTATACATTTATGCATATATATCTTCAATATATACATACCTATGTGCACATATTTTATACTCATGTGTTTATTTCTATATATTTATATAAATTTCTACATATGTAATTCTATGTACATGTTTATACGTACAGAAATATATATATATATTTTTTCTAAATTATACATTTGATAAGTATATGTATATCTTTGTATGTATATTGGTATAAATTTGTCTGTACATAGTTCCAAGAATACAAGTAAGTGTTTTCATGAAGGTATATACATACGTATATATTTCCATGTATATACGTAAATATTTATACATACATCAATACGTCTACATATTATATATTAATAAACATATATATCCATGTACATATTCATACATATATACATTTATATATTTAATGTATACTTTTTTTACCTAATATTTTAATATACACATTTAAGAATATCTAACGTATATATTTATACGTACGTAAGAATGTTTCAAGTAAAAAATTCGTACATATAATTATTAATTTCTGCATTATGTTTACTTAATAGTCTCTATAAATTATTATATAAATATATACCAACAGTATAATACATATGGTCCATATTTAATCTCAGAAAAATTTAAAATAAATAATACCATAAATTATCATAAATATCTGAAATTATTAAAAATCGTACTTTCAATATTATATTTGGAGCTCAATTACAAACATCGGAAGATATGCAGCCGATACACAAATAAACGGGTACATGAAATCTAGACACATGGAGCATGCGAGCCCGACGGAGCTGATACGCAAAAAAAAACACGACCAAATGAAGCACGTATATTTTAGTACGCAGGTGTATATGGGCCATCTAATTATCACTGATTAGGAGGAACAGGGATGTCACAAGATTGGAATGAGTTATGAAGCAAAGGGCTAGTTGACCTTACAATAGAATATGGTTATTTTTCTTAGTCTTTCCCTGAGCTGGAGGGAAGAATAGGTACCGATTCCACGAATGCTTGTCGATGAGACCAAAAACCAAAAACAAAGTCAAATTCAGAGTTTGTCCTACTCTTGGCACTTGGTCATAATAAATAAAAACATTACACTTGACAATACGGTTTAGAATGCAAATCTTTATCTTTTTCTTATTCTTATTCTTATTTTTCTATGGATTGTAGATCTCATCGATCCCCGTGTCGACTCAGGATTCAATTGAAATTTAAAATAAGCTGGAAACGAAATTTGCGTTACAAATTAAAAACTGTTTACCTGGTTTAGTCAACGAATAATGCTTCCATGTCTTGATGTAACACAAGTAAATTTAATTGCGCAATACTTGTGCTAGCTATTAGTATAGAATATAAAATTACAAAAATCAAAACAATCACAAAATAAAATAATAAATCAAAGTAATATTCATAAATAATAAGTAAACATCCATGAGATATTGTACATAAATTCTTTCCAATTTCATGATGTGTTCTGTGCAATTGAGAGTCAATATTACTTTTAACTATTAATTTATAAATTGACGTAAATTGAGAATAGAAAAATAAAAAAAGAAAATATATATTTTTGTTTACTTTTTCATATATATATTTTAAGTATATAATTTACAAAAATGCATGAAAACTTTTCTTTTTTATCCTTATATTATTTATAAAAATACGGTACAAGAGCAACCCAAAAAAATAGAAAAAAAAAAAGCGCCAAAAGACCGTTTCACTCAGCTGAATGCCGAGAACAAACACCACTAGAGCAACGGAAAAAACTGCCTTAAGCCTTCTCCCCGCCACCGATCCATGAGCTACAACCGCCAACCTCCGCCTCAACCAGGTTTTTGTACCAGGCCCGGCCAGCCTCCTCCAAGACCTGGACCCCAACTAGAGCCTTACAACATCCTCCCCCTCCAAAATCCCCTCCCTGACCATCCCTCCATCCGCTTTGCTGAAGTACGAGCTGTCATTTCCGCCTTGAGTTCGGTCGGGGATCTTCGAAAACCGCCTTTTACCAGGTGGAAACCTGAATATGACCTATTAGATTGGCTAGCCCTCTTCTTTGGCTTCCAAAGGGACAATGTTAGGAACCAAAGGGAACACCTTGTACTCCACCTTGCTAATCACCAAATGCGCCTCCCCGTTCCAGCTGACAACATGGAAGTCCTCGACGCCACCGTCTTACGGAAGTTTCGTAAAAAGCTGCTCAAAAACTACACGGATTGGTGCTCCTACTTGGGGAAGAAATCCAATGTATGGATATCGGATCGGCAGGAATCCGTGTCTGATCCCCGACGTGAACTCCTCTATGTTTCTCTTTATCTCCTCATATGGGGCGAGTCAGCCAACTTGCGGTTTGTCCCTGAGTGTATTTGCTACGTATTTCATAACATGGCAATGGAACTAAACAGAATCCTGGAGGGTTTGATTGATGCCAACACAGGGCAGCCCGCATTGCCATCAATTTCTGGGGAGAATGCTTTTCTGAACTGTATCGTGAAACCGATTTATGACGCTATAAGCAAAGAAGTAGCGGCAAGTAAGAACGGCACCGCACCACATAGTGCTTGGAGAAACTATGATGATATTAATGAGTACTTTTGGAGTGAGAGGTGTTTTAATTACTTGCATTGGCCTATTTACAAAGGAAGTAGTTTTTTCACGCTTGATGGAAAAAGAAACAAGGTTGGTAAAACCGGTTTTGTGGAACAAAGGTCGTTTTGGAACTTGTATAGGAGCTTTGATCGCTTGTGGGTGATGTTAGTTTTATTCTTGCAAGCAGCAATAATCTTGGCGTGGCCTGATGGATCTGATCCATGGCACTCCTTGAAGAACCGGGATGTTCGAATTCGGGTCTTAACTGTGTTCTTGACTTGGAGTGGGATGCGGTTCATGCAGTCTTTGCTTGATGCAGCAATGCAGTATAAACTTGTGTCGAGAGAGACTCGGTGGTCAGGGGTGAGGATGGCGTTGAAAAGTGGTGTTGCTGCTGTCTGGATCTTTGCTTTTGGGGTTTTCTATGGAAAAATCTGGGCACAAAGAAATGCTGATGGGAGTTGGTCCCAAGCAGCGGATAGTAAGGTGGTGAATTTTCTTGAACTGGCTTTGGTTTTTATGATCCCTGAGTTGTTAGGACTGCTTCTGTTTATTATCCCTTGGGTTCGTAACTTTGTTGAGGAATCCAATTGGAGGGTTTTCCATATGATTACTTGGTGGTTTCAAAGTAGAACCTTCGTCGGCCGAGGCTTGATAGAAGGTGTGGTTGATAATGTAAAGTATACTCTGTTTTGGCTCCTTACACTTGCTACCAAGTTTTTATTCAGCTACTTCCTGCAAATTAAGCCCATGATTAAGCCAACAAAACAGTTGTTGCAACTCCACGATGTAAAGTACAAATGGCATCAGTTCTTCAGTGACAGCAACAGGTTTGCTGTCGGGCTACTATGGCTTCCCGTGGTGCTGATTTACCTTATGGATCTGCAGATTTGGTACTCAATTTACTCGTCTGTTGCTGGAGCAGCAGTAGGATTGCTTGATCACTTGGGTGAGATTCGGAACTTCCAGCAACTGAGGCTGAGATTTTCATTCTTTGCAAGTGCCATTCGGTTTAACCTGATGCCAGATGAACAACATGCGAATGAGTTGGGGACTATAGGGAGTAGGTTTAACAATGCCATCAACAGAATGAAGCTGAGGTATGGACTAGGAAAGCCATATAAGAAGCTTGAGACCAATGATATCGAAACTTTGAAGTTTGCGTTGGTTTGGAATCAGGTTATCTCGACTTTTAGAGAGGAGGATATTATCAGTGACAACGAGGTTGAACTGTTGGAGTTGCCCCCCGATACCTGGAACGTTCGGGTTATCCGGTGGCCTTGCTTTCTCTTGAATAACGAGCTTCTCCTGGCCCTTAGCCAGGCAGAGAAATTGGTAGATGCTCCAGACAGATGGCTCTGGTACAAAATATGCAAGAATGATTATAGGCGCTGTGCAATCATTGAAGCATATGACAGTGTCAAGGGCTTGCTTCCCGACATAGTTAAAGATGATTCAGAGGAGCATTCTATAATCAAGAATTTCTTTCAAGAGATTGATCATGCTATCCAGATTGAAAAGTTCACGAAGTTATTCCAAATAAAAGTGCTACGCCAGGTTCACGGCACACTGAGCAAGTTACTCAAGTTATTGATGGAACCCAAGAAAGATATGAGCAAGCTAGTGAACACAATGCAGACTCTCTATGAGACTGCTATTAGGGACTTCCTCGTAGAGAAGAGAACTTCCGAGCAAATGCAAGAAGATGGCTTGAATCCAACTTCCAGGGCTAAATTGCTTTTCCAGGAAGCGGTAACATTGCCTGATTCAAGTCAGGAGATGTTCTACCGCAATGTTCGTCGCTTGCACACAATCCTTGCATCCCAAGACTCGATGCACAACATTCCAGAAAACCTCGAGGCACGGAGGAGAATTGCATTTTTCAGCAATTCGCTTTTTATGAGCATGCCTCGCCCTCCTCAAGTCGAGAAAATGATGGCTTTCAGCGTCCTCACACCTTATTATGAAGAGGAGGTCTTGTACAGTACAAAACAGCTTAGGGATGAGAATGAAGATGGAATATCTATTCTCTACTACTTGAAAACTATATATCCTGATGAGTGGAAGAATTTCCTTCAGAGGATGCACCGACAAGGGATGAAAGAGGAGAAGGAAATCTGGACATCTAAAGTAAGAGATCTCAGGCTTTGGGCATCGTACAGAGGCCAGACTCTTTCTCGAACTGTGAGGGGAATGATGTATTACTATCGTGCTCTTGAAATGCTGGCTTTTCTTGATTCCGCATCAGAGGTGGACATCAGAGAAAGATCAAGAGAAATGGATTTAGCAAGGCAAGGTAGTACTGCAAAAGATCTCAATTCAGGGACATCACCTTCCTCTGATGGTCCTAGTAACAAAAGTAGTTCCACAATGAGAAGGGACCATGTTTTTGGCATCACTACCATGAAATACACATATGTGGTTGCCTGCCAGAAGTATGGGAGCCAGAAGGCAGATAAAGATCATCGTGCTGCAGAAATTTCCTACTTGATGCAAAACAATGAAGCTCTGAGAGTTGCTTATGTTGATGAAGTTGTTATCGGGAAGGATGAGAAAGAATTCTATTCTGTCCTGGTGAAATATGACCAGCAGCTGGAGAAGGAAGTGGAGATTTACAGGGTCAAGTTGCCTGGTCCCTTGAAGCTTGGAGAAGGAAAGCCTGAGAATCAAAACCATGCGCTTATTTTCACTCGGGGTGATGCTATTCAGACTATTGATATGAACCAAGACAACTACTATGAGGAGGCACTCAAGATGAGGAACCTATTGGAAGAATACAAATCCTATTATGGTATTCGGAAGCCGACTATCCTGGGAGTAAGAGAACACATTTTTACTGGTTCTGTTTCATCGCTTGCTTGGTTTATGTCAGCTCAAGAAACAAGTTTTGTCACCTTGGGCCAGCGTGTCTTGGCAAACCCTTTAAAAGTTCGGATGCATTATGGTCATCCAGATGTTTTTGATAGATTCTGGTTCTTGACTCGAGGCGGGATTAGTAAAGCTTCCCGGCTGATCAACATAAGTGAAGACATTTTTGCTGGTTTTAATTGTACTCTGAGAGGAGGAAACGTCACCCATCACGAGTACATTCAAGTAGGAAAGGGAAGGGATGTTGGCGTGAATCAAGTGTCCATGTTCGAAGCCAAGGTCGCCAGTGGAAATGGTGAACAGGTTCTTAGCAGAGATGTTTATCGGTTGGGCCACCGGCTTGATTTCTTCCGAATGCTATCCTTCTTTTACACCACTGTAGGGTTTTTCTTCAACACAATGATGGTCATTTTGACCGTCTATGCGTTTCTATGGGGTAGGCTTTACCTTGCACTTAGCGGCCTCGAGGGTTCAGTGACCAATGACGGTTCCAACAATAAAGCTCTTGGGACAATTTTGAACCAGCAGTTCATCATTCAGCTTGGTGTATTCACTGCCCTTCCAATGATAGTTGAGAACTCCCTTGAGCACGGTTTCCTTCAAGCTATTTGGGACTTCATCTTGATGCAGCTACAATTGAGTTCTGTTTTCTACACGTTTTCGATGGGAACCCGCGCACACTACTTTGGCCGCACAATTCTGCACGGCGGTGCAAAGTACCGTGCAACAGGTCGTGGGTTTGTCGTGCAGCACATTAGTTTTGCTGAGATTTTCAGGCTCTATGCTCGAAGCCATTTTGTGAAGGCGGTCGAACTTGGTCTAATACTCATAGTTTATGCATCTTACAGCCCTGTAGCTAAAAGCACGTTTGTATACATAGCCCTGACAATCTCGAGTTGGATTCTGGTTGTATCCTGGATGTTGGCTCCTTTCTTGTTCAATCCTTCCGGTTTTGATTGGCTGAAGATAGTACATGACTTCGAAGATTTCATAAAGTGGATATTTTACAAGGGGAGTGTTTTGGCTGCAACTGAACCTCATGTGAGCTGGGAAAAATGGTGGTATGGAGAACAGGATCATTTGAGAACAACAGGTCTTTCAGGAAAGGTAATGGAGATTGTCTTGGACCTTCGGTTCTTCTTCTTCCAATACGCGATTGTCTACCAGCTGGGAATTGCTGCTGGGAGTACCCAGTTTTACGTTTACTTGCTATCTTGGATATGTGTGCTTGTGGCCTTCGGAGTTTTTACGACATTGTCTTATACGCGAGACAAGTATGCTGCAAAAGCTCATATCTACTACCGGCTTGTGCAATCAGTCATCATTACAACTGCTACAATCTTGATAATCGTTTTACTCAAGTTTACACATTTTACAGTCATGGATATCTTCAGGAGCTTGTTGGCATTCGTTCCGACCGGATGGGGTCTTCTATTGATTGCACAAGTTTTCAGGTCATTCCTGCAGAAAACTATCCTGTGGGAGTCTGTTGTTTCTGTGGCAAGGCTTTACGACATTATGCTAGGGGTGATCGTCCTCGCTCCGGTTGCAGTTCTATGCTGGACGCCCGGTTTTCCATCAATGCAGACAAGGATCTTGTTTAATGAAGCATTTAGTCGAGGACTGCAAGTGTCACAGATCCTCACAGGGAAGAAGGCTAAGGCTGAGAAGGATGGTAAGGGTAAGAGAGCTGATAAGGGCAAAAAGGTTGAGAAGGTTGACAAAGTTAGTTAGATTGGCCAAATGAGGTGTCAAGATGTTGCAAGATACTTGGATGTTGTTTCGGTGTTTTTTCAGTAAACCTGTGTACTTCGTTTGTTTGAGTTTTTATGAATCAATAAATATATATATATATATATATATATATATGAGAACTCAAAAACAGGTAATACTCTGAAATAATATTAACAGGACTTTGCGAACTTCTATTGCCGAAGATGCTGAATGGGCTGAGATTCTTCGACTCTACAATTTTATAAAATTCCATCCATGGCAATTAAGGACTAAAGAGCCCCCAATCTGGGCCGGTTTCAATTCTTCATTTAGATGTGTCCGGTTCCATGATTTCCCTCCCTTATATTCCATGCAAACTATTGAAAATCATAAAAATATCTTTTGAAAAATATTAAGACCATAAAACTTCTTCTTTGGTATAATACCACAGCAGCAGTCTTATTAATGAATATACAATTGCATTTATTTTGTGAGGTTGAGTCGTAATTGGATGTAGCCAACGTTTATCACTAAAAGATATCACTTAAGTCAGGGAAAATCTTAACTAAGATGGGTATTGTATTGGAAATGTTTTTTGATTTAAAATGTAAATACAGGATTATCGAAAGGAATCCACGGCCCACCTAACAAGACCAACACGCCCCGATGCATTGTCCGTTGCGACATTATAAGCAGTTGAGATCAGTTGCAACAATACTTAGGCCTAGGGTTTTTTATTTTCTATCCAGGTCTTACCAAAGCCCAACTGGGATAGTCTGATTAACAGTGGTAAAAAATTACATTTCAAATATATTCACTTTGAACCCGAGAAGCAAATAGTTTAGCCCCCCATTTTTAGCTTGAAATCTAACTACTTTTAGGCCAATGTTAGAACGATTCGCTATTTTACTTACATAAAATTACTGTCCAACTATACTGTGATATTATTTAGTTTTTTCCTTCTTCTTTTTTTATTATTTTGCAATTTTTCCTATAAGTTTAGTGAAACCCATCTTCGACCCAATACATCAAGACCCATCTTGAATCCAAGTGAATAACTTAGTACTATATTTGGAGTCTTTTAAGAGATTAATAAAAGTTATTAAAACATAACAAATTATATTATTCACTTATAATAGTGGGTGACCATTTACCATCTTTAAAAATGAAAAAAAAAAACTAGGAAAAAAAAAAAAGAAAATGACACAACTCATCTCCATTCCATTCTATTGGATTTTCAACTCAAAATTTGCATGGCTTTGGGGTTGCGGTGGTTTGTATAGACAGCTATGCTCTACGATTGTTGCGGTGGCCTCTTTGGTCTGAAGGTGAATCTAAAGAGTGGTACGATGATCATGCCACTACTGGACCTCCTTGCGCTACTTAAATTATCAATAATGAGGATGACATATATAATTGGAACAAAAAGAGGTTGATATACGATTTAATTATGTGGACAATTAATGTTGCCTTCCTTCTCCATGTATTAATGCTTTCTTTCACCTTGTAATTTAATGGCTCCCCCAATAATTACTCCTTTTTTTTTTTATTGGTTTTTGATCTAGAAATTTCGACAGCACACTAAGTTTTTCGTTCCTTTTTTTTTTTTCGGTGATAAGAGCACGCTAAGTTACCATTGAAACAAGATGACTTTCAAATGATGTTGTCACGGTGGATTCCTAAGCCTAGTTGGTTTTTCTTAGGGGCTTCATGATTATTTCCTCATCATAGGAAAACTTATTGGGCCTTTAGGATCAACCTCTTTTAAATGAATTATTCTTTTTTAATCCCTTAATTTTTGCAATTATTTTTTTATATTATTTAATTAAATATAACTCATTACATGAACTTATTAAAAAGTTTCATTTTATCTCCTCTCTATTTACTAATTAAAAATAATGTAACGTGTAATTAATAAAAGGAAAAAAATAATATTATGATAATATCATATCGTATATCAAAAATTTAAATAATTTCAAATATTGATTTGTAAATTGAGGAAGATTAAGAGGAAAAAAAATAAGAGGATGATCAAGATTAACACATGTATCTAGCAAATAGTGACTTCCAGTTGGAAAGCATAGACTAAGAGTTTGTTTGAAAGAAAAAGCATGCATAAGTAAATCATAAGAACGTTAAAACTAGAGTGTAATATATATATATATATATATATATATTTATAAATATAAAGCAATTCAATAGGCCATTTTCAATCTTTTAAACTACATAAAGTTTGTTGAACCAAAAAAAAAAAACACACATAAAGTTTAATCTAGTCAATAATGTTATTCCATTATTTTTCTAGAACTTTAGCTAATATTATGTTGAAAATAAAAAATATATCAAGCTTAGACCCTCTTTTGAACCTAAAATAAGAGTCTTAATTTATCTATCTATTATAGGGATAAACGATTAACCTTATCGTATAAGATACTCGATTGGATCCTACTTCATGAAGTAAGTTTCGGATGAATAATGATGATCGTATAGTAAATTACGAGTGGTAATTTCTTAAAATCTACTCTCATATGGTAAGATACGAGTATGAAATCAAGGTACCCTATCTCACATTGAAACCTGTACTTTAATGCTTCTTGAGGTATAGGTTTTATAGTATGCTATATTTACTTTGTAATAAAAATTAAATAATATTAATAAATAAAAGATTAATAATATTGCTTTTTCTATTAAATAATGTTAATAAATAAATAATTGATACTATTACTTTTTCTATTTTAGTTTTGAAGAAAATAAGAACAAAAGTTCAACTTGTAATAATATTCTAAGACTATACATAATTTATGTAAACCCCTAAAAGTTTCGATCTAGTTTTTGAAATAAATTCAACTATATTAGACAATTTAGGAGTCGACAAGGTTAATTAAAGTGAAAACCCTAAAAGAATTAATTAATCGCGTAAAGAATTTTTCTACCCTAAATGTTTCTAAAAGCTAAAGATTTCATTTGAAAATGATGAAAACCTTAAAAAATGATTCCATTAAGGACATATGTACGCCAATCCAACATGATATACCCTAAAACCCTAATTGAAAATATAATGCTTATATTTTGCTAAATCGTTAGTAAATGGTTAGAAATAACCCTCATTCTTGCTTATATGATTTGAATTCTCAAGTAATCCATTAGGAACTAAGATAATGGGTCATAGATTATATTTATTTCTTAAATATATGATTAAGATAGTCTTACTTAAGGTTAGGGTTATAGTTGAAGATTAGGTTACATATAGTGAACTTTAAGACTCAAATTAGCACTTTTTACACTTGTTACCCAAAGTAGTTTATCAAATGAGATATATGGACTCTAAAGACCTAAAGTAAGATCTCATCAACCATATTTACACATCAATGCATCATATACCTCAATTCTTCTCATTTCCTTCATTTTTCTCCTAATTTCCCTTAATTACTACATTATGTGCACAAAATTACACATACTTAAGGAATGTTGACTAAGATAATACATGTTGACCAAAGTTCAAATGTTGACCAAGTCAATACATGTTGACTAAAGTCAACAAAAGTTAAGAGATAAGGAAAATATCTCTTATTTAATGATGTCTTCCTTTTCTTTTCTTTTTGATTTTTCTTTCTCTCTTTTTTTTTTATTGTTGCCGTCCACAAATTTTCTTCTAAACCCCACCACATATTGTTTTCCATTAAAAGCTACCAACAAAAGGAACAAAACAAAACCTCCCTTTCATGCCGTGAACTTCCCTCTCTTCTTTCCCTTTCATTTCTTCCCTTTTGTCTCCATAATTTCAACATCATAAAAGGTATGTCTTTAAGTTGCTTTATCTTACTTTCTATTATTTATTAGTTAGTTAATTAGGTAGATTAGATAAGTAGTTATGTGGTTAGTCTTGTCTTGAAGAAGAGGAAACAAAGTTTCCATCTTTAAGTGTAGAAGCTTGAACTTTTGAAAGAGAAGAAAGAAAGACATGAGGATATGCTTTTATGTATATATACATAAGAAAATACCAAAAGAGTATAAGTATATGAACCTTTGTACATAAGTATTTATCATGTACATAACCTAATTTAAGATTAAATCTAACTATACATACCTATACTATACTAAATATGTACATAAGAACACAAAAACATGGAATTGGAAAGTTTTTCTTAAGGAAAAACTTAAGCATATGAATTTTAGTATAAAATACGTATCCAACCGTATAGGTATACGGGTATATATACACGTATAAATATGGTATAAGGCTAAGTATAGGTATGAGTATAAGTATGTATAAAATATATGTACATAAGTATAAGAGAAAGAGATAACATGTACATAATACATATGCATATGATATAAGCATGAGGAAAGGCTTATGTAAGCATATGATGAGGTAAGTGATGACATAAGCAATGACATAAGCAAGTGATGATGTAAACAATAACATAAACATAAGTTTAGAAAATAAGAAAACTAAGAAAAGTGTAGGTAATTAGGTAACTAAATTAGGAAATCTTAATACCTTTTCTAAAATTAGATTATACCTAATTCAGCACATAAACTAGTAATAGCAAAGTGAAATCCTTTCATTATAAGAATTTAAGGAATAAAAGATATAAACATAAGTAATAAAAGTACTTAGGTGATCATAACTAAAAATTTCTATAAATTTAGCTCATAACGTAAAATAGAGATCTTAATATCCAAAACAGATATTACCATGTGAATATATGTTCAGAAACAATGAAAAACGATTATAAATTCATAAATATAAAAAATAAAACGAAAAAGTTACATACGATTGAAATTAAAGTCTTACCGGGTAAAAGTTGATAGTAATTTAAATAGAACTAGGTAATTAGATGTTTAGAATTACTAGTTAATTCAAATACTTATTAGCATTGTTATCACATAATGATCAGGTGACCCTGAGGTGAGCGAGAACCTCCCGATTGATTACTACGATTAGGGCGAACCATTATGGCCGAGTGAGTATTTACCATGTGATTCCATGCTTGATTGTGATTGTAGATAGTGAACTTAAAATTTATTGTTAGTTAACTACTGTGTGGGGTTCGGGAAATGCTTGTGTATGTAATTGATTATTGAGTTGTGAATTTACCTTAAATACAGAGAATGCATTGTTGTTGCATGGTAATATAGAAAATGATTGTGTGTATTAGTGGATGGTCACAGCATAATTTGAACTAAATTATACTCGGCTATAAAAAGAAACTAGAACATGCATTAACATGCATAGCATGGATACTATTCTGGCCGTCACATCATACGGAGGTAAAGAGAGGCCATTCGGGGGTTGATATTATTGAGTTATTTGGTTATGTACGGTGCACTCGTACAAAATGACCTTACCCTGATCCACGGGAATACTAGGCGTTGGAGGCGCCAACCGCCTGGCTAAGGGTCGAGTCTAGAGGCCTCCGTTTAGGGGTGAGTGTGGACTGCGGGGGCCCACTCACAATTATACTAGAACTTGTATTTTCTAAAAATAAAAGAATTATTTGATATGAGTACGGAACATGGAGTTCCGTAGTAAAGTAAGTTTTAGTGTAATACCCGGATCTGATTGGTGCAGTGTAAACTTCAACCCTGACTTCGGAGGGCGTTAAATCCAAGTTACGTATATGAACTAGTTAAGTATGCGTATTGTTTGGCATTCTGTTTGATCATTCATTCATATGCATGACTATAATGTACTTATAACTTGCTTGTAGTGTGGTTGAGGGTTTTGCTCACTAAGCTTAGGTTTACACCTCTTTAGACTTCTGTTGTAGGATAGCCTGTTCGTAGAGACAGGACGAGGGATGCCACAGGTTAGCTAGGGGACTTGGGCAAGAGCGAGGTGTTCTGTGTGATGAGAGGAAAATAGTTTATGTAGACTATTACTCATGTACTTATGTTTACCTTATTATTATGAACTTAGACATACTTAAATACTGTGTAATGTAAGCTTTTGAGCTTAACTTTTATATAAATATGTTGTGTGATGATATCATGTGAATCTAGATGTACTTTGGAACTAGTAGTTGTAGAGCCTTGTATATTGTGTGAAGAGTTTCTGATTGGAAGGGTAACCAATCAGGGGTTCTTCATACAGTATACGGCGTCTGCCACGACTAGGCCATCCTCAGTTCGTGACAATTTATGTCTGCTATCTAGTCATTTTTTCTTTTTATTCTTCTTCTTCTTCTTTTTCTGTTGTAAAAAACTCTCTCTTTTTTCACTATCTTTTTTTTTTCATCCACATTCCTATTTTACTAATTCTGAAATAGTGAAGTCTTAAAAATATCTCAATTCTTAATTTATCATTAATATATTAAATTAGAATTACTTGCATGTTATTTTTATATTCTATGTATAATAATCTTATGCTTTTATAGAAAATTTATTTTAATGATCTAAAACAAAATAACAAAAAGAATTTACATATAACCTAATCAAGGGTTTTAATATTTTCAACTATAAAAGTATTATCTATTTTTCCTACTAAAATTTTACATTGTTTAAACTCAAAATGCATTACAACCTATGCAAATTATTAATGACAAATGTAATGATAGTATAATTATTATTTTGATGTTAATTATGTATCTAATATAAAATTTTAAAAGAAGATTAAAAGAAAAAACAAGTTCCAAAGAGTACTTTATACTCTATAAAATCTACATAGTACAAAATACAAGATGGTTCCAAGATATCATAATAGATTTTGAATAAAAAATCTTAGAAACTATGGATAGACCTCATGCCCTATTTACCATTTACCATGTACCATCTCAACCTTAATCTATTGGATTTTATCCTATTCCTATCAAGTCATACAAATATAGGTAAAAGATATAAATACAGGATTATCAAAAGAAATCCACGGCCCACCTAACGAGACCAAGACGTTGCGATGCATTGTCCGTTGCGACATTAACCTTGCAACGATATAAGTAATTGAGGTCAGTACTTTAGATTCAGATTAATTTAGCCAATCCAATCTAGTTTGATCTAATTCATTGTAAAACCAATCCAAATTATTCATTTGACCTTTATTGATAGTAATTCCAATTCGACCTAGTTAATTTAACTAATTCAACTCAATTTTTATAAGAATCTATCAAATTTTTTATAAGTTACAATATATTAATTCTCTTACATTTTGTAAAAAATTTATCAATTTACTAAAAAAATTAATGTAAATGAAATAAAAAAACTAAACTAAATGGTAAAAAACTTTAACTTTCAATTTTCAATTATTAAGAATAAGGTAATTTTTATTAATTCATAAATAAATATAAAATATATTATAATATTTTTATTCATCTGGATTCAATCCCGATTAACCCTTTCTATCATTTACTCCTTTTAATTTCCAGTCAATTTTTTCATCTGAGTATAACAACATTGGTCGACAATCTTTGCATTATTTAAGTCAATTATCATTCATCGAAATTTGAACTGGACTTAATTTCAAATTGGTGGTATTTCCTTGCTGGTAGGTGCAAGTTTGCGAAGCTACTATATTCATCCGAGCGAGAATCTTTTTTCTTTTTTCGTCCTTTCTATTTTAAATTTATAAACTCCATGATATCTTTATCTTTTCATCCATCTTATAATATATTACGTTATCAAAATTTAGGAAAATAAATCTTTTGTTTGTATTTGAAAAAATAAAATATCTTAATTTTTAGTATGTAAATTTAAAATTTGTTAATAAAAATAAATATAAAAAAGTAACCTTTTTGTTTAATACTCTCTCTCTCTTTCTCTCCCCTCCCAAAGATTATTTTCATTATGTTTTTATAAATATCATTTTATTATGTTGTCTTTTTCTTTTATTTTCTTTACGAAAGTTTTTCTTAGTTATAGCTTTTTATGATTGCATTCAACCAACTCTTAGAAATGCTAAAGATAAATTTTTAATTTATATAAACAAATTCCATCTAACTCATATAAAATATAATACCACATACAAGCATATTATATCTAATTTCATCCATATAATAAATTATATTACAATTTATAAATAAAGTTCTACATGTATATCTCATATTTAATTTGTAATATATAACATCTAGAATATACAATTGATAATATATATTATACATGATATGTATTGTGTATTTCATTATCGATGAATGTCTTTTGATTTATATAGAAAGAAGTATTACTAAAAAAAAAAAAAAGTTTGAAACGGATTCTACCATAGATCAATTTTATGATAAAAAGAGTGATAGTCAGACTTTGATAATTTATTTACTTTTTTTTATTTTGACACTTATAAGGTTGGGAGCAGAGAGCGAAAATAAGAAAAGGTATCATTTTGATTTTGAAATGACTCCACCAACTAAAACATATGGTCCAAGGCCAAATGCAAAAAGGCAGCAAGTTGAGGAGCCCAAGAGTTCCATTTCCCTCTGGATTTCCCTTGGGATTTTCTCTTACGTTCATTCTCTTCGTTGGTGGCCCACCGTGGCTAAAAATAACCCGCCATCACATTGCATTAAATAAGATAGTTGGATCATCTCTAATTTAACTCCATCATCAACCACAAAAATTAAGTTCACAAATGCCTTTACACTAGAAAGCAACCAATAGATAGAAATGCTGATGAATACTAAACTAAAGTCTTTAATATCATCATTCCTTATCCATTAGTTACCAGTAGTTTTACACATAGCCCATAGTTTGCACTACTCGATCTTAAATGGGGACAAAATTTGCGTCCTGCCTATTTTTCTACCACTTTGCTAATAATATTTATATACACACACATTTATAGATACATGTATATATATGTGCACATATATCGCAATGGTTCATTTTCAATCTTGTAAGCTACATAAGATTTAATCTACGTCAACGATATTATTCTTCTATTTTTCTACCACGTTGCTAATAATATTTTGGAAATTTAAGATTTCTCAAATGTAATATTCAGCACATTATTAGATAATTTTATTTAAATTTTTTCCGTCTAAAGGATGATATTAGCATTAAAATATAACAAAGTTGAAAAATATATCAAGGTAGGGCCCTTCTTTGAACCTAAAATAAGAGTCCTAATTTGGTTTTTTAGGTTTGATTCCATCCTAATCTTATATATATATATGTATTTCAAATTTCCAATAATGAGCATAATAGGCTGTGAACCCAACTTGACATCAATGGGATACCGGAAGTAGCCGGTTCACGGTTTTAGTAAATCGATCTAATTTTTTTTTTATTACTATATTTCAAATATATTCACTTTGAACCCAAGAAGAAAATAGTTTAGGCCCCCATTTTTAGCTTGAAAACTAACTACTTTTAGCCCGATGTGAGAAGTATCTGCTATTTTACTCGTATAAAATTACTGTCCAACAATACTGTGATGTTATTCAGTTTTTTTTTTTTTTTTTGCAATTTTCTCTATAATTTCAGTAGAACCCACCTTCTACCCGATGCATATGATGCCCATTTTAAACCACAGTAAGTAACTTATCACATCTTTAAAGTATTTTAAGAGATTAGTAAAAGTTATCAAAACATAACGAATTATATGATTTATTTATAATAGTGGGTGACTACCTACGATTTTTAAAAGTAAAAAAAATAACAAAAATTAAAAATCAAAATTATACAATTTATCTCCATCTCATCTCATCTGATCTTTAACTCAAAAGTTGTATGGATGTGGAAATTTGTATAGACACGATGCTCTACGATTGTTGCGGTGGCCTCTTTGGTCTGAAGGTGAATCTAAAGGGTGTTACGATGATCATGCCACTACTGTACCACCTTGCGCTACTTGGATTATCGATAATGAGGATGATATATATAATTGGAACAAAAAGGGGTTGATATATGATTTAATTACTTGGATAGCCGATGCCGGCAATTAAGTTGCATTCTGCATGTTGCCTTCCTCCTCCATGTATTAATGCTTTCTTTCACCTTGTAATTTAATGGCTCCCCCAATAATTACTCCTTTTTTTTTTTATTGGTTTTTGATCTAGAAATTTCGAGAGCACACTAATTTTTTTGTTTCTTTCTTTTTTTTTTTTTTTGGATGGTAAGAACACGCTAAGTTACCATCGAACGAGACGACTTTTAAATAATATTGTCACGGTGGGTTCGTATTTGACATGAACATCAGCTCCCAAACCTACTTGGTTTTTCTTAGGGCTTCATGATTCACCATTTGTTGGTGGTAGCAGATTACTTCCTCACCATGGGAAAACTTGTTGGACATTTAGGATCGAACTCTTTTAAATGAATAATTCCTTTTTAATCCTTATTTTCTGCAATTATTTTATATTATTTAATTAAATATAATTCATTATATGAACTTATTAAAAAGTAATGAAATTGAATCCTCTCGTTTTATCTCCTCTCGTTTTACTTATCTAAGATAATGTCATGTGTAATTAATAGTTGAGATTATAAAAAAAAATAACGTTACGATAGCATCATATGATATATCAAAAATTTAGATAATTTCAAACCTTAATTTGTAAATTAAAAAAGAATAAAAGAGAAAAAAATGAGAGGATCATCAAGACTAACATATGTATCTAGATTCGTGTAAGGATCAATTCCAAAGTATGAACCGGCCAATTTAGCTGTTGAACCGGCTTGGTCCAATCATGGGCGAGCCTAGCCCCAAAATTTAAAAAAGAACATATATATATAATATAATATACATATATACTATATATATTGCAAACATACTATGTATATATAATATACTATATATATACATATAATGTAATACAAACAAGTGTATATTATATATAATATATTATTAATAGACTATATATATACACACTATATATTATGTTATATATACTATATATATTTATATACTATATAATATATTATATATAATATTAACATATATTATGTATTAAGAGAAATTTGATTCACAAGCAACAATAGTCGATATATCAACATAAAGTTTTACATTTAGTTGGGGAAAAAAGGGAATAGATGAATATCCTATAAATTATTTATAATAATTGACAGAAATTCAAAAAAAAAAGTAAAAAATTACTTATAATAATTAAGAGAAATTCGAAAAAAACAAAATACATGGTTTAAGGGTCGCGAAATCAACCCCTGAGCTACCAATTCAGTTGAACCAACTCGAACCCACCTCTTTAAGAGCCAGGCCTAATTCACTCTATAGCTAACCCATGAACTAGCGGTTCAAAGTTGATTCTAGGCTGAAATTGAACCGACACAAGGGTTTGCATGTATCTAATAGTGACTTACAATGGGAAAGTATAGACTAGGAGTTTGTTTAAAAGGAAAAACATACTTCAATAAATCATAGGAACATTAAAACTAAAGTGTAATATATATATACATACATATAGGTATACATCAATTCAATGGCTCATTTTCAATCTTTTAAACTACATAAAGTTTAATCTAGTCAACAATGTTATTCTCTTATTTTTATATTGAGTTTAAATCCTCTTTTGGACCTGAAATAAGAGTTTTAATTTACCTATCTATTATAGTGATAAACAAGTAATCATATCATCTAAAGTATTCATCCAAATTCTATTTCATCAAATAGGTTCCGAATGAATAATGAACATCATATGATAGATTTAGGTAATAATTTCTTGGAATTTACTCCTATAGGATGGAATACGAGTATAAAGTCAAAATATCTTATCTCATATTGGAAACCCTACTCTAATGCTTCTCGTGGCATGGGTTTTATGGTACGCTATATCTACTTGGTAATAATAATTAAATAATGTTAATAAATAAAATATTAATACTATTTTTTTTCTATTAAATAATATTCATAAATAAAAAAATTAATACTATTACATTTTCTATTTTAGTTTTGAAGAAAATAAGAACAAAAACTCAGCTCATAAGAATACTCTAAGACTATACGCAACTTATGTCTATTATCTAGTTCATCTCTCTTATTCTTTATCTTCTTCTTCTTTTTCTTCTTCTTCTTTATAGTAAAAAACTCTCTCTTTTTTTACTATCTTTTTTTTTTTCATCCCCATTCCTATTTTACTAATTTTAGACTTGTAAGGTCTTAAAAATATCAGTTCTTAACGTATCATTAATATATTATATTAGAATTACTTGCATTTCATTTTTGTATTTTGTGTAAAATAATCTTATGATTTAATAGAAAATTTATTTTGATGATTTAAAAAGAAATGACAAAAGAAATTTAAGCATAACTCAACTAGGAGTTTCAACATTTTCAACTAAAAAAAAAATTATCTATTTTTCCTACTAAAGATTTACATTATCTCAACTCAAAATACATTACGACCTATATAAATTATTATTGTAGGCATACCAATAGTATAATTATAATTTTGATATTAATTACACATATAATATAAAGTTTTGAAGGAAGACTAAAAAAAAAAATACAAGTTCCATAAGATACTTTTTATCCTATAAAATCTATATGGTTCAAGGCATATGGTGGTTTCAAGATGGCATGAGATAAAATTTGGATACAAAAACTTGAAAACCTATACTTATAAAATAAAATACAGATAAGCCCGATACCCTACTTACCATGTGTCCTCCCATGCCTAATCTATAATCCTATCAAGTCATAACAAGATAGGTAAAAAATATATGTATTTCGAATTTTCAATAATGACCATAAACTGCATGAATTTGTGTTGACTTCACCGGAGCACCGGAACAAGCTGATTCACCGTTTCCAACATCGTAAGTCATTCTTAATTTTTTTATTATTATATTCTAGATATATTCACTTTGAACCTATGAACTAAAGAGTTTTAACCTCATTTTTAGCCTGAAAACTAACTACTTCTAGTCCAATTCATTATAGTTAATGTGAGAAGGATTCGACATTTTACTTATATAAAATAAAAATCTTAATTTTTTTTTGTTGCTATATTCTAGATATATTCACTTTGAACTCAACAACTAAATAGTTTTAACCTCATTTTTAGCCTGAAAACCAACTTCTAGCCCCATTCATTATAGTTCATTATAGTTAATGTGAGAAGGATTCGCCATTTTACTTATATAAAATTAGAATCCAACTATACTATGATATTAGTAATATGATATAAGAAGCTCAATAATATCAATAGTCAGTACTATATTGGTAAATAATGAGAATTTTCTCTTGATGAAAATCTATATAAATTAGACATTTTTTTAAGGTGTATCTACTTCTTATAAAGTCAACAGTAGTGCATTAGATGATGTCAATGGAGAAGAATTTTTCACAATTCAAATTAAAATAGTTTAAGTTTTCACTATAATTCGATCTTTCTAAAAAAAAAATTCTTGTAGATGATTTATTTTAATGATTTCAATAGGAACCCGTCTTCTACCCAATACATTTGAGACCTATCTTAGACCACCATTTTTTAATTCCTTTAGGTGGTTTGTAAAAATTATTAGAATATTATAAGTTATATCATCACGATGGTCGGTAGTTACTTACTATTTTTAAAAATAAATAAAAAAAAATTATTAGAAAACCCGTGGCAGTTAATCACATAAACCTACCTGCATCTCATCTGGTTTTTAACTCAAAATTTGCATGGGAACGGAGGTTGCAATGGTTTAATTTTTATAGGCATCGATGTTAGCTCTCTTCGGTCCACAGAGTGGCATAATTATCGTGACACTATTGGACCTCCTTGCGCTACTTGAATTATCTATTGTCTCTAATCTATTGTCAGATTCTGCATGTTGCCTTACTCCTCCATGTATTAATGAATGCTTTCTTTAACCTTGTAAATTAATGGCTTCCTCAATAATTACTCCTTTTTCATTGGTGTTTAATCTAGAAATTTCGAAGGCATACTAAGTTACCATCGAACTGGACGACATTCAAATGGTGTTGTTACGGTGGGTTGGTGTTTCACAAAAACATCAGCTCTTAAACCTACTTGGTTTCACTCGAGGCTAGACAACTTCAAGTCAATTTCATTAGAAAAAAAAAATTATTGATATTAATATACTATGGATTTTGATAAGTAACGAATAAATATCAATAAATAATAATATTTTAATATATATCGATGATGGTGGTTCGTACTCTTACATTTTATAATTTTATTAATATTTACCACTCATTAAAATAAGCGATATACTAGTGTCATTAATTTGGAATGATTTATCAATCAATTTTTAAAAGTAGATGATGGGACGCTTATATAAAAATAATGTGGAAAGTATTACTATTAGAGAAACAAAAGAGAGAAGAGCTTTCGTAGTATTTTATATTTTTACCTACATGTATCTATTTTATTGTCTAAATATATCCTAAATAAAAAGTAAAGATAATATAAATTTAAAATACTAAGATATAGATATACATAATAAAAGCATGGCAAAAGCCATTGTTGTTAGACCTAAACTAAGGTTGACCTAAGGATAAGAATTGGTCAAGTATTAAGAGCATCAAACTTAAACTTAGATTGAAGTGGTAAACTAAAATCAATTATGAATAATTAAATTATCCATATTTTTTAAATTTAAAATTTTTGGGTTTGTATAGTGTACTTTTTCTTTTATTTTTTTATAGATTTAGATGTATTTTTTTTAATAAGTTAGTACATTTTCTAAACCAATTAGTATATTTTAATTTAAAAAATCCAATTGAATTATGAAAACCGAATTGAACTGGCTAAATAAATCAAATTCTTTCGATTCACTATCGATATAATTCGTTTTATGGTTAAATTAGGCCGAAATAGATTAAACCAGCTGGATCCACCGATTTTAAGAGTACGGGAAAACAGAAACATGGTTGCATTAGTGAAAGCGAAATAAAACGCCGAACTTTGGGACCCATAACATAAGCTCACTTTCGGATTGAAGGTTCTTTCCTCGCCCTTTGAATCTTTGGATTTCAGTTGAAGCGTACGATTTTGGTTTGTCTTTGTCCTTACTCCGAAGCAAAAAAGCCCAACCACATCTTGCCGACATCAACGGTTCTCTAACAGATCATCGCGTGGCGCGTTTTACGTGGTAAAGACCTAAAGTAAACGTGGAGACATGACATTTATGTGCAACGTACAAATGCAATTCAAAGGAAAAAAAAAAAACTATGAAGTCTAAATAATTATCCCTTTTATCATGTCTCAATGCTCGTGTCATCCTGCCTCTTCATATCCTTATTGATATTAGATAAATACGGTATAATATACCCATAGAGGTTAGTCCATTTTTTAAATCCTTTGTTTTAATTTATGAATTTCTCGGTTGTTCTTTTTTTTTTCTTTCTTTTGTCAGCTTTAACATTCTCAACTTTCAAAGTAGAAGACACTGGTGTCTCCGTAACAGGAATTAAAAGTGCTGGCATGAACTGGATCACCATCCTCCCTAGTTTTAACTATACATTTAGCATCCAAAGACTCATCTAAAATATGCCCGCCGAAAGTAACATTCCTTTAACACACTTGCCCACTTTTATATACATCACAATTATCATACATTTATCTTTCTACTTGATTCGAAGTTGCAACAAGCTTGGGCCGAGATTTCTTATGCTAAGCAAATCTTTACACCATGTTTGGTTTATGCTTTTATTATTTATGGAACAATTATCTCCTATATATTTTGCAAAAAGAAAAAAAAAATTATAATTAGCAATATCCGTTCCATATAAATTTAAATAGAGGAGGAATTCCTATTATTTTCCTTCATCAAAGGAATTACTACTCTTCAAGAATATAACATTTATTCCAAAAATATCCTCAATGATAAATCAAATTAACATGGGAGGAATCATTATTCCTTTCTAGTCTTATTTTGTTTTAGTAAATCAAATGTAATATTAGTACAGACATTTGTATGTGTAAGATTTGTTCACAAGAAGAAGATTTTCTTTTAAAACCTTAAAGACCAAACATAATTGAGGAATGAGACAAACAAAGCATTAGTCACGGTTCACAAGATACTTTAATCATAACAAACTAATATAAGTACTTTTTGAGAGAGAAGACTCTAAGCGTAGTATCCTAAATCTCTTCAGCAACTTATGAAGTGTTTAAATTATAAGCATAATAATAAGTAAAAAACTTATAATAGATAATATTACACTTCATACATTCTAACTCAAATCTTCAATATATAACTTTGATACTTCATAGGTTCACAAATGAAGTAGGTCGTTCAAATTGAAAGAAAAATTATCTAAGTTATTATTTAGTCGTCCAAGTTATTATCTAATCTCTCCACACAAGCCCAATATATGATCAAAAGAACTCAACTAAGGAACTCACTTAGTGGTGCTCTAATAGAAAGTATCTATGATATGGATAAATCTATAGAAACAATGAGCAAATTGAAAGCTCAATGAGAGGAATCTCTCTAAATATTATACATATGCACAATGTCAAGCAAGTTATTATTCATTTACTATGTATAGGAAACTATAAGCAATGTAACATTATACACGGTCCTCCACTGATCAACATCAAGTATATAAACCTCTCCTTAATCTAAGTTAATGGCTTAGTCTTTACAATTGATGCCTATGTTGTCCATCAATCAATAAGCAAAATCCCTAACAAAAACCCTTAAATGACATTTAGCATTTCCTTTAATGTGACATGATAATACACATCCGTAACATCCCTAACAAAAAAAAAAAAAAAAAAAAAAACCTTAGATGTGTGCACCGAAAGGGTGGAGTGAAAAACTGACCTGATTATATTTAATAGCATCCTATTCCTACGTGGGCTTTTGTGCATACATTATAGGTATACTAAGCTAGTGTCATAATTTCTAGACAAAAAGTGTTATATACTTTGCCTGGTTATCAAAATAGAAGTAATCTAATGAAGTTTTCATTATTACCTTAATCTCAAAAGAAAAAACATTGAAAAACTGGCTTTTTGAAGAGATAATTTGAATTTATTTATTTATTTTTTAAATCGAACTTATAAAAATACTCACAAACCAAGAATTAAGTGTTTTAATCAATTGAAAACTTAATTGAGTTGAAAGAATCATCAGAAAAAGGCTTAAGCTACAAATTAAGAAATCTTAATTACTTTCCATTACACGACTTAGATTTCATTATTGTCCAATTGATTTGGCAACAAACATGGCTTTTATAGAATCTCAATAGGGCATAAATGAGACATAAATTGTATATAAATTACAAACTTCATAAACTTTCTATTCCATTTGAAATTCAAATGTCTAGAATCAATCAACTTATATAAAACCATTAAAATTGCAAAGATCAAATCAAAATTTTATACTTAAACAGTTTTTATATCTATTTTAACTAAATAAACTTTCTAATATCATACGCTAGAATTATACAAGATAACCTATAATTTTAACAATCATAATAAATAACACACGAATATAGAGAGAAAAAAAATAATAATAACAACATACATTATTTTGTTAGATTCATTTTATTTTTATCCGTTCTTAACATGGAATAAGCTTTAAAATTCGAAACGAAGGAAAAAACCGGAACACGTAGGGATTTTGTGAAGTTAACCAAAAATGAAATTTTGTTTATAGGTAAGGGTGCATTATCAATTTACAGGTGGGGTTAGGCCGTTGAAGCTAAGAATTTTCCCTACTGTAGACATTGATTCCGGAATATTAACACCAACATTAGATATTGTCCTATATTCTTCCTCGTATTAATGAAAATACCTTTGTAGGCTCAGGCATATGCATGCCATAAAGCCGAGTGCATAGTCCATATTATTTACTATTTTTCCTTCGTACCCTCTACTTTTCTTCTGCCATACTCGTACTCTCTGGATCCCAAACTCTTAACGTCATCATCATCGCCTGCCTCATGGACAAACCTTTGTTGGACGGAGAAAGCAGCGGAACACGGCGGAGCAATCCCTTCAGCCGCCGCACTGACGCCATAACTTACGGCTCTCCTTACCAGAAAGCCGCAGCACTCGTTGATCTCGTAATTATCTTTTACCGTTTATCATCTCTTCTAAGTTCTATCACTTCTACGTGTCCATGTTCACATCTCAACATATAGGTCCTTTTTAGCTGTGTATATGATTGAATATTGACGTATTAAGTTTACATTTAGTTATATCATGCATAGTATATGCATAAAAACTGTTGCGTCATAGTAGGAACAACCGCAACCCTGCCTAGAATTGGCTTGGTTTGATATGTTGCAATGTGAAAATTTCGACAATTGAAAAGCTTTGATTGTAACAAATCCTGAAAAGGTCGAGGAAACATTTTCCATGAAACAAACACAAGCTTGTATAATAAACCGATTCCATTTCTGTTTTGATCATTTTACTTGGTGAGTTTATGTTTGATACTAGCGTTGGGTGACTTAGGTCAGTTTATGATGTAATTGTGGATGCAGATAGTTCTACTCTAATATCAAATCGGAGAACCCCAATTTAAATTGTATAATTGTCAAAATTCTATGTACTTAGTAGATTTATTATGGATATACAGCCGTGACAGAGATGATATATTGGCACCCTTTTCTTTTTCTTTTTTTTTTTTGATAAGCTTACGAATATGGGTGTTGCATTACAAATAATGTGATTCTGTAAACTTTTTACCTCAATGGTGCTGTAGCTAAGGTATGCTTTGCAGGCGGAGGATGGCATCGGCTTGCCCGAGCAAATTGTTGATCAATCAGGATTTAATAATGCTACAAAGTTATATTTCCTCTTCACACGTTTTGATATCATCTGGTCTCTCAATTGCTTTGCGTTGGTTGTTCTTAATTTTCTCGAGGTTAGATATCTTTCAAGAAACTTATGTCCTGCGCTTATTATACAGAATTATGAGTCTTGTAGCAGGATATCAATAGGTTTGATTACTGCTGTACTAAGCTTGTAGAGTTCATGCAGAGACCTCTGTGGTGTGCAAATTATGCTGCAGAAGCTTGCGATGATCGAGAGTACTTTTTTCTCGGTCAATTACCGTATTTAACTCATGTGGAGGCTCTTATATATGAGGTAAGAAGTGAAGATACCGTGTGTACATTCTGGTTCTTCTTGTTCAATAGTTATTCTTCATGCATCCAATTTATTTTAAGTAGATGCAGTGTGAGCTTATTGTACGTAGACCCTATCCATCTCTTGTTGATTCTTTCATTACCATAGGATGGCAGTAGTCTCTCTAATGTTTAGTTCTAAATAGCAAGTACATATAGCACTTCTATTTAGGGTCAACAGAAGGGAAGCAGATGATGCAAGACATCAGAGTTTCTTGCAATAATTCAAGGTCAATTATTGTTGCAATCAGAATTCTGGTGAAGAACACTTTTTAAGTGATTCAAGGCTTCTTTATTGTGCACCAAGCTTTGATATTTGGGGGTTGCAATATAGTAATCTTCGAGATTAAAGGTCTGTGATTTTTCGATTTACTTGAAGATGAACAAGTTTGTTACTTTTTGTTCAGGGTGTAACTCTGTTCATTCTATGCATACACACATTTTTTCCACTGGCATATGAAGGTCATAACATCTATTGGAAGAATCCTCTGAACCAATTGAAGGTATACAAAATCTCTTCTCTTTTCTTTGTCAATTTTCTGAAGAGTTTGTTGTCTTAATACTCTAATTTTTGTGATTAGATTAGCATTTTTTGATGTTTCGATGACAATTGAAGCAGACAGAGAATCTAAAGATATCTGGTAGTATCTGTTCACATGCTGCACTTGACCATCCATGTAATCTTATAAATGAAGATCACTATCATGCTCTAAGTTTCATTCATATTACACTGCACGATCATGAAGCCATTAGTCTCATGCAACTTTGTTAGATGAGTTCTGTCAAGAATCTGAATCCTTTTATCTTAACATTGTTTTCATTAACGTAAACGTAGAGCATTTTTCATAACCATGCTCTACAAACTACGTGGTGTGCATAGCATCATGGTATTAGGATGTTTGGAACAATTTTATACTTAGCAGACTCTGTGGGGTGAATGGTATTGCTTACGTATCATACATATTTTTTTTTTCCCTGTTTCTGTCTGTAATTCTGGAGAAATTATCGATGCAATCTCTTGCATTGTCTTTTCAGGTCTTTTTCTTATTTATTCTGGTTGCTGACTTGCTGGTTTATGCTCTGTATTTATCTCCGGTGGCCATTTATTCTCTTCCTATGAGACTAGCACCTTACGTACGAGTTGTGTATTTCATCCTGAATATCAGGTACTTTACTTAATGATGATGAGAAAAAGATATTCTTAAACAGCAGGTATATATTAGTTTGTAATGTTTTTTGGTTCTTGTGAATTCAAGACACTTAGTTAACTCGAATATATCATCCATCCCCTACTTAAAAATTAATTATCCTCTGCAGTCATCTTAAAAAAGTTGTTGCTACTTTGAACAATATATAAGTTGCCATAACGAGGTTGCTGTACACTCCAAACGTGTCCCCAAAATCCTTTTGTGATTTTGCTATAAATGATCCAATTTATTATCAGGGGCTCGAAAGGGATGTTCATTACCCCATTGTATTTTAGGTCCACATCAGGCTGATTCATTTGTGACTTTGTATCAGAATACTCTACATCTCACTTTCTACATTTTTCATTAGGCTGCACAACCATGCAAAATCTAAGAATTTTTTTCATGTATGGCTTTTATTCTTTTAATGCCAATGGTGAGATATAAATATGAAATGCAAGTGCACTGCTCATGGATTCTAGTCTTTACATGATGGTGTGGCGCGATAAAAACATTTTTTGAGCAGTAAATAAGGCAGTTGTAGTTCTTTCATATTTATTATTGGCAATTACCTAACAAAATTTAAAAGCGTGGAATGTAATGCATCTTTTGATTGGACATTTCCGAGTTCAGGTCATTAGCTTTCTCATTAAGGTTCTCTACAACGTGGAAAAAGCATAGAACTCAGGTTTTGGCAATCTATGTATTTTTAAATAGTAATAAAAATGTTTATATACATTTATATAAAAATATAGTTCAGGAAAGTATGCATTATCACGTAACACATATATCCATTTGCAAAATTATCATGTCTAACACTGGAATTGATTGAGCTAGTGAATCAGCTCATAAGATGGAGATGCTGATGATGAGCCCAATTAACTTTAATGATCATGTTGAAACCTGGATTGTACTTCGAATCACCAGGTGAATGCAGAATTCTTAAAGTATATTTTCTGATATAACTTTCAGGGAGTTACGGGCTAGCATTGTTATTCTTGTTGGGATGCTGGGGACATATTTGAATGTCTTGGTTCGTTCACTTCCTTTATCAATCAATCTAAGATTCTTCTATGTTTTCGTTATAGTTTATCCCTCAATAATGCTGTTCTAGGGCTACATTACACTTTTAGCATGCAAAGAGGAACGAACGATTTTCTTTCAATGCAGGCTCTGGGGCTTTTGTTCATACTTTTTTCAAGCTGGGTAGCCTATGTCATGTTTGAAGATACCATAGAGGGAAAAACTATACTTACTTCATACAGCACCACAGTATATCAGATGCTCGTCTTATTTACCACTGCCAATACTCCAGATGTATGGGTACCAGCATATAAGTAAGTGGATTTCTTATGGAAACTATTGCTTTCCTATTACTTAGATTGCATTGTATTTTCTGCTGCCTAGCTAAATTTAAAGGGTATCTTCAATAGATTTGGTTCAAGGAAATTCCTTGTCGATCTGGAAAATTATGAAAAACTTGTCCTCAGGTTTTTTTCCGGTAAAACAGCTTCAAGTAGTTTTTTATTTATATTTTGAATGTCACGCTGAGTTTCATGTCATATACATCTTCCCAACAGATGGTAATTTTCAGGGAATTCATTGAAAAATTCAAAATGAAACAAAGTGACTTAGACAAATCCTTTTTAAAGATAACCTCAAACCAATCAATCGATTATTGATTAATACGTAATCAATTGAATACTACTTGAAAATAGCTCTTTTGCTCAGAAACGAAATGTTCCAAATGTTCCCGATGCTGATCCTCCATAGTTTCGTCAGTTGTTCTTTTTGGTAAATGTTTCAAGATATGATATGGCCAGACAAGCAATTAGGATCTACTCCTGTCGTTGGTCTTTTACATATGTATACAGTGCTTAGACAACCTGTTTCTCCTCTTTCTTTTCACCTATGCATAGACACACACACAGAGAGCACAAGCTCAAGCAAATTTATGCTGTATTACATTTTTAAAGTGCTTTACTATTGCAATTGCAACCTGTGGAAATTTTACTTCTCAACAAATGCTTTTGGCTCAGGGTCTCGCGCTGGTATTGCCTTTTCTTTGTGCTATATATTTTATTGGGGGTTTACTTCGTCACCAATTTGATTCTTGCTGTTGTATATGATGGCTTCAAGAGTCAGGTAGATCTAGTTCACTCTTCATTTTGCTTAACAAGTACACTCCATACGGCATCGCACAATTGTTCTTGTCTGTTTCCTTCTAATAACGCATTAATTTTCACGATGTTCCGTTTACTCAAACACGTAGTGAAAGAGTATACTTTCCTTTCTATTTTCAGCTAGCTAAACAAGTTTCTGAGATGGATAGCATGAGGAGAAAGATGCTGGAGAAAGCCTACAAATTAGTAGATAAGTATGTAAGTATTGATGACATCCTTTAACTTTATGTAAGTATCAAACAAACACATTTAAGAGTCTTGTGAGATTGGATTCAATTTGTTTTCTCTTCTTTCTTTCTCTTTATAATTCTTGTTGCTTGATTCCATCTCCCTTTATCATTTCTCGCTCCCTGTCGAACCCTATCAAAACCTAGGGGACCTATTTGCATTTTGGTGTCTTGTCTTCAATTCCAAACTTATTTTCTTCAAATCATACCCTTCATATTTGGTTTGGAAAGATGATGAGAAGCTCTGATCAATTCATGGACTAGACTCTCTTTCTTTAATTAATTTGAGAGAAATATTTTCAGCAAAGGAGAGCCATATTTATGTTTTCCTATGTAACCCAAGCATGCTGGTTATAATTAGTTTACATGGCATAATTCTTATATTTAGAAGAGCGCACTCTTGCATTATACTTGCAATTGATTTATCTGGTTGCAGACTCGCAATTTTTCGATCTTGTGTTACACGTAATGGGCTTTTACTTTCTGCACAAACAGAACGTCGGATATATTGACAAAGACCAGTGCATTCGGCTATTCGAAGAGTTGAATAAATATAGGTATCCTATAAAGCTCTAAAATTTAATTTCCGCATGATTTCGGCCTTTCACTTTTGCCATAAATTTTCTTGAATGCAAGGATGGCATTTTAGCCTACATAAGCATGTATCCGTAATTTTGCTGAGCAAATGCATCTGCATACCTTCTTCGATTATGTCCGTTTTAGGAAAATCATCTTGATACCTAACATTTGATTCAAGTAAATCAAAGGTCTGAGGAACTCTACAGCACAGCCAATTTCATGAATCTCCCACTGGATTGGTGTTTTCCACAAGTAGTTTCTTCCCATAATGTGAGCCATTGAGCAAGAGTTGAAAATTTAGCATCCTTACACTCAGGACATGAAAACTAGCCTTCTCTTTTAAGTGTTTGTGTGTATGATTATGCTGGTCAAGATCTGCACAAGATAATTTATTCTCATTTGTCCATTACTTAATCGTCGTGATTTTGTACATTCACTCTCCTTTTCTGGTACTATACTACATGCTTGAGTTTCCTTTTCTATATATATATATATAGAACACACGTATTTGAGTTATCGATACTTGGTTGCTGGTTTTTTTAGGACTCTGCCAAAGATATCGAAAGAGGAATTTGGCTTGATATTTGATGCCCTTGATGATAGCCGTGATTTCAAGGTAAATGATTCACTTTTTTGGGGGTACATTCTGTTGAGCTTGACTGCCATGCATTAACAAATTCACCATCAAGGCATATCTTTTCCAAGCAAACATTTAAGCTTCCATGGTTCTGCTGCATTTTCCATATGTAAGTTGTAGAAACTGTCTCTCAGCTAGTGCTTTTTTTGTAACCCAATATGGAGCTTTTTACTCTGCCATCTCCATTGAATCACTGTTTTGCAGCCAGTTTCCTGTTATGTTTGTAAAGTGGTTTCTATCTTCTACAGATCAACTTAGACGAATTCGCCGATCTTTGCAATGCCATTGCTCTGCGATTCCAAAAGGAGGATGTCGTAAGTCAAAATTGTTCGGTTTTTTTTTTTTTTTTTTTTGTTGTAACCTCTTCTTGTCTAATCATCATCAACACGCATCTTTGATAAATTATTTTTCTGTCGGAAATCTGGTTGCAGCCAAGTTTATTTGAATTGTATCCATCAATATACCATTCTCCGTCTTCAGAAAGATTGAAAGGCTTTGTACGAACTCCGAAATTTGGATACCTGATATCCTTTATTCTCATCTTGAATCTGGTTGCCGTCATTATTGAAACAACGGTATGTTTCTAATCTCCTTAGATTCATGAATAGAGTAGCTCATACATGAGTAGATTCAATGTATATAAATATTACAAACACAGATTTCACAACAAATCGTTCATTGATTAAATCCAGGACCTGTGCACATAATATGATATGTCAAATGCATTTCAAGAGCATTGAAATTACAATGATGACAATGGATGCTAACATATTTGATTAACTGACTTTCAGCTTGATATAGAAAACAATTCAGCCCAAAAGGTGTGGCAAGAAGTGGAGTTTGTCTTTGGTAAGATCTCCAAGACATTTCACTCTGTCGTTTTTCATCATTCATGAATCTTTGTTGATATAGCGTTAGCTCCTAGAATTTCAAATAACCAACAAATTATCGACTAATCATCCGCTGTTTGATAATAATATAAGTTTTCTTTTTTTTTTTTTTTCCCGATTAACCTAGCATTATGACAAAAGGATAATAGTTATGCCAAGTTGCTCTTACACGACACTAATTAACATAACATACTGAAGATTTATACTCCCTTACAATTACAAACCTACAGTGTCTAACCAAACGTAATTAACTAACACACAGCGAGCAATGAAAAACAGCTTCTCCTCGAAACCGAATATCAGTAGTAATACTCATTCTCATAATTCAACCCTTCTTCAGCAATGAAAGCCAACTCCATCGCTTGTATTATTGTGCTTTGCTCGTGCATATGCACCTTGGCTCGGTCCTCTTCCTTCAATCCAGCTAAAAAGATTCCAACTAGATGTACTTCTTCTAGTTTTGGCATTATTTCCACCAGAGCTCCGAATTCCTCCACATAGGACTCCACATCATTCTCCTGTCGAAGCTCATTCCACAATGTAAACACATTCCAAATAGTGTCAAGTAGCCCATACCCTCTCTTCCTCACCATGATGTTCTCACCCATCTATGACAGCCCTGTTCCAGCAGTTTTCCACAACGTGGGGATTACCGATTTGCCAGGACTATAAACTTTAGGATTTGAAGTAAACTGACTAAAACTATATGGCTTCCCTGCAGTCCAATAGAGACCTCTTTCCTTGCACCATTCTGACCTGCGCCATCCCACATGATCAGTCCTGGAGGGTTGAGGATTCCATTTCAATTGTCTGATCTGATAGTGACCTTCATTGCTGGCAATCTGGTTCTCTTCTCTTCTTTCTTAGCAGACACAATCCCATCTCAAAAAGTAACTGCTTTGAACTTGTTTGTTCAATCCACTCCGATCGGAAAAGAAGCCGCTTAGCTGTTGAGGTGCATCGACTTTCTTTGTTTATGCCAGAAATTTAGCTCGACTGTCCGAAGCGAAGGTTGGATCAAAGGAGGACTCGAACAAGATGGTTTTGGGGGTAGACAAATCCGGTCTGTACTATCGGTTGAATGCATTCCCTTAAGGGAAGGTCTTTCCTTTCTCCACACTCCCAGAAGAGATCAATCCCACATTCGAAGGAGGCAAATAAGGTGATTCGATGCATCACTACCAACATATTGGATGAATTCATAGGGGTCATGCTGGATCTCATCAATGATCTCCTTCACTGTCTAGGTAGTGGGGTGATAATGCCTAAGGAGTGAGACATCCATGAAGCCCTATGTCTTTTTACCTATCTTAGGCCAGAGGGCAAAAAAGCAAGATCATATTTGAAGCGCCTGTGTGTGCAAACAAACTATCCCCCTCCATGTGTGTCTCCTACTCTAAGAATCTCGTGGACGTTGTATTTGAAGCACCTATAGAAGGCACAATATGCCCCTCTATGTTTGACTTTTATATCTAATAGTTGGCTCTACCGACTCCACTGTCGAACCGGAAGTTCCCTCAACAAAGATTTATTCTTGACCGGAAGTTCCCTCAACAAAGATTTATTCTTAACCGGAAGTTCCCTCAACAAAGATTTATTCTTGTGTAATATATTGTTGACAAGAAAATTGGTCAATGTTAGACAAATTATGGTCAATTGCATGTTGCACGTGATGGCTCAAAACTCAAAAGCATTCCCAACTAAGATACGAGGAGTATATCATCATTCATGCCACCATCATTCATTGGTTTGTGTACATGGCATTAGCAAGTAGAATTTCAAAAAACTTAACTCGATATCGACTAATTATCCACTACTTGGTAATAAATATAAGTTTTTTCTCTTTCCCTCGATTAACCAGTATTATATTAACAAAAGGATAATAGTTGGGCCAAGTTGCCATTACACATGACCGATTAACATAACATACGAGATATTTATACTCCCTTACAGACCGAGTGCTTACATTATATTTTCACAAAAGCAAATTAGGTAACATACTGGGAGGAACCCAAAAAAAAAAAAAAAAACCACCTCTCCTCCACGTCTTCATCCTTCCTTCCTTCAGCAGCTAACCGATCTCCACTCGAACTTCATCAAACAACTATCACTTTGCCCTGCAAGTAAGAGTCACGTGAGAGTATTGAATGCTGAAATGTGGGGACTGTACTAGGAATCACATCGTTGCAACCTTATGGGTAATAAATATAAGTTAGGAATCAGATTCCATGACAATGGATACCCATTCCTTTTCTCATCCTAATATTAGGATTCCAATACCTAACATGCTTCTCATTTCTTCTAGAAAAATTATCATTTTACTCTCCCTGCAAACTCCATCTCCCAGTCCATTGCGCTCTTTACAAATTATCAAACAGTCGACTATTAACAAATTCAAAGAGCTGACTCATAGGAATTGGGATTCTAGGAACTTTTGATACGGAAATAAGAAAACCAAACAGGGTCTAAAAGCATTTTCTTGCACATACTGCAGCAAACAATCTACATTGTTTGTTGAGCAATGCTGACATCAAAGCATATAGAAATGATAGTTTCATGAATTTTGATAAAGGTTTTCCACCTGAGCGACTTGAACCACCGTCATCCAAACCGAATATTAATAGTAATACTCATCCCCATAATTCAACTGCTCTTCAATACTGAAAGCCAACTCCATCGCTCTTTTTATGGAAGTTGGCTCGTGCTCAAGCACTCCGCATCGGACCTCTTCCTTCAATCCAGCTAAAAAGCGTCCAACTAGATGTTCTTCTTCCTCTCGTTTTGGCATTATTGCCAACAAAGCTTCGAATTCCTCCACATAGGACTCCACATCATTCTCCTGTCGAAGCTTGATCCACAGTGTAAACACATTGTTAGGTTTGCTTGGACAATAACGCCATAACATCTTGTCCTTGAGCATCTCCCATGTCAAGCCAGGTTCCGTCCTCTGCAAGAGACGAAACCACGGAATTGCTCGTCCCTCCATACTTAGAAATGCAAACTTCACCTTCAGCTCAGGTGAAATTCCTTGAATCTCGAAGAACTTTTCAGCTCTGCAGATCCAATTTATTGGATTAGATCCATTAAACACCGGTAATTTCACTCTCTTCGCTGCTTCACGATATTCATTGGTCGAGAAGGTCTGAGTTTCGGTTTGATTATTTTGTGTCGAGTTAACCGATTCTTTCACTACCTTGTCCAACGTCTTGACACGATTCTCCATTTTCGCCATGAATGTCCTCTCAGGCCACGTCAATCTCCTAACTACTCTCGTGTGGCAGGGAGTGAAACCAAATGACTGGAGTCACCATTCCACGTACAGCATAGATGTGATTGTGCTCGGGGCGGTGAAAGCATCACGCCACGTGCCCTAGTCAAAGGGCAGGTGGACCGTCCAAGCCAAGTACGTCTGGCGTCTTTGGGCTTTGTGTTATCGCAGGCCCGTTGCCCTTTACTTTTCGTCACACATGCTGGCACGCTGCTGTTTGTTCTTTACCCTTTTTTTTTTTTTTTTTCCCCAAGTGTTTTACATTTTTTAATTAATTCATGATAAAAATTTCCTCCATCCTATGATGCAAATAGACAGATAGTAAGAGGATATCTGATTCGTATAAAACTCCCGGGTTTTGGAAATAAATTAAAACTCAATAGCGTTTAGAGATGGGTTATGAAATCCAAAAAAATCCTGTGGAAACCCAAACTGATAAAAACAATAACTAAATTAAATTTATAATTATTGGCGGGAAGAAAATGAATAATTGATGAGAACCATCAACTTAAAGTCTGTGTACTCTTCCATTTTATAGCTTATGGATTGTGTGTGTACCTGCTGGACCTTTGGTCAGCTTTGACGATCATTTAGGAAAGAATATCCAGGTGTCATCAAAAGTTCATCCACTGAGATGTTCGATGGGCCTCAGATGATGCTTCTTTATCAAACCTTTTTTAATGTTTCTGTTTTAGTATATTTCTTTTGATAATATTATTAGAAGAAGATTGTAATTAGATAATTAGCATTTCCAGTGATGTAAAAGATATATATTTTAACCATTATTTATTTAAAAAAAAAAACAGAAAATGGATTAATAAATGCCATGTCATGACTTACAATTTCATAAATAATGTAAATATTATTATTGTAATATATAGCCTATCTAGTTTCTTTATTAACAAAAACTTATCTCCATTTTCACCTCTACGACCCCAAATTTCTTGAATTTTGGCTAAACGACTCAAAAAAGGTACAAACTTTGGCTTTTGTATAAATATCCAATATGTATTTCACAAAGAAAGATTAAGAAAAAAAAGGATCTTCACTAAAAATAATTGCAATATGGAGAAAGAGATCAAATGACATATATAAGATATTAATTCAAGAAAATCACTTTTCTTCTAAATGGAACTAGAGTTAAAGTTTTAATGCACTACACCTCGATTAAGGTTCTACGAATGATTTTACAAAGATTAGGTGAAGGTTTTTCAATCATTAGCTTAGGGTTAAATTTCACATATTAATGTTAGATCAATTTTTTGTTTGCATCTAATTTGTTATAAGGTCCTTCTAGGTCCCTTCTTTTTAATTTTAGGTATCGGGTTGATTTTACAAATTAGATTTGATATATGGGTTAAACTTGCTATACCAACGTATGAATTTAATGTGACAGCTATTTTTCTATTTTCTTTGTGCCTGTTATTAAAGACAGACATATGGGCTGCCAACATGTATAAAAAGTAGTCCTTATAATTATTTTAAGGGTTTAAATGTTAACTTTTGAAAAAATTGAAGAATCGATGCAGTATTAAAAATTTTTTAGGGTGTTCACGTAATTTACCATTTATTTAAAGCATAAGTCATTTTGGAGAAAAGAGAAAAAAAAAAAAAAACCGCGATGTTTTTACTGGAAAGGGCAGGTCAGCTTTCATATATGTAATGTCCTAAACAAGGTAGGTTATAGGCTAATATCAAAAAATCCTATAAGTTTTTGGTTTTCCATTGCTTTTGGGAACCCTATAAGAAACTGAGGCAAGTATGTAGATGTAATAAACTACTATTAAGTACACTATATTTTTTTAACATGTTTGTGTTAATACAACAAATAAGTAATATCTATATTATTAAAACTCTTTGAGGTTTAAATAACAATCGACAGTAAAATTACCTATTTAGTCTCTATTTAACATTATTTAGCTAAAAAAAATTAATAACAAAATAAATTATTAAAATTATAAAATATAGATAAGTTTATCTATTTACTCCTTTTCATCTCTTTTTATTCATTTCTTATTACTTTTTCACTCTCTCTCACTTTTCACTGCACCTCACATTTCTCTCTCTCTACTAACATTCTCATTACCCTATTCCTTTCTTCTTTACCTCCTATCTCTCTATTTTTTTATCTTATATTAATATTATAATATATTGGATTGTACAGTACAATTTTATTTAGCTAATATAGTTATAATCATGTACATGACTTGACGAACTTTTAGTGTACCCTTCCAACTGTTAATCCTGTTATTTCCAAACCAAAGGTTGGAATTAGAACCCCATCATCCATATGGATTGTTATGGCAATCTTACATCCTCCGTATGGTTTTTTCCTGTTTATGACATGTTCTATTATCAAACATCTTTGGCCTGATGAGGTTATGCGTTATAAATTGTTCAACAGGATGGATGTATGTGCTAGAAATGGCACTAAAAATCTATTCATTCGGGTTCGAAAATTATTGGAGGGAGGGACAAAATCGCTTTGATTTCCTAATCACACTCATCATAGGTAATATAAACATCTTCATGTGCTGCTCCACATTAAGTAATTTACATACAGAATATATTTTGCAATTATTTGGATGAAGAAACACAATCGTCATGTAAATATCTTCACGAGCTGCTCTACATGAAATAGTACATTTAGAACACTGTTGCAAGTTTTCTTGTGAAATTTGGACTTCAGCTCAAACTCTTGTTTTGTTTGCAGTCATTGGAGAAACTCTGACCTTTGTGTCTCCCCATGGATTTGGATTTCTTTCAAATGGAGAGTGGTATGTTCATTTTAACTTTTAAGTTTTATGGGAATTGGTTTCTGAAGTATGATTTAGAAATATTTGCGGCAATTCATCAAACAGTTTTCTTTTTTTCAGCCAACAAACATTTTGCCTGTTCTGTGGCCAATTTATAAGTAAGGTTGCAATATAAGTCCCCTTATATGCTGCCATAAGCACATGTGTGATGGTTGCCTGTACGTCCCTAGAGTGATAATGACATTATAAAAGACAAAAGTGCAAGAAAATTTTCCATTTAGCTTTTAACCTTGATTCTGCTTCTGTTTAACCTAAGGAAATTTGCAGTTTGTGTGGAACTTAAGCTAACTTCAAAATATGTGGATCTAAAGTTACAAGCAGTCGTCAATTTTTTTTTTCTTCGGTTTTTCGATTGATTAAGGAACTTTTCATGCTGTATGATTCTATTTTGTCTTGTTTAGCACACAACTTAATGAATAATCTATCTTCTTTACAGGATCCGGTATCTTCTATTGGCAAGAATGCTACGTCTGATAAGGTTATTGATGCATGTTCAGCGCTATAGAGCTTTTGTTGCTACATTCTTAACGCTCATACCAAGTCTCATGCCTTACCTTGGAACTATATTTTGTATTCTATGTGTCTACTGCTCTCTTGGTGAACAGGTATATGTGCTCTTTAATTCAGACATCCTTACAAATCACAAAATGCATGTTCAGGTCTTGATGAACTTCACTCCTCACTTGTTTTTATCCATATATGGACTTTAGAACTAGTTTATAATGTGCAGGTGCCAACTCTTCCTTAGAAACAGTTGACGAATAAATTATGAAGTCATCTTATAATTATAAGCTTAAGCTTTCAAACAATCGTGCCATGGTTTCTATTAATTTCTTACAGTTTTTAAATACATTGGAACTAATTTGTATCATATGATGAATCTTCTGAATATAGCCCACAAATACAGGGAATGTTGAAATGTGAAGGGAAAAGACGATATTAAAGATATTAAATTGTGTTCTTTCCCATAATATATGAATATATATATATATTGGTTTATGTTATCAATCAGTGACATTGATGTTGATATTTAAGTGTTTTGATAATATGTTCTATGTCAAAAAGTTGCTTTTACTCTTTTTCTTATATAATGAATGCTCTTCGTTGGATCACCACTATTCACTATTAGTATGATTTATCTTTTAAAATGTAGATCTTCGGTGGGATAGTCAATGCTGGAAACCCCAAAGTGGAAGTTAGTTCTCTTGCTGAGAATGAGTATCCTTATGAATTAATGTGATCACTTGAGTTTTGAGGTATGTTAATTATATTCTCCTTAGGGTGTTTTCTTCTAATTAAGGGTGATATTTTGTATTGCAACCAATGCTCTTGGATTATTTTCTTGACATAAATAGCTATTTGCTCTTCAACTTCAATGACTATCCTAATGGAATGGTGACACTTTTCAATTTGCTGGTGATGGGTAATTGGCAAGTGTGGATGGAGGTAAGACTCTCTCGTAAGTGTTTGCTGAATCATTAAACCTAGTGTTGCAGCTTCAATGGCATCACTGGGTACTAATACAAGTTCAATAAGCAATTGCAAACTTTCAACCTGCTTTGGCGACCTGCAAGTCCCTTGATCTGTACATATATTTGCTTGCTGCATTATATAAATACATGCATGACAAAAAGGATGCTGTGTTAATTATAATCAGGTGAGCTTATCAAATTCAGAACATGTAACTAACATTATTGCTTGTCTCAGAGCTATAAGGAACTGACAGGATCTTCGTGGACCCTCATATACTTCATCAGCTTCTACTTGATATCGGTTTTGTTGCTTCTGAATTTGGTGAGTTTCTTCTGAGGGAAATTCTCATTCTCTATCCCAAACTCTATTCCAAGCTTAGTGCTTTAAAAAATTTCTTTAAACACCTTGTGAAAGGCTAAAATGAATGAGAAAGTAGAGTGGGGTGCTAATATTATCTCGGTAGCAGTGAAAATTTACCAGATATCCTATGTTTTGGACAGAACTTTTTTATTACTTGGGATATTTGAGACAAATAGAGCATAGTCAGGCTATAGTTGTAGTATAGGAACTAAAATTATATAGGCCTGTTAAATCAAAGTTTAGTTTGCAAATTTTCTTGTTGAATGTGCTGGTTAATGCAATTCCTTGCTTTTGCCATGATACTAAAATTACTTAGGAGCACTTATCATCTTGAAGATTTGTCATCTACCCTCCATTAATATTGACAGATGATTAGGTTAACATAGACTTGAGTTTATTGCACAGTTTATAATTAAAAAAAAGAAGAAGAAGAAGAAGAAGAAGAAGAAAATATAAAAATAAAGAAAGATGGTCAAATGGGTCATATGACAGTTGCAAGAAGTTCATTCACTATACATTCCACCTTATTTGAGTGCTACATCTGTATTCACTCGTTATATTTTACTTTTAATTCAGTTAGGTGAAATAGAAATAACAAGAACATGTCTCTTGTGATTACAGGTAGTGGCATTTGTGTTGGAGGCATTCTTTGCTGAAATGGATCTGGAAGAATCAGAAAAATGGCAGGAACAGGATAAGGTCTGATTTTTTCAGTACTGAGCATTGAATTCGATGAAAATGTACACCTGAGGAAAGAATCTATGAGCTTCATTAGCATCATGAATTCATGATTTTATCTCTTAAGAGCACTGGACAGTGAGGTCCTTTAAATCATTAAGGATATAAAGTTGCGTGCCTTAATCAAATGAAAGCAGCAATAAACTCCATGTTGAAGTGGCATCAAGCATGTTAAACATTAGCACTGGAGAGGACATAGTTTAGACTTTACATAGATATTCACTTGTGCTGATGCTTCATACATGTACACAATCTTTCACCTTCTTATCTCTGTTTACAACTACCATATATATTGCGATGCTTACATGTTTTCTTAAAATTACCTCCCATCAACAGTAGTTAATAATAACCTTTATCACATGGCACAGCGTGACACTGCGCTACTAGTCAATACACCAACCTATGTTCTACATTTTAAAATAAATTGGCAGATCAATTTTGGTAGAATTTACTGGTTCCTTGATTTTGTGTAACACGATAATACACTGATGGTTATATAAATGACTGACCTTTTTCCATTTCATGCTTCAATGTAGGAGTCAGGAAGAAGGAAGGATGGTCGCAGATTGGTTGGGTATGTGAGGAGATCATGATTCTAAAACTTTTGTGTTTGTTTTATATGCTCATATATGATTTGCTTTCTTATTTGCTGCAGCGCAAAAACACGGAGCCAAAGAGTTGACGCGCTTCTCCATCACATGTTGAGTTCAGAGCTGGATAAGAAAGATTGCTCCAACGCAGAGACTTAATGTAACCTCTAGTACGTGTAAAAGCCTCATTTATTCTAAATCCAGCTTCCTTTTGTGATATGGTTATACTATGTGACTTTGAAATCCTAATACAAGGTTGTTCAAGGCAAAAAGCACGCTCAAGGTGCAACGCCCTCAACTTGCCAGGTGAGAAGCTCAAATAAAGCGCACGTCTTAAAAAAAGCGCATGAAGTAATAAATTTATTAAAAATATTTTCACATTAGACTAACAAAAAATATTTAAATAAGTCATCATATAATTAAGACATTAGTCTTTTTTTACTAGTCATTACTCATTAATAAAAGTATTGGTCCTTTTCTTTTTTAACAATTTTTGGTTTTACTATTGAAAAAATAAATAAATAATTTGGCATAAAAGAAATTTAAAAGAAAGAAAAATGCATAACATGTACAGCCAAAAACTAGTTATTATTGATTAATGAAAGTATTGTTTTATTTTATAATTTTCGATGTACCGTAATAAAAAAAAAAAAACTAAAGGAAAAGGATTAGACAAAAAGAAATTAGAGTATGTCCTTTTATAGGAACCTCATTTAAAATCTTTAAATACCACATTAGCAACTTAAAAACCTCTTTTTTTAAGATTCTTTCTACTTTATCTATATATTTCTTCACAAAAGTTTTTAATATTTATTTATATTATTTAGAAATGCACAATACACAAATTTAAATTAATATAACATTAAAAATTAAAAAAATAATAATAAAGTTTACTTTTTGAGGGTTCTTAAGGACCCTAAAAAGGAGATAGAAAACTTTTTACCAAGAACCTCTCTCCATCCATCAAGAACCTCCACTGGTTTTTCTGCTAAGAGGATGCCCTTAGAAAAAACTAAAATAAAATAACCTAATCAATTAATATTCTTTTTTAAATTTTACAATTTTACGATGCTTGTCTTTACTAAGCATACTTACTAATTTAGGCCTATTCCTTTTTAACTTCAACCAATTAAAATTCCAATTATTTTTAATGTTAGAGAGCTCTACCCAGGATTTGTGAAGCGTTGTCTCAAAGGTTGCCTTTTCTCCTCTCCTCTGACGATGAGTTCAGTTGAGGGAATATGTATTTCATTCCTCCTTTATTACTTGAAACCACTCTATTACGATGTTTAGTTCATGGAATCATAATTACTGAAAAATTCCAATTCCTTAAAACATTGAATTGGAATTTATGGCTAAAATCTAAAAATCTTGATTCCTTGATCAAAAGACATGTGATAACCTTCCTCTTCTTCTTTTAACAAACTATATTATCACAATATTGCCACCCATAACATAACACCGCCACTATCTTAGCACAACCACCTACTAATACAATATCGCCACCATTACAGCAACACAATCAAGACATTACCCTTTACCAACACTGCACTTCTCTTCCCCCTTAGCAAATCCCCTACCTAACCCACCAAAGATAACACTGTTGCCATCTCAACACCATCACCTACGAACACATTATGCCACTACATAACACCACTACCCACCGATACAATACCATTAGCCACTAACACAACTTGGCAACCATTATTGCTGGTGACAACTTTAACTTTATAATCCAAACACCACACTGCAAGAATCACAAACGACCACTATAAACACTCGTTTGTATAAATCTATGAGAGAGAGAGATACCACATCGTAAGAATCACCAACGACTACCATACACTCCTCTATTTACAATTGTAGATCTGTAAGAGAGAGACATACATAGCAAGAATCACCAATAACAATCACTTACGGATCTAAAATTTAATAGAGAGAGAGAGAGAGGTGAAGTTGCAAATCTGCGATCTTTGAGAGAGAGAGAGAGAGATAAGAAGGATAGGGGAATATAGAGAGAGAAAAAAAATTAGGGTTTAAGAAGAAGATGAGCGCAACTTTGACATTTTGTTTTTAATAGAGATTTATTACCTAGTTGTATTTTTATATAACTAACAATGAAATTACAATTACAAGATTATTCAATTACTAAAGAATTCTAATTCCATTACATGTCTTATTTCATGTAGCGAAGTGAACACACCATGATTAATAGTGAAACTATCTATCTCTCTCTTTTAACTTTCACCTTTTGCTTCATTTTTTATAAAGGGAAAAAAAAAAAGTGGTGGCCTCACTTAGTTATTCTAAATCTAGCTTCATTTGTGACTTGGTTAGACTATGTACTTGCGAAATCCTAATATAAGGTTTCAAGGTGAAAAGCACACTCAATACGCAATGTCTTAATATTGCTAGGCAAGAATCACAGGTGAAATACGTGTCTATCAATATTTTAAAAAAATATATATAACTATAAATTGTATGAATAAAATTACAAAAATACTAATCATATATCATATTTTTAAAATGCGACACTCATAATAATATGAACCTCACATTGAAAAATGCAACAGTAACAAAGTACTATCAAACTTATATCGCATTTTAAAAATGCAATATTAGTATTAGCATATTATCGCATTTTTAAATGCGATACAGGCTTGATCTAACTTTAAAAATTTAGGGTGATGTAGACATTATATCAGATTTACAAAATACAATATATTCATATTAAATCATTATCGCATTTGATAAATGAGATATAACCTTATTCTATAATAAATAAGATCATTTTTTTCCCAATTATGTTCAAATAGGCATAAATTTTTATGTAGAAAGAATTTTTCTTATTATTATATGTTTTCGATGAATGATTTTCGATTACTATAATAGGACAATTAGGGCTTGCTCGATTGATGTCGTTTTATGCTTGAAAAACATCTTTTAAAGCTTATTATTATTCTTTTTTTATTTTTTGACAATATTTAGATGAAACATAATTAGAATTACCTATATCCATCTTCAAGATACAATATAAGTTTTGTATTTTTATAATTTTTTTTTAAATTTAATTGTAAATAAGTAATTTTCTCATAGAATCACAAATAAAACACACACCTAAGCAAAGCAAAGAACATATTTTAATAAATTTATTAAAAATATTTTGATGCATAGAAATTTCAATATTCCATAATCATGTTTACATTACACTAACAAAGACTTTAAATAACTCATGTATAACTAAAACTTTGTAGTAGTACTTTTTACTAGTCATTACTTAAAAATAAAAGCATTGGTTTGTTTTACGGCTTTTGTTTTACTGTACAAAAAATAAATAAATAATTTGGGAAAATTTTAAAAGCAAGAAAAAAGGCATAATATATACAGCCAACAACTAGTTATTACTTGTTAGTGAAAGTATTATTTTATTTTTATAGTTTTTGATGTACTATTATAAAAAAGAATCTCAAGAAAAAAAAAAAAGCTGGACAAAAAGAAATTAGAAAAGAAAAAAAAAAAAAAAACATATGCAGTCCATTGATTTTCTTTTTTGAAGTCTACACTTTTGCGATGCGTTTGTCTTAGACTGCTTTTGTCCTTACTAAGCATATTTATTAACTTATCCTTATTCCGTTTTTAACTTCAGCCAATTAAAATTCAAATTCGTTTTAAAGTGAGGAAGTCCTGCTTTGAGGGTTCATTGTATATTCAGATTTACGTATATGCTGCTTCTTTTCTACAGAAAGTACAAACGTTACCATTCAAATTGAAAATTATCTAGGTTGGTTCATTGCAGTTTCTTTTACTTGGACAGTTATCCTCCAGCAGTGTCTTAGATGTGAGCTTATCTCTTGCCAGTTGCTTTAATGCCCCGGATAAGGATCCACTGAACATGATCAGTGTATATGAAGTGCAATCCTCCTACACGTGATTTCATCTTGTTCAATATTTAATGGCTACTGGTGTTTTGAGTATTACATTTTTTTTTTTTTTCCTGATGATTTGTTTGCCTTGAAAAATTATTGCATGCACCTTTATACGGGCCTACACGTCTAATTAATCATATGTTTGATGTATCTATAAAGATTAACAATGTATAAATTGCCTTAAAGGGCATGATATTGATCAAAGTAGTTTTGATCCCTGTTTTTTTATAGTCACTCTTTGTATTATAAGAACACTGGAAAATTTGTTTAACATTAAAAAAAAAAAATAAGTAAATAATTTTAGGACATACATCAACATTTTTCTATTTGAATAGTCAATATAATTCTTATTCAATTTCTCGACATATGTTATTACCATATCTAGAAATGTTAGTCAGGTTTAGACCTACGCTATCAATGTTGAAAGAGAACGTTGACAAACAAGCAACAAACCAACGGAGCAAAACCCCACATTCCTTTACAAAAGACGAATCTATACAAAGATATGTTTCATTCGTGCCTATCTCAAAAGAACACTATCCTTCTTTTTTCTATATTCTTCTAGCCTGTGGGCCAATATCAACATTGTTGTCATATCCCTTCTAATTAGTTACTTATAGCGAAAGGTCATTCCTCTTGCATATCATTTAACTCTTTACCCACTTCCTCTTAAGGATGGTCCCCGACAGACCGGACCCAAAGACATCCCACTGTTGTCTCATAGTGAGAAAAATAATTTAGATTCATGGAGCAAGAATCAACTACCATCATTATCCATTCAGTACACCGTTGTCCGTAGTACCATGTCTTACAAACAAATTTTGAATTGACAAGATTATTTTCCTATTGATACGATAAAAGAGTGAAATTTTATATAGTAACACATCTAATACATTTTGCTTTATGCATTAAAATGAGCGAAAAAGGGAAAAAAGGAATTGAAAGAACCACAAATGACTTGAATAGAGTTTTTATAGTAATTTTGTCCAAATGAAAGATGAAAGGTAAATGAAAAGGAAGTAATCGTAATATTTTGATGTGAACGTAATTTATAACGGCAAAAATCAACTGAAAGACTCAAGCAAGAGCTCGAATGAGAACCAATCAACACAAATGAAACAGTACCTAGGGATTCAGCTCTTTCGAATCCTACAGGACAGATTGTTAACACTATGCAAAATGAAACAGCTAAAACATCATCTGCAAGCCAACGTAAGCCAAGTCGTTCTTGTAAGGATGTTGAGATACATAAATATTCCAAATGCATATGCAGTGCACTTTCCCTTAATAAATCAGGAGACTGTAGATGAAAGCAAAGCAAATGATGATAATGCTCGGATGAGGGATCATGGAATGTAAAGAGCGCAACACATTGCAATAGATAGACAAGGCCAGGTAAGAAGATAAATTGGAAGGGTAAGGGTACAATCTTCAACAATTATTTCAAAAGAATTTGAAAGTCTGCTGAAAACCCAAACGATGACGAGTAATGATGACTCAATAATCATGGAACTACAAATGAAAGGGGAAGTTAAAAACAATAGAAGAACAATTTATTTTCTCCTCAACACCTACAAGTAACTAAGGAGAAGTGATTCAAAGAAAAATAGTGACAAACTTAAAAATTATCGAGAAATAATATATATATATATATATATATGGACCAAAAAAAAATGATATTAACCTTCAATGTGAAAGTCTTGTAACAAGACTCAAAGATAATCTGGGCTAAATCCTAGTTGCAGGATAATCTACCATAGGCACGGAAACATAGTGGAGAGAAGTCAGGTGAATTTGGATAAAATGAGTGCATTAACAAGGGAAGTGTAACCTTATCACCAATATCCATGGATAAGGGCAACAACATCGGAGATGAATGGAACAACAAACCTCATACGAACAATGCAAGTCTTGAGAACAAGGAGAGATTCCTAGTGTTCATCCCAGTAATTGTATCTATGGACAAATATCATATGTTCAAACGGATGAGAAAACACTGAAAATAGTGGTCAAGCAAATCTTACGAACAACCAACCTACTGCCACCATAAGTCGCAATAACAGCGGCTTTTTGGCTCAAGAAGGGTCGGTCCAAGCCATTGCTCTTCCAGAATCACTATAAAGCATTGGCTCTTTTGGATACTAAGAAAACACATGGTTATTTGGCACTAAAAATCAAAGCAATTGTTCTAGAGAACGAAGAAATGGCGGCACAAATGAGAGGAGAACTACACCCGGCAATGCCAATACCTGTAAGAATCCTTGCTTAGAATATTAAAGGACTAAATACACCAAGAAAGTAGGGAGCGGCCTTACATGCATCGGAAAATACATGCGTAACATGGTAGCCTTTTTGGAAATGGAGATGGATTCGGACAATGCATATATTTTCTGCCATGTCTCTCGCTTAGATGGTTACTCATGCATTGAGTCTCGGGGGCTTCGAAGGGGAATGCTGTTGTTGTGGAATACTAATGTATTGGATGTGGAGGCTGCGAGGCAGGCAGAGCAAATTTATCATACACGATGGTAAAAGTTAGAAACTCATCCTTCTCATGGTTCATATCAGCAATTTACGCTTCCCCAAATTTAAGTTTTTGATAAAATTTATGTTATAACATGCAAGAGTTTGCATCTTTAGATTAACATGAACCATGGTGTGCACTAGGTGACTTTAACAATTTAATATTGAGTGATGAATGTTAGGGTGGGAAACCATTTCCTCATAATAGGGCATTTAAATATGCTGAATGTATGAATAATTGTAGGTTGATTGATATGGGGAATGTAGGACCAACTTTTGCTTCTACAAATAAATAAGAAATAACTAGCTTGATACAAAGAAGGTTAGATAAGGGTTGGTCTGACTCAGCCTGGAGAGTCATCTGCCCTGAAGCTAAGATATGCCATTTGCTTAGATGGTCATTCGATCATAACCCAATTCTAATTAATAGACATCCTTTTAACCACAAATCTTGTAAAGAAAGATCTTTTTCATTTTCAACTCATGTGGTTTTTAAGAGAGAACTTGTATTCCTCCACTTAGGGCAGTTTGGTTGCAATTAGAGAATTTGTTTGTCCTTGATTTTTCGACACGATGGAACAAGTATATTATTATGTTAGTTTGGTGTTTAGACGTGCTTTTGTTGATATAATTATTGAGATAAGAAAAGAAAAAAAAAAAAAAAAAAGGCGAAGTTTGCTTATGATGTCGGAGCGAAATTTTTAATTTACAAAATGTTCCAGTTGCAAGTAACTTCCTGCGATCGATCGATAGAAACTACAGTGATTTTTTTTTTTTTTTTTTGGTCAAACTATAGCGATCAGTCGATAGGCATAAACTATCCACCGTCCGATATCCATGAATTGCACCGATCGATCGGTGCACATATCTCCAAAATCTTTCGTTTTTCCTCGATGGTGCATATGTTACTTTGTTTCGTGTTCAATTTTATGAACCTGACCTCGTGGCCTTCTCCCCATGCGCTACAAGTAAACATCATCACCATATTTCATTTTCTTCCCATGCGTGAGTTCGTACAGCAATTCACAATGTACTTTCATGTCATCACTATTGATTTCCATAAACACTTGCAAAGTTACGATTATATTGATCGAAATTGAAATGTAAATAATCCTTATTCGACGATATTATAATCCTTGTCCTCCAGAAGGATAAAACTTGAGATGAATCAAATGGAAAGATTCGTGTCAGGGTTCAAGCATATCTTGGTTCCAAGTTTTTCCGTACAACTGAACAAACCTTACTCTACGTCGTATACTTTCTTATCACGCTCCATAAAATACACAGGATTAATGTATTCGAATATTATGTTATTTTACCCATCATTTGATAGACTGCATTTCAATTATTTTTTTATCTGGATTTCTCGGTATTTTGAAATAATTCGATAAAATTATTCCCGTTAAAATAAAGTACTCTTATTTTCTATATTGATATGATCCTAGTAAATCATGTCGTGGTTGATAATTTCTATTATTAATAATGTCTCTATTAATAGAATCGTGACTGTTACTCTATGTTGCCAGTACCCTCTCTGTTGATCATATTGAAACTGGTATTTCCTATGTAATGGTACTAGTCCTGTTGGATGTGTTGAGGCTGATATATTCAAGCATGGTATGATGACGACTCTTAATTGATTTTATCGCTTTTACTGCTATACGTTTGAGTGGATTGTGCTACATTGATTGGTCATTAACATAACCTGCTATAATTATATTTATACGTCGCTAAACATAAATTATCATGCATTACATGATTTTCTCTTTGCATTTACTAAAGGTCATCACTGCTTCACGATAGATGGAGAGAGCTTACTCAACAAGGAAGAGTAAGATTCTACTTTGCCATTCGCAAACTAAGTGACTTAGGGATTATCATGCGTTCCTCAAATTCGAGTTCCCACTCTACCGTTTTGGGTTTGCAGAACTTCTTAGAAAGAGGAAGTTGCGCCTAAAAGACTCATAGAGCAGATACTTGAGATTATGCTACAATAAGGTTTGGATGATACCCGATCACTAATGGCGAAGACTGAATCCCTAACCTAAGGTCAAGGGGGCTTATACCCTAGACTTCTTGTTGGTTACTTGAAGGTTGAGCACAATGTTTGCATTACATATAATTGCCCATACATAGCATATGTTTGATAACTTGTTTGATATTGATTATGAGTGAGTAGTGATGAGAATATTGCACTCCCATCTCATTAAGCAATGGTTGCTCATTTCCCTATAGTATGCTTCGTCTTATAAGTTCTAAGATCTGTGTTAACAAAAGAATCACTAGGGTAAGTGTAAGAATAATAATACGAGACGTAAGGAGAGAATGTGGTCTAGTTAGAAGAAATACCTTGCTGCTTATGTTTATCTTGTGTGTTTTAGTGAAGACTTTCCTAGTTCTAGATGTAGCGAAGCTTTTCTGAGATGTAGTGAGACTTTATGATATGGCATCTATTTGCTAGAGGGCCTTCAATTGTAAATGTTATTTTCCTTTTCAATTGACGAATAAATGTTTTCAATGCTTTACGAGTATGTTAAAGTATTCTTGGCGAGTTGTCACAATTAAGGTCCTCTCAGGGTATGATAACTTTTGCTAATATCAAAGCCCATCTTCAACTTTAGGATACAATGTAAAGACTAAATTGAAGATCAATATCTTAAAAGAGATTAATTGAAAGATTCAGAGTTAGGAATAACCTCAACAAATAGTTGGGAGCAGGTAAAACTTGGGGCTTATTCAAAATACACTAATCTTAAAATCTTTTCACAAAACAAACACCTTTTGATGGCTCAAGACTGGGATTAGCGTCAGATGCAGCACGAAGACAATTTAGTCGATTACAGGTTAAGGATGCAAAGGATTCATGCGAGGTTTGACTATACCCATATGAATAAGACGGTAGACGATATTATCAAAAATTGGAGAAGAGGATGGACTGAAAAATGGAAGGAGCCTTGGACAAGCTCAGCAAGGATATGGGTAATAGATATAGAACGTATATTGCTATGCTTGCTTTAGAAGAAAGACGTCGAAAGAGTTTGGATTATGAGATCGAGATTCCGGAAATACTTTTTGAGGCTCGATTCAATCATGGTAAGCATTACCCTCCTGAAGCATGCCAAACTTAGTAGGAATTAGAAGGGCAAATAAGATATGTGATGATGATGTTTGCGAATGCTGACCAAGATGTGATTGGATCCCCAATGTGTTTGAAAATTCCTGAGGAAACATGGATCACCTTGAACATCGTGAATTTGAGTTCATATCATAAGGGCCTATACCTGTGATATACCGTGATGAAGATTGGGAAGTAGGAGAGGTATTGGGTGAAGATGTCAAAGAGGAAGAGGAGGAAGCCCTAGAAGAGGAAGTGGAACCCAATGAGTATTCCAAATTGGAAGGAGCTCCAAAAAGAGAAGACGTAACCTCCGACGAAGATGAAGAGAGTGAATGGTCAATTGAAGGCTAATAGTATTAGACTAAATTTTGTAAGATGAGGCGTAATGGTGGTAAGATGATTAAGAGTTGAAAAGGTAGATGAACTTTTGTTATATTACATCATCCTCGTTTGTACCATGATGCTTATATGCTCTTTTATAATAATAAAATCTCTACTAATGAAGAAATCAATTAAATTAAGAGTACATTGTGTGAAATTATGAATTTCGTCTATATAGTAGCAGTATTGGACAAGGAAGGCAAATTCCAACCCCTACACATACGTTATACAGACATTTCAAAAGATCATCCTAGGAAGGATGCTAATAGGAATCAGCCTCTAACCCGCTCCAGGCCATGGCCAACCTGTTCCAAGCCAAGGCCGACTTATCCTCCCAAAGGCCAAGTTAATAGGAAAAGGCCAGTAAAAGGGAGGAAATCTGAACAGACAGGACGAGAGAAACATAAGTGCTATCAACCTCTAAGAAGCCCAATGACTGACCAAATGATGTTCTACGAAAAAAGGCCTGCTCAGTGAACAGGAGTTCGATAAGGACCCCAAGACATTCTGACAACCAACATACGAGTTTGACAATTGCGGGCTAACCTCACTAGCAACTTAGCTAAGTGCTATAGAATTTCAACGATCTTACCTTAAGCTAAGACATCCAACTACCGACCTCACTTAGTTCAGATTCGACCCATACCAAGATAGATTGAATAACCCAAATGTCAACCTTCTTGTTAAACACATAGTTTCGTACAATATGTAAATTATTCCCTTGTTTTAATGTATAGGCCCGCTTTAGAGTTTAAGTCCTTATATATTATTTAAGTTTTGCCAATAAGGCTTTAAGATTTACTGTAAATAGAAATACTCTATTAGTAGCAATGGCTTTTATCATCTTATCTTCAATATCAATAGTACATTTCAAAGAACTGTCTCTTGTAAGTTTGTTAAGCTTGTGCTTGTTATCGAGTGTTGTTTGCTTTTTAACCTTTCTTGTATTCTTATCAATCTTCTCTAAATGATTATGGTAAACCTTTATTTGAGTGAGTTAATGAGTCGCATTTAACCCTCATTTGAATCAAATGTTGATTTAGTGTTCATAAGTCATATCAAACCTTATTTTAAGCTTAACCTCTTGCTTATGTTTGTGTTTTAGTGTGTAATATTCATTCACATTCACATCTAAAACCCTTTATTCACTACCCTCAACCACATCATTCGACTCCTAAATACCCATTTGTAGGATTTGTCTCCACTACGTTTTGTGCTTGCTCCGATGACCTCCTATCTTTGGTCTTCATGGCATATTATCTTGATATCATAGCATTTAGTGAGACATGCATACTAGAATTCATCAAGTTCAATATGTTGGGTTTATTATTTCTTGTTGATTTTTATTGTTTTGTAGTATAGTTTTTGTTCGTGGTTGTAATCATGGCATTGTGTTGTTCATACTAGATTGTTAGGTTGTATAACAATAATTTTAGTAGTTATTGTAGTTGTAATCTATTCTTAGTAATATTATAGTAGCTGTCGTAGTCTTTGTCAATCATGTATAGCTGTAGAAATCGTAGTTGTGGTGGTTATAGTTTAAGCTAAGTTGAATGTTCTTAGTGTTTGATAAAATAGCTCGATTAAAAAAAATTATATGAACAAAAATGTTGGAGGATAGTGTTAACATTAGTGGTGATAATTCTCGTAGTAGTCTGAGAAGATATGTTAATAATTTAAAATATCAAATTCAAATTCTCACAGACTCTACTCAAGAACTTATTGGTTCAGAGAGAGATCACCAACATGTTAGCCAAGATGAAAGATGAGACTGAGTTTCAACTAGTGAGAGTTACTCGAATTAGCTTGAAAATGATCAACAACAGCTTAGATAAGCTGCCAAGCCATGCAAAAGAGAAAACCAACCAAAACTAAGGATAAGCAATAATGAGAATAGTCACTCCTAAGTGAACCAAAGAGATTGAAGAAGAGAGCAAGAGTAGAGAAAATATCTAATCGAGCAGAACTCCAATGATAGTAGTAGATTCTAGGTGAATCAACCTATTCAAAATAGGATGGATAAGCCCCAAACTAATAGTAGTGGATTGGAGAACATCAAGCTTAAACTGCTAACCTTCAGTGGTAACTACTGACTTGAAGAGTTCCTTAATTGGGTTCCTTAAGTTAAGAAACTGTTCAAACGCTATGAGTGTGATGTCAAAACTAAGGTCAAGTTATCTTTGTTATCCCTTATTGAGTATGCAAGTATATAGTACTATAAGTTGATTGCTAAGCGAGATGCTAAAGGAGAAGATCCAATCAAAACTTGGAGACTAATGAAGAGATTGATGAATTAGCAATTCGTACCTACCTATTTTAAGCAAGAGATGCTTCATGCCTTCCAACACTTGAGGCAAGGTCGAAATAGTGTTGAAGAGCACTTGCAAAAGTTAGAGACCTTGATGACCAGATGTGAGATTATTGAGACTCGAGATTGAACTATTGCTAGGTTCCTAAGGGAATCCACAATGACATTGCCAATGTGGTCAATCTGGAACTATTTAATTCATTAGATGAGCTAATCAACCTAACCTTGAGAGGCAAACATCAAAGGAGAAGAAGGCACCAAAGGCTTACCAGCCAACCTCAACAATACAACCTTAAGCCCAAGAAGAGCAAAGAGAATAAGAGGCCTGAGAAGAAAACTGAGAAAGGAGAGTCTAACCAACTTAACCTGGCTGAGATGAGGAAAGCAGAGAAGGAAAAAGTGCCCAGCACCAGGGCTCAAGAAGTTAAATGCTTCAAGTGCTTAAGGTACGAACATATTGCTTCCCAATGTCCAAACAAGAGAGTCATGGTCTTGAAAAGCGAGGGACATGATGCTCAAGTAGAAAGCTAAAGTGACAAGAGCTTAAAAGATGAGGAAGGAACAATAAACATCTATCCTAAGATGGGAGAATTCTTAGCCATGATGTGTCAACAAGCCAACTTGAAAGAAGACCTAGGTCAGAAGGAAACTTGTTCCAAATCCAATACTTGGTAAATAGGAAGACTCATTCCCTAGTCATTGATGAAAGAAGCTACACCAACATTATTTCTACTGAGCTAGTAAATAAGATGAAATTGTCAACCTACCCCTAACCCCAACCTTATAGACTCAAGTGGTCTAATGATAAAGGTATGGTCCATATACATAAAAGAGCTTGAATAGCATTTAAGGCAGGACAGTACAAAGATGAGATTGATTTCGACATGGTGCCTATGAATGCCTCTAATTTAATTCTTAGCCGACCTTAAGAATATGGCCAAAGAGCAATCTATGATAGCTTCCACAACACTTATACTTTTCAGAAGGATGAGAAGAGCTACTACTTAACCTCCATGAGTGTTGAAGATATCTAGAACAACCCAGTGCCCATAGTGAGGAAGAAAGGGAAAAGAAGTCTGTTTGGTATTTAGGCTCGACCTCATTACCTAAAGTTGAGGACAACTTCTTTTTAAGCTTACGGTAATGATAAGAATCAACCTCTAAACCCTTCTAGGCTACGACTAATCTATGCCAGGCTAAGACCTACTTGTCTTCCCCAAGGCTGAGCTGATAGGAAAAGGCCAACAAAAGAGAGGAAATCAAGACAAACAGGACAAGAGAAGTAGAAGTGATTCCAACCTTCGAGGAGCCCAATGACTAGACTAGGTTCTAAGGAAAAAGGCTAGCTCGACAAACAGGATCTTGGCAAGTAACCTAGGATGTCTTGACAACCAACACACGAGTTTGGTAATTTTAGGCCGACCTCACCCGATTCAGATTCGATCCATTCCAGGATAGCTCAAATAACCTACATATCGACCTTCTTATTAAACGCATAGTTTTGTATAGTTTGTAAATTATTCCCTTGTTTTGATGTATGGCCCTACTTTAGAGTTTAAGGCCTTGTAAATTATTTAAGTTTTGCACTAGGGCTTAGGATTTACTATAAATAGTAATACTTTGTAAGCAACAACAAGCTTTATCATCTTATCTTCAATATCAATAATACATTTCAAAGAGTTGTCTCTCGTGAGCTTATGAAGCTTATGCTTAATTGAGTGTTGTTTACTCTTTAATCTTTCTTGTGATCTTATCAATCTTTTTTCAAAAGATTATGGTAAACCTTTCATTTGAAAGAGTTAATGAGTCATATCTAACCCTCATTTGAACTCGAGTGTTGCTTTAGTGTTGGAAGGCTACACCACCAACCATTGTTGATAAGAAGGACAAATTGGAAAGCACAAAAATTGTAGTACAATAGCTACAATAATGCTTCCTACTAGAGGAACAACCCCCTCAACCTCCCCAACAATAATAGCTTCAGCTACAATCAAATCCCCAACCTTAACCTTAATTGCTTCCTCAACAATAGGTGATACCGCTTCCTCTACCTATGCCAGCACCATCGGTAGCACCCATAGCTAAGCAAGAGAACTAAGGACAAGCAACTAGGTATCCTCAAAGAAACATTTTTCCTAATTTCATAAGAGCTAATAGATGCTTTGAAGGGACTATAAGGAAACCAAAGTATGCAAAAGATTGGATAGCCCAAATTAAAAGAGCTTTTATAGCCTTCAAGGTTCCCAAACATCAAAAAGTACCCTACGAAAGCTACATGCTCAAGATGCAAGCTAAAACCTGGTGGGACTCTAGAGAAAGACAATTACTTTGCTCCATAACTTAGGATATGTTCAAACAAGAATTTTACTAAGAATACTTTCTGGAAAACCTAAGACACAAAATGTAAGTAGAATTGTTTCAATTAGTTCGACAGAACAAGTCTTTAGACCAATATAAGAATGAGTTTAGTCAATTCTTGCAATTTGCACCAATAGCAAATCAAGATGCAAATTCCATAAGGATGTGGTTATTTGTCAATGGCTTGAAACTAAAGTTGTAGCAAAGGGTGCTCAAATTTGAGTTGAAGACCTTTATGGAGGTAGTTAAGGGCAACAAAGTTCAATCATATAAAAGGGTAGACATTTGGAGGGTGCTTACCAATTGAGCGACCGCTTCGTAACATCAACTCAATCATCAAAAGGAAGAAACCAATGTTCAATATGGGACCGATAATCACTCATCCTGCTAGACCACCCCTTATACCCCAACCAATGGCGATTATATGTTAGAAATGCAAGGGAACATATTACCCTAGGGACTGTCCTCAACTGAGAAATAAATGTTTCTTTTGTAGAGCTAATGACCATCACATTGATACTTACCTGAAGAAAGGAGTAGTAATATGTTACTCCTGTAGATAAACTGGGCATTTTTCTATTACACATCCTCACCAAAGGGATAAAGAATTGAGCAAAAGGTGACAAGAAATGCCTTAAGGAACCTTGAAGATAAATTACCAAGAAACTAAGGAAATATCCAAATGACAGCAAATGCTAAGGTATTCACTATTAAAGTTGCACCCATCGAAGATTAGACAAATGGACCAACGAATGAGTAACAAGATATCAACCTTGTAGCTACAGGATATGAAGAGGGTGACATAGTTATAAGTAAACTTTTACATCTATAAGTATTACTATCCATCATAGAAAGACTTCAAAAATTCGAAAGATATCAATAACCATAAGCATAGGATAACTTTAAAATACTTTTTATTAGAATTAAATTCTAATAAAATGAAAATCTTAAGGATCAATCCTGGTGGCAATATATCTAACTCTTACATTTTTTAATACAGGAGTAACCCACTCCTTTATCAGCTTAAAATTTGTGTAATAAAAGGAATTACCAATACAACCATTTCCAATAATAGTAAGAATAAGTACTCTGACAAAGGGGGAAACAATAGCTAAAGAGATCGTAAAGGAATGTCTAGTGGATATTCAAGGCATAATAATACTTGCCAATTTGATCATACTAACCATAAGCGAATATGAAGTGATTCTTGGGATGAACTGGCTATCAAAATATTGTGCCAATGTAATTTGCAAGGAAAAGGAAGTTTCTTTCCAAAGGCCAGGGAAAGAAACGATGATATATTAAGGTCAATCTAGTAAAGGAGGCAAGGGCCAATTATAGGAAATGGAGGTAGAAGAAGTAGAAATTGTGAACTAGATTGTATTTTAGGTGTGTGAGTTACTATAAGTAGAAGATATATCCACTATTAATGAGTTCCTTGAAGTTTTTTCAAAAGAATTACTAGGTTTACCCCGATCAAGATAAGTGGATTTTACTATTGAGTTAAAACCTAATATAAAATTCATTTCTAAGGCTCCTTATAAAATGGCACCTGCAAAGTTGAAACAATTAAAAACTCAATAACAAGAGCTTATCGATAAAGGTTTCATATGGCCAAGTATATCACCTTGGAGAGCACCTATACTCTTCATCAAAAAGAAAGATGGATCGATGAGATTATGCATCAATCATCAAGAGCTAGAGAAAGTGACCATAAAAAATAGATACCTACTACGAAGGATGGATGACCTTTTCAACCAACTCCAAGGAGCTGGCACATTCTTTCAGATTGATTTACAGTCAAGATAACACCAATTAAGGATCAAATCCGAAGATATTCCAAAGATTGCCTTTTGAACTTGATATGAATATTATGAGTTCTTAGTAATTCCATTTAGATTAACCAATGCATCAGCAACTTTTATGAATCGCATATTTAAACTATTCTTGGATAAAATTGTGGTAGTATTCATTGACAACACCTGATCTATTCTTATGATAATTAATAACATGAACAATATTTGAGAATAGCTCTAGGAATATTAATAGAAAACAACCATCTCTCATCCTCCTCCAAACCTACCCCCACCCTTTGGAACCACCCCTCCCCTCCCCCCCCCCCCCCCCCCCCGGCTTTCCTTTTTTTCCTTTCCTTTGCTCATCTAATTAGCAATCCTCGTTGTCAATCAATTCACCAACTCTCTTAGGTTTGCTATCTCTCCCTCTCAGGTTCATTATCTCTCCCTCTCTTTCTCTCTCTGAGGTTGACTACACTGCTCTTTTGCTTTCATTTCTCTTTTCTAATAGTAAATACAAGTAGAAATTATATTAGAAATTAATTTTCCATTATACCTTTTCTTTGTCATCGATTGAACATCAATTTACTTAGGGGCCTCCTTCAATGCCAAATATTTCTTAGCATTAATCATGTTTAAATATGAAAAGTCTAGTAATTTAAGTTAGAATAGGTATGGATCTTTGGGCATGTTTAAGTTCAAATAACCAAATATTGATTTATGTAATGATACTTGCCATTAACAGAATATCTTGTATCTTTATTATGCCATAACGTTCCCATAAAACTAGCCAACAAAAAAGGAAGTCTTTATATAAGAATTTATCTAATCTAAATTCATGAACCAAGAATTTTTGTAATAGATAGTGTAATAACTTCATTAAAAACAACGACATAAGACAATTTCTTTGAGGAAAATTGGTTCCACCATTGTTTGAAGCACCTCCAACTAGCCTTTTATCATCAAGGTAATGATTATAAATCCCATTTTGTGCATCCTCAACCCTACTAATGCGTAATAACTTGATTGTAAGCGTTGAACATATAGATATGTAAAATACAAGATTTCTAATCCTGGCACATCCCAACTAATTCCCAAAAAATATAAAATTTTATCAAATTAAAACTCAGTGAAGTTACCTAAATCCCTAGCAAAAATTTAATATGATAAGCTTGAATTAATGAATTTATTCCACTATCTAGTTAATTCATAATGCTTAAGCATTATAGAGTTGCAAAAAAAAAAAAAAAAGCAGCTTAACAATAACATAGTTTGAATTTGTCATGTTCGTGTCTGTGGTCCAAAGAATTACTATTTCTCCATGTCCTATTCCTCTAAATCAATGTTAATAGCAATCAAAAAACTCATTTTGAATGTGTGTTATGGATTCTCTTATAGTTGAGATAGTATTCAGGCTAATCGTTAACTTATTTGATGTTGTTGTTATGTTCGGCTACTAAGTCCTTAAACAACAAGAATGCTTAAGATGAAGCAAATTCATCTTAAAGAGGGAAAAAAAATTACGAACAATGTCTTTAAGACCTATACATAAGTTTACCTAAAGAAGGAAAAATATCAATATTAAAATAATGTACGAAAGTAATTATAACTTAGGGCATTTGTTTTATGGATGATGGTTTATATTTTAGTATTATTAATAGTCAATCGTTAAGGTGATGACATAAAAGTGGGTATAATACAATCTAATGCACAACGTTACTAGAAGACAATGGGATGGATAGTAGCTATGGTTATATATCAATAGAAAAATTTAGAATAAATGAAACAGATTTGATTTTTGCTCTTTCGAAAAGGAAATTATTTGTTTTTAATTCTTAATTGAATAATTCAATTGAGATGAAAAGGAAATAAGCTTGCACGTCAATGAATCATAAAGAAAAAAGAAATTTGCTTGGGTCCTATTGGCTTTCTAGATGAAATACTATAACATTACACATCATTTTTATGTATCTATTGTATGATTTGGCATTACTATCAGTTGTCCTCAAGTGCAATCTTTTGAATTAAACCTTTATCAACATCATCAATATATTAAGAAGTTTGTTCCCAATGATGATGTGACATGTATTGAGTAATTGAGATGAGATATTCATGCACTTCTCAAACTTGGTGAAGAGTATAGGAGAGTTAAGGACAACTAGGAACTTGCTTATGGATGCAATGTTCTTGAATAAACTTAAAGCTGTACAAGCAAGCTAAATAGTCCAACCTAGCCCTCTTTGCATTGACTCACGAGTTAAGCAGGTTGGCCTACTTTAGATTGCTTGTAAATGCGAGCTGGAATTTCCAACCCAACCTACTTCATTGCAGATTGCAAATCAAGCAAGCCAATCTATGAATTGTATTATCATTCATTTCCCATAAAGTTAATTGTTTTATGAAAGTGAAATAAGAGAATTTAAATATTTAATTGTTTCTCAACTAAACAAATACAATGACTAGCGTACTAGAAATGATCATATAACATTGTATTTTAATTTCATCTAGAAACGTATATTTTATAAGGATTAGTGGAGACAAATCAAACTTATTCTAGTCTCATAGTTATAAAACTTGTCTCATAATTCAAGTTTAAATAATAGGTATTTACTAAAACAAGAAAGACAATGGGTTTTTGAACGTATAATTTAAATATTGTGTATCTAATAACATATGGATTTTTTATATTAATCAACCATCTAGAGGTTACTTCTAAACTTCTCGAATCCAATAATAACAAGTTCGACACCTCTTATTTGTTGATTTCTTCTTCCAATATATTATTAATTTACTAAATCCTTGATGTATGCCTCAAAGAAAAGTATTTGGCACCTTTTAATTATCTCAGCAACAATAAAGCTACACATTCAAACAATAATTTGAATTCTTAGTGTCTTTATATATTGTATGAAGCTATAATTAAAAAGAAAAGCTTAAAAAGAAAGTTTGACTCAAGCTTTTCCACAACTAAGATATACTATTAAAAGAAAGGTATATGCAATATATAACGAATAAGTAAGCCTTTTAAAAAATATTTTAGTCCACATAATCTTCCCTTATTAATTCAATATCTCGCATTTTAATTTCATCTTATAAACTTTATTCCAAACAAGACTCTCAAATTTCTTTCCTTCCTTTCTTCCCTATCAAATCTAAATCTAATAGCCTTTTCAACCCCTTTTTCAAACCCTTAATGACCCACTTTGGTTATTGAGGAGAGAGATAAATAATAACCTACGTAATTATTCACTGTAAATGCTAAACTCTACATAACTACTTTAAAACAATTTAGCACAAAAAAACTGTACGTAATTAAAGACTTAACATAAATAACTTACTTCATTATCCATTTGCAAATGCTAAATCCTAAGAAACCAACGCTTGAAATAGTTTCACTTTACACATTTCATCAATTCATCATTCATCCTTATTCTCTCCCTTTTTTTTTTATTTTTGGAGGGTTTGCAAGCCAACCCACCTTGCAATTGATTAGCCTACTTTAACCCACAGGTTAAAGCAAAGCGGGATAAAAAACCCCACATTCAAGTGAATGAAAACTTTTTAGCTCAATCTACATTTTTTTATAGGTTACATGGGTTGGTCCATGTTACTTGCCCCACTTGTATAACTCTACTGTCCACTATGTAAAAGATAGAGCAATCAAGCAGAATTTTAATAAGTGCAAAATGAATATATGCTCAAGAAGCTTAAACCCATTTCCAACAACTATGCGGATGATAGATGAAAAATTTTCAAGATAGAGACTCGATAATTGTTACAATAATATAAAATTTTTCATAATATAGATTAATGAGCATACTTAAGTTTGTAAATATTTTTTTTATGTAAAATTGTAGGGTACTTACACATATCTAAGTTATAGTGCCAATGAAAGACAAATCACAGTATAGAACTAGAAAAAAAATAAGATTACCACTAATGTATTAGGTGTATGTACACTATGTATATACTTCATTTATATGTTGCGTGATGGAAGGGCTCTATAACAAATAATAGAATTCTTTAAGATGTAACCAAGAAGAGAAAAGTTCCACAAGGTATGATTTGTCGTTATATCAAAAATTTTATATTTATTTATTTATTTAATAACCATTTAAATTAAAATTTAACCCATTTAACATCTTTTATATATGATTAGTCAACAAATTTACTCTAATTGCAAAGGACCCCTTTAGGGGTCAAAGATATCATCTAACAAATAGCGTCAGGCTTATCAACTAAGATCTAAAGAAAAATTGTTCAATTTGAGACATACATCTACTCGAAATGCAATTAAGAGATGCTTTGAACTACTTGAAATAAGGTGGATTATTGTTAGAAGTCTATCATTTTGTCTAGTAAGAATCCACATTTGAGTCATACTAGCTTATTGTTTGCTCTTCAACTTCATTAAGATAGAAATAACATCTAATCCTCTTGAGGATCATGTAGGTGCCCTAGAGAATATCATTATGGATAGTAGAGATGAATTAATAATGACATTGGGAAACAATTATATATAATCTAATTATAGACTATAACTAACTAATCAAAGGTTCAATGGTTAAAGTGGATCGAGACATTAATCATTGAATCTTATTTGTTCTTACTGTAATATGAATGGATGTCTTTGTAATTTCAACTTATGTTTTTCTATATTTTTTAAATTGTATGTTGACATGTAGATATAAGCATGAAACAATATTGTTACAGTGTTTTGTCACAAAGATGCGACAACACTCATTTTTTTCCCATTTTGTCTTGTTTTTATCATTATCATATTATGGTATTTTGTTATGTATATCAATTTATTCTCTCCAATAGGACTACGGCCATGAAAGAGATATAGTCTATACAAATTATGTTAAACCAAATAAACAGGGTGAAAGGACACTAACAGCCATTAAGGATGATGCACTAATTGCATGTACGATGGAGCTATATAACAACATGACATATAATGCTGACATTGATTTTTGAAGCGAATGATGCCAAACTCAAAAATACCTTATTGTGGTTTAAAAGCCAAAGTAGACATAAAGTCACAATAGGACTTTGAAGAAGGACTAGAGTATAGTTAATGATATAGTACATGGGAAATCAACCAACGGCTTTGGATTGGATGTTAATAAGAAGATGGTCATGGTGGAAAAGCATGTGTGGAAAGCTTATTTAATGGTGTATTAATTTTTTAATAAATTATCCTTCAATTATTTTATTGTAATGTTCTTTCTATTTTTATTCATTTTTTGCAAATCAATTAAAACACAGCTACATTCATGAACAAAGGCTTTCTACACTTAGAGGAGTTTCCATGATCTATGCAAAAGATTATGCCACAAGTCAAGATACGCAAATAGTTGAGGATGTCATTAAATAGTTAGATAAAGAGCAAGCCCCAATACGAGACATGGAAGAACAGATGCCAAAAAGAGATAAAGTAAATGAGTCCTCTCTCCATAAAAGTGTAACTTTTTTTAATGTAAAAAGGAAGAGAACCGAGCTTAAACATGAATCAAGATCTAAGTTGTCATCTACCTTTAAGAGCCTTAATCAAGCTCTCCTAGAGGCTAGAAAATGTAACTAACTAAAAAAAAATGTAACTATAGTTTACAGAAGTCAAATTGAATCTTAACTAAGGATTCATACATTTCCCCTTCACTTAGACCTTCAATGGTAGCTTAGTCAACTCCCTTATATCTGTTCTTGCCTTATTAATTGTTAAACACTACACAACACTTTTTATAGTAGCCCTCGTTTCCATTCCAATTTTAAAGCTCTAAAGGTTGAATGGAAACTCAAATGTTACTTCATCTTCAAGCATGATTCTCTTCCTTTCTACATTAAGATGAGACACGTTTTGATGGAGAAAGGGCTCATCTACTTCCTCTTTTGTTGGCACCTCATCTTCTATGTCTTATAACAAGGCTTGCTCTCTATTTAACTTCTTGATTATATCCTTAGCTATTTGTGCTTCTTAACCTATAGCACAATCTTTTACATAGATCATGAACAACTCCTTCAAGTGTATAAAGCCCTTGTTCATAAATGAAACAGCGTCTCTATAATAGAAAGTATGTTATGATAAAACATATGGAGGATAATTTATTAAAAAGATCATCTACCACATAATCTTAAATAAACTTCCCATACATGTTTTTCCACTATGACTATCTTCTTATCAGCATCCCATCCAAAGCTGTTGGTTGGTTTCTCACATATCATGCCATAAACTATACTCTAATCCTCAACATAACTCTAAGCGTGGTTTAACCTTTAAACTAAAATTAGATATCTTTGCATTTAGCATCCTCTCCAGTTCATCAAGATACCCACTCTAAAAATCAATATTTGCATTATGTATCTCGATGTTGTTTAACTCCAGCAAGCATGCAACTTGTTGATATGCCATTTTAGGCTGGCCTTCCAAACCTAATCCAACCTGCTTAAGGCATAAGCTAAGTTGTTCAAACCCAATCTAACCCTTCTTTTTTAGTCAATTTCCCTATAGCTCGAACATTTTCCACTATTCTTGAAGTCAAATTATAAAGAAGCATGCCTAGTCTCTCTTAAGGTATCCATTCAAATTCTGAACGAAGCTTAAGAAGACCCCTTAGCTCTCCATGGTCTAGGCTTTTGGGCTCAAATTGAAAGGCCCAATGCTAAGAATGGCAACCACCAACTATCTCCAATCATACCCTAGTGAAATCCGGAATACGTTCTTAATTGGTAGATTTGTTTGTCATAATAGTCATGATCTTTAATAGAAAATCTACTTTCCTCTTTTGGCTTAGCCTCATCCAATATAAATAAGAGATGAAGCCTCAGAGTAAAGGACCTATACATCTACACTCTTGTTTGCTTGTTACTTTACTTCTTTTGTTTCATCACTGACTTAAGTATTGGAGTAGCCTAACTAAATAACCTCCAGCAATTTTTTATTCACTCTATCTATTTTGTTAACAACTATAAGGCTTTCTCAAGGCTTGATGTCTACTAACAGAATCTCAGATCAATATTACTAATACATCATCTTCAATAACTGTCTATTTCCTTTTACCCTGTTTGTTAGATCTAATATCCATTTGTATAGACTATGCATTTTCTATGCTCGTAGTTCTATGGGAAAGAATAAATTGATATATGTAGCAAAACATTATAACATAAGAACGATATGAACAGGACCAAAGAAAATAGAAAAGAGAAATGCTAGTATCTTCGCGCATTCATAATGACCATAACAATGTTGTTTCATGTTTATATTCACATGTCAACGTATAGCTTCAAAAATATAGAATAACATAAGATGAATTTACAAAAACATCCATTCATAATACAATAAGAACATGTAATATCCAATTGTTAATATGTCTTAATCTCCACTCCAGTCATTAACCATTTGATTAGCTAGTTGCAACCTCCCACCAAACCATGCATCATTATTTCACAACGCCATGATTAAATTAACTCCACTATCCATAATAATTTCCTCTATGGCATCTACATAGTGCTTAAGGGGATTAAATGTCATTCCTGTCCTAATGAAGTTATGGAATAGACAAGAAGCCAAAATGACTTAATTGTTGATTTTAACTTGATAATATTTGACCTCATTTCAAGCAATCCAAAGCACCTCAATCACATTTTAAGTAGGTGCATGTCTCAAATTAAACAATTTTGTTAGAGATCTTAATTAACGACCCTCATACCATTCACTTAAATGATATCTTTGAACCCAAAAAGGTGCAAGGCATCCCTCATAACTGGGGGTAAGGGTAACCCCTATCGACTTAGTAGCATCTTAGATAGGTCTTAACTAAACAAATATAAAATTCTGAAGATACCAACAATTATACACCGTAGAACATTAAGACCGCTCCTTCTAGTGATTGCATCCTAAAGGACTACTATCTACTACAAATCGCTCTCATCCAAGCAATACATAAATGAAGTGCATATTTGGTGTACATACATCTAATGTATTAATGCATATTTGCTAAAGAGCCCAATGCACCCAACACACAAATGAAGTACATATTTGCTACAAAGCCCTTCCATCCAGAGAATATACCTTAACCAAGAGGCATTAAAACGGAAAGAACTTGAGAATTTAAAATTGAAATTGGAATTATAATTACAACAATCACACCAACTATATCGGCATTTTAAGAAAAAATGAATTTTGAGTAGACAGGTGCATAGACTTTACGAAAATTACAATTCTTGCAATTAAGAAATTTATTACCTAGATCTCCTTGCATTGTCCTTCTTGTTACGCCATCCATTTGTTGGGTTATCTATCATTCATGAGTTCTAAGTGTTGATTTGGGGATCAAGTTTGATTTGGGATTAAGGTTTTGATTTGGAGTTAGGTTCTATGCAACATGTTTGATTTGGGGCTGAGGCTTGTAGAGCATATAGTTAGTTTGATGAACTATGATTTCTATTTTAAAGAATGAGCATATTTGTATTTTTATTAGCTAAAGGGGTTATCCTTCTATGAATTCTACAAACTAAACAAAGTAATAGTAATTCAATAAGGTCTAACTAAACAAGGTAAAATGCACTCCAGACTTATTACATCACTATTTCTTTTCTCAATAATTGCAATTCCATTACAGCCTTATTTAATTTAATGAAACAAACAAGCTATTAGTCTTGTCACAAATTACTTGCTCAAATATGACCACATGCGCTATGTAAGCTCCCAAAATTGAGTTTAGGATAACCGAGTCTAGATTTAAGGTTTTTAGGGAAACTTATCCAATTAAACTCAAACTTTATAACTAAGATAGAACAGTTAGTCGAGATGATATAGTGAAGTTAGATTTTAAAAATAATGATCCAAAATCTCAATTTTGCTCTTAGAAGTAGGAATATTCGATATAACACTAAAATGCTTGGAATTCCTAAAATCATACTCGGATTGCGACGAAAACTTAGAAATAAGTTAATTGAGCTATAAAATGAGATAAAATAGTATAATTTACTATATGTATATATACGTAATTTTGTAAGTATACTGGGTATAAATAATGAGTATACCCTAAATTAGTCTTAAATTATGTAATTATATATATATATATATATATTGTGTTGAATTCATGAAATTAATTGTAGAACATATTCTAAAAATAAAAGATATGTTAGAAACTTAATTATATGAGTGTAGTTAAATATTACACGTGATATATACATGAAATATATACCCGTATATTAATAAATATCTAAGTCCTAATATATAATATCTATATTTAAGTAATTATTTAATAAAAGAAAAAAAAAACTTAACCAAATGCATTGAAGATTGCTGAACAAAGTTGTGTAGTAAGAGATAGGCCTTTATAGCTGATTCAAAAATGAGTTTTCCAAACAATTGGGTACCTCATGTTGGGTAAAGCAAAAAGAAAGTTGAAAAAAATATAAAATAATTAGAGAATTAATTATCTAACCAACTTGGAGGCACTATAGTACCAAGACCTTCAGATATGTGAAGTTTAACAATAATAAAAAAATAAAAATAAAATAAAAAACACTTAGAAGAAAAAATTAGAAAAAATCATAGAAAATCGAAAAAATTATAGGAAAAACAGAGCAATTACCATGTTTGGCTAATTCTTAGGGCTCCCATCGTTCTACTGTTAAGCCACTCTACCACTAAGGAGTATCCCCAGCATCTAGGTGTTCCGACACATCCCCATCACGTCACGGCTACTGGAGATACCAAGAACAGTAAGGTTAAATTCTTACTATGTTTTTCAATAAATTATAAAAAATATTAAATCCACCCAAAAAATTATGAAAAAAATTTTACATGGGTTATTTTGAATATTATTTTATGTTATATTTTATTTTTAAAAAATTAATAATATTTAATATACTTCCTTAAGAAATTTACTATTCATCCGAATTTAGAATTGTAAAATAAATGTACTAAATGAAGTTGTTTCTAGCTGAAAAGTTTTGTATAGGATGTGTATGATATATAGATAATTTCTATGTAGCCCAAATTTTGATTTGAATACTTTTAATATTTATTGCATTTTTTGGCCTAAAAATAGCTTAAAATAAGCTGAAATTGTGAATTTAATAGGAAATTATGAAATTAAGTAATGAAATGGACATGTACTGATCTCTAATGAATAACAATAGTATTGAGACAGATTGAAATTAATTTGGTGTAGAAAAATCATAATTGGATAATTTATGATAATTTAGAGGTAAAATCGTCAATACGAATATATAAATGATACGTCAAAAACTTGAAACCAAGTGATAACTGAATTCTCCATATTTTTAGGAGTCTATATAAATTTGGGGTGAATTATTTGGTAACCTAAACTATTTATTATGAATTTACTAAGTAAAATAGCTTAATTTACAAGTCGGGTGTATTTTTAATATTAATAAGATAAAATGAATTAAATAGTTAAATAAAAACTATATATATGATTTCCGATCAAATTGGATTAAATGAATATTTTTATTATAGTTATTAATATTTTCTTATTGGGATACACTTTACATATGTTAGAGTTGGATAATACTTATATTGTAACGATATATGGACAAATTAGGTAAAATACAATTTAATAACATAAATTACGTATAATAAGATCATATATATATAATTACGTATAATTGTATTAAAAACTCGAACTACCCGCTAAAAGTCGTCTTTAGAAGTAGGACTTATAAAACATGTCGTTAGGTCTATACAAACCCAACAACACTAACTTAGTTAAAATCAGACAACCTTAAGCAATTTAACCTATAACTTATCATATTCAAGAATATATATATTTCGATAACCTTACCGGAATTAAAACATGAATTAATAAATTTAAAGTGCGTTTCGATACGATCGAAACGAAATATAATATGTAATAGTATATATGATGTACAATATCAACAATTAATAACTTAATTCAATATATAGTGATAATACGACTATATTATATATATATATATATATAACCATTTTAGATTAAACCCTATTGTTTTCGTAATTATTACGAAAACTGAATTTGGGTTTTTTGTATAAATAAGATCTTCCAATACAAAAACGGTTAACAATTCGAGTCAGCAATAGTGAACGTCTAAATGAATAAGTTGGGATTGTGGTTTTACTGCTTGTTTGGATACTGTTTAAAGTATCCGGAGACCTAAGAGTACTTTTGACTGTGTTTGTAGTCAGTTGATTATGCGCATCCTGTGTGTGTGGATGATACTCAGTTGTGACAGGAGTTCAACTTCTTGGTGTGTTGTTCTGCATGTTTGCATTGATTTTATATTGTATGAACTTGTCGGCCACCCCTAATTATGACTAACATTTATTCGACTAAAATGAAACTAGACATGCATAACACCCATTAAGAGAAATAATTAAGAGTATTAGGCCAAATACCAACTTACTTTAATAAGAATAGCTTAAATGGTCCTTTCCTCATTCTTAGTCGAACTAAGTGACAGACAGGAGGTCACAACAAGGTTGGGGACCGTGGTTCGAAGGCGGTCATGAGAGGAGGGTGTTCTCCATTACACAATCCCGGGTTTTGTTTGACTTGAGTCACGATAAAACTCCTCAATCCGGGTTGGAGCGGATGTAATTTCTCTAACCTTACAGTAGACCGAATAACATTGTGCGATATTTCATTTGATTGATTGCATTGCATTTCATCATAATTATTAACCTTATTTGTGTTTGTACGATACTCTTCTGACTCTGTCTCACTTACTGAATTAGTTGTACTCACACCCCTATAGACTCTTTTGTAGGTGTTGAGTGAGGTCAGAATATTCAGATACCACCATTCCTAGGTTAGTGTGCTGCTGTTTAGGAAAGTAAGGATCGAGGAATCGATTGAACCTAGGCTTTAGACTTTGTTTTTGAGTTTTTTTTATAAAACTAATTGGGAATTCCCTAACTTATTGTATGTAGACCGCAAAACCTATGGTTTTTAATAAACTCTTATTGTAAACTCTACCTTTGAACGGAATACGTTTGTACAAATATTGTTGTGGTATTAGACAACATGTTGTATAGAACAAGTATTTTGTAAAACTCTACCACAGGTTTGGTTATTAACAAGTGTCAGAACAAACGTTTCAAGCTGGTTGAGTTGTGTATGCCTTGTGTAAACTATATCTACAATAACAGTTATGAGATCAGCTTCTATCTTAAGTTAGTTTACACAACAAGACTATTATGACTCTTCTTATTCGGGGCGTAACACCTCGAGATTGCAAAGGACACCTCAAGTCATTAACTTCGTGCCACGTAGATTCTACATCAAAGTCTCTTTTGAAATGGCAACAAATTCATTTTTAAGGATATAGCTTAAAGGACTTTCACATGTTTAAGGATATGCGGAGGACTTTATTACATTTAAGAGTAAGCAAACAATGTGATTAAATGAAAAAGTAAAGGCATGTTACGTAATATTATTTAATACTAAACTTTACATACTCCTTCTATTACACCTTTTCCTGATGGGAATCAAGCCATGGGACCTTTGTCCCGCAACTAAGCCCGAAGACTTGAAGGGCTAACAAGGCGGTTTTTCTTGTCACAGCTGACTCCTGCAAAAGCCGAGTATCTCTTTGCCGACCCATTCTGCATGCTGAGCCAGATAACTGCCTATTTCTCGCAGATTGTATGCCAAGAAACAGAAAGGCAAAGGAACAGCCAATCCTCATTCTCACGCACGCCTGGCCAATTACTTACTTGACTTCACCCTAGCCAAGGTGCCAAAAGAGAGATTCCGGATTAACTAAGCTATCCCTGCTCGGACAAGCAAGTTGACTGCACTTTTTGTCCACATCTTCTAACAGTCTCACCAATATAGCATCACCACGTGTACAAAATCATGTGTAGAATCCATTACACTAAAGATTGATTTTCTTAAATATTCATTTTTAACTTTTTGTATCTTGTATATTATTTCCTTAGGAAATTCCCTTTTTGTCTTTTCCCTTTTTGTCTTTTCCCTTTTAGGCAAGTTGTCTTAACTTATTGGTATAAATACCCTTATGATTGTAGCTGTAATCAGATTGATTATCATTAATATACTTGAGTATTTTCCTTCCTTACATAAATACTACCTGTTTACTCTTGACATCACTCTTATCTTAACCCTTGAGTAAAGCTAGGTGGCAAGTAACCTCACCGAACCGATTCGTACGTCATATCAAATTGTACTGTGAGTACACAGAAGTTCCATTAGTGTATCATATCCTCTAGAGCTATTCATGGGTTTTTGCTTACTCTTCGTTCGCATTAATCCTTTCCGTGCATTCCCCATCACTTCATTTTCGAGCTTTCTGCAAGCTTGGACCCATCCAACAACCGGCCTTGTTTATTATTGGTCACGGTTCACATCATCTTAGTATTAGAGCAGAGGTTTTGTTTGAGTTAGAATTTGTTTTTGAAGTTTTGTTTATACTCTGTTTTTATGTGTGTGAAACAGAGCAAGTTACTGTGCTCATCTTAGCTGCTATGTTTACTAGTAATTACTTTCCTAAAGTGTTTATTTAATCTTTGAATTTGTGAAAAAAATAATTGACCCAAGTGTGAATGTTGGTATGGGAGATGACAATAATGGAGTTATCCACCATGGCCGACAATCTCAGGGAACTCGTAGAAGCACTAATGAGAGACTGAAAGAGGTGGTCAATCTCTTAGTAGATCTAACCTAAGTTATTCCTGCGTTAGCTTACCGATCAACTGAGGCCATGCACCCTACAAACTGCTTAACCTGTTAGAGGTCAGAACCCAATTCGACTCGTTCGAGGTGGAAGAGTAAGTGGATGAGTAAGATGAAGGATATACTTGAGAGAACTATATGAAGAGGACAAGAAAGAGTATTCTGAAGAAGAGCGAATTTTGAGTGAAAAGAGAATGTGGAGCGTGTTTTTTATTATTATCAGTACAAGGATTACGAGAAAGTGAGAACTACTACTATTGAGTTCTCCGGATATGTCACCATATAGTGGAAGAATTTTCAAGCCATAAAATGACAAGAGAGCTACTGAGAGATTAATACTTAGCTCAAGATGAAGAGATTACTTAAAAACAGGTTTGTGTCAAAAACTTATCTTCAAGATACTTTCACTCGGCTTCAGGAGCTAAGACAAAGAGGCTAAACTATTAACAAGTATATTTAAGAATTTCAAATGCTTATGATTCCTTGCAAAATGCAGGAGCCACCAACTCAAATAGTCTCAAGATTCATTATTAAGTTGAGAGATGACATTCAAGACATTATGGAACTCCAATAATTTACCACAACAGATGAGGCCATCAAAATAGCCTAGCTAGTAAAGAGGCAAATAAGGAGCCGAGTACCAACTAGGATGCTAACTAACCGACTTGGACAGGGTAGTTATCGAGCTCAATCAAGTATCGAGCCGAACCAAAAGATGGATGTTCGAGCCAATCAGAAAGGCCAACCTGATGGTGAAGTGCCAACCCGAACTTATGAGAAGGGGTAAGGATCAGGCTGGAAGACAAGCCAAATAAAGTGCTTCAAATGCCAAGAGTTTGGACATATAGCCGTTCAGTATCCAAATCGAAGAACCATGGTAATTAAGGGAGAAGTCCCAAAGCTAAAGGTAGACAGTACAGATGAAAAACCTGAGGAAGAGATCACTACCAAAAAAGAACTAATTGAGAAGAATGTGTTTGTTAAGGACTTAGATCAGCTGATCATGGTTGTCCAATGCATAATGAACATGGAACCCTTACAAGAGAAGGAGCAGAAAGAGAATTTGTTTCATACCACCTGTAAGGTAAATAATCAAGTGTATGCCCTCATTATAGATAGTCGAAGTTGCACTAATATGGCATCGACCGATATTATTTCAAAATTGAAGTTGCCAACTATTGTGCATCCAAAGTCTTATAAGTTACACTAATTGAGTGAAAAAGAGGCACTACATGTCACTCAGTAAATACTACTGCCAATCACTATAAGGAATTACTTTGACGAGATTCTCTACGACGTACTGCCCATGTGTGCTTTCCATGTGTTGCTAGGTAGGCCGTGGTTGTTTGATAGGAGAGTTATCTATGACAGCTATAAGAACACATATATATTCGAGGAGGATGGTCGGAAGATCATATTGAACTCGATGCCACCTAGAGAAATTAATAAATTGCAGAGAAAAATTGCTCACGGATCTAAGAAAGCTCTAATAATGAGTAGAGTCGAGCTCTAAAAAGCCATCAATGCTGACGAGCCAACCTTTATGTTGGTCAAGCGCTTATTAGAGATAAAGGAATGGTGTGACTACCCTAGGAAATTAAAGATTTGCTAGATAAATATACCAACCTGTTCCAGAATAGTTACCCGATGAGCTGCCCCTAACTCAAGGCATTGAGCACTGCAATGACTTAGTACCCAATGTCGTACTGCCGAATAAGACAACCTATCGAATAAATCCCGAACAAGCTTCTCTCCAACATCAAGTCAATGAGTTGCTGGAGAGAAGATATGTCATATAAAGTCTCAGCCCTTACGTTATGCTAGTACTTCTAGTAGCGAAAAAGGATGGAACTTAACAGATGTACGTCGATAGCCGAGTCGTAACCAAGATCACGATCAAATACAAGTATCCGATTCTAAGGTTAGAAGACATGTTGGATTAGTTGAGTGGAGCCAAGGTCTTTAGTAAGATTGACCTAAAATCTGGCTACCATCAAATCTGCATGAGGCTAACCGATGAATAGAAGATTGCATTTAAAACTCGGCATGGACTCTATGAGTGAATGGTCATGCCATTTAGCTTATCGAATACCCCAAGCACTTTCATGATATTGATAAATCATGTGCTAAGACATTTGATTGGAAAGTGTGTTGTGGTGTACTTTGACAATATACTAGCCTACAGTGTTGACATGCCAAGTCACTACGAGTATCTTCGAACCATATTAAATATTCTCAATACTGAGAAATTATTCAGTAACTTGGAGAAGTGTTGCTTTTACTAGGAGGAAGTAGTCTTCTTAGACTATGTAGTCAGTAAAGGAGGCTTATTAGTAGATGACAAGAAAATCCAAGCAATTATAGAGTAACCAACTGCTATTTCTTATGCGAACATGAGAAGTTTCTATGGGCTGGCTTCATTCTATAGACGATTCATCAAGAATTTCAACACTCTTGCCGCATCACTTATTGAGCTAACGAAAAAAAGCATCGACTTCTGATGGGGATAAAAAGAAAGATTGATCTCTACCCTAATGTTAGTTCTACCTGACTTCGAGGAAATATTTGGGCTGGAATGTAACACATCAGGCATTGGAATAGGCGTTGTCCTAATACAGGAATCGACTATTTCCTTCCATAGTAAAAGCTCAGAAGATTACATATCGGGCAAGTGCACCTATCAGTTTTAATATAGCGGATGTGAGTCCGAGTCTATCCCTCAGAGACTTCGAGTACTAATATTAACCTTAGCTTTATTATTTAACCGGAAAATTATGAAAGTTTGAATCAATTAAAAAAATACTAAAATTAACAAACTACTTTAATTAAAAGACTTAATTAAGCAATTGAAAAAACGATAAAATCAATAACGACTTCAAGAAAGTAATAACGTATTTAGGAATTATTTCCCCTAGAGTTAATCATGTGATCACTTAAAATATATTCAATTTAGTTTCTATATTTCTTGACCGGAGGGATTCATAACTAAAGTTAATACCTTTCTCAAGCATATTAACCCTAATCCTAAATTATTTACCGGAATCTCTTCACTTAGTAATATAATTTAGAATTGCATTAATGTATAATGAATTCCCATACAAATAATTAACTTTCCGGAATAAACATGTATCTTATCTCTAAGTGTACATGTAATTCTCTCCAATTATGTAAAGATCTAATTACACATGCAATTTCTCAATCAACATGCATAATATCATATATTGATATTCTAGAAATATCAAACAATAATTAACGACATAATTGAATCAAGTAAAGATAGAAACTTTATTGAAATTTCTAAATCAATCCAAGAATCACATTAAACCCTAGGTTCCATAATTCTAAATACTCGAATTCTAAGCTATCATAATGAATCTAAGAACGAGTTTCATCAATAATATAAAATAAAACATGGAAACCCCTTTTATTGATGAACAATCTCTCTAATCTTGAAGTTGATGTTGTTCCCCTCTTTCTTGATGTTGTTCCCTAAGTCTCTTTCTCTTCTCTTGTATCTCTCCGTTTCTGTAATGTCTCTCCTCTTTTGAAATCCTAAGATATCCTTTTATATGTGTATTACAAAGATTTTGTTTTCGTCACCAGATACGGCCGTGTCCCCAGGTCGTGTAACTTTCTGCACTAAGGCAAAATTTTCTACACAACTTCAAAACTTCATAACTTCTTCATTTGAACTTCGATTTGAGTGAAATTTGATTCCTTTTCTTCGTTTTCGATCCTAGAACGCGTTCGATCCTAGAATGCGTTCGATCCTAGAAATCAAAATTTTACTCAATTAAGTATCAATTTCTTTAAAGAAAACCAAAAATGTGCGAAAAATACTATAAAATCACCCTGTAAAATATGTTTAAAATTAGAGTTATCAAATTTCCCCATACTTGAGCATTTGCTTGTCCTCAAGCAAATAAATCAAAACAAAACTTTCACAAAATTTATCACTATTTAGGAAACCGGTGAACGAATACACTTGACCCGAAGAAAAGTAAGAAAATCATTCTCAACTAACTTGCAATAATAAAGTCAACAAATTTCATCTGACCATATTCAAATGCTCCAACAATACTTAATACTAGAGTTCACTAGTTAATTTATGAAAATCAAAGTTTACCCAAGTCATTTAAACAAAGATTCTTAAACTAAAAATTGGATTTAACATCTCGCCAACCGAGAAAGAGTCATAAAAATTTTGTTCATTTGACTAAAGTGTATACAATTCTTTTTTTCATCACACCAAGCACCATAATCTAAAACAAACACGTTTTACATCCACTCATCCTCTAATCATCCCCCTAGTTCATGCTTTTGTTGAGAGGTCTTTTTAAATTTACCTTATTTAAGCACAATTGCATTGGTAGCGGGAAAGAATCTCGCTCTTCTGATTGACCAAGACCGATCCATACCAACTTATTCCTTATATTGATAACGGGAAAGAACCTTGCTCTTCTGACGGACCAAGGCCAATCCATATCAATTTTTTTTTTTCATTTAAATTGGCATTAGGACTCAATCTCGCTCTTCTAACGGACCAAGACGAATCCTTACCAATTTTTTCTATTCTTACACTTGTTATTACTTTTGACCTCTAATCATTGTGATTTTTCAGAGGTTTCTCAAAAGAAGAATTTCATTTGTTTGTTTGCTAAAAATTATAGGACTCTTAAAAATTTCTAAGAGAAGGGTATATATAAAAGTAAATTTTAAAAATAACCATGACTAACTCTCAACTAGTGACGTTGCTCCAATCTCAAATCCTAAAGTCCGAAGCTAAATAACTCGTAACTTTGCCTTCCACAAATTTGACTAATCAATTCTAGTAAAGTATCATAAGATCAATAATAATCAAGATAAAACAGTTAATTTGGCTTAATACCAGTTAATCACCTATTGCAAGTTAACTTAAAAATTAATTGGGTCAAATGTGAATAATTGGTTTCCTAAACAGTAACAAATTCATATATATCTCTTCCCCACACTTAATAATGGACATTGTCCTCAATGTACCACAAAAAATCAGAGTAGCACGAAAAAAAACAGCACCGGAAAAAGGAAACATATGTAATGAAAAGAAACTAATACTTCCCTGCCAGTTGAAAAGAAGTGCAAAATGAAGAAGCATCATCATTATATATATCAGAGTTCACAAGTCTTGATCAACAAAAGACAACACAAAAAATTTGGAACTAAGAAGAGTGATCAGAATCCGTTTCCTCAGCCTCCTCATCAGATGATGCCTCAGCCATCGTAGCATCATCATCGTCATTACTGGCCTTGACATCCTCATCACATTCGCCAGCCAAATCATGACGAAGAGAGAGCAAAATTAAGTAGGAAACTTACTTGGATCAAAATGCGGAATGCAAGAATTGTGGAGAGAAAAGGGAGAATAAGAGAGAAATGTTTCATTGGGAGTGTGTGAGAGGGTATGTTTAATTTAAATAAAATCGGCCGTGTGCAAAAATCGTGTAAGTTTGGGTCGATACGGGCTGGGACACGACCGTGTCCCTTGCCCGTGTAACAATCTGTATGAGTCGTCTGGAGTCTGGTCGGACACGGGTTGGGGACACTACCGTGTCCCACGCCCATGTAACTCTCTGTGCACATGTATGTAAACTAGACGGACACGGGCAGGGGATACAACCGTATCCCACGCTCGTGTAACTCTCTGTGCACGGGTGGAAAATTCTGGGCGCACATGGGCTGGGGACACGACCATGTCCCTCGCCCGTGTAACTTTCTGTGGGTGGGCAATTTTTTTGAAGGTCTGAGTGGACACGGGCTGGGACACGACCGTGTCCTTCGCCCGTGTTAAATTTTTTTTTTTTTTTTAGTAAAAATAAAGATAAAGGAAACTTAAAGAAATAAAAGTAATGAAACTAGAAAAATAAGAAAAAGAAAACTAAAGAGAAGAATAAAAATGAAATTAAAAGGGAAAAGTATTTGACTAAAATTAAAACAAATAAAAGAAGCAAAGCAAAGTTAGATAAAAGAAAAATAAAATGAAATAAACTTAAAGAACTAAAGTGTAAGCAAAGTTAGACATGGGTTGCCTCCCAAGAAGCGCTATAGTTAACGTCAATAGCTTGACAGGATACGTCTCTAGCTTGACAGGATACGTCTCGTAATTCATGATTCTTCATCCAGGTGGAAATAGAACTCCTCCTATATCTCGCTTTCGAACTCTCCATACAAGTGTAGATTTACCCTTCGGCCATCGACCTTGCCAATTCCATTTCATTGATGCATAACTTCCATAGTTTCTCTCCTTATCATGCCACTTATCAAATTCATGTAGCCTAAACTTCTTCATTTTGTCCGCTTTTAGCTTAGATCCGATTGTCATTGGAAGTTTTGAACTTTTCACCGCAAAGACATGTTCCAAATGATTTCCTGACAGTTTTGGTTCCAAAATTGGTGGCTCCTCTTTGAAAGATTTTAACCTAAGATCCTTTGGCTTGTGGAGTAGATTAATCCCCTTCTCGTCCACAATGGATTCATGAATTTCTATTTGAGTTGCCACTTCTGCACAATTGGGGTTAGTCACCAAATTTTCATCTCCTTTTTGCAAGCAATAGCTTGAGGAATCATTTGCAAGAGTTTCCTGTACACGTGTAGATATAACAACATTAGTGGCATTAACATTGTGACTTATGTCCTCTGAGTCAAGAGATTTATTCGTTGCCTCTGGAGTTTTAAAAACTATTTCATCATCCTCGACCCGTAATATCAACTTATGCTCACTAACATAAAAAACAGCCTTAGCAGTAACTAGGAAGGGTCGACCTAAAATGATTGGCACCTCAATATCTTCATCTATATAAAGTATAACAAAATCCACGGGAAAGATGAATTTGTCTACTTGCAGTAAAACATCCTCTATGATGCCTCTAAGGTATGTGATAGACCTATCGACTAATTGAAGGCTCATGCGCGTTAATTTAGGTTCTCCTAACCCTAGCTTTTTGAACACTTTATACGGCATCAAATTTATACTAGCTCCTAAGTCTGCCAAAGCATTATCTACCAACAAATTGCCAAGTATACAAGGAATAGTGAAACTCCCTGGATCTTTTAATTTTTGTGGCAGCTTTTTCTGGAGAAGTGCCAAGCATTCCTCGTTCAATGTGACTGTTGTAAGCTCCTCCAACTTCCTCTTGTTCAATAGAAGATCTTTTAAAAATTTCGCATACTTTGGCATCTGCAAGATGACATCAACAAGAGGTAAGTTAATGTGTAATTGTTTGAAAACATCAAGCAGTTTACCGAATTCCTTATTCTGATCAGTGTAACTTTGCTTAAGGCGCTGTGGGTAAGGGATGGGAGGCTTATACTCCTTCACTTTTGGTGATTCCATATTTTCTTTTGATTTTAGTGGCTTTACATCTTCCTTACGGTTGACTTCTACTTCTTTCTCAACTACTTCCTCACCATCCTTCTTCTCCACTTGCAGTTTTCTACCACTTCTCAAGGTCACAGCATTAACATGTTCCCTAGGATTAACCTCGGTATTCCCTGGAAGTATCCCTTGTTGCCTCTCAGAGATCATTTTTGCAAGTTGACCAATTTGATTCTCAAGATTGCGATTGGAAGCCTCTTAATTTCTCAACGATGATTTAATGTTGGATAAGCGAGCCTCATTTCCTTGAATATATTTTGTGAGAAGTTCTTCTACATTGGACTTATTTTCTTGAGGAAGAGGAGGTGGAAATGGTCTCTGAAATCCAGGTGGGCCAAAGTTGGTCTTCGGCTGGCCTTGGTTTTGATTTTCCCATGAGAAATTGGGGTGATTCCTCCATCCTGGATTGTAAGTGTTGCTGTAGGGGTTATTTTGTTACTTAGGTGGATTTCCTAGATAATCTACCTGTTCCAGCTGTTCTTGTGCTCCATACCCCTTCATACCAAAATCACTTACATCCGATTGCACTTGTTGAGGGCCAACTGAGAGTGCATCAATCTTTTTACTTAATAAGTCCACCTTGGCTGCCAAAGCAGTGGTCAAGTCCACATCATAAATTCCCATAGCCTTTTGTTTGGCTCTAGTACTTTCCTACTGATAATTGTTCATCGCTATTCCTTCAATCAGGTTTTGTGCTTGCTCAGGTGCTTTTGTGTTCAAAGTACCTCCAACGGATGCATCAATCATCTGTCTTGTAGATAAATTGAGACCATTATAGAAGGTCTGAATCTGCATCCATAATGGAAGGCCATGATGTGGGCACCTCCTGAGCAAGTCCTTGAATCGCTCCCAAGTATCATATAGAGTCTCCGCTTCCAATTGAGCAAAACAAGAAATATCATTCTGAAGTTTAGCGGTCTTTGCAGGTAGGAAATACTTCTCCAAAAATTTCTCTACCAATTTATTCCAAGTTATGATTGAATTTCGTGGTAAAGAGTTCAACCATTGTTTTACTCTACCCCTCAAGGAGAAAGGGAATAGCCGCAGTCGGATGGCATCATCCGTGGCTCCGTTGATTTTAAAAGTATCACAAATCTCTAGAAAGCTAGAGATGTGGGCATTGGGATCTTCATCTTGGAGACCGTCAAACTGAACATATTGTTGCACCATTTGTATGATGTTAGGTGCAATTTGGAAGTTGTTAGTCACGACGGTTGGCCTTGCGATACTAGAGTCAGCTCCAATAAGTGTAGGCCTTGAATAATCGGACATGGTCCGATTTGCTTCATTCCCATTGTTAGTCATGTGTGGTGGATCTTCCTGCTCGATGAATTGAGTATTCGTCTCTTCACCTTCTTCCTTGATTTCAACAATTAACTCGTCGTCAATGGTCGCCACACTTTGTCTAGGTCGTGATTTCAAATTTTGAAGGGCAGTTCTCTCAATTTCAGGATCAAGTTTTACCAAATCTTCCGGATTACTTCGAGTCATGCACTGCAAGGGTAAGAAATATAGAATCAATTGCAGCTCTAGCTAATGAAAATAAATAATGAAAACAAAAGAAAAAAAAATGGTTAAAGTAATAAAGCAATTAGTGTTCTTAATATCGAAAATCCCCGGCAGCGGCGCCAAAAACTTGATATCGGGCAAGTGCACCTATCAGTTTTAATATAGCGGATGTGAGTCCGAGTCTATCCCTCAGAGACTTCGAGTACTAATATTAACCTTAACTTTATTATTTAACCGGAAAATTATGAAAGTTTGAATCAATTAAAAAAATACTAAAGTTAACAAACTACTTTAATTAAAAGACTTAATTAAGCAATTGAAAAAACGATAAAATCAATAACGACTTCAAGAAAGTAATAACGTATTTAGGAATTATTTCCCCTAGAGTTAATCATGTGATCACTTAAAATATATTCAATTCAGTTTCTATATTTCTTGACTGGAGGGATTCATAACTAAAGTTAATACCTTTCTCAAGCATATTAACCCTAATCCTAAATTATTTACCGGAATCTCTTCACTTAGTAATATAATTTAGAATTGTATTAATGTATAATGAATTCCCATACAAATAATTAACTTTCCGGAATAAACATGTATCTTATCTCTAAATATACATGTAATTCTCTCCAATTATGTAAAGATCTAATTACACATGCAATTTCTCAATCAACATGCATAATATCATATATTGATATTCTAGAAATATCAAACAATAATTAACGACATAATTGAATCAAGTAAAGATAGAAACTTTATTGAAATTTCTAAATCAATCCAAGAATTATATTAAACCCTAGGTTCCATAATCCTAAATACTCGAATTCTAAGCTATCATAATGAATCTAAGAACGAGTTTCATCAATAATATAAAATAAAACATGGAAACCCCTTTTATTGATGAACAATCTCTCTAATCTTGAAGTTGATGTTGTTCCCCTCTTTCTTGATGTTGTTCCGCCTCTTTCTTGATGTTGTTCCCTAAGTCTCTTTCTCTTCTCTTGTGTGTCTCCGTTTTTGTAATGTCTCTCCTCTTTTGAAATCCTAAGATATCCTTTTATATGTGTATTATAAAGATTTTGTTTTCGTCACCAGACACGGCCTGAGACACTGCCGTGTCCCCAAGTCGTGTAACTTTCTGCACTAAGGCAAAATTTTCTGCACAACTTCAAAACTTCGTAACTTCTTCATTTGAACTCTGATTTGAGTGAAATTTGATTCATTTTCTTCGTTTTCGATCCTAGAACGCGTTCAAACCTAGAAATCAAGATTCTACTCAATTAAGTATTAAAATATTTAATGAAAACCAAAAATGTGCAAAAAATACTAGAAAATCACCCTATGAAATATGTTTAAAATTAGAGTTATCAAGAAACAAAAGGCTGAGAGAACAACCAATCCTCATTCTTACTCACGCCTGACCAATTACTTACTCAGCCTCACCCTAGTTGAGGTGTCAAGAGAAAGACTTTAGACTAACTAAGTCGCCCCTACTCAAACAAGCAAACTGATCATACTTTTTGTTCGCATCTTCTAACAGCCTTGCCAATACAATATTGCCACGTATACAAAATTATATGTAAAATCTATTACACCAATGATTAATTTTCTTAAATATTCATTTTTATCCTTTTATATCTTGTATATTATTTCCTTAGGAAATATCCTTTTTGTCTTTTCCCTTTTAGGCAAGTTACCCTAACTTATGGGTATAAATACCCTTGTGATTATAGCTGCAATCAAATTGATTATCATTAATACACTTGAGTAAACATTACCTATTTACTCTTGACATCACTCTTATCTTAACCCTTGAATAAGGCTAAGTAGCAAGTAACCTCACTGGACCGATTCATACGTCATATCGAATTAGGCCATGAGTACACAAAAGTTCCATTGGTGTGTCATATCCTCTAAAGCTATTCATGAGTATTTGCTTACTCTTCATTCACATTAATCCTTTCCATACATCCTTATCCTTCCTTTTCGAGCATTCTGCAAGCTTAGACCCATCCAACGACCAATCTTATTTGTTCTTGGTCACAGTTCGCATCATTTTCCAAATATGAAGGGTTTACTACCATTCCTTCCTTATTTTTCATGAATTCCTATCACGATCTTCACTTTATTTTCCAATTTGTAATAGTAATTTCATAAGGAATTACAATTCCTTATTCTACTGAATTGCAATTCTTAGGTTTAGAAAAAAGGGAGGGTGAAAGAAAAAAGACCGCCTCTACCCTTCCTCACTTGACATCATCTTCTCTAATGCTTTAGACATGAACAATGAACTGAAACCAGAAACCTCTATTCCTCACTTGACTTCATCTTCTCTACTTCTTTAGTTGAAAAGAATCAAACCCAAAAACTTCTCTCTAGTCTTACATCAATTACACAAGTAAAATTAAGGTGTCAATACCATCTAAGGATTAAGTAGCTTCAAAAAAATAAAAAATTTAAAATAATCTAGCCTAAATAGATTTAACCTATCAAGCCTTAAATCAATCATTGGCGCACTTCTTGAAATTTCTATGTTCAACGGCAATTCTAGGTAAAAGCCATTATCATTACGGTCTTAGTCGCCCTTCAAACTACCCCTTTGACGTCACTTTAGGTTCTAACCACCAACAAAACATGATGTCAAATCCCTAAAAGTCTACCCCTTTCTTTCACCAGTCAAGACCTATCCATGCATTTTCCTTCGCCGAGCGCCCAATAAACTAAGGTTAGGGTTAGAGAGAGGGATCAAAGAGAGAAGAGAGACTGAAAGAGGAACGGCTAAGCGAGAAGATAGGGAGTTTTGTACCTTTATAGAGTACATTGAGAATAATAGCACGAAAATAAGGTATTTAGAATAAATTTTACGAGAATGGTTCGCATGCTTCATTATGCAGATCTTTTCTTTTTTTTTTACTGAAGGCGCAATCCTTAGCCACGCCTTCAATGTCTGCATATTTTTTGTATTGAAGGCGCAATCCTTGAGCACACTTTGATATAATTAAGAAGGCACAATCCTTACACGTACCATCAATGTAAGCATTTTTTCAAACTTTAAGCCTTGCCCTTAGCCATACTACGACTCTCCCTAACTAAATACTTCCAATATAACTACAGTTTATATCGATAATATAACTATTAACGTATTAACAATTTAATTTGTATATTAAAAAATAATTGCAAAGCATGATCAAATATTACTTTCAAATCAATCAAGAAAAATAAATTCACACTATCCCTCGAAGAGAGGAAATAAGAGAGTTTGAGAGCTTTTAGAAACCAAAAGATGTAAAAATGATGGACAAATACAAAAATCGAAATTTATATAGGCAAAGTAAGCCTTCAATGTAAATAAGAAGATGTAAATCAACCATATGCCTTCCATATTAAGAAAAAAGGAATATGCTTGAATTGAGCCTTCCTCGAAAAAAATTTTTTTTATTAGCACACGTCTCTCCGGACCCTATATTTTCTTACTATTTTTCAAAATTCAACCAATAGATATACAAAACTCAAAGATAGGGCATTTTAGTTTTTTACGTTTTATTTCAAATCTACTCCCTGATTACATTTTATATCCAACATAACATAATAATAATTACACCCTTACTCCATTATGAATGAATTGGAATTGCAATCCCCTCTAAGTCCATTTAGTGGGGTGCATGAGCAGGAAGAGTAAATTTCTCATTTTATTTATTCTTTTCTTTTCTTTTCTTTTCTTTTCTTTTCTTTTCTTTTTTAGTCGACTTTTTTCCTTTACTTTACCATCCGAAATTACTCTTTCCAGATTATAGAGGAGTGGAAGGATGTCAGTTGCTCGAGCAAATTATGAGAAACTACCAAACTTGCCCTTTAACCATAAAAATGACTAAGAATGCTTGTAGTATCAATACAAAATTGGAGGCATTTTCACTGCAAATGCCTGGTTAAAAAGCAATTAGTCATCTAAAGGATTGATGACTTTATCTTTTTATTTTTGTGGCTATTATCAATTTCCTTCCTTTCACCCTTTTCCCCACCTCCACGACTTTGCTTTGGCATCTGGACAAAACCCATGCAAAATTTATTAGAACTTATGAAACCACATAAGAACACAAATTACGAGAACATGGAGAAGAGGAAATCCAAGAAGGGCAGTACCTGGGCACTGAATGTCTTCAAGGGATCTCTGCTCTTCTTGAACTTTCTTTTGAAACCTTGCCGTATATTTGAGTTACCATTACCCATTGCAGCTCTAGCAAGCTTTACAATCTTGCTGGCTTCTTGAGTAGTAGGGTCTAATAGGTACTCGGGCACATCACGAAGGTAAGACACTGGAGGCTTTTTACTAAGGACCTTATCGTGTTTCAACAAATCTGCTCAGAGTAAACATAACACGCATCATCCAATGATAATAACTCATTAGCTACATAAGCAATGAACTAGAATTTTATTTTACATGATACCTAAGTCCTTAGGATTAGCTTCAAAATGAGCCTTCAACCTGAACATGAAAAGCAGCTTATGAGACCACAACCAAAGAAAGATCTCAAACAAGAGCAGCCGGAAAAAGTGGTCTTACAAGTGTACTCTAGTTAAACTTGCTAGGGTTCTTCAAGGTTTGGCTTGGTTTAGTTTGGAAATTTTGCAGTCTCAAACCACAAATTTGAAGTTAAATGATATTCCACTCTAAACTGAAATAAAGCAGATATTGAAAGGCCTACATATCACAATCCCTGGTATTCATGAAAACAGCATTAAAAAAGTTTCTTACCAGTAACCTCTTTCTCCCCCAACCACCGTATTTATAAGGACAAAGTAAATATGGCTATTAAATCTTTTACTTTTAGGAGTTCAGAAGCTTTTTAATTATTTAAACATGCATCAATATTAGTTTCTTCAGTTCAAATAACTTCCTTTGAGAAACCCCAGAAACGTAAGTTGATCCAAGAAAACAAAATAAAATTTTCTTATCTAGAATACAGAATGGCAGAAATCTTGATTTTGTCTGGTTTTAAAGTTCAGGTTCATCAGCCTGGATATAAAGTGGTGGGAACTAAAATACTACTAAGATAATTCAGCACAAGAAAAGCAAGCTGCATAAGGTTAAGAAAAAATGAGCAGAATAACTACTGCGGTCTCACTTTTCAGAATTGAGCATCTCATTCCTCAAATCCTGGGCCCTTGATTCTCTAACAGCAACTTTTGTCACACTCTTCGCAACATCCTATAAAGAAGCTTCTATTAGATGGAGGAGCATGATGATTACTGGAAAGCAGAGGTAAATACTAAAGCACCAAATTGATTTACCTCAGCTCTGTAGCGTAAAGATTCAACCGCTTTCTCAGTGAGCAGAGTAAATGGCACAATTAACTTAGAGTCCTCCTCATCCTCCCCTAAGTAAGATTTAATCTCTTCAAAAGTCTCCATCTCATCAGAAGAAACCTATTAAGAAAATAGCAAAGATGGTAAATCCAGCACTTCTAAAAATAACCTTCAACAAAGATTTAAAATTCTATTTCCAGAGAGGCAATTCTCCCAGAAGGGGTCAATCTGAAAAGGAGCACAGGTTGCAGCCATACTTTATGTGATATGTTGTGGCATAGCAGTTCAAACTAAAGCAATCTACTTTCAAATAGAAAATGAATACCAAGGTTAAGCTAAAATTTCGACAATCCATGCTTTGGTAAGTAAATTCCACCTTATGTAGGGTTTTAATTGTGAATTTCCTATTATAAAATTCGACTGACTTCTTTTACTCCCATCCTTCCAACAAATTTGATAATGCAACAGGGTTTTAGAATTCCATGTACAAATGTCATATATAAGAGAACTGCTAGAGAAACACCATATCTTCTTCTAGTCATGTAGCTAGTTATACCAAAAGAGATGTCCTCAAATTTCTCAAGCTTCATGCAAGACAAAATGGTTAAGAAATTCTCTTCAGGAGATGCTACCCCAGGCTTATGACTCATTACATGCAAACATGAAATGAAAAAGAAAGCCAGAATGAAAAGCTTTCTTCCACAGTGGCTGCAAGTAAAATATCAACTCAGCAACATCTAGGAAAAAAAGTGACAATTCCACCAAGCTCCACTTTTAGGGGGGAAAAGTAAACTTTAAAAGTTTCATAAAATTTGTTAAAATGAAAATTTGGCAACAAATTGACAATGATGGCATCAATTGGAACAACTGTCCAAATAGAATTATTTCATTTGCACAATAAAGGCTCGATTTCCCAATCAATTCTTCCATGCAGAAATTAGTACCTAGTATTTTTGGGTAAAAACTCATATAGTTCTCACAGAAAAAATCCAAAAATGCAATGCAAGTGATGCAAGAATCCCCCACCTGTCCCAGTATTAAAGTGTATGCAACAAAGAGAGTAGCGTTTGATGGTGGTGATAACTCATAAGTACAATTCTCTCTGCACCTCTCTCATGAGCAAACCTCTCTCCATGTCTCAGCAGCAGACTGTCCTTCTGTAATCAGCCAAATCTTCTAACCCTTTAAATACATAAAGTTTCTCTAAGTTATAAACAAATTTTAGGGTTTTTTATTTTTTATTATAATTTTTTTCTAACGAGCCATCCTTTGGTCATCACCCCACTAGATTAGGAGAACATGTATGACAAAGATGGCCAAGTTGGTCCGAAGCCTGCACAAGAAAGTTTATGCCAAGCACGTTTACTACTGTAGAACATTTTGAAGCTGAGAATAATTTCCAGAGATAGGACATGGGGGCTTCCATGCTGTTTATATGCTGTTCCATATAAAACTAACCTCTAAGAAAAAAACTTACAAGAGAAATGGAAGATCCATTGCTGTATGCTCTTCCAGTACGTCCAATTCGATGTATGTACCCTCCCACACTAGATGGCATCTCATAATTTAAAACCTGCAGAGCATAAATCAGATGTTAAGAGTTAACCATCTTCCTTGAAACTAAAAGGAGCTAAGATGATCTCAAAACATGAAAATGGGAGCCTGGATCTATAGAAATATTTTCAACACAAGAATTAAGCAATGGCAAAAGTCAGAAGCTAAACATTTCTTCTCTTCAATAAGCAGGGACCCACACCTTTCTAGTGTTTAAGCTTAAAAACAGGGTTATGAAATGTGCTAAACAGCACAGGAAGCCACTGTAGAAATTGAAACAGTAAAACCTCATAACGAAAATATGTGGTTCTCTGTTCAAGATTATCATCACAACATTTAAACCACAAATTTTCTGTCAGGCAACTGTCCCAAAACCACAGCACAAAAAAGGAAAAAAAAATAAAAGATGTAGAATCTCTCACAAATAATATTGTAATTGAACATGAATCACACACAGAAAATCAGACACAAGAAAGTTCAGAATAACTTATTTTATAACTTTTTTGGTAATTATATATATAAAGAATTGGAACCAATTTCCAGAATGTCTCTGGGTACAAAGAAGGTTCATACAGTCTACTACAGAACAGCTACAAACAGTCGATTAAATCAAGAATTACAAATCAACAACAGCCCATATAATGCCATTTCAAATGGGATCCCATATCAACAAAATCTAATAAAGATTACTTTGATCTGTACTTGACAGAAAAGGTTAGATAAATTTTGTTACAACAAAAATGGATAACTGAAGGCCAACATACCGTATGGACATTTTTGAAATCAATTCCCCTCACAACTCCAAATTCAGAATCCAATTTTGGCTTTGCATGTTTCCGGGACTTTTTCCTTGCTGCAGGTTTCTCTGCATTGGCTTGTTCCTTCTCTTTTAGTTCACTGTCATCAGTTGCAATCAAATAATCAAATAGCCCAGCATTGAATTCCTGATCAATGGCAACAAATCAAATGATCAAAGATTTTTCAAAAGGAAAAACTAAATTATGTAGATGTTGTAAATGTCCATAGGCAGGTGCTCAAGTAAAATGATTGATTGCTATTACTTTTAATTTATTTTAACCAATAAAAATCATGTTTGGCTGAGAACCTTGCCAATTCATATACATACCTCAAGGATATGAAGGCGAGAATTTTGTGGCAGCTCCGCATTTAGAACTGCAGACCGAATTCCGAACTGGGCAGAGACATTGACCAGGAAGAAGTAAATGACAGAATGAAGATAGATAATTGAGGATGGCATGTGTAAGTGCAAAACAAGAAACATACATAAGAATACCTTCTCAAGAAACAATTTCAACCTGAAACCCACGTCAATGGTATTTGTAAATATCAAGACCTTCTTCTGAACCAACTCAAGCTTCAGGAGTGCAAGAATGTAAAGTAATTTATCATTGGCCTTGCATGAAATCTGAAATGTAAAAAAATTATAAGTTTCAGCGGGTTGATAACAGAATGAAACATATCCAGATCCTTTTGTTTGGTGGTAGCCATAATCAGATCCTTCTCTGAAGATCTAATGGAAAGAGAAATGGCAATCAAATGACAGAGTTAAAACAATCAATAATGAAATAATCAATAGTATTTAATTATTTAAAAAAAAAAAGATAATTATTAGCAGCTATCGTTTCTTCAGCAGGAAAATGGTATAAAGGTGAGATCTGTCCATTGATTTGAGTTCAGATCTCAAAATAGAAGAAGAGCTTACATGACAATATGAATCTCATCCCGTGCTTAACATTGCCATCCTATTTTTTTTATTAACTGCTGTCAAGGAACCCTTTTTTTTCCCACCAAAAAACCACCTTCAAAATTACATATTAATGTCTGATATGTGTTGTGACCATGATAACTATGTTCAACAAGGTCATATGGTAACTGTGATTGCTATGCAATCTGCAATACCATAAGAAATTTTTTGGTTAAGTAAATAAATTTCATTAAGGAAGAATATACAGTCACCAATGCAACAGAGGGTTTACACAGCTACTCCCACAACCAAAAAGAGTACACAAAAACACTGTGGAAACAAGAGTAAACTTAAAAATGCTCTAATGAAGCCAAACATTAGCTAGAATCTGGTTGGCTAGCAAGTTTGGGTGTGGAGATTGCCTTCCAAGACGGACACTATTCCTTGTTCTCCAATTGCAATAAACAGCTACAGCTAGAGATGCTCTCCAAGCTCTGATGTGAGGTGACTTTTGAGTTTGCTGTAGCAACTAGCCCACTGGTAGCACTGGAACTGAGTAAGATAAGAAGGGCAATTGAGAGACTGACAGACTTTTACCTAAACCTGGGATGTGAAGGGACGGTTGAAAAAATGATGGCCACCATCTTCCTATCCATTCACGCAAAGGTAGCAAGTGGAGGAGTTAGCAATCCCACATTTCCACATACGATCCGAATCTGAAGCTTTCCCAGCCTTGCCAGCCAAAGAAGGAAGGCATTAGGAATAGTGGTTTGATTCCACACGACTTTGTGCCATGAGACACTAGGATAGGCCAGAGCTAAAAACTTGTAGCCACATTTTAGTGTAGCTGTCCACAAGGGAAGGCCCCCAACAAAGCATGTCCAGTTGGAGAGGATTTTGCCTAATGGAGTGAGGAACTTGAAGGTTTTCCCATATAGCCCTGCAAGCAAACTCCAAGGAGGCCTCTCCATCAAAGAATAAAGTCTGGTGTTGCTTGGCATCCCAGAGTTTGCCATATCACAGGCACTAAAAAGGGAGTTGAGAGGACCATTTGGCAACCAATAATCCAACCACAGCAAGATTGACAGTCCATCATTTACCTTCCATTGAAATTGCTCATGCACCAAGGGTCGTAACTTTAATAATTTCTTCCAAAACCAAGAGCAAGAAGTTCGAATTTTACTATGCTAAGGACCAGTATCTTGCCCTGGAACCACACAACTGATATAGAAACATCAGTCAAGTCACAAGTCAAATTAGGTAATTACTCAATATAGTTCTTTCAGTTGTTAAAATTGTTTCTCAAGGCACAGGAAATGCTTTTAGTTAGCAACACAATAGGTCATCTTCTGCCAAGCTCCTCAATGTAACACAAGTGGCTCAAAGTAGACATATGGAGTGGTAGATGAACCCAGGCAAAATTTTTCAAAAGCAGCTAAAAATTATGATTGGGTGGATGGAAGTTGGCAGAAATCTAAGGAAACCGGTTGAAAAGGGAAGAAATAATGTATTTGGCTATTTTTGTAAGAGATGGAAATGAGATGGAATGGGTGGAAATGAGAGGTATTGTTCCGCTCTACAGCAACTTTCATTTCTCTCAAGATTTGGAAAGATACCATAGGAAATCAGTGGAAAAATTGATAAACATACAAAAATATCCAAAAAAAGAGCTACTTGCAAAATCACATCATATATCTTGAAGGTTAATTTGGACAAATTATTATTTTTTAGAAAATTGAAACAAAAAAACAAAGGAAAAATTTTTACATTAACCGATCATTATCTAGAAGGTTAATTTAGGCCAATTATTATTTGTTTCCCTTCCTTTCATTTACCATAACCAAAATGAGAAAAGAAAAAATTTTTACTTATTTCTTTCCATTTCCATTCTTTAAATCCAAGCGAGAGTAAAAGTTATATTCCTTTGTTCTCCTTTCCTTCCAACAGTTTTTCTTCAATATCCATTTGCATTAAACGTTGCAAAAGAAAAGCCTTAACCATTTTCAAAACATGACAAATATGACTCCTTAATAATTTTTTTCCTGGTTGTCCTATATTCTTTTGACAACCAGTCTCCCTAAATTGTTAAACATGTTACAGTACAATGCTAATCTACAAGCAAGAACTCCTATACATGGCTTCATGACAAAAGCAAATAATTTCGAATGGAGTGATAGACAATTAGGCTCGAACGTTCATAATATGACAAAGATAAACAGCAATAATTACCCAAAATTGCTGAACATTCTTAGGGATAACATCATCTTTAACATCTCCAACTTCTGGTAAAGTTAATATGAAAGGGTTATGCAGAATCAATTTCTTGAGCTTCTCAACATCAGCACTGCAGGATAGCAGAACAATCAGCCATTATACACTAATCATAACACAAATTCAAAAGTAGATTGATTTATGAAATGAAATGCAATTTAGCTAACTCACCTGACAAGACCATAAAAAGAAAGTATAATCTAGGCTGTAATTAGATGATGTTTTGGAAGCATACTGCATATAAACTTACTACAAACTCAATAAAGAAAACAAAGAAAACAAAGAGACAGAAAAACCTTGAGGTAGCAGACATTAAGAGGCACTGACAACGCCTAGGGACATGGGCTGTGAGAGATCTTAGATCATCTTCATATCCATAGGAGAGTAAAAGGTCAGCCTGAAATTCACAGAAGTCATGATCATCCAAATGAGAAAGGGAATAAATTTTGAGAAGACCATCAACAAGGGTGCAATTCCACAATGAGATCTTAGAGACACACTACTCTTTTGATATTTTTATTTTTTCCTTTCATCTTTTCGGTAATAACATTTTTACAATTTAACTCCCCAAAAGCTGAAAAGTTGGGATGTTCTATCAAACATGCCACTGAATAGCTCAGAAGAAAATTCATCTCAACTATCTGAAATCAGTAGTTCCCAAGTTATACACTTGTTTTTCAGTAAGGTGAACTAAACTAATTTGACAGATAAATGGTACCTGAAGTTGCCCAATATAAAGTCAACATAACTGCAAAACCATAAGACAAAATAAAGAGGTCTCAGATCTGAACAGACTCCATTCACCACCTTACCTCATCAAGAACAAGTATTTCAAGTGAACTACTAATTGACCCAGATTCAAGCACGCCTGATGACAAGCATTTTGGAATGCAACCAGGTGTACAGACAAGAATATCAGTTGAGCCAGCCAATGCAGCTCTCTGCAAGCAACATCAAGCATAGTAGTATAAGTAAGTAAATGTTACGGTAAAAATAAATGGTTAAAAGTGTAATTTGTATAAGCATGAAAGAGAAGTGAATATGTCCAGAACAAGAATAGTTTGTACAGATTTGAAAAAAGGAAGGAATGTCAGTACGCACCAAATCAGAATCCGGCATACCACTTGTCAATTGTACTACTTTTAACTGGACCCTGCATACCTTGATGAGGGATGTGACCTCTGAATAAACCTGTGTATACAGATAAAAAATCAGCTAGCTACATGCTGTTAGATGATGTGATAGGCAATGCCAAGTCACCTAAAATGTTAAGTTTCAAGCTCATAAATAAAGTGAGAACCGACAGCTAATAGAGGGGCACTTAAACCACCATACTAGACACATGCATAGGTTAAGTATAGGCAACCTCAAGAGGTAGCCTTCTTGGAAATGAACCTAGAGCCTTAAGCAATTTGCCATATTATTTTTAGGCCTTGACACTAAGTCAAGGGTTTCTTCATCAAATGTACTGTGCATATAAAAACAGTAATATGAAATGAAAACTATTCAACAATCTTCATTTTCTTTTTCAGGGGCAACTAAAAAGTACTTATAAAGTCTTGCCTGCTGAGAGAGCTCTCGAGTTGGCACCAGAATGAAAGCACTTGGTGCAGACTTGGCTTTCGAACTCAAATCACTAAACAGCTTCTGAAGCAAAGGAAGAAGGTAAGCAAATGTCTTTCCAGAACCCGTCTTTGCCCGAGCAACAACATCCTTACCTTCCTATGTGTGGAACAAAAAGGTAACAACCAATTACTAACAGTATATGCTTATGGATGGAATCGCTTGAGTCATCTATGCCTACTGACACGTAATAAATCAAAGAATTTTCTTTTTTCCCTTTTTATGGGCTAATGGCGAGACATTTTTATCCCATAAAAGAATCAGAATGTGACCAAACCAAAAGAAAATGAATAAATTGACTAAGTGATCAAAATTCAATGGCGAGAATTTTTCCAACATTTATCATAGAAGTTTATAATCTTAGCTTCAACTTTCTCAGTAAACATGCCATGCTAATCATATTGAACCATAATTATCTACGTAATAACATAACGGATAAAATTTCCTTGTTTTCAGTATGCTGCCAATGTCTCACGTCTGCTCCAGCTCCACTCCAATCACATGCTGCTATCTATGAATAAACAAGCAAAAGAGCTAGTGCGGTGCTGAGTGTTCTTAGTACACGACGGTATGTGATTCGCAGCATGAACGTGCAAGAGAAGTACCATTCAATTCAGCTCAAAATCAGCAGTAAATGGACAGATAGCATAAAAGGGAACTTTGTATATATCGAATCCATATCTTTTACCTAAATATATAGGTTTAGTAGAAAGAAGAAACTCACTAGGATTAACGGAATAGCGATTTGCTGAATTGGAGTCGGTTTTTCAATGCTTTTCTTTAGCAATGCGCGAATTAAACGGGGGTCTAAACCGATTTCTTCAAAGCTCAGTTCTTCTTCTACTTTCTCTTGTTTGTTTTCGAGTTCTGGTTCTTCTTCGGTCGTGTGTTTCGGCTTCTTGTCTCTGTTTTTCCCCATTAGTTTTTATTGTACAGAAGGAGAAAGAGAGAAGGGGATTAGGGTTTTATGAGGGGATAGATGGAAGGAAAGCGGGCAAAACTAGGGCATGGGGATTTTGGGATTGAAAAAAAATAAAGGTCAAACTTTAAAACTTCTTCACTCGTACCTTTGAAAGATAATGATATTTGACAATTTTCCTTTCATGACTGCTAAAACATTTTTTTACACGCACACGTATATATTGGTTATCATTTTCTTAGATCAATTTATTCCTTAACTTTAAGGGCTTTAATTTTATTTCATAAGGAGAAATTTGATATTAAACAAGTGAGTTAATTATATTAGAAATCTCCTCAATATAAGAGTAAACATTAATAGACTTTTGCACCATCCAAAATAAAAAACTCAAGAGAAGATGGGAATCAAACAACCAATCCAAATGGCACATCTTCTATCTCATGTTTCTAGCTATCCAATTTCTAACCTTGTTGGCTTATTGCTTGATAAGATTTAGATTGAAAGAGCTTAATTGTTGTTTCACAAGCATCAGATTTTGAATTATACCAAACAGCTACCAAGAGGCTTTCTTTAGATTGTTGACAGCATCATAGACTATAAAGTTATCCAATTCAACTATAATATCCTTCCATCCCCTTCTATTCACATAACAAACAGCTCAAACATGACTAAAGCTTCAGCGACATCCGGCGAACTAGCATGACAAGCTGCGGCTCCTCCTCCATACGCTTCACTAAAGCAATTTCTAGTTATAAAGTCATATGCAACTTCACTTGAAGATAGATCCAAAGCACTATCACAGTTGAGTTTAATGACAATACCCAAGGTGCTATCTAAGGATGTTTGGCTTCCATTTAATGGGGGACATAACTAAAAGTACCAGCCACAAGAGATTTTGGTTTATATACAAGTGTTAGACTTCGACAAGATGTTGTGTTGGCTTCACGTAACCTGCTACATGGATTTCTAAGAGATGAAGAAGCTGCAACATCCAAAGGAGTATAAGCCATATCCTACTGTTGCTGCTAACCACTCACGGTTTAAAGACCAAACAAGGAACCATCTGAAGCATGCAACCGATTACGTTTGTCCTCCTTTAAATGATTTCTACCTCTAAAATAGCAAAACAAGAACACCTTGGATGTCTAGTTCATGATTCTCAAAAATTGCTTTGCATCTTCCCTTCCACAAACTCTATAGAATCGTTCATAGCTTAGCAAAGCCAATGTACTTGCCCTTCTTGTTCTAATATGTTCCTTCAACATAAGATTTGAGCCAATCATCCACCTACCGATTCAATTAACAAATTCTCAGCTCTAATTCCCAAAGCAGAAAACCATATCCTAAAAGTCTAAGGATAACCCATTAGCATGTGTTCAATTGTCTCCTTATCTCTATAGAAATAGCATATCTCAGACTGCACTAAATGTATTCGAACTAGGTTTTGCTATGTTGGCAAAGCTTTGTTTAAAGCCCTCCAGATGAATTGTTTGACTTTTGGTAAGCTTAGGCTATGCCAAATTAGGTTCCAAGATGCTCTATCAATGTGATGAGAAGAGGATGACCCTGTAGAAAAAAAAAAACGAGCTGCATCTAATGAAATTATAAGCCAAATAAGGCAGTCTTGTACACTAACAAAAGGAACATGAATTTTCTGAATGGCACTAGCTATATGTTGGTCAAACCATTTATGGGGCTCCTATATATCCCATGTTCCAGTCCTTGTATTGATAAGATCAGCTACTTTAAGGTCTACGTTTGTACAACCTGGTTTGAGCATTAGAACATGACCACTTAAGTTGGGAACCCATCTATCTTGACTTGCCAAATTCATTGCCCATCCCTTACTTACCACATAGCCCTTCTCAAGAGGTAGTCTTTGCTATGTAAAATGCTAGACCATCCTTAAGAATCTCTTGCTCCTCTCAATGCTTGCAAAAAGGAAGAATTTGCAAAATATATACCTTTGAGAATCTTCACCCAAAAAGTCTTCAATTTGTTAGCCACTCACTAAGCCAACTTGGTGAGCAATGCTGAATTAAAATCATTCAAGTCCTTGAACCCGAGGCCTCCATATGTCTTAGGTAATGTTATCTTATCCCAAATTTGCCAATGAATCTTCCTTTCCTCAGTCTTTTATCCCTACCAATATAGGGCTATAAGAGAGTTAACTTTCGTACACCACTTTGAAGTAAATTTGAAACAACTCATGGAATATGTGGGCATGGCACCTACTATAACATTGATTAAAACATCTCTTCTTGCATTTGACAAAAGACTCTTCTTCTAACTATTTAATTTTAAGAGGATTTTTTCCTTAACAAACTGAAGAGTTTTTGATTTGTTCTTCCTTCATATAGTTGGAAAGCCTATGTACTCACCTGGATTGATAGTTACTGGCACTCCCAGAAGTGTGCCAATCTCATTTGCTTTCTTAAAGGGGGTATGCTTATTAAAGAATAGGCTTAATTTCTAAAGTTGATTCTCTATCTTGATGCATTGCGATAGTCCTACAAAATTTTATTCAAGGATCTAACATTTTCTACATTAGCTTCGTAAAAAAAGAGTAAGTCATCAGCAAAAAGAAAATGTGATAGAACTGGGTGATAAGACCTAATTCTCATCCTAAGTACTCTATTATCCTCTACTACTTTCTCAATATTTCGAGATAAAACGTCAACTACCATGCTAAACAGATAAGGAAAGAGAGGATCTCCCTATTTAAGCCCCCCTGTAAGCTAGACTGTCCAGCGGTCTTTCCATTAACTGTGATCCTAGATGATATTAAGGTAACACAGTCCATTACCCATCTAATCCACTTATGACAAAAGCCAAATCAAGCGAGGATAGCCCTAAGGAAATCCCACTCAATTTGGTCATAAGCCTTATTCATATTAAGTTTTAGCCCACAAAAGATTTTTTTTCTTTGCTTACTTAATTCTTAAGAAGTGGAATGCTTCATGAGCTACTATAATATTATCATAAATGATATGATAAAAAACAAACGTACTTTGATATTCTGAAATGATATTTTGAAGGATTGGTTTCAACTTATTAACCAAGACTCTAGATATGATGTTGTAGACAAAATTACACGGACTTATTGGCCTAAAGTGACCTACTTCCTGAGGGATGCAATTTTCGGGTTGAGCACGACATTAGTAAGATATAAGGATGAAGGAATGCTACGTGTTTTGAAGAAAGATTGGACCATATGTACTCACCGTTGCCCACAATCTACTAGGAACACTAGTAGAAGATTCTTAAGTACCCATCCAGACCAAAAGCTTTTAAGGCGCCTAACTAAAATGTTGCACACTTAGTCTTATCCTTTAATGCAAGTCTATCGAGGCTACAATTCATTTCAAAGGTGACTCGATTAGGTATTGATTAAAGAATGTTGCCTCAGTCCCTCTTCCCTCTTATTTTGAATAAGTCTACATAGAATCTATGGAAGGTCAACATAACTTCCTCCTCTTAATCAACCCATTCGCCATTAAGATTCTTTAACTTAAGGATTTTGTTTCTCTGGCATCGCATGAGTGTAGATTGGCGAAAAAAAATTGTATTTCTATCACCTTCTTTCAACTAACTCACTCTTGACCTTTATTGCCAAAACATTTCCTCTCTTTTCCAAAGTACATGTAACCTCTCGATTAGCCTTTTTTCGACCTCTTCATCCGCCTAATATATGTTGCTTTGAATTTCTAATAGCTTATTCTGCACTTCCCGTATCTCGATTTTGTTATTAGGGAAGGAATTCCTACTCTATTCTTGCAATTTAATTCTGTACTTCTTCAATCTAAAACCTAATAAATAGGGGTATCTAACCAGTAGGTGTTCTCTCCACACCATCCTAATGATACCATTATAACTACTAGAGGAGGTCTAACTACTATCAAATCTAAATTCCTTTTTGCCTTTCTTATCATCGAAACATGAGTCTACAATGAGTGCAACATCATCTAATCCAATCATCTCACTATGTAGGACTTAGGTACTTAGGTACTTTATAAGCCACTCCTCAAAAACCAATGCTCTATCAATTCTTTCCTTAACCAAGTAGTCATCTCTTTTGTTTGACAGGGTGAAGCTCAACCTTATTGAGCCTTATTTCAGTTTCTTTAATTTAACTTATATTAAGCCCAACCCACTTAATATAAGTTACTCGATACTAAATTAAAGAAATATTTTTCTTAAAAATTTAAAAATTGGAGTTGTCAACCAATTTAACAAGTAAAAAATAAAATGAGAATTTTCGGGTAAGAAAACCCTAATTTGGGCTATTGATCTACGGATTTTTTGAGAAAATGGTTTCTAGAAAATTAAAAAAGAAAACCAAGTTGAAGGGCTAACCTATTAAAACTAAATCACCATGTAAAAATCAAAGAGAAATTAATGGGCTTTTATTTTTATAATTTTCTAAAATATACCTAAATATATAAAAGATAACTAAAGTGAATTTTTTATTATTTTTATTATTACATATTTCTAAGAAAAAGGAAAAAAATATTTTTTATATAGTTGTTTCGAAAGTGCCTACGTATCCGTTAGTCGAGATCAAACCGGCCGTAATTCTCTTTTATAAAATATTTAGTAGGTTAACTCTTTATATTTCGAAAATCGAGCTAAGTTTACGTTTATTTAACAATTTATTATTATTTAAAAAAAACTTAAGAAATTTAATTTCACTAATTAAAGAAAACGCTAACTAACTAATCTTTTTGAAAATCCAAATTAAGATTTTTTTTTTATTTTTAAAATCACTACGTGTTAAAATATTTTTTTTAAATACTAACTATAAAATATGTTGAAGATACGATTTAGACATATACCTTCATACATATCTTTTCTGAATCTTAATCGTAAGATATGTATCTTGATACGTATCTTGATACGTATCTTTTTCTAAATCCTAACTGTAAAATACATATCTCAATCACATGATACGTATATTTTCTAAATCTTAACCGCAAAATATGTATCTCAATAAGTATTTTTTTTAAATCTTAACCATAAGATACGTTGAAGATACGTTTATTTAAAAAAAAAAACTCGATTTTACTAAAAACTTAATTTAACTAAATTTCATTGGAATTATCTAAAAAATATCATGCAATATGAAAATAATAATAATAAAAAGAGTGTACTAAAACTAAAAATAGGTTAGTAAAATAATCAAAATAAAAATAATAAAATAAATAAATAAAATAAAATAACTTTACCTACACGTCGTACATGATTTGATTATTTATGAGACAAAGATTGAGATTAGATTGCGTCAAGCATTTGTTGTTTGGAATTGCTAGATTGAGGATACGTATCGTGCTGATCGAATTGCGTATGCTTTGCCGGATCGAGGATGTGGACTTCGATCAGGGGTTTGTGATTTTATCTGCTTAACAATAGATTTGGACTCTAGCTTATCATTGGATTTGGATTTCAACTTATGGTGGGTTTTCAAATTTTAGCTTGACGTTCAAATTGTTGGCTTGTGTTCAAAAGTAGTGAAGGATGAATTGATATGTCAAGTTAGACTTAGATGTTGGAGCATGGGACATGGACTTTGGCTTCGGAAATCATCAATCCGTTGGACGTTGTAGCGTAGACTTGCATCAGCTTAGAGATTTGATCATTGGCTGCGGGACTTACAATTGATCTCGAAGATCAATTGCTTCTAAGGAATTCGGACTTTGGCTAGTCGTCTGGTCAAAATTGGATTGGCTTTGGAATTTGATCTCGGCTTTAGATTATAGGAAGTTAGAATTCATCTGGCTTTGCAAAAATTTGGAATTAATTGTGGGAATAAAAAAAAACTCCTTAACTTTATCGTTAAATCCTTATTTATAAACCAACAACTGGATCTTTCATATCTTTTAATTATGGATTTGATCTTTAACAAACAAAAGATATGGTGAAGAATTAACCTAACTTCTACAATTAACCTAACTTCTAGAAATCCTATTTAGGCTTTTTATTTACTAGGCCTAATCCGATCTAATTTAATTCGGCCCAATAGTCCACTTAATAAATTATAAATTTAATCTAGCCCAATATAATTTAGATAAAAAATCCATTTTATATCGAATTAAATAAAAAATTATTTTAATAAAACTTAGTTCTCCAATGACTTAAAATTTATTAAATTAATTGCATACCATCATTGTCATGCCCTGAAGCGGTAGAATCGTAACAGCCCCGCCGTGTAAACCATTTTAAGATAGAAATTGGCCTTACAACCGCTATCTTAAACCTGATCTATACAAGGCGTCCACGACTAACCCGCTTTAAAGTAAACAGTTTGTAATTTTAAATAAATCATTTACCTAAGAAAGTAAGAAAATATATATATATTATAATTCAGTTATTACATTATTCAAAAATGAAAAATTCTAAAATAAAAGCTTAGACCTTAAGAATATATGTTTGTTCTTCAAATATTTTTCCTTACTCTCCAGGATTCAGCAGTTACTAGCTTTAGAGTAGTTGTATGCCGCTTCTTAGATAGCACCTGCACGACGTCTATGAAGATGTGAGCAACTACAGCTCAATAAGTTAGGATGGAAGACTTAAAACTATACCATAAACACAATAAGGTTATCAATCAACTTATTAGGTGCAATGCATGTTCAAGCAAATGCCATCCTACAACGTTGTTCGGCCCATCGTGAGATTAAAGAAATTTCGCCCGCTCTAATCAGGGTTAAGGAGTTGCCATTAATGCAACAGCTCATGACCAAACCCAGGCTTGTGCAATGGAGACCTCGCTCCTCCCTCGACTACCTTCGAACCATTGATTTCACCCTTTCCGTGACCTCCTCTCCTGTCACTTAATTTGACTAAGGATGAAGAAGGGACCATTATGCAATCCTGCACTATCCCTTTCGAAGGGGTCGGTATTTGGCCAAAGAGTCCTAAGTTCCCCTAATAGGTTGCCATATAGGTCTGTTTATGATTATAAGTCATATATTTAATTAGGTCCAATTTAGGATGGTCAATCATTTCATACAAATCATACAATACAAGCCAGAATAACAGAAAAAATCATAGCATGACTCATAATCAAGCACTACACACAACCAACTATCTAACAAGCATAATCTCAAGCCCCCAAAATACAGTAATGTATTAATCTCAACTTATCTAGACTCCTCGCTCACTCATTCGAAGTCCAACTCGCTCAGGCCATCGCCGATTATCCCTATAACACAAACGTAGTTTCAGTTTTTCATATAACTATTATAGGTTCATTTTATTCTATAACGCTTATTATTATGTTTTGTTTAGGGTTTATTATACCTAATTATCTAGGTCTTAAGTCTTTTACAATTATTCTAGGTTTAGGGTTAAGTTCGGGTTCGGTTTCCGCATCGATTTCTAAATTAGATTCTAGTTCGATTTTTAAGTACTGTTTTATACCCGAACTTTAGAAACTTGTTTGAACTCATAATGTAAAATTAATCACTTTACTTCTAGATATCTTAAATACCATAATTACCCCTAGTCAATATTTTATCATATCTAGTACACTTAAATCTTTAATAGTATACCAAATTTACTCCTGATGTAAGGAATTTTTACATGTTTCATATAATTACATAAATTTAAGTTTCCTATCAGATTTATCGTATATTTTTATTATTATCATAATATCAATTTTTATCCTAATATTTTTTATTTATTATATTTCTAATAATTATATATTATGTACTATTACTTATGATGTACATAATACACATCTAATATTTTTATCAATCTAATTACTATCTCCCAACATCAATTATCATTTTAAAATGTCTAAATTCATCCTAAATCAAATTTTACTCCTAATTACCCTAATTTACAAAATTAGCTTAAAATTTACTATTTTTCCCTATTACTCATTTACTACATAATTAACCTAATAATTATATCTAACACCCTAAATGCTACAAGTATCATACTTTATCGGATTTCAACATCCTAAAACATATAATTATTTACTAAATCAGTAATTAACCATTTAATTACGTAATTAACCATTTAACCATTTTATGCCTTATTTTAAGGCCTACAAATTATCTAAAATTTTCGAAAATTAATTTTTGAAAACGGGATTCATAACACTGTTATATATCATCTAAATAATCTACACAAAAATTTTGGGTTTAAAAATATACTCCTAAGATCAGTTATTTCTAAACCGAAACATGCTCGATTTTGCATAATTTCTTAAGGATCATATATCACGGGACATATTTTTAACAAAATAATATTTTCCTAAAATCTACATACAAAAATATTCCAGAATAACAAAATTCATAATTTTCTAAGAATATTTACTATTTTTACAAAAGTATACAAAATTGGGATGAAAATCAAACTCAACGATACCGATTTGGGTAGCTCCGGACACCGATGTGTCGACCCACCTAGGCGCTGCCACCACCGTGTGGTGGTGGTGGCTGTCCACTTATAGATATTCGTCGGGTCTAGGTTCTCCTTACAAGCCCCAACTGCACAGTTTTCTTTTTACCCAAATTTTTTCTTCCAATTTTCAATGCTCCTAATTTTTTTCTGATTTTTAACTGTCCAAATGAGCTCTGTGATTTTTTTCCCTATTTATAGAGCTTTATGGTAATTAATGTGTATTAATTGGACAAGACATTACACAAATCCCTTAATTTTTGGCTTTTGTATTGCTTTAATTTAATTAGCTAATTTTTTTCTTATTTTTCCCAACTACCACAACCCAATTCTGGATCATTCCCTATTTTTTATGATTTTTATTTATTTGTCCTTAATTCATTAGGAATTATTTAGTAGTATTTTAACACATTACTTATATTTTAAGTAAGTACGCGTATTTCTACATACATGTAAATTCATATATAATACAAATAAATATTCCTAAATATTATTTTCCTAAATATTATTTAGGTTATTTTATGATTTTTAGTATACATATAATTTATCTCTAGCGATTCATTAATTATCGGAATGCATTTTACGTATTTTCGATAAATAACGAGTTATATTCTTAACATTTGGAATTTTTATATTTTTTTATTTTATTGCTTATTTTCTTAAATTCGAACTTACGAGATAATTTTCTTAATATTTCTAACTTTACTTATAATTTAAGCTCGATCGGATCTTTCAGTCAATCGAAACTCTGAGTGACTGGTTGTAGGGCTTATAATCATCGATTTGATCTTAAACGATCCGACGCGACTCGGTTCTACTCAACTCGACTTGATTCAATACAATTTGATACATCACAAGTTGACTCGATACGATACGTCATGACTTGACTCGATACAATACGTCTTAATACTATACAACTCGATTCTCTTTTTTATTTTTTCATTTGTTCCTTTTTTCTTTTAATTTTCATTTTTCTATTATTTTTTATTTCTTAACCTGACTCAACTAATGAAAAAACAAAAAAAAAAATGGCAAAAATGAGAAATCTATAAACCCCTTAAAGCCTAAATCATTAAGTCTAGCATTTAAGATCATAAAACCAAACCTCTCCATTAGTTTACCACTTTTAGTTCCACCGCCTTCCTTTTCATGGTGGAAAAGAATATTGTTAAAGTCTCTAATACATAACCATAGGTGATTTCATTGTACACCAACTACTTCCAAATCACTCCATAGGACATGTTTAAAGTAAGGATCAGAATCTACATATGCCTAAGAAACTTCAAAGAAGAGCAAGCCATCTTACAAACATACAAAAGTTCTACTGTGATTCTTACAAAAACCATGGATGTTTATCTGAATCTCATCAAACCACCATAAAGCCAAACGACCCAAACAACCAATACGAAGAACATAAAAGCCATTACATCATCTCAAGTGCCTTCTGATGGTAGATAGCTTCCTTATTTTATTTTTTGTTTCCATGAGAAACACAACACAAGAGTTGTGTTTATAACCATATACTAATTTAAAATATTAAATTAGTACTGTATTAGAGGAAAGTTTTGATATTTGAAATTTTGATATGGGCTAGCTATTAATAAGAGATTTAAGGAGTAGTTTGCTAATGTCAAACATAATACGGTTTAGTGAAATAGCTATTCCATCTATTAAAGACAAGTAGGTAAAGAATTTGTTTCAAGTCATATTCTACGTTGACAATATAGTTAGTATAATCATAATTGACCATGAGTATCTGGTTAACTTGTTGCTAAGGTTATGGTAGAAAGGATGAAATTTCCAACTACAGGCTTATTCTTAACCATATCATGTTTGCTAAAAGGATAGGGAATTAGCTTATATCACTGACTATGATGAGGAATTAGCTTACATAGAGTGAGAATTTCACTCTATATACCCAATAAATATTTTGGCACTACCTACCACTACATCTCATGTATTGTTAGGACAATCTTGGGCATGTGATAAGGAAGTAACTCACGATGATTACTATAATTGTTATTCTTTTGTAAAAGGTAGAATAAGGCTAGCATTATCACTTATGAGTTCAAACAGCGTTAAGATTGCAAAGTTCTAGATGAATCTTCATAATAAGAACTTCGATGGGGTAGAAATAGAAGGTAAGCCAAATGAGTAGTAGTCTTCAGTAGTTATTCAATAATAGGCTCCTGTAATCGTAGATGAGGTTGGTAGTAGAGTTGATAGGAATCAGCTGACGACAATCTCCAAGCCGAGGTCAACCTGCCCGAAACTAAAGCCGACCTATTCTAACCCAAAGCCAAATTATTCAAGGTTAAGGCCAAATAGCTTTTACTGAACTTGAGCTAATAATAGAAAATCGGAAAAAAAAAGGTCCACTTGGCATCAAGTTTGCCATCTACTGAGATATCAAGAGATCACACAGTTGAGCATTTTGTTATAAAGAACCACTCAATACAGTATAGAAAGACTAGCAGTGACTAACTTTAGTACTTAGCAATTATGGAGCGACCTTTCTAGTATCTCAGCCAAGTATTGCGAGACTTCAGAGACTCCTCATTGGACCTAAACATCTAACTACTAACCTCATTCAGTTGGAATCCTGCTACTTCTTGGACTGACCAATCGTCTCATTCTATTAAATGCACGGTTTTATATTGTTGTACATGTTTTTCTTTATTCTTATTTATGGGCCCAATTCTTTAAGGTTTAAAGCCTTGTATATTATTTACAATTTTGCCACTAAAGTTTAGGACTTACAATAAATAGTAACATTTGTAATCATAAAAGGTAGTTCAAAGATAATGAAGAACATTCCCATACAATGAACATTCCTTTTTCAAGCAAAGGATAGTCTTGAGCTTTTAGAGCTTACTTTTATTGAGTTGTTAAGTGTTGATTAAACTCTTTAATCTTTCCCGCATTCTTATCAATCTTGGCCTTAAGATTGTGCTGAACCTTTCATTTGAATCGGTTAATGAGTTACATCTAACCTTCATTTGAATCTCAAATGACATTTCGTATTCGTGAGTTGTATCAAACCCTATTTCGAGTTTAAACCCCTGATTGTGTTTTTGTTTTGGTACATAATATCCATATCCATTCACCTTCAAAACCCTTGTTTAACTTCTCGTTCTTCATACCTACTTGAATCCGTGAACACCCATTCTGTTTTTCAACCCACTGCCTCATGAGGAGTTATCATTTTGCATCCAATGATTCTCGAAGTGCCATCTTTACTGCTAACTTTTGGAGTTAGTAGTAACTAAAGGTACTTATATTTTCATCTTCCACCATTCAAATGGCTTTATCATAAGCTATTATTGGGATTACGAGGAACTAGTTGATATTATAATTCTATTATGCTTTTTAAACCATATAAGATGCTTATAAGAGCTTACTAAAGTTTTGTTGGTGGTGGTTTGTATTAAAGTGATATTTTACTACATTTGATTGTGGTGTAAGGGATGTAATAGTATATGGAAGTTTTAGTCTTAATAGGTATTTCCAAAGATTGGATATATGGACTATTGCGGGATTATATGGTCGTGTATCCATCATTATAGCTTATGATAGGTTTAGCATTTTTCAAAGTAGTTGACGTTTGACATTACTAGTTTTGCCATCATGGTGGTTATGAGTTTAGAGCATACATATGAAATTGGTCGAATAAATATGCAACAAGTGGAAGGATAACAAAAGGTACTGTAAGAATTGTTATTAAGGTCATAAGATATGCTACATGAATATATTAAGATCATGATCTAAGGATAGGCACCATTAGAGTTATTGACATAGTTACCGTTCATAGAGTTGATGCTATAATTTTATGGAAGTTGCATGTTTAATTGGTTTCCTAGCATGTATTGAGGCATGTTATGTTGGTAACAATGCCTAAGCTTAAAATGGCTAGGAGTTTTTATTTAGCTCTATTCAAAATTTCCATTAATAAGATGGTTTTTTACATTAGAGGATACACTTTTAAGATACAAAGGTGAATCTTCTTTAGTGTAAGGGGTGATGATAAGGGTCAATTTCTAAATGCCAACTTTGGTTGCTTATGGGCATGATCTTACATGGAAAGATTTTCTATGTAAAGACTTATTATTTTATATTATTTAGCTATTTAATAATTAGTTATTAAGCTTATTTTAGATTTATAGGATTTAGTTATGTATTATTTTCTTTTTACAATGATTATGTCCTTCAATTTAATACTAGTTGTGATATCTTATTTATTTGTAACATATTTGTATTTTGTCTTAAAGGAAGTAGTACTCTACGTACCTACAATATTCATTAGTATAAAGATATAATGAACTTTTATTATACATTGATGGGAATGGGTTGAGGAAAGCTTGAATCCAATTCCTATAGTAATGAATATAAGCATAATTGAAATTCCTAGGGAGTTATAACTTAACTTAATCAATAAGAACAAGTTGCCACAATAGATAAATTCAAATTAAGATTTGTTAAAACTACTTAACAAGTCAAAGATATCGCAAATATCCATGGATCCATTCAATTTACACTTCAGAGAGTATTTATTTGATGGTCATTTCCCAACTTGAAGTTTTGCTCATGTAAGGAGTTGGTTCACTTTCATGGGATCACCATAATTTCTCCCTTAACCCTAAGCCTAAAAGAATCATAAATTCCAAAAACCTTGAAAGTACCAAATTTTATTCCTTTTATTTAAAAAATCTTAAGTTCCCATGTATAATTTAAGTATGGATTTTTATTTATATCAATCCCAAATCCATGATTTTGTGTTTCTTGAGCCTTGTCGTTGAACAAAGTGTTAAGTCCAAGTTACTACAAGATTTAAGGCCAAAAATCATTCTAGCCCAGTATAGAGATAAAAGAAAATATGATAATAAAAGAGAGAGTAGAGAAGGTCAAATGCTTATTTAGAATAAAGGTCTAACATTAGCAATTTAGTTCTCACTATTGTCAATGCCTCTTAAAGAGGAATTTACATACCAATTTATTAATATCAAGTTTAATCCTCAAAATAATTGAATTACATAAGTATAGCCTACTCAATCACAAGATTATCTCTTTCAAAAGCTTACACAAGGATAGCTCACTCAATCACGAGATTATCTCTTTCAAAAGATTACAATACAATTTATTATTACATATAATGAAAATGAGGAACAAATGGCTTAAGAGTATTATAGATATGAAAAATCAATGTTGCAAATAATCTAGTCATAGCTTGTACTTAAAATGGAAACTACTTGTGAGGATAATGCTATATAAACCTGGCTCTAAGCTACATCTTGACAAGCACTCGATATATGATGGAGAAATACAAGGTATCATATGCTAAAACACTTGTCACATATTACATAGTTTATGATCCAATGTTGAAAACTCAATCCATAGTAAAAATTTTTCCACTTCATTAAAAGCTTCCATAATTCTTCTCATTAGGGCTTTCTTTTTATGCATCATTATTGTATCTTTCAGATAACAAAGACTATATTTTAATTGTTTCTACCATATGTGTGTTAATAGGGTAGCTCAAAATCACAAAAGTCACAATATGAGAAAGATCGTCGATAGGCTTCTTGTTGAACTCTTATGTTAATAGCTATTATCGAAGTATGCAAGTTGCTTGAACTTAATTTATTCATTTATGTGTTTTCTATGCAAAATCATGTTAAATAATATTAAAAATTTTCAAAAAAAACCAATTTTGAAATATCATGTTAATATGAACCTAAACCTACCTACTTGCAATTATCAAATGGCAAGCTTAAGGGATTAGAAATCTATCTTAGCTTTGGGATCATACTGTGTAAGCTATCTATATGACATCGTCTTTAATAAGCTACCTTTTAGTTGTCATTTTCCTTGCATGGCTTTGCTCTGACTATTGCTCTTAACTTAGCCTTTGTCTTATCTTTTAAATGCCATTACATGCATAACATCAATTTTACCTATCTACAAGTAGAGGAAAAAAAAAGAAAAATTTTTCATTAAGGAATTAAACAAATTTTCAATCGAATTCAATAATAGGAAGTATTAAAGTTTGTACCTTAACATTGAGATTGTCCAGATTCGATTTGTTTTTAAAATTATTGTCCTTTCGAGTAAATTGATATCGAGAGATATACTCTTAAGTTGAACTCATATTTTATGTAGTTCATAAGCTTATCGATCGGGATGATTAGAATTAAGGATATAACTAAGCAAATCATTATATGGTACACATTAAAGATATAACTAAGTACATTATTATAGGATTGACTCCTAGACTCAATGAAAACCAAGTCTTTATAAGATTTTTGGATATGACTCAAAACTTTAGAGGGTTTAAGGTTGGATTTCAGGACTACAAAATTACCAAATGGGAAACTTAGCCTAATAAAAAATAAAATATTAATAAAATTATTTGCTCTTAACCTATGCACCATACACTTCCTATGGTATTTTTACACTATATAAGACATTTAATTTTCAAATTTCATTTGTGTGTAAATTAGTAAGTGTGACCCTAACTCTACTTAGTCACTTTAAATTCTTACTCTCCCATTCATCTCATTTGAATCTTATGAAAAATTGTTCATAAACAATCGTTTGTACTCTATAAAATCTCATCCTAATAAGGTTTTTGACTTTACAAGAATAGGTTTTGATAAAAGAAGGGAAAATCATATAAGATTCTTATAAGGTTCTAGGAGACGCAAAAATCATTAGGGGCAGGTTTTATAAGATCCGATTCACCTAACCTGATACAAATTCTATAAAGTAATACCATATAAGGCTTTTATAGGGTTTTAAGACATGATTTAAGACCATATATGGCTTAAAGTTAGGTCTTAGACTATAGAAAAATATTTATTCTTAATCTATGCACCATACATACCCTACATTAGTTCTACGTTATACAACATATTTAGTTTTAAAATTTCATTTATGTGTAAGTCATTATGTGTAACCTTATCCCCACTTAACTACTTTCTACTCCACTGTCTCCTTTATCTCATTTAAAACCCATGAAAATTCAACCCTACAGGGTTATGTGAAATCTATAGAACTCGTCCCTCTAGGTTCATGTCCCTATAGAAATAAATTCTGTGAATAGAAGGTAAAACTCTATAGGGTTTTTATAAGAATCTAGGAGATGTCAAACCATATAGGGAAGGATTTTTATTTTATAGGATATATCCTGAATCCGCTCTAATTGCATCCCTTCCACCTGATGCCTTAGGGAAGGGGCTCAAGACGTCGAGTCCCTATTGGGCAAAAGGCCATGGGCTAGCGATGGGGTGAAGGTTCAAGTAGGGTGCTTAGCTGATAAGTACATACTTCTTATAGGCGTAGCATCGTCAGACTAGGGCTTTGGCATCCCATTTCATGATTAGCCAAAAATATCAAGGCAAAGGGCTCAAATTTATAAGCCCTAGGCTTGTATATGATTGCTACAAATGTTAGAGTAGAGTTCTTTAAGGACATGAAGCCCCTCTTTAGTGGTTAAGCGTCGAAGGAGGGACAGACCGTATTTGAACCTATATAGGACGCCATCTACAATGGTGTAGTTAGTGGCATTATTTGAGAGCCTCTTCATATCTCTTTTATCTTTGAGGAAGATGCCTCTGTTAAGGTATTTAGTAATGGGGGTCATCTAAGAGTGGTCAATTGATGAAGTCGTGATTTGAAAGACTTATTAGGGGGATTCATCTATTGTGCCCTATGGCATGAATTGGAGGAAAACGTGTTTGATGGACTCCCTAAGGGTGGGTAGTGGTGCAGAAGTGAGCCTGGACAACCTATTTGCTTCAAAATTTTTGACTTAAGAGATCTTATTAATTATCCATCAGGAGAAATTCATAGCCAGGTCTCACACCATATGTAGATATCTCACCATGCTATCTCTCTTGGTCTCATACTCTCCTTTAACTTATTGAACGACCAACATGGAGTCAAAGTATATATTAATCTATTCTACACCTATATCTACCATAGTTTGTAATCTTGTTATGAGTTCTTCGTACTATGCCTCATTGTTTCTTACGTAAAATTCGAATTTAAGGGTATATAAAACTTTAGTGCTATAAGGGCCCTACAAGACTATTCTTGCTCTACTCCCACCTTTAGTAGAGGATCCCTCTACACGAAGGGTTCAAACTGGGGTATCATTTAGAGTAGGTGGTTCTTCTTTGCTGGTGTAATTGGCGACAAAATTTGCGAACACCTATGCTTTGATGGCTTGGCAAGGGTGGAATTGGACTCCATGAGCGCTAAGCTCGAGGGAATACTTGACCATAAGCTTCTATAGGAGTGTTCTTATAGGTTAGTCAGTGAAGACGATGATAAGATACATTGAAAGTATGGGCAATGTTTCCTTGCTGTTATGACAACAATGAGAACAAACTTCTCAATTTAAGTGTATCTAGTCTTGGGGCCTTGAAGGATGTAATTACATAGTATATTGGCTTATGTTCGCACCCTTCTGCTCAAACAAGTACCGAGGAGAGGGCTAGATCATTGACATCGAGATATAAATAGAGCTCTTTGCTAGAGAATGGTTTAGATAGCATTAGTAGGTTTTAGAGGAACTCCTTCAACTTCCAAAAGTGGTGTTGCATTTAGGTGTTTAGTGAAATTTTGATTGATTCATCAGGAGTGTAGAAAACTCAAAAACATTTGTCAGTGCTTCGTAAGAGGAAGTGATTCGGGGCGACTATCCTATCGGTGAGTCACTAGACTTCATTGATTTTCTATAGAGCCTTCATATCTTTGATCGCTTGGATCTTGTTGGGTTGGCCTCAATGCTTCTTTCCATTGCCATGTAATTGAGGAACTTACTAGATCCTATCCTAAAGACACACTTCTAGAGGTTGAGCTTCATCTAATACTTCCACAACATGTCGAAGGTTTCCTAGAGGTTGGCAATGTGGTTAGTTTTGGTCTTAGTTTTGATAATCATGTTGTCAATGTAGACTTTAACATTTCTTCCAAGTTAAGGTTTGAAGACTGCAATTATGAGATGTTGGTAGGTAGCTCCAATGTTCTTTAGCTTGAAGGCCATGACCTTATAGCAATATGTGCCAAAGTCCATAACAAAGGAAGTGTGAACTTGGTCCTTGGTGGCTATGTAAATTTGATTATAGCTGGAGTAGGCATTAGGCATCCATAAAACTTAATCTAACATGGCTTGGGGTATAGTCAATGAGCTGGTCGATTCTCAAGAGAGGGAAACAATCCTTGAGGCAAGTCTTGTTTAGGTTAATGTAGTCAACATACATTCTTCATTTGCCACTTAATTTTTTAATGAGGACCGTGTTGGGGAGCTAATTTAGGTACCTTTCTTCCTTGATAAAGCCTACCTTCAGAAGTTTTTGCATAAATGCATGCTCAATAGCGACTATCGATATGGTAATGGCAAGTACTTAACATGCAATGCAAGATCGAATTAAATAGCCCTTCGCATACCTTTACCATTACTCTAAGCTGTTGAAAGTCTTGATGGAGATATTTTCAAAGAACCTAAAATTCATATTTGTCTTAGACATTGGCCCCCCAGACTGTTGCCACTTCAATTTATATGCTAGCAACTGCTCACTCATAAATTAGTAGCGACGTTCTGTGGGGGCTGGCGATGAAGAGATTGATGACTAGCCACCATACTAACTTTAGTAACATAAGAAGCTCCTCAATGTCAGTTGTTATTATGGAAACCTCTTGTTGTGCTTCCAAACGTACATATCTTGTAGGGAATTTCAAATACATCAATAGCATATCAGCTTTACAACAGGGATCTAAAATAGTTGTAATAAGATAAATGTGGGGAATTTCTTTATAATAAGATAACCACTTTAGTACCATATCATAAACATAGTCATGTAGGTTTGGGTCCTCACATAGCTTAAGTAGTACACCAAGAATATTGACTGCTAACATAATGACCACGTAAACACTTAGCCTATACACCTAAGAGAAAGTCTTAGTCGCATCATGAAAAACTTTGAGAACCTTCAGCAATTGGATACATATATCCTAGTTGCTAGAGTAAATGTCAATCTCACATATGTTGTATATTGTGAAGTCACATAGCTTTTTGTTGTAAGGAGCAACACTATGCAATAACTTGTATGTAGAGTTCCAGCAGCGCTGCACATCCATTTTAAATTTTTGGGGCCTCTTCCTATGCTTCATATGAAAGTTCCTTTACTTCTTGTAGAGGGAACGCCTCATTATTATCTTCACATGCATAACGTGTATAAACAACCCCCCTCCCCAAAGCATCGGTTAATAAAGATTTTGTAGATTTGCTATGGAGGTCGTATTCACACTTGCTTTGTCAAAACCAATAAAAAAAATTTCTTGACCATACCATACTCATTTAGGATTTCTTTAATAATTTTATAAATGTTTTGCATTATGTGGCGCTCCTTAAATACCCTCAATACCAATAGTCTTTTACTTAGTTGCTAATTATCATCGATCAAATTAAAAGTTATACCCATGTAAGAATTATTATGGAAAAGATCCATTCATATGTCGATACATATGGACACTAACGTATCGAATGAAGCAAACTTACCTACAAGCTCCTACTTACCTTTGTGGTAAAGCTTATGTATAACTTAGCTTAAAGTGCTAAGGCTTAACTATTGTGAGCTAGGTTTAAACATCTCTCCTTTGTATCGACTTTGCCACTTTGACACACCACATTGAAGGACGAGTATATGTTGGTGAAGTATTACATGAGATTGTACTTTTGCTTCTTTTGATTGTACCTTATTAGCATATGCCTAAATGAACCACTACCCTAGGCGATTCGTTGTTGTGTATTGTATATTCCTACCTCCTCGTGCAATTTGTTGTTGTGTATTGTATATTCCCACCTCTTTAGGATGCTTTGATCTCAAGTGCTTATTTAGGTACCCTACCCTTCTCCCATCTTCTAAGTGTAGATCCTACCCTTCTCCAGTCTTCCAAGCATAGATCACGTTGCAATAGTTGTAGAACGCTCATAAGCTCCTCTTTTCATTTGTACCTTTTTAGAAATATGTAGTGAAAATACTAGATTTACCAAGTTTAAGGGGCTTACCTGAGCCTGAAGGCCTCAAACTGCCAAGTGCATACAGACCTATATGTTGCTCTTCCGTCTCAAGAATTATTTTGATCTTGTCCTCCTCATCCTTGAATATGACCATGAGACAACTCATGCGTGGAGGTTTAAATCCAACAGGTCATGTAGGGATACTCGTGTATAGAGGTTTAAATCTAAGAGGAAGTGTACCTTGGTGGTTAACGTTTGCCATCACCTCGTGTTCCCTTTCATCATTAAGGTTATACTCGTACTCTAGGTATGCTAAAACGTCATCAAACCGCTATGGTACGAACGACGTACCTATTCCCACAGCCTCCTCTTTACCTTTCCTACTTGAGGAGGAACTGTACTTCTTCTTGGAAAAAGTAAGGTATAATAATCGATCTATGGAGATAATTTTTTTTTCTAGTAGAAGAAAGATTTACAATTTATGGACAAAAAGAACCTTTTAAGCAGTGAAAAATAGAAATTATTTATCAAAAAACATAATCGTAGACTCATAGTTACTAAAGCGAAATATAATATAACAAGTAAGAAGACTTAAATAAGAACAATGTGGCTTCACTCGTAGGCTAAGAGAGCTTTAGAATTGTGAATCGTAAAGGTAGAATAATTGGAGCATTTCAATGTTTTGGTAAAGGAGCATTTACTTCTCCATGAACCAATTTATATGTAAATGAAACAGTAGATGTACAAATTGTTTAAAATTTGAAAGTTTTGAAATTATTCTACTTTGAAACCACAATGTCTAAATTTTGAAACTTGCTTTTTGATAAGAATCAGGTTACTAGGCCTTTAACCCATAACCAAGCCTAAGGACTAGAAGGACTGGTAAGGTGAATCCTTCTACTCCAACTAACTCTTACCGAAGTCAAGTATCTCTTTGCCAATTCATTCTGTATGACTAGACGTATGATTACCCACTTCCTGAAGGCTTTGTGATAAATTGTTGAATACCGAGACATTTGCCAAACCTCGCATACTTACTTACTCATGCCTGATACGACTACTTGCTCAGCATCACTCTTACCGAGAGGCCAAGAGAACTACCTAAACTAATCTTCAGTCACCCCTACTCAGATAAATAATCTGATCTTACTCTTTTGTCTGGATCCTCTAATGGCATCACCAATGCATCTCTGCCATATGTAGAATCCCCTACACTAATAATTACTTTTTTTTTAATGTTCATTTTTTCCCTTTTATATTCTTGTACAATACTTTTTTAGGACAATAACCTTTTTGTCTTTTCCTTTTTAGATAAATTGCCCTAACTTATCGGGTATAAATACCCCTTATACTTGTAGTCGTAACAACGAGAGAAATGACATCAATATACTAAATATTCTTCCTTTATTAAATACTATTTGTTTACTCTCATTTCACTCTTATCCTAACCCTTAAGCAAGGTTAAGTGTCTAGTAAACTCACCAAACCATCTCTTGCATCATATCGAGCTATGTTATAAGTTCTTGGAAGTTCCACCGATGCATCATATCCTTTGGAGCTATTCATAGGTTTTGCTTTCTATTTCATTCATCTTTCGCCCTTTTCACGCATTCCCCCAATCACCTTTTCAAGCTTTCGACAAGCTTGGATCCATCCCTGCAACTGGCCTTAGCTATTCTTGATTATGATACGCATTATCTTAGTATCAAAGTGGAGGTTTCATTTAAGTTGTAGTAGTTTGTTTCAAGATATTGTGTTTATTTAACTATAGTGTTATGAGAGTGTTTATTGTAACACCTAGTCAAGAAGTTAACTTTTGGATCTATCAGAGAAAATAACGGACCCAAGTGTTATTGCTAACATTGGGAATAACAATAGTGGTGTTGCCTTCCATAGCTGACAATCTTAAGGTACTCCAAGAAGTACGGATGAAAGACTAGATGAAATTGCTAACTTGCTAATGGATTTGACTCAAGCTATTCATGCATTGGCTTATCAACTTACTAAAGCCATGCATAACACCCCATAAGTTAGCTGACTTATAAGAGGTCAGAACCCAGCTTGATAAGGTTGAGGTAAAGGAATAGGCAAACGAGTAAGGAGAAGGATTGACTTAAGAGACATAAGAGAAGAGGATGATGAAGAGTACTATGAAGAAGAAGAGCGACCTCAAGCACCTAGAGCTTCTGACCATGTGAAGCTTCAGATTATGAGCTTAAATGGTTTTGGAAGTGCGGATGAATACTTAGATTGGGAAGAGAAGGTAGAATGTGTTTTTGAATATTACCAATACGAGGATTGCAAAAAAGTGAGAACTATAGCCGTTGAGTTCTTCAGATATGCCACTATGTGGTGGAAGAATTTCCAGGCTATTAGGAGATGGGAAGAATATAGAGAGATTAATACTTGGCCTAAGATGAAGAGAATACTTAGAAATATATTTGTGATGGATATTTATCTACAAAATACTTTTACTCGGTTTTAGGAGCTGAAACAAAGAGGCCAAACTGTTGACGAGTATGTCTAGGAATTCTAAATACTTATAATCATTTGTGAAGAGGAGGAACTGCCAATACGAACACTTTCTGAGTTCCTTATTGGATTGAGGAATGACATTCGAGACATTATGGAACTCCACTAACTTACCACAATAGATGAAGCCATACAAATTGCTCAATGAATGGAAAGGCAAAGAAGGGGTCGAATGCTGACTCGACCGTCAACTAACTTACCTGTTCAAGGAAGCTATCGAAGTCAACCTAATATTAAGCCAATCTAACGAGTGGATGTCAGGACTACCCAAAAGGGTAGAACAAAAGGTGACATACCAACTGGAACATATGAAAAAGGACAAGGATTTGGTAGGAAGATGAGTTAGATTAAGTGCTTTAAGTGCCAAGGGTTTAAACATATGGCAGTCCAGTGCCCGAACCGAAGGACTATGGTCATCAAATGAGATATCTCAATGCTAGAAGTGGAAAGTATTGCTAAGGAAGCTGAAGAGGAAGAGAGCATTGTCAAGAAAGAAGTTCTTCAGGAAAATGAACTCATTGAAGAGGATGTATTTACCAAGGATTTCGATCAGTTGATCTTAATTGTTTAACGCGCAACGAACTTGGAACCCTTACGCAAGGAGGAGAAAAGGGAGAACTTATTTCATACCACCTGTAGCGTAAATGATCAATTGTGCACATTGATTGTACATAGTGGAAGTTGCACTAATATGTCATTAGCCAATCTGATCACGAGGTTAAAGTTGCCGACTATCGTACATTCGAAGTTGTATAAGTTGCACTGATTGAGTGAAAAGAGAGCACTGCATGTTATTCGGCAAGTACTACTATTGATTACTATTGGAAATTTCTGTGATGTGCCGCCCATGTGTGCTTCCTACGTGTTGCTTAGTAAATCATGGCTATTTAATAGAAGAGTTATCCATGACGGATTCAAGACCGCCAAGTGAAGTTAACATACTGCAGCAAAACTTGCTTACAGATTGAAGAAGACTCTGATGATAAGTAGAGCCAAGCTCCGAAAGGCCATTAAAGATGACGTACCGACCCTCATGTTGGTCAGATGTCTGTTGGAGTTGAAGAAGTGGGGTAAACTATCCCTTGAAGTAAGAAAGTTACTAGATGAGTATACTGGCCTATTCCCTAAATAATTGCCTGAAGGGCTACCCCCTATTCGAGGCATAAAACATTACATTGACATAATACTCGGCGCCACCCTACCAAATAAACTAGCTTATCAAATGAGTCCCGAACAAGCTTCAGAACTCTAAAGACAAGTCAATGAATTACTAGAGAGAAGATATGTTGGGGAAAGTCTTAACCCTTGTGTTGTTCCAGCACTACTAATACTGAAAAAGGATGGTACCTGGCAAATGTGTGTTTACAACCAAGCAACAAACAAGATAACAATCAAATATAGGTATCCTATTCTCAAGTTGGAAGACATCCTGGATGAATTAAGTGGAGCTAAAATCTGTAGCAAGATTGATCTAAAGTCTCTTAAATCCGCATGAGGCCTAGAGATGAATGGAAACTACATTCTAAACTCAACATGGATTTTATGAGTAGATGGTCATGTTATTTGGCTTGTCAAATACCCCAAATACTTTCATGAGACTAATGAACCACATATTGAGACATGTAATGAGAAAGTGTGTCGTGGTGTACTTTGACAACATTTTAGTGTATAGTGCCGATACGTTGAGTCACTATAAACATCCCCGAGCTGTATTAAATGTCCCCTATGCCAAGAGATTATTCAACAATCTTAAAAAGTGTTGTTTTTGTCAGGAAGAAGTGATATTTTTAGGCTATGTAGTAAGTGAAGAAGGCTTATGAGTAAATGATGAGAAGATCCGAGTAATCGTCTAGTGGCTAACTCCAACTACCTATGCCGAGGTGAGAAGTTTCCATGGACTGGCTTCCTCCTACAAAAAGATTTATAAGGAGTTTCAGCACCTTTGTCATACCCCTCGCTGAGTTAATAAAGAATAACACTGACTTCAGATGGGGAGAAAAGCAGGAGAGAAGTTTTGTCAAGGTAAAGGAAAGGTTGACCTCTACCCATGTACTAGTTTTACCTGACTTCAAGAAAATATTTGAGCTAGAATATGATGCGTTAAGCATTAGCATAGGCATTGTTCTAATATAAGAAGGCTAACCAATTGCCTACTATAGTGAAAAGCTCAGGGGGTCTTAACTAAACTACTCAGTGTATGACAAAGAACTCTTGGCACTAATCCAAGTACTGCAAGCATGGCAATATTATCTACTACCAAGTGAATTTTTCATTTATACTGATCATGAATCTCTAAGGTATCTCCGAAGTTAGACGAAGTTGTTGAAGCGGCAAGCGTAATGGGTTAAATTCCTCAAAGGGTTTAATTTTGTAATAAAATACAAACATGGAAAGAGCAATGTCAATAAGACATGTGCTCTTGACAGAACTATAGACCAGGTTGTTTGGGTTTGCAACCATTAAGGAACAATGCTCTAGGGATCTACACTTTGGACCCATACTTACGCGTTATGTCAATGGAATGACAGTGGACCAGTATCGTATGGAGGAAGGATACTTGTTCTGAGGAAGGAAATTATGCGTGCTGACCTGTTCACTAAGGGAATTATTGATCAGGGAAGCCCATAATGGAGGACTCTCCAAACATTTTGAGGAAAGAAGAACAAATGAACTGTCAAATGGGCATTTCTTTTGGTCGAAAATGAGGCGAGATGTGCATCTAGTCGTTGTAGGCTGTATCATGTGTAAGAGAACTAAATGCCAAGTCAAGCAAGAGAAAGCAATGCCTTTGCTTGTTCTAACAAAACCATGGACTAAGTTGAACATGGACTTTGTTCTTGCATTACTACGAACTGGGCAAGGTAAAGATTCTATAATAGTTGTCGTGGATAGATTCAATAAGATGGCACACTTTGTGCCCTCCTTTAAAACTAATGATGCTTCGGCTATTACTTCTCTTTTCTTGTAGGAAATTGTTAGGTTGTACAGCGTGCAAAGAAGTGTAGTATCCAACAGAGATCCAAAGTTCTTGAATCATTTCTAGAAGACTTTGTGGCGACAGATGGAGACCAAATTACTATTTAGTACTTTTTGTCACCCTTAAACGGATGGTCAAATAGAGGTAGTCAATCGTATTTTGGGATCACTGCTCCGAGCTATAGTAGGTAAGAACTTAGTTGATTGGGACGTTTGCTTACCAATGGTCGAATTCACCTTCAACCAAACCATACATGACACCACTAAGCAAACACCCTTCGAGATTGTCTATGGTTTTAATCTTAAGTTACCCCTTTATCACATGTCTGTACCTATTTCTAAACAAAAAGACCCTGACACGAGAGCCTGAGCATAATCCCTTCAACATATCTACAACAAAGTTACTCGATAAATTGACCAAGCCACCAGAAAAATGTGAGAGAAGGCTAAGGGTAGAATAACTAAACAATTCCAGTTAAGAGACTTGGTGTGGCTACACTTGAGCAAGAAATGGTTCTGAGTAAGAGGAGGAACAAGCTATCTGCAAGAGTTGAAGGACCTTTCAAAATTCTTTAAAAGATCAATGACAATACCTATAGGTTTGAGTTACTTGAAGATTATGGGGTTTCTTACACCTTCAACATTGTCAACCTCAGTCCATATCACCTTAATTAAGAGCTGATCAAAGACTGCATAAATTTAATCCCAAATCCAAATCAACTCGGAGGGGATGATAAATATCAGGCTATTAGGCCTTTAACCTGTAGCCGAGCCCAAGGACTAGAAAGATTGGCAAGGCGAATCCTCCTACTCCAACTAACTTCTACCAAAGCCGAATATCTCTTTGTCGATCCACTCTGCATGACTAGCCATATGATTGCCCACATTTCGAAGGCTTTGTGCTGAATTGTTGAATGCTGAGATATTTGCCAAATCTTGCACACTTACTCACTTAAGGCCGAGCTGACCACTTGCTTAGCATCACTCTTGCTAAGAGAACTACCCAGATTAATCCTCAGTCACTCATACTCAAACAAGCAATTTGATCGTACTCTTTTATCTGCATCCTCTAACGGCATCACCAACGCATCTTTGCTACGTATACGGGACTACATGTAGAATCTACTATATTAATTATTACTTTTCTTGAATAGTCATTTTTACCATTTTATATTCTTGTATATCACTTTTTTAGGATTGTCTTTTCCGTTTTAAGCAAGTTGCCCTAACTTATCGAGCATAAATACCCCTTATACTTATAGCCATAACAATAAGAGAATTAATATCAATGTACTAAATATTCTTCCTTTTGTAAACATTGTTTATTTACTCTCCTTTTACTCTTATCCTAACCCTTAAGCAAAGATAAGTAGTTAGTAACCTCACCGGATCATCTCGTATATCATATCGAGCTGTACCGTAAGTCCTCAAAAGTTCCATTGGTACGTCATATCTTTTGGCTATTCGTGGGTTTTGCTTACTCTTTCATTCATCTTTTACCCCTTTCACATGTTCCCTATCACCCTTTCAAGCTTTCGGTAAGCTTAGATCCATCCCTATAACCAACCTTATATGTTCTTGGTAACGATATGCATCACTTTCACTTCACCTGTAAATTGAAACTTTTTATCAATGCAAAATGTATTAAACCATTAAAATTTCCTTCTCCATTCACATGAACTCGAATATGATATCTAACATTAGTACTAGCATGTTCAATTACAGAAGGCAGTAGCCTCATATTTGTTGAAATTTGAAAGTAGAAGTATGTTGGAAACTTGGAGCGTAGTGGGTAGGGTAAGGTTATGATGGGAAAGATGGAATGGAAAAAAGAAAATGATAAGGATGGGAGAATAATTAATGTAGGAGGGGAAAATAATAACAATGGTTATGTTAGTGGGATGTAGTGTATGTTGGTGTGTTTTTTTATTTTTCTTTTCTTTTAGGGGTGAGTCGAACCGGTGAAGATTCATAACCCACCAATTAGGGTGGTTTTAGATGATCGAATCACTTGGGCCCTTAAGGTTCTACGGTTCAGCAGTTGGTTCAAGCTCGTACCTCCCCAGGCCGAGCTAGTTTATGATTTAGAATTGACCCTTATACAAGTCTATCTAAAGATAGCAGTGTATAGGGACTAGTGGTCAATGACTATAAAGTCAACAAGATGCGATGCGATGTAGTCACCATTACGTAATTTGATGGGAAGTGTGATAAGTCCTTTTGCTATGACTGTCTTGCCTCCTAGGCTTTGTTTGTGTAGGTAGAGTTATTCATCGAGCTAGTCCTTCGTTTGTTTGTAGGCTAAGAAGAAGAGTATGTTGATCGAGCTTTCATTGTCCATGAATATCATGGGGACACTAAAGTATCCTATCTTGGTGTTAATGACCAAGGGGTCGATGTAAGGATACTAGATGCCTATTTTATTGCTGTCGGTGAATGATATGGTAGTGTCGATTCATGGTTTCTTTGCTCAAACTGAAAATACCTCATGCTTTGGTTGGGTGGAGTGGTCTTCATCTGATAGGTCAATTCCCCTAGTGATTGTCTGTACTTGTCCGATGTGACTTCTTTACTCCATATTATCTTGTTGGTTTTGCTGCTCGGGTTGTAGTTGTTGTTGCTATTATGATTCTTGCATGCAATGTCATTGGGCTAAACGAAGGAGGTTCCTTTTGTTAGCAACAAGATAGTCGATGCGGACCTTGTGAACAAGGCCTTCAACTATGCTTTTAAGTTTCTTGCATTCGTTTATTTTATGACCCTATGCTTTGTGGTAATTACAAAATTCACTTGAGGTAAAGGCCTTAGCTATTTTTTTAATGGGCGGTATGGTTAGTAGGTATTCATGGACTTTGTAGTATACTTCGCCAAGTGGGTAAGTGACTGGTGTATAGCTAGCAAAGTCTATAAATTTTTACCTATCTCTTTCTCATTGTTCTAAAGAATAGGTAAGGTAATCTTCTTGACAGTTGAAGTAGTCTTTCACTGATGTAGTGTGTTGCCTGTTGCTTTCGAGGGGAGATCGAATAACATCCTCTTATGCTATGTGCTACTTGACGATCATCATGAATTCCTTAAAGGCTTCTGGTCAGCATAATGCCATGCCCTCAAAGAGCTTGTTGCTCAGATTTAAGCCATACATGATGGCTTGAAGTGTTGTGTCTGATTCCACCTTCGGGATAAGCAGCTTAGCGCTATTTAAGCACTCCAAATAGGCTCAAAGTGCTTCATTGGGGAATTGTCGTATGTTGTACAAGGTGGATGAGTCCCTATGCAGTACTTTGCTACTTAGGAAGTGCTACTCGAATCTAGTAGCTAAGTTATCGAAAGAATGAATGCAACTTCCTGGAAGTTGATAAGACCAAACCAATGTACCATTTGTTAGGGTGCTTAGAAAGGCCTTGGACATTATTGCAGCGAGAAGTTGTGAAGACTTATCATCGTGTGGAAGTGTACTAGATGATTGTCAAGATCGCTAGTTCCACCATAATTGTTTAGGTGAGGGAGGCATACACCTTACTATAGGGTTTCTTCAAGGATGCCCGTAGTCAATGGGCTTTTATTAGTAGCCACATTTGATTGCCTCGCAAAGGACTTAAGGAATTTCTGGTTACCTAAACTAGAGGCACCCCATATATGTTCATCAAGCTCCCGATCATTAATATCATCTAAGTTTTTGGGCAACTATTCAGGTGAAGGGTCCCTTTGGGTTTTGCTTGTTCCAAATTAAGTACCCTTGAGGTGTACCTTGCCATAGTTGTTGTTAATATGTTAACGCAACTCTAATTATAGACGATGCTCGTTTGGAGCAACATCACGTAGGCGTACAAGGTGTGGAGGTGGTGTGAGTAAGCACGTAAGGCACCTACTTTGTCAGGTTAGAGAGTTATTAGTTGTATCTTCAAGGTAAACTCTATCATTAAGGTTGAGTTTTTCTTTTAGGTTATGGGCAGCATTGAGTTGCTGTCTTAATTGTGCATTTTCCTATAATATTTTGGCATTAGTCTCTATGATTTGTTTTAACATGACTTTTACTTGCTCCATGTCCGAGGGTTGTAGCTTTATTAATAATGTTGTTAGGTCTATGTTGGCTTAGTTACCACCACTTGGCAATGCCAAAAATGAATGTATGTTTTTGCTCCTTACTATGTTAAAAAGTTTACGTAAGCGGTAGGTGCCAAATGGTGATGGTGGTAATCACCGCTATGTCTCTTAGGTTAACTTTGAGCTACCTTTTGGCCATGGACAACAAAGAACTTGCTTAAAGCCTCCTATAGTTAGGTCAATGAAGGCCCTCTGACACTTAAGTTAGTAAGGAGAGCAATATGATAATGGTGGGAAAAATGATAAGAATGAGTTTTTAGGAGATGATAGAAACAAGTGTCGATCCCTTTATCGGATGATCTTGCTCTTATTTATAGGTCAGAGGTGATTACTATTGATAATACGTAGCAGATCTAAGCTAGCTAGCACAGGATCTAATGAGGCAATATTGCCAATTGTAGACACTCAATTTTTACATCTTTTCCCCTTTACCTCCTCTCATTTTTGTTTGTTTTTTTTTAAAGGTCCTAATTCAAAAAATTAATAAAATGATAAAAATACAAAAAATGAAAAAAAGAAAAATTATAAAGTTTTTTAGGAAAATAGATTTTTAGAAAGTAAAATATTTTACGGTCAATTAATTTAGTTTTAGTATGGTCTAATTAACTTATTTTGGAAAGTCACGTAATTTAAGTACAATTTAATTGCACTAAATATTGAGATATAGGTCAATAGTCTAATAGATAAGTATTTAAACATTGGCGTTGGATTAGCTTAAGTTCACGAGTTCGAATCTCACTAAGCATTATATGCTTTTTATTTTTCAAATTTTTTTAATTTAATGCGATAAAGATATGAGATATTCAAATCTAATTTGATTTTTATCAAACCGGATTTAAATCGATATAAAGAGATTCAAATTTAATTTGATTTTTATCAAATCAGATTCGAGTCGATATAAAAGATTCAAATCTAATTTGATTTTTATCAAATCGGATTTGAATCAATATAAAAGATTTAGATCTAATTTAATTTTTATTAAATTGGATATGAAGTGATGTAAAAGATTCAAATCTATTAGGATTGATATGATTTAAAGGATTTATTTTCCAAGCTTTATAAATAAGGATTGTGCGGCATAAATAAAAGAGAATGACGCACGTGAAAAAAAACCTAAAATACTCCTTTTGCACCCTCCCCAAACAAACAGCAGCTCACATCCATCGACCACACTGCTTCACTTACTGAACACAAATCAGCCACGCTACTGCCACTCCACCGTTCACGACTATGCTGCACAAACACAATCACTTCACTTCTTGTACACAACTTCACCGATTAAGATTTGATGCATATGGCTGTACTCCAGCAGTCGCGACACACATCAGTGCGCAACATCCACCATAATTTACCATCCATACACTCCGCAATCTTCACCAAACTCTACGTAAGCCATTGATCCAATTGCATCAACATAGATCCAATCCGCGATCAATACCACCCACGATAAACACAGCAACAATACAAACTTTGTCACTCTACCGATCACTCGATTCACTACCATTACACCCCATGCCCATCCTCACACAATTCATACTTCAACACTGCACATGCTGTCTACCCCTTGCATGCCCATAACCCCCTACGGACATACTTTGACCGAGCTCATAGTAGTATACACACGGCAAGCAGCAATACGACATTTCATCTTCACCATTGTAGCTAACACGTAAGCACACATTCACCCATTGTCTACTCTCGCACATTAAGACAATAGCATATTTGAAACAGCCCCAACGCGATCACTGCACATTACATATTGACATTGCCGTATGACATACAGTACACGCCACTTTACACACACGTATGATATAATGCTTCACATCCACAGCCATACTGGCCACGCCAAGCACACTTCGTTGAAGAACCAATGTCCACAGCATACACTAAACAGTAAGTTTAGGTTCGATTGTTCAATTTTTTTATATGTATTATTATTATTTTATTATTAGTTACTAATTTATGTTGATAGCATAATATGTAAATATATATGTATATATATATATATATATATTATAGCTTAGGAATTTTTAGGATAGGTTTTTTAGGATTCCTTACATAGAAAACTATTTTTTTTTTAAATAAAAAACCCTTTTAGAAAAAACTAGGACTTTTTAGAGAATTTTTTTTTCTACAAATAAAAATAAGCAAGAAATAGAGCCCTTTTAGAATTTTCTTTGAATGAACTAAATTAACAAATATGTAAAATCGGTCGGTTTTAAAAAATTAAAATAAATCAACATACTAAAGCTTTTTTGAAAAGAATTACAATTGTCTGATTCTGACTAACAGGTACGTAGGCACCGTAATGTTAAAATCTTTAGAAACTTAGGTTTTTTTTATTTTCTTTTGGTTTTTATTTTTTCTTAAAAATATCAAAAAAAGGATAAGCTAAAAGAATAAATCTAATTTTGGAAAATAAATAGTAGTACCCGTTAGGATTTAATAGGTTAGCTCCTGAATTCGAAACCTTTTTTTTTTATCAAATTAAAATTAAAGATCGATAGCTAAATTGTAGTCAATCCACTTAATTAATTACAATTTTTGTTTTTTTTTTTTTCCGACTCCGGTTGAATGGTAACTCCAAAAGTTTTCTAAAAGAATCGGAATTTCCTAATTTCTCTAGTCGATAATAATCAAAAAATAGAAAATTAAATTAAAACAAAGAAAACAAAAAATTCAAGCATGACATTAGTACCTAATGAGACATCCTTTCCTTTGTTGGCTAGTAGAGGCTTAAGGGATAGGCTTATCCCATCGGTGAAGGCCACCTTACTTTGGTAGTGGGTGGCCACCCTAGTTCAACGATTAGGTAGTAGACCATGTAGTAGGTAGTTAATCATCATTAGATAAAGAGAAAGAAACTAGACAATTGACATGGCAAGTGCTCAGCTTGGAGCTTGATAGCTTCTTTGATCATGGTCTCTAGAGGGAATGAGAACAAGCCTCGTGCGAGCATTATGGATAGTGGTCGAGTACGTATGGGGTTTTTGGAGATCTTTCGAGAAGAAGATGGGGCTTAGACTTGTTCGAGACATGTGAGTATCTTGATGGCCTGCATGGTTTGGAACGAGCTTTTTGATGACTTTTGAGGCCTTGATCAGATATTTCGGTGGGCTTTGGCGATGGGAGCACTTTTGGTAGGAGTTGTCTGTCATCGGTATGAAATAGGTGAAGTCATTTTTCAGTAAAGAAAAAGCGAGTTTTTAAAAAGATTCCAAGGGATCAAATTTACTATCACCCTCTAATTATTAGATATAACTTAAGTGGATTTAATCTGTGGATTTAGTTTTTACAGGCTCGATAACTTACATCTAAGATACTCCTATGGAGTCTTATATAACGACCTTTAGTTACCCTTTTTATAGAAAATTATCTAGCATATACAATTTCAATAATCGTGAGCGTAATACGAATCATGATGCTTCATGTAAATCGGAAAAACGCTCGTCACATGTGGCACTTCTCAAAAAATAATTATGGCTAGCACGAGGGAAATAGAGATTTTCCATATAAATTTGATTTTATAAATTTACTTAAAATACTTTAAAAAATCCATTTCCAAGGAAATATGGGTTGTTGCCCCCTTCTTTTCCTGCTTTTTTATCGGGCCCATCCTGCTATTTGCTTTTCTTTTACCTTGTTCAGAAAATAAAGTTAAGAAGTTATTTTAATGAAAATTTTGATTTAATTGTTTAACAAAAAAAATTAATTTCATTTTAAATAGTCATGTGGCTTATCATGTTTTAATTATAGTAATCAGATATTGGATATATGCACCACTTCCACTTTGTTTTCTCGTGGAATGCTATTCATTTTTCACATTTCAAAGGCAATAATAGGGGCTAAAAACTAATTTATTTAGCTAAAATTTGGTTATTTCACCCCATGAGTAATCCCATTAATGACTAATATTATACTCAAATTTATGAGAAATAGGTTAATGAATGCCCTGTATATTTGTTACGAGGTCAAAATGAACTTTCCATTTATTTATTTTTTTCTTTCTATAAAACCTGCAATCAACCTGGAAAAATATAATTTTTTTCTTTTGTCTTTATTTAAGTGTTTTCGTGCTTTATCATATCCACTTACTAGGTTTTGAAACATGAGGCTTCCTTGGAGAAATGTTTTCTTCACTCCAAATATCAAAATTATATTTCCAAAGAAGCATCCATAATATATGCTCCAAAAAATAAATACTTCTATTATCACGTTACTTGTTATCCAATAATCTTTTCATATTTCTTTGTTTTATTTTTATTTATCATTATATTTAGTTATGTTGTTTATTTACTTAAAATAAGCATATAGGCAAATAACCATGGACATAGTAGATATATAATGTCATATCAATATAATACACCTTTTAAAATACATAATAAATTTATTACACAATTGAAAAACAATATAAACTGATTTGAAATATCCCAAACTTCCACTTATAATCAAGATGATAATGTTAGTGCCATGTTAAAAGAGGGATTTTGTTGAATGTACCAATCTCTGAATCATCAAGAACCTACAAAGGCATGTTCATCATTGAAGTGACTAAAGAACTATTTAGGATATCATACCAGTATTCTAATCAATTTTTCTTGTTAAGCAACTCTTCATTTTATTCACGGTTACTTAACTAAAATTACCTAGCATGTTTTTTTATATCTTTTGTACGTTCATGTTAGTATTACTTCTCAAACTAATACTTAAAATATTTTTTAAAGAGTCGAAGGTAAGCTTACAAAGCTCCTTCCTTCAGCTGGGTGAGCTTTCGCTTTTTGGATCGTCTTATGCCCAATGCGGTACCCTCCCGTGAAATACGAATAATTAATTTATTATTAATATATATAATATTTTATTTATTATTAAAAATTAAAGAGTAACGGTATGGATCAATAGCCATCAAAATGCACAACAGCGATGTTGATCAAGAAAGAAATCCGATACCTTATCAGACATAATGGAAAAAAAGAAGAAGGTTTTTTTTTTAAGCTTGTCGGTGCTTAATGAAGCAATCGGCTACTTATAAACACCTTTAGTGCCTGTGCTTTATCTATTAAAGTGGAGTGCTTGGAACATGACCAAAGGAAGAAAGAAAGAAATCAATTGCTCTCCCGTAATTATTTAGGTAAGAGTTCTATCTTAAGTAGATTACAGTAAAAATGTAATGTTGAAGTGCAAGTAGATTAAGGGACTTTTATGGTGCTTTTGTGTGCACTTAGAGGTAAAATACTTATGGGAATTAGGTTACTAAACTTTTGACTCGCAGCCGAGCTCAAAGATTGGAAAGGTTGGTAAGGTAGATCCTCTTGCTCCAGCCAACTTCTACTGAAGCCGAATATCTTTTTGCCGAGTCACTCTGCATGCCAAGCTAAATGATTGCTTATCTCTTTGAAGTTGTGTGCCGAATTGTAGATAGTCAAGACAACAACCAAGCCATTTATGATCACTAACTTATGTCTAAGCCAACCAATTGCTTAGCATCACCCTTGCCGAGAGACCTTGGACCGATCCTTAGCCATCTTTACTCGGACAAGCAATTTGGTCTTATTTTTTTTGTCTATATCCTCTAACAGCATTGCCAATGTACCTCTATCACATATACAAGACCATGTATAGAATCTACCATACTAATCATTACTTTTCTTGAATATTCATTTTTGTCCTCTTGTATTCTTGTACATTACTTCTTCAAGATAACACCATTTTTGTCTTTTCCCTTTTATGTAAGTTGCCCTAACTTCGGGTACAAATACTACTTGTAGCCGAGATATAGAGACCACTATTAATACACCGAATATTCTTCTTCTTGTAAACACTGATTATTTACTTTCATTTCACTCTTATCTTAACCCTTAAGTAAGGTTAGGTGACGAATAACCTTACTAGATCAATTCGTAAGTCACATCGGGTTGTGCTGTGAGTCCTCGGAAGTTTCATTAGTATGTCATATCCTTTGGAGCTATTCATGAGTTTTGCTTACTTTTCATTCACTTTTGTCCTTTCACACATTCCCCATTACCCCTTTTCAAGCTTTCAGAAAGCTTAGACCTATATAGCGACTGGCCTTATCTGTTCTTGATCACGACTCACATCATCTTAGTATCAAAGCAAAGGTTTTGCTTGAGTTGTAGTAAGTTGTTTCGAAATTTTATCTATACCCTGTTTTGCGTGTATGAAACAAAGCAAATTATTGTGTTCATTTAATTATTGAGTTCATTGGCTATTAAATTTCTAGTTTGCAGAAGTATTTGCTTAAACACCTAATCGAAGAGTTAGAAACTAAAATCTATTATATAAAATGACTTAACTAAGTGTTAATGTTAGTGTTGGAGATGACAACAGTGGTGTTGTTCTTTATGGTCGACAGTCTTAGGGTACCTCTAGGAGTACTGACGAAAGATTGATGAGGTGGCTAACCTCTTAGTTGACTTAACTCGAACAAAACGTGTATTGGCTTATCGACCTAATAAAGTCATGCATAATACCCTACAAGCTGCCTAACCTACAAGAGGTTAGGACCCAGCTTGATAGGTTCGAGGTAGATGAGTAGGCGGACGAGTAAGGGGAAGGATTGAATTAAGAGACATAGGAGAAGAGAATGAGGAAGAGTATTACAAAGAAGAAGAGTGAGTTGAGCACCCAGAGCATCAAACTATGTAAAGCTTTGAATTCTGAGCTTCAATGAGTCTAGTAATGCGGATGAATACTTAAAGTAGAAAGAAAAGATGGGGCGTGTGTCTGACTATTACCAATATGAGGATTACAAGAAGATAAGAACTACGGCCGTTGAGTTCTCTAGATATACTACCATGTAATGGAAAAATTTCTAGGCTATGAGGAGACGAGAAAGATACAAAGAGATTAATACTTGGCCTGAAATGAAGAGAATACTTAGAAACAGATTTGTGTCAGATACTTACCTGCAAGATATGTTTACTCGGCTTCATGAGTTGAGACAAGGAGGCTATATTATTGATGAGCATGTTCAAGAATTTCAATGCTTATGATCTGTTGTAAAGTGGAGGAACCACCAACACGAACAGTTTCTAGGTTCCTTACTAGATTGAGGAGTGATATTCAAGACATTATGGAACTCCAACAATTGACCACAATGGATGAAGCTATTAGAATAGCCCAACGAGCGAAGAGGCAAAAAAAGAAGCCAAGTACTAACCATACTGTAAGCCCCAAAATTAACCATTCGAGGTTTCGATCGGTTGAAGGACCCAGTTGAGCCTAAATTATAAAGTAAAGCTAGAAATATTAGTAAAATGATCCCGTAAGTTTGAATTTAAGAAAATAAGCAATAAAATAAAAGAATATAAAAATTTCAAATTTTAAGTGTATAACTCGTTATTTATCGAAAATGCGTAAAATGCATTATGATAATTAACGAATTACTAGAGATAAATTATATGTATCCTAAAAATTATAAAATAACCTAAATAATATTTAGGAATATTTATTTGTACTATAGATGAATTTACATGTAGGTATAAATACACGTAATTACTTAAAATACGTGAAATATGCTAAAATTATATTGAATAATTAAAGAAAATTCATAAATAATTAAGAAAAAATCAAGAAAAATCATGAAAAATCAATAATGATCCAAATCAGGTCGTGGCAGGTTAGAATCCACAAAATAAAAATTAAATAATTAAAATTAGACAACACAAAAGCCAAAAATTAAGGAAATTAGATAAAGTCATGTTTAATTAATACACAATAATTACACTAAAGCTCTATAAATAGTAAGAAAAATTCAGAAGCTCATTTGAACAGTTAGAAATCAGAGAAAATTAGGGAGAGGCGAAATTTGAGAGAAAAACCAAAGAAAAAAAAAAGAAAACTGTGCAGTTAGGGCCACAAAGGAGAACCTAGATCCGACGGGTAGTTGGGGGTGGACGGCCACCACCACCATACGACGGTGGAAATGCCCAGGTGGACCAACACACCCATGGCCACCGACGGTGGCCGGAGCCACCCAAATCGGTGAGTTCAATTTTCAACCCGATTTTGTGTAATTTTGTAAAAATAGTAAATATTATTAGAAAATTATGAAATTTGTTATTCTGAAATATTTTTGTATTTAGTTTTTAGGAAAAATATTATTTTGATGAAAATATGTCTCGTGATATAGGGTCCTTGAGAAATCGTACAAAACCGAGCATGTTTCGGTTTAGAAATAAATGATCTTAGGAGTGTAGTTTCGAGCACAAAATTTTTGTGTAGATTACTTAGATGATATAGAATAGTGCTACGAAGCCCGTTTTCAAAAATTAATTTTCAAAATTTTTAGATAATTTTTAAGCCCTAAAATGACGCATAAAATGGGTAATTTAGGGTTAATTAAGTAATTAAATGATTAATTAATGATTTAGTGAATAATTATATGTTTTAGGATGTTGAAATCTGATGGAGTATGATACTTGTAGTATTTAGGGTGTTAGATGTAATTATTAGGTTAATTATGTAGTAAATAATTAATAAGGAAAAATAGTTAACTTTAAGTTAATTTTGTAAATTAGGGAAATTAGGAGTAAAATCTGATTTAGGATGAATTTAGACATTTAGAAATGATAATTGATGTTTAGGGATGGTAATTAAAGTGATAGAAATATTAGAAGTGCATTATGTACATAATAGGCAATAATGCATAATATGTAATTTTTGAAAATATAATAAATAGAAAATATTAGGATAAAAATTAATATTATATAAATAATAAGGATATATAATAAATCTGATAAGAAACTTGAATTTATGTAATTATATGAAAAATGTAAAAATTTCTCACATCAGGAGTAAATTCGGTACACTAATAAGGATATAAGTGTACCGGATGAAATAAAATATTGACTAGGGGTAATAATGATATTTAGGAGGTCGGGAAGTAATATGATTAATTTCACATTATGAGTTGAAACGAATTTCTAGGGTTGGAATATAAAACATTACTTAGAAATCGAACTAGAACCTAATTTAGAAATCGATGTGGAAACCGAACCCGAACCTAACCCCAAACCTAGAATAATTATAAAAGACTTAAGACCTAGATAATTAGGCATATTAAACCCTAAACAAAACCTAACAATAAGCGTTATAGGATAAAATGAACCTATAATCATTATATGAAAACTGAAACCACGTTTGTGTTATAGGGATGATCGACGATGGCCTGAGCAAATCGGACCTCGAGTGAGTGAGCGAGGAGTCAAGGTAAGTTGAGATTAATACAATGCTGTATTTTGGGACACTTGAGATTATGCTTGGTTGTGCTTGTTAGATAGTTGGATATGTACATGTGCTTGAATTATGGGTGATACTATGATTTTGTTTGTTGATTTAGCATGTATTGTATGATTTGCATGAAATGATTGATCACCCTAAACTGGACTTAATCAAATATATGAGCAGTAATCATAATCGGACATGCATGGCAACCCGTTAGGGGAACTTAGGACTCTCCGGCCAAATACCAACCCCTTTGAAAGGGATAGCGTAGGATTGCAAAATGGTTCCTTCTTTATCTTCAGTCGAACTAAGTGACAGGAGAAGAGGTCGCGGCGAGGGTAAAGACAGTGATTCGAAGATAGTCGCGGGAGGAGCAAGGTCTCCATTACACAAGCATGGGTTTGGTCGTGAGTTGTTGCATTAACGGCAACTCCTCAGCCCGGATTAGAGCGGGCGCAATTTTTCTAATCTCACGACGGGCCGGACAACGTCGTGCGATGGCATTTGCTTGTACATACATTGCACCTAATAAGTGATTGAAAACCTTGTTATGTGTATTGTATAGTTTTAAGTCCTCCGTCCTAACTTACTGGGCTGTGGTTGCTCACATCCCTATAGATGTCGTGCAGGTGCTGGCTAAGAAGCGGTAACAACTACTCTGAAGCTAGCAATTGCTGGATCCTGAGGAGTGAGGAAAAACATTGAAGAATCAATACATATGTTATTACTTTTCATTTCTGAATAATATAATAACTGAATTATAGTGATTATATATAACTTTTCTCACTTTTTTAGGTAAATGAATTATTTAAATTACAAATTGTTTACTTCAAAGCGAGTTAGTCGTGGACGCCTTGTGTAGATCAGGTCTAAGATAGCGGTTGTAAGGCTAACTTCTATCTTAGTTTATACGGCGGGCCTGTTACCACTCTGCCGCTTCGGGGCGTGATACATACTACCAACTAGTCAACCAGGATAAGGAAGTCACAAAGCTTAGTTAAGTATTGAGTCATTTTGAAGATGGATGTCCAAGCCGAGTAGAAGGGTCGACCTGACAGTAACGTGTCGACACGAACTTATGAGAAAGGGTAAGGATCTGGTAGGAAAATAAGCCAGATCAAGTGTTTTAAGTGCTAAGGATTTAGACATATGGCCACTCAGTTCCCAAACCGAAGAACTATGATCATTAAGGGAGATGTCCCAAAGTTGAAAGTGGAGAGTATCGATAAGGAATCTGTCGAGCCTGGTTTTTCACCCTCCCAGTTCTTTTTATAAAATTAGGTCTTCTTTAAACTGATCAATACTAAACCCTACCCGTTTAATATTGACCTTCAACTAGAGTTTAAAGAAAACCATTTTTTCCAACTTAAAAAGATTTGGAGTCGCTATCCAATCGAAGTTGGGAAAATAGGTTAAGTTATAACCAATCCACCCAATTGGGTAGATTAGTTATAACTTAGCTACCGGTCTATTGATTAAAAAATCAAGTTATAAATACGGTTTTTCAAAAACTAGAGATCTGGATCCGGAGGCTAATTTATTAAACCCTAAACAGGTACCACTTTTAACTTTCTAAATTTAAGTTCGCTTGTCAAATATATCCTTTTTAATTTAAAAAAAATCTAATTATGATACATGAGACTAAATTGATTAATTTATATAAATATCTAAAAATGGAAAAAATAAAACTTTCTATATTTTAAGTCACCTTGTACTTGCGTACGGGTGCCTACGTACTCACTATTCAGAATTAGACTTCCGTAGTTCGTTTATAAAAAACTTTAGTAGGTGATTTGATTTTAATTTTTGAAAAAGGGTTGTATTTATGTTTTTACCTAGTTCAATTTATTTAAGGAGATTCTTTTAAAGGGTCCTAATTGATATTTTATTTTTGAAAACTCTAAAATAGTCCTAATTTGGAAAAATGTTTATTTATTTTTAGAAAGCTTAATATTTCTAAGTGTGAAAACGATTTTTGTTTACTAACCTACTTATTTATTTTTATTTTTATTATATTATCTTATTTATTTTATACTTATTTCATCTATTTTTATTAAAATAAATAAATAGACTACTTTCCTTCTTTCTTTCTTTTTTCTCTTTTTGTTTTTCTTCTCTTTCTTTTTTTCTTTTTTGTTCTTTTTTCTCTTTCTTTTTTCTTTTTCTCATTTATAACATTTACAAATAAACAAATGAATAAATAAGTAAATAAAGAATAGAAAAACCGAGTTGGCTCGAATTGGCTTCGGATCGGCTTAGACGGTTCGATTGGCTCACTTCGGTTTTGTTAGCTCAATTTGGCTTGGATCAGCTCAATCGGCTCACTTTGGCTTAAATCAGATTAGAGTCGGTTCGAAAAATCTGATGGTGGTGGTTTTCGTAAAAACACTGTAGGAAATGCTATCCTAGAGAGAGAAACCATACTACAGAGAAGCAGCTTCGATTTTTGTTTATTCTAAAGTGTTTTGAAGTTTTTTGTTATCTTTTGAAAATAAAGAGTAAATCCCTATTTATAGGTGTCGTGGCCGTGTTAAGGATGAAAAAAATTAAATGCAATATGATTTTCTTCTAATTTTAAATTGGATGAACCTAGACAATAGGTGGTGCCAAATACATAGCTGCGCGTATATGAACGTGTTGGAGTGTGGTTACCATACTTAGAAGTGAGTTGGCAAATGATGTGGTAATGAAGTAGCCCGTGACGTGGCAATAATGTGAGAAAAGAAAATAAAAGATACATTTTGCACGTTCCATGGATTAACCTAAGATTTCCAAGTCATATGCAATATCAAGTCCAGATGTTTATCCAACTGAGCTATTGGTTTTTCCTTATTCATATGTGTAATTAACTGCACATATGAACTAGGTCAGCCTGAACTAAATTCAAATCTAAACCTAGACCCAACAGCCTTTTATTTAATACTATTGAAATTAAAATTATATTCTATTTAAACAACCTAAAAATTTATTATTTTCTAAATACCTTATTTTATTTTGTGACTTTTCAAAATTCTTATTTTTTGTACTTTTTCCTATTTTTTTATATTTTTCTAGAATTCTTATTTTTTTTTCTAAATTTCTTCATTTTGGGTTTTTTTTTTTTAATTTTCTATTTTTTTGAACTTTTCCTAATTTAGGACCTTACAACCTAAATTTAAAAAATAAAAGGAGGGGTAAAAATTAGGTGTCTACATCTAAGGAAAGAAAGGAAAAATAAAAGAAAGGAAAGAAGAAAAAGAAGAAAGAAAAGAAAAAAAAAGAATAGGAAGTGTTTTATTTTATTTTCACATTTAAACAAAAGAAAAACCATACAAAAAAGAGCTAACTAATAATAAATAAATAAATAAATAATAAAAATAATAAAATAAAAATAGAAAAGTTACTTTTTGACACTAAAAAATCAATTTTAATAAAAATAAAACAGATTCTTTCCAAACTAAGGCATTTTAGGTTTTCCAAAAGTAAAATCCAACTTAGGACCCATAATCTTTTCTCAAATCAATTCAAAAATGGATAAAAAGGTAAACTCGATAATTTTTCCAAAAGTTAAAATCAATCAACTCGTTATATTTTCATAAAAAGAACTACGTGCGTCCGATCCCGAATAGCGGTTACATAAGCACTCGTACGCAAGTATGGGGCAACTTAAAATATGGAAAGTTTTATTTTTCCTATTTTTAGATATTTATGTAAATTAATCATTTTAGTCGCATGTATCATGATTAGATGTTTTTTACAAATTAAAAGGTATATTTGAAAAGCGAAATTAAATTAGAAAAGTTAAAAGTGGTATCCGTTTAAGGTTTAATAAATTAGCCCCCAAATTTAGATCTTTAGTTTTCAAAAAACTGTATTTATAACATGGTTTTTTAAATCAATAAATCGGTAGCTGAGTTATAACCAATCTACCTAATTGGTTATAACTTAACCCATTCTGATAACTTAACCAATTCTGCTAACTTCGGTCGGGTGTCGATTCCAAATCTTTTCAAGTTGAAAAAATGGTCTTCTTTAAACCCTAGTCGAGGGTCAATATTAAACAGGTAGGGTTTAGTACTGATCGATTTAGAGAAAACCTAATTTTATAAAAAGAACCGGGAGGATGAAAAACCAAGCTCAATAGCTTGGCAACTCCACTAGGGATTTGGAGAAGAGAAGGGTGGCGCTTTAAGAGTTGGCCGAAAGACTGAAAGAAGAATTGAAATCTAGTCATGCTGTTTTGAACCGAAGTTAAATGAGCAAAGCGCTCATAAAGCTGGTTAAGACCCTCAGAAGAATGAACAAGTTTGGTCGTACCCTAATGAGCTAACTAACCAAAGGGGGCAAAGCAATCCTAGAGCTGGCTAAGACGTTAAGAAAGATGAGCAAACTTAGTCGTGTTCTAATGAGCTGACTAACTAAGGTAGGCAAAGTACTCCTAGAGCTAGCTAATACTCTAAGAAGGATGAGCAAACTTGGTCGTGCCCTAAAGAGCTGATTAACCAAGATAGGCAAAGCGCTCTTAGAGCTGGCTAAGACCTTAAGAAAGATGAGCAAACTTGGTCGTGTCCTAAAGAGCTGACTAACCAAGGTGGGCAAAGCGTTCCTAGAGCTGACTAAAACCCTAAAAAGGATGAGTAAACTTGGTCGTGTCCTAAAGAGCTGACTAACTAAGGTGGGCAAAGCGCTCCTAGAGTTGGCAAAGACCTTAAGAAGAATTAGCAAACTTAGTTGTGCCCTAATGTGCTGACTAACCAAGGTAGGCAAAGCGCTTCTAAAGTTAGCTAAGACCCTAAGAAGAATGAGCAAACTTGTTCGTACCCTAATGAGCTGACTAACCAAGGTGGGTAAAGCGCTCCTAGAACTACCTAAGACCCTAAGAAGAATGAGATAATGCCTTAAAGGCTAGTTAGAACCTTAATAAGAAAGGGATCAGTGCTCTAAGAGCTGACTTAAACCCTAAGAGAAAGATGAGACAACACCCTAAAGGTTGGCTGGAACCTTGAAAAGAATAAGAGAGGGATCAGAGCTCTAAGAGCCGGCTTGAACTCTAAGAGGAAGACAGGACGGTGCCTTAAAGGCTAATTAGAACCCTAAAAGGAATAAAAGAAGAACCAGCTCTAAGAGCTAGCTAACACCCCATAAAGATGGGACAACGCCCTAAAGGCTAGCTAAAGCCCTAAAAAGAAATAAAAGAGGGGTTAGTGCTCTAAGAGCCAACTAACACCCTAAAAAGATAAGATAGTGCCTTAAAGGCTGGCTAAAGCTCTAAAAAGAATAAAAGAGGGATCAGTGCTCTAAGAGCTGACTTGAACACTAAGAGAAAGACGTGACAGCGCCTTAAGGCTAGTTGGAACCCTAAAAAGAATAAAAGAGGGATCAGCGTTCTAAGAGCTAGCTTGAACCCTAAGAGAAAAACGATGAAGAATTGAAGAACTAATGTAAGGCAAGCAATCAGTTTCAAAAGACACTTTTGCTTGGAAAAGTATTTATGGAGATATTATTAAAAAACCATTTATGAACAAGGAAAAGAGTAGGGATAAGCCCCTTGATTTGAAAAAAGAGTGTGAAGGACGTTAAAAACCACAATTGGGGAAAAATAACTTGAACTAGAAAAATGACGACCTTGGAAAGGAAATAGATGACATGGATTAAAAACTTGGTTATTTGAGTCGACATGGATTTGGATAAAAGATTTTGTGACGAGCCTTTACTTTCTCTCTCTTCTTTTTTTATTTTTATTTTTGAAAGTTTTGCCCATAGGTATAAACTCCTATTAAGGAACAATCTTATTACCAACCCTATCTTTGGTAATCATGTGGAATTTCTCAAAGCCCCTGACCCTAGGGCTTCTCTAAGGGATTTTGTGATCTTAAGTCATCGCTTTCTTAAGGAGAAGGTAACTCGTAATTAGTTTAGTCAAAAAGGTATTCCTTACTACTCTAGGTCTAGATTACGCTCTCGACTTCAGTTCCAAAAATTATAGTCCATTTTGTAAGTAATAGTCCTTGACCAATCCGTTAGGTCTTTTTCGGTTTACCTTTATGAATTTAAGCTTTTGGTCCAAGGGTTTCAAAAAAGATGAATGAAGAGGCTTGTTTTGATAGAAACACTTTTATTGATCCCAGATGTACAAATCAAGAACCTTGGGGAAAAACTAGAAGCATGCTTGCCCCTATTTTAAAAACAATTTTTATTAAAGATAAATTATCTTTTAAGATTTGAAGAGCTTTTATATGTATAATGGCAGTATTGTGGGTGGGAGACCTTATGTCGTTTAGTATAGGTAGGAGAGGCTTCAAAGTGTTAGTGTGGATATGGAAATTTGGGTTTCTAGGCTTAGGAGTGTGATTTAAGGCCTTATGTTTTTTTAGGCTGTTTGGGCATTGACTCCTGACCCTTTTGATTTGTTTGGTTGTTCCTATTAGGATGTAAAACATTTCTTGGGGCTTTTTATCCTATACTTACAGGCTTCATTCTTTGGCTTTTTTATTCTTTTTTTTTTTTTAATTGCTTTGCCCCACTATCTCTTATTATTTTTCTCTTTCCTTTTGGCCCCAAGAGTGATTGTTTCCATTGATGATTCAAGGCCTTAATTCCATGGATTTCAAGTGTATGGGCTTGAGGTGGTTGAAAAAGGAAATTGGCTCTTCTTCATTTCAAAGAAAAATAATTTATCAAAAATAAAAGTGGCTTTTGAATTAATGTTATTTAAACAAGCATAAACTAATCTTACCCCTATCTTTTACTCAATGACCCCAACCTCTGAATTACCCCATTGCAAGGTGGTTCTTGATAACTTTTAAATTTAGAAATTCTCTAAATAGGTCCAACGGGGTGAGCAATAGATGATTGTGTTTAGGATTTAGAAGTGAATGCCTAACTTCACTTCAATCTACGTATCACATTCAAAGTGAACCTCCTTTAAGGAATAAGTCCAAAATATCCTTACAATTATGTCGCTTAACTCTTAAAGTGTTTCAGGTCGATGTATAGGATATAGCTTGCCTCTTTTCATCCAAAATTTTTCAAAAAGTGAGTTATCGGTTCCTTAAGGAGGAGTTCGCTTTTTTATTTGCCTAGGATCGGGTTTTGCCCCCCAATTTCTCAAATCATGCCTTAGTATTTGATTTTGTGTTCTAGTTCAATTCATGATTGAGCTTGGCTTTCTAAATAGATCAAAGGGCTGGGCTTGGCTTGGTTACTTTTAGGAGTTGAGGATTGTGCTGAGGTAGGCAACCTTGATGGGCTATGGATCATGTTCGAATTGGCCGACCGACCTAATAGCTTGTGTTTGGGTAAGTCGGTGTTTAGGTTAAATGCTTAGCTAATTAGCCTGTGTTTAGGTAGGTTACCTGAACAGGCCTAAGGTTGGTGTTAGCTAAGTAGCTTGTATTTGGATTAGATGGTAATAAAGGGCTAAGTTTAGTGTGGGTTAAAGGCTAAATGTTTGGGCTAGCAACTTGAGTGGGCCAAAAGGCTCATGTTTGTTCAAGAGGCTTGTATTTGAGGTTGAATGGGTCAAGGGACTCATATTTAGGGTTGAATGGGCTAAATGACTGGTGCTTGGCTTAAATGGGCTAAGGGGCTCATGATTGGCTTGAATGGGCCAAGGGGCTCATATTAGGCTTCCTTAATAGGTCGAAGGACCTTATGTGGTTTGAAAACCAAGTATTTGGGTTGGTCACTTGAGTGGGCCATAGGCCTAAGCTTGTGCTAGTTTCTTAGGCCCATAAGCATTTATAGCTGTTGGCAATTTTTATTTTCATTTATTTTTGTTTTTTTTTTCAATTTTTTTTAGAGAGAGAAAGGTAAAGTTTATTTTTAAAAAATAATTTACAAATAAGGATGGTGGGTTTTTTTTTAATTTCTATTTATAAGTTTATGGATTTTGTTTATATTTTTCTAAATGAGATTGAATGGTGGTTAAATGGAAGACTATTTACAAAGACAGGAATTTAAAAAAATGATGAACGATGACCTAAAGAGAGCTTTATTATTTTTGAAAAAGGAAGACGAGAATACAAAAAACAAAGGCAGAGAACCTAAACTTTATTCAGGAATTTTATTCTAAGCTCCTTAGACTTGAATTAGAAAAACCCTACATTAAGTCTTGTAAATGGGCCTTAAGGTCCTCTATCATCTCATAAATATTCCCAATGACCTGTGCCAAATCAGACCTTAAGGCTCAGTTGTGAGCTTCAGAACACTTGAGCTTTTCTTTCAAATAGGCGATTTCATCTCTCAACACCTGCTTGCAGAACTTGGAGGTGTCCAGTGGCCTATTACTTAGCTGATCATTCACTCAGTTGTCTACCATCCTAAGTTTACACATTTTATGGACAAGGATCAGTCATCGATACAATGATAGAAAAACAAAAACATGAAAATATGCAGATGTTAGGGTCACTTGGGTTAATATATTACTTCTTAAGTTGCAACCCTATTGTAATTTTCAAAAACTTGTTTGCAAAAATTCTTAAACGAATAGTAGGGCTCCAATTTCTTAAGGGTAATGTATTAACTCAAGTTTGGAATGAAGTATATGCAATTAGGGTAGGTTATAAAAGGTCCTTCAGCTCTATAATCTCACTTGTTTTTAAAAAACACTTTCATTGGTCACATGAGCTTATGGGGGGTGGCTTAATCGGCTCCAAATGGTGGTTGTCCCATTACACGTGGAACTTACACAATGGCTCTCCTCTTAAGGTCCTAGGACGACTCGGGTTTGACCGCATCTACCCTGCATCTTTGATGCAACAAACGAAACTTTATGCCCAGGTCTATGTTATTTACAAAATAAATATGCTAATTAAAACAAATATATACACGAAGTCAACAATAAATAAACAAATCAATATATAAAGAAATAAATAAATAACTAAACAATGTAGGTAATTTGAAAAGCGATTTTAATATCGAAATGTTTTTAAGTGGTTAGCCCTCTTAACGTTCCTTAATGGAGTCGCTAAGTTGTCGAGTCTGGATTTTCACCGTTCCAGTTCTTTTTATAAAATTAGGTCTTCTCTAAATCGATCAATACTAAACCTTACCCATTTAATATTTTAAAGAAAACCATTTTTTTCCAACTTGAAAAGATTTGCAGTCACCACTCGATCAAAGTTAGGAAAAGGGGTTGAGTTATAATCGATTGGGTGAATTGGTTATGACTTAGCTATCGATCTATTGATTAAAAAACTAAGTTATAAATACGGTTTTTTAAAAATTAGAGATCTGGATCTGGGGGTTAATTTATTAAACCCTAAACGAGTACCACTTTTAACTTTCCAAATTTAATTTTGCTTTTCAAATATATCCTTTTTAATTTCTAAAAAACATCTAATTATGATATATGCGACTAAATTGATTAATTTACATAAATATCTAAAAATGAAAAAAATAAAACTTTCCATATTTTAAGTCGCCTTATACTTGCGTACGGGTGCCTACGTACCTGCTATTCAGGATTAGATTTCTGTAGTTTGTTTATAAAAAACTTTAATGGGTGGTTTGATTTTAATTTTTGAAAAGGGGTCAAATTTACATTTTTACCCAGTTCAATTTATTCAAGGAAATTCTTTTAAAAGGTTCTAATTGGTGTTTTATTTTTGAAAACTCTAAAATAGTCCTAATTTGGAAAAAGGTTTATTTATTTTCATTTATTTTTAGAAAACTTAATTTTTCTAAGTGTGAAAACGATTTTTGTTTACTAACCTGTTTATTTATTTTTATTTTTATTATATTATCTTATTTATTTTATACTTATTTTATCTATTTCTATTAAAATAAATAAATAGACTACTTTTTTTCTTTTTTTTTTCTCTTTTTGTTTTTCTTCTCTTTCTTTTTTATTTTTTGTTCTTTTTTTTATTTTTCTGATTTATAATATTTACAAATAAACAAATGAATAAATAAATAACAAGAAAAGAAAAACCAGGTCGGCTCGGATTGGCTTCGAGTCAGCTCGGACTGTTCGAATCAACTCACTTCGGCTTGGATCAGCTCACTTCGGCTTAGATCAGCTCACTTTGGCTTGGATCGGCTCAGTCGGCTCACTTCTACTTGGATCGGATTAGAGTCGGCTCGAAAAATCAGATGGTGGTGGTTTTCGTAAAACCACTGTAAAGAATGCTATCCTAGAGAGAGAGGAACCGTGCTACAGAGAGGTAACTTCGATTTTTTTTTTTTCTAAAGTGTTTCGAAGTTTTTTGTTGTCTTTTTGAAAATGAAGAGTAGACCCCTATTTATAGGTGTCATAGTCGTGTTAAGGATGGAAAAAATTAAATGCAATATGATTTTCTTCCAATTTTGAATTGAACGAACTTAGACAATATATGGTGTCAAATACATAACTGTATGTATATGAATGTACTGGAGTATGTCAAAGTGTGTCTACCATACTTATAAGTGAGTTGGCAAATAACGTGGTGATGACAAGGTAGTAAAGTGAGAAAAGAAAATAAAAGATATATTTTGCACCTTCCATGGATTGAACTCAAGATTTCTAAGTCATATGCAATGTCAAGTCTAAATGCTTATCCAACTAAGCTATCGGTTTTTCCTTATTTATATATATATGTAATTAATTGCACATATAGACCAAGTTAGCCTGAGCTAGATTCAAATCTAAGCCTAAACTCAATAGCCTTTTATTCAAAACTATTGAAATTAAAATTATATTATATTTAAACAACCTAAAAATTTATTATTTTCTAAATACCCTATTTTATTTTGTAACTTTTCAAAATTCTTATTTTTTGTACTTTTTCCTATTTTTTCTAAATTTATTCATTTTTGGGGGGATTTTTTTAATTTCCTATTTTTTTGAACTTTTCCTAATTTAGGACCCTATAACCTAAATTTGAAAAATAAAAGAGGGGCAAAAATTAGGTGTCTACAAAACCTGAAGAGGACAGCACTGCCGAGAAAGAAGTTTCTCGGGAAAACGAACTCATTGAAGAGGATGTGTTTATCGAGGACTAGGATCAATTGATGTTGGTTATCCGACATACAATGAACATGAACCTTCACATGAGGAGGAGCAGAGAGAGAATTTGTTTTATATTACCTGTAAGGTGAATGATCAGGTGTGTGCCCTTATTAAGGATAGTGGTAGTTGTACCAATGTGGCATTAGTAGACCTGATCACAAAATTGAAGTTACCGAGTATTGCACACTTGAGGTCGAGTATTGCATACTTGAGGTCGTACAAGTTGCACTACTTTGGTGAGAGGGGAGCACTATATGTCACTTGGCAAGTACTACTACCGATCACTATTGGAAATTACTCTGACTAGATTCTCTGTAACGTACTACCCATGTATGATTTACACATGTTGCTAAGCAGACCGTAGTTGTTTGATAGAAGAGTTATCCATGATAGATATCGAAACACGTATGTTCAACAAGGATAGTAGAAAGATCACATTAAACCGGATGTTGCTGAGTGAAGTTAACAAACTACAAGCCAAACTTGCTTATGGATCGAAGAAGACTCTGATGATGAGTAAAGTCGAGCTCCGAGAGGCCCTTGAAGCTGATGCGTCGATACTCATGTTGGTCAGGTGACTATTAGAGTTAAAGGAGCAGGGTAAACCACCTTAGGAAGTAAAAGAGTTACTAGATGAGTATGTCGATCTGTTCCTAGAACATTTACCCAAAGGACTACCCCCTATCCAAGGTATAGAACATTGCATTGACTTAATACTTGATGTTGCTTTGTCGAATAAGCCAACCTATCGAATGAGTGTCAAATAGGCTTCTAAGCTCCAATAGCAAGTCAATGAATTACTGGAGAGAAGGTATGTTAGGGAAAGTCTCAACTCTTACACTATGTTGGTGCTCTTAATGCCAAAAAATGATGGTACCTAGTAAATGTGTGTTGACAGCTAAGCAATTAACAAGATAACAATCAAATACAGGTATCCAATCCCTAAGTTAGAAGATATGTTGGATGAATTGAGTGGAGTTAAGATTTTTAGCAAAATTGATTTGAAATCTGGCTACCATCAAATCCGAATAAGGCCAGAAGATGAGTGGAAGATTGCTTTCAAAATTCGGTATGGACTCTACGAGTGGATAATTATGCTATTTGGCTTGTCAAATACCCCAAGCACTTTCATGAGGCTAATGAACCATGTATCGAGACATCTAATAGGGAAGTGTGTCGTAGTGTACTTTAACAACATTTCGGTCTACAACATCGACATGACGAGTCACTGTGAACATCTTTGAGCTGTACTAAATATCCTCTGTATTGAGAGATTATTCAGTCACCTTAAGAAGTGCTGTTTTTGCCAGGAAGAAGTGGTATTCTTAAGCTATGTAGTAAGTAGAGGAGGTTTACGGGTGGATAACGAGAAGATTTGAGCAATCGTCAAGTGGCCGACTCCTATTACTTGTGTTGATGTGAGAAGTTTATTATGGATTGACTTCATTTTACAAAAGATTCATTAGGAATTTTGGCACCCTCGTTATACTACTTACTGGGTTAACAAATAAGAACACTGACTTCCAATTGGGAGAAAATGAGGAGAGAAGTTTTACCAAGATAAAAGAGAGATTGACCTCTACTCCAATACTAGTTTTACCTGACTTTGAGAAAATATTTGAGTTGAAATGTGATACGTAAGGCATAAGAATAAGTGCTATCCTAATGCAGGAAAGCTAACCAATTGCCTATTATAGTGAGAAGCTTAAGGGACCTTAACTAAACTACTCTGTGTATGATAAGGAACTTTTAGCACTAATCCAATCATTATAAGCATGGTGGCATTATCTGTTGTCGAGAGAATTTGTCATCTACATTGATAATGAGTCTCTGAGGTATCTTCAAAGCTAGATGAAGTTGTCGAAGTGATAGGCAAGGTAGGTTGAATTCCTTGAGAGATTTAATTTTGTAATAAAATACAAATAAGGAAAGAGAAACATAGTTATAGATGCTATCTCGAGAAGATAAGCGCTCCTTACCAAATTGTAGATGAGATTGTTTGGGTTTACAAGCATTAAGGAACAATACGCTGGGGATCTACACTTTTTGATACGAGCAGCGGGTTACGAACTTATAATGGGTCGAATGGGTATGACGAATTGGAAGTAAAACGGGTGGTTTCGATGGTAAATGTATATGGATACTACGCATTAAGACACAAACACAATCAAGGAATGAGCTCAAAATAGGGTTTGATATGGCTCACGAATACTAAATGTTGCTCGGGGTTTCAAATGAAGGGTTATATGCGACTCATTAACTTGCTTAAATGAGGGTTCACTACAATCTTGAGAATAAGATCGATAAGAACGTGAGAAAGATTAAAAAGTTTGATCAACACTTAATAATCTGGCAAGGCTAGCTTTAAGAGCTTAAAAGTAACCTTGCTCAAAATAGGAAAGCTCCAAGTGCAGGAATATTCTTCACTGTTTGATAATTGTGTTTCTATCTATTCTGTTATTTACAAATGTTATTTATAGCAAGTCTTAAACCCTAGTGGCAAAACTGTAAATAATATACAAGGCCTTAAACCCTAAAGAGTGAACTCATAAAGAAAATATGTGCAAGAATGTAGAACTATGCGTTTTATAAGGGAAGTCGGCATGCGGTCATGTGACATGTCCTGTCATTCAATATGTCCTGAAAGGAGTAAGATCCAAACTGGGCAGGGTCGGCAATTAGATGTTCGGGTTCGGGAAGGAGACCCCGAAGTCTTGCAATATTTGGTCAAGTCACCAGAAAGGTCGGCCCATAATTGTAGAGTTCTAAAGTTAGTCGGCACTAATCTCTCCATGCCACGTTGAATGGTTTTTTGGTCTTGAATCCTTAGCCTTGTAGTCTCTTGACTTCTCGGTAGACAATAGACTTGATGCCCAGTGTCTCCTTTTCTTCCCTTCGATCTACCATTATTAGCTTAGCTTAAAAAAAAGTTGATTGGTCTCGGCTTGGTATGGGTTGGCCTCAGCTTGAAAATAGTCGTAAGCTGATTCCTATCACTTTAGAACCATACTTGTGTATTTTGTCAATGGGAGGACAGTAGACAAGTATTATATGGAGGACGGATACTTGTTCCAAGGACGAAAATTATGCATGTCGACTTATTCATTAAGGGAATTACTGATTAGGGAAGCCCACAGTAAAGGACTCTCTAGGCATTTTAGGAAAAGAAAGACCTATGAACTGTTAAATGGTCGTTTCTTCTGGCCGAGAATGAGGTGTGATGTGCACCAAATTATTCAAGGTTGTACCATGTGTAAGAACGTTAAATGCTAAGCCGAGTAAGGGAAAGTAATGCCTTTGCTTGTTTCAACAAAACCATGGACTAAGTTAAGCATGACTTTGCTCTCGGATTACCACAAACCGCCTGAGGAAAAGATTCTGTAATGGTCGTCGTAAATAGGTTCAGCAAGATGGCACACTTTGTACCTTGCTCCAAAACTAACGATACTTCGGCTATTACTTCTCTTCTCTTACGGGATATTGTTAGGTTACACTGCATGCTGAGAAGCATAGTATCGAATAGAGATCTAAAGTTCTTGAGCCATTTCTGGAGAACTCTATGGCAATAGATGGGGACTAAATTACTATTTAGTACTTCCTATCACCCCTAAACGGATGGCTAAATAGAGATAGTCAATCATATTTTAGGATCGCTACTCCAAGCTACAATGGGCAAGAACTTAGCTAATTAGGATATCTATTTACTAGTGGTTGATTTCGCTTACAACCGAATAGTACATGATACTACTAAGCAGACCCCCCTTAAGGTTGTCGATAGTTTCAATCTCGAGTTACCCCTTAATCACACCTCTATACCTAAATTTGAGTGAGAAGACCCTGACGCGAGAGCCTGAGCACAGTCCTTTTAATGCATCTACAACAAGTTACTTGACAAATTGACTAAGTTGCCAGAAGAATGCGAGAGAAAGCCAATGGTAGAATGATTAAACAATTCCAGTCAGGAGACTTGGTTTGGCTATACCTCAATAAGGAAAGGCTTTCGAGCAAGAGGATGAATAAGCTATTTACAAGAGCTGAAGGACCTTTCAGAATTTTCCATAAGGTCAACAACAATGATTATAGGTTGGAATTGCCCAAAGATTATAGGGTTTCTAATACCTTTAACATTACCGACCTTAGTCCATATCACCTTGACGGAAAGTTGATCAAAGACCATTTGTATTTGATCTCGAATCTAAATCAACCTAGAGGGCATGATGGGAATTAGGCTACTAAGCCTTTGACCTGCAACCGAGCTCGAGGACTGGAAGGGCTGGTAAGGCGGATCCTCTGAGTTTAGGCAACTCTTGCCGAAAGCTAAGTATCTCTTTGCCAAGCCAAGTATCTCTTTGTCAAGCCACTCTGCATACCGGTTGAATGATTGCCCATTTCTGAAGTTGTATGCTGAATTGTAGATAGCTGAGACAACAGCTAAACCATTCACGATTACTTATTCACGTTTGAATCGACCAATTGTTTGGCATCACCCTTGTTGAGAGACCGGGAGAGAGATCTCGAACTAATCTTTAGCCAACCTTACTTAGATAAGCAATTTAATAGTACTCTTTTGTCTGCATTTTCCAATAGTATCACCAATGTACCTTTGCCACATATACAGGACTGCGTGTAAAATCTGCCATACAAATAATTGCTTTTCTTAAATATTTATTCTTACACTCTTATATTCTTGTACATTATTTCCTTAGGACAATACTTTTTTTGTCTTTTCCCTTTTAGGTAAGTTACCCTAATTTTAGGTACAAATAACTCTTGTACTTGTAATCAAGCTATAGAGATCACCATTAATATACTAAATATTCTTCTTCTTATAAATATCGATTATTTACTTTTATTTCACTTTTATCCTAACTCTTAAACAATGCTAAGTGGCAAGTAATATCACCGAACCAATTCGTATGTCACATTGGATTGTACCGTGAGTTCTCAAAAGTTTCACTAGTACATTATATCTTTTGGAGCTTTTCATAGGTTTTGCTTACTTTTCATTCACTTTTATTCTTTTGCACATTTCCCATTACCCCTTTTCAAGCTTTTAGCAAGCTCGGACCTATTTAGCAATCGACTTTATCTGTTCTTGGCCACAGTTTGCACTAAATATCAGATAAAGTTTTTATGAGACCTTAATCATTAGAGGCATATTTGTAACATATTATGTACATTTTTATCAACACCAATTCATAATAAAGTTTCATTCAATTGATATATAATGTCGATGCTTGAGTATGCTTGGTCTTCTACAAGGTTTGCTAACATTATGTCAATCTAAGAAAGATCTATGAATGTTTGGTGCCTTAAGAGACATAGGTACAAAATTATTGCATGTGTTCATCCTTGGTCATTCTCACTAACCAAAGAGCTAGGTTTAGGAAAAATATACATGGAAAAGCTTGAGCTAATGGATTATTAGACAAAATTTGAAATTCAGGGAATAGTGCATTCATAAGTTATTGCTTCCTTTTCTTCAAAAATAGCATGATAAATTTTTAGAATTGAGATCATTGCGCACATTGTATATGGACAATCGAGCCTTGATACCAATAAAACATAATAAGTTATTACCAAGATAGTTATTCCATATGACTCAAACTGTTCATAAGTAAAGTAAGCAATTTCTAGTACAGCATGAAATTATTAAGGCAATTATTATAGAGATAAAGTGCAATATTAAAATGAGCATATGATATAGAAGACCCGATTATGATACCAACAAATGCAATTGTAATTTACAATAATTAATCATGATCTAAATTCAATTTTATGTACGTTTGATATTGCCATGAAATAACATGAATTTTCTTCTATTGGTAAGTACTAATGACTAGTTAAGACAGAATTCATTTATCCCTTATTAAGGAGTCGTATATATACCTGATTGAACGGAAGTAATTCAAAAGTTCGTGGCTATTACAAGATCAAATTGAGTCTAAATTCTTTTGATAAACCAAGTAAATGGACCAAGTTCACAATGACATAATCATGCATAAATTTATTAGGGTATAAAAAATGATAGAAATGATCACATACATAGGTTTATGGTTGGTGCAAACTGTAGTGATCTTTCTCAAAATGTTAGGTGGTTTGATAAACATGGCTAAGTGTTTTAAAAGTATGTGCTTTGGTATGGTACATCATTATAAAGGAGATCTAAAGGATCACAAACAATAGGGTTTAAGATTTAATTTTGAATGGAAAATGCTAAGAAAATTGAAGATCATACTATTTGGAAATGATTAACTTAGTTTGGAGTGAGAATTAATTATTTAATTTAGGTCTAATAAGTAAATTTACATGATTGTACTTTTTGATATTGTAAGACTAAGGTGCTTTTAGAAATAAGAAAATCAAGTACATACAAGAGGATGAGGGATTGAATCAAAGTTCAAATAGAGGATGAAATAATTTGATAATCAAAAGAAAAGATGATCAAGAGGTTCAAATAAAGGGTGTCATTATACAACTGTTAGAACTTCATTCTATTTGTTATTGATATGGTATGTTAATTACCTGATTGAATAATGATGTAGCGTATATGATTTTAATTATTCATTTGTTATCTTTCTATTATCGGAAAATTCAATTCTTATGAGCAATTGTTGCGTTGATGGACATCCAATTTAAGGCAAAAAGATTATCTTGAATTAAAGGCTTTAGCTATACTTTGCTAACATGTATGGTTATTGGAACTAAAGGCCATATATGAGGGGAATTGCATAATAAATATATATATATTTTTATAAGTTTTGCTTTGATTTATATGCAATATTCAAAAGTCATCCTACAAACAAACAACAATAAACAATCTCTATGGGTCCCAATAAAGTGGACTTTGCAATTTCAAAGAAAACCATCTACATTTGTCATGTTGCTTAGAAGAGATCTGCATACGAAAGACTTAAGCTAAATTCCGATGGTTCCGTGGCTTATGGAGTTGCAACAGGAGGTGGCTTATCGTGTGAAGAGTGTAGAATGATTATTTTTTGCCTTTAGGGCTTTGAAGAAGGATGGGCCTTTTATGGGAATTATAACACCCCGTGTAACACTCCCACCATCACCTTCTTTAAATTACTGGCGCCAAACTCCTCGCGCCAAATCCTTCCCGCCACTCCGGGACCACTCTATATAAAAACCCTAATCCACCACCAGGCAATCCACAATCCCAAAAACCCTAATTCCCAAATCCCGTCAAACCTTATAACTCTCTCCTAATTCCGCAATGGTAGTCTCTCTAGGCCCCGGCAAATTCTACGGTAGCAGCCTCCCTCGCCCGCGTCTCTATAATGACGTCAAGCTCAACCCTGAACGTGTCGATCCACCTGTCCCGGTCCTCGATCCACTTCTTTCTTGGGCTAGCGAGGCCCACTGGTCCATGGGTGGTCTCAGCTTCAAGCGCCTCCGTCTCCAAGGCAGGATCGAAGGAAATGTCAACAAGCTCCGTGCTGAGCTTAAGAAGAAACAGAAGAACAAAACCCCAATTAGGGTTCTAAAAGCTGATCCCAAATGGAAGAAGAAATCTGAGATTGGGAACAAAAGGGATGGCTCTTTTTCACCGCCTCCTGCTCCAATTGCCGTCAAGAGAAGGCGATACACGGCATTGATTGATGATAGTGAGGAAGAAGTGGAGGAAGAGGAGGTTAGGGTTGAGAAGAAAAAGCCTGTGAGGAAACTTTACGATGAGTTTGATAAGGTGGCTAAAGCGAGTGAGAAGAATGAAAAAGCTGCTGGGTCGAGAAAGGGTTCGGGCAAGGATTCATTTTTGCAGCGGACAACGCGGGGAGTGGAAGATGAAGACAATGGTGGTATTGGAGATGTTATTATGAGTGTGGTTGAGGAGGTAAATAGAGAGAACGATGCGGAATTTAAGAAGATCGATAAGAAAAGTAAGAAGAAATCAGGAGAGGTTCAGAATGAGAACGGAACTAGGGTATCATCGAGACATAAGAAAGGTGTAGAAAAAGAGAATGCTTCTAGCGGTGCTAATAGCACGAGGGTTTCACCTAGATTGGCCAAACGTGGGCAGTAAAGATATGTAATTGATGTTTGTTTCTGGGATTTGATATAGGGTTAATTTAGATTTGTTCTGTGACTTTCAGTTTTATGTCCTTGTTTCTTTATTCTTTCTTTCTATTGTTTTTGGCATTTTTAGGTTTGTGTGATTAATGACTATGGGAGGATCTTAGTAAATGAGTTATAGAATGTTGGATCTCCCATTTAACTTTCTTATGTTGGTGCAGAAATGTAATGGGAACTCTAAAAATGAAAATGAGGTTCGACAAGTTCTCAATGGCTTTATGATGCATATATGTTACTCTGTAACTTGGTTAGCTAAAATGGGTAATTAATGGATCGTCTTTTCCTTTACTTTGTTGGAAATAAAAAAAAGGGTCTGAACGGTGGATATATGTCCGGGATGAGCACGACTTTTACCACTAGGAAACCACAGGAAGACAATCGGGACCGGATAATGACCCGAAAGCAGCAGAGTGGACGGTGTGCTTTGGCCATGTTTTTTGAGGTGCAGAGATGGAGATAAGTTGACTTTTGTTAAATCCTGCCCCATTTCTATAGAATTGATTTGTGCCTCGTAATTTTTATTGAATCGATCTTATTGAATCATCCACAATTTACCATGTGCATGGCATGCCGGATGAAATGCAATGATTTAGTTATGCTTTGCTCAAGATTAATTTGGTGACTGGGCCATGGTTTTGCTGTAACATTGAACCTGATATTTATGATAGATCTGTCCAACAGCTAGAAAAATGTGCCGTAATTCATGTAATTGTAATTATCTTGTATGGTTTCTTTCACAATAATATTATGCTTCACTCTCACAGAATAATACACTGACCCACCTCTAATCCTCTCCTCCATGAAGATAAAAAGAGTATAAAATGAATCAATATATAAAACCTACTGAAAATGCACTACGTAATCTCCTGTAAACTTTCGTAACACAACTTTGCTTCAAAGAGCATTAAATCATCACAAGGACCTTACAATCGATGCTTCGAGCTGTTTCCCGCACAATCACGTGTTGAGGACAAAAGATGATATCCTTACTGAGTTTTCTTCCTACATGTCAATATATGATAATTAAAGGACACGGATAGACACAATTTTGGAGATGGAAACTTTATCCTTCCAAGAAATATGTACTCTCATCACTCTCCCAAGCATAGTTCTCTCAAATTCCCCTTTAGCCGGTTGATTCCTCTGATACTGGACAACCTGCATGAATGTTCTGTTAACAACCTATATGTTGATGACCTTTCCCACGGTACAATCCCATAAACATCATTATACTCTTCCATCCCTCCCACCAAGAATTGCCATACAAATGAACCTGCCCCAGCCCCTTTCTTCCCAGCAGATTTATATATAACATCAAGAATTGTTTGGTAAAACTTGTCTCTCTGAGACGGATGGTAGTTCAGGTTGTTTTTCGAATATCCAAACTCCGTAAACATGACCGGCCTTTTCAGTTCTACATCTCCATCATCAACATGGGACTGCACCCACTTTTCTACAAACTTCAGTTTGTCCTCAAATTCTTGCTCATGAAACCTGCCACACAGATGTACAAAGAAATGATTCTGCTAGATTTTCTTTCATTTTGTATATATCAAGCTGCTGGATTATAAGGATATCCAGTTACAACTTAGAACCAAGTCATTCTAATAAGTTTAATAAGAAAAAAGACTAACCATTCATCAGGATAGATATGAGCTGAAGCAAAATCAATGGTGGAGAGCTTGGAGTTGCGTATGAAATCAGTTCCAAGTTGTTCTGCCCACTCTCCTGGATTGACAGTTAACTTTTTGGGGCTTTTAGGACCATAAAATCCTTCCAGCCCCACAGTCAGCAGGTGTTTGTTGTCGATTGATTTCACAAAAGTAGACATTTCCTCTATCCATTCCTGCATTCATAAGTCATTCAGTTGATTCAAAACAAATAATAACTATCAGAACTTCATAAAATTTCAACATTATAAACAATGTCAAGGAACTTATAAGTACATTACTATAAATTAATCCATGCTTACCTGGAGAGTGTCACCAGATGGATCAGTCAGGCAACGAGGTTCATTAATCAATTCCCATGCAAATATGGCAGGATCGTCCCGATACTCAATCCCTGTGATGGTGTTTCTTCTTGTTAGCACAGTCTGGAGTAAACACAATAAGTTAGTGTATATTTTAGTTATTACAAAGGAAACTATTCCACTAAGGTTTGGCAGAACTTAGCCAAAAGCTGATGCATTAAAAGGTTGTCAAAACAAGAGAATAAAACGAAATTCCAGTAGATGCCTTCAGTAACTATCAATGGAGAAAGGAAACCTTTCATCAAATCAAGATCTATGTACCAACAAGTCTTAACAGAAGATAAGAGTCCAACTTGCAAAAACACATTCATGCTTTGTCTACTGCATCTAATAATGCTTTACCAAATCCTTACAGCTTAACCTGTCTCAGAACTCAAGCCCTGGTATGAGGAAGCACATTATCATTCATTTTAACAGAAAGGCTATCAGTCAAGAGAAAATTACCCCATTACTGTTGCAAGAACCATGCCATGAAGAACAAAATCTAATAGGTGATCAAAGTAACCGAATAGCTCCTCCCTCTACCATGATTTATTTCAATTTATCTGACATTTGTGTTATCAAGACTCAGATCAGCTATAGTACATAGCCATTGTCACTTCAACGGAGAATATCCAACAAAGAGGGCAGGCCTTTAGGTATCCAAAATTGCACGAACAACTTCATTTTGATCCTAAGGTATTAGGAGCTCCACCACATCTTCTTCTTCTTCTTCTTTTTTTCTTTTTTGTATTTTTATACGAATTATGTGTAGCCTAGAGATTGGACCTATACCTCTGAACCTTACTTCATTCCGCATAGAAGGAAAATTGCAGGTGCTCAAAGAAACTGTGAGCCTGGATCTCTAATTGGTAGAATTGATAAACCCCATAAATGTGTAGACTTCCGATTCTACTACAGTTTACATGAAAGCGATTTTAATCTTGATGTAACTCAAAAGGGCCTACTAAAATTTTAAACTCGTAGAATCGTCTGAGTAAAATTGTGATTTTAACAATCATGCATATATTCATAGCATAAAAATGCAGCTTTGCTGCAAACTACTTATGATTCTCATGGTAAAGGAAAAATAATCACAAGGCAATACATGCTACCATTATATCACTTTGTACTTGTTAAATGATTTATGACCGTGTAAGAGTATTGCAGAACTTCCAGATTGTGAAGAGGACATTTCAAATCATAAATATTCAAGTTCAAAGTTAAGAGAAGAGACCCAAGAGTCTAATTCAGGATCTATGTCATTTTCTCGTCAAAGGAAAATGTCCGCCAGGAACCTTGAGAACATTTTTCTTCAAATGTGCAGACACTTAGAACATACCTTGACATAGTTTTTGAAATATTTACGAATGGAAGGATCATAGAAGAAGGAATCATTTGAGGCACTCAAACCAACACCTTCTTCCCATGCCCACTTAACATATTGAGTCTTCCCACCATATGGCTTCAAGTTATTAACTAAACTGAGAAGTAATCTGACTCCTTGCTGTCTTGCTTCTGCTATCACATGATCTAGAGCCTGTCACACTGATAATGTTACTAAAAAAAGAGCAAAAGCATTTCTCCAGTACATTAGTTAAAAGATGTGAAAGAGTTTCATGAGAATTTCAAGTAAACCATGTGATGCTGCTAAATATCGAATGACACTCCTAGAAGGGGGTTTTAGCACCATAACTAAGCAATCTAAAAGTTTAAACTTATAGATGTAGTATGTGCTTTTATATTTATCATTACTTAATAGTCTCCCTCATCCATGAACTGAGACTTTTTTATTTTAAGTCCATCAAGTGGACAGCTTCATTAAATGTAGCTGAAATAACTATGCAATGTGCAAATATTTGAGCTCTTTAATAACAACTTAAGTTTAGCACAATAACCATCTTATTTGGAAGCTTAAACTCAACCAAGGGATTAAACTTCAAAAGTGAAAATGCTGAAAAGAGAAGGGACCATGAACTGAAATCAGAAGCAGCAACATCTGGCTTCTACAACCTGTGTGGTCTTAAGGGATGGATGGTGTAAGACCAGTATAAATGCAAGAGTATAATAAGGAAAAGATAAAGTAGACCCTCACGATGATGTACATTGAATTGAAGTCCATGCACTATTTTGAATGGGCAGGTTAAAACAGCAGAAGACTGAATTAATTGCAAGTCCATGTAAAGAAGTAACCCTTTATAGTATGGTTCAAGATTGCTTATGCAGAAAATAGATTAAAATAGATGTTAGTTTAATAACTGTGGTAATTAATTTCTAATTCACTTCTCCACATCAATTCATCATTCATGACGGATTATTTATAATAGATAGCTTCCCAACTTGAGCTCAGCATTACCACTGGCCAGGGCACTTAATCAGTTCATAGAATTGATGAAAAATCAACTACCACTGAACAATCGGCAGATGAAAAATCCACTGTTCTGGAATCGCACAACTACAAATTCCGTATGAAGTTTCATTATGAACAAAAACACATCAACGCATGCATGTTCAAAACAGGATAATTGAGCGAGGATTAGATCAGTTTATAGAATTGATGAAAAATCAATTATGAGTGAATTGTCTGCAGATCAAATATCCATTCTCGCAAATTGCATAATTACAAATTCAGGGTGAAGTTTCATTATTAGCAAAAACATATCAGTGCAAGCATGCTCAAAACGGGATAATTGAAGAACATAAAACGTATCTGCACTATTATTTTCATTTTATTATATTTTTAATACTTGCTACATTAAAGCGCATAAAATGTGACAGTTATGCAACATGAAAGGGAAAAAAAAAAAAAAAAAAAGAATTTCCTCCTAAAGCAACTTCGCTTGCAGATATATTACCTTGAAGACCCTTTCATCAAATTGACCAGGTGCAACCTGGAGGGCATTGTAATCACCATCATTAAAAGCCCAAGTCCGGCACACGGTGAGACCCATCTTGGCACCAGCTCGAAGCATCGCTCTAACCCTAGGTCTACTATATTCCTCCACAGCCTGACCCATTAGCCAATAAGAATTCCAACCATTAACATAAAATGGTTCGCCATCTAACAAAAAATGTGTCCCATTTCTTCCCACAAAATCCATCTTTTTTGCAACATAGTATTTGAAACTCAAGTCACCAAATGACAAGTACAAGAATGCCACACATGATGTAATACCAATTATGGGATAATACATCCCATTTTTACCTGCTCCCATTTTACCCATATAAGGAGGGGCAAAAAAGGACCAAACAATTCTGAGCAATTAATCAAACCTTGAGGCTTTAGAAACACAATTCACCACACCCTTTTCTTCAAAACCCTAAAACTCTAGGAACCATGAACACCCAGATGATGTAGTCATCAAAGGTCCAAACTTTAGCACACCCAGATCCTTTTTCACCTTGACAAGGTCAAAAAGTAGAAAAAAACAGATGACTAATTAAAAGGGTAGTCTCAAAATGTTGAAAGGCTCAGAACTTTACACAATTGAAGAAGAAGTAAAAATGCAGATAGGTTGCAGTTCCCGTCTTGGAGAGGCCTTTTTATACATAGAGTTGGTTAAGGGAAGCAGGTCACAACTTTAAATGTGGAAAAATGCAAAATTGGTGTTATGTTATGTCTGCAAATGAGGGAGAGGGAGAGGGAGAGGGAGAGGGAGAAAGAGAGATAGGGGTTGTATTTGGGGGTTGCGGGAATGTCAAGTGTGGTAGCATGTTGGAATCATCCTGTTGCAATGTTTAATAAGTTGATTGATCTGGAACACCTGTTTTCCACAGCTTTCGGTGTTCCTTATGTTATACTGTTTTGGACTGACTAAAGTAAGGTCAGTTTCGTTTCCACATCTAAATGGGCCATAATGCCCTTAGATTTAGACCGATCGTTTCCTCTTACCTGTTACCAAATTAAATAGAAAGTCCTAAACCCACAAATATTAAATTAATGTCTCAAAATCTAGCTCTCCCGTCGTCTTGTGCCCACTGTAATTTTTGGGTATGATACGGACAAAATTTAGGGTTTATTTTAGTTGTACATTTCTGATCACAGGGATTCTTGAAAATATAAAATTCTGATAGAATCTAATAAAGTGGCTTATGTAGGCTAACACGGATTTTTAGCCTTAAATATATTATTCTTTGTTAATTAGGAAGTTTCTTTTCTTATGTTTTGGTATGCACATGCTTCGACCAATGTCGTTAAGGGTTCTCTTTCCCCTTCTTTAATACCTTTTCCGTCACACAATGAATGTTTCACGACAAGTGATTCCATACGCTAAGAAAATGCTGTTAAAGAAGAAAATAGAATTTAGATATATAAATCCTTTAAAGAAATCTCTTCATGGTACGCAAGGGTGTGCTTGTTTCATTAAAAGAAATATATATATATATATATATATATATATAAACACACCCTTTTTATGTTAACTTTATGTATATTTATTGTTTAGTTGAATAGAATTTATGAAATTAAACTAGACTAGACAATTTTTTTTTTCAATATTTGATTTATAATTTTAACTTGATTATTGGACAAATAAGGATGTTATGGAATTGACAAAATGAGTAGAATTTATCCCATTTAAAGTACGGTATAAAAATTAACTTTACAGAACAAAAGTACAAGTTTTTTAACATCTTAAAAATACCTTCTTATGGCCCCTTCAAATCATATTTTTTAAATAATTAAAAAAAATATAAATATATATTAAATAATATTGAGGATATAGATATTAAAATACAATAACGAGTTCAATACATATGTATGTAAAAAAAGTAGCATCACAAAAATTTGTACTTACTATTATACAAACTTAGACAGACTAAATATAGTATAACTTGATTGTATTGTTATATATTCTTTGTATCATTCAATTCTATTTATTCAATATAATTCTTACAGCTAAACGTTACTTTAATTCCTTTATCTTTAAATTCATGCACTTAAATCGTTAAATCTTTTAAGAATGTGCATTTAGACCTATTTAGAGTTATAAAATTAGTTAAAATATCTGTTCTTAAAACATTTAGGGGTTTATGCATGTGATTTTAATTAGTCAAAATACCTATTCTTGAAACATCTAAGGGTTTATGTATGTGATTTTAAAGCCAAGGGGGCTAAGTACGTATAAAATAATCAGAAGGGAGTGTATCTATGATTTAATTTCTATTTTTTTTTTAATTTTAAGAAGAAAAGATAGTAATTGAAACAAAAAAAATTGATAGGTAAAAAAATAAAAAAATAATTTAATAAATATTAGTATATTGAAAAAAGAAGCAAAATTCAAAATTTGTTATGATATGATTAACGTTTAAGCAATTTAAGGCAAAATTTATATTACACTATTAATATCTTTGAAGAAAAAGATCAAAGTTTAAAGGAGGGGGAAAAGAATCTTAGTGAAATGGTCCTATAAAAAATTTAAAAAGATCTTTTCTTCATTTGTATATGGTTGTGTAAACCTATAAATTTAGTAATTTAAGTGTGAAATTGAACTCTACTATGGTGGATAATTTTGTAAGTCGATAAGGTCGAGTAATAATATTTTTTTTAAATTATGAATTTGAATATATTATAAGTAATAAAAACCTTAAAATTTTAGTCGAGACATAAATCGCGTACAAAATCCTTAGACCTTGTATACGCGTAAATACTTAAGAATGAATTCGAACTTGACAAAAACTCTAAAACTATAAACCAAAGCTTATAAAATAAATAATTATACCTAAAAGTATTAAAAACCTAATAGAATATGATTATCGGCTAATACGCGTAATCACGTGAAATTGTTAATGAACATGCAAAGATAATTCTTAAATATTATAAACGTAATAGGTAACAATTTAATTAACAAAAATTTTATAAAATTTCAATATTATTTTATACTTACTAAATTTATAATTTTTATATTTAGAAAAGTCTAATTTTTGTTTTTATTTTTCCTTTTTCTTCTTTTCTTTTTCTTTTTCCTTTTCCTTTTCTTCTTCAATTTTTTTCCTTTACCTTGTTGAACTACTAAAAAGTTGTTTTGACTGCCACTTGTGACTTTGATTTCTCCATATGATTATAATGTAGATAAAACGAAACTAAGTGATAAGCAAAGTGTCAAATCCACTTATTACCCTTATTATTTTCTTTTCTTTTTCTTTTACTTCTTTTATTTCCTTCTTGTTTTGGCAACTACATATTTCATCTAGTAAATTTGTTTCATTTGCTTTCTTCTACAAAAGTCAAATTCAAAGTAAAACACACATACCCACCGAAAATTCTTCTCCATATTTCACTTTCATTTTCTTTTCATCTTCCTTCCATTTTCTTCTTATTTCTTGAAACTTTATATTCCTCAATCACATATTTTGTCATCTACACCTATTATTTTTATATCAATTAAAGTAAGAAGAGGAAGAAGCTTTGCAATCAAGTATTCATCAAACTACTAAGTGGAGTAACTAATTACTATGTATATTATGTTTATTTATTTTGTAATAACCAATAATATGCACTCTTTTATATACATGTATTTTGTAAACTTTATATGTATCATAAGAGTATATAGTGAATTTATATGTATTCTATTATTTTTGTAAAGAAAGAGTATGTGTACATGCGTTCATATATGTAAAAATTACTATGTGTACATGTATATTATAATTTATTAGATAATATTTGGCATGAAAAAAATGGATTTGTATATATGTATATTTATACATGTACATAGTATATATATTATTTTCTTGATAAATATATGTATATGTATAATATGTGGCCATATATACATGTGCATATTATGTATTTTTATCATATGGGTATATATATATATATATATATACAGGAAACCGAATATATATATATATATATGTGTGTGTGTGTAAATAAAGTACAAAAAAATATAAGTATAATACAGGTATATGTATCATATGGGTATATATATATATATATATATATATATATAGACATGATTGTATATGCATATGTATTTGTATATGATAGTATGTATATTAAGTATTTTCAATATAGATATAAATGTAAATATGACCGTATATGTATATATGTATAAAATATAAAAAATATAAGTATATATCATATATATGTACATACGTATAGCATATATAGTATATTTAAGATTATATTACTAAATTACATAAGCATATATATATATATATATATGTGTGTGTGTGTGTATAAAAATACGTATGCTGATAGTATATTACGTGTAATGACCATAAGGAGAGCTTAGTAGTATTATCTAGAATTTTCATATCATATGTATACTTATGATAAGAAAATTGTTTTATAAATTAGAGATTATAAGACTCTAAATAATTAATCGCTAAAGTCTTTAATTTTAGTTCATTAACCCATTATATAATATAAATAACTATGAATATCTCTTATTCTACGGTTCCTTAGAACCATAGAGAATCGGTATCCCTTACAAAAATAGTGAAATAAGATAGACAATTCCAAAAAAATTCTAAACTTACTAAAGATACTAAACTTAATTGAGATATTAGTAGTTTTCAGGAGCATTTCGAATTAACTACATAAGCTTTTCATCATACTTATTTAATGGTAGCACTTTGCACTCAGTTTCTATTCTTATCCTAACTATCGATCAACCTACAAGAGAAAGAACTGTTGGGATGTAAGTTTACGCTTAGTGAGATAAATCTCCTTGTTAATACTGTATGACAAAAGTTTATTTAATGCACAAACATATGAATGCATGATCAATCAGTATGCCAAATAATACACGCAATGGCTTAGGAATTGTATGCAACTCAAAATTATGCCTTCTGTAGTGGGGGTTGGAGATAATTAACCGACCCAAACAAAAATCTGGATTCTAGCCCTTGGGTTTTATTTCGTTTGCACTTTTATGCTTAAGCCAAAACAAAATCATATACTTTTTTTATTGAATAACAAATTATATTTTCAAAATCCTAAGTCTAACGGTGTAGTGGCCTCCGCAATCCATAAACACATGCCCTAAGAAAAAGTCACAAAATATGGCCCCTCGCCAATGGTTGGTGTCTCCCGATACCTAGTAAGTCCATCTACTTAGGACAGGACTTAATAAAATGATGATATAGCTAGTGCTCAATCTTATGAGAGACTTTCTTTTTGTGAGTCCTTTCCCATATTTTGCGTAAAGTGGTAATCGATGTTATCTGAATGCAATTATGGGGAATGTATGGTTCATTGAATTTCTTAATCATATAAGTAATTAATCCGATTTTTCATGGTGATCAAATAATTTCATTCTATATAATTGCACTATCACAAACAATTTCCATTGTTACATGATTAACAAGCTACAACATACAATCACAAATTCATACACATGTACTTCCCGTATCCCATAAACATCCGATTTATATATATATAAATTTAGGTGCATCTATTTTATAAGCAAAATCAAGTAAAGAGTCATTATGAATTCATTCACTTAACCATGTAGGTCAATTGAAGTAGTTCGGAGATAGGTCGTCTCCGAAATCTAGGTCCCTTAGACATTGTAAATACGATCCTATAAGGATTTGAAATAGAATTTATAAAACTAAACTAAAACCCTTTAAATTATACTCTTGACTAGTTTTCGTATGTTTCCTGATTTCTACTTAAGGTTCAATCGTGTATAACCTTTTTATTTTAAATTTGATTTTTATGATCTCATAATCAATCCTCATCGTTTTCGAGTATACTTTAACGTGGTGAGGTTATATTTTCATGATGAGGCATGCAAAACTGCTAATAGGTCAGAATAGTAGAGATTCTCATGATTTGGAATGCTTTTAGGCTTCATTTGGTTAATGAGTTTTTTGGTAATTTGGGAAATTCTTTAGGCTTGAGCTTAGGACTTTATTTTAAACTTAAAATACTCCTTAAGGTTAGATTTCCAACTTTGGTTTACACTCTTGGTGCTAACAATAACTCATTGGGCTTTTATATGGACTTCAGTTGTCAAATGGACTTGTTTTTTATTCAAATCAAAGTTAGTGACTTTGTTGGGCTCATGAAGTCTTAGGTGGACTTCTTATGGGTTTCAAAACAATTTTTCTTAATATTTTAAAGTGTTGATCATAATTTTAATGAAGGTCTAACTTAAAGTTCTAGACTCATTTTGAGAGTTTTAAGGTTGGTTTTGAGTTTTAGGCTTTGTATACTTGCAATATTTGCTTTGGTTAATCTTTTTGCTTTAATACATACGTTTACCATATTTTTAAGTGTTTTTTAATAAGGTTCTAAATCTAGTCGTGGTGAATCCTAAGGGTTCTCGCTTGATTTTTCAACTTGTTCTATCATTTCTTTAAGTTTAGGTGTTAGATTATGAACTTAGGCTAATTATATTCAAATCTTGACTTAACTTCTCTTCTACGAGATGATTACTTAGCTCATACTTTACATAAAAATAGTAGATCCCATACTTATCACAATTTCCATATCACTGTTTATATCTTACAAAGTTGGTTTCCTCATAAAAGTTTCATGTAATGGATTTTCCTTTACCTAAGTTTAGATTTGAGCATATTTAACTTAACAGAAATGAAAATGACATCCAAAGGACCTACAAACACTTCATGTATAGCATGATATCTCCTTTTTCAAGTGCTTGTTTAATGATTTTCTTAACTTAAAATCTTCCATTCCTAAGTGTTAAACAAGTATCTCTACATAATACCAACTTTACATGTTCATATTTTAACTTTCAAGTAAGGGTTTCATAAATTTGCTTCCTAGGGTGGTCTTAGCCATTTCATTAACTTATGATCATACTAATATTCTTAAGAAAACATGGTCTCGTAATATAGAATACTATGTTATTAACACAAAGAAACAACTTATGTGCCTTTAAAGTGAAAACAAGGTAGTGGTACAACTAAGTATCTTTTTAGCTCGTTGTCTTCCTTCCTCTTCTTGTAAATTCTTTTGGAAGTTAGGGTCTTGATCTTTGAAGTGGGTTTTTAGAGATATTCTAAAGTTCATAAAAGGGTTTTTTAAAGTTAACAAATAGAAGACACAAAATAAAGCTCAGTGTTGTAAGTATGGAAGCAAAATAGTAGTGGCAATGTTGGGATTTCGTAGGGTTAGATTTCTTTTTTGGGTTTATGTTTAAAGTGAGAGAAAAGGAAGTGAAAATGAGAGTGAAAGGGAGAGAAAGCGGTAGATTTTTGAATGGGAGGAGAAGTGTGTTCAAAAAACTTTAATTGATTGTCTTTTCGTATGCACAAATGCCAACTTGCCAACTTTTTGACAAGATTAGATGATGTAAACATTAAGGGGTGAATAATAGATATGTAAGACAATTGAGTGATGGACAAAAGACAAGATATGACCTCTATTTTCCTTCTTTTCCTTCTTTTCCCATCGATTAAGTAGGGAGCAAATAGGGTATAGTGTTGTCTTGTTATTTAATTAAAAGTTGAATACATAAAATAATGTGATAACTTGTTCATATGTAGTATAAGTTGTGGTGTGATAAGGGAAGTGTCTTATCACTAGTTTTTGATAAGTTATCAATTGATAAATGATTCTAACTCTCAATTGATAAGTTATTTAGGATGATTGGTTGCTTTACTTATTAATGTACACAAGTTTTATGCATGAAGATAGGGAGATTGTCTTATATGGAATTTTTTTGGAGTTTGTTTCTTAAATTGATTTGTAAGTTATGAGTTAATTTGTAAAAAATTATGAAAATTTCTAGAGTTGAATAAAATTATTCAAATCAAATGCTTAATTAGCCGTTTAGGGTTATAAGTCCTTAATTGTTTTAAGGTTTTGAGCGACTTAGAGTCTACGGTTCTCATATTCGAGTTTTATCGATAATAGACTTTCAAATTGAAAAAATTAAATTCATTTTTAAATGCAAACTTGAATTCTTAGCTTAGTTTATCCTTGAGAACGTTCGAGAAGTATTCTTAGTCGAATCATAAGTCTGCTAAAAAGTAAGGTTCGCAACTTATCCATGTGTAATAAGGCTTATAAGTGAAAATAAAGAAATTGTCTTATATGTAATTCTTATAGGGTTTGGTTCTCAAATTAAGTTATAGGTTGTGATTTGCTTCTTAAGAAATTTTAGAATTTTCTAGAGTTGAATAAAATTTATTCAAATTATGTTTTTAATTATTTATTTAGGGTCATAAGTTCTTGCTTATCCCAGGGTTTAGGGTTCGAGTAAGTTTAAGTATGTTTTAGGGTTTTTCACTCAGTCGAGAGTAATTGACTTACACTTAAGAACTTAAGGTTTAATTGGCTTAATTATTTAGGATTAGTGCTTTATTATGCAACATATATATATATATATATGATAGATTAAGAAAAAAGAAGGAAATTGTTTAGTAATATATATATATATATACTTATTGTGGGGCTACTTATGTACACAAGTAAAATAAGTTTTGTAAATTTATTAGTTTGTTCTTTTAATTAGCTTAGTTTTATTGTTTATTATTACTTGAAATTAGCCTTGATTCATTTGTTATCAGTTTTATATAATTTTATAAAATTATTGATAATTTTATTGATTTATAACTTTTAAAGTATTAAGATAATTTTATAGAGTTTTTTAATTTTTTTTATGATTTCATATTTATGGTTTCTATTGGTTTACATTTTTAAAAATACACGTATGTAGAGATTGGGGTTTTCTTGCATGATTAGGGTTTTCAAATTGTATAATAGGGTCTTTCATGTTCGTTTTAAGTTTTGAGTTTAAAATTTTAATCGGTTGTCATTTTATGTGGTTTTATTGACTTACGAAAATATCTATGATACTCGAGTCTGACATCATATTTAGAAGGTTAAATTTACGGAGTTTCTATTACGTATAAGTATATGAGTACACATAAATATCATATTTGTGTAAAATAATATAATATTAAATTAATAGATAAAGTAAGATGCTTACATATAATTATGTATGCCGTGAGGTGAGAAGAAAAAGAAAAATGATTAATTTTCAAACTTTAATAAAATATAATAATAAATATTATGTAAAAATACAAAAGAGGAAAAAAGATCGAAAATATGCAAAAATTTTGGAAATTACACGTAGCATCTTTCTATGTTGCCACATCAGTATTTAATTAAATTCAATTAAAATTCGTAATTAAAAATAATAATAAAATAATTAATTAATTAAGAAATTATTAAAATAGCAAAAAAGGAAATAAACAAGTATTAACCCTTAAAAATGACAAAATATGTAAATTATGGTAAAATGAAAGAAAAAAAATAAGAAAATCATAAAATATAAGAATTAGATATTCATTAAATCATAAATATGTAAAGAAAAGGCTTAAAATAATAAATTATAATTATTTTAATCAAAATGGTAAAATTCATAATATTCACATCATAATTGAAAAATGTGGGTTGCAACATTTAAAACAAACCCCGTTACGCAAAAATATATTCAAAAATGATAAAAATCGAGTATAAATTTATAAAAATCGAAGTTAAAACGAAAAAGTTATACGAGATTAAAAATTTAAAATAAACCAAATAAAAGATTTAAGTTAAATTATAATTATAGTATACTTAGGTTAGGATGAGAAACTAAGCAAATAGTAATGAATATATAGTTAATTAGAGAATCTAGTTTTTTAAAATATTTATAAGTTTTTATTGTCCTTTGGGTACCCAATTATCGAGACTTAGAAATCCCAAAGACCGGAAAAGTGAGCATTAACCCATGTGAGAGAATTCTTATGATCTGTTATTTGCTTGCTGGTTGTTATTTGTATCCTGTCTGGTGGTTAATACTGATTGTTGTTGAATGATTGATTTCTTTATGTGCTATTATTTGCGTAATTACTTTCTTAAATTGATAAATATAACTATTAGACTAAAGAAATCAATTATATTTGTCGCATATTTACGATCCAATTAATAAGTTGATGGAGAGTGCTACTTTTGTAAAGTTTTTAGAAAAGTATTTTGGTAAATTTTTTCCTATTTTAAATATATTTTTGAATGATTTTTAAAAAATGGCTCGTAGTACTGTAAATGATGTTTTTATGGTTAAGGCAAAGTTAACATAGTATCTCCAATTGATTGTGAGAGGACTTGTATATTTGTGCTTGTGGGGCCTTGGATATTTGTTGATAGTGAGGTAGATTCACTTTGTGTACCTGAGGAGCCATTGATATGTTTGGTAGGCGGCTCTAGTTAAGGTTCACCTATATTGATTATTGTTTCTTGGATTAGGGTAATAGTTGAGTATCGTCTGGTAAGACTGTACCCTCAAACAGTCTTATGCGGTTAAAGTAAGGTGCTCCATGCAATTAAGTATGGAGGAAAAATTGAAGTATAGATGACGTCAATCTATACATTTTATAATTTTAGACTTCTATAGATGTGTTGTTTGCATTCATCACGCCTGTATTCATTTCGTATGTAGATAGATTGTATGAGTGCTAATAATGATTGATAACTTATTTGAAAAGTAGTATTGAGGAACGAACTTACTGAGTTATGGCTTGCTTATTTCTCCATAGTTTCTTTCACAGGTTCTTTTAATCAGGGATTGACATAATCTTGAGAGTAGAGTATAAACTAAAGATATGTTTAGTAATGTTAGAGTTGATTCAAATATGTATAGTGGTATAGAAACAATTTATATAGAAAATATTCACACGATAGGATTATGTATAATATAGTATTTTTTGTAAGTTCATAAGTTGTTTTATTTTATTTTAGTATTTACTAGGGGATACCGATTTTTTGCGGTTCTGATAGACCGTGGAATATCGGATATTCATAGTCACTTATATTTCATAGTAAGTTAAATAATTAAAAATTGAAAACCATAGTGACTAATCTTTTAAAGCCTTGCAATTTTTAATTTGTAAGACGGTTTTCGTATCATGGATGTATACGTGATATGAAAATTTTAGACCATTCTACTAAACCCCTCTTAGGGTTATGATTGTAATTTTGCTTGGTTGATTTTCCTTATTTTCTATTTTAACACCTTTTGCCAACTATATCTTTCATGAACATTGAGAACGGTGATAGTTTTTCCATTCCATCAAGAAAGTGTTATTATATTATAATAAAACCACTACTTCGAGTTTGATTGAAAGGTGTGAATTCTGTTTTTATAATCAATCAATTAATTATATATTCATCGAATTAATTATCCTCTTTCTTCCAAAAATTAAAAGGAAAAAGTAATTGTAAATATACTTTTTTATATTTGTTTCATATGCAATTTGCCTCTTATACTTGAAATCATGTAACTAGACTCCCATATCTTTAAAAGATATATACTTATATACTTGGGGATATAGATGCACATATTTTATTTTAATATTTTTGGGATCTAAGAACACAATTTTGAAAATAAGAGAGTTAAGTTAATATGAAGCAAATAAAATGAGGTGAATTTACAATTTCTCTTAGAAAATATTCAAAGCTTAGTTATTTCAATAGTACAAAGATCGAAAACCCTAAGTTAAATTTGGAAAGTCTTATTGCCTTTTCTTTTCTCATGAAAAAAAATCAACTTCTTTTTTATTTGCCATCTTACATTTTTTCTTATATTTATTATAATAAAATCTTGTTATCATCAAATATATCGACGGTATTCTAAAAATGTCGCAAATACTAATATTTTTAGTGGTAAGTGATAATAGAAAAATAAGTGATAACCAACCACTCTTGATGGTAATTAGTAATCATATAAAGAATACGGATGGAAAATGAAGATTATGATTTACTCTTCTAATATAAAAATCGTATATACCTATTGTCATTGGTATTTTTATATGATGGCTAAGTGCTATTATTAATCATCAGTTATAACCTTTTATCTTTTGTTATTACTTGTAGCTAAAAACCAATGGTAACCGCAAACAATTTGCTTTCTTTGGCTGATACCCTTTTTTCCTAGAAGAATTTTCATGGCAATCAAAATTTTCACTTGTGTGAACTGTATCATGTAAATTGTAACTTGCAGAAAACTTTAATTTCATAATTTGAATCTTTAATTTAACTATTCCGTTTAACCATCCTTTCATAATATCCACAAGCATCATGAGCTGATATATGAACCTCCAAGTGACAAGATTTGAACACCGAAATTTCGGAACACCCAAAAAAAATCTGTTCTTAAAACCATAAATGTGCCAAAATCCAACAAAAGTTTCAGCTCTCAACATGGTCGGCAATTACTTAACACAATTAATGCTTTATAAATATATAAAAATTACTTTTCAAGATTAATTATACCTTTTACAAAAAAGTAAATATGCAAAATGATTTAAATTTATTTTATAAACTTTTCGTTATAGCTCGTCATGTGCTCCTCGTAATTTCTGGGTATGATATGGACAAAAGCTTGGTGCGTCTTAGTTGACATGTTTATTTCTAATCTAATTATAGGGATTCTCGAACATATAAAATTCTTGTGGAATCTAGAATGTGCGTGCCACAGGCTTATGCTTGACTGACACAGATTTTTAGCCGTTAATTTTTTTAGTATTCTTTCTTAGTTAGGAAATTTCTTTTATTATGTTTTGGCAAGCACATGCTTAGAGCCATATAGTTATTTTCATAAAAATGTAGTTTCACCATGTGAGAGCAAATACCAGAGAACTTTAAATCAAGATTAATTCCGTTATGAAAAATATAAATATGATGGTGATGTTAATGTGGCTAGCAACTATAAAAAATATTAATGTAAAATGAGAAAATTAATTTTCTGCTTTTAAACATAAAAATCATCAACCCCATTTAATTATTGTCATTTTTTCAGAATGGTTAATCATTATTACCGGCCTTTAACTGTGACCATTATTTTCTGTCATGGTTTGCCAGTAAAACTTTCCGCTAACTACATAATTTTGAGATAGGTGCAGTAATATTTGATAACTTTCAACTTTAATTATAGCATCCGGCTAAAGGAAAAAAAGAAAAGAAAAGAAAACCTTTAATTATAGCAAACGCAGAAAAATTTTAGAAAAAAGTTTTTGATGGTATCAATATACTTTAATATAAAATTTATTTTCTTTAGTCTGCATTCTTAAAAAAAAAAAAAAAAGGTCTTTTATTTGATTAGTCCAAAATTTTTATTGACAATAACAGTATGATGTAAATGGTAACTTTTTTTTTTCTTTTTTCCATAAGTAAATTGTAACTTATCAATTCCATAAATTTAATTAATTTGATCAAGATTATTATAAATTAATGATGTAAGTATTTATCTCGCAACAAAATGGAATAAGTTTATATTCCTAACGTCATATTATGTAATTGAAAAAAAAAAGAAAAAGAAAAAGAAAAATTGACTATACCTCGATACCCTATAAAGAAAAGCTGGCTGCCTCTCTACTTTAAAATAGGTTTCAAAATAATTTCTTTCTAAATGATAGCTTGGATGAAATGGAAGACGAAGGTAAAACCGATTCTGAAGAGAGCACAGCAGAGAGACTGCATGCAAAAGAGGTGAAGTTTTCAAGTATGGCGGTCGTCACGTTCTCATCATTAAATAATTTGGAAGACCCTTAGGCTATCCTATATTATACCCAAAATTAACACAGTTATGGAAATTAAAAAATTCCTTTGAACTTATAAGTAATGGATGAGGCTACTACACGGTAAATTTCCATGACGGAGAAGACTTAAAATTAGTTATAAAAAATAGCCGTCGGTTACTAAACGAACATTTTTTTGGCAATGCGACAATGAGAACCAAATTTTCAAGCTTTCCATTCCTTCTTCTCACAAGTAGTAGTTTGGATTCGAATTCCGGAGGTTCCTCCAGAATACTATGCATAGTTAACACTCAAGAAAATAAGATAAGCCATTAGTCTTGTTCTTAGATTTGACACGTATACGGTTAATGCAAAGCGAAGCCGTTTCACAAGAATTTGTGTCCAAATAAACCTTTTGGAGCCTCTCAAACATTCCATTCTCATGGATGGCATCAAATATCATTTGCAATATTAAGGAATCCATCGCTTATGCTTCAATTGTGGTCACCTCGGACACACTCTCAAGTTCTGCCCTCAAAGGCACCTCAAAGTCAATGCTACTCCAAAGACTGTAGATGTGCTGACATAGAGTTAGATTCACCCAAAAGTTACTCTCTAAATGACAATTCTAAGCAAAAGGCTAACGTGTGGGACCCATGCTCATCATCATCCCCCATCACCCAACTGTCCTCATTAAATGCTTCTGGCTACTAACAGGATGATATTACAATAATAAAGGTTGTAACTGAGCCTAAACCCTCTCCTTAAAGTGACTCGGCCGAATACCCGACGAAACACTGCCAAGCAATCATCAAATTAATGATGCAAAAAATGCCCCATTTACCCAAAACCCAAATAACTCAAATGCTTTATGGACTCCCCAACAACCATTACAAAATCACGTTAACTGCTCAAACAATGCTCAAGCAGATCCTGCTAAGCCTACTTCGTTTGTCAATCAAATTCAATCACGCTCGCCCATCACTCTCACTGAGAATGGACGACGTCATTTGCAAGTGCTTTCTTCTATAGAGACTCTTCCCCAATTATTTAACTCACCCCTAATTTCCCTAGAAGCTCGTTCTTTTACTCACGAAAACAAGTCCTCTACAGCGAAAAAGTTTACCAAAAAGATATCCCAACATGGATCAGAGAGTTTTCATCACCATCAACCTTAAAGTATTGCACCAGAATTCTCATCTTCCGTGGCTAGTATCGGGTCTATGAGTCATGTACTTCCCGCTTGGCCAAGAATACATGAGAGTGATACCAACGATCTATCAACTTACGGAAGTGGACAACCTGCTAGTTCCAATAGAATAGGTCCAGGCACCGCAAGTGCTTGTAACGAAGCCTTTTGGATGCACGAGAATGACAAGAACAGGAGTAAGGCTTATCACAACCAAGGAACTCCAGCTGATAATTCCGACTGCCCTTCTCGATTAGTTAAGGCACTCGGACTACATCCTATCATAGTGGGAAGCAACCATCTTCATGGCACTCGATCTGCTCTTTTTGAGACCCCACATGTATCAAATGCCAGCAATGATCATAGCAATATACCATATGGAGAGAAGGACTGTTCTGCTCCTACTTTGCAACAAAGACAAAGCAATGGCCTTTTTAGTGGGCCTATATCGACCATCAAAGAACACGATAGAAGTGGAGCGCGTTTACCGAACTGGGTTGAACACGCAGTGGTCCCGAGTGGCTGTAACTCAACTTTACACCTACACCGTGCCAGTATCTGAGCGTGTTATTCAAATCCTTGCTTGGAACGTTCGTAGAGTGAACTCATAAAGGTGCATTGACACCATCAGAGAGATTGTTCATGAACTTCAGTCGGATATGCTGATACTGACTGAAGCAAAACTTGATGCTGCTGAAGCCGTAGAACTAGCTTTACAACTTTCGTATGATGGTTTCCGCTGAACTGAAGCTAAAGGACAGCGGGGGTTGTGGGGGGCATCATCTTGCTGGGGCATGAGGGGGCTCTCAAAGTGAATGTGATGTCTCACTCTATCCAAAACATACGTGTCATGGTTCAGGTTGGAAATTTTGAACTCATTTGGTTCCTTACAGCCATTTACGCAAGTCCAAATTCTGTTATTCGTAATACTCTATGGCAAGAACTGTATAATTTTCACAATACAATAGGTAATGAACCTTGCTTGCTAATAGGCAATTTTGATGATATTATTGCCCAGGAAGACAAATGGGGTGGGGCTCCTTTCAATTTATCGCAAACACTACCCTATAGGACATGTATGTTAGCTTATGGCCGTGTTGACCAAGGTTTTGTAGGACCTCAATTTACTTGGTCTAATAGGCGAGAGCTACCCCACTTAGTACAAACTTGAATAGGTTGGGTGTAGGCTAATCTAGCTTGGAAAAGGCTTTTTCTCGAATGTGTTGTCAAACATCTGTCCAAAAGAACCTTCGATCACGGTCCCTTATGACTAAGCACCAAAGTACAACCATATGGAGGGTCCCATGAGAGACTCCTCCGATTTCAACCAATTTGGCTCTTGGACCCAAACTTCTTTCATTTGGTCCAATGAATTTGGTTTGAAAGTAATGACAATGCCCTTTCAACCTTGCAGTTATTCAAGCGAGAAGCTCCCCAATGGAATAAGAACCACTTTGGAACGATAGGCAGTAAGAAAAAGGAAATCCTACAGAAACTTAGAGCGGTAGAATTTGACATTATTAGGCACCCAACTCATCAGCTCCTCTACTTAGAAAATCATTTCCATGCTGAGCTATCTCGAATCCTATCCTCAGAGGAATATCTCTAGCAAATGAAATCCTCTACACAATGGTTAAGAGATGGAGAAAGGAACGCCAAATATTATCAAAATCTAGTCTTAGTTAGGCACTTGAAAATTGAATTTGGTGTTTACAGAATCAGGTTGATGAATGGATTTTCAGTCCAAATGGCCTTCAGAATCACATCATGTCCCACTTCTGTACCTGTATATGACCTCTCAAGTCTTATCACATCGAAGTTTTAACTTGTCTTCTGACCTAAGAGGTGGACTTACAGAAGAGCAAGCTGCCTTACTAGCGTAAATTCCTTAAACTACTGAAATATTCCAAGCACTCAAGTCTATTCGATCATCAAAAACACTTGGCATCGATGGCCTTCACTTAAAATTTTATAAGAAATGTCGGCCAATACTGGGACAGTTAATAATTATATTAATCCAAGAAACCTTCACTACAGGGGAGATACCAAATGAACTAAATGAAACGCTACTTGTCTTAATCCCCAAGCAGATTAGAGCAAGTTCAATTTCACAATACCAGCCTTTCTGTACCATACTTTATAAGATTCTTGCAAAAGTACTTATTCAGAGGATTCGTCCTACATTGGATACAATAATCCATCCTTCTCAAGCAAGCTTTATCAAGAAAAGATCCACCATTGATAATATTCGCCTTTTGCAAGAAATCTTACACATCCTAAGGAAACAAAGAGGATGGAAATGTCGCATGTTGCTCAAAATAGACATTAAGAAGGCATTTGATAAAATCGAATGGGATTTCAGAGTCCACACATTGCACACACTAAATTTCCCCACTTCCATTATTAAGCTCATCCCTTTATGTATCTCATCCACTTCTGTTAGAGTACTCCTAAATGGCTCCCCTCTCCCTCCAATACTGCCGTCTGATTGTTTGTTCGCATGTAAAGATCGCTACGAGCAACTTTCTCCCAAACAAAGTGATGATCAAATTCGACATCTTTCATTCAAGCATTGTATACCAGGAGCCTTATGGAGTAAAGGAAATGGTGACACTGATATTGTTACAGTATAAAAGTGAAGGGAGAGTGAAACAAAGACAGAAATCAAATCATTTATAATCTCTGGTGGTGTAAATATTAGTCTCCTGATGATGAGATTGACTAAAGTTGAATTTTCCTCCCCTAAGTTGTAATATTAAAATGGCAAGAAAAAGGCCTCCTTTCTTCTCTCTATCACACTATTTCATTTTGTTATTTTCTCTCTCATCATTCTCTCTGTTCTATTTTTTCACTCTACTCTTATCTCTCACCTTAAACCTAAAAACCACTTAACCTCAAGTAAATAGCTCTTTGTGAGATTATGGTGAAGCCATGCCACTTTAGAGAGGAGCTTTGGTGTTCCGTGGTGTTTATTTGAGATTTAGAGCCCATTTTATCATTTTTTTTTGGTTTGGTACAGCCATATGGGAAGACTTTAGAAAACCAAGTAAGATGATCAATTAATTACTATTTTTCATAATTTATTTATACTTTCCCTTTGTTTAAATTTTATTTTGAAAAGTTTTTTCAATTTATATCTTTTTGCTTATAACTGTAGCTTCTTTCCATTAATATTTTTTTACCATTGTTCTTCTTTCATAATTTATTACCATATGTAATTTCACTTTCATTACATGAAGTTTTCTTTTTTATTTTTTAATTGAAAGAAACTTTTAAGTAGCGACTTCTTAATAAAATTAAAAAAAAAATGCTTAAAGAAGGAATTTGTTCCCTATCAATGCACCTTTTTTATTTTGCTTACATTACTTTTGTTAGTCCAATTGGAAATAATTGAAGAGATTTGATGGAGTCCAATTATACCTATTTTATAGCTATATTTATAATACTTTCATAAAATTTTAGTGTATTTTGAGTGATTATTTGTATTTAATTTGTTTATATTTTATTTTTAAGTTTTTAGATCAAGTTTTCATGATAAATGAATCAATTGATGAGAATTGCTCGAGAATTGGATCTAATTGAAGAGTTTGTAGAAATTCATAATATGTACATAAATACACACCATGCATTTATCATGAAAGGAGAGTACATACCATTGGGGTTGGTAATCCATGTTGTAATGTTGCATGTTGTATCTGATTTCTTTTTCTAAATGGGTTCATATTTGAAAAATCTAAACCTGTCATATAATCTGTTTGTTAATTGTGTATGAAAACTTTAACCCGTGATCTAGTGTATCTGATATCCAAGTTGGATTTATTTATATTAAGACTGATAATTTGTATTATCATATAGTATTTTGTTTATCTTAGGTTTGATAGTATTTATTGATTATAAAGCTATAATTAAATCTAGAAAATACTTATAGATACGAAGGGAAAATAAGGATAATAATATTTAAATTTTATAAGAACAAATGATATGGTATTTTCATATTTAATATAAAATTATGATATAAACAAAAGTTTTAGTAAAAAAAAAATCTTATTAAATATAAAAAAATCCAAAAATTTAAGTTATGTAACATTACTAAATTAAATAGAATTAAATGAATATTAATATTACTATAAGTATTGAATTCATAATTTTTTGTTTATTTAAATTACAATGCAGTAAAAAGAGTATATAACATTACTAAATTTAAGTTATATAACATTATTAAATTGAGTAGAATATGACTTAGATAGATAGTAATATTACTATTAGTGTTAGTTTCAAAATTTATTACATTATTTGTTGGATTTTCAAAGGAGAAAGTAAAAAATATATACACGTGTTAATAATTTTTTTCCATTTAAACTATAATGTAGTAAGAAAAATATATAGTTAAAAATATTTTATACCTTGAATTGAGTTCTTTAACTTAGAAAGAAATTATTTGTTCTAAAAAATGTAAATTTAGAAAAATATATAATGTATTTCGTTTCCTCTATCTAGATTTAGAAGCTTGATCAAAACCCAAACATAAATTTAACTGTGTTTAAACATGTCTCGTTTCAAAATTCTTTATATACTAATTTGTTTAAATTGAATCATATTGTGTCGTGTTTATGTTTATTGTATTTGAGTCTCAAATTGCTAACCCTAAATGTAGTGTATTGAGTTTATTTCCACTTACCCGACATGTATAAAAATCTATTTAGGCCTTATGTCTTTCTTGTGTGGTACATACTGTGTATAGCATGTTTAGAGGTTGTGTATTGCATGGAAAATATACATGCCGTATCTGCACAATTCCCTATACCATGTGTTGGTATTTTGCATGAGAATTGAGGTTATCCATAGACTACATCATCCTTAAAATCTCGTGGGATTCCTTATATATATATATATATATATATATATATATATATATATATATACCTTGTAAATAAGAGAGAGACATTATTATTCCTTCAATTCAATTAGAATTAAGGTTTGGAAAACAAGAAGAAGAACTTTTAGAGTAGTTTATTTTCATTGTGAAATTTAATATCTGAAGTGATATGAAATAATATTTGAGCATGAGTTAGGGTTTGAAATCCCTTCAAAGGTTGTTTTCATTCCTCTTTCTATATATTCTTGTTTTGGATATTGTTCTCCTTACTATTTCTTTGGTACTTAATTGAGATTGTGGATTAGATATCTAAATTATTAGTTAATGGATCTTGTGCAAAAATTGGTGGTTTGTTAAGTTTTTAATTCCATAACTATGGATGTATTTTGATTAGTTAGGATATATGTTACGTTAAGATTAATTGTATGAAAACTTTTTCTAATTAATAACTATGAAGTGGGTAATTTAGATTAAAGAATGTTGAGATAACTGTACAAAAATTAATGGTTTGTTGAGTTTTTAATTCCACAATTATGGTTTGTTGAGATATGAACTTTGATTCAATTAAGGTTTAGTAATTAGAAGGGATTAATTTAGTTTATTTCTTATCTAGAAAGGGTAAATTAGTTAATTTTGAGTAATTATTCATTTTGTAAAAAGTAGTTTTTACCTAGAGCTTTATTGCTTTAAAATTAAACCTATTAAAAACTTCGTATTAACATTAACTGGTTTTCTATTTATTGAGTTTATGATTGAATTCATTAAAGTTGTTGAATATCCTAATTCAATTTATTAAAGTAGAGTAGTATTTGTGCTAATGTTTAGAATTTGAATCTAAAATCTTTAATTTGATTGCTTAGCTTTAGATGGGACTAACATAGCTGAAAGCTTAATATGAATCAACCAATTGGACCTCTAACCTAAGCTCAAGCTTGATGACTTAAGTACCTTACTAAGCAAATTTTGTCTTGTCGACTGACCATTATGGAGTTTAAGCTCTTGCTTGCTTTTGATCTCTTACATTTATCAAGCCAATCTTAACTCCACTCTTTGTTAAGGATCACAAAGTGCTAACTTAAGCATGCCCTGGATTACCCTCTTGATAGCTTAGCAGCTCAACAACTTAGCACCTAGGGGCACTCATTAGATTGCTTGGCAAACTCAATAATTAGCTTGGCCCTTGAGCACCAGGCATCTAATCTTAAACACCATTTGCTTGAGCATCTGAGCTCCTCTAACAAGATTGCACCTCAACCTTTGTCTAGTAATGACCTTCTAGAGTTGAGCTGATCATGACTAGAGCACGTATCGACTTAGCATCCTATATTCATAACTGTACAAATTTGTCTTCTTCTCTTCAATGTCGACTACATTTCCCTCCAAGCATGTGAAGGAGATTTCCTATGCTGAAGCTTCTCTGGGCCTTATTCCTTTTCTACCCTTATTCATTCCTTATAATTTACTTATTTTGGAGTTGTACCTTTTATCCTTTCCATATATATATTAAAAAGCCCTAGATTTGCTGCTATAAATACGAATGTATATGTAAGTCACATCATCTTCTTCATTGAATATATAGGAATTTTGATTACATCAGCTTATTCGTTGCTCTCTCTCTCTCTCTCTCTCTCTCTCTCTCTCTCTCTCTCTATTCTTATCTTAACTGTTAAGCAAGTCTAGGGGGTAAGTAATCTAATTGAGCTACTTGTGTGCCTTATTGAGCTGATGAAGTTGGTCCATTAGAACTCCTTAATGCATCATATCCTCGGAGTGGTTAATGGCTTACTTGATTTTCCCTTGATGTTCATTCCTTTCTCGATCTTTTTATAAGTTTGGACCGATCTTCGATATGCTACCCTTATCTATCCTTGGGTTCAGTGTGTCATCTTGCTATTAGAGTGGAAGTTCGTATGAAGCAGTCGCTATGTTATGTATTCACTATGGTTGTATTTGTGATAAGTTTTGTTGTAGCTGCACATTTCAATTGTGAGTTTAGCCATGTGTATGCGTAAGAGCATTGAGAAGCACTGAATTGTTGAGTAGTAGAAGTATAAGTAGGTAGTTGTGTTATTTATGCGATAATTGTTGATATGGTACTTTGTTACACTTTGTATTGACTTTGGAAAACAGAGTAAGTGTTAAGTGAGTTTTTTGTACTCAAGAGGCTTATGTTTAAAGAGTCCATTGTTGTCATAGGTTTTTATGTTGGAGTATAGTTGTTGGTTGTTAGTGTTAGTGTGTATTGTATCTAGTAGTAACTGTAAGGGGTACGTGATTGTTTCATTGTTCGAAGTTGATTAAGACTGAATCCAAGGGAAATGATTAATTCGAGTGTGAATGTTGGTATTAGGGATAGTGATAGTGGCGTTGTTTCTCCCCCTCCCCAAGTAGGCAATCTCAGGCCACCTTGAGAAATACTGATGAGAGATTTGATGAGATGGTCAACATGAGAGCAATTTTAACATGAGCCATTCATACTTTAGCTTCCCGACCAGTGGAAATCATTTACAGCACTCTTCCAAGCTATTCTTGAAGTTGGTGATGCTGTCTAAGATTTTCGAACTCCTCGAAGACAATTTCTTATTTGGCTAGATCGAGGTAGAGGAGTATGTGGACATGCTCAATGGACAATAAAATTAGGTGAAGTGGATGAAGAGGAGTACCTTAAGGTAGAGGAACGAGCTCATGCACCACAAACTCGCAACTATGTAAAACTCCAAATTCCAAGCTTTAATGGTATTGGTGATGCGGTTAGTACCTTGATTGGGAAGATAAGGTTGAAATGATATCCAACTATTATCAATATGAGGACCAAGATAAGGTGAGGATGGTTGTACTCAAGTTCTTAAGATATGTTTCCATGGGGTAGAGAAACTTTTAGGCCATACGAAGGAGAGAAGGATACAAAGAAGTTAGTACTTGACTTGAGATGAAGAGGACATTAAGGATAAGGTTTGTGCCAGACACTTACTTATTGGACACCTTTGCTCAACTTTACGAGCTAAAACAAGGAAGTTGAACTGGTAATGATCTGAGAATTTTTAATACTCATGATTTGATGTAAGGTTAGTAAGCCACCCACCCGAATAGCATCTAGTTCTGTACTGGGTTTCAATATGAAATTCAAGATGTAGTAAAGCTTCAATAGATTATTACTCTTGATGAAGCCATAAAAATTGCTTAGTGCATGGAAAAGCAGAGGAGGAGTAAACTGATCTTACCTTAGTTAAGTCGACCTGTCTTGACTAGTTGACCTCATAAGGCAGTCATTAAGGTTAATACAATACTAAGTTTATTAGACGAGTTGAGGTCATATTTGAGTACAAGAGCCAATCGATTGGCAAGGAGGAAACAAAGAGGTTTGAAGAAGGTCAAGCATTAGGGAGGAAGACTAACCAAAACAAATGTTTCAAGTGTTAAGGATTCGAGTGTTATGGGTTATTTCCTCAAGCTTATTTTTCTCTTTTGTACATTATATAATGAGGTCTATTGTATGTAAAACCTACGACCAAGTTCTAGTCCACCCCATGGAATGTTTTAAAAGTGTTCAGATACATTGAACCTTAGTAGGTGGGGGAAGGTAGAGTAGGGAGGGTGGATTGTATAATAGTCGTTATATCAATTAGATCTTGATCATCTAATGATGTAAGCCTCTTGTATATAAGGGGGTTACCTCTTCATTTGTAAATTATCCAAAAATATAAGCAATATTCTTACTTAAGTACTTCTCTTTTTCTTTAGGTAAGTGTGTTTTTATGAGTTTTGGTGAGGAAGGTAGACTTAGCCTATGCTCAGATAATCTAAGTGCCACACATAAAGTTAATAAATACTCAACACGTGATATTTGGTATCAAGCAAAGTTCTAGGACAAATAGCAGGAATAGATGCTTTTGAAATCTCTTTAGAGAATGCTGGAAGTCCCTTGACCCCAATGATGGATCAAGAAATCACCATTGAAGGAAAAATCCTAGGAAGCAGAGCCTTAGTTAAAGCAAAGGTGGCTAATGTGGAGTTAGCTACGGCTAATATACTGGATCGAGTTTAAGATATTGAGAAAGGCTTAGAGAAGCTAGAAAAGGAGCTTCCAAGTGAGATGCTGATAGCCCTGAATTAAGCTACTTGTGATTTGCAAAGAAAGGATGCTGCCCTTGAAGAAATGGTGATGTCCTCGAGGAAGGAATTGGGAGATTTAAGGGCTTGGGTCTAACAACGCTTTGAGGCCGGATTTGGATCAAATTATGGTGGGGCTATGGTAAGGATGGATATGCTTAAGCTTAAGATCATCAATGTCTCTTGCAATGTTAAGGAGATATTATCTTTTGGAGCCTAGAATAATACTTTGATACAATCAGTATCCTAGACGATGCATTAAGATTAAGGGTGACTCTTATGTTACTTGATAATGTGGCTACCCTTTGATAGAGAAGACGGGTTGAAGGAGCTAGGTGGGGAGCTGGAGAAATTAAAACATGGTGAGAGTTCAAGACAGAATCGCGAGCCTAGTTTTACCCTAGTAATGCCTAGAGAGATGCTTGAGTGAAGTTGAGATGATTAAAGCATAAGGCATCCATCTGAGAGTACGTGCAGGAATTCTCAATGGAGTACAATTGAATTATTCCGTCTATGAAAAAGAACTTTTGGCATTGATCTTATTTCTTTATGTATGGTAATATTATCTTCTGCCAAAAGAGTTTGTCATATACATTGATCACGAATCCTCGAGGTACCTATGAAGCCAGTCTAAACTTTCCAAGAGGTAAGCTTGTCGGGTAGAGTTTTTGGAAGGGTCTAATTTCATGATCTAGTATAAGCAAGGTAAGGAAAATATGGTCAGTGATGCCCTAACAAGAAGACACATACTCCTCATTAAGCTATAGATTGGACTTTTGTAATCTACAATCATCAAAGAGCAATACCTTCAAAGCTCTCATTTTAGTCCAATATATGAATGATGTGGAGATGGAAGGATGGTGGATGACTATAACGTGGAGAATGGATATCTATTTTGAGGTGCTAAGCTTTGTATGCTAACTTGTTCTCTTAGGGAATTATTGCTAAGAGAAGCTCATAATAGAGGACTCTCTGGAACTTCGGAAAAAAAAAAGGATCTTTGAAATAATGAGTGCTTGGTTCTTCTATCCTATGATGAAAAGGGATGTCCATAGTATAGTGGAAAGTAGAGGTAAGCGGGTACATGGTAGATATGTTATGAGGTCTTATTTGTACCCTACCATGTAGGTACAGGTTCCAAAACTTGCTACCAGTATCCTATCTTATGGAACCTTGCAACCATCATGTATCTTGTAGGTTGTATAAGGTATATGGTATCTTGTAAAACTTGTAGATTTTCTTCTATTTTCCTTATGAATTTCAATATGGCTATCTTTTTGCAACATAAAAGAAACCTAACCTCCTTTTTTTAAAAAACAATTACTCAATTTAGGCAATCATCAAATAATGTTAATGAATGGAGAACATCGAGATTTAATTCTAATTTTTTTCCTTAAATGGTTCTTTATACATTATTAATATGAACATATTTTTATAGAAGTATTGTATAAAATATTCTTTGTGTAAATAAAATGTTAGATATTTCTCATACATTTTAATGATAATAAAAAGGGTTAAAAGCTAATGAATCTTTAAGAGTGAAGACTTATAAAAGGTTTTTCAAAAAGTTAATTTTCGCAAAATTAAGTTGCATTTATAAGCTTATTCAGAAGCTTCAAATTATTTGAAAATAGTCTATTATGGAAAGTCTTTAAAAAGTATTACAGAAGCTCTTATAAGAAGAATTGGTATAGCACTTCAGAAACTTGTTTAAAGTCTTCTAAGAAAAAAAAGGTTGATACTCTTTAGAAGGTTGGTTTAGAAGAATTACGTGGAATATTAATTTAAATCAGATTTAGTTTAATCAAGACCTAGCTCCACTAGATTGAGTGTATTAGGAAAATATAATTAATCCCGTTTCACTAAAGATAAAGTTAAAATCAATGGGGATTATTTTTAAGCAAAAATATATTTGGAAAAATCAAGATATACACTAGATTGGATAAGGATAAGGTTAAATCGGTTTTTGTAGGATCTCAAAATTTGAATATAAGGCTTATCTGTAAGTAGTTAACTAAAGTAGATTTTTTTTAAATCAAAGCTTATTTGGCAATTATGGATTGATCTAAACATGATAAGGAGAATTGGCTTTGAATTTTCAAATAACCAAGATCTTCTCATAAAAATATCCAAGAAATTACCTAGAATAACTACCGGTTGGTTAATTATGGAAGTGAAGAAAATCTTCAGATTTTTAGCTATTGGAAAAAAGTTAATATAAAAGGAGAAAAGATTCAAAATGTGGATATATAAGTCTAAAAAAATTATTGTTGTACAAAAAATTCTTAATCAGTTTTTACTTTCTGAAAAGTCTTAAAGTTCTTCAGATACTTCTTCAGTAAGTTGCACTAAATCAAAGTTCTATAACAAGTGTTATTTTTTTCAAGTGCAAAATTATTTGAGACTTATACTTTTATTCTCACTTATAATCTCTATATTGTATTGTAGAGAAAAAATAATTTGTATTCAGTATATCTGTATTAGCTTAGATTGAAAAGAGGGTAGATAGGCAGAGTAGAGTATTGTAAAGTTATTATGAAGTTATTGTGAAAAATGATTATAATTTGTTTGTGATTTGATTTAGTGGATCAAGTGGAACGGCACTGGTAAAGTAGACCAAGTCCCCAGCCGTAGAGCTGGAAGAGAGTAGTAGGCAGAAAGTTCAAACTTTATAAAATCTTTGCCTGATTTTCTTCTTCTTTACTTTTTTACTTTGCAATTTTATTATTGTGTATTAAATTGTTAAATATAACTATTCACCAATATAAGTTGTTAAGAGGGGTGATTTCATTTTTGTTTATTCAAAAAGTTTTCAAAAATTTAAAGATATCAATTCAACCCTTCTCTTTATATCTTATACGGGACCAATAATTGGTATCAGAACCTCGCTTTAATATCTTTAGAGTTCAAAGATCATGGGTAAATCAAGTGGTAGTTTAACAGTTTAGCTTAGCAAGACACCATTTTTTAATAGAACTAATTTTCCTTATTGGAAATTCAGAATGGAGGCTTATGTAAAGGCATTTGATTATCTAGCTTAGCATATTATTTCTACAGGAAATCTCAAAGTTCCAACCATTATCACTTTAAGAGATGATATCACCAAAGCTGAACTAAATTCAAAGGCTAAGAATTTTTTGTTGAATACTATTGTACGTTCTGAATTTTAACTAATTGCTTCTTATGAAATGGCTAAAGATATTTGGGACACTTTGGTGCAAACTTATGAAGGTACGGAAACCATTAAAGACACAAGAATCAACTCGCCGATTCAACAATATGAAACATTTCGAATTCTCCCTAGTGAAGAAATCGAAAACTGCTTCAATAAGTTTATTGCTATAAATAGTGAATTGTCTTCTCTTGGAAAAACTATTAGTGATGCAGTTATGGTTCACAGGATGCTAAGGAGTCTTCACAAAATTTGGAATGCAAAGAAAATAGCCATAGATAAAGCTTGTGATTTGAAGATATTAATACTGTATCAATTATATAACAAGCTTATGGCATAAGAAACTAATTTTCTCAATTAGAAGGCTCTTCAGAAGATACGAAGAAGAGGACTGTAGTTTTTAAAGCCAAAGAAACAAATATTGATTTAGAAGGAGAAGATTCATTTGAAGAAGAAGAAGAGGACGTGACACTGCTAGTTAAAAAGCTTAATAAATGGCTCAAGAAAAAGAGTAAGAGAACGTTTACTAAAAGGTTTACTACCAATAAGAATCACTCTATTGATGTAGGGAAGCCAATTAAAGAAAAATAAGAGAAGAAGGTCAAAAAGGAGATTATTTACTATGAATGCAAGAAACTTGGGCATATTTAATACAAATGTCCTTCGTTGATAAAGAAAATAGAGAAATTCAAGAAGAAACATAAATCTTTGATGGCGACATAGAGTGATCTGGAGGATTCAGAAATTGAATTAGAAGGTTTAAAAGAATGTGATGAAGTTAATTTATGTCTTATGACACTTTCTAAGGTAGATTTTGAAACTAATTTTGATTTTGATTTAGATGTACTTAATGATATATGTGTTCAAATTAACAAACTCCTCAAAGCCCTTTTTAAGTCAAACAACAAAATATCTAAGTTTGAATTTGAGTCAAAACTTTGAAATCTGAGAAACATGCACTTAGTCAAGTTAATAAATTACTAGTAGATGAAAATTATTTTTTGAAAAATGACTTCGAAGGTTTGTATATTGCCTGTGAAGCTTTAATTAATGAAAATCTAATTTTAAAAGAAGAAATTAAGAATTTGAAAAACCATGTGAAGATTTATCTAAGTCAATTAAGAATACCTTTCGTAAGTTTAATGAAAGTGACAAAAAATTACAAATGTTGATTTCTAGTCAAAGGATGGATAATTCAAAATCTAGACTAGGTTTTGAATTTGAAACATCTAAGACAAAGAAAAAAAGAGTTTTTGTTAAATCAAAAGATGAAATGCAGGAAATGATTAAATGTAAGGAAAATAATAAAATGTTCAAACCTATTAGAAAAAACAACAAAAGGTTTTCTCAAAACAACAACAAGTATCCTTTCAGATGGTATAACAAAAGGTTGAACAGAAGGTATTTCAGAAAGAAGCCAAACCAAAGGAAAGTGGTAAGCAATAGGTATATTCAACAGAAATCTTATGCTTGTTTTCTTTGTAATAAAATAGGTCATATAGAGAAATATTGTTTTTCCAAAAATTATAAGCTCAGTAATAACCAAGGTTTAATTCAAAACATGAGCTTGAATTCTTATGGACTCAAGCTTCACTGGGTTCATAAATAGATTTGATTATGCTTTAATGTGTACAAGACTTTGAAGCAAAGACAAAAGGAACATGGTATTTTAATAGTAGATGTTCAAGACACATGACCAATGATGCTTCATTATTCACAAATCTAGAATGAAAAAAAGATGGTTATGTGAAGTTTGGTGACAATAGTAGAGGTAAAATAATTGCAGTAGGCTCGATTGGTTTGGTACCTCATTCAATAAAAAATATATTGTTGGTTAAAGAATTAAAACATAACTTATTAAGTATAAGCCAATTGTGTGATAAAGGATACAAAATAGTTTTTGAACATGATAAATGTGTTGGGTTTAATCAAGATGGTTTAAAGCTGTTTGAAGGTTTTAGGAAAACGAATGTTTATCTATTTAAATCATTTGAAAGCTACTTTATTTTTGTAAATGATAATATTATGCTTTGGCATAAAATACTAGGATATGTGAATTTTCATCAATTGGAGAATTTGTCCAAAAAGAATTTAGTATTAGGTTTACCTAAGGTACATGCTCATGAAAATATTTGTTGTGCTGCTTGCTTGAAGAATAAAATGAATTTGTCATCTCATAAGAGTAAGAAAGTTATTTCTACTTAAAGACCTTTGGAATTATTACATTTAGATCTCTTTAGCTCCACTTGCACATTAAGTTTAGGAAGAAATAAATATGGTCTTGTTATAGTAGATGATTTCTCTAGATTTATTTGGATCTTATTTTTGCATCATAAAAGTGATACTTTTAAAAGTTTTGAAATATTTTCTAAAAGAGTTGAAAATGAAAAAGGCCTCTCCATTATCAAATTACAAATTGATCATGGCAAGGAATTTGAAAATTCTAATTTCATTTTGTTTTTTGAAGACAAAGGCATCATCCATAACTTTTTCGCACCCTATACTCTACAACAAAATGGAATTGTTGAATGAAAAAAATAGGACTATCCAAGAAATGATAAGAACTCTTCTTAATGAAAGTAATATAGCGGATCACTTTTGGGTCGAAGTAACTTTAATAGCTTGTTATATCATTAATCATGTATATATAAGACCCTTGACAAATAAAACTACTTACGGGATTTATAAAGGAAGGAAACCTATGGTTTTATGTTTTCACACATTTGGTTGTAAGTGTCTTGTTAAGAAAACGGGAAAAGTTTTAGGAAAATTTGAAGAGAGAGCAAAGAAGCCATATTTTTAGGCTATTTTTTGAACTTGAAAGCATACCAAGTATACAACAAAGAAATAAAAGTCGTAGAAGAGTCAATAAATGTTAAATTTATTGAGGAAATAATCCATGAAGAATCGAATGATGAAATACCAGTTCTTGCAAACAAAAAGAAGATGGTTCGTCCTAATTTAGAAGAAGGAAAAACAGAACCTGTTTTAGAAGGTACTTTAGAAGCTTCTAAGATGATTGATGGAATCGAAATAAAATCTATATCAGAAGGTGCTTCAGAAGCTAATACCAGGTTTGTTGAAAAACCTTCAGAAGGTAAGTCGGAAGGTTCTGAACTCTTTGATGCCCCTCCATTAACTTTAAAATTTCAAACCAATCATCCTCCTGAGCTTATAATTGGTAACGTTGGATCTAGAATAAAAATAAGATTAAGCTTATAGAATTTTGAAAATCAATTTGCTCTTATTTCTAAAATTGAACCTCATTCAGTAGAAGAAGCCTTAAATGATAATAACTGGATTTTGGCTATGTAAGATGAACTAAGTCAATTTTAGAGAAATCAAGTTTGGAATTTAGTTCCAAGACCTAAAAAAAAGTCAATCATTGGAACTAAATGGGTATTTAAGAACAAATTGGATGAGCATAGAAAAATAGTTAGAAACATAGCATGTTTAGTAACTAAAGGTTATTCACAGGAAGAAGGAATCGATTATGATGAAACCTATGCTCCTGTTGTTACATTGGAAGTTATAAGATTGTTTCTTACTTTTGCTTGTTTGAAAAATTTTAAGTTGTATCAGATGGATGTAAAAAGTGTTTTTTTGAATGGATTCATAAAAGGAGAAGTGTATGTTGATTAACCTCTTGGATTTGAAGATCCCTTCAAATCAAATCATATGTTTGAATTAAGAAAGGCTTTGTATGGACTTAAATAGGCTCCTTGTGCTTGGTATAATAGATTAAGTCAATTTTTGAAAGTAGATACTACACTTTTTATGAGACATTTTGATGAAAATATGTTAGTTGTACAAATCTATATTGATGATATTGTTTTTGGTATAACTGATAAAATATGTTGTCAAGAATTTTTAAGTATGATGTCAGCAGGATTTGAGATGTCACTCATGGGTGAATTAAACTTCTTCTTGGGATTATAAATCAAACAATCAGAGAATGAAAATTTTGTTTTCCAAGAGAAGTACATTAGACAGATATTGAAGAAATTTTGTTTTGAGAAGACCAAGAATTCTTTAATATCTATGAGTACCTCAACAAAGCTTGACATCATAAGTAATGGAAAAAAGGTAAATGAAAAACTCTATCACAACTTAATTGGATCCTTATTGTATTTAACTATTTCATGATTTGCTATTTTATTGAGTACTTGTGTGTATGCTAGATTTTGGAATTCATTAACTGAAACACACTTAACTGTAATAAAAAATATTTTTAAATATATAAAAAGCATTACAAAATTGGGAATTTGGTATTCTAAAAGTAAAAATTTTGATCTGATAGGATATTCAGATGTTGATTATATAGGTTGTAAAATAAATAGGAAGAGTACTTTAGAAACATGTTTATTCTTAGGCGATAAATTGGTTTCTTGGTCTTCCAAGAAACAAAATTCAGTTGCTCTTTCAACTGTAGAAGCTGAATATATTTACACCCAAAAAGAGGCGAGCTACATCTGAGTGGTATTTTGGTTTGACATTGCTTTACACCCAAAAAGAGGCGAGCTACTCTATTGGAAATTATTGTGCACATATTCTTTGGTTAAAATAACAATTAAATGACTATGGAATAAGTTGTAAAAATATTCCCATAAAATGTGATAATACGAGTGTTATCAATTTAACAAAAAATCTTGTTCATCACTCAAGATCAAAGCACATAGAAATAAGGCATCATTTCATATGTGATTATGTTGCAAATAATGATGTGAGTATTGATTTTGTTTCAACTGAATATCAATTTGTTGATATTTTTACTAAACCTCTGGATAAATTGAGATTTGAGTTCATTTGTAATGAACTAGGTATGTGTAATCTCTTTTTCTAATTTTTTTCTTCATTTAATTTTATGCGGATGTTTTGTTTTTCTTTCATGAGCAATCCCTTGAAATCTACTGGACACGAAAACTTTATGGGCTTTAACATGTTCTTAATAGGTCCACAAAATCTTTCTTAGTGGGTCTATTAAGTAAATCCACTTAATGGGTGATTAGCATGTTCCTAGTAGGTCTACAATTTTCGGTTAATTGCAAATGAAATTGGTAGTTTAAGTTCTTTAAAAATCTCATTTCTTCTCTTATTTTTCCTCCTTCTCATCAGATCCTCCTTATTCTTCTCTCTTTCTCTTTCGTATTTTTCTCTCATCACAACACCAATGGCACCTAGAAAATCTAACTGCATTGCAGGTAAAGGAGTCAAATCGAAATTCATAATGACTCCAAGAATCCAATTGCTCTTGATGAACAAGAAATCGAAACCATAAACCCTGTAAACCTACAATTAGATCTAACTAAAACACACTCAAGATCATCTGAAAGAACCCTAACCCTCAAACTCCAAGATGATCATTCAAAAGGGGGTGTTCAAGAAGTGAGTCAAAAGATCGCCTCCGAAGTACATTTTGAACAAGTTTAGGCAGCTGTTCAAAAGGTCGTTCAGGATGATAAAGAATTTAGCTCCTTTGAAGAATTTGTTAAATCAGAAAAATCTGAACCCTTAAAAAAACCATCTGAAGAAGTCTCTAAAAGAGATCCTTTAGAACCTGATCTTGTTTCAAGACCAAGAAAATCTATTCAAACCTCATTTTCCCACCAAAGGACCATCTGTTCCTGTTTTAGGTATCTTGTCACACCACCAGGACCTGATCCTTCCTCTCAAGTAGTCAATTAGAATGTTCTTAGTCCTGTTCTAACTTTAGAAAAGACTCCATTCATTTCACCACAATCCCTTGAAAAAGTATCTTAAGCTTTCACTCCTATTCTTAACCTTGAAGAACAAACACCCCTTGAAGGTTATATTGAAATTCTGTTTGCGGCCTTCACTAAAGATGCTTCTCCACTTGCTCCAATCCAGACTACACCACCATTCGATAAAGATAAAGTACCGTCTTCATTTGTGGCAACAGTTTTTGAAACCACTTCTGCTCTTAACAAAGTTCCTCCTTTGTACTTTGGCAAATTTAAGTTATGTACTAGGAAAAAAACAAAAAGATCCAAAAAATGATTGCTTTTATGTTTTTCTTTCTCTTTTACTAGCAAAACCTTGTCTTGTTTGTTTTGTTTTTGTCCATCTGTGGACTTGTTATTTCTGTTTCTAAACTTAGTTATGTTACTTCCTTAATCAATGTACTTTGATCTCTTATGTTTTGTTATTTCTACACTTGAGATTTTGTTTATTTAAACTTGCACATTTTCTAAAGATTAAGGGGAATTTATTCAGAGTGATAACAAAAAAGGGGAGAGGAAAACCACAATCAGTCGTACTTATATTACATTACATTGGATAAACACTATATGATGCATGAATAAATGATTGTGAATATAATATTTTGAGATCTGGTTTTGTAATGACATTTTTGTTATCATCAAGAAAGAAAAGAATGTTAGATATCTTTCATACATTTTAATGATAACAAAAATGGTTAAAACCTAATGAATCTTTAAGAGTGTAAACTTAAAGAAGGTTTTTGAAAAAGTTAATTTTTGCAAAATTAAGTTACATTGAGAGGCTTATTTAGAAGCTTGAGGCTTATTTAGAAGCTTCAAATTGTTTGAAACTAGTATATTCTACTTCAAAAAGTATTACAGAAACTCTTATAAAAAGAATTGGTATAGTACTTTAGAAGCTTGTTTAGAGACTTTTAAAAAAAGAAGGTCGATGCTCTTTAAAAGGTTGGTTTGAAAAAATTACATGGAATGTTAATTTAAATCATATTCAATTTATTAACCAAAGTAGATTTTTTTTTTTAAACCAAAGCTTATCTGACAATTACGAATTGATCTAAACATGATAAGGAGAATCAACTTTGAATTTTCAAATAACCAAGATCTTCTCATAAAAATATCCAAGAAATTACCTAGAATAACTACCGGTTAGATAATTATGAAAGTGAAGAAAATTTTCAGATTTTTAGCTGTTAGAGAAAAGTTAATACAAAAGGAGAAAAGATTCAAAATGTGGATATATAACTCTAAAAAAGTTATCATTGCACAAAAAATTCTTGATTAGTTTTTACCTTCTGAAAAGTTTCAGAAAGTTCTTCAGATACTTCTTCAGAGAGTTACACCGAATCAAAGTCCTACAACAAGTGTTATTTCTTTTAAGTGCAAAATTATTTGAGACTCGTACTTTTATTCTCACTTGTAATCTCTATGATGTATTATAGAAAAAAGATAGTTTGTACTCTGTAGATCTGTATTAGCTTAGATTGAAGAGAAAGTAGATAGACAGAACAAAGTGTTGTAAAGTCATTGTGACGAATGATTATAATTTATTTGTGATTTGATTTAATGAATCAAGTGAAATGGCACCGGTAAAGTAGACTAGGTTCCTAACAGTAAAGTTAGAAGAGAGCAGTAGGCAAAAAATCGAAACTCTATAAAATCTTTGCTTAATTTTCTTCTTCCTTACTTTTTTACTTTGTAATTTTATTATTATGTGTTAAATTATTAAATATCACTATTCACCATTATAAGTTGTTAAGATGGATGATTTTATTTTTATTTAACGAAAAAGTTTTTAAAAATTTAGAGATATCAATTCAACCCTCCTCTTGATATCTTATGCCAAACCAACATAAAACATTCATTTGATAATAATCATATTATATAAATATTTAAAGGAATTGTTTTAAAACATAAAAGTAGTAAGCATTGTATTTAATGCGAGATCTATAAAGTTTATTAAAATGTGATAAATGATTCACATGATTATAGAGTTCAATAATTATAGATGTGATGATAATATAAAATCAAATAATTAACCATAGGAAAATAGAGTAAAATATAAATGTAAATTAAAATATTTTTCTTCTTCAAGTATATATGCATTAGTAAAATAATTTCCCTATATTATAAGAAAATTAGATTTTTCTTTAATAATAATGTTAAATCTTTTATCAAATATAAAATAAAGAAACCATTCCATTGTAGAAAACAAGATTTACTAAATGATAGATTTAACAATAAAGGAAGGAGCAGAATGAAAGCTTCAAAAATGATTATGGAGTAAAGAGAAAAGATAGAAGGGATAGGACGAACATTTAGTTTAGGGTTTCCAATTGATTGGGCTTTGCTTGATTTTGATAAGATAATTTTCTTTATTTATTAATTTTATAATTACTATTACAGGTAGAGACCTTTGAACTTGTACCTCATATGCTTCAAAGTACAAGTTTTAGGGTAGATATATGGTATCTTAACTTCTTAACTGTACTTTATCTTGTGAGAATAAGTTTTGATAAATCATTACCCGAAACCTACCCTATGGTCTTAATTACCCATTTAAAACCTATCTTGTTGAGTATGGTTCAAGTGAGTATCCTGTACGATAAGATTACCCACTCACCGCTAGTGGAAAGCCGTTCGACCTGTAAGAGGACCAATAGTAGAGATGAGTGAAATTTTTAAATAAATTCAGACACCTGCAAGTATACTGAACTGATTAAATAATAAAAAGTGAGTAGAATATCATTCTTATGAGAATTAAATCAAGTACCATACTAATATCAATTATGTTATTATCCAAGCACTAAAAAGATTAATAAATAAGACTAAACTAATTTATTAACATTAACTATGACTAAAAAAATGGAATAAAATTATCATGAAGAGAAATTTTACTAATTCAATCAATAATGAAGTGGAAAAACTAAATCCACTAAAATATACTAATCATAATGTAACTAAATTATAATTATGATTAGCTACTTGGCTATTATTGTGAATTTACTAAAATACTTTATTTCCCTTCTAAGTCCTGAAGTTCTTTTATTGGTTAATAATTTATTTCGCTTCCCGAATCATCAAATTATTAACCAACCAAATTAAATTCCTAAATTCCTCTATCCAATTTAACACGGATTCATAAATACAATTACTTATCTTCTTATACGTAGATTAATTTCTCCTAAATTCCTTTAGCTAGAAATTAAAATGAACTCCATAATAAACTTGAAATGCAAATTCAATTTAATTAAAGATGGTTACAATTTTTTGAGTTCACTAACTTAATTGAATATGAATCTTGATAATCCATAAAATATTTTTAACTTCAAGAACACATTCTATAAACCTATACTTTGGGCCCTTAACACAATATCATGACATCAAGATTCAAACAAGAATAATTCAAAAATCTACCTATACTATAATAAAGTCACAAAAACAACTAACAACTAGGCTATATCAATCTTGCACATAAAATAGTTTAGCACATAATTGAATTAAAGAAATACACAATAAAATCGAAACATGCCATGAAAATATTCAATATTAAAACACCGATGTTTCCAGAATAAAGTATATACAAAATCGCCCAAGAAATAAAACTGAAGTCCAAATGCAAGTTAGATCCATCGCCGACTTAGCGAAATCCGGTTTGTTTCTTGATACGGCTTCAGAAAAAAATCTTTTCTCTTAGTCTTCTGAATATTATTCCACCTCCGAAATGAAAAAGAAAAATAAAAAATAAGTTACACTTAAATAGCCGGAATGTGTCTTTTCTAATTCTTTGGGACTTCTGAACTTCCTACATTCTGACTTCTTCGTCTCCGAATGTCTTCTCGTCTTCACCCGAAAAATTCAGCTCATAAGGTCGCGTGAAGAAGGTTCTTCATTTTTCCCCTAAATCACGTCATGTCTCCTCGATTTGCAATTGGACAGAGGATAATGGCCAACGTTGTAATTGATTGCAGGCACTCGAACTTCATGTTGACAATTGGAATTCTTCCCCTGACGTATATGATCGCTGAATTTGTGTTGATTTTCTAGCGGGTCCCACGTTGGTCATCCATCCATTTAATGTTTCTATGCAATTCCCCAGAATGCGTAATATGATGGAGAAGGGAAAATGAATCCGTGATTAACGTGATTGGAAATTGAAAAATGAATTTCGCTTGAGATCTCGAACCGTGCTTCCGCTTCACATACGTTTTTATACCTGTAATAAAATATATGTATATTTTCCGACTCAGCTTATTTTTTCTATCACAGATATAAAAAGATACATGTTAAAATAATATAAATTCAAGATAAAAATATATAAACACAATATAGACTATTTGAGCCCAACAATTAATCAATTTTTAGCACTTTATTATATTAATCCTTTTGACGTGTAATATTTATTAAATTATATGATAATAAATTGATGAAAGCACTATAAATTACATACAGTGTGAGATTTAATGATGAAAAAAAAATGTGAAGAATACACACTTATAGTCTGACCAAACCGTGAGTTGATCCGAGTATGAATTTTGTCTTTGGTTTACTCAAAACTATTTGAGGAAAAGACTCTGTGATGCTCGTCGTAAATAGATTTAGCATGATGAAATACTTCGTGCCTTGTACTAAAACTAATAATATTTCAGCTATTACTTTTCTTTTTTTATAAGAAATTATTCAGTTGCATGGAGTACTGATGAGTATAGTATTAGATTGGGATCCAAAGTTTTTTCAATCACTTTTAGAGAACTCTCTAGTATCAGTTAGGGATAAAGTTACTCTTTAATATGTTTTGTCACTCTCAAATCGATATCCAAACGGAAGTCGTTAATTGTAATTCGGTCTTGTTACTTCGAGCTATGGTGGGAAGAAACTTGGCTAATTGGGATGTTTGCTTGTCCATGGTAGAGTTTGCTGACAGCAGATCATTCCATGGCACTACTGGCTAAACACCCTTTGAGGTAGTCTAAGGTTTCAACCTAGAGTTACCCCTCGACCATGCCTTGGTGCTTACAACAAATGAAGAAGACATCGAATTTAGAGTCTAAGCTCACTCACTTCAGAGGATATATTGGAAAGTTGCTCCATAGATCGTCAAAGCTGGAAGGAAGTTAGAACAAAAGGGACAAGGAAGGAGAAAAAGACAATTTCAGCTCGACGACCTACTTTGGTTTTACTTGAGCTAAGAGAAGTTTCTAAACAAGAGGAAGAACAAACTATCCACTCAAGCTTAATGACCATTCATAATACTCCATAAGATTAATGACAATGCTTACCAACTAGAACTACCAAAAGACTACAGAGTCTTTGATGTGTTCAAAATTGTCGATTTGAGCCCATACTACCTAAACAAGCAAGAATCATTGGAGGTAGGGCTGGTAATTACGAACATGACAAAATAACATGAGATGTGACATGACATGATTATGTGCACAATTATACAGAAAAACACTAAATACGACACAACAAACGATAAAATGATACGATTAGGACATAAATGAATATGATTATATTGTAACTATCGAGCTTGATTTTTTGGTTTTTGTTTAAAATTGATTTCTCATTTCTTGATTAATACTAAATCCTAACCCATTTAATATTAATCATCGACTAAAGAAATTGAGAAATTTCGGTTTTTTATTGAAAATTATTTTTGGAGTCGCCACCCAACCTAAGTCGGGAAAAGAAAAAGAAATCGTAACCAATTGGGTTGATTGATTACGATTTGGTTACCGATCTTTGATTTTAAATTTAATGAAGAACAGAGGGTTCCAAATTCGAGGGCTAATCTATTAAACTCTTAACGGGTACCACTATCCATTTACCGAAATTAGGATTATTTTTCTAATTATAATATTTAAAATAAATAAATAAAATAAAATAAAAAGAACTTAAGTTTCTACATATTTTATCGTCGCCCCGAAGGTGCCTACGTACCCGCTAGTTGGGATCAGACGATCGTAGTTCTTTCAAAAAAATATTTAGTGTTGTTGATTTATTTTAATTTTGAAAATTGTCCAAGTTTGCGTTTTAATTTATTTGATTTATTAAAAAAAATCTAAAGGGTCCTAACACTTGAGTGCTGTTATTTTATAAAAAAAAAATACTCTAACAATCCTATTTTTTTAAAAAAATAAAAATAAAATAAAAGGTATTTTATTAAAAAAAATAATTTCCTATATGAAGCTTTCTAAAAAACAACTAAAAAAAAAAATCCTTGGCTAACATATAAATATACATTTATTTTTATCTATATTACTACAATCAAATAACTATTTACTTAGATCAATATAACACACTTAACTTATATAATAAAGAAAAATAATGCTAAAAGCAACACACTAAACTAACATATACATGCATATGCTACATCTAATAATAATAGTAACATAATATAATAGCTAAATAAACACATAAAATAAAATAAAATAAAACTTTGAATCGTCGAACCTGGCATTGAGGACTAGTCGTCGTGTTGATGTTGATCGCTGCAGTAGACAGTAGGGGCTATGGTGGACAGTGTCACGTTGCTGAGGACGCGTTGGATTTCTGCTGTGGAGTGCTGTAGATGTTGTCGTCGGTGATCTATAGTAAATCCTATTCTGGAATGTGTGCATGCTGCGGACGCGAGGTGACAAACCGCGACTGCTTATGGATGGAGAACTTCTACGTGAAAGTGTAGTAGCGCTTACGGAGTCGGATACCCCGTGGTGTAGCTGAACGTGGCTGGACGGACAAAGGGGTGCTGCTGGATTCGTACCGGTGTATGGCTTTACCGCTGGCTGTGACAGGAGATTGGAGGCTGTTGGATGTTGATGTCGGAGTTGGCTTCACTCTGTTATGTGTAGAGTGCGGCAAAGGCCCTGTTTTTTCTGTTCTGTCTCTAATCCTGTTTTTCTTTTTTCTGTTCTATTGTCAGAGTTGGCTTCACTCTGTTGTATGTAGAGTGCGGCAAATGTTTTTCTTTTTTCTGTTCTATTGTCAGAGTTGGCTTCAGAGTTGCTTCACTCTATTGTATGTTTTTCTGTTCTGTCTCTGTTCCTGTTTCTATTTTTCTTTGGCTGCAGCTGCTGTTTCTTTTTTTTTTTGGTATATAACCTTTAAACCAAATCATATCATACCACATTCCTGTTTCTGTTTTTCTTTGGCTGCAGCTGCTGTTTCTTTTTTTTTTTGTTATATAACCTTTAAACCAAATCATATCATACCACATTCCTGTTTCTGTTTTTCTTTGGCTGCAGCTGCTGTTTCTTTTTTTTTGTATATAACCTTTAAACCAAATCATATCATATCACATCTAAATAAAGATGTAGGTGCCTATTGAGACTCGAACCCGTGACCTCCAACTAAATCTACCAAAATACTCTGATACTTATCCGTTAGGCCGTTAGTTTGTATCTTGACATTCATTGCCATTAAATTATATTTAAACTATCCGAATGTCTAAACTAAAATTTTTAACTAAACTAAAACTAAAACTAATTAATCCTAATATAAATTACTTTCTAAAAATCTACGAAATCTTTATGATTTTTCCTTTTATTATTTTTTTTGTATTTCATTATTTGCTACTTTTTATTATCTTTTTATCTTTTATTAATTTTTTTATTGTTTATTGTTTTTTTTTTAAATTAGGACCCTTTTTGTAAAAATAAAAATTAGTACTACAGAGGGGCCAAAATTAGGTGTCTACAGCTGCCCCTCTTTGTGGTGAAGTTTGAGTAAAACTTTGCCACAAAGACAAAAGAGATACCGTTTTTGCCTTAGGACGACTCTATCCTAAGGAATGTTAAATCACTTGACAAAGGTTAGTTTGAAACAAATAATAGCGAGGGATAGTGTCTTTGTGGGTTGGAAAAAATCCCCCGAAAAGAATAATGAGAACTTGGTAGTGCCCTGATGAGCTAATTAACTAAGGCGGTCAAAGCGCGCCTTGAGTTGGCTAAGACATAAAAATGTGAAGAAAACTTGGTCGTGCCCTTAATGAGCTGACTAACTAAGGCAGTCAAAGTGCACCACGAGCTGGCTAAGACCTAAAAATATGAAGAAAACTTGGACGTGCCTTTAATGAGCTGACTAACCAAAGCGGTCAAAGCGTCCCACGAGCTGGCTAAGACTTAAAAACGTAAAGAAAACTTCGTCGTGCCCTTAATGAGCTGACTAACCAAAGCGGTCAAAGCGTCCCACGAGCTGGCTAAGACTTAAAAACGTAAAGAAAACTTGGTCGTGCCCTTAATGAGCTGACTAACCAAGACGGTTAAAGCGCCCCACGAGCTGGCTAAGACCTAAAAATATGAAGAAAAACTTGGTCGTGCCCTTAATGAGCTGACTAATCAAGGCGGTCAAAGCGCCCCATGAGCTGGCTAAGACCTAAAAATGTGAAAAAAACTTAGTCGTGCCCTTAATGAGCTGACTAACCAAAGCGGTCAAAGCGCTCCACAAGCTGACTAAGACCTAAAAATATGAAGAAAACTTGATCGTGCCCTTAATGAGTTGACTAACCAAGGCGATCAAAATGCCCCACGAGCTGGCTAAGACTTAAAAATATGAAAAAAACTTGGTCGTGCCCTTAATGAGCTGACTAACCAAGGTGGTCAAAGCGCCCCTTGAGATGACTAAGACCTAAAAATGAAGGAAACTTGGTCGTGCCCTTAATGAGCTGACTAACCAAGGTGGTCAAAGCGCCCCTTGAGATGACTAAGACCTAAAAATGAAGGAAACTTGGTCGTGACCTTAATGAGCTAACTAACCAAGGCAGTCGAAGCGCCACTTGAGCTGGCTAAAACCTAAAAATGAAGGAAACTTGGTTGTGCCCTTAATGAGCCGACTAACCAAGGCGGTCAAAGCGCCCAATGAGCTGGCTAAGACCTAAAGATAAGGAAAAAACTTAGTCATGCCTTTAATGAGCTGACTAACCAAGGCGGTCAAAGCGCTCCTTGAGTTGGCTAAGACCTAAAAATATGAAGAAAACTTGGTCGTGCCCTTAATGAGCTGACTAACCAAGGCAGTCAAAGTGCCCCTTGAGCTGGTTAAGACCTAAAAATGAAGGAAACTTGGTTGTACCCTTAATGAGCTGACTAACCAAGGCGGTCGAAGTGCCCCACGAACTGGCTAAGACCTAAAAATATGAAGAAAACTTGGTTGTGCCCTTAATGAGCTGACTAACCAAGGCGGTCGAAACACCCCTTGAGCTAGCTAAGACCTAAAAATATGAAGAAAACTTGGTCATGCCCTTAATGAGCTGACTAACCAAGGCGGTCAAGGCACCCCTTGAGCTGGCTAAGACCTAAAAAATGAAAAAACTTGAATTGGGATAGCGCTCTATGAGCTTGCTAAATCCTTGAAAGATTATAAGTTGAGCAACATTTTGTGAGTTGGGTGATTGGGAGCTTGTGAAACTCCAAATTAGGACTATACTCACGAGTTGGCTAGCTCCTTAAATGAGAATATGAATCTGGATAGCGCTCCATAAGCTGGCTGAAGCGCTAAAGAAGATATGGATAGGAACAATGCTCTTATGAGTTGGCTATATCCTTGAGAAAACGGATAACGAGTAAGCACCATTCGGACTCTCTTAAACTCTATTGACAATTGAAAGTAAAACTAAAGAACATAGCCATCTCGAAAGAAAACTCTTGATTTGAGAAAATTACAAACGAAGAATTTGGTAAAAACTGTTTATAACATAAATTGAAAATTTGGCTACTATGGATGAAATGGACTGGAAAATGAATGGAAAAACTTGTAACAAGCCTTCACTTTCTCTCTCTCCTTTTCATGTCTTTTCATTTTCTTTTTTCGTTCTTTTTCCTTAAAAGTTTGCTAACAGATACAAATTCCTATTTAAAAGACAACTGCTATAATCATGTAGGGTATCTCATATCCACCCTAGTTTGTAACCTAGACAATGAGGTTCTTGGATAGGCCTTAAACATTCATTTCGTAAGGAAAAGGTAACTCATGATTAGTTTAGTCAAAGAGGACTTCCTTACGTACTCTTGGTCTGGATTTGACTCTTGATTACTATTCCAGAAATTATAATCCAATTTGTAAATGATACGTTATGATTGATCTATTAGGTCTTTTTGGGTTTAGTATTGTAAATTGGGCTTTTGGTCAAATGGTTTCAAAAGAAGTTAATTGAGAGGGCCTATTTTGAAAGAAGTACTTTCATCTAATCCGGGGAGTACAAGTTAAGAACCCTTAAGAATGAACTAGATGTGCGCTTGCCCCAGTTTCAAAAATAATTTTTATCTTAGGTAAATTATCCTTCAAAATTGGAAGAGCTTTGAGTAGGGAGGTATTGTGGGTGGGAAGATCTTATGTTTGAGAATCGAGTGGATAGAAAGGGTTTATGTTTGTGATTTGGAGTTTGATTTTAACCTGAATATGGAGTTTTTGGTTTGTGGTTGAGAACATGATTTTGAATGAATATGAGGTTTTGTGCTTTTGGTTGGGAATGCGATTTAAGGCCTTGTGTGTATGTGTGTGTGTGTGTTTTTTTTTTTGAGCAACTTAAGCCTTCTTTGATTGGGAATTTGCTCAAGCTGGATATTTGGGTATTTCTTCATTTTCCTTTTTCCTAGTTTTTTTTTCTTTTTCTTTTTTCTTTTTTTTTTCTTTCTTTTTTTTTTTCGTTTCGTTTCGTTTCGTTTCTTTCTTTTCTCTCCCCAAAAATAACTATCTATTTTGTCAAGTTTTTGTCTTCGGATGAATTAAGGCTTTAAATCCATAGGTATAGATTCAGAGTGCATTGGCTTAGGTAAGGTATATGTGGCCTTTGGGGTATTTGGAAAAAATGTTAGCTCTTCCTCAAAGGGAAAAATTTATCAAAAATAAAAATTATCCTTGGATTGTTATTACTGAGGTAAACACAAATCAGTTTTATCCTTCTTTCCTAATTAATGACCCTATCCTTCGAATTGCCCCACTATAGGGTGGTTCTTGACAGGGTTTACATTTGAAATGACTCCAAAACAGTTGAACGGGGTTATCAAAGGATAATTATGTTTGGGATTTGAAAATGAATGCCTAACTTCATTTCAATCTGCGTATCAAATTCAAAATGGACCTCCTTTAAGGAATGAGTCCAAAATATCCTCTCCAAAATATCCTCACCATAATGTCTCTTAACTCTCAAAGTGTTTAAGGGTTAGTGTATAGGATATAGCTCGCCTCTTTTCATTCAAAACTTTTTAAAAGTGAGTTATCAATTCCTTACATAAAGATTGATTGACCTTGGGGTTTGACCTTACTCCCCAATTCTTTAGAACATGCCCCTGTTGTGAAATTTCAAAGACTAAATGCCCCATGCCCCAGACTTATAGGTCTTAACGCCCTTAAGCTTCCATATGTGACTTTGGGTTAGGTTCTTTAGAGTTCGAATGAGCTGGAACTGACAACTTTTGAAGTAGAAGGGACTAATGAATTGCCCTTTTTGTTTGTACCGAGGATCAAGCTTAGGATAATGTTTAATGGCTTTGTGTTTTGGTTCAGATCATGGTTGGACTTGATGGCTTAGGGGCATTGAGTTGGTTGAATCATCTTGATGGGCTAAGGTTCGGGTTTGGTTTTTTATTTTCTTGAGCCAAGTGGATCTGTTTAGGTTAGCCGCCTTAACGGGCCAAGTAATTGTGTTTGTTCCGAACCCTATAAGGATTTGTAACCGTTGGCAAATTTCTTTCTTTTTCTTTTCTTTCCTTTCCATTTTTTTTTCTTTTCTCTTTCTTTTTCTTCTTTTTTTTTTTTGAAAGAGAGAGAGGAAAAGTTAGGGCTTTTGTGTTACAAAGACTGAATGATGGAATTGTAAATGGAGGGTTAATTCACTAAAATTTTATATACAAACCTAAAACAACAAGATCTATTTACAAATGAGGAATTCTAAAGGAAAAAGACTAAAAATAAAAAATAAAAATATATTTATTCCAAATGATAAAGGTTAAGGAGTCAATCTATCATAAAAATGAATATTTCTGGCTAGTAAAATACTAGGCAAAACGGTAACTACTTGAAATTATTTTATAGGTTTGATTCTTTTTGTTTTGTTTCCTTTTTTTTATTGTTATTTTTTTTTTGTCTTCTATTTACTCCTTGAGGGTTGGGCTCAGATGATGTGGGTCTAAATAAAAAGTGATAGATTTGGGCTCCCATAGATATACTAAGGACCACACTAAGGTAATATAGGGCTTTCTATAGGGGCAAGATAAGCCCAATTTTGTTCTCAATAAATTCTTACTTATTTGAGCTAAAAAGTTAGAACCATATCAAGAATATCTTTTAAGGCCAATGAGGTGGGTAGTCGTGGATCTGTTTGGAAGCCCCTTGACTCGATCTAGCCATGACTGATCAAAATCAAAATTAAATTACAATGTAATCTAAAGCTTACATGAAATTTTATAAATTATTTACAAGAAAATATTACAATTACAATCACAACTTCACTACTACCTTTATCCATTTAGGTTTACCACATCATAGGTTCTTGTAATTTTTTTTTTTTTTTAAATGTTTTCATGTGATGCAACGAGTGGGTTGTAAAGGCCCTCAAGTTCTGCAACCACCGCGTTTTTCAAAGCAACGGTTCTGTGGTTGCATCTAAACTTGAGTGGGGTGGCCTGATCGGTCCCGGAAGGTGGTTACCCCACAACATCCGAAACTTACATAATGGCCCCCCTCCTAAGGTCCTCAGACGGCCTAATTCTGACCGTATCTACCATGTATTTATGACGCAGAAAAACAAAATAACAGTAAATTTCCCCAAAATTCCCTCTTAAATAAACTACCATAACAATAAAAAAATGTTAGTAAAAAGCAAATAAACGAAATAAACAAATACATAAAATAACATACCTAAGTTCTTCTTTTCTTTTTCTTTTTTTATTATTTCATCTTTTTTAAAAAAAAAAAAAAAATCCTATTTTCGGCAACTTCTAGTGGCTACCCCTCTAGCGGTCCTCAGTGGTGTCGCCAAACTATCGAGCCTGATTTTTTGGTTTTTGTTTAAAATTGATTTCTTATTTCTTGATTAATACTAAACCCTAACTCGTTTAATATTAATTCTTGACTAAAGAAATTGAGAAATTTCGGTTTTTTATTGAAAATTATTTTTAGAGTCGCCACCCAACCTAAGTCGGGAAAAGAAAAAAAAACCATAACCAATTGGGTGGATTGGTTACGATTTGGTTACCGATCTTTGATTTCAAATTTAATGAAGAACAGAGGGTTCCAAATTCAGGGGCTAACCTATTAAACCCTTAACAGGTATTACTATCTATTTACCGAAATTATGATTATTTTTCTAATTATAATATTTAAAATAAATAAACAAAATAAAAAAAAAGAACTTAAGTTTCTACATATTTTATCGTCGCCCCGAAGGTGTCTACGTACCCACTAGTCGAGATCAAATGATCGTAGTTCTTTCAAAAAAATCTTTAGTGTTGTTAATTTATTTTAATTTTGAAAACTGTCCAAGTTTGCGTTTTAATTTATTTGATTTATTAAAAAAAATCTAAAGGGTCCTAACACTTGAGTGCTGTTATTTTAAAAAAAAAAATACTCTAACAATCCTATTTTTTTAAAAAAATAAAAATAAAATAAAAGGTCTTTTATTAAAAAAAAATTCCTATATGAAGCTTTCTAAAAAAAAACTAAAAAAGAAAAGTCCTAGGCTAACATATAAATATATATTTATTTTTATCTATATTACTACAATCAAACAACTATTTACTTAGATCAATATAACACATTTAACTTATATAATAAAGAAAAATAATACTAAAAGCAATACACTAAACTAACATATACATGCATATGCTATATCTAATAATAATAATAACATAATATAATAGCTAAATAAACAAATAAAATAAAATAAAAAAACTTTGAATCATCGAACCTGGCGGTGAGGACTAGTCATCGTGTTGATGTTGATCGCTGCAGTAGACGGTAGGGGCTATGGTAGACAGTGTCGCGTTGCTGAGGATGCGTTGGATTTCTGCTATGGAGTGTTGTAGATGTTGTCATCGGTGATCTGTAGTAAATCCTATTCTAGAATGTGTGCTGCTGCGGACACGAGGTGACAAACCGCGACTGCTTATGGATGGAGAACTTCTGCGTGAAAGTGTAGTAGTGCTTACGGAGTCGAATACCATGTGGTATGGCTGAACATGGTTGGACGGATGAAGGGGTACTGCTAGAAAGGCCCTGTTTTCTCTGTTCTGTCTCTGTTCCTGTTTCTGTTTTTCTTTTGTTGCCGTTTCTCTCTCTATTTCTGTGCTGCAGCTGCTGTAGGTTGTGTGTGTGTTTATATAACCTCTAAACCAAATCATATTATATCAAATCTAATTACATTTGATTCGTTAATTAAATTAGATTCAAATTTAATTCAAATCTAATTTAACTAATGTTCATATGATTTGATTATATATGAATCCGATTTTGAATCTTACTTCTGTAAAGACAGAAAAATAAAGACATAGGTGCCTACTAAGACTCGAACACATAACCTTCAACTAAATCCACCAAAATACTCCGATACTTACCCATTAGGTTGTTAGTCTGTATCTTAACATTCATTACCATTAAATTATATTTAAACTATCCGAATCCCTAAACTAAAATTTTTAACTAAACTAAAACTAATTATTCCTAATATAAATTACTTCCTAAAAATTTACGAAATCTTTATTATTTTTCCTTTTATTATTTTTTTTATATTTTCATTATTTGCTACTTTTTATTATCTTTTTATCTTTTATTAATTTTTTTATTGTTTTTTTTAATTAGGACCCTTTTTGTAAAAATAAAAATTAGTACCATAGAGGGGCAAAAATTAAGTATTTACGGTAACTTAATTATTTATGATCTCTACTTTATTTTACATATTTTTAGTACCAACATGAATTTGACATGACTAGGGACATAGGACACAACCTGCTAACACAAATTGCCAGTCCTAATTGGAGGACCATTCAAAGTTGATCAGAGATCCTAACTAATCTATAGGGGAAGATAGAATTAAACTAGTCAGACCTCTAACCCGTGCTCGAGCTCGAGAACTTGAGTGCCTAATTAAGTGAGTTTTCTCTTGCAATTGACCCTCGAGGAGTCTGAGCCCTTGCTTGCTTCTAATTTCTTATATTTACCGAGTCGATCTCAACTCTACTCTTTGTTAAGGATCATAGAGTGCTAACCTAAGCGTGCCCTGGATTACCCTCTTGACAGCTCGGTACTTCAAGGCGCTCATCAAACTGCTTAGTGAACTCAACAATCAACTTGACCCTCAAGCACTAGGCATCTAAGCTCCTTTAACAAGATTGCACCTCAACCTTTATCCAGCAACGACCTTCTAAAGCCAAGCTAATCATGATTACAACATGTATTAGCTTGGCATCCCACATTCATAACCATATATATTTGTCTTCTTCTCTCCAAAGCTTAATCAACAAACGTTGCCTACATATCCCTTTAAGTACACGAAGGAGAATTCCTATGCTAAAGCTTCTTTTAGCTTAATTCCTTTTGTACCTTTATTCATTCCTTATACCTTACTTATTTTAGGGTCGTACCTTTTTGTCTTTCCATGTATAGTAAGTTGCCTTAGATTTGCGGGTATAAATACCCTTGTTTATGTAAGTTACATCATCTTCTTCATTAAATATATGAGAATTTTCCTTAGTTGAGCTTGTTGCTTGCTCTCTCTCTCTCTTTCTCTCTTTAATTTTATCCTAATCATTAAGTAAGGCTAGGTGACAAGTGACCCAATTGAGCTACTCGTATGTTATATCGAGTTAGTGAAGTTGGTTTACGAGAACCCTTTGGTACATCATATCCTTGGAATGGTTTGTAGTTTACTTGACTTTCCCCCGACATTCACTCCTTTTTCAAGCTTTTTAGAAGTTCAAACTCATCCCCAATACGATACTCTTGTTTGTCCTTGGGCTTGACATATCAAAGTTAGTATAACATTTCCTATGGATTTGACTTAGTTTTCACCAGTTTTATCATTGCATGTGGAACATAGTTCATTTACTAGTAAGAATACGCTTTTGTTATAAAGTAAAGTTAGATATAACATATGAAGATTTATGTTGATAAAATGAGCATTTAATGATCAAAAATCAAAACTACTTATTAAAGCTAAAAAGAAAATGTGCTATCCAAAAAGAGTTTGTTTTGAAGATTAAATCAAAGTAATGCCACATATTAACATCATTGTAATCTAACTTCCACCATTAGTATTAGTTGACTCCATCTTGAAAATGGATGCTCTAAAGCACCAACCAATATGTCCTTTAGGTATATATTGCTTGGAACTTATGATACCATATACATGCATGAGAACTCACAACTTAATTAAAAGGTGAAAACTAATGATTTTAACTTCTTTTATGCATTTTTCTATTACTCTATAGAGCAATTATAAGAAAAATATGCTGTTAATATCTTCCATAGATAATAAAAAGGTATGCAAAACGTTTTAATTTGTACATAATTTATGAATATGGTAAATGAGGTTTTCTTTCAAACATAAGTTTAGAACATTAAACTTTCAAAATAACTTCTCAATGCCCTTCCTTTTGTTACTCTACCAATTTTGGCCAAGAAATATTGTTTAACTGCTGTTGTGTTTGAATTATGGAGGGGTATTTGAGGATTTTGGAAAAGAAGTTGAATATTTACAGAAGAGCACATGTAAGCTATAGAGGGCGATGTGACTCGGTATGAATACTTTGATACTTAAGTTAGTAATCTTTTGGAGAGAGTAAAGGATTGTAACGTAGGCTTGAGCATGTATATGAGTAAAAGTGAGTTACTCCAAGGCCTCATACTTTCTTAGTGCTCCATGTCACTGGGATGTGCTCTAAATTTTCTAGAAGTGGATGGAGGTGATTATCTACTTAGCAATTATCTTGAACTATTCTCGTTCCGTATGGTTTAAGCTTCATGAGCAGGGCTTGGGGGCCTAAGTCCTTAGGGGCTTAGAAGTCTTCTTTTGATCAGGTAGGAATCCATGTTGATCGTTCGAGTGAGGTCAATTGAACTCTCTATAATATGGGATTGGTTCTATAGAAGACATCTGAGTTGTGGAGAACTCAACTCTAGAAAGCAAGTCAGATTAGGCTTCAAGAGCTTGGTCCATACCTTGATGGGCTCGGACTGGGCTTAGAGGCCCATGTCTTGACTTATTAATATAATCCTTCTTTATGCCTTTTAGTGATGTGTTATTCTATACATTATTAAATTTAGTTATTTCTTTAAAAAAAAAATTAGAACATTAAAATAACATGTGTTTTAAATGAGTCGTAATCATTATATATATTGTTTAATACAGAATATTCTTCTTAACTTCCATTATTGGGGATTTTTTTTACACAGAATTCATGGGTATGAAACTAGCAATATATAATTTCTAAAACTTTTTGTTATTATACTTGCTTGATATACATTTTTATATCCTTGCATTTTACAAAAAAGCCACTAAGTTAATGTTGGCTTTGAATACAGCAAAGTAACTACCTATATGTAGGTTGGAAGCATGGTAAATCTATAGCAATACTCTTCTTTTTTATTCTTTTTCAAAATAATTTTATTATTTTTCTTCTTTTATAAACAATACTTTTTGATGTTTTCATTAGTGATACCTTTTCATTTCTCATTGTTTTACATATAGAATAGTACTTATATAAAAGTTTCAATCTTTACATAAGTAAAATGATATAAATCTTGATACATGATGTTGTGTTTTCATAAATCAAATGGTTATAACCTTTTCTAAATATTATAACATTTTATATAACCATCAATAAATGGATAAATTACAATATATAAAATAGAATTTTCTAATATGAATTTATTAAATTACAATAATTTTATGTAAATTATTATTTTCATAGAATAAAAACTTGCACATTGAATAGGGCTTTAGCTAGTCTAGCTAATTGCTTGATCAAAGGAAATCCCTCATGTTGCATTTTATATGGCAATTATTGTTTCCTATGAGAAACTAAGAACGTAGCGATGTAAACCTATAACAGACATTTATGATATTATTATTTAGTGAAGAACAATCAACAATTCTCGGATATATATTTATAAACTCAACATATAGTTTAAATATATTAAAAAACTTTGATAACTTAACACACAATTTACATTTAGTTAACAATTATGTTTTAATAAGTTTCCATATAACTCTGTGATTCATTCATTATAACAAATGCCCCACAAATGCTTTTTTTTTTTTTTTTATATTGGAGAACGCATTAAATAATAAAATTAATAGATAATTTTTAATATTTACCTTCTTAATTTTCTAAATGCAATTTCTTCATCTAGATAATTGTTTTTCAATTAAGATTTTACATATTTAATGTTTTAAAATTTGCACACACATTACAGATACATCTGCTACTAGTATATTATCAAGGCAATACCTATTATTTAACTTAACACCCATCTTTAAAATTATTTTTTCCCAATATATTACTCAAGAAAATATCTCATGCTAGTAGTTATAAAGAAACTAAATAAGAAAAATTTATCTTCTTCTTATACAACTAGTTTATTTTGTAAAGTATGTACTCAATATTGAAACCGTGATATAAATCTCTTTGAGCCTAGTGAAATCCATGTTAATATCTACAATATTAAAGGAGACGATGGAGACTTCAAAAAATATTATAATAATATCATAAGTAAATAAATAAAAATAATATAACAGAAGGGCATATGTGAGAAGTTATTTGAGGAGTGAAATTAGATAGGGTCAATTTTATAAAGAAATGCGTCTACACTTTTTTTTTTTATAGATGATAACTACTATAAAAAAAAAAAATCTTATTATTCCCAACAATCCAATAAGTGATTTATTAATTTAATTATTTAACATTTTTTAGCACCTATACTACAAATGTATATATGTTAGAACTTTGTAAAACTATATTTGAATGACTTTAAACTTAATTCTAGCATCCAAATCTTTAGGATCCTTAAAGTTCGTAAAATCCTATTAAGGAAGTATTACTATTATCATTTATTTTATTGAAATCTAAGAATCTAGTGATATAAAATGGTTTTATGACTTAGCCAAAAGATAAAAATGGTTTTATGGCATACTTTATTGCAAAAATTATTGCAGGTATGAGATAATATGCTTGCAAAGAAGGTAGCTACTGCTTGCTTCTATTGGTTACTATTTTTAGGTTTCAAATATGACTATTTTCCTTACCTCTAAAATTAATAAACGAGAAGGAGAAGACGTAGAGGGCGGAGCATGCTCTACTAGAGCCACAAAGCCACCCGCCAGATTCGTTTGCTTTATAGTATAAATAAAAGCATTGCCTACTATACACAAATGCATTTCCAAGGCGAGAGAAAAAAATTGGGTTAAAAATGATGGCAAGAGTGATAGCAATGGGCATGATGTTGATGGTATGCTTACAAGTTGTTCATTCTACATCAAGGGAGTGTGCAAGTAAATGTGCAGATGGTTGCATGGATGGCAAAAATCCTTATCAGTGCATTATTCAGTGCCAAAAGAGTTGTCCTAATCAATCCCAAGATGATCTCCGTGAATGTAATCTCGGATGTACAACCTCGACATGTGCTGGCCTTCATGGTAATTAAAACATACTATACATACATATAGATCTCCCTTGCTAACTAGTCTCTTTGGAAATGTTTATAGTATAAAAAGTGTTTCCACAATATTTTTCGATATCTGCAATAGTTAAAGTTTTAGAATTGTCAAGTGTTATTACAGTGACCTCAAGAGATCTGATTATTCGTGGTTCTTTTATAACGACTAATGGTAAAAAGCAATTGTTGCAACTAATGGTCGGTGATAGTAGTTAACTATTGTAGAGGGCTAAAAATTGTTATATTAGTTATTGGAATGAGCCTATTATTTATTTAGGCTTGACTCCTTGAGCCAGGTGACAGGGTCTAAGGAGTTCAGTTCGTATTGGGATGATTCAGGGAGATTTAGCTTGATAGGCTTAGAACACGGATCGTTGGATTGGCCTGTCTGCCTCCAACATTTCTTAGGCAAGCTCATGCACTGATAAAGAAAGCTGTTAGCTTTGGGCCCATTAGCTAGCTCATTCTAGGTAACCATAAATCGAGTAAGCTCCATCTCATCTGTTGATCACCTAGATGATCCGACAGATGCTACCATGCCCAAGAGCCTATGAATACCCAATATTTCTTCATCATTTGAAACTCTAGAAGAGAGATCGAAGAAACAATGTTCCATTGTGAAAACTCTGCTCTCGAAGATCAAATCACGTTCAGGTAAAGAATTGATCTCATTTGCTCAAGCTATAAGGTGAACGCCTGAGGTCCCCTAAAGCTGCTTTGTCTATCGCTTGTGCATTTGAGACACTGAGATTGACTGTTCTTCCTCCCTGCCTTATTCTCACCTAATCATCTTTTCAGGTGATAGTCTCGTGTCGTTTCCTCGAAGCCATGTATAGCACGCTACTCACGCAATGCGCACGTGACTACTCCGATCGAACCCCTGCATTTACAACTATTAAGAGAAATTTCAATACAAATGAAGAAAATGGTTTTCTTTTTTGAAAATAGAAAATCATTTTTCTCATTTCTATTAGCATTTTCTATAGTTGCTAACTACCTCCACTGGTGGCCGTGTACCCATAGTTGTCATCCTTTGTCGTTTATTGCTATACGTCACTAGTGACCATAACCTCTTGAGATTGCTATATTTATTCGATAACTACAGAACTTTGATTGCACAAACATTTAAAAAACAAAAGGAAATTTTTTTCGTCAAATAAACAATACCTTTGTTTCCATTTTTTATTTTTCCCCCTTTCTATATTAATAGGATAATGTTTTAGGGTTTATTTTCTTTGTAGTTTTGGGTTCGTGTGGTATAATTTTTCTAAATATGCTTTTGTTTAAATAGAAACAAAAACATGATTTTGCAAACCATAAGGCCAATTAATACATAATTCTACGCCATATTTATAAAATTAATAAAAACTTATATTCGTTCAGTAATTAATAAAAAAATTATCATCTCTTTTAACGTGTTTTTAGCTATTTGTAAAACAATGATGTCATCTGCATATTAATTTATGGAATAATGTTATCTTATAATAAATAATTATAACTTAGTTATTCATAGTTTTAAGCAAATAAATCACGAGAGCATCTTCTATAAGTGTGCATAATAATATATATCTTAGAGTCATTTAATTCATGTCATTATTGCAAAAGGCATAACGTAAAATTTCATATATACGCATACATGTTATTTTATGCCATTAAATGAGAGCACATACAAAGAGCCAACAGGATAAATATACAATATAAAAATTTCGAAGAATAAATAGATAAAGTTACCTAAAGCCTACTTTTATATTTGTATAATTAAGATTAAATCATTATTGAGAATAATATATACTAGCATTGAAAACTTTCAGATAAAATTATAATATATATTGATATTACTTTTCTCTAGTTACATTAAAAAGAAAAAAAAAATGGAAACTTTTTCTCATATCTAAAACCTAAAATAGCTATTAAAAGAACATTGCTCAAAATATATAAGTATTTATAATACACAATTATGGGAAGTTATTCATTATGTTTTGAGTTTTATAACGTTTCGTAAGAAGATTTATAAATAAGCAGAAGTTAATGAAAACAAAATTGTAGAAATGAAAATAATTGTAAAAAATAAATTTCTTTTCTTTTGAAATTAATTTCTTCCTCTTTTCTTCTTGATGTTTTCCCTTTAATTTGCACTAAAATTAAGCATATATATTGGATTCCTTACAAGGTTTTTCTAATTTAATATTGCAGATACGAATGAGTTGAATGGTTGCCTTAGTGCTTGCTCAAAGAAATGCGCCGCATCTCTTCGTCATTGATCCTTAACGTTGTCGAGTTGGAAGGAAAAGAGAAGCATATTAAGGGATATTGTTATAAATAAAGGGTAGTCATGGGTACAATGACTTTTTATTTTATATTTTTAAATGATGTATATGTCATTAATTCTAGTTTCCTGTATTTAAAAAAAAAAAAGGGAATATGAGGTCTTGAAATCAAATAAACGTTGCTTTCTTTAATATAATACAGAATTACGAGCATCATGAATTGTATAACCAAATTCTTATTGTGTCTTTATGTTGGTGGGGTACCTTAGTGACCTCCTTATCGCCACATTCTTTTCTCTCCACTAGTCTAGTAGAGAATTTATTTATATTACGAAGCCTAAGGTGAAAAAAGACTCATCGGAAATATAAATTCTAACAAAAATTTTAATATTATACGGAATTACAAGTATTATGATTTATATATAACCAAATTTTTATATATGTCTTTATATTAACGAGACACCATAGTAGCCACGTCTTTTCTCTACATTAGTTCAATTGAGAATTCATTTATATTAGTATAAGCCTAAGCTGAAAAAAGACTCATTATATCTATAAGTATAAATAAAAACTTTACACACACCATGATATTGTAAGTAGTTTTCAAAATAACGTCCTAATCCATGTTGGTTAAAAAAAAAACATAAGAAATTAAAATGGTGGCAGAAAAACGCGTAAATCTCATCGCCGCTGGCCTGAGGACCATGACCACAATTTTCCTTTCTCGGTGTCTTTTTACCTTAATTAGGGCAAAAAAAAAAAAAAAAAAACGAAGATGCGTCGCTTCCATTGGAGGAAGGATACCCTTTCATTGTGATCGAAGTGGAATGAATCTTCTTATGTACATTTTAGTACATTAATCTCCGATAGTGGTGATCTTCCAGATCCCTTTGCCCCATAACCAAAAATAGCTATATTTAAAACTGAATGGAAAAAGCTATAATGTTAGTTATATAGATCTTTTCAAATGTTCAACATCAATCATGAATTTACTGGAAATTAAACTCTACATTTGGTGTACCGTACCCCCACAGGCCATGTTTAGATATAAAAATGGAATTCAAATTGCTAACTCTTTTTAAAGGAAGTTAATTACATGAGTACCACATAATAATAATAATAATAATAATAATAATAATAATAATAATAATAATAATAATAATAATAATAATAATAATAATAATAATAATAATAATAATAATAATAATACAGCACCATAATTTAAAGTTGTTTAAATTTTTAGGTGCTTAATTGCATGGGACAAAGAACACTTAAACTTTTCGAGTATGGATTACTAATAGAGAGGGATTGAAATAATAATTCAATAGGTAATGCATATATATATACACATAATGCAAGTTACCAATAGCTTTTTAACATGCCATGATATGAGTGGTAGTTTTCTTAAAAGCTACCCACTATTAGTGTCATAAGCTTAAACATAATTAATAGTTATACACCGCGTGTAAGTATTATCTAATAAATCCTTTTTAGAGGGACTCACGTATACATCAATTAAAAATAACAAATTGGCCACAAATTTGCTGAAAGGTAGTAATATGTAGATGAGGATAAGGTCACATAAGGATAAATTACAGGTCAGTTTGCAATTGTCGCTTTCCTCATTTACCATCCAAATGAGTTTTTTCTTTTTCCTACTAGTTTTACCATCTCTCTTAGCACAGTTAATACAGACATTGTAATGTGCTTGGGAGTAGTATTCGATCCCAAACATTGTTTAATAAACTTGTGAGAACGAAATTAATTTAGGATTTGGAAATTCAGAGGGATATGAATATCTTTCACAAGTACGACGCAACGGAAAAAGTGAACAAAAAGCAATCCTTGAATGATATTGCATACCAATAAAGAAACACTCGGTGCTATCCATAATGAAAAGTCAATGAGAACAGAGTTTATATAATCAAGGGTTGATAAAAACGATGTTTAGGGTCAAGACTTTGCTAAATAGTAATGTGGCAATTAATGTTACCATGTTGTATCTTGTTTATGTATTTAAGTGCATTTGTATCTCAAAAACCTCAACATATATGACACAGCTCTTTCATTAATCATTTATAAAAACATGACCCGTAATCCGATCTATTTAATAAGCATGTCTGTTTTCCAAGTTGAACCAGTTTATAGACTAAATAAGTTATAAATGAATATATTAAATACTTAGAAAAATGGTGATGATAATATCAGAACTCTACAAAGGCGATAACATAGAAAAATTACACTTCATACAAAAGTACTATAAAAAAATAGTTTCAATGAAGTAAAGTCACAATAAATATAAGAAATCCGAAATTTTAAGTAACCTAACATCACTAAATTAAGTAGAAGTGAAATAGTGGCTTAAGTGGATGATACTATCAGTATTGATTTTCAAATTTATGACGTTTTCTATCGATCTTCAAGTGAGATGGTTTGACAGTAAAAAAATCTATGCATGTGTTCATAGCTTTTTACTCATTTAAATTATAAATGCAATAAGAAGAATATATAATTAAAAGTAGTGAATCACATACCTTTAATTGACATCTCTAACTAAGAAAGAAGAGGTATGTGCTACAAAATGCAAATATAGAACGATATATCGCATGTCTCATGTCCAGGTATAAGAGTTTGACCAAGCTTGGCTACAAATTTAAACTGTTTTAGATGTGATAAGAATTAGTCCACGAAGATCTCTAAGCTAAGGCCGAGCTTATACCAAAAGACCGAGGGAAAGAAAATGAGCCACTAGACATCAAGTTTGTTGTCTGTCGAGAAGTCGAGAAACCACATGGTCGAGCACTCGACACCAAAGAACAGCTCAGCATAGTTTAGGAAAGTTCGCGCCAAGCAATCTACGAGTACAGCAACTATGGGCCGACCTCACGAGGGACTTAGCCAAGCACAATAAGACTCCTAAGCATCCCACCCCAACTCGGACACCCGACTACTAACCTGTCCCTACTCGAGCCCACAGACAACTCGGATGACTACATGCTGACCACTCCGTTAAGTGCACAAGTTTGTATACTTTGTAAACATTTTCCTTATTTTGATTATGGCATTCTTTATGGTTTAAGGCCCCATATATTATTTATAGTTTTGCCACTAGAGTTTTAAGACTTGCTATAAATAGCAACGTTTGTAATTAGCAGACAGTGAAGAATATACAGATAGAGGATTACACTTAAAGGTTCCTTTTGGAAGCAAGGACAATCTTGAGCCCTTTTGAGCTAGCGTTTCAGATTATTGAGTGTCGAATAACTCTTTAATATTTTTTTTTGCGTTCTTATCAATCTTATCCTTTAAGATTGTGGTGAAACCTTCATTTGAGCAAGTTAGCGAGTCACATCTAACCTCTCATTTGAAATCTCGAGCAACATTTAGTGGTTGTAAGTCATATCGAAACGTATTTCAAGCTTAAACCCCTAATTATGATTGTGTCTTGGTGCATGATATCCATACACATTCACTGTCAAACCCCTTCCCCTTCTCATTCCCTTTTCTGCATCCTTCCTCAAACCCCGAATACCCATTCTTAGTTCGAGACCTACTACATGGATTCGCATCAGACACGCGTGCTTGTGTTCTTCAAAGTTGATTCGTGGTTTGAACATTTATGATAATCATCATTCCGTAGTTACAGAAATCAAGAAGTAGTAATTTCTGGGTCATTGTTACTTGTATTTTGTTGCAGCAGAATTTGTAGAATTATCTTAGTGGTGGGTCCAAGTCAAGTACAATTAAGTGTGATACGTGTTTATCAAATTTTCTCTTAGGGATTTATTGTACAAACCATAATGTCTAAAGATAGTATCAATAACAGTGGTGACAGCCCTCACAGAAGTTTGAGGCGACGTGTTAATCACTTGGAATATCAGATTCAGAATCTCATTGATTCTATCCAGGAGCTTACTGGTTCGGTCAGAGCTCACAGATGTAATGGCCGAGAAGAAAGAAGGGAGTATACACTCACAAGTGGAAGTGGTTCCAATAAGCTTGATAATGATGAACGACAGCCAAGAAGAGCTACCGAGCTGAAGAGAAGAGAAAACCGACCTGAGCTGAAGTGAGGCAATGATAGGAGTATTGACTACAAGGTGAACTAAGGAGCCCGGAGAAGAGAATCGAAGCCGAGATGAGACATTTCCGAATAGAGCTCTAACAGAAGTTGCCAATCCGAAGTGAACCAACCAACTCGGAATGTAAGGGATGAACCCCAAGCACTTGGCTAAGGACTTGACAATGTCAAGCTGAAACTGTCGATCTTCAGTGGGAGTAACCGACCTGAAGAATTCCTTGACTGGGTTCCTCGAGTCGAGAAGTTGTTCGAGTGCTACGAGTGTGATGAAAGAACAAAGGTTAAGCGGGATTCATTATCCCTTGTTGAATATGCAAGCCTTTGGTGGAATAAGTTGGTTGCCAAGCGAGATGTTAAAGGAGAAGAGTCGATTAGAACTTGGACGCTTATGAAGCGATTGATGAATCAATGCTTTGTGCCGACCTACTTCATGCAAGAGATGATCCATGTGTTCTAACACCTAAGACAAGGTCGAAACACCATTGAAGAGTACTTGCAAGAATTTGAGACCTTAATGACCGGATGGGAAATTACTAAGCCCCAACACTGTACTATTACTAGGTTCCTTAGTGGACTTCGAGATGACATTGCCGATGTGGTCAAATTACAGCCATTCAACTCACTCGATGAGTTGATCAATCTAGCATTCAAAGTAGAGAGACTGAGGAGAAGACAGCATCTGAGGCTGACCATCCAACCTCAATAAGGCAGCCTTGAGCCTGAGAGGCATGAAGGGAAGGAAGAGCCCGAGAAAAGGATGGAGAGGGGAGAGTTAAGTGGACCCGATGCTAAGAAAGTATAGAAGGAGAGAGTACCCCACACTAAAACTCGGGAAGTTAAGTGCTTCAAACGTTCGAGCTTCGGACATATTGCCTTTTAGTGCCCAAACAAGAGGGTCATGATTTTGAAAGGTAAAGGACCCGACGCTCAAGTAGAGAGCCATAGTGATAAGAGCCCACAGAGTGAAGAAACAATTAACGTCTATCCTAAGATGGGAGAACCCGTAGTCCTGATAAGTAGATGAGCCGACATCAAGGAAGACCCAAGTCAAAGGGATAACTTATTTCAAATCCGATGTTTAGTAAATGGGAAGACCTGTTCCCTATTGGTTGATGGAGGTAATTGCACCAACATCGTTTCTACCAAGCTTGTGGAGAAGATGAGATTACTGACCTACCTGTATCCTCGACCTTATGGATTGAAGTGGTTTAATAATAAGGGTATGGTCCATGTACACAAGAGAGCTCAGATAGTGTTCAAGGTTGGACAATATGAGAACGAGGTTGGCTTCCACGTAGTGCCTATAAATGCATCAAATTTGCTTCTTGGCCAACCTTGGGAGTATGACCGGAGAGTGATCCACGACGGCTTCCTCAACACCTACACGATTCGAAAGGATGGGAAGAGCTATTGCTTGACCCCTATGAGTGTAGAGGAGATCCAAATAGCCCAACGCTTATGGTAATGAGAAAGGGGAAGAGGAGCCTGTTTGGTATCAATGCCTGTGCTCACAACCTAAAGTCGAGTGCGACTTCCTTTCAACCACATGGTGATGATAGGAATCAGTCCACGACGATCTCTAAGCCGTTGCTGACCTACTGGAAGTTGAAGCCGACCTCTTGTAACTCGAAGCCAAATTGTTCAAAGCCGAGGTTGAATAGCTTTTGCCGAGGCCGAGCTTATACCAGAAGACCAAGGGGAAGATAAAGAGCCACTGGGCATCAAGTTTTTCGTCTACCAAGAAGCCAAGAAACTACATGGCCGAGCATTTGAAGCCGAAGAACAACTCGGTACAGTACAGGAAAGTTCACGCCAAGCAATCCACGAGTATAGCAACTGTGGGCCGACCTCATTGGGAGCTCAACCAAGCACAATAAGATTCCCAAGCATCCTACCCCAGCTCAGACACCCGACTACCAACCGGCCCCTGCTCGAGCCTACAAACAACTCGGATGACTACATGCTAACCACTCCGTTAAGTGTACAGTTTTGTATACTTTGTAAGCATTTTCCTTATTTTGATTGTGGGCCATTCTTTAGGGTTTAAGACCTTATATATTATTTATAGTTTTGCCACTAGCGCTTTAGGACTTGCTATAAATTGAAACATTTGTAATTAGAAGATAATGAAGAATATATAGATAAAGAATTTACACTTGAATGTTCCTTCTGGAAGCAAGGACATTCCAGAAGGAACATTCTTGAGCCCTTTTAAGCTGGCGTTTCGAATTATTGAGTGTCGAATAACTCTTTAATCTTTCTTGTATTCTTATTAATCTTGTCGTTTAAGATTATGGTAAACCCTTCATTTGAACGGGTTACTGAGTCATATCTAACCTCTCATTTGAAACCTCAAGCAACATTTAGTATTCGTAAGTCATATCGAACCCTATTTCGAGCTCAAATCCTTAATTGTGATTGTGTCTTGATGCGTGATATCCATACACATTCACTGTCAAACCCTTCCCCCCCCCCCCCCTCCCCCCCCTCTCCCTCCTAACTCCCTTTTCTGCATCCTTCCTCAAACCCCGAATACCCATTCTTTGTTCGAGACCCACTACATAGATTCGCATCAAGAGGGGTCTAACTTTTTTATATCTCGTGTCCATTGTTTCCGTATATAAACCTATTTAAATCATGTTGTATTGTATTAAGGTCTTACGGATCAGGTCCCATTTTACCAACCCTACTGGATAGTATCTAAAATTGTACTAATTCTAAATGATACATCAAGGGACCTATTATTAGGACAATCTTAAGTTATTAAGGGTATAAATATAATAGGACATAATAACTAATCAAAATAATAATGAACCAATAACCAAATGATATGCTTAAGTTTGCTCAAATAAAAGAAAGGGCCATTACAAGGAACCAAAGCAACGGCTGTAGGGGGTCTTCATTCAAATGCCATAAATAAGCATTAAAATGAAGTCAAATAGTAGTCTAGCTCACAAGAATAGAGGGTCATTTTGTTCAAGTACGGTAATGCTTTAAGCTAACTGTAGCCAATAACCATATCAATAAGCACTAAAAGAGATGTTTCAACCACTTGGTCGAAAAGTTTCTAACTAGTGTTAACATAACATTTATTACCTTAACCGTATAAATTAATACAACTCCTCTCCGACAATCTATGTACAATAATAATCACATGGGATATCACAATCTCTTCCCTTTAACCATGTAAAATCCTCGTCATGAGACATTACAATTAGGTCTAATTCTTTCCACTTTTAGATGTATAATGTGGTTCGATCTTGCCACCATCAACCTATAGGTCATCTTGGAAGCAAATCAAGAGTCATAACCCCAGTGATAATCTTGCCTTCTATGAATCTCTTCCATAAACCGAGTTAAAATCGTCCCCTAAATTGTCCACTTACTGATAGGAGGTCAGCTTGGATACCATCTATAACGCCCTAGGTTAAAAGTAGCCAATAACAATGCCAACTGATAATGTTTCAATTGCTTGAACCAAAAGTTTCTAATTAGTGTTAACCTGACATTCACTACCTTAGTGTCATAAACTAATACAGTTTACGTAGGACTATAATCATATTGGATACCAAAGATTCCTTGAAGATCCATTTGGAAAAAGTGGTCTTAAAGCAAACTTACACCCTTCTGTCGAACAAAGTGCGTCTATCGCATTCTTCTCAATTGAAACTTCATCTTGATTCCTTGATACGATGCTTGCACTTTCCAAAAACCATAACATGTGTTAAACATTACATCAGGTCAATCTTCTTCTAATTACTATATTACTAAACTTTAGACCAAATTTATGAAGCCCCTAGTCTAACTCTAGTAACTAGTCATATTAAAGTTGTATTTTTATTACTACCTTAGAGCTCTTAAAGCTTTTCTGCTTTTGGCCGATTATTATTAGCAACATAAGGATGCAAATCTAACATGTCAAATGTAACTTACACACCAAAGCCTAAATCGATCTTGTTTACAATCACTGATCAACTCTATGATTTCAGCAGGTTACGATAGGAATCAACCATTTGAACCTATAGTTGTCAAAACCGCGATTTTATCCATACGATTCTACGAGTTTATGATTTTAAGTAGCTCTTTCGAGTTAACTTGGGTGTAGGATCTTTTTTCATATAGAAGCTTACATTTTTAACCGAGTTTACATATAAATTCGATAGAAACTTATGTTTTTTACTGAGTTTACCGATTTTACACATCTGAGTTGAATGGACTAAAAAATTAAAGAAAAAAAAAATACAACTAGCTTTTTATAAGTCATCAACTATGTAGACATTACAATATTTGTTCTATCCTATTCCAATTTTTTACCTCTTTCTCTCTCTCCCAATCTCTTATTTTACATTTATTGCTTTTGTCCAAGTTTTAACTCTAATAACAAAGTTTGCAAAAAAAACTATATACTTTATTTTATACCGTCAATAACTTAAAATGAGTTGAAATATTTGGTTTTCTTTAATTTACAAAGTTTCGGCTCTATTTTTCTTTCTTTTATACATGTTAGATTATATATTAAGAATTTGTATGAAAAAAAAAACTTAATTTCTTTATTTTTTCTAATTTTCATCATGTATTTCAAGTTTTGAATAACTATTATAAATATATCTATACTTTTTTAAAGCTATTTTATATGAGTTTAGAAACTTGCGTTTCAACATTTTGATTTTACAGACCCTATAATGTTATGGTGTTTATAGTTTAATTCAGTTCGAATTAAGAGTCGAATCGAACTGAGCCAATTAGCATTTGAATTTGTTCAATTAAAAAACTTAATAACCGAAGCCTTTTAACAATTCAAGGTCTTGAACCAAAGCCATTCAATTGCGGTTCGGTTTGATTTGGTTCAAACCACTTTTTAAAAGCATAAGTTTATTTTTTATATTACTAATAACAATTGAAGTTTTTAACCAAATATTGATGTCCAAATTGTGAAACATTGCATAAGAATTAAGGCTACATGACATAATATCACATTGACAACCCATATTAGGTGTTATTAAAGGCATGTGATTTTGCAAGAGCCGAGAGATGCATGTGAATGAGTAAAAGTGAGTTACTCCAAGGCCTTATCCTCTATTAGTGCTCCACGTCACCAGGATGTGGTCTAAATTCTAAAAGTGGATGGAGGTGGTTATCCACTTAGCAATTATCTTTAACTATTCTCACTCCATGTGGTTTAAACTACATGAGCAACGAATGGGGGCTCAAGTCCTTAGCGGTTTAGAAGTCTTCTTCTGATCAGGTCGGAATCCATGTTGATTGTTCGAGTGAGGTCAATTAAACTCTCCATAATATGGGATAGGTTCTTTGGAAGACATTCGAACTATGGAGAACTCAACTTAGGAGAAGTCTTCTTTTGATCAGGTGGGAATCCATGTTGATTGTTCGAGTGAGGTCAATTAAACTCTCCATAATATGGGATAGGTTTTATGGAAGACATTCGAGCTGTGGAGAACTCAACTTAGGAAAGCAAGTCAGATTAGGCTTTAAGAGCTTGGACCATGTCTTGATGGGGTTGAACTGGGCCTCAAGGCTCGTATCTTAACCTATCAATATAATCTTTCTTTATGCCCTTCAGTTATTCTACACATGATTAAATTTAGTTATTTCTTTAAAAAAAATTTAGAACATTAAAATAATATGTGTTTCAAATAAGTTGTAATCATTATATATATTGTTTAATACAAAATAATTTTCTTAACCTCCATTATTAGGGGTTTGTTTTACACAGAACTCATGCATTGCATGCGTACGAAACTAGCAATATATGATTTTAGAAACTTTTTATCATTATACTTGCTTGATATTACATTTTCATATCCTTACATTTTACAAAAAGCTACCAAGTTACTATTGGCTTTCAATACAATAAAGTAACTACCTATACATAGGTTGGAAGCATAGTAAATCTATAGCAACATTACTCATCTCTTAATCATTAATCATTTTTTTATTCTTTTTCAAAATAATTTTATTATTTTGTTTCTTTTATAAACAAGACTGTTTTATGTTTTTATTAGTGATACTTTTTCATTTCTCATCGTTTTTTATATATAACAGTACTTATATAAAAGTTTCAATCTTTACATAAGTAAAATGATGCAAATCTTGATACATGATATTGTCTTATATTATAACATTTCATATAACCATCAATAACTACATAAATTACAATATATAAAATATAATTTTTCAATATGAATTTATTAAATTAAAATAATCTTTTATGTAAATTATTATTTCCATAAATTAAAAACTTGCACATTAGACTGGGCTTTAACTAGTCTAGTTAATGAACAATATAATATCTTTCACATCTCATGATTTCTGCGGTCTATAATGCAATTTCCTAGCTAATTGCTTGACCAAAGGAAATCCTACATGTTGCATTTTATATGGCAATTATTGTTTCCTATGAGAAACTAAGAATATAGCCATATAGATCCATAACAAACATTTACGATTTCATTGCTTAGGAAAAAACAATAAATAATTCTTAGATATATATTTATAAACTTGGCATATAGTTTAAATATATTAAAAAACTTTGATAACTTAACACACAATTTACATTTAGTTAACAATTATGTTTTAATAAGTTTCCATATAACTCTGTGATTCATTCATTATAACAAATGCCTCACAAATGCTTTCTTTCTTCTTTTTTTTTTTTTATATTAGAGAACGCATTAAATAATAAAATTAATAGATAATTTTTAATATTTACCTTCTTAATTTTCTAAATGCAATTTCTTCAACTAGATAATTGTTTTTCAATTAAGATTTTACATATTTAATGTTTTAAAATTTGTACATACATTACAGATACATCTGCTACTAGTATATTATCAAGGCAATACCTATTATTTAACTCAACACCCATCTTTACAATTATTTTTTCCTAATGTATTACTGAAGAAAATATCTCGTGCTAGTAGTTATAAGGAAACTAAATAAAAAAAATTATCTTCTTTTTATACATCTAATTTATTTTGTAAAATATGTACTCAATATTCAAGTCGTGATATAAATCTTTTTTAGCCTAATGAAATCAATGTTAATATCTATAATATTAAAGGAGACAATGGAGTCTTCAAAAAAATATTATAATAATATCATAAGTAAATAAATAAAAAGAATATAACAGAAGGGCATATGTGAGAAGTTATTTGAGGAGTGAAATTAGATAGGGTGGATTTTATAAAGAAATGCGTCTACACTTTTTTTTTTAATAGATGATAACTACCACAAAAAAAAAAATCTTATTATTCTAACAATCCAATAAGTGATTTATTAATTTAATTATTTAACATTTTTTAGCACCTATACTACAAATGTATATATGTTAGAACTTTGTAAAACTATATTCGAATGACTTTAAACTTAATTCTACAATCCAAATCTTTAAGATCGTTAATAGTTCATAAAATCCTATTAAGGAAGTATTACTATTATCATTTATTTTATTGAAATCTAAGAAACTAGTGATATAAAATGGTTTTATGACTTGGCCAAAAGATAAAAATGGTTTTGTAGCATTTTATTGCAAAAATTATTGCAGGTGTGAGATAATATGCTTGCAAAGAAGGTACCTACTACTTGCTTCTATTGGTTGCTATTTTAAGGTTTCAAATATGACTATTTTCCTTACATCTAAAATTAATAAACAAGAAAGAGAAGACGTAGACAGCGGAGCATGCTTTGCAAGAGCCACAAAGCCACCCGCCAGATTCGTTTGCTTTATCGTATAAATAAAAGCTTTGCCCTCTATATACAAACGCATTTTTAAGGCGAGAGAAAAAAAATTAGGTTTAAAATGATGGCAAGAGTGATAGCAATGGGCATGATGTTGATGGTATGCCTGCAAGTTGTTCATTCTACATCAAGGGAGTGTGCAAGTAAGTGTGCAGATGGCTGCATGGATGGCAAAAATCTTTATCAGTGCATTATTCAGTGCCAAAAGAGTTGTCCTAATCAATCCCAAGATGATCTCCATGAATGTAATCTCGGATGTACAACCTCAACATGCGCTGGCCTTCATGGTAATTAAAACATACTATACATACATATAGATCTCTCTTGCTAACTAGTCTATTTGGAAATGTTTATTGTATAAAAAGTGTTTCCACAATATTTTTTGATATCTGCAATAGTTAAAGTTTTAGAATTGTCAAATGTTATTGCAGTGACCTCAAGAGATATGATTATTCGTAGTTCTTTTATAACGACTAGTGGTAAAAAGCAATTGTTGCAACTAATGGTCGGTGATAGTAGTTAACTATTGTAAAAGGCTAAAAATTGTTATATTAGTTATTGGGATGAGCCTATTATTTATTTAGGCTTGACTCCTTGAGCTAGGTGACAGGTTCTAAGGAGTTTAGTCCGTATTGGGATAATTCAAGGAGATTTGGCTTGATTGGCTTAGAACACAGATCATTAGATCAGCCTGTTTGCCTCCAACATTTCTTAGGCAAGCTTATGCACTTATAAGGAAAGCTGTTAGCTTTGTGCCTATTAGCTAGCTCATTCTAGATAACCATAAATCAAGTAAGCTCCATCTCATCTGTTGATCACTTAGATGATCCGACAGATGATACCATGCCTAAAAGCCTATGAATATCCAATATTTCCTCATCATTTGAAAGTCTAGAAGAGAGATCGAAGAAACAATGTTCTACTGTAAAAACTCTACTCTCGAAGATCAAATCACGTTCAGGTAAAGAATTGATCTCATTTGCTCAAGCTACAAGGTGAACGCTTGAGGTCCCCTAAGGCTGCTTTGTCTATCGCTTATGCATTTGAGACACTGAGATTGTATGTTCCTCCTCCCTGCCGTATTCTCACCTAATCATCCCTTCAGGTGACAGTCTCGCGTCGTTTCTTTGAAGCCATGTGTAGCACATTACTCACGCAATACGCACGTAACTACTCCGATCAAACCCCTACATTTACAACTATTAAGAGAAATTTCAATACAAATGAAGAAAATGGTTTTCTTTTTTGAAAATAGAAAATCATTTTTCTCATTTCTATTAGCATTTTCTATAGTTGCTAACTACCTCCACTGGTGGCCGTGTACCCATAGTTGTCGTCCTTTGTCGTTTATTGCTACACATCACTAGTGATCATAACCTCTTGAGATTGCTATATTTATTCATAACTATAGAACTTTGATTGCACAAACATTTAAAAAAAAAAGGAAATTTTTTCCGTCAAATAAACAAAACCCTTTGTTTCAGTTTTTTTATTTTTTTCCCCTTTCCATATTAATAGGATAATGTTTTAGGGTTTATTTTCTTTGTAGTTTTAGGTTTGTGTAGTATAATTTTTCTAAATATGCTTTTGTTTAAATAGAAACAAAAACATGATTTTGCAAACCATAAGGCCAATTAATACATAATTCTACGCCATATTTATAAAATTAATAAAAACTTATATTCGTTCAGTAATTAATAAAAAAATTATCATCTCTTTTAACGTGTTTTTAGCTATTTGTAAAACAATGATGTCATCTGCATATTAATTTATGGAATAATGTTATCGTATAATAAATAATTATAACTTAGTTATTCATAGTTTTAAGCAAATAGATCACTGAGAGCATCTTCTATAAGTGTGCATAATAATATATATCATAGAGTCATTTATTTCATGTCATTATTGCAAAAGGCATAACATAAAATTTCATATATACCCATATATGTCAGTTTATGCCATTAAATGAGAGCACAGGCGGAGAGCCAACAGGATAAATATACAATATGAAAATTTCGAAGAATAAATAGATAAAGTTACCTAAAGCCTATTTTTATATTTGTATAATTAAGATTAAATCATTATTGAAAATAATAGATACTAACATTGAAAACTTTCAGATAAAATTATAATATATATTGATATTACTTTTCTCTAGTTACATTAAAAAGAAAAAAAAAAGGAAACTTTTTCTCATATATAAAACCTAAAATAGCTGTTAAAAGAACATTGCTCAAAATATATAAGTATTTATAATACACAATTATGGGCAGTTATTCATTATGTTTTGAGTTTTATAACGTTTTGTGAGAAGATTTATAAATAAGCAGAAGTTAATGAAAACAAAATTGTAGAAATGAAAATAACTGCAAAAAATAAATTTCTTTTCTTTTGTAAAAGGAAATTAATTTCTTCCTCTTTTCTTCTTGATGTTTTCCCTTTAATTTGCACTAAAATTAAGCATATATATTGGATTCCTTACAAGGTTTTTCTAATTTAATATTGCAGATACGAATGAGTTGAATGGTTGCCTTAGTGCTTGCTCAAAGAAATGCGCAGCATCTCTTCGTCACTGATCCTTAACGTGGTCGAGTTGGAAGGAAAAGAGAAGCATATTAAGGGATTTTGTTATAAATAAAGGGTAGTCATGGGTACAATGACTTTTTATTTTATTTTCTTAAATGATGTATATGTCATTAATTCTAGTTTCCTGTATTTAAAAAAAAAAAAAAAGGGAATATGAGGTCTTGAAATCAAATAAACGTTGCTTTCTTTAATATAATACAGAATTACGAGCATCATGAATTGTATAACCAAATTCTTATTGTGTCTTTATGTTGGTGGGGTACCTTAGTGACCTCCTTATCGCCACATTCTTTTCTCTCCACTAGTCTAGTAGAGAATTTATTTATATTACGAAGCCTAAGGTGAAAAAAGACTCATCGGAAATATAAATTCTAACAAAAATTTTAATATTATACGGAATTACAAGTATTATGATTTATATATAACCAAATTTTTATATATGTCTTTATATTAACGAGACACCATAGTAGCCACGTCTTTTCTCTACATTAGTTCAATTGAGAATTCATTTATATTAGTATAAGCCTAAGCTGAAAAAAGACTCATTATATCTATAAGTATAAATAAAAACTTTACACACACCATGATATTGTAAGTAGTTTTCAAAATAACGTCCTAATCCATGTTGGTTAAAAAAAAAACATAAGAAATTAAAATGGTGGCAGAAAAACGCGTAAATCTCATCGCCGCTGGCCTGAGGACCATGACCACAATTTTCCTTTCTCGGTGTCTTTTTACCTTAATTAGGGCAAAAAAAAAAAAAAAAAACGAAGATGCGTCGCTTCCATTGGAGGAAGGATACCCTTTCATTGTGATCGAAGTGGAATGAATCTTCTTATGTACATTTTAGTACATTAATCTCCGATAGTGGTGATCTTCCAGATCCCTTTGCCCCATAACCAAAAATAGCTATATTTAAAACTGAATGGAAAAAGCTATAATGTTAGTTATATAGATCTTTTCAAATGTTCAACATCAATCATGAAGTTACTGGAAATTAAACTCTGCATTTGGTATACCGCACCCCCACATGCCATGTCTAGATATAAAAATGGAATTCAAATTGCTAACTCCTTTTAAAGGAAGTTAATTACATGAGTACCACATAATAATAATAATAATAATAATAATAATAATAATAATAATAATAATAATAATAATAATAATAATAATAATAATAATAATAATAATAATACAGCACGATAATTTAAAAATTGTTTGAATTTTTAGGTGCTTAATTACGTGGGGCAAAGAATACATAAACTTTTCGTGTATGGATTACTAATACAAGGAGAATGAAATAATAACTCAATAGGTAATGCATGTATATATACACATAATGCAAGTTATCAATAGCTTTTTAACATGCCATGATATGAGTGGTAGTTTTCTTAAAAGCTACCCACTATTAGTGTCATAAGCTTAAACATAATTAATAGTTATACACCGCGTGTAAGTATTATCTAATAAATCCTTTTTAGAGGGACTCACGTATACATCAATTAAAAATAACAAATTGGCCACAAATTTGCTGAAAGGTAGTAATATGTAGATGAGGATAAGGTCACATAAGGATAAATTACAGGTCAGTTTGCAATTGTCGCTTTCCTCATTTACCATCCAAATGAGTTTTTTCTTTTTCCTACTAGTTTTACCATCTCTCTTAGCACAGTTAATACAGACATTGTAATGTGCTTGGGAGTAGTATTCGATCCCAAACATTGTTTAATAAACTTGTGAGAACGAAATTAATTTAGGATTTGGAAATTCAGAGGGATATGAATATCTTTCACAAGTACGACGCAACGGAAAAAGTGAACAAAAAGCAATCCTTGAATGATATTGCATACCAATAAAGAAACACTCGGTGCTATCCATAATGAAAAGTCAATGAGAACAGAGTTTATATAATCAAGGGTTGATAAAAACGATGTTTAGGGTCAAGACTTTGCTAAATAGTAATGTGGCAATTAATGTTACCATGTTGTATCTTGTTTATGTATTTAAGTGCATTTGTATCTCAAAAACCTCAACATATATGACACAGCTCTTTCATTAATCATTTATAAAAACATGACCCGTAATCCGATCTATTTAATAAGCATGTCTGTTTTCCAAGTTGAACCAGTTTATAGACTAAATAAGTTATAAATGAATATATTAAATACTTAGAAAAATGGTGATGATAATATCAGAACTCTACAAAGGCGATAACATAGAAAAATTACACTTCATACAAAAGTACTATAAAAAAATAGTTTCAATGAAGTAAAGTCACAATAAATATAAGAAATCCGAAATTTTAAGTAACCTAACATCACTAAATTAAGTAGAAGTGAAATAGTGGCTTAAGTGGATGATACTATCAGTATTGATTTTCAAATTTATGACGTTTTCTATCGATCTTCAAGTGAGATGGTTTGACAGTAAAAAAATCTATGCATGTGTTCATAGCTTTTTACTCATTTAAATTATAAATGCAATAAGAAGAATATATAATTAAAAGTAGTGAATCACATACCTTTAATTGACATCTCTAACTAAGAAAGAAGAGGTATGTGCTACAAAATGCAAATATAGAACGATATATCGCATGTCTCATGTCCAGGTATAAGAGTTTGACCAAGCTTGGCTACAAATTTAAACTGTTTTAGATGTGATAAGAATTAGTCCACGAAGATCTCTAAGCTAAGGCCGAGCTTATACCAAAAGACCGAGGGAAAGAAAATGAGCCACTAGACATCAAGTTTGTCGTCTGTCGAGAAGTCGAGAAACCACATGGTCGAGCACTCGACACCAAAGAACAGCTCAGCATAGTTTAGGAAAGTTCGCGCCAAGCAATCTACGAGTACAGCAACTATGGGCCGACCTCACGAGGGACTTAGCCAAGCACAATAAGACTCCTAAGCATCCCACCCCAACTCGGACACCCGACTACTAACCTGTCCCTACTCGAGCCCACAGACAACTCGGATGACTACATGCTGACCACTCCGTTAAGTGCACAAGTTTGTATACTTTGTAAACATTTTCCTTATTTTGATTATGGGCATTCTTTATGGTTTAAGGCCCCATATATTATTTATAGTTTTGCCACTAGAGTTTTAAGACTTGCTATAAATAGCAACGTTTGTAATTAGCAGACAGTGAAGAATATACAGATAGAGGATTACACTTAAAGGTTCCTTTTGGAAGCAAGGACAATCTTGAGCCCTTTTGAGCTAGCGTTTCAGATTATTGAGTGTCGAATAACTCTTTAATATTTTTTTTTGCGTTCTTATCAATCTTATCCTTTAAGATTGTGGTGAAACCTTCATTTGAGCAAGTTAGCGAGTCACATCTAACCTCTCATTTGAAATCTCGAGCAACATTTAGTGGTTGTAAGTCATATCGAAACGTATTTCAAGCTTAAACCCCTAATTATGATTGTGTCTTGGTGCATGATATCCATACACATTCACTGTCAAACCCCTTCCCCTTCTCATTCCCTTTTCTGCATCCTTCCTCAAACCCCGAATACCCATTCTTAGTTCGAGACCTACTACATGGATTCGCATCAGACACGCGTGCTTGTGTTCTTCAAAGTTGATTCGTGGTTTGAACATTTATGATAATCATCATTCCGTAGTTACAGAAATCAAGAAGTAGTAATTTCTGGGTCATTGTTACTTGTATTTTGTTGCAGCAGAATTTGTAGAATTATCTTAGTGGTGGGTCCAAGTCAAGTACAATTAAGTGTGATACGTGTTTATCAAATTTTCTCTTAGGGATTTATTGTACAAACCATAATGTCTAAAGATAGTATCAATAACAGTGGTGACAGCCCTCACAGAAGTTTGAGGCGACGTGTTAATCACTTGGAATATCAGATTCAGAATCTCATTGATTCTATCCAGGAGCTTACTGGTTCGGTCAGAGCTCACAGATGTAATGGCCGAGAAGAAAGAAGGGAGTATACACTCACAAGTGGAAGTGGTTCCAATAAGCTTGATAATGATGAACGACAGCCAAGAAGAGCTACCGAGCTGAAGAGAAGAGAAAACCGACCTGAGCTGAAGTGAGGCAATGATAGGAGTATTGACTACAAGGTGAACTAAGGAGCCCGGAGAAGAGAATCGAAGCCGAGATGAGACATTTCCGAATAGAGCTCTAACAGAAGTTGCCAATCCGAAGTGAACCAACCAACTCGGAATGTAAGGGATGAACCCCAAGCACTTGGCTAAGGACTTGACAATGTCAAGCTGAAACTGTCGATCTTCAGTGGGAGTAACCGACCTGAAGAATTCCTTGACTGGGTTCCTCGAGTCGAGAAGTTGTTCGAGTGCTACGAGTGTGATGAAAGAACAAAGGTTAAGCGGGATTCATTATCCCTTGTTGAATATGCAAGCCTTTGGTGGAATAAGTTGGTTGCCAAGCGAGATGTTAAAGGAGAAGAGTCGATTAGAACTTGGACGCTTATGAAGCGATTGATGAATCAATGCTTTGTGCCGACCTACTTCATGCAAGAGATGATCCATGTGTTCTAACACCTAAGACAAGGTCGAAACACCATTGAAGAGTACTTGCAAGAATTTGAGACCTTAATGACCGGATGGGAAATTACTAAGCCCCAACACTGTACTATTACTAGGTTCCTTAGTGGACTTCGAGATGACATTGCCGATGTGGTCAAATTACAGCCATTCAACTCACTCGATGAGTTGATCAATCTAGCATTCAAAGTAGAGAGACTGAGGAGAAGACAGCATCTGAGGCTGACCATCCAACCTCAATAAGGCAGCCTTGAGCCTGAGAGGCATGAAGGGAAGGAAGAGCCCGAGAAAAGGATGGAGAGGGGAGAGTTAAGTGGACCCGATGCTAAGAAAGTATAGAAGGAGAGAGTACCCCACACTAAAACTCGGGAAGTTAAGTGCTTCAAACGTTCGAGCTTCGGACATATTGCCTTTTAGTGCCCAAACAAGAGGGTCATGATTTTGAAAGGTAAAGGACCCGACGCTCAAGTAGAGAGCCATAGTGATAAGAGCCCACAGAGTGAAGAAACAATTAACGTCTATCCTAAGATGGGAGAACCCGTAGTCCTGATAAGTAGATGAGCCGACATCAAGGAAGACCCAAGTCAAAGGGATAACTTATTTCAAATCCGATGTTTAGTAAATGGGAAGACCTGTTCCCTATTGGTTGATGGAGGTAATTGCACCAACATCGTTTCTACCAAGCTTGTGGAGAAGATGAGATTACTGACCTACCTGTATCCTCGACCTTATGGATTGAAGTGGTTTAATAATAAGGGTATGGTCCATGTACACAAGAGAGCTCAGATAGTGTTCAAGGTTGGACAATATGAGAACGAGGTTGGCTTCCACGTAGTGCCTATAAATGCATCAAATTTGCTTCTTGGCCAACCTTGGGAGTATGACCGGAGAGTGATCCACGACGGCTTCCTCAACACCTACACGATTCGAAAGGATGGGAAGAGCTATTGCTTGACCCCTATGAGTGTAGAGGAGATCCAAATAGCCCAACGCTTATGGTAATGAGAAAGGGGAAGAGGAGCCTGTTTGGTATCAATGCCTGTGCTCACAACCTAAAGTCGAGTGCGACTTCCTTTCAACCACATGGTGATGATAGGAATCAGTCCACGACGATCTCTAAGCCGTTGCTGACCTACTGGAAGTTGAAGCCGACCTCTTGTAACTCGAAGCCAAATTGTTCAAAGCCGAGGTTGAATAGCTTTTGCCGAGGCCGAGCTTATACCAGAAGACCAAGGGGAAGATAAAGAGCCACTGGGCATCAAGTTTTTCGTCTACCAAGAAGCCAAGAAACTACATGGCCGAGCATTTGAAGCCGAAGAACAACTCGGTACAGTACAGGAAAGTTCACGCCAAGCAATCCACGAGTATAGCAACTGTGGGCCGACCTCATTGGGAGCTCAACCAAGCACAATAAGATTCCCAAGCATCCTACCCCAGCTCAGACACCCGACTACCAACCGGCCCCTGCTCGAGCCTACAAACAACTCGGATGACTACATGCTAACCACTCCGTTAAGTGTACAGTTTTGTATACTTTGTAAGCATTTTCCTTATTTTGATTGTGGGCCATTCTTTAGGGTTTAAGACCTTATATATTATTTATAGTTTTGCCACTAGCGCTTTAGGACTTGCTATAAATTGAAACATTTGTAATTAGAAGATAATGAAGAATATATAGATAAAGAATTTACACTTGAATGTTCCTTCTGGAAGCAAGGACATTCCAGAAGGAACATTCTTGAGCCCTTTTAAGCTGGCGTTTCGAATTATTGAGTGTCGAATAACTCTTTAATCTTTCTTGTATTCTTATTAATCTTGTCGTTTAAGATTATGGTAAACCCTTCATTTGAACGGGTTACTGAGTCATATCTAACCTCTCATTTGAAACCTCAAGCAACATTTAGTATTCGTAAGTCATATCGAACCCTATTTCGAGCTCAAATCCTTAATTGTGATTGTGTCTTGATGCGTGATATCCATACACATTCACTGTCAAACCCTTCCCCCCCCCCCCCTCCCCCCCCTCTCCTCCTAACTCCCTTTTCTGCATCCTTCCTCAAACCCCGAATACCCATTCTTTGTTCGAGACCCACTACATAGATTCGCATCAAGAGGGGTCTAACTTTTTTATATCTCGTGTCCATTGTTTCCGTATATAAACCTATTTAAATCATGTTGTATTGTATTAAGGTCTTACGGATCAGGTCCCATTTTACCAACCCTACTGGATAGTATCTAAAATTGTACTAATTCTAAATGATACATCAAGGGACCTATTATTAGGACAATCTTAAGTTATTAAGGGTATAAATATAATAGGACATAATAACTAATCAAAATAATAATGAACCAATAACCAAATGATATGCTTAAGTTTGCTCAAATAAAAGAAAGGGCCATTACAAGGAACCAAAGCAACGGCTGTAGGGGGTCTTCATTCAAATGCCATAAATAAGCATTAAAATGAAGTCAAATAGTAGTCTAGCTCACAAGAATAGAGGGTCATTTTGTTCAAGTACGGTAATGCTTTAAGCTAACTGTAGCCAATAACCATATCAATAAGCACTAAAAGAGATGTTTCAACCACTTGGTCGAAAAGTTTCTAACTAGTGTTAACATAACATTTATTACCTTAACCGTATAAATTAATACAACTCCTCTCCGACAATCTATGTACAATAATAATCACATGGGATATCACAATCTCTTCCCTTTAACCATGTAAAATCCTCGTCATGAGACATTACAATTAGGTCTAATTCTTTCCACTTTTAGATGTATAATGTGGTTCGATCTTGCCACCATCAACCTATAGGTCATCTTGGAAGCAAATCAAGAGTCATAACCCCAGTGATAATCTTGCCTTCTATGAATCTCTTCCATAAACCGAGTTAAAATCGTCCCCTAAATTGTCCACTTACTGATAGGAGGTCAGCTTGGATACCATCTATAACGCCCTAGGTTAAAAGTAGCCAATAACAATGCCAACTGATAATGTTTCAATTGCTTGAACCAAAAGTTTCTAATTAGTGTTAACCTGACATTCACTACCTTAGTGTCATAAACTAATACAGTTTACGTAGGACTATAATCATATTGGATACCAAAGATTCCTTGAAGATCCATTTGGAAAAAGTGGTCTTAAAGCAAACTTACACCCTTCTGTCGAACAAAGTGCGTCTATCGCATTCTTCTCAATTGAAACTTCATCTTGATTCCTTGATACGATGCTTGCACTTTCCAAAAACCATAACATGTGTTAAACATTACATCAGGTCAATCTTCTTCTAATTACTATATTACTAAACTTTAGACCAAATTTATGAAGCCCCTAGTCTAACTCTAGTAACTAGTCATATTAAAGTTGTATTTTTATTACTACCTTAGAGCTCTTAAAGCTTTTCTGCTTTTGGCCGATTATTATTAGCAACATAAGGATGCAAATCTAACATGTCAAATGTAACTTACACACCAAAGCCTAAATCGATCTTGTTTACAATCACTGATCAACTCTATGATTTCAGCAGGTTACGATAGGAATCAACCATTTGAACCTATAGTTGTCAAAACCGCGATTTTATCCATACGATTCTACGAGTTTATGATTTTAAGTAGCTCTTTCGAGTTAACTTGGGTGTTAGGATCTTTTTTCATATAGAAGCTTACATTTTTAACCGAGTTTACATATAAATTCGATAGAAACTTATGTTTTTTACTGAGTTTACCGATTTTACACATCTGAGTTGAATGGACTAAAAAATTAAAGAAAAAAAAAATACAACTAGCTTTTTATAAGTCATCAACTATGTAGACATTACAATATTTGTTCTATCCTATTCCAATTTTTTACCTCTTTCTCTCTCTCCCAATCTCTTATTTTACATTTATTGCTTTTGTCCAAGTTTTAACTCTAATAACAAAGTTTGCAAAAAAAACTATATACTTTATTTTATACCGTCAATAACTTAAAATGAGTTGAAATATTTGGTTTTCTTTAATTTACAAAGTTTCGGCTCTATTTTTCTTTCTTTTATACATGTTAGATTATATATTAAGAATTTGTATGAAAAAAAAAACTTAATTTCTTTATTTTTTCTAATTTTCATCATGTATTTCAAGTTTTGAATAACTATTATAAATATATCTATACTTTTTTAAAGCTATTTTATATGAGTTTAGAAACTTGCGTTTCAACATTTTGATTTTACAGACCCTATAATGTTATGGTGTTTATAGTTTAATTCAGTTCGAATTAAGAGTCGAATCGAACTGAGCCAATTAGCATTTGAATTTGTTCAATTAAAAAACTTAATAACCGAAGCCTTTTAACAATTCAAGGTCTTGAACCAAAGCCATTCAATTGCGGTTCGGTTTGATTTGGTTCAAACCACTTTTTAAAAGCATAAGTTTATTTTTTATATTACTAATAACAATTGAAGTTTTTAACCAAATATTGATGTCCAAATTGTGAAACATTGCATAAGAATTAAGGCTACATGACATAATATCACATTGACAACCCATATTAGGTGTTATTAAAGGCATGTGATTTTGCAAGAGCCGAGAGATGCATGTGAATGAGTAAAAGTGAGTTACTCCAAGGCCTTATCCTCTATTAGTGCTCCACGTCACCAGGATGTGGTCTAAATTCTAAAAGTGGATGGAGGTGGTTATCCACTTAGCAATTATCTTTAACTATTCTCACTCCATGTGGTTTAAACTACATGAGCAACGAATGGGGGCTCAAGTCCTTAGCGGTTTAGAAGTCTTCTTCTGATCAGGTCGGAATCCATGTTGATTGTTCGAGTGAGGTCAATTAAACTCTCCATAATATGGGATAGGTTCTTTGGAAGACATTCGAACTATGGAGAACTCAACTTAGGAGAAGTCTTCTTTTGATCAGGTGGGAATCCATGTTGATTGTTCGAGTGAGGTCAATTAAACTCTCCATAATATGGGATAGGTTTTATGGAAGACATTCGAGCTGTGGAGAACTCAACTTAGGAAAGCAAGTCAGATTAGGCTTTAAGAGCTTGGACCATGTCTTGATGGGGTTGAACTGGGCCTCAAGGCTCGTATCTTAACCTATCAATATAATCTTTCTTTATGCCCTTCAGTTATTCTACACATGATTAAATTTAGTTATTTCTTTAAAAAAAATTTAGAACATTAAAATAATATGTGTTTCAAATAAGTTGTAATCATTATATATATTGTTTAATACAAAATAATTTTCTTAACCTCCATTATTAGGGGTTTGTTTTACACAGAACTCATGCATTGCATGCGTACGAAACTAGCAATATATGATTTTAGAAACTTTTTATCATTATACTTGCTTGATATTACATTTTCATATCCTTACATTTTACAAAAAGCTACCAAGTTACTATTGGCTTTCAATACAATAAAGTAACTACCTATACATAGGTTGGAAGCATAGTAAATCTATAGCAACATTACTCATCTCTTAATCATTAATCATTTTTTTATTCTTTTTCAAAATAATTTTATTATTTTGTTTCTTTTATAAACAAGACTGTTTTATGTTTTTATTAGTGATACTTTTTCATTTCTCATCGTTTTTTATATATAACAGTACTTATATAAAAGTTTCAATCTTTACATAAGTAAAATGATGCAAATCTTGATACATGATATTGTCTTATATTATAACATTTCATATAACCATCAATAACTACATAAATTACAATATATAAAATATAATTTTTCAATATGAATTTATTAAATTAAAATAATCTTTTATGTAAATTATTATTTCCATAAATTAAAAACTTGCACATTAGACTGGGCTTTAACTAGTCTAGTTAATGAACAATATAATATCTTTCACATCTCATGATTTCTGCGGTCTATAATGCAATTTCCTAGCTAATTGCTTGACCAAAGGAAATCCTACATGTTGCATTTTATATGGCAATTATTGTTTCCTATGAGAAACTAAGAATATAGCCATATAGATCCATAACAAACATTTACGATTTCATTGCTTAGGAAAAAACAATAAATAATTCTTAGATATATATTTATAAACTTGGCATATAGTTTAAATATATTAAAAAACTTTGATAACTTAACACACAATTTACATTTAGTTAACAATTATGTTTTAATAAGTTTCCATATAACTCTGTGATTCATTCATTATAACAAATGCCTCACAAATGCTTTCTTTCTTCTTTTTTTTTTTTTATATTAGAGAACGCATTAAATAATAAAATTAATAGATAATTTTTAATATTTACCTTCTTAATTTTCTAAATGCAATTTCTTCAACTAGATAATTGTTTTTCAATTAAGATTTTACATATTTAATGTTTTAAAATTTGTACATACATTACAGATACATCTGCTACTAGTATATTATCAAGGCAATACCTATTATTTAACTCAACACCCATCTTTACAATTATTTTTTCCTAATGTATTACTGAAGAAAATATCTCGTGCTAGTAGTTATAAGGAAACTAAATAAAAAAAATTATCTTCTTTTTATACATCTAATTTATTTTGTAAAATATGTACTCAATATTCAAGTCGTGATATAAATCTTTTTTAGCCTAATGAAATCAATGTTAATATCTATAATATTAAAGGAGACAATGGAGTCTTCAAAAAAATATTATAATAATATCATAAGTAAATAAATAAAAAGAATATAACAGAAGGGCATATGTGAGAAGTTATTTGAGGAGTGAAATTAGATAGGGTGGATTTTATAAAGAAATGCGTCTACACTTTTTTTTTTAATAGATGATAACTACCACAAAAAAAAAAATCTTATTATTCTAACAATCCAATAAGTGATTTATTAATTTAATTATTTAACATTTTTTAGCACCTATACTACAAATGTATATATGTTAGAACTTTGTAAAACTATATTCGAATGACTTTAAACTTAATTCTACAATCCAAATCTTTAAGATCGTTAATAGTTCATAAAATCCTATTAAGGAAGTATTACTATTATCATTTATTTTATTGAAATCTAAGAAACTAGTGATATAAAATGGTTTTATGACTTGGCCAAAAGATAAAAATGGTTTTGTAGCATATTTTATTGCAAAAATTATTGCAGGTGTGAGATAATATGCTTGCAAAGAAGGTACCTACTACTTGCTTCTATTGGTTGCTATTTTAAGGTTTCAAATATGACTATTTTCCTTACATCTAAAATTAATAAACAAGAAAGAGAAGACGTAGACAGCGGAGCATGCTTTGCAAGAGCCACAAAGCCACCCGCCAGATTCGTTTGCTTTATCGTATAAATAAAAGCTTTGCCCTCTATATACAAACGCATTTTTAAGGCGAGAGAAAAAAAATTAGGTTTAAAATGATGGCAAGAGTGATAGCAATGGGCATGATGTTGATGGTATGCCTGCAAGTTGTTCATTCTACATCAAGGGAGTGTGCAAGTAAGTGTGCAGATGGCTGCATGGATGGCAAAAATCTTTATCAGTGCATTATTCAGTGCCAAAAGAGTTGTCCTAATCAATCCCAAGATGATCTCCATGAATGTAATCTCGGATGTACAACCTCAACATGCGCTGGCCTTCATGGTAATTAAAACATACTATACATACATATAGATCTCTCTTGCTAACTAGTCTATTTGGAAATGTTTATTGTATAAAAAGTGTTTCCACAATATTTTTTGATATCTGCAATAGTTAAAGTTTTAGAATTGTCAAATGTTATTGCAGTGACCTCAAGAGATATGATTATTCGTAGTTCTTTTATAACGACTAGTGGTAAAAAGCAATTGTTGCAACTAATGGTCGGTGATAGTAGTTAACTATTGTAAAAGGCTAAAAATTGTTATATTAGTTATTGGGATGAGCCTATTATTTATTTAGGCTTGACTCCTTGAGCTAGGTGACAGGTTCTAAGGAGTTTAGTCCGTATTGGGATAATTCAAGGAGATTTGGCTTGATTGGCTTAGAACACAGATCATTAGATCAGCCTGTTTGCCTCCAACATTTCTTAGGCAAGCTTATGCACTTATAAGGAAAGCTGTTAGCTTTGTGCCTATTAGCTAGCTCATTCTAGATAACCATAAATCAAGTAAGCTCCATCTCATCTGTTGATCACTTAGATGATCCGACAGATGATACCATGCCTAAAAGCCTATGAATATCCAATATTTCCTCATCATTTGAAAGTCTAGAAGAGAGATCGAAGAAACAATGTTCTACTGTAAAAACTCTACTCTCGAAGATCAAATCACGTTCAGGTAAAGAATTGATCTCATTTGCTCAAGCTACAAGGTGAACGCTTGAGGTCCCCTAAGGCTGCTTTGTCTATCGCTTATGCATTTGAGACACTGAGATTGTATGTTCCTCCTCCCTGCCGTATTCTCACCTAATCATCCCTTCAGGTGACAGTCTCGCGTCGTTTCTTTGAAGCCATGTGTAGCACATTACTCACGCAATACGCACGTAACTACTCCGATCAAACCCCTACATTTACAACTATTAAGAGAAATTTCAATACAAATGAAGAAAATGGTTTTCTTTTTTGAAAATAGAAAATCATTTTTCTCATTTCTATTAGCATTTTCTATAGTTGCTAACTACCTCCACTGGTGGCCGTGTACCCATAGTTGTCGTCCTTTGTCGTTTATTGCTACACATCACTAGTGATCATAACCTCTTGAGATTGCTATATTTATTCATAACTATAGAACTTTGATTGCACAAACATTTAAAAAAAAAAGGAAATTTTTTCCGTCAAATAAACAAAACCCTTTGTTTCAGTTTTTTTATTTTTTTCCCTTTCTATATTAATAGGATAATGTTTTAGGGTTTATTTTCTTTGTAGTTTTAGGTTTGTGTAGTATAATTTTTCTAAATATGCTTTTGTTTAAATAGAAACAAAAACATGATTTTGCAAACCATAAGGCCAATTAATACATAATTCTACGCCATATTTATAAAATTAATAAAAACTTATATTCGTTCAGTAATTAATAAAAAAATTATCATCTCTTTTAACGTGTTTTTAGCTATTTGTAAAACAATGATGTCATCTGCATATTAATTTATGGAATAATGTTATCGTATAATAAATAATTATAACTTAGTTATTCATAGTTTTAAGCAAATAGATCACTGAGAGCATCTTCTATAAGTGTGCATAATAATATATATCATAGAGTCATTTATTTCATGTCATTATTGCAAAAGGCATAACATAAAATTTCATATATACCCATATATGTCAGTTTATGCCATTAAATGAGAGCACAGGCGGAGAGCCAACAGGATAAATATACAATATGAAAATTTCGAAGAATAAATAGATAAAGTTACCTAAAGCCTATTTTTATATTTGTATAATTAAGATTAAATCATTATTGAAAATAATAGATACTAACATTGAAAACTTTCAGATAAAATTATAATATATATTGATATTACTTTTCTTTAGTTACATTAAAAAGAAAAAAAAAAGGAAACTTTTTCTCATATATAAAACCTAAAATAGCTGTTAAAAGAACATTGCTCAAAATATATAAGTATTTATAATACACAATTATGGGCAGTTATTCATTATGTTTTGAGTTTTATAACGTTTTGTGAGAAGATTTATAAATAAGCAGAAGTTAATGAAAACAAAATTGTAGAAATGAAAATAACTGCAAAAAATAAATTTCTTTTCTTTTGTAAAAGGAAATTAATTTCTTCCTCTTTTCTTCTTGATGTTTTCCCTTTAATTTGCACTAAAATTAAGCATATATATTGGATTCCTTACAAGGTTTTTCTAATTTAATATTGCAGATACGAATGAGTTGAATGGTTGCCTTAGTGCTTGCTCAAAGAAATGCGCAGCATCTCTTCGTCACTGATCCTTAACGTGGTCGAGTTGGAAGGAAAAGAGAAGCATATTAAGGGATTTTGTTATAAATAAAGGGTAGTCATGGGTACAATGACTTTTTATTTTATTTTCTTAAATGATGTATATGTCATTAATTCTAGTTTCCTGTATTTAAAAAAAAAAAAAAGGGAATATGAGGTCTTGAAATCAAATAAACGTTGCTTTCTTTAATATAATACAGAATTACGAGCATCATGAATTGTATAACCAAATTCTTATTGTGTCTTTATGTTGGTGGGGTACCTTAGTGACCTCCTTATCGCCACATTCTTTTCTCTCCACTAGTCTAGTAGAGAATTTATTTATATTACGAAGCCTAAGGTGAAAAAAGACTCATCGGAAATATAAATTCTAACAAAAATTTTAATATTATACGGAATTACAAGTATTATGATTTATATATAACCAAATTTTTATATATGTCTTTATATTAACGAGACACCATAGTAGCCACGTCTTTTCTCTACATTAGTTCAATTGAGAATTCATTTATATTAGTATAAGCCTAAGCTGAAAAAAGACTCATTATATCTATAAGTATAAATAAAAACTTTACACACACCATGATATTGTAAGTAGTTTTCAAAATAACGTCCTAATCCATGTTGGTTAAAAAAAAAACATAAGAAATTAAAATGGTGGCAGAAAAACGCGTAAATCTCATCGCCGCTGGCCTGAGGACCATGACCACAATTTTCCTTTCTCGGTGTCTTTTTACCTTAATTAGGGCAAAAAAAAAAAAAAAAAACGAAGATGCGTCGCTTCCATTGGAGGAAGGATACCCTTTCATTGTGATCGAAGTGGAATGAATCTTCTTATGTACATTTTAGTACATTAATCTCCGATAGTGGTGATCTTCCAGATCCCTTTGCCCCATAACCAAAAATAGCTATATTTAAAACTGAATGGAAAAAGCTATAATGTTAGTTATATAGATCTTTTCAAATGTTCAACATCAATCATGAAGTTACTGGAAATTAAACTCTGCATTTGGTATACCGCACCCCCACATGCCATGTCTAGATATAAAAATGGAATTCAAATTGCTAACTCCTTTTAAAGGAAGTTAATTACATGAGTACCACATAATAATAATAATAATATAATAATAATAATAATAATAATAATAATAATAATAATAATAATAATAATAATAATAATAATAATAATAATACAGCACGATAATTTAAAAATTGTTTGAATTTTTAGGTGCTTAATTACGTGGGGCAAAGAATACATAAACTTTTCGTGTATGGATTACTAATACAAGGAGAATGAAATAATAACTCAATAGGTAATGCATGTATATATACACATAATGCAAGTTATCAATAGCTTTTTAACATGCAATGATAAGGGTAGTAGGTTTTTTTAAAAGCTACCCACTATTACTATTATATACTTAAACATAATTAATAGATATACACCACATGAAAATATTATCTAATAAGTCCTTTTTAGAGGGAATCACATGTATATAAATTAAAAATAACAAATTTGCCGAAAGGTGGTAATATATAGATGAGGATAAGGTCGCATAAGGATAAATTAGAGGTCAATTTGCAATTGTCGCTTTCCTCATTTACCATCCAAATGAGTTTTTTCTTTTTCCTACTAGTTTTACCATCTCTCTTAGCACAGTTAATACAAACATCGTAATGTACTTAGGAGTAGTATTCAATCCCAAACACTGTTTTTTAAACTTACAAGAACGAAATTAATTTACATTTGGAAATTCAGAGGGATATGAATATCTTTCACAAGTACAACACAACGGAAAAAGTGAACAAAAAGCAATCCTCGACATGATATTGCATACCAATAAAGAAACACTTGGTGCTATCCATAATGAAAAGCTAATGAGAGCAAAGTTCCATAATCAAGGGTTATCTTTATTGCAAGTTTGAAGTGCTAAACAAGGCTAAAGAATTTTAGGGCAAAATTCTTTGTCTAAGTAAAAGGAAGCATCTAAGTAATGGTAGGTATTATCTTTGTAAGTAGTAAATTCATTTGTTAAGTTATGAGAACATATTGTAAGTATGAAGAATTTCAAGTGAGATTGGAAGTCGAGACGCGTAAGGTATTGGATTAAAAATATGTTCTTCTTGCCAAGGTTTTCATAACCTAATAGTATGAACTCTAATATGCCAACAAGATGGACTAGCTTCAAATTTTTCCTCCATCATGTAATATATGATGTTTATAGTTTAATTCAATTCGAATTAAAAGTCGAACCGAACCAAATAACATTTGAAATGGTTCAATTAAAAAACTTAATAATTGAAACCTTTTAACAATTTAGAGTCTTCAACCAAATCGCTTCAATCGCAGTTCGATTTGATTCGATTTAAACCACCTTTTAAAGGCATAAATTTAATTTTTATAATACTAATAACAATTGAAGTTTTCAACAAAACATTGATGTCCAAATTGTGAAACATTGCATAAGAACTAAAACTACATGACATGATATCACATTGACAACCCATATTAGGTGATACTAATGGCATGTGATTCTGCAAGAGTCGAGAGATGCAAGTAAAGAAAAATGAGTAAATTGTTGGGAGTAAGGATGAAATGCAAAAAAAAAAAAAAAAGTAAATAAGGTTTGGTTGAAATATTGACTAGGTTTACAACTAAATAATATCACTTATTTTTTATTTTTTTAATAACAAACAGTTTGGTTTGATTAGCAAAAATGGGCATGCTTGCCTAGTGTTGTAACCCTATTGAGAAATGCATCAAAAACATATTACCAGAATTTACTTAGATGACAATGGGCCTGATTGCCCACTTAAATCTTGGCCGACGCAGGCACAGTCCTTATACCGTTGGTGGGCCGGTCGCATGAACGCAGGAATAGCAATTTTCACATAGACAAACATTTTCATTTTTGAGGAGATGAGGTGAGGACATCATAAAAATAAAAAATTATCCTAGTAAGCAGATCAACCTCATGTCCATGAATTCCAGGCATAAAGAAGTCTCAGTGGTGATAAATATGGACAACAATTCCTATCTGTAAGTTGGTCAAAGAAGCTCATACGAATGTGGGACTAAAACACAGGAAAGAGTTAATATGCATTTCGCGTTCTTACTTCGAACAATTGAGTAACAGGACATTTAGGAGTCCCCGCACGGCACATAGTTTAGAAGCGTTGAAACTTAGAAACCTAGATTAACAGAATCTTCAGCTCAGCAAATTAATAAAAATTTGAGATTCCACAGCAAATTTGCGTGTAGTACAAGGATCAATAGCGGCACAAAAGAAAACAAGGGAAAGGCCATGAAAACACACTTTACTAAAATTGGCATGCGAGAGAAATTTAGCATTTGAAAGAAAAAGACAGTGTTTCAACAGTTTTTCTTCTAGATTCTACCCAAAACAACCGATCTTGATTTTCTGTTGTGTCAGATATGTATAAATGTATAGTTATTTACCTATTCACTTAATGGTCGGTTTTAATCGGTACCAAAACGATAGAAAACGATAAGCCAAGCCTTGTAGGCAAAAAGCCAGAAACATTGCACCCGCAAGACCTATATACAAAAGCAACTAGGATGTTATAGTCTAGATTTTCGCTGGAGTAATTTTCCATCGTTCCCCACACGATAAAGACAGACTAAGACATTAAAATGGTTGTAATTTCAATATTTCGAACTCTAAAACCTTGAATTGCATTCAGAAAATCTAAATTGCAACCTAAGAGAAATTTCCCGCACTTAGAACAATGGGAGCATCGAAAAGTTGTAATGCAGCTCCCAATACTAACAAGTCAGCAAGATCATGCTCCAAAATATCATTTAGCAGCATATATCACTATGAATTTGCAGATCAAGCAAGAGGGCTTTCTTAACACATCCCCATTACCCATGAATCCAAAATTACCTTCATCCAGAAAAACCCAATTAACAGGAACACATAATCTTCTTACTATTACCTTCTCGAAAAAACCAAAAAAAGCCCTATTATTCTGGCACGGTTTTGTCATCAAGATCAACATTTAATCAACATCTTTATTCCTCTTGACAAGAGCAAAATACCCCAAAACAGCACAAAGAGCAGCCACCAAGTTCCCTTCTTTCAACAGTATCTTACACACAAACCCTACAATCTCCTTAGTAATCTTCCTTCCTTCCATAACCAAAGTCCTTCTAGGTTTCCCAAAGAAAGCCAACAAGACCACAATAGTAATCCAAGTAACCAAAGTAGCTGGCACAACAACTGCAAGAGCTGCAACCATTGAGAGCAACCCAAAAACAGCTCCAAGCATAATTGACGCGTAAATTGCAGGCCAACCATAATATGACGAAGATGAAGGACTAGAGGGTTGGACTTGTAAGTTGTACCATGAAAGTATGGATTTAAGGAAATTCCAAGAGGAAGATAATAGGAGAGCATATACTAAGATAAATATACATACCCATGTCCTCCTTTTGCTCAAAATTCTTAGCATTAGTACGTATGCTGTTGATGGTGGTGGTGATAATGATGATGGCGAGGTTGGTGATGGGGGTGATGCTGGTTCTTGGTCTTCTAATACCATGTTGTCTTCCATGTCAAATAAAGACTTGATTTTCTCTATGCAGGAAAGATCAAAGCTTTAAGGGCTGTCTGATTTGGATTTTCTGTTTTGGGTTTGATTTTTGGAGTTGGAATTCTGATGTTTCCTTTAAGTTCCTTTACCTTTACTCCTTAACCCTTGAGTGTACATGGTTTTTTTTTTCTCTTTCGAAAAGGAGAAGATGCAGAAAAATGTACTGTACGAGCGAGTGGGTGTTGGATGAGTGTGGCGCGTGAAGAGAGTGTGTGATGTTGTAGGACTATATTGGTCGTTCGATTGCTTATTATTAATGCGCGTGTTGGGCACGAGGCGTTCAATTAATATTGTGGATTTGGAATGTTCTTTAGATTTATATATGATTTTTAAATTGATAGCGCTAGGCTACGGGAGCAGCCCATTGTGGTGAATAAACTCGCCATTCAATGAATAAATTTCCTTTAAATATGAGTTATTTATTAAATATTTTTTTCTAATTAAAATTGTATTGGTATTTAAACTTTACTTGATCACATTGAGTTTGTCGAATTAACTATGAAGCTAGATTTTGTCTGAATGTGCTATTTGAGTAGCTAAAACTCAAATCAACATCAAAACAAACTTAAAAAGCTTATAAATAAAATTGGTATATCCTATGGATGAGTTGTAAGGAAATTTCCATACATGTTAATATTATATAAACATTGTTGTTCTTGCGGCAACACCTTCAAGCTTTATTGGCTTTTTTATGTTTTTGATTTTTAACCAAGATTTGTGATCAAGGAAGGCATAGTTTGCGAACTGGTGGACCAAGAAGTGAACCTTGGGATTTTAGCTTTGAATCGTTGCCTTTTATAGATTTTACTTTACAGTGCGGTTTTCTTCTTATTAGGCTTGCCGAGTTCTTGTTGGGCTTTCTCTTCATTTTCAATTTGGTTGTTTTGTTATCCTATCCTATGCATTAATTTGGAAAATAAAATAGGATCTTGGGATTGACTTCATGTACACTTTAGGAATACAATTGAACCGAATTTATGATTAGAGATGAAAAAAAAAAAAATGATCGAATCAAATAAAAAATATGGGTTTTTTACCATTTAGTTCAGAAAATTTTCAATCTGAACAAAACCAAAAATTTATAGTTATTTTAAAAAAATATACCAAATCAAGCTATCAAATTGAACTAAATCATTTTATAAAAAACATACTAATATATTATTTATAACTATAGAATTTTTTTGTTATAATATAACACTTAAAAAGAATTTTTATTTACATTTATAGAAATGTATATATGTTGAACTTTCATCTTTCGATTACTATAAAGTAAAAATTATATATAATTTGACCCAAAATTTATATCATATGCTATTATTATAATAATATTAGATATTAATAAACATTTGAATATTTTAGTAACATGAATATTAATTTTATCAACCTCTTTTATGATATCAATACTTATTATTATTAATTAAGTTCAACACTCTTCATATGAGAAATATGTAGAAAATATAATTCAATCCAAACTAAAATTTTATGATTTGAAAAATTTTCTAATCTGAACAGCATGAATTAGTTTAAAAATATAAAAAAAAAAAACATAGTCATAACTTTAGATTTGATTTGGTCTAGAGGAAAAGTGGAACCAAATTGCATTATGCTCACCCCTATTTAGGACAACTAATCTAAGTCCGAACATTGACTGGTTAGAATTGGAGATTTTATTGTCGTTGCGAACAAGTTTTACAGAAATCTCATTCCGAGTTATTTTTTGGGTTATTCTCACATTCCGAATAATGTGTTGATGATTGAATTCTTTGTCGTTATTTCTTCTGTTGAATTTTTTATGTCATTACGACTGTCTGAGTTGTCTCATTCGGTCAATTTCCACGATCTAACAATCATAACTCAATAAGCAAATAAACATTTCCAAATCCAACCAAATCTTATCTTATATTATATTTTAACATAATTCCAATTATCAAACCACAATGTATATAATTTTAAAATATTTTATTGTTAGACATATGTGTGTTTAGTATATGATGAACCATAACCATCTACTTTTTTTTTTTTTTTTTACCTTCCTATTTCTCATATAGTGTAATTTTAAAAATAAAAAAATCTAATCTAATTTATTCCGCTATTATACCATACATCAATATTTGTTATGCCTTAACAAATCATCAACCATTAATATGAAAAGCCAAATATAACATTTATCATTAATAGGAATATACAGCCACGGACATAAAAAATCAAAGAAGAATTTTGTATGAATTACATTGTGACTTTGTGAGAGCCATCACACACTATTATAATAATTTTTTCTCTCAATTATATGTGAAAACATTTTCAGGCTGAGTACTTAGAAAACAGTTAACAACGTGCACATGATACAGCTCTTCTAGCCCAACATAAACATGGAACCGAAAGATTTTCAAGGAATCTTCCTCATTTAAAGAATCCTAGTTACTAAAGTATTCGAAGTTTCTGTTTCTTTTTTAAGAGATTCCTTAGATATTTTTCTAATTTGGTAACTTGGGAAATGTTGGAGTTAATTATAAAAACACATCCAAGTTTTCACCTTCTTCTTCTTCTTCCCTTATCACATAAAATAACTTCTTCGTGCATAAAATGGGCGATGACATTTAATAAATTGAGTTTCCACTCAAGCTTTCAGATGAGCACCTGCCCATCCACTGGGAAAGAAAAATAAAATAAAAATGAAAAGAAAGGAGAAAAGGCTCAATTGTATGATAGATTTATTTTTACAAGTGAGAACCGACTGTAAACAATGCTAGATGTATACCATAAGAATGATTTATTGAAATTTAGTCTATTTACTTAAACCAAAAAACAAATTAAAAAAAAAAAAGAAGATAAAAATGCTTAACTGAAAAAAAAAAAAATTCTTAAAAATCTGAACTGCAAAATTACGCTTTAAATATAGATTGCAAAACAATTACAAGCCAAATCTTTAAATTAATATGTAAGATGGAAAAATTTTACTTAAAAAAAAAAAAATCATCATCCGAGGGGTGTTTGTCCTTCGTCGCGTAGTAGTGTTCAGACAAGTGATTCGATCTGATTAAGAATCAAAAGAAAAATTAAAAGGGAAATTAAAAGGCAAGAGTATAACAAAGCAAAAAATAAGTAGAGGAATAATCAGAAAGAACGTAGCGAGTAAATAATTTTTCATCAAGTGATGGAAAGGAAGACCAGTCCATCATCACTCCTACATCACTTTCATCATCTTATCTCAACCATATTATCATTTCTTAAAAAACTGTTTTGATCTCACGCTCACAACTTTATATATAGAGAGAGAGAGAGGGGCAGAGCATTTTATGGCGAGAATGCATATATAATGAGAGGAAGGGAGGACTGAGAAGGCACAATGAGATGAGAGAGAGACGGCGGCGGACGTCGTATGATGACTTAGAACATATTAATGATGGAAGCCCTAGGGTTGGAGGCCCAAAAGGCCCTTTGCATGTGCTGGATCTCATCATAACAAGAACTAAATGCGGTATAACTAAATTTTTTCAACAATCACACGTGTGCGTCAAAATTGATCTACTTGTTTAATGTTTTAAGTGACATATAGCTTAAAAAAAATGAGTAAAGAACTCTACCATTCCATCCAACAATAGAGGAACATTGACGTACTTGTTTTATGAAAATATTGCAAAGTATGAATTTTAATTAGAATTAATGCTAAATATGATGGACTTTTATATTAAGAGCGATAAGGAAAGGGTTTATTTTAGAATCTCGTCCCAAGATAACTTAGATTGAGTTTCTAAGTTAAAAAAAAAAAAATGTTAGATATTAAAAAAAAAAAAAAAACAATGGAATGAAACTAAAATGCGACTAACCACTTAAAAGAAATCAACAGACTAATTATAGGATTAGGCCAACCAAATCAAGATAAAGATGGAATTGGATTAAACGAACCATCAAATAGGTCGATCAAGTTTATCTATAGGGGATTTAGTTTAGTTATTCTAGACCCAGTTGACCAAATTCAATAAAACTAAGATTTTAGGAATAAGAACATAAGCCTTCAGTATAGATTTGTTGTTGTATTTGTACGTAGAATTGTAGGATTCATGTTGAATTCAGAGAGTTTTCATGTCAATAAGTTGTATCTAGGAGCATAAATTACTATTACTTGATGATTGTATGGATATGATTAGTTAAGCAATCTAATAATTATTCAACTATTAAAATTGATAATGGTTAGTTATATTTATACCGATGCCAATATTAATTTCGATGGTCGGGTCATGGAATGGATGTTCGCTACCTATCGAGGGACTGGCATTCAGAATGAAGTGGCTATTAGTTTTAGGCAATGAATCATCATTTAGGGGTAGGTGGGTTGTTGACGTGACTAACCACAAAGACACGGTTGGGCATTCTAAAGAGAAGTTGTCAGCGGATTACACAAGTGAATGGGATATTACTGTAAATGGTTACAACACGCTGGTTTACTAATGGTAACATCAGTATGAGACAACTACGTTCAATCGAAGCATCGATTTCAGAATAAAATTATTCGTTTATATTGAGATTTGACTTTGGTTTCGGGATCCATTATGCAACCCACGAGAAAATGTGGAACAAGATAATAATAGGGACTCATGGATGCTATTTGTTTATCGTTGCTGCATTAGTATATTGCATAGACATGCATGCATCATGCCATATGCTCGTGATCGTGTGCAGTATCTCTTTGCAAGGTTTTGCTGCTTATCCAATTTTTGGAAATTTTATTCTAACTAATGGTTGATAATCATGGCCATGACTTTTGGCATAAGAGTGTCAATGACCATAATGCAAAATGGAATATAGGAGGATTTAAGTTATATTTTAAGTTGATTAGTAATATTCTAAATATTCCACACTTTTGGAAATTGTTACGCAGAAAATGATTTACTGTAAATTGAAGATGATATATCATTCTAAATTTTTAGACAATATGAGAGTTTAAAAGAACTATTTAAATATATATATATATATATATATATATATGTTTTGTGCATATAGTAGTATTTTTTAAGCCTTACGTGTATTTGTATCATAGGTAGAATATGCGATAGGTTGATTAAATCTAACGTTTTCAAGATATAGCAAAATATAGTTTAAATTACATAGAAAATATTAATAATATAATCTAAGTGTATCTTAGCTTATGATATTTCTGCCGTAATTATTTGTCTTTTGGTAATAGTATTTTTTTTTTTTGGCCAACTATTTGATAATAATATATAGATATCAAAATATTATATTGCTAAATGTCCATAATGCTTTACTAATATTGTGATAGAATATGATAAATTAAATAATTTACAGTATAGTAGAATGAAGTAATTGCAAGATACTAATAATACGATAATATACAAAAATTAAATATTCATATTTCAATTTTAATAGATATTAATTATCTAATTATAAATAATTGAATATAACCATACAATTACGATTATTGTACTATTATATATATAGGGGTGTTGTCTCTTTTAGCTAGTTAACTTTTATTCTTTAAGATAATTAACAAAATAATAACATTTTCATCACAGCCAAATGAACAGAATAAAAATTATTACGATGTTATTACAACCTCATTTCATCTTTTCAATGGATATATCCACCCGAGCAGGGGCTCGCTGTCTGATTGGATCCCTGTGCATACTTGCGTTGTAAAGATAGCAAGAACTACTAGGAATTGATTTAATGCGTATCTCTTTTACAGCGTGTTATTGCACTACATCCTCGGGTATAAGGATTAGCCCTCCTCATTCTTTTAAAGTTGTAATAAGAACTACCCCGTCGACCGCATGGAATAGAATTTGCTCTCATGGCACCATAGCTAATATATTTCTTTCTTTGCAGAATTCTAGACCGCGGGGCGGACAAAGAAGCTTCCTTAATCCCTTCGACGTATGTGGCCCCGACGCTTCCGGTACTCCATGATTGTGGCACGATGACAGTTGCCTTGAGCTTCTTGGAAACTTGACCATGAAGCTTCTGGTAAGAAGGGGACGATCGTGCAATCAGAGCAAACGTGATTATCAGAATCAAGAGATATCGAAAACGATCCATTAGTACTATGATTGTTGTTTCACTTCTTTTCTAATTTTTGGATTGCGTTTTAACTCCATCATGGTGGTACAGTAGGTATTTATAAGCCCTCTGATCTTTTTCCTAAGCTTCTTTCTGTTCAATTACACGAAGTCTCTCGTCCATGAAAATAAAGAAGGTTAAGATTGTTGGGTGCCAAAACTCGCACGGATTGTGGCCTAATGGGATGATTGGCCAAAGTTGAAAATACGTCATAATGGTTGTCTCCGAGAATGGCTAAACAGATTGATTGCCCTTCATGGGCTGTATCGAATCAACGTCGATAAGGGAAATCATTACTGGAACGATTCTTCGTGGATTCGTTATGTTAGATAAGTTTAGGGAAATTGCAAATATATACCTTGAATTATTAGTCAGGTGCGCTGTGGATGAATTTATGAACTTTTCTTTTAATAAGAAAAAACTGAGTAACTTTCAAAATGTAGAAACTATTCATATATTTTTGAAAATTATGAGACTCAAATCAGACTTTTAGTGTTTATGGAGTCCATGCACCGGACGAATAGTTTAGGGGATATCCCTTTTAAGTTTAAAAACGGAAAGAGGGATATTGGTTGTTAGTTTAAGGGCTTTTTTTTTGTTTTTTTTTTTACCAATTATTTGAGAAGAGGGTATTCAAACCTTAATCTATTCTAATGAAAAATCAATAATAATATCATTAGATTATAATAACCTTGCTAGTTTAATAGCTAATTATGTAAAGAATTCCAAAAGCAAGTGGGTGTAAAACTTGTAGAATATGGATAGAGCTAATGTGGTGTACTTTTAAATCTACTAGATGGCATGTGCTTTCAAATCCATGTGTTGTCTTTTGGCTTCAAATTTAATTTTTATAAACTTCATAAAATAAAAGTAATTATTAAGAAAAAAATAATTGAAATCTGTAGAAGAAATTGACAAGAAAATATAAAGAGAGGTAATAATCCTTATTCATAGAATAGGTTGCCAACCACAATTGGTCTATCGTACAAAGTAAGGGAAAAGGAAAAAGAAAAAGAAAGATTTCGAATCGCTAAATTTCTAGAAAAGAAGTTATGGTAAACACAATTCAACACCACGAGTGTAGGTCAGCATCATGGTTGGCTACATTGCTGGTTAAATAAAACGCTATCTGATCTAAAGAAAGTGGACCAATGAAATATCATAATGTCACGTTTGGTTAAGGACGGATGTAGAATCACGGGACTTGGGGGCCGGATTTACAAGTTTTAAATTAATATTAGAATTATGTGACTTGTTATTATATTTATAATGTTTCTTATATATACACAAAAGGATTTTATTAATGTGTACACAATCTAATACCGAACAAGAAAAGAAATTTAAACTTTTTTATGAAATTGTTATGACTACTCATTGCACTTTATAAAAGTCTAAAAAAAAAATAAACTTTTTTAACTTTTCATTTGGGTACATATATCAATTAAAAATGTACATGTCAATTTATAAAAAAATGGCATCAATATATAAGACTCATATAAGTTATGTCACTAACAAAAATAAATTGCAATAAGAATGTAACAAAAAATTGCATGTATAATGAAAATTGCAACATAATATGTAAGAATAGTATTCTATAATTTTTTTTATAGTGATTTTACCAAAATACTTGTAGCAGTGATAATACAATTATTATTTGTGGTAGAATTATTAATGAATAATTAGTGTGTAATGAAAATTCATTTAATTAACTATCATTTTCTTAACGAAATCTAATTTCATTGGTTGTCGTAAAAAAGCGCAAGAAGAGAATGAAAACCATTTAGTTGAAAGATAAACAATAAATGGAAATTGAAAAAGTAGCCAAACAACCCCAATGGGAATTAAACCCATGACGTTATGTGTAATAATAATTTAAAAAAAATTTTGTAGCATTTACAATGAAATTATTATTTATGGTAGAATTATTGATGAATAAACTGTTTAATCCGAGTTCATTTAATTAACTATAATTGAAGTTTAATTTCATTGGTTGTGGGAAAAGAAAAAAGTGTAAAAAGAGAATGAAAACCATTTACGGAAAGATAGACAATAAATGAGAATTGAAAAAATAAACAACAATCCTCGTTGGAATCGGATCCATGACATTATAAGGAGAAAAGCTTTCATGATATTAATACACCGTGTGGATAAGTAAATAACGTATAAGGATTAATAAAATTTTAATATGTAAAAACATAATTATTATTTAAAAAAATATACTTTTATTATCACTTGTTTACCGCTCATTAATCCACATGCAAGTTAATACAATTGAATCCTTTTTAACTTATGGTTGTACAAGGAAGTATTGAGCCACTTAATCATATTTAAATTCATGATAATATTTGTGCTTTAAAATATAAAGATAATATATACTTTCTACTTTAAAAATAAATTTTGATAATTAATTTATTGGTGAGCTTAAGGGATCAGGCTCCTATTAACCTCCCTTTGAGTCTATCCATGCCTTCTCGATACGTCAACATGAATCTCTAATGGAATAGTGATTCCGTATTTCACTCCTTTTTCTATATTTAGAAATATTTTCAAAAATTAGAATCAAGGCTATTTGGAATTGGTGATTAATTAATATAATTAATGAGTTTATAATGGAATCATCATCATGCCACCCCCCCCCACACTAATAGTGTTTTTGACTAATACTACTATAAATGCATTTAATTCCATCCCGCTTCATATGGACATTTTAAAATCCAGGAAATGATTTATCATCTTAATGCTCATTTTATTCCATTCCAATGTATTTTAGTGAATTTATACATATCAAACATAATATAAATACCACAATGATGCTTTTGGCTCTCTTTCTTTTCCTTTCTCAAATCTGCAACAAGATTGCTTGCATAACGCTCTCACGCTCTCTCCATCCTTCGTGTTGACGTCTCCCAAACCCATTAACGAAATCATCAACCAGATTCAGCAGATATCAATAATTCAATGTCACAAATTTGATAACTCCCTTGTTTTTATCCTTTTCCGGAATTATACGTTAGTGCCCTTGCCAATTAAGTATGAATGCATCCATTTGACATGGTAGGTTAAGTCATATTGAATAGGATGCATCAATGAATATATTAATTAGAGAAGGTTTTTTTTTTTTTTAAGTTCGTTGGCTAAGTTTGAGTTAACTTACATGTGAATATTGCCTTGGAATATGTACAAGGCAAGTGCATGATATTTGTGAGAAAGTTCAAATCGAGTCTCCATACTTTTTTAAGAATTCTAAGCTGCCTATATGTTTTTAAATGAGATATTTAAGTGAAGTTTTGTTTATGCTTGTCGCACAATTATAGTCAATCATACTATATCTAGTAATTAATTTGTGGTCATAGATACAGAGGGACTATTAATGAGATTATAATAGACATGGATAAGCTATTTTAACGTGATGGCAGTACAATAAATAATTCAAATGACTCAGTTAAAGTACAGAAGACTTGATTGCAGTTTGTCGTAAAATATCATAGGTCGAATTGAAATTTAAATTTGAAACAATTATAGAGGAGTTGTAGTGTAGTTATCCTACAATTGAACAAGATAACTTTTGGCATCTAATTTAACTCATTTTTCCATTGCAATTTATACATTTATAGATTCTGATTAAAAGAAAAAATTTGATATATTTAGATATATGTAGTCCAGGAATGCGAGGGAGAGGAATTGAGCATGATATTTCATAATATTTGTAGATGATTATACTCATTTCAGTCATATCTATCAGATTTGTCATAGAGGTGGGTTATTGAATTTTTAAGAATTACTTAAATTTAAGAACAAAATTAGTTTGATAAGAATTTCTAAGGCTTTAGGGAAGGAAAATCTTAGGCTCTAAAGGAAAGAAATACATATTTATGAGACACGCAAGTGAGTTAATACCTATGTGATAAATAAATGAAACCTTAAGAAAACTACAACATAGAAATGATGCAATACTGTTTTTTTCTATTGAAAGGAAAAACACCTGTATAGGTCAGTTCATCCCCCCACTCACATTATTAAATACAAGGGAAAGAAACTTAAATTTGATAATATTTACCATTGTCATTATTAGTTTTTGCTTCCTTTTTCCTTTCATGCAATATTGCATCGTATGCCTAATTCTTGTAAAATCGATACTTAATTTGAAACAAGAGAAGACTTATCCTAAATGCCTATAGCAAGATAAGTATTTAAGATGAAGTGGCTAATAATTTTAGATGACGAATTATTGCATAAAGATAAATGGATCGTTAATATGACTAACCATTAAAATATAAATCAAACGTTTCAAAGATAAGTCGTAAATAAATTAAACTAGTGAATAAAACACTATTATATAAATGGTTCCATTAGATCAATTGCTTAATGTGATACTAGCGGTAACATCAATATGAGATGACTAATAGTTTCTATGTAGGCATTGGTTTCAAAATAAAATTATTCACTTATATTGAGATTTGACTTTGGTGTCAAGACCTGAGTATGCAAGTCTCGGGACAATGAATTGAATGTGATTGTTGCATGAATTAAACAATATAACGAACGGGTCTTGTTTATGTTAATTCTTTATTGATGCAACATTAGTATATTGTATAGTATGCATGGAGCATGCCATGTGTTTGTGATTGTATGCAGTATCTCTGTATCAGGCTTTGTTGCTTATCCATATTTAAGAAATTTTATATGAGTAAAGATTTACAATTATAACTACGATTTTTGGCAAAAGTGTATCAACAAATGATCATGGACTATAGGATAATTTAGTTAGATTTAAGTTGATCGACAATATTCTAGATATTTGTAATTTTGAAAATTTTGAGAGTTGTTGTAAGCAAAATGAGTTATCATAAATTCAAGATGATGTATTATTCTATATTTTTAGGAGACTTGATTATGAGAGTTCAAAAGCAATATTCAAATACATATGTTTTGTGGATTTAGTAATAATCCTAAGCCTTATATGTTCCAGCCACATGAAGAATATGTGCTAAACTGATTATGTCCATCGGTTCGAGCATTGGTAAAATATAGATTAGATTATATAAACTATAATATTATACGGTAAATATTAATAATATACAATATAATTATATATTAATTTTTTAATATTTCTTTTATAATTGTGTATCTTTTGCTAATAGCATGTATTAAAATATTATATTACGAAATAATACAGATAATACTATACTTCTTTAAAATAATTAAGCTAACAAAAAAATATAATAACATTTCCATCATAGTCAAATGAACAGAGTAATAATCAATCTTATTACAACCTTATTTCATCTTTTTTTCTTTTTACAATATTTATTTCGTTACAGTATTATTATTCTCTTCAACTAAATTTCCTTTTGATTGAATGAGGTATGAAGTGGCCAGACGATAAAGCTAAGTGCTCCTCGATCGATTTCTCCGCATATAAACTTCAACCCAACTGAAGGGATCCCTGTGCAGATTAACGTTGTGACAATAGCAAGAACCGCTAGGGGTGGATTTTATCCCTATTATTTCGTGTGCGACGTCCTGTTGCACTACATCCTCGGGTATAAGGTTTTGCCCGCGGCAATCCTCTACGACAGTCGTAATAAATCCTGCCATGACGAGCGTTTGCTTTCATATCATCATAGCTAATAACGTACACAAGAATTCTAGACATCGGGGAAGACAGAGAAACTTCCTTATTCCGGTCGACGCATTTGCCGCCGACACTTCCGGTGCTGCATGATGGTGGCGCATTGGCCGTGGCCTTGGGTTTCTTGGAGACTTGATCACGAAGCATGTGGAAAGAAGAGGAGGATCGTGTAATTAGAGCAAATGTGATGACCATCAGAATCAAGAGATATCGAAAATGACCCATTAGTACTGTGATTGTTCTTCTCTTCTTTTTTTTTATATGGTTTATACTCCATCGTGTCGATATACGGGCATTTATAGGCCCCCTGACCTGTTTCCTAAGCTTCTTTCTGTTTAATTCCACGAAGTCTCTCCTCCATAAAAATAAAGAAGGTTAAGATTGTCGTGTGCCGAAACTCGCATGGATTATGGCCTAATGGAATAATTGGCCAAGGTTGAAAATACGTCATAATGGTTGCCTCCGAGAATGGCTAAACAAATTGATTGCCTCTCACGGACTTTATCATATCAACAGCCATAAGGGAAATTATTACATACAGGATTCTATGTAGAGGTAGTTATCAGAAGAATATTATGTTTGGATAAAATTTTTAGGGAAAACCGCAAATGTACTTGTTAAATTATTCATCTAATGCGATGCATAATGGATTCATGAACTTTAAAAATTTTAGAAGTTATTTGTATGTTTTTTTTTAAATTATAAAAGTAAAACTACAATTTAAATATACCGGAGGAATAATCTAGGGATATTTGTGATTATCCCAAAGTTTAAATCCGAAATAAATAGGGGGGTTGTTAGTTTAATGGCTAATTATTTTTTCAATAGAAAAATGAGTGCAAAATTAGAGAATATGAGTATGGGTAGAGCTAAAGTCTCGTACCTTTAAATCCACGAGATGGCTTGGGCCTTCAAATCCATATGCTGTCTCTTAATTTTATAAATTAAAAAATTGGAAATAAAAATAATTATTAAGAAGAAATAATTGAAATTTGTAAAAGAAACTGAAAAGAAAATATAAAGAGAGGTAGTGATCCAGCCATAGTTGGTCTAGCAGACAAAGGGGAAAAAAAGAAGAAGAAATAATTGGACTCACATTAATTTCGAATGAAGAAGTTACCCGTAAATGTGATCCACTACCACATTGCTAGATTATAAAAAGGAAATTGAGATTTGGAATCTTCATATTATCTAATCTTTAAAAAAGAAAAAAGAACAAAGGAATTTAGAAGCACCCTAAATTCCACCATGGTTCTCTCTCTCTCGTCGCACTCTCTCTCTTCGCTTTTCTCAAATACGCATCAAGCTTGCTTGTATTACGCTCTCACACTCTCTCGTCATTCATGTTGGCGACTTCCAAACCCATTAACGAAATCATCAACCAAATCTACCGAATATTAATTTTACAAATTTAATTTGAAATTCCTTTCCTTTTTATTCTTTGCCAGAATTAGACGTTAGTGCCCTCGCCAATAAGTATTACCGCATCCGTTCGACATGGTAAATTAAGACATTAAGTAATATAGTGAATATATATATATATATATATTGGTAAGTAAATGTAATATATTCAAAAGGAGAACCAAGCTTTAAAAACACGAAACAAAAGTAAACTCTATAGCAAGACTAAGAAGACATACAGTAGGATAGAATGTGGTTCCCTAGAGACCTTGGGCGAGGTAAGTTTCCACCAAGCCTAGCTTGGTTCCTAAATTTCTATACAATAGATAGTAGCAATTAATGCTGCTTTCTAGGAATCTAGGATAGTAAAGTTCGAAGATGCAACAATAAGGAGGGTAGAAGTGATCCCTTGCTAGGTAAAGATGAATTGGGGCACCTTAGTCTACGGTACATGGCTGTCCATACTTAGGCCAAGTACACACAGACAAAGAACAAATGGCCATGAGATTCCTATCCTTGCATACACAGGAAGCAAGTAGTAGAAGTGGAAAGACCTTACTTTTGCAATATGTTCGAAGTATACAATTTGTTCAACCATGCCAACTAAAGGATGAATGCATGCCTAGGGATAAAGGATTTGTTCCAAACAATCCTATGCTATGATAGGAGAGCTTGGCTACCGACAAGAAAATAATAGCCACTCTTTATGGAATAGGTTCCATCTGATGCAAAAAGCCAAGAACAGGTATCCAGCTAAAGTGAGTCAGGCCTAACATTTTTTGGTATATATACATGTCTCCAAAAACTTTCATGAGGACAATTCCATTCCTTCCCTACTATGATATTGTTTACCTTAGCATAACGGTTTATTTCCAATCTTATGATCTCTCATTGAATTAAAGTTAAGTCAAGAGGGCCTATTGGTAGCTAGAAATCATTCCATAAAGATACAGATTCACCATTCTTGACTGTCCATCTAAATTGTTGTCAAATAAGAATTCGAAGTTTGCGAAGTTTCCTCTAACTCCAAGAGCACTTTGTGGGTGTATTAACTGACTAAAAATCCCTAAGGTGATGCGACCTTATCTAATTAACCTAGAGACCATTGGCGTCATGGTTACATAGAAGCCAGCTGTTTTTTATTTATGCCGCTTTGTTCCAAGACTAGAGATCACGTATGCTAAGTCCTTTAGATTTTTTTAGAGTACACACCACCTTCCATTGTACCTTGGCTTTGGTAGAGACATTGTGATTACTACTCCAAAGGAAATTTCTAATCTTCCTTTCAATCTATTACACCTTACCTTTCGGTAAAAGGAAAGCCAAACTCCAAAACACTTGCATTGAGAAGAGGACAGAATTAATAAGCTGCAATCTACTCGCAAATGATAGAAATTTATTTGTCCATGAGGTGATTCTGTAAGTAATATAATCTAAAAGATATTCACAATCTTGCTTCCTAAGCTTAGAGAAGATAAGAGGTGCTTTTAGATAACGTATAGGAAGTGATCCTTCATTTCAATGAGTGTAATTTAGAATAAGCTCCTTCTCTTGTAGGTTGATATTTGAACAAAAAATGTTAGTCTTCTCTTTGTCAGCTAAGAGTCCAGACATATCATGGAAGAGGTGAAAGGCCTCATGACTTGCTTTGATTAAGCTGCTATTTCCTTTACAAAAGACTAAAAGGTCATCTTCAAAGCAAAGATGGGTTAGCTTTTGAGTTCTACAATGCCAATGGAGAGAAAACTCCCTATTTTAGTTCAATTTATGCAAGATAGAAGAGATAATCTCCATTCCAAGAAGAAAGAGAAAGGGTGATATGGGATCACCTTGTCTTAATCCCCTTTTACTAGTGAAATGTCCTACTAGATCATCATTGATGTTTATAGTAAAGGTTTGAGGCGAGATGTATTGTTGTATGAGCCTACGAAAGAAAGGTAGAAATCTCATACATCTTAACACCTTCAAGATGAAATCCCAAGATATGGTATCATTGGCCTTTCTAATATCAATCTTCAACTAGCACCAAGGTAGGCCTTGTTATAAGTGATAACCAGCCATGAGCTCCTGTACTAAGAAGATATTATCAAAAATTCTTCCACGAGGAATAAAAGCAGCTTGCTTCGACCCCACAAGAGAAGATACAACCTTCTTCATGCAGAAGGCAATCATTTTAGAGATGATTTGTATATAATATTAAAGTAAGCTATCGGTCGAAACTTTGAAACCATAGAAGGATTATGAACTTTTGGCACCAATGTTAAAATAGTGTTGTTAACTTGCTTAAGAAGGTTTCCTAAATTGAAAAACTCTAGAATAGCCCCAGTAAGGCCAACCCTTATGATCTCCCAAGCTACTTTGAAGAACTTAGCTGAGTAACAGTTAGACCAGGGGCTTTTTCACTTAGATTGGAAAAAAGGGCACTCTTAACTTCCTTAGCTAAGTAAGGTCTTTCAAGCTCTGCAACTTGTTCCAAAGATAGTATAGACGAAACATGGGAATTAATCCTGTCCAAATTAAGCGCAAAGGCTTGGCAATAAAGATTTTCAAAGAAAGATTACACCTCTTTCTTGACTAGTCCAGCTCTAACAACTTTTGATCCATCGTCTTTAGTGAGTTAATGCATGGAATTCTTGTTATGCCAATTAGTCATAGCTTTGTGAAAGAAAGAAGTGCTTTTATCACTAAGCTTCAACCAATTAATCATGGATTTTTGTTTGTAAAAGCATTCTTCAGCAACGCGAAGAAGGTAGTAATCCTTAAGCAGTGTTCTCTCTTATTCCAGTAAAGTAGAATCACCATTTCCAATAGATTGTTGGACTATTGATAATCGAGCTTTTGTTATTTATACCCTATCTGGGAGGTTGGAGAAAGTTAAGGAATTAAGTTGCCTCAACTCTGACTTAAGCAATTTTAATTTTGTGACAACCTGGAATAATTTGGAGCCTTGGATCTACTTCTCCCATATCTTCTGAATGATATTGGTAAAATCCAAGTGATCAAACTAGAAGTTGAAGAACTTGAAAGGGACTTTCCTTCATTTGATAACTAAATCCAGGCAAGAGATAGCTAAAAAATGGTTTAATAACAAGGGAGATCTAAAGACTGCATGAGATGTGAGGAACTTAGAAAGCCAACAATGGTTAACAAGGATCCTATCCAATTTCCTAATAATTGGATTGTATGCTCGTCTATTGGACCACGAGAATAAATCGCCTATATATCTCAAGTCTACTAGCTCAAGCTAATAAAGGAAGGTATTAAAATCAATCATAGTTGCAATGATCGTCTCCCTTCCTCCATTATGCTCAGCCATGCATTTGGTGATATTGAAGTCAAGGCTACCCAGATCCAAATTATATTATAGGGATGAGATTGTACTAGTGGGAATCAGCCTCCGACTATGTCTAAGTTGAGGCCGACCTGTCCGAAACTAACCCCAACCCTCCAAAAGAAGATGCCAACCTGTTCTAACCTAAGGCTGAACAGTTAGGCCGAAAGTTGTTCAGCCTCAGCCAAGCAAATGATAGAAGGCCGAAGGAAAGAAAAGGAGCCACTCGGCAATAAGTCTATCATCTGCCGAAAAGAAAAGAGATCATACAGTTGAGGACTCGGGACCAAATAACCACTCGGCACGACCTCGAGAGACTAGTGCCAATTAATTGTAGCACTCAGCAATTATAGGCCGAGCTGTCTGGTATCTTGGCCAAGCCACACGAAACATTAGAGACCTTTTCCTGAACCCGTATATCCAACTGCCAACCCCATCCAGTTCGGATACTACTCTTCCCAGGATATGCTGAGTCTTGTAAAACACACAGTTTTATATTCTTATATATGTTTTCCTTCATTTTATTTATAGGCCCTATTCTCTAGGGTTTAAAGCCTTGTACATTACTTACAGTTTTGCCATTAAGGTTTAGGACTTGCTATAAATAGTAACATTTGTACTAAAAAGAAAGATAGATATATACAGATACAGAATATAGATAGTGAAGGATATTCCCCCATATAGAGAGTGAAACTTTCCTCTTTCCAGCAAGGCTATACTTGAGCTAGTAGAGCTTACGCTTGCTTCATTATTGAGTATTGATTAGACTCTTTAATCTCTCCCATGTTCTTATCAATCTTAACCCAAGATTGTGGTGAGCCCTTCATTTGAACCGGTTAGTAAGTCATATCTAACCTCTCATTTAAAATCTTAAGCAACATTTAATGTTCGTGAGTTGTATCGAACTTTATTTCGAGCTCAAATCCCTAATTGTGCTTATGTCTTGATACGTGATATCCATCTACATTCACACTCAAAACCCCTATTCTTTATACCGATTCTACTCATTCAAGATCCACAGTCATTTCTTCTTAATCCTTATCACTGTACCATAAGTTCCTCCTAGTGTTGTCTACATTTGAACCATAAATAAAAGTAGCCAAGAACATCTCATTTTATTGTAAATGGGCAACTCAATAGTAGAGAAACTATTGTTGTTTCGATAAGAGATGTACATTCCAAACCAATAGATCCTAACTGACCCAGATTTTAAAGCGAGCCAACGAATTTATTACAAAGGACTAAGTTAGTCCTACTGTACGCTTAACAGATTCATCATTTGGGTTTACTCTTGTTTCAATCAAACTAATCAAAGAGAAAGTCATTAGTAAAAGTATCGCTTCCTCTTGGAGTGATTCTTCTTCTTCTTGCTACTAGAGCTAGAACTTTTGTCATGCTTAGCGAATATATTTGGTTTAATCTTTACCTTACTCCTTCTTGCTACTGGAGCTAAAACTTTTTCCATGCTTAGTAAATATATCCAGTCTACTCTTTACCTTAGGAATCAACAACTCCTAGAGGGGAGTGTAGCTATCCATAGGAGAGGAATTATCAAACAAAGAGATATCTCTATCCTCATTCCTTGAGACCTCTAGATCTTCACAATCCCTATCTAGTCCTCCTAAGTCCAATCCTTCCACATTCATCTTGAGGTTAGGAGTTTCGAACACTTTGGTGCACAAAGGCAGGTGTAGGGTATCATCCTTTTGAGCATTGCTTGTTCAATGGGAAAGAAAGGTAGCAACCTCTTGCAAAGGATGTTTACTTAGTATTTATGCCCTTAAAGAGCATAACTTATTTCTTTTGAAGAGAGATTGCGCCTCTTCACTGACCTCAGTATGATGAGAATAAACCTTCGACCATATCCAAGCCGAGATCAACCAATCCCAAGTCAAAACCGATCAATTTTTTCCAAAGCCAATCTAATAATAGAAGACCAAGGGAAAGAAAAGGAGACACTTGGCACCAAGTTTGTCATCTGCCAAGAAGCCGAGAGACCACACAACTGAGAACTCGAGGCTAAAAATCCACTCGGTACGACACTGAGAGATTAGTACCGACTAATTCTATCATTCGACAGTTATGGACCAACCTTTTTGATGTCTCGACTAAGCATTACGAGACTTCAGAAGCTCTTCCTCGGACTTGGACATCCAACTGCCAACTCCGCTCAGTTCGAATCCTACTCCTTCTAGGATAGGCTAAGTGATTGCATGCCAACTTCTATTAAACACACAATTTTGTATTATTGTATATGTTTTTCTTTATTTTCTTATAGGCTTAATTTTTTAAGGTTTAAGGCCTTATACATTATTTACAGTTTTACCACTAGGGTTTAGGACTTGCTATAAATAACGACATTTGTAATCATAAATAGAACGAACAGTATAGAGACATAGTGAAGAATATTCCCATACAGAATGAAACTTTCCTCTTTTGAGCAAGGTTACACTTAAGCTAATATTTGCCAAATTATTGAGTGTTGGTTAAACTCTCTCGTGTTCTTATCAATCTTGACCCTATGATTGTGGTGAACCCTCATTTAAGCCAATTAGTAAGTTGCATCTAACCCTTATTTGAATCTCGAGCAACATTTAGTGTTAGTAAGTTGTATCAAACCCTATTTCAAGCTTAAACTCTTGATTGTGTATGTGTTTGGTGTGTAATATCCATCCACATTCACACTTAAAAACCCTATGTTCTCATTCTCACTCGAACCCAGATTGCATCATCTTCTTGCTGAGATCTACTATCATGTTTCATCCGCATCACAGTACCGCAGACCTTCATACATAAGGGTTCATCCTTATCCATAGCCATGCGTTCCTTACCTTTACAGCTGACCTGAACCCGCTCAATGTTGTTTATATCCAGTGGCCTAGGTCCTAGTTCCTTGTGTTGCTTAGTGGGAGGTTGACATGCATGCCCAAACACGTTACATATCGAGTAGATCTTCAAAAGCCATTGATAGGACACAAATACAAAGGATTTGATTTCATCTTCACGCCCTATTTCTACTTGGTTTACAAGAGTATCTCAAGCATCAATCTCCACCAAAATGCGGGCTTAGTTAGCTCTATTCCTTATTAAAGTAAGCATATCAGCCCTAAAGGGAGTTCCTACTACACTTGCAATACAACTGAGGCCTTCCTCACAAAGGAATTCATAGGGTACATAAGAAAAAAAGGATCCATACTGGGAGTACAATTGGGCTAAGGTTTCTCTAAAAGCATGCCTTTCCTCTACCTTTGTAGTACTAACAGGCGTTAGGCAATGTACTAAGTTTTCTCCAAAATAGTTGTAAGGTCTCTCCTTCTTTCAAATCTGAAGTAGAAGAACCCTTCTTCGTTGGCCAACATGTTGTGAATACCATAATCTTTCCATAGTCTCATAATAAAGGAGCACACCAAATTGTAGGGTAACTTCAGTCCTAAGAAGAATCCTACGAGAGTGTATTCCCTAAAACTTGTACCTTTCTCCTCCACTAAGCGTATAATTTTAATCCTAGAGATAACTCCTTTTTCCTCTGGCGAAATATAGTACAAGTTGAAAACAAGGTCAACTAATCAAGGGGTTGCACATGCATTTGCATATGATCAACTCTAAAGAACTGGAGAAAGAGGTGGTGTTCTGTGCAAAAGAGGGGTAACGACATCCTAAGGGCTAAAAAAGTGGTTTTTCGATTTCTTATCACCCTCAATCTTGTCCAAAACCTCGTTTAGTTCTTCAATAGTGGTATTTCCTAAAGATGAGATGATAAGAATCAACCCCTTAGACCGATCACAAAAAGCCGAGCTAGAAGACTTTAAGGACTCGTATGAAAGATACTAGCTCTTAACCATAGCCGAAACGGGGACTCCTATCTCGACCCGACCTCCAGCCAACTTGTCTGTCAGATCCTCACGTGTATCCAACATGCTTCTACCTAGTTATGAAGTCTTGACCTAGAAGGCAACCTAAGAAAGGCTAGCTAAGCCGAGCTCTCCAACCAACCACTGGTGCCTAACTCCAATTTAGGTAACTTTCTAACCAGACTGATTGACTCCTAACCTGATTTAGATCAGGTTGACCCCAGACTATCAGCGCTTCCTATTTCTGCCTATTTTGTATCATACTCCTAACATACAGCTATCAAGCAATACATATTTTCTGACATAACGTTCCAGAATGACTCTTTCTTTTCCATAGATATTCTTTATCCTTTTTACCCCTTTTTAGTATGATTCATGTAACGTAATTGTAAAATACCCTTTTATCTTTTCATACATGTAAAATATTCCTAGTGGGCAAGTATATAAACATCCACCTTCCTTGTATACAGGCATTCAGCTTTTAATACAAAATTACTCACTTTGAGTAACCTTGGTGTTTTCATTATCATTTTACTCTTATCCATTGCCTTTAGCAAAGAGTAATAACGAGTAACCCTTCAATTCAGACTGGTGTGTTATATCTAACGGATTGTAAGTCGAGTAGGATCGAATGGTGAGTCATATCCATTCGGTAGCTGCCCGGACTTCATTAGTTTATTTTCTGTTCTCCTTTTCAGTTTGTTCGTTGTGGTGTTTTTCCGTATTTCCGACGCTGAAGACGCATTAGCTTCATTGGTATCAGAGCACGGTTCCGCAAGTGAGTGTATGAAGTCGTAGTGAAGTTTTGGATCGCCTTACTATTAATGGCTACAATGTTCCTTCCGTAGCTACTACAGTATGCTCGTGTGTTCATAAGTATGGTTTCATTGATACTCTGTTCTTACTCTGTTTTTCATTATGAAAATAAAGCAATTTTGCCTCTATTCTATTTGAGTAACTCTAGGTACTACAATTGTTAATAATTGCTAATATGTTCGAAAAGTATTATACTATGTCAGAATCGAGTATTCAAGGTGTCATTGATGACTAGAGCAATAGTGCTCTACCTAGTCTTTGTCATAATGGTAGTAATACCCCAAGGTCCATTAATGACAAACTTACGAATCTTGTTGAGAGTCTAGTCACCACAATGCAAGTTAACAGGCAACAACCCTAAAGTATACAGCAACAAAACCCCCAGGATGGTGCCCCTAAAAGACACTATAACCAAGTCAATCAAACTAATCACCAAGTCCAACCTCCTTGAGCTGAAGGAGCTACTAGTCAAAGACTGGAGTTAGAGGAGATTGCAGAGGATTGTGAGGAGCTGGATGTTGAAGGGTTTAGTGAGGAAGAAGAAGTTGATTATTACTAAACATAGGGACGAAGACACCAAGTCCCTCGAGGGTTAGACAATGTTAAGTTTCAAATTCCGCCCTTTAGTGGAAATGAAGATGCTGATGAATATTTAGAATGTGAAGAGAAGGTTGAGAAGGTGTTTGACTGTTATGGGTATGCGAATACTATTATGGTCCGACTTACTACACTGGAATTTACTGGGCATGCAACAATGTGGTAGAAAAATCTGAATGTAACATAGGCAAGGGATGAAAGATGAGGTGTTAGAACTTGGGACAAGATGAAAAGGTTGTTGAGGGGTAGATTTGTGCCTGAAACGTACTTACAAGATACGTTTACCAAGTCACAGGAGCTTCGCCTAGGAAGCCAATCTGTCGATGACTATATTAGAAAATTCCAAATGCTTATGATCAGAGCTAAAGTAGAAGAACTAGAGGCCTGTACAGTATCAAGGTTCATTTCTGGGATCAAGTATGAGATTCATAATATTGTGGAAGTACAAAGATTTTATACCTTAGACGAAGTGATTAAGATCGCGTGGAGAATCGAGAAACAGAGGAGAAATGTCTCGAGTCGACTTGAGCCAACATCCTCCCGAGCCCCAATACCATGCTAACTTGTTCAAGCCAAGCCAAAGAAGCCATACCAAGCTAAGTATAGGAGTGACAAACCTGATGACAGCCAGGCTAGCTAGCAAGGCCGAATCGGTTAGCCAAACCGATTTGAGGCTAGGCTAACGAGGTGAAATGTTTTAAGTGCTTAGACTTCGAACACATGGGTACTGAGTATCCAAACTGACACATCATGGTGCTCTAAGGAGATGTAGTGGATAGCACCAACAAAAGTGAGCCCGAGAAAGATGATGGAAAGCTCAAGGTTAAAGAGGAAGAGGAAACTTGCGTCTATGCTGACCCGAGAAAAGTGATGACCCTAGTCCCGAGACGAGTATTGAGTTCCTTGCCGAATTATGAGGAGCACCAAAGGGAAAATCTATTCCATATCAAGTGTACCATCAAAGGCCAATTGTGCATGATCATAGTAGACAAAGCAAGCTGTACTAACATGGTCACATAATCCTTTGTGCAAAGGTTGGGTTTGCTGACCTCAGAGCACCTCCGACCTTACAAGCTACATTGGCTTCATGATAAGAATGCTTTGTGTGTAACTGAATAAGTGGTTGTGTAGTTCAATGTTGGGAATGTATATAGGGACGAAGTGGTATGTGATGTCGTCCCATGGGAGCTTCACATTTGCTGCTTAAATGACCTTGATTGTTCTACCAACGTGTTATGCACGACGAGTATAAGAGCACATATGCCTTTGTTAAGGATGAAAGGAAGATTGTGTTGCAACCCCTGAACCTATCATAAGTAAATGAAACTCATAACCAGCTTACCCGAGATAGTAAGAAAAAAACCTTAATCGTGAGCAAAAGAGAGCTCCAATCTGCTAAAAAGGCTGATGAACCTATGTTCCTGTTGATTAGAAGATGAATGAAGATGAGGGAATTACAAGATGTTCCAGAAGAGATTCAAAGCTTGCTAAGTGAGTTTTCTGACTTGTTTCCAAAAGAACTGCCTAAAGGATTGCCACCAATCCGAGGCATTGGTATTGACCTGTAGCCAGGCATCGCCCTACCTAACCGATTTGTATATAAGATGAACCCTAAGCAGGTCGCTGAGCTGAAAAGATAGGTGGGTGAACTCATCGAGCAAGGATATGTGAAGGAGAGCATGAGACTTTATGCCATACCAGTTTAGCTCATTCTAAAGAAGGATGGTTCATGGTGTATATACATCGACAGCCGAGCAATCAATTGAATTACTGTCAAGTACAGATACCCGATACCGAGGCTTGATGACATGTTGGATGATCTTCATAGTGCAAAGATATTTTCAAAGCTAGATCTGTGAAGTGGCTACCACCAAATTCGCCTGAGGCCAGATGATGAATAGAAGACTGCCTTTAAGACTAGGCACGAACTCGATAAATGGTTAGTTATGCCATTCAGACTTACTAATGCGCCAAGTACATTCATAAGGTTAATGAACCATGTGATGCGCTCTCTTCTTAGAAAATGTATAGTCGCATACTTCGATGACAAATTGGTGTATAGCGTCGACCTAAACAATCATGTTTAACATCTTCGCGAAATATTTGGCATTTTGCAAGCTGAGAAGTTGCATGGGAATGTAAAGAAATGCATGTTCTGCTAGAAAGAGGTGATGTTCCTAAGGTTTATAGTATCAGGAGAAGGAATCCAAGCAGATGAGGAGAAGATCCAAGCTATTCTGGAATGGCCGATGCTGAAGAATGTCGTTGAAGTTCAAAGTCTAAAGTTTCTATGGCCTAGCTTCTTTCTATAGGTGATTTATTAAGGACTTTAGCACAATAGCCACCACATTGACCGAGCTGACAAAGAAGAATGAAAGGTTCAAGTAAAACGATCGTGCTAAGCGAAGGTTTAAGGAGTCGAGGAGAAGCTCGCCTCGGTACTTGTCCTTTCACTATCAAATTTTGACAAGAGTGCAACACATTGGGAGTTGGAATTAGTATTATCCTAATGTAAGAACGATGACCCGTCACTTACTATAGTGAGAAACTGATTGGCCCAACCCTGAACCATTCTATGTATGAGAAGGAATTGTACTCCATTTTTTGAGCCCTTATCATTTGGCAACACTACCTGCTACAACGAGAGTTTGTTATTTACACTGACCATGAATCATTGAAGCATCTTAAGAGTCAGAATAAGCTTTTGAAAAGACAAGACAAGTGGTTAGAGTTCATGAAAGGTTTCTCGTACATCATTCGGCACAAGAAGAGAAGCGCAAATATAGTCATCAATGCTCTATCACAATGGTAAACCTTGCTGACCACTTTGCAAATAAAACTATTGAGATTCTCACTCATCACTGAGCAATATGCTAATGACCCTCACTTCGATTCCGTTGTTGAACAGTATCGTAAAGGACTAGTTATGGGAGGATATTATCTTAAGAATGGCTATCTATTCAATGACCATAGGCTATGTATTCCAAACCGCTCCATACATAAATTATTAGTCTGAAAAGCTCACAACGGTGGACTTTCAAGCCACTTTAGGAAGGTCAAAATAGCCAATCTATTGAAAGAGAACTTTTACTGGTTAGGTCTAGCCCAGGATGTCCATAAAGTAGTCAATCGATGTGAAGTATATAAGCATGCTAAGGGGAAGAGAGAACCCCATATAGAATACAAGTCCCTACCAACACCTATCTTACCATGAGTCGACCTCAACATGGACTTTATCCTAGGGTTACCCTAAACATCCGGAGGAAAAGATTCCATTTTTGCTGTAATGACCTGTTTTAGCAAGATGGCACACTTCATTTCATGCCATCAAACTAACGATACTTTATATATTGCTGATTTGTTTTTGTAAGAGATTATCCAACTACATGGAGTATCAAAGACTATTATCTCAAATCGGGACACAAAATTTTTGAGCTATTTCTGAAAGAATCTTTGGAGGAAACTTGGGACTAAACTAGTGTTCAGCTCCAGTAGCTACTCTTAGACTGATAGCTAGACTGAAGTGATAAACAGAATACTAGGCAATCTACTCAGAGCTGTGCCTACCAGTCATGGATTTGCATACAACCAAACTATCTACAACACTATAAGGAAGACCCCATTCGAGGTCGTCTATGGCCTTAACCCAACCATTCCCCTGGACATGATCAACACTCCAATAGCTACTGAAGAGAGTCAATCAGGAGTTGATCGAGCTCGAGAATTACATGAACTACACTAGTCCATAACAAAGAAAATCGCTGAATTCAATTAGAGATAATAAGAAATTGGTAGCTGAAGCCACCAAATTGTTTCTTTCTAACCAAGAGACTTAGTCTGGATTCACCTCAACCGAGAGCAATTCCCGGACTTAAGATAAAGCAAACTATCTCTTCAAGCTGACAACCCATTCAAGTTCCTAAAGAAAATCAATCGCAACGCTTACTAGATCGAGTTACCTGATAAATATGGTGTCTCGTCTACCTTCAATGTATTTGATTTGATTCCCCCATCAACCAACAGAAGAAGACCCCACAAGCGCCCTAGAAAAACGAGTAGAAATCACTTCAGATTTAAGGACAAATCTTTCCGACCCCCAGGCAAATGATAGGAATCAACCCCTTCGACTGATCATAAGAAACCAAGCTAGAGGACTTCAAGGGCTCCCACGAAAAATGCTAACTCTCAACTATAGCTAAAACAGGAACTCTTATCCCGACCCGACCTCCGGCCAACCTGTCTATCAAATCCTCACGTGTGTCCAACATGCTCCTGCTCAGCTGCAAAGTCTTGACCTAGAAGGTAACCTAGAAAAGGCTAATCGAGTCGAGCTCTCCAACCGACTACTGGTACTTGACTCTAATTCAGCTGACTTCCTAACTAAATCAATTAGCTCCTAACTTGATTCGGATCAGGTCAGACCCTAACTACTAGCACTTCTTGTTTCTGCCTATGTTGTATCATACTCCTAACGTACAACCATTAAGCAACACGTGTCTTCTGATACAACGTTTCAAAATGATTCTTTCTTTTCCATACTGGATATTCTTTGTCTTTTTTACCCCTTTTTAGTATGATTCATGTAACGTAATTGTAAAATACCCTTTTGTCTTTTCATACATGTAAAATAACTCTAGTGAGGAAATATATAAACCCCCACCTTTCCTATACACAGACATTTAGCTTTTAATATAGAATTACTCACTTTGAGCAACCTTGGTGTTTTCGTTATCATTCCACTCTTATCTATTCCCTTTAGTAAGGAATAATAGTGAGTAACCTTTTAATTCACATTGGTGTGTCATATTTGGTGAATTGTAAGCCGAATAGGATCAAGTTGTGAGTTGGTATAAGGCAAGTGCACCTATCAGTTTTAATACAGCGGATGTGAGTCCGAGTCGATCCCTTAGAGACTTCGAGTACTAATATTAACCTTAGTTTTATTATCTAACCGGAAAATTATGAAAGTTTGAATTAATGAAAAATACTAAAATTAACAAACTAACTTAATTATAAGACTTGATTAAGCAATTGAAAAAGCGATAAAATTAAGAACGACTTCAAGAAAGTAATAACGTATTTAGGAATTATTTCCCTTAGTGTTTAACATGTAACCGCTTAAAATATATTTAATTCAATTTCTATTATTCTTGACCGGATGGATTCACAATTAAAGTTAATACCTTTCTCAAGCATATTAACCCTAATCCTAAATTATTTATCGGAATCTCTTCACTTAGTAATATAATTTAGAATTGCATTAATGTATAATGAATTCCCATACAATTAATTAACTTTCCGAAAGCAACATGCATCTTATCTCTAAGTATATATGTAATTCTCTCCAATTATGTAAAAATCTAATTATACATGTAATTTCTCAATCAACATGTATAATATCATATATTGATATTCTAGAAATATCAATTAATAATTAAACAATATAATTGAATCAAGCAAAGATAGAAACTTTATTGAAATTTATAAATCAACCCAAGAGTCACATGAAACCCTAGGTTCCATAATCCCAAATGCACGAATTCTAAGCTATCATAATGAGACTAAAAACGAGTTCCATCAAAAATATAAAATAAAACATTAAAACCCCTTTGATTGATGAAAAATCTCTCCGATCTTGAAGGTGGTGTTGTTCTCGCCTTTTTCTTCTCCTTCTCCTCAAGTCTCTTATTTTCTCTAATGTCTCTTTTTTCTTGTGAAAACCTATGATGTCTTTTTATGGTGCATCAAAAGGTTTTCATTTTCTTTACCAGACACAACCTGGGACATGATCATGTCCCCAAGTCATGTAACTTTCTACCCCTGAACAATTTCCCTGCATGGACACAACCTGGAACATGGTCATGTCCTAGACTGTGTAATTTCAAAACTTTAAAACTTCTTCGTTTGAACTCCAAATTGAGTGAAACTTGATTCCTTTTCTTCGTTTTCGATCCAAAAATGCGTTCAAACCTTCAAATCAAAATTTTACTCAATTAAGTATCAATTTCTTTAAAGAAAACAAAAAATGTAAGGAAAATATTATAAAATCGCCATGTGAAATATGTTTAAAATCAGAGTTATCATGAGTCATATCCATTCGGTAACTGTTCGGACTTCACTAGTTTCTTTTCTATTTTCCTTTTCAGTTCATTCGTTGTAGTGTTTCTTTGTGTGTCCAATCTCGAAGATGCATCAGGAAACATTTTATTTAGACTTCTGGCTAATCATCCTATATTTAGACTTAAGAGTGTCCTAGCCTACTCTACCAAAAGCTGGTATTGATGGCTCACATTACTTAAGGATGTTGTTCTTTTGCAAAAGGGCAGAGTTGACTCCATCAACTTGGTGACAAGTCCCAACCTTTTCTACACTAAGAAACCTTTCCAAAGCTACCTTAGGTAAAGAGCTCACCCCTTTACCAGACAGAGAACCTTAAAAACCTGGAGGAAGATCATCCTCCAAAAAAGGACAAGTAGCCTTAGTATTATGCTGAGACGCTCCACTAGCCATACAAGAAGTGAAGGGGTAACAAGATAAGGGGAAAGGAAGGGAAGAAAGAATGATAGAAAAAAAAAAAAACAAAGTTAAAACCTAAGAATAGTGATCCTTAGGGGAGGAATCGAAAAGAGAAAGAGAAGGAAAGTATCATGCTGAACTCAATATTTTTGTTAGCGAAGGTTTTCTAAGGTTCATTTGCTCAGTTTAAATTGAAAATATGTGAGATTGTCTAGTTAAAATGTTGATGGAATAAGTACATGGCAGATATACGATGTTGGTGAAAAATTTCCAATTAAGTCCCCTATCCTTTTTCCAAAATTCAATTTTAATCCTATATATTCTTAATGAAAGTTTTTTAAGTTTGCTTTCTTTATGCTTTGGCACTATAATAGTCCATTGTAATAACTTTGATTTTTGGTTATAAACATAGGGGGTTATTGATGAGATTATGATAAACATAGATGAGTTATTTAACATGACATCTAACTTACTTAAGGTTCAATCACTTTACTAAAATGAAATAAAGAGATATAGAACTGCAACTACTAAGGAATGAAATAAAGGTGTAATAGGTCTTGAATGCTTATTACGTCATTCAGTTGGCTGTAACTGAATTACTATTACTTGTTTAGTTTAAAGAATAAATTAAAGTTGGGAAGACCAAAATATCCCTCATATATTCACAAGATAATAAAATAGAAAACATGAATCTTCAGTTATTCATCCTAAAGTTGAAACCCTAACCTACAAAAATATCTAAATTGAAACCTTAATCCAAATTAAAAAACCCTAACTTGAAATTAGAATTATAATTAACGAAATGAGATTGGAAACCATCTTATCTCATCATAGACATAAGGTTTAAGGCTTTTTCTAAATCATTATTTTGAACACAAGCACCAATTAAAGCACTATAAGTTAATAAGGTTAGTGTTTGTCTTTAAGAAAAAAAGAAGGCTTTGTAAAGCTTTTCGTTACAGCCAAGTGCATGGTGTTTAACTCGGTTTTGTAAAGCTTCATAAGGCTTTGTAGAGCTTCTCGATATGACTCAGCAAGTTAGAATTCAGTTGGCTTGACTAAAGTAGGTGAGTCAAAGTCAAAGTCAAGGTTTAGAGTCTAAATTGAAGAGGAAGTTGAGGATGGGAGTGAAGTTGTAATGGTGATATTATTGATTATTTTTTTATTGAAAGAACCATCCCATGTTAATTGAAAACGTAGATATCTTTTTAGGAAGAAATCAAGCTTTGCTTTCATGTTACTGTTGTATTGCTTTTTCTTTTGATATTTTCTCATATCCCTATTTCGACCCGCATAATCTTCATCTTTGTCTTGGTTTGAGAGAACTAATCTAAGATTACCTTAGTTTTGTGCATAGTCTGTAGATTCTTTTTCTTCGTGATTTCAATTTTCCAATTTAATAGATTTTTTATCATTCGATAATAGAAGAGAATCTCCCTTTTTCTCTTTAGTGATGTTTTTATTTTCACTAAAATTTTTGTTTCTATTAAAATTGAAAAGAAGTAATTTGATTGGTATGATCCATGATTTAATTTTATATGTATTAAAAAGTAGTACAAATTCTAGGAAGAACTAAAGTTTCACATTTGATATGAGACAACTTAGTATTTCTTCATTCATTCCTACCCAATCAAAAAGGGTTTTTTTTTTTTATTGGATAGATTGATTTTGTGATCTTTTGAAATTGAATGATACTATAGGGGAAGTATGTTGAAGTCAGCTTCAAATTCGAGGGAGAGAGAAAGGTTAATGGCAATGGTGCTAATGGTGGTGGAGGAGGAGAGAAGAGGAAAGAAGAGTAGATGGTGGTGGTGGAGAGAAGGGGTGAGACATAGGAGGTAGAAAAGATAAAGAAAATGAGAGGATAATAGCAAATTAGGTTTATATTCTTCCTTTTGATCAATAGCTTAGATGTGAATTTTAGGGTGATAAAGATTTGGAATTGCAATTCATGAGTGCATATAAAGAATCCCAATTCAGCATATTTGGGAATTATGATTCCATGGGAATTGCTAGTAGATTCTTTAAATTGAAGTAAACACCGTAATAGCCATTCCACAAATAATAAGGTGGGGGGGGGAACATTAAAGTGAACGCGTTGTTAAAGTAGAGAAGATTTGATTGCATTTTATCCAAACATAGAGGATCTAATTAAAATTAACTATAATACAAATATATACAAGTGAACAAGATAATTTTTGGCAACAAAACCCAATTCATTCTTTTATTTTAATTGCAATTTATATGTTTAGATTTTTTTTCTTAAAAAAAAAAGTTGATATATTTAGATATATGTGGTCCACGTATGTGAGGGGAGGAGTTGAGCATAATACTTCATAATATTTATGGATGATTACGGTCATTTTAGTAATATCTATCATATTTCAGATAGATCTGGGTTATTGGATTTCTTAAGGATTACTTAAATTTAATAACCAAAATAGCTTGATAAGAATTTCTAAGGCTTTAGGGAATGAAAAAATTTAGGCCCTAAAGGAAAGAAATACATTATTATTAGATACTCGCAAGAGTTATACCTTTGTAATCACATTAATAAAACCCCTGAGAAAACTACAATATAGAACTATTGCGTTGTTATTCAATTGAAAGTACAATCTCCTGTACTGGTTAGTTCATCTTCCCCCTAACATTGGGAAAGAAACTTAAATTTGATTGGCTTCCTTTTTCCTTTCATGCAATATTGTATTGTATCATGTATGCTTAATTGCTGCATCTATTCTTGTAAAATTGGCTTTGAACAATGTGGCATCAGACACTCGCATCTTCTCTAATAGTCATTCTCAAGTTTAATGCAATTTATTCGTACATATGAGGAATGTAGAACAAGAAGTACTATCAAAAACATATTGTTTAAAAACCAGGTTGTTGGAAAATAGTATGGCTTCCAAGAATTTGATCTCATCTCATCTCCTTGCTGATGCTTTTGTTTGGGAAGTGGAAGTCTGGTGATTGGGTGGAAACGGAAAGAAGGCAAAGGAGATTCAAATTGAATTTAAAAAGGAAGAGGAACTCTTAAAAAAGAAAAAAAATGCAACGTTGATCCATACGGTATATAGAATCTAAGTAGTTTCATAGAGTTGAACAGTACGAGGAAGAAAGAATAGCCCAGCACAAAGAGTAGGGTACAGTACAATCTTCGTGTACCACATTTGGTATGTACAGATAGGACAGGAAAACCAAGCTTGTCTGACCGTACCAACAACAAATTATGATGATTTGTATATAGAAAATGATTTGTTGCAAGATTATCTTTGGAATTTTGAAAATATGTTTCTTAGGACCAAATATTATGCACAAATTTTTTAGATTTTGTCCAATGATACCACGAAAAGATGGTAACCAAATGCTATCTAAGATTTTTGGCAAGCACTTTGCAAGGCGCGAGAAGATGATGATGGATACGGTCCCTGATCCTAACAGAGTTACTGTGAAAGATGGGTAGAATAGGAGCAGCTGCCAGGAGGATATCGGGTCGGGCTAGTTTTGCCGGAGCCTGGAAATCTTCCCCGAATGTACACAACGCATCACACAAATGGAGGACTGTGCTGAGTAGCAAGCATATACGCGACATATCCTACGTTTTCGTTGCATACCTGAAGATTTGCTATTACATTCTTCCTGATACGGTTGTTACAAAGAAGCAAGCTGACAGCACAACTACATTATAACATTAATCGTTCCCCCATCTTCATTCTTTTCTTATCCAAATAAAAGGAATTCCTACCATGGTTTGCTTGCTTCCTTTGCAATATACTTCTCTTGGTTACTTCTTTTCCTCCTAATTCTTTCCTACTTGCCAAACATAGTGTAAGCAATCAAGTGATAAATGTTGGACTCAGCAAACTTATTAAATAAAAAAGGAAAATCAAGAATATAACAGTGAGGATTCTTTATTGGAGCTCATTCTTATGCAATTCTTCTAGCAACAAACATTAGTTTTTTCCTTACCTAAAACAAATCATAGTTTCCCAGTAAGCAAAAGCAAGGATAGAATAGTAAGTTTTGCTGTCAAGATGCTCTAATTTCCCGGACAGAGGTTAAGTTTCACATTGACAAATGCTGTACCCTGCAAAACCTGTAATAAAGCAAATAATATTAAGAATATAACACCATGGCCTCTTGGCTTCACATCAATTCTGCCACCTTTCTACAATAATTTCCCTCTCGATCACCAGAGAAGGCTTAAACAAAGTGAACAAGACCAGAAATGATAGAATTCCATAAGTAGATCGAAATACCCAACAGAGAAGTGATAGAAGCAACATGGACAAATAGGTGGGTATTCGATAGTTTATTTCCCTTTCCAACAAAGAGCAGAATATCCACCTTGTCTAGATTTCGCAAAGATCTACAACTTGTGCATGATGAGTACATCACGGCTTCTTCTCTTCTGCCTTACTAGGCTGTAGAAACAGCAACAAAATGGTAGATGGCATGAGCCGCAAGCTGGGTAAAATACATAATGTAAAGGATAAATTGACATTTACAAGTGCCACGCATGGTATTTTTCCGATAATAAGTGAAGAGTTTTTCTTTTAAGTTACCAGTAATATATCAATTCCTTATCCATTTATTCTATGATCCACTTAAACCCTGTCTCTCCTCTTTTCAGCTTTTTTCGGAGACAGGACATGTATGTTTATGTTTCCAGTATAACTTGGCTGCTCATTAGCCATTCAGGTACATAGCTAATACTTGACCGTTTGAAGTAAGTGTCCCATATCTCACTTTGACTCCTCTAATGTGACTAAAATAAGGTAATGCAATTCATCCTCTTTCCTCAAACATAAGCATAAGGTTTTTGTGCAATTAACAAGACCATGTGATTGAATCTTCTGCCATTCAATATCTTCAAGTTTTTTTTTTTTTTTTTTTTTTTTTTTTTTTTTAAGCAGCAACATTTATACAAATACAAATTTCAAAAGGAGAAGGTAAAATTCAAAGATTGATCCCTTTAACAGGCAAGGACTCGAGGACAAGGTACTTTTCAATTGTTATATTAGAGAGAGCGTACAGCTATGCTTTCTCAGTCATTTTCTCTAATAAACTCCACACAGAGATTTTGCAAACCAAATTATGTGTCAGTCTTTCAGCTGTTGTATTCATTAACCTAATTGAACTAGATATCCAGGTTTATATCCCATTGCATCACCATCTACATTAATAACCCATGATAAATCATTGAAGGGATGGATCATTCGGTTTTTCTACTATAGCAATGCATAATTGAATTCACAATCAGGATAAAAAGAAGACATTGGTTTATCTATACAAGAAAATACTGCACTAAAATAAATAGGCACATGAATAGTCCTCTCTGTTAAGACCACTACTTTACTTTCTGAACGTTTTGAGTGTTAACTTAGAAAGGGAACCAGTATCACTATTTTTACCCTGTCCCCATATATCCCCCAAATCATTCAAAAAGTTGGAGAAATAATAACTTAAACTCATGCACACAAAGATTTATAACTTGAAACACATTTGAGTGAAAAATGAAACTTTAGACTCAAACTTAAACTATTGTTATGTGGCCTCTTTAATGGATCCTTGATTTTATGAATCATAGGATTCTTTAATCCAGCCGCCTGCCTGATATATAAAGCAAAAAGACGTCGGCTTGATCTGAAGAAAATAACATGGAAGCTATGCAGATTATCATGAAGCTCCAAGGCTTGTATTGATCAATCAATCGAAGCTATATGTTCCAGAACATGACTTCAATCACAGTAAGACTTACTACCAACTGGCAACTAGGAAGAAGCTAACTTAGGTAAATAAACCACAACCAAAGTAACATGAAAATTAACAACCCACACTTACAATTACAACTACTCAACTTCAACTTGACATGACTAGTAACAAGATAATGGAGCATAATAATAGGTGTATACAGCATGAATCGACACAATTATACAATAAATCCAATCAATTTTTCATTTTTCTTTTCAAATAGTCATTCGAATTTAACATGAAATGAAGCACGATTACCACACGTGCCACACCACTTACCATATTACTACGAAGAGCAACGAGTAAATAATGTATATATATCTCAGGATATCCACAAACACTTCACAACTCATATACGACACTTGATAATAAAAAGAAAAAAAGATGTAGCTTTCCTCTTCTCATTCAGAATTCGTCTACCAATTACATGCTGCCATGCTTTATGCTTTTCTTTCCCCCCAATTTATACTAGACAGCATGTGATCAATGGAACAAAACTCACATCAAAGTTTTATTCTTTCAAAATTCATAGTAACCGATAAAATTCCAGCCAAAATAACAGATGAAATAATAAGAAAACCACCAAAAACTGCAAAGAGTTCGATGAAATGCTTCCAAAACCAACTCAATAAAACGACTGACCTTTGTACCGGGAGCAGGCATTTTAAGCTCTTCTTTAGGAATAACAACGGGCCAAGACTCACCGGCTTCGCGGAACATCTGTTCGGCTTCGAGAAGCTGACCCTTTTCGAGAATCATGTTTCTAATGGACTGAGCAGTAGTAGAAGTGGCATCGAAGACTTCTTCGACACCATTAACGAACGTAACTGTGATTTGAGGAGCGTGGTCATCGGTTCGTCGGTTGACGAGGACGTGACAGGTGGGGTTTGATTCTTTGGCCTTGCGGGCATGACATCGGGCTAGGAATTCAATGCAGGAAGCTGAGCGTGGATCACGGGCATTTAATTCGATCCGAACCCTTGACAGGAACTTCAACATATTTTCGTTAATCTCCCTCTCTGCTCTGTAGACAAGAAATGCCAGTGGCAGTGGAGAAGTGTCTGTGTTATTATGACTCTTTGGTTTTAAGTTGTTACCATTCATGCAATTGGTCGCATGAGATGGATGCGGTTCAACTTGATACGGGTCATCCTCGGATCGGTTCAAAATGACGCATTAGGAAAAAAAATTGAATTCAACAAATGCAATTTCAAACAATTAAATAGTTATAAACAGCAGCAGGAAGCAACCATTTCTATCTGGGTATGCTTTTTCCTAAGCGGAAGTTTGAATGAGGAGGAAAAATAGCTGCTAAAATTTATCCATATTTCAAAAGACTTTTACAAACAAAATGTAATACTGTGGAAAGAAAAAAGATATAAAATAATAAAAATCATAAAAATAAAATAGAAGATAATTAAGCTATTAGTAATGAGTATTAAGATCTTAAGCAATGATTTAATAGAAGATAAATTTAGAAGCATGTAAGATTTCTAACCTAGCCAACGCATTAAACACTATATTGTTTTTTCCATAGACTCGTTCATACTTTTGTGCACTATAGAAAAGGATCTTATATTGCAAACACTAGAAACCCTCAAGATAAGGTAAGTCGAGAATCATGTAAGCCCCTTAATCAACTATTAGAAGCTCCGTCTATTGAATTTACGGTGATCAAGCAAATTATTCGGTTCAATCCAAATTTTACAATAAAGTTAAGAATATTAGTAAAAATAATCCCGTAAGTTTGAATTTAGAGAAATAAATAATAAAATAATTAATTAATATAAGATTGAATTATATATATATTACTTGTTATTTATTGGAAACACGTAAAATGAGTTTCAATAATTAATAAATCAATAGAGATAAATTATATATATACTAAAAATTATAAAATAATATAAACAATATTTAGGAGTATTTATCTATACTATATATATATATTTATATTTATATGTAGATAAAATAGGAGAAATTATTTAAATATTCAAAATATACTAAAATAATATTAAATAATTAAATAAAATTCATAAATAATAAAATAAAAATAATGAAAAAATGAGGAAATGTTTAGAAATTGGTTGTAGCAGCTTGGAAATGGAAGAAACAAAATCAATTGATCAAAATTAAACAAATAGAAAGTGGAAAAGAATAAAATAAGGTTAATATTAACTCAAATTAATGAAAAAAAAAATATCTAGACAGCACTATAAATAGTCAAATTTCTTCAGAAGCTCATTTGGGCAGTTTGTGGATTGAGAAAATTAGAGAAAACCAAAACAAGAGAAAATTAGGACTTTTCAAAAAAATTATAAACAAACTATGCAATTAGGGCAATTATACCGAGCCCATGACTTACCACCAATTGGAATCAAACTACCATCAATATACCCCATACCCACCGCTTAAACCAACTGATACCCTTAAGACCGTCGTTGGTGGTTGGAAGTCTAACAATCAAGTGAGTCTAAATTCAACTTAATTTTGTGTCAATTATTAAAATTATTAATTTTATTATTCTAACGTTTTATTGTATATAGATTTAGGAAAAATTATTGGTTAGATTTAATCACATCTAGAAATATATGATGCTTAAGAAACCATACAAAATCGAGTATGTTTCGATTTAAAATTAAATAGTTTTAGGAGTGTAGTTTTGAGTTTAATTTTTTTATATGAACTACTTAAGTGATATAAAACAATATTATGAATCCCTTTTTTAGAAATTATTTTTCAAAAATTTTAAGTGATTTTTACGCCTTTAAAATATGTCTATAATTAGGGATTTTTTTGCTTAATTAATAGTTATTTAAATAATTACTGATTTGGGGTATAATTAAGTATTTTAAGATATTTATATCTGATGTGGTATGATAATTATGGTATTTAGGGTGTAAGATGTGATTATTAAGAGTTATAATTTTAAGAATATGTGAAATTGGAATTATAATAACTATAAAATAATAGGTTAAAATGGATAATATAATAATAATACAATATATTAAATCTGGTATGAAATATAAATTTAGATAATTATATGAAAAATATAAAATTTTCTCACATCGAGAATAAATGCAGTAGTTAAATTACGATTTGGATATACCGTACAGACTAAAACATGGTTAGAGACCAAAAACAATATTTAAGATACTTGAAAATAATGTGATTAATTTCACATTATGGATTGGAATGATTTCTTAAGGTTTACGTATAAAAATCTTTAATTAAAAACTGAGTTAAAAACCTAATTTAGAAACCGATTTTAAAACTAAATCAAAACTCAACCTAAATTAGGAATAACTTTAAGAAACTTAAAAACCTGAATAATTAAGTATACTAAAACCCTAAACTATAGATAACATAAAAGAACTATAGAATAAAGTTTATATAAGATAGTTATATACATGTACCAAAACAATATTTGTAATATAAGGATTATCGATTATGGCCTCTACGAGTCACGCTTTGACTGAGCAAGCGAGAAGTCTAGGAAATTTGAGGTTAATACATTACTATATTTCGGATTACTATATTTCTGAGTTTGATGATATGGTTTTGAGTTACCGTCCTAGCTTATATTTATGTGACTTGTTGAAATGATTGAACACCTTAAACTGGATTAACTAAATATATGACTTATAATTTTAAAACGAATTTACATTGTAACCCATTAGGAGAAACTTAGAATCCTCCGGCCAAATACCGACCCTTCGAAAGGGATAGTATTAGATAATATTATTCGTCCCTTCTTCATCCTTATTCAAACTAAGCAACAGGTGAGGAGATCTCGATAAGAGTGAAATTAATTAAGATTTATCCTTTTATTCTCACTTGTAATTTACAATTATTATTTATTGTCTAGGTATTGAGATAAGTACATTTATACACTATAGATCTATATTAGCCTAGATTGTAGAAAGGCTGGATAGTAGAGTAGAGTTTTGTAAAGTCCATGTGTGACGAGTACTTGTAATTTTTTTTTTTATGATTTGATTTAGTGGATCAAGTGGAACGACACATGTAAAGTAAACCAGGTCTTCAGTAGTGGAACTAAAAGAGAGAAGTAAGCAGAAGGCCGAAGGTCTATAAATCTTGAGCTCGATATTCTCTTTCCTTACTCTTTTGATTTACTTTATTAATTGTTATGTGTTGAATTACTAAAACATCACTGTTCACCATAATAAGTTATTAAGAGGGGTCAATTTTATTTTTCTTACATCAAAAAAGTTTTTAAAAAGTTAAAGATATCAATTCACCCATCCTCTTGATATATTATACAAGACCAATAGACATATTTATTTATGAAATATTTACTTCAAAGTAGGTTCATTGTAGATACCTTATGTAAATTAGGTCTAAGATAGCAACTGTATAGACTACTTCTATCTTAGAATGATTTGTACGAAGAAACTATTATGACTCTATCGCTTCGGGGCGTAACAGTTCTGAATTAGTATCAAAGCATAGTTTCAGTAAGCTTGCTTTGAAGTAAACAATTAAAAGAAGTAGACACTGTAGGAGTATATTGAGTAGAAATGAGTGGGTATTAAAATATTATACTATAAATTATAGGATAAGTAGTAACTATAACACTAAACTAAAATAAATGCTAATCAAATCTAACTCTAATAATGGGATCACATGAAGAATTTGCGGTTAGTTAAAGTGATTCAGGTAAAATGAAGGAGAATCTCTAATTTAATACAAATTTAAGATGTAGAGAATATTGGTTGAAATCGTTGGTTAAGATATGTTAATAGTGTGGATGAGATTTTAGGGGAAATTTGTTGATGGAGTTGTATTGTAATTGATGAGACATAATGAAGCAATGATACTTATGGACAATGATAGAGATTAATTTGAGTTTTAGAATAATAGAGATAATGCGATATGTATTGTTGATTAAAGATGGTTTAGAAGTAAGAGATTATAATTTAGGTGATGCCAGTAAGATATGTTTAGTAAGAGTAGAAGAAAGCGATGCTATTCTATTAGTACGACTTATATTCTAACTAGCATATTATATATCTTTAGAAAATTACCCTTAAAGGCTTATTGAATGATTTTCACATTTTTCTAGATCTATTAGAGTAGGTGATGAACTATAGGTGAATCAAAAACCTATAAAATTTTCAAGATGATCTTAGTTTGATGCTTAGTAAAAACATAAGATAGTATAGTCAAGAGTGAAATAAAGCATCATATAGAAGAGGATTCTAAAAAGACAAAACATTGAGAAGAAAAAGTTAGAAACTGATTCATAAATGAATCAGAACCTATACTAGGGGTACAATTAAAACCTAATTGAGGAGTAAATTCTGTAGAGAATGATAATGTAGTATATGAGATAATAATTAATAAGTATGGCATTAAAGAGTCTAATAATGATAAGGTATATGAAATTATTATTATTTCTAATTTTCCTATTGAAGTATAAAATAATGAATCAATAAGCAGTAATGATAATTAAATTGAAAGATAAATGTGGTAGAATTCTTTTAAACAAAGAATTGTTATTAGTGATTTAAATGATGGATAAAATATGACAATTGGTTATGTTTTCTTGAAAGTTAAAATTGATCCTATGTGAGTTATTCATATATATAAACATCTCCATGATCTCTTAATGGATGTAGTTATGCTTTTTGTTGAAAGTGTTTTTTTTTTTGGACATGTGCATATGCGATGACAACTACATGTTTGTAGCTAAAGGTATAAAACACAAATGTGTTTAGGTGACTAATATTGAAAATCTTTTCTTGTGTATCTTTATATCTTTATTTGGCACTTATAACTGGTTATTGGAGATAGATGGTAATTAAATAGTACATGAGAAATGAAGTAAGATTTTTAGATAAACTATGATCAAATATGTATCCAGGTGCCCTAAAATAGTAATAGGATGAATAAAAACTGATGGTAGAAAAGAAAATTTAAGCAGTACTTTAGAGAGAGTTAGGACTTTTAATTGAAAGTTTCTTAGTTATTCTAAGATCAATTTAGGAAGACATAACCCTTCGAGAAGTGAATTTTATAAGACGATTATTTATTGATATATTTATTATGATATAACGATAAGGAATGTTGAACAAAGATGGTTGTTTAAGGAACCAAGCTTAAAGGAATTAGGAGATAAGAAGTGATTTCAATGAAGGACTCTCACTCAATCTTACTTGAATGATACTAAATCTAAACAAAAGAATTGGTTGATAAGTATAATTATTGCAGGATATATGTATATATAAGTGGATGAAATGTAAGTACAATAATCATATTGAGGTGTTCATTCCCTACAAGCCAGAAACTAATGGACAGAAAAGAATTTAAAGTGATTGGAATTATCATTTCTTATCTATTTAGATTTTATATCAGAGGAAGGATATTAATCTAAAAAGCCGTATGATATGATTAAATGGAATTTGGAAGAAAAACTATTAATAGTTGATGATAAGAAGTTTGTTGATATTTATAAGAGATTAAGGAAAGTACCGATAAGTACTTGATCTATCAATAAAATATAAATGTTGAAATGTAATTCTAAAGATTATTTTATGGATATTTGAACTTTATGGTTAAGTTAACCAAGAATTGAACATATAGTTGAAATTCTATATTGTATGTTGTAAATGAAACCTTAAGAGTTAAAGGAGTAACTATATTTTTCTAGAACAACATCGGATCAGAATGATATCAATTTAGGATCCATTGCACAGGCCTCACTTTAGTTATGAGTTGTTGCATTAAACGGAAACCTTTCAACTCAGTTTAGAGCAGGTGAAATTTCTCTAATCTTACGATGAGCCAAACAACATCGTGCGATGGCATTTGCCTATACATGCATAGCATTTAACTAATTTGGTTAATAACCCTATTTGTGTTTGATATATAGTTTTAAGTCTCTATCCTAACTTACTGAGTGGTTAGTTGCTCACATCCCTATAGATATTGTTGTGGGTACAAGCTAAGAACCAACCATACAATTATCCTAAAGTTAGTAATCCGTTAGATCCTAGGGAGTGAGGATATAAACTTGAGGAGCAACTACACTTTAAAGTTTAGATTTTATCTTTAAAGCTTTTAGTAATAATTTATGTATTCCTCAAGTAAATTATAATCAGGCTACTAAATCTTATAATATACTCATATTATTTTAATGTAAATATATATTCTTTATAATTTCATAGGTAAATAACATATTTATTTATGAATTGTTTATTTCAAAGTAGGTTAATCATAGATGTCTTATATAAATTAAGTTTAAGTTAACAAATGTATAGATTGCTTCTATCTTAGAATGGTTTGTATGACGGAACTGTTATGACCCTACCGCTTCAGGGCATAACAAATTATATTAAATCTTACTGGTTTTTAGCCCAAAAAAAGGTTGATTAATTTAGATCCTTTATGTAAAATAAGTGTAACTTGTCTAAAAAAAGAGATTGTAAGGCTTATACAACCCTCATAGACTTCCAATAGTAAGTGAAGAGTCAATTATGGAATTTAGGTTTTTAATTGAATCTAAGTGTTACACATTAATCTTTTAAGGTTATGTGTTGATTAGTTAAGGGAAAGCAAAGAAACGCTAGAGGACCATCAAGATCAAGGTAAAGTATTTCTTATACCGTAAATATTCTACAATCTTTATATTTAACAAGCTTTTGGTGATGATTTGGTGGTTAAAGTGATAAAGTAATAGAAAATGTTGATGTTGATGGAGTAAATATTGAATTTGAATCAAAGGTTTGGAGATGTGAAATTTGTGAAGTGTTGTTAATGAGGTTTTTGATGTGAAGTTGGGACATTTTAACAAATTAAGAATGATTTGAAAACAAAAAAAAAAAAAAATACGTGTTATAGTTTTTGGAGGTTAAAGAGGTTTAGAAAGGAGTTTTGATGAATAAGAAGGTGATTCTTTGAAGTGCAGGAAAGTCGATATGACTTAATTGATGCAGTCATGTCGAGACAAGGCTATTTTGATGAGAGTACAGAAAGTGATACAGTCAAATTAACATAACTGTGTCACAAATCGTATCACATAGCTATTTTAGTGGGAGCACAAAAAGTGATACGATCACTTTAACAAGACCGTGTCACAGGTTATGTCACTCCAGATGACTAGAAGTAACTAACACAAAAAGTGACATAATCAAATTAACACAACCATATCTCAAACCGTATCATAAACCATATCTCCCTAAGTTTGAGTTTTCTCATTTATTTGATCTGTTCATTTGTCACATCAAAAGTAAATCTTTTTGGTACTTTCATTAAATGAATTTAAAGAGAATTATATGTTTTAAGAAAAATATTTTCCAAAAAACATTTTTCCTATTTTCTCCTATTTATCTTACTAAAAAAGGTGCTTTAAGTAGAAAACATTTTCCCTTATAAGGAAAAACATCTATCCATTAAAGCAAAATTCTTTCATTTTTCCAAAATATGACTTACTCCTTTTAAAATGGAATGTCAAATGTTGTTTTCCAATATAACGTTCGCAAGTGTTTTAACATTAAGAAAATGATTTTCTTTTTATATTCTTGTTGTAACTTAACTATAAATTAGATTTTAAATATGAAAAAATTATACTAGGTAAAAAAAACTATAGACTTATTAAAACCAACTAAAGAGATTAAAATAATGTATATTAAAAAATCATTTACATTTATACTTTTACTTTTAAATAAAATGTTTGATATAATATATTTATAATAATATGCTTTTCGACACATTCTTATAAAAATATCCAAATACATGAAAACATTTCATTTTCGTGAAAGTATTTTTTAAGAGAAAATGTTTACTCTAACTGTGCTTTTTTCTTAAAACAAACTAGGTCTAAGTAAAACTACTGTTTAAGATTTAAGAAGATTAATGCGTATTTAATGTTTATAGGTTCTAAAGTTAAGCATAGTTTGTTATTCATAGATTCCAAAAATCTAGGTACGTGATACTTATTTGCTTACGTGGTTATTAGGTTAGTTTATCTCAAATGGATTAATGAATAGTTGGCTTAAAACAACTGCTTACTACTTATGCTTGGTTTGTCTTAGGAGCCTAGAGTAGCAAATACCTAAAAGGTAACCTCGATGATCCATATGACCCGTTATCCTTAATGGAATTTTGTATGGAAATGATCTGAGGTAGATTTAGGTTGTTATAGAGAGGCTTGAAGTGGCAAACCCAATATTAAGTTATAAAGGGGGCCAAAGAGGCATACCCAATGCTAGATGGATATGAGATGTGATGCAAAAGGGGTCATGAGAACCTTTATTCTGTGTTGTGTAATTGGCTAAAGAAAAAGATAATAATTTAGTTGTATGATTTACTTGTCTTGAATTATTTGTATGTGATTTAGCATTATTAGTCATGCGTATGTGGTTGCATTACGTACAGGAATTCGGCTTACTCTATTATATTTTTCAAATGCAGGATCCTTAGTTGCACTACTTAAATTCAATAATTTATGGAGATAACTATTGTTGTCTTCGGGGTAGGAAGAGAGAGGACGATGTATGGTATTAAAAAATATGTTAAGAAATTTGATAATAAGAATTTTTAGCCTTATGTGGTAATGATTATTGATTAAGCACTAATTTTTCTTAATTACAAGTTATTCTAACATTATTTGGACGTTTAATTATATAAGAATATTTGGAGACTTTTATAGTGTTTTTTTGAAGTTTTTAATCGAATATTACGTTTGACGTGTCGTTAGAGATTAAGGGCATATGGTAGTCAATGGCATCCTAGGTTCTAAAGAATTACACAAAATAGGCATTCATTCTTTTAATTTACATAAACATTGTTGAGTTGTCATATTTTATAATACAACACTAGATAAATTCTTTAATCCATCATTTAATTTACATATTGACTAAAATTACTAATAAAAGGACCCTTAAGTACTTAACTAAAAGTTCAAAAATGTATGCATTTATTAACATAAAAATCTATTTTATTATACAAATAAATATATCTTCTTGTAGTGTAGAGCAAGACTTGCATTTTAGCAAATAAGACCTTAGCATTGAAAGTTTACAATGTCTAAAAATTTCCTTATGATAACTCGAAATATACGTCTAAGCACAAATTAAGTAAAACAATCCATAAAATTTTGATAAAAATATAGAATGATAAAGTATTAATACTAGTCAAAAGCTAAAATTTTTAATTTTACTCCTTATTTGTTGCAACAAGGAGATTGCAAAATTGAAGACCTAATTATAGAGACTCAGGTATGAATTAATTAATAATAAAGTTTAGCAAAATGAAATAAAAGACATTTATAAATAATAATAGTAAAAAACATATAAAAAAATTAACTAACTATAATTGTAGAATTTTGAACTCTCAATTTAGGGTGTCTAGAAAACTCATACAATTAGGCTCGGAACCAAGGATAGAGCCTCAACAGTTAGTCAACACAACACTAGAATTAATTTTAAAAATGGAATAATAAAACATTAATATAGGTTAAGACAATAAAACTAACTAATTTATTCGTAAATCTCAAAATTATGAAAACCTATGAGAACTTAGAAATAATTAAATAGATAAGAAAATTAATAGAGGATATGAAAAATAATTAAAATACTAAAAAGGTTTAGTTAGTTATTTTTAGCCTTTAGGTTGTAGAAGCTTCAATAAAGACTTCTATTTGAAGTTAAAACTAACCTAAACAACTATACAGTAAAGTATGTTTAATCAAAAATTAAAATGATAAGGCCCATGGTTCTCAAATACCATGGATTAGAGTTGTTTGTTTTAGCCAAAACCATGGTTTTAGTAAATTATTCAACATATGGCGAAATTAGGAAGTAAAATGATAACAAATGTTATGCAAGCATATAGATGCAACTAACCTAATATTCCAAGAACTGATTGAACCCTCATCAATATTCAATTGGACTCATTGGACACTTAAGAAATAAGGAAAATTCATGTGGCAATTTTAAAGGTTTTAGGAGAAAATTAGAAAAATTAGGAAAAATTAAGCAACAATCAATGGGTTTAAAGTTCCTAAACTTAGAGATAACCTAATAGCAAGAAGGTAACCACCACCACCAAAGGCTCACTCACACTCTTATTAGCTAACTTCACTTCCACCACTAGCGAATGCTAAATATTACAACACTAGTGAGTCCAATTTTTATCCTAATTTTTAAATATTTGTTAAAAATATCAAATTTTGTTTAAAAAAATTTGGGAAATTTTATTCTAACATCATTTTGAGTATATTTTTACGTAATTTTTTTTTATAAAAGTATTTATGGTGATAGTGTATATCATTAAGATGGTTCTCATGCACACTTTTAGTAGTCTGACAGCCGTGGACGACGATGGATTTACAAGAAAGCTTTATGTGGCGTTACTAGTAAAGACCCCTTGATGCTTAAGTTAGCACGAAAAGTAATTGAGAGTGAAAAGAGCAAGACAGAAGTGAGCAAGGAGTGCTTTGAGAAGAGGGTCTAAAAAAGAGAGGAAAATCTTGAAGTTAAAGCTTTATACCATATGATGGGAATCAGCCTCCAACTACATCCAAACCGAGGCTAACCTATCCAAAGCTGATGTCGACCTTCCAGACGAAGATGTCGACCTGTTCTAACCTGAAGCCAAATAGTTCAAGGCCGAAGCCGAACAGCTTTTGCCGAGGCCGAGCTTTGGCCTCAGCCAAGCAAATGACAGAAGGTCGAGGAGAAGAAAATGAGCCACTCAGCAATAAGCTTATCATCTGCCGAGAAGACGAGATACCATAAGGTCGAGTACTCAAAACTAAAGAACCATTCAACACAATATCAAGAGATTCATGCCGACTAATTATAGGATTCGGCAATTATGGGCCGACCTTTTTAGTGTCTTGATCAAGCCACGCGAGACTTTAAGGACACCTTCCCAAACCCGCACATCCAACTGTTGACCCCGTCTGATTCGAATACTACTACTCTCAAGACATGCTGAATGACTGCATGTCGACTTTTGTAAAACGCACAGTTTTGTATTCTTGTATATGTTTTCCCTTATTTTATTTGTAGGTCCAATTCTTTAAGGTTTAAGGCCTTGTACATTATTTACAGTTTTGCCACTAGAGTTTAGGACTTGCTATAAATAACAACATTTATACTAAAACAAGATATAAACAGATATATATAGAAAGAGAAAATATTTCTAGACAGAGTGAATGTTTTCTCTTTCGAGTAAGGCTATACTTGAGTTAACATTTGCTGGATTATCGAGTGTTGATTAGACTCTTTAATCATCACCACGTTCTTATTAATCTTGACCTTAAGATTATAGTGAACCCTCTTCATTTAAACTGGTTAGTGAGTTGCATCTAACCGTCATTTGAAACCTCGAGTAACATTCAGTATTTACAAGTCATATCAAACTCTATTTCGAACTCAAACCTATGATTGTGTTTATGTCTTAGTAAGTTATATCCACTACATTCACTATCAAAACCCTTCCTCTTCTTTGTACCCATTTTCTTTGAATACCCATTCTTGTTCATTCAAGATTCATTGCTGTTTCTTTCTTTCTTCCTTTGATTCCTTATCACCATACTTTATGCCCCATTTATATAACATGACGCTAATCTATTGGAGCCACGTGTTGACCAAAGATTGGCTCATACACAATCTGGAATGAAGGCGCAATCAGTATGAAAAAGGACAACTCCTTTCTACTGGTTCGTGGATCTTAGGGAAGGAGCCTATCACATTAGCATAAGTAGCCGTCATAGCCTAGATGGCTAGACTTTTAAGCTATGTAGTAAGCTATGGCATAGCACTTAATGAGGGGAGAGAGGAGTGACGAGCAGGGCCTTCTCTCATGATATGCTTGCCAACCCAAGCATTAAGTACTTGGTTTAATTGGATTTGATAGTCAAAATAAGGTCTTTAAGTTGTCGATTCAGTCATTTTGGAGTCCTCGAGACTTAGGATTGAGGAGTTAAGTATCTTAAAGATTTCACTAAGGGCTCTTGGTCACTTTCCTGGCCTAAGGCTAGAGGAATGCTAGAAGATTCTTTAAGTTCATGTGTGAGCACTCAGCATATCGATGGTCTACTTGTGCTTAAGCTTGGATCGGTCTGTCTTTTTAGGCCTGGACAGGTCAACCTACCCAATAGAAGGCTAAGGCTTCTACTCAAGAGATGTTTAAGGAACATCAAGCAGGTCTAATTACTTCGACCTAGGTCTCTAGAGCAATAGGCTAGAAAAGCCTATCGATAATTTTAATTTATGTATCGTCCTTAAGAAAATTGTATTTCGAAACCAAATTTTGATTCAATTTTTTAAAGAACAAAATTCCTTACCAAATCTTCTTTGTAAATAGCTTATTTCATATTGATAATTATCAAATACTATTTAAAAAGCTTTTCTTAAAATTTTTGCTAAATTAAGGTTAATTTTTAGTTTTTGAAAAATTTATAAGTTGAAATTTTAGGAAAATTCACTATTTTTCAAGTTATTTTGCTTAATCTAAATCTAAGCTCTCATTGAGTGATTTTGATTACATGTAGTAGGTTAAGATTTGTTTTCAAGAAGAAATTGTTGTAATTCTAGAAAAAAAAAAGTTTTTCTTAAGGTTAAATTTGATGATTTTCACTCAATTACCCATGTTGACTTTACAAAGATTATTGAATTGATTATTTTTATTGTGAAATCCCTAAAAATTAAGAGATAAATATAAATAAAAAGTCGTCATACGTGTAAGTTTTAACCTTACAATTCTTTTTTTTTTCTGGCTAAAGATATGTATTTTAAGCATATTAGTTTAGTAGTTGTTAAGTTTAACATTACTTTTTAGTTGAATTTTTGAGTTTTGCACACTAATTTGGATGGTCGTCGAGCCATTAAGTCGATATTAGTGGAGTTCCATCTAAGATTGATCAAAACAAAGTGAAAAAAAGTATGAGACATGGAGCTCTTTAATGAGATGGACTGAATTTAGTGTTGTAGAATGTTCTGTATAAGTTTTGGAGTAAATTGGTGATATGTAGAAAGTAATGTAGAAGTTTCCCTGATTAAGCCAACTTTAAACAAGTAGTAGAAACTTCAGTAGAAAGTATCTTAGCATAAAACCCTAATCTAAATCCATATGGAAGGAACTATAGAAGGTCTATATAGTAAAAGCTATGAGTTAAGACATTAGTAAAAGATTTATTTAATAAGAGTTGAGTCAAGACACTAATAGAAGGTTATGTACAAAAATACTATATCAAGGAATATGAGTTAAAACCTAATAGAAACTTAAGCAAAAAGTTTTATAGGTAAATAATATAAACATGAATCTTAGTAGAAGTTTGAGTAAAAGGTACCATAAACTTGAATACATCAATCTTACACAACTAACAGGATGATTAGAAGGTTTTAATACCCTGAGTAAAAGAAATAATACTTGATTTTAATAATAAATACTTAATGAATACTAAAAGAGTAGTAATCCTAATCAAAAGTGTAATGATCAAAACTTTGTTACTTTAATAAGATATATAGTACAGAAACTGAAATATGATAAGGACCATTGAGAATGGAAGGATCAAAGCATCTAACTAATAAGAGGAACTATGAATCCAAGTAAGTGGGATCAATAAGTAATGACATTTCGAAGTATTGTATTATAATAATTGGAGGTTGAAGTGTATATTTGTTTGTGCTTGTCGAGTAACTATTTATGCATATGTTGGGCATATGTTTGAAAATTGTTGTATTATTGTAGTAGTTATGCCACATTTTGTGATTGTCTTACTATGCCTTGTTTCTTAATTTGAATGTTTGCAATTGGTTGGTCACCCTTAAAAAGGGCTAAACTAAAGTTGGACTTAAATACTAATCAAACATGTATTACAACCCACTAGTGGGAACGGTTAGGATTATCTAACCAAATACCCATCCTTTAATGGGCCAACTAAAATTAACCTTTCCTTATCCTTAAGGTTGAATTAAGTGATAAGAGAAGAAGTCGTAGTGAGGTTAGGGACGTTAGTTTGAAGAGGCCTTAGGAAGAGTAAGCTCCATTACATAAGCTTAGATTTGATCATCAATTACTTGGAGGCAAGCCTCAATCACGTTAAAATTCATCAACCCGAGTAAGAGTGAGTGCAATTTTTCTAATTTCACAACAAATAGAATAACTGATAGTATGTGTTTGCTTACCTTACATTGCATCTAACTAATTTATTAACAACCCTACTTCTTTGTTATGTTATGTATAATGTTGTCTACGTCCCCATACTAAGTAATCGCTGCTCACATCTCCATAGTTTTTTAATAGTTCCTAACGAATAGGCATTGTAAGACCTAAAATTTTTCCTAGTCATTTTGAGTTGGTAATTTAGGGCATTTGTAAAACTAATTTAATTGACTTAAAAATTTACAAATAGACTCAAGACATTAGTGGAGGAGACCTCTTGGACTCAGATTTTAGAAGTATAATAAAATAATAATATAGTAAAAATATTGTAATTTAACTTATTATATATTATTTATCGTAATTGTATAGAGTAAGCTTCGTTAAATCGTAAATTTTTAGAGATAAATTATATATATAATAAAATTATTATAAGACATAAAATAAGATATATAATATATATATGTATGTGTATCGTATGTAATTTTTATGTATATGCATATATTTGTAATTAATTAAAATACCCTCTAATTTATATTTTAAGCTAAAACAAGTTAGGAAAATTAATAAAAATCATAAACTAAGTGTACGCAACTAGATCTAGCTAATGCAAGTGAATGGAACTATGTTGGACAATTGTTGGAGATTAAACATGGATTAACATGCAAATGAGGATCTGGAAAAAATTAAGAGTAGCTTAAAGTGATTAAAGAAGAAAATTAGAAAAAAATTACAAAATCGATGTGTTGTATCAAAAGTTTGGAGTTTTGCTAAAGTAGAAAGGAGCTAGGAGTCAACTGACCACTCCACTACAACGAGTGGTCGGCGACTAAAGCTGTCGATAAAAGCATAGTTGGAGCTAAGATTTTTAGTAAGTGTTCTTTCTCTATCCGATTTTGCAAAAATTATTAAAAATACCCAAAAAATTTCGAAAAAATTATTCCTACATATTTTTATGTGTAGAATCTAGGAAAAGTACTATTTTATACAAATTTAATAGTTATAGTATATGTCCTAAAGAAATCGACAAAATCGAACAATTTTCAACATTGAAATAAATATGTCTAATGACGTAATTTCAATTTCAAAATTATTCTATAAACTATCTTAAATTTATATTGGATTTTGTGAAAAGATTTTTTGTAAAATTGTTTCCTATATATTTATCTAATTTTTTAGCCTTAATTATGTTTAAATCATAGTTTTTAAGTTAATTTTGGTAAACTTTCTTAAAGAACTGCATTTGGGATCTACATTCAATCACTTGGAGAAATATTTATGATATGTTGAATCTATTTGATCAGGTAATACAGTCAGGAGTTTTAGGAAAACAAGACTTGGTAGTTATATGTGAAGTGTAGTAATTTGTTTACTTGATGGATTTGGTTAAAAGATGGCTTGAGTTATGATATATGAGTAACTGGACATTAGGGGTGCTATGTATTTGTAAATGGAATGTCACTTGATATTGGTCTTAGTTGGTGTTAGATAAAAAATGAGCAAATTACTTAGTTATAACAAGTTAAGCATAAATAGAGGCAAATTTAGAGGATTTTATTATAAGTAATATATTAAAAATTATACTTAGAGCCAAAATTAGAAGAAACTTTAAAAGTGAAGTATGAATATAGGGAATACCAAAAGCTAAATTAGAGGATAATTTTTTAAGAATTTAAGGTTAGTTAAAAATCAAGGATTTTGCGACTTAGAATAGCTTATAAAAAGTTAAAGAACTACTTAAGAAATCCTAACATGTAATAATTATAACTTATAAAACTTATCTTTAACTAACTAATAACATATAAAACGAAAATATTAATTCAAGGATCAAATATGAATAAATTCTAACTTATTGTATATGTATAGGGATAATTGAAAATCATCTAAGTAATGATCAAGTCTAGCAACTTAGTGAAGCGTAAGTAAGTTAGGATTCATGCTTCACGATATGTTGGAGTACTATATTATAATACTTAGAGACCTAAGAGTGCTGTGAGACTAAAGTAGTTTTGGTTCTGATTGTAACTTAGTTGAACTTGTGCATGCCTCTTGTATGATTGTTTACTTGAATTATGGATCAATAGTGCTATATTGCATTATTATACTTTATTTGCTTTGTCTTGCAAATTGGTTGATCACCCCTAAATAAATTAAACCAAAGACTGATCCTTAAACTAACTAGATATGCATAACAATCCATTAGGGGAAAGATTAGGTGTATCAAACCAAATATCAACTCTTTCGATAAGAATAACTAAAATAGTTCTTTTTCCTACTTTTATAGTCGAACTAAGTAACAAAAAAGGAGGTAAAGCCAAGGTTAGAGGCCATGGTCCGAAGGGGGTTTGGGGAGAAGGGCGTTCTTCATTACACAAGTCTGAATTTGGTCTGATTTGTATTACGTTAAAACTCCTCAATCTGAGTTAAAGCGAATATAATTTTTCTAATCTTATAATGAATTGAATAACATTATACGATACTTCATTTGATTATTTGCATTGCATCTAACTAAAATATAGTACTTGAAACCATGTTTGTGTTTATCATCATCTTTTGTCTCTGTCCCACTTACTAAGTTAGTTATACTTACATCTCTATAAATGTTCCTGTATATACTAACTAAGAGTTAAGGATGTTTCCTTATAACCACACTTACGATAGTGTACTCTAGGTTAGGAAAGTGAGGAATCTTAAAGACCTATAAATCTCAAATTTTATTAGACTTTCTTTTGTTTTTTCTTATGGAAACTATCTAGGATACCTTAGAATCGCCCATTGGTCTATTCTTGTTATATGTAAACATCAAAAACTGTAGTTTTTGTAAACATTTCAAAAATGTTATAACTTTTGATGTATAATTATTTATTAAAGATGTTGTTATTTTATCAATTTGCAAACTACTAGTGTTCTTGAACAGGTATCTTCAAAAGCTTCATCACAAGTTTCACTGATAACAAATATAGAATTGAATATTTCAAAGCAGTTGAGTCAAGTACGCTTAGTATGAACTAGATTTAAAGTAACAGCTGTAAGGCCAGTTTCTTATGATATTTCACATGATGAAACTGTTACAACTACTTTACCTCGGGGCATGATAGGCACCAAGATCAATTGACCTCCAGACATATAAAAGATTGGCGACAAGTTTAGAGTGAGGATCAAATGAACTTGAATCATTCTTTTGTTATTTATTTTAAGGCCAACTAGGTTACCTATGTGACTTAGACTAACTAATAGTATTATAATTCTTTTATTGTACTATAAATAAAGATTTTTGAAATTTCTCATCCAAACTTTATGTAAGTACTCCATGTAAATTCTATCTTTTAAAAGAATTATACGAATTGAATGTCTTTATTTTCTTTTGATATTGAACTGAAGATACTTCAGAGTAATTTAATCGTATGTGTCTTGAATATACTAAGTCCATGATAGTGGTTAAGTGGCCAACTTATGTCCTAAATTGGTGTACATAACGAGACTGTTATAACTTTACTACTTTTAGGATATGAAATATACCATTCTTCTTATATACACCAAATGCAATACCATCATATTCTCTTTATACTATAATATCCGTTTCTCCTTATACTATTATATTCGACCAATCAAATATTACCTTAGTGTATAAGTAAAAGCTAACTAAATCCTTAAGGTTGCTTAAGTGTAAAAATAATAGGTTTAATAATCAAAATGTAAACTACAGAATAATATGATGAAAAAGTCATTGTAGCTATGAAAACAATATCTACCATCTCCAAGTGCTTACAAACTACACTTAAAAGAATTCAATACTTTATAGAGAACCATCTCAATTTTGTTTCTATCAATTTTTTTAGATTGTATTTATATTTATTTTCCATGTTTATATTTATTTTATTAGAAAAGTCATATTAATTTTTTTCAATTGTAAGGAAGATAATATTTTATTTTAACATTTTACCGGTAAAAATGATAATATTTTATTTTTTCAAATGTCAACAAAATAGATAGTTAGAAATCGGCTTTAAAAAATCCTAAAAATGGTTAAGATTACTTATTTGTTGATTATTTACTATCCTTATTGTCCATTAGTTGTTTGTACAAATGGAATGTTTCATTTTCGAATTAATCTTAATTTCTTTCTTACACATTACTTGATCAAATATGTTAAATTAAGTACTACAGTAGCGCTAAATTTACTCAAATTTGCAGCCGGCCACAAGGTTAGCTTTCAAGGGGTTTAGAGGTTGACTTTTGTAAAAGTAGGAGTCATTTATATATTTTCAGGGATTGTTTGTGTAATTAAAAATAATAGTAAATTCTTTTAGGTTTTTACTTATTTTTGTAACTAAAAATTTTATAGAAAATAACAATAAATGTTTAATTATTAATTTTATAGTTATTTTGTATTTTTAGGGATATATGTTTTTTCTTGGCCAAACCTGCTATCGTGAAATTCGATTCTGGACCGATATTCGAAACACAAACAAACCGCCATGGGAGAACCAATCAACCCATTGAAGCCGAGTCGGACAGTCGCCGTCGCCATTTTCCTTCCACTTTGATTTCAGAAAAGTGATGAAAAGAACAGCAAAATTGATTTAGAAACACATTAACGACTGTTACCGCAACTCCTTCCTCAGAGATTTCAAAATCCAGCACAACATCCTCGTCTTCAATTCAAATTCAATTCATTTCTCAAAAGTTTCCCATTTCATGTCACTTCACGCGTTAAAGGAGACTCTAAAACCCTGTTCAAGTTTTTCTAGTTCATTTTCCACTTCAACTTCTCCTATAAAATCTTCTTTGTCTCAAGATTTCGAATTTGACCCAACAAATTTAAGAAAACCCCCAAAATCTTCTCTCTCCCAGCAACTTCTTCGAATTTCTGAAGACCCTTTTCCTTTGATCAGTAAATGTGACTCCTTGACTCAAAAGAACCAAACCCATCATGTAATCAAGCAAGAACATCATGATGATGATGATGATGATGATGAATTATTGAAAGAAAGGGTTGGATTGGGAACGCAAAACAAAAGACAAAAGGAGACTCAGTTTCAGTTTCAGTTTGACAATACAGGACCATTTGAGTCCTTGATCTTGTCCTCTGGTGGAGAAGTTCCAATTGTACAAGTTGGTGACTTTGTTCCTCTTTTTTCAAGCCTGTAATGTTTGAATATTTGAATTTTGTAAATCTACTTTCTTATTCTTTGGTCAAACTGTTTTACTTATTTAAAGTTTTAATTTTTGTGCTAAAGTGTGGGTTTTTTTTTTTTTTTTTCCTTTTTAAATTCTATCTTACTAGTTATGAATTATGATCATTGAGGTTGGATCAAGTTTGAATTCATTTAAAACCACCTTGCTGTGAGCTGGAGTCTGGTATTTTGGGATTACAATGTTTTAAGAATATATGATGTTAGTTGTTGTGGAGCTGGTTTGTAATTCGATTGGCATTCTTATGGTTTCACAATGCACTTCACAGCTTCAGCTCAAGCTTTTCATGTAATGAGCTTGATCGCGAATGATTTGTTTTCTCTGTGTCAATTATTTAATTGGTTGGTGATGGAGGATGAGAAGATTACAGGTCACAAGTAACCATCCCAAGTATATTTTTGACCAGTCAGGACTGTAGATGTTGAAACTGATAACTTCCTAGTGTTGTTGCACTTTTTGTGATTGTGAGGAGGACTGGTCATGAATGGATGAATTGCAAACTTACTGCTCCCTTTGGAGTTCTTCAGATATAAGTGTGACTCAACATGCCAGTTTGCATGATCCTTTTTGCACCATATTCAGCTTATTGTAATTTTGAGTAAGATCAAGGCCATGTAATAGAAAGTTCAAGCAATTTATGGGAAAGGATGTGCTGGATATAACTATTCTGCAGTTAGCCTCAGAGCTTGATGGCACTAAGAATTGGGGATTTTTGCCATGTATTGGTTCACTTGAATTTGAATATCATCTTTGTCATAATTCAGTAGTTTGTTTGTTTTCATGTTAAGAAATGGCCAAGGAATCTTGTCGTTTAAATGTTGATTGTGGTCATCTGCAGGTTCCTGCGTCCATCAATTGCCGGCTGCTGGAGCATCAGAAAGAAGGTGTCAAATTTTTGTACAGTTTGTTCAAGAACAACCATGGAGGTATCCTAGGCGATGACATGTGAGTAATCAGTTATTTTTGTGTTTTAGTTTGCATTTTTCTTTCTTTTTCCTTTCTTTTTGAATTCTTTTGGTTTAGGTTTACGTTTCTAAGTTTTCCATTTCCCTTTGCAAGGTAATTCATCACAGATGATAAAAATTTGTCCCCCTTTTTGCATGTAAGTTGTGATTAGGATTGAAACTAGGCATATATGACCAAAAGGACGTGAACTATAACACTGGATCACTTGGCTACTTGTAAAAAATCGTCCTTGAGTTCATCAACAACACATGATATATTTATATGTCACCAATGTGAGAATTTTATACCTGGAGAATGTCAAAAATTGTCTATGCTCGATTACAAGTTATTGGGATAGGGCTGGCATGGAAATCATGCTTATTTATAGAAACTTCTCAACTCAGTGAGAAAGATCTTCTGATGCTCTTTTTTTCTTTTTTTCTTTTTAATTATAAATGTTAACAGGGGACTAGGGAAAACTATTCAAACTATTGCATTTTTAGCAGCTATTTATGAAAAAGACAGCGAACATGGTGACAATATGGCCACAAAAGAAATACGCAACGGGAAGAAGGGTCCTGTGCTGATAGTTTGCCCAAGCTCTGTGATCCAAAATTGGGAAATCGAATTTTCAAAGTGGGCAACATTTGCAGTTGCAACTTATCATGGAGCTAATCGTGAGTTGGTTCTTGAGAAACTAGAAGCTTCTGGAATTGAGATTCTTATTGTTAGTTTTGACACATTCAGGATACATGGAGGCATCCTGTCAGATGTTAAATGGGAGATAGTGATTGTTGATGAGGCTCATCGGCTTAAGAATGATAAATCAAAACTCTATACTGCATGTTTAGATATTAGGACGAGGAAACGTATTGGTCTGACTGGAACAGTAATGCAAAACAAGATCATGGAACTTTTTAATATATTTGAATGGGTAGCACCAGGGTCCCTTGGCACACGAGAACATTTTCGAGAGTTCTATGAGGAACCGCTTAAACATGGACAAAGATCAACTGCTTCTGAAAGATATATCCAAATTGCTGAAGAGAGGAAGCAGCATTTAGTGGCAGTTCTCCACAAATATATGTTGAGAAGAACAAAAGAGGAGACTATTGGGCATCTTATGATGGGGAAAGAAGATAATGTCGTGTTTTGTGCCATGAGTGAATTGCAGAAACGAGTATATAAGAGAATGTTGCAGTTACCAGACATCCAGTGCCTGATAAATAAGGATCTTCCCTGTAGCTGTGGAAGCCCTCTGAAGCAAATGGAATGTTGTAGAAGGATAGTTCCTGATGGAATAATCTGGCCTTATCTTCACCGAGATAACCCAGAAGGGTGTAATATATGTCCATTTTGCCTTGTTCTCCCATGCCTTATCAAACTCCAACAGGTAAATAAACCTTTTCCACCAAAAGCACAATAGTTGTGATGAATATTGTCTTGTATTAACTGTCACTTCCAAAACCAAAGTACAATTTGGATCAATGTTGCTGTAAAATATTAGTGCGTCAGAAGTAGCAAAAGCATGAGTGCAGGTAATTTGTATCTGTAGAGAAAAGTTAATGGAGCTATTGGGTCTTCATTTATAGTGAAATTAAGGACTTGGTGATTGTATATAGTTCCCTTGATATACCCACCATATGGACAGTCTGGCCAGCAGAAACAAATGGGTTATTGGGTTTTAGGGAAATATAGAACTAGATACTGACAATGGATGGGGTTTTATTTTGGTGGTCCAATATGTTTTGTTACCAAAAGTTCTCCATATTCGTTGTTGGGTGAGTACCTTGTCTGATGGTATTAAACGAAGAATTGAGCTGTTAATCTTAGAGAGAGGTCTTGGCAGATCAATCTTGCGGAATGAATCTTTGATTATTGAGAATTCACTTTGGGTTGAGTTTTGAGGAATTTGTATATCATACCACTTCCAATGCTAAATTCCACAAACTTTGCCGGATCTTTAAGACATCTCAGCCTTCCCATTAGGTGTTACAAGTTCCTAGAAGTATTATGTTGATGTGACACCCACACACGGTATTCCCCACGCCAACCTTCTCCCATCTGTCCAGTCTATGGCACAAACTAGACACTTGTTATGCAATATTATTATAGAGTTACATGGCTTTAAAGAAGAGAGTAACATGTGCATAATGGTTCATTCCTTGTCAGAATTGATTGTAATTTTTTGAATTATTTCAGGTCAGCAATCATCTGGAGCTCATTAAGCCCAATCCTAGGGATGAACCGGATAAACAGAAGAAAGATGCAGAATTTGCTGCTGCTGTTTTTGGCTGTGATGTTGATTTGGTTGGTGGTAATACCATGACAGAGAGTTTCATGGGATTGAGTGATGTTAAGCACTGTGGCAAGATGCGGGCACTTGAAAAATTAATGTTATCATGGATTTCTGAAGGAGATAAAGTTCTTCTCTTCAGTTACTCTGTCAGGTAATTCTTAATTTCAGTAGGATTAAGGCTGACAGGTAGTTCCGCTATTTTGGTCTGTCTTTGTTGATAGACAACTAGTATTTCAAATTATCATGGTGAAACTGACCCTGAATATGATATTAAAGCAAACCTCACCACTTAATTGATGCTTGGAGATATTTTCATATACATTTTTCTAATTGCTGTGCTTTTACGAGGTTTGCATGATTCTATAGTCAGTGGCTTGAGTCAGGCCATATGCAGGAGCATGATTAAGAGTGGCTTTTCAGGATCTTTTTCGGAGATTTTATATGATTCATTTTATTTTGTATATGAATTATACAATTTCTTCAGGATGCTCGACATTCTGGAAAAGTTCCTGATACGCAGAGGCTATTGCTTCTCAAGGCTCGATGGTTCCACTCCAACCAATTTGCGTCAGTCTCTTGTTGATGATTTCAACTCAAGTCCAAGCAAGCAGGTACTTTGACATTAATATTCAATTCACAAATTTCCATCATTCAATCTTGAAATTTAATGTTGAACTCAACTACTTTTAGGTATTCCTTATATCAACTCGGGCCGGTGGACTTGGATTAAATCTTGTCAGTGCAAATCGTGTGGTGATATTTGATCCTAATTGGAATCCTGCTCAAGACTTACAGGCCCAGGACAGGTCATTTCGTTTTGGGCAGAAAAGGCATGTGGTGGTTTTCCGTCTTCTTGCAGCTGGTTCTCTTGAAGAGCTTGTTTATTCTCGCCAAGTTTACAAACAGCAATTGTCAAATATAGCTGTGTCTGGGAAAATGGAGAAGCGGTATTTCGAAGGAGTCCAGGTATCTTTTATCCATGTCTTCATATATGGTAAACATTTCCAGGTTCTTTTTTTTGCTTTTTTAACATTCTTTATTTTGTGATTTTCAGGATTGCAAAGAATTTCAAGGCGAACTTTTTGGAATTTGCAACCTATTTCATGATTTGTCTGATAAACTTTTCACAAGCGAAATCATTGAGTTACGTGGAAATAAGAGGTTAGAAAATGACTCACAGCCCTCTGAAAAGGCAGAAGCAACAGAAGTTGGATCGCATTTCATTAAACAAGGAGTGAAACAAGAGAAGGTGAAAGCAAACAACTTAGAGACAACCCTTATTGATAGGTCAAACCTTAAAGACTTGGGTAAGATAACTTCCCAGAATCAACTTTCTGATAAAACTCTCTTTGTTTTTAGTACCTCCTCTACTAGTTTCTTGTCATTTTTATAGATTTGTGTAGAGAAATGCCTCTAAACATATCCATGTCAGATTAAATTTGGAAATGTGATGAGAATGGCTGCCTCCATTTTTCTTCCAATCTTGACTGGTGTAGGCTTTGCTAATTATTGGACAATTTAGTTATTAATAGTTTATCTCTACAAAGTGATAAATATATTGCTTGATTGTGCAAAAGTATCTATTTCAACGCCAATAAAACATTAAGTACTTAAGAAGCTACTAAAGAAGCTCAGTATAACAGGTGGTCACCATTGTTTTTAATAAGTTGCTTGCTTCATCTCTACAAGTCAAACGTGTAGCTTGATGGTGTGAAAACGGTATATGATTCTACACCAACAAAACGACTGAAATTCAATAACTGGCTAAAGAAGCTGAAGTTGCCGTCTTCTTAACACATTCCCTGATCTGGCAACATTTTTATCTACTTTCAGAATTTCTATATGCACATGTGGGTTAAGACAAATTTTTATCCTATTACTTGATTCCTTGTTTCAGGAATTTTGTATTCACATCGCAATGAGGACATTGTCAACTCTGGACCTGGAACTCAAGGAAATTTAGATGCAAAGGTACCTCGGAAGGATAGCCAGCTGCCACTGCCTGCTGCCAGGAAAAGGAAGATGCCTGATACAGGGGTAAAGGAGAATACCTCCATAGAAGATAAAAAAAATGTGCAGTTCAAGCTTATTGCCCAGTTCAAGGGTATGAATGAGATCAAATTTAGTGAATGGGTACTATCTGCGACTCATTCAGAAAGGGAAAAGGTCCTTTGCAATTTCAAGAAGAGAAAGCAGAAGATGGTTAGAAGATTGTCAGAGAAAAATATGTAGTTTTAAGTCTGCCATTTGTTGTAGGACTAACATCTTGAGCTGTACATAGATAAAGAAACTCTTTGTCCAATATCGTATATAATTACAGCGATTCTTGCATATGTTGTTTTACTGGTATTTGCAGCAGCGGTCATCTGGAAATTTTACTGTATTCAAGAAGCATGTATCCGACTGCTGAGTTAAGAGAGTTCCATTAGATCTATAAACTGACCGTTTGCAAGTCTGATGATGTTGATGTTCCCTTGCACTCCCGACTTACGTTGTTTCACTTTCACATGCTTGCATATACGGGTGATTATATAGATTTGCCTGCATCAACATGAGAATTTTCGAAAATGTGATGGCATTTCTCGTGTAGTAAGGTCTTCCACCTAACAAGTGGTTTCTAATTTAAAGACTTGCTCTAGTTACTTGTCCCAATTAGCATCCCCAGTGTCACAGGAATGTCGTCCAGTAAGCTACTTATGAAGATTTTGGAATTTTCCTCCTTTCCACCCTCTTCTTTGGTGGTTTCTTTTCCACCTCTTCCGACGTCAATAATTTGCACTTGAGCACATCATTTATGAAGGCTGGAGCCACCTTTTGACTCCTCAATGCACTGGCTTATTCCCTGGAAAAGTACTTTATTGTGATGCCAGCGTCTTGATTTACTTCTACCTCTAATTAACAACAGTCGTGTTCAAACGTTTAAACCAACTTGATCAAAACAATTACAAAAGATTGTACAAATCTTGGCATCCCTATTCCTTAAAAGAATGATCTTGGCAGCTGAATCCTGTTGACAACAAAGGGCATCATGGATCAAGATGTTCAACAGACAACCCAGAACTATTTGAGGAGCCAAAAAGCATTTTGCATGCATGCCCAAGCCTCAGCTTCCTTTAGCCCTCCTGATTCTTCTATTCATTTTTAATTCAACTGTTTGAATCAACTAACGGACGACTTCTGTCCCTTTAAACTGCCATGGTGCAGCACCTACGTGGTAGACTGGAGTGGACACCATTCCTATTTTCTGTTAACCAAGTTGAAACCTGCCCTTTGACATAAATAGACAGTCCCTGATCTACTGTCGCTGCAGTTTGAACCTGGAAACTGGTTTGGTAGGTTGGGAACCAGAAACCTACAAATAGCAAATGATACCTCATCAATAACTATCCAACTTATAACTACTCTGCTGTCATTGAAATAATTTATGGTTCAGAAATTTACCTGAGATGATGTAGATTTCCCGTCCAGGTCCATCTGTGGATTTACTTGGTGTTCAACAATAAAGCCAGTGAAGGCCTGAAAAAGTGGCATCATTAGTAATAGTGTGGTTCTCACATGATTTCAGCTGATAATAGAAACATATAAGGAATGATGTGGACATGCCTTGGAAGTATCATGCTTTGGTTTTGTAGCCTGAGGAGGAACCTTAAAAAAAAAAGGGGAACAACATAACACATTAGTAAACAGAAGTTTCTTCCAATATGAATCCTCTTTCTCAATGGACATCACGGTACATTCAACGAAAAATTAGAGAGCATCAACAGGGTCCAGCCCCATCTGTGTGTATGTATTCCAGATCATCATCAAATAGCTGGCTGAAACACTTGTCAAATGTTGTAATTTCTCTATATCTACATTAATTGTACCATTTGAAGATGACACTGAGAGTGCCTTCTAGAGGATATCAATAATGCATTTTGAAGTCGAACAGAGAGGAATTATGAATTATGGAACCAAGAAAATGCATCACAGAGCAAATGAAAGGAAGGAAAAGAATACAATCTTCCACAAGATGCTTAACAAATATAAGGTACACTACAAAAAAGAACAGTAGTAGACCATTATTGCAATCGCATGACTCAATGCAAGTACCTCATTCTCTGATAATTCCAAGGCACGAAATTTTTCCTCCATTGCAGCTGGCATTGTATCTCTCTCTGCAATGCTGAAACCTCTGATATTGCTTCCGGAACTTTTGTGAATTGTATCTGGGCTTTGTAAAATTTAGTCCAAGTATTCAGTTTCATATTTGGCTACTATTAGCAAGATTGTTTAAAGAGCTGTGCAACTGTATGTCAAGTTATAAAACAAGACAAACCTACAATAGACGATATAATCAAAATCTTTATGTGTTTCCTGATGAAAATAATAAGCTGATTGTAGACTTCTTCCTCTGGATGAGAGCAGGTAGAAGCAAATTTTGTTTCCTTTAATGCATGAACTAAATAAATGGACTTGAAGCAAGCAGCTGGTGCTCATTCCTGCTTACATATGCTTAATGTGAAGTTAACTGCTTCTTGAACAGATCTGCAAATATTTTATCAAACCAGCTGCTTACTCCATGCCCTTAAGAGTCTTGAGAGGACCTTAAGTATAGATTATTCTCAAAAGAGCCTAACAGAAAATAATGGAACAAATGGCTGCAGAGATGGTCAGCAAAGTTGCAGTGAAATGTTGACACCACAAAAGTGGGTCTTACAGTATGTATTTTATATAGGTGCTTACGTGCAAATTACTTCATAAGGTATTGCACAGTTTGGTATTTTGAATATGGACAGGTTGTGATCAACTAAATTTATGCATAATTATTAAATTATGAATAAAAAATACAATTCTACTAGTTTATAATTTAATAATGTTTTTCTTAATTAAAATGAATGTAAAATCATTTATATACAGATTTTTAGTAAAATTATAAATTTTCATATATAATTTTACAAACTTACAATTTTACCAGTTTTATACGATTTTATATAATTCTATCAATTCGATAGATTCAAATAAATAATAAAATTATGATTTTAACAATCATTTCATACACACAGAAAGTTGTCAAAATGAAACAAACCACTAACCTTTTTGTACCAATTGTTTTGAGGAACGATCAAACTGCATATATGATTTCAAAAGTTAGTTGGTAAAGTAGCTATCAAAGAAATAAAAACGGAAGAAGGAGAGTTTTTCCAATGACATCATCTCTTACATTTAACTGCTTTATATACTCTTCTTGAGGTTTCTTTTGACTTGCAACATCCTGTGTACTTGAGGGTCCATGACCTACATGCCTCTGCACACAATGGATGATATTTTTATTTCAGCAAATGCAATGTTAATGAAACAGACCTCTGTCAAAAGCAATTAACATAAAATGGCACCTGTGAGTTACTTAAATACTGATTTAAAGCACTTTGATCAGCAATTTCATTTGAGCTGGTGATAATTTGCTCATCCTCATCACTCTCCTCAGCATTTTCAGCAGCAAGTTCCTCCTTTTCAAGCTCATCCAACTTGGTCATTAGACGTGCATATTCTTCGTCTTCCTTCCAGACTTGCTTGCTGTCTTCCTTAGGAGATTCACCTTCCAGTGTACCTTAAGTATGACAATGGATACATGAACTCATTGATCCTTTTAGATTATCTGCATCCATGCTTTAAGAATATGCCATAGCAATGATAGCTCCCTATGCTTGTTCATAGGTTTAGGATCTAGAACTTAGTCCCAACTCGTTTTACCTCTAAATAACATAGAACTTGAGAAATACATGAACAGTTGAAGCAACGAAAGTAAAAATTCAACATGCCCAGTATTGAGTAATAGTGACAAGACATCAATTGTCTCAAATTGCTAGTTTGTAAGGAAAGTGCAAAACAAGAGATTTCTTAGATTGTTAAAATCCTAGGTGGAATTATGAGACTGAAGGAGGAATAAGAACAAGGACAAACAGACTTTGCATTCAAACATTAAACTATATTGATTCTAAACATAGAATCAAATTTTTTAAAAGCATTAGTTACTCATAGCTCAATGGAACTCCATCTCTTTTGAGTCATAGGAGCAATGGTATTGTTATAACCAACCAGTGAGCACAAAGTTGGATTTGATCTAGCAAGAATCTGATTAACTATAGCAGTTCCAAATGGAAAACAGTTTTTGTCTCAATATCATTTCCCACAAACATCCGGAGCTGTAAACCATATGCACCCTCTTTTTTTTGTCAGTATATCATATGCAATTTATTCTTATTTCTTCACTTTTTGATGCTGGGGATCTTATTATTCCAACAGACTGATCAAAGTTAATTTTCTGACATTATCATCAAGCAGACTGCATTACATCGTGTTGAGCAAGAGATAAACTATATAGGACAGTGAGAGTATCAGAACAAGGGGGGAAGTGCAAATTTAGAAGTTCCCAGGCTGGTAGAAACATGGATCAACAAGGTATTTAGCCTCTGCTATAAGAGACATTTCTAAAGGTAAAAGTAAGCATAAGTACTACAAATTCTACACCACATTTGTTGAGGGCTAAATCAGGCAAAGAAATTACCTGATATAGATTCCATCTCACCATCTTCTTCCACAAGCTCTTCCCTAATCTCAACAACAGCCTCCTATTTCAACCGTTGCACAAAAATATTAACAGGAGGAGAAACAAACAAGAGAAACAATAATCAAAAGTAAGTGCCATTAATGAAGAATAAGCTCAGATAACAAGAACTTAAAATTTGTTTTATGTTAGAACAAGAATTGCAAATGAAAGAATTCATTATTCGGAAATATGATTAAAAGAGTAACTCCAAATAAAGTTTGCACTCCTTTCCATTAAGTACATCATTGAATGCACTCCACTATTTCAGGACTCAAAGATACAAGTCGAAAAAAGAATATTATGCACGTAGTAAAGTGGAAGTTGTATTTACTTTTTTGGCAGTAATTGGCAATCATATTCATTTGCTAGTACCAAATTCAACCCAAAAATTTAAAAAGATCACTAACATTGCTTACTTGCATTATAAACTACTTTCTAAATCAAGAGTTGTATCAAATGTCATATCACCAACTGCATTCCACCTTTCTCTCCGGTCTGTCCTATTTCTTTTAACAATTTTGTGATAAGTGCTAACTAAGTCTTGAGCGGAACCTAAATCTCTAATTATAAAGCATGAGGAATTCTACCACTAGACCAAGAGGCTAGAGTCACCTTTCTCTCCATTTTATCTTGTATATTGATGAAAATCGTTTTATCAGGAAAAAGACAAGAAACATAAGGTATATTTATACTAAATTTTTCATCCATTTATTTTTCACAATTCAATGAATTCTCATTATGAGCTTGTAAAGGAGGCTCTTGCAATACTCTGACACCATTCCCCAGAAAGAGCAACCAAAATCTAATGCTAAAATCTTTTCTTTGGACAAACATAAAGTAATTTTTGCCACATTAACTCCAGCATAAGTATCATTGCTTCTTATAAACCAGCCAGATGCATGGCCAGTTTTTCAGAATTCCACCAGTTTGAATAACTGTAAAACCCTTCAATGGCATAAACTAAATTAACCACAGCTTACTGCAGCTTCAGAAGCAGTCTTGTTGAAATACGATCCCTTAAACTTTAGATCCTCTATCATGGCCTTAAGAGAGCTAACATGAGACTCCCAAGCTTTTCCTCTTCTTTTCAAAATCTCAACTGTTTGCTTTGCTGTCCTCTCAGCATAGTAATTCTCTCCTAAAAGTACCTGCCAATGATGAGGTGTAACATCATGAAAAGTTCTTCGTTTGCAGCATTTAGCTAAAGGATACAAATTCTTATTTTCAACCAAAAAAAAAAAAAAAAGGCTATTAAGCGAGCTGCTGAGAGATAACTAAGTACCATGAACTCATTTGTGTGGATCAAATGGCCAGGGAAGAATGCAGCTTTCCCAAAAGGAACCTACAGAAAGCAAGCGGTGGATGTCAATTATCAAAATGAAGGCCAATAGCCTTCTAGCCTGGTGGCACTCCACTTCTTTCTTATGTGAAAGGTTGTGGGTTCAAATCTCCTCATCCACATCCACTATTGCTACTTCTAATTGCCCGAAAAAATATATCAAGATGAAGAATGTGGTCCATCATATTATATGACCCATAATAATAGGTAATGCACACCTTTTCATATAGCAACTTCTTTAATATCCTCTGCATGTAACTAGTCAACAAAACAAAGCATTTCTACTAATAATGCAGCTAAAGCCAAGTGGCAAGTCACCAGTTGGCCATCTAATTGAGTTTTGCCTTGAAAATAGTTGAGTTGAGTTCGATTGAATAAATTATCACACTGAGCTAACACTTCAACCTATTCAGCTCCATAAGCCCGCAAGCATAATCCAGCTTGAGTGAAGCTTACTTATATATTAAAAACTCCTGAATTTGAGCAGAGTTTGAGTTTCCGTATAAATATGATACAGGAAAACATAACCTCCTTTTTCTTTTTTCCCTAAATAAAAGAGCTACAGGAGTTAAGTCAAACCCGTCAACTCAGGCTTCAAGCCGAGCACGAGCTCGGAAATCTAATTCAGCAGCATCACTACTTCATGTTGCAATTTTGGTTCCTTCACCAGTTGCATATATAACTCTATCCTTGGAACAAGATATTGTTCGTTTTTTTTTTTATTGCGATCCTATGAAAAGCATGTAAAATCGATCTATAAATCTCCCTATATAATAAGTATGGTTTCATTATTTTTTTTCTTTTTGAATTATTCTAATGTAGCTCATGTTATTTCGCCACAAAGTATTCAAAATAGCATTTGGATATGAAAATAGATGGTGCTCAACTAAAGAAGTGAACTTGCCATGATATTGTGATGGAGTTCTTCTGGAAGTTTCTGGACGAGGTTAATGAGATTACTATTATCGGCCATGAAACCTTGCAAGCGTTCGAGATCTTTCGACTTCTGAGAGATGGTGTTGAGGACATGCTTCGTCGCCTTTTGCGAGTCTTCTACGCCGAACATTGACGCCAGTGGCGTCACCGTCCCTTTGCCTCTCTCTTCTTCCATCATGCTATTAGGGGTTTTCTGAGTGTAGGAAAATGGTCCGACTTCAGTCTGCAGTGGGTCAGTGCATTTTCGGAGAGAGGATACCGCCGGTGAAAATGGAACGACGGGCACGGGAAGGATGAATTTAAGTTTTAGGGCAGTTGTATTATTCCATACCTTTATTGATTTTTAAAAGAAAAAAAGCAAAAAAAAAAAAAAGGAAAGAAAGAGATTATATTATATATATATATATATATATTCTTTTTTAACTGAACCATCTTATTGTCCTTTTGAATTTTTACCTTTTTCTTATTCACACTTAAAAGCTAAATGAAGTATTTTTGGTAATTTATTCGGGTTTTCATATTTATATTCTCTTTGTTATAAAAAAATTTCATGTTTTAAATAATCAATTTTAAATAAGTTTAATCAAATAAAACTCAAAATATTGAGTATAACTTTATACTCAAATTTCAGTTTAAGATTCTAGATTTAACTCAATCTTAACTTAAATTCAAGCTGTTATAATAAACAAAATATAAGTATAGTGCAAGATATCAAGAGACGGAAGAATTGATATCTTTTATAAAAATAAAAATTTTTAATTTTTAAAATAATATCCCTCTTAATAACTTAAATGGCATGACAAGTAATAAAAAATACCTTTCAATTAATATAATCTTCTACTAATAAAAAAAAATTAAAATAAGATTACAAAAATATCTAATCGTTTTTGTATCTTGTATCACTAGCTCTCCCTGAATTAAACAAAGGATTCAAAGAATTCTCTAACCCCATACTCATTTAATTACAATATCAATAATGTTTATAAGAAAATAAAATAATATAATAAAAAATCTCTTTACAATAACTGCATAAAAACAAGAACAATGAAAAATTTCTGATTAAGTTTTTAATAAAGTTTATAACAATCTATATAAACTCCTAAAATTAAGTTTAGAACAATCAAGTATAGATTGAAGGCTTTTAGGAAAAATTATCTAATTAATCTCAAACTTTACGAGTAAAATAAAAAAGTTAAACGAAGTGACACAGTAAAGTTAGATTTTAGAAATAATGACCAAAATTTTCAATTTTACCCTTAAAATAGTATTAAAATATTTGGAACTCTTAAAATCGACCTCAAATTGGGACAATAACTTAGAGATAAGTTAATTAGGTTCCAAAATAAGATAATATAGTATAATTTACTAGAAGAATATACATATATTTTTATGAGTATGCTTGGTATAAATAATAATTATATCCGTAAATTGACTATAAATTACGTAATTATATACATATTGCATTGAATTCATAAAATTAATTAAGATAACATATCCTAAAAATAAAAAATATGTGAAAAACTTAATTATATAAGTAAAGTTATATATTACACGTGTATATACATGGGATACATACCCATATTGTAATAAATAACTAAATACTAATATAATATATATAATAATAATATTTAAGCAAGTTATTCATCAAAATCTATCCAAGAAGCTTTCGAAAGTTGCTGGATTAGTTAGATTCAATCATAGCAGTAAATTGAAGATCCCACAAGCTGATTCAAAAAAGAATATATGGTGCAAAGACACCTCCTACATAGAAAAAGGAGAAAGAAAATTTAAAAAAAATCCTAAACGATGGAAAACTCCCTATAAATAGTGAACCCTTAGCAAACTAGTAATAGTTTAGCAATTAGGAATTGAGAAATGAGAGGGAAAAAAATCTAGAAAAAAAAACAAATTAAGAAAAAATACACAAAAATAAAGCAACCACCGTACCAAACCTAGACAACCACCTAACAACAAACCCAACCAATCATCACCAATCCAGGCATCGACTAGGCCATCCAACACACCCCTACCACCCTACGACCATCGGAGAACCTAAGAACAGCCAAGTTAATTTCTTGCTCTATTTTTCAATAATTTTTAAAAAATAGCAAATTCACTCAAAAAATTATGAAAAAATTGTACTTAGGTTATTTTGAACATACTTTCATGTGATATTTTTATTTGTTAATAATTCGTAATTTTTAATATATTTTTTTAATAAACCTACCATTCATTCGAATTTAAAATTGTAAAATAAATATATTAAATGATATTCTTTTTTATTGAAAATTTTTGTGTATGATATATAGATAATTGCTATGTAACCCAAATTTTTATTTGAATATTTTTAATATTTATTGCATTTTTTGCCCTAAAAATAGCTCGAAAATAGGTTGAAATTATTAAATTAATTGATTAAATAGACATGTATTAATCTCTAATGAATAATAACAATGTGGTATCAAAATGAAATTTATTTGATGTAAAAATAATCATAATTAAGTAATTTAGGGATAAAATGATAAATACGAATATATAGGCGATACGTTGGAAACTTAAAACTAAGTGCTAACTGAATTCCCTATATTTTTAAGAGTATATAGAAATTTTCAAATAATTATTTGGTAACTCGGACTATTTATTACGAATTTACCTAATAGAATGGCTTAAATTACAAGTTAAGGCATATTTTTAATAATAATAAGTTTAAATGAATTAAATAGTTAAATAAAAACTATGTGCATAATTGATGATCGGTTGGGATTAAATTAGTATTTTTTTATTATATTTATAGATATTTTCTTATCAAGATACATTTTAGGTATATTAGAGTTGGATAATATTCATATTATAACAATATATTGAAAAATTAGATAAAATACAATTTAATAACGTCAATTATGTATAACACAATAATATTCTCATAGATATGTATAATTATATTAAAAACTCGAACTACCTATTAAAAATCATCTCTAGGAACATGACTCGTAATACGTATCATTAGATCTATATGAACCCAACAATACTAATTTTGTTAAAATTGAACAACCTTAAGTAATATAATCTATAACTTTATCATATTTTAGAATATACGTATTTCGATAACCCTACCGGAATTAAAACGTGATTTAACAAATTAAAAATACGTTTCAATACGATCGAAATGATATATAATACGTAATAGTATAGATGATGTACAATATCAATAATTAATAACTTAATTCGATATATAGTGATAATACGACTATATATTATAGAAATAATAATAATAATATATATAACCGTTTTAAATTAAACCCTAATGTTTTTGTAATTAATACGAAAACATTATGAAAATTAAATTTAAGCCTTTTATGTAAATAAAATTTTTCAATACAAAGTCGGTTGATGACTCAAGTCAGTAGTAGTAAGCATCTAAACAAGTAAGTTGAGATTATGGTTTCACTGCTTGTAGGATACTGTTTTAAAATATTCATAGACCTAAGAGTACTTCTAATTGTATTTATAGTTAGTTAACTGTGCACATACTGTGTGCGTGTATGATACTTAGCTATGATAGGAGTTGAACTTCTTGGTGTGCTGTTTTGTATGTTCACATTATTTTTGTATTGTATGAACTTATTTGGCTACCTCTAATTAAAACTAATGTTTATTCAACTAAGACGAAATTAAATATGCATAACACCCATTAGGAGAAACGATTAAGAGTGACAAGTCAAATACCGACTTCCTTCAATGAGAATAACTGAAATGGTCTTTTTTCCATCCTTAGTTAAACTAAGTGGCAAGCGAGGAGATTGTTGCATGGATAGGGGCTATGGTTCAAAAGCGGTCATGAGAAGAGGGTATTCTCCATTGTACAAGCTCGAGTTTAGTCTGACTTGAGTCGTAATGAAACTCCTCAATCCAAGTTGGAGCGGATGTAATTTCTCTAACCTTACGGTGGATCGAATAACATTATGCGATATTTCACTAAATTGATTGCTTTGCATTTTATCATCATTAATAACCTTTCTTATGATTGTATGGTATTATTCTGACTCTGTCACACTTACTAAGTTAGTTGTGCTCACATCTCTATAAACTCTTTTGCAAGTGCTGAGTGAGGTCAAGATGTTTCGATACTACCATTCCTAGGTTGGTATGTCACTATTTGGGAAAGTGAGGAACGAGGAATCAACTAAACCTGGGCTTTTGACTTCTTTTTTTTTCAAGTTTTTGAGGAAACTAACTAGGAATTCCCTAGGAGACCTACTAGTTTTCTAACTTATTATATATATACATTACAAAACTTGTAATTTTTAATAAACTCTAATTGTAAACTTTAACTTTGAATGCAAAACTTTTGTATAATACTATTGTAGCACGAGACAATAGGTTGTATAAAATAAGTATTTTATAAAGCTACCACAAGTTTAGTTATTAATAAGTATCAATATCAAAACGGATGTTTCAAGATAGTTAAATTGTACACGCCTTATATAAACTGTATCTACCATAGCAGTTGTGAGGTCAGCTTCTATTTAGGATAGTTTATACGGCGGGACTGTTATAACTCCTCCTGCTTAGGCCGTGATAGTTTGCACGAGAGAAGTTTGAAATTCAATTCTAGTCTTAAGTGTATATCTCTTATTTCATCAGTAGCTCAACAACTTGACTTATATTGTATTGCTTATTAGAATAACAATTATAAACGGTCAGTTCGAGATATTTTTAAGATTAGACTTGTTCTTCAAATTTATCTCCAACTTTGAAACTCAAATCCTGAAGATAAATATTGTGAAATTTGTTCAAAAATACTTATTGTATTTTTTCTTAATAAACTCCACCAAAAAACTTAAATATGTTAGTCCCAATAAGATATCAAGAGGTGGGGTGAATTGATATCTTTTGCAAAAACTAAAATTTTTTATTTTAAAACAAAACCCCCTTAATAACTTAAATGACATGATAGCAATCAAAAATTGATTATGCAACACAAATAAAAATCAGATACTAAATAAAGTAAACAGAAAGAAGATCAAGTGATCAATTTATAGAGCTTTATCCTTTTGTCTGCTGCTCTCTTCCAACCCCACCCAGTCATCCTCATCGGTATCATTCCACTAGTCCAATCTTTTTAATAAATAATAATCAAAGAGAGATTACAAAGATATCCAATTACTTCTCTATTCTATCTCACTAGTTTTTTCCTAAGCTATGGACAGGACTTAGAGAACTCCCTAATCCCCTCAAACTAAAAAATACAGAAGAAACATTTAGAAGGAAAATGAGGTAATACAAGTAAATATCCCTTTATAATTTTCACTCAAAAGCAATAACAATGTATAGATGAAAACTGATTTCGCTTAGTTTCTGACAGTCTACTAATAATAACAATGTATAAATGAAAACTAATTTTGCTTAGTTTCTGACAGTCTACCCGAGAGAATTTTTTAAATTCTGTACTATTCTCTATCTTGTATAGCATTGTCTCTAAATTAAATAAACTCTCATATAATAGCTAGAAATGGCTAGTTTTAAATTTTTCTCCAAGATATCATTATTCAAACACAATTGGTTTTGTTGTTGGCTCATGAAAATAGGAACCAAAAGTTTGAATATTTGAAAACTAGAATTAAGCTTATCCTGATTTGTTTCTTTGTTGAGTTTGAGTCATTTCCAATCCTTTTTTTATTACATGAAAATTCAAAAATTCAAAAATCACACTTTAAATATTATGGATAAGCATGAAAAGATATGGTCAATTCTTCATATATCTTGCTCTAATAATAAAAGAGATAAGATAAAGACTGGCTCTCACTTAGCAGAAAGAAAAGCTGAGGCACATGCCCGAGGGATATCCTCAGAAATGAGGAGACCTTCAACCTATGTCTAGGGCTTAGCAAATACTGCTTTGCACATCACCGAAGGAATGATGGAAAGTAAAGAATAGAAGAAGATAAGCAGCTGTAAACAGGGCATGCCACAGCTGTATTGGGCTATTTATAATAAAATTACACAGTGCTAGCAAGTAGCTCTTTAAGCAGTAGGTTGCATAAGAGGTTGGTGCGGAAGTATGAAGGCCCATTCAAGATCAGTAAGAGGATTGTCAAGGTATCCTATCAATGGGACCTCTTGACTCAAAATACACTCCGTCTTCCATGCAAGCTACTTGAAGCCCTATCATGAAGACATGAAGGACCCTAGTAGAGGGCTATCAAATCGAGCGCCTACTGTTGTTGTCAACAACTGATCATAGCTTTTCTAATATTTGTCATAAACAAATCTATTCCATTCTTTAATATCTTTATTTGAATTTTTGAATTAGAAAAACTCCTAAATATCTGAACAAATATATCTAAAATATCCTTCCTTATTCTTTATAAGGTACCTTACAATCCTCAAGAATTTTATCAATAATGAGCTAAAAGAAATACACTAAGCTTTATCGAATTCTAATAGAAACTTGTTCAAGATAGCTTCTTGATATGTTTAAAAATTTATTTGAATATATCGCTCAACCATTAATAACCATTCTACAAAACTGAAACTAATCTAACTTAAAATCTTCATGGACTTAATAATCTTAATAGAACAAAATTAAGCACATTACCCAATATGCCCAATAAAATGAAGCTAAGCCTTCTACATATTTTTCCAACTTAATTTGTTCAAATTATTCAGAAAATAGCATAGGAACAACTGTTCGAATCAATACTATACACAATCAATATTGTTCTAATGTTTGTTGATATACATTCTAATTGATGCTTTGATATTTGCTGATATACATTCTGACTTATGTTTTAATCTTTGCTGATATACACTCTGATTTGTTGATATACACTTTGATACACATTTTGACAAGTTTAAACTTATTTTCTTTCTTGAATTATTTTCATTCTAAAATTAACTTATACACTTGATGTTCTTATTAAACACACTTTAACCTTTTTTCCATTGTAATTTCTTTTAGAATTAATTGATGTTATATCATAATATATCTATACACTTCATAAATATACTAATAATAACTTATCACATGTTTTGTTATCATCAAAACTAAATTAGAAGACATAACAAAATATATACTCAAAACTTATCCTTTCTATAGATAAATATATCTCACACATTCTAAAATTGAAACCCCTTATAAATCTCCACCATATCTTCATAATTTAAATTCAAAAATATATCTCCAAAAAATTTGCATACATTTTTACCTCTTAGCTTCATCATATCTTATTTGAACTTGCATTCAAAATAATTCTCCGAACTTAATCCATATCTTCTTAAGTATATTCTTAAAAAAAATTCATCCAAAATATTTGCCTAATTTTTTTTCTTATAATCTTCACCAAAAAGCTTAAAATATTTACTCAAACTTCATCTCATAATAAATATACGAATCCCACTTTATTTGGAAGAGTAATCCCCTACAAATTTCTTTCAAATCTTCAAATTTTGAATTTAAAAAAAAAAACATCTTCAAAAAATTCTATATATATCTTTCTATCTTATCTATATCTTCATTTTCTCCTACTTGAATTTGAAAACCAACATACCTTATCTCTTGATTTATAACAAATCTCAAATATTTCTTTTGGTAATTCCCATTGAAAAAACTAACATGTTATGTTAAAAATTGTGGAAGCAAATCCACGACCATGTCCACTTTAATTGGCTCTATCAGATACTAGGATGGTTTGCTTATGTGAAAAATAAGAATTTTACTACTAAAGTTAATTTATTCCATAATCCAAGTCTCATACATCTATATCAACAAGTCTAATAATCATCAAATTTTTCTTGACATTCCTTAAGCTTCGAAATTTACTCTTCTTAATAAAACTATAAGCTTGATGTTTATAGTAGTTTTGCTTCCATATCAACTTAAGTGTCTTCTATAAATATTTAATTTACCTCATCAATCCAACTACTGTAATCCTTGGAGAAAAATCTAATCAAATGTGAATTTCTCTTAAAATCCCCATAAACTAAATCTAACTTTAGTGGAACATAATTAAGCACACTATCCAAATAGGAGCTAGGTTTTTTACATATTTGTCTAACTTATCTTGTTTAGATTATTCAGAAAATAGCTTGGTAACAACTTTTGATACCGATTATGTTCACTTCCTACATTTTTATATTCTTTTGCTAATATACTTTCGAATCTATATTTTGACATACATTCTAACCAGTATAATTCTAAACTTAAATTTCTTCATTGAACTAATTTTATTATAAAGTTGACATATACACTTGTTGTTCTTGTTAAATATACTTTAACCTTTTTTTCCACTGAGATTTCTTTTAGAATGCATCACTATTATATCATGATATATCTATACACATCATAAGTATACTAATAATAACATATTACAAGTTTTTTTTATCATCAAAACTAATTAGGAGACTTAACACCCAACATAAATGTTGATGAAAATTTTTACTTAAATTGATAGGTTCTATTTATCAGTTACTCTCTCCGTCCCATTACTATAGTCCCATTTAAATTCTTTAATGCACTTAAGATCAACTAATAACAACTGCAAACATCATTTATGCTTACCAGACAAAATTTTATTAGAAAAAATTTAACATAAAAAACTTAAAAGCAAAGCTAACGAAATTAGATAAAGTGAATAACAAATGATAAATCTAGAGAAATTTATACGTTTCTCATTAAAAATAATAAATATTACATAAACATACATTAAATAAAAAATACTATCAAAATACTATTATTAAATTGTATTTTGAAGATGGCACATAACTATTTGTACTAATATTGCATCTTAAAAATGCAAGATTAATGTATTTACATCTATATCGTATATTCAAAATGCAATATAATTACAATACACAAATATTAATATTGGTATTTTGGTAATTTTTTTATATAATTTATAATTATGTAATTTTTTTTCTTAAGTTAATAAATATGTATTATATCCTATATAACTAAATATTAATTTTACCAAATATAAATGGATGAAAATGGATTTTAAAAAAGGGTATTTTCGATGTCTTGTTTTCTTTAAAGTGCATTTACAACATATTACTTGCTATTGTCTATTTACATAAATACGATGGTTGGTATAAGCGACTTATCTTGTCCTATAGTTGTAACTAAATTTGTGTAAAGGCTGATTCTAAACAATGAACCGACCCAGTTAGCTAGAGAATAGGCCTGACCTTAGTAATTCACGAGTGAAAAAGCCAGCCAGTTAGCTAATTCTTGAACTAATAGGCCACACCAGACATTTAAGAAAAAAAAAAGGCAAAAAACCCAACACTCGCATGCATGCCAAGTGACAAAAATCATATATATCTACATAGATTATATAGTCAAACATATAGAACACACATAATGTAGTACGCAAGGCCGATTGCAACTAAAATTATTTTTCTTTAGAAAAAGTTTAAATGGATAATGACATATACTTGGTGTTTTTACCTAATTTAAAATTAACTAAAGTTTTTCTAAAAAACCACAAAAAAACTACAATTATCTGATTTCAATTAGCGAATATATAAATATCTTCGGGGTGATCTCAATATCAACAAAATATATATATATATATTTCCCCCTACCTCTAATTTGTTATGATGCTTTTTTTCTTTTTACCGTTATGGATAATATTATATTTTCTATTTCTACTAAGCAACTATACTCCAATTAGGGAGATTATATTTTATAACAGACCATCATGAGTTATAGTTAATAATGATATTTTAATTTTTTTCTTTCATGTATTTAGAATTTTCAATATTTGAATGAGAATTCTTCATCCTTTCGATCTTCTCTCGCCGTGCTTATCATTACTCAATAATTTAATATTAAACTAACATTAAGCTCGTGAGATTCAAATCAATTATTTCAAAATGGAATTAAATTTAAATAAAAAATAACGATGAATCACTTATGTCTCAATACATTTAATGTATACATATGCATAAAGTGGTATAATAATATGGAAAAATAATATAAGAAGGAGAGAGACTAAATATTGTTTACAGGAAAACAGGAAAATGCAAAAAGAATTTATTATTGAATTAAAAAAAAATGAATTGGTTCAAAGGCCAATGAATTGGTCCAGTGAACCAACTCAGGCCTATGGCCTTAAAGGTCGAACCCAATTTAGTTAAGTAGTTCTAAGTTTGTTTGGCTCGACAATTACTTTTAACTGTAACATATTGAATACTATAGCTTAATTTCTTTTGCCATAGGATAAAGAAAATTACATAAATAGACTTATATGTTTCCCCAACTTTACTACCTAGTATTCACAATTATTGTTAGACTCAATTTGATACGTTCTATCTATTTTGGTTTAACATGATCTAAACATAAAACCAATTCAAATCACCTTTTTGATCTTACTGACAATGACTTGTTTCCTAGTTGAATCCAACATGATCTAATTATGTTGTTACAGAATCCAATTAGGTATTCGAATTATGATGTATTTTTTTTTCTAAGAGAATGTATTAATTTATGAAGAAAATAAATATTGATATAATAAAAAAAATAAAAAGTAACATATTGAAAGTTGGACATACAAATCTCTAACCTGTGAATAACTTTATTATTTTATAAATAAACACAAATTACATTTTAATATTTTTATTAATCTTAATTCCATCCTAATTGACACTGGAATATATGGACCCTTGAACTACTCTCCTTCTTGTGTCAAACTATCGATCCGTTTGATAACATTGGTACAGACAATAAACCAAATATGGAGGAAAATTTTTTCTCAACTAATGACTAGGATTTTCTTTTTTGGATATTTATATTGTTCTTGAAGTGTTAGAACCCTAAAACATGTGGCTTATAAGACAAATATAATATCGATTTTTTTTTTTATAATTTACTTTCTGATATAAAGAATGTTGGAAAAAGAATCAAAATCGGACAGAGAAATTGAACAAACCAAACACAGGCATATTTTAGTATTAACAATAGCAAGAAGCAAATTTGCAAGATTTATTTAGATGTTTATCTACTTGTCTGGAAAGTGAAAAATTTAGTAATAAGATTTTCATGGAATTAATTTACACATGTTTACAACAGAAGTAGCCGCAAGACAAAACCTTCTAGATCGCAATTCTGTTTGACCATGCAATAGCCCAACTCAAGTTTAATGATGTTTGGCTCCATTAATTCGTAGCATAATCCAATTTAAATGGTAACTGAGTTTAAATTAAGATTTCAGTATTTAATTAAGATAAAGATAAAAAAGAAATATATATATATATAATATTTTTCATTATATATTTGAAATTTGAAAGAAAATCTGCTTACCTGCAAAAACCAACAACCAGAACCACTGGCTTCAGAGAATCATACATTCCGAAATCAGAGAAGAAATACGTATAACGGAAGCTCAAATTTTTCGAACCGCATTCTTTATTAATCTCCTAATACATAAGAGGACCCACACACACGGCCACACGCAATTTCCCTTTCTTATAGATCAAAATTTAATGAAAAATGCTCATACCGCCGCCAACGTTTGCACGCAAATCAAGGCAGAATCGGACATTGGAGCTTGTAACTAGACATGAAATTTAAAATTAAAATAATATATATATATATATATAGATATATGATTCGCCTTTATTGTCCCTATTCATATTTGTCACAAATGAGTCAAAGATAAGCACATATTCATTATTTATACATTTCTTGTCCCTATTCATATTTCCCCGATAGAGCATAATCGATGTGCCCCCAGCCGGCCTCGCTCATATTATTATCCCGTTTTATCCACCCTAATATGGGACTGGTCGAGGAGAAGTTTGATTGCAAAATGTCAGAACGCCAACGTTAAGAATGAATACACCCAACTATAAAACATCAATAATATTAACAAGAATATTATATTTTGCCTCCTACTTCACCACAAAAAAAAAAAAAAAAAAAAAAGAACTACGATTCGAGATCCCAAAAGAAGTATTTTATTTGAATCCACTGAAAAACAAGATTCCGTCTCCTTTTGTTAAATGTTGTACTTATTACATATATATCTATATAATATATACATATAAAAGATGTGGACGCTGAAAATATTATAAAAATTGAACAGTAAGGGCAAAACATAAGAGCTAGCTACACTGTAATCTTCACATTTTACAAGTGTTTGAAGGTGATTTCAACTTACAAGAGATAAATAAAACACTTTCTACATCAAATGCCCTCAAGCGCTTTAAGGCAGAGCTATTAGCATTTAGCATGAGAATCTTCAAGACAATACAAGTCAATACAGGGATTGCCTAAGATTACAAACCCTGCTTATTTTACCTATCGACTACCCAGAAAAGCTCCTCGATGGTAGAACAAGCCACTTCCTGACTTTGAAGCAGACTAAGCAGAGCCATGGTCAGCAGGAGGCTAGCAACGTACACTGATGAAAAAACACTAGGAGCTTGCAATTGCTGTTATTATCGTATCTGCTGTAAATACTAGATAGTACCAACGATTGTTGGTTGAGGAGCATCCTGAACAAATTGACTGATTCGAAAGTTATGCTGAACACAAGGACAATCTTTGCTTCGCAAGCAGATCTTTCAGTTTCTTTACAAGTTGACGATTGGTATCTATGTGATCTTCGAAGGAGTTCCTCAAATTCCTTAACATTGATATGTCATATTTCCCAGGTCCGATGTTAAGTAGATCCACGAACAGCCTTTTCCACAAATCCACATGCCAGTACCTGATCAAATACAGCACCATGAAAACTGCTCATTGTTGGCATTCAGGAAGTTACATTTGTCCACGTATTTACGTACATATATGCATCGCCAGATACTGCTTTGCCACATCAAGAAACTGGTTTAAAAGAGAAGCTAATAGAAATACCTTTTCAAAGAGGATTTCGGTTTGTATTCGTAGTTACCATTGGCTGACCTTGTCTTTTCGATCTCCATGTAAGTACCATGCAGCATCATATGGGCGACAACACAAAGGCCGTATAGATCAACCTAGTAGCAATCAAACACAAAGGCAGTTTAAGTAATCTTTTCAAAGTACGAGAAGCACAAAAAGGGCAAAGGCCAATGCTTGAAAGAAACTTACCTGATATTTCCATGGTTTATTCTCTTGCATTTCAACACAACGAAAGCAAGAAGTCCGAGAGTCCCCAGTGAATTCTGTGTTCTCAGGAAAAAGATGAAGATCTATTCCCCTACCCCAATCAACAAGGCAAAGACCCTGAAATCAAATAAAAATAGCAATTATTGAGAGTTTATGAAGAAATCAGCATACAGGCCAAATTAAGAGGTATAGACTGCCAGATGATGCGACATGGACTTACTTGTTTATGCCATGAGCCAGCAGTATCTCGAAATTCATAATCCGAAAGGTCATCACTGCCAAAACAAGAAAATTCTGTTGATAGATGTCATCTTCAAAAACAGATACATATTGCCCAAAATTATAGAGATGGTGTTAATGTATTGACAAATGGGAAATGTAGCACATCAGAATTAGAGAAAACCTCCGGCAGTTTATCTTAAAATATTCCTAGAGCAGTTGCAAGCATACGGCAATCCAACGCATGGAACAAACAAAGGTCCAGCATTAAAACTCCAAACTTATATATGTGCAATGTAAATAATGAAGAAAGTCTCTACCTGGACCATGAAATCGACAAGTACACGTAATAGCATCGAAGCACTCAAATTTAAAAATTCAGGATTTTCCCCCCATCAAGGTTTATTATCACTTTTCAATTATATAATTACAAATTTAGAGACACTGGTCTGCAATTTTAGCTTTTTAAAATTCAACACTGAAAACTGCTGTACAGTCCCAAACAAAGGCTTTGAAATTCTCTCTGATATCTATCATTTTTTCACTGAACACGACCTTTTGGGGCATTCAGATTCTTCACCTGGAATAGCGGATAAGTAGGTTATCAGCCTTAAAGTCTCCATGGATGATTCCAGCAGCATGCAAATTTTCCAACATACGGAGCATCTCTATGGTGTAGTACATGCATAGAACTTCTTCCATAGACTTCCCCATGACCAAATAGGAGTTTATTGCGTCCTGCATGCCGTCTACATATAAGAACCAAGTATTTCGAAACTGAAATGACAGGTTGACAGATAAACCATACTATCAAACTACCTGTAGCGTACCATGTGATAGATAGTCACATACAAGAATGCTATAGTCTGTGTAGACATTCATTCTGTGGGCAAAACCAAAGGAAGACCTCTGTTGCGAAAGATTTAAATAAGTATATATCAGTAGAGGTATTAAAATATAAATCAAAGATCATTATCAACAAGAAAGCCTACTAAAAATGGATTACATCTCGCTCTGACATGCGCTGATCAAGCTGGCGATACATGTAAAATTCCCATGCAAAAGGAGGCTTTTGTATCTGCAAGATGCTCTATTAGAAGGCAAGATCCCACCAGAAGAAGAAATAACAAAAAATAGAAAAAGAAAAAGACTAAAAAAAAAGACAATCCAGAACATAGAGGGGAAATCCACCTTTAACGCAACAACATCATCAGGATTGCTGTTTACGTAGGCTTTGAAGACTTGTGCAAAACCACCTTGACCTGCACATCCTTTTATCTGGTATTTCTTTCCACCTATTGAAAAGTTTCGCCTACATCAGCAAGTATAATTCATAACGTATAAAAGAATTGCTTCAACATGAAATTCCACTTGCTGAAGCAGAATGAACTCTTCGTGGAAATGTGGAATGTACTACTGATCTCTATGAGGATGATCAATATCAAAAGCAGTTAAAAGCTGAAAGAAAACAAAAGGAGAACTAAGCAGTAAAGATACATAGGATCACCTAATTGTCATGACACCATGTAAAGATTATAATGGTAAGAAGCTCACTGAGGGTAGTTCAGTGCTACAGCTACCCTTCCCAAGCAATTGGTAGGGGATGAAGCCCCAACCTTGGGGGAAATTTAAATGGTCCTTTGGCAATCACAAGATGTTGAGAAGAAAGCACATGAAAGAAGAATGAGACAAGTAACATAGGATGCTTACTAAGTCTTTTTCACAAAATGAAATTGTCCTTTTAGGGAGCAGTCACATTAAATAGAAACTTTCCATTTGTGGAGCCCTTTTCCTATGTGATCTTTTACCCATAAAGTTGATGTAGTGTAGTATAGCTATGAGGAAAGCTGTAACTCTTAATATCAATAAGCATTGGATATCAATGAACGTTGCTTCACAAAGAGGGCATTGATGTACTCTGGGAGTGAACATGAGAGTCTTAGACAAGCTATTGAAAAGGTAACTTGGAAGTATACTACCTGAAATGCTATTGAAATTAAATAATCCCCATCACCTTGCCTAACTATGTGCCTGGCAATATTTCAAATAAAATCCCCTGTTGCAATATCCCCTGTGAACTATTTAACTAAATCACAAAAGAAAAATTGAGTGCTTCAAGAGATAGGAGGTCATAAGCCAACTAACATGAGATACTACCTGATAGAAAAAGGCTTTACCTATATCAATGATTTTATTTCTCGATGAGTTACGCAGGGAGGATAAGGCTCCTTTTCCTGGGTATGCTTTAATGCTTGAGTGATACCCCTATAAAAAATTTTGGAGAAGTAATTAACAAGCCAAGTATTAGTTACAAAGAGATTAAACTTACAATTATAGCACATTAACAGAGCCTTACATCATACTTATTGAGCCGAGTATTTATCTTCTCCAACAGGTCTTTCATGGTGGAACTAGACCAGGGATTAATATAACTAGACATCTCTGTTTCGCTGCTCAAAGTCTGCAAAACAGTATTGGAAACAGTAAGTTGCTTTCATTCTTAAGAAGACAAGTGCCAGAACTCCCAGTGAACTTAAATCGGAAAGATATTTTTACAGGAGAGGAAACAAAGAGATGAATAGCATGAAAAAAAAATAATAAATAATACTCTTGTATCACATGTCTGATTTACAGAGCAAAAATTGAACGTAACAAACAAGAAAAGAGTAGAATAAATACAGTGACATGATTGGGAATGTGCACATTCATTGTGCACCTTTACAACTGACACCAAATGCATTTGACTGATTGACGGAGTCACCCTTTTAAAGTGAGAAAATTAGAAGGAATAAGCACACATATTGTTAGTTTTCAATATCATATTAAAATGTTTTTGTTTGCATACCTTTGGAAGCATAGCTGTGGAGACTGTGAGAGACATCCTATCAAGAAATGCTGCTTGTGCTTTCTTCAGACTCACAATAGGCTCAGCATTCCTGGCATGAGCATCAGCATCAAGGTACTGAAACATTATAGCAGAAACAACCTGGAGAACCAAAATCTCAAAATAAAATGTAGACATAAACATAATCATTCAAGATGAACCTTGTAATGCCTACTCGATAGACCTTGTCTGCCTCATGAAGCTTTCCTTTAGCTTCAAGTAATAACGCGTACATCACATAAAATAGCGAGTGGCAAGACACTGATAGAACTTTATCCATTTCTCTGGTGGCACCATCAAAGTCCTCACAAGTATCCAGCTACACCATAACAAGTAATCTTCTTCAATGAAGGGTGGAAAGGATACTTGAACATAAGAAAAGGAATTGTGAAAATAACCCATAACTTTCACACTTGAGCACTTATGAATATTACATTACAGGACAAATTGCAATTATACCCTCAAAAACTATTGTTAGATGCAAATATAAACCTCTTAAAAGTCCAAAACCATTATTAAAGCCTCCCATCAGTGGCTATTTACAGGTCTCTAAAGCAAACGTGTTTGGAGGTCTAGCCACGGTTGAAAGGAAACTGTAAATTTTTCGAAATTTATAAGAAATTGAAGACGCAATTGGAAAGTTTAGATTATCTATTTACACCTAACTGATAGTTTTGGAATGAATTTTTCCTCAAATTACAACAGATATTAGAAAAACTATCGAAAAAGCTTTTGCTTGAGCAAATACGCAGAAGATGCATTACAATTGATTAGTATCGTTGCAGTAATTTCACGAGATTGCAGTGAATAGCTGTTACTAGTAGGGATTAACTATGAGGAAATTGATTTTCACTTTTCGGGAGAAAGGAAATCATGAATTCCATTTTTTATTAATATTTCTCAGCTAACTACAACACGTGATGGCCGGTCCCCACCATCCACGCTCGTCACAATTCAACTTCAAAAGCAATTCTGATCACAGAAATAGTACTTAAACATTGTAAAATTTACATAACACCAAGTGCCAAAAAATCATCACAAAACATTTTGTGCAAAACAGAAGCTATCCTCAAAACTCGATCAATCACCAGCAAAACAAAATAGGGTTTGAGAAGTGCAGAAACTAAATAAAGACTTGGGATATGAAGAGATTGAAGTTACATAGAGAATGCGGATCTTGAGAAATCTAGTATCATTTTGGTACCGAACATTATCCTTGAATCTCGTAATGCAATCCAAAACGATCCTACGCAGGTCGGAAACCAACATGTTGCCAGAGCGGAAATCTTCGAGTGCCTTCGCAATCGACCTGAACATAGAACAACAGAAAAGTGAGAAGAAAAAGGAAAATCTCTATCGGTGAAAGTGTGAGAAGTTGAGAAAAGGTGAAGTTTGGAAAGAGAAAATTAACTGGAGACAAGGGACGAGGTCGTCAGCCGAGGATTGGTGCTCGGTATTCGTCAAAGAAACAATGGCCATGTTTTTTCTTGTGATTTAGAGAGAGAGAATTGATTTCAAGTGTTTGAAATCCGACGATGTGTCAGAACCAGCGGGAAAATGAATAAGCAGGTTTATTTGAATGTGTACAGGCACAGCGAATTTAGTACATCTGTTTGTTAAAGAAAACAAACACGGAAAAAAAAATTCCGAGAAAATGCGACTTTAGTACCATGTAAATTTGCATTGAAATCGCGTCAGCCATGCGATTTTAGTGTAATTATATATACCTCTAAACTCAGTTACTTCTTTTCATTTTTTCGCTTATACGATCTCTTTTCAAAAACTTTTTAGGCATGAAATAGTCTATTTCTCTTACGTATTAATGTCTAGATATTAACATTTTTGTAAGAATTAATTAGTTTTATTTAACCCATCTTTTTAAGTAATTTTTTTTTTGTTATAAAATTTTAGTATATGTAGTAATTTATATTTCATAAAAAAATTTAGACTTACTTTTATATAAATTGCATCGGTGTTGTTGTAGTAATATAGAAATAATATATTTAGTTATTGACGATAGTAGTAGAAATATTGATTAATTAATGCAAAAAAGGTAGTTGGTGAAAGACCTTTTGAAGATAGGAGTTATATAACATTATTATATTGCTCAGAAGTGTCAATTTTAATGAGTGGAATGTAATTATTGTGTGGAGTTTTTGCTAACTTAGTGGCCACCTATGTAATAATCAGGGATAAAATGGCAGACTACGTGAAAATCATTATTTATTCACATGGTAATATTGTGAGGGGCGGTGTGAGAGTGAAATATAATAGGAAGCCACTGAAGAAGTTGAAAATAAATAAGGGGTTAAACTATGCTCTTTTTTTTAACAGAATATACAATAATACCGGGATTGACACTATTGGGATATAAATTGTTCACAAGCATACAACTTATTATAAAGGCAATGTCTACTACGAGTTGATGCACATCAGGAATGATAATGATGTTGAAAACTTCATTGAGATGGCTAAATCGTTGAGTAAACGAGGTATACAACACATTTATACTCGGTTACAGCGGGCAGAGTAGTGTATACTCTAACAATAACCTCACAAACATTACATAACAGCAAGTGTACTCATTTGGACATGATTTTCTCATAGCTGATGAGAGTCACCTTCATACAATAATGCAAGATGTAGTTTAGGATGATGCTGTCAACGTTAATGTAAATGAAAGAGCACTTGGTGTCAATATGGGGAAATTTGGCAAAAAGATCTAAGTTACGATCCTTATATGAAAAGGATTGCTATGGATCTCGAGAGTAGTGATGATAAAAATGATGATGATGACAATGAAGAGGCGAAGCTAACAATGAAGAGAAAGATCATGATGGTGGGGACAAGATGACTTTTGATGTCTTAGGAAGCTATGTGTCTATGGCAAATCCATTTATGCCTTCACCAGCCCTTGCTCAAACTCCTTTGACACAAGACAACCGACCTGTCGTAAGAAATCTAATCCTGTTCCTAAATATGGGTGGTGATAGTAGATATGTTACATTTGAAGATGAACAGAATGCCCAATGTAGCAATACAATTGATAGCGATGAGTTAAGCATCGGCATAATATTTGGTGCTAAGAAGGAGCTATAGGACGCTGTGAAGAATTACAACATAAAATGGCATTGCAACTTTAAAGTGCATGAATCAAACCTAACATTATGGTACATTCATTGTACAGAAGGGCCAATAGATGCAAGTGGAGGTTAAGAACATGTAAAAAGTAGGTGTATAGCATGTTTGTCATAACGATTATCAAGGGATTGCACAAATGCATTAACCTAATAATAAGACAAAATCATACCTAGATAGATATCAATTTAATGGCTAGACGATTAATTGAAAATGTTAGCACGAACCTTGATATTACTACTATAGACTTGACTCAGAATATTCAAAACGAGTTTGGATAGATGATGATGAGAAGACAAGTGTTCAAGGGGAAGAGAAAAACAATAGAGATGATGTATGGTAGTTGGGAAAAATTGTGCAATGATCTTCCAAAACTTTTAAATGCCATCAAGATAACAAACCCGAAATTAGTGGTGAAGTGGGGGTGGAAAGGTACAGCAAAGCCAAATGTATCAAAGATGAAATGGTTGTTTTGGACATTCGAACCTTGTATATGTGCATTCAAATACAATCATCTCATCGTCTGCGTAGATGGTACCTTTTTGTATAGCAAATACGGCCATAAGTTGCTCATTGTATGCACAATGGATAGAAATAACAGCATCATACCGTTGGCTTTTGCACTCATTAATACAAAATCTGAGAGGACGTGGTCTTAGTTCCTTCAAAATTTGAAGAAGTATGTAGTTGGGAAACGACAAAAGACAATATGCTTGATCTCAGACAGGCATATCGGTATCAAGAAGGCTTATGACAATGTGAATAATAGTTGGCAACCACCCTTTATGATATGAAGATACCGCATAAGGAACATGGCTAATAATTTCAATAGAAAACATAAAAACCAACCATACAAGAAATTGGCAACTGCAGCAGGAATGTAGCATAACAACCGAAATTTTCTGCTTTGATAGAAGAAATGTTGATAGTAAATGAGAACACTATGCATTAGTTTGCAAAACTTAATATCGACATATGGGTGTTATATACAAACGGTAATTACAGGTTTGGATATATGACGTCCAACATTGTTGAGAGCTATAATGCGGTTCTTAAAGATTCTCGTGGCTTACCAGTTGCAGCTTTAGTAAGAAGGATCTTCTCTAACAGTATTTCATTGTTGGAAAAGAAGGAAGAAGAAATTTCAAAGGCCATGTCGAGGGGTAGAGTATACACTACATATGCACAACAACTAATAGAGAAATGGTATGGGCAAGCAAGTGTGCACAAGGTTACCAATTACAATAGGTGCAATGGACTATTTGAGTAGAGAACTAGTAGCTGAAGGGAGCCAAATGGAGTGATAGAAGGTGGTAGCAAGGTTCACATTGTGGACATGGATAACCAACATGGCATGTACCAGAAATGACAAATATATGGAATTCCATGCTCCCAAGCATTTATAGTTGTAGTGGAGCTTAAAACAAATGCCTTAAACCGTAGTGGTCCATAGTATAAGTGGACAAACCAACTTAACGTATACTAAAGACATTATCTCCCACTGGATGATAAGATTAACTGGCTAGCAGTGAATTTTCCAAAACTTAAGCCATGGTCCAAGCTCAAGAAAGGCAAAGGTAAGCCTAGAACAAAACTTTATCACATAGAGATGGATATACACGAAGCGCTTGATAGTAATAGATTTAGTTATTGTCGAAGGGAAGGACATAATAGGTGTAGATGTTCGAATTTAAATAGCGTTTTCATATTACTATTTTTTGCATACGAATACATATAAATTTATCGTTACTTTGCAATATCTAGCCATTTCATATTATTTGCATCGTCACTAATGAATGTTAAACACTATTGCAGTGTAGATGGACCTAGGACCTACTGACCCTTCGGTTTTAGGTAAGTAGGCATCCCATCACTCTCAGGACATATGGGAGGGATAGGCACATTATTTAACTATTTCTACCATTTATCTAATACGTAAGTTAATTTGCTAATACACTAATATCTCAATACAGGCACCGGGCGCTCTTATAATTAGATGGCATAAGGTGGCCATGAAGAAGAGTGAGGAGCTTATACTCACTGGATCGACACATGGAGCCATACTTAGTGGAGGCAGGATTCATGGTTGTTAGTCAACTTCCATTCATCCAGTTGGACTGGCACCTAATTACTACCCTAGTGAAGAGGTGAAGGCTAAAGACATATATTTGATATGGTGCATGGTGAGATAATTGTTACGCTCTAAGATATTGAGGTCCAGTTAGGCCTTAAAGTTAATGGTGCTACTGTTATTGGCAACACCAACAATAGTTGGGCAAATGTAGTAAGAAAACTATTGGGTGATGTTCCACTGTCTACTGATGTAAAGGGCAGCTGTATATGCCTATCGTGGCTAGCTAGTAGATTTAAGATTATACCCAGTAATGTCGACGAAGAGATGGTGAAGTGTCACACCTATGCATATATCCTCCTGTTGATAGGGAGGATTCTTATTCACAAAAAAATCTTCTACTTACATCCATCTCATGTACCTTCCCTTATTAAAGGAGTTTTGGATGATGAGGACGTTCAGTTAAGGATCGGCCTGTCTAGTATGGTTGTATCGACAACTATGCAACACTTTACGGACCGATATATCCGAGATCAGGGGGCTGATCATTCTACTACTGTTTAGTTATGGGACCACTTCCCACATGTTTCACCCCTTAGTAGTTTTAACTTTATGATTGCAGAGGGTCTCCCTTTGGCCGGTAGATGGTGGATAGAAAGGAACACTATGTAGGAACCGACTCATATAGTCTAGTCGTATCACGAGGCGTTCGACTTACAAACGAGTTATCAAGTACACTCTTTAACCTTTCTTCAAAACTTCATATCACATGTGCTAATTTTTTTACTCCTCCAACTCACATGCATTTCATTTCAAGTTATACGGCAACCTTACTTTAAAGACTTACTTCAACTTCTACCTCCTATATGCACGATCGATTAGGGTACCTAAACTGCCAAGATACCTTCCATCTGCTTTCACATTATCAAGTTCTACTTTTTTTATTGCATCATCCGACAGTTTGGGGGCTTTTAGATAGAGCCCCAGCTAATGTAGATTAGCGAGCAGCTACAATAGCATGATCTTAGAGGTTGTACAAAGGTTTATTGAAGAATAGTACATAATGGTTACATCCGATAGTAAGTAAATCGGCACTCTTGGCTCGTTTATTAACAGACAATTTTTGGTGTAGACACTGAGTATTTGCAGTGGTATAAGTAGCATACCCATCAATACATCACGCTCTTGGGTATGGCGATAAGTCATTTGATTAGCACAATCAACATAACTACTTGTATATAAACCCATTTATCATGTACTTTGATTGCTAATTGTCCTCGTAGGTGGACACCCTACGGTCAGTTCAATTGATCAATGACATATGGTTGGCCTACTAGATCGTTAAAGCAGGCCTACACTTTTTAGAGGACCATGGTGGTATTGTATTGCAACATCACTTTCCACAAAATCTATCACCTGATGAAGGTGCCCAACCTAAGCAACTAGAGTTAGCTGCAACTCATCCGCCATGTGATAGAGTTCGTACTAGGGGAGGTTGGGTCGGGGTTAGACGAGGAAAGGGTTAAGGGGATCCGAATGTTCTATCTATAGGGTGCTATTCCATTGACTTAGGTGAGATTAGATCTAACTTAGGAGCTTCGCATGTCACACCACCCTTTCATCAACCTTCAAAGGTCTACGGTATGCCGATGACACCTCGAAAAAAGTGTACCATGCACTCGCAAAACTCTACCATGGGTGAAGGGTCACCCAATACTGGTTACCTCCACATATTAGCCCTATCCTACCTAAAGACCTCTTAGACTCGTTGACTGAGCCTTGTATGGGTCCTTCTGAGAGACAACCATCTCTATTATCTAGATATGGGATATTTTTAGGTTGGCATTATATTTCATTTTCTTTTCTTTTATTTTTTTCATATTTTGATTATAATAGCAATTGATGTACTCATATCGTGATTAAATTTTCTTTTTTTTTTATTACATTCTCATTGTATATACCTATGTTATCGACATATGAACACATTTTTCATTTAAAATACAAGTGTTTCATATTCCTATTTGAATGAAAAAACTCGCGTAGAATCATTGTAGTTTGCAAATTTGTGTTCAATTAACTTTGTACTACAATTACATGCCTATAATGAGTATATAGATATAACAAAATTACATTAAGGTTGCATTAGGGCATGTGATTTATATCACGTCTTCATATGGGTATGATAAAAAATTCCACTGAAGCTGCATAGGTTGTGAGAAAAAAATTTACACTGAAGTCACATGGGGGCCACGTGACTTTAGTGTAAAAAAATTTACACTAAAGTCGCATTTACATGGGTATTGAAGTTACATACACCATAATTTCGTAATTATTTTTCGTTGAGACTTATTTTAGTGTTATTTTTTCACAAATACCCTATTAATGTACTAAACTCTAGGCACAGCGCCCATATCACACGAAAATCATCTCTTTTACCAGATGTCATGCCAAAAATAATTTCCCTATTTCACTTTATTTTTTAATTTATTTAATTAATATGTTATCTAAATCGTGTAAAATATATAAAAAATATTTCAGTATGATATCACAAACATATAGTGATAAAAAATAATTCTAAAGAAGATTTTTGGAAAAATAACTCACTCAATAGAGTAGTGAAAATGCATTTAATCACATTTTTCAATCTTGATAATTTTTTGGGGTAATGTTAGATTTTGTTTTTTTTTGTATTATATATATATATAAAGAAGAGAGATATAGCTAGGATATATATATAAAAAAAAAAAGAACCAAAGCATCGATCCACTACCAAAACAAACAAAAGGGTGCATAGATCTGCTATAAACTATACATCAAGGCAAAAAAGGATTTCCCTAGCTATAATAGAAAGGCAGTAGGTTGTAGTCCTGACCACCTAGCATTTCTCTCTTTCCATGAGTAGTACACTATAGTCGATGGGATTTTCCTCCAATAAGAATAAAAAAACTTTTTGAATAAGCATACTATTTATGTCATTGATGAAGCTATATTTAACCATACCTAAAAAAGAAAACTTAAAGTTGGATTATAACTTAGACCATATAGTTTTGGTGTAGTCGTAAGAGGAAAAGAGGTAAAGGTGGTTTTCCTCTATAGAGGAGCACAAAAAACATTTGTTATGGTTAATAATCTCCTACTATAGGAGTTTGTCTTAAGTGAAGAACCTCCTTTTGGTTACAAACCAAAAGATGAATGGGTGAGATGGGACATTCAACTTGTTCCAAACTATACAATACCATTGAATAGGAGGATATCTCTGCCTCAAGAAATTGTATACGGACTTGATGGTAAAAACTTTAGATGGTTGAGCTTATCAAGTGAACCTATCCATCACATCACTTTAGGCTTAAAAGAAGGCAAGAGATCTAATCTAATTCTATCCCACATTTCATTCGTAGGACATTCGTAATCATTTCCACTAATTATGGAGCTAAGATGTGAATCTTTCGGCCAATAGCTCTTTCACCTATCTTGTTTGCAATAAGTCCCCTTGGGTGCCATAAGTTATACCATAGTGATAAGTTTTGACCATTACCAATCTCCTAAGCAAAAAAAAGGTCGCACTCATGTTCTTGCTTGGAGGATTTTCTGCTATGACTAGGACCATTATGAAGGGTTAGGGATGGTCCAAAAATTCCTTCATTTAATATCTTACCTCAAGCCCAACTAAGCTACAAGCATTTCGTATCTACACATAGGTGTTATATATGTTTAAGCTATGCCACTTTGTTCCACAATGTGATTTCCATGATACCCAATCTAATATCATACTAGGTCTTACTTCAGTATTCTAACCCACTTAATATATTAGTGTATCGAATTTATTTTCGATATGAGAAAATTTTACATTTTTTATATAATTATCTAAAATTAATTTTTGTGTCAGATTTAATATGTATTGATAGTATTATTATATTATCCAATTTAACCTATTATTTTATATTTATTAAAATTCCAACTTCACATATTACTAAATTACTCACATTTACTACATGATTCCCATATTAATTGCAATTAATACTCCAAATGCTAGGATTATGTTATCTCATCAAAGATTAACATCCTTAAATATCTAATTACCTTCTAAATCAGTAATTAGTCATTTAATTACTTAATTAGTCCTAAATTACTCATTTTTCTCATCATTTTAGGGCTAAAAATTACTTAAAATTTCTGAAAATTAATTTTTGAAAAAGAGGTTTATAGTACTATTCAATATCACTTAAGTAGTCTACAGAAAAAAAAAATCAAGCTCAAAATTACACTCTTATGCCTATTTTATTCTAATCCTAAACATGTTTGGTTTTACTTAATTGCTTAAGCACTCTATATTTACAAACATAATTAAACTTAATCACTATTTCTCCTTAAATCTACATACAATAAAATATCAGAATAACAAAATTCATAATTTTTTGGGCAATATTTTAATGAATTTTGCAAAATTAGATGAAATTTTAGATTCACCTGACTCTTGGGCTTCCAACCACCAACAACGGCCTAGGTGTGGTCGGCCGATCTAGATGCTCGGTTTAGAGTGGGGTGTTGGTGATAGTTCAGTTCCAAATGGTGGTGATGTATGGGTTCAATTCACTAGCTCCTATTAAACAGATTTGGGTAATTTTTTTGTAAATCCTAATTTTCTTCTTGTTTTCAACTCTTACTAATTTTCTAAAGCTACAAACTAAACAACTTAGCTTTTGTAATTTTCTTGCTATTTATAAAGGTGTAAAGCAAATTGTATGCATTAATTAGATAAGACAAGTATATTTTCTTTCAATTTTTTTGCCTTTTTTGTTGCTTGATTTTTATTGGTCAAATTTTTTTTCTTCTTCACCTATTTCCTTGATTTTCCTTTAATTTTTTATAATTTTATTTCATCATTTAGCAGTTTTCTAATAATTTTTAGGCAATTTAGGTAAATTTCGTGTATTTTTACCTATACGTAAATACATATGGAGTACAAGTAAATACTCCTAAATATTATTTAGGTCGTTCTATGCTTTTTAGTACACATATAATTTATCTTTAGTAATTAGTTAGTTTTCGAAATGCACCTTACGCATTTCCAATAAATATTGAGTAATATATTTAAAATTTGAAATTTTTATATTTTCTTATTTTCTTATTTATTTTCTTAAATTCAAACTTATAGGGTTATTTTTACCAATATTTCTAGCATTAATTTATAATTTATGTTTGTTCGAATCATTTAGCCGATCACTCTAAATATTATGCACTAAGCCTAATTCTATAGTTATAAAGCTTACATTTAGGGCTTACAAATACGGCCAAAATCTTTAAACAACCTGAATGATAAACCAAGATACTTGATAGGCAATGTACCTTCCCCAAACCCCATGATAGATATAACTTGATCTTTAGCTTCTTTGCTAACATCACCAAAAAATAATTGGCTTTTAGTATTGTTCCCTCGGAGACTCGAAAGAGCATAAAATTTCTCTAAGTATCGTTTAATTAGCCTAATAAAATGGATGTCACATTTGGAGAATATCAATAGATCATTCATAAAGTAGAGATGGCTTAATTTCTCCTTTTTACACCACCATAGGTGCTTGAAGGACGGATTAGAGATCAATCTTCTTAATAGACAAAAGAGAACTTCCATGACTAACATAAAAAGATAAGGGGAAAGAGGGTTCCCTTGTTGTGCTACATAGGAACTAGCAAAAATCCAACTGATTCTCCATTTAAGTTTAAAGAAAACCTTAAGGTGTTGATACACTCCATGATCCAATGTGAAAAGATAGGTGGAAAATTAAGAGCTAAGAGAAGTTTCATCTGCCTTCATAATGTCAATTTGAATGGCACATCTAGCTTCGTCCATAGCTGTGTTTATGGTATCGAAGATCCTAGCCAATCGCTTCGGTAGCGATTCTATTATGGAAAGATTGGTGTTATGGGTTGATTTACTTTCCATTAAACCATCCATTCATAACCTTGGGTATTGGTGAAAAATTTCAATGAATGTTGTAATGCAGAAGAAAAAGTAGGTGGTAACAAAGTGATCACTACTAGAATAAACCACTAATTCCTTATAAAGAAAATGTAAGGAGAGCATGTGGCACAAGCATATTTTTTCTAAACATTTCATGCAACTTTAAGACATTTTTGTCACGCTTCGAAGTGATAAAATCGTCACAATCCTGCCGTAGAAACCATTTTAAGATAGAAACAGTCCATACAGCTATTAATTCTTTATAAAGAAAATGCAAGGAGAGCATGTGGTACAAGAATATTTTTTCTGAACATTTCATACAACTCTGAGACATTCTTACCATGCTTTAAAGTGGCAAAGTTATAATAGTTTTACTGTGCAAACCATTCTAATATAGAAGTAGTTCATATAGCTATTATCTTAAACCTGATTTACACAAGGTGTCTATGATAAGCTCAATTTGAAGCAAACAGTCTATAAATAAATATGTTATTTAGCTATAAAATTATAAAGAATACATATTTACGCTAAAATAATTTGAGTTTATTACAAGATTTAGTAGCTTAATTATAATCTACTTGAGGAATCCATAAATTATTACGAAAAGCTTTGATGATAAAATCCAAACTTTAAAGTGTAATTGCTCTTCAGGTATATATCCTCACTTCCTAGGATCCAACAGCTTGTTAGCTTTAGGGTAGTTATATGGTTGCTTCTTAGTTAGCACTTGTAACAACATCTATGGGGATGTAAGCAACCAACTACTCAGTAAGTTGGGATGAAGACTTAAAACTATGCATCAAACATAAACAGCGTTATTAACTTAATTAGTTAGATGCAATACATGTACAAGCAAATATCATCGCATGACGTTGTTTGGCTTATCGTGAGATTAAAGAAATTACACCTACTTTAATCCGAGTTGAGGAGTTTTCATTTAATGCAACAACTTATGACTAAACTCAGACTTATACAATGGAGACACCGCTTTCCCTGTGACTACCTTCGAACCATTGACTGTACTCTTGTCGTGACCTCCTTACCTATTACTTAGTTCAACTAAGGATAAAGAATTAACCAATTATGCTATCTAATGCTATTCCTTTCGAAGGGGTCGGTATTTGGCCAAAGAATCGTAAGTCATAGTTGATTTAGAATTTCAAGTTATATATTTAATTAAATCCGATTTAAGGTGTTCAATCATTTCAAACAAACTACACAAATACCAGTTAGAGTAGTAAATTAGAATCATATCATCAAGCTCAGAAACAAACATATACAGGTATGTGCACAATCAACTATCTAACAATTATAATGAAGTATAATCTCAAGCATCCAAGTATTACAAATTAGTACTTTGAAATATAATAACGTATTAATCTCAACTTACTTGGACTCCTTACTTACTCGCTTAAGGTGTAACTAATTTAAGTCGTTGCTGATAATCCCTATGATACAAATATTATTTTACTTTTTATATAACTACCATAGATTGGTTTTATCTTATAATACTTATTGTTATCTTTAGTCTAGGGTTTTAGTATACTTAATTATTCAGGTTTTTAAGTCTCTTACAATTATTTCTAATTTAGGTTGGGTTTTAATTAAGTTTTGGAGCCGATTTCTAAATTAGATTCTAAGTTAGTTTCCAATTACAGTTATATAGGAACCCTAAAAACTTATTCCAAACCATAATATGAAATTATTTGTATTATAATCGAGTATTTTAAATATCGTATTTGGTCTCTAACTACCATTAATGTCTGCATAATATACTCTTATCCTTATTTAACTACCAAATTTACTCTTAATATGAGAAAAATTTACATTTTTCACATAATTATATCAATTTATATTTAATATCAGATTTATTCATATTAATATTATTATAATATTATCACTTCTGACATAATATTTTCTACTCATTAATGTCTTATATTTATATATTACGTATTATTACATAATTAACTCCTAAATCACTTATTTAACACTTTTAACACTATATATATCATCCTTCATCCTTCAATAACATATCAAATATCTAATCATATCCTAAATCAAAAATTATATTTAATTAACCCTAAATTACAAAATTAACTTAAAATATACAATTTACTTACATATTTAGTACATATTATGCATAATACATACAAATAATGCCTCAAGTTCCAATAGAGCTACCGAAAATATATTATAATCAGTAATTTATGGTTGTTATATCATTATCATGAAAAGTACTAAAATAGTTTGATATATATTATTTTCTGGTCTACCAATTTTAGGTCTAATTTTACTAAAAATTAGCTTAAAGTAGGTAAATGACCAAATAAAATTATAAGATTCAACTTAAATATTCCCAAGATCATAAATAAGCTTTAGAAGTCATTACAAATCAGATTAATTAAGAAATTTAATTAAAAACCTATTATTTCTTTTATATGAAAAACATGATCGATTCAACAAAATAATTTCAACAAATACTAAACACATATTTTATCAAAAACTATTTTTATATAAATTAAATATATCATATAAGGAATATGTACACCAAAAATTAACTCAAAATAACATTTTTTACTATTTTTAAAAATTCATATAAAATTTGTTAAAATTAAGCCTATTCTTAAAAACCTATATAAGAACTTCTAATTTAAAAGAAAAAATGATTAGATATTTTGATTTTGCATGCAAAAATACCTAGGGAAACCAAATTTCATAATTTTTCATACATATCTGATATTTTTAATAAATTAAACAAATTTAGAAAAGAAATCGAAACGCACTAATTAATATGCTTCTAACCACCAATAGTGGCTCCAACTTTCTTCTACAGCTCTAAACGTAAGATCCATTGTTTATTGGTGGTGGTTGTTCCTCTTCAGGTGGTCTTTAGATGTGGGTTCCTTTTATAAGCTCTAAATATACACCATTTTGTTTAATTTTGCTAAAATTGGTTTTTCCTCTCTTCTCTCCTTTCCTTAATTTTTTTTTTCTGATATTAAACTGATCAAATGAGGTTTGGGAAGTGGTTTGCTAAATTTATAGTTGGGTTTGTGATTTTTCTTCTAATTTTTCCTTGCCAAGTGTCCCTTATCTCTTACTTTTTCATTTTCTATTTGGCTTAATTTTATTGGTTTACTTTTTATTCTTCAATTCCAACTTGTCACTCCTCATTTCTAGAATTCTCTTCATTTTTTCATATTTTTCTTGATTTTTATTTAATTATTTAATATTAATTTGACATATTTCGGGTATTTTAAGTAATTTTATGTATTTTTACCTACATATAAATACATATATGGTACAAATAAATATTATTCAAGTTATTTTATGATTTTTAGTACACATATAATTTATCACTATAGATTTGCTAGTTATTGGAACCTGTTTTACGTATTTTCGATAAATAAGGAACAATATACATATAATTTAATATTATGATAATTAATTATTTTATTATTTATTTTTCTAAATCCAGACTCACGGAATTACTTTTACTAATATTCCTAACTTCGTTATAAAATTTAGACTTGATTAGACAATTTACTCAATCATCTTAAATTTTACGGTTCAAACCTCGAACACCAAATTGCAGGGCTTACAATTCTGAAGCTTATTTAGAGTTCTAACTTAGCATAAACACACCAAATACACTAATAAGTAAAGAGAGAATCTTGAGGAGAATGTAAACATTCGCTAAAGAATAGATGAGTGCAAATAAATAATAGATCCTTTGTATATACAAATGCCATATTGAATGGAGGCCAAGATTTATCTAATCTAATAACTAAAAATTGATTCCTACCTCCTACTCTATCTATCCTACCTATTATACAATGATTCAAGGCTTTCTAAAATCTTTTAGAACCTTCTTGGATTCGAAACCTTCATAGGGTTTAGCCAACATGATCTTTAAAGCTTATGGGCAAACCTTTATCTTAGGCTACACCTTGCCCGTACCATATCTCTATACTTCCTCTAGACCACCATTTGAGGCTCTAAATAATTGGCCCATGACATTCTCCCTCACCTAATCCAATAACAACCTCATTGCAGTTTCCTTCTTAACTTCCATCCAACTCTATACCTTAACCTTGATTTTATATGAATGCCTACTTTTTTTTATCACATTCCCCTTCAACTTTTTATCCCCTTCTAGACTAATACATTGCCCTACCCCTTTGGATTTTATCATCTACTGTTGGGAATTCATTCTACACTAACAAATTTTCTATTCTTGAACTTTCTAAAGCCTTACCCTCGATCTTCTTCAAAGCCTCCCCCATCAAAGTTGAGCTATCCCCTTTCTTATGTGATGCCAACTTACCTATTCCATTCCTTTTATGAGTTGCATTGTCGTAATGAGTTTTATTACTCAACCTTTGCTTATTGCTGGAACCATGCACTAAGACTTCCCGTTAAGCAAGCAAATATAGTTTGATAAGGGAACAACAACAAAGTTGATCTTATCTAGAAAGTCCATAGCAATAACAAATTTAAAGTCATCCATAAGGACTAGCTCTATAGTCTCTTTCCTATGCTAGCTTCCGATGCTAAACTCTATATTCTTGACAACTTTTGATGCTAGGACTTCTTTTGAGTTAATGGTCTTAAGTCAAGTTTTACTCCTTTAACCCTTAACAGAAGTCTGATAGACACATCCCTCAAAATAAATAAATGCGAGCCTTCTGTGTCTACCATTAAATTTACCTTCTTTTCGGTTACTATAGCTTCAACATACATCAAACCATTCCTTTCTTTAACATCTTAGGACTTCATGCCATAAAAGAGACGAATTATACCAAGCTAACCCTTCTTATCTTCATTAGACTTATCCTCTCTAAGGAGAGCACTGAAATGTTCCTTTTATCGACAATCTCATGCATAATGTAGGCCATTCTAAAAAACAACACTTTAACCATTGAAACCTTTTTATTTTCTACCATTTTCTCCTTCTTCTTAGTGAACTCAGAGATCTCTTACTTTTGGCTTCTTCTTCTTCTTCTTGTTCATTACTCATGGGATGCCAATCTTCCTCCTGGAACTCCATAAGGCCATTTGCTATGGCAATTTTTTTAAAGATGTTCCCCACTCCTGGTCATTCCAATACTAACTTAGCTTGTGGCTTCAGCCCATCCAATAACATGAGGAGAACATTATCTAATTTAAGATTTAGTATCTCCAACATGAGCTTTGAGAAATTTTGAACATATTACTCCATACTAGCCTTTTGAGTAAGGTGTCAGAGTTTGACCTTGGCTTCCTTTCTTACATTTTGTGGAGATAACTAGTTACCAAACTTTAGAACAAAATCTACTCATGATGTAATCTCATTAGCTATTAACTAAACCATTGTTGTATCTCTCAAGTATAAAGTCACAATTTTCATCTTACTATCATCATCAAGGAACCCAATTGCCCCAAAGTGTTACTTAACTCCATATAGAAAATTGTCTACTTCTTTTGCATATCGTGTACCCTTAAAGCATTTTGGCTTTAACATTTCCACTCATGGTGCTGGCTAAATTGTTACACCATTAACCAATGTTGTCAGACAATTCACCAACTGAACCCTTTCCTAAACTCATTCTAACTTCAAAATATGTTACAAAACTAACATATTAACATCAATTTACATCCTTTCCATTTCAAATATCACATTAAACACTAATTTAAAGTATCTAATCAAGAATTAAAAGACCTTACTCAATGATGAAGGTCTCTCTAACAACTTGTTCCTCTTCTCCTTTTCTTCAAGAATCTGATAAAGGATCCAAAAATATCAACAATTATTCTACAACAACCACTTAATACAACTTTATTGTATGATTATTCGAAAACTTTACTTACCAAACTTTAAGTTCCCAAACAAAGGTTATTCTCGATATTCTTGTTCAAGAAACGTACCAAACTCCTCTATTTTGACAACTTATGCATTAGATTTCACATTTTGTCATCAAATGGATGACAAATCGAACCATTTCCCCATTACCTTCATTTTCTACGATTGTTTGTAGTGGGAGGTTTGGTACTGTTGATACCAAAGAAACTACATTATTATTATTATTTTTTAATAGGAAGAAGCAAGAGAAAAGAGGGAAAGGAAAGAGTTTTATTTAATTATCATATCTTTTCCCTATTTATTGTATCCTTTAAATTTTCAATGATAGATTTGCCCTTAAACTTCCTATCATTCCCAACTTTGTCACTCTCTTTAATTATTTTAATAACTTTATGTAAGAATTGATTTTATTGAAAATTTAAGACTTATTACACTATATTCGATAACAATCTCATTTTTGAATTTTTATATTAATGTTATATGGTTGACATAATTACAAATATTGAATTAGAATACGAATATCACATTTTGCTTTATTTTCATGTTTTAAGTCCTTTTTTTTTCCCCATTTATTTGCTTGTGTAAATATTCTTCTCTCTTTTAGGAGAAAAAAAGGGGGCATTCTTCTCCTAGTTTTTACTTAACATTTATCCATATTTTTGCTAATTACAAACTACCCCTATTTTTGGAAGAAAAAAAAACTGTCCCTTATAATTAACAAACTTAAAAGTCAATATGCACTACACTATAGCAAATATAAATATATCTTTAATTGATGGAAGCTAGCTAGAGATAAGGATCTCTATACTCATCTATGCAAAAGTGTCATATCTTCTGCATATAATAATAATCTTTATAAGAATTTGTCAAGTCAATGACTTTTTAGGTATTTTTATTATTTTATAGATAAAATTCAAAATTGTTATATATTATGATGTACTTTTGAATATTTTACAGCTGATATTTAAAACTATAAAATACCTTACTCAATTAAAATTTTATTTATCAAATTTATTAACTCAGTTGTCCCATGAAAGATTGTAATGCCAAAAAATTTACTAAGGGCAAATTGGTTGTTTTAAAGACCTTCCCTAAAACCTTACTCCCTTAAGGCGGCCATTTATGTAAAATCCTATCCTCTTTTAGTTAAATCCTCTATAAGCTCTCTAATATGCTTTAAAACCTTCCCTATTTTAGTTAAGCTTAAGGAAATATAAGAGCTTACGGTTGAAACCCCTCTTGACCCTGATTAAGAGCTCTAAAAGAAGAAGGATTAAGGTAAGTTTCTTAAAAATTAATTATATCTAAATTCGTATTGAAGATTATTATCTCGTTTTAGAGGAGTTTTACTTAGATTTCAACATAAAAAGAACCTGAAATTAGCTGTTCTTTATAGTTCTTGGTGGTATTTAGCTTCTTTTTAAGGTGTTTCTAAGTGTTTGAACTTATTTAAGTAAGTTCTATTTGTTTTTCCTCTCTTAGTTTGGTTTTACTGATGATTGGTGGAGTTAGGTTGTGAGAAAGAGATGATTTGTAGTTGAGTTTATATGGAGTTTTGGAGATGGGAACAATTGAGAAATTGTGTTTTAATTTGTACTTAGAGGTATATTGAAGTTAGGAAGAAGTTAGATAATTTTGGAGTATGATTTGAATTAAGCTCTTTTCTAAAAATGCAAAATAGTAGCTTAGCGTCTGGATGCTATTTTGGCTAACATCCAGTCACTAGGTTTTTGAGGGTAAGCGTGTTGATCCTTAATGTAGCAACTAGACTTTAGCAGCTTGGCATTAGGACTTTAGCATCCAAACTCATACCAAAATGTCACAAACACGTAACCTTATTTAAGATCAAATCCATTTTACTTATTCTAACCCTTTTGAGCCTAACAAGTTTAAAGCCCAGGAGTATTTAGGGGAAATTTAACTTAAAATTTCACTAATTTAGCTTGATTGATGGATTAAGGGAAGATTTATGTTCTTTTAGCCAGGTTCTCTATTGGGACTACTACTTGTTTCAGTATAGGTCATATAGTTGGTATTCAACGGTTCAGGTATATGGTACTTAGTTGTTTAGATGTTTAGGATAGCAATGACCTAATTGGACTAAACTATGTTTGACCTAACTTAATGTTTGTTGCTTATGCTTAATATGCTTGTCCGAAGGGCTCGTAATGGTAGATCTTTAGAGAGCAAACGTTGATTTTCATGTGAGGTTTCTCCAATATACTTACATGTTGAGATGGTATAGTTAGAATTTAGGTTTTAAGGACTCTGAATGTAAAGGATTCTAAAGGAAAACTTTATATATATGCATATATGTATAAGATTATCATGTGATGGGTTGTGAGTACCCCTTTATTGTTTACTGGCTTAAAGTACAATATAATAACTTGTTGTATGTTTCCCTTATATCATGTGTATATATGACTTAGCTTGACATTTGTAGGTGTTTGTGCACATCGTATTGGGACTTGCTTCACTCTTTCATCTTTTACAAGTGGGGGTATCGAGGACAATCTAATATATGAGGAGTCTTATGTGAATGATATTCAGGAGCAAGAGGAAGAGGAGGGAGTCAAGTATCTTTATTTTTATGACAATTAGAGATCAAGTTAGAGTATGAGGATTGATGGTTATCGATGCTTTCTTGGAACTTCGAGGATGAGTTATATCCTGTTGGAGACCATGATTTGCTAAAGGATATTGTTTAGTTTTGGGAGATAGACTCCTTAGTTGTTGTTGATTTATTTGAGATTTTGGTATGGAGGATGTAAACTCATGTGTTAATGTCTGTTGATTATTATGATTTTAGAAGCATGTTAGACTCTAAATTTTATACTTGATCTTATGTTAGTGAGCAAGATGTACTCTCATATGTTGAGATGTCTACTTATTTCTAAGTTTATGTTGATGTTGAGTGGATGATATTTCTTACTCCTTTTGAGACTTTATATTAGGGATATGATTTGAATTTGTTAATTCTATAAGATTTAATATTTGTGTAAATAGTGTCTTAATATGTCTTTGACTAATGAGGGTATATGGTAGGTTGTAATGTTCATTAGGGTTTCGAGGTGTTAGAAAGATGCTATACTTGAAACTCATTCATCGTGTGTAAGTTATGGGATATAAGATTAGACACATTTACTGAGTAAAGATATTAAATTTAAAGAAAATCCCGAAACTTATATAATAGGTTGACAATAAATTTGGAATAAGAATTAGCTTTTTGTTTGCAACTAAGTTTTTTCAGCATTGATATTGAGTCGTACTCGCTATCGATGTTAGTTAGATTAGATTACTTTTTCACACAATACAAAAGATAAAGTACAAATTAATTAATCTCAAAGTATCACTTTGTAATACCTGGAGAGAAGCAAATTTTTCAGTAGTCTATCTCAGTAAGACATTATATGTTTTTTTAAAACTAATTTTTCTATAACGATTTTTTTTCTATTCAGTTATATAGTTTTTGTGGGCATCTTAATAAAATATATAAAATATGTGCTAATGATTATACCTCATTGTGGGGGAATGGAAAAGAAAAGAAAAGAACGGATTCGCATTAGCCAATGAAGTTACAAAACATCGAACGTAAGAAAACAAAGCAAAAACTTACAAACCTTAATCTTAAAGAGCTTAAACCTAACATAACATCCCATGGCAAACCAAAAAAGTAAAGAGGACCTGTCCTTGTGGTCCTCTCTCTATCTTATCTCTTCTCTTCTCTCTCTCTATCTCTCTATCTCTCTTTTCTTTTTCTTTTTCTTTTTTTTTTTTTGTTTTTTTGACCTTTCCAGCCAATAATAACTGCACCGCCCCACCATAAAATTCCTACTCCAAAACACACCTGCCTGATAACACCTTCTGATATCTTCTTCCATGGAAAGGACAAAGCAGAAAGCCAAAGAGAAGCTGAGAATTGGGTCGTCATCAGTGCAAGACTTCCATGTTGACTTGGAAGAAGATAAAGAAGAAGAAGAAGAAGATGATGATGAAGAATTAGAAAGCATTAGGAAGAATATCAAAGTGAGTTGCAGTGGGAATAAGAGAACGGGGGGTAGTGGTGTTCGCCGTCCCTCCAGGTGTTGCCAGGTGGACAATTGCACGGTGGATCTAACGGAGGCAAAACAGTACCACCGGCGGCACAAGGTCTGTGAGCGCCATGCCAAGGCTCAGGTCGTCCTCGCTGCCGGCATGCGTCAACGCTTTTGTCAGCAATGTAGTAGGTAAATGTTTATACAATCCATGATCTCTGAGCACATGAATTGTGTGATCTTTATTTTATTGAGTCGATATTAAAATTATACATACACTTGCTTGTAAATAATTGGACATTTTTAACGAATTTCCTAATTTTTCTACTAATGAGAATTTTTATAAAGCCTTTTCTATTGTTTAAATTTATAAGTTTATGTATTTAGGATAAATAATGTCAGTAAAACCCTCAAAATTATTCGATATCCTTGAATTTTTTCTTTTTAATTTTATATCTACGCCCATACATGTACCATGCCCTCCCTTATGAAAATTAACGGGAATATCTATGTAGCTGAGAAAATAATCCTGGATTACCTATGTATTTTTCAAATTTAAAAGGAGTATAATGCTATATTATATGGATATGGATGTATAATTATAGAAAAAAAAAAGAATTGAAACGGTTGACATAAACTTAAAATTTTTTTAAAGTTTATCGACTGAACTTTCCCTTTGTTTGGAGCTACTAAGATTTGTCTAGGAAAATGAAAATTGTGTTATAGATTTCATGAGTTATCGGAATTCGACAACGCAAAGAGGAGTTGCCGACAGCGACTAGCCGGACATAATGAGCGGAGGAGGAAAGCTTCAGGCGAGATTTACCTTGAAGGATCGAGTCGGAAAGGTGGAGTTGGTGGTGCTGTGAATAAGGAACCGGTGTATGGGCTTGGGGATGATAGAGGGAGAATTTTAACGGGCATGCATGGAAATGCAGACTACAAACACTTGCAGATTACATAAGATATGTATATTTAAATACTAATGCTCCCTCTCTTCTGTCAATTTTATCTTTTAATGTTGCTTTTTTAGCCTTTTTTTTTAATTTTATTTTTATTATTATCTAGACCGTCTATTGGATAATCCTAATTTGCATGAGAATGTGATTACTCTTTTCTTTTCTTTTTTTTTTTGTTCAACGAGAATGTCATTGCTCAACAATTCGAATTTTGGACATTTTCTTATTATAGTTTCTTATTTAATGGCCTTGTCTAGCTATCTTTTCTATTATACATTGAACTTACCTCCTATTAAACGTGGTTTGGGAACATTTTTAAAGGTTAAAAAGAAAATTTTCATAATGTCCAATACGTTTCACACAGCAATAATTGTATGAAATTGGAAAAAATTGTATTTATTTCTAAATAAGTACTTATATGATAATCATTAAAATTTCTACCTATTAATAAAAAATATTATCAGCTATTTGTACTATTAACAGATTAAATTAAAAAAAAAAGAAAGATCTTTCATTTCTCCAATTGTTAGGTAACCCAGAAAGACCAAACAAAAAGAAATTTTCACAGTTTTAATGCTCGAATACTATTAAAATACCTTTTTTTCTGTATTTATCATAATTAATATTATCAAATATGAATAGAAACAAATCTTAACAAATCCCAAAACAATAATAATTATGAGGACGTTCTTTTCTTGATTTGATGGTTTGTTAGTAATATGCCCATAAACAAGAAAGTAACTGTTTCAAGTACAGTGTCTATGATTGGACTCAGGAGTAGCCAGCTGGCTTTTGGTTTAGAAGTATGCTAGGGAAATTCCTTGTGAGGATCCAGGCAGGCTGTATCCGAACAGTCCCAACTGTATCAGTCGACATAGAAATAGTGTCTCGATATAACAATTACCCAATTACAATCTTCGAGTAAACCCGAACTCGTATACCTAATGTCTAATGGCATCTTCAATAAGGAGGAATAGAATTCCCCCATCATCCGTTACTTCGTCGTTCAGTTGTGTTTAGGATATAGGGGTTAGCAATTATATCGAATTAACTATTCCCTAAAATCACAAAATATGTACTCCTTAGATTTAGTAAAATCTCAATTCCCTAATACATTACCCCTCCTTTCCCCTCAAATACCCTCGTTAAACACCTACAATTTATATCATTTGTCCTAAAGTTAAATCATCAACTTGCACACTATAATCCACACCCAAAACGTTGATCTAAGGCTTCCTCTAGCATAACCCAAATGAGCTAAGGTTTGAAAGCTGCAACTATACTTTTTCAAAGAACTTCTTGTTGTCAATCATCCCCCATCAACTGACCAATCAAAGCAATACAAATTTCAACTGTTGCAAATGCAAATTAACAAGAAAATGCAACCTAGCATGCTAGATAACAGTCAGGTGCAAGAAGTTAGGAAAAAACAGCAAAACAAATCGGAAGCATAAGCAAAAAAATGGATGCTAGAGAACATACGAGGTACTTGGATGAATCTGCTTCGATTTTAGCAATGAGTAGACGAGTTCTTGCTAAGGCTTCGCTTGGGAATCTTCCGTACTTTAAGGATTTGATGTACTGATTAGAGGTCAATCGTGAGCTTGTTAGGTCAGGTAATCGTGATCTCCTTGGATGGTGGCTTTGGTTCTACCATGAAAACGACTGTGGCGAAGGAGAAGGTAAAGGAGATGTGAAAAATTGGGGTTGTTTGTCTTCTGTTTTGTTAGTTTATTTCTTTTATTAAGGGAAGGGTGTTTTAGTGATTTTAATCTCTATTCAAGCCATATTTCATATTTTATTAATCCAAATAAAAGATTTCAAGAAAACATGGTAATATCCATTTATATCATATTACCCATCTATTCCATTATCTTATAATTACAATTCCATTCCACTAATTGAACGTGCCGTAAATGAATGTACCATGCATGCATTGATATTTCATATTATTAAAATCATCTTACATATAATTGATAGAAGGATAGGGAACTCTCGATAATAGCATCCGCATAGAAGTCAAACTAGAATGAGATCTTCCAAGTTAAGCTCCGCTCCCTCCTCTCATTTATCGACAAGAGTTATATTGATCAATGAGTTTTAGCTCTCTAACCAAGGAGATATGAATTGAGAGCCTCTCTATTTCACGAGGTGAGGACGCTGGCTCCATACCGACTTAATCTAATTATTTCTTTAATGAAACAAATAAACCTATTTAATTTATTGGAAAAATCGATTAGGATTGAATTTTTCAATCCATTCAAAAAGCGGATTAAATGACGCTAAATTATTTAACTTGCCAGTTTAAGTGGGTCTATGTATAATTCACAAGCTAATTTGTCGACCCATCAACCTAAAGAAATTAAATGAAAAAATTTAGCATACCTTAACTTAACTGCATATTGTCATTCGTTATCATCTTCCTCACTCTTCTTTCTTTCTTCCCTTAGTCTTTCCAACTTCCTTACTAATTCCACATTTTAGATATCTAAATTATAGCATAAAATATCAACTTAATTTACCATGCTATTATATAAACAGTTCACAATGGTTACCATCTTTTCTTTTTATACAAGTTTAAATAAAAAGTTAAATAAAATCTATCATTATTGATTTCGTGTTAGCCTATATAATGCATTAAAATGCATAAATGAATTAAATGATTTGTGTTGACTCATTTAACTCATAAGCCCGTATGAGTTGGGCTAAGACCAATAAATTTTGACCTGTTTAACTCATAAGCTAAAGCGGATTGAACTGGTTGCCCCATTTAATTCATATGCATAAATCTACTTCAAGAAGGAAATTTAAATTTGAGTGTTGGTATAAGATATAAAACAAACAAACAAACTTATTTCACCTTAAATTTAACAAGGAAAACAATTTTTTCTAGATAATTGTAAATTAAGTATATAATCCTTTATATATTCATGTGAGTGCGTGTGAGATCATTTAAATTTTTGGCCATTTGTATAGCGAATGGGCACTATCAATACAATTACATCGTTTAAATTAAAAAAAAAAAGTTTTGTTAGTCAATGAGAATTTAAATATTTAGCTTATGTTCGATGATTATTTTGGTTGGAATTTGATTTGGTTCCATGTAGTTTGATGGATTGGGATTGGTCTGTGAGTTTGAATTGAATCAACATTAGATTTTGGATCTTGAATTAAAATCTCAAAGCACGACTTGATCAAAACTTTTTACATGGGCAAAGATTCTTTGTTTACTTATTTTTTTCGAAAAGAATTTGAATGTAGATTGACGATATTAATTTTGCAAACTCTGGATCTTTGATTAGAATGCAGCAAATTCCTGTAAATGCTTGTCTACTATAGCGGTTTTATTAGTTAGTTTGGAATTGATGCAGAATATACTGTTTAACATGCAAAATTTAGAGATATAATCTTCACTGCCCGAAATTTATTATTTCTTTCAATTTTACACATGAATCCTTTTTTTTTTTTTAATTTTTTCCCAATAAAATTATGTATTATAACATAAGGAAGGGAAAACTTGAATATAATTTATCCCATTAGAAGATACCTATTTATGCATTACACTGCGATTACACATAAAATTTTCACTTGTTAAAACATGCACCAATTAAGACTTTATTTGCTATTACGACCACCTTATCCATGCTTCCATTAAGTGTTAGTATCATCATCAACTTTTTAAACCAATCACAATAGATCACATATAATTAATAAAAATAAATAATCACATAAATGATTAACACACTAAATTAAATTTGGAAGACACATTATGATTATGTTAAGCGTAGCTTGTTAATAGTGGATTTTCATCCCTACGGCTAGGTGCTCAGCACAATACGGACTTGTCCTAAATCAAGAGTAACACTAAGTAAAATGACCATACTTTTGATTGAGCCTTGTGACAACCTTCATTTGATTAGCACTACTAGATCAACATTTGTACCTTTTGTTGGAGTTTCAATAGCTCACCAGATTTTTTCCAACCAATATTTTCTATGGTCAAATCACCAAGACCCAGCTCATTAAGTTTAAATATTCAAAGGATAGAGCCAGGATGTGGATAGTTTAATAGTTATCTTGATAACAACTATTCAATTGCCCACTTCTTCTTACAATTTGTACATGGCTAAATTCAAGAGATACCACATGTCACTAGCAGTTCAACTGCCTTCCAATGTAGCTATCAAATAAAAATTTATAACTATAGGAGATCAATTATTGTAAGAACTCTCTACGTACTCCACTTGGTCACTTACCTACTTTCTTCCTTATACTCTAAACACACACCTAACTTAAGCATCGGAGTTACTACATCGGACTAGCCCCGGAACCCCCAAGATCTTACGTTTGTTCTTTTGCAAATCATAAGCACTAGCTTAGATTCTGACAACAACACGATTCATCATGCTGACTTAGAAACTTGGACATGTTGCTTACATCTCCTCTCTAGTTATTTGGTGAAAATTTTCTAACAAAGAGATTATCAAAAGCCCTTTCATTTATTGGAAATACTAAAGAATTGTTGCATCCATAACACAAGTGCTTTAAAAATTTAATTAATCAAATAAATCAATTAAGCATGACATTATTTGTAAAAGTATAGTTTCTGTTTTTACAATAAAGAAAAGCGATTACATGTCCTCATATAACTAACCTAAGTATCCACTTTTCACTACTCTTAGCTCTATATAATTGCTATTAGTAATGACTCTTTTATACATCATATATGTTTAAGACATTAAACCCTTCTAACCACGTTATTGTAAATGTTACCGAACAATGAATATACTCTTGAAGAATTACATTAAGAAATTAACTTCTAAAGTGGTTTTAATTTCATTGTGAACTACAAAAGTAATAAGAATGAAAGGCATAATGGAAAAATGCAAAGGAAGGAAAGTATCAAAAGGCACTTTGAGATTTTTTCCCACTTAGGTTGCTCCAAAGGAAGGGGAGGGTTAGAAGTGAGGTTGTGGTTCAATTTTTTTTTTAATTTAATCTATTTGCAATTTTAATGGGTTGATTACTGTTCAACTGGTTATTTTTTTTGATTGGTTACACATGGCATTATGTAATTTGTTTACAAAAAGATGACCGTGACGATGGTCGATGACACTTAATGGAAGTAGATGCAATAGTAACATCAACAAATAAAAATTTCAATTAAGTATATAATTTGAAAAATAAAAAATTTATGTGTAAAATTTTTTTAAAAAGGCAAAGCTCAAATGAGAAGTTTGACATTGTCTCAATTTTAGATGAAGAGTTTAATGAAGTATTAGGGTAGATGTTCTTGACGCTTGTATGACTTAGATTTTGTGTCTTAACTAAATGTGTATCGCCTATTTTACTTTTGAAAAAATTTGAGCTTTAGTTATAGTAGATGTTTGTATTTGAGTATCTTATGTGCTATTTAGTTTTTAATTTTTTTAGTAGTTTTTATTAATTAAATATATTGACGATTTATTTTATTGAACAAATTAGTGGACTAACCAAAAGTTGACACATATCTAGCATGAATGAAAATTTAATGAAGTTAATAGAAATCTTATTTTCTGAAAGTTGGAAAAAGTTGAGAACTCAATTTAAAAAAAAAAGAAGAAAAAGTTAAGGATTTAAATAAAAAAATAGATAAACTTTGAGGACTAAAATATTTATTTTTCACAAGAATGTAGATCTCATTAGAATATTCTATATACAATTCTTAAAAAATAGAATAAAGAAGTAATATCTATTTCTTATAATTTCTTTAAGATCTCATTAGTAGATATATAAATATACTTGAAAATAACAAACAACAGCTATTAATTTGGTTTTAAAAGGAAAGTGCAACTCATTTTACAGTAATTACTATTTTAGAAAATAGGTATTTTTCTAACCAAATATATGATTGGGTTTATAAAGGAAGAATGACTACCCTATTCTACCCTTATGAAATCAAGCAAATGTGCTATAATTGAGTAGTAGTCCATCATGTGTTTTTATTAGCTAATAAGGGCATGTAGGGCTTGAAATCCTATATGTTGAAGTCTTCAAGAGCATAACCATTTGATTGTTTGAAATGTTTCATAATAGGTCCCAAACAAATGGGATGAAGTCCATCGAATAATTGCTCTACCATGTACATTTAGTCAAAATTTATTAACTAAAGTAAAATAAACAAAATTCACAACACCTGTTATTGGTTATTTAAGTTAGGGCAACAAGAGCAAACAAATTTGTGCTTAGACACATTACCATAATATTAATCCTCATAATCATAATCGGTATCTAGTGATATATGAATCCACGACATAAGAAACTGCCTTATATAAGATTCATAGTCCATATATGTTATCAATAGCCTCACCACATGTTATTTGGATTGTAAACAAGTTGAGTCACAATAATACAGTATTAAGATAGACCTGAAATTTTAAAGGTCGAGCTTGAGCTCATACCCCATTGAGCTTATATAGCTCAATTAAAAGTGGTACTTGATGAACTCGGGTTTGACTCTATAATTTTAAAAGATATATTATTAATTTAATTAAGATAATACTAATATCTAAACTCGAGTTAGTAGTAACTAATATTTAAGCTTGACTTGAGTCCAATTAGACTCGCAAGCTAGTTAAGTCAAAATTCAGAAAACTTAACCTCAATAAATTACTTGACTAACTTGAGTTAGACTCGATTCTAGCTGAGTTGAATTTGAGTAAATATTGAGCTGAAATAAAAAAACTTGCTAATAAACCCGTCTTATTTACACTTCAATGCCATTTAATATCCTTGATCCATTCACTCAACAAAAACTATAGTATTGTTTTATCTTTAAAAGAAATAATCTAAGTCCATACATTCATGGTAAAAAAAAAAAGGCCATACATTTACTTATCAATAAGGTTATAAATACAAATTAAAAGAAAAACATTCAAGTGGAAACTAAAAGTAAAAAAATAAATATAATTAATTACAAAGTAACTAATTGTTGCTTTTTCAATTGAAATACATACTCTTATTTAACAATTTTGTTCAAGATAACTTATACACACAAACACCCACATGCATAAAGGGGGAGAGAGAAAGAGAGAGAGAGATGTTAATGATTAGTTATTAAAAGCTATTTTAGTAAAACATAGACAAGATTGTGAAAATAAGTGTAAAAGAAAAAGAAAAACAGAAATAAGTTAAGAGAGTATTTTACATAAACAACCTTCGTTTAACTAACATTATAGTTTAAGAACTTGTACTTCAAAGAATATTCAAAGCCTAAACTTCAACATGTTCTCCCCTATAAGCTCAACAAACCTTGTACCTTTTAGTGCTCAACAAACATATCTAAAAAAGAAGAAAGGACTTAAATTTGATTCTTCATTTGATATTTTTGAACATGACCCTTCTAAACTAATTAGTAGACATGAACTCCCATTTTTCCCCTAGAATACCTACTCACAACTCGAATAAGAGATGAATGAGGTTTTTGTAAAAGTTGCTATTATTGAACAAGAAGTCAGTGAGTACGTTAAAGGTGAAGACATATAGTCGCAACACTAGTAGTTACACCTGCATAAAGAAATGATAAGCAATGGTATGTATAACAAAAACTTCTGAACCATGTGACAATCCCTAATGCTTATGAGAAGATATTCTTTTAATGAAGAGTTAAAGAATGGATAGAGACAGAAGACCCAATGGAAAACTCTATAGATTAAGTTAACTCACCTATTAGATCAATTTTGTTTTCTAAGCAAGAATAGAAGGCATTCTAGCAACATTAGAAACATTCTCTTATTATCAAACTTTATGGTTGGCGATGGTTAGGGCTATTACATGGCTAGTTTTTGTGAAGAGGATGATTTAAAACATGTTATTAAAGAATGCCTATGGTTTGTTAATGGAGAATTCCTTACAATAAGGAAGTATGAAGCAAACTTTCACACATCAAAAGCAAACTTTGATTATGTTGTTATATGGATAAGAATAAATAAACTTCTACTAAAGTATTAAACCTTTCTACATTACAAAAAAGAAGAAGCGTCATTGGGTTTGTCTTAAGAATTGATTCATACACAATGGATGAGAAAAGAGAAGTTCATAAGGATTTGTGTCCAAGTAAAATTCAACAAGCCATTTATCCATACCTTAAGATCAAAATGTCCAAGTAAATTTCAATAAGCCATTGGTCCATACCTTGAGCATCGAAGGTTATAAGTATTTGATTTAATATGAATGATCAAAATCTATTTGCTTTAGATGTAGATACCTGGGTCATAACCTAATGGCTTGTCAAAAGAACACAACTCACATATATACTAGCTAAAAGGAAGATCTTGTGGTGCCAATCACACATGTAAATGAACAATCCCAACATGTAGTAACTAACACAAGACATGAATTAAATACTCTATTTGAAAACAGAAAGAATGGAGTTGCATAAGACATGGATCAAATCAAAGTTCACCTAAGCTTTAATAACAAGCATAATAAATAATGGTTATAGCCTATTAATGACACTAAGGGACATCAAGATTGGATATATGTCAAGAGAAGAAAGGCTAAGAAATATCAAGTCAAAGACATTTATTGCAATTGTTAATTTCCTTCCCCAAACATAGATTTGCAACCAACTTTCCAAAAAAATTAATAACCTTGTCACTTCCAATAAGAGCAAACTAGGTGATCTTATCTTGATCATGCATCTATGTCATCTACGAACCCTAGGGAAAATTCACTCTTTACCTACACTACTAATAGAGTGTTAAAAGAGTTTGACCCAAATTTGTCTTCCCTTGTTTTTAAATCACTCAAAAACAAGATGAAACAAACTTTCATCTCTCTCTACTTGTTATAAGACTCACAAGGCTAACAAGAGCTAGAAGAAATATTGTCTATGCACTAAAAAAACAATTATCTTTCGAGTGAAGATCCTTTGTCCAATATCAAACATAATATGGATTAGCCCTATAATACCGGCTATTTCACATAACTTTACAGGGCATTTAGATAAGGTATTGATGATCCTAACAAAAATCACAGTAGTAGAACATATAATCCCACCATGTTTCCTTAATAAGAGTGGAACCAATTGCACCTAATGGAACCATGTTGATAACACATATAAGAATTCGGATCCAATCAATGAAAGAGTTTAATATCACAATTCCATCTGCTAACTTGCTCCTCATTACAAGCCTATGAAGCTGGCGAACATTTGGGAGAAGACTTGTAAGCGAATCATAGCAAATATAACAAGAGATTTACTCACGGAGGTCCCTCATATGATGGACCTAATGAGTTACATATTGAAGACCTATAGAATCCTACCCCTACTATTCTAGAATAAAGAAGAACCATGGTAATCATGATGACTGAATGTATGTTAGAAGTTACATTTGAGTTGAAAAGGATTGCTAACGACCCTAATACAATCTAGTTCAAACTCATCTCTACCTTACTTGAACTTAAAATGGCATAATATTAAATAATTCTACCTACTAAGATCATCTACTAGAATGTAAAAGGATGTAATTCTCAAGATAGGATGGATGTCGCTTTAGATCTTGTAAATGAGTAGCAGCCACTTATATCAATCTTGCTTGAAACTAAGATGGATGCAACCTTAGGTTACCCAGCTTATCACTAACTTCCATATGAAGGCTTCGTTTGTAATGAAGCTAAAGGTCAAAGGGGTAGCATGATACTCATGTACAATGTTAATGTAATGGACATACTTCTAATGAAACAAAATTGTCAGATGATTCATATCATGGTCCATGTGAGTAACTTTAACTTTATTTGGTACTTATCTGGTATATATGCTAGTCCTGACTTAATTGTAAAGTGGTAGTTATTCCATAACTTGAGATTGCATGGCAATACTATGGGGAATAGTACATGGTGTATTATTGGGGACTTTAAAGGTGTTTGGTAGGGGGAAGAGGCAAGGTGGGGTTGAGAGGGAGCACCAAGTAGAATGATTGCATGGTGGAATGTAATTTAATGGACTTGGATTTGTATGCTTTAGATATACATGGTTGAACATGACACCAATAGAAAACCTTACCTAAACATATATAAACAAAGCTTACGCAAATTACCAATGGTAAATCCTATTCCCTTAAACAATGTCTTCTATATACCAAAACGAATAAAATGCATGTAGACTTGACCTTCCTTTCCTTCATGCAAGACCTTCTACTTTTAAAACATTAGTAAAACAAACTTGGGAAGTTAGCTTAAATGACTTTAACTCTAGATGTGCTATCTTTGCCACCAAGCTACAATATGGAATAAAGAAATTTTTGGAAATCTTAAGAAAGAAAAAAGAAGGCTCTTAGTAAGGTTATTAAGGATTAAACATCATCTTAGTGTAGTACCTAAACCCTTCCTCATAAAATTGGAAATAACACTCAATGAGAAACCCCCTAACCTTGCATAATGAAAATATACATTGGGAAATGAAATTTAGAACCAAATGGCTACTAGATGGGAATAATAAAACCTATTCTTCCATGCCACCATAATAAAAGAAGAAAAAGAACCATTTTCATGCTCCACAAGATCCTATAAGGAGTTTAACATTAGCATAGTTGTTAAAATAGCAAGTTAACTGTACGATTCTACGAGTATATGATTTTATGACTTTTTTTTAGTTAATATGAATACAAGATCGTTTAAGTATAGGCTTTTGGTAGAATTATAAGTTTTAGTGTATAATTCTATAAGCTTATGTTTTGTTAGTTCTATATGATTTTATGCAATTCTACCTATTTTATATGTTCCAAGTTGAAGTAAAATTGTAATTTTAACAATCTTAGATATCATATTTAGAGTAGTTGTTCAATTCTATATACAAATACTTTTAACTCTTGTATTCTTCTCAAATACAATCAATTGGGCGATATAATTGCATTCCATCTTAGATTTGAGAGGAGGCTTATCAGACCACCAAAAAGAATTATTAGCTAAAACTATTTCAAGTGAAGAAATGCTAGCTGTTACTAACTCACTGGGATATTTCAAAGTCCTAAGCAAGGATTGATTTCATGCTTAATTTTTCAAAGCTTGTTGGGACATTGTTAGCTACTTAGTTATATCCCTTATAAACCAAATCTTTCAAGAATGCTCCATTCCTCTAGCCATCAATGATACATTACTAGTTCTCAATCCCAAAAAAATAAAACCAAATCAACTCTCTGATTTCATGCCCATTAGTCATTATACAACCGTCTATAAGATCATTACAAAAATCCTTATTAGAAGGTATAAACCTTACCTAGACTAATTATTGCACCTTTCTTAAGCCAATTTTATATTAAATAGGAAGGTGGTTAATAATGTTGTCCTCCTCAATGAACTCCTATATAGTTGTCAAAAAAGAAAGAGAATAATCAGTAGATGTTCATCAAAGTGGTGAAAAAAATCCTTTAATAAAGTGGAATGACATTTTATCTAAGTGGATTTTAGATTCTTTGAACTTCCCCATATGGTGAGTTAACCTTCTCATTTCTTGAGCATCTGCAACCTCCATGGAAATTTTGCATAATGGCATAATCACCCCAACTTTAACTCCCTCTTGTGGACTTCAATAAGGTGGTCCCATATCTCGTAACTATTCATACTAGTCATCTAATTCTTAGTCGTATGATAGAGAGACAAGTGAAGTCTAAAAAATTCGGAACCAATATATGTCTCCAAGGTTGCTTTCTCTCATCTCTTATTTGCTGATTATATAGTCTTGATGGTGTTGTACATAGAAGGATCTTATCAACATCCATGAATTTCAAAAGCCACTACAAAATTAGCCTTTGCAATCTTTGAAACTATAGTAACCTTTTATCATTGGTCAAGACTTCATTTAAAGCTGGAAAAGTTAAAGGTATATTTCTCTCCAAACATCCATGATGAACTGAAATATGAAATAAAGCAAATCCTAGGCTTAAGATCTATAGTATCGTTTAGCAAATACTCAAGCTTCTCCTATGCTATAGTCAAAAGCCAAAGGCAATGCATTTCTTTACGATCTTGGAAAAATGTAAAAGAAACTATCAAGATGGAAAGGCAAGCTTCTAAGTATGGCTGGAAGGTTAACTTTAATTAAAGTAGTCTTGCATGCCATTCTAATGTATTACATGCAATTAGTTAGCTTACCTAAAAAAAGCTCTCAATAAGATTGATAAAATCATTAGGAAGTTTTTGTGGAATGGAACTAAAGGATCATTAAAAGTCTACTGGATAAATTAGGAAACCATAACAAAGTAGAAGCAACATGGCGGTCTTAGAGTAGATAACATAATGGAAAGAAATTATGCCTCAGTAATAAAGATATAACAGGAGTTCAATAAGAACAAAAAGCTATAGGTAGCTCTTTGCAAAGCTAAATATAAGAGGCATATCTCCAAAAGTTGCTTCATGATTTATAGAAACTCTTCTACTCTTTAAAAAGATATGGTCAGCAAGCAAAATTGGATAAATGACAATTAGGACTTTGTTGCTAGAACATCTTGCCTAGATTCTGGTATGACTCTTAGTGTAAACTAGGAAGCTTTAGCAAAATATTTATGGTCCTCTTGTAGACCTAGTCTACATAAGGCATACTTGACTCAACCACTTTGAAGTATCCGATTCAAAACCTATGGTGCAGTCATTTAAAATAACTTTTATAGCAAACTTGTAGTATTTTCCTATAGTTAAAATATGTATATAAGATTACATTTAAGATAAAAGTTTACAAATCTATAGCTATTTCTGCAAACATTTTAACTTAATAATTAAAAACTGTTGGGTCGCGCAATGAGATCTAATTAGTTCTCTAAAAGGAAAAAACTACAAAAGAGGTAAATCCAACTATGTCTTTATTAACCTCACTTCCTTGCCCCTTTTACTGTTAATCTGGAATTGGGTAAACTGTTACGTTTGTCTTTAAACCTACAAAAGAATCTATATGAGAATAAGTGATAACTTACTCAGTAAGTAGGATGGAGATAGAAGTTTGTATCAAATAAAGAACAATCAAGGTTTTCAATTAAGTTAATTAGACGCAATGTATGTATAAGCGAGTATCATCGCATAACATTGCCAATATGTTGCGAGATTAGAAAAATTATACTCGCTCTAATCTTGATTAAGGAGTTTATCGTTACACCCTCAAAAATCAAAGCTAAATAAGGGCTTGTGTAATGGAGAAGATCCTTCGCTTGATATTACCTTTGAATCACTGTTCTTAACCTTACCATGACCTCTTCTTTAATTACTTAGTTCGAAAGAGTAGGGAAATGATCATTTCTACTATTCTCATCAAAGGGTCTGGGTTTGACTTGATAATCCTAATTATTTCTCCTAATGGTTAGTAATGCATGTCAGGTTAAAAGTTAGGTTTAATTGAAGTTAGTTCATTTTTTGAGTAACCAACCAATCTCAAACAATCTAAGTAGAGCAATAAAAACAGCACAAATATAACAAGGAACCCAACTCCACCACAACAAATCAAATTTTCAAATACATATGCCACACATGCACAAACAGCTTACTATAATAAAAAATAGAACAAGCTAAAGTCTTTAAGTATTCTAAGATAATACTCTAAATTACTGTAAGGCATTAATCCCACTTACTCGGATTACTCATTGCTTGATTAGGTGTAGTTGTAGTGAGTTCCTTCATTGAAAGGTCTTATATTATAAATGATGCTTTTAGCTTTCATCTAAGTTATAAAATTTCGGTACTCCATTTATTATTCATAATGTTGAGTTCATTAACCTTAGTTTTGAAAGTTCTTATACTTAAGTGTTTCGGTTTCAAAGTCATTTTAGATTGATTCTTGCTTAGATTACCCTTTGCTTTTACCTCTAAATGATCCTGTGAAACATCCCTTGAATCCAGTTGGCTATAAAGTTTATAAAAAATCATTTGATCTACTTTTTGAGTCCATTCTAATTGTAAATCACTTATAAGCAACTCTTAAATCAGTTTTTGAGTACGTTTTTAGTATAATATTTACTTAGCACATTCCCTGATATATCCTCTAGTTCAGCTTTACCTTTGTGCTTCATATTCAACTACATTTCCACAACTTCACCTCACTTTCAATTAGGATAAGCAACCCAAACATTCACTCCAACCATATTTAGTTAATCACCGATTGCCATTAAGCAATTGTGTAGTTAAATACAAATTAGCTAAATAACAATTAGCTTGTGAACTCAAGAAATTCCTATTGAATTGTAGGTCCATTTTATCGTACAGTTTAGTTCCATCTACTTTATGAGTGCCTAAATGCTCAAATAATAACATACACTTCTAATTGTCTTGGTGGCCAGGTTTCTTTATTTCAATTATCCTTGGTGAGATCCTTAGCTACTATTATATATTTACTTCAGCACCATTAATAAGCTGGTGAAGACGATATCCTTAGGTAATCGAAAATGTAAATTATAGTACTTTAGCTTGGCATGAAAGCACTTATACAATTACATTCAGAACATAGCACTTTATGTGAAATAACCAAAACTTAGATTCTGTCAGCCATTATAAACAATGCATGAAGTATAACATTTGTAACAGGAAAGGCAAATTTTCTTTAATCTATTATTCACAAATTTTGTAATGATTCATAGGCACGTCTTACTCACGACCAATAACTTAGAGTGGTTTTCTCTCTAATTCAATTATCTGTATCTACAAAATCTAAACAACCCCCATGCGTGTATCTCATGATTAATTTAATACATGTTTTAGTTTTCATGTACATTTGTTTTTTAAAAAAAAAAACTATTATAAATCCTAACCAAAAACAAACGTACGATACTTTAAATTGAACTTGATACCTTGGATATAAGAATTAACAAATTTGATTTGATAATTTTTCTCAGCTTTCCTTTTTGTTCCGTCGGAAAAAGCAAGAGATTTTTTCTTGGTTTTTTTTTTTTTTTTTTTCCTCTTGTTTTCTACTTCCCAAAACTTCATTTTATGATGTCTGCTTGTTAATTTATAAAAAAACTGTCCAGTTGTGGGAGAAGCAAATGTAGTCCCAACTTAGGTGTCAACGTCCCATTTCAACTTCAAGTTAATCCATTAGCATGTGTTACACCATGCTGCCGTGGCAAATTTGAAGTCACAAATTGATTCCTTTATTTATTTATTTTTTAACGTTATTTATTTATTTTTTTAACATTAACAACATTTATTGAATTCTTTGATAATTTGGGGTATACTTTTGGTCCATAATCAATTATTCATGTTAACATATATAGGCATTTATACTACACATCTAGATTGACTATCTCAAATATTATTTTGAGGTCCTTCACATTTTAACTTTATTTCACTGTAAATTAACTTGAAATCAATTAAAGTCACCGATATCTTTAATTTACCCATTATTTACTAATTAAATTTAATATATAGCCAAATATTAGTTGTTTACATATTATGCATATTTAGTTAATATACATATTCTTTAGATGTCACTTCATATCATATTATCAACTTTGCAAAAAAAATAATTTATCTTTAAGATGAGTTTATATTTTGGAGCAAGCTATTCTAAGTCTCCAATAAATTGCTAGCTGAATATGCTATTCCATACTAATAGCATCAAATTATTTATACCTTTTATTTTGTGAAACCAATTTTACAGGATCACAACTAGTAACTATTGTGGTCGTTATTGTAAAATCTAGGCCTAACTTGATGAACGTTAATCCAAGCCATAAATTAGCAACTCAAGACCATAGTTGTCATATTAAGTTGTCATGTTGGGAGTTTACATTTTTAGTTCTTGTAACGCCTTAGATTCTGGAATGTCATAGACCACCATGTGTCTCTAGGTCTCTAACGATACGTCAGGTTCTAAAAATCATAATAAATATTTTAAACTTGACATTTATAACGACCAACATCAGTATAAAAAAAAAAAACTCTTATTTCATAAAAATTCAAACTCCATAGTTCATATTCTATAAGTAATAACAAGATTCAAGAACTTTTTTGTAACGTAAATGAAATCAAACAACTAATACAAATAGAAATTAAAAGATAGAATAAGTCTGGTTCACAGTTTCATTTCAATTTTTATTACTACTCTTAAAACTGTTGGCTATCATTATGATAATAGTCTCCAAAACTGACATCCAAGTAGTAATAACTATCATTCCAATCTTCAACTCTAGCATTCTCATAACTAGCATATTCTTCATAACTATAATCTTTATAAACATCATTCTGACCTGTAACTAGGAAAAATGAATAATATGATGAGCCGAAGCCCAATACGTAACACATAAACACATATGTGTGATCAAACGATATATATTCATATGTATAGAAATACAAAACAAGTAAATCACACAATTCATTTAACTATCTTTGTTTTTAAGTTAGATACACAACACACGATACACAATACACGATAATGGTCCTTATGACCCGTTCACATCACAATCTTATCACAACTTAGTATTTGGGCATACCTTTTTAGGCCCCTCAATAATTTAACGTTGGGCATGCCTCTTCGGCCCCTTCTACAATAATTTAGATTTACCTTAGATAATTTTCATGTGAGATTCCACAAGGGATAATACGTTATACAGATTATTGGGGTTGCTCCCTAAGGATTTACTACTATGGGCAGCCCTGAAGACGAGCTAAACACAAGCGATACAGAGACATTTAAGTCGGATATACATTTAATTCATTTAATCTTTGCTATTCTATCACTCACATATAACAAGCATGTGTTACGTATCTGGATATTTGGAATCTATTACCAACGTATCAAGCTTAGCTTTAAATCTTAAAAACAATAAATACTCATTAAACTCCTTTGAATATTGACTAAATGTTGTCTCTTAGCTAAAACTCACTTTTAGACTATTTAAATTTCCTTAAATTCACTTAATGATACATTAAAGGAGTTTACTTTAGAAGTAACAAAGGAATAAAGCAAAAAGAAAAGGAAAAACTTAGCTTAGAGGAGCAAAGCCTATGACACAGTCAAGGATACGATCGTATCTTTTTAGCTGTGTAACTTACTGAGTTATACTTCATTACTACAAGGGACATGACCAGGGATACGATCGTGTAACTTTTTGATCTATCAGCTCACATCATCTACTGCAAGGGACATAACTAGGGACACGGTCGTATCTTGTAGTTGTGTAACTTCTTGATCTATCAGCTCACATCACATATTACAAAGGACACAACTAGGGATACGGTTGTGTAACTTTCTAGTCTATCACTTTACATTACCCACTATAAAGGACATAACTAGGGATACAATTGTGTCTTTCGGTTGTGTCACTTTCTGGTCGATTTTTTTTTTCTTTTTCTCTTCTTCCACCCAAACTCCTCTTTAACCCGACAACAACACTCCATAACTCTACATCACGAACTCTTGATTCAAATCAATATAACCCTTCCAAAATCCACTTCTATAACATTTTTAATTAAGATGGCAAAATTAAAACTTGTTAAGAATTCAGGAAATTTGGGGATTCTAAAGAATACACAAGAATTACCTTAATCTCGATGGTCCTTTAGAGTTTCTTACTTTTCCTTAACTAATTACTCGTAATCTTAAATGATTAAAAAAATCTTAGTTTTTAAAAGAAAGAAAACTCAAAATGGGAAATCCATCTTTGCTTACTAAGGTCTTCTAGGGTTGCATTTCTCACACAAACTACTTTTGCTCTTGAGGATTTCCAATAATTGCAAAAGAGAAGTCTAAACTTGTAGTATGCAAAGAGTCCAATTGTGCACTATTAAGGTTTTATTTTAACCATTTTCTTGAATTTCTGATGTCACCTTTCATTAATCCATGACTTAAGATCTTAATACCCTTTTCCATAAAACTTAATTACCTTTTTGATTTTATTAAGACTTTTATTATTTAATGACTCCCTTTTTCTTTTTTCTTTTTCTCTTGGGTATTACAGTTCTAAAATAGAGCACCTTTCAAGGAAAAACTAAAACTTATTTTATTAGTATATACTCCTTTCTTTGTTATAAACTATTTATGGAGTATAACGTCTAAAATAGGAAAAGTAAATTTTTTTTAATCTAATAATCATAAATCTTGTAATAATTTATAGGTAAGTCTTACTCATAACCAATAACTTAAAGCGATTTTCTCTCTAATTTAATTATTTGTATCTACAAAATTTAAGCAACCCTCATGTATCATGTCTGTATCTTATAATTAATGTAATACATGTTTTAGTCATGATATATATTTCTAAAAATATTTATTGTAAATCTTTACCAAAAACAAAAGTACGATACTATAAATTGAACTAAATATAAAATAAAGCTTACCTTAGATATGAGAATTAACAAACTTAATTTGATTTTTTTTCTAGCTTTCCTTTTTTGCTCCATTACAAAATGCAAGGGATTTTTCCTTAGCATTTTTTTTCTTGTTTTCTATTAAGGGTAAGCATGTATAAGATGAGTAAATGTGATATTTTATCTCTACTTTACCTTATAGATACATGTTCCAAAATTTTTGTACATGAAATCTACTCTATAGCACCTTGGGATTACCATATATCTTGTACCTTATAAATTTTAAATTCTATAGGGTATAGGATATTCTGTAGAACCTGTTTTTTTTTATTATTTTATCTTGTTTCCAAATATTTTGTAGACATATAATCAATGTCAAACTTATAACTACACTAATGGACTGCATAGTAATAATTTGAAAGGTTCTTATATTTGTAGCATATTTAATTATAATAATATGAAACTTCAATAGGTAGAATAGCAATTGGAATCGTTCAACCCTTGTTATTTCATGCTAAATTATTTTTTTAAATATTTTCTTTTAAAATTATCAAAATAAAATTTTTATCAAATCATAAAATCATCATATATAAAATATAAAAACAATGTGCTAAGTAACACTCTAATAAAATATATTAGATGATAAGTTAAGAACTTGGATGTTTTTAACACTTTACCAGATTAGAGTTAGAAAGCAGCGTAAAGATGCGATACTAAGAGAGAGAGAGAGAGAGAGAAGGTTTTACCAGAAAAAGAGAAAAAAAAAAGGAGAGAGATAGGCATAAGACAGTAGACACAAAAACATGTAATTTTAGGGTTTATTATGGGCTGCGCTTTTATTATTGCTTTAAGGTTGAAAATATACAATAGTATTAATTTTTTATTTATTAGTATTATTCAATTATCATTACAAGGTAGATACATGATACTCTGAAATTTATACCTTGTATACTTTAGAGTATAGGTTTCACAAGTAGTATAAGATATCCCAATGTCATACTTGTATGCTCTCTTATAGGAGTAAGTTTTAGGAAGTTGTTGCCTGAATCTAACCTGTGATTCTTTTTACTCACTTAGAACTTATCTGATGGAGTAAGGTTTAGGTGGATATCTTGTACAATAGAGTTATCCACTTACCTCTATCTTCTATCACCAAAAATTTCTTCTTATGATGTCTACTTGTTAATTTATAAAAGAGCTATCTAGTCATTGGAGAAGCAAAAGTAGTCCCATCTTAGGTGTCAATGTCCCATTTCAACTTCAAGTTAATCCACCACCATGTGTTACAACATGCTTCCATGGCAAGCTTGAAGTAACAAATCAATTCTTTTATTTTTCTTAACATTAACAACACTTATTGTATTCTTTGATAATTTGAGGTATACTTTTGATCCATACTCAATTCATGTCAACATATATTTCATTTATACTATATGTCTATGTTAACTATCTCAAGTATATGTTGAGGTCCTTCACATTTTAGCTTTATTTCATCGTACATTAACTTTAGATCAATTAAATCCATAATTCGCTAATTAAATTAAATATGTATAAAAATATTAGTTGTTTACATATTATATATATTTAGTTAATGTACATATTCTTTAGATGTCACTTTATATCACATTATCAACTTTGCAAACAATTAATTTATCCCTAAGATTTGCTTATATTTTGGGGCAAGATATTCAAGTATTCAATAAATTGCTAATTGAAACTACTATTCCATACTAATAACATTAAATTATTTATACTCTTTATTTTGTGAAACCAACTGTATAGGCTTACTACTAATAACTATCATGGTCATATTGTAAAGTTTCAATCTAACTAGATGAATGTCAATCCAAGCCATAAATTATTAGCTTGGAACCATAGGGTGTCATATCAAATTGTCATGTTGTGAGCTTACATTTTTAATTAAATAGATAACTCTGATAGTCAAACTAAATTAGGTATTAGATCCTAAGTGCAAGTTTTACGAGATCTCACACCTCTTACATTGTTAGTTGTACAAACCTTAGTAAAAGATCGACAATCTTGAGTGGAATGAGGATGCCGTAGGATATCCAATTTCTAAATGGCTTGTTGATAGTATAGGTCCTACTTCTCATATAGAAAATATCCTTAATAGACAACTCTTCTCTTAACAAAGTAACTTTAAGCTTAATATCTCAAATACCTATAGTAAATTGATAGAGAACCAAGAAATTGTGAATGAATCTCACTCTTGGTTTGGTCCTTACTAACTATTTCAAGATTTAAGCTTTTTCTATGGAGGCTTTCAACAAATTCGATACTCTACCGATTAGTGACCTCAAAAGATCCTACCCTCTTTGTCCTCTTCTTATCAATGCAATAGTTGTGCTTTTGAGGACCTTAATTATGCCCTTCGGTCATGTATTTAGTTGCAACTATTTTGAAAGATCTTATATCTAGGATCTAGAGCTTATATACATACCTTCGCTTGGAAGGTTATAGAAAAAAATAAATGAAGCTACAAAGTTGGAGAGAAGAAATAATGTTCCACCATGGCTAGTGATATTTATCTATTCTATATGGTTGATTTGGAGAGAAAGTAACCATAAAATCTTCTCTCCAACCGGAATATCTTACCATTGTATCAAACAATTAGATGGTACATTCATGAGGATGGAATAAATTCCTTACCCGATTGTGACTTCCTTGGGCAATATACATAAAGCACACTAGAAAAATTAGCATCATTACCATACTCCCTATAAGTTTGTTAGAAGCCAATAGTTACAAGGGTTGTTATAAGGGATGAATAAGGACAATGGATTTAAGGCTTCTTTAAGCAGATTGAAACAATTAAAATTCTTAATGTTGAGCTTTAGAGAGTCTTTTAGGGCTTAACCTATTTCAAATCGATGGGTTTTTAAAAAATAGATGTAGACACTTCATTTTTACCTCCTTTTTCATTTTTCAATTTTTTTAGAATAAGTTAAAGGGTCCTAATTTAAGAAAAATATATTAAAAAGTAGAAATTTAAAGAAAACCCCCAAAATAAGAGATTTTGGAAAAAAAATAGAAAATTAAGAAAACTAAAAAAATAAGAAATTTTAAAAAGATACAAAAAATATAAAAATAAGAAAAAGCATAAAAAACAAGAAATTTAGAAAAAATATCAAAAAATAGTGAAAAACACAAAAACTGAGAAATTTAGAAAATACAAAAAAATGAAAAAATTTAAAAATTTGAAAAGCCATAAAAAATAGGAAAATTTTGAAAAATAAAAGATTTAGGGAATTTTGAAAAAGATAATTTTTTTTAGAATAGATTTTAATTTTTAAATAAAAATGAAAAAAAAAAAAGACCTTTAAGCTTGCGCTCAGATTTGAATTTAGCCTAGGCCAGCCTAGTTTATACATATAATTATGGATAAGGTATAGGCCAATGACCTAATGGATAAGCATATAGGCATGAAATGAGGTCAGGGGTTTGAGCATGAGGTTAGGGTTTCAAATCTTGGTAAATGCATGAAAACCTTTTATTTTTTTAGATAACACACTACACTCATTGCACTGCCATGTGTCAAGAGCCATGTGGCATGCCAAGTCAACTGCTACGCATCGGTGAGGATACGTGGCACGTTGTGGTTGGTCGGCACGGCTGCCGTGGCACCACATCAACATTACATCAGCTCCTTTTTCCTTCCCTTGCCTTTCTTTTTCCTCCACTTTCCCTATATTTCCCTCTGACTCTCACGTAAACCTCCTCTAGGGTCCTTACTTTTAGCCTTTTTTGACTCGTTTTTCTTCGTGATTTGTGAAATCATGAAGACGACGTAGAACACTATGAATTAGTACAAAAAGCATGTCCAGATTCGATCTTTGTGAGGATTAAATGAGTTTTGAAAATTTGGAAAAACTTAAATTTTGGAATTTTTACATTCATTTCGATTCTAACTTTCTAAGCTTAACTGGGTTACTTTATGTATGAAAGGTGCTTTAGGGCTTACTTTACAGATATACAATCATTCATGAGCATCACAACCCACTCATGAGCTCTCGCTCTCTCTCTCTCTTCTTGACTACTTTCTTTCTTTATACACCATCGTTGCCTCTCGCTCTCCCCAAAACACCACCATAGCCATCGCATTGGAGTAAAACAACCCTACCACGACTCTCCCTGACCTTAAAAACCCCCGACCTAGTTTCCTTTCGACCTCCAGCAACCTTCGTGCAGCCTACCTAAAACTGTTATCGCTCATCTTCGACCATCGCCCAAACAACCTCCAACCATCGTGGCATCGAGCTTATCCCCCCCAAACACAATTAAATAAACACATAAAACAATTTTTCTCTTCACTTTGGTGGCTAGATCGAGTGGAACCAATTTTAGCAGCTGCTTCTTCTTCTTCTCTAATTGGCGACTCAAATCTAATGGAGCCTGACCCGACCCAGATTCACGCATCGACCTAACCTGCGCATCCCCCTTAGTCCGGCCCTATCTGATTTATTTACTTTTTTATGTATTTAGTTGTTTATTTATGTACATGTAACTTGTAATGTGCTAAATAAAAAGGAAAAAAAAAAAGAAGAAAAAGAGAAAGAAAAAGAAAAGAAAAAAGTAGTCCATTTATTTATTTTTTAGTTTAATAGATAAAAAAATAAAATAATAAGTAATAAATAAGATGATATAAAAAATAATAAAAATAAAAACAAGTAAATAAGTTTGTTTTAAACACTTAGAAAAATCAGGTTTTACAAAATAAATAAAAAATAATTGGACTTTTTAAAGTTAGGACCTTTTAGAACTTTCTAAAAAAAATAAAATTTCTAATTTAGGACTTTCCTTTTAGGAATTTCCTTAAATAAATCAAATTGAATTAAAAAAAAAGTAAATCCGGCATATTTCTACAATTAAAATCAATTTGACTTGCTAAAGTTTTGCAAAAAGAACTATGCACTTTTAATTCTGAATAGCGGGTATGTAATCATTTACGGTGCAACGGTAAAAATAACTTAATTTTCCTTTTTTTTTTTAGTTTAGATTGTTTAAGTTATCCAATTAGAGTAATTAATAATTAAGTTTTGTTTTATGGAATTAAACGTTGATTTATAAGGTTAAAGTTAAATTCAGAAAGTTAATGATACCCATAAAGGTTTAAAATTCCTAACCCCCAGATCCAGATATTTGGTTTCAAAATCTATTTCAAATCGGTTTTTATCGAAAAACCAATGGCTGAGTTATAACCAATTTAGCCAATTAGTTATAATTTAACTCTTTTTCCCGACTCCGGTCGGGTGACAATTCCAAAGTGTTTTCAAAATATAATAAAAAAAATTGTTTTCTTTAAACTCTAGTTAAGGTTAATGTTAAAAAGACAGGGTTTAATACTGATCAGTTTAAAAAAGACCTAATTTATAAAGGAATCAGGATGTGGAAAATCAGGCTTGACAATAGATATCAATATGGATTCATTGATTGCTATTAATCTTATTAAGGGAGATTGTAAATGCTCCAACAAATTCCTTCATCTGGTTTGTCCATGTATTCTTGTTTGAAGATGTTTGGTTATCTTGTGTATAGGAAGGTGAGTATGGTAGCTGACAAGCTTGTAGGAATGTTTAAAATAACGGTAGCTACGGATTTAATTTTTCCAATTCTTCCTTTTGATTTGTTGCTTTTTGTTTATAATGATGTTATGTCTGTAGCTCATGCTATAGGGAGCATTGATCTTCTAAGGACTCTTACGTATGTTCTGTTCTCATATAAAAATATGGCAAGAATAATAAATGGGCTATATGCCTAACCTTTTTGTAAGAAAAAGAATGATAGTTTAAGAAGTTATTTAATAAGAATATAATGGGCAATTCTATAAAAGCAATATAGAAAAACTATAAAATACACTAGTGTCATATCTCGAAGCAAAAGAATAGTAATAGTCTCCTCGTGTAAACCATCTTAACATAGAAGCTGACCTTTTAACTGCTATTATGGACCTGATTTATATAAAACGTTTACGACTACTCCGCTTTGAAGTAAACTTAAGTAAATATTTCATACAAAGATAATATGATTTTTCCAGTAGAAATCTTAAAACATATATTAAAAATCAAATAATTTGAGTATTATTTATAATATCAATAGCTTAGATTTCTAATAAGTACATATTTCTATATCATAAGGTTGGTGGATAAGTACAAAGGCTTTAGAAGTTCAATTGTTCATCAGTTTTGTATCTTTACTTCCCTTTAGGATCCAACATTCATTAACTTCAAGGTAGTTGTAATGTGGCTTCCTAGTTAGTACTTGCAAAAACATCTGTAGAGATATGAGTAATCAATCACTTAGTAAACTGGGACAAAAACATAAGATTATATGTCAAGCATAGACAAGATTTTGAAGTAGTTAAATGCAATGTAATAAATAAATGTCATCGTACAACGTTGTTCGGTCCATCGTAGGATTAGAGAAATTGTACCCACTTTAATCCAGATTGAGGAGTTTCAACATGTATGCAATAGTTTATGACCAAATCTAAACTTGTGCAATGGAGATACTACTCTTCCCATGATTATCCTTTGAACCATTACCTTCATCCTTATCATGACCTCCTCCCTATCACTTAATTTGACTAAGGATAAAGAATAAATCATTATGTTACAACGTTACTCCTTTCGAAGGTGTTGGTATTTGGTCGAATAATCCTAAACGTTTCATAATGGGTTGCAATGTATGTCTAATTAAGATTACAAGTCTTATATTGTTAAGTCTAGTTTAAGGCAATAAATCAATAACACACCATACAATAATTGCAATATGAAGTAGCAAACTAGTAACATATAATTGAGCTCAGAAATACGTACACATAGGCATGCATACAAGCAAGTTGCTTATAAATACAACCAAGAAAAATCTTAAGCTTTTAAGTATTATAAAACGATACTCTGAGTTTCAGTTATGTATTGATCGCAAACTTGCCTGGACTTTTTGCTTACTCAGTTAAGATACGACTTACAATAGTCCCTTGCCTATAGTCCCTATAATACATATGTAGTTTTTTTTACTATTCATATGACTATATATATAGGTTTATTTCTATAACTTAGTTTATTATTTTTAGTTTAGGGTTATTTAGGTTTTAAGTTTCTTGTGATTATTCTTGTTTTTAGTTAGATTCTGATTTAGCTTTCTGTTTTTGATTTAACCATTGAATCAGGTTTTAATTTAGCTTATGATTTCATTTAACTCATAAGTCTCATAAATGCCTTCCAACCTATTCTACAGTGTTTAACTAACTTTAATTCGAGTGAATATGGTATTTGATTTGGTTTCTGATTAACTCTCTAGTATGCTAGTATACACCCTAGTTCTAGTTTCACACCTAATCTATATTTCCACACAATTCCCTATAATTCAGTTTAAGATCAAAATGTAATTATAATATATAATCCAATACTACTCCAACTTAAATCAACCACACTTAATTCTATTATTTGAAGTATTTCACATATATTACAAATATTAATACTAAACTCTCAATAGTCAAATCTAATACTCCTAACAATAGAGATTGATTCTTTTAGCATTACTCAACGTCATAATATGTTAGGATACTTATTAGGTTAGAATCCAACTCAATTTCTTAGAAAACTATTAAGTATATTTAGAAAAATAGTTATTTAATAAGATTTTTACGGCCTAAAAATTAGATAAAAATATGAAAAATAATTTTCACAAAAAATTTTTCATGGTAATTTGATATACATTATAAGAGTCTCACAGAAAAATTTTAAAATCGAAACAACATTAATAGGTTTTTAAAGATGAAAACGAAATCGACTTGAGTTTTAGCAATTTGTTGAAGACAATATATTTTGAGACTTGATTTAAACAAAACAAAAAAAAAAAAAATGCTAGAGTGCAATTTTCATAATTTTCAAACTTAATTTGCTATTTGTAATAATTTATTAAAAAACGGATCGAATTAAAACACTCACCAAAAATTGTTGTTGCAATTGTCGTTACAACCACTATTTGTTTGTCAGCTAAGCAAGGTGTTGGCCACCCCTTCAAACCCCAATATTGGTTCGCTTCTAGGTTACACCTTCATACTTACATTAGGACTCTTGCTAATTGTACTTGATTTTTGCAAAATTTTTCTAATTTATCCTAAGCTTATTTTGAGTGTATCCTATTTTTTCTAAACTCTAGAGATGTTGAAGTAAATTATGAAGGGGTTAAGTTGAATTTATAATGGCTATAGGTTGCTGGTGGAGTTTTATTTTGTACCAAGTGTACTACTTTATAGCAATTCATGTCTCTTATGTGTCCTAAACCCATCTTAAGTATACTTGGTCAAGTATTTCTCATTGCTATGCCCAAGCTATTGATTTTAGGAGTTGCCATCAATTTTTTTTTATAATTTTTATTAATTTCCTATATTTATTTTAATATATTTTGGATATTTTAAGTAATTTCGAGTATAATTTCTTACATATAGAATCATATTTAATATAAATAAATAATCATAAATATTATCCATGTTTTTTTTATGATTTTAAGTATATATATATTTTCTGTTTAATGATTTGTTAATTATCGAAGTCTGTTTTATGTGTTTCAGATAAATAACGAGTAAAATACGTATATTTTATAAATGTAGTATTTATTATTTTATTTTCTTAAATTCAAACTTATATAATCGCTTTTACTAATATTTTTAATTTCGTTAAAAAATTTAAACTCGATTGGCTAAATTACATAATCACCTTAAATATTATGTGTTATTTTCAAATTAATCGATTATGAGTTAGTAACCAGGTCTCATCACACAACTAGCAATACTAATTTATTCTATCTACTTTAATATAAGTTATACATATAATCCATTTAAATTTTGCTACCGATGCAAATCGTATCGAATTCAAATAATTATCCAAAATGACAAAAAAAGTAGAGGAGCTCTCTCCCATTGGACTAGCCCTAGCGACAATCATTGTAGAAGAAGGAGAGAGACAAAAAGGCCGCTCACCGAGCCAACAGATGCAGGAACACACAGAGAGAGAGAGAGTGTGTCCTCTGTCTACTAATATTCGCCCCAAGCCGAAACCGAAACCTCCAATTCTCGTTTCCTTCTATTCCTAATTATGTAATATATTATACCTCTACACGCACACACAGACCACTTTTCATATAACAACTTTATATATAATTATTAGTATTTTTATTTTACAATCTTCCTTCTCCCATCTCTTTCACTTCTTCTCCTTCTTCCTCCTTTCGGAAATTATTATTTGCATCACTGAAATCTATCAATGCCTGCCCATAGGCGTTCTTTTCCAGATAACAATGTAAGGGAGGAAGAAGAAGAAAACCACTCTCTCTCTCTTCTTCGACCTCGTAAGCAATCTCGCTTCCTTCAACATCCACCCGACGAACAACATACTTCCCCCGACCCACCTTCCCCACAACAAGAAGATGGACAGGAACAACAACAACAAGACGAAGTAGAAGAAGAAGAAAATGAGGGAGGAGAAGAAGAAGAAGAACAGGAAGAAGAAGAAGAGGAGGAGGATGGGGAGCAAGGAGCCGAAGAAGAAGAAGAAGATGATGAAGAAAAAGAAGAAGAAGAAGGTCACATCTCTTGCCCTTTCTCTTTCTTATCCCTCTCTTCTTCTTTGTCTCTCTGTGTACTTGAGCTGTTCATATTTTGGTATATGTTTCAGATTCCGAGGAGGAGGAATCTTCTGAATCTGACGACAAATCTGAGTACTTCTTTTACTTTCTCTCTCTAGTATTGGAACTCGTTGACAAAGTTTTGTTCTTGAGTTGGCATTCTCTTTTGTTATGCTGTTGCATTGCATGTCTGCTTGATCTATGTCATAACGGTATGCTAATTTCTCAACAAGCTTTTTGGATGTTATCTATGCTGACATGCAATTTTAGTTAGCTGACTTTGCAAAGTTAGACTTGAATTGTAGTAGTTATGCAAAGTAGTAACTCGATTCGTGGCTGTTTTTATCTGGGTGATTGTAGTAGTTATGCAAAGTAGTAACTCTATTTGTGGCTGTTTTTATCTGGGCGATTAAAGGGCACGTGCCATTGGACTAACTATTCCCTGCACAGAAACAGAAGGGAACGTGCATCATTGGACTAACGACTCCCCGCACCGGAACTAATGGAGTTTCCCTCTCCTAGTTGATGTGTTATCCATGTCCCATCGATTTTATGGAATAGACGTGGTTTCATTTTTTGCTTTTATATTCATACATGACAGTAATATGATTGAATGGGACATGGTGGATGCACATATTCGAGGCAGGAACTTTGTTTCATGTAAACCGTCATTTGCCAGTGAAGACCAACTTACATTAACCCTTAGGAATGAGTAGTATTTCTGGTAATTGAATATGGACCTTACCCATGTCCATATCAAGGCTCTCATATGTTTATATGATCTTGTGATGTCTATTATATTTCATTTGGTATAAGTCTGGATTATTGCCTTATGAAGTTTAGATTGCCACTTTTATTTTGCTTCATTCTAAATGAATCAATTGAAAGATTTGTGCTTAGAATGAAACAAATAATGGCATGTTGTAGTTAGTAGATGCCAATTATGTAAGAGTTATGAGGAACCATTTAACTATCTCCTCCTTCATTGAACCTTCTCAAAGCATGTTATTGAAACTGGGGCAGTGCAGAGTGAGCTTTTTTGGGACTTTGATAGTGGTTCCTTTTTTTGTTCTTGGTTTTTTTTGTCTTAGTTTTTTTTTTTGGGGGTGGGGCACATCGGGTGTTTGTGCAGCTCTTCATTCTGTGTTTTGTGTTTCTATATTTATTTATTTATAATTTCTTTGAAGGGTTAATGATAATAGATAATCTGAGCTGTTTGGTATTAAGGCATATTCCTGTATTCTTTGCACTTTTGCATGGCAGCAATTTCTTTAATTCAATCTATCATTGACCTTATAGGTGATATCTCTTAAAGTAAATTCCTGGGGTTCATATCCCCTTGGTACCCTATAATGATACCTTCATGTTTCTATAATAAAAACGTCTTGTTAGAAATATAATTTTAGAATTTATCAGCCAGTTCAATTGAGTAATGCCTCTCATGGATCCCTATGCATTTGTGCAGAAGTGTGTGCACCGTCTTCCTGGGTCAATTTTTAAAATTGTGTTAATTTTCCAGGTATTATATATATGTAAGCTGTAAACATTTCTTTTTCGCAGATTTGTGTATGTAGAGTTGCCAGAGATACGAAAGGATGTCCAGTGTCCAATTTGTCTAGGTATTATTTTATTCTAAATTAACTGAAAGTGCACTTACTATGTTGTTAACCGAATTATTGAGCAGATAGGATTATGTTGCTGCAGTGTTTGTATGCCACAAACTACAATTACATCTTAAGATACTCCTTTATATCTCTACCTCTCAGCTCAAGCCTTACACTACCTGTCTTATGAGATCTTTAGCATCATGAACCAGCAAAATAATGATGAACAAGATTAAATGATTTTGCTGATGCGAGTCTTGAGTTCCTCTGTTCTATATGTTGTGAGAGCTTTATTTCACTTGTTGTTCTGCCTTTTCATTTAGGACTGACACAAGAAGCAAAATATGGGATATTGAAAACTTGGGATTTTTACTGTTTTCCAACTGTGCATTAAGCAGTATGCTTTTGTATGCTTTCTGATCTACTAAGGTGTTCTGACAAAACTAGCTCTTCAGCCAGGAAAGCAATATTGTTATAGGTTTCTAATTGTGAGCTTCTGGATGGATTGTAAATGGTTGGGCATGTAGTTTCTGCTTTGACTTGATCATACTATGGGCTGTGATCTGCTCTTGATTTCAGAATGTTGATTTCTACTTATATTCCATCCAGGGAGTAAGGGATTTCTCAGATTTCTTGTGCAGAAATGTGTTTATTTACTGTGGGTTTATCAAGAAGCATGTTGCTGTCAGATGTATGCATTATTAAATCCGATCCTCAGCTCCTGTTAAGTGGTAGTGAAAAAACTACACTTTGCTTAGATGTTTTATTTAGAACAATCTAGGATTGATGCAGTATCGGCTGTGGTTATAGTCAAGCATGTGATTCTCAATGCCTATAGTGCAAATTACTATGACTTCTCTGAATACACTTTCATGCTATTGGGAAAAGATTTTATGAATGTGAATTTATGAAAGAATCTGCTTTTCAAATATATTAATGTTAAATCTACTTCCACCTTATGTTGAGGGGGAGAGAGGCTCTTATTCACCATATCATTGAGTTTTTGACCTAAGAGGGAGGTAGAAGGATGGAGGACTAGAGGTTATAAATATTGTCCTCAACCAATGAACTAGATGCATAGTATGCCCATTTGGACCTGTGTTTGAGCTGGAAGATCACTAATTTCAGTTGATGCCTGACCCGCAAAATGTCCAATGCAAAGTAGAAATTTAGGCTTGAACAAAGCGATCCAGATTTGGCCTAGAAAAAGAACAGTGAAGTGCAGACCTTTAAAGAAATACGGTAGGGTATGCCCAACACCATTCTCAACCCAGTCTATTACTGATCCTTTTGAAGGCCTCTATTATTTATCATCACCAGCTTGAGGAAATCCTTTTTGCATTTATGCATTACCACATATACTTTTCATGTTGTTGGGTAAGGTGTTGAGTTTTTGGATTATGATCAGTAAAAGCGAGGATTTGCACAGTTTTCATGTTTTTCCCACATACGCGTTCCTCAAAATTTATTGTATTTTCTAAACTGCAGTCTCACCAAGATGCACTTGAATTCATGTGTTATTCTTTTTCTTTGTTCTGCTTTTACGTTGTTGTTTAATACATAGTAACTTTGCCCTTTTCAATCAAGCTATGGCTTTAGATAATGTTAGTATTGCTCATTCCATATGGAATTTTGTAGGGATTATTAAGAAGACTCGAACTGTTATGGAGTGCTTGCACCGGTTTTGCAGGGAATGCATTGACAAATCGATGCGGTTAGGGTATGCTGTGAGACAACTGCCTTGTTGATCCACATATATCTTTGCTCTTGAATGCATTCACCAGGTTCGTATTTCATGCAGGAATAATGAGTGCCCTGCTTGCCGCACCCACTGTGCTAGTCGGCGTTCGTTGAGAGATGATCCAAATTTTGATGCTTTAATTGCAGTTTTGTTCCCAGATATTGATAAGTATGAGGAAGAGGTAGGTGTTGGCTCTCTTACAGCCTTGTGCATATTTGTTTGAGTAGCCATTTAATGATCAAAGCGTGTAACATCTGTTGTCAGGAATTAGCTTTCCAAGAAGAGGAGAGAGCACGCAATAAGCAGGTGAGATATACTGCATATGCATCTTGCTTTATTGAGGAATAGATGTTCGATGCTGCTATTTATGTTCTAAGTCTGCCACTTCTTTTAAGTTAGAACTGTTGAAGAAAAAGAAGCTCCAAATTTTAGTGCTTGCTCAGTATCATTGATTGCAATTTTAAAGGACTGCATGACTGCTGCTGCATACTTTGAACATGCTGCACTGATAATAGTAGTCATAGGCATTTAAGGAGTCTTATTTGAATCTTGCATCTCTAAAACGATAGTTTTAGAACAGCCGATTTTCCCTAAGTGATCGATCATATGGGCTATGGACTTATCCCCCTCTATCATGTTCGCTATGGATGTACATGTCTAGAATACAGTAATTCTCTTTATATATGGCTTGCATGCCTAAATTCTTTACTTATAACAGGTGTATAATTTTTTTTTTTTTTTTTGGCCAAAATAACAGGTGTATAATTGCTGAATTGAGTGGAGCTGGTTGCTTTACCAAGAAACATCATCTCGTTGAACTTGTTCTTCTGTTGTTTCACTTTGCAGATTCAAGCATCTATAGCACAAGTTATGCAGCGACAATCAGAAGCACTATGCAAAAGACGCACTTTAGGTAAAGATGCAGTTGGTGGACTCATAACAAGATCACAGAGCACTGTTCATGCAAGAAGAAAGAGAAATCCACGAATTGTTGAACCTCAAGGGTCTGAGGACAATGAGATTGAAAACAACAATAACAATGTAAAAGATTCATCTTCTGCTGATGAGCGGATTACAGAAGTCAGACCAAGGAAGAGGCGGAGGAGGAGGACAGCAACTCGTCCTTCACAACCTTCTTCATCAGCAGATGGTGGAGGTATTGAGAATGATTTAGAAGGAAGCAGAGAGAGAAGGGGAATTTCTCCTGGGCTTGTTTGGAACCCAGAAATGTTTGCTTGGGGCAGGGGTGGTACCCGGAGTCATACTCGTTATGGCAGTGCTAATGGTAGTAGTAAGAGCTCTAGAAGTAACCGCTTATCGAAGTTGGTGGATCATCTCCAAACTCTTGACGAAAAAGATGAGGTATGTAAAGATGCTGTCAGTTTGTTCAAAGATGTATGTTTAGGCGGTCCTCTGGGTAAATAAGCATCAAGGTCATTCCCTGTGCAGGCAAATGTCCATTTTGCACTTATTTCTTTGGACAAAAAGCGTGTATCAGATTTGGATAAACCATATTTCTGCAGTCGATTAAATCTCTCAGTCAGATATTTGTGTGATGTAAGTTTTCTCTTGAACCAGTCAGTTAGACAATGCTTTTATCTTTAAATCTTCTTAATTACGTAATACCATAATTTACCACTCAGTATATAGCTCGCAAAGTCCAACTGGCCCCAGAAAAGATGGAAATATGCTTGGTAAAAGGTCACAACAAATTTACCACTAGTCTTTCAAACTCAATGGGTGGAATTGACTCTCTCCTCACAGATACTGATTCGCTGAACTATGAAATGCAAATTATAAATGGAGAAGAAACTCTGGCGATGATAGAAGCTAACCCTGCTGGGGAATATCTGGTATGTCTTTCCTCATGAAGACCGTCAAAGAACTACAGAGTTTTTCTTCAGCTACTGCAAAAAATTTCTCATGGTGAAGTTTTGTTGGCATTCGAATTTTGATGGTGACCTTGTTTTCTGCAGATCCTTGGATACCGAGAAAAAAAGACAGAAATTGTTTGACAGGCATATGGGAGCGCTCGACAGATAGATAGATCCGTTGATTGTAAATAAAAAAGGGTGGAATTTTAAGTGTAATTTTGGATTTTCTATCTTGCCCAGTTTACATGGTGATGTGATACTTGCCCCTGGAATTTGTTTGACAGGCAACTTTCTTGAATTTCATTCATGATTTTTCAATTGGCTACTTTTGTTCTTCTTTTTACTTCAACCTTGTAGTTTATAAAATGATAGAATAATAATATTTTAATACTTCAAATTTTTAAAGTAAATAAAATAAGTATTTTTTATAACTTTTATAAAAACATTATAACAAATCAGCAAATATTATTGAATAAATTATATAATAAATAAAATAATTATTTGATGTGGTTTTGTGGTTTTTTTTTTTTTGTAAATGATATTTGATCTTTGCGAGCTTTTTTATCCACCAAATAAAAATATAACGTGTATTTTATTATTATAATCATTTATCATCAATAATAATAACAAATAACAGAAAAAATTGAAAATGGATTAAAGTTATAAAGTAAGAATTGAGAATGGAAAATGGATCGAGATATTTAGTTAATAACCAATGGTTGAAGTACCAATTTTATAGGCATGTTAACCGAAAAAAGAAATTGAATTACCAAAAAGAAAATAAGTTTAATATGAAGTACTAATATTAGTGTGCGTCGGATATTCTACTGGCTTTTTTATTTGCTTCTAATATTTAGTGAAGTGTACTCAATCAATAATGAGAAAACATTGTTTATTTGCTTTCTAACAATGAATATAGTACTAAAGTAACATTATACATGAGGTTAGTCGCTTCGGAACGCAATCTTGGTCTATAATAATATAGTACATCAATTTGTTGGGTAGATAAAAAGGTACATGCAGAAATAAAAAGGATTGGTTCAAATGCTCTTGAACACTGCCTACTGGAGATGCTGAACCAAATTATTTTTATCTCATATGGGCAGCTGCAGCAGACATTGCAGGGAACGGTGCGACCAAGTTTCTTCTCGCCTTCCTTCTATGTACCCTCAAATTAGGAGATTTTGGCTTTGTTGTTTCCTTGGAAGACCTGCTTTTGAGAAGTCCATGGTCAGTTATAACCATTAGAAAAATGAAGAGTTACAAATGGTTCAAAATAGAGCTAGATATATATACGTACTTTTGGGGGTAGAAAGGATGGTTGAACTTTGGTACCGGTCTGGCATGAGGTACCATAGTTTTTCTCATCTGTTTCAGAGCTCTTTCTTCCTCAATCTGGATGAAGCGTTCTACAATTTAGCTAGTGATGATCTCAACATTACAAGACCACTGAAGGACAAGAGACATATACATACCATCCTGGCAGCTTCACTCTCTTCTCTGTATCTCTTATACAGCATCTCTTTTTCCTTGATCTGCACATGGCTGTCGTATGTTGAAAAAAAAAAAAAAAAACAAAACAAAAAGAAAGAAAGTACGTAGGGGTTCAGCTAACTTAACTAAAAAGAAATACCTTCTCATCAAACTCTGCTCTCTCAACTGCTCGGGTGTCTACATGAAGATTAAAGCCTTGAACTTCTGTGAGGGGTATACGTGCTTTCTCAGGGGCTGGAACTGGATCTCTGTTAGAAGTAGGAGAAGAAAACAGTTAGATTGTTGTTTTATGAAATTCACAACAAAAAGATGCTGATTCTTTTGTAGCTTCCTCACTCTTTCAGAATTGATTGTGCCTTGAAAATCCTCAATTGGGCTTCCTCCTTTTCCTTCCTTTTCCTTTCTTCCATCTCCTTCTGCATTTCCACCTCATGTCTAACTAGACTTTCCAATTGGAATGGCTCCGGTCTTGTGCAATGCTTGGGTTCTGGTTTTGCAGGAACCTGAGTTGTAGAGAAGGAAAACTTGCTATCATGATGCCATCGCTGATTGCATTAATAGTAAAAATAGAAAATTGGTAGACTCTATGTACCACTGGGTAGTCAGTTGTGTAGGGATATGGATTGGCCCTAGGAATTCTGGCTCTTTCTTCTTCCATTTGCTTTTGCATCAATTCGTTCATGAATTTCCTCTCTTTCTCAGCTCCTCTTTCCTAAATCAAGGTGCTCTCTTTTAAGAATCTACCAACCAAACTGTCCTCTGAATAGTTTATAAGCATGAGCATACCTCTGTATGGAGATGGAATGGGCTTGGCGCTATGTTTCTGGGAATTGGATTCACTGATTGCAGTTCAGAGGTCAATGAAAGCTAAAGTACCACAAGAGAACTCCAGGTCATTGAGAGAAATATGTTTGTTTTGTTAAGAGAAAACATTTGAAAGTTAGAAAATTAAACTTGCCTTGTCAAATAAGTCAATTACAGCAGCTGGAGGAGGAAACCTTTCATCTGTAGCAAAGTGGAATTCTTGTGGTATTGTTACATGTTTCTTGGTATTACAAAATATGCCCATATTCCCTTTACTCTCGAAAATCTGAGAGAAAAGTAGTATGTTAGTAAAGATTACGTACTGAGGATCATGCTAATGAAGAGGAATGATGTCTCACCTTCTTATTTAGAGGCCTTGCCTTAAATTTGGGAAGCTTTTCAAGTTCCTCTTGCTCCAACTCAACGGAAGTCTTTACACGTGGAGGACGGGCCCTCAAGGATGTCTGTAGATGAGGGCTTTTTGGTTCAGTTAGATGGGGTTTCCACTGGTTACTCTGTCACCAAAAAGGAGGTTAGTTCTGTCTTTTGTGGGAAATTTTCAATTTAGATGACGTCAACGTGATTCTAATGCAAACCTGATGGGATATTTCTGTTGAGGCTATTGAAGTTGATTCTGCATTCTGATTGGCCCTAGCCATTGTTTCTAGATGAAACTCCTGCAGCAATTAAGAGCCATCATAGAACCACTAACGCAGGTAAAAAGTCCTGTTCTTTCTTGCTACTTCTATAATATGCTTTTACCTGAAATTCTGGAGGTTTAGGAATACTTCTATGTATTATTGGCAATGTTGGAGCTTCAAAAATCTGGAACGACCAAATTAACGATCAAAGCTGAACAAAATAGGCATAATCAGCAAGAAACAAGAAGGAAGTGAAAATCCACCTTCTTGTTTAATGGTCGAGCTTTAAACTTTGGAATTTTGGCCATCATCTCTTCCTCCAGTTCAGCAGCACTCTTCACTTTGACTGACCGGAAGCGTTGTGCTGTCTCAAATTCTGGTTCTTTTGGCCTCGTAAGCGTGAGTCGGGGTCTTGTCTGTGCAATTGAGTTAGCAGTATCCTGAGGATTACAATGGAAGAACTGAAAATAGAAAAAAGAAACAAGCTGGCATATGGCAGAAATTATTGCAACAAGCAAAAGATGACCGAATTTTCCTACTTGAGAAAGAGAACTATTGACTTGTGGCAATGACAAGTCCCTGGTGCTCGATTGGAACTTCTTGATCATTTCAGCTGTAGAAATAAATTGGGTTGGCTGTGGCTGGTTCCTGACATAGACCTATTTTTGAGCAGAGCTTATTAGTATGCAAGCCTATGCAACAAGCTTTCAGATCTCAGCAAATTAAGAGCTGAAGTGATAAAAGTACCTTTCTTCCCTCTTTTTTAGCCTTTGTAGCTACAGAATTGCACAGGTTAGAACTGCTATTCACAAGACCTGACTTTGTCTTATGAGGCAAAACCGGAGGTTTGACACTGAGAATCTGAGTAAAATAGAGAAAGATTGAAATAAGTCACTTTGCTAATTGAAAATTCAATATTCCAATAGATGCATATAATCACACACCTGTTTAGATTTTCCTCCTTCTAACTTCTGCCGTTTAATGGCCTGATTTTCTTGATTCAAATTTGGAGTACCAGCAGTTTTCACATTCACATCCCTGTGAATGGCCAAAAGTTAGCTCAAAGTTATCCATTAATGGTGAAAGTAAAACACATGCCTATCTTTAACTGACATTTTTATGGCTGCCGCTGGTTTAGCCATTCTTGCTTGTGAAGACCGCAACTGACTATTAGGCTTCAATGCAGAAGGATTCTTAACTAAAGAAGCTATCTTCTTAGCTGTCTTATGTCTCTTGGAATCAGTCTGCATCGCTCCTTTTGTTGAGGCTGTGGATGGTTTAGGAGTGCAAACTTCATTTCCTACTTTGGAAGAGGGTTTGACGTTTTCTTTTTCTTCTGCCAGTTGGACCTCTAACCGTTTTGTTGACGAAGCATCACTAGGCAGAAAGAACACAACATAAATTCTGATTAAACATTTTCACTTGTATCATCAAATAGAGAAACGTTAAATCGAGAATTTGATCAGTACCTTCCAGTGTTGTGACTAGCTACAGAAGCATTCTGATCTTTCTTAGATAGTTCCTCCCCGCCAGAAACCTAAGACGTACTAAAAAAGCTTAGACTTCTATGCAGGAATATGAATGCTATTTGGAATGGGCATTGGCAGGTTGTTACCTTTTCACTGAGCATATTCGCTCTGCATGGCTCCTCAAGCACAGCACCTTCCTCTTTTGATATGGGATCTACTGCAGATGGAGCCTTGCTTTCTGACATGGCACTTGTTGAATCTGATGATTCATGTGCCTGAGTGATTATAAAATAAAGTTAATTGATTTAGTTAGTAGAGAATGAAAATGTGTAGATTTCAAATACCTGTGTTTCAGCTTCACCAAAATCACATAAGGCTTCAACTTTAATGGATCGTCCAGTCTTGATCCTTGCCATAAAAGCTGCAAAATACAAAACGACACATTATGACGCGATGCTAAAAGGACAAAAAAAAAAAAAAAAAAAGGGTCCAAAATCCTAATTTAAATGAACACAGATAGATAATGATTCTGCAAGCCCGCACAAATTTTTGTACGATTACAACAAACAAGTGGAGAGCATCTTTGACTGGATAAATTCAACCATTCATGCCCTTACTACTCACGATGCTCATGCTAGCAGCAGTTTTCCACATGATGCTCCCAAAACTTCGATACTGGAATTGTAAATTTATTGATCACAACAAGACATGCTAGCAGCAGTTTTCCACAGGATTGCCACGCAGTTGATTAGAAGAAGGAATCTCACACTAAACTTGAGAATACTACTATATCTCAGAAACTCTAAATTCCTTAAAATCCCTGAATTTCTTTGATCTACTAAAAGGTTAACCCTACTAAGTTCCTAATATAATTTCATTGATTATATGGAGATATTCCATCCAAAGCCCTAACTCCTAGACCACATTCTGTCTGTCCCTATAAATCAAGATCCAGAGCAATTACCCCAGAAATATGTTTTTGAATTAAAGAACTTCAAACCTTAATCAAAAGAATTAGAATTCGATTTAGAAAAAAGAAAAAAAGAAAAAGAAACAATTAGATAGAGCAACATACGAGAAGGAGCGTAGCTTAGGGCGGATTCAAACCAGAGTTCGGCTTTTCTTTTATCTTCTTCGTTTTCACCGTTAATGAAATCGAAGAATTTTGGTGCCGAGAACTCGTAAGTTTCATCGATCATTGTGGAAATCGCATTAACATTCGATTCATCTGCTTCCGCCATCACACTCCAACTGACTCTCCCACGTAGGTTTCAATTCAATTTTGTGTCAGTTTTAGTTTACACTTGGTTGCAATTAAAGAGCGAGAAAAAGAGTAAACGAACAGAAAGAGAGAGAGAGAGAGAGAGAGAGAGAGAGAGTAATGAGCGTGGAGTGTATTGCTAGAATGTTTGTGTATAAACTATAACGTTACTAACTCTAACGGTCGAAAAATTTAAAATGTGTTGCGAAGTGCCAGCAACGTTCACTTTTCTTTCTGCCCGGCCAACGGCTCCTTAGGACCGTCCATAAGGGCTATTTCCATTTTAATTTCTTTTTGTTTTTTATTTGGGGTAAGTATATAATTTGCTGCTGTGTATGAGAATGACTATATTTTTCTATACCACTATATATATATATATATATATATATATATACACTAGTGGATGCTGCAATTGTACTGCATATGTAAACTTAAAAATATTAAATGCATGAAATTTTAATGATTAATTATATGAAAAAACGAAAAATAGAACTATAAAAAAATGTTAGCAATAATATCTACTTAATAAATTTATAAGAATTAATTGAGAAAAAAAGTGGGAGAGCAAGAGGGAGGAAAAAAAAATCGGAATAAAAAAGTAGTGGGGGAGAGGAAATAATGGTGAATAAGAAGAAGTTAACAAATTTATACATGATATAAGACATTTATAATTTAAAAAGGTTATTTTAATATTGGTACTTTTTTTGTTGAATAATATTATATTGGTGACGCTTATAGCTTAAGATTTTAATAATATAGATGTAATACATAGCAAGTGAAGGCTTTATATAAAATGCATTTCGACTTATCACCACATTTTTAGGGTTGAAATAATTAAACGAAATTCATTTGGAAAATTTACTATATTTCCACTCATCGAGTGTAGAATATCTTGTTGTAGAAATAAAATTATCAATGTTATTTATTAGTTACAATAAAGAAGAGGTATGTTGTTCCTCAAATATGGATAAAGGATATATGTTTTAAGTGATGCAAATAGGAAATAAATATTATAATATATAGTGTACATATATATCTTAAGTTTAAATAGAGAATAAATATTAGGAAATATGTCAAGTGCAAAAAAATTATGTTTGCTTATAAGTACAAATATAGAAGCGTTTACAATGGAATCAATACATTTAACAATGTGCTTTATATATATCATTAAGTAAAATATATACTTAGTTTCCACCGCTTAAGAAAGTACATCCATTATTTGCACTTGTAAGCAAATGTACATCCTTGTTTATAATCATTTCTGTTTTATTATTATACATTGACAAAATATATTGCAAAAATAGTTTTTAGTATTTAAGGTTTAAGCATTAGATCCTTTTGATATAAATAATTTTATTTAAGTAATCTAAATAGAAAGGGGATGATTTATTTGAAAACTTCAAAATGGTAAAGATCAATTTTGATAAAATCTGAAGTTTGGTTTCTCCCATAATTGTTGTCCTTCCTATGTATTGGTTGCAACTTCATTTTCTAGCAAGCATAATTCGTTAAAAGCTCTAGAAATAAGAGAAATAGTATAAAGCTGTGAAATCTTTACTTTCAATGATCAAACAAAACTTCAATATATGAGCACTGAGGTTGATACTCAATAGTTTTGTTACCTATTACAAGTGTGTTTTAGTTATTGAAATTGTCTGTTCCTCCTCTAAACCACATTCCTTTAACCCTTATCTTCAATGATTCTATGGATTTGAGATTTCAAGATGCGAAATTGAAGTGAACATGATAATAAGAGAATTTGATTTTAAGGGGTGGTGGTGGTAAGGGAATGGCAATTCCGTTTCTCTTAAGTGAACATGTTTGTTTGCTTCCTAAGTCCCTTAAATGTCTGGACGTGAAACAAATGGAAGAATCTCAATTTAACATGGTAATAACATTGTTGAGCCTTGATGATGAAAAATACTTTATACTTTCCAATTTTTGTAGTTCTATTTATTTAACTCTCTGAATCTGAGCTCACATCTAGTGAGGCTACCTTTAGTGGAGAGACCATGATTAGGAAATTTTGATTCGTGATAATCTTCTATGGTTGTCTTTAGATCTCACGTATAATATTGAATTTATAATATGTTTCGAGTTCCTTCAATTAAGTATCTTTACATTTATCAAAGATTGTGTGTGTATTCTCCAATTCTATACAATTTTTTTTTATTATAAGTACAAGAACACACACATTAAAATATTTTGAGGCCAGGATAGAAGCATGTAAATTGCAAATAAGCCATTTAATCCCCGCTTCTAATTCTTTTCTGCGTTATCATTCATTTGACCTATGAAATGTGTTTTTGATCACCTTTGCAATCTATTAATATAATATTTTCTGAACTTGGTATTATTTTTATTTTTAAATTGCATGGACTTGCCCTAAAATCTTTGTACATTACGTGAACCTCTAGCTTTTTTAGAAGTGGCACTTATTGCTCTTGAAATAAGCATGCCCCCCTTTGTTATTACCAAATAGGTTGTCATGAGTAAAATAAGATTATGTAAATACTTACATGGTTATTTAATTTATCCATATATTTAAATTAATTTAAATCTTTTAGTTATTTTTTCCAGTTTTTTTTTAGTTTAATTAATTAAATATGCAAATAACCTGCCATGTAAAGGTCTAAATAAACTTATTTTATGCATGATAGCCTAATTAGTAAAATGAAGGGGCCTACACTTGTCAGTGGTGGTAAGTGCACACTTTTAGAAAAGTTAGGGGTTTGCCCAATTTTTAATGTTTTTAGAGATAGTTCATACAATTTAACTTTTTCTTTTTGTTTTTTTATTTAGCTTATTACTAATGTGTTTTATTCACTTAAGGGAATATGTGATGACTCGTAGTGTGAACGGTGATTGTTTTATAAGTGTTGAATTGATTTGTATTGAAATATGATTGCTTTTTATAGATTCATGATACATGATATATGAATTATCCTATATTTATATTGATTGGTCATCTTGAATGGAACTAATAGATGACATGAATTCTAAGTAAAACTTGACATGGATTGCATGACCTCTTGCGTTATTTTAGAAGATCACCACTTCTTCAAAGTAATGCGGAGACACTCGGGAGGGTGCTTATGTCACCGGCGAATTCCGTCGCTCGACCCCGTGCGGCACTTAGCGTTCCTGACCTCATTAAGGAAGGATAAGTCAGCTTGTAACACACTCACAATGTTAGAGAGAGAAAGTAGAGAGAGAAACTCTGATAGTATACTGTATTCACTCAAATAACTTATGTGTTACATTTGATGGGAATACCTCTATATGTACAGAAAGCCTTTACAATCTAACAGTTAAGATCAATTTGATCTAATTGTTACAATTGATTCCCAACTACTACATTCACCTACCCCCACTTACTATTATACAAGATTCTGGACTTCTGTGGAACTTTCTAGAGCTTTTCATCATCTAAAAGCTTTTAGTGGGCTTGGGCTTTCGTCTTTGGGCTTTATGAACCTCCTAAGAATGACCCATTTCGGGAGGTCTGTAACATTCTACCCCGCTCAATCCGGTGACGCCCTCGTCGCTCCTTCATCGTGGAACTGTCGAATCTTGTCTTGAAATTGCCATAGTGCTTCTGCTGGTTCCCAACTGGCCTCACTCTCTGGTCTTCCCTTCCACATTACCATATACTTATGTCTGGGAGTTTGTCTACGTCTCTTCACATGTCTATCATCTATGATCCCTTTCACTTCCTTATTAAATGAATCCCGTACTCCTTTTAGGGCCCTTTGTGATATAGCTCTTATAGGGTCTTCCTCATCTTTGTGGAATGGTTTTAGCATGCTCACATGGAAAACCGGGTGGAATTTTAGTTTGGATGGAAGTTCTAATTTGTAAGATACTCGCCTCACTCGTTTAACAATTGGGAATGGACCCTCGTATCGCCTCATTAGACCTTTATGTAGTTGTCCCTTTGTACGTTGTATCAAATGTAACTTAACAAGTACTTGGTCACCTACCTGATATTCCATTGGCCTCCGCTTCTTATTTGCAATCTTCTTCATTCTCTTGATAGCTCGGTTTAAGTATGTCCGAGCTAAGTCGTGATTTTCCTGCCATTCCCTTGCAAATTTATATGCGGGAGGGCTGGACTCCGTATATCCTATTGCCACTGTATGAGGAGTTAAGGGTTGCCTTCCCAGGACGATCTCGAAAGGACTCTGTCCGATGGATTCATTCTTCTGTAGGTTAAATGAGAACTGTGCCACATCTAACAACTTGGTCCAATTGTGTTGGTTAGTCCCTACAAAATGCCTTAAGTATAATTCCACTAAAGCATTCACTCGCTCCGTCTGACCATCCGTCTGGGGATGCAAACTAGTTGAAAAGTTCAACTCGGATCCCAGAAGTTTGAACAGTTCTGTCCAAAATTTTCCTGTAAATCACCCATCTCGATCACTCATAATGTTTCTTAGCAGGCCCCAATACTTTACTATATGTTTTAAGAACAACCGGGCAGCTTCATCTGCTGGGCACTCCTTTGTTGCTGGGACAAAAATTGCGTATTTTGAGAACCTGTCTACCACAACCATGATTGTACCATACCCTTCCGATCGGGGTGAACTTCCAATGAAGTCCATGGAAACACTTTCCCATGGCCGTTCAGGAATGGGAAGAGGCTCTAGTAGTCCCAGAGTTGCCTTGTGTTCAACCTTGTCTTGTTGACACATGAGACAAGTTCGGACATAGCTTTCAATATCTTTCCTCATGTGTGGCAAAAAATACTTTTCTTCCACTAAGGCTTATGTACGGTGCATTCCTGGATGACCAGCCCATTTAGAATCATGACACTCTCTAAGCATCTCCCTTCTCAGATTCAAGGAATGGGGTACATAAATTCATTGTCCCTTTGTATATATTAGTCCATTCTCTTGCCAAAATCTCCTTGTCTTCCCTTCTTGACATTGGATCGATAGAGCTTTAGCTTGCTTATCACTCTCCATCCCCTCTTGGATTCTATTAATGAGGTTGCTTTCAGGTTTGCTAATGGCTGCTAACTCAACCCTTCGGCTCAAAGCATCCGCCACAACATTAGTCTTACCTGACTTATGTTTAAGGTTGAAATCAAATTCTGCCAGGAAAACCTGCTATCAGGCTTGCTTAAGGGAGAGCTTCTTTTGAGTCTGAAAATAGCGGGTAGCCATGTTGTCAGTCTTGACCACAAACTTCCTCCCTAACAAGTAGTGCCTCCATACCCGAAGACAATGTACTATCGCCGTCATCTCCTTTTCATGCACTGGATATCGCTTCTCTGTATCGTTCAACTTTCGGCTCTCAAATTCCACGGAGTGTCCTTCCTGCATTAAAACTCTTCCAATAGCAAAATCATTAGCATCAGTACATACCTCAAAGGGTTTGCTAAAGTTGGGAAGGAGAAGGACCGGTTCCTTAATGATTGCCATTTTCAGGGTCTCGAGTGCCCACCGTCTCTCTATACTCCAAACCCAAGGGGTATCCTTTTTGAGTAAGTCCGTCAATGGGCTTGCTATCTTCGAATAGCCTTTAATGAATCTTCCATAGTAATTTACTAAGCCAAGGAAGGATCTCAGCTCAGTAGGCTTGGTGGGTTCCTTCCAATCCCAGATGGCCCGTACCTTTCCTTCGTCCATTTTAATCTTTCCTCTCCCTACTATGTGACCAAGGAACGTCACCTCTTCTTGTGCAAAGGCACATTTCTCTATTTTCACATATAGATTATTCCTCCTCAAAGCTAAGAATACTGAGCGAAGGTGCTCTATATGTTCCTCCAACGTCTTATAATAAATCATAATGTCATCTAAGTATACTATTACAAATTGATCAAGAAAGGGGGCTAAAATACGATTCATAAGTGTACAAAAAGTAGCCGGGGCATTGGTAAGGCCGAACGGCATGACTAGGAATTCAAAAGCACCATATCTTGTAACACAAGTGGTCTTGGGTTCATCTCCTTCTGCAATCCCCACTTGGTGATATCCCGAGCGTAAGTCCAATTTGGAGAAGTATCTAGCTTCTCCCAACCTGTCGAATAGATCCGATACCAATGGAATGGGATACTTATTCTTTATCGTGACCTTATTCAAGGCTCGATAATCAATACACATTCGGAGTGATCCATCTTGTTTCTTCTGAAAAAGTACGTGAGCTCCAAAAGGTGCCTTTGAAGGTCTAATGAAACCTGCTTCTAGTAATTCCTTCAATTGTCACCTCAATTCTTCTAATTTTGGAGGTGACATCCTATATGGGACGGCGGTGGGCGGCCTGGCTCTGGATTCCAATTCTATCCATGGTCTACCTCTCTTCTTGGTGGTAACTTCTTAGGCAACATTGGCGGCATTATATCCTTAAATTCTTCTAATATTTCCCCCACTTGAGGTGGAACACTTTCTTGACCACTAGTCTCTTCCCTAACTTTTAAGGCAGCCAAGTAAGTGACTTCATTCTTCTTGAGTCCCTTTTCCAATTGCATAGCCGATAGGAATTTGGTGGCTTGGCCTACCTTTCTTACGATAGGCACCACACATTGCGAGTTGTGATCAAGTACACAAATGCAGTTAGCCCGTGGTATGATAAGTGCATCAATGCGATCTAAGAAATCCATCCCAATCACAAACTCAAAATCATCCATTGGCACCACTTCAACTATCTCCTTTCCCTGCTAACCCCAAATACGGAGCTCTATCCCCCTAGCTACTCCAATAGTGGAAACTTCTTTTGAGTTAACTGTTTTGAGCCATGTTTTGGTCTCCTTCACCTTTAGCCTCAACTCCTTTGTTGCCATATCAGAAATAAAGAGATGAGATGCTCCTGTATCTACGAGGGCATTAAGTTTCTTACCTGCTACCGATACTTCGGTATACATCAATCCTTTTCTTTCATTGACTTGAGACTTCATAGCACTGAGTAGACGAACTGACCCTAACTGGGCCTCATCCCCATCATCTGAGCTTTCACCTGCTACTAGTGCCTCCAATCTCTCTTTCTTCAAACACTCCCTAACATAATGGGGTCTATTACAGAAATGACATTTCAATTCACGGGGTTTCCATCTTTCCCCGTCTCTCCCTTCATGAGTTCTTCCTCGATCGTTATCTCTTTCTTCTGCTTTGGGTTTTCCTTTGGAAGAACTCCCACTCTTTTCCCTTTCAACTCCCCCTTTCCATCTTCCCCTTGTCATCTTAGGACCAGTCTTCCGAAATTCCATTAGGCCTTCAGCAACTGCTGGAGCCTTAGAAATGTCTTCCATTCCCCTTCGCTTCAGCTCTAATTTAGCCCAGGGCTTTAAGCCACCCACAAACATCACCAAAGCATCTTCTTGGTTGAGGTCTGGGATCTCCAACATCAACTCTAAAAATTTCTTTATATACTGCTTTATGTCATCCTTATGGGTTAGGTGACGCAATTTCACCTTTGCTTCCTTAGTAGCATTTTGGGGGGAGAATTGACCCTTCAACTCTTGTACAAAGCTATCCCAGGTGTTGATATCAGCCGCCCTCCTATGCCACCATACCATGGCTGAGTCTTTCAGGTACATGGCAGCAGTACGTACCTTTCTAGCATCATTTAAGATTCCCACAGCATTAAAGAATTATTCCACTCCCCATAAGAAGTTATGTACTTCTCGAGCAGACCGCATCCCGTTAAAGTGCTCTGGCTTTGGAATATCAACCCTATGGCCTGTCTGGAGGGTCATTCCATTTGCCACAGCGATTCGGCAAGCCGTCAATTGCGTCTTGAGATCTTTAATCTCTTGACGCATGGCTACTACTACTGCATCAATCTTAGCTTCATAAGCTTCTTCCTTAGTTTCTAAGGCCGTAACTTGGGCTTGGAGAGCATCACCCTTCTCTTCAATAACATTTCCATGCTGCCTAAGCTCTTCTACAGCCCGATTCAGTGCTCCTTGCAATTCGCCTTGGAGTTCTTCCTCCATTTCCTCAAGACTGCCTCGAGACTCATCAAATTGTTCCTTGGCCTCAGCAATGCTCAACTCTGCCTTATCCATCCTATTAAGGAGAGAGTTTAGTAAGTCCTGAGACCTAGCCCTTTGCTTGGTAACACTGCGATCATCATGGTCAGCCAACTCATAGACTATTGAAGCGTTGTTGTCTCCTCCAGATGACATCTTCTCCACAAGCAATTCCTTTTTCAGGCTCTGATACCACTTGTCACGGCGGATTCTATCGCTCGACCCTGTGTGGCACTTAGCGTTCCTGACCTCATTAAGGAAGGCTAAGTCAGCCTATAACACACTCACAATGTTAGAGAGAGAAAGTAGAGAGAGAAACTCTGATAGTATACTGTATTCACTCAAATAACTTGTGTGTTACATTTGAGGGGAATACCTCTATATATACAAAAGCCTTTACAATCTAACGGTTAAGATCAATTCGATCTAATGGTTACAATTGATTCCCAACTACTACATTCACCTACCCCCACTTACTATTATACAAGATTCTGGACTTCTGTGGAACCTTCTAGAGCTTTTCATCATCTAGAAGCTTTTAGTGGGCTTGGGCTTGGGCTTGGGCTTTCGTCTTTGGGCTTTATGAACCTCCTAAGAATGGCCCATTTCGGGAGGTCCGTAACACTTACACCACTATATGCGAATCAAGTGATTTATAGAGGGATGTCGCACATATAAAGGGTTGGATTCTACGTTATCATTAAGGGTCTTATTTGCATGACTCTAGGCAGAGGTTGACGCTAAAGGAATTATGAGCCCTTTTGGATGACCTAAGAACTCGTAGAGGAGAACCCAAATCAAGGAGTCGATACAGATAGAATTCTTATACAAGTCAAACGTAATAGAGCTTTGAAATTGATAAGATTTGATATTTTTTGGCTTTTGATATTTGTTATTTTTACAGGTTTTTGATTTAAAGAACAAGAAAATAAAAAGTGATATGAACAAATTCATCTTAAAAACATAAAACAACATAAGATTCGTCCAAACTATATTTAATTGTAATTTGATATGATACGCAAACTATAACTGCAAGGGTTTTTTAAATCGGTTAATTGATATTATACACAATAGTTAAAATCAAGGGGTTGTTGTCATAGTTCAATATCAATTGATAAGAAAAAGGAAAAAGAAAGAAAGTCTCATAGGGTTTTCAATAAATTAAACTTTATTAGTGTTTATGACAAAAGAATATATATACTAACCCTAACAACCCCAAGGGCATAGGTGTTATATGATAAAATAACACTCTTGCTCTTACCGGCTAATAATGCCAGCTAGCTATAATTGCTAAACTGCTTATGACTGTTAAACTATCTATAAAATAAATTGCCTGTAATTGTTAATGTGCCTATAAAATAAACCAATAAAACAAGTAACTAATAATATCTAGCAAATAATAATAAAATAAGAACTAATAATATCTAGGGAGTAATAATAAAATAGAATCTAACTAAAGACACCCTAAATTTAAAATAATTCTATAAATTAATATAGCATAATTAATAACATAGAAATGACAAAATAAAATATCAATATTCTAAAAGTGGCAAATCAATGTAGTATCTAATGAAGTTTACATCTTTTGAATTTAGGGCTATGATTCCCATTAGCGATTATACCCAATTGATGCTTGGTTAGTGGAAAATCTCATATGATGCTGCATTGCATATAGTTGCTTATGCATGGCATATGGAGAAAACTTATTTCAAACTTGTCTATATGTGCACTTGTTTGTAGCAATGAAGGTTTCCCTCATTGAGTTATGGTTTTTTTTTTTTCCACCCCTCAATAGGTTTATTTTATAGGATAATATCAAAGAAACATCCAGTGAGTTAAGAATTTGTATGAATTGGATTTATCCTCATTCAAGGCTGTTAGTGTAAGATCTCTGATGAAGATAACATATAGAACCATTTTAGTCGTAGAAGTTTATATTTCACTTCTATCTTAGACAAGATAATAAAATCTCTTTTATTTCATGAAACTTAGAAATATCTTAATTATAACAAGTTTTACTCTTTTGTAAGAGATTCTGATGCTTTGTAGTTTTGCGTAATTGTGGTATATTAGAGCCCACAATTATTTTTTTTAATAAAGTGTAATTATACATATGATGTTGTTTGATATAAAGAGTAGAAAGTAGAGACTTACGTCATTTGACTTGTAAAGTGGTTATTATGTGATGGGTATACAAGTTACTAAATAGACTCTAGAGTCTTTTCGATAAGCTTCTTATAAGGAAATTACAAGATTTAAATAGAAAAATTGGTAAATGTTAATGACTAATTATGTAGTTTTCTTAAAATTTTATTACTCTAACCTTTTATGAAGTGCAGTGAGCACCTATAATGATTTTGTAAGAAGACTCAAAGTTCTTATTTCTTACCTATTTAAAATTAGAAAGTGTCATGAATACACTTATTAACAAAATCCTTAATTATTTTTTCTTTATATGAGATGCACCATAAATGCAAGAATAAGTGGATATTTTTCTACAAAAAATTCTCATATTGATTTAAATTGGTAAATCTATGCTTTGTTTGTGTATTAGATGTTTTTTCTACCCATTCAGTCTTGTTGTGAATATATATATGTGTGTGTGTAAATATTACTTATTAGTTACAACAAAAATGAGGTATGTTGTCATTCAAATATGGATAAAGAATGTATATGTTTTAAATGATGCAAAAGGAATATATATATTACGATATATATTGTATAAAAAGAATATGTGTTTATCCTAAGTTTAAATAAAGGATAAAAATTAGGAAACATGTTGTATGAAAGAACTTATGTTTGCTTACAAGTACAAATATAGATGCATTTATGATGGAATCAACACCATTATAACAATGACTTAATGAGGTGCTTCTCATACCCCATACAATTTAAGTAAAGTTAATTTTTAGTTTAGAGTTTAGTGTTTAAGGTTTAGGGTTTAGGCCGCCATTTAAAAAGGTACATTATCTATTTGCACTTGGAAGCAAATGTATGTCCTCTTTTGTAATTATCTCTATTTTATTACTTCAACACCGATGAAATATATTGTGAAAATAGCTTTTAGTTTTTATGATTAATGCATTTGATTCTCTTATCAAAATTATAAGATTAAATTTTGATAAACTTGAAGTTTGGTTTTCCTCATAGCCATTGTCGTTCATACATATTGGTTGCAACTTGTACTTCAAATTTCTAACAAGTGGAATTGGTCAAAAGCTTCAGGGATAAGAGAAACATTGTAACATTATGAAATCATTACTCTGAGAGATCAAGTAACACTTAGAGAAAGAACAAGCGATGAGTTTGATGCTTAATAGCTCCCTTACCTATTACCAATGTGTTTGAGTCACTAAAATTATCTGCTTCTCCTTAAAGCCACTTTCCTCTTTAAGTCTTATCCTCAAGTGTTATTCATAGCACTAATCTAAGGTCATGTGTAGCATGACATGATGGCATCAATTAGAACCCCACATCCGCAGTATTTATATATATGTATGTGGACAATATGTGTGTTTTGTCTTTTCTGTTTTGTTTGCTTCGAGTTTCCCCGAGAAATGTAGGCAAAATGACAGCAATTAAGCCCCTTTTATGGGTTATGTGAGTGTTTCAATTCCCTCAATTGTCTCTAAGTCCCTTTAAGGTCTGGACGTGAAAGTAATGGAAGAGTCTCAGTTTGACATGGTAATAATATTGTCGAGCCCTGAGATGAAAAGTACTTAATTTTTCGTAGTTCTAATTATTTATCTCCGTTAACCTAAGCTTACATCTGGTGAGGCAACCTTCAACGAATAGCCCAATGAGTTGGAAATTATGATCATCTTCTATGGTTACCTTTAGATCTCAGGTGAATGTTGAATTTATAATATGTTTTGAGTTCCTTTAGTTGAGTATCTTTACTTTTATCAAAGATTGTGGGTATATTCTCTAAATGTGTAGAATTCTTTTTATTATAAGTAAAAGGAACACTCATAGATATAAACATATTATGAGGTTAGGATAGAAACATGTAAATAGCAAACAAGTCATTTAAACCTAGTATCTAATTCTTTTCACTGTTATCATTCATTTGACCTATTGAATGTGTTTCTGATCACCTTTGCAATTTTTAATTTAATATTTATTGAATACGATATTATTCTTTCGTATAAATTGCATAGACTATCTTCGAAAACTCTATACATTACGTGGACCTCTAGCTTTTGTAAAAGTCGCACTTATTACGACCCCTAAAATAAGCATGGCCTTTTTTATTTCCTATTAGGCTATCATGTATGAAATAAGTTTATGTAAATGTTTAAATGGCAATTGTCTGGTTAATTTAATTTACTTTATCCATATATTTAAATTAATATAAATTTCTTCGGTTTTTTTAGTTATTGTTAATTTAATTAATTAAATACACGGATAGATGCCATGTAAACTTCCACATAAGTTTATGTTATGTATGGTAGCCTTGTCAATTAAAAAAAGGGGCCATACTTATTTCGGGGTAGTAAGTACTAACTTTGGAAAAAGTTAAGGGTTTATGTAACTTTTAAAGTTTTACTCTTGTTATTCTTAATTAGTTTATCACTAATGTGTTTTATTCTCCTAGGAGAATAGGCTATGATTGGTAGTGTAAATGATGACTACTTTATGAGTGTTGAATTGACTCTATTGAAACATGACTGCCTTGCTTAGATTCACAATACATGGTATATGAACTATTTGTTATTTATATTGGTTGGTCACTTATAATTGAACTAATTTATAACGCGAGTTCGAGGGGAAGGTTGACATGCATTGCCCAATTCGTTGCATCATTTTAGAATATCACTACTACTATAAAGTAGTATGGAGAAACCCTGGAGGATGCTTACACTGCCATATGCGAACTTAGTAATTTGGGGAATGTTGCACATATGACATGTCGGATTTTATGTTATCGTTAAGGGTCTTAATGGCATGGCTCTAAGAGGAGGTTGATGCTTAAGGAATTATGAGCCTTTTTAGACGACTTAGGAAGTGGTGGAAGGGATGACTCTCAAGCTCAAGGTTAAGCAAGATTGATATGGATAGAAGACTAGTCAAACGGAATGTAATCTTGAAATTGAAATAGAAATTGACAAGATTTGATACGTTTGGGTTTCAATATTTGTAATATTTATAGATTTTTGATATAAAGAATATGAAAATAAAAAGCAATGTGAACGAATTAATCATAAGGATATGATGCTAGAATATTAATCTGGATTATGTTTAATTATAATTTAACATGAGGAAAAATTATAACTAAACAAGTTTTTGAAATCAATTAATCGTATTATGCACAATTAATTGAAAGTAAGGGGGTTGTCACCACAATTCAATGACTCAACAAGATAAATGAAAAAGGAACTCTTATAGGTATATATACAAAAGGATATATACTAACTCTAACAAACCCAAAAGTGTAGGTGTTATAAGATAAAATAAGACTCTTTCCTGGTTAATATTGCCATATGGTTGTAATTGATTGTTAACCTATGTATAAAATAAACTATCTATAATTGCTAACTTGCTTATAAAATAAACCAGTAAAATAAGTAACTAATAATATCAACAAATCATGATAAAATAAGAACTATTAATGTCTGGGAACAATGATAAATAGAACCTAATTGAAAACCCCTAAATTTAAAATAATTGAAAATATTAATATAAAATAAATAACAACATTTAAATAATCAAATAAAATATCAATCTCTAAAGGTAGCAAATCCATGTAGTGTTGACAAATCTTCTTAGCAATGTTGACTTGTTTTGGATCTTAGGCTTTGACTCCTTTCAAGGGTTATACTTAAAACTTCATGCTAGTTAGTGGAAACCATGTATAATGTTGCATTGCATATGATTGTTTATGTTTATGTATAGAATATGGACAAAAACTTATTGAGTATAGTTGTTTATAGCATTGAAAGTTTCCCTTATTAAGTCTAGTTTTGTTCATCCCTCAACAGATTTTATTTTGTAGGATAATATAAAGCAGGATTTAATGAGTTAAGACATTGTGTGAATGGGATATTTATCTTTGTTTAAGGCTATTAGTGTAAGATCTATAACGAATATGGTAGATAGGTTGCATCTTAATTGCAGAATTTTATGTTCACTTCTAGCTTAGATAAGATAATAAATCTTTTTTATTTCATAAAACTTAAGAGTATTTTAGGGATGACAAGTTCTATTATTTTGTAAGGGTTTTCAATGTTGTGCAATTTTTTTGGATGATTGTAGGATATTCGAGAATGCAACTTTTTTTTTCATAAACTATAATTATATATGATATCGTTTGATATAAAGAGCAAAATTGAGTAGAGTTTTACGTCTTTTGACTTATAAAGCAGTTATCATGTGATTAGTATGCAAGTTACATAACAACTTTAGAGTCTTTTTGCTAAATCCTTATAAGGCCATTACAAAACATATATTAAAAAGTTGGTAAACATTAATGACCAAATATGTAGTTTTCTTAAAGTTTAATTATATTAACCTTTTGTTAATATAGTGAGCACCCGTAGTCATTATGTAAGAAGATTCAAAGTTTTCATTTCTTACTTACTAAAAATTAGAAAGTATTATAAGTACATTTATTTCAAAAATTCTTATCTTTTCTTTATATATAGGATGTACTATAAATACAATAATAAGTGAATAATTTTTTAACAAATAATTCTAATATTGATTTAAATATGTAATTCTACCCTTTGTTTGTGTATTTAATATTTTTCATTTCCGAAAATCCCTAATCTACAACCCTTATTGCTTTGTCTTTTTATTACTAGCATCAAACACTATACTTTCCCAAAATTAGCATGTTAGTAGGAATTCACCAACAAGCTCAACTTCTTTCCTTGATCATGCTATTCACGTGTTGAACAATAGGAAACCACAAAACACTAACAGCAAACAACATACCTCCTATATATACACACACACATATACACACACACACACAAATTTATAATGGTATACATTGAATTCAACTCAATATCTTAAGGGATTTGTGAAAATGGCTCGATTTTTGTTTCCTCTAACACTAGTATTTCTTCTAATAAGTGAAGAATCCATAAGTTAAGAAGTCAACCTTTGTGTTACGGTATCTAGCTATTTCCCTACGTATTTGGCTTATGTTGGGGGTGCTTGTATTTGAACCAACAAGGAACTGTTGTAATGCAATACTAATACTAAATGTTATAGCTTGAAATGAAAATTTGGTAATTATAAGTCAATGTATTGAAGACATCGCTTATGAGACCAGCCTTTCCTTTGTTTTCTCTAGGATTTTAGGGCTTAGTAAGAAGTGTGAAGTACCATACAATTTCCTTATTTCCAAAAGTATGGATTGCTTTAAGTAAAAATCTACTTCTTCCATTCATTTCTTTTATACACACATACATGTACACAAACACGTATATGTATAGCATATATATTTATATATATTGTCACTTTAATTTTGTTATGGTTTACTCTTAGGACCAATACAATGAGCTCTTTAGGACCTTATCATAAGAGGATGTAAGTCCAAGTTCTTTACCCCTAGCTTTAAATTTTTTTTCTAAATTAACCTAAAAAGTTTAAAATTTCCTTTATAAAGTTATTGTTTTTATATCCCTTTTAAAGATTTAAATTGTAACTTTACTCCTTGAGTAATCATGGGTATGCCAATGCAACCATTAAAAGGAATCCTTTTAAAAGGATTGGTGCCTTGATGAGGATCTACCCTTATTTTCATGGTATGTTTGTTTCAACCTTTATTTAACCATAGCATTACATTAGTAGCTTTTGTTTTTCAATCTTGATAAATGATTTTATTATTTTAATTAATAAAAAAATGTCTAAATTATCATTATAAAGATGAATGAACTTATCAATCTTATACTTATTTCTTTGTTCTTTGGTATTTGTTACTATATTATCATGGCCATATAAAGTTAATATAATAACAACATTAAATAATTAGCTAATTGAGCTTATAGCCATAAATACTATATAAAAAACTCACTTGAAGGAATTTATCAATAAAATGAAGAGGTGTAGAAAGAAGTTCCTTAAAGTGCACAGGTATTACTCTAACGAATATCATAGGGACTTCATTACTACTAAAGAGTCTTATTTTTACGAGTCTTTACATATCATTTGCTAAATGCAAATATATTTCTAGCTAAGAAAATTTTTAATGATATTGTAACGCTCTAAGACAAAAGTAGTAAAGAGTAAAGTCAACAAATATTGATGGGCCCATTTTAACTACTTGGTCCAAAAGTTTCAAGCTTGTGTTGATAAGATGTTCACAATTATGGCCTTAGGAACTAGTACTATAACGTCCTACAATCTATGTAGTACATTTAGTCATGGGATCTCACAATCTCCGTCCCTTAAACATACGATGTTCTTATTGCGAGACTTTACAATTAGGCTTAGATTTTCCTCTTTTTTAGTATACGATTTGAGCCACCTATTACCTATAAGTCATTCTATAAGCATGCAAGGGGTCATATCTTAATGATACTTTCCACCTTTCTCGGATCTCTTCTCTAAACTGGAGTTAAACTTGAATCATCTACCTACTGGTAGGAGGTCTGTACTGATAACATTTGTAACATTCTAGGCTAAAAACAATGAATAGTTAAGCTAACAAACATTAATGAGCCTATTTCAACCACTTGGCCCAAAAATTTTAAGTTTGTGCTAATAAGATGTTCACAACCATAGCTTTTTAAACTAATATCATAACCTTACACAATCCGTGTGAAACACTTAACCATGGGATCTCACAGATATATTAAATAAGCATTCTTTTTTCATAAAGAGGATTTATTATTATGGCTTTATGTATTATGACATTAACTATTTTCTCTTTCTTTTCTTTTTCTTTCTTTCCTATTCTTTCTTTCTTTTAGAGTATAGAACAACTCTGAGTTGAGTTGATAAGATTTTCATATTTCTTTGTAAGATTGGTTAAAGATAAGGAAATGGAGATATAGAGATATAGTGGTGCTTTAGTGTGATGTTGATATAGCTCTAAAAATAGAAAAATACTTGGTTGAAAGCAACATTGTAAATGGTATCTTGTCGGACTCAACAATAATAATAATATCACAATTGTGCTTTATGTTACCATCAAGCAAAATTATGATAAGTAGATAAGTATTGGCTTTGACTTATCACATTAGGCTATAAAAGAGATGTGGCATTAAATCGAAATATACTATTGTTTCAAGACCTAAAATAGTTAAATATTTAGTTTCATTTAGCAAATGAGTGTCACACCTTGGATTTGGCTTAGGTTTCTTATAGTAAAATGACATATAAACATCTTCTTAATACATAAAAACTAAACCATATATTTGGCCTCCATCTACTATTTCTAAAAGTAAGGGTTTGAAAAAAAACTTTTCTCTACTTTCTTTGACATTTTTAATGATTAAAATCTTTTTACTATTAAACATTATTCTAATAATCTCAAGAGATGCCCGATAGTAGTGATTTTCAATTGTAATACTAAAGTAGCTGTCTACTAATAGTGGTGGTTAATAACTATGGAGATTAATAATGAGAAACAAAGAAAATGATTCCTTTTTTGAAATAATAACATAATTTTCCTCATTATTTTCTTATAATTCTTAAGCATTCTAGCAAGATATCAAGAATAATTGTAGAAGGGTGAAAGTTATCCAAGAAAACATAACTAGAGATTATATATGATAATTAACTTGTAAATAATATATAATATTTGTGAAAAGATGATATTGCAAGATTTTGAGCATGATTGCATTTTTACAACATAATTATGATATAAAACATAAAAGAAATAAATTTATGATTTCTGATAAGATTATAAGATGAAACAAAATCCATGTTATGGAGCACTTTAACATTTTTCAGTGGAATCAAGAATTTAGGAGAATTATGTGATTCACTATATGTGTAATTTTCACGTAATATGGGAGAATTGCATTCTTATAAGTGAAGCTACACAATCTAAGGATGATTACATTTTTCAATACAAAATCATGGATAATATGAACAAATACATAATATTAGGTAGACTTAGCAATTTAAAGCATAATTAGGGATGACCAGTTATAGAGAATGTAAGGTATGAAACTCCATCTATATCTTATGACCCATCTAATAGCTAGAGGTTCTTAAATTTTTAAAATCTGAATCTATCTTGTTACACTTTAAAACTATCATTTACCCTATACCCTTTAAAACTTATAAGGTATACCCTTTAAAACTTATAAGGTATAATGTACCTTATGAAACTTGTAATTCTAATATATCTTGCTATAAATTTTAACTTTTGCACAATTTTATTTAGAAGATTCTAATTATATTATTTTCTTTCTATGCTAAAAAATTGCTTTTGATACATTGAATATACTTAATATTAAATGGCACCCTTAATTAGCAAAACAAATGAAAAAGGCATGAGGGTACATGCACAAAAGAGAAAAAAATATAAGTTCTTTAAAACTAGCAACAAATTTTATCTCTTGATATTTAAAGCTATTATTTCTAGGTTTTAATTATAAATTTTAGGTTTAAGGTTTGTACTAAGTTTGATCTGTTCCTTTTTAGCGTTAATACAATATCCTTTTTATGCTTCTAATGGGATACGTTTTTTTGATATTCATTAATATGTATAGTATTATTTTGTAAATTTTACAGGTTATGTACAAGGTATCCTAGAATCTGTATTCTATATACTTTAGAGTACATATTCTAGGGTGGATATAGTATATCAAGACTTCATATTTGTACTTTATCTTATAAGAATATGTTCTAAAAAATTATTACTTGAAATCTACTTTGTGACTCTTGATACCTACCGGAATTATTGGGTCATCATGGTACGAGTGTATATCTTCTACGACATGATTACTCGCCCACCCCCAACATTATCGTATATTCTTTATAAATTGCATATTTATGAATGATTGCATAGACTTTTATGATATTTATAGGATGTAACTAGTTATGTATACATGTATAAATAAGAGAAAAGTTATGAATCTTGTGACATTTAGAAGGGAAAATTTTATGTACAATTTCAAGATTTTTAAGTGCTCTTTATAGAATATCAAGGGTTTTCATGAGATTGAAGTAAAATTATAGAAGAAGCAAAATTATAGTCTTATGAGTAGAAGTACTAAATGTTATATGGTTTTATAGAAATTTGTTTTCATTTTACGAATTGAAATATTTTAAAATTATTATACTGGATCTGGAAAATTACAAAGCTTGCAAATACAATCTTTAAACAACCCAATGATACAAAAAAAATTTTAATATTTAAAAAAAGATGGAGAAGGTAGCCTACCATCGCCATGAAAAAAGAAAAATGATATCATTGAGTTGGTTATGAGTAGAACTAGACTTGTTAATCGAATCGAATCGGCCTAATACCACTAGTTTATGGTGGCGGTAAGGTGAATCCGGCTCAGCCCTTAAGGTTACGACCTAAGCCAATTTGGTGGGACTTGAATTGGTTCTTCATTTTTTTTTTTTGCATTTTCATAATTTAATGTAAATAATTTTTCGCCTTCTTTCTTATTTGTATTTTTTTGCCACATTATTGTAACTTTAATACTTTATATTTACATTATTTGTAGTGATGACGCGTGAACGATTCATTGTTATTTTCGATTTAAATTTTATTTCATTTCAAAATAATTGATTTGGATTGCGTGAGCGTGATGTTATTTTAATATTACAATGTTGAGTAACATTAAGCAAAACAAGAGAAATAATGAAGGAAGAAGATTTGTTATTTGATTATCAGAATATATTGTTAATATAGAAAGAAATAAATTCCAATGTAACTATTAACTGTAATTTATGAAGGTACATTATAAAATATTATTTCTTATATGAAAATATCTCTTGACTCTGTAATGTGTTGGTGAATTACTCATGTTTTGTAGTGAATTGGTGAATCAATCATGTTTTGTAGTGAATTGGTGAATCAATCATGTTTTATAGTGTAGTATAAAGACTAGATTAGTATGGTAGAAAAAATGATTGATATTAAATCTATCAATTTAAAATACCATAAATCTTCGATCCAGTAAACTTGTAGATTAATCATATATTTAAACACTAAATGAATCAATGATTTTACTCGAATTTTTCTAATCTATTGAATTTAGAATAAATTCATTAGATTGGGCTAAGATACTTTTATTTTTTTATCTTTTTATCAAATTTACATACCATACATGCTAATTTAAATTGATGAATATTCTAATTTTTATAATTAATACTACTTATTTATTTAACAAACTCAATTAATTGATACAAGTTGATTTTTTATTATGATAAATTGAAAGGATAAACATAGGAGAATAATTAGGAGAAGAGAAAGTGTAGAGATTGAAGTGAGATGTTATAACTTGTGAAGGAAAAAGACAAACTCAATTATAAATGGTGAAATGATATTTTTTTTGTTTTTTTTTTTGTTGTAAATAAACCAAAGTTTAGGCAAGCCAAATTGCCAGTTCATAGGCTCAACCGTTCGTAAGCCGGTTTAGTCTCACCTACCCCTAGGCTAGACCGGTTTATGGTTTGGACTCAGCTTTTGCGTAGGTTTAAATAGAACTAGGTGCAGGTTGGACTTATATGGCCGAACATCCAAACGACTAGGTTGATGGATTGAAATTGGGTTATTCCGCAAACTTATGAACTCATTAGTTCAAGATTTACCAATTGAAAAAGAAAAAAAAATGATAAAATAAGGAAAGAAGAAAAGAATGGAAAAAAAGGTAAAATAGAATAAAATTAAAAATAGTATATAATAATGAAAATTAAAAAATTTAACTAATCCTACGTAAATAAAAAAAATCATTTTCTATTCATAATATTTAATGCATTGTTATTTACAACAAAGTAATAAATGTAATTTTAAGAACTTGTTTGGTTTAATATTAAGACTAATTTTATTCTTAACATTATGGGACTAACTATTGTTTTTTTTTTTTAAATTTATTTATAACCTTTATATCTTTTATTTCATATTGCTAATATGACAATCAAGATGGATATAGTAGTATATAATTAAGTATATATCCCCAATAGCTATTTTGTATAATGGACTAATGATACCATTTGTCTTGAATTCAAATAATTTTAATTTAAAATCTAAAATTTAGTTTATTTTATACTTTTTAAATTAGTTTTTTTTTTTATTATAAAGGGTCGGTTTACAGTTCCTTGAATCATTGATTGAATTGTAAGGTCCAAGAAATTAGCCTATAAACCAATCTTACGGATTTGGGTTTAGTTCCTATCCTCAGAACCAAGAAATGACTGGTTTAGGCTCGATTCCAAACTGGTTTGGAATTGTGCCTTGGTGTAGTTATGAATCTACCTATCCATTAAGATCCACTTAATGATGATTGTGATCCATCTGGTATAATGAATTGATAGCCTCATCCATTGCCAATTAGTGAATTATATCCTACATGATTGATTAGTGGTGGTAAGAGCCCACTATGGCTTGTCACATGGATAATAACAAAGAGGAAAAAATAAAAAAAAGGAAATGATTAGATAGATCATAACCACCATTGATGGTGGTGGGTTGTATACCTTCCTAACAATGATTGGTGGCATTATGATGGTATTGTAACCTACTAAGTGGTAGTCATGATCCATTTTCGGGTGTCTGAGTCATTGAACAATTATCCAAGTTTAAAAAGGGATTAAGTCATTTTTTCATAATACCATTTATAAATTTTGAGAAGAAAATTTCTGTGTGTGTATATTCATATCACAGGCCAAAGAGGGCCAATATATATACAACATAGACGTACTAACCATGCTTCCAAACATAGAAAACAAATATCCTAAATATACTCTTTACACAATTGACAGATATTTACAGATCCTAAAATATTCTAATACCTTCTAAACATAGAAAACAAATATCTTAAATATACTCTTTACATAATTGATAGATATTTATAGATTCTAAAATATTCTAATACCCCCCCTCTCAAGTTGATGTGTGAAGATTGCAAGCCCCCAACTTGCGTAGAAGATACTCAAACTGCTGTGTCCCCAATGCCTTAGTAAAAATATCAGCGAGTTGCTCAGAGTTACGTACATAAGCAGTCTGAACATGTCCATGTTGAATCTCATCACGAATAAAATGACAATCAATTTCAATATGCTTTGTTTGCTCATGAAACACGGGATTTGTACTAATGTGTAAAGCTGCTTGACTATCACAATACAATAGCATAGGATGAGAGTGTACAACACTGAGAGACAGCAAAAGACCCTTTAGCCATTTCAGTTCACACACAGTGGTAGCCATGGAACGATATTCTGCTTCAGCAGAGAATCTCGACACTGTATGTTGCTTTTTAGTCTTCCAAGAAATGGGAGAAGTCCCTAACATAACAAAATATCCAGTAAGAGATCGTTGAGTTAAAGGACAACTCCCCTAATCAGAATCACAATAAGTATACAACCGAAATTCACTATCAGCTCGTAAAAGTATTCCTTGTCCAAGACTGCCCTTCAAATAACGAACCACGCGCAAAGCTGCTTCCCAATGAGCTTCCCTTGGTTGATGCATAAATTGTGCCAAAATATGAACACTGTAGGATAACTCAAGTTGAGTAAGAGTCAAATAAATCAGTCTTCTTACCAATCTCTGATACTTCTCTGAATTTGCCAACAATGCATTTTCTGCTAAGGCTAAATAATGATTTTGTTCAATGGGAAAACCAGATGGTTTAGCACCCAATAATTCAGCTTTACTGATAATATCCAAAGCATATTTACGTTGGCAAAGAAAAATTCCTTCTTGATTCCGAGCCACCTCTATGCCTAAAAAATACTTCGATGTTCCCAAATCTTTCATGTAGAAGCAGTGGCATAAATAATCTTTAAACTTTTGAATGGCAACTCCATTATTCCCCGCAATAACAAGATCATCAACATACACCAGTATACTCAAATGTATCTTGTCTCAATTTAAAGTAAACAATGAATAATCAGATTGAGATTGAAGAAATCCATATTGCTTTAATATAGTTGTCAATTTGGAAAACCAACATCGGGGGGCTTGTCGTAACCCATAAAGTGATTTACGTAATCGATAAACTTTGCCAGGCTGTTGAGTAGAGAACCCAAGTGGCATCTTCATGTACACCTCTTCTTCTAAATCTCTATGCAAGAATGCATCATGAACATCCATTTGATGGAGTTCCCATCCTTTTTTTGCTGCCACCGAAAGAAAAGTACGTACAGTAACCATTTTTGCAACAGGAGTGAAGGTCTCATTGTAGTCAATTCCTTCAATTTAATTATTGCCAAGAATCACCAATCGAGCTTTATAACGTTTAACCGAACCATTTGAGTTATATTTGATCTTGTAAACCCATTTACTGCCTATAGCTTGCTTTCCCTATGGCAAATCTTCCACAGTCCATGTCCTATTAGCTTCAAGTGCCTCAATTTCTTTCATCATGGCTTCTTTCCATCGAATATCTTTGATGGCTTGAATATAAGAAACAGGCTCTTTTTCAACTGTCATAGTTGCTAAGAAAGAACGATGTTGTGGGGAAAATTTGTCATAATTTACATAATGTGCTATAAGATAGGAGGTACCTGTGGACGGAATTAGATTGGAGGAACATTCAGAGGGACTTATTTATTGTGCAGTATATGTCACAAAATCTCGCAGCCGAGTAGAAGCTTCTTTTGTTCTATGACCCTGTCCAAGTTGTTCTGGAATAGTTTCACCTAAGATTTCAATGACACCCCCCTTGTAGTTATTATCACTTTGAGTCACAGTCGAATTCTCAAGTGCCTCACTTTCGTCCTCCTCATTCAATTGACCATTAAAATGATTGGTGATATCGAAAGAAGCACCTTGTACAAGATCTGGTTGCACACCTTCTTTATCAGCATATGGAAATTCAGATTCAGAGAACACAACATCTCTGGATACAAAATATTTTCCTGTATCAAGATCATAAACTTTCCACCCTTTTTTTTCGAAAGGATATCCTACAAATAAACTATGTTGACTCATGCTAGCAAACTTGTCTTTTTCCCTATTTAAGTTACGAGCATAACACAGGCACCCAAAAGTTCGAATGTGATTATAACTAGAAGGTTTACCAAAAAATATCTCATAAGGAGTCTTTCCTCCTAATAACTTAGAAGGAGTCTGATTGATCAAATATGCAGCCATCAGAACACATTCTCCCCAAAATTTGATGGGAAGATTGGCTTGAAATCTTAAAGCTCTAGCCACATTTAAAATATAACGATGTTTCCTCTCAACACATCCATTCTGTTGATGTGTTCCTACACATGAGGTCTGATGTAAAATTCCATTTTCAGAAAAATAGTTATGCAAGCAAGCAAATTCAGTCCCATCATCACTTCTAACTATCTTCACATCTTTTTGAAATTGTCTTTTAGTCATGGCAAATAAATTACGCATGACAAGCTCCACTTTTGTTTTTTTAGTTAACAAATATATCCATACAACCCTAGAAAAATCATCAACAATGGTAAAGAAATGCGAGGCCCTACAAGAAGCATTAACACGATAAGGTCCCTATAAATCACAATGAATTAATTCAAAAATTTCATTTGCTTTAGTGTTACTAGAAAAATATCGCATGGTTTATTCTTTACCGAACTATTACTAAATTCAACTTGAGGAAGCGATTCCACAATTTTTGTAGACGGATGCCCCATCCTCCTATGCCATAATTAAAAAGAATTTACATGGCTTGCTTGTATGCTTGGACTGATACTGCTGACTTCAAATAATAAAGTCCTTTGCACTGTTCACTCGCTTCAATCACCATCCTCGAGGCACGGTCCTGTATAACACAAATTTTCTCAGTAAATTGGACATTACAATTAGAGCCATCAAGCAATTGCGGCACAAATATCAAATTACAATTCAAATTTGGAACATAGAGAGCATTGTCTAGTTTGATATGTTTTTCCAAGGAAACTGATCCCTCCTTCAATGCCATCACTTGCTCTCCATTAGGTAATCCAATTGAACATGCCACAATTTCTTTCAAATTTGTTAAACATTCTAAAGTACCTGTCATATGTTGTGAAGCGCCGGAATCAATAATCCAATTCAGATTATCCTTACCATTCATCTTCTCACTAGTACCCGATTTGCACGTGTTTAACAAATTGAGAAAGAATGACCATTGTTCTGCTATTAAGGTCCCAGAAGCTGTATTTTCCTCCGTTGCTGCCATTGATGATGATGGCTGCCCAATTACATGGGTTGTATTCACCTTTGGCGTATTACTTTATCCACGCCCTGCACTCTATCCCCTTCGTCCACGTCTAGCCCCTTGGGGTCGGTCACCCCACCATTTCGGATATCTAATCAGTTGAAAACAAGTTTCAGAATCATGTCCCTCTCGTTTGCAGTGTAAGTAAATAATAGATTTGTCTTTCACTTCTGTTTTATACTTTCACCGTCTTCTATTGGTCTGCACCGTAAAACTCACAACTTCTCCATGTTCCTCCTTCCCTCGTGAGATGTTTCTAACATGTTCTTCTTGGCACACCAACAAGTATGCCTTATTCAAGTTTGGCAATGGTTCTGTGCTTAAAATATTGGAATGAACTGCTCCATATAATACATCTTCCAACCCCATCAAAAACTGATGAAGCCTCTCTTCTTCTCGTTTCTTGTCTAGTTCAACTGCAATATTACAATTGCATCTTCCACAACGGTAGATGGGAATTTGCTCATAATTCTCAAGCTCTTCCCAGAGTTGTTTCAATTTCCCATAATAAGTTACAATCGACATACCTCTCTATTTACAGTTGGCAAGTTCTGCCTTGATCTGCTGAACACGAGGTCCATTAGCGATAGAGAATTGCTCTTTGATATCTTTCCATAAATCCTCTACAATCTCCATATATGTTATGATAGATCGCAGTGTTGGCTCGATTGTGTTGAGCATCCATGAAACCAACATTGAATTCACAGTCCACCAATCCTTTAATTCAGTGGAATCATCAGTAGGTTGATTAATCGTTCCATCAATAAATTTGAATTTCTTCTTGGCCCTCAACGACGTTCGCATCGCTTGAGCCCATTTATCATAATTGTCTCCTTTTAATTGCACCTGAGTAATTATATTACCAGGATTATCACTCGAAGTCAATAGGTAAGGGGAGGCTGGTTTCTTTCCCTTGCTAGTCATAGCGTTTTTTTTTTTTTTTTTTTAACCAGGCTCTGATACCATATAAATTTTGAGAAGAAAATTTCTATGTGTGTATATTCATGTCATAGGCTAAAGAGGGCCAATATATATACAACATAGACGCACTAACCAAGCTTCTAAACATAGAAAACAAATATCTTAAATATACTCTTTACACAATCGACAGATATTTATAGATCCTAAAATATTCTAATACCTTCTAAACATAGAAAACAAATATCTTAAATATACTCTTTACATAATTGACAGATATTTACAGATCCTAAAATATTCTAATACCTTTTTTTTTTAATCGAGGTGGTGGTTGGCGACTTACAACTCTAGGAGGCTATGACTCCTATTCTTACCTACCATCAATGTGTGAGTAGCATCTTACTAATTGATTTTTTTTATTTTGTTAGCTGGGTGGTTAGGCAAGACAATGAACAAATGGGTGGTGCCCATTGTTGCCTTCTGCAATTTTCTTTTTACTTTCTTAATATTCTTACCTTTTGTATTTATCATTTTTCTTCAATTTTATTAATTGGAAGAATAGCAAAACACCCCTACTTAAACAATTTAATGTATAATAAAATTTCCATAGAAATGGTCATCATATGGGATCTTTCAGCATGTTATTAGTACTAGGGAAACTATGCTAATCGTGAGAAGGTTATTAACATATGCATTGCAATGCATATAACTGAACTACTAGATGCATCGATTAACATAAGATGAGAAGATAAGAATATTATAATGATTTTCATCATATACTGTAGATACAAAATATAATGGAAGTCAAGCTAACTTTGGATCGTAAGTAGTTCACGAGGTTGGAGTTTAAAGTGACATACAAGAAAAAAAGAGAAAGGGCTACTAGGTAGGCTTGAATTGCCACCTTATCATCGGTAGATTTGTTATTGGTCAAGCCCATCATGCTATTTAGTTAAGTTTTTAGTTTCTACATATTAAGGTAGCGTTTGATTATAAAAACTGAATTGAACAAAGAAAATTTGATAGAATAAGTATAAGAAAGATTGGATAATATAAACTTATTATACTATATTTGGTTTATATAATATTGAATACAAAATTTATATTAAAAAATTAATTATTTATATTATAAAATAAATAATTTTTTGTAATATTTCATAAAAATAATATTCATTAATTTAATATTATAATATGGAGAAGTATTTTCGGAAATATAAAATATTTTTTGTTTTTATTTAGTAAATTTTATTTTTATATCGTAGTTTAGTCAGAATAAAATTTAGATATTTTATCCTATCTATTAGCCTAATTTTTATTCAATTATCAAGTAAATTTACAAACCAAACATTAAACAAAACTTTTTATCCAGTTCAATACCATAAAAATTGCGTAATCAAATACTATAAAACACTTATCCATTTGACTTGTGACCAACGTTTTGTAGTAGCTTAATCAATAAAAATTAGTTGCCAAAACACTTTTAAAATCCCTTCTTTCCATACAAAGTGGCGTGCACAACTTTTTATGCGGTGTGGTTGCCTATTTTGTTGACGTGCAAATAGATCATATATTAAGATTTTATGTCCTGTATGTAAGTTTCTTCTTTCCAGCGAAAGTAAATTATGGTATAGGCAAAATAAGAGATTTGAATCGAACGAAAATTTTATGGTTTAGAAATTTTCTTAAATTCCACTCGGTGTAGGATGACAAAGAGAATCGTACTTCATCGCTTAACTTGATCTAGAATGGAGTTGTACCTATCCTAGTAGTAACATTATGTTACTTGGTTGCTACTTTGGAATTTAACCAACTTTAGTGAATGGAAAAGAAGGGGAAGGAAACCTATTTTATATGACCAGGGGAAATACTAATACCATACAAGCTAATATCCATCTAAAATATTTATATAAAGTAATCTTGTGCCTATCTGGTCTTAGATTCATCCTATTTTCATATGATTTTCACTTACGTATGGAAATAAACCAAAATGGAATCATCATTTTAGAAGTGTATCTAAAATATTTATCTCTCTCTTTTTTTTTTTTTTTTTTATATTTAGAAGTGTACTTAGAAGATAAAAATTTGAGGAATTGTTGATTTTAGTTTCAAGGTGAAATTTGACTCCACTCCCTTATATTAATTATCATTAATTAAGATGACTTCTTTAATCGTTTACTTAATTATGATATCCAACAATAAGGACATTTTTTTATAAATATTACTAAATACACATTCTATTATATTATATTCCTTAGACATCTCTAAATATAGAGATGGATTTATAATTCTACTCTTAATTTTATTATATTCTCTTCTATCTTATTTCAATCTATTCCATTTGAAACTATTATCTCATACCAAACAAGATATTCCATTTGAAACTATTATCTCATACCAAACCAAACGTGATATTATACCGCTTTTATATATCTAGATATTTTCTGTTTATTATGAAGAGAGTCTCGTGACTAATAACAAATGCATAAATCAGTTTATTATGTCAAGTTTCTAATTCCTTTGGCCCTCTTATATATCCGTGCCTATGTGCCTATCTTATATTCGATAAAAATCGTATGCCAAACAATCAAAATTATTGATTTCGTCATTGTTCGTGAAAGTTCTTCTAACGACTTACAATTTCAGCACATCAGTATAACTTTTGATGGATGGTTTTTCTTTAACGTTGATTGCTTGACATATTGCGATTCTGTCTAAAGCAATGATACCGGGGGAGATTTGCCATGTTCTTCTTATACTTTTCGCATTTCGCATAGTCGCCCCCAACAAAGAGCATAATATCATCTACAAAGAAGACATGGGAGAAAGACAGATTAAAGTTTCTCGACTTAAGTGGCCTCCGGTGTTTATCGTTACCTATTGGTTTATAAAACAACTTGAAAATTCCATAGCTATGATGAACAGATAGGAGAATAAAGGATCTCCTTGCCTGACTCTACGACTTGGTCGAAAGGATTCAATAGTAGAACCATTTAGAATTATCTTTGCCTAAGAAGTATCTATCTAGTTGGTTATCAAAGTAATCCAATCACTGGGTAGGTTGAAAGAAATTAAACTCCAATGTATAGAGCTCCATTTAAGTCTGTCAAAAGCCTTGTCAGGATCTATTTAAACAATAAAAACTTTACAACCTTTTTTAGCTCTTACACCATGCATTATTTTCCTCATAAGTAGGATGTGATCAATTGCTTTCCTGCTTGGGACAAAGCTTCCATGCATAGGGCCAAGAGTGGTCTAATTCTTTGAACCAGGGTTTTTGTTATCTACTTATATATTATGTCACATAAACTTATTGGGTGGAGATATATTAACACGTTGGCCCCTAGGTATTTGGAATTAAAACTAGGAGAGTGCGGTTCAATTCTTGGGGCAGCATTTATGATCTGAAGAGTATGAGGGAAGAACTGAATGATGAATAATTTTCCAACATTTCTTGAAGAACACAGCATGAATGCCATTAGGGTTTGGCACTTTCTAAGCTTCTATGCTATCAAAGCCAGCAACAATTTCCTCGTCTCGAATCGGTTGTCTTAAGCTACATTGCCGCACCGTTGTTAGTCTTCCTTAAGGGCTTGGTAGGCTAGGATTTGATAAGGTGCTTGATATCATGAATTTAATATACACTTTTTTTATGGTTATTTTAGATACTAATTTAGTTTATTTTATGATATTTTGAGTTTAATTAGTTTAAATTTTATTTTTAGGGACTTCGAGAGCATTTTATAAACTTTCAAGAATTTTTATTAATTTTTGGAGTATTCCAAAGTAAAAGCATTGATAAAGGAGTGAAATGGACAAATTGCGAATGAGAAAATAAGTCCAATAAAGATTATGGTCAAGGACCACTACTATGGTCTTTACCTATGTTCCTTTTGTCATACAATTTCATCAAGATTTGAAAATTTCGAACAAAGTCTAAGTACATACCCATACTTCATGGCTATGTACCTTGCCTATGGACATGCTATGATTCATGAATCTTTTAGTTTTGTTAGTTTTTTTTTTTTTTTTTTTGTAATAAATCTAGATCTACTTCCTATATATAAGTGCTTAGACTTTGGTTTGTAGAGAGAGCCCTCTTAAGAAGAATTGTAGGCTAGAATTGTAGGCTAGAATTGTATTGGGAGTGTCTTAACATTATTCCTTTTTGTCTTTTAGTTATGTTACTTTTATGATTGTTCTTAATAAATTGTTATTGAACTCCAGTTATTATTGTAATAACTTTTTATTCAATCTATATTTTGTTCTTTGAAGATTTGATCGATTATATTGTCATTAATTAGCATTTACCCAAGTTGCTAATTTGCTATGTGAGTTTGTTGTACAGATGCAAGTCCTATAGTGAATAGATTAGTGTAATTAGAGAGAATTAGGGTTGACTAAACTATCTAGCAATTCGGTTCTTTTAGAATAGGGCAACCTTAGTAAGGTTAACCTTATAACAGGATCTAAGTTCTTGATACGATCTTGAATGCTCTATTCAGAAGTGATTCAGGTGGAGAGGGTTTTTGATGGGAATTAGACTCCGACTGTATCCAAGCTGATGTAGACATGTTCGAAGCCAGGCCTATCAACGCTTTCCGAGGCCAAGCTGAAGTTGGAAGGATGAGATGCAGGAAAATAAACACTCGGCATTAAGTCTGTCATTAGCCGAGGTGCCGAGGTACTACAAGGCTGAGTACTCCAGACTAAAGAACCATTCGGCATACCACCGAGAGACTCATGCTAACTGATTTTAGGACTTGGCAATTATGGGCCAACCTTTTTGGTATCTTAGAAGACTTCAAGGACTCCTTCCTGAACCCGTATATCTAACTGTCGATCTCGTTCGGTTTGGATACTACTTCTTCTAGGATATGCTGAGTGACTGCATACCGACTTCTCCTATAAAATGTACAATTTTGTATTCTTGTACATGTTTTCTTTTATTTTATTTATAGGCCCAATTCTTTAGGGTTTAAGGACTTATATATTATTTACAGTTTTGCAACTAAAGTTTAGGACTTACGATAAATAGCCACATTTATAAACATCAAATATACAGATATACGGTTAATAGAGAGAAAAGTATATTCCTGCATTTTAGAATCTTTCTTTCTTTTTTTTTTTTTAGTAAGGCTACTCTTAAGCTAGCATTGCCGGATTACTGAGTATTAATTAGACTTTTTAATCTTTCCCGTGTTCTTATCAATCTTGTTTCTAAGGATTGGGTGAATCTCTTCATTTAAGTGAGGTAGTGAGTCACATCTAACTCTCATTTGAATCTTGAGCGATATTTAGTGTTCGTGAGTTGTACTGAATCCTATTTTGAGCTCCAAACCCTGATAGTTTTTGTGTCCTAGTAAGTTATATCTATTCACATTCACCATCAAACCTTCTTGTTCTTCGTACCCATTTTGAATCTCGAGTACCCATTTTGTTCATCCAACTTACTACCATCCCATTTTCCATATCAATTTCAAGATTAAGAAGAGGTTAGAGACGTACGTCTAGACAATTCATATTAGATATCTCCATGGTCTAATAATTGAGATTGAATGGTTGTATAGAACTACGCAGTAGATAACAACAATTTACTAAGGATTATGTATTATTTCTTTTAATTAAATCATGCTTGTTTATTAGTGTTAGTTTTATTTAGTTTTTTACTTTTATTTATTCTTATTTACTTTATTGTTCTTATTTAATTTACTTCTCCTTATTCATCTTTTTTGCTTAATCACAATTATCCTTATATTGTTAAGTTAGATAATTAGTAACTTACGGTAGATTGCTAGTAACTTAAGGATCTTACACATATGGTTCCTTGTGGAATTGATACTTAGACCTGCAATCCATTTTATCTATACTATAACTTGACAAGGTACATTTGCTATCAAGTTTTTGGTGCCATTACTAGGGAACAAAATGAACAACCTAGTTAGGATATTAGCAAAAACCTTAATTTCCTAATTATTTTAACATCCTTGTATTAATCCTTCTTATAATTCTTTTGATATTTTTCTTTACTAGCATACTTTTAATAGGTTAAGTAAATAGTTATTAACTAAGGAATTGCATTAAAGGAAGGATTTAACCATCGAGTCAATGACGTAAAACAATAGTACCTTAGGAGGCAACCTAAGTTTGATTCATTTCGATTTCGATTATTTTGTTCTTTTATTTTGTTATTATTTCATGAGTCAATTCAGGAATTAAGTTTTGAATAATAGTTAGTGTTTTCCTAGCTTTGAATAATATATTATGCCAAAATAGTTATTGAATTTTTTTATGTAATAGTCAAATTGATAGTTATCATCCAATTAAAATGATATTTGATATGCTTTTGTGCCTCAAATCACTCTAGTTTTAAGTTTCTTAAAGGCAATTGCAAGAGTCAAGTTAAGGGAATCAAATTCGCATGAATTCAAGAATTGGAGTAAGAACATGGTGAAATTTTATGTGCATGGACTTAGCCGTTATTCCTTTCTTATTTATTTCGAGAGGAATTTCAAAAATACGATGGATGAGAGGTCTATAGTCAAGGATCATGGCGGTCAGGACCATACTTATGGTCCTACTAAGTATGTAATGCTTAGATAAAAGCAAGGATCATGGCCATGGACCTTACCCGTAGTCTCTTACAGATTCAAAGACCATGTGTATTTCTCTTTTCACCTCATTCTAAACACATACTCTCTCTTTAAACCAAAAATTTCTCTCATCTTTCTCTTTACACCATCACTAAATCTTTACAAAACTTTATAATCTAACCATGTACACTACAAATCTAAGGTATATACATCATCTCTCTCTATTTATTTTTCTTAGAGTTGTTGTTAGATTGTGTAAAAATTTGATTTTTACTTAGGGTTTCAATCGAGCACTTTGTCATGCATGTGTAGAAGTTTGAGTTTTTAGGAATGATTTAGTATAGATAATGTAATAAAATATGTTGTCTATTCATATCTACTAGAAATTACATGAACATGCATGCTTGTTAAGGATTTAATGTGAGAGTGATTTTTCATGATAAAGGAAAGTGAAGGAAAGAGTGAGAAAGTGAAAGATAGTGGAAGAAAGTGATGAAAACCATGAGAATGATGCTATTCTTGCAATATGACGTTTCTAATTCATGTTGCAAAATTAGAAACTTGTTGTGAATGAAATTCTTGTGTAACTAGAAAATTGCAGGAATTCTTTAACATTGATTAGAATTATTGATATGAATTTATTTTAGCATATGTCCTAAACTCATGATTAGAATTAAGAGATTTGTTATGAACAATTATGCATGAATAATAGCTATGAATAAGTTTTTAATCAATTGTATATTGAATTGATAATGTTCATGATGACTGAGATAATGAAATTATAGGATTATTATTAGTATTAACTTATAATTTTGCTAATCTATGTATTTAGAAATTAGCTTTTCAATACACTATAATTTGCTGCTTTAAGAAATTTTTTTTTTTATATTGAACAAGTTTAATAAATTTGTATATTGGATTCCAATGCTCATGTCAATAAAAATTATACATGAAAATAGGATTTGATTTGAATTAATCCTATAATTGCGTTAATCCATGATTTTGGCGAAATTAACATTCCATTAGACAATTTTTGTTTCTTATGATGCTTAGTGGAATAAACTAAGAATACATGAGGAATGAGACTGGAGTTTTGTTAGATTCTTGAATTAGCTATTATCTATATAACATGAATTGTTCCTTTTGTCAAATTTGGACTTCTCTTTGTCTTTTTGGATGCAGATCATGGTTAGGGAAAAGCATACCATACATAAAAACTCAAGTGCCATCCTTATGCAACTACTCTTGACATTCTACCATACATGGCAATGGAAGAGATACCTTAGTTTATCAAAGAAAGAGTATAGCCAAACCATGTAAAGCACTTGCCTAGATTGGCTATGATATTAGGGTTAGGTAGCTGACAGAGTTTAGATGTTGGGATAGATTCCTAACTATTGATTAGCCAGTATATAAGGTATTGATACTGGAGGTATTGAGCACATTAAGATTTGCCTTTGACAACCTTGCTAATAGGAGGCAAAACATTATTTATTTTAGGTGTAATGGCATTAAAGTAACCATATTGTCGCAACCTGGAGGGGTGATCAACGTGGCAATATCGTTGTGTAATGCGGGAAGATTTGAGATCAAGCATTGTTCATGATCAGGAGTTTTTAGTGCACTATACAAGGCGTCTTAAAATCTTGACTTCTACCTGGAGACCAATACTAAGTAAATATTGAGCATTTAATATAAGTTATACCATAATATCTAAATCTGACATAACTTAAAGTAAAGATGTGGGTTCAAGGTTTCTCTTAACATAAGTCATACAGACCTGAAATAAAATAAGGCTAGTATTCTATGCTACTGAACATACTAGAAGGTTTAGATAAACTTAAATAGTCTAAATAACACATATGTGACTACTTATGCTCTCTTCTTCTTCTCAGTAACCATCCCTAAGTTGGAAGTACAAACTTTGGGCATCTTATGGCTTGGCACCAACCAGAGATTCTACTATAATAACAAACTATAAGGGGGTAAGCTATAACTACCTAGTAAGTAACCTTTCTATCCTACCAACGATGAGTAACAAGTAAGTCTATTAATATGCATATGCAATGTAGATAAGCATATGAAATGCAACATCTTACACAGCTTGTTGGTGACTGTAAAAAGCATGGTATTATGCCCACCGTTGCTCGGGTTAGGAAGTACTTAGGCACGTTAAGACCCGAGTCTCTACATTTATCGCCTAAGCATGTTTATCTCTTATTCAATAGACTTGAAGCAGCGGATAAGGCTCGACCTTAAGTAGAGGCTGGCATTCCCTAGAACTAAGTAGATCCCAAATGTCAAGGTAAGAACATGTTGTACAACTACGTTACACGAATCAACAATATACATAATAATAATACTGGATCCAACTTGCATGATCTCCCACTTCACTGCATAGTACTGACCTTTGTATAAACAATGCATAAATGTGCAATGCATGGTTAGTTTTTATTAAGGTTTAATAGTTATTATTTTGGTTTGTAGGTGATTAACCAAATATATATGACAGACAATCCAAGGCCCCAATTACTAATGCAACATCCAATTTGAAATTCAAATATATTATCATCTTTTAGTAAGTAAGTACATCCAAATCAAACATATGCATATAATTCCAACCTGAAGCATATTCATTTCTTGTATATATATAATTAAATGGTACTCTATACAACCACAAGCAAGATAAGATAGGGGTCGATATACTCACTCGACCATGGAATCTAATAGTCCTAATAATCCTCAACCATGTCAAACTCAAAGTCCTCATCACTTGAAGAATACATTTAAAGTATATAAGTAGCCTACTTGTACCAACTATTAATGCTTCCTTGCTTTAGGTTCTTGTTTTAATTGTTTTCCTATTTTGGGCATAGTTTCTTCATTTTACATCCTTTTTTCATGATCTTATAGTTGTTTTTCATTGTTTTCAAGTGTTTTTTTTTTCCATATGGTGAGGTCATGCGTGGGCTTTTGGGTTGGTAAGGTTTTGATTTGGGCCTTACAAGTTTGTATGCCCAAAAGGTGACTTTGGTAACTTTAGGCTTGGGCCTTGTTTTGAGCTTTGGGCTTAGTTTTTGATCTTGGGTCTTTCACTTAATGTTTTGGGCTTCTTTTTAAGTATTTTAAGTGAACTATTTTTGCCTAACACCTTCAATTTTTATCTAGCACCTTAGTGTTACTTTTGTGGGCCTAAACGAGCTCTTTTCTTAAGTTTAAGGCTTCAACTCATTAAAGAGCTTATAGTGGATGTCTTGAATGAGCTTTAGGATTTAGTGAGTCTCTTGAATAACTTATTTTAAGTCTTCTTATATATGATTTATATCTGTTCACCTACTTATTTGGGCCTTAAACTTAGGTTTTTTAGAGCTTTTAGGGCTTAATTTGCACTTTAAGGCCTTATACCTAATCCCACTTGCTTTTTGAACTTAAACCTAACCTTGGCTTTAAGTTTAGTCCATTTTGTTCAACTTTACAGATTTAGTCACAATCATCAAGGTTGCCCCAATATTATTTTCAAGTCTCTAATTATCAACTAAGCTAGTTTAGGGTCCTAACTCATCATTAGAGCACTTAGTTTGTTTAATCAAGTCCTAAACCATACTTAACACTAAATAATCATGTTATTAAGCTAACAAATTAAAATTTACATATTTGAGTCCATCATGCATATGGCATCTAAGGTAGGGTTTTGGGGGTTTTCGTTACACATCTCATATACTAATGTTCTAGTGCTTTTTCTCTCATCTTAGTTATGTTTTCTACTAATATAAGTTGTGTATTTATCAAATACGAAGAAAAAGCATTTAGAATGCCCTAAGGGAAGTGGCAACATCACTTGAAACAAGGGTCATGGGAACTTACACTATATATTGATGCTACTACTTTAACTATTTAGTTTAGTTTATGTATACTCTCTTAAAACACTAAGTTATACATGTATATAGTACTATCGGGATCTAAAATATAAGGAACTATCATGAATCTTAAGGAAAAACAAGAAGAAGTTCAACTTGGCACTTACCAGTGTTGGGTGTAGATGGTCTCCTTTAGTGTATGTGTGTTGTGAGTTTTTATGTGTGTATCAGCCAACTAAAGGAGAGAGTAAGGGTGGCATGGGTTTTGGTGGTTGGTGGTTTGGTGAGGTAGTGGCGGTGCTAGAGTGGCAAGTGGTGATAGGTGTACGGGGTGGCTGGTAAGGTGAGGTTGAGAGTGTTTTTGGAGTGAGTTTTTGAGAGTGATTTGTGAGGAGTGTTATGTGTGAAAAATGAAAAGAAAATGAGGGTGGAGGAAGGGTAGAGTGGCTGTTGTAAGAGAGAGAGAGTAGGGGACAATTTGGCATTAAATAGGGTAAGGAGTACATGAACCAAATAGTACTACTGTACCATTTTTTATTTTTGCCATTTTAGGTAGTGGTTTGTCCCCTAAAGGATATTGTCCTTGATTTGCTTTAACTAAACACCTTGTCTTTTCTTTTTAAATAAACTTATTTTGTTGCTAATTAAGATGTAATGAAGGTTGGTTAGGGTTTAGGATGTAATTAAGGTGATTAACCATAACTTAGCCTAGTTAAGCCTATTAAGCATAATTAAGGGAATTATATGGCTTTGTTATATTTTATTATTTTAATATTATTAGTTCCCAAGCTTCTTGTATGCCCCTAGGGTTTCCCTAGGGCTTGGTGTTTGTTTATAATTATTTGATTTACGCACGTGCTCGAAACTTAGGGTTTTAGGAAATTAGTATATGCAATTACTTTTAGTGATTGATCTAATCTTATGATTAGGGTTTATTTGTCATGTTAGGGTATTTGGTCATTCAGTTGGGGCTTAGCAATCTTTTTAGGGTTTTGTTATCGTTTTAGGGTTTCTCAAGCATTAAGGTTTTTAAGGTTTTACTTGTATAGTTAGGGTTTTAAAGTTTTGTTTCTTTTAGGGTTTTGGTTTAATGTTTAGGGTTCGATTCTTTTATTTAGGGTTTTTTATTATTTTGTTTGAGTGGTTCTAAGGACTGTCTAGAGACTTTCTTATTCAACTTTGCTTCTAGTTATTAAAAACCAGTAAGGTTTACACATGCAATTTGATGATCTAGTTATGCATATGGGCTTGTATTCAGTTGATTATGTAATGACTTAAGAATATATGGATTTGCCATGTAAATTGCCCCAAGGGGTTATATGAGTCTTTTGTTTGGATGGATTTAACTGGTGCGTATGACCTAGGGAGTTCTAAAGCTTCCAACTTAACTGATCTTACTCTTAGGTTGGTGTACGACATATTAGCTAGTAGATTTACTAATATAAAGAATAACAATGGATTTGTCAATGAAAGTGATATTTTTTATTTACATAGTGTTGAGCCTTATTTTAATTTCCTTAATTTAACCTATATTAAGCCTAGATCACTTAATATAAATTATTCGACATCACATTAAGGAAAAGAAAATTATTTTTTTATAAAAAGAATGGAGTTGCCAATTGGTTTAATCCATAAAAAATAAAATTAGGGTTTTCAGGTGGGAAAACCTTAATTTGATCACTAATCTGTGGGTATTCTAAAAAAATTAAATTTTAGAAAATTGAACTAGAAAACTAAATTTGGGGGCTAACCTATTAAGATTAAGTTACCATGTGAAAATTAAAAGAAATCGATGGGCTTTTTGTAATTTTCCTAAAAATATTAAAAGTAGATCTAAATGAGTAAAAATTATTTTTTTATTACGAATTTCTAAAAAAAAGGAAATTTTTTTTTATTTTTTGAAATGGTTGCCCCGAAGGTGCTTACGTACCCAATAATCGAGATCAAACTGCCCATAGTTCTCTTTATAAAATTTTTAGTGAGTGGATTATTTTAATTTTGAAAATCAAGCTAGGTTTACATCTTTTTATCGATTTATTATTTTAATAAAAAAACTAACAAATCTAATTTTTTCGAATTAAATAAAAAACCCTAACTAATCAAATCATTTTGAAAAAAACCTCAATTTAGATTTTTTTATTTTTCAAAACCCTTATATGTTAAAAAGTATGTTTTCTAAATCTTAACTTTTAAGACACAATCTAGGTTAGTTTATTTTCTAAAAAAAAAATGATCTTACTAAAAATATAATTGAGCTTAATGTATTAAAAACTGAGATTATCTAAAAAAATCGCAATACGAAAATAATAAAAAAATACACTAATAAATAAATAAGTTAGTAAAAAATAATTAAATTAACTAATAAAATAAAAATAGCAAAATAAGAAATTTTACTTAAGAATTGAGTTGTGCATCAAATACTATTTTCGGATGGTTATGGGCGTGATTAAGGCTATTTTGGTTGTTGTTTGCACTTATCATGGGCGTGATCGAGGGCGTGTTGGCTTCTATTTTCACTGATCACAGGCGTGATGATTGGTGTTGTGGGTTGTTGTTTCCACAAATCACGGGTGTGATGATTGGTGCTGTGGGTTGTTGTTTCCACCGATCACCGGCGTGATGCTTGGTTTTGTAGGCTGCTGTTTCCACCAATCACAAGCATGATGCTTGGTACTGTGGGTTGTTGTTTCTACCGATCACGAGCGTGATGGTTGGTGCTATGGGCTACTGTTTCCATTAATCATGTGTAATACTGTACTAATGGCTTGCGATGTTATGGTGGTGGTTTGCAGGTTTTAGTGGTGGTGTGTGGGATGTGCGGTAGCGTGTGGGGTATGCGTGGTTCTTTTTAAAGGAGCATGTTCAGTGTGTATGTAGAAGCATGATAAAAAACCCTTGAATCCCTGGCCAACGTGCTATTTATAAGCTCAAAATTGAATCTTTCATATCGAAGATACAATTGTGATTCTTCTAAGTTTTACCCTAACTTCTAGAAACCCTACTTTGAATTGATCAACTAAGTCGTGTTTTATTTTGATGAAGGATTTTAACTTGAAAGGTTGATGTAAATAATAAACTGCTCATCTTGAAAGGACGGGGCAAATAAATGCTTATCTCGAAAGAATAGAGCAAAAGGTTAGGAGACCTATCTTGGAAGGATAAGGCAAAAATTCTTAAGGAGACCTATCTCGGAAGGATAGGGTAAGAACCATTGGAGGTAAAATTAACTTATTTTGGTTTAGCGGATAATTCGAAGGGGATAGATCTCTTTGAGGTATCAAAAAACTTATTTTGGTTTGATGGATGATCCGAAGAGGATAGATCTTTTTATGATTTCAAAAAAAACTTATTTTGGTTTGGTGGATGATCCACAAAGGACAGATCTTTTTGAGATTCCTTTTGGTTTGATTTCAAGAGGATAGATTTCTTCAAAAATTGAGTTTACTTTAGTGACTCGAAGAGGATAGATCTCTTTGAGATTTGTTTTGGCTGATTCGAAGAGGATAGATCTCTTTGAGATTTGTTTTGATTTCAAAATCTAACTTAATTCTTCTAAATATCTCTTTTCAAAGACTTCTAAGATTATTTTTCCTAGGACTGAAGAATTTCTTAGATAGCAACTGATTGGCATGCTTATATTGACTCCTGATATTCACTCATTCAATTAGCAGAATTTCACCAAATGATTGTGATTGCTTCTTCTTCTTTTACTTTTTTTTTTTTTTGAAATCTTCCAAACTTTTAAGTCTTATAATTGGACTATGCTCATGCTTTGAATTTACTTTGTTCAACACTAAATTTTAGTTTCCATTCTTCATGACTTCTGAATGATAAACCTCTTTTCGAAAGAAACAAAATTAAATTATTAAGAACATTCAATTTCATGTCATTTGGTGATTTAGATTTATTGGTAAGTATTTGGTATTTAAGTATATGATGCAAAGAAACAGGGTTTATTGGTGGAGTATTTGTTGGTCAATGACCATTCGAATTTGAAAACATTCATGGATATCAAGTTTACATGTAAACAATGAAAGGTTAACCACAAACTTATTCAAGAAAAATTGAAATCTTTATTGAACTCAGTTTTCATGGATAATACAACTTGACTGCGTTTGAATTCACTAGTCCCCTTAATTCTGGGCCATCTATCTTTGTCAATACTAATGCACCTCCTGACAATACCTTTTTCACCACATAAGGGCCTTTATAATTCGGAGCAAACTTGCCTCTAGGGTCTTTTGCATTTGGTAACGCTTTCTTTAACACTAAGTCTCCTTAGTTGAAGTACCTTCGAGTACTTTCTTTTTAAAAGCTTGGATCATTTGTTGTTGGTAGCATTAACCATGACATATCGTTGCAAGTCTTCGCTCATCTAGGAGATTTAAATACTCCATTCTCTTTTCCACCCACTTTGCTTCATCGAGTTGAGTTTCTACAAATACTCTGAATGAAGGTATTTTTACTTCCACCGGTAGTACTGCTTCAGTTTCATACAGTAATGAATATGGGGTTGCACCAGTAGAAGTTCTGACTGAGGTTTTATAAGCCATGAGGGCAAAGGGAAGCATCTCATGCCAATCTTTATAAGTGATTGCCATCTTCTCAATGATTCTTTTGATGTTCTTATTTGTGGATTCAAATGTCCTACTCATTTGAGGTCGACATGTAGTTGAATTTCTGTGATTGATCTTGCATTGGTTGCATACTTTATCCATCAACTTATTATTCAAATTTGTCCCATTGTCTGTAATAATAGACTTGAGTGCACCGTATCTCGCAATAATATCTCTTTTCAGGAATTTGACCACTACTCCTTTGGTTACTATAGCATACGACGCTAATTCTACCTACTTGGTAAAATAGATGATCGCAACTAAAATGAATCTATGTCCATTTGAAGTTACTGGTGAAATTGGATCGATCATGTCAATTCCCCACATCGAGAAAGGCTGAGGAGCTGATAGCACATGTAATTCTTAGGGAGGAGTGTTGATTTTATTATCATATACCTGACACAGGTGACAGTGCTTTACGTGCTTGATATAATCCAATTCCATCATCATCCAAAAATACCTTATTCTCATAATCTTTCTGGCTAATATATACCTATTCATGTGAGGACCACAAACTCCTTTATGCACTTCTTTCATCAATTTCTCGGCGTCTTCTTCATCCATACACCTTAATAGTGTTGCATTTGGTGATCTTTTATACAATGTAGCTCTATTTAACAGGAAATGAGTAGCCAATCTTCTTAAGGTTTTTCTATCTTTTCGATCAGCCTCTTCAGGAAATTCTCTCGTTTGAAGTAACTTCTTGATATCGTGATACCAAGGTTCTTTTGTTCGCTTTCCTTTAATTGCAAGGCAAAAAGCTGGTTTTTCTTCCACTTCAACCTTTAAGGGATAAATTTCCATTCCATTTGTAACTTTCACCATTGATGCTAATGTAGCCAGTGCGTCGGCAAACTGATTTTGGATCCTTGGAATGTAAATGAATGAAATCTCTTGGAATTTTTCAATTAGCTTGCTTAAATGTTCATGGTAAGGTGTTAATTTCTCATCCTTTATCTTATATTCTCCTAAGATCTAGAGAATTATAAAGGAAGAATCTCTGTATACTTTCAATTCTTGTATTCCAATATCTAGTGCTATTTTAAGCCCCAAAATACAGGCTTTATATTCTGCTATATTGTTGGTATAAGGGAATGTTAATCTTGCTACTACAAGGAAATGATTACCCTTAGGAGATACTAATATTGCTCCTATCCCACATCTAAACACGTTGGTTGCTCCATCAAAATACATATTCCATCCCAACTTTTCACCACTCAATTCGTTTGTTACAATCACATTTTCATCGGGAAATTGTGCTTCTGAACCCTCGTCCTCATCTTCTAATGGGTATTTTTCCAATTGATTAGCCACTGCTTGCCTCTTGACTGAACTTGGACTCATGTACTTGATATCAAACTTGGAGAGTAGCATTTGCCAATTCGATATTCTCCCAATCAATGTTGGTTTTTCTGCAAAATACCTCAATGGGTCATGTTTTGTCAGCAACTCTATTGAATAATAGAGAGTATATTGTTTGAGCCCATACATCACCCATACTAGGGCACAACACATCCTTTCCACGTCTAAGTATTTTTGCTCGCCTTTCGTGAACTTTTTGCTTAAATAATATATATGATGCTCTTTTCTCCCCGTTTCGTCCTTCTGTCCTAGCACGTATCCCATCTATTTTGAAAGGGTTGTTAAGTAAAGGATTAAGGGCCATCCTGGTGTAGGAGTGACCAGTATGGGAGGATTCATGAGATATTCTTTGATTTCAGCAAATTCTTGCTTGCACTCTTTATCCCATTCAATGGTTGCATTCTTCCTCAAAAGTTTAAATAATGACTTACATCTATCAGTTAGCTGTGACACGAATTGAGTAATGTAATTCAATCTTTCCAATAGTCCTCGAACTTCTTTTATAGTCTTTGGTGTAGGCATGTTCATGATTGTCTTAACTTTATTTGGGTCTACTACAATCCCTTTTCTACTAACTACAAAACCCAACAATTTGCTCGAAGTCACTCCAAAGGTGCACTTCTCAGGATTCGGCTTTAGTTGAAATTTCCTCAATCATTTAAATAACTTTCATAAAATATCTACATGATTTTCATCTTCTTTGGATTTGGCGATTATATCATCTACATAAACCTCGATTTCTTGATGTATCATGTCATGAAACAAAGCTACCATAGTATGCTGATAAGTTGTCCTAGCATTCTTCAACCCGAAAGGCATCATATGATAACAAAACATTCCCCAGGTGGTAACGAAAGTTGTTTTGATTTTATCTTCTTATGTCATTTTAATTTGATTATATCTCGAGAAACCATCCATAAATGAGAAAAGATGGTTCCCGGTTGTGTTATCTACTAGTATGTCAATATGTGGCAAAGGAAAGTTATCCATTGGTGTCACCTGGTTTAAATCATGAAAATCTAAGCAAACCCTAACTTTCCCATTTTTCTTCAACACTGGCACCACATTGGCCACCCATTCGGGGTAATCCGATGCTTTTATGAATCCAACTTCTAACAACTTCTTCACTTCTTTTATTTTGAGGAGTATGTCTAACCTAAATTGTCTAAGCTTTTATCTTTTTGGTTTTATTTCTTCCCTGGTTGGCAACTTGTGAACCATAATAGATGAGTTTAAACTAGGTATATCTTCATAAGACCAAGCGAATATGTCTAAGTATTCAGATAGCAATCGTGACAACTCCTGTTTCCGATTATCTATTAAATTACCACCAATTTTCAAGTGTCGTATATTTTCCTTCGTCCCTAAATTAATCATGAGCATTGGTTTATCAATAATCACTCTTGCCAAGCTTAATTTTTCACCATTCCAGTTCTTTTTTATAAAATTAGGTCTTCTCTAAACCAATCAGCATTAAATCTTATTTGTTTAATATTGACTCTCGATTAGGGTTTAAAGAAGATCATTTTTTCCAACTTGAAAAAATTTGGAGTCGCCACCTGACCGGAGTCAGGAAAAGGGGTTAAGTTATAACTAATTGGGTGGATTGGTTATAACTTAGCTACCGATTTTTTTGATTAAAAAAACCAATTTGTAAAATGGCTTTTTTTGAAAACTAGAAATTTGAATTCGGGGGCTAATTTATTAAACCCTAAACGGGTACCACTTTTAACTTTTCGAATTTAATTTCGCTTTTCAAATATACCCTTTAATTTCTAAAAATATCAAATTATAATACATGCGACTAAATTGATTAATTTACATAAATATCTAAAAATGGAAAAAAATAAAACTTTCCATATTTTAAGTTGCCCCATACTTGTGTACAAGTGCCTATGTATCTGCTATTCAGGATCAGACGTACTTAGTTTTTTTTTATAAAAAACTTTAGTGGATGGTTTGATTTTAATTTTTGAAAAAGGGTCGCATTTACGTTTTTACCCAGTTCAATTATTCAAGGATATTCTTTTGAAGGGTCCTAATTAATGTTTTATTTTTGGAAACTCTAAAATAGTCCTAATTTGGAAAAAAGGTTTATTTATTTTCATTATATTTAGAAAACTTAATTTTTCTAAGTCACAAAAGAAATCATAATCTTTTTATTTACCTATTTTATTTTATTTATTTATTTCATATTTTTCCTTAATTTATTCATCACTTATCACTTATTACTTATTTAATAAAATAAAACAAAATTACCTTCTTTTTTCTTTGATTTTTTCTCTTTTTTTTCTCTTTCTTTTTTTATTATTTTCTTTCTATTATTATTTTCTATTACATTTAAATAAAACAAACAAATGAACTAAAACAAATAAAATAACAACAAAAAATAAAAAATAAAAATACAAGAATAAAACTCTGGACGTATTCTGATGCACGGGTTGGACCTAGGCGAAATGGAGGGATCGGATCCGGTTGGGTCAGGTCGGATTGGCTCCACTGGATTTGGGTCGGTTTTCCATAGTAGCAATGTTGCAGATTTGATTTCGATCGATTGGAGCTCCAATTTGACCGAGAAATGGGATTTTTGTGATTTTCTAATTAGGTTTAGGGAGGGTAGGTTTGATGCCTTGACGTTTGGTGGTAGTTGAGGGGGTTGTCGGAGGTAGTGGTTGGCGTTGGAGCTCGGGTTGCTTTGGAAGGGGTTGCTGGTCATGAATGGTTGATTGGAGTAGGATTTTTGGAGTGTGGGAAGCTTGGCCGTAGTAGTAGTTTAGGTCGAGGTTGATTGACGGTGGTGGTTTAAGAGAGGTGAGCTTTGGTTGTTTAGGGTTTAAGGGTGGCGATTCGGTTGAGCAGCTAAGGGTTACGGTGGAGATTGAAGGCAGTTGGGTCGAGGAGCCTACGTCGTAGGGAATCTTCCTTGAGTGGTGGCTCGGCTTGGGTTGGAGTGAAGAAAGGGAATCGAAGAGAGAGAGAGTAAGCTAGAGAGAGAAAGAGAATTGCCGGAGAGAAGGGGAGCTTGAAAGTTGATTCTGAAGCTCTGGGATCCATCTTCTGCTCATTGATGTCCTTATTTATACTTGAATTTCAACCCAGCAACAAAGGAAATCTTGTATCGAAGTTAATGGAAATGGTCGGATTCTCAATTTTTTTCCAATCTTTGAAGCTCGATTTGAATGCATAATTAACCAAACCTGGATGCGTTTTTTGTACTGATTCATAGTAGGCTGTGTCTAGTGCGAGATTGATGCAAGAAACCATGAGCCTGTGTATGGAATTTGTGTAGAAATTGAAGCTAAAGTGGAGGGAGTGAGCTGTTCTTGAGAAGGAAAGCTGAGGAAAATCGGGAGAAAATAGAGGAAAACCGAGGGAAAGAAAGGGAAAGTGCTGACATGGCACTAATGTAGTGCCACATTAGTTGACTCGACAAACCCTAACCTTCCACGTATCACATCGGATACATGGCTATTGACGTGGCATGCCACATGGATGACACGTGGCACCACGTCAGCAAAGGTCGTCTAATTCAATTATGCCATGTGTCAAGACATGTGGCATAATCAAATCCTAACACGTGGCAGTCTCTGATGTAAGAAAAATAAAAGGTAAGAAAAGGGCCTCCCTTCCTTTGCTAAGTTTCGAACATAAGACCTCATGCTTAATGTTAGAATTATGTCCATATGCTTAACCGTCAGGCTGTTGGCCTGTGCCTTATCTATATGTGTAATTAAATTGCACATATGGACTCGATCAGCTTGGGCTATATTTAAATCTAAGCTCAGGTTCAATGGGTTAACTTCTAAACTTAAATTTAATCTAACAAAATGTTGTCTTCTAAAATCTTTTATTTATTTTTTGATTTTTTCAAAATTTCTTTTTTTTTGTGCTTTTTTTTTTATTTTTCTATTTTCTTACGTTTTTCTAGAATTCCTATTTTCCTAAATTTCTTCATTTTTTGGGGCTTTCTTTAATTTCTATTTTTTGAACTTTTTCTAATTGAGGACCTTATAACCTAATTTGAAAAATAAAAGGGGACAAAAATTAGGTGTCTACAACTCTACTCTGTTCATGTTGACGTCAACTCTCTTAAATTTTGTTTGGAGTCTCAATATCATCTCTAATGTTTGATTCAGCAGGGCTAACGGTGATATTGGTACTTTCATCGTTTACATGCTCGAGATATCCATTACGTTCATCTGATGTAGGTTGGATGGAATTGCCCCTGTTTAATGAATCCATAGTCTTCCTAATAGAAGATTAAAAGTTCGTAGGATGTCAAGAACTTGGAAGGGAATAGTAAACATTTGCAGGCCAATCTCGACTTGCAGCCTAATTTCTCTAATTATCTCCCTTTTTGATCCATCAAAAGCTCTTATTGAAATTGAGCTGGGCTTTATCTCAATTGCATTGACTTTAAGTAAATTTAATGTTGCCAAAGGACATACATTTAGTGATGACCCATTATCTATTAGAACTCGAGCAACCACTTTTCCTGCACACTTAACCACTAAGAAGAGAGGCTTCATGTGTTGGTCTCCTTCTTTACCTAGCTTATTTGGCGAGAATGAAATATGATCCATCATAAATATTGAGTTTACCACCAGCCCCAGTTTTTCTGTAGAAATCCCTTTAGGTACTTTGACCTTCTTCAGAATTTTGATTAATACTTCTCGATGAGTATCTGATGATAACAGTAGGCCCATTAAGGAGATTTGGGCTGGTACTTTGGCTAACTAGTCCATTATCTTGTACTCATTAGCCTTCACTATCTTCTCGGCAACATTCTGTTCTTTATCATTTGTATCTTAAAAAATCTTTCAAGAAGCCTCTTCCACAGCAGTCTTCTTTTTGGTCTCCTCATTCTAATCATAAACTCATCTCGAGCGTGTAAGTGTCACGGATGGATTCTATCACTCGATCCCGTGCGGCACTTAACGTTTCTGACCACACTTAGGAAAGCTAAGTTAGCTTGTAACACACTTACAAAGTTTAAAGAGAGAAAGTAGAGAGAGAAACTCTAAAGGTATGTTGTATTCACTCAAATGACTTGTGTCTTACATCTGAGGGAAACATACAGAAAGCCTTTACAAATTAATGGTTAAGATCAATTCGATCTAACGGTTACAGTTGACTCCCAACTACCACATTCACCTATCCCACCTACTATTATAGGAATGGCCCATTTTAGGGGGTCCACAACATTCTCTTTTGCTTAATCCGGCAACGCCCTCGTTGCTCCTCCATCATGGAACTTTTGAATCTTGTCTTTGAATTGCCATAGTGCTTCGGCTGGTTCCCAACTAGCTTCACTCTTTGGTCTTCCCTTCCACATAACCATATACTCATGTTTGGGAGTTTGTCCACGTCTCCTCACATGTCTATAAGCTATGATCCCTTTAACTTCTTTATCAAATGAATCTCGTACTCCTATTAAGGCCTTTTGTGATATAGCTTTTATGGGGTCTTCCTTAACCTTGTGGAATGGTTTTAGCATGCTCACGTGGAAAACCAGGTGGAATTTCAATTTGGATGGAAGTTCTAATTTGTAAGACACTTGCCGCACTCGTTTCACAATTGGGAATGGGCCTTTGTAGCATCTCATTAAACCTAATGCAGTTGTCCCTTTGTACGTTGTATCAAATGTAACTTAGTAAGCACTCGGTCGCCTACTTGAGATTCCATCGGCCTATGCTTCTTGTTTGCAATCTTCTTCAATCTCTTGATAGCTCAGTTTAAGTATGTCCGAGCTAAGTCATGATTTTCTTACCATTCCCTTGCAAATTTATATACGGGAAGGCTGGACCCTATATATCCCATTGTCACTGTATTAGGAGTTAAGGGTTGCCTTCCTAAGACAATCTCAAAAGGACTCTGTCTGATGGACTTATTCTTCTGTAGGTTGAACGAGAATTGCGCCACATTTAACAACTTGGTCCAATCGCGTTGGTTAGCTCCTACAAAATGCCTTCAGTATAATTCCACTAGAGCATTCACTCGCTTCGTCTGGCCATCCGTTTAGGGATGCAAACTAGTTGAAAAGTTCAACTCGGATCCTAGAAGTTTGAACAATTCTATCCAAAATTTCCCTATGAATCGCCCATCTCAATCACTCACAATGTTTCTTGGCGGCCCCAATACTTTACTACATGTCTCAAGAACAATCGGGTAGCTTCATCTGTCAGGCACTCCTTTGTTGCTGGAACAAAAGTTGCGTATTTTGAGAACTTGTCTACTATAATCATAATTGTACCATGCCCTTTTGATCGGGAAAAACTTACAATGAAGTCTATGGAAACACTCTCCCATGGTCGTTCAGGAATGGGAAGAGGCTCTAGTAGCCCCAGAGTTGCCATATGTTCAACTTTGTCTTGTTGGCACATGAGACAAGTTTGGACATAGCTCTCAACATCTTCCCTCACGTGTAGCCAAAAATACTTCTCCTCCATTAAGGCTTGGGTACGGTGCATTCCTAGATGACCTGCCCATTTAGAATCATGATACTCTCTAAGTATCTCCTTTCTTAGGTTCAAGGATTGGGGTACACAAATTCGATGTCCCTTTGTGTATATTAGTCCATTCTCTTGCCAAAATCTCTTTGTTTTCCCTTCTTGACATTGGATCAATAGAGCTTTAGCATGTTTATCACTCTCCACACTCTCTTGAATTCTATCAATGAAGTTGCTTTCAGGTTTGCTGATGGTTGCCAACTTAACCCTTCGGCTCAAAGCATCCGCTATGAAGTTAGTCTTACCTAACTTACATTCAAGGTTGAAATCGAATTCCACTAGGAAAACCTACCATCGGGCTTGCTTAGGAGAGAGCTTATTTTGAGTTTGAAAATAGCTAGTGGTCACATTGTCAGTTTTGATCACAAACTTCTTCCCTAACAAGTAGTGCCTCCATACCTGAAGACAGTGTACTATCGCCATCATCTCCTTTTCATGCATTGAATATTGCCTCTCTGTGTCATTCAGCTTCCGGCTTTCAAATGCCACAGGGTGTCCTTCTTGCATTAAAACCCCTCCAATAGCAAAATCATTAGTATCTATATATACATCAAAGGGTTTGCTAAATTTAAGAAGGAGAAGGACCGGCTCCTTAGTGATTGCCATCTTTAAGGTCTCGAGTGCTTGTCATTTATCTGTACTCCAAACCTAAGGGGTATTCTTTTTGAGTAAGTTTGTGAATAGGCTCGCTATTCTCGAAATAACCCTTAATGAATCTTCTATAGTAATTCACTAAACTAAAGAAGGATCTCAACTTGGTAGGCTTAGTGGGCTCCTTATAATTCCAGATAGCCCGTACCTTTCCTTCATCCATTCTAATCTTTCCTCTCCTCACTATGTGATTAAGGAATGTCACCTCTTCTTGAGCAAAAGCACATTTCTCTAATTTCACATATAGATCATTCCTTCTCAAAGCTAAGAATACCGAGTGAAGGTGCTTTATATGTTCCTTTAATGTCTTACTATAAATCATAATGTCATCCAAGTATACTATTACAAATTGATTAAGAAAGGGGGCCAAAACATGATTCATAAGTGTATAGAAAGTAGTTGGGGCATTGGTAAGGTCGAACGGCATGACCAGGAATTCAAAAGCACCATACCTTGTAACATAAGTGGTCTTGGGTTTGTCTCCTTCTACAATCCTCACTTGATGATATCCCGATCGTAAATCCAATTTTGAAAAGTATCTAGCTTCTCCCAACGTGTCGAATAGGTCCGATACCAGTGGAATGTGATACTTATTCTTTATAGTGACCTTGTTCAGGGCTCGATAATTAATATACATTCAAAGTTATCCATCTTGTTTCTTCTAAAAGAGTATAGGAGCTCTAAAAGGTGCCTTTGAAGGCCTAATGAAACCTGTTTCTAGTAATTCCTTTAGTTGTCGCCATAACTCTTCTAATTCTAGAAGTGACATCTTGTATAGGACGAAGGCGGGTGGCTTGGCTTCAGGTTCCAATTCTATCACATGGTTTACCTCTCTTCCTGGTGATAACTTCTTGGGCAACATTGGTGGCATCATATCCTTAAATTCTTCTAATATCTCCCCCACTTGAGGTGGAACGCTTTCTTGACTAATAATCTCTTCCCTAACTTTTAAGGTAGCTAAGTAAGTGACTTCATTCTTCTTGAGTCCCTTTTCCAATTGCATAGTCGATAGGAATTTAGTGGCTTAGCCTACCTTTCTTATGACGAGGATTACACATTGTGAGTTGTGATCAAGTACACAAATGCAGTTAGTCCGTAGTACGATAAGTGCATCAATGCAATCTATCCTAATCACAAACTCAAAATCATTCATTGGCATTACTTCAACTGTCTCCTTTCCCTGCTAATCCTCAATATGGAGCTCTATCCCCCTAGCTACTCTAATAGTGGGAACTTCTTTTGGGTTAACTGTTTTGAGCCATGTTTTAGTCTCCTATACTTTTAGCCCCAACTTCTATACTGCCTTATCAGAAATGAAAAGATGGGATGCTCCTGTGTCTACGAGGGCATTAAGTTTGTTACCTGCTACTGATACTTCGATATACATCAATCCTTTTCTTCTTTTGTTAACTTAAGACTTCATAGTACTGAGTAGACAAACTGACCTTAACTGAGCCTCATCTCCTTCATCTGAGCTCTCACTTGCTACTAACGCCGTCGATCTCCCTTTCTTCAGATATTCCCTAGCATAATGGGGACCATTACAGAAATAACATTTCAATTCATGGGGTTTCCGTTGTTCCCCATCTCTTCCTTTACGAGTTCTACCTCGATCGTTATCTCTTTCCTCTGCCTTGGTTTTCCCCTTAGAAGAACTCCCACTCTTCTCCCTTTCAGCTCCCCTTTTCCATCTTCCCCCTAGGGTCTTAGGATCTGTCTTCCGAAATTCCATTAGGCCTTCAGCAACTGCTATAGCCTTGGAAATGTCTTCTACTCTCCTTTGATTTAGTTTTAATTTAGCCCAGGGCTTAAGCCATCCACAAACATTACCAAAGCATCTTCTTGGTTGAGGTCTGGGATCTCTAAAATCAACTTTGAAAATTCCTTTACATATTGCTTTATGTTACCCTTATGGGTTAAGTGATGCAATTTCACCTTTGCTTCCTTGGTAGCATTTTGAGGGGAGAATTGTCCCTTCAGCTCTTGTACAAAGTTATCCCATGTGTTGATATTAGTTGCCCTCTTGCACCACCATATCATAGTAGAGTCTTTGAGATACATGGCAGCAGTATGTACCTTCCTAGCATCATTTAAGATTCCTACAGCATTAAAGTATTGTTCCATGCCCTACAAGAAGTTGTCTACTTCTTGAGTGGACCGTGTTTTGTTGAAATGCTCTGGCTTTGGAACATCGACCTTATGGCCCATCTGGATGGTCACTCCATTTGTAACAGCAATTCGACAAGCCATCAATTAAGTCTTGAGATCTTCAATCTCCTGATGCATGGCTACTACCACTGCATCAATCTTAGCTTCATAAGCCTCTTCCTTAGTTTCTGAAGCCGTGACTTAGGCTTGGAGAGCATCACCCTTCTCTTCAATAATGTTTCCACACTGCTTAAGCTCCTTTACTGCTCGATTTAGTGCTCCTTGCAATTTTCCTTGGAGTTCTTCTTCCATCTCCTTAAGACTGCCTTGAGACTCATGAAATTGTTCCTTAGCCTTAGCAATGCTCAACTTTGCTCTATCCATCCTATTAAGGAGAGAGTTCAGCAAGTCTTGGGACCTAGCCCTTTGCCTAGTAATATGGCGATCATCATGGTCGGCCAACTCATCGACCATTGAAGTGTTGTTGTATTCTTCGGATGACATTTTCTCCACAAGTAGTCCCTTTTCCAAGCTTTAATACCACTTGTCATAGGCGGAGTTAGTCACTCGATCCTGCGCGATACTTAGCGTTCCTGACCACACTAAGGAAGGCTAAGTCAGCTTGTAACACACTCACAAAGTTTAGAGAGAGAAACTCCGAAGGTATGTTGTATTTACTCAAATGACTTGTGTCTTACATCTGAGGGGAACACACAGAAAGCCTTTACAAATTAATGGTTAAGATCAATTCGATCTAACGGCTATAGTTGACTCCCAACTACCACATTTACTTATCCCACCTACTACTATACAAGATTTTGGAATTCTCTGGAACCTTCTAGAACTTTTCATCTTCTAGAAGCTTTTAGTGGGCTTGGGCTTTAGTCTTGGGCTTTAAGAACTTCCTAGGAATGACCCATTTTGGGGAGTTCGTAACATAAGCTTACCAACCATGAGTGATGAGGCTCTGGTTGTTTGATTCATTGCCTGGTAATCCAAGGGTACTGCTTTGTGATTTTCTGGGGCTATTGGGACATTGAAAGCAATCTTCTTAAGCCTTCCCAATTCCTTAACTTTCTTAGTCTTTCCATTATATTCGAAAACCAACGGCTTAGGCTCATCTCCAATCATTCCAACCATCTTAATCGTTTCCTTGGCTTTTGCAATAAGTTTGTCTTCTTCCTCAAATTCTAGACCCCATCCAATAGGCAGGGCATCAGTGTATGTGGCGGGTGAACTGGCGTAATCCACTAGATACTTAAACTTCCTTGATAGTTCTCTTAGGGTGCTAACCGTTGGATCGCCGGATTCATATCTTGTTCTGCACTCCTTCTGAGTACTTCTCTTTCGCCGTTTTGGAATTGTTATAACATGATATTAGCTTTCTTTATCTTCCCATCCTTTAGCAGCTGATATATTGTTGGTTTAGTCTAGGTTTTATCCTTGAGATTCATATTCTGTAAGTATTCGACTTGCTTTAGATTCCAAGCTATCTCCTCAATGTTGATGGAGAGAATGTCTAAATCAATCTTTGGTTCAGAGTAGTGATCATATTGATCGAATTTCCATGATTTGGTAGAGGGTTGTTACTTACATTGGGAGTAGAACTTTGAATGAAATCCAATTGAACCAATTTAGCGTCAATAGGATCTTAGATCTTATGTTTGAGTCTCCAACATTGATCTGTAGAGTACCTTACTTGCCTCAGATGAAAATCACATTGAAGCTTCGAGTTATAATCCCTTGGTCTTTGTCCTTCCTTTTGTATTTCACACGTCAGAAGGTTCTATTTCCTTAGTCATGTAAGAACTTGACTTAGAGGAATGGGTATATGTGTGGACTGTCTTCTTTGTGGGCGATTATTTTAATTCAGATTTAGTGGGGGATTATACCATTCCGTCATGGCTACTGGGGCTACGGGTCAGATAAGGTTGCTGGTATTGACAATGCTTATGGTGGCTTCTTTAGCCTTGTTGGCAAATCTCGAAGGGTTGTATCTTCTTCTCAGCTGCTTCGGGATTAGGAAGCCTCTTAATAGAAATAGCTTTCTCATTTTGGTACCTTGAGGCCATAATTTCTGAAAGTTGAAGGTAAGGTACCCAACTAGATGTTGCTAATATGAGCTTCCAAGAGTGTTAATGAAAGCGAAGATCAAATCTTTCTTGGTTAAGGGTGGAGTTACCCTAGTTGCCATGCCCTTCCATCTCTGAGCATATTCTTTAAAGTTCTCATTGGTATTCTTTCATAGATTATTTAGATCCCACATGGACGGGGCCACTTTAATGTTGAACTTATACTAGTTATAGAAAGCCTGTGTTAACTTCTCCTAAATATTGATCTCATTCAAGTCCAGTTGGGCATACTAGGTTAAAGCGGGTCCAGTCAAGTTGTCTTGGAAAGTTTAGACCATCACCGTATCATACTTCATGTATCTCCCCATTTTCTCGATGTATAACCTAGTGTGGAGCTTTGGGCAACTAATCCCATCGTATTTCTCGAATTCTGGCACTTTAAATCTTTTCGAGAAGTCATCGTCTTCATATGTTAGCAATTAATCATCCCCATCTGCTGAAACCTGTTAACCATTTTTAGGGTTTTCATTTTCTCAGTTAATTTTTGCATAAACTTTCTCTCCCTCTCCCAGTGTTTTTCTTTAATCTCCTTCCTCCATACCTTAGCATTAAGGATTGATTCTTCATCTTCCAATTCAGGGGGAGGAGTCATTTCTACATTCCAATTTAGGTTGACTTGAGATCCTTGTCTGTTATTAAGAATCCCGATAGCTTGAGTGAGAGCTTGAATCTATTTAGCCATCTTGTTTAAGTTTTCTTCTAGAGTTGCTACTCTCAGGTCGGGCTCGGTTTAACTGATATTTCTAATACCTTGAGTTGACATTTTAGCTTTAGAACGAGTGAATATCGAGCTTTCAGTTAAGTCTGTTCGTTTGGATACTATCTTCAAAATTTTACACGAAAACCCAAGTTTTAGACCTCTTGACGAATTAAAGATTTTTGTTCTTTTTTTTTTTTTTGTTTTTCTCCCTTTTTGTGACTTTTGTGATTCTACTGTTTGCCTCTTTTTTTGTTTTTTTTTTCTTCTCTCTCTCTTTTTTTTTTTAAAAAGTCAATTAAACAAATAGATAAATAATAATGAGTAAGAGATTATGAAACTAATGAAAATTTTATTAACTAATGAAAAATTTATTTACTAAAGCTGTAAATTTATTAATCATAAGACTTAACTTATACAACGGACTAAACAAAAAGAAAAGAAAAACTCCTAACTAATTTTCTCAGAAACTTAAATCTTATATGTACAAGAGTCAACGGATCTGATTAGGATGAGCTTCATCAACTTCCCTCATAAGTCTTTGTATCGTAACATCCCTTTCTCGAATCTTACTTCTCAAGAATTGATTTTCTTCTAGCAGTCTCTCATTTTCCAGCTTCATCTCTTTGATGATTCTCTTACTTTCTTGGAATTGGGCTTCAACTTTGGCCCGTATGGTGCTATGGGTGAAAGATTTGCTGGTTCTAGCTTGTGTCTAAATATGTCTGGCACTTCATATCGTATCTTTCCCATCTTCTTCAACTGATCATAGATGAATTGCTTAGTAGCTCGATACTCTTCGACTTTGCCCCTTAAAGTTCCCACATTGACTACCTTCTTGACTTCTCTCCGTTCCTACAGGTTCACGAGTTTTGCTAGTCATTAGATTAGAGTAGCCGTGGGTAGAAAAGGATCTTGATAATTTATTATGACGATGTTCAAGGAGTTTCTATAGGTTATCTCTTGAAGTGGACCTAGTTGTTTAGTGACATAAGATGGGAAATACTCGGTACAGCCTGTAATACCGATAAGGGAGACTCCCACATAATTAGTGTACCCCTCAATGGCTTGAGTCCAATGGCTTCATTTTACTGATAACTGACACCCATCCATTAAAGTAAGCTTCATCCGGTACCTTGAAGTGGTGAGCAATGTCATCAATCAAATTCATATTTTTTGTCAAGGATTCCCTCCATATCTTTGTATGTAACTGAGAAACTATATGGAAAAGATTGTAGGGTTAGCCGCAAAATAACCATGGGCCTGCTTTTTTAGGTAGGTCAGTGTTCTGAACTGTTTTGCTAATAGTGCCGATATATAGGATTTACCAGCTAGGAATTGAGTTACTAGCTCGGCAACCCTATGGTGGACTTGACCATATTTGAAGGGAAACAGCACTGTTCTAAACACTGCTATAATAAATGCGTCGACCTTCTTCTCGGCCTACGATTCATATCCCCTATAAAAGATCTAGTGATATCTTTGATAGGAATTTGGGCTTGAAAACCACTATACTAATCTTAGCCCTCTAAAGATAAGAATGGCACCAAGGTTGACTTCTTAAGTCTCAACAATGTCATGAAAGCTTTCTTGAGTTGGACTCTGAGATCGGGGATAGTTATACCTACCTTAAGAGGTAGGGTACTAAATAGCTACGAGTACTCTTCTATAGTGGATGTCAACACATGTGGGTTGAAGTTAAAAGCTGCAGATTCTGGATCCTAGTAATGGATAAAGGCTTGAATTAGAGGCTAATGGAGCTGGACTTGCATAAGTGATATGATTGGCTCGATCTTCTTGTGAATGTGATCTTGCTTGGTAGGAGGAAGCTAGTTCAACCAATCACTCAGAATGGCCTCGGGAAAGGAGTACTTATCCAGCTAGACTTCATAGACGGGTTTTGGACTGACATTATCCTGACTCTCCATATCTATATTACAAAAAATGTAAACAAAATAAAAGGGAAAAATTATTTACAACAAGGCGACTAAATTTAGAATAAAATTGGATATGATGTTAACAATTTGTAGCTTTTTCAAAGATTTTCTTAAAATTGTACAACCTTTCACTGACTAAGGAATGATAAAAAAACAAAATAATTGACATTTAACATACGAAAATAAAACATTCACAGAGACACGAGAATAATCAAACACATAAAATGCAACGTGTTACACATTGATGCAATACAGTAGGTTTGGTAATTAATAAATTATAGGAAGTGTGACGAATCTGTGGTTAAGGAGTACCCTTATATATAAGTAGGTTTGAAATAGGATTTTTTTTTTTAAATGAAGTTCACGAATACTTATATATAAGGGTTACTAGTTTTTCTTTAAATTCCCCCTTTTTTGAAGAATAAGATCGAGCCGACCGTGGATTAATTGGTCTTTTTCTATAATTTAAAAATAACTAACCCTTTTTGAAAAGGATGATGCAAGAGGGTAAGGTCTACGTGTTTCAGGCCCTGTAGCTTCAAGACTTTCTAAAGAGAAGCTTAGTGGGCTACATTGAAGCTTGAGTGGGCTTACCTATCACTGCCATGTGGGGGTAATGAGTCTAACAACTTGAGGGTTATATAATGGCGGCTTGTCCTAGATTTGTAAGGTGGCGCAAGTTTGATCACATCTAAACACATAGATGGTTACTTGAAAAATAAAAACTCCTATCCCCATGAAGGCCTATTGGGCTTGGTTTCTTTTTTTTTTTTTCTCTTTAATTTTTTTTAAGGCCTACATCACTAAAAAACAATTAGTACAACTATAATATAATATAATACAAAAATAAAATAATAATACCAAAGCCCATTAATTTTTTTTTTAAACTTTCACATGGTTAGCCCATTAAGTGTTCCCTGTGGAATTGCCAATTTTGGTGAGTCCTATTTTAATTTTCTTAATTTAACCTATATTAGGTCTAGCCCACTTAATATAAATTAGTCGACATCACATTAAGGAAAAGAAAATTATTATTATTTTTTTAAAAGAATAGAGTTGTCAATCGGTAAAAAAAGAAAATTAAGGTTTTCGAGTGGGAAAACCTTAATTTGACCACTAGACTGCGCGTATTCTAAAAAAATTAAATTTTAGAAAATTGAACTAGAAAACTGGGTTTGGGGGTTAAACCTATTAAGACTAAGTTACCATGTGAAAATTAAAAGAAACTGATGGACTTTTTTGTAAATTTTCTAAAAATATTAAAAGTAGATCTAAATGAGTAAAAATAACTAAAAATGATTTTTTTATTATGAATTTATAAAAGAAAGGAAATTTTTTATTTATTTTATTTTTTGAAATGGTTGCCCTAAAGGTGCCTATGTACCTATTAACTGGGATCAAATCTGCCATAGTGTTCTTTTATAAAATTTTTAGTGAGTGAGTTATTTTTATTTTAAAAACCAAGTCAGGTTTACATTTTTTTTTATCAATTTATTATTTTAAGAAAAAAACCTAACAAATCAAATTTTTTCAAATTAAATAAAAAACCTTAACTAACCGAATCATTTTGAAAAAAACTTAATTTATATTTTTTTATCTTTCAAAACCCCTATGTGTCAAAAAGTATCTTTGATAAATCCTAATTTCTAAAACATGATTTAGATTTTTTTATTTTCCAAAAAAAAAACATAATCTTGCTAAAAGTGTAATTGAGCTTAATTTATTAAAAATTGAGATTATAAAAAAATTGCAATATGAAAACAATAAATTCCTGCACTAATAAATAAATAAATTCATAAAAATAATTAAATTAACTAATAAAATAAAAATAGAAAAAAAGAAATTTTACCTACTAATCGAGTTGAAAGTCGAACATTGTTTTTGAATGGTCATGGGAATGATTGAGGGCATGTTGGTTAATGTTTGCACTTGTCATGGGCGTAATTGAGGGCATGTCGGCTTCCGTTTCCTCTGATCACGGGTGTGATGGTTGGTGCTGTAGGCTACTATTTCTATTAATCACGAGCAGTATTGTAATGATGGCTTGCAATGCTATAGTGGTGGTTTGTGGGTTTTAGTGGTGGTGCATGTGATATACAGTGGCAACGTGTGGGGTGTACGTGGTGTTTTTTGAAGGAGCGTGTGGGGTGTGCGTGTAGTAGTGTGATAAAAAAACCCTAAATCCCTAGCCAACGTGCTATTTATAATTTTAAAATCGAATCTTTTGTATCGAAGATATGATTGTGATTTTTTCAAGATTTACCGTAACTTCTAAAAACCTTAATTATTTTGGGCCTTTTTTATTCTTCCAAGGCCAGGCTCAATCTAATCCACTATAATTTAGCCTAATAATTCTCTAATATGATTTAAGTCCTTAAACTAAATGAATCTAGTCCAAAATTAATTAAACCCATATCGTCACCTAATCCGAGAATCCAACTCAATTCAATTCAACATGACTCGACTTATAACTCAACCTGCTATGACTTAACTCAATTTTTTATTATATTATATTATTTTTATTTTTATTTTTTTATTTTTGCTTAACTTGATTTTTTTTATTTTTATTTTTTCAACTTGGCTCAATTATTTGAAATAAAAAAAGATTAGCAAAAATGAGGTGTTTACACATAGTATTTCTAACTAATGGTCAATTAATCTAGGAGTTAGAATGACTTGGTTCCTGTCGAGCTTGTTTTTTTTTCGCTTAGTTCTTTTTAAATCAATTTTCTTTAAACCAACTAATATTAAACCCTACCTATTTAATACTAATCCTTGATTGGGGTTTAAAGAAAACCGGTTCTTTTATATTTTGAAAAATATTTTGGAGTCACTATTCGATCGTAGTTGGGAAAAAAGTTAAGTTATAATTAAGTGGGTGAATTAGCTATAACTTAGCTAGTAGTCTTAATGAGAAAACTAATTTTACAAAACGGTTTTTGAAAACAAGGATCTGGATTCGGGTGCTATCTTATTAAACTCTATATGGGTACTACTTTTTAACCTTCCAAATTTAATTTTTCTTTTCAATAATACCTTTTTTCAATTTCCAAATGACTAAACATATCACATGCTACTAATTTAATTAATTTACACAAATATTTACAAAGATGGAAAAAAAATAAAATTTTTTATATTTTAAGTTGCTCTATTTGTACGAGTGCCTACGTACTTGCTACTTGGGATCAGATTTCCGTAGTTTATTTGACGAAAAATTTAGTGATTGAGTTAATTTTAGTTTTAAAAAAGGTCAGGTTTACGTTATTTATCCATTTTGATTTATTTAAAGAAAAATTTCTAAGGGTCTTAAATTGCTTTTTTTTTTTTTGAAAATTCTAAAGTGCCCTAATTTGGAAATAATGGTTGATTTATTTTTATTGGAAAATTTATTTTTCTAAGTGATAAGATGATTTGTTCATTTTTATTTATTTTATTTTAATTTTTATTTCCATTTTTTATATATTTATTATTTTACTTAGCATAAATAAATAAGTAAAACTGAACTAAAACTTTTCTTATTTTTTATTTCTCTTTTTTCTTTTTCCTATTTTTTTTTAATTTTCTTTCTTTTTATTTACAAAATACAATAACAAACAAAGATAAACTAAAATAATAAATAAAAAAGGGTCGAAACAAATAAGGCTAGTAAAAAATTTCTCAAGGAGATACAAGTTGAACTAGGGGCTGTGATCGAGTTGTTCGAGTCGAATAGTTGGTTCGGAGCGAGTCGAATGCGAATCGAGTTGGGTCTCATGTAGCAACTTGGACAAGGTGCTTTGGTTCGATTCAACCACCAAATCGAGTGGGAAAGGGTGGTTTTGTGTGTTTTGGATTGGTTTTGGGGGGTATAAGGAAAGTGTTGTGGTCAATGGAGGTGGTTTGGGGTGTTTGGAGGAGGAGCCAATGGAGATGAAGGTGGCTTGGCCATGATGAGGGTAGCTGGGTGATGAATGAGATATGGAGCCATAGGTTCTCAACTACCACAAGCTCAGCCTAGTGGTAGTTTTGTGGTAGAACCACCCTAGGGTGGTGTTTTGAGCGGCGACCGAAGGGTTCTAAACCCTAAGTGTTTGTTGATTAGGTTCATAGAGGTGGCTGAGGGAGAGTTTAGGTTTGGTCGAAGGAGTGGAGGTCGAGGAGTGAGGGTCGAACTCTTAGCGGTGTTTGTGAGTTTGTGGGTTCAATACATCTCATGCGAAGGGGATCGGAGTGCAGTTGTGGGTCTAATGGTGGATGGGTGAGAGGGAGAGAGTCCAGTCGAGTGTGTGTGTGCGATTTAAAGTTCGTGTTAGAGGATGAGGGTCGTAAGTGGTTGTATGTGTTGTATGGAGAGAGGGTTCAGGGATGGTCATGCGTATACATCGTGATTGTCTTATGGTTTAGTTGTGTGTTAGAGAGAGATTTAGTTACGAAAGAGGGAGGAAGTGGGTTGGTGTTATTTCATGTCCGTTAGATTGGTTGTGGGAGAGAGAGAGAGTCAAGTGACTGTGTGATAATGTTTCCCCCACCTTCCGCCCCCCACCCCTTTCCCAAACTCCCCTTCTGCGTATGTATGTAAATGTTGGAAAAGAGAGTGGAGAAAGAGAGGGGTTAGTTGAGAGAGAGAGGAAGTAAGTCCTTTGGTGTGTTTATTATTTTCGGTTTTTTGTCAAAGAGAGTTAGTCTAAAGAAAGAGTCAGTCTAGAGGGAGAGATGATGAAGGTGAGAGAGAAAGAGAGAGGGTCAATCAAGAGAGAGAGAGGGTCAGTTAAGAGAGAGAGTATGTCTGGCCCCCCTTTTTTGTATGTGTATGTTTGAACTTTAGGAAATTAGATTCAATGCCCATCCAATTTTCTTCTTCTTCTTTTTTTCTCTTTTCAAATCAATTTTGACCAAAGTACACGAAAGTAATAAATCTGTTTTTTAGGCTCAAATTACAGTATTCCATGCCTATTTTGCAACTTCACCATTAATTTGTTAAAACTGCAACAAAAAAGGGTTTAAAATTGATGTTGAAGTTCATTTACCAAGAAAGAAAGTGTGAGAAAAATATAGAGAAAAATGCAGGAAATGGGGAGAAAGAGAAAGGAAAGTGCTGATATGGTGCTACGTCAGTAATTTCGTTTAATCACATCATGCCATATGTTCTCATGTGATACGTAGTAGCTGACATGGCATGCTACGTAGTGCCACATCAACATTGCCCAATCCAAGGCTATTACATATTAGGATACGTAGCACAATGGACCCTTGACATGTAGTGGCTCTTGATGTAGCAACGTGTCATCTATAAAAAGAAAAAGGCTTTACTTGCCTTTGTTAGGATTTAAACTTAAGACTTTCAATTGAACCCAAGACCTTCAACCAAATCCAATGCATATGTTTATACTTATCCAGTAGGTTGTATTCATATATGCAATTAAATTACACATATGAACAAGGTAAGCTTGGATTGGATTTAAATTTAAGCTTAGGGGACCCCAATGGTCCCCTTTTTACTTTTATTATATAAAAAAAAACTATTCTAAACATGAAAATTATTATTTTCTATATTTCATAAATCCTCTATGTTCTATTTTATTATTATTATTATTTATTTTTTTACTTTTAAAAGACTTCTTGACTTATAAAAGTGTTTATAGGGAAATTGTTGAGAAACAATTTACAAAAAACGCATTAGGGATAGGTCCCTTGATTTGAAAAAGTTAAAGGATGTTAAAAACTGTAATAGGGAAGAATGATCTAGATTATTATGGTCAATTTAAAAAAATGTGACCATCTTGAAAAGGAAATGGATGCATTGAAAGCTTGGCTACTCGAGTCAATGTGGATTCAACAAAAATCTTGTGATAAGCCTTTACTTCGTCTTTCTTCTTTTTCCTTTCTTCTTTTTTCTTTGAAAATTTGTTAATGGGTATAATTTCTTATTTAAGGAACAAGTTTATAACCACCCTTACTCTTGGTAATCATGTGGGTTTATTATTACATACGTTGAGAACAATATACAACTTAAATGTAGAGGAAAACAATTAATTATGTATGCTAATATTTTTAGATACTCACTTAAGCCTTTGAATTTTTTTTTTTAAATTTTAGAAATTTGTACCCCCTTACATAATAAGCAAGCATAAAATCTTTTTGAATTTGCCCAAATCCTTTATGAAATTAGAACACTTTGTTAATTTCAAGTGATTAAATCTTCATAATCCAGAGTTCCCTGTTACTTAACCTTAGACATAAACTTGAGATTATGATAGATATAAGTGGATTAAGGACTAGTTATTTTGATTTCTAAGCTTAATTTTATAAGATAGTTATCTATCCCTCTTCTAAAACATTTTAGATTGGACAAATAAAGAAGATTTGTCATTTGAAAGTTTCTTGAAAAATTAAAGTAATTGGAGGCATTAATTGATTAATTAATTTAAGAAAATGATTACTAAAAAAATTGGTACGGATTGATCTTAGTCCTTTAGAAGAGTAAGACTCCTTCCTGCTGCCAATTGCAAAAAGAAAAGGAAATTTAATTAAAGTTGTTAAGGATTGACCTTGGTCCCTCCGAAAAATGAGGTACCTTCTGTTGACAACTACTAAAGTAATTAATGGGTTAAATTAGTAAGGATCAATCTTGGTCCATCAAAAGACTAAAGTGCTTTCCTAATGGTAATCAAGTTTCAATAAAAAAATTTGATTTGAGTTAAAAAAAAAAGCCTCCTAATGAAAATTGACAGAAGTAGAGGGATAATCAGAGGATGAATTGATGTAACATGCATTTAGTCTAGTTTCTTAGTTAAAAATAATTAGGGAATATTTCTCTCCTCTTGAGTTGTAGTAAGAAAATCTCTATAACTTTTTTTTAAACTAGTTTATATTTGTTTTCATCTTTAGTTTAGTTTTTTTTTTTTTTTAAATTGATGTAGCCAACTTTGCATTATTTGGAATGATCATTGAAATTCAATAGTTCTTAAGTTGTTATTATCTAACTGTTTTAAAGGCATTATGGAGTTAAGGAAAATGGTGATTTTGAAAAATTTTTACTAAGTTATTTAAATTTGAGGGTGTAGTTGTTTGAGAATTGTTTATAATCATCTTATCCTTAAGATATTTTTACTTTGATTTTTATTGTTTTGCTTTAGGAAAAGCGAAAGCTTAAGTGTAAGGGCATTTAATAACATGAATTTAATATACATTTTCTATAGTTATTTTATGTTATTTTAGATATTGATTTAATTTATTTTACGATATTTTGAGCTTAACTAGCTTAAATTTCATTTTCAAGGATTTCGGGAGCATTTTATGAACTTTTAAGGATTTTTATCAGCATTTGGAGTATTCCGAAGTAAAAGCTTAAATTAAGGAGTGAAGTGGATAAATTGCGAGTGAGAAAAGAAGTCCAATAAAAACTACAGTCAAGGACCATGTAGTCTTTGCCCATGTTCCTTTTGTCATATAATTTCATCAAGATTTGAAGATTTCAAATGAAGTGCAAGTACACACTCATACTTTACGGCCGTGTACCTTGCTTGTGGACATATTATGATATGTGAATCTTCTATTTTTGTTTGGTTTTCTTTGTAAACGTAGGTGCACTCCCTATAAATGGGTTGCTAATTTGATGTGTAAGTTTACTGTAAAGATGCGGTCTTATAGTGAATAGACAAGTGTAATTAAAGGAAATTACGATTGACTACATTGTTTAGTAGTTTGGTTCTTCTATATTATGGTAACCTTAGTAAGGCCAACCTAATAGCAGGATCTAAGTTTTTAACGCAATCTTGCGATGGTCTATTTAGAAGCGATTTAGGTGGAGAAGATTTCAAGATTAGGAAGAGGCTAGAGACACGAGTCCAGTCAATTCAAATTAGGCATTTCCATGGTCTATGAAATAATTGAAATTGAATGATTGTATAGAACTAGGTAGTTGATAATAATAATTTACTAAGCACTATGTATTATTTCTTTTAATTGAATCATACTTGTTTATTGGTTTTAGTTTCATTTAGTTGTGTTATTTTATTAGTTCTTATTTATTTTGTTGTTCTTATTTAATTTATCACTTCTTATTCATCTTTCCTGCTTAATCATAATAATCCCTATATTGTTAAGTTAAATAATGGGTAATTTAGAGTAAATTGCTAGTAAAATAGGGTTCTCACACATTTAACTCCTTATGGGATCGACACTTAGACTCACAATTTGTTTTAACTATATTATAACTTGATCAGGTGTACTTGCTCAACGCTGATTAGTGCTAAACTCCTTATTCAAAGTAAAGAGTTGAATAAAGTAGGATCTAACTAAATTATGGGATTAGGAAGGCTTTGATATCCAACTATACGCTTAGTTTTGTATATTGATTATTCTATTCTTTACTCGCTTAGCATTGATGAAGGCATGATAGTATCTTGCTTTTCAATCTCCACCATTTATTCATCTTATTCTAGATTTAGCTTTCCAAAAAATTTCTTCCCTTATTTGAAGGATTAGTAGGTAGTTCTTGAGTTCATTTTCTAATTGCAGATGGAAAGGCTTAAGCCTTTGGTATATTATTTTCTCTACACTCATGAGTGTAGCTAAGTTTTCTTTTCTTTGTTATGACTCTAAAGACTCCCTCATCCCATGCCTTAGCTTTCATTAGAAAGCAACTTTAGCTGTAAGGAATGAATGATTGTATTTATCAAAGTCTTAGAATTTAAGGTAAGTTAACCACATTCGCTAAAATTTATAAAGCCTCCTATCCTTAGGGTTAAAGAGTGATGGATGAGTATGAACAAAGAGTAGGATACGGTCTAATGCCCATTTTGGTAGATGTTTAACAATGGTTTCGAGGTATATTTGCTTTTATAAGGGTTAACTCAAATACGATCAATGTGAGTTTAAATTAATTTTGCAATTTTCTACCTTTTATTCACTGAATTGAGGCACTACATATCTTATCTTACATGCCATAGTTCGCCATGCAGTCTTTATAAAGTTGCATGTTGCTTTTATCAAAGTGAAACTACCCCATTTTTTCTGATGGGGAACTATTTCATTGAAGTCCTCCACTAAATACTAAGCTTATTATATAACACTAAAGTTAAACTTTTAAGAGTATCCCATAGCATTATGTGATAACTTAGCAATATATACAAGTAAACAAAGGAAATGTGCTAAGGAGATCCTTAAGGACTAACCTAAGTGTTCGGGTAATTTCTTAGTTTATTTGTAATATGGATTGGACATTGAGGAGGTTTAAGTTGTAGAGCATTACCATCTCCCCATGAATCTACAATAATTTCAATCCAAGTAGTAGTTGTGTGTGTTGTTTATATCCATTTTCATTTCCAACAACATAAGCATGTTTGGTTAGATTGTTATGAATGTTTGTTTTATAGCTTCTTTTTTCCTTTGGAGAGGTAATTCCATGCATACTCCAAATTATGAACTTAATTGGATGGTAATATCTAAGTTCTCGATCCATGGCCATTACTATTTCTTTATAGCATAATGTTTTGGTCATTAATCTAATTAGATCCCCTATCTCTAGGTAAACAAAGAAAGGCCATTATTAACTTCTCATTGTTGTTCAAGAATAGCATAGTTTAAAGTGAGTTATGCTTCAAAAGGTATGTGACGGTCATCACAAAGGCTAGAGTTGTCATTTGCTAAAGTAAGATGGTAATCTTCTTCATAGGTTGATCCTTAATAATCTATCACTATTGATGGATCTATGTTATACTCCAAGAACACTATTAAAAATTGGATTAAGAATTCCATTATGGATATCATGTGAATCCTTGCTAGTGTTTCCTTTATTAGCCCTCGTAGCTTTGTGAGTTGTAATCTTATTTGTGATACTTAGTGCATTTGTTACACTTGATCTGCTACCATTCTTGGATAAAAGAGTTAAACCATTGCTTAGGTTTAAGGTCATTGCATTTAATAGAGCCTAAGTATACTTATTTTATAGGTTAATTTTATAATAATTTTGTGGAATTTTAGATTGTTTTTAGCAAGATTTATTGCTTAATTTCCTTATATTTTATTTTCAAGGTTTTAAGAGTTCACATGAGAAAGGAATTAGATGATTGAAGAATTGCTTGAGAATGGCACTAAATTTGGAAATAGAAACACACATCGTGTCTATGAATTGAAATGACCATAAGTTATGTAATCTTAATGACATATGATCATGTGTAGACTATCATTGTTAGTTGCACCCTGTCCATCTCCTCTATTCTCCTCATCGACTCCTCATCCAACTATGCTAGCATGGACAAAACCTCTTTGTCTCTAGTCATGGGGGGAGTATCACTCTTAGTCGCTTTGGAGTCTAAAGTTGTTAAGTTACCCTCAAATGTGTTAGAAGGTGTTTTACTTGAGTTTGCTCTTGAGTTTGTTGACATCCTGATATAAGGATAGAAAATAAGAAAGCACGAGCTTTGGTTGAAGAAGAGAGAAAGTTTAGAAAGCTTGTAGTCACAGTGAGAAAAGCAAAGTATGAGAGTTACGAAAGTGTTATCCTTGCTTGATCGATGGGTATTTATAGGCTTGAGGCAGAGGGAAGTATATCAACGGTTATAGGGATCCATACAACTGCAAATCCCCACAATGTGTTAAGATTTAAACACGTAGCGATAGTTTTGATTGGATGGCCATAGTTAAATGACATTATAGCTACAACTACACATGTGCTTACGCAAGACATGATAGTTGTCATGTCGTATTGAATGCACTCTTATATATGCATTAAACATAGGGATTTGAAAAGGCTAACTTCTTCAGGAAGCTAGACCAAGGTCCTTTCAATTTCTTTACCTGCCTTAACACTTTTTTGGCATAATAGCTTAAAAAGCCCTTACATTCGTCATAGACCAGTTAATTTGGCTTGGCCCCACTTAAAGCAACTTTGGATCTAACCAGCATAAGTGCACACCAACTCTATCAGACCACCTCTTTTGCTCAATTTCATCTCTTGCTTAAGGAGGCCAATCTTTGTAGTCTTTAACTCACCATGTGAAGTGTTTAGTTTGACCTTAGTGTGATCAGCTCAAGTCACCATAAAGGATGTCTCCTTAGTACAGACCTTTGTCATGTTACATTGGCCTCTTCACTAAGGATGTTAGTACGATTACTTCTTTTCTAGATTACCAAGCCACCATGAGCACTTTAGGTCTAGTTCGGCCATGTGGTTGAGGAACCCATCCATCCTCTCTCCGTACAACCTCAATGGCAATGAGACAGTGCGGTAGGTAAAAGTGGGGAGCAGGTGTTGATAAGGTTTATTGGACTTAGATCCCACAAACCTATGTCGACTTGCTTGGACTCTCAACCTAGCTCGATTTACTTGCATTTAGCCTCATTATCCTCTTAGTTGATCGAACTCAAGCACATTAAGTGGCTTGCCTTATTATAATAGCCTACAACGGCTAAAAGATAGAGGATAAGACTTAGAGATCAAGTCAACAACCATAACTTAACAAATTTGAACCACGTCAGACAAAACACACACATTACTCTTGACTTTCGGACATGCCAAAGTACTTTTACTGGTCCCTTAACTTCTGATAGCTTTTCTTTATAAATACCTTCTAATTTCCAAATAGTATACTTACTAACACTCTTTACGTACTTAACCTATTTATTGCATTCTTGCATCCTTATTATCTCTCTATACTAGATTGTAACTTAAACATTAGAGTGGTTATGCTAGATTATATCTCAACACTTTTTATTGTATGTTTTTTTTGCAGGCAATTTATCTACGTGCAAAACTCAATTTTCTTAATACTCTACCGCATAATCCTATAGACAACAATAATAATCATTAGGAAAACTAAATCAGAAATAAAAGGCAGAGGGTAAGCGGTGACTATGGTGATTATCCATGTAAAAGAATTATGCCTTATGAAATATAAAAATCTTGCGTTGCTTTTACTTTTACTTAGCAATCTATTTTAGTTACCTTTATTTTTAAGTAGAGAAAACACCTAGCTATGTGGATGGTTAGAAAAAAATTAATTTTATATAAAATATATAATTCATGCAAAAAAAAGAAAATAAAAACGTAGATTAGTTCATAATTTAAAATATCGTGTGAATGAATATCTGGCGAATAATTTATATATATTTTTCTGTAATAGGATACATACTAAAGATTATAGGCGTCTCATTTGGTAACCGTGTGTTACGAGATCGTAATCTTTTTTTCCCAACTACGAGTACGTAATCTGGTAATTGCTTTTACCAAGAAAAGATAAGGGAAATCATTTTAAGGATCGATTAGTTGTTCCGCATAAAAATTCCATTTCGACCAATTGTATCGTCTGCCATTACGATTTAAGCCACAACAAATGTATCACGTATTAATTGGCGGCTTCCACTAATAGGTTGTTGTTGAAAAATCTCAGGTATTGAAAATCTCAGATATTCATTGTTTGCACGCTATGTAACGTATTTATATATATGGATACATATATGATATATTATTAATTATATTTGGATATGTGATAGAAATAGTAAGAAGTTTTTAAAAAGGTTTATTATTCTTTTTATTACATGATTAAATATAATTATTTGTTATATATTATAAATAATTTATATACGTGTATAACACCTATTAATTTTTTTTTTTGGGAAACGACAACCGGTATTAGTGAAAAGTCAACAAAAGTCGTCGTGTAATTTTATTTTTTTGCCAAACAAAGTCGTAATTAAAGAACGCGTTATCATCACGTTGGACGACGAATCGAGGACGCAGTGTGAATATAAATAATAAAAGAGACGACCTGTTTGGGTAATTCAAGGGAAAGTGAAATCGGATGGAAGTGGAATATAATAACCAAATATTACTCGTTGGAAAAAAAAAAGAAATATTATTCTCAATTTTATTTAGGTATATATAAGATAAAATCAGAAAAAATTAAATGAAGCACTTTCTTATCTTTCTCTTTGGTTTAAATGATAAATTAAAAATTAAAAAAGTTATGGTCTGTATTTATCGATTCCATATGTTTTCACTCTCTTTTAAAACTTTCCAAACACGAGCTTTCCATTTATTTTGCCTTTTCCTTCCAAATTTCCTTTGTCCAAACACACTGTGAAAGCTATTTAACAGTTTCCTTCAAATTACAAAGTCAAACTAACTTCTTCTAAGCGACATATCTCTCTCTCTCTCCCTCTTCCTACCTCCCTCTTTTACGTGACAATACACATCACCATGAACGGTCGAGAGATTCTCCAAAAGATGAAGGTCAGTTATTTATATTCAATACTTGTACTAAGGTAGTGCTTTTAATTGAAGTCTAATGACTGTTTAGGGATTGAATCATGTTTTATTGTGATGTAGTTACGAGAAAGTGTTCACACCTTGTCGGTTCATGTGTATTTACTTGTATCTTAGCTTTTATATGTGGCTATGTCGAGTATGTTTCACTTTTGGATTATGTGTGTTTGTGTGAATGGAGTCTTGTGATGATTTTGTTACAGTCATGGAAATTGTGGAGATTTGATGATGCTGCTTGAAAAAAGGCCGAGTTCCTTGTTTGATTCTGTGTGATCTGTGTTGTGAGATCACTTTGAGAATCTTTTTATGTGCAATTGCGTATGGCAGCATATGTGAAGTTAGTGGAAATCGAATTGACTGAATGTTCATTGGTTAATGTTTGAAAAAATAGAAGAGGTGAGGTTCTTAGTTGTTCAGATGATTCCTATACCCTAAGTGTGGCTACTATGCTGTAGTAGACTTTACAGAAGTAGGTCCATGTTAGAAATTTCCCTTCATGAATCCTAACATGGCTGATTTCATAGTGTATTGTCAAAAGCATGCTGCTAACTGGGGATGTATTGTAATTGTTTCTTGGTCTAGTCATGTAAGTAATTAATAACCTTTCAGTTTTTGCTCTTCATGTAGTGTTCAATGTGACAAACTATGAAAGTACAAAGTTACATGAAATCATATTAACTGAATTGCCTGGTTTTGGATGGCGAATGTTTAAAATCAAAAGAAGAATTTCTTCTGTTAAAGCTGACAGGATTTTTATCATGAGATTAGCTACACAATTCTTTTAGGTGCAATTATGTTCAGCCAGAAAATGCATAATTGTTTGTTGGTACCACGACTTGTAATTTGCTACTTTCGTGATGTTTCAATGTGCCAAAATGCCAATACTTTTGTGGTCTGTAATTTAGAGTTTGAGAGTGTATTTCATTGTTTTGAGACACATCTCAAATGAGAGTTCTTTTGTGGGATGTTAAATGCAATGGTTGCAAGTGTTTGTCCATTGGTTTGAGACATGTAGATTGCATATGGTGGAAATTATGAATCTGAAATGGAGCAAAATATTATCAAAAGATTAATATACACATTTATGCTTTGCCGTGAAGAATGTATCATGATGTTATTGTAGGAAACAGTCAGATATTCTTTGTTGAGGATCAATTTCATCAGCTATGAAGTAGCTGAAATGTATGTAGCCATTGTGATAAAACCTTAATTTAATTCATAATGATCTGCTTAAAATTTCAAAAGCTATGTTGATCATTTACTAATAAAACATTCATTTTTTAAACTAGGAGGACGAACATGAATAATGTAGCTAAGGCTGTATTTTGTTCCACTTTATTTGTCCCGCAACATGTAATTGAACAAATTTTATGGGCACAAGGGGGGTTTAGTTCCTTTGATCATTACCTATGTTTTATTACAGTTATTCAGGGGCATAAAATGGTTCAAACTGCGATAAGCACTTCTCCCATTGGAAATCTTTGGTTAAAGGACTCTTGTTCCATCCGCGTAGAAAAGCTCCCATTCTTGTTCTTTTAGCTAGAAAACTATGTCTATAGTGATCAAATTTCTGATTGACCACTGGACTTGGGCATCATTTTGCCGACAGACAATTCCAGGATAAACAGGATAGTTGTTGGATAGAGATTTAAAAAATGTTTATCTTGAGTTAATTTTTCCCCCCCTTTTCAATAGAAATTGTATTTTTGTTCTCTGTTGGTTGTAAGGGTGATAGCAATTAGCAACTCTTCAACCAACTATGGTACCTTTCTCTGTGCTGAAGCACATATTTTTCCTCCCTTCAGTTCTTGCTTTTTGTCCGTTTTTTATTTCTTCAATGCAGTAGCCATTCTAGAGTTTTCTCCGTCAGACATGGTTGATTGGGCTTGTGATGGGTGGTCAAGTTGTTCGTGCATCTTTGCTTCCTTTTGAAGTTGAAAATATCAGAATATTTCTTTGTTCATAAATTAGATGGATGTGGATCAAATGGTGGTTTCAACAGTTTAACTCTGTTATAAATTCTGTCGATCTTCATTTATTTCTTTAGATATCCCAACCTGTATGTATTTTTCAGGGGAAGGCAGGGCTCAGCTATTGTATGCCTGACACAGGGAAAGGCAAAGGCAAAGTGTCTAAACACATTATGCATGGTTATCACTTGGTGAAGGGAAAATCAAACCATGCCATGGAAGATTACGTTGTTTCAGATTTCAAGCAAGTAAATGGTCATGAGTTGGGTTTATTTGCGATATTTGATGGACATTTGGGTCATGATGTTGCAAATTACCTTCAGACTCATCTCTTTAACAACATTCTGAAGCAGGTAATGCATGTTAGCTGCATCTAGTTATGTCTCTCGCAAATCTTTTGTTGTTTTGTTTCTACCTCTGATTTCGTTCTAACTATCCTAGAGAGACATGCTAATTGCTTTCAGTCTTTTTCTCACTGCAAGTAGAATGACTTTTGGACTAATATTGAGGATGCAATAAAGAGAGCCTATAGCATAACTGATAATGAAATTCTCGAGAAGGCACTTGTTTTAGGCAAAGGAGGATCAACTGCTGTCACAGCAATACTAATTGATGGTAAGAAGCTTGTGGTGGCAAATGTGGGAGATTCCCGTGCTGTGATAAGCAAGAATGGTGTTGCTAAACAGCTATCAGTTGATCACGAACCAAGCAGGGAAAAGACAATGATTGAAAGACGGGGTGGATTTGTGTCCAATCTTCCAGGTATGTCCATTAATTACTGGGGAATGTTCTGCACTTTTTCTTAAGGTTGTGCGATCTTGAAAGAAGTTTTTCCTCAAAGCTAGTAACTTTCAGTTTGTCCATTTGACTTGGTGCTTTTAATATACCACTTAGGAGTTTTTGGCAGCTGCTTGGGTTATGGAAATAATTTTAGGAGCACACACGCAGAGATGGGTCAAATTTTGACGGTGATTTCTCTTGCAGGAGATGTCCCGCGGGTTGATGGACAGCTGGCTGTAGCCAGAGCATTTGGTGATAAAAGCTTGAAGATACATCTTAGTTCTGAACCAGATATAGAAACAGAGATGATCGATGATGATGCGGAATTCATTATCCTGGCCAGTGATGGAATATGGAAGGTATGTTCCATATTTTATCAAAAAACACAATCTTTTGCTGCATTTACGATTTCTGAAGCAAAAGTTAAAAACAATGTTAGTGGGTTGATGGCCAAACAGATAAGCTGCTTTTGGTTTTCGCTTGCACTAGGAAAAGCGTCAGAAATCTAGGTCTTTCATGTTCTTCTTGTGACTGTGCAGGTGCTGTCGAATGAAGAAGCAATAAATGTCATAAAAAACATCAAGGATGCTCACACGGCAGCGAAACACTTGATAGATGAGGCTATCAACAAGAAAAGCAGGGATGATATTTCTTGTATAGTTGTGAAGTTTCAATGACAATGTTTTTAGATCCTTGTACTGTCCTTAAATTATATGTCAGATCAAGCTGATGTGTTTGAAATGGTCACTGATGTAATTTTTCTCTGTTAGGTGTAGAGTTTTGAGTTCTTTGGTATCACATATTTGTGCAAAGTTCGGTAAATAAACATTCCTTTTTAGTTTAAGCACTTCACTTGGGGTTCTGTGCTATTGGTGATTTTTTGCTCCTCCTCTTTTTGCGTCATTCTTTTCTTGGTCAGCATTTTCTCTGAAACACTGGATTTACTTTGAGATTGTACAGCTGTTTGGTATAATCCTTTACTTTTTTGTCTCTTAAGTATTTTGGATGGTACGTACGTATCATGTTTCATTTTTTTTAATTAATTTGGCAATTCTGCAGATAAATTTGGCGACAGCCTGACAGCTATCAATTGTTACTAACGCCATATCTCATGTATCTTATCACTCTGTTTTTCTCTGTAAATTTTTACATTGAGTAATAGTTTCTGGGAGTATTGATTAGGACCGCCTCTGGCAGGTAGGGTCTTGTTAGGTGGTTCCCAAGATTTGGTGTGAGAACTCAATAACTTTTTTAGTCCTGTAATCTATAGTTAAATTAGGCTAAGGATTGATTTACTTGGACAATGTTTGATGCTAAGGATTCGTTTGATTCCAGATATAATGTTGACAATTTAAGAAATTTTTTTTTTTTTTTTTTTTTAAGAAACTTGCCATTTTATCTGGGATTCTTAAAAACGTTTATGATGTTTTCTTTTTTAAGTTTTTGTGATCCTGATGACATTTTAACCAATCAAAAATTAAAAAAAAAAAAGAAAAAAAACTTACTTTCTAAGTTCTTTCTCGGAGAAACGCTGCCATCCCTAATGCTATGCTACTCATTTAGGCGACACATTTCTTCCTTTTAGAACTCATTACTTTATTCGGAATTTCTTCATAAAAGTTTTTTTTAACATTTTCTTAAAAATTTTTTATGCGTTTCACACTATATTTTTAATTTATTTTTATCTTAAAATACACTTGTCAAGCTATTCTTTTCTGAAAATGTCAGGATTAAAAAAAAAAAAAAAGAAGAAATTATGAGGTCCCTTCATAGACCTTAAGAGACTTTGGCCAACGGTGAAGGACCCTTCATGTCTAGAAATCCGTGTGAAGGAACTAGGGATGGAGATGGCCTTAGGACCCCCCCGTACTGTAGAAGAAACTCAAAAAGTAGGCTCTTCTCGTCGAGGAAAATGTCAAGAAACTATAGTTAAACTTAGTCTTATTTTTACGACATAACAACATACCTGCATATGTTACCAGCATTATATATATGAAAAAAAATAAGTGCACGAGTATTGAACCTTGTTTTTGCTCAAATCTTTTGAGTTTCTCCGATAGCAGAATGTTATAGTTTTTACCTAATTTAAAATGAATTTGGCATGTGGAGTTAAGTACTCTTGTTACGGTAGACTTATCATATGAGGCACAAACGTAGTCTACTGATAAATTATGAGGAAGTGTATATATAATAGTTAGGGAGTTATGAATAAAAGCATTTGATATATTAAGTTTATTTTTCGGTAAATGATGATTTTTTGAGTTTTCATATTTGTGTTTTGTAATTATTTATCTAATGTTACTTATTTGGACAAGTGTCAATATATGATTGGCTCATAATAACTAATTTAATAAAATAAAATTGTTAAATATATTTAATTCGATAATATAATAATTATGAAAAAAAGGACTTAAAAAATAAAAAAATGAGAAAAAAATAAACTTAAACCCATCAATTGGACCACTATCTAAGGCTAGAAGGTAGATGGCAACTCACAACAATATAAAGGCTTTGGTTGGTAACAATTGTGGAATCGACCAATTATATAGGCTTTAGTTGGCGATATCTGTAAAATTAACCAATTTTTAGGTTTAGGGTTTTAGACCTTTTCCCTTTCCTTTCTTTTTTTTTTTGTTTGATAATTTTTTGTTGTATTATTTAATTTAATATATTTATTGATATCACTTTATTAAATTAATTATGTGTAATCAATCACATACCGACATGTATCAAAGTAACATTTACATGTGGTTTTAAAACATATTAAGAAAATAGAAATGCAAAGTGAAAAAGAGTAACCCACTAATCATAAAACTTTAGTTCCTGTGTTATTAGCTCCTTTACTTTTCTCTTTTCTCCCATCTTATATAAAAATATTAACCAAATAGAGTATGACACCTCATTAAAGAAAAAAAACTCAAATATAAAAGTAGACTCATAACTATCTCTTGCCGCATCATATGTGATGTATATATTTTTCCCATAGAATCATACCATGTGCTAAAATATATTAAAAGATGATTGATATTTAATTATTGATCAGCAACCATTATGAAACAAGAATTGCATTGCTGAAATTACTTGTTAACTAGATGAGTTATATTAGAAATAATCTAAAACAAATCCTAATCTCAAATCTTGATCTTCTAGAAGCTTCATAAGCCCCAATATGAAAATCTAATTTTCTAGAGTCTATACAAACCATAATCCCAAACTTCAACACTTCATAAACACTAGAGTGATGAACTCCTAACTTTAGACACCTTATCCATGACCTTTAATAATTGATCTTATGCTTCCTTTGATTTTTATTTTTCTTTCTTTTTCTTTTGGGTGTCCTTTGTCTCATCAATCGATAGAAACGGTAATAATTTGAGATAATCAAACTTTTCAGACGTACAAGTTTATTGAGGTTGGACATCAATGTCCCTATTGAGTATTAAGAACAGACTAAGTATTGTTTCAAGATTTTAGCTAATAGTGTGATTGAATTAACGAAACTTCAAGAGAATGTTGTTGGCCAATGAAGCTTGAGGTCTTGGGCCTAAGGAACCTTGTGGTCCTAACTAGAGTGACTTGCAATGAAGATAAGGGAAAGTAGAACAACTGGGGGATTATACAGTGAGTTATTTCGATGCTTAAGTTAGTTATGTTTGTAATAGGATATGTAACTCCTAACTGGCAATATACTTAGGTATGAAGTTGAGTAAGTATATGTGTGTTATCTTTAAGAGGGAAAGAGTTGGAGTATTTATATTTGGACTTCGGGCTTTAATTAACTCATAGCATGTAACTTAGGATATCTTGTCCTAGGTTTTATAGTTCGAGGTTGGTAAGATCTTCTATATAGTCAAGGTATGAATGTTTTTGGTTTTGTGTTTGTCTTGTCACATTTAATGCTTAGGGGTGCCATATGACTAGGCTACGTAGGTTTAAGGAAAAAGACCCTAAATATCACATCATATTTAATGCATCATAGGTGCCATACAAACATGCATGTGGGCCTCTATCAAGGAACATGCAGGTACCTTTAAGCCATTTTAAGAAGCTTGTGACTTGTAGAGGGTGAAGATCATGATTGCTAATTAGGGCTATATGAAGGGAGTCAACTCGAAAGAGGTTAGTTTGGGAACTAAGGAGCTTGGCCTATAAGTTGGAGTTAGCCTAAGCCATGCTTGTATCTAAAACCTATTAGCCCAAGGTTTAAGGAGTATAGCTTACAAGTTAAGGAGGTTAGCCTAGGCCATGAGGGCCCATGTTCAAAACCGATTAACCTAAGGCCTAAGGAGGTTGGCTTGGGCCATGAGGTCGGCTTAGGCCATGAGGTCTTGTGTCTAAAACTGACTATCAACACTCATGCCCCCTTCCCTAAACTTCTGATTCTCATTGGTGGCTGAGCAATAGGGAGGATAGAGCTTCAATTATACTTTAAAGTACATAGGATCGAGTGATTTTATGCTTCGGGTGATTTGCAATTGATGAATGAGCTTTTGTAGGTACCTTTGATGTGGCTTCGTTTGGTTGAGGTAGAGTGTTTGAGCAGGTAGGTTGTTTATCGCAGACTAGGTCTATGTTGTGCTTAGTGCAATGGGTCGACCTGTTTTGAGTTAAGCTTATACTTCTCGCGTTGTTAAAGGCCCATTACAGTATGGTTGGGTATATATAGGTTTGACAGATTGTAGTGTGTAATTACCAAGGAGTTCCTTCTTGCTTGCTAGCTTATCTAAGCTTCTTTATCAAGCTGTTAAGGTTACCTACCTTATTGTGCCTTGCCCTTCCCTAGGACTCTTTGTAGCCATTAGTTGGTCAAAGAGAGTAGGTTTTATAGTAAGTGCCTCTTGAACTTTGAGAAGGTAGCTTATGCTTTTTGTTAGAGGTGCAACAGCTTTTTAAGGATGTTGTGATTGATCGATTCTTTCTCTATGTTGACTTAGGCATGTTGTTTATGCTTGGGAATTTTGAATGACATGATGTACTCTTTAGAAATAATCTAGGAAACTGGTGATCTTCTGATGTTTCGTTGCATATGTAAGGCCTTATACAAGGGATGTGTTGTTATGCCGAGGATGCTGCGTATGGCTTGGTTTTGCTTGCTTCTTGAGCGGTGCTATAATTGATAATCTTGATGTTGTTTTGACCAATAGTTATTAATAGGAGGCTAATGCTTCATTTATTGTGTGGTGTTGTTTTTGATGCCCTTTTTCCATATAAATAAGGGCTTTATGCTTGTACTGACATTCATCCTTCAAGTTTGTTTTATTCTGCTTTCAAGTTTTTATTCCCCTCTTCATTTAGACATTTATTTTGAGTGAATGTGAGGTGGTATGGTACCCCGAAAAAGGGGGGGGGGTGGCTGTAGGGTGAGGGCGGGGAAGGGTATGCTGTTGTAGTTGTAAGGGTGGGGTGAAGTTGAGTCCCATTCCCTTAATGGGTGGTAGAGACTTGTGTGTTGAAGGAAGGTGGATTTCATCCTTCTTTGCACTTTCTCTATTGTTCCATGTATTAGAGGAGTTTTAGTTTTGCATTTCATTACCAAGGTTCTGCTTGTTGGTGATAGCTAGTCTTCTAGCCATTCTTGGTAAGGTTTTAGTCTCTGATTTCATGTGCAGGACTGGGTCGTATCCTTGTGATCCTTTTTGGGGGCTTCGTAAGGGCATAGCCGCTAGTGTTTGCCAACCTAAATGGGACTCTAACCTATACTGAAGTGTGTATGTTGAATTTGCATAATAGAAGATGGAATGTTGGTTTTTGGTGTCCTCCCTTCTTGTTGGCATTTTTTCGCCATTTAAGTCAGGGTTAGGGCATGGGTTGGGCTTCCTTTTAGGAAGGGATTAATATCTTTGAATGGTTGAGTATTTCCCTAGGACTTAGCCCATTTCCTCCTAGATGACGATGAGGACTGGTTGTCCCTCCAGTTACCTGTATCATGGTGCAAAAGAGGCATCATGCTTACCTCTTCCAATGTAACGGTGGTCGACGATGCCTCAAGGATAGTAGGAGCATTGTTTAGATGAGTGGAGGTCTTGGTTTCACATTTCATGGCCGAGAAGCATTCCCATTTTATGGATGTCTTCTTAAGTAGTATTGTGGGGACCTTCTTTCGTCAATAGGGGCTCTCTCGATTTGTGTTGGGTTCCCTTCATTCTTGAGGGAGGAGTGTGATAATACAAAATTAACACATATTTTCTATGGGTATTTTACGTTGATTTAGGCATTATTCTTATTGATTTACTGATATTTTGAGCTTAATTTGTTTATTTATTATTTTTAGTGACTTTAGGAGTACCATATGAAGTTTTAAAGGATTTTTATGTAATTTCTAACTTTATTGATGCAAAAGCATAGATTAAGGGGTGAAGCGAAGAAATTTTGAGTAAGGAACAAAGTCTAATAGTGACCACGGTTGAGGACTATGCCCGTTGTCCTTACCTATGATCCACTCGTCATGAATTTTTTCTGAAGTAAAAGTTTTCACACGAAGAATGAGAACATACCCAGCCACTACGATGGTTTACCTTAGGTGTATAGTTACAGCGATTTTCATATCTTCTATTTTTGTTAGGTTTTCATTGTAACTTTAAGTTCACTTCTTACAAATAGATAATTAAACCTAAGTTTTAGGGAGTTGGAGAGACCCCTTTGAGTATTAGTGTTAGGTTTTAGAATTATAGGGGGGCTTTTCCATTATTCTTCTTTTCTTTTTAGTTTTCATGTCTTTCTTTGAATAACTTAGTATATTGTTGTTAAGCCGTACGTTCTAAATGCGATTTTTTTTTTTTATGAAATTCAATTTATGATTTTGCTTATTGCGATCTTGTTACACCCTTCTTATTGTCATTAGATTAATATTTACCTAGTTTATTAATTTAATGTTTGAGTTTGTTGTAAAGTCATAAGGCCTACAGTAAATAAATAAGTATAATTAGAATAGATTTAGTATGCTAAGAGATTAGGTATTGAATCTTTCCAGATTAGGTATTAAGGCAACCTAATAGCGGAATCCAAGTGCTTAATGCAATTTTGGAATACTCTATTCAGAAGTGATTTAGGTAGAGAGGGTTCTAAGGTTAGGAATTAGCTAGAAATTCAAGTTTGGTTAATTTAGAATTCGATTTTGCATAGGAATAGGATTAGGATTAGGAATATTTACGGTCCAATATAGTAATTGAAATTAAATAATCCCCTAAAACTAGGTAGTAAACAAAAACAATATTTACTAAGGAAAATGTGACTTCTTAGTTAATTCATGTTATCGTGTTATTAAGTATTATTTCATTATTAGTTAATTGTTTTAAATTAATTGCCATATCTTTAGTTTAATATTTTATTGCAATCTTTATTTTCTATCTTTAATTTATTTTATTAAATCGTTTATTATTAGAAGTTAGGTAATTGAATAATTTATGGGTATTATTGTTAAAAATAATTAGATATACTTACATAACTAGTTCCCTTGTGGGATGTATACTTGGAATCAACATCCATTTTAATCTATATTATAACTTGATTAGGTGCACTTACCTAATAGAGTGGTATACGGCCCATTAGCGGGTTTTCGAGGTAATAAGCCTTCATTACCTAGTTGCATCCCTTTCTTTCATTCCATTTAGGCTTAAATAAGAGAGGGTTGAGTTGGTAGGGTAGAGGCTAAGTTAGGAGGGGTATAGGGCATCCTTGTGCTTATTGAAATCAGTGTCATCATAAATGCTTTTCTCTCCAAGGAATGGTCCCTTATGTTAGTTGGACTTAGCCTTTTATTGAAGGAGAATGAGCCGTGGCCACTTTATGATTTGTAACAAGAACATGAAGAATAATAGTAGTAGCAAATTGGCTTGAGTTTACATTGGTGGGGATGAGTGACTCATTGAACAAAATTGTTAAGTATGTTGAGTAGCTTCTGAGGACGTAGTTGTCTTATTTTCCTTGTAATCCATTTTGTAAATAAACACAATGTACTTCTCTGTGATGTAATAAGTTAGGATGTTGACTTTGATTGCTGGAAGTATCATTTGGCTTACCTCCAATGAATGAAGTTTGTCTGTCTTTATCTTATGTAATCTTACTTCTCAAGTTTTCATTTTGTCTTGGGTCAGCCTAATCATGTCATTGCCTTGCTTAGGTACTATATTTCAGAGTTTAACTTTGAGCAGGTAAGTGACTAAAGAGGGATTGGACTTGCGCTAATAGTTGCTTTAGGTAAAGGAGGCTAAGCATCTCTTATTGGCCATGGTAGGCTCTTCTTGAACTAGGATTATAAGGTAGGAGGTATGATGTACAGCCTTTTCGAGTTGTTCTTTTCCCTTAGAATTGCATTAGATAATTTTGTTTTCTTTAGATTAGTTAGGAAAGTGTGAGGATTCTGTATTTGGTACCTAGTTAGGAGTGTGCTAACTTGTTTAGGAGGGTTTGATTTGAAATATGTAGTGGTGTATGAATTTTCGGTATATAATGCATACAATAGTTGATAGTGTACAATGAGACATAAACTGTATGTGACTATTGTGCTTAGGTTGATTTGATAGTTGATTAGGTATATGGGACACGTAACTTAATTTGGTGGCAAGTTATCTTGTCCCTTTGATTTCATCGGTTCATTTACTTAGATTATCTTGCTAAGCACCTTTTGGGGGCTCTATAAATAAGCTTTATTAGAGTCATTTACTATCTCCATTTCGTTTGTCACCCTTTGGAACTTTCTTAAGTGCTTTTTCTTTCTTTTTATGCGTCTTAGAGAGATTGTTTTAGCTTTTCTTTGAGTTCTAAACCTCGATTTTTTTTTATTCTACTTTGATGGAGTGTTTTCTTGGTTATTTGAGAATGTCATTGATGTGAGATAATTGCACCAATCATAGTGGATACGAGTCTAAATCGATCCCTTAGGAACTACGAGTATTAATACTAACTTTAACTTTATTACCTAATTGGAAAATCTTTATGGATGCAACTAAATTTAAATGCTAAAATTAGTTAACTAAACTAATTGCGGGACTCAAATAATTAATTGGAAAGTGATGAAATTAAGGAACAACTTTAAGAAGGTAAAATATGTATCTAGACTTTGCTTCTTAATAAAAATCATCCAATTCCAACTTTAATTTTGTTGACCAGAGAATTCTTAATTCAAGTTCATATTTTTCTTAAGTATATTAACCCTAACCTTAGTGAACCTACCTGAATCTCTTCACAAATAGCATTTTTTAAGATTGCATTAATGAACAATAAATTCTCACAAAAAGTTTTTAAATTTCCAAAAAAATTATGCACCTTATCTCTAAATGTACATAAAATTCTCTTCAATTATGTCAAGATCGGATTATACAAGAGATTTATCAATCTTCATGCATAATATCCAGTATTAATACCCTATAAGTATCAAACAACAATGAAGAACACATTATTGAACCAAGAAATTAAAGATTTTATTCAATTTCAATAATCAACATAATAGTCACATGATAACCCTAGGTTCTACAAGTCTAGATATAAGAATTTAGTTTCAATCATGATAAAAAATGTAATTTGCAACAAAAAGAATGAAAACCCCCTTTGATAAGTGTTGAATCTACTTAATCTTGAGGTTTAGATGTAGCTCTCCTTATCTTTCTTCTACTCGACTCTCTCTTTTTAGGTAGGTAAATGAAAAATCCTAAGGTGCCCTTAATAGTGGAGTAAAAATGATAGCGTAGTGGTGGATGACATGGCCTATAGGCATGGTCATGTCACTATTCGTGTCACTTAAGATGGAAAATTTCGAATTTTCTAGAAAATCTTTGATTCCTAGTTGGACACAACCTGTAACATGGTGGTCTCACTTGGGTGTATCACTTTATGTGAAATTAGCCTTCTCATCCTCTTGAAACAAGCTTCCTACGTGGACATGGTCATGTTAACTGACAATGTTCCTCTTTCAAGCTCCATAACTTCTTCATTTTAACTCTGAATTGAGTTAAATTTGATTCCTTTTCTTTCCTTTTATTCCAAGAATGTGTTAAAACCCTAATATTTAAATTTTGCTTGATTAAGTATCAAATTATTTAAAAAAAAAACCAAAATCATAAAGAAAGCACTTTGAAATCACTATAAGAATAGATTCAATTAGGGACTTATCAAACTTCTCTACAATTAATCAATTGCCTATCCTTAAGCAAATAAATAAAACTAAGAAATTAGAACAAGAAATACTTAATCAAATTTATCACTACATAGGAAATTGGTTGACTGTTACACATGATCCGGAAATAATTCCTAATCAACTTGCAATCATAGAATTCATTAATATAACATTTAGGAATTTCCATATTTGCACCAACCCACATTCAAATGTTCCAAAAAACACGTCATGCTAGAGTTCACTATTTAATTCATATAAATCAAAATTTACCAAAATCATTTAATCAATGATTCATAAACTTAAAATTATATTTTATATCTTGTTAGTTGAGAAAGAGTCATAACCATTTTGTCTATTAAACTAAGATGTATACAATACCCTTTCTAATCTCTCTAAGCACCATAATCTGGAGTAAACACATATTACATCTAGTTATTATCTAATCATTCCCTTTGTGATTGATTTTTGTTGGAAGGCATGTATTATTATTTTATTTTATTTTATTTTTTTATTCATTTATCATGGAGCAGTTTCATTGGTTAGTAAGTCTCAGGTTAGACGATGTTAGGCTACTAGGCATTAAAACTTCCATTCGGACCATTCATTACATCAAATATTTAATTATTTTAATTTGATTTAGTTTAGCTTTCATGTAGCCTTTTCTCTTGACCTATGTAGTGAGCTTTTGCCTGATAATATTGAGCTTGTCACTCAAGTTAACAGACATTATTTAGCACAAAGGAGGTACCCTTAGGCTTAATTGCTTGAATCAATTAGGCCTATAGTTAATTTATTTTAGTTTAATTATTCCATTTTCTTCTTGTCCTCTCCTTCCTTTTTTATTTCAAATTTATCAATCCTCCAACTTTATGAATTGTTTTATGGAATTCTAAAAATGAAAATTTCATTTATTTATTTACTAAGAATTATAAGGCTCTTAAAACATCTAAGGGAAAAGCATGTGTCAAAATAAAATTAAAAATAATCATGATTAACTCTCAACTAGTTATGTTACTTGAATTTCAAGTCTTAGACTTACAGGCTAAATAACTCGTAACTTTACTTCAATAGATTTGGCCAATCAACTCTAGTAAAGTGCAGTTAGATCAATAATGATCAAATGTTCAATTAAGCCCAATTATTCAAATTTGGTTTAGAAAATTGTTAATTCCTATTACAAGTTAACTAACACATTAGTTGGGTCAAATGTAAAAAATTATAGTAATAAATTTTATAGACCCCCAATCTTTAAACTTAAAAATGTATATTCTCCTGAATGTATAGCAAAGAATGCTCAATAAAGATGAGTAACAAGTGAAAATACAATAGGGAAAAGGAAGTAAAAGAGGGGAAAAAAATTTGAAAAGAAACTAACACTTTCTTGATATATGACTAGCACCTAGAATCCTAGAGTTTAGAGTGCATTAGCTTTACATGCCTTTGTCTTTGCGAAGTTGACTTTGCAAACTCCTTTCTCTAGTTGCATTACTTCTATCTGGTGCCTTGTTATGCCAATCATCAAATTGATGTAGTAGGAGTTTCTTCTTTTTGTCTTCTTTCCACTTGGATGCAGTTGTCACCAATTTGAACTCTTCACTGGAAAGACATATTCCATATAATCTTTTAATAGTTTTAGTTCCAACATTAGTAACTTAACCTTAATTCCTTTAACCTACAAAGTGTTTCAAACCCTGTCTTCTCTACAATGGGTTCATTTGCTTCTAACTAAACTACAACTGCAGCATGGTTGGGGTTTTTCACCATCTTTTCATCTTCCTTTTGTAAGCAACAGTTCAAGGGATCTTTAGCAAGCGTTTCCTATATACAATCAGTAAAAATGGCCTCAGTAGCATCAACATTATAGCATGTATCCTTTAGGTAACGAAATTTGTTCATTACCTTTGAAATCTTAAAAACTATTTCTTCATCTTTAACCTTTAAGATAAGGCTTAATAGCAGCATAAAAAATAGCCCTAAAGTAGCTAAGAAGGTTCTACCTAAAATGAGTGGTGCCTCAATATCCTCATCTATATTAAGAATAACAAAATCCATAAGAAAGATGAGTTTTTCTACTTGCACTAAAACATCCTCTATGATGCCTTTAGGATATGTGATAAACCTATTAGCTAATTGGAGGCTCATGCATATAGGTTTACATTTTTCCTAACCCTATCTTTTTAAACAATTTATATGGCATTAAATTTATACTAGCTCTTAAGTATGTTAAAACATTATCTATTAACAAATCGCTAAGCATATAAGAATAGTGAAACTCTCTGGATATTCCAATTTCTTTAGCAACTTGTTTTGCATGATTGTAGAGCACTCCTTGCTTAACGTAACAATTGAAAGTTCCTCTAGCTTCCTTTTGTCGGACAATATGTACTTCTAGAACTTGGCATATGTGGTAAGGCATCAACAAGAGGTAAATTAATATGCAATTGTTTAAAAAGATCAAGGAATTTACTAAATTGTTGATTATTGTGATCTTGTTTGAGTCTTTGAGGGTATGATAGCGGCTTGTACTTCTTCACTTTAGGTGGCTTTGCACTCTCCCTTTCTTTTGCTTCTTCACTTCTCTTACTGGTTTCCTCACTATCCTTCTTCTCAACTTACAACTCCTTTCCACTTATAAGTGTCACAGCCTTGACATGTTCTTTTGGGTTTGTCTTAGTGTTTCCTAGAGTGTTCCTTGTTGCATTTCAGGGATCAACCTTACAAGTTAGCTTACTTGATTCTCTAGGTTATGATTAGAAGCATCTTGATTTCTCAATGATGTTTCAATATTAGACAACTTAGCTTCATTGCTCTCAATATATTTAGTTAAGATCTCTTTCAAATCAGATTTCTTCTTTGCAAGTATAGGAAGTGGTATTGGTCTTTAGAATCTTGGTAGAGTGAAGTTGGTTTTTTGCTGAGATTGACTATAATTTCCTTATGAGAAATTATGGTAATTTCTCTACCCGATATTATAGATGCTGCCTTAGGGGTTGTTTTGTGCCTTGTTGGATTTCCGATAATTTGACCTACTCCACTTGCTCTAGCATTCTATACCGTTGAATACTAAAATAACTTACCATCGATCATGGCTGTTGAGAGGTGATTGAAATTGCATTTATCTTTTTTCGTAGCATATCCACTTGAGCTACCAATATGGTGGTCATGTCCGTATCATAAATTTTTACAACCCTTTGCCTAACCTTGGTGTTTTCTCATTGATAATTATTCATTTTCGTTCCTTTAATCAAATTGTTTACCTTCACAAGCGTCTTTATGTTCAAAGTGCCCCCTTTAGCTGCATTTATCATTTGTCTTGTAGATAGATTGAGGCTATTGTAAAAAGTTTGAATTTACATCCAAAATGGGAGGCCATGATGTGGACACCTCTTAGGTAGGTCCTTAAACCACTTCTACGTATTGTATAAGGTCTCAACTTCTAATTGGACAAAAGGAGAAGTATCATTTTGAAGCTTGGTGGTTTTTGCAGTTAGGAAATATTTTTCCTAAAATTTCTCCACCAATCTAACTCAAGTTGTACTTGAATTTCATGATAGAGAATTTAACCACTACTTTACTCTACCTTTCAAAGAAAAAGGAAACGATCGCAGTCTTATGGCATCATCACTTTCTCTATTGATTTTGAACATATCATAAATCTCTAGAAAATTAGAGTTGTGAGCATTAGGGTTTTCATCTTGGAGGCCATCAAATTGTACATACTGATGCACCATTTGTATAATATTTGGTGCTCTAAAATTATTGTAGCAATAGTCAGTCTAGTAATACTGGAATCGACTCCAACAAGTGTAGGTCTCTAGTAATTGGACATGGTCCAAGGTGCATTATCATCATTGTTGGCCTTGGGTTTAGGTGCTTGTGGTAAATCTTACTAATTAAGAAGTTGATCATCTACCTCCTTTTCTTCTTCTTTAATCTTAGTGGATGACCCTTCTTTTATAGTAGCCACCATTTGTCTAGCACGCAATCTTAAATTCTAGAGGATGGTTCTTTTAATTTTAGGGTCAAATTCTGTCAAGTCTCTTAGGTTTCTTCGAGTCATGCACTATAAAGAAGTGACATGCTTTAGAAGAGGGCTTGCTATAGTATGGATGAGTCCTTTGGAGGAAAGCTATCGAGTAAAGGGTGGGTATGGGTTTTTATGAGGGTTTAGCAATCCGTGAGTCGCTCATGTATGTTACACAACACTTAAGCGCAACATGGCCTACAACTTGTTGGATGTAACTCACTGATCTAAGTTATAGGTTTGCTTGCTACAATTCTTACTAAAAGGTTTGATAAGAGCTAAGGGATTTAAGTTCTCAACTTTACGAAAAAAAGAGGAAGCAAACTCATAGGAATTTCATTAGTAAAATTAGGTAAAAGTTTGATTACAACAACTGTCTAAATATGATATCTATATCCAGTGTGCTAGGGTTACAATACCATGTTCAAATTACTAAAAAGGGCAAGAAAATTATAGAAGTATAAGTGCAAATGTAGAAAGACAATTAAGTATTCCTATAGAATGTCTTATCATTAGAATGTGCTTGTAGGGAGTAAAACATGTGTCATTGTAGGAGAGGATGGGGCACATTCCACTAATGGATTTTGACACTCGAAAATTTGGTTTGTATTGGTTGGACTTTTGTGTAGCTTGATTAGGGAAATTAGTGATAAGAAGTGATCCTTAGAATTGGTTGAAAGGGTTAAATCTTAAGTTAGCTCGAAGAATTCAGAATCCATAAGAGTTATGCACAAAACAACTTAGAAGGTTAGAAGATCTTGTAGGTTGGTTGAATCGTTTAGGTCAGAGGGGACATTACTAGCTTGGTAGCTAAGGATTTGAGTAGCTAAGTTTTTCAGGCTTCTTGCTCTTGCTCAAGTGAGGGCCCTTGGTACTAGATTCTTATTATTTCCCCTAGGTTGTTTAGGATTTGGGATTAAATCTTTAGAATTCTTTATTGGTTCGTCATCATTTGGAATGTATGGGCTTAGGTTGATAATGTTGATGACATCAGAGATTCCATATCCATTAGGGAGATTGAGTTTATATGCATTATCATTGTTCTTCTAAAACTTTCAAAAGGTCCTTCAACTTGGGATGAGAGCTTATTCTTCCTCCTGTTTGGAAACCTTTTCTTGTTGAGATGTATCCATACAAGCTCACCTAGTTTGAATTGTTTCTTTCCTTTTCACCTTGGGCTTCTACATGTGAGCTTATCTACAACTTAGGTCAGTTGCTCCATAACTCATTGATAAACCTACTATAGGGCCTTAGCTCAGTCTTCAACTCTAGGATCATCTTGATTAGTCCTTGGAGTGGGTGCTTGGTTAAGTGGAAGTTCAAGATTGAGTTTGTACACTACTTCAAATGGAGTTTTGCTTGTTGTGTTATAGATGGGTCGGTTGTAAGCAAACTTTACTATGGGCAAGCAAGAATTCAAATCAACTTGATTGCATCTAACAATTGTTGGAAAAGTGATCTTAGAGTTGAATTGATGACCTTTGTCTATTTGTGTAGTGACCCTAGGAGGGGCTTAGTAGTATTATCTAAAATTTTTATATCATGTGTACACCCATGATAAGAAAATCGTTTTGCAAGTCAGAGATTGCAGGACTCTAAATAGTTATTTACTAGAGTATTCAATTTTAGTTCATTGACTCATTATATAATATAAATAATTATGGATATCCATTTTTCCACAGTTCCTCAGAACTACAGAGAATCGGTATCCCTTACCAAAATAGTGAAATAAGATAGACAATTCTAGAAAATTCTAAACTTACTAAAGATACTAAACTTAATTGAGACATTAGTTGTTTTTTGGAGCATTCCGAATTAACTACACAAGCTTTTCATCAGACTGATTCAATGGTAGCACTCTGCACTCGATTCCTATCCCATTCCCAACTATCGATCAACCTGCAAGGAAAAGAACTGTTGGGGTGTAAGCTTACGTTTAGTGAGATAATTACCCTCATCAATACTACATGACAGAAATTTATTAAATGCATAATTATATGAATGCATATACAATCAGTATACCAAACAACACATGTAGTGACCTAGGAACTGCATACGACTCAGAATTACGCCCCCTGAAGTCGTGGTTTGGAGACAATTAACCGACCTAAACCAAAATTCGGGTTCTGGACCTTGGGTTTTATTTCATTTGTACTATCGTACTTATGTCTAAACAAATCTCTCTCTCTCTCTCTCTCTCTATATATATATATATATATGTATACTTCCTTTACCAAAATCAAATCATATCTTTTAAAATCCCAAGTCTAGCGGTATGGTGGCCCCCACAGTCCATAAACACACGCCCTAAGAAGAAGCCATAAGACTCAGCCCCTCGTTGACGGTTGGTGTCTCCCAGCTCCTAGTAAGCTCATCAGCTTAAGACAGGGACTCAATATACATGATGACATAGCTAGTGCCTAATCCTGTAGGAAACTCGTATTCCTGTGAGTCCCTTCCTATCTTCTACGTGAAGCAGTAGTTGGTATTATTCGTATGCAATATGGGGAATGCATGATTCATTTTGATTTCTTAATCATATAAATGATTAACTCAATTTTTAAGGTGATCAAATAATTTCATTCCATACAATTCACATGTATATATTAATACAAACAATTCCCATTATTATATATATAATTAACAAGTCATCACGTTCATCCATAAATCCATACACATGCATCTCCCATATCCCACAAGCACCATATATATATAAGTTTAGGTACATCTATTCTACAAGCATAATCAAGTAAAGAGTCATCGAGAATTTACTTACTCAACCATGCGGATGAATCAAAATAATCCAGGATAGGTCGTCTCCCCAAAGCCGGGTCCCCTAGACATCGCAAATACGATATTATAAGGATTTAAAATAAAACCTAAAAAACTAAGTTAAAACCCTTTAAGTTATACTTTGGACTTGGTTTCATAAATTTTTCCGGTTTTACTTAAAAGTTTAATCGCATATAACTTTTTTGTTTTAAATCCGATTTTTATGATCTTATAGTAAATATTCATCGTTTTTGAGTGTACTTTAACATGGTGAGGTTATATTTTCGAAATGAGGCATACAATTCTATCCATGGGTTAGAACAGTAGCGTTCCTCATGTGTTGGAGTGCTTTTGGGCCTTGTATGGTAAATGGGCTTTTTGATAACTTGAGAAATCCTTTGGGCTTGGTCTTAAGATTTTATCCTAAGCTTAAAATACTCCTTGAGATCAGATTTACAACTTTGATTTATATTCCTAAGGCTAACAACCACTTCATGGGCCCTTTAGTGGGCTTAAGTTGTCAAATGAGCTTGTTTTTGGTTCAAACTAAAGTTAGTGACTTTGGTAGGCTTATGGGGCCTTAGGTGGATTTCTTATGGGCTTTAAAACAACCTATTTTGATACTTTAAGGTGCTGGTTAGAATTTCATTGAAGGCCCAACTTAGAGTTCTAGGCTTGTTTTGAGATTTTTAAACTCGGTTTTGAGTTTTAGGCTTTGTATGCTTACCATACTTGCTTTGATTGATCATTTCACTTTGTTCATTCACTTTTATCATATTTTTAAGCTTCTTTTTCCTACGTTCCAGATCTGGTCATGATCATTCTAAGGGTTTCTCGCTTGGTTTTTCAACTTGTTTTATCATTTCCTTAAGTTTAGGTGTTAGATTATGCACTTAAACTACTTGTATCCAAATCTTAACTTAAATTTTCTTTCATAAGATGATTCTTTAACTCATGCTTCACACAAAGAAATAGAAGATCTTATACTTAATATAACCTTCATATCATAGCTCATGTCATACAAAGTTGGTTTCTTCATAAAATTTTATGTGATGGATTTTTCCTTAACTTAAGTCTATATTTGAGCATGTTTAACTTAACGGAAATAAAATCAACATTCAAATGACCTTTGAACCCTTACGTCCAGCATGTTCATCTTCCATTCAAGTTCTTGTTTCAAAATTTTCTCAACTTAAAATCTTCCATTCAAAGTGCTACACAAGTATCTTTACAAAACACCAACTTTACATGCTCATGTTTCAACTTCATGTAAGGGTTTCATGAGTTTGTTTCTTAAAACGGTTTTTGGTGTTATAAAAACTTAAACCTTACTTATATCTTCAAGAAATCAAAGTCTCCTAACATAAATACTAACCCACATATTACAAGAAATACTTACTCATCCTTAAAGCAAAGTATGGTGGTTGTGTACTAAGGTTCTACTTAAGCTCTTAACTTTACTTCCTCCTTTTGCCACCTTTCAAAAACCCAAGTTGTTTAATCTTTTGGAATGGGGTTTGTAGAAGGTTCTAATGGTTCTAAAAGATCTTAGATGGTGAAAGAAAATGACACAAGAATAAGAAAAGAAATTGCCGTGAGTATGAAAGCAAAATGGTAGCGGCAATGTTGGGAATTTGTGGAGTTTGATTTCTGCTTTTGATTTGTGTTTAAAGTGAGAGAAAAGGAAGTGAAAATGGGAGTGAAAGAGGGAGAGAGTGGCAGATTTTGAATGAGGAAAGAAGTGTGTGCAAGAAGCTTTAATTGATTGTCTTGTAGCTTACACAAAAATCAATAATTGCAATTATTAATGATGTAAGCATTAAGGGGTGAATAGTGATGTGTAAGAGAAGTGATTAATGGTTAAAAGACAAGTGCATGGCCCCCCTTTCTTCCTTGATTAAATCTGCCATTTAAAGTCTTTTTGGGCCATGAAGTGGTCTTGTCTCATTTAATGAAGTTAAGCATATGAAATCTTGTGAAAAATTGTCCATATGTAGTATAAGTGAAGGGGTGATAAGGAAAATGTCTTATCACTAAATTTTGATAAGTTATCAATTGATAAATGATTTCAACTCTAAATTGATAAGTTATTTAAAGTGATTGGTTGATCTACTTATTAAAGTGTAAGGCTTAGGCATGAAGATAAGGGCATGGTCTTATAGAAAATTGTTTTTAGGTTTTCATCCCGCATTGTTTTGAAATTTATGATTTGATTTTTATAAAATTGTGAAATTTTCTAAAGTTGAATGAAATTATTCAAATTAAATTATCGATTAATTACTTAGGGTTAAAATTCCTTAATTATTTTAGGGTTTAGGGTTTTAAGTAACTTTAGAGCTCGTAGTTTTTCAAGCTCCGGTTTTATCGATAATTGGTTTTTGAATTAGAAAAATTTAATTCGTTTCTAAATATAAACTTAAGTTTTTAGTTTAGTTGATCCTTGAGAATGTTTAGAAAGTACTCTAAATCAAGTTTTAGGCCTCCTAAAAGTAGGGTTTACAATTTGTTGGTTTAGGGGTAGCAAGGCATACTAAAAAGTAGTTTGGTCTTTAGTCATTGCCATAGAGTCTTCTAGAATTGGCTAAAAAATTTAGGATCTTGATCTAACATAATACTCTTAGGAACTTCGTGCAATCTCACAATCTCAAGCAAAAATAGAAAAAAATAGCTAAAGCATCATTAGTTTTGTTGCAGGTCACAAAATGTAGAATCCTGCTAAACCTATTGACCGTGACCATAATAGAATCTTTTCCTTATGCCACCTTTGGCAATCCAAGTATAAAGTCCATACTCTTGTCAACCTAAGGTTTGGTCGGTATAGATAAGGGTATTGCCTTCCCTTTGTTTAGCTCAACTCTTAGCCTCTTTGTAAGTTGCACATCCCTCAACTATACAGTGTACATCTGTCATCATCTTTGGTTAATAAGACTTCGATTTAGTAATTCACATGTTATTTTATCCTTGAAATGGCCGGATAATCCTCCACTATGTACTTCTTGAACAAGCAAGTCCCATATTAAATAAGTTACTATGCACAATCTTCCAGCTCGAAGAGGTAACCTTCTTCGACAAAGTATTCATCTAATGTCTTACAGTCCTTGCACTGGGCAAAGATTGGTTCAAAGTGGGGATCTTGGGAATATTGTTCCTTAAGATTCATAAAGCCGAAAGTCTCGTTTGGAGTTCAGGAAGTGATAAGTATGTAAAATAACACACTTATCTAAAGGTTTTTTTTTTTTCTAACAGTTGTATGTAATTTAATAGAATTTCAAGTCAAAGTGTATGAATTTTCATTAAAATCACATAAAATTTCTTAAGACAAGTGTAATTCATATTTTTATGCTTTAGTTTTCAAAAGTTATGTTTATTTGAAGAATTTAAGCTCTTTGTGAATATTCTTGTAGGTCTCGAGGCTACCATGTGATGGTGGCCCCCACTTGAGAAGCCAGAGGGAAATAAAATATGAAGACATGAAGTAGGAATTATTGTCATGACAATAATGTGAGCTATTGTCAAGTCAGCATTTTGAATAGAAAGGTTTGAAGTATCATAAAGAATTGAGTATATCATCATGACGGTATTATTATCAAGCCGGTAGTACTAACAAGACGGTACTTTCCTAATATAAAAAGCTACATTTTGCAGCTCATTTTGTAGGATGCAATTTTTTTCCTTTTTTAACTTCCTTTCTTCTTCTCTCATTAGGGTTTTTAGGGTTTCACTTTCTTAGGTTATTTTAGGTTAGATTTAGCTTAGATGAAGTTAGTTTTAGTGGATTCCAATCTCAGGATGTAAGGAAAACATCATTCCAACATGGATTAAGGATTGGAATTCCTCTTGTTAGGTGATTTCCCTCTCTACCCGATTTCTTTTTGTTTTGGGATGTTGTTTAACTTTATACTCCTGTTATATTCATGAAGATTATGAATCTTTTAATGTTAATGGGTTAATGTTTGGTGTTTATATTTTTTATTGTGATTGTGTGTTATATGGGTTTGGGTTTCAAGCATTAAACATGTATTTTACTTGTGAAGGAATATGTGTAGATTGGGATTATGTGTAAAGCATGATTTCTAGTCATTTCTATGCTTGTTTAACTTAGATCAATTGTTGATATATAATGATTTGATCAACATTTTACTTTTGGAATCAATATTTATTCTATGCGCACATGAATAATAGAAGAATTCAAACATCATGCCTCTTGTTAATTTATTTACTTAGTTCTTAATTGTAATCATTAGAGTGTTGGAATCCTATGCTTTGCCATATTAGGAATTGTTTCTCGGTTTAGTCTTATAGAAATCATATCTCTATCCTTTTGATGTTGGAATCTCTTGTTTATCTACATTAGGCTAGTTATTGAGTTTTGTTCAATAAAAGAATCAAATTTTATTAGGATTGCCTACCTATGAATGGGACTAAAATGGTTGAGAGCTAGCACACTATTCCTTTGGGAAATAAGACCTTAGAGCTCACCTTAGACTACTAATCGATCGGTATGCTTGTCGAAGTTTTTTATGTTTTCCATAAGTTTTTATAAAAATGTGTAAGCTTAATCAATTAGTTGTATATTAATTCTATTATTACAAAAAGGAGCTAATTTTTCCAAATTAGATCGTGACTTGTGCAAGTGGTGAACACGGTACTAAGAAACAATACGTGTTGCTTGGATAAGGCATTGGCGATTATATTCATTTTTCCTTGCAAGTATTTGATCACAAACATGAACCCTTCTAAAAATTCAACCCATCTCACTTGTCACTTTGAGAGCTTTGGCTGAGTTCTCAAGTGTCTTGGGTTTGGTGATTGCAGTACACTATAAATTCCTTTGGCAGCAAGTAATGTTGCTAAGTCTACATAGCTCGGACCAAGGCATACATCTCTTTGTCATACACAAAATAATTTAAGGTAGGTCTTTTGAGTTTTTCACTAAAGTAAGCAATAGCGGTAGTTTTGCATGAGAATTGCTCCAATTCTGATGCCTAAGGCACTACATTTTAGTTTAAAAACTTTACCAAAATATGGCAATGCTAATACTGGAGTTGAAGTTAATCTCCTCTTCAATTCAGCAAAGTTCTTCTCCCCTTTTTCTCTCAATTCAAATTTAGCATTTTTCTTAGTAAGCTTAGTAAGTGGTGTGGCAATAGTACTAAAGTTCTGAATAAACTTGCTATGGAAAGAAGCTAATCCACTGAAACTTCTTACATCTGTAAAGGAGGTTGGCATAAGCCATTTGACAATAGCTTGAATTTTTTCCCCATCCACCTTAAGCTCTCCTTTACTTACCACTTACCTAAGGAACACAACTTACTCTTGGCAAAAACAACATTTCTTCAGATTGCTAAACAGTTGCTTAGGTTGGAGCACTTCGAAGATAGTTTAGAGATGGCTTACATTGCTAGGGAGATTAATACTACACATAAGAATGTCATCAAAATATACTACAATACACTTCCTTATCTGATCCCTTACAACATAGTTCATTAATCTCATGAATGTGCTTGGGGTGTTAGATAGTCCAAATGGCATAACAAGTTACTCATACAACCCATGTCTTATTTTGAAGGAAATCTTCTATTCATTGCCTTCATGCATTTGAATTTGGTAATATCCAGATTTCAAATATATCTTAGAAAACACACTTATTCCATATAATTCATCTAACATATCGTCTAGTCAAGGAATGGGATACCTATATTTAATGGTAATCCTATTGATAGCTCAGTTATTCACATACATTCTCTAAATTCAGTCCTTCTGAGGAACTAGTAATGCAAGCACAACACATGGGCTTGTGCTTTTTCGAACATATCCTCAATCAATGAGTTCATTCACCTCCCTTTGTAGCTTAGCAGCTTGCTTAGGATTCATGTGATAGGTTGATTGGTTTGGCAATGCTACTTTAGGCAATAGCTTGATGCCATGCTCTATTCCTCGCTTAGGGGGTAATCCTTTTAGCAGCTCATTAGGAAATAGATCGATAAATTCTTTGAGCAAACTCTTAACCTCTTTAAGTAGGTCATTATAATTTTGCAATTCCAATAGTCTTCGTACTATGAAAAAGGTTGGTTCATCGTATTTTACAGTTCTTCTTAACTCAAACCAACTCGTCATTAAGGCTTCTTCTTCTTCTATTTTAGTTTGGACTGCATGTTGTTAACTTGACTTGGTGCCATCGGAAAAGTGTTAATAAGGCAGCTATCCTTCTCAAAACTATAGGTGTTTTGATAGCCATCGTGCATGATTCTTTGATCATATAACTAAGGTTGGCCTAATAAGATATAAGATGCATACATTGGTAATACATCACATAAGATCTTGTTCTTATAACTCCCGATAATGACTGGTAATAACACTTGCTTTGCGATATGCATTGAAGCCCTCTCATGTAACCAACGTAGTTTATATGGTTTGGGATGTTTAAAGGTTTGTAATTTTAACTATTGTACCAATCTAGTTGAAGCAACATTTGTATAACTTTCACTATCAATAATTAAAGCACAAAGTTGATGATTTATCTTGCATGTAGTATGGAACAAATTCTCATGTTGCTTTTCTTGTTGATCATGTTCCATGCTAAGAGTTCAGCGAATGACTAATGTGAGAATGTCTCCTTCCTTAAGATAGATTTCATCTCTTATAACTTCCATTTTCACTCTACCATCCTTATCTTTTGTAATTTCACTGACTTCTTCGTCTATGTTGTATGCTTCAAAGGTTGTTACTTCCCCTTTAATGACCATAATTCGACAATTAGGGCATTGGGAGGCTATGTGTGTACAAACCTTCAATTTGAAGCATTTTATTTTGCTCAGTTTCCTTCTAGAAGTCTATCCCTTTTAAAATTCCATCCCTTTCCCTCCTTATTCCAACTTCTCTCCTTCTTCATATGATGACTGTACTTTTTTCTTGCTTGATATTGAGGTAACAAGCTTTTTGCTACTTCTATATACAAGTTGATTAGCTTGAACAAGTCGAGAACTATAAATATGGTAAGTTTGGTTCCTCTATTATCTTTTAAGTTAGTCGAATCTAATAGTTCCTCAAAGGTATGAATAGACAACACTTCAAATTCTCCAAGTTTGTCTCTTAGCCCTGTGACAAACCAAAAAATAGTTCTGGCTTTGGGTTCATCTACTTCACATCTAATCATCAGCATTTGGAATTCTTGTACATATTCATCAATAGTTCAGCTCCCTTGTATGAGCTCTTGCAACCTTATGAAGGTATCTTGAAATTATGATTTTGGAATAAATATACTGCGTATGATTCTTTTCATCTCTTCCTATGTCTATACTTTGTGTCGTCCTTTTCTCTTTGTCATTGTGTATAGCTTCTTTCACCACATGTGGGCATAACCAACGAACTTTAGGGTAGCTAATCTAACCTTATCACCTTTAGTGTATTGATAACACTTAAATAAGTTCTCAACTCGCTCTTCCCAGTCAAAAAATTTGTTGGCATTTCTACTTCTTGAAAATTTCAAAATTTAGATTTTCACATTTTCTAACCTTTTGGGAGCTCGCATGTTTTGCTCCTCTTTAGAATATTCTTCCTTGAGCTCTCTTTCTTCCATATTTCCTTCATAGTTCACCCTTTAGTGATTTGGTAGTTCAACTCTTCTTTGAACGTGCCAGTAGGGTAAGGAACTTGATTAGGTTGGTTCTCATGATGTGTAACTTTAGGAGCTCGAATCAGTCTCTCCTCATCCTCATAAAGCTCTTCTACATCACTTTTATCTTCTTCTATTAGCTTTAACCTTCAGTTAATGGGTTGTTCAACTCTTTGAATTTATGAATGGTGAGTTGGGCGAACTACTCCTTGGTATGGAGCGATAAAAGCTCAGTGAGCTCCTTGGTTAGCTCGGTTTTCAATTGGCGTGATCTCTTCCATATGGTCATTGGTTTGGCGATCCTCATTCACTCTAGTGGCCATTACCCCTTACATCAACAACATCATATTTTCTATCATCTTTGCAATACAATTTAACTGTTTGTCTATAGACTGGGGTGTTTGCTCCATATGATGGCCTCTTCTCTAAGCATCAATATTGTTATTGCCAAAAACTGCATTTACACTAGGGTCGATCATCTTCTTAACCTCAATGATCACTATACCAATAAACTCAATAACCAATAATTACTAACTGGAAACACAATTAACTCGAATCATAACTAAACTCCACCTACTACTCTATTTCATAAATAAAAAATAGAGCACAACAAATCCTCTACTAACTGCTTAATTTAGGCTAAGTAAAGTACCCAAAGTTGTAACCACTACGACTCCAAACATAGAGTACTATAGTTCCTTAAGACCCCACAATTGGTTTAATCTAACAACAGCCAAAAATGACAAAGCACAAAATATCTAATATAGCTAACAATTGATACAACTACTCATCCATTGTTGCAACTATACTTGCAAAGCACTCAACTCTCGACCCTATTTAGAACCTTGAGCTTTGATACCAAGATGATATGCCTTGAAAGAGGGCTTACCATAGCATGGATGATTCTTTGGAGGAAAGATACTAAGGAAAGGGTAAGTATGGGTTTTTATGAGGATTTTATCAATCCTTAAGATGCTTGTGGATGCAATACACCACTTAAGTGCAACACGGCTTACAACTTATCGAATGTGACTCATCGATCTAAGTTATAGGGTTGCTTACCATAATCTTTGCTAAAGTAATTGATAAGACTTAGGGGATTCAAGTTCTCAACTTCACGAGAAAAATTAGGAAAAAGTTTGATTACAACAACTGTCTAAATAGGGTAATTATATTCAATGTGCTAAGGTTATAGTACCATGTCTAAATTACTAAAAAGGGCAAGAAAATTATAAAAGTAAACTTGCAAATGTAGAAGGACAATTAGGTAATTCTTCCAGAAAGAGAATGTCTTACTTGTAGTAGAGAAAATTAGGTAATTCTTCCAGAAAATTATAAAAGTAAACTTGCAAATGTAGAACATGCTTGTAGGGAGTAGAACATGTGCTATTGTAGCAAAGACTGGGGCACTTTCTACTAGCAGATTTTGACACTTGAAGATTTAGTTGACACTACTTAAATGTTCATATAGCTTAACTTGGGAAATTGGTATGAGAGGTGATCCTTGGAATTAGCTAGTAAGGTTAACTCTTAAGCGAACTCGGAGAATTTGGAATCAATCAAAGTTATGCACTAAGCAGCCCGAAAGCTCAGAAGATCTCACAGGTTGATTGGATCCTTCATGTTAGAGAGGATAGAATTAGCTTGGTAGTTAAGGATCCAAGTGGCTAAGTTCTTTAAGCCTCTTGCTCTTGCTTGAGTGAAGGCCCTAGTACTAAATTCCTATCAAGAAGAGAAATATAAAATTAATTGCAAATCAAACTAATGAAAGAAAAGAAAGAGATAGTTAAAGTTATGAAGACACAATTGTTCTTAATGTTGAAGACTTCAACAATGTTGCCAAAACTTAATGTGAGTCCAAGTCAATCCCTCAGGGTTTACAAGTACTAATACTAACTTTAACTCTATTATCTAACCAAAGAATCTTGATGAGCAGTGCAAACTAACTAAACTAATTACAAACACAAACAATTAACTGGAAAGTGATGAAATTAAGGAATAATTTCAAGAAGTAAAATACGTATCTAAACATTGCTTCCCCTAGAATTCTTCATGTGATTTAATAAAAATCATTCAATTCCATCTTTAATTTCATTAACTTGGGGAATTCTCAATTAAAGTTAATATCTTTCTAGAGTATATTAACCCTAACCCTAAACTACCTACCAAATTTTCTTTACAAAATAGTGTATTTCAAGATTGCATTAATGAATAATGAATTCCTACAAAAAGTTGATGAATTTCTTGAAAAATTATGTACCTTATCTCTAATTGTACAAGAAATTCTCTTCAATTATGCCAATATTTGATTATACAAAAGATTTCTCAATCTTCATGTATAATATCAAGTATTGATACCCTATAAATATTAAATAACAATGAAAAATGCGTAATTGAACCAAGAAGATAAAGACTTTATTCAATTTCAATAGTCAACACAATAGTCTCATGAGAACCTTAGGTTCCATAAGTCCAGATACAAGAATTGAAGTTTCAATCATGATAAAGAATGTAAATTGCAGCAAAAGAATGAAAAACTCATGAAATCCCCCCTTGATTAGTGTTAAATCCTCTCAATCTTGAGGTGTAGATATGCCTCTCCTTATCTCTCTTTTGCCTCTTGAGTCTTTCTTTTCAAGTGGCTAAAAGTATGAAGGAAAAACCCTAAAGCTTTCTTAATAGTAGAGTAAAAACAACACTGTAGCGCTGCTTGACATGACCTGCAAACATGGTTGTATCACTGCTTGTGTCACTTAAGATGGAAAAATTTGAATTTTCTAGAAAATCTCGGATTCTTGGTTAGATGACCTATGATATGGTCATGTAACCTAGGCATGTCACTTTTTGTGAAATCAGTCTTATCATCCACTTGAAATAAGCTTCTTGGGTAGACGTGGTCATGTCAACTAACCATGTCCCTCTTCTAAGCTCCGTTACTTCATTTTTAACTCTGAATTGAATAAAATTTGATTCATTTTCTTCTTTTACATTCTAAGAACGTGTTAAAACCCTAAAATCAAAATTTTATTCAATTAAATATCAAATTCTTTAGAAACAAACCAAAATCATAAAGGAAGTATTATGAAATCATTAAAAGAATATATCCAATTAAAGGCTCATCATTCTTTTTCTTCTTCTTCTGTTCTTCTCCTTTAAGAACCCAATGATTGGAAAATGGAGAGTATTACTCTTTCCCCTCTGACAATGGTGGTAGGGGTTGATTCAAAAGTTTTAGGTATAACATTAGGGAAGATTGGAAGTCTAAGTAAGGAGATTGATTCAAAGGTTGCTAGCATAGATTCTATGAGATACTATGCGGATGATGGTGAGGATAAGCAGTTGCTAGAATAAGAAGCTATTCATTGGGCTAGATCCTTCCATGATGCAATGTAGGGAGAATTTTCTTGTGAATGATTCGATCAAGGATGTTGACTTTTTGACTTATTGGGTAGAGCCTATTAGAACTTGTGCTATAAATGTCCTAGGTTCTAGTGATAAAAATGTTGTGAAGAAGATTGGGGCTAAGCTTAAGAAGAAGTTGGGCCGTTGAAGGACATAAACTTCATTGTTGATGTATACCTTAATAAAGGGAAGTTAGGTAGAAGAGTATCCAGGCTGTAGTAGGTAAGTAAGTTAGTGGGTGTCTTACCAAGTTAGGCTTGCCATGGGGAAATTGCCTATCGATGATCAAGTAAGTGCACCTAATTAAGTTATAGAATAATAAATTGATTTGAGTTCGAGTGTTGATCTAATAGGGAACCATAAATATGAGAAAACCCTATATTACTAGCAATTACCCTATTATCGCTAATTACTTAACTTATCAAAATTGTTGTATACAAGATAAAGATAATGAAGGAATATAGAGAAGTAAAAAAATAAAAATTACAATAAATAAATAAATTAAATAAATAAGATTAATTAAATTAAGAGAACATAGTCCCAAGTAAATCTATTATTTATTATCTAATTCTATGCGACTTTTTAATCTCAATTGTGATTCTGGACCACGAAGATTCCTAGAATGAATTAACAAAACTCACATTTTTGGCCAACTCCTAACCTAGAGTATACTCTATCTGAATTGCTTTTGCAATGGTGTATCTCAAGATCACATTAGGATCTTGAATCCCTCTATTAGGTTGCCCTAATCTAGAGGAACCAAATAGCTAAGCGTTTTAGTCTACCAATTCCTTCTAATTACACCTATCCATCATACTATAGGATCTCACAAACTCTATTGTAGACTAACACTTAATTCAACAGTCGGCAATATTGAATTAAAGATAAACAATGCAATGTAATTAGATCACAAAATACAATATCATTGATTGAAAGCAAACATGAGATAACTGTTGCATTGAATTGGGGTTCAATAAAAGATTCACTAACAAAAGAAAAAAAGTTACCACATAAAATTAAAAGGAAAGAGACGGAAAGACATGAGAGAATTCCCTATATTATATCCAATAATGCTCTCCTTTGGGCTCTTCTCTTTCACTAATCCTAGATACCTATTTATGGAGACTGAATTTAGGTTTACAAAGAAAACTCGCTAAACATAGAAGAATTGGAAATCATGGAATCACCATGCCTTAGGATGATGGTTGTGGTCTTTAGGTGTGATCATATGCTTCACATACAATTTCTTTAATTTAGTTGGAAATTCTTGATATAAGGTTTATAGCAAACAACATAGCCTTGGTGGTTGCTTATGGTCTTCTCTGGACTTCAATTCTTGAGTGAATTGCTTTTATTTCAATCGCTTGGTCAATGTATTTCTTCAATTTCGCTCCAAATTTCCATAAAATCTCTTAAAAATTCATCAAAGCTTCCTAATCACCTGAAAATGAGATAATAAGCAAATAAGCTCAAATTCCTTGCAAATTAACACAAGTTATTTGTTAATTTCACTAAAATTACTATAAAATACATATGCTAAATGAGCTTTATTAAATTCCCCTACACTTAAGCACACTTAAGTTTTTACTTGTTTTCAAGCAAAAGAATCAAAATTTCAAAGCAATAATATCTTAAGGACAAGATTATCAAACTTTCTTTAGAAAATTTCACCCTTAAATTAAGGAGCTAGAAATTTCCTTAAAAATTACCATTTCCTCCTTGATTTTGTAATGGCCTTAGAACACTTGAATAATAAAAATTTAGGAACTACTAAATTATAGCAATCGATCTTGATAATTTAGAGTTAGCTTTATCACTTCAACAAAAAATAAATTAGAGGTCAATACAGACATCAACTACTTAGGGAAAAGTTATAGAGTTTTACTATACTAACTTAAGAGGACATAAATCTACCTTAAACTAGTTTTATTATGAAAACTTAGACTAGATACATGTTACATCAACTCATCCTCTAATTGTCTCCTTTCATTGAGAGGCTTGTTATGCCAAATTTATTATTTTGTTGAGGAAAAATTAAATGGCTACTAAATTGAACATGTTATATCTATTCTTTACCTTGTAAAGCTATCATCGAATTAAAAATAAACCGATGTCTCTTGGAGTTTAGTTATCACAAAGTCTTACCAAGGAGGATTAAATGGGTACTTTGAGATATCAAAGAAAGCACAAAATGGTCGGTTGGAAGTTCCAATAATTTTGTGAAGCTATTCTTTAGATACGATACACCAATGAAAATTACATGACTTAACTCTCACTTGATGTTATGCATAAGTAAAAAGCTAAGGTCCACTGGCTACTAACCTTGAGTTACTAGCAATATTAGATAAGAGTGAGGGTTCGTAACTTAAGAGGGTTTCTTATAAGACATAAGGGAGAATATTTACTAATAGTGAAAATTAGATGATTTCGGCTACAATGATAAGAGACTATTTATGGTAGGCCTTAAGGTAATAAGACAATGATAGAAATTACAAAAGGGGTAATATGGAAATAAAAATTCTTAATACAAACTAAAAAGGGTAAATGTGACAAAGGACAAAAAGAGAATATAATACAAATGTAAAAAAAGTTATGATAGATGGCACATTGTTATTGCATCCGCTTGTAGGGAAGTGAAGTACCAAAGCTGACCTGTTCAGATACAGGAACAGGTCGGTAGAGAAAGGCTTAGAGGTCGGGGTTAGGGGCTTCGGCACTAGGCAGGTTAGCGGTATTGGAAGTAATTGTAAGCTTGACATCTATGCTGGTAGCAGAGCAGAGGAGGGTGCGTCTAACCTAGGTTCGTAAAGAGTTCAACAATAGTACTTCTTAATACTGAAGCTCATGTTGGTCGAGTTGAGAAGACTGAAATCTTCTTACATAACCTTGTAGTCCTTTCAAACGAACTTGATGAGTGGTCTTGAGGTTGACAATCCATTAGCTCCCTAGGGTTGTTGAAGATTTGCCCTCAAATCTTGGTTAATATCTTCTTCTGGTATACAGGGTGTTAGATCAAAGACATTAAAGGTCGACGACACTCCATATCCTTTTGTCAACTCTAGCTTATAAGCGTTGTTATTAATTCATCACTGAACCTTGAAAGGACCATCTAATCTAGGTGATAGCTTTCTTGTCCTCCTCCTTAGGAACTAATCTTTACTATGGTATGCCTAAACAATGTCTCTTGGACAGTAGAAAATGCTTTTTCTACCTTAGTTTCCTTGCTCTCACTGTTGGGCTATTGTTTTGATTAGCTGTTTGGTGACCTTCTTGTGTAGTCTCTAGACTTCTTTGGTATGCTACAGGCGAGACTAGCTTTCTTCTTTAGAGGTTGGGCTATTAATCATGTCCTCATAAATGATCTTAGAGGGTGACTTTCCTATTGCGCTATAAGTGGAGCGGTTGTAGGCAAATTTGATGATGGACAGACATAAATCCCAGTTACGTATATTCTTCCTAATAGTTGCTTGCAGTAGACTACCAATGATCCTATTTACCACTTTAGTTTGACCATCAATTTGGGAGTGATAGGAGATATTAAACATTAACTTGGCGACAAGCTTCTTTTACAGGGTTTGCCAAAAGAAGCTTGTGAACTTTGGATGTTCATAAGAAAAAGTGCTTCTAGAGACACCATGAAGCCATATGATCTCTTTCAAAAAGAGATTAGCAACATGTAAAACATCATTAGTCTTGTGACAGGGAATGAAGTGGTTCATTTTGTTGAACCAATTGACCACCACTACGACACCATGATAGAATCATATTTCCATACTGTTTAGGGTAGTCTAAGCATGAAGTCCATGCTCAAGTTGATCCTGGGGGTAACCCTTGGGGTAGCTCATCAGTAAATAAGTTGGCATATTCTTAAAGTAAGGCCTGTACATTGGTTGGCAGAGCTCCATCCTCCTTTAGCTCGAGTAGCCTCCTGACCAATAGGAAGATATACTCTTTTGTCTTAACTTCCTTAGAGAATTGAGCTAGGGAAATCACTAAAGACTTCTTCTGTAAGGACATAGAGATCTTAACTTAGGATTCTTGACCTTCATTAGGGTTCATGGGGGTTTGCACTACTTTCTTGCCATCCTTCTGAAACATGTAAGCGTTCCTATAATAGTCTTAAAATACTCTTAAGTCAAATAACCAAGGTCGTCCAAAAAGTATGTATGAGGCACACATTGGTAGGACATCGCATAGCACCTCATCCTTATATCTGTCTCTAATGGAGATCGGTAGTTTTACCTGCTTGGTAACCAAAAGTACGCCCTTCTAATTATGTTAGTAGATCTTATAAAGTAAGCAACTTTAGGGTCTTCACTACTCCCTAAGCAACTACATTAGTACAATTTCCTCCTCTATAATTAAGGCACATAGATTGCTATTCACGCAACAATTTGTGTGGAAGAGATTATCTCTTTATTCATTCTCATTAGTAGCAAGGGCACTGAGGGCTCTTCGAATAACCATACATTATTCCCCAAACTTAGGTCGGGTTAGGGCGTTAGGGTCTTCTTGGAATTCTTCTAACAAATTTCCAACATCTATCTCCTCTTCTCCTTTACTTGCATTCTTTACCTTGATCCATGGGGTTTCACCCTTTATGGTAATCATACATAGGTTCAGACACTAGTTAGTTACATGTCCAAAGCTAAGACATTTGAAACATTTAATTTCCCTAGTCTTCCATCCTAAGCTTTGACCTTGGTCTTTTCTGACCTTAGGTTCCTTAGCCTTATCCTTACCTCTACCTTGTTAGCTATGCTTGGAGCTTGGTTATGTAGGTCTACCTTAGAATCGTAAGGAGCTCGACCATATATAGGTTGGCTTGACATTCTAGGTCAGGTGGGTTGAGTTGAGTTGGCCTTTGTTGTTCTACGCACTGGGCAATTCGTATTATCTCATCTAAAGTCCCTATCCTCTATACTTCCACTACGTTTCCAATCTCGGGTTGCAAACCAGATATGAATCCCATGATGATTTGCGCTTCTGGCTCATCAACATTACAACGAATCATCAGTAATTGAAATTCATGAACATACTCATCTATAGATTGATTACCCTGTTTAAGCTCTTAAAGATGTTGGAAAGTATCTTATTCATAGTGCTTAGGGACAAATATATTCCCCAAGACTTGCTTCATCTCATTCCAAGTTTTGATCTCACATTGTGCTTGTTGACATGTGGTTTGTAATTTATTCTACCACATTACTGCATATCTAGAAAACTCTAATGTAGCAACTTAAATTTGGACATCATCCTCATAGTCATAGAAGTAAACATTTTTCTACACCTTCTCTTCCCAGTCCATATATTCGTCTACACCTCTTGTTCTAGAGAAGCTTGGAGCCTACACTTTAGTTCAATAGGGTTAAGTTAGTGCTGAATTCATAGTATCAGGAGCTTGGATTTCCACTCCTTACCCTTGTGGCCTATCTCACACACCTCGACAATACTCAACATTCCTTTTTTGTGGTCAAGTTTCCCTTAGTCTCTATACGGATACAACTAAATTAGTCATTATGGTGGTGAGGTTTTGCATTTGTTCGTTTGCAATTTAAGGAGTTTGTTGTTCAATGCGACCATGACCATGTGCATCACTCTCAACATTAGCATCTCTCCTTATACACTGGGATTCAACATTCTCACAATAAAATTTCAACAAGTTTACAACCCAACAAAAGATTCCATACGATACTACTAAACACTATATTGCATAGTAGCTTCAACAACTTGCAATGTTTAGAAGTAAAGAAAACATATTACAATAGAGTATGTATATTACTCACAATAAACTAGTCATTACAAATACTTCGCTCTCTATCGTAACCTTAAGCTCTAATACCAGTAAAATATGATGTGCCTTGGAGCTTAGTTATCACAAGGTCTTATTATGAAGGATTAAATGGGTCTTAGATATTGAAGAAAGCACCAAATGGCCGGTCAGAAGTTCCAATAGCTTCGTGAATCTATTCTCCATATATGACACACTGAGGAACATTACACAACTTAACATTCACTTGATGTCACACACAAGTAAAAGATAAGGTATACTTGCTACTAACCTCGAGTTACTAACAAAATTATATAAGAATGAGAGTTTGTAACTAGAGAGGGTTTCTCGCAAGACACAAGGGAAAATATTCATTAATAATGAAAGTCAGATGATTTCGGTTACAGTGATAAGGGATTATCTATAGTAAGTCCCTAGGGTAACAAAACAATGATATAAATTACAAAAAGGGTAATGCGGAAATAAAGATTCTTAGTCTACACTAAAAGGGTTAAATGTGACAAAGGATAGAAAGGGAATATGGTACAAATGTCAGAAAAGTTATGACAAATGGCATGCTATTATTGAATCTGTACATAGGGCAGTGAAGTATTGGAGCTAAGCTCAGATGTGGGAACAGATTGATAGGGAAGGGCTTGGAGATCGAGGCTTAGGACCTTGGCATTAGGTAGGTTGGTCATGTTGGAAGGAATTGTGAGCTTAGAATTTATGTTGGTAGCAAAGTAAAGGAGGGTATATTCAAGCTGGGTTCGTAAAGAGTTCAATAGCAGGCCTTACTAATACAAAGGCTCATCTTGGCCAAGTTGAGAAGACTAAATTCGTCTTAGAAGACTTTGTAGGCCTCTAAGGCTATCTTAGGTAAGTGGTGTTGAGGTCGGTAGTCCGTCATAAACTAGACAGTCAAAAGAGAAAAAGAGTTAGCTTAAATCAATATAGTCATTGAATTAAAAATTAATAAACTGAGTTTTTCCAAAATTGATCTCAATTTTCTTCACTTGTCTTCTCCTCTACTATCTCCTCTATATCCAAAATTGATCTCAATCTTCACCTCATTTTTTAGTATTTTTCCTCTTTATCAATTTCCCCATCATTCTTTTAATCTTACCTAAAACCGATGATCAGGGTTGTTTGGATGATGTATATATATTGCCTAATATAAAAATCATACCCCACCTATGCCAAGTTTGCCTAACTTACTATCACATTCTCCCTAAATTCCTTTCTTGCTCAATTTTCTATATTGCTTTCTTTGCCATAGTTGATTAGATCTAAGCATGGGGTGACGTCTAGTGAAACTTGAGATATCCTGTTTGGGGTCATGTTTAACTCTAAGCATGATTTGAAACCAAAAAAAAAATTGAATTCCACCCAATACCATACTCTTAGAAACGTTGTTAAGAAGGAATTTGTTAGGTTTGTCACAATCCAACTATCGTAGAATTCTACATTTCAATGCTAATTTTGTTGCCAACATGAATTTATGAACTACTAAGAACACAAGAACATCAAGAATTTCTATCTTAGTTCATAATCTCTTTACTTTCAAATTGTAGAATACTAGTGGAAATTCTTCTTACTGTTAAATACTCACACAATCCTAGCAATCCAAGAGTGATTTCACAAATCTAGCATGAACAATATGAGTTCAACATATACAAGTACTGACAATTCACAAGTTTATCACAATGTCCCCTTCTTCCTTCTTCATCCTCACAAGAACACTCCATGTTCCTCCCTTTCTCAAACTCCAAAATCAAAACTTTAGGAGTAATCTTTAGAAAACAAGTATATGCAATGATTTTTATCACATAAACAGTTGATAACCACTTATAAAACTAAAGATTCACACACATGCAAACATCAGCTTCTTCAATCAAGCCTTTACTAACAATTTTATTGTAGCTCAAAATAATGAATGAATTAACAAATCTATGTGTAAATTAGGTTGTACATACCTTTAAATTGATGATTTTGTAAGAAAAATATGCAAAAAGTGCAAGAAATGGTTGCTTTATAGTGAGAACAAGTAAGGGTATGTGTTGTTTTAGAGAGAAAGTGAGAGTTTACAATGAATAAGAGGTAAAAAACTTGTGATTTTTGAATCATAGAATCAAAATGGGTAAGAACACGGTCAAGATCTTTGACCATGTTTTTATCCCTTCGTTAGTGCTCTTACTTAAGGCTTGATCACAAGAAAGGACCACAAGCATGATCTTGGTAGTGATCCTTTCAGTTGACTATTTCATGCTTCTTCTTGATGGGATCGTAGGCATGTTCATGGCCATGAACTTTGGTTGTGATTCTCTCTGACTCTTGAATCCTAATTTTGACGATCTTCCTTATTTTTCTTTTCCTAAAATCACTCTTTAGAGGATCAAATACGCAATAGATTGAGTTGCTAAAAATTAGAATTCAATTGAAGACCACTTTTAATTATAAGATAACAACTTTTAATGACAATTTTATTGTAAATTGTAACAATTGACCATTGAAATATGGTAAGAATTGTTTATACAAGAAAAGAAAAATTGATAATAGTTTGAATTAATCAATAAAACTAAAACAAATGAGAACTAAATTGAAGTAAGTTAGGTTACCTCCCAAGAAGTGCTATTGTTTAACATCATTAGCTTGATGAACTCTTCCTTCCCTTAGTTTCGCTCTAACCCTACTAGTTTAGGATTTGGTTTGGTATTTCTTGGGTAGACTCCCTTATTGCCTATACTAGACTAATTCATAGGTTAGATACAACAAATAAAGAAAATGCCAAAAATAAGAAGGTTGCAATAAACCAAAACATGTTAAAATAATTGTTGAAGAGGGATTTCCTAGCATCCTAATTGGCTTCACTTTGTTAAGTCCCCTGGCAACAGTGCAAAGAAAGCTTGATTGGCAAGCAAGTGTACCTAATCAAATTATAATATAGTAAATGAAATTTAGTTTGAGTGTTGATCTCAAAGGGAATCATGAATATAAGGAAATCCTAAATTACTAGCAATTTACCTTATAATCACCAATTGTCTAACTTATAAAAGTTACTGTATACAAGATAAAGATAATGAAGGAATAAAGAGCAATAAATAAATAAACATAAAAATAAACAATGAAATTAAATAAATAAGATGAATTAAATTAAGAGAACATAGTCTTTAGTAAATCTATTATTTGCTACTTAGTTTTATGTGATTTTTCGATCTCAATTATGATTTTAGATGGTGAAAATTTCTAGAATGAATTAATTGGACTCGCATCTAATTCCTAACCTTGAGAATATTCTACCCAAATTGCATCCACAATGGTGTATCTGAAGATCGCATTAGCAATGTGAATCCCTCTATTAGGTTTCCCTAATATAGAGGAACTAAGTAGCTAAACATTTTAGTTTATCAATTCCTTCCGTCATATTCTAGGATCTCATGAACTCTACAGTAAACTCATACATTAATTCAGTAGCCAACAATATTGAATTAAAGACAAACAATGCAATGTAACTAGATTGCAAAATACAATATCATAGATCGAAAGCAAACATGAAATAAATGTCACATTGAAATAGGGTTCAATAAATTATTCCCTAAGAAAATAAAAAGTTACGACAGAAAATTAAAAGGAAAGGGATGGTAAAACATGAGAGAACCCCTTCTATTATACCTTATAATGCTCTCTTTAAGGCTCCTCTGTCTCACTAAGCTTAGACATCTATTTATAGACTGGACTTAGGTTTACAAAGAAAACTCGCTGAACATAGAAGATTGGAAATCATGGAATCACCATGCCTTAGGATCATAGTCATGGTCTTCAGGCGTAACCTTATACTTTACAAGCTATTTCTTCAATTTTAATGGATATTTTTAACGAAAGGTATATAGCTAAAAACATAGCCATGGTGGCAGGTCATGGTCTTCTTTAAACTTCAGTTCTTCAATGAATTGCCCTCATTTCAACTGCTTAGTTAGTGTATTTCTTCAATTTAGCTCCAAATTTCGATAAAACCTCTTAAAATTTCATCAAAGCTTCCTAATCACCGACGAACGAGATAATAAGAAAATAAGCCTGAATTCCTTGTAAATTAACACAAATTATTGATGAATTTCATGCAAAATTACTATAAAATACATATGTTGAATGAACTTTGCCACTTGCTATTTTTGTTAGGGTGAGGGGGAGTTGCCTTTCTTTTGTGAGGCTCGTATTTGGCACCATATAAATGATGTAATTGTGTTGTTTAACATAATTACTGCTTATGCTGATTTATATTGTAGATATGCAATTAAGGGGTATGGATGCCAATGTTCTCTTGGTTAGGGTTGGTGTTGTTGCCTTACCTAAGAAGGAACTTAGGAAGGGTGTTACTGCCTAAGGTTAGTAGAGGAGAGGCATCCTTCCTAAAGGCTCGACTATTAAGGATATACTTGGGGGCCTTCCTATCTAATTTGTTGTAGGGGTAAATGAGGTTAGGTAGCAGGAGCAGGCAACTTGTCAATTGAGGAAATGTTTAAGGGATGATCTACTCATGTAGATTGATTTGGAATTATCAAATAACAAGGCCTTCATGATGAACTATTGACCATCGGTCCCATTACTCGCGCATAGCTATAAGGGCTCTAATCTTTCACTCAAAGAATCCTCTCTCGGCAACCTGCTGATGATGAGAAACTTTACATTGAAGGAATGTGGTTAAACTCCTTGAGCTCCCCGCACTATTATATGTTGATCTATACCCTTGGTAGTGATGTTATTGACCATTTCTTTACCAAGAACCTTGTGTCTAGTAATCCGACCAACTACTGTCGAGTGGTTCTTGCCGAGTGACAAGAGACTCACTTATCGATTGAATAGTTTTCTCTCGGCGTGCTACTATTTCTCTCATCCCAACCCATTTATTGTCACAATATCTTGATCCCTCTCGTTTGCTATGTTCAGAGAATCTTCGTACCGGACCAATTTTGCACTACCACCTATCTTCTTCATTTGACATTATACTACTTTTCCATTTCTGTTTTTTGTTCTTTTTACCCTTTTTTCGTATGTACTAGAAATTCCCTTTTTGTATATACTTTCTTTTAATTTCTTTATTTGTAATGTTACCCTAGGGACTTACTATAAATAGTCCCTTTCCCTTGTAAGCTAAAGAGAACTTATAATTAAGATCAAATATTATGTTCTTATGAGACAATCCTCTCTAAGTCCATATTTTATACACTCTTATCTAATCTTGTTGAGTAGCTTAGGATTAGCGGCGAGTGGACCTTAATATCAACTTGTGCATCATATTAAGTGAGGTATTAAGTTGTGTTGTATTCGTTGGTGAGTCACATCCTCTTAGTAGTTTCACGTCAGCTACTTTTGTTTGCTTGTGGACCATTTCCCTTTAATTTCTTTGATATTTTGGAGGACCTATTTTAGTTTAGATTTGCTATAATAAGTCCTGGTGATAACTAAGTTGCTAGGTACACCACTTCATCCTTGGATGGGTGAAGGGTAAAAGAGGAGGCTCCATCTTCTAATGATCTAACTTGTATGTAAGAGTTTGAGGGTAGGGATAGGTTTTTCCACCCTCAATGGAATGTGTATAACTCTAACATTGGCTTAGGAAACAGTGAGAAGATCTTAGCCCTTGTAAGGGATTTGAGCTTGCCTTAGGATTAGGCCCTAGCGAGGGATAGTTTTCAAGGTTTGGATGGGGTAGGAGTTGAGCAATTGATTTGTAGTAAGCTTTATGATGTAGGTGTATCTCTTTTAGCTCGTTGCCCTTTGTCTATTAGATTTTGATGTTGAACTATGATATTTTATCTATGCAATTTGGCATATGGAGACCCATGTCATGAAGGGCTTAGCACATGTAGACACCCTATTTTTGCTCTCATTGTATTTTAATTTTTCTGGTTTATTAAAAAAATGAAAAATATACAAAAAGAAATGGAAAAAGCATAAAGTACAAAAAAAAAAAAGAAACGTTGAAAATGTCAAAATTAGGTTATTGGGTCATTTAGGGTCAAAACAAACGATTTTATAATCAACGATACATATGTAGCTCGATAATTCATAAGCTTTAATTAAAAAAAAAGGTTTTAGAATATAGTCAATCTAAACTAGTCACAACTTCAAATAAAAGCTTTGATTATTTTTAAATTGATTATTTGAATCTTTGAAAGTTAGGTAATTTAGAGCTTGGAAATTATCAAAATAAAAACAAGTTAAAGAATTTTTTTTTTTTGCATATGTATTTTTTATTATTTAATGGACTTAAGGATATTTTGATCTTTTTTTTGGACTAAATCAATTCTAAGCTTAAAGGACCAAATTTGGATTGGCCTAAGGAATAAATGAATAAAAGGTAAATGATGGCATAATTGAGCTAGTTAGGGAGTACGCTTGTTATTTAAAGGTCGTAGGTTCAAACTTCATCAAGCACTAAATGTGCTTCATTTTTTTCAAGTCTTATGCTACATATGTGATTGCTTTCTTCCCCGACCAAACTGGTTGAAAGTGGACAAGAGAAGGAGGGAAAACCAATTGGGCCATGTCCCTGTGAATCAGTCTCAAATTTATCATTTTTTATGGATTTTGATGAAAATTTGACCAAACTCATCAAAGATTTAAAATAATTAACACGCTTTCATCGATAATCTTAAATCAAAGCTTCAATAAGATTAACGGAAACTTAAGCCTCATCGCTTTGCCGGCTATATGAGATTAGAGATTATCCCATGCTTAAACTTGATACGAATTAAATTGTTATAATTAGAAAAGTACGAGAAATACAAAAGATGAGTTGGATTTGATCAAGAAACATTCAACATCCCTTCTCTAAGCTAGAATTCGAATTTTCTCTTTCTAAAAGACTCAACCTATAAGCTTACACATACTCTCTAAAATTCCTCTCAATTTAGGCATTGTTGAGCTAAGTTAGCACATCTAGTGGTATCCCTACCTCATAATCTTGCAAACCCATCACTCTCGTCCATCGTCATAGCTTGAAGCTCAAGAACCACCATATAGAGTTTTAACCTCCACCACCTTCTTTGAAACCCTAACTTTTGTAACTCCTTGTCCAAAATCAACTTCATAATAAAAAACCCTTAGAACTATCTTCATCTAGTCTCAACAAGCTATGTGTGATGCCTTTTTCTCTCCACCTAAGTTTGGTTGCCACACGCCATCTCTAAATCTGCCACCAATCTACACTACACTAAAACAAAACTTGCTTTCGTCAATGGAAGTCTTATAAACTCACCACTTCCCTTTCAAACTACCAATAAAAAACTGTCTTGCGATGCCATTTTAAAATTTACTTCCTTCCTCACCTAAGATTTGGAACTTGTGAACCTAACTCCAACTCAACTTTTAATGAACGCCTTATTTTCCTTGTTGGTTCCTTTTTTTTAAATATTTTTTTTTTCTTTTTCATTTACTTATACATGTATATTAGGAAGAAAAAGGGGGGGAAAGCAAAAGCAAAAGGAAAAGATTTTAAAACTATTTCTATTTCAAAAATTGTTTAGTTATTTTCTTTTTCTTTTATCTCTCCTCCTTTTCTTAAGAAAAAACAATAAAGAAATTTTGAAGCTTTTTTTTATCACTTAGAAAAATAATTTTTGAAAACAATAAAAATAAATAAACGAGAAATTTTTAATTTGTATATTTTAGGGATTTCTCATTTATTTTTCTTAAAGCAAAATAAACAAATTAAAATGTAAACCTAATCCTATTAGGGTTAAAATACACTCTCACACTTAAATTTTCAAATAACTATGATGGATTGATCTCGATTAATGGATGCACCTCATAGGCGACGTAAAATAGTTTTTTTTTTCTTTTTTTTTTTTGTAATTGATGTTATTTTCTATTTTATTTTATCATTTTAAATTAATTTTGCCTAGTTGGGTGCTTTATGGAGTAAGACTTAATTTTGGATGGTTAAGGTAGAATCATTTCAATTTAATAAGATAGCCCCCAAATTCAAAATTTATGGTTTTTTTAATAAAAAAATTGATTTCAGGAGACTAATTGCTAGATTTGAATTAGTCTGCCCAATTAATCATAATCTAAATTTTTCTTGATCTTGATTGGGTGCGAAAAGGTTTTAATAAAAATTAAGATTTCCTTAATTTTTGTCAAGCAACTTATACTAGGTGGGCTAGGCTTATTATAAATTAAAATTAAGAAAAATAATAAAAAATTTAACCTTGACAGTTGTTGGGTTCTCTTATCATTGTTTTAATAGTAACACAAAGGAGTTAATAGACAATTAACAAGTGTGTTAAGTGTGTGGTATGTTAAGAAATGTTTTGTTTTCAAGAATTAAAGGATGAATCAAGGACTAAATCAGACGATTTAAATAGAGTAAAGTTTTACAGTTTAGTATAGATTATGTGTTACTTTGGACTTTTGATTAATTGAAGGCTTAACTCCACTCATTGGATATATTTAGGTAATATATCCAATGTGTTCTACTAAGTTGGATATACATCTACTGGGATTAAAGATGACGAATTTAATTATTTTAAAGACAAGTTTATTTTGAAAATGATCTCATGATAGAAATTGTTGGAAGTGTTTCTGCCAATTATTACTAGATTTTTCAAGATATTAAACATATATATTTATGATGATTTAAGGAGTATTTTGTAGAAGTTGAAATTAGATTTTATCATATCAAGTTGGAATGCTTGGATAAACTTTAATACGAGGGTAAATCTTTTGATTGCTGTAGATTTTTTGTTTTTCAATTTTAAACTACAAGATAATGAAGATTTTATATGACTTATAAATTCAAAATAATCAAATATATACCAAGATAAACGTACAAAAGATTAGAAAGAAAATATCTAGAAGCTAAGTTTCAAAACAAATTAACAAACTTTCACAATATGCTCCTGATTTTTAGGAAGTGATATTAGCAAGAGTATTCGAATTTTGAAGGATTCTATTGTGTTTTAAAAATTGAAGCAAAGGAAATATACAAAAGTCGCGTAAGTTAGATTATCCCTAGCATTAGTAGATCAACGTTCAAATTCAAAGAAGATTCAGCTTCCTCAAATCAAGGAAAACTACCACCAACTACTCTTTCAAGATTTTTCAAGATTTCTCCAAGAATTCAATAAAGAGACGTTATCTTAGGAGATAATATAAGTAAGGTAGTTCAAAATTTTGAGATATACTAGTTTGTAATTTTCATCTTCAAACTTCATACTCTCAAAAAAATCAAAAGCTAAATCAGACACTCTACTAATCATTTGACTTTCTCATTTTCATTTTATTTTTGAGCTTATATTTTGAGGAGTGTCATATTTAATCCTTATACTCTTGTAAATCATATCTATTTAGTGTTAGGATTGTGTGTTTGAAGAGAGATTACATTGCTCTCTATATGTGTGTTAGGTAAGGGATAATTTAGGAAGATAGAGTAGAAGCATTGTAACTGTATTCTCTCTTGATTGAAGTATTTAAGTAGCTAGTGAAATGATACCGGTGTGGAATATTACGTTTCTAGTAGTAGAGTTGAAAGAATACAGTCGGCACAAGGCTGAAGCACTATAATTCGGTTGTTTGATCTTCTAATTCTTTACTCTCTTTATTTTTGAGTTTGATTTATTATATATATATGTATATATATATTGTTTCACATAAATTTAACAAATTAATAAAAAAAGGGGACAATTTTATAACATTTCAAGAAAAAGTTTTAATTTTTCTAAGTAACCAATTTACCTTCCTTATGGTTACTTTCGAGGCCTACATAGCAAATCTACTAGGGTATAATTATTGCATCATCAATATACGTTAGATATGGTTAGAACTAAGCCATCTTAAGAGCCTTAGGATGGAGGGGCAATTGTATAGGCCTTAGGTATTATTGGGTGACCATTAACTACTACTCGGGGGTCAATTAGGCTACTCCTCTTAGGATAACATGGTTGTAAATCCATTTCTTTAGAAATTAGGGAGACCATAGCACTCGGGAACTTTTTAGAACCCCTTTTTGCATACACGAAATTTTAGACCTGCAAATAAATGGTATTGAGGCACATTACCAATAAAGGATCTCTTTAGGAATTTCATTATATATTAAAAGGGTTATAATATACTTTCCCTATAAAATCTATGTATTTCAAAATTGTAATTTCTCTGTACTCTGTATTTTCCCTGTAAAATTTATGTATATTAGTCACTTGTATTATAGGATTTTTCCATTATAATTTTGTAATTTCCCTGTAACTCCTATTTTTGTGTAATGATTTTATTTCCCTATAATTTCAAATATATCATAACAATAGAATTTTAATAGAGTTGTAACTCTAAACTACAATAGTACTATTTAATCATTGGTCCTTTGCACATGCATCCATGTGTCTTCATATTGCATTTTTACTTTTTCTTGTCATTATTTGCTTTGCTGATTAAGTCCTACAAATGATAAGTAAATATGGTAACAAATAAGGCTAAACTTCACTTAGATTTGTCAATAATCGTGTTTGTTACCTTGAAAATAGTCCTACTTTCTTTGTAAAATACAACATTTTTGTTGAAGCTTATTTTCTTCAATAATTAATATTAAAAAAAAAAGAAAAAAAAACTAATTTTTCTTGTGAAATAATGTTTTTAAGTAGGCAATCATTTCAAAATAAACCCTTTCCCCCTTCTCATAAGCAAGACTTGTAAATTATTTTCTATCTTCTACACCTAAAATGGCCTTCCAAATAAATATCACTCCTTTCTTGAGTCTTGAATGAAATCTCATAAATTTGAGAATATTTGCAATTTTACCATCTCATAAATTGTCATCACTTTAGTCAATCCTTACTTTCTTGTAAATAGGCTCCTTTTTTCTTGAAATGCTTTTCCTTTACCTCTTAAATGTGTATGTGATTTCATAAAATGATGTGAATCTTAAGCATTCATGTAAATACACCAAATTCTTGTGCTTTCAATATAAGTTTTCTTGCCATTATAATTTGTAAAGTTTCCTTTCTATTATAAAGTTTTTCTATATTCTTGTAAATTTCTTCTTGTAAAAGGTTAAATTGATTAGTCTATCCCCTATTCTTTTTTCAAAATAAAGATTTTAAAGAATTCAAAAAGGAGAAAAAAAGGAGAAAAAATGAATGAGAAATAGCTAACAAAGATGGATTCTTATCAGGAGTTCTTAGAGATAATGTCTAGTTGCAGAAACAGTCACTAAAATGATGACACCAACCTTGCTAAATTAAGTATTTGCTTATTAGAAAAGACTATTGGGAAAATAGTTGAACATATCAACTTCCTTGTTAATAGCATTGTATCATTCAAAGCTACTATGCCATTGAATGAAGAAAATTCAAAAGCCTAACTAGGAAAAATTATTGAAGGCCATACCCTCAGAACCAGAAGAGGTCCATCTTAATATTAAGCCCATTAGTGGGCCCAATGCCTCCGCCTTCCTTATCAACTTAGGGTTTAATCATAATAGCCTAAAAGAGTTAGAGTTAAAGCTTAATCAACATATTTTAGAAAAAGATGAAAGCCTTAAGCAAATCATGATGAATTTGATCCAACTAGAACCACCGATCTCACCACATATGTTGTAAGAGCCTTCTTAGAAAAGCTCAAGTGCCAGGATTTGAGAAATATAATGGGATAGGATGTCTTAAACTACATACTAGGCTATATGTGAGAAAGATGAGCAGATATGTCCAACATGACTTGTTAATGGTATAGACTGTCTAGGACAGCTCGACAAGTCTTACACTAACTTAGTATGCTTAGCTTGATCTTAGCCAAGTAAATACTTAAGCGAAATTATCTCGAGCTTTTTATGAATAGTAAAAGTTCAACATAACAACTCCATCTATCTGGGACTTGAGCAATATGAGGAAGAATGATAATGGTACCTTTGAGGAGTATGCTCAAAGGTGGAGAGGCATGATAGCTAAAATCACTTCCCTTTTTCTAAAGAAGGATCTAATGGATACATTTATCCACACACTAGATTAGCCATATTTTAATCATTTGTTAGGGCATTCAATAGCTAGTTTTGTAGGCATAGTGATGGTAGGCAGCCATATAAAGGAGGCAATGAGAATGGGAAAGTTAATCAAGGGCTAAATCATCCTACAAAGTACTAGAATGATTGTAAATTTAATAAACTCTACTATCCCATCAGGGATAAAGACACTCAAGAGGCATCTCATCCCAATCTCGACCCCGATGAATCAACTCCTCCAACAATTAAGGGAGTCAGGAGTTTTGAGTTGTGTACCTCTTCTACCTAGGTACAAATTATAGAGACCAAATCTTGGTCGTACATGTGAATACTAGTTGCATCCAATGGGTTATTCTATAGAAGAATGCTAGAAACTAAAACAAAGGATTTAGGAACTAGTCATAGTTGTTAAAATCATGATTCCACTTATACATTTTGACAAGTTTATGATCTTAGGAAGCTTTTTTGAGTTAACTTATGTACAAAATCATTTTCTTGCAAAAACTTATATTTTATCCGATTTTATATCTCAAATTTGGTATAAACTTACATTTTTAACCAAGTTTATTGATTCTACATATATGAGTTGAATGGGCTAAAAATAATATATATATATATATATATATATAACTAGGCTTTTACTATCTCATTGACTATTAAAGTGTCATGCCTCGAAGAGGTGGAGTCGTAATAGTCCTATAATGTGAATTATTTTAATATAAAAGTTGACCCACAGTTGCTACTATAGACGTGGTTTACACAAGACGAACTTGACTCAATCACTTGAAGCATCCAATTTGGTATTCAACTGTCATAAACCTGTGGTGTAAGCCTTCAAAGTGATTGTGAAAAGATGAATTTGTAGTTAAATCATTAGAAGAATTTGTAGTTAAATCATTAGAAGAATTAAGTTTGACATGCAATATGTAGCAAAATACTTCAAAATCGACAAGTATCTACAAAATTATGTTTGCATGGAAAAAAAAAGTAGTCTAAGAAGAGAATTTGTAAAAGTTCATAGGTTTACGATACTCAGTATACACATCAGTAGTGGAAAACTAGAGGGTCACTTAAGGAGATTATAGTAATTTTTTTTAAAGTTAAATAAGTTGCAAATAAAATAAGAGTTTAGTCAATTCTTCTTGATCCTCACTCACCGACCCTATTTTCTAATCTTTTTGAATTGGGTAACATGCTTGTTTTTTTACTTTAACCTTGCAAAACGAGCTATAGGAGAATGAGTGACAACTTGCTCAATAGGTGGGACGGAGAGAGAAGTATACATTGAGTACAATACAATCAAGGTTTTCAACCAAGTTAGTTAGATGTAATGCATATACATGCAAATGTCATCGTAAGACATTATCTGCTTTGTCGTGAGATTAAGAAATTGTGCTTACTTTAATCTAGTTTGAGGAGTTTGATGTTACGTACTCACGAATTGAAGCTAAATTAAGGCTTATGCAATGGAGAACACCTTCCGTTTGAGACTGCCTTTGAACCATTGTCACTAACCTTATCGCAACCTCCTCTCCTATCACTTAGTTCGATTAAAGGTTGGAAAAGAATTGTTTCATCTATCCTCATTGAAGGGGTTCGTGTTTGGATTGATAATTCTAACCATTTCTCTTAATGGGTTGTCACACATGTCAAGTTAGAAGTTATGCCAAGTTTTTGTTAATTCATTTTTTGGGTGATAAACCAAATTTTGAAGCAATCTAAAGAAAATAGTATACACAAAGCAAGCACAATCTGGAGCTCAACTTCCACAACAATAGGGCAATATATAAGCACATGCATAGCATACGCATAAACAACTAAATTATAACCAAAAGCCAAAAGCATACCAAAGCCTCCAGGTAGTTTAAAATAACTCAAAAATGCTATGAAGCATTGATCTTACTTATGTGAGTATTGATGCTCATTATCTTCGCATGTCACTCTAGTCTTTCTCTATTATCCTTAAATATTTAATGTAACCTCTTCAGTTTCCATCCAATATATAAAACAAGAGTTCATTTTGAAATTTAGACAAGTTCTTCATTTGAGTTAAGTAAGTTTCCTAAGTCATTTATTAAGTATTAGTCAAATAATATAAGTTCCAACCTGGTATTTTAGTGTAGGTTATTTCCCGGGAACATTTTTTACCTAGGTTCTAATTGTAGTAAGTCCTTAGTGTTTATATGCAAGCAACCTTCTAACCTACTCTATGACTTTAAGTGATATAATTTAGTACCAATCTACCATCTGACCAAACGTCTAACCGCTTCTATTGTAGTACATATCGAGCTTCTTTCATTAGATTACTTTTTACTTGAGTTTTTTACTTTGCTACTACTTTTATATTTCACCACTTTACACCTAAGTCTGGCTTATCTAAAGTTATAAAATTATATTCATTTCACTCCTTATTGCGTTAGAGTATCCCAAATCCATAGCATATTCACTCTTTCTTTGTATTTTATTTGACCATTAGATGGAAAATTCGTTGAAATAACGTAATTCTCAAGTTTTATATATAAAACTAATAGATTTTACAAAAATAACATTTTTACATCAATTTACTCACAAAGTAGCTTAATTTACTCACAAAGTAGCTTAAGAATAAAATTTCCAAGAATCTTATGACATGATTTCAGATACTTCCATATAATATATTCGATTATATCTTGCTGTAATGTTTCACATGCTATTAGGTGTCATAGTATAAAATATCTAAGAAACTTTTGTAGAAAAATTGAAACCAACGTATACCTTAAGCTTTGTATGTTTCTAGGCAAGTGACTCACTTCTCTACTTGGTTTCATAACTAATGTGGATTCCTATAATTCCTGCGTAACTCAATTGAATTTAACATGTAAATTCTTCTTACTAATCAATATTTACTTATATTCAAGTATAATATAATTTTAATGTGTACCCATAGTAAGTGTCCTGTAGACTTAATATGATACCACAATCTTTTAAGTGTATTGCTCCTTATTTGATTATATATTGAACTAAAACTATCAATAATCAATGCTAATTAACCTATCCTAGTGCCGCATTATATTTTGAATCAAACACATGAATTCTGTAATGATTACGTGATCATACACTTAGCTTCCATACATAGATACATAAGAACTTACCTTGTTTCCATTGTAGCATCTAAGACCTGATCTCGTTCATTATGCTACTACTACAGTTGATCCCCACTTAGTTATTTCTATCTATGTGTTTGCATTTATGGACAATGAGAGAAGAAGAGAAAGTCATGAGAAACAATATTGCTAAAAGATTGAATAATGTCCCGAGGGAGATTTTATCAAATTCTAGTCGGTGGAACAATTACTTAAAATATCCGTATGCCGTCTTGCTTTTCTTACATTTGGCACTATAGATAACCAGGTGTCTTGTTATACTAATAATGAGCTAAGCCATGTTTTTCACAATGATACGCTAGACGGTAGATTAAAGTAATCATTTTCATTCATTCATTTTTTTTCTTTTTCCTTTTTAATTTTATGGTTTAACATTAATATAGTGTATTAAGGATGTACTGTGCTATATTTACAATAAACTCCTCATATTTTTCATTATTTGTTAAATGTATTAACATTGCTAATCCTTTTGCACTTATTTTGTCAATATAGTCATATTATCTAAGTACTTTAGAGTTTAATTAATTAATTTATATATATTTTTTTACATATTAAGTATACCCCGTGTATATACATATCTCTTAAATATAATTTCATGTCACTTTATTCATTTTATTTTTCTAAATAATTTATTTCTAGGAGCTCATTAATTATTGGAACTCAAATTTTGTCTTCTTATATTTAACGATTAATATTACTATATCTAACTTTTAACTATATTATTATTATCACTTTATTATTCCATTTTAAATCTAAACTCATGAGTCACTCTAATTAATTTTTATGACCTTGTGATAATTCTTGAGCATGCTTATCTCTTAAATATGTAACTAAGTTGGGCACAATAAATATTTATGAACATAGTTGTGTTTGGAGTTTATGTTATTCTATGTATTTAAATACTCTACATATTATATATATCTAGTGTGTGTACGTTATCTTTAAATGTAATTTCATGTTAGAATGGAATGTTGCTTCAAATCTTAGCTAGTTGTGTAAATCTTACTTTTAGTGGGCCTAAGATTTGAGTATGAGTACCTTTCGAACGTTCCCAAAGATCAACTAAGCTAAAAACTTAAGTTTATATTTAGAAACGAATTAAATTTTTACAATTCAAAAGTCAATTGTCGATAAAACCCGAGTTTGAAGAACTGCAAGCTTTAAAGTTACTTAAAACCCTAAACCTTAAAACCATTAAGGAATTTTAACCCTAAGTAATTAATCAATAATTTAATTTGAATAATATAATTCAACTTTAGAAAATTTCACAATTTTATAAAAATCAAATCATAAATTACAAAACAATGTGAGATGAAAACCTAAAAACAATTTCCTATAAGGCTATGCCCTTATCTTCATGTATAAGCCTTATACATAAATAAGTAGACCAACCAAACACCTTAGATAACTTATCAATTGAGAGTTGGAATCATTTATCAATTGATAACTTATCAAAATCTAGTGATAAGACAATTTCATTATCACCTCTTCACTTATACTATATATGGACAATTTTTCACAAGATTTCATAAGCTTAACTTTAATAAATGAGACAAGACCACTCCATGGCCTAAAAAGACTTTAAATGGCAGATCTAAAAAGGGGAGAAAGGGAAGCCATGCACTTGTCATTCACCCATCAATCACTTCTTCTTACACATAACTATTCACTTATACTATATATGGACAATTTTTCACAAGATTTCATAAGCTTAACTTTAATAAATGAGACAAGACCACTCCATGGCCTAAAAAGACTTTAAATGGCAGATCTAAAAAGGGGAGAAAGGGAAGCCATGCACTTGTCATTCACCCATCAATCACTTCTTCTTACACATAACTATTCACCCCTTAATGCTTACATCATCAATAGTTACAATTGTTGACTTTTGTGTAAGCTATAAGACAACACTTTCAAGACATTTAAACCCTCATTCTCTCTCCATTCCAACCGGCCACTATCTCCATCATTTCTTTCACTTTCAATTTCACTTTCACTTCATCTTTCTCTCCTTTAAAACAAACATAAAGAGAAGAAACAACCTTACCCCACAAAATCAATTTTTCTTCCATTTTTGAAGCTTCACTCATGGCATTTTTTTCTTGTGTTATTTTCTTTCATTCTTGTGTTATTTTCTTTCACTATCTAAGACCTTTTAAGACCATTAGAACCTTTCATAAACCCCATTCCAAAAGACCAAAAGATTCAGGTTCCAAAAGGTGGCAAAAAGGAGGAGGCAAAGTTAAGAGCTAAAGTGGAACCTTAGTGCACAATCACCAAACTTTGCGTTAAGGACGAGTAAGTGTTTCTTGTGATGTGTGGATTAGTATTTATGTTAGGAGACTTGGATTTCTTGAAGATATGAGTAAGGTTTAAGTTGTTAGAACACCAAAAATCGTTTTAAGAAACAAACCATGAAACCCTTACATGAAGTTGAAATATGAGTATGTAAAATTGGTATTTTGTAAAGATATTTGTTTAATGCTTTGAATGGAAGATTTTAAGCTAAGAAAATCTTGAAATAAGAACTTTAATGGAGGATGATCATGCTAGACGTGAGGGTTCCATATTCATTTGGATGTTGATTTTTTTTCCATTAAGTTAAACATGCTCAAATCTAGACTTAAGTTAAGGAAAAATCCATCATATGAGGTTTTATGAAGAAATCAACTTTGTATGACATGAGCTATGATATGGAGGTTTTATTAAGTATAAGATTTTTTATTTCTTTATGTGGAGCATGAGTTAAAGGATCATTTGATGGAAGAAAACTTAAGTTAAGATTTGGACACAAGTAGTCTAAGTGCATAATCTACCGCCTAAACTTAAGGAAATGATGAAATAAGTTGAAAAACCAAGTAAGGACCCCTTGGAACCATCATGAACAGATCTGGAACGTCGGAGAAAGAAGCCTAAAAATATGATAAAAGTGAATGAACAAAGTGAAAAGATTAGCCAAAGCAAGTATGATAAGCATACAAAGCCTAAAACTCAAAATCGAGCTTAAAACTCTCAAAACAAGCCTAGAACTCTAAGATGAGCCTTCAATGAAATTTTGACCAGCACCTTAAAGTATCAAGAGAGGTTGTTTTGAAGCCCATAAGAAATCCACCTAAGGCTCCATAAGCCCACCAAAGTCACTAACTTTAGTTTGAACAAAAAACAAGCCCATTTGAAAACTTAAGTCCACTAAAGGGCCCAAGAAATGGTTATTAGCCTTAGGAATATAAATCAAAGTTGTAAATTTGATCTCAAGGAGTATTTTAAGCTTAGGATAAAATCTTAATACCAAGCCCAAAGAATTTCCTAAGTTATTAAAAAGCCCATTTACCAAACAAGGCCTAAAAGCACTCCAACACATAAGGAACGCTACTGTTCTGACCCATGGATAGAATTGTATACCTCATTTTAAAAATCTAAACTTACCACGTTAAAGTACACTTGAAAAAGATGAAGATTGACTATAAGATCATAAAAATCGGATTTAAAACAAAAAAATTATACGCGATTGAACTTTAGGTAAAAATCGGGAAAAACTACGAAAACTAGTTAAGAATATAACTTAAGGAAAATTTACTTAGTTTCTTAAGTTTATTTCAATACCTTATAAAAATTATTTTAATGACCAGGGGACACTGTTTACGGAGATGACTTGCCTCCGGATTACTTTGATTGACCCACATGGCAGAGTGAGTAAAATTCCCGATGACTCTTTATTTGATTGTGCTTGTAAAGTAGATGCACCTAATCTTATATATATAAATTTGGATGCTTGTGGGATATGGGAGATGCATGTGTATGAATTTATGGATTAATGTGATGACTTGGTAATTATATATATAATAATGGGAATTGTATGTATTAATTTATACATGTGAATTGTATGGAATGAAATTGTTTGACCACCCTAAAAATCAAGTTAATCACTTATACGATTAAGAACTCAAAATGAATCATGCATTCCCCATATTGCATACGGATAACACCGACTGCCGCTTCATACAAAAGATGGGAAGGGACTCACAGGAATACGAGTTTCCTATAGGATTGGGCACTAGCTATGTCATTATATATATTGAGTCTCTGTCTTAAGCTGATGGGCTTACTAGGCGCTGGGAGATACCAACCGTCAGTGAGGGGCCGAGTCTTGTGGCTTCTGCTTAGGGCGTATGTTTGTGGACTGCGGGGGCCACCATATCGCTAGACTTGGGATTTTAAAAGATAATTTGATTTGATTTTAGTAAAGGAAGTATACATATATATAGAGAGTTTTGTTTTAGCATAAGCACGATAGTGCAAATGAAGTAAAACCCAAGGTCTAGAACCCAGATTTTGGTTTAGGTCGGTTAATTTTCTCCAAACCCCGACTTTAGGGGGGCGTAATTCTGAGTCGTATGCAGTTCCTAGGTCACTGCATACGTTGTTTGGCATACTGATTGTTCATGCATTCATATGATTGTGCATCTAATAAATTTTTGTCATGTGGTACTGACGAGGGTATTTATCTTACTAAGCTTAAGCTTACACCCCCATAGATTTTTGTTGATGCAGGAGAACCTCTTCACTAATCCGGGCCGAGGCATGTCCGTGGTAAGTCTCGTATAGGGACGGGTTGGAGCGATCAGAGAGTGAAGAGGACTTTTTGTAATAGAATTATAGACATTTAAATATTTTTGTGTATTTGCTCATAACACAGATTTAATGCAGTTCTGTTATGAACTGCATTTGTTTGTAATATTTTTTTTTGTGTGGGTCCCACGAGCCCACACAATTAGCTAATCTATAATATAGAAGTAATTTTAGTTATATTGCTCTATATTACTTGTCTATGGGCCTAGTAGTAACGTAAAGTGGAAGGAGCCTTGTGTGTCGTATGAAAGGCCTATGATCAGCAAGGGGGTTGATAATAGACCTTTATGCGGTATACGGCGACCTACCACGACAACGATATTGTTAGGTTGTGATAAGTTACATGGAGAATAGGGTCTTACATAAGGCATTAAATTATCTCATTTATTCTATTTTAATTTTTTCCTTCTTTCTCACTCTCATAATCCCTTATTCGATACTCATAGCTTTTATTCGAGTACTAGCTCCAATATAAAATTTCATAATAATAATAATAATAATAATATATTTAAGTTTATACCATTAATAACATAAAAATAGTTAAAATATTTTATTCTCTTCAATTCATCATTTTTTTTTCAAACAAATAAGAGAAAAAAAAAATCAGTTTTGAATCTACTTATTGTTCTTTCAAGAATATTAAATTGTAGATTAAGAATTTTTATGTTGAAAAAGAACTTATTTTTTAATTTTTTTATTACCATAATATATTTCAAGTTTCCTATAACTACTACAAGTATATTTATAATTTTTTCTAAGTTATTTCACATAAGTAATAGAAACTCATGTTTCTACATTTCGATTTTACATTCCGATTCTTTGGACCCTCTAGCAAATCTAGGTAGAATTTTAAGTTTGATAACGTTAGACCTAGTTGATGTTGTGCTACTTCAATTAAACTCCACCAATCCTAATGGACTAGAAGTCAAAGTTAATGTTCCTTCATAATATAATAGATCACGCATCAACATAATAAGAACATTTAAACAAAAGAGAGAAATTGTTGGCTGGGGTTCAAGGCAAGGAAAATCGAGTCACTTCAAAAGGAATCAAAGAATGAGGGACAATTATTGAGAAAGTCCAAGCATTATATGATTTGTAATGAAAACTTATCCATTCCTTTGCTTGGAGTTGTTTATTAGGGCATATGTTAATCAAATCTTCAATTAGTAGGGTAAATGAATGTAAATTTTGTAGAGAAAAATGATACCTCATTTTAAATGTTTAGGATGAAAAGGAGCGAATTGCAACCTACATACAAACCCTTAAACACTTGAGAGTTAAGTGGCAATAATATGAGATTATTAGGTTCATTCCTTAAAAGTAATCCATCCTTAAACATAATTATCCTTTTGTCAACCTTGTTGAGCCTTTTAATAGAGCAGTTTTAAAATTGAACCTTGTTAAGAATCATCCCATAATGCAGCAATTAAGAGGATAGGGACATTAATCGAGAGAAAAGGTCAAAACTAATATGTGTTTGCCTTTCATCAATTCAATTGTAATTCTTACCCTTGATAATTTGTTTCCTTTAAATAAAGAAGTGCTAATATTCTCATCCCTACGCATAAATTATATATACTTTGGTGTCTTCAACACTACACATAAGTCTTGCATGCTTTGAGCTTGAATTGGCTGAAATAGAAAATGAAGAAAGAAAAAAACAAAAAGAGAAAGAAGGAAAAAAGAAAATAATGAAAATCTTCAAAAACTATACAGGCAAGGTGATTGGACTCTAAACACAACAAACCTGAAATCTAAAATAATCGGGAAGACACCAAGACCTAAAATCTACTATTCTTAAAGACTTGGCCCAAAATCAACACCAACACCCACCCTCCCCCCGAAACAATCCCACCCCATTTTCTAAGGACCTTTTGATCAAATAAAAAGTAGATTATCATTGGTAGAAGTCGCTATTGAGACTAGATAGGCACATATTTTAGTTTTTCTTAAAGGTTCTTGACTTGTAAACCTAGGTTGAAAAATTGTTCTTTTAAAAACGCCCGCACATCATTATCTATTTGTTTAAACCTATGATAGAAAGCATTTATTACATTATGGTCCAAAAAATAATAATAATGAATTGATTGAAGTGTATCACTTGCAAGGTGAACCATAATTTATGGAATTACAATCAAGATAGATTTAGGTTGAGAGTGCGAGAAAGTCCTTTTAGACTAAACTTAACCTCATTGAGATATCTGAAGAAGACATTCCCAATGGAATGAAAATCATTTACCCCTAGTCTAAAGTCAAATGCCCCAAGGAAGGAAGGGTCAGCAATGGTTACCTAAAAGATCAAGCTTCCAGAACTTATAAGAAATCTAAGCTTATTAGCAAATCCCATAAAGAAAAATAAATAAATAAAGTAAAGAAAGAGGTAAGTTTTTTTATAGTGTTTTGAAACTTCTTCTTTAACTTTAAGTCGAAATTGACTTTGTTTACTAGGTTCATTGTCTCCAAATGGATAATCTTGTCAATTCTAGCATATCTTCCAAGCTTTTTCTTATTTCGATCCTTATCTAAGCCCTACTCTATTTGTAAAGTCCTTTCTCCACCTAGTCTTAATAACCATTTTTGTCCATCCTTAATATCTAATCTAGGATCTTCGCTTAAGATGACTTTCAGGACGAACCTCATAGTCAGTTTTGCCAATCAAGGGACCTTGTATCCCTGATGACTAGTCCAGGTAGCCTTAGTAGTTCAATTTCTCTCCCATTTTGACCTTCAAGGCCATTTCTATCCATTCCTAAATACTAGGGACTTTATCCTACTATCCAATATAGGGAACTTTGTCTTAAACATTTCATATTTGAGAAATTTTCCTAACAAGAAGGTTTTCCAAAAGAGATCTAACTAAACTAAAATCAAAATTTAAAATCCATTAATCTAATATGGTAACCAAATTCTCATTAATTTAAGATAGTAACTGATTGGGCATATACTACACTAATAGGTAAGTATACCTGGTCAAGTTATAGCATAAATTAAAATAGATGTGAGTTTGGGTGTTGGTTAGGAACCAATGTACGAGAACCTAATTACTAGTAATTTATTCAAAATTCACAATTATCTAACTTTACAATATAATGGTGATTATAATTAAATAAGGGAAATAAATAAGGATTGATAAAATAATGAAATAAATAGGATCAAGCAAAATAACGAAACAAATTAAGACTAAAATAATTAATAAGCATAAATTAATTAAAATAATGAAAACATCATCCTTAGTGAATCATTATTATTTATTCTCTAGTTCCTTACAACCTTTCAATCTCAATTATTCTCTAAACCATGAAGATTCCGAAACTTATTCCTATAGAAATTAGATTCTAAATTAACTGGACTCGTATCTTTAGCTAATTCCTAACTCTAAGACTCTCTCTAGCCTCATTGCTATTGAATAGAGCATCTTAAGATTGGATAAAGCACCTAAATCTCACTATTAGGTTTCCCTAATCCAAAATGATGTAATACCTAATCTCGTAGCACATTGAAACTTTTCTAATTATACTTGTCTATTTATTGTAGGCCTTGCAACTTTAGAATAAGCTCATACATCAAATTAGTAATTGTGGTAAATACTAATTGAAGACAAGACAATCTACGTAATTAGATTATCTAAGAATAACATCATAGATAGAAAGAAGATTGTTGCAACAAGAATTAGATTTCAATAATATTCGTTAAGAATTAAGCAAAGGAAGAACAACATAATAAAAGGAAAAGTGAAAATAAATTGAGAAACCTCCACTATAATTTCAAGCTATAAGTTTCTTAAAAGGGGGCCTTCTCTTTGAAAACTTGAGCCTAAGGATCTATTTACAATGAGTATGGCTAGGTTTACAAAGAGAGACTTGACAGAATAAAAGATTTAATGAATATTACATATCCTAAAATAGAAGATGTGCAACAAAAATAAAAGATTTGCTTGTCATATAGCGACTATGTCTTAGGTACATGGCTGTGGTGGCTGATTGTATACTTATTCTTTGCATGAAAACTTCGAATTTGAAGAAATTAAGTGGCGAGAGGAACACATGCAGAAACTATGGTCATGGACCGAGTTTGTAGCCCTTCCTAGACTTCTTTCTTCCCTTAATTCTTGTCTAAACTCCCATTGCTTCATTCTTAGATCAATGCTTTTGCTTCAAATTACTCAAAAAATGCCTAAAAACTTTCAAAACTTCATAAAATACTCCAAAAGTCCCTGAAAATGAAGTTTAAATGAATTAAGCTTAAAAGAACATGATATTCATTAGATTAAAGTCTAAAATATCACTAAATAATCGTAGAAAATGTATGCCATTTTTGCGTTATTGGTAACCAAATACTTAAATTTGTCAATCCAAGATAGTGCCAAAATCTATCAATCTAAGGTAGTGCTAAAAACCATCAATCTAAGATGGTCATAAATTTTAGTAAACCCATCAATCCAAGGTAGTGATAGGTTTTAGTGAACCTCTCTTCTAAGATGGAGATAAGTTTTAGTAAACCTATCCATCTAAGATGGTATCAAAATTTTCATTGAAGGTGCTTAATTTAAAAATCTTAACTTAAAATAAAACTTAGCAAATTGAAGAAGTCCATGAAGAAACATATCCTTCCAAGATGTTGTACAATATTTAAGATCCATTCATCTAAAATGATTATTTAAGATTTTCTTTCCGAAAGAAGTTTTCTGTCCATCTAAAACAATTATTACCATCTTTTGGGAAAACTCACAAGAGTTCATTCAATAGTTTCTCTTTGTCCACCCAAGATGGTCTTGTTTTGATCCTATCAGGTCAGTTAACTTCTATTGCATCTTCTTTCCTAAGGATTTAAGCGGCACTAGGCATGCACTTACTTGGTTTAATTTGCATTATGTGTACATTAGGTTCTCTTAATCTCCTCATTTTTAAGCTTTAACTAGCTCTTAAAGCACTATCTTGGATTTTAAAATTGTTTTGATCACCTACTCTTAGAGCATTTTCCTGATTTCAAAGTTTTCGAACAATCTACTTATTGTAGCATTATCTTGATTCATCTCCTCTCTTCAAGTTTTAGTTGCACTCAATAGGTTACAAGCCTAATATATGCTTGCTCTCATAGCAGACTAAGTCTTTTTTGTCTTCATTGGTCTCTTATTTTATTGTATGAGCCTTCTCTTGGAATGCACCCTTTCAATTCTCCTCCAATTTATTCCCCAATGAGTTGTAAGCACACTTCCCTTTTAAAGATAGCCTACTTATAAAGTGTTGTCTCTTTTTCCAATTTCTATTATTCACCTACATAAGATCTTAGTGGATCAAATTTAGGATAGTTAGTTAACCGCAATGTTATTCAATTAGTTCTCAAAGCAAATATGGTATTTCTTTGTCTTTATAGTAAAGTTTTATTAAAACTTCACTATAAAGAGAAGTAGTTATAGATACTCTATTCTTGCTCTTATCATTTTTTAATTTTGCTAAGCTTACAAAAAAATAATAAAAATTAAGAAAATGAAAAAAAAATAGAAAAAGCATAATAATATAAAAAAATTATAAAAATAAAAAGTTTTAGAATTAAGTCATTTAGGGAGAAAAAGACAATTTTATAATCAAAGCTATATATGCGATTTGATAATTCCTAAGCATTGATAAAAATACTGGGTTTTGGATTATAGTTGATTTAAACTAGTTGCAACTTCAAATAAAAGCTTTGATTAAGCTATATTGATTATTTGAATTTTTGAAAATTGGATAATTTAGAGGTTGGAAATTATCAAAATAAAAACAAATTGAAAAATTCTTTTTGCATATGTGTTTTTTTATTATTTAATGGACTTAAGGATATTTTGATCTTTTCTAGATTAAATTGATCATGGCTTAAAGGACCAAATTTGGAGTGGCTTAGGGAACAAATGAATAAAAGGTAAATGATGACAATAAAGATTGAGAAATGAGCTTAGTTGAGTTGGTAAGGGAGCATGCACATTCTTTGGAGGTCGTGGGTTTGAGTTGCATCAAGCACAAAATGTGCTTCATCTTTTCCCAAGTCACGTATTACACACATGATTGCTTTCTTCCTTGACCAACCTAATTGAGAATGGATACAAGAAAGAGGGAAAATTGGTGGGGCCATGTCCATGTGAGTTAGTCTCAAATCTTATCAGTATTTCATGGATTTTGATGAAAATTTGACAAAACTTATCAAAGATTTAAAATAACCAACAAGCTTTCAATGATAATCTTGAATCAAAGATTCGATAAGATTAATGGAAACTTAAGCCTCATTACCTTGCTAGTTGTATGAGATTAAAACTTATCTTATGCTTAAAGTTGATACAAATTGTATTGCTATAAATAGCAAAGCATGGCAAACTCAAAGAAGGAATTAGATTTGATCAATAAACACTCAACATCCCCTCTTTAAGTTAGAATTTTAATTTTGTCTTTCTAAAAAACTTAACCTATGAGCTCACACTCTTTATTTAAAGTTCCTCTCAATTTAGACATCATTGAGCTAAGTTAGCACATCTAGGAGTACCCCAAACACCAAAAGCTTTTGAACCCATCCTCTTTCATCCATTATGCAGCTTGAAGCTCGAGAACTACCATAAAGAGTCTTGATCTCCACCACCTTCTTTGAAACCCTAGCTTCCACAACTACCTATAAAAACCAACCTTGCAATTATACTCCTCGCAATTGAAAACCCTCAAAACCATCTTCCTCTTGTCTTGACAAGCCACACATTATGCTTTCCTCTCTCCACCTAAGTTTGATTACTATGAACCACCTCTTAAACTACCACCAATCTACATCATTCCAACACAAAACTTACTTTTGTCAATGGAAGTCTCATAAATGCGTTGCTCTCCACTAAAAATACCAATCGAAAACCATCGTGCAATACCATTTTAATTGTTGCTTCCTTCATTGTGTAAGTTCGTACTTGCATGACTATGTTTTGATCAATTGATTTAGAGTGTTTAGGAAGGTAGCCCAATTAAGCTAAAAACTTATAAGGAGTTTAATAATATTAGTTGAAGAAACCTTTTGGGTTTGGAATTAAAAAATATAATAAAATATTAAAAATACAACTAAAATTGTGAAAATCTACTATATTATTGTATATGTATCAATAATGCATGGGTTAAGTTTTGTTAATTAATGAACATGTAGAGATAAATTATACAAGTAATAAAACTAATAATGTACATAAAATAATATGTACAAGACTAGAATATGTATATGATGGGAATCGAGCTATTGGATCATTGACCCGTAGCTGAGCCCGAGGACTGACTCCTATCGAGGCCAAGTATCTCCTTGGCTACTTGTTCTGTATGCTGAGTTGAATGACTCTCTATTTCTCATAGATAGCGTGTCGAGAAGCGAAATGTTGAGACAATGGCCAATCCACATCCTCATTCATGCCTAGTTAATTACTTACTTAGCATCACCCTTTCCAAGAAGCCAAGAGATAAAGTCTAGATTGACTAAGCCACTCCTACTTGAACAAGTAACTTGTCCGTACATTTTGTCCGCATTCTCCAACGGCCTTGCCAATGTATCATTGCCACGTGTGCAGAACCACATGAGGAATCTGCTCCAGTAACCCTTACTTTTTTGAAATATTCATTTTAACCCTTTTCTATTCTTGTATATTACTTCTTTAGGATAATACCTTTTTTGCCTTTTGCCTTTTGCCTTTTTCCTTTTAGGTAAGTTGCCCTAACTTATGGGTATAAAAACCCTTGTAATTATAGCTGAAGAATGAGATCGAACATCATTTATATACTTTGAGTATTTTTCCTTTCTTGTGTAAATACTACATGTTTACTCTCAGCATTACTCTTATCCTAATCCTTAAGTAAGGTTAGGTGACAAGTAACCTCATTGGACTGATTTGTATATCATATCAAATTGTGCCATAAGTCTTCAAAAGTTTAATTGGTGCGTCGTATCTTCTAGAGTTGTTTGTAGGTTCTTACTTACTTTTTATTTGTCATTTATCCTTTTTATGCCATTCCCTACTACTCCTTTTGGAGCTTTCTACAAACTTGGACCTACCTAGAGATCGACCTTGTCTGTTTTTGGTCATAGTTCACTATATATATACATATATATATCGGGTATAAGTAATATATAAATATATTTACTTATAATTATTAAAAATACTTAAAAATGTGTAAATTTTACTAAATAAATAAATAAAATATATGAAAAATTATTAAAAAATGCAAGATAACAAGGAAATATCCCTTCATGCATGGAAAATTAAGAACTTAGTTAAGATTTACTTGAGAATGTGGAATACCATGTGGGAACATCTAATCTATGTGGGGAAATGCATGTAATAGGGGTAGAAAATTCCAATACCCTACTAAATCACCTTATAAAAATGTCCCTTGATGAAAGTTTGGTTCATTTAGTAGTATAGAAAAATCCTAAAAGAGAGAATAGAGAGAGGAAGTAATAGGAATCGGGCTACCTAACCCTTAACTCGAGCTTAAGCCCAAGCCTAAGGTCTAGAGAGCATAGCAAGACGAGTTCTTTCTTTAAACCCTACAACTGAAGAGTCTAAGCTGCTGTAGTTTTCCGACCTGATGCTTGTTATTCCCCGAAGCGATGAAGTCACAATAGTCCGACTGTGTAAGCCAACGTAATATAGTAACCAACCTCACCGTCACTATCGTAGATATGATTTACATAAGGCATCCACAAACTACTCACTTTGAAGTAAACAATTCATACAAAATTATCAATAAAACTATATGTAAATCTTTAAACTTTAAGACATATTTACATAGATATTAAATATATATATATATTGCCTTATAATCTTAGGAATATTTACACACATAACATCCCGAAAAGTAAATTATTACATGATTAACTCATACATCTAAGAGTTAGTGACAGAACTTTCTAAAATTTCTATAGATCGACCAGTTTGTTCCTTACTTCCCCAAAGCTCTTCAAAAGGAAACTAACCTCTAGATAGTTATAATGTTGCATATTAATTATCATATGCAAGAAAATCCATAAGAGTATGAGTAACCAACATTTTAGTAAATCGAGATGGAGATATAAGATTGCATAACAGACATAAACAAGGTTCTTAAAAAATTAACTAAATGTAATACAACACGCAAATGCTATTACACAATGTAGTTTGGTTCATTGTGAAATTAGAGTAATTTCACTCGCTCTAATCTAAGTTGAGAAGTTTCGATATTTATGTAACAACTCACAACCAAACTTAGGTTTGTGCAATGGAGGCATCATTCTCCCCATGACTATCCTTTAAATGATTGCCCTCATTCTTACTGTGACCTCTTCTCCTGTCACTTAGTTCGATTAAGGATGAAGAATGGACTATTATGCTACAGCGCTATCCATTTGAAGGTATCGGTATTTGGTTGGAGAATCCTAATCGTCCCCTAAAGAGTTGCAATACATGTTTAATTAAGGTATTAGTTCTAATATGGTTAAACTTAGTTTAGGATGATCAAGCAATTTTACTCCACACCATTCATAATAACCACTACAGCAAGGCATTGGTATATAGCCAAATAGTTAGAGATATACAGGCATGCATACAAACAATTATTTATGAACAAGTACAATACATTCCTAAGCCTCCAAGTACTTTAATATAGGACTCCAAAATATAGGAAAGTATTGATCCCAACTTACCCGAAATCCTCGATTTGCTCACTCAACTTCCCACAAGGTCAATTTGTTGCCACTTGTCTTATAATATAAATACTCTTTTAGTATTTATATCCTTATGACATATAGGCTTTACATTATAATTTTTACTCAATTATCCAAGCTATATATATATATATATATATATATTACTTATTACTGATCTATTCTAGGCTAATTTTCGAATCCGTTTTTGATTCAGGTTCTAATTCAGTTTCTAATTATGGGTTTTATATGTAAACCTTAGGAATTCTTTCCGAACCAATATGTAAAATTCATCTAACTATATTTGGGTATCTTAAATCTCTTATTTGGCTCCTAGCCAATATTTTGGTCAGTACAGTATACCTTACTCTTAATTTAATTACTGAATTTGCTCTCAATACGAGATTAACTTACATTTTTTACATAATTACCTAAATATTCATTCCATATTATATTTTATTTTATATTATTATTATTATTATTATTATTATTATTATTATTATTATAATGTTATCAATTTTGATCTAATATTTTCTATCCATTTAATTCTTATATACACATATTCTGTATTATTACATAATCTACACTTATATCACTTATATAACATTTCTAGCACTATATATATCATTTTTATCACCAAATAACATATCAAGATGTCTAATTATATCCTAAATTAGAATTTATACCTAATTAACCTTAAATCACAAAATTAACTTAAATATACCATTTTACTTATTATTCATTTACACATATTTATTACATATTAAGCATAATGCATACAACTAACACCTCAAACTCTACAAATATCATACTACATCAGCAAAAAAAATCCCATGATACCTAATTACACATTAAATCATCATTTCATCAACTTATCATTAAATTACCAAAACAAGCCTAAAAATTACTTTTTATGTATAATTTTAAGGCCTAAAAATTAAGTAATATTTTAGAAAATTATTATTATTATTATTATTTTTTTGTAAATCTCTTCATAGTACTGTCATGTATATCCTAAATAGTTTACGTAAAATTTTTGAAGTCAAATTACACTATTAAGATAATTTAAATCAAAATCAAAATAAAAAACTAGCTTGAGTTTAGGGATTTCTTAAGCACTATATATCCTGGGTCCTAATTTTATGAAATTGACTTTTTTTTTACTAATTCTACATACAAAAATACCTTAGGATACGGAATTTCACATTTTTCCATATATATTTGGTATTTTTAATAAATTAAACAAAATCATAATAGAGATTAGACTTACCTATTCAATTAGCTTCCAACCACCAGTGGCAGCTCCAAGGGTGTCGATAGCCCTTGGCGATGGTTCTAGGGTTAGGTGATGATGGTCATTTGATTTCGGGTGGTTTTTGGATGGTTGTTTCCATTATATGCCTTATTTGCACACTAATTTTGCTAATTTTTGTATAATTTCTTACTTCTCTTTCTCTAGTCTCTCTCTAATTTTTCTCGCTTCTTAACTGACTAAAGTGAATTCTAGATGAGGCTTGCTAAACTTATAGGGTTTTTTTGATGTGTTGGGGAATTTTCTTTATGCCATTTGTTTCTTATCTTCTTTCTTTTTATTTTCTATTTGAGTTATTTTGATTGGTTAATTATCAAACCTGCATCTCAAGCAAGCTACACCTGATTTCTAGACAATTTCAATTTTTTTCACATTTTTATTGATTTTTTCTTAATTATTTAGTATTATTTTAGCTTATTTTAAGTATTTTAAATAATTTTGGGTATTTTTACCTACATGTATATACATATATGGTACAAATAAATACTCTTACATATTATTTACGTTATTTTATGATTTTTATTGTACATATAATTTATCTCTATTAATTTATTAATTGTTGTAAGTTGTTTTACAAGTTTTCGATAAGTAACAAGTAATTATATATAATTTAATATTACAATATTTAATTATTTTGTTATTTATTTTCTTAAATTCAAACTCACAAGATTACTTTTACTCATATTCTTAGCTTTATTGTAAAATTTGGATTTGATCGGATAATTTACCTAATCACCCTAAATTTTATGTACTAAACCTCAAATACTTGATTGTAGGGCTTACAATGCCTTGCTCAAACCAAACCATCTTGTGCTTATCAATAGTCTCCAACTACTCGGTATTGTCGGCAACAACCAAGCTAGCCATATGGTTTGTTTGTTTTGCCTGATGCATGACCACTGAACATCTGTTACATGTCTGAGCATCCCAAATGACAAAATTTTCCATACAGAATGCTTGCTTTTGTTGATCTTTCATATATACCCTTCGAACATTGCTTGTATCATATTTATTTTGGACATTACCCTTTTTAGTCTTTTCCATTTGTAATAGTTACTCTAATATTTCAGGTATAAATACCTATTATAAATGTAGCTGCATCATATAATATGATACTGAATATACCTCTCTTTTGTAAGCGTTGCACTCTATTTGCTTGTTTATTTCACTCTTATCCTAACCCTTAAAAGTAAGGTTAAGTGGTGAATACCCTCATTGGACTAGCTTGTGCGTCTTGTTGAGTTGATCCTTGAGTCTTTGGTAGTTCCATAGTGCTTCATATCCTTGGAGTTGATTGAGGGATTACTTGTTTACTTTTCTTATTTTCATACATTTCCATCCTTGTTTTCAAGCTTTCTATAAGCTTGGATCCACCCCTTATGACTAGCCTGATTGTCCTTGGCACAGATTGTATCATCTTGGTATTAAAGTAGAGATTTGTTTAGGTAAGTTGTGTTTGAGCTTCCTTGTGAGTAGTGTTTGTTGTAGTAGTGTATTGTAGTTGCATAGAGATTAGTTAAGAGTATTTGAGTAAGTAAAAGGCATAATAGTTTACCATTGTTGTATATTTTGTTTCGAGCATATGAAAACAGAGCAAGTTTCAATTGGTTTTATAGCTCTTTAGAGTAGTTGTTGTATTCACAGTTAGTTTGAACTTTTGTGTGGAGAAGTATGTATGTGTGTGAGTTGTTTGGCTTAAAAGGATTGTCTTTGTTGTTCCATGGATTCTGAGTTTGTTGTTGAGCTTTATTAAGAGGATGATAGATCTAAGTGTCAAAGCTGATATTAGAGATGATAATAGTGGTGTTGTCCATAATAGACGATAACCCTAGAACACCCCTGAAGTACAAATGAGCGAATTAATGAGATGGCTAACCTTATAGCTGATCTTACCAGAGTTATTCATGCATTAGCCTTTTAACTAGCTAAGGCTATGTAGAATACTTCCTAAGCTTCCCGACGTACGAGAGGAAAAATCTCATCTTGATAAGATTGAGGTGGAAGAGTAGGAGGATATATGCCGAGAAGAATTCACTCAAGTGATATGGATGAAGAAGGAGAAGAAGAGTACATTAAGGAAGAGAAGCAAGCTTAAGCACCCAAAACTATTGACCATGTGAAGCTTTAGATTCTGAGCTTCAATAATTCTAGAAACATTGATGACTATCTAGATTAGAAAGAAAAGGTAAAGCATATTTTTTATAATTACCAGTGTGAAGATCGTAAGAAAGTGAGGAATGCTATTGTAGAGTTCTCAGGTTATGCCGTGATGTGGTTGAAGAAGTTTTAACTTATGAGGAGATGAGAATAATATCCAAATTTCTCTTTAGGTTAAGAGGCAACATCCGAGATGTTGTAGAGATTCAACATTTTACTACATTGGATGAGGCTATAAGAATAGCCCAATGAGTGGACAGATAGAGGAGGAATAGGTCATGCCGGCCTCTAATGAGTCCTTTAGCTAGATATTAGAAATATGATATAAAGTAGGCGAAACAGAAAGTGCTGGCAATTAGGAGCCGACTCAATTTGAACTAAGTCAGGGACCAATTAGTTTTGAAAAGAAGTTAACTTGATTTGGGGTCAGATGCTTGTAGTCAAATTGGGAGCTCACCTCGGCTATTCTTGGGTTGTCTTTTGGGATAGAGCATTGTTACTGATCGGGGGCGGATTTGATACAAGTAAGTACCTGAGGCTCAGGTTAGTAGGACATCAGTTCGGTTTAGGAATCCCCATCTTGGATTTGGTTTTAAGCTAATATTCTCAAGCAAATCCTTAGAGTCCTCTAGCTCGACTATGTGTGATCAGTCTAAAGGGTTAATTCCTATAAGATGTTAGGGCTAAATAGAAGAGTCGATTAACTGATGGTGAAATGCCATCAAGAACTGATGAGAAGGGACAAAGATCTAAGGGGAAGATGAGCCCGATCAAGTGTTTTAAGTGTTAAGGGTTTGGACACATGGTTGCCCAATGTTTGAATAGAAGAACTATGATTATCAAAGGAGATTTTCCAAATGCAACGTAGATAGTATTGATGAGGAGCCCAAGGAGGAAGCTATCCTTGAGAATGATACCACCCAAGAGGATGAGCTTGTTGAAGAAGACGTGTTTGTCGAGGATTTGGATAAATTAACCTTGGTTTTTCTATGTGTGATGAGTATAGAACCCTCTACTAAGGAGGAATAGAGAGAGAGAATTTATTCTACATCACTTTCAAAGTAAACGAGAAGGTTTGTACACTTATAGTGGATAGTAGAAGCTATATCAATGTAGCATCTGCTGACCTGGTTAAGAAGCTGAAGTTGCTGACTATTTTACACCCGAAGCCATATAGTTACATTGGCTAAAGGAGAAGGGAGCACTACATGTTACTTAACAAGTGTTACTATCGATCTCTATTGGAAGTTATTTTGATAAAATTCTTTGTGATGTGTTACCCATTTGTGCGTCTTATGTGTTGCTAGGTAGACCTTGGCTTTTTGATTGAAGGGTTATTTATGATGGTTTTAGGAACACATATGTATTTGAGAAAGATGGTAGGAAAATTACCTTGAACCCTATGACCTTGAGTCAAGTAAGTTACAAGCCAAATTGGCTCGAGGATTAAAGAAGGCTTTGGTACTTAGTAAAGCCAAGCTTCGAGCAACCATAAAGTCTGACCTACTGACCTTCCTATTGGTAAGGAGACTATTAGAATTGAAGGAACAAGTGAAGTTTCCAGAAGAGGTTGAGGAGTTGTACAATGAATATTCTAACCTATTTCCTAGGTAGTTGCCTAAAGGATTATGTCAATTTCAAGGTATTGAGCATTGCATTGACTTAGTACCTAGCGCTGTACTACTGAATAAGCTTACTTACAAAATGAATCTTAAGCAAGCTGTAGAGCTTCAAAGATAAGTCAATGAGCTATTAGAGAATGGATATGTGAGGGAGAGTATTAGCTTTTGTGCTGTACTTGCATTACTTATGCTGAAGAAGGATGGAACTTGGTGTATGTTTATAGATAGCAAACCTATCAATAAGATTACAATTAAGTATAGATACCCCATTTCCGAGGCTAAATGATATGTTAGATGAACTGAGTAGTGCTAAGGTGTTCAACAAGATTAACTTGAAGTTAGGATACCACCAGATTCGAATGAGGCAAGAGGACAAATGGAAGATTGCTTTTAAGACCTGACATGACTTGTATGAATGGATGGTCATGCCTTTTGAACTATCAGACATCTTGAGCACTTTTATGAGATTGATGAACCATGTTCTAAGAGACTGAATCAGGAAGTTTATCATTGTCTACCTTGACGACATCTTCATATATAGTGTCGACCTAGCAAGTCATATTGACTAACTCTGAGTTGTTTTCGATGTCCTTCGAGCAGAGAAATTGTTTGGAAACATGAAGAAATCCTGTTTCTATCAAGAAGAGGTGATCTTCTTAGGTTACATGGTTAGTGGAGCAAGATTGAGTGTTAATGAAGAGAAGGTTCGAGCTATTGTTGAGTGGCTAACCCTAACTTCATGTGTTAAGGTGAGGATTTTCCATAGATTGGCATCCTTCTAATGACGCTTTATCCAAGGATTTAGTACTATAGTAGTGCTTATAACTAAACTAATGAAGAAGAACATAGATTTTAAGTGGGGAGAGAAAGAAGAAAGAAGCTTTATTGAGATCAAGGAAAAATTGACCTTTGCACCTATATTGGCTTTACTTAACTTCAAGGAAATTTTTGAACTTGGGTGTGATGCATCTGGTGTTAGCATTGGAGTTGTTTTGATACAAGAAGGCCGACCAATTACCTACTATAGTGAGAAGTTGAGAGGACCTCAATTGAACTACTCAATTTGTGACAAGGAACTCCTTGCTTTTATCCGAGCACTTTAAGTGCGGCAACATTATCTATTATCAGGGAGGTTTTTCATTAATACAGATCATGATTCCTTGAGGCACCTCAGATGTTAAACTAAATTATCAAAGAAACAAGCGCAGTGGGTTGAATTCTTAGAGGGATTCAACTTTGTGATCAAGTACAAACAAAGCAAGGCCAATGTAGTTGCCGACACCTTATCATGATAGTATGTTTTTTTGATTGAGCTACAAATGAGGTTCCTGGGATTTGTAGGCATTAAGGAGCAATATCTTTAAGACCACTATTTTGGTCCCATATTTGGATGATGTGAAGAAAGAAGAACAATGGATGAATATTGTGTAGAAGATAGTTATTTGTTCTAAAGTGGCAAATTATGTATGCCAACTTGTTCAATGAAGGAATTGCTAGTGAAAGAAACATATGGTGGAAGACTCCCTAGGCACTTTAGAGAATGAAGGACGTATGAGCTACTGAATGATAGGTTCTTCTTGCCCAAAATGAAACGTGATCTAAATAATGTGATTAAAGGATGCGCCATCCATAAGAAAGTAAAAAGTTGAGGCTGAATAAGGGAAGGTAATGCCTCTACCTATTCTGACTAATCCATGGGTTAGCCTGAGTATGGATTTTGTCCTCAAATTGCCTTAAATTGCTTAAAGCAAAGACTCTGTGATGGTTAATGTGGATAGGTTTAGTAAGATGGCATACTTTGTGCCTTATACCAAGACTAACGACACTTTGACTATTGCTTCTTTGTTTTTGTAGGAAATAGTTCGCTTGCATGGAGTACCAAGGAGTGTGGTGTTAGCTAGAGGCCCAAAGTTTTTGAGCCATTTTTGGAAAACTCTTTAGCATTGGATGGGAACCAAATTATTGTTTAGTACTTCTTATTACCCTTAAATTGATAGCAAGATAAAGGTTGTCAACTGCACCTTAAGATTATTGTTAGAAGTTGTAGTGGAAAAGAACTTAGCTGATTGGGACATCTGCTTACCTATGGTAGAATTTGCTTACAATAGAACAATATATGCCACCATTAGATATACCCCATTTGAGGTCATCTACGATTTCAATCCCAAACCACCCCTTGATTACACATCGATGCCATCCCTTGATTAAGAAGATCTAGAAGCAAAAACTAAAGCTCAATGCATCTAATAAATCTACCAACGAGTTGCCCAATACATTGACCGAGCTATTAGAATGCTAAAAGAGAAAGGAAAACAAGGGGAGACCAAGTAGTTTTAGCTCGGTGACCAATTGTGGCTACACTTAAGCAAGGAAGGTTTCTTTATAAGAGGAGGAATAAGTTGTTTGCTAGAGTTAAAGGACTATTTAGGATACTCTAGAAGATTAATGTCAACACTTACCTATAAGAGCTACTAGATGACTTCAGAGTGTCTAACATGTTTAGTATTATCAATGTTAGCCCTTACTAACTTAAGGAGAAATTGTATGAGGACTAGCCAGATTTGATCCTAAATCTTAATTAACCCGACAAGGATGATAGGAATTAAGCCATTGGACCCTTGACTCAAGCTCGAGGACTAGAGAGCATAGAAAGACAAGTTCTTTCTTTAAATCTTACATCTGAAGAGTTTGAGCTGCTGCAATTTGCTAACCTGATGCACTGCTTGAATCGAATCCTCTTGTATTTGTTGATAGTTTCTAGCTTCCGACCAAAGGTATACTCAAACAATAGCTCGGCCGATTCGACCATTTACCCAGTCGACCTAAATCTAAGCTATATTGAATATGTCCGAGCTGAATTCACCTCAAAAGAGTCATTTGCTCAGATTAGCATTGTTGAACTATCCACTTGGCTTAGCATTATTACTCGGCAATAGCTAAGCTACTCGTACAATTTGTTTGTTTTGGTTGACGCATTACCACTAAACATTTGCTATGTGGCAAAACATCCTAAATGATAGAATCTTCCATACAGAATGCCTATTTTTGTTGATTTTTCATTTATACCCTTTAAACATTCCTTGTATAATACTTATTTTGGACATTACCGTTTTTAGTCTTTTTCATTTGTAATAGTTGCCATAATATTTTCAGGTATAAATACCCATTATAAATATAGTATAATCTGATATTGCATATACCTCTCTTTCATAAGCGTTGCACTCTGTTTGCTTACTTGCTTTACTTTTATCCTAATCTTTTAACCAAGGCTAGGTGACAAGTACCCTCATTGGATTAGCTCATACGTTATATCGAGTTGATCCTTTAAGCCTTGGTAGTTCCTTGGTGTGTAATATTCTTAGAGTTGCTTGAGGGATTATTTGTTTACTTTTCTTATTCTTGTGCATTTCCATACTTGTTTTCAAACTTTCTACGAGCTTAGACCCACCTCTTACAGCTAGCTTTGTCTATCCTTAGTGTAGACCGTATTAAGAAGTGAAAAGGAAGGGGGGCGGGGGTGGCTGGGATTGAGGAGTTCTTGAGGAAGACCACCAACTAGGAGTCAAGCAAAAATGTTGACTAAATGAGTAGTAAGCTTTAGGGTTAGCCAATAAGTTCCATCCCCTCCATAGTGGCCAATGGTTTGGATTTCGGTAAGTAATCACTTCACCTCATTTTTAACTAAAATTCAAGAAAAAATCAAATGAACTCTAAAAATTTTGAAACTAGTTTTTTTTTTTAAAAGTATTTTTGCATGAGAAATTCAAATCTCAAATCAGGTTTTCAAAATTTTGCGTGCTAATATCCCGAGCACTAATTTTTGGTCACATTTTTTAAAAACCATCCAATGTTTTTTTGACTTGAAATTTTATAAGTATACTCCCAAAAGGTTATACTTTGATGCTATGTGGTTGGATTTTCAAAATTTGGTGGTCGGATTTAGGGGAAAATTTTTTTTTTCACAAAACAATGTGCTAGAAGTGTGTTTATCTAAAAGAGCTATGTTGGATTTTCATAAGACCATGTTTCAATTTGTATTTGTTAACATACAACAGCTAAAAGTGAGTAAATTGAAGTTTTAAGTTGAGTATTTCTAAGTTTAGGTTGGAATTTGATTATAAGGAAGCTTAACTTTAAGATTTTTCTTAAGAAATTATATATATATCAAGCTTTGATGAAAAGTGTAATACGTGGTTGAAGGAAATGAATTGTTATCATGCTGTAATATAGGTTTATTAAGGTTCTGTAACTCAAGGTAAGTTCAATTATATGTAAAGCAGTAAAATGTAGAAGTAGTAGTAGGGTTAGAAACTCTATTAGAAACTAAGTCAGAATGTAATCTGGTATTAAATAATTGATTACACCAAGAGTTGGACAGTAGGTTAGAAAGTGGTTTGTATATGGATTTTATACTTTTACCAGAGTCAAAATATAAGTCAGAAACTTCTTAGATAAGAACTTAAATTAGAACAATAGGTTAGAACCTTAGCAAAAAATTTGGTCAGAACCTACCTTACTTAACTAAAACTTAATAAATGGCTAAGGAAACTTACTCAACTTAGATGAAAAACATACCTAAAATTGAAGATAAAATCTTACCTCATATGGTGATTAAAAACTAAAAGTTGTGTATTAAATTTTTAGGGATCATTAAGAAGCATGAGTATGACGTCTAAGGATAAAATGACACTACATCAAGGTGAGTGGGATCAATACTTCATAGTATTTTGGAGTATTATTTTATAATACTTAAAGGCCTAAGTATGTCTTTGGCTTGTAGTTGTAATTAGTTGCTTATGTGTATGTTATACATGTGCTTAAGTCCTTCTTTGTTGTTGATGTGGGAGTTGAACTCCATGCTGTGTTTGTTTTGTAAATTCCAATATATTTAGATTGTTTAATTTGGTTGATCACCCCAAAAATTGAACTAACTTAAACTTGGCCTTACTTTTAACCTGACATCTATTGCAATCCACTAGGGATAATGGCTAAAGCTCTAGAGCCAAACATAAACCCCTTCAATGAAAATAGCTGAAATGGTCCTTTTCCTATCTTTAGTAGAACTAAGTGACAGGAGAGGGGGTTGTGACAAGGTTGGGGGCATTAGTTTGAAGGTAGTTTTAGATGGAGGTTGTTCTCCATTGCATAAGCTCCAGTTTGGTTTTGATTCATGAGTATGCAACATCAAATTCATCAATCCAAATTAGAGTGGGTGTAATTGCTCTACTCTTATGATGGACTAAATAATGTTGTATGATAGCATTTACTTATACATGTATTGTGTCTAGTTAACTTGATTGAAAACATTGACTACATCATGCCAAATTTATACTTCTATCTTTCTCCTACTTACTGAGCAAGTTGCTGTTCATTCTCCTTTAGTTTGCTGTATAAGTTTCGAGTAGGTAAACAAGCTTAACACCTAATTCCCAAAGTTTAGAAAATGAGGTTGAGAAGTGAGGATCAAGAAGTACTTACTAAACTTTTATCTTGAATATCAAATTTTACTAAATTTTAGGAAAACTACTGAGGTATCCTTAGGTAGCCTTCTAGTTTTCCATTATTGATGTATGTTTTGAGTTTTATAAACTTTTAGAATTTTAGAATTTTCTTCTTAGACTTATTATTTTTCTTTACAAATATAATTTTGTAAATACTCATCAACTTGAAAATATTTTGCTAAGTATTACCAACAAAACTCAATTTTATTGGAAAGATTTAGTTATAAATTTATCTTTTACAATCATTTTAAGGATTATACCACAGGTTTATAATAGGTAGATGCATAATTCAATGCTTTAAAGTGGTTGAGTTAGGTTTTTCTTGTGTGAATTAGGTCAACGATAGTAACTACGAGTTTAACTTCTACCTTAAAATGGTTTGTACGGCGAAGCTGTTCTGACTTTACTCCTTCAAGGCATGATACCTTACCCTAGATCCAAAATGCAACCTTCGTCCTACAAACCTGGCTTTAGCTTAACTTTTAACCCATGCCTCATTTTCTTGGTCAATTCTTTTTTTTTTTTTTCTTGCTTTTTTCCTTTTTCATTTGCTTATATATGTATATTAGGGGAAAAAACCAAAAAAAAAAGCAAAAGAAAAAGGAAAATATTTTAAAACTATATTTGCTCCGAAAATTGTTTATTAAATTTCTTTTTCTTCTCTCTCTATTCCTTTTTCTTAAAAAAAATAAAAAAATTTTAAAGCTTTTTATCGCTTAGGAAAAAATATAAGAAAGCAAAAATAAAATAAATAAATAAATGGAAATTATTTTTCATTTGCCTTTGTTAAGGATATCCCATTTATTTTTCTTAAAGAAAAATAAATGGATTAAAATGTAAGTACTACCTTTTTCAGAATTAAAATAAACTCACACACTTGCATTTTCAGAAATGAACAATGATGGTCTGATCTTAACTAGTGACTATGTAGGCATCTAATAGGCAACCTAAAATAGTCTTCTTCTTTTTTTTTTTTTGTAAATAATCTTATTTTCTATTTTAATTTAGCATCTAAATTCATTTTTCTCATTTGGTGCTTTGAGAAGTAAGACTTAATTATGGAAGCTTAAGGTGGAACACTTCACTTTAATAAGATAGCTTCCATTTAAGATTTTTGGTTTTTGAATAAAAAAAAAACTAATTTTACGAGACTAGTGGCTATATTAGAATTAATATGCCCAATTATTCCTAATCTAAATTTTTTCTTGATTTCGATTGGTTGGTGACTCCATTTTTTCCAAAAGGTTTTAAAAAATTGAGATTTCCTTATTTTTTGTCAAGTAATTTGTACTAAGTAGGTTAGGCTTAATATAAGTTAAAATTAAGAAAAAATAAGAGGAAATTAAGGTTCAACAACATACCTATGTCTTGTATGGTCATTTTAGCATATGTGCTGCCTTACTCCCCCCTTAAATGGATGATCTATTGATGTAGAGAGTCTTCACCTACCCATCACCTTCGGTCAATGCTTCCTCTTTCCCTAGGTAGGGATGATAAAGTCTACTCAAACTTATACTTTAATAGCCTTATAAGGTTGATACTAGACTATATATGCACTGAGCTCTAGTATGTACTTCACCATCCTTCTTGATAAGGATCAAAGATTGATCACTCGTTCTCGAGCCTGGAGGCTTTCTCAAATGGTTTGTGGGGCTGTCCAAGGTGAGTTAAGTGCCAAGGAGTAGTGTTTACCTTAATCTGATCCATCGAGTTATTTTACTACCCACACCATCTAAGAAGCTACTTAGGTGATCAGCTGACATACAGAGCTGACCCCTTCACAACACCCAAGTCTAGGCACCAAATTAGGAAAATAACCATCTCTACAATGCCGAGGCTGAACTGACAATTGTTAAGAACCGACCATCGGAGGCCGACTCGAATGTAAGTCATCCTTGAGCTCACCCTTGTCCAACCCCAACAATTAAAATGTCAAATTGCTAACGATGACCAGACCTAATCAAAGGCCTACCCCTACTTGGTTCACAGTGTTATTAGGACAATAGACTGAGTAAACTACGAGGGCGCTGTCCTTTCTGACATCCTTACTATCCTTTCTGATAGAGGATGTTCTTTTTACATGATTTCATTTTTCCCCTGTAAATTATTCGCCTTTTGTTTAGCAAGTAGGGATCTATTTTTGTTATTTTCTGTAATTTAAGACTTACCCTAACTGGGTACTATAAATGCTTGCATAATGCAATAGCCACAACAAATGATATGGAAAATATATTGAACTTTTTACTCTCTCTTAAGCTAAGTGTCCTTTTTACTTACTCTTGAGTTATTCTTCTCTAGCCCATTTAAGCGTAGATTAGTAGTGAGTGATCTCCAACCATACTTGTGCATCATATCAAGTGTGATCCAAGCTTATGTGAGGCATTGGTACATCATATCCATTATCGATGTATGGGAACTCTTACTCATCCCTTGACTATCATTTACCTTTCGAGTCATCTTGCGACTTAGACCCACCCTCTTTGGATATGCCTGATATTAAGTTCGTGTGTTCATCTATGAGTCTGTATTACTTCCCAATGTGTTTCACTTCTAAAGTATGCTTTATATTGGCCAGTTCGTCAAGACAATGACCTAATGTTCTTCAAAGTAGGGTAGCGGTCATCTTATTGTGGTTACCTTTGCTAAGGTGAACTATTCCACCTTAGAGTACCTTATCTTTGGTCACTAGAGGATGTAGCTCACATAGTAAATAGGTTGGTGCTCCTTCCCCTTGGTACGAACTAGGATGGAGGAGAAAGCCTACTACTTATTGGAAGGTACAAATACAAATCTTCCTTAAGCTTAGCTTAGAGAGTCACCGATGAGATTATCAAGAATAGCTTCAACTCATCAAAAGTTACTTGACACTCATCGATTTATTGGAAGTCTCGATTAAGCCTCAAATAGGTCAAGTCGATCATAAGGGTTATAGTAGGGACATGGTCGCGAGTGGTAGTTAGATGATGCATTTAAACAATTGCATTATTGAGTGAAATGGCAAGTAAAATATCGTCTTAGGAACACGATCATGGCTAGTAGCCATTTGGGTTTGCTAGCGCATCATTGGTGGTAGTGGTAGTAGTGGTGGTATTTGGTTTTCTTTATTAGGTAGAGAGTGCTTGAAAGCTTTTTCTTGTGAGGGTGGTTCCTTAAGCACTAGAATCTATTGCTTAAGGATAATATTATTTGCCTTCATTTCTTAGCTCTGTAGCAGTAAGTCATGACACATTTTCCTTTAACTTTGCAAACCTCTATAGATCAATGATTTAGTTATTTTAGGTAGTTGATTTGCCAACTATCAGCTGATTAAACCTACGGCATTCTCTTTATTATTGTCTTGATATTTGTTTTTCAAGGATCTAGCCATCAATTATGAATTTTTTTCTTACAAATGGCACCGAATGTTATCTCAAGATTCTAACAAATAGAGTGATCAAATTGTGAATGTTATGTGTCAGCAAGAGGTCTTAGGCATAAGGGATCTTATAGTCCTAATTAGACTGACTTGCAAAGTAGACAAAGGTAAGTATGTGTGTGTGTGTGTGCGCGCGCGCGCGTATTTGTGTGCATGTATTTTACCTTTAAGGGGCAAAGAGTTAGATTATTTATGGTTTAGACCTTGAGCTTTAGTCACTCATTGCATGTAACCATAGACATCTTGTCTCAAATTTTAAGGGCTCAAGGTTGCTATGATCTTCTTACATAGTTAGGGTATGATTGTTTTTGGCTTTATGCCATTCTTCTTGGATTGAATGCTTGGGTGGTTAGGCCATGCAAGCCAAAAGGGAAAAGGCCCCAAATATCACATTGTATTTGATGCATTGTAAACACCATACAAATAAGTATGTGGGCCTTAGTTAGCAAACATGTAGATGCCTTTGAGCCATGTAGAGAGGCCTATAACTTGTGGAGGGTCGAGGTTGCAATTGCTCTTAGTGACTATTCTAAGGGAGCCAACTTAGAAGGTTAGTTTAGGCATAAAGGAGCGCGGTCCAAAGCTTAAGGAGGTTGGCCTAGGCCATGCCTATGTTGAAAACCGATCATCCCATAGCCTAATGAGGTCGACCTGAGTCATGGGGTCGATGTTCAAAATCGATCAACCTAAGCCCTAAGGAGATCAGCTTAGATCATGGGAGCCTATGTCCAAAACTAATTATCAACACCAAGAAATTTGTATAAAGCAAATTGTAGAAAATGTAGAAATTTACATCTAACGTTTTTGTGGGAAAAAAATATTTATTTATTTTCAATAAATTAAAGATTTATACTCTATTTTATTAAGTAAATTTCAGAAAGGGAGAAACTTTATATTGGGTTAAAAAAATGTGGTATGTTTTATTATCAAATTAAATAAAAGTTCATTTTGTCAAGACATTTTAAAAGGATAGTAACTTTTTGTTGAGGGAATAAAAGAAAGATAGTATATTCTATCAAGTTGCTGAAAGATAAGAACTTAACATTTGGGTGTTGTAGGAGCAATATATATATATATATATATATATATATATTAGTGAAACGAAAAAAGAAAAGTAGTGTTTTTTTATCAATAAAATTTCCATTAAATTAGAGCTTAATATGAGTTTTGAAGAAATTTAGTGCTTACTATTGAATGGAATATAGTGTCTTCTATCGAGTGATTTATGGAGAGGCTAGAATTTAGAGATGCTATCTTTATGAGTTGAAGTCTATTCTAGAAAGAGGAATGAAAAGAATGATGATGATTCTCCTTAGAGGGTTGCTTCTTGAAGGGATGGATGGTGATGGTGGTTGTTTAATGGTGAGGAGAGTTTAGTGGTGGGGTGGTGGGTCATAGACGATTCCACAATTATGCTCATAGTCTTGCAAGCGGTGGTCAACATTGGAAAGAAGATGAATAGATATATTTTTCAAGTTTCTAATTTTTGTTTATAATGATAATTAGTTTAATTGAACACATTGAACAAATGTATGTAGGTGGGACTTCTATTAAAATTAATAACATCTCAATCATTTTTGGACATATAGTAGATCGTAATTTGTCAATAATGCTAGATAGGATGCATCTTAAGTGCTGATCATGTATTATTCGTTCATAAAAAAGTATTGCAGAAAGTATGATTGAATAGATTTATCGAGAAAAAGATTAAGAAAATGCCTGAACTTTTAAAGTTGGACATTTTAATATTTAAACTTTTGAAAGTTAGGATTTTGTGTTCCAATTAAGTTCATCCACGCAGTATTTTATTAACATCTTGTCGACTATGCTGCCGATAGGGACGTTATTATCCTATATAAAAGCCAGACTTAGCTAAGCAAGACATCCTCTTTCACATACTTCCTCGATCAATTCACTGTAAAGAATGAAATCCTAGTACTACACCTAATTTTTTAATTGCACAACTTTCTAACCCTTAAGCCGATTGAGGACTTCTACACCAAGAATCAAAGTAAGGAATGGCCAGCACATTTTGACAAAGTAGGTGTAGAAATAGAGAGCTCTCAACTCCTATTAACTTTTCTACAATAAGGGATGTGGAGTGGAATAGAGGCCATTTTTGGTGTGGGTCTAGGATGGCAACTTTGCTACTGATGTCATGGATAACCCCTAAAGGCGCTTCTATAGACGCGCATTGTTGCTTTTTCTTTTTCTTTTTCTTTTTTTATTTTTTAAGCATTGTTGCTACCACGTTTCTCAGTTGGATTAATAGGTAAGGGGTTTTCTTTTATTTTTCATTCTTTTTATTAGTATTTTGGTTAGTCGTCTTTAACTAAAGGGAAATTTGACAATTTATTTTAGGACTACATGGTAATTTTGACAATTTTTGTTAAATATCAATTATCCATGTGTCCAAATAAAAAAATCACAAGGTGGACACCACATAGTCAAATATAAATGCTAGTTTAAATTTAAGATAACGGAGTCACTTCATTGAACACTTTTAAAAGTTTTAAGTATGGAATCACAATTTTTAAAAGTTTAAGTGCTAAAATGCCTAATTTTAAAACTTCAAACACTTTTTCAGTCTTTTTCCCAAACTCCATAATTTATCTGCTTTATGAAACACGATAGGGATAGTAACCTATGATGGTTTAAGGTTACTAATGCCCATTTAATTCTTTATTCAAACAAAAAATAAATAAATAGATGGTGTTGTAAAAATTAATGTTGTCAAATTCGGGTTGAAAGGTTAATTTGAGAATGAAAAAGGGTTAAGGGTTAAGAAGATCAATTGTGATCGAATTAAGAGCGAACCGAGATTAATAAAAATATTATAATATAATTTTTATTTATTTATAAAATAATAAAAATTATCTATATTCTTGAAAATTGAAAGTTGAGAGCTTGTTATAGTTCATATTTTATTTTTATTTGATCTATATTTATTTTTTTAGTAAATTAGTATATTATTTACAAAGTACAAAATTAATAATATATTTTGACTCAGAAAAACCTAATAGGTTTTTATAAAAACTGGGTTAGATCAGTCAAGCCAACAAAATCTAACTGGGATCACTATAAATAGGAGTTAAATGGGTGATTTGAACCGATTTTATTTAATTGGGTTGAACCAAGCGAGTCAATCCAGATCAAAAAATACTGGTAGAAAATATGACATAGGATTATATAAACAATTTGATAAATATAATAGATTACTTTCACTGTTGTCAATGTAATGACTTCATCAATTTGAAACGTCTAAAATTTTAGTTTAACTATAATTAATTGAAAGATTACACGGGACCGGCTTAGGATTCTTTCATGGAGCTATCGTTTGGTATTTTCAATTTTCATTTCCAGATTATTTCAGTCGGGGTCGTGATATTAGCCCAACACATGGTAACTTCCTAGGGCTTTCTGACGAATCAGCATTCAGCATTTTCATGTAACCACCGAAGCTGCTTCGATTTGCCAGTTGGCACGAAATTGGATAAATAGTGACCTTACTACTTAAATATATATATATATATATATTTAATACTAATACATTACATGTTTAGATAGATTAGTTTTTAAAAATCTAGCTTTTATGTTTTTATATGATGGAATTTTTTATTATTTATACTCATATGGTACTAATCAAATTACGTAACGAGTATCACTGAAACTTAACAAATTGTAAACACCGATCTTATTCAGATTTATCCTTCATCCAAATCCTTGAGTCTTCTCCTCTTGTAGAGGATGCTATGTTGAACTCATCGGGACGCCGATCGATAAAGCTTCGTAAAATATGGTAATCACCATAAAACTACTAGAACTCTCTGTAGGAGTTTCTGAAGCTCAAAGATATTAGAAATAAAGTTCTTTGAAGAAATAAAATATAAATAAAGAAATAAAGATAGGTTTATAAAAAACACTTGTCTATATCCTCATGCAGCAGCAAGGGGAGACCAACGAGTGCGTGAGCAAATCGTATTTTGTTCGTACTTTTAGTTTGGACCATTATATGGATTAACATACAACAGAAAAACAAGCTATATATGTTTATATTATATGACTTACTCACTGCCATGTCCTTATCCATTTAAAGACATAGTTCCTTTAATAGGTACATACATGGAATTTTCAAATTCATTTAATCTTCAGTCTTCACCCAACCCTGAAAACCACTCTTGTGTTTCTGTATATTCTCTGCGACCACTGTATTTTAAAAAATTCATATAATCTTCACCCAACCCCAACCCTGAAACCACTCATTGTGTTTCTGTGTGTATTCCTTGCGACCACCGTATCTAAAAGGATAGTTCATTGAACTTAAATTTAAAATTTTTATGTGAAGTCCACCGGAGGTGCTTTCTCTGCTGATAAATTTAAGTGCAATTGTAATCCTCGTCATATTGGTTCGGATATTATATTTTATTAAAACCCAAGAAGTTATTTGGAGTAGTTTTATAGATACATATATCTACTTTTTCTTGATAATTTACAACAATAATATGTTATAAAGAAAAACTATATTTTTTGAGATTATTTTATTCTGTGATTTATTGTTTATTTAAGTATTTACAGTCATTTTAGCACCGATAATGCAAGTCGGTAGCCTAATTGAACCATACATTTTTTTTTCTCTACATGACGCAGGTATATTAATTGTTTAGAAATGAACTAACCAAAAAAAAAGAAAAAAAAAGCTTCAATGAAATATGGACCAAATTAAAAATGGAAAAGGAAATTAAAAATCTAAATATGTGCACATTTCTTAATTATTCTAATCGAATTTTTCTATTGTAACACTATTAATATAGTGTTATTATAATGCTGATTAAATTAACATATTACAAGTTAATATGCTATACGAGATTAGCATGTTGCTTTTTCTTTTTCTTATTTTCCATTTAATTAATTATCAAGATTACTTTAAGTAATATGTTTGTCTCTTATAATATGATGGACAATGTAGATTAAGTTTTATTAAATTAATAGTTTAGGTTGAGGAATGTTACGATAACACGTTTTCGTTAGCATTATCGTATAAACCTCTGAACCAAACCTCATACTTGTATGACTTTCATTAGCTGCTATCTACAGGTGATTTTATTGTTATAAAATAAGGTGTAATACATGTTTATAGATATTTTTTATAAAAAAATCGCCTAATTATAAATTGTACAAAAAATATTACTAAAATATTAATATTATATCACATCTTCAAGATACAACATATCATTAATACATCAAAAGCAATACTGCATATTAAATATGCAATATATCTATAAATATTAATGTTATATTTTGAAAATACTATATAAGTTTAAATGTACTTTTAAGAATATTATATATATACAAATATTACCACATAGTATTGATGTTTTGATATTAGTTTTTATATAATTTGTAATTATATAATTTTTTAAAATTTTAATAGTAAACACATAATTTTCTCCTACAAAACACATCATCATAATAGCAATATTCTAAATACATGACAAAGATTATTATGTCTCCCTCCTACCGATAATAATAATAATAATAATAATAATAATAATAATAATAATAACCGACTTCAATGGGCAATTTTGTTCGTTTCGAGATTGTGTAGTGTATATCGAATACGGAATTGTCCTTGGCCGACTCCAAATCCGTAGGGGCCTCGTATTTAAGTTTGTTACGGGACTAACTACATTAATCCAATTCTTTGTCAACATGGCCTTGACTTCTCTCTCACCCTTTCCCTATCATCACAAGGAACCCGTCGGCTGACATGTGACGGTAACGCCATCCATAGTTCTCAACAAACGGCCATCCAAAACACTCCAAACAAATTATTATTATTATTATTTTATCTATATATTTGAGTGTATGTATATGATGAGGGCTCTATTTTTTTTTTTTTCATATGTTAAAATGGATCAATTGCATGACTTTCAAGGGTAATAAATTAGATTGGCTAGGGATTGACGTAATTAGGCCTAAATTTTGGGTTATTTAGAGAGTTTTGATTTGGAAAAATTGAAGTATGATTAGTTAAAATTAACCTATTAAATGTTAATCTTAATCTTTATCTAATATTTAACTAGAACCTTAAAAGATTCGTTTCCCTTAGAAGTCTATTTTCACCTGATTATTCTATTTTCAAATTCTCGTTTCCACCATTATACCTATTGTTTATAGATAAATTTACGTGTTTACCATCGAAGTTAATTAATATTATATAATTATAAATTATATAAAAAAATATTATTACTATTATGCGACATAACAATGGTATTGGGAACTTTTAATCGTATCTTTGAAATGTAATATTTTTTTTTGTTTGTGATGTTGCATCTAGGAGATATAATTTAGTGTTAATATTTTTGTAATTAAATTCATACTATTTATATTTAAGTAATTTCTTTTTTTAGTATTGATGACATGTATGCGACGTGTTATTTCTACATATAAGTGGTGGTATACTTGCATATGTCTAAAAAGAATTCAATAATCATATAACAAAAGAACAAATATTAAATTTCTTATTATCTATAAAAAGTATTCTTTTTCAAATTTTAAAATATGAAATTGCAAGACATTTTAAATTCAAAATGTAGCTTATTTGTAATTGTGCATCATTACTTATTTTATTTCAAAAGGGGAGGTTAATTTGGTAAATTTATGAGTTATGTAAAATTATACCAGTAGATAAGGTACCGTACTACAAGTATAAAAATAATTATAAATAGAAAAAAAATTATAAAACTACAAGTTAAATATTCATATCATTCTCTATAAATGTTCAAATTGCGGAATTTGATAAAATATAAAAACTGTCATGAATATTTTTCAAAAATTTATTTTTGACGTAGTCATTACATGACTATCAATACATAAATTGGGGTTTATCTAGGAAAATTTCTTTATCCTTAAAGATAATATATATATATATATGTAATCCACCGAAAAAAAAATGTATATACATATATATATAAAACATTCTCATATACACAATTGCTCTTTTTATTGAAAAAATATAATATATTGATATCTATATTTATATTTATATTTATATCTATACGGATAATTATATTTATATATATAATATAAAAGCTATTGGTATTTGTTAATGAGCTATTTTGGGATTGGCCCCAAAACCTAGTCTAACATATAGAAACCTAGGTTGACTTGACTTAGCCTACGTCTAAGTTATCTAAGTCCAAACCTAAGGTTTTATTTATAATCTTCCTCTAGACTCGATTCCCATCCATGGAATTCATGCTCGAGATGCATATGGATCAATGGTTTGCCTAAGAAACTTGGTTAATCGATAATTGTGAGCAAAAAATAGAGGATTCGATTTAAATAGGATGATTGACCTATTACATGTCACATCAACACTGAGGACCTTGAAGTTTATGTAAATTAGAAAAATACACTTTTTTATGTAAGCAACATTCAAATATATTCACCTTTTAGATATAATTTCTCCTCAATTGCTATAAATAGTAATCTAATCCCAAAGGTAAGCTACTTGATGTACACTTACCAATTCTTGCTCTCTAGTTTTCATTAAATCCTATAGTTGTTGGTTTAAATATAAAAGGTTTACGTTAAACAATTCTTCGATGCTCTTTTACGATATTCTACTTTGCAGGTTTAGGCTTAATAGCTATAGTTCGATTCACAATCTCTATTGATGAAATTCTTGAGAGGACTATATTTTTAGAATTATATAATTTTTTTAATGTCAAATTTACCAAATTGGCCTTTATACTCTTTTTTCTTTATCTATGTTTTTTTTTTTTCCAAGACCCTTGTACTCTATTAAATAACTTCTTAAATTGTAATTTTAGTTGAATCAAGGATTATCATTGTGAAATGCTCGATAACTAATATAAGACTTCATTAACTTATTGAGCTTTTCTCCTGCATTCATTTTTATAATATCTTCTCTTACACGTTTCACACACTAACACACACACACACATATATATATATATATATATATTATATCTTTATTATCATCGATTGTGAACATGAGACAATATGTCGCGGTGTTTCCGTTCTATATATATAGAGTTAAAAGAAAAACTATGCAATCTATATATGAAACTCCCACACAAATTCATATCTTTTAATCATGAAAATATATTAAACAAAATTTATGAGAAAGTGGCCTGAGGATATCGCTATAATATTAGTACATGTAGACATACACTATGATTTGGAAGCAAGCTAACACATAGCAAAATGTTGCATCTGCTATGAAACATGAAGCTGCCACATACTCCCATTTGCATGCCTATATGTTGTGCAATTCAGCCACGCACATCTGTGCCCATACGTACCCACCACCCTCGTCATCCCCTCCTTCCCACACCACCTTTGTCTTTGTCTCTCTACCCCCCAAACCACCCCTATATAACTTCAACCCCATCTCTTGTTTCCTTCTATCCCCAAAACCCTTTTTCGAACCCTAGAAATTCTTCTCTTCTCTCCTCTCCTTTACATCGATTTGGCCGACCCTTTCGGAAATTATATAATCATTCATAGTTCCTTATTAGTTGCCAGAAAATGAGTAGTGTTTGCGCCGAGCAACACAAGTTCCATTCCTCCCACCAACTCTTCAGCCCAAAAAAGGCCCTTGATATACCCCCTAGGAAGCTCCTTAACCGAAGAATCGCCGTCCAAGCTTCCCAGCCTCACGAGCACCACCCTGACATGTTCTCTGAGTCCCCTCGTGGTTTTGATGCTGCTGCTGCTGTTGCCGCTGCCGCCGCCCTCCAGAAGTTTCTGCCTTATAACAATGGCGGTGATCACTCTGATGACTCGGATTCTGATCCTTATTCGTCTGACCATTTCAGGATGTTTGAGTTTAAGGTAAGGCGGTGCACCCGTAGCCGTAGTCATGATTGGACCGACTGCCCTTTTGCACATCCTGGCGAGAAGGCCCGCAGGAGGGACCCCAGGAGGTATCATTATTCTGGAATCGTCTGTGCTGAGTATCGCCGTGGATCTTGTAGCCGCGGTGACAATTGTGAATTTGCTCATGGTGTATTTGAGTGCTGGCTGCACCCATCAAGGTGAATTTTTTTTTTTTTTTTTTTTTTGTAACTGGTAGTTTTTCATCTCTGTATTATTAGTAGTTTGGACGATGAATAACGTCATAGTAACCACGGTTTTACGTCTTTAATTAACGGTTCCCATGTCTTCTTATCATGTACGATTCTTGCAAATTATAATACAATTAATACTCATCCTGTGAATTGCATCTGTAATTCAGGTATAGGACTGAAGCATGCAAAGATGGGAAGAACTGCAAGAGGAAAGTTTGCTTTTTTGCCCACACTCCGCGGCAGCTCCGTGTCCTGCCTGTTCAGCTCGACAGCCCTCCTCAGGACAACGAGAAGAAATACAGGAATTCTCAAGTTTCCTCAATGAACCACTGCTGCATGTTCTGCCATTCCCAAGCCAGCTCCTCTCCGACATCGACCTTGTTGGGCATGTCTCACCTGTCCCCTCCTTTATCCCCATCTCATCAATCGCTCTCACCGCCTTTATCGCCCATGAAGCCACACGGGTTTGGGCAGATTTCACGATATGCCGACAGGTTGATGGCAGGTTCCGACGCAAGTGTACTGTCCCATGGATTGAGCTATAAGGATGTGCTTAATGAGATAATGACTTCTCTGGATGTGATGAACATGAACAACTCTGAGAATGTTTCACCACATGGAGCTGTCAAGAGCAGAAATAATTTGAGCATGACCATGCCTTGGGTTGATGTGTCACCTAACCTTATTGACCATATTGATGATCAACAACAGTTTATTCTTTCACCTTCCACTCCAAGGCCTTCTGTGTCTAGGGCCTATTCTTTTGGTACAGATCCTAAGGGATGCTCTGATGAGAAACTCAATGACTGCGGTGGTCCTGCAGATCCTGATCTCGGGTGGGTCAACGAACTTCTCATGTAATTAATTCATGACAACGGTGGTGATGATGATGATGACGACAAGAAGAACAAGAATAAACACGCAAGCGTGACAAAGGAAGTTGTATATATACGCTGCTGCACCAAGCGTACATGGGGTATTATGTATAATGTGACTGGGTGTTTTAGTTATTTTGCTGTTTCAAGGAGTATTTTGATTTTTATGTCGAATTATTGTACTAATTAAGGTTCCGTGTTAACAGCTTTGTTTCTGGATGGCGAATGTAATTTTTTTTATGAAGATGGTGATGAAGAGAAGCATGAAGCTTTGTGAATTTGAAATTTGAATAATGATAAAAGGTGTATCTGCTTTTTTTGCGGGGTTATCAAAGCTTCGTTTCGGGATTTTTGGGGGATTTATGCTTGTTTCTTCTGTAACTAAAAGAGGCAAGGCTTGCCTATTTTTATGGTCCTGGAAACGGTCCTCATTTAGGATTATTCTTGATCGCTTCCTCAAGTCCAGTGTTCCAAATGGGGCACCGATATTAATTTAGCGGACGGGTGAATTTAGCAAATAATAACGCATTATCATGGCAAAGGGAATGCGACTGTTCTCATTTACGATATGTGATCCAACATCCTATAGCTTGCAACCTGCTGTTAAATGTGATTGTGCCGATGACGTTTGCCTTAGGAAGATAGGACAATTAGTATTGTACAATGGTATTATACTAGGGGAGAGAGAGAGAGAGAGAATTTTAAAAATCTACAATTTTAAAAATACTGTAGAAGGACCTTTCGTATAATCAATTAATAATATAACGTAAATAAATACTATAAGACCATTTCGTCTAAATCTTTTTGTCCAAGTGCTGTACGGTCATAATATCTGCCCTGTTAATCTGCGATTAACTGTCTCGTAGTCTTTGAGAGTTCGAAGTTTTTTACTCGAGATGGGGGAGGGTGGTCCTAATGATTTTCTTCTTCCTGCGGGAAAAGGACAGTTCGAAACGGTCTGCCACATAGGAACAAGAAGAAAGAAAGAGATACTCTTGCATACGTGGCCTCGCGTTAGGAGGAATTTAACTTTTATTTGGTAGATGTGTAGTCTCATGTGGCACGATGAATGCGCCACGTGGACTTGATTAAGCATTAATGTCATTAGTGCCAAAGAAGTCAAAGCTGCGGACGTTGATGCGGTCTGTTATGTAAGTTTCTTAGTATTATCATACCCCTATGGGGTGGATAAATATATTAATAAAAATTTAAAACATAATTATTAATATGCGTAGTAAAATTTGTAGCAATTTAGTACTACATGTATCTTTTTTCCTTTTAAAAAGGACTCCAATTAAAACTGGAACTAAACAGAAAACACATAGCTGTCACTCTGCGGTTTTATTCACCAGGATGTGATGGTAAAATTATGTATAAATTTAAGCACCGAAAGCATTAATATGTTGCATATCTTTTCTTTACTCAAAACTTCCCATATATACCTATAATTATAAATATGTGCTTATGAATATTTATTACATGCCTATAATACTGTGTCTTTATTTTACCTTATAGATTTATGTACTTCTCAAAGTATGGCTAGTGTGTAAGTATGAATAGACATATTATGTATAGCGAAAACAATTTAGATGTTTTTCTTATCATATATGTGTGTATGCACGTGTGCATAAATATATAGCTACAAATTATCATATGAATGAGTCTTTAGTTCGTCTCAAGTTTTCCATTTGGATGATAGGATTGGACAAGGAACCCGGAGTATTGGATCTATACAATTGAGCGCTATTTCAAGCAGTTGGAATCGATGTTTCATAGTATTTTTGAATACTATATTAAAGTTCTTGAAACTGAGGTGTATACTTGCATGTGCTTGTAAGTTGTTGGTCATGTGTGTCCCTAGACATTTAAAAGCCATTATGGTAATTAGGCTAGAGTTCATGGTAGAAGTAAAGTCTCACAAAGGAATTGTGGTTCCCTATTTCATAGTAGAATTTCCATTACGTGAATCTGATGTAGTAATAGCTATGTAGGACAAGAACAACTAGTTGCGCTTGGTTGCGATATTAAAGTTAAACTCATCCTAACATTTTTTTTTTTCTTGTTTAATGTCATGGGTAGGGAGAAGAAAGATTCATTAATACAATAAAAATTAGTCATTTGATATTTAGCAATAATAATTAGTAGTTTTTTAGAAATTACTCATTATGTTTTAGAAGAATTGCCACTTGTTGAAACTTTACCATTACCAATAGTATTATGCCAGTAATGAATTCACATGAAATTATATGAAACTTTTTTCATTCCCTACTTAAGAAAGCTTTTGTTGGGCTTAATGTGTTTACTCTTGTGAGTGCCTCTTATAATTGTTCTCTAGTTGAGGAGAATTTGAGCTTAATGCATCTAGTTTATACTTAGTTATCTATTTAAGGTTTGAGAGAAATATGTATTTGCATTGACAAGGAAATGTGATAGGTAATTGACTTTTCCAAGGAATGCCTACGTAAGGATGTAGTCTTAAAATTTTATGATGGATGGAGGGATATTTGCATGGTTTTAAAGAAATATGTATTTGCATTGACAAGGAAATGTGATAGGTAATTGACTTTTCCAAGGAATGCCTACGTAAGGATGTAGTCTTAAAATTTTATGATGGATGGAGGGATATTTGCATGGAGGGATATTTGCAATGATGGAATTGAGAGGTTCTTCTAAAAATCCTAAAATTAGTAATTCATTTGATAAATAAAAAGGTGAACTTTCAAAGATCATTTAAAAAAGAATTCCAAATTTGAACTGTTTTCCTTTTACATTTGATTTCAATAAGAGATATTAAATTTTGGATTTAGATAATTAAATCAATTTTTTAGAGTATTAACAAGCTTAATTGAAGTTTAAAACAAAACTTAGATCAACAAAAATTCCAATTAGGTTTTTTAGGATGCATTTCCATCAAAGTTGGCATTTGTCGCATTGCAAGTGGTCTCCTCCGCATCAATCATCCTAGGGTTTAGTACAACACACATCCCCATAGTAAGGATGTATATCACTAAACTCTAAAATTTAGAACCCTTCCATCTTCTAGATTTTTCCAAGAGGCAAGAAACCCTAAAACCTTAAAATTTCTTATGCTAAAATCCTAAATTTAAGCTAATCTAAATACTAGTCTAGCTTGTTTTTAATATGTTAAGTAAAACATCAAGAGAGGGTTCTTGAAGCTTCCTTTCGAGGTTTATGTAGAGTTCTTTCACAAAAGATAAGCTTATTCCAATGATATTTAAGTTTAAGTTAAATCTTTTAGTAAACTCTCTGGGGATAGCTTCTTACAAGTTGATTTCACTTAGACTTCCCAACATCCTTAAACTTCTTCTAGGCACCATATTTTTGGGGGATGGGAGTCCTAGAAACTTCTTAAGGTAATATCTTTCTCTTTAGCTAAATGGTTGAGTTTTGGTGTAGAAGTTAAAATAACTAGAATAAATGCTCTAAAATTTTGGTTTTTGTTTTAATGAAATGAGTTGAATATATTTAACACTAAGTGCGACATTGTTTAAGTATGATAGAGTTTGATTCATGAACATGAGTTTTGAGATGATTAAAAGTGTACCTTGGTATTTAGGAGTTGTATAATGTTAGAAGTTGATTATTCAAAAAGTGGTTGAAATGGCTACTTGAGAACCTTAGCTTATGGCCACCTTACTTGCTAGTTTAGGCTTTGGTTTGCTAGTCTTAAGTGTTAAGGAAATGCTAGATATGTTAATTTAAGATCGAGACAAGATTTGATAGATCAAAAGGTGGATTTATGACTTAATAAGTTGATCTATCTCCATTTCGATGACTCACCTTGATGGTACTTCTTGTATAATTTTGCTTCTTTTGTGATTTAACCTTAATTAGGTGTTTAAGTGATGATTAACTTGCTAATCTCAGGATTATATATGAATTTGATACTTAATGACCTATATATGTCACCTAATATGTTCAATTACATGATTTAAACTTCATAATATTTGAATTGAGTTTTTAAATTATATTTATGAAAATTTCAGCTTTAGAGCATGTTTGACCTAAGTAACTCTTAATATCAAATATTTTTTTGATGATGCTTTTACATGATTCTAGGTTTGGAGTGTGTTTGAAATCATATGTAATATGTATAGGTTCATTTAGGGCTATAATGGTATAATTTTAATTCATGTTTGAATTGAATTTGCTTGATTACTGATATTGTTAGAAAGTTTTAGCTTTGATGATTTATTTCCATGTATGATTATGATACTAAGTTGATATTTTTATTGATGATGTTAACTTCTAGTGAAAAAGAATAGTGTTGATTTGATTCCAAACTCGTTTTCTAAAATTGACTATGTGTGTATTCAATTTTGTGAAAATTATTTATAGAATTCAAAGTGTTTTTGAATGTCCATATGAATATTCAAGACATTCTTTGTCAAAACCTTTTTTCTTCCATTTGGATTATTAAATTTTCTTAAATATGCATTTTTCATGAGTTTTGAGTTAAACATATTTTCATATAGATTGTTGATCCTTAAATTTATTTCAATGACTTAGAAAGAAATCAAATATAAACCACACAAAATCTGGTTTCAAATTCAAGTTTGAAGCAAAAGTGGGATGAGATGATATTTGATCTCGTTAAGAGCTAGCATTTTGGAGTAAAGATGTTTGTAAAATAAAATATTCATGAATAATTGAAATAAATGAAAATTGGAAATCATGATAACAATAAATAAATACATTAACAATTTAATTGATTGAATCAAGACTGGTTAGACCCTGAACCATTAATCCTAAGTGGTCCAAAAGTGAACCATTTCACCTACCACTAAGTCGGTCCACATGAGCTACAATTATGACATAATTTAGGAAATTTTAGTTAATTTAACTAATTGTCTTAATTAACAATAGATCTAATTTTATAAAATGATAAAGTCCAATTGATTAAATCAATCACATCTCATGGACTTAGGCTAAAGCCCGATACTTAATAAGACATATTTCTCCTTTATGAACTCATGTCCTTAGTAAGTCCTAATTTTAAGAAAATATTCAAACTTATGAATGAATTGGGCCATAAGTAACTTAAACTAGGTTTAGAAACAAATAAATAATGATAGACCTTGATTAAAATAATTAAATTATCTAATAGGCCCACTTACTAAAAACCAGTTAGGTTAATTTCTTTTTAGGGTTCATAACCTGTATGAGCCTTAATTGAATATAAACCTTTGGGCTTTAAGTATTTAAGTTTAATAGTATAGTTAAGAATTTATTTGAAAATTTAAAGAGTTTAGTCCTTTAAGCTAATAATTCATTAATTAAGTTTGTAGACCTACAATTTGTCAAAAGTTAATTAGACCCATTTACTTCTTTATGGCCTACAATCTAAATGTCTAAGCAAAAGGTTTTAAACTTAATAAATGAACTAATCAAGTTAACAGATTAATAGAAGGCTAAGAAAATTAATTATAATATCAATTTATTAATACCTGATTTTTATTAATTAGTTATTGATTTTGATCTTGAGACTTTACCTACTTCATATTATGAGCTTTGCCATTTAGGTATACAGTAACTATCCATGTTACATGTTAAGATAGAAATAAATTAATCGAGCTAGTATGTAAACTTGACCTCTTTAAATTATTTATTACTTGAGCTTAATTGTCCTAATTCAATAAGTAACGCCTATTGAATTAAGGTAGTGTTTGTAGGCATAATTATTGGGATGACACAATAATTTAAGTACTTAAGCGATAGATGATGACTTGGTGGGTGAGGAAACTACTTAATATAATGATCGTAAAAAGCAAAGATAAGTCGTAACGACTAGTATAGTGGTAATGAGACACATGTTATAATAAGTTATGTATGAATTGTAAACGGTGATATCTAGATGACAGCGGTGAAATTTACATGAGACTACTTTTTATTTCTGGTAACATATGTGGAATCTAGATATTTTGGAAACCTTAGATAGCTTGCTAGGATTGGACCCCTTTAGTCCTTATTGTGTTACTCTAGAGTCATGAGTATTCCTCTGTTGATTATTTAATACTATCACTTAATAACATTTATATTAAATTATGCTTGTTTGCTACATTAAAAGTATGTCAAGTCTATCATACTGTATGTGATTTGTGGTTGTTGTTCTACTAGTTACCTTGGAGTTCAATTTTAAATTTTTAGATGAGGACTATTACTATGTGGACATCGCATATGATTTAGATGGTTATGTATTTACTAATACATTGGGGATAGTGGGAAGTTGAATGTTTGGTACTTCAAATGTAGGAAGTTAAGTTATTTTAGTAAGCCTTGCAATTTTGAGTTGGATACTCATGAAGACTTTGGTTTAGGTTTGAGAGAAAATGCAATTAAGGGGTAGGGGTTGGGGATAGGAAGTAGGGGGGTGGTATTATGCATATTTGACTAGGAAAACAACTATCCAAATATTGTAGATGTAAAATATAGAATTCTTGCTACCATTAATCTTATAGTTGCTTCAAAATCCCAAAATCCAACTGTTTTCACAAAGAAACTAACCTCAAACACAACTACAAACACCATAATTTAGCATAGAAAAGGTACTAAACTGGCTCTAAATCCCAAACCCAACATGTCTAAACCCATATAGTTAGTAACCAATATCAAAATATGCATAGATATCAAAAAGTATAAGACATCAACTTTAACCCATTTATGATTTCACTACCTGATTCCTCACTTGTGAACTTAAATTTTGGCAAAAAATAAAAAATAAAAATAAAAAGGTAGCAGTAAATGTACCTAATAAGCTAAAGAAATATGTTCAATAAGGCAGATTTGGAGTGTAACTTATCTAATAGAAAATTGTTATGGTGAATAAGTGATTGCCTCTTTAGATTGTTTAGCTCAAATCCCATTCACCATGAAGTCATTATAGGTTTGTAACCTGTAACTAAAGATGGAGAAGAGAAAGTAAGATAAAAAGAGCGAAAAAATAAGAGCAAGTAGTGGTAATAAACTAGGAGTTGGAACATGAGTTGATTAAAAATAAATAGTGAAAAAAAGGAAATTAAAAAAAAAAAGCAACCTACTATGAAAACAGTAAAGTGAAATAATCTAAAATGCATGCACAACTATACCTTTTGAGGAGGATAAGGATGCGAATAGATGTTTAGATAAATTGCGTAAATAATAGTTGTGCTAGCTACCATCAAACAACCACACTATAGCCATGAGTTTTTTTAAGTTGGAACAATCAAGGGTTTAGGTCAATGCAAAGAGTTTGAAATTTAAATGATTTGGTGAATAAATTTATTTTTGGTATTGTGTTTCTAATGGAAGCAAAAATTCATGAAAATAAAGTTGCAAAGGAATCCTACCATGTTTAGAGAAGAGGTTTAGCAAGAGACTTGGCACTTCAGTGAAATGCTAATATTGAGGTTTCAAGGAGAAAAACTAAATTTTATAAATTGAATGGTTTATAATAAGAGTGCTTTTGGTTCATTCTCATTCTAATTGAAAAGATGTAAGAAGCATAGATGAGTTGCGGTCCATGATTTTTTACACAAATTTCCAAAATTTAGATTTGTAAGGACCCTAATACACTTGGTCTAATTGGAGATTTGCTCGAATCTTAATGAAAGAAAGGATTAACAGAGCTTTAGGATCTTTAAGTGGGTGGAAATTTTTCCTCATTGTTAATATCCCACCAACCAGGGATCAAATCATGTAGCGTTGGTGGTAAAGATAGATTGTAAACATTTTCAAAGAAAAAAGAAATTTAGATTTAAATTATATGGCTTTTGGCTAAGCAATACACGTCATGTGTTATTCACAATTGGTGTGTAAACACCAATAAAATGTGGATATATATAATATGTATAAATTACTAGTGATAATTGATTTGAAAATTACTCCTCCTACTATTATTCATATAAATATTTTATTGGTTTTTACACTTTACGTGTATATAATACATAGTATATAATATTTAACGAATCTTTTTTTGTCCACCAAAGGGTGGTGGTGGAAAACTGATGTAATAGGAAGTTAGGAAATCCTTTTGAAATGATCTTAAAGAGCATAAAGGTGCACCACGAATCATTGATATGTTGGAGTAAAAAATATTTTCCTAATAATAGAGTTATGATTGAGAAGATTATGGAAAATTTGTAGTACGTGCGAAATATAAAAGTGGTGTTGTATGAGGAAGAAGAGTTGTATGCTTAGCTTAATGCATTATGGGAATAAGAAGAGAAGTATTGGCTTTGGAGATCCATAATTAATTGATTACAATATGGTGATCGTAATAGTTCATTTTTTTTTTCACGAAACCACCCATAGTATTGCCCTATTAGTCTTTGCAATTTTTATACAAAATTATTTCTAAAATCCTTATGAAATGATTAGACCATTTTTAAATGAATTCACTACAAAAAAGATAAAACCTTTTTTTTTTTCTCAAGAAGAATGATTCATGAAAATATGATACGCACATGAGGCTTCCTAATTTTTATAAGACAGTAAGACAGGTAAAAAGAAGTTTTGTGCACTAAATATCCATATAGATAGAATTACAATAAGATTAAATGAGATTTTATAAAAATAGTGCTTAGATAATATGACATTGTAATTAGGTGGATAAGTTAGATTAAGGGTTGCATTAAATCAATTAGTTTTAATATCATAGTAAATGGTAAAGATATAGATAAGGTCATTCCAAATAGAGGATTGAGGTAACATGACTTGCTTCCCTTTTATTTATTCATTTTTGTATTAGATTTGTTGTTTAGGGTATCCTTAAAAAGATTTAACAGGGTCATCCATTAGGTCTTTCTCTAAAATGTACTTGTCTTATACCATCACATTTTTTTTTTTTTTGTATATGGTTCCCTTTCTTTCTTTTTTTAATGAAAGCTTATCTAAAGGAAGTATTAACCTTAAAGGAAGTACTTATGAATTAAGTGAAGCATCATGGTACAAAGTAAATTTCTATAAATCTAATATCTTTTTTAGCAAGATTTCAAAAGCTGAATTTTCGTATGGGAATGGATTTAGACTAAGTTGTGGGATTAGATATTTCTGGTGTTTACATAGGATCACCCATAACTAAAGGAGGTTTAACGCAGTAGCCTTGGGGTTTGTGAGAGAAATAGATTGACAGAAGATTGACTGGATAGAAGTGTTATTTATTAAGTGTGAGAGATAAAGAACTTCTCATAAATGCGTTAGTGATTGCAGTAACTGTCATGCCTCAAATGCTGTCAAGTAGTAATAGTCTGTCGTATATATCAATTTTATGCTATAAGCTATCTATTCAATGACTAGTATATTCTTGATATATACAAGGCTCATATGACAAACTGCTCTGACGCATCCATAGTTCCACAAATATATTAACATTTATATTCATAATAACTTATATTAACAATAAGGTTGAGTAAAGATTATTTACAAAAATATATAAGTATGTGATGTGACTCTAAAGTAAAAGCCTAACTAGATCGCCTAGACAATCTAGTTGTTCCTATGGAAAACAAAAAGTTCAAAAAAACTCATCAATTCTACCTCATTCAAGCCTAAATAAACTCTTTTTGCATACTTGGAGGTGGTCATCACATTGTACGATTACTTAGATATTAGAAGCAAATCTATAGGAGAGTGAGCAAACCACAGCTCAGTAAAGGGTAGAAGGCAAAAAGCAAATATGAGCTGAAAAATATAACCAAGTTATTAAGCAATTATTATATATAATGCATAAATAAACAATATGTTATTTATACAACGTTATGTGGTTTGTCGTAAGGTTAAAGAAATTTCACTCGCTTTAACTTGGGTTGAGGAGTTGTCATATGATGACTACAATTCCAATCATAAAGGGCACGAGGCCCTCCGATGATTAATTCTACGCTTATGCAATAGAAGCTACTACTCTGCCTGCTATTACCTTTGAACCTAATTCCTCCAACCTAACCGTGACCTTTTTTTTTTATCACTTAGTTTGATCAAGGGTAGGGAAATGCCAGATCATTGCAACTTCATCGAAGGAATTAAAATTTAGCGAGGGAAACCTAATTGTCTCCTAGTAGGATGCGATGCATACCCATTTATAGTTTTAGTTTGAGTTTCAATTAATCCAGTCAAGGGTGATCAACCAATTTATAACACACCAATAAGGTTAGTGAACACAATAAATCATATAACTTAGCTACCAATTAGCATCTCAGTAACTAAGCATAGGCATAATATGCGCATAAACAACTACTTAGAACTACGAGCGAGCATATACTCCTGCCTCTATAAATCCTACTTTCTTGTACTGAAGCTTACTCTAACAAGTTTGAAATGTCAATGCTTCACTCACTTGGAAATCCTATATATACCAAAGTTTATATTCAGTTTTTATAATATTTACGAAAATGTTATGCTTTTATCTAGTACTTAATTAAGATTTACTTATACAGGTATTTAGTGGAGCTACGTATATATATATTTGTATACATATACATTATATATATACATACATATATACTTCAAGTATTTTGCTTTATCATATAGGTTATATTAAATTACTTAATATTATCTAATCTATGTAGTTTTACTACTACTTATATTATATCGTTTCAATTATATCGAAACGTACTTTTTATTAGTCAAATTACATTTTAATTATGAAAAGATTGTTGTAAGATGATAATTTTTGTAATATTACGTAAAACATCTATTCTATTACCTAAAGTGATCTAATTCTCGTAAGGTTAGTATTATTGGGTTCATATGAACTTAACAATATATGTTATATGTTTCCTTTAAAAGATAATTCCTATCAGGTATTTCTAATCATAATATACACATAAAGCTGTATAGTAAGTAATATCATATTGATATCATATTATATAAATAAAATATATTTTTACATAATTTTGAGATAAAATATGATAAATCATATATTATTAAGTCCTACTATGTATATATCATAACTCAATACAAATAATATCGCGAAATATAACAAAATAATAAGTATTCCTATCTAGCTAGAGTATGTTTTAACTGTAATTTAATTGAATAATTAACATATTTTAACAAATCATTATTAAATATATGTCTCAGTTATTAATTTAAGCTATTTAAATAAGAAAATTCATAATAAATAGCACAGATTATCAAATAGTTCTACAAAAATTCCTATGAACTTAAAAAAATATATGAAATTCAATCAAAAACTAGTTTCATGCAATCAAGTTTATTGCTTACATACATACAATTACAATTTTACTAATGTGATTTTTACACCAAATTAATTCCAACTAGTCTTGACATCTGTACAAACATCCAGAATTAATTGGATCTTAATTTCATCTATAATTTCCCCTCAATTCAATTTATTTTGTAAATTGCCCTATTTTTAACTATTTTAGGGTACAAAAATATAATAAATACTAAATATATACAAAATAAAAATCGGGTTACATAGAAATAAACTAGATATAATATGTACTCTATAAAAAAAAATCTTAAGCTCAAAATAACATCATTTAGTATATTTGTTTTAAATTTGAAAATTTGGATGAAGAGTACATTTGTTATGCAAGTATATAAAATATTAATAATTTTGAAAAAAATAAAATTACAATATGAAAGTACATCTTAAGTACCAAGGAATAAATATTTTCATATTTTTCCTAATTAATTTAATATTTTTTTAGAAAATAGGGAAAAACAGAGTAAAAATTTAAAACATTTGTTCATTGGAGCTCTAATGATTGGCAATAAGTGGGGGCATGTTGATGGTGCTAGATGGTGGATGTCTTGCTTGGGGTCGGTAGGGTTTCACAGTGGGTGGTGTTTTGGGTGGGAAACTAGGCTAAGATAGTGCTTACTCTGTTTTTTCTTAGTTTTTTCCATTTTTGCTAGATTTTTTCCTAAATTTTCTTTAAGTGTTCTTTATTATTAACATGTGAAATCTAAGTACTAGTATCCTATTTATAGTGTTTTAGGTTGACTAGAATTTTTCTTAATTATTAATCGATTTTTCTCTTAATTACAGGTGTAAAAATCTAAGTCTAGTATGTCATATTTTTATCAATTTGCTTTTGATACAACTACTTATCCTTTTTAAGCTACTCCATGTTTAATCCAATGATATTCTCAGTTGTTTCTTTTTTTTTATATAATTTTTAGTTGATAATTTAGGGTATTTTGGTATTATATATTAATATTTAATGATTTTTATTAATATACGGGTATATATCCTATATATATATTACACGTAATGAATAATTACATGCATATCATCATGTTTCTAACATGTCTTTTATTTTTAAGATATACTCTCTATTTATTTTTTTTTGGTGAATTTATCCCTTATTATATATAATTATAAATTTCAAGTTAATTTACGGATATATTGATTATATATACTAGGTAAATTCATAAAAATACACATATATTCATATAGTATATTATGTTATACGATTCCTTTTCATAACTTAAATAACTTATCTTTAAGTCTTTGTTGTGTTTTTAGCATGGTTTTATGGGTATTAACGAGTTTTATACTATATTAAATAATTGTACTTTTAAGACTAAAATTGAGTTTTTAGGATATTATTTTTAAAATATAACTTCACTAAGTCAATTCAACTAATTTTTTAACATAATCATAAAATTTGGGCTCAATTAGATAAATTTTCTAGAAGGCTCTAAATTCGGGTATGATTGTCTAAAAGCAATTTCAGGGGCTCACATTTCTATCCCATCTTAGAAAAAGTTTTTTCCTCAAAATTTCTCGTAATTAAAATCATAGAGTCAATTACTTGCAGGATAATTTAGGTTTATAACAAGAGATCACTAACTTATGATTTCGAAGAGTTATGGATACTTCTCCATTTGTAGCTCTCGGTTCCCAAGTTGCTTCTACTTCTGAACCACTACCTGACTATACTTTGACATACCCCAGTTCGTTGTTTCTTAACTTTTGAACTTGATTATCCAATATTTTGATGGGTTGGTCTTCAAAAGTCAAATTTTCTCGAAATTCCTTAGGTTTTAGTTCCATCATTGCATGAGGGTTCTTTACAAATATCCTCAACATTGACACATAGAATACATCATAATATCCTAGATAGGCTTAGGGGTAGTGCAAGTCGATACAATACTTTGCCTACTTTCTCCAATATCTCAAAAGGTCCTATGTATCTTGGGCTTAGTTTCCCTTTAGATTTAAATTGCTTAAGTCCTTTAAATGGGTTCATCTTTACATACATGTAATCTCTAATTTTGAATTTTAATGGTCTCCTCTTCATATCTGTCCAACCTTTGTATCTGTCTTAGGCTTCCTTCATTTTCTATTGAATTACGTACATTTTCTCATTCATTTGAGATATCAAATTTTGCCTAAGTATTGCATGTTTTTTGTGTTCCCAATACAAAGGAGATCGATACTTTCATTCATAGGAATCTTCATATGGGGCCATTTGTTTGGTAGCTTGGTAACTGTTGCTATAAGAAAACTTTACTAACGGTAAGTGTCTATCCTATTATCTACTAAATTCAAGTGCATGTGCTTTTAATATATCCTCTAAAGTTTGAATAATTCTTTTAGATTGCTCATTTGATTCTGGATGATATGCAGTATTAAACTTCAATTTAGTACCTAATGCTTGATATAAACTTTCCTAAAATTTAGACACTAAGCGAGTGTCTCTATTAGCAATTAGACTGATTGGTATTCTATGCAGTCTAACAATCTCCTGTATGTATAAGTTAGCTATTTTCTCTAATGAGTACCTTGTACAATATGGTATAAAATAAGCACATTTGGTTAATCTATCAACAATCACCCATATTGAATCATGTCCAGCTCATGTTCTAAGGAGGGCAACAACAAAATTCATTGTTATGTGGTTTCACTTCCATTGTGGTACTTCTAAGGGTTATAGTGTGCCTCTCAATCTCTAGTGTTTAGCTTTAACTTGCTAACATGTTGTACATTCTGTTACAAATTGTGCTACATCTTTCTTCATCCCATGCCATAAAAAAGTATACTTCAAGTCCTGGTACATTTTGTTTCCACTTGGATGTAGTGTTTATTTAAAAGTGTGCACTTCATCCATTATTTCTCTCTTTAGATTAAGAACTCAGGGTACATAGATTCGTCTTTTAAATCTTAACACTCCTACTTCATCTATCTTAAAGTCAGGTAATTCCTCCTTATGCACTAATCTAAACTTGATTAGCAATAATTCTTCATCTTTATCTTGTAACTCCTTAAATCTATCAAGCAAAGTTGGTTAGATTGTCAAATTCAACAAACACATGTCAGGGTCATGCCACTTAAATCTTATTTCTAACATTTCAAACTCTTAAGTCAACTCCTATTGTGTAGTGAAAGAAGATATAACTTATTTATAGTTTTAGTGGTTGAGTGTATTAGCTATTACATTTATTTTTTCTAGGGTAATAATCGATAGCCAGATCATAATCTTTAATTATTTCCAACCATCTTCATTACCACAAATTTAACTCTTTTTGAGTGAAAAAGTACTTCAAACTTTTGTAATTAGTATATATCTTACAATGTTGCCCATATAGGTAATGTCTCCAAATTTTTAGTACAAAGACTACTATAGCCAATTTCAGATTATGAGTAAGATAATTCTTCTCATGTGCCCTCAATTGTTATTATGTGTATGCTATAACTTTTTTATCTTGCATCAAAACACATCCTAATTCGTTGCTTCACTATATATACCGTTTCTTGCTTAGGTTTGGCAATGGTAATATTCAGGCCATAATCAATTGATTTTTAAGTTCTTGGAAACTCCTTTCACATTCTTTGTTCTACTTAAATTTTATCTCATTTTAAGTTAAGCAAGTTACAGGCTTAGCTATCTTTGAAAAGTTCTTTATAAATCATCTATAATAACCAATCAATCCAAGGAAACTTCAAATCTCTATGACAGTCATTCGTTGTTTCCACTTAGTTATAGATTTGATCTTTTCTGGATCTACTAAGATTCCTTCTCTAAACATAACATGACCTAAGAATGAGATTTAGTCCAACCAAAATTCACATTTAGATAATTTTCCATACAGCTTATTCTCCCTTAACTTTTGTAAGGCTAACCATAAGTGCTAAATATGTTCTCTCTTACTCTTAGAATATATTAGTATATCATCAATGAAAACAACCACAAATTCATCCAAATATGGCTGGTATATTTTATTTATCAAGTCCATAAATACTATTAAGGTATTAGTTAATCAAAATGGCATAACTTGGAATTTGTAATGCCCATATCACGTACGAAAAGTAATTTTAGGATCGTCTTTAAGTTTCACCTTGAGTTAATGATACCTTGACCTAAGATCAATTTGCTAAAATATAGTTGCTCCCTCTAATTGATCGAATAGATTGTTTATTCAGGATAAAGGATATTTATTCTTGACGGTGACTTTGTTAATTTCTCTATAATTGATATATAATCTCAATGTACCATCTTTCTTTTTCACAAATAACACAAGAGCTTCCTACGGGGATACGCTTGGTCTGATGAAACCCTTACTTAGGAGTGCTTATAGTTGCTTTTTCAGTTCTTAGAGCTTAGTAGGTGCCATTCAATATAATGCCTTAGATATGGGTTATGTTCCAAGTACTAGTTCAATTATGAAATCTAACTCCCTATGCAGAGCTAATATAGGTAAATCCTCGGGAAATATGATTAGAAACTTCTACACAACAGGTATATTAGATATTCTTGGAGTTTCCTTCTTCCCATCCATTGGAAAAATCCAACAAAACTGCCAATCCTCATTGGTTTCAATAGTTGCTAACTTGGTGGTTCTACCTTTGTTACCTTTCCCTTGGAACATTAGGCTTCCCTTGTCCAAACTAATACTCTTATGTTGATATTCTATCTTTGCCTTGTGTTTCGATAACTAATCAATTCTTATAATAATATCATAGCCTTGTAGAGGTACTATTATTAAATGAATTGGGAACTTTGTCTCTCGTATTTTAATTTGATCTTTATCTATAATCGTTTGAGTTGACACTTTTTCTCCAATTGGAGTTCTAATTTAGTAGGTGGTATATACTTTAATCACATCAATTGTATTACCTATTATAGAATCTTGACTAGCAAAGAAATGTGATGCTCCTATATCAAATAAGGCATAAGTAGGTTGTCCATTTATTTGTTTTTCCCTTAAAATATTTAACTACCTTGGTCATTTAAAATTCACCTAAACAACATCATCACAAACTTAGTTAATCCATGATTTCAAAAGTATGCATCCCCCAAAGCACAAATCATTTCACATTGATCACATTATAACTAAAAAAATTAAAGTCTAGGATATGTTACATACTTATCACCAATTCTTTGTCTATTTTATCCTCTAGATTGATAAATTCTTGTAGCTCATCCTCTCCATAATAATCATTTAGTAATTCATCGAATTTCTTCACTTCATCCTTTGTCTCAATAGCAAATACGCTTGTAAGGGAAATGGTTGTGCTAGATTCACCTACATTCTTGATTCCTTCCTATTGGGTAGCATTCTCTTTTTTCCTTGAACCTTGGCCAAATTGTAGGTAATAGCGATTAAAATACCTCTTTTGTTCACATTATCCATACTTAATATTCTTTAGCTTGAGACAATTTTTAAGTATATAACCTGCTTCACTACACATGTAGCACTTTCCTTTTAGTTACCTACATTAGTCATCTCAAAGCCATCCTTTTTTTCTTCCTTTCTTTTTATTTTTGGAAGGATTAGCATGCTATGAAAATATTACCTAATGTTTCCTTTAAAATTACCATTATCAAAAGACATAAATTATGTAGCTCCAAGTATCTTCACATATTAGGAGAATGATGTGTCCCATAGATTGGTGTGTGAACACCCATCTATCCCCTTGAAGATACTTTTATTTAAGCCCTCTTATGTCATTATGCATAGCATGCACCATCTCTATAGTTCATTAGAAAATGGTTGAAGATAAATAAAAAATTCATCTTTTGTTGGGGCTTAAAATAAAAAGGGAAAGTTATACATAATGGATTAATATTTGAAAATAAGTTCAAATAGGATATTAAGCTTTTAAGTTATTAAAATAAATTATCAATGTTACGCTAACTTATTCAAATAGGGGACTCCGTTATAACACCGTTATAATGCTGTTAATATGATTTAGTGTGGCTATTATTTGACATGTGGCACTGACATTATACTGTTATAGTGCTTATTCACTTTTTTTAAATATAAAATAAAATATAAAATTATTAAAAAAATGTAAAAAAGATTGGAGAAAAGGAAAAATAAGTGCAAAAATTAACATCTAAATAATATAATCATATATTTTAAATTAATTAATAAAAAAAAATTAAAAAGAAGGAAACTGCCATCCTAAGACTAATGAGTAGGTGGCTCAATCGTAATAAATTATGTGGGTCATGACTCACTTACAAAGAAAAAAATTGAATAATATAATCAAATATACTTAATTAATGTAATTGATAAAAATAAAAAATGATAAAAAGAAAAAGAATGAAGAAAAATAGAAAAATTAGAAGTCGATTACCCTTAGCCTTGTGATCACCAATTCAGTAATCTACTTACAAAAGTAGATCGTTTCTTCATTTTCCTTTTTTTATTATTTTTTTTTATCAATTACATTAATTAAATATATATATAATTATATTGTTTAGATTTTAATTTCTGGACTTTTTTTCCTTTTCTATAATCCTTTCTATTTTTAGATATTCTTTCACTTTTTAAATAATTTTATATACTATTTTACCATCTAAAATTCCACCCTATTTGAATTAACCCCTAAACTTTAATCCCTCTCCGTATAATTTTCTAAAAAGAAAAAAAAAAAAATGCATGGCAGTAGGATCACGCTCATGTCCCTTGCTTCGTTAGCGGGAGATTCATTCCAAATGATAACTAGCAATGCTGAATGGTTGCATTTGGTTATTTACAAACTAATCACTTGTATTTTCTTCATAAGCAGATTGAATGAAAATGATAACTCTTCATAACATCTATAAAACTAGTATTCTTTTTGTCCAACAATTAATCGAACGATATCATATTTTTTTATTGAAAGTGTAGAAAATAACAAAAATTTAATTTTCTATTTTATAAGAAAAAATGGTCTTTCTTTTATTGTTTATTTGTAAGTCTTTAAGGAAAATATTTTTTACAGGCAGCTATTATAAAATTATCGTGAATTGGTATGTAGGGTGTCGATGCAACCGGCCCATGCTAGATGAGAGATGGGGTCCCCTACCTGGGTTTGACCGTGGGCCACCAATTGCATGAAACATTGAAGGCAACCCAACTGATCCATGTGATATTTCGGGTTCAAGGTATGGTTGCCACCAGGTGTAAGCGTTGACTTGAATTTAATGATTCTCCCCATTTACCAGTATACAAATAATGCACGAATGTCCATACATTAGCATGGTATACAACACCACATTGACCTATGTACATACATATATATACATTATAAAGTATCTTATTGACATGTTTGTGAAATAATTGAAAATAATATTAAAAAAGAAAGCTATTGGTATAATATTTATATACGATTTATCGTAGAGGTGATACTATATTATTATTCATTATTTAAACTTTAGTTATATTTTTATCTATATAATTGAATTTTTCATTTATTAAATTATACATTAAGTAAAAACTTTGCTTACTAGTATTACTATTTCACAAAATTCCATTAATGGTTGTTATTCCAATAATTTGTTGTAAATTATCCGTTATCATGTTTAAAGTTAGATATTTCATTACATAACATGTAAATATACATATTACATATTCCAAATATACTTCAACTATAGTAATAAAAAAATAATAACAAACTTCATCTTCAAACTTTCTGAGTCCTACTCCAACCTAAATGAATTTAACTAATCTTATGGACCTTTATATATATAACAATCAAAGACCAAAAACTAAGTTTCGGTAGTCCAATTTAGCACAAAGATCTACGTCAAACAATTTTACATACTGAAACAATGAAATAAGAGATATTTAGATGTCAAAATCTCTATTTTCAAACAAATTAGAATAAAAAGTTGGAACCTCGGTAATCGAAACTAAAATTGACAATAAACCCAACACACCCGATTTACTTCTTCTCCTACTCGCTCTCTCCGCCTCTTTAATGCCTATATCCAATGTCAATCCTCCCTCTCTTCAAATTGTCCCTTCAAGTTGTCAAACTAAGATGGTCGTAAACTGGGTTAAGAGTATATCACACTCTACATTCTCCCATTATTAAACACACACGCACACTCTCTCTCGCTGAATGCATTTTTTGCTTTATAATAAACGAGGATTTCAAGTCGTCCTATTCCCCCCCCCCACCCCCTTATTGCTCGATCCGTTGATAAGCGGGGAGGTACATGGTGGCAGCCATTTTCCATAGTTCAATTGAGTAAGGGTGGTTTTAATCATAGGAAGGGTTTCTAGGTTAAAAAATAGACTTTATTGTTGTTTTTCAGTTATAATAATGGCCCATTTACATATTTTGTTTGGAAAATTCTACTCACTCTTAATTGGAAATAGTTGTTACCTTTTATAAGGTGATATTTTTATATAAGTAATGAAATAATTATATTCTTAATAAATAATTGTTGTTTATATTCCATAGTGATCAAAGATATATTGTTAATTTTTTTTTATCATATTCCCTACTTAATGTTAAAATATAGTGGAGCAAATACTGACGAATGTATTGCCAGCATAAAAATTCACATGACATTGGAATGTAGTTTTTGGTTTATTCGTGATAATAATTATAATTGTTAAGGAATAATTTTTCAATTCTTTATCTATTCTATCCTATAAAGTGAACGCATCGTATGAGAAAAGTAAATGTTTAATCTCTAACATTTACCTACTTTTCAATTTATGTTCTCAAGTTATAAAAGTACAACCTTCATATAAATTATTAAATTTTCACATATATTAGGTATGTGTTAGCTTTAGATTAGCCTTTTTCTCTAGGAAATGATTATAGTGGAAATTAGGGTGATTAGCTAAGGTAATTACTAATTTAGGCTAATTAGGGCTTGTACCATTTTTTTCAATCCCTTTTTCTTACTTTTATATATTGTTTATAACATTTTTTATTATATGATAAAATTGAATGTATTAACATTATTTTTATCTTTGTATGTGTGGACATTTCTAATTGATTCGTTCTCATTGCTCACTCGTTTAAGGTCCCCATTTGATGTGTAATCATTAAGTTGAATAAAATGAGAGAATCATAATTAAATGAATTAGTACTTGGAGATCAACACTTTGGAAAATTTAAATAAAATATCAAAGTTTTATGAAGTGGTTCAAATAAATAATTAATATTTAAAAACTTTAAATAAGATATTAACGTTTTATAAAGTGATTCAAACAATTTTATGGAATGGTTATTACATTATAGTTTTATAATAAAAGATTTCTTATTTGAAACACTTTACGAAATATTAATCCCTTTTTTTGAACCTTTTAAAATGGTAATATCTTATTTGAATTTAATCCTAAACGTTAATATCCTCTGTTATAGTTTTCCTTAAATATTCTTTCACATTTTCCAATATATAAATAATTTACAAATGTCCATACATTAGTATGGTATAGAATATCGCATTGACAAATATACACACATTTATACTAGCCAAGGGTGCATCCACGATGCATGTAAAAAAATAAAAAATCTAGACTATTTAATAATATTTAAGAAATAGAGAAAATATTAAATATAAATCTAACAACAATATTTTAAAAGCTAACTCATGTATGGGATTAGAAGATATAAAAACAAAGGGAAAAAAAAAATGCTTCTTTTGAACTTTTATGATTATAAAAAAGACAAGAAAGGACCCTCTTACTCTTTAATATTATAAAAGATATAAACTATGATCAATTGAAAAAAAAAAAAAAAATAGTTTCCACCAATGGAAACCATATTTACCGTATAAAATGCTTTCCCACTAACTCATATATAGCACTACAAATATGAGATATTAAAACACAACATTTTATCCATCGGCTAAAACTAATCATTAGTAAGTTATGAAGAGAGACAATAAAAAACACATTGTCTCATAAGCTTAATAGAAAATCGTTATTCCAACTCTTTTTCTTTTATAATTAAGCTTTTAAATGTATAAGCAAAGTTATGAAACTTTTTTTTTTCTATAGTAGATTACGTTCAGGTATGTATGATGGCACATGTAGTTCAGCCTAATTAAATAGTAGAATTTGGGTATGATTTACATGTAATAATAATTTTAGGCTCAAGCTGTTTAACAAACTTCACATTCTTGTCAATTTCAAACAATAAACATCTTAATATGGAATTTTTGTGAGCCTCAATAAGAGTACAATATAGTCTATTAACTTTTTTGCCATTTTACTTGATATAAAAAGTACTTAAATGGAAAATATATATATATATATATATATATAAGGAGAAAAAAATTCATCGACATGATCTATATTGATAATATTGAATCACTAACTATCTTTTTGTTATCATGGGTATTGCTATTGTTATTCAAATTTTTGAATTCACATTGCAATCTTCATTAATCATATTTATTTTCAAAAATCTAACATAAAATTACCATTTACAATTTTTATTTGAGATAAATAAGATGAATTGAGGAAAAAAAAAATAATCCATTTGCCATTTCAAATTCTAAAAATCAAAAACCCAATTTACTTGCTAATTAATATATATCATATTAAAGAAAGAGAGCTAACTCTTGATGCGTCATCATATTCTCACGATCTTTTAATTTTTAAGTTTATTAAACACAACTTTTGAACATTTAATAATTCTAAATTATTAGTAGATCAAGATTACTAATATAAGAGCTATCTAGTATGTCTTCTATTATATCAAGCAAATATTATTATTTAGTTTCACACCTCTTTGTAACTTTTATTTAAATATATATATATATATATATCCTTACTAAAATGTACCTGATATAGGCAATATTTAGTAACAATAAATAATGTAAAATAAAAATAAAGTCCACTTTAAGTGCACTTTTTTCTCTCTTATCATAACTTATTCTAATATATCTGCTCAATTTATTACTACATAAAATATATAACAATATTTATGTCCATCTCTAGATAACAGGAATTATGCGTTATGTGTAGTAATAATGATTATTATTATTATTATCATGTATATATCATCTTATGCAATGAAATTATAATAATCATATATTAACTAATTGACAATAAACTCGTGATGCATGTATAAAAAATAAATAAAATGATTTTATACAATTTAGAATATAACTCAAAACAATTAATTAAATTGATGTAAGAGATTTGAACCAATGTAATTTCAATCACTCCCAATAGATTTTGAAAACTTTGGAGGTAGATACTATTAAGGAAATTAATTTACTTAGCATGATATTTATAAATCTTATTTTGTACCTTTCATGCTTTATTGATGAATAGCTCTCTAAAACTACAAACTTTTATTAAGGTAAGTTAAGAAGTAAATTAATATTAATTTAAAGTTTCAGTAAAATGTACACATAACATTATGAGTAAAACATCCTATTTAAATAAATGTATTTAGATGGTAAGATATGTATACTCTTAGTTTTTGTTGATTGATTGGATTATCTAGCTTTATTTTTGTCTCATCACCATCTTTGATTCTTTTTAATGTCATCATCATATTTGGTCTTGTTCCATTAGTTGTATAGTGTTGAGACCCTTAATTTATAAACATTTAAGGAACATGAGCAACATTATTGAACAAATAAGTCATGAATGTAAAAAAAATATAAAATAAAATCCTTATATGCCAATCTAAGCAAAAACTTTTAATTCTAAACAAATTAAAAAAAATGAAATGTGAAAGTATCGTCTATGAACTTACGAAAAGGCCTATCAACTTCAACACAGCATGCTCCCTAACCAAAGTTGATCTTAAGGTAATTTCTCTATATAATTAAAGAATATAAGATAAAGATTTCATTAAAAGAAAAATAAATAGAAATTAAATGAAGATTAGATGAAAGAAAAAAAAAGTAGAAATTGGTTGAACTAAAGAAAAAGAACTAACAACATAGTTAATTTAAGTGATCTAATCCTGACAGGTTTCGGAATGATTCTCACTTCCACATTCTACTTTTAATCACAAATTGAATAAAAGATTTTAATTACAAGATATGTGTCAAGTGATTTGATAATGCCCCGGTAAAATTAAAAAAAATTAATAAATGTTAAAATAAATAAACAAATAACTCACATATTCATCAATTTAGGGTTTTACAAGAAAGTTATATCTTATTCACATAACTTCCAAATCTATCAATCATAAAACATGTCAAGACATTTAGATAAAGTAAATTATTATAGCCAATGTCATAGTAAAGGGACGATGAGATTATGAATTATTATAGCCAATCTCATAATAAAGGACCAAGAGATTATTTTGAATATATATGCCTATGATATACTAAGAAAATTATTCTTATATGTCCAAACTACAACAAATAATTCAAAAGTTGATATCTTAATAAAAAATTTGCTTTATAGTGATTCAAACTCAATCCAATCCCTCCTTGATGGTTTTATGTAATCTTTCATTATCTCATCATAGAGAAAGATTGATATTTTTTTCTTTTTTTCTTTCTTTTTTTTTTTTTGGTTTTTCTTACTATGTTTCCATTCAAAAAGGCGAAGTATAGTTAAATAGAAGAAATGTAGAGAAAGATGATAAATATAATAATTTCTTATATGTAATCATAAATCATGTTGTTAAGAGCAACATGATCTAAATCATGCAAAAAAACTTGACCAAACCCTAATGGCTCATTCATTTCATAAAATAGAATGAGAGGAAATGAAATTAGAACTTTTTAAAGAATGAAATAAGCATGTAATATATATTATTTTGTTTAGTTGGATTTATAAGCAATTTAAGAATAGATATGTAATATAACTTTAATGACTAAATTATTTCAATCCATTTTGTTTTCTCAACTAATCCTAAAGTAATAGGTAATGGTTGGCAGTAGTGGTAGTGGTTGATGATGGTAATGGTAGTGGTGGCTATGATGGTTGGTGGTGGCGGTAGCAGTGATGATGGTGGCAATAGTGGCGATAGTGATGGTGACGGTAGTAGTGATGGCAATAGTAAGGAATTGTGATTCTTTGGTTGAATTAAGAAATCTCTATTACTTGATTTCAAGTAATGGGGATTCTAACGGAATTGTGATTTCGTAACAAAAAACTAAGTGAATATTATAATAAGGAATAAGAAAGGAATGGAATTCCAATTTCCTCTAAGCGAATGTACCATGAAGTAATTATTCTGCATCATAATTTGAATTCAAAATTTAAAAAACTCACAAACTTAATGGAGGGAAAATATGCCCTGATTGGAGTTGAATGTTTTGCATCCACCTCTTCAGCACCATCATCACAGGCTTACTCTCCAAAACTGGATTTTGGAGCACGAATAGCTCATTCCACTTCAGTATATATGTTATGGTGGAAGTAGATATCACTAACAAGAACTACTTGTCTTTTTAAATATTAAAAACACAGTGTATATAGATGAAGTTGAATAAAAGCTTATTGGCTTAATAATAATGATATATATACAGTAATAATTATATCTCTATATAACCAAATTTTAGTGATATGCATTAATAGATAGTAATAATATTATATTATGAAACTATATAAATATACATTATGTATAGTAATTAGTACAATCAAAACATAATAATAGACATTAATATATAAATTAATAACACACAGTAAATATACATAAATAATGTGCATTCAAATATAGTAAATAGATAGTTCATACACATTAATAATTATTCCTCCACTTATATATATGGAATCTTGACTTATAAAAATATTTCATCAAAGTCATTTTAGACTAATTAATAATGCATAAATTAAGACTTGAATTTCTTTTTCATCAAACTCCTCTTGGACGTCATTACCTATAGAGTAGTAAAAGTTAATGATATTTAGATTTTATATACCTATAAAGTAGTAAAAGTTAATGACATTCATATTTTATTATTTGGATTTTACAGTAAAAAGGTAGGTAAATAGGGTAAAATTAAATGTTGAAAGTCTTTCAAAACTTGATGAAGGGAGATTCAATTAGTAAATGAAAAGAGAAAAGAAATACAAAAATAATTATCTTAGCACTAATAAGCATGAACACACTAATAGCTTGTTAACATATTATGATTGTTAAACAAATTTTGCAATTTGACATATTTAGATGCATGTCCCTAGTCCCTATAATAGATTTTTAAACCAAATTTAAGCTTTATAAAATCTATCTCACCAAATAAAACAAAACTTACCACCATAGATCACAATTGATCAAAATAACACATCTAGTACATAGAAAAAGAAATAGAGAGAACTACATTGCTTTCATTTTAGCATTTATAGAAAATTTTACTTCAATTTCCAAAATACATCTTTGATAAAATTAAAAAAAATCATCTAATTAGATTATTTGTAATTCTTTAATTCTTATTTTATGTATAGAGATGTTAATGAATTGTAATTCATGATGAGCAATTCTAAATAAAAACATTTTGCTAAAAGGTTTTAGTTGTATAAAGTTATATAAGCTATTTAGGTAGGCTCAAGATGATATCATATTTTAACTAATTGCCAATTTCATTAAATTTTGTAATTTATTATTTCCTAGTTTGTCTTATAATTTTGAAACTTTAAAGTAGCTTCACATGTATTGATTAATTACGAAAATTATGCTATTAGCATTTCTATATGCAAAAGTGATCTCACTCCATTATTCATCGCGAACGTTAATCAAATGTTCTGTCGAAATACCTTATATTACACCTTGTTACATATACATAGTGAAATGCAATGCATATAAACAATGAAGTTTATACCAAAATGAATAGATAACCAATAAAACAAAAGAGAACAAGATTTTATTAAAGGTAAATTACTATACATGCACATACACTTAAAACTCCTTTAAGGCAACACAATTTGTATAAATGAGTTGAAAAAAAAAACCCACTATACAAAATGAATTAACATAAGTAAAATCATATCCTTGTTTTACCCCAAAAAAAAAAAAGAAAAGAAAAGAAAAACATAAGTAGAATCTATTTGATCCCATTGTAATACTTTACCTTTTAGATGTCTACTTAAAAATTTTTCTTAAACTTTTAGTGTTTGAAAATGGTTTGTGATGTTATTCCTAAGTTAAGGATAAGGCAAAAACAATATGCACCCTACTCTTTTACTTCATAAAACATTTGTTACTTCTTATTTAACATAACTACAAAAGTTTTTTCATAAGTGAGTTGTATTCAGAGTATCACAACCATAAACTTCTATACAATATAGAATCCTTTACAAGTATACACTTTTGACTATAATTGCTGTACTACATCTTCTATAAGGTAACACCAACTTCTTCCTTGAAGAGCTTCCTTCATGTACTCAAATTGTGTCTTAGAGTTAGTGACTTCTTTCGAGAACTCATCTTCAACTAGTATTCTGAAGTCTCCTTACCTCTATGATGTATTACTTTGTCTAACTCATCCTTAACTTGAGGATAAGACAACTTATCCCCTTTAGTTTTCGTGAGCTAAGTTAGAGTAGATAAACACAAGACAACAAGCAAAGCCAATACTAGTACATTAGTAGGTAGTTAGTTAAATTATATCAACTTATTATTCCTTAGCCAAGCAATTAATGTAGCTAAGGTATACTATGCTCATGCATATGATATGTGTCGGTACTGATATCCTAACTCAGCCCTAGCACTTATCTAACTAGTTGACATACCTAGGAATTTAGATATAACTTCTAGGAGCCTATGCGATAACAAGGAGCTGCTTGGGAGTACAACTCCTAAAACGTAGCCTAATAGAAATCACATGAACTGGTTTATAAATGCAATTCTATATACTCAAAACTCAACTTTCATAAATCAACTCTTTTACTTAATACACCTAGCTTTTCATATAAAAATTATTTTAGCAAAATCTCAATTTTATAAAAACTTGACTCGTATGTCCTTTTCAAGTTATGCCATGAATGCATCAAGTTATATACGAAGTAGTATTTAGCTAAACTCAAGTAAACCTATTCATTGCTTAGTAGCCCAGCCTTTACTTTGTTACATTGTTAGTTATAAGACTTTAGTATTGGATTCATTTAAGTGAATGCCTTAGGAGGTAAGCTTAGTCCTTAAATTCTTTTCTAAGTTAGTGTAAGTCCTAGCAAATGTCACTTAAGCACTTATCAACATAATCACAGCAACCAAATCTAGTATCAGAACATCATTTTGTCAATAATAATTACAAAAAGAATCATAACTCACCAAATAGTATATCAAACTTACAACCAAGCTCAACCTAGCCGAACATCACAAATAATGCAAAGTTAGGAGTAGATGCAAGCTTATTTAAGGTATACAATTATCCATTTACTTGGGCCTATTGATCGTTCTGATACTACTCGTTAAAGCAAGCCTCCTCTCTAGCTACTTTACCTAATGAGGATAGAAGGTACCAAAGTCAATTTTAAGTTCGTTTTATTAAGAGAATATTTGTCCCAAACTGTCTTTAACTTAGTCTCCAACTTAACCTTTGGATTAGCCTCCGAATTATCCTCTAATTCAAGTTAACTTCAAAATTTCTAAATGAATACTCTCTAGCTTAAATCCTCAAATCTGCTAATTAAGAATCTCCAATACTTTGCCTAACTTAGTCCCAAGCCTAACTTATATAAAAGCCTTTAAATTTAGTCTTTGATTCTTTCTTTATTTTAGTCTCTAGTTTGACCAAAGCACTACATTAACTCATAAATTTTCTACTTTTCAGTTAAGCCAAATTAAGATCAATAATGAACATATCACATATAATATTAACTAGGACTCCCCTTGCTAAGGTGTTAATTGTATAAATTACCTTATTATTCATATTTAGCAATATATGTATGAATAATATGAAAAGACTTATTTGTTAGTATCCATACTTTATTACATCAACAAAAATACTGTAAACTCATAAAATTATATAGTTTAAGGTGTGGTTATCGTAACTCTTAAATATAGTCATTAGATATATTTTCCAACATATTGATTTTAAGCACAATTACACTAAAAATTAGCTTAAATTAGGTAAATAACCAAATAAATTATAAAATCCAAACTAAATACCTCTAAAATCATAATTAAGCTCTAGAAATAAGCACAAATCAAATTCATTAAGAAATTTAATTAAAAAATCTATTATTTCTTTCATTTGAACGATAGGGTAGATTTAATGAAATAATTTTAAGAAATACTAAACGTATAGTTTATCAAAAGTTATTTTTATTTAAAATATATCATATGAGAAATATATATACCAAAAATTAGCTCAATAAACATCGCATACTATTTTTAAGAATTAATGAAAAATTCACTAGAATAGGGGGGTTTCTTAAGGAACGCATATAAGCACTTCTAGTTTCGAAAATTTGGGTTGATATTTTGATTCTACATACAAAACTATCCAAGAAAGCTAAGTTTCATAATTTTTTAATATCATTTGATATTTTAATAAAATAAAACAATTTATAACGCATCACCTTATCACTAGAGCTCCTTCTACTATTGGTTAGAGAGGGATTGTTGGTCGTACTCCACTTGGTATCAATTTTTAACCACCAAGATGCCACCATATCAAGTCTTATGTAGCTTTAGGAATCCATTTTCCCTTATTTTCTTGATATTTTTGCTAATTTTGATAATTACCTATACTTGCTTTGTTTAAGAGTGTTTTGTTGATCTTAATCTATTAAAAATGATTAAAGTTTGATCTCAAAGTCCCTTCTATATACTCTTGATTGGTGTAAGGTTAAGTGGTTTTTCTAAGTGTCGTTTTTAAGTTTATTAGGTGTTTTGTTGGCATATTTTATTAATTTCTTCCATGACAATTCACCATGGGGGTCTCCTAACATTAGGATTACTTTCCATGCCAATTTTATAAATTTACGAGTGGACTATCATTTTTAATGATTTTTAATAATTAAATAATATTTTAAGTTATTAGTTAATATATCATGTTAATATATTTACATATTGGATACATATAATGTGTATAGTATAATTATATAATTATACTATAAGCTATTTGACTCACAATGTTATTTCTATAAGTTAAATAATTCATCTCTAAGGTCTCGTGGTCTTTTGAAACTTCAGTTTTTTGTTTTCAATAATTGTCAAGCAAACTCGGTAAAAATATATTTTAATGAAATTAAATATTCTATGAGCTTTATTTTGAGAAATCAACCTTACTAGGATTCTTTTTCTATCTTTTGTGACTTTAGTAAAATTTTGCTCAATTTGGACAACTTTTTCTGGAAGCCCTAAGTTGTATCAAATGCCCTAACTTGTACTGATATCGAGTAGCTAGGGTTTGGTCATACAACTAAACTCACTTCATAAGCTTCTCTTGATAAATTTATTTCATTATTTCTCCCAACTATGCTTTCTATGTTTTACTAATCCATTGTCCTAGGTCTATAGTAGTAGGTGGAAGATTAGTGTTTCATACTTACTCCAACTTACCAACAGCTTCAACTATAGCTTTTAAGCTACTAAGCATTTATTGCTATATGCAAATGAAAAAATAAGGTCAAGTACACAATCTAAGTCAGAAGGAAACAAAAAGCATGTACTTAATAACGTTTGCAGATACCTTGTCATAATATTGGAAAGGAAAGCCCTAATTCAAGAAACTTCCACAATCCATCTTGCTTTGGATATGATGGATATAATTCACCTATTAGACCCATTGTTACTTGGATTTCTTGGAAGAGAGCATGCCTTGATGGCTCTTTACAACAATTTTTAACTTGAGATATTTCTATTCAAACATGATTGAAGTCAACACTTAAAACCAATGCCATAAGAGGTAAGAAGTTAATAATTAAAAACATCAACATAATTGAGCAATTACTACTATAGTATCTCTAAGTAAATTGTTGAAAGTGTCCTAAAATGCACTCATCAAATCAGTATAACACTTGACTAGTGTTTGACCCTTAAAAATTTGAATAGTGTTACAGCTAAGTGATAAATATTCATAGTTTATCCTTCCCTAATGGTCAACACATGCAAGATCAAAATCTTTGTTATTTTCTTCCACTAAAGGAATATTGTATCTAATAAAAAAAGGAAAAAAACTAATTAGAACAAACATTGATTTCGATATATCTTGTACCATGAACACGTAGGATCTCCTATATTCACCTATTAATGGTAGAATTATGAAACTATCATATGGAAAAATGAATAAGACTAAATTATATGATATGTACTTTTACACAAGTAAATAAGTAGGAAAATGATTTGACTTGCAATATAAAACCTAATTATAAAATAGTGGAAAATAAATCATCATCATTCTAGTATGAGAATGTAAGGAGAAAAAAAAAAGACAAAGTCTCTATAATGTGTCATGCTCCAAATTAGGGAGTTGTAATAGTCCTGTTGTGTAAACCATCTTAAGCTAAGAACTAGTTACTTTAGTTGTTAACTTATATATAATTTACACCCGACCTTTATCACTTCACAGTTTTGAGTCATCCAATTCAATCCCCATTTGGCATCAACCTGTAGTGTAACTTATTTAAAAAGCTTTTGAAAGATATTTTGTGTTATAAAAGCTTAAAAAGAAAACAAGTTTTATAAACAACTTCAGAAGAACGACATAATAAGACTTTATAAAAGACCATAGGTTTATAAAACATAGTACCAGTAACAATAGTTGAAAACTAGAAGGTCACTTGAAGAGACTCTGTTAGTTTTACTAAAGGTTAGTAAAGTTATTAAACAAATAGGAATACAGCTAATTGGTCTTGAATCTCACTTTCTAACCCCATTCTATACACTTTTGAAACTTGGAGTAGTATTGGTATATCTACTGAGAAACCTATAATACAACTATAAGGAAATGAGCGATAACTTGCTTAGTAAGTGGGTTGGAAAAGTAACTAGGATTTTCAAGCAAAGTTAACTGAATGTTATACATGTTTAAGCAAATGCTATTGCATGATGTTGATTGGTCGTTATGAGAATAGAGAAGTTGTGCCTACTTTAATTTGGGTTTCGAGGAGTTTCATACCGTACACTTTGTGAATTAGTCACCAAATTAGGGCTTGTGCAATGGGGAAACACACTTCACCCGAGATTACCTTCGAACTACTGTTCTCAACCTTACTATGACCTCTTTTCCTATCACTTAGTTCGACTAAAGGTGGGGAAATAACCATTTTTACTATCCTCATTGAAGGGTTTGTGTTTAGCCAAAACTTCTTAGTCGTTTTCTCCTAGTAAGTTGCAATGTATGTTTGGTTAAAAGTTAAGTTGAGTTTGAGTTTGAGTTAGATTGCTTTTGGATTGGTCAAGCAATTTCATACCATACAATTGAGAAATAGCATTAAGCAACTAATATATATAAAATTTAGCACTTCATAACAACAATATAACATTGGAGCACACATCTACACAAGTTTCTAGCTTACACTCATAAGTAAGATACGTACTAAGGTCTCTAAGTATTCTTAATAATACTTTAAAGTACGATGAAGTACTAATCCCACTTACTTAGACTTGTGACATTCAATGGTCTTGATAGCTGATCCCGTCCTCTTTCATTATTTTCCCTAAAATAATCAATATAATTATTTTAGTTTTACTAAATATTGAGTTAGATAACTTTATTTTAATGATTTAAGTGTAGTTATGACTTATCTTTAGCTAATGTTTATTGAGTTCTAACTTGCTGCTGGAGTCTTTAAATAAGGTTTTGAAATCTCGCCTAATACCAAGTCTTGATCTTATAACCTTTTAACTAAGCCTCTGAAATTATCTCAATGATACCTTTACTCCAATCAACCCTCTAAACATGACTCATAAGTTATTTCCACTAAGCATTTCACCTTAACTAACCCTTCAATCAAGTCTTCAAGTCATTTTGAGTAACATTTCCATTACCAAATATTCCCTATATAGGCTTATTATGGGGTATAGTTAAATCCATATTACTATCCAACTTTCTAATCTACCGTCTGAATTGAAGATGAAGTCCTTTTCTTTACAAACCAACCCTTTGAAGCTGTTTCTAAAGTGATTTCATCTAAGTTTTTTCAATTAACCAATATTCTAATCAAGTTTTTGAACTCTATACAATTGCCTTTCTTTTACCAAACAACTCCTTAAGTGAAGCTCTTACATTTTCAAAGTTAAAGTTCTTTTATCCACTAACCTTTTGGATAAGTTTCTAAAGTAAATTAACCATGTTTCTTTTATGAAATAACTTCTCAAATAAGGCCCTAATAGGATTATAATTACAACATTTACTATCCATCCTTCTGATTAAGTATTTGAACCAGGAATTAAATACCCCTTCTATTAGTTCAACCATCTTAAAAACTCTTTGAATAAAATCAATTTATGCATTTACTCCTAGCGACTCACCCTAACATCCTATTTCGATTTATAAGCATAACAAAACATGATTATACCTATAATCACCATATCATCCATTCTTTCAAATCTACATACCCTCACTTTAATGCATGTAAGCCATAACCAAATGATTTGTACAAACATCAAATTCTATTCAATCCAATCAACTTTAAATCATTTTTTACAATAGAATACAACTTATATGAACTCTAGAATTGGTACAACTTGATTTCCTTAAAACCAGTTACACAAAAACTCTTAAAAAATAGCCTTTTTCGTCAAATTTAAAGGCTAAAAAATTCCTAAAAATTATACAAAACATTTTTGAATGATAACTCTTCATAGGATTCAAATATGCAATACATGGAAGTTCCAAAAATTTTTTTATTTTAAAACAACAACAATAGGGTCATTTAAATTGGCTTTAAAAATTATTTGATTTCATTCGACTTCTTAAGGAAGTACTAAATCCATTTAAAAATTTTATAAACTGATATTTCCTTGAATAATATATGTAAAAATACTTTAAAATAAATTTTTTCATAATTTTTGGAATTAATTTGCTATTTTTATAAAATTTAGTAAAATCGGATTAATTTTTGAACTCACTAGAACATAGCCTTCCGGCTATGCTATTGTTAGTAGCACTAGGTGCTGCCATTACTGCTAGATGGGTGATGGTAGTTGGCATTCAGATACCTCGTAAGCTCTTACTCCACCATTATGCTTGGTTGTGTGATTTCACTTTGTAATTTCTTTTCCAAAATTTCTTCTAAGTTCTTCCCCTTTCCAAATTTTTCCAACCTTCCCAATACCCTTATGAATAATTTGAGAGGGTTTAGTGATATTTCTTAGGATTGCATGGTGTACAATAAGGGTTTTCTCTCTCCTTATAATTTAAATACTACAATTCCTAGCCTAGTTAAGTGTCCAAATACTTCTTTCTCTACTCAACAGCTAGCTTACAGATGTTCTATGCCTAATACATTGAAATTCTGATGGTTTACAAATTTTTTAATAATTTTTATTATTTTTCTTATAAAATTTTGGTTAATTATGCATATTTTTAGGTATTTTAAACATTACGTGTATAAAATCATATATAATAATCATACTCGAGGTGCATATACTATTTTTATATATTATTTTATGTGACTTTATAATTTTAATATTTTAATAATTTATCTCTAAAGTTCAGTTATTTCCACTACTTAATTTATATGCTTACGGGAAATAAATTTTTATATAATATAATTTATTGAAATTAACTATATTTAGTTATATTATTATTAATTTATTGTATTTCTAAAATCTAGACTTATCACATGTTATCGTCTAACTTAGAGGATTTATACGTGAAGTATTATCCTATTCGGTTAACTTCTACATATATCCTAAATTACTAACTAGGAATAACTATATGAAATTATGTGGCTCACATAATGTCCTTAAAATATCAATTATATAGTAGACTGGTTTTACTTTATTGGCTAATAGATGGAAAATTCATGAATAATTAATATATGTGGAATTTTTTTTAATAGAAAATAGAATAATGGTTGTATACGTGGGATAAAGGGGAAAAAGAAAAACTTTTAAAGTATAATTTATCAAACGTGGATTCAAATAAAAAGTTATTGACTCAATATATATTGATGTAGATATAAATATAGATATATAAGATAACTATAAAATAGTAGATTGAAAACAAAAATTTAGCATACTTTATTGAAATAAAACCCAAATAGCAAAAAAGAATCAACTTACTAAACTCCAGTGCCTTCCATCACAATAACAAAATAGTTCTTTTAAGGAGAAACTAATATGTGTCTTGTGGGAGATGGCAAATGGAAAAGAGAGAACATTGGAGTGAGAAAAGAATTAGATATTCAATACATTCAATAGAGAGTAGAAAAGAAATCATCATCATTCTAGAGTCTGAGAACGAAGAAAAAGAAGAGACAAACTCACTGTAATACCCTTAAAATATTGGTTATCTAGTATAATGGTTTCAATTTATTGGCCAATAGATGGAATTCATGAATAATTATATACGTGGAATATTTTAGAAAGAGAAAATAGAGTAACAATTGTATACATAATATAAAGGAAAAGGGTGTATTTTGAAGTAATCGAGGAGTGTTGATGGAGTAAAGTTACTGACTTAATATACATAGGGCTAACAATAGGGATGAGAACCCTCACATAAGTACATAATTATTAATAATATAATAAAATCGAGGAGTGCTGATGGAGTAAAGTTACTGACTTAATCAACAACAATAGGGCTCACATAATGTCCATGATTTATAAAAGATTGAGTCAATAAAAAGTTACTGACTTAATACATATACACAAATATAGACTATCAGTTTTTTTTTTTTTTTTCCTTTCTTTTTTTATTATATTATTAATGATTATGTACTTATGTGAGTTGGACCATAAACGCAAGACGAAGTATTAATAAAGTAAATAAGGCAAGAGTTTACCTGTATTTTGTCCGAGACTTTCAAAGCGCTTGCCGTGGAAATCTTCCATATCAATTATCATTTGAACTTTGAATGAACTAGCAGCGGTTCCTTAGATTCTTAAAGTGCTAAAAAGTGGTAAAGATGAGAACCCTCACAGCTGCCAGTCGCCAAGGTGGTTGAAGTAATCGAGGAGTGCTGATGGAGTAAATTATGGACTCTCGCTTTATGATCGAATGTGGTTCCTAATCCTCTTTCTGGCACATCTTTCGTTGTAATTAAAGTTAAAATATATGACGTAAAAGTTCCTTGTCTGCACTTTGTATGATCTTGTTCCATTAAAAATTGCTGTCGGCGTAGTGATGCTAGGAATGTAAGGATTCTGCTTAAGAAAAATATAAACAGAGATAAGGTTCGGGCAAAACAAAAATTTGTTGTCTATACATATTCTTTTCCTAGTATATATAATTAATAAATAAAACGGGATTACCTTATATCGTATAACTATACTTCCCATAATATCACTACAACTTTATGGGCTTGGTATTTTTCATCATCTCATATACGAGTGATCGACACTGATATTTTTCAAAATACACATTCATGGATTCCGTTGGATTCTGTGTAGGGCTAAAATGCTTTATATGAACATTAAATCCATAAATACTTTAGGTTTAACTTCTTTGATTAAGGTGATAAAACTTAAAAAGTTAGATTCATAAATTTGTAATGATTTGTGGAGACTTAATATGGTAGACTTAGAGTTGGAATCGTTGGGTCGACCTGTTTGCTCACAAATTTTCTCAAAGAAACTTATGTACTTAGAGAAACTATCTATAGGTTTAGACTCAACAAAAGCCTAAGGAAAAACCAATTAATAAGAGGATAATTCATCTTAGTTGTTGATTGATAATATGATCCAATAAACGTTGTTAATAGCCTAACTTTATAAATATTCTAGAGCTTCTCCTTAGTAGGCATAATTCAACCATACAAAGAAACGATATCGTGTTGTCACGTTGTTACCACACAAGATCAATAGAGTTCAAAGTGAAGAGTATATTACCTCTCATTTAGAATAGTATGGTTGATGTTTTATAGTTTTGTCACCTATTATGCTGTGTGTTTTAAGCTTTTTGAGACTACCTACTCTTTTTTCTTTTTTTTTTTTCTTCAAGTTATCTCTTACGTATCATTCTATATCATTCTTCTAAGGCCACGTATAATATAAGACTCACACTGTACGCACGAGACCACTGCAACTGGATCCACTAGTCTATAACCTTAATAGTTTTCACTATTCTAAGTACCAATTAGCAACCGTGAAAAAGATGAATTGGTTATCCAAAATATTTTAAAATCAGATTTTGCCCGTTTTAGTTATCTCAAGTAAATTACTTCAACATACATGATTAAGAACATTAAATGACAAGCATCAAATAAAAACGAGAGAGAGGAAGAAAAGTGAGTCTAGATTTACAGAAATTTCAAAATTTAACAACTTTTTCTCTCTGTGCTTGACACACAAGCCGCGTTACTTTCAAAATCACAAAAAGAAAATGTTTGGTTGATGCATCCCTTCTTACGTCTCCTAGGTTTTCCTCAACTTTGCCTGATCCAACCTGACAAGCCATTTCTCTAAGATCACTCTCACTATTTTCTTTAGTTTGTGACTTGAGCACTTGCTTGATTGTAGAGAAAAGACTCATTACAAAATTCCATTAGAAATATTTTGTGGCAAATTCACTTACTACAGTTGCAAGCTCTGGCTAGACAATCTCGAAAACTCAACCATCGACGATGTTTTCAGATTCAGTTGAGACACCCTTTTATTGAGGGCTAAGCATGTCCGAAAGATGTAAGATTTTAATAAAATGCTTTAAAGTCAATAGAAAACTTGCAGAATTTAAACAAGCATATCGAAGAATACTATCGTGAAGTTTCAGTAAAGAGGGTTGAAAATAAGGACTCCTTGTAAAAAATGTTAGGATTAAAGATTTTAATTCTATAAACCTAGAAGTACCAAGAACAATTTGTGTGTAAAATTAGGGCATAAAATAAAATAAGAGATAGGAAATGTACCTGAATTTATTGTGTTAATTGCATAATTACCTTCCAAGTCAACCATGCAATTCCCTAAAATATTCTCTCTCTTATTCTTTCTATTGATGGGAAATCAAATAGAATAAAATGATACATACGACGTGCCTTATATAGTATATTTATTAGGGTTTATTGCCTATTATCTTTTTTATTATTATTTCCAATTATACCCATAAAAAAATAAGAAATAATATCTTTGTTCTTGACTCATAAATTTACACTTCATATGATGCATTAAAGTCTATAAATATATTAGATCACTTTATCTGGACTTTGTATAATACGATAGTTTTATTACATAATTATTATTTAATAATATGTATAAGCCCATATAGTTTATTATTGAAATAAACTTAACAACCTCTCACTTTGGCTATATATGTAACTTTATAATTATGTATAAACCTTATGAGTACTTAGAAGTTTTGGTATCATTACCGAATGGATTACCATTAGTTTGGTCCATAAATCATATTAATATAGGAGAAAAGCAAGTTTAGTTACAAATGTCGTAACTAACCTTTCAATGATCACATACATCATATAACCAACTGATATGGATTAGGCATAGATGTATAGTATAGAAATTACATGTAATATGATCTATCATGCAAATTTCCAATTGGTCCTATTTTAGGAGTTCAAAATATAAATTTCAACTGTAATTTCTTATAACTGAAAAGAACATTCAAAAACTGAAATTTACTTTAATTGTAACTGTAGCATAAACTATATCCAAATAACATGTCTAGATACACTAAACTAAAACTATATATCTTGAATGTAAGCAACAACCATGTGAGCAACATGTCCATGAAAGACATTGAGTGTTAGTCCCTTAGTAAGCGAATCTACAATCGTAGAATTTGTTCCTATGTGCTCTATAGACACCTGCCCATTCTGAACTCTTTCTTTCACAAGAAGGGACTTGATGTCTATGTGCTTTGACTTCATTGAGCTCCTATTGTTGTTGGAATATAGCACTACTGATTTATTATTACAAAATATCCTCAATGGTCTTTCAATACTAACTACAACATGTAGCTTAGTGACAAAATTCTATATCCATATTCTATGATTGGATGCTTCATAACATGCTATAAACTTTGTTGCCATAGTAGAATAAGTTATGAGTATCTACTTAGTACTCTTCTAAGAAACTACTCCAATAACAAGTATATAGATGAAATTTGGCATGGATCTCTTCTGTCTTAGCATCAAGCAAAATTAGAATTAAGAGTAATCCATGACCTCCAACTGATTTTATTTCCTACATGTGAGCATGTAATCCTTTGTTCTCTATAAATATTACATGACTTGTTTGACTGCTTTCTAATGATCTGTATCTAGATTACTCAAATATCTTCCTAATATACCAACAATATATGCAATATTTTGATGCATAGATACTTAAGCATATATAAGACTTCCTATAGCTAAAACATAAGGGTTCTTTTCCATTTCTTTACCTTGTTCTTAGGGCATTGGCTAAGATTAGACTTATCTCCTTTACCTATAAGGGTATCACCTAGTTTGCAATTTTACATGCCAAATATTTTGAGTGTCTTTTCAATATAACTTTTTTATAACAACCCAAGGATACCTTCAAAATAGTCCTGATATATCTGGATTCCTAATACAAAAGAAGTTTCACCAAGATCTTTCATTTCAAAATTCTTTGATAGAAATCTCTTGGTTTAATGTGGTAAACTCATATCATTAGTGGCAAGTAGTATGTCATCATATAGAAAACTACGAAAATAAACTTACTCTTATTGAAGTTATGGTATATACAATCATCAATAGCATTTGTCTTAAAACTTGATGAGATAATGACTTAATGAAATTTGTGATACCATTGGCGAGAGGCCTGCTTGAGTCTATAGATGGATTTCTTTAATTTTCGTACCACTTGTTTTAAGATTTCCTAAAACGAAGCTCTCTAGTTACATCATATAAATTGTTTCATCAATGTCTCTATTAAGAAATGTTGTTTTAGTATCTATCTTATGTAACTTAAGATTAAAATGAGGTATTAGTTCCATTATAACCCTTAAACAGTCTTTCAATGAAACTAGAGAAAAAGTTTCTTTATAATCGATGTCTTCCTTTTGTGTGAAACCCTTAGTAACAAGATATTCCTTATACCTTTCTATATTACCTCTTGAATCTCTCTTCGTTTTAAATATACATTTACAACCAATGGGTTTTATATGTTTAAGCAAGGGAATAAGGTCCCATATGTCATTATCCTTTACAGACTTCTTCTCTTCATTCATGGCATCTATCTACTTTTGAGAATTAGAACTTTCCATAGCTTGATAGAAGTTGAATGGATCATCTTCCATCATTCCTATGCCATCCTCATGTTCTTGGAAAAAATATAATGTAATAATCTAGAATCACAGTTCTCCTTTCTCTAGTAAATCTCCTTAATGACACTGGTTCTTAAGGTTGTTGAGTTTATTGTTCTAAAATTTCTTCTTGAATTTGAATGGGAGGTTTAATATCATTGCCTTGTTCCAAAATTTCTTATTGAACAATGTTAGGTATAATGGCATGATCTTGAACACTATCAACAGGCATTAGAGGGATATTAACATATTCTTCCTCAAGACCAAAATCCTTAATTCTATGTCCCCTTGCAAACCTAATATCCTCAAAGAACCAAGCATTTATTGTCTTAAAGATTGCCTTAGTTGTAGGATCATAAAACCTGTAACCTTTGGACCTTTTAGAGTACCATATGAAATAATAACTAATAGTTCTTGAGTCTAGTTTCCTCTTATTTAGCTTGTAAGGCTTAGCCTAAGCTAAATATCCCTAAACATATAAGTGCTTTAGACTAGATTTCTAGCCTGCCCAAAGCTCATAAGGGGTTTTATTAACTGCCTTAGTCAATACTCTATTGAGTAAGTATATTGCAGTTTTCAATGCTTCTCCCTAAGGTGATTCTCGTAAGGTAGAATGACTAATCATACTTCTTACCATGTCCTTGAGTGTTCCATTTTATCTCTCAACAACACCATTGATAGCAGGTGATCTTAGTATAGAGTATTGTAAGACGATATTACATTCCTCGTGGAATTTAGCAAATGGTCTTGAATGTTGTTCACCTGATTCATTATATCTACCATAGTATTCACCACTACGGTCAGACTTGACAAACGTAATGGTTTTGTTAATTTGATTTTCAACTTTAGCCTTAAAAATTTTAAATACGTCCAGTGATCGGGACTTTTCATAAATTAGATATAGATAACCAAATTGAGAGAAGTCATTTATAAACATTATAAAATACTGTTGACCATTTTAATAAGTTACAGGGAATGGTGCATAAATACTTGTATGAATTGGTTCTAAGACATTCTATAGCCTTATTAACATCTAATATTTTTATACCCTTTATACAATTAACATACATGTCCAAATCTATAAAATCTAGGGGATCGAGAATATCATTGGATACAAGTCCTCCTATTCTCCTTTCGGAGATGTAATATAACCTCTTATGCCACAAGAAAGATGAATTCTCATTGGTTAATTTGAGCTTTAAGTTTTGCTTATTAATATGCAAGGATTCATTACAAGAGACAAGTATGCCACGTTGTATTCCTGATTATTCAGATGCTTACGCTGGATGGAATGCCCTTAGCAGTTTTGGATCTTACGTATCTACAGTTGGGATTTGTTGTTTCTTCGTGGTCGTAATACTCACTTCAAGTAGTGGAAAGAACATAACAAGGGAAAACATTCCTTAGGCCCGTATCAAGTAAATATAGATTATCATTGTAAGACAAAGCACCAATCCTAAATAAATTTAAATCATAAAAGATACTAAATTGGCTATTGCCAATTGAACAAGTGTAACCTAATTTGTTTAAAGCAACAATAGAAATCAAATTTCATGTAAAAGACCATACAATAACAGTCTCTTTTAAATCCAAATAGTAACTAGTCTTGAGTAATAATCTAAAATTCCTTATTGCCTCTACTTTAACTACCTTGCCATCACAAACATAGATGTATCTTTCACCATCACTAGGTTTTTGGCAATTATGGCAACCTTCCATGGACATATTGATGCGAGTTTTTGTATTTGAATCTATCTACTAAGGATGTCTAGGTATTGAAGTCAAATTAACCCTAAAACAAACAAACTTAAGAAGCATACCTTTTTAATGCCCCAAGAGATTCTTTGGTCATGGCAACCTATCGTATATCTCCTTAAGTGCCTTAGATTAGTCTTACGATTAGTTTAAAACCCTCTATACGTTATATACGATGTCTTCCAAAATTAGGTAACCTCTTAGGTGTACACTCTTAAGTAGATTAGAGCAATTCATTATTTAATTAAGTAACGTAGCTAAATATTCATCATTCAAGTTAAACTTAAGTAGGAATATCAAGCTACTAAAAATAGAGCAAGTACAATATTAATTACAAAAATAATAGAACCTAGGGAGTTTGGTCAAACATTACATATTACAATTGAATGTTCTCAAAAGAATCCATGCTAAGAAGAATAATAAAATTCTCTCTATCACTCTTCTTTGTCTCTCATATCCTAGCTCTTAATTTCAAACCTCGAGCATAGCATACCTAGGTATAAGCCATAGATTGTCTTATATAAAAAAATTAAGAGGGTGTAAGCTTATAACTTGCTTAGTGAGTAATCCCTCCTATTATAGCTTTCACACAATAATCACACAATTAAATTATGCAACTATATGAATGCAAACAACCATATTCTTAAGCAAATATTTACAACTGAATCAGTAACTGTATATAGCTCAAGATTTTGCTATCTAAGTTAGGGCTGGAGTTACTTGAACCATAAAACTCAAGTTCCAAGCACCTTCGGTTACTAAGCACACTTACCTCGCATTCATTCTATTCTTTCTTCTCTTACAATTTCTTATATTATTAAATTTAAGTTTTGAATCCCTAAACCAAGAGAGTAGATGTGAGCAACGTACATAGTCTACTCACCCTTAAGCGGTAGACTTTAGGATATTGCCTATTGCTATGCAATTAGTGTCTTTAGCATTTAGTAAGCCCGTAGGTAAAGGAGAAGCCATGTTGCACATGTACATTGTGCGAAAACTCAAATATAATAATCATGACCCCCACAAGACCCCTTCATCTCATACGCATGATATGACGACTAACATATAAATGATGCTAGTCATACCATAGATGATTTGGTTTAGTTAAGGTCGAAAATCATTAGATTTGTTTTATTTTAGTGATTAATCATTATTAACAAAAAATCGCTAGGTATACTATAAGTAACCAAGCAATGAAGAGTTCATTATCTTATCATAGGGTATCTTAACATAGTAAGCATGCAATGTCATACATATGCAAATTCCCAAGTCCCTAAGCATACCAATTATAACCTAGATTTTTAGTACAATTACTTTATAGACAAATATAAGTATAGCAATCATTAGAATACTCACTTAGCCATGATGAACTACAGGTTGTAATAGTTTGTAGGTAAGTTTAGAACAATGTCAGGATTTCCTAAAATAACCAAAATGGAGTATGAGTAAGAAAGTAGTAGTTACCTATTAAGCTAGCTATCTTCACTATAGTTTCTAGTTTTAATTTAAACTTGTTTTCAACATAACTATTTTCATTTTAACTCCGATTTTTGCATTCTTATAGTTGTTTTCTATTTTTTTTGGATGTAGATTCTTGTAGTAAGGCCCATTTTGGCAAATTATAGTCGCAATTTTTGGTATTAGTCCAAAAAGTTACAGACCTCTTTGGTTATTGGGCATAATGGTTCCATTTTACATTGTTTTGATCCTTATTTTATATTCTTTCAATTCTAAGTGGGTTTACTTGCTTATTTGGGGCCTTGAGGTGCATTTGGGCTTAATTCTTTATGTCCATATTTATTTATTAGTCCAATTGATACGGTTTAACGTAAATGAACACACAACATCTGGTATTGTACGAACTAATGGGGTAGGTTCGAATTGTGAGATGGTTCAAGAGTAAAGGAAAGTTAATGGTTGAGCAAGGGTTCCCATATACCAACATAGGATATGATCCACTGATACCTCATACGAACTTAGGTTACACTTGATACGATGCACAAGTGTGGTTGGAGGTTATTCGTCATTAGTCCATACTCAATGGGCTAGATAAGAGTACTTAAGAGTAAGTGGAGAAACTTAGCTTACAAAAGAGATGTTAGAAAATATCAATTGTGATGACCGTTACGGCTATTGCAATATATAAATATTTATATGACCCAATTAGGGTAAATCCTAGGTTGGAGTAAATTATAAAAAAGGATTCTTACTAGTTAAGGAAGAAGGGAAATAATTTATAGGGGAATAATTTATAGGGGCAGAATTGTAATCTGGCAAAAAGAATATGTGGTGGTAGAAAAGGACAGTATGGATGTCAAAAAATGGTAGGATGTATGTCTTTTTGCTCATTTTGTAGTCCCAATGATATTATGGTCTGAGTAGGGGGGGCTTCAATTAGGTTGGCATCGACATCAGCAGATCGGTAACTTAGACAATTGGGACTAAACAAGGGAAGGTTTGTGGGCAACTTACTTTCAGGTCGGCTCGATACATTAGTTGGTCTTCTTAGCAGCTTCTTAGATGTGGATGGTGAAGTAACTTGACAAGTCGAACTATGGAATGCATTGCTCCTTTGCATACAATTAACCTCAAATAGCTCGGTGAACCATTTGAACAAGCTTATGTGCTCAGGAACATATGATTGGTTCATGAACCCTATCATCCCCTCCAAGTTATTTGAGATTTAAGATCAAATCTGACTCGGCTCCAAGTTGCTCGTCTTTGAGAGTGTACAGGTGGAGATCAGTAATATTGAAGGAGTTCGAACTCCATATCCTTCAAGTAGTTTAATCTTATAGGCATTAGTATTAATCTTTTCAAACACTTTGAAGGGTTCATCAGCTTTAGAAAATAGCTTGTTCTTGCTTAAGTATGGGAATCGTTCCTCGTTGAGGTGGATTTAGGCTAGATCCCTTGGTTGGAAGTCCCTTTTCTTCCATCTTTAACCTCGCCTCTCGAGATTGGCAGTAACTTGGCTTCACTACTTTATAACCTTTTGGTGCTTAGCTTTGATAGCCTCGACTCTCTACAGTTAGTACGTCATTATTGAGTCTTGGTAAGGGTGCTTGGTCCATTGGGAGCTCGAGGTTAAACCCATAGGCAATCTTAAAGGGAGACATGATTGTTACATTGTGGATGGTCTTGTTGTAGGTGAACTCAATGATTAGCAAACACAGATCCCAATTAACCCTGCTCCATTTGATTGCAACACATAGTAAAGTTCCCATGGTTCTATTGATAACCTCAATATATCCATCATGTTGTAGATAACAGGATGTGCTATATAATAGCTTTGTGCTCATTTGTCTCTTTAGTGTTCTCTAAAAGTGGCTCATAAACTTTGGGTCTCAATCTGAAATAATGAATCTAGGTATTTTGGAAAGCTTAACTACTTTTTGTAAGAAAAGAAAAGAGATAATCAAAGTATTGTTAGTTTTGGAATAAAGCACAAAATGTGCCATTTTGCTAAATCAATTCATGACCACCATGATGAAGTCTTTCTCTCGAGACGTCTTAGGCAATCTTAATATGAAGTCCATACTCAGCTCGGATCATGGTTTAGTTGGGATAGGCAAGGGTAGATAGTATCCTTGCTTAACTTGGCTTGGTTCTATGCTTTTTGGTAGGTCACATACCTTTCCAATACGAATTGGATATCTCTCATCATTCTTGGCCAAAAGAATCTTGAGAATAGTAGCTCATAGGTTCAGTGCTGGCCAAAGTGTCTTATCAATCCTCTTCCATGCACCTCGTACACTAGTAATTTTCTTATGGAATAGGGCTGGATAGATAATTTCCTCTTCCTAAATAAGTATCTGTCTTTCCTATGATAGTCGTCTAGAGTTCGTCCTTCCTTACACTTGGCATAGATAGGACTAAAGTGTAAGTCCTCAACATATGAAGTCAGCATACGAAGTCTTCATGGTTAAAAAATCAAGTAGGTTGATCTACAGCTTAGTCAGGAGGGAATGTTGTCTCAATAGAGCATCGGCCACTATATTGTTCTTCCCATTCTTATATTTTGTGACATAAGAAAATCCCTTTATGAACTCGACCCATTTGGCTTGTCTCCAAAACAACTTGGGTTGGCTCTTTAGATATCTCAAGGATTTACGATCGGTGTAGATAACAAATTCTTTAGGTAACAAATAGTGTTACAATACTGTTAGAGCTCAAATTAAGAAGTAAAACTCCTTATCATAGATATAATAGTTGAGTGTAGCTTCTTAAAGTTTTTTTAGTAAAGTAAGCAATAGGTTAGCCTTCTTGCATTAGTATGAAATTTATGCCTAGTCTAGATGCATCATACTCTACTTTAAACACTTTGTCAAAGCTCAGCAAAGCTAAGATAGGAGTTTTAGTTAGCTTTTTTTTTTTTTTCACTTCCTCAAAACTCCTTTACTCCTTCTCTCCTTATTTGAATTCAACATTTTTCATTGATAGTTTGGTGAGTGGGGCTACGATCATACTAAAATTCTTTATAAACCTACAATAGAATAAGGCTAGGCCATGGAAACTTCTTACGTCGATCGAAGTGGTCAGCATTAGCCATTCAGTGATTGCTTTAATCTTCTCTTTATCAACTTATGTACCATAACCACTTATAAAATATCCTAAGAATATCACTTTAGATTAGCAAAATTCATACTTTTTTAGATTAGCATAGAGCTGTTAAACTTAGAGTTTTGCAAAGCCTCTTCGGAGATATTCTTGATGAGTCTCTAGGTCAGGGCTACACACTAAGATGTCATCAAAATAAATCACAACAAACTTTCCTATAAATTCTTGGAGTACATGATTCATTAGGTGCATAAATATGTTCTACGCATTGGATAGTTTAAATGGCATTTAAGCCAATCATATAATCTATGGTGTATCTTGAATGTGATATTCCACTTACCACCCTCGTGCATTCGGATTTGATGGTATCCATATTTGAGGTTGATCTTAGAGAATAGTCTTGCTTCATTCAACTCATTGAGCATATCATCAAGCCTTGGTATAGGATACCTATATTTGATGGTAATGTAATTGATTGCTCGGCTATCGACACAAATTCTCCATGACCCATCTTTCTTTGGCATTAACAGGTTTGTCATGGCATAAGGGTTAAGGTTCTATAGCTCATTTACTTACTTCTATAGCTCGGTAACCTATTCAAGGTTCAGCCTATAAGCAGGTTTGTTCAATAGCGGGGCTCTTAGTTGTAAGTTAATTGCATGTTTCATGCTTTTGATAGGAGGTAGACCTTCTAGTAGCTCATAAGGAAATAGGTTGGCAAACTCTTCTAGCAAGGTTTTTATCTTGACAGGTAGTAGTGTCTCTTTGGATCTCTTCATTTCAAGTAGTTTCTTAACTAATAGATAAGTCAGCCCTTTAAGCTCTACCTCTCTCTTTAGCTCAGCTCGAGTCATCACCGAGGCCTCTTTCTTCAGGACTCGACTCAATTAGGCTTGAATGACTTTTAATTGCTCAACAGTCATAAGGCATAACTTCACCTTTCTGCCTTTGTACTCTATGGAACATGTATTCCTCCTTCCATTGTATATCATGGTGTAGTCAAACATCCATAGTCATCCAAGTAAAATGTGAGACGTACTCATTGGTAGCACATCATAAAGCACCTGATCTCGATAGTTGCCAATACAAATTGGTACAGACACCTATTTGTTTACTTGTAAGGCTTCCTTCTCATTGAGCCAATGTAACCTATAGGGTTTTGGGTGAGGATTGGTTAGCAACTTCAATTATTGAACCATGAAAGAAAAGGTTGCGTTGGTGTAGCTTTCATCGTTAACAATCAGGGTACACATCAACTTTTTCACTTTGCACCTAATGTAGAAAAGATTCTCTCTCTGTTGATCTCTAGGCTTAGGACTTACACCTATTATCTTCTTCAACACCAAAGTGGCTAGCATAAAATTACCTTTCTCGTTATATATGATTTCCTCCTCCTTAGACAATTTAGTTTGACTAGCCTCTTTCAGGTCCTCTATTTCTTCATTAGTACTGTCTACTTTAACAATTGGGGCTTCACCGTAGATCACCATAGTTTTTTTATTCAGATGCTGAGCAATCATGTGTCCAAATCCTTGACATTTGAAACACTTAATCTCACTTATCTTCCTACTTGAACTTTGGCTTTTCTCAAACTTCCTTGGGACTTCTTTTTACTCTACTGATGTAGCTTGAGCAAATCAAGTCTCAACAACCTTACTTAGTTTTGGTCGTACAGTTCTGCTCGGAACAATTTAGCTAGTAGCTAGTTAGTTGACAGGAGGTTAAAATCTTCTTATTTGATGCCTTTCTATCCTTTAGGTGGCTCGGATGGCATCATCAAGCAATCCAAATCCAGGGTTTCCAGAACATCCCCAATCTTATACTTTAATCCACTAATGAACCAAGATACAGTTTGATCTTCTGGCTCAATGACTTCATATCGAATCATTAACATGTAGATTCCTTTACATACATGTAGATTCCTTTACATACATGTTTACACTTGATCCTCCTTGCCTTGACTCTTGTAACCTATTGAAGGTGTCTTGTAAATAGTAGCTCAAAACAAACCTTCTCCTCATGATTCTCTTTATTTCATCCTAACTCCTAACTTCACACTCTCCCTCTTTTCTTCTGATGGCTTGCATATTTTTTACCATAGGGTAGTATAACTAGTAAACTCCAACATAGTAAGTCTAACCTTTGCATTTTCGGGTACTTCGTATCATTTAAATTGCTTCTCAATCTTGTCTACCCAATCTAGGTCATCCTTCGCATCACCACTCCTTGAAAAACTTGGAATATGCATCCTTAACCCTTTAACTTTAGGGGCTCAAACATTTTTCTCTTTAGGCTTATATTACTCCTTTACTTCATTATCCCCTTCCTCTTCTTCTTCTTTGATTTCTTTGAGTACTAGCCTATGCCTAGTAACTCTATCTACTCCTTCAACACAAGGTGGTTGAATTGGGGTATTAACTGGACGAAACTAGCATTGCCTCTTTTTGGATGTTTATGTCCTCTGTATGGGTCATTTCTAACTTGCTGCCTATCTTCATTGATGATAGTCACTAAACTAGCCACAAGGTTAGTGAGTCTGTCCAGTCAGTCGTCCAATAACTGTAGTGTAAAGCTTTATTATTGACCTTAACTGTTTTGAGCACCACTCTCTTGGTTACCCAAAGTTCCTTGAACACTTAAATTCGACATTTTTGACTATCTTATAAGTTGATTGGTTAAAATTCCATTCAAAGTTCTCTCTACAATTAACAACAATAGTTTAATAACTGATTCTCCCACCACTTATGACAACTATATGCGAGGAACAAACAGACATGTACACTTTGTTTTTGTGTACAAGAAACAGGGAAAAACAAAGCATAGAATTTCTTCACACCTTTCCACCTTTCAAACTCCTATGTTTTCAATAGAATTTCGAATACACAAAAGTAATAACAAATACTCAGAGAGCAAAGTAACAGAGATTAGCTTTTAGCATAGCTAAGCTCTGATACTAAGATGATACAGTTCGACATGGATGAACATACGATGTTCAGTATTGTAAGAATTAAAGGGGTGGGTCTAAATCGTGAGATGGTCCAAAGAGTAAATGAAAGTTGATGGTTAGGCAGGGGTTCCCGTACACTAACATAGGATATGACGCACCGATACCTCACATGAGCTCTGATTGCACTTGATATAAGGTATAAGTGTGGCTAGAGGTTACTCGTTACTATTCTACGCTCAATAGGCCAGATAAGAGTACTCGAGAATAAGCAGAGAAACTTAGCTCATGAAAGAGATGTTAAAAAATATCAATTGTGATGATTGTTGCGGTTATTATAGTATACAAATATTTATATGACCCAATTAGGGTAAATCTTAAGTTAAAGTAAACTATAAAAAAGATTCCAATTAGTTAAGGAAGAAGGGGAATAATTTATAGGGGTAACATTTTAATCTAGCAAAAAGAATATTTGGCATTAGAAAAGGACAGTATGAATGTCAAAAAATGGTAAGACACGTGTCTTTTTACTCATTCTGTAGTCCTAATGACATTGTGATCTAAGTAGGGGTGGCTTTGATTGGGTCGGCATTAACATCGGTAGCTCGGATAAGGGAGGGCTCATGGGTGACTTACTTTTGGGTCGACTTCAAGCGTCAACTCCTAATAGTTGATAGATCAGCTTTAGCACAACTGTGTTTGGTAGATCTTGATTTGATGCTTGGACAGGTATGTTTCGAAGGGGTTAACTTGGCATGTTGACTAATCTCTTAGGTAGCTTCGTGGATGTCTAGAGTAAAGTAACTTACTAGGTTGGATTGTGGAATGCATTGCTCTTCACCATACAACTCACATTGGATAGCTTGGGAAACCATTTAAGCAAGCTCACATGCTTAAGAATGTATTATTGGTCGTGATCCCTATCACTAACCTTGGTCTTTTCCTCTTGATGTTCCTTGATTGGTCTTTTAGCCTTTGTTGTTAAGGCCTCTTGGGGTAGGCTTTCTTACTTATTCTTTTGGGCAATTTGGATTGTTATGTTAGGCCTTAAATTTTATATACCAAATCTGGAACATGTTGGAAACCTAGCTCTTTTGATCAAATTTTTTATCAATTTGGCTTATTTTGTAGTTTTTGACCTATTTTAGCTAATTAAGGCATGCCAAGTGTGATAATTGGTACATTACTTCTTCTTATGTCCCTTAGTGCCATAGAAGAAACAAGTATCCTCAACCTGCTCCTTATTTTGCTTCTTTTGTGGTGTTAGCACTGTAGGTTCCTTATTATTCTTTCTTTTATTGACCTTCTTGCCCTTAGACGTACTAGCTAAGTGAGTACTTTCATCCTTCTCATAGATTAGTTTCTCTTCTTCTTAGATACAACATGAGATGAGCTTATTAAGAGTCCAAGAATCTTTTTGGTAATTATAGCTCACCTAAAATTGGTTAAATTGTGCAGGAAGAGAAATCAAAACTAAATACATTAATAAGTCTTTAGACAGATCTAATTATAGTGCCTTAAGTTTTGAAACTATGTGAGATATTTCCATAATGTACTCCCTTATGTTCCCTTTACCTTTGTATCTCATCGAGACAAGCTTTGCTGAGAGTGTACTTATTTCAACCTTTTCATTCTTAGCAAATCTTTTCTCAAGGTCTTTAAGGAACTTCTTAGCTGTTGTAATGTCATTAGACGTAGTGCCTTTGAATACTTTTGGAATGGTATGCTTCATGACCATAAGACTTAAGCGATTTGATGGCTCCCACTTTTCCATCTCTCTCCTTTCATCAGAGGTACTCTTGTTAGTGATAGTAGATGGGCAATCTTCCCTTAATGCTAAGTCTAAGTCCATGACTCTAAGAACAATCAACACGTTCTCTTGCTATGTGAAAAAATTGGTGCCATTCAGCATAGGAATGGAATTGATATTGATAGTGATATTTGTAGTAGAATTTGAAATTGAACAAAGAACAAATAAACAAGTAGAATAAGATTAATCTTACATATATATACCGAAACATGTAAATAATAATTCAAATAATGGTAGGGCTTATCACATGATACCTAGCGTAACATCAATATTTAATCTTTGGATGGAGATATAAACTTGTAAGTGGTACTCTAGGTGTAATAATTAAATATTGATAATAAATGTTTGTCAATTAGTTAAGTCTTCTTTTAGGCCGACTAACTATCCCTACAAAAAATCGAATAATTATCACGTATTTATCATCTCAAGTACACATGTAAATCGACCAAATATTAAGTTTCTTTTGGGCTAATTAATATTTGCATGATTCATATGCACATTACCTTTTCTACTTATTTAAAAGGAATGACTTCTATAGGAAATGTCACTTTGCTGATATGCTATTTCAATCATCTATCTCGAATAATAGATATAAAATATTGCCAAATTTTGAATTTATTAATTGCTCAAATTCATAATATATTCTCTTTATCAAGTCCATTAGTAGAAATTCACGATAATCGAAACAAAAAACCTAGGCTAATAAAGAAAAGAGTCCCAAATATAAAACAAAATCTTTGACCAAAGTAAAATAGTTTATTAAAATATGAAATAAATCATAATTTAAATCGACCAATTTCAAGACAGCATGGTAATTATTGTTTCAACATATATGGATACGATAACACAATAATTTCTAGGTAATGCCATGACAAATTATCACCAATATCCTCTCGACATCTTTCAACAATACTTTTGGATCTTGATCGATCAATGTATCTATCGTAAAACCACAAATCCAACATTTAATCATATCATTGAAAGGAACTTCACAAGGTATAATGTAAAGGAATCATGATTCATGATTCGCAAAACAGTGAAAAGCTCAGGGACGATGATATGTTGTAATTGTAATTACGATACACAAACATACGAAGCCGAATTTTATGTCATACCATGTGAATACGTCAAACCATTGGCACTGAAACGATGATTCACAAAATCTTATTGGAAGAGGCTAATGGCTTTGTAAATAAATGGTATCAACATTGATCTTCTAAGTGGGATAAATCAGATATAGATCCCTCCTCCTTTGATGTAATCATGGAGAAAAAAAAAAAAAATCTTATTGAAAGAGATGATCAACCATAAACATAAACCAAAAAAATTCTTTAATTGCCAATCTATTATAAGGCCGTATGCATAATCTAATAAAATCGTGAAAACCCTAATCCTTAAAATCAGGAAAATGATTGCTTTATAGAAATTGCCTTAAATTTTTAAGGATTTTATGATCTTATAGCTTTAACTCCACACAAAAGCTCTTATACCACTTGTTACGATTAAAGATTTTAATCCTATAAACCTAAAAGCATTACAAATAACTCATGTGTAAAATTAGGATATAACATAAAATAAAAGATATGGAAGCATATATAAATTCATAGTGCTAATTATGTAATTGTTTGATTGTTAACCTTCAAAATCAACTAGTGAATTCCTTGATATATTGTCACTCTTATTCTTTCTATTGATGTAAAGTCAAAGAGAATATGATGATGTGTATGACTTGGAAACTACGGCCTTATATAGTATATCTATTAGGGTTGATTACCTATCATCCTTTTTATTATTATTTCCAATTTTGCCTATTAATAGGAAATAATATCTCCAATCTCTATATACATAAATCTACACTTTATATGATGCATTAAAGTTTATAGATATACTAGATTACTTTATTTGGACTTTCTATAATATGTTAACCTTATTATATAATTATTATTTAATAATATATGTAAGCCCATATAGTTTATTATATATGCTAGCCTTGTTACACAATTATAAAGATTTTAATCCTATAAAGTCACACATATATTACTATTATTTAATAATATATGCATTCGGTAATGATGAACCAATTATTATTTGTCTAAACATTGATTACCCCATTATCTCAGTATATTTCTCTTAAAAAGAAAAAATTCCTTCAAGCTACTCATGTCTTATGGTCAATTATTGTAGACTAATGTTAAAAGATATATATATATATATATATATATATCTTATAGAGTAAGGACTGTGGATAAAGCCTTTTTGCTCAGGCTCATTTCTACAGCTATGGCCTCTTTAGGCTCAAGTTTAGAATTTGGCTTACTCAGTTAAAACAGCTCTCTAACGGTTATAAGTATTTGGATAAGACTAAAAGATCAAGTCAACAATAATTACCTAACTTTTTGGACCACGTCAACTACCATACACTTGCTCTTTCATACTTGTGAAAGTGAATTCTACCTACTAATTACTGTTTAACTGCCGACACTAGTCTTCTATAATTATAATATCACTATCTAATGGTAAAATACTTTACACTTTGCATACTTGAGTCATCTCTTTACTCTTTAGTATTTATATTCTTCAAGATCTCTTGTTGACTTAAACATCGAAGTGGCCGCACCAAATAACTCCCGACGTCCTCTTATATCTTATATTTTGCGAGCTTTTCTACGCACGTGAAGTCGAATCTCATCCCAATTAATACCGGTAGAATCTAGAGATGACAGGAACAAAGAAGGAGATGAAGAAAAGCTACCCCACATGGTTTCATTAGTGTATAAACGAAACAAAAAGAATGGAGCTTATCTTTAGCTTAAGTATTGTAGAGACAGACCTGGATTGGGTTTTACCCAATGCTTTCACCTCGGCCCCCCACCAATCTATCGGGTCTTTAAAGCGGCCTGGGAATGGGATAAGATGACTCGGGACCTAGCTGGGTGGGGCACCCGTGCTGGCCATGGCCATTCATTTCCAAATCAGCTATACAATATCAATATTTTCATCAGCTTCTATAATTTCATTGTTTTCTCCTTGAGATATACCTAAATGGGCCATCAACAACCAAACTAAGGTGATAAGCTCTCAACCGCTACTGAGTGCTTGAGCATGTGCTTCCCCTTTGCAGTGACTCGCAGCATATAAAAGAACTTCCACCCAAACTTTCGCAATGATCCTCCACCTCTTCTCTTCATCGAATTGCTGTAATGTATCGGCCAATCGGCAGGCTTTTGACCACGTAGATTTACGCATGTGTCCCTTTTAAGGAAACAGCCCCCTTCTACACTCTCGAAGGCCATCCTGGCAAACCAAACCATGTACTGATGGCCATGGAAAACAGAAACATAAGTGCTTAAACATCGATGACAGGCGAATATTATCATCATAATTTTCAAGATACTGTTTGGCCACAGCAGAAGTGTCCGTACAAGTGTCTCTAGATGGCAGTTGACCGACCCCAGCCACAGAAGACATCATTGTAGGCTTCTTGAGTAATAGTTATAGCATATAGTCAGATAAGATCTTACTGAAAATCCGGTTATGATCAATAGGCCTGCCGAAGTCAAAATCGTTACGTATACCAGAATGATATAGCAGCACAGTGGAAATATGCCACAGAAGAACTTCATCATAGTCCATTTTCTGCAAGAATCAATTTGTTCTTGAGCTCCGCAAAGATAGAGTCCCACAACTCCTTCGAGATCGGCTCTTCAGAAACATATTTCAAGCAGCCAAACATTTTTTTAATATAAATTATAAAAAGTTATGATATTAGTTTATAAAATTATAATAGTAAATATTTTATTAATATAAATTTAAAATTTTTAAATTAAATAATTAAAATAAATTCTTTAGTATTTATTAGCTTGATTAGCTTATTTATTATTTTTGGCTTGAATACTATAACTGTACAAAATTTATTCCAATGGAAGAAGACCTACTAAAATGAAAAGATTTTCGAAATTCGTATTATATTGTACGTAGATTCCCTCGGAAGGTCTTCCCATAGCGTACCATATTAAACTGTATTGCGATATGGATTCTGACAATCGTCCAAAAAGTACTGGCGTTTTCGCTATTGAATGTCGTATGCCTATGTATCTAATTCTGCGTGCAACCCGATTCGGTGGCTTTTGAATGGTGAGGTAGCTCAACTCTAATCCCAGCACTTCATGCCTTTCCGAAACTTGCAATTTTAGGGAGGGGCCAATCCGAAAGGAAGGTCATGATTATAGCCATACTTCAAGAGCGATGGCACCAAAGAGCAAAGCATAACTGAGTTTTATATCAAAGTCGCGATACATTTCCTCGTCCAATCGAAGAAACCACGCGAGCAGTAAGATGAGAGTCCCTAAGGATAAACATCGCAGTAAAAGCCCCAAGCTAGAATGTGCCACACCAGCTTTAGTATAGGGAACTTCATAAGAAAAGTTAAGCTCTACAGAAATAAGCTTGAGATCCTCCACCGGATTTATCTTTTGGAAGAAATTTTGAATCTTGTGCTGCTCATCAAAGCTAGTGATAAGATCTATAGTAAATCCTCTAGACATTTCATACAAGTGGTGTGCACGTTTCACGTTCAACACATTATCACTCAGATCCCCTTCTCCAAAATCGTATGTTTTCTTGGATTCTTCATTCATGAGCTTCAAAGTATTATTAAGCATGGAGTCCTTCAGCTTGCCAGTGCTTGCATGATACAAGGTAGCTGCCCTCTCTGAGCACTTGATGAATCTAGAGATGAAGATGAGAATTGTCGGCACCACTAATTTGCTATTTGACATAACCCGAATAAATATATAACAAATAGTTCCAGCTTGCAAGACAAGGCTAAACAGGTATCTAACCCAAAGAGAGTTATCTTCGAAGTTCAAGGTAGTAATGGCGCCTGGACCACCCAAATGCACAAAGAGGAAAGCAGCCCAAAAAGCCAAGAGCTCCCCATGATGATTGGTGGAGTTGTCTCGTTGGTTTGTGGCAATGTGCCCAACTAAAAACGTAGCTACCCAGTCCGCTGAAAGATAAGCCATCCATATGAGTAAGCTTATTATAATATTTGAGGTGCGTTTTCTGAGAGGAGAAAATGGAACGAGGAAAGCCTGAAGAGAGAGGCCGTGGATGATGAATCCTCTGATGTTCCACTCAACCCATAATTCCCCAATATTTCCAAGGATCTCATTAAAGGCCATGGTTTCCCCTAGCTCTCTCTCTCTCTCTCTCTCTCTGTTTTGTAGACTTCGTGTGTGGCAGAGGATTGAAGCACTTGTGTTGTGTTTAAATATCTTTGGTAGCATTTTTTTCGGTGGAAATATCATGTAATAAATAATAAATATGCACATATGACTACCTCCAGCTACTAGCCGGAGTCACAAAAGTTGGAGCTTCTTGCTCCCTAAGTCTTGCTTGAAGGCTATTCATATGATCAGCATTACAAACCGAGAACATTTTTTTACATAAAGCAAAAGATAACAAGTCCTTGTTCAGTAAATTAAGACAACACAGAGGAGAAAAAGGATAATCAGTAGTAGAAGTCCCTTCATCATGTGCCACACTAGTTAACGCATCCCCCACAGCATTGAGCACTTTTGGAACCAGTTCAATCCTCCACCTGCAAAGGTGGGATTTCTTTTTTTTTTTTTACTATAAGCTAAAATGAACATTGTCATATAACATTTTAGGATTTGATTTCTCCTTTTAAAAGATTTGCAACTTCTTGGGAGTAGATATGTATTTCCATATTAAGTAAATTTCGTTTAATGCAATGTGATAGACCCCACTGCAATGCCCATAGTTTTGTGGTTAAAATACTAGTAGTTAGTGTTGGCTATTTGTGTTATCGTGTTATGTTTTATTTTTGTGTCTAAACGAGTTTATATCTAAAAATTTTAAAGCCATAACATAATCTATTTATTAATCATACAAAAAAACCTAAACTCGTGACCTAACGTCTCTTGAGTTCAAGTTAGACTCGTTTATATTAAGACGGATAATTCATGCTATTATATTATATCTCATTTATCTTAAGTTTAACATTACTTATTAATTAAAAAATTATAATTAAATTTATAAAATGTTTATAGATACAGAAGAAAAAGAATAATAATAATATTTAAATCTCATAAAACAAATTACATAGAATCTTAATACTTAATAAAAAATTATAATCCAAACAAAAGTTTTTAAGAAAGCCAAATCTTATTGTTTATAGAAAATTTGAAAATTTAAGTTATATATCACTAAATTAAGTAAAACCATAAATTAAATAGATTAATATTACCAGTAGTACTGATTTCCAAATTTATCATATTGTTAATCTGATTTCAAGAGAGACAATTTAAGAATCTACATATGAGTTCATAATTTTTTGCTCATTTAAATTATGATATAGTAAGAAAGCTATATAACATGAATAAATTTAAGTTATATGATATTATTAATTGGGATGTCTAACTTAGAAATAAATTATTTATGCAATAAAATGTAAATATGGAAAAATATATAGCGTTTCTTATATCCCGTGTTCGAGTCTGAAAGCTCAACTCAAATCTAGACACGAATTTAATCGTGTTTAAATGGGTTTGACCTTTTTGTGTCTCATGTGAAATTTTTTCCATATACTAATTTTTTAAAACCGTGTTGTGTCATGTATAGGTCTATTGTGTCCAAATCTTAAATTGACAACACTATTAATAGCCTCAATCTTTTTAGCAAACCAAAAAATCCATCTACCATTAGAATCTCTTAGAACCCTTATTGTAGCCTACATTTGTATTCAGCTTTATCCAATCATGACTAGGAAGATCTTAAGAAATGGATTGGTATTCCACTTTGTACAACTTTTATGATGTTTTGATGTACGTCTAGTATTCATGAGATAATGTTTGAATAGAATGATTTAAAGTTAGTTGTTAATTTTTTGAGCTAAATAGAAGTTGATTCCTAGAATGCCATAACTTCTACAAAATTACTCCAAAGATGAAACCCTAAGGTGGATGGATTAAAGACAACCGTCTCTTTCTAACATAATAATCCAATTGGAACCACGCAATGAAAGAGTTTGTTATTGGTGGTTGTTGACAAGGAATAATTTGATATTGACTAATAAATCCTACAAAGATGGGCATATCAAAGCATGTTCATGCATTTTTTGTTCATGTTCATATCTTAGACAACTTACTAAATAAGTAATTCCACTATGAGCTAAATTAGAGGTTATAGGAAGAGACAAGTTAGCTAACCTCCAAAGGAAAATTTTTATTTTTGAAGGAAAGGTAGAATTCCAAATTCATTGCTAATTCTCTAAACCATTTGTCTTGGTAGAGATAGCATAATGAATATATTGCAGAGATGAGAATAATCTAGAAGTTAGACTAATTATTCTCTCATCTTTTAGTGACTAAGATAAGTTGGCCCAATAAGAGGGATAAGGAGATTTGAAAGACAAAAGCTTATAATTGTTTGATTCCATAATGTTAGTGATGTCTAACAACCATGAACAAAAAGTTTTTCACTCTACTATGTAAAAGGGCCATAAACCAAGGACTTAATTTGTCCTACCTTATACCAAATGTCAAACCAAAAGCTTGTTGTTTTCCCATTCCCTATGATAATATGAATTGACTTTTGTATTATTAGATGGCTTTCATATAACTCTTTAGCCATGTGAGAGAGAACTTGGTCATTTTGCTTTTGCTCCCCCCTTAAGTCTCTTTTATACTTAGTTAGCCCTCATCATTTTAACCCAATATATGTTTCTCATTTTTAATTCATAATATTTCTTCATTGAACAAGCTCCATTCTTTGCAGGAAGATTTAAAAGGCTTAATCCTCCTTCCACCATGGTTTTGCTATGTTATTCCAACTAACCTAATAAACTTTTTTTTTTCTCAGTTCCTAACCAAGTGAAACCATTAATAATTTAGGTTAGTTTATCCATAATTATTTTAGGAAGGCTTCCAATTTGCATATAATAGGCTAGCAAAATTGGAGGACTGATTCAACCAATATAACTTTGCTAGACATGCTCAAAGATTTTCCCTAGTTTACTTTGAGCTTTCTTAATAATGAAGTTCAATTGAGGAGGTCTTGGTTTGAGCCCTTTCTTAACTAGATTACCTAAATATTTACCAAAAGATTCCTGCTCCTTCATTCCCATTTGTCTTATAAGTTGTTACCCTTGGGTTGATGAGAAATTCCTAAAAAAAAAATAAAAAAATCCCGATTTAGCTTTGTTTACTTTTAAATTTGAAGTGTCAGCAAACCAATCTAGGAGTCGGAGTATAATCTCTGCATTCTATGAGTTAGCCTTATACGTAACACCACATCATCAACAAAGCTAATATGTGATATGCCCATATTATCCCCCTTAATTTTTAAAGGCTTCTAAGCTCTTTCCTGCACCTTTTCCTCAATTGTTGTACTTAAAACTTTCATGCCTAGAATGAACAAGTATGGGAAAAGAGGATCACCTTGCTTGATGCCTCTCGATAGGTAAAAAGGAGTCAAAGCTTTACCATTTAAGAGAACCTTCGAGGAGAAGGTAGATAAGCAAATTATAATAAGCTTTATCCATGAAGGAGGAAAACAAAAACTTTGGGGAACTCAATAAGTAAAACTCCATTCTATTGAATCCAACGGATTTTTTGGGTTAAGCTTTATGATCATCCAGTCTTTGTTTCCCTTATTCCTATGATAACTATGCAAGATTTCATTAAGTGAAATGACATTGTATGCTGCCTTTCTTCCTAGAATGAAGTTTGATTGGGATGGGTAAATGATAGATCTAAAAAAGGTTTTAGAAATCTAATCGAATCTTTAGTTATTGTCTTGTAAATAGTTGAATAAAGACTTAGTGGTCGAAAATTGGAGACTATAGAGGCTTAACCATGCTTTGGTATTAGATAGATAAAGATTGATTTAAAAGTTTAGGAATAAAGCAATCATAAAAAATTTGAGTAATAAGAGAGATAACTAATGAGCTAGTTAGAGACCAAGTTTTCTTGGAAAACTAAAAGATAACAAGTCTTATATACCTGTGTTTGAAATGCTTAAAAACAATAGTTAAAATAAAAGAGTTATTAGTATATTATTTATGTATAGTTGCTTATAGAGACAATATCATATTCATTATTTAAACTTTAGTTATTTTCTTAATTATGTATTTGAATCTTTAACTTATTGAATTGTATACTCACTGGAAACTTTGCTTACTAGCATTACTGCATTACTATCTAAAAAAATTCCACTAATGGTTATTATTCCAATCATTTGCTCTAACTAAACATCAATTATCATGTTCATAAATTTTTTTCAAAAAAGTAAGATGTTATTTGTAAAGTTGGATCATTATATGTATATACCTTTTTTTTTGCCAAAATACACTTTACTCTCTCTCTCTCTCTCTCTCTCTCTCTATATATATATATATATATGTGCATGTATGTATGTAGACATATACATTCAATATTTCAAAATATACTTTACCATAGTAACTAAAATACATTAACATGCTTCACCTTCAAACTTCTAAGTCCTACTTCAATGCAAATAAATTTAACCAATCTTATGTGCTCTTTAGTGGGGATATGACATCAGCACACTCTAAGAACAAAACATAGATTTTGATACTCTAATTTTAGCACATAGATCTACATTAATAATTTTACATACTAGATCTCTATAATATAGGAGGTACCTAGATGTCAAAATCTCTACTTTTGTACAAATTTGACTAAAAAGGTGAAAACTCCGTAATCAAATTGAAAATAAAACCAACATACCCATTCTAATTCTCCTACTCTCTCTTTTAACAGCTTAAATCCAATCTCAATCCTCTCTGTCTTTAAGTTGTTAGACTAAGAAAATTGTATAATGGGTTAAGAATATATCACACTTTACATTCTCCTTTTATTAAACATACACTCTCTCAATTTTTGAATGCATTTTTTATTTCATAGCAAGGAGGATGTTAAGTTATCTTCCCTTTGCCCCCTCCCTTTCTTATTACTCAATCCTTTATTATCTTTTTTTTTTTTAATTGTGTTTTGAATTTCTTGCCTTTTTTGTCCTTTAATTGTGTTTTGCAACCATATGCCAAAGTGACACTATGAAAACCTACATCACAAACATAAATTTTCAAACCAAAAAAGGCAGAAACCATAAATTTTTATTTTCATGGATGGTGATTTTTTAAGAGTGGCATATGTTCCTTGGCATGTAAAAAACATGCATCATTATGGGTATAGATACCTTATTTTCACCTCTTATAGTTTTAGTATTTTTCAAGAGTAAAAGAAAAGGGTCCTTATTGAAAGAAAAAAAAATAAAAAATTAGAAAAACTACAAAAGATAGAAAATTTACAAAATACCATAAAAAAAAAAAGTTTCTTTTATAAAAATTTTTAGGAAAATAGAAGTTTTGGGTCAATCATAAGGTTTTTAGGTCATTTTCAAAGGATCATCTAATTTTTAGGGGTAAAGAGAGTCAAAATGTACATACTCAATTCATCAGCTTTAGGCTATAATTGAGAATATTAAAAATTTAATATTTAGATCAAGGTTGATTTAGATATTTTTTAGTCATAAAGATGAAAGCAATTTAAGTGAATCATGGTTTTAAATGGCACCTTAATTAAACTTAAATTGGTTGATTTACAAAAAAAATCAATTTTTGAATTAATCACATGATCAACATATTAAATCTCGTAAAATCGTTAAAATTGTTTCTAATATGAGAATTATTAACATATGTGTACTAGATTTCATTATGGAAATTCTTCCATTTTTAAAGGGATTCGTGAATTTGTGTTTGATTTGGGTGTAAATGTTTTTTTTGGGTTTCATGTCTTTTAGAACCTTCATATAAAATTCAATTGTCTTGTAAACTAACAAAAAGTTATAGCTCAGTGGTAAGGGCATACACATAGTTAGAGCAAATCAGGGGTTTGACACTTATAGTAGGCACCTTGTGCCTTTCATTTATTTTACCTAAGGACGTTATGTGTCCACCATTGATTGGTCAACACAAGAATTTTTCTTCATTTTCTCACCAATTCCCTTAATTTGTTGTATGACTATGTCTTGGATAGCTCACTTCATGTTCATTTTTCATCCCTTTTTCTTTGCGATTTCACCAAATTAATGGTGAAATCACTTGCATTCATCTCAACAGATTATCTAGATTCAAACATTAATGGGGTTAAAATGAGCATTGGAAATAAAAAAAATGGAATACCCAAATTTTCTTTCAAACGTAATTCAAGCATTTCACTGAAATTTGAAACTTTTAAAGAGTATTTTAAGCAAGAAAGAGCATCCATTTGAATGCTTATTTCAACAAAAATAGAGTGCAATCATATTTAAATTGGGTTAAAATGCATCAACCCATTAACCTTTTGATTTCAAAGTTAATGATGAATTTGAACTTTCCTTACTAATATGGAGCTCGATTAGTATAATTAAGGATTGGGGATTCATTTTGATCGTCATTCATCACTCAAATCCACTAAAATCATAACTCTTAATCTCTTTTTTCCTCTCTATGCATATGCTCTTTCTTACTTTGGAAGTGGCTCAAGCTTAAAGCTTTTCAAGTAATGCCACTACCACTAACACCTTCCCCAAGTCTTAAGCTCTCCAATGCTACCCCTATTTCTCTTGGCCATGCTTTATAATAAGAGAACCAATCACCATTGCCCACCACCATCAACCACCATAACATAGCCAAAAACCAACTTCATTAGAATCCCCAACAACCATCACATAGCTACAATCAAGCAATTGCCACTTCTACTATCACAACCACCACCAAATACCATAAACTAGCTCCAAATATTGCGGCATTAGCACCAAACCCCCCTTCCCCAATTGAGTTCACATGACAAACTTGTTCCTTGCTCATTTTAGCATTTGAAATCGCTAGTAAGAACCACTACTGATAATTACCTACATCTTCCCCAATTCAAACATGTGTTGGATAGATGACCGGGGTCAAACAACCCAAAGTTTGACTCGGAATTAGATCCAAGCTCCTCCTCTTGACTTACATGCCCAACTCAACTTCATTAACTAGGTTTTCGTTTTTTCTTTTTCTTCTATTTGTTTTGTTTATTTATAAAAAAAAAAATCCCCAAAAATATATTTAAAAAATAAAGACAAATAAATATAATAATAAAGATGAAGAAGAAAAGTTTCTTTTCTTATAAAGTTTTTTTTTCTCCTTTATTTTCTTAATTTTTATTTCTCATTTTCAAATAAAATAATGACAATAAACAAAAGTAAAAAAAATTCTTTTGGTACCTAGAAAAATCTATTTTCAAAATAGACAAAGGAAATGAACCTTTTTCAAATTTTCTTTTAAAAAGGGCAATTTCATTTATTTAGTTACTTGTCATTATATTTTAGAAAGGGTAATTTGAAAAAAAAAAAAGAAGTTAAATTTAGAAGGTTAAATTGGTACCCATTAGGTTTTAATAGGTTAGCCTCAAAATCTAAAATCTTTAGTTTTCAAAATTGGTTTTTCTGTAAACTAGTGACTAAGTTAGAACTAATCTACCTAATTAGTTTTTGCTTAACCATTTTCCTGCCTTCAGTTTAGTGGTGACTCTAAAATCTTTTTAAAAAAGAAAACCAAGTTTTCCTTAATCCCTAGTTGAAGGTTTATGGTTATAGAGTTTAATATAGGTTGAATTAAAGAAAATAAAACTAAAAATTTAGGCTCAAACAGCTTGATGACTCCATTGGGATCGTCAAGAGGGCTACCTACTTAATCCTTTTGAAACTAAAGTTATTTTTCAAAATAACTTGTTAATTTGTCATTCTTTTGTTGTAAATAAATTTTTTTAAATTGCTATACTAACTTTTACATGAAGTGCATTAAGATATTTGTAGTGGTAGTAAGGGAGGTAGTGTAGGTATTGTTTATTGCATCATAGATGCAGGATGGAAACGATCAGACCTAGGTTGACTTAAGATCTTAAGATAGGGGACCATCGTGTAAGTTTCAAATATTGTGAGGCAACTACCCTCCGAGACCGATTAAGCTACCCTACTCAAGTTTCAATGTGACTAAGGAACCTTTTCTATTTTTTTTTTTTTAATGTACGAGGTTATAAAACTTGAGGACCTTTAGAACTCACCTTAATTGAATACACTTTCCTGAATCATGAGTTAATACACTACTTCTAAAAGTTGCAACCTCACTAATATTTAAGTGTCTTAGAAATATAATCAGTTTTTGCCCCTGTTCGTTGTAAACATTTTTGTACCATTGTAATACTTATTAGGCTTAAATAATTTCTTTTGTAAAAGTTAAGGGTATTTTGTAAACACTAAATCATTAATGGGGTTAAAACTTAAGAAATGATGTATTAACCTAATGGTTCTAGCATTCGTGTGCTTCCACATGCATTCTTATATTTGGTTCAAAAATGATTCTTATCCATGAAATGTATAAGCTCATAGTAAATGGTAGGCAATCAACATGTTAATAATAGAAGAGTTAGGCCTACCATATCATCCTTTCATTCATGAATAGCTGCTAGAAGCTAAGGTCTCCTACTTGAAAGGGAAGCTTAGACTTACCAAAGCTCATAATAGAGCCTTAGTAGCCTAGTATGAAAAAAAATGAAAGGGTCCTTAAAGGAGCATTAGAAATGCTAGAGGACATTAGAATTTGGCTACAAGAGTTAGATGAGGAAGTTTTCAAATGTAATCGAAGAGCTTGGAATAAATATTAAATTTCATTGACTAATAACCAAGAATAAATGTTAGGCTTCTCTTCTTTGTTTTTCTTTGTACTCTATGTTATCAAAATAATTAAAGCTTATTTCCTTTAGAGTATCATTCTTTCTTCTTGGAGTATTTCCCTTTTGTAAATAGACCTTTAACAACATTAACCTAACTGTTGTAAATATTTTTATAGGCTTGTAAATGGAACCCTAAAATTCCCCATCTTTCTCTGTCTTTTAATCAATTGGATTTTGTAAATCAAGGCCTTATCATTCTCTCTCTCTCTCTCTCTTTAAAAAAAAGGAAAAAAAATTGCTAATGGTTACAAATTCTTATGGGATTCGAGACAAACACAAATACTTAGCCCATTAAGGCAGCTAACTTAAACATAAGGAAGCCAAGCCTAAAGATGAACCATTAATCCATTTGAAAGATAAAGCTAAACACAACCTCAGTCTCATTATGGAAGGAAGCCCTAATTTTAGGCACCTCATCTATGTAACTCACTGGACCTTGAAAAATTGAGCCTAAACTCACAAACAAACTTGAAACCTAAAGGGCACTTGACCTATAAATTTAGGACAATTATTTGCTTAAGCCATCATAAACACCAAATGTTTCAGGCATTTGGTCTTTGCAATTTAATTTTGAACTCAAATGAAAGGTTCATGTTTTATGAAATATTTCGAGAAACTAGGGGACAATGTCAATTTTTACCATAGGGTAAATTGAGATAGGATCCTATTTAGGGAAATGGTTACTTACTTTTAAAAAAGTTTATAATGAAAAGAGGCAAACTACATCGCATACACTAACCCTTAAACACTTTAAGAGTTGAGTGAAATCATAGTAAAGATTTTTGGACTTATTACTTAAAGGAGCCATTTTAAATTTGATATGTAGATCGAGATGAAGTTAGGCAATCATTTCTAATGTCTCAAACACAGATGTTCTTTTATCAATCCTGTTGAACCAATTTGGGGTATCTTTAAAATTAAACCCAATCAAGAACTACTTTACAATGAGGTGATTTGGAGGTTAGAGTCATTACATTAGGAGGAAAAGGATGAAAACTGGTTTATGCTTGCCTTAGTAGCAATAATTTAAGGATAACTTTTATTTTCAATAATTTGTTTCCTTTGAGATGAAGAAGAACTAACATTTTTCTAGAACACCTCAAGCTTACTTATACTTCACCCACCCTATACTCTTAGAATTCGTGAATTTAGGACCTTAAATCTCTTAAAGACAAAGACCCAGCTATAGTTGGCCTAAGGGGAAGAAATAACAAGGGAATGGGGCCAAATTTAAAAATAAAAATAGAATAAGAAAGAATAAAAAGATAAAGAACAAAAAGAAAGAAACCTTAAAATAGGGCTTAATTGAAAAAAAAAGGACCCTAAAAGGCATATCCTATCCCAACAAGGACAACAAATCTGAATATGATTCCCCTAATTCATTAATAAGGACCAAAATCAAAAGCCTACTCTTCCTTGAAAACATAAGGCCCTCATTCCTATTCTAAGTCACCTTTTGATCCCCAAAACACAAAACCTCTTTACCCATCCTAAATGATAAACATAAGATCTCCCTTGCCCATAAATCACCTACATTAAATAAGAGCTCTTCTTATCATAAGGAATAATTTATCTAAAATAAAAATTAATTTTGAAACATGGAGAGGCACACTTCCAGTTTTTATTAAAAGTTTCTTGACTTGTAAATTGGGTCAAATGAGTAATTCTTTCAAGATAGGCCTTCTAACCGATCTTTCTTGAAACCACTTGACAAAAAGCCTAATTCGCAACTTTTAACCGGAAAAGATCTAATCGATTGACTAAGGTGTATCACTTGCAAATTGAACCATAATTTTTAGAACATTAGTTAAGAGCAAAATTTAAATCGAGAGTATGTAAGAAAGTCCTTTTTTATTAGACTAATCATAAGTTACCATTTCTTTAGGAAAGAAATCACAAGGCCCCTCCAAGAAGGTTAGCATGTCAATATATTAAGCCTTAATGGTATTGGGATTAGAAGATATTGTTAGAGGCTAAGAAGAAATATAAAATGTCTCAAAGGGTTAGCATGGAAAGGAATGGTCTAGTACGGGGCTCATAAGAATTTATACTTTTAAGCAAATATCAAAAAGGAAAAAAAAAAAAAGAGAAGAGAGAGAGAAGGTAAAGACATTATATAAGTTTGTTCATTCATTTTTCAAATTCATGTCGGCCTTAGTGGTAAAGCATTAAAATCTAGTCATTTGCTTTCTGGTCACACCTTTTAAGTTGACCTTAATAGTTTGAGTTATCCTCCTTAATATAGTTCTCTTCATGATTGATGTCCATTAACTTTTTTTTCAAATTAAGGGACCATGTCCCTAATGTTTGTTTTGTCATAGGAGGCTTTTAATCAACAAAAATTCCTTTTTTATAAATATCTAACTTATAGTGTTTTCCAAAATGCCTTAGTTATCTTTTTCAATTATCTTTCTAGGGTTCTAGCTAGCTCATAGAGCATTGTTCTGTTTAACATCTCTTTTAGGGTTTTAGCAAGCTTGTAGAGCGGTATCCCATCCAAGTAAGCACATAGAGCTTTATCTGATCTTACTTCTCTTTTAGAGTTTTAGCCAACTTATAAAGCGTTGTCCCATCTAGCATCTCCTTTAGGGTTTTAGCTAACTCATAGAGCATTGTTCTGACTCACATCTCCTTTACGGTTTTAACTAGCTCATAAAGCACTATCCTAACCTATATCTTCTTTAGGATTCCAGTTAGCTCTTAGAGTATTATCCTAACTCGCATCTCCTTTAGGGTTCTAGCTTGCTCATAGAGCTATCTTGACTTACTAGCTTCTCTTAAGGTTTTAGCAAACTCATAAGACACTTACCTTGACTAGCTTCTCTTAAGACTTTAGCATGCTCATAAGGTGCTTCCATTTCACCAATCTCTCCTAGCTAGCTCCTTAGGCACTTCTCCCATTCTAACTGAGTTTTAGGAGTTAACCAGCTCAAGAAGCACTTTTTCCACCAAGGTTAGTTAACATAGAGGAGCATAACTAAGTTTTAAGTCCATTTCCTATTAAGATTGCTAGTCGCTTAGAGACGCTGCTACTTAGGTTAGTTAGTTCGGTTGAGCATTATCAGGTTTCAAGTCAATTTACTATTTAGAGTTGCTAGTCCCTTAGAGATGCTTCCACTCAGATTAGTCGATTCATTAGAACATTACTAAGTTTTAAGTCAATTTACTATTTAGGTTACTAATCTCTTAAAGACACCCTTACTTAGGTTAGTCAGTTTTAAGGAGCACTACTAAGTTTTAGATCGATTTCTCAATTAAGGTTGCTAATTCCTTAGAGATATTCTCACTTAGGTTAGTCAACTTAGTGGAGCACTACCAAGTTTCATGTCAATTTACAGTTTAAGGTTGCTAATCCCATGGAGACATTCCTACTTAGTTTAGTTAGTTCAAAGGAGCATTGTTAAGTTTCAAATTAATTTATTGGTTAGGATTGCTAGTCTCCTAGAGACACTCCTGCCTATGTTAGTCATCTTAAAGAAGTATGACTAAGTTTCATACATTTAGGGTTATTAGTCTTTAAGTGATTCTCCCACTTACTTTAGCTAGCTTAAAGGAGTATGACTAGGTTTTAACTCAATTCTCATTAATGGTTGCTAGTCTTTTAGTGATGCTCCTATCTAGGTTAGTCATCTAAGAAGAGCATGACTAGGTTTCAACTTGATTCTCATCTAAGGTTGCTACTTCCTTAAAAATGTTCCTGCCTAGGGTAGTCATCTCAAAGGAGCAAGATCGGGTTTCAAATCACCTTATAATTTAAGTGATACTCCCACTTAGGATAGCCAGCTCACAAATTGCTTCCATTTTAAGGTTTTAGCTAGCTCTTAAAGCGCTACCCTTCATTTATTATCATTTTAGGGTTCTTGCCAACTCGTAGGGTACTACCCTCTATTATTGTAATTTTAGGGTTCTTATTAGCTCATAAGATGCTCCCTTCTATTTAGTACCATTTTAGGATTCTTGCCAGCTCTTAGGTGTTATGTTCCATTTCGTATCATTTTAAGGTTCTTACTAGCTCTTAGGGTGTTATCCTTAATGTCACTTTTAGGGTCTAGTCAACTCTAAAAGCATTTCCCTTTCTATAGGATATTTTAAGGTTATAGCTAGCTCCTAGGACACTATACCTCTTTTGAAAAACTCATTCACATGTGTCTACTAGTTCTTAGAGTGCATCATTCTTTTCAAAATATCTTTATCCAAATCTTTAGTAGATAAGGCTTAAAGTAGGTAGCTATTTATAATCCTTCCTAGTGTAAGTTTACCTCTAAGGAAAAAATGATATCTTTTTATTTATGTGGTAAATTTTTATTTAAACTTTACTATAAAGAAGAGCAGCTATAGACATCTCATTTTTACTCTCTATAGTTTTAGCATTTTTTCAAGAATAAAAGAAAAGATGCGAAATTTAGGTTAAACACGTGCCACCAAGGTTTTTTCTTTTTTTTTTTTCCACAACTTAAACACGTGTTGGATATGTGATTAGGTTAGATGACCTAAAGTCCAACCCAAAATTTGGCTTAAGCTCCTCTTCTTAACCCATATGCTCGACCTAACTTCATCAACCATGTTTTTTTTTTCTTTTTATTTTATTTTTTTTGTTTATCTATTAGAAAATAAAAAAAAAAAAGAACAAACAAAAAAATAATAATAAAGAAGAAAAACAAAATTTTCATTTCTTATAAATTTTTTTTCTTCTTTCTTTTCTTAATTTTTATTTCTCCTTTTTAGAATAATAATAATAATAATAATAATAATAATAATAATAATAATAATAATAATAATAATAATAATAATAATAATAATAATAAAAAATAGAAGTAAAAAATTCTTTTGGCACCTAGAAAAATATATTTTCAAAATAAACCAAGAAATGAACCTTTTAAAAAATTAGGGTTTTTTTTTTTAACTTTTAAAAAATAAAGATTCCAAATTAAAGACCTTTTTTTTTCTTTAGAATTTTCATTAAGGTAGAAATTGAAAAGACTAGAAAACTTAAACTTAGTTGTTTCTTTGAAATTTAAATAAACCAATACTTCCAAAGTTTTCATAAATGAACTATAAAAGTCTAATTTTGTGTAATAGAAACATAGGCACTTGTAGGCAATTCTGAGGTAACTTAAAATATAGAAAAATTTATTTTTTCACTTTTATATATAATTTTTCAATTTCTTATTCTTTACATGTAGATGTAATTTCTATTATTTATTTACTTGTGAATATGAATTATTTTTTAGAAAGGGTAATTTGAAAAATAAATTTAAAGTCAAAAGGTCAAAGTGGTACATGTTGGGGTTTAATAGATTAACTCATGGATTCAAAACCTTTGGTTTTCAAAAACCATTGTCAAAATTGGCTTTTCTGTAAATTGATAGTTAAGTTATAACTAATCTACTCAATTGTTTATATTTTAACCATTTTTCTAACTTTAATCGAGTGGTAACTCCAAAATCCTTTTTCAAAAGAAAACCATGTTTTTCTTAATCTCTAGTCAATGGCCAATATTGAATGGGTATAGGTTCAATATAAGTCGGATTGAGAAAAGTAAAATCGAAAATTCAAGCTCGACAATGGGAAAGATGATTGTGTAACTAAAAAGAATTGTTACAACATTAGGTGAATATATTAGCAATGATGATTGGAGGAGGTCTATGAAGCATGATGGTAGTTCTAGGAGATTAAGAGTCAATGTGAGAAGGTGAGATACCCTAGAAGAATTATTGCAAGCATTGAACAAATATATTTGGTATGTAAGGGTAAGGTGTAGGAAAGAAAACGTACATCTAAAGTTAGAATAGGGCATAGAGAGAGATTGGAAAGGGCAAATATTCACTAAAGAAATTTGCTCTAAAGAAGATGCGAGGGAAAGCAGTGGATGTAGATAGAGAGAAAATAAGGAAATTAGTACCAAAATTTGAGAGTGGTAGTAAAGGAATTAAAGTAGCAGGAAAAGACATATTGGTTAAAACTCTTGAAATTACTATTTTTGGTAATGGTTGACATAATGGCGATAAGGTTGAGGAAGGGTAAAATGATAATGTATGGAATGCACATACCTTAATTATGCATTTCATGAATATGGTGGATACAGGGCATATAGACAACTTATTCAATATGCGATGTTTAGTGAAAGGGAAGGTATGTTCTTTGGTAACCAATTATGGTAGCTATGTCAGTTTAGCATGTAGTACGTTAGTGCTTCCTTGAGGATTGAAAGATATGACTCATCTTAAGCCTTATAATTTTCATTAGTTTGGAAAGAAAAGGGTCATTCATGTTACTAGGTAAGTTAAGGTGTCCTTTGCAAGTGCAAAGTATGTAGAAAAGTGATTTATGACATTGCAACATGGAAGTGACTCATATTTTATTGGGTTGACCTTGGCGATTTGATAGAATCATGTATAATGGAAGGTCAACACAGGTATCTTCTTTAAGAAGGGTAAGATGATTACATTGCTACCTATGACTAAGGATTAATTTTGAAAAGATCTAAAGTCCCATATAAAGAACGAGAAGCAAGAGCTTAGTTTATTTGCATATTGTTCTTAGATTGATAATTCACTTTATAAGGATCTAGTTTTCTTGCATCTTTTCACAAATAAAGTGACAATCAATCTTAATATATTTAGTTCGTTAATCAAACATAAGATTATATGTAATATGAAGAGTAGTTTAATTATTACACTAATATTTTGCTAGCATAGAAAGTTTGAACCCAACTTCGGTTAGAATTTGGTATATTTATGTCACCTCACGTGGATCGAGCCATAACTCTATATTTTGACTTTGCTGTACTTTATCAAGATATAACATTTTGTTTCTTGCTTTTCCATGAAACCAAATTTCCTCCAAAGAAAACACAACCGGTAATGGATTTTCAATCACTCTTAGACCCAACCCAATCTTCACCTAAAAAGCATTATATGTTAGAACAACCATGGTATTTGTATAGCATACCTTATCTAGGAGTACCCTTCAAATAACACAGGATTTTTTTGAGCCAACCCAGTAATGAATTGTTGGGGAAGACATAAATTGGCTCACAACACTAATAGCATATGCAATATCAAGGTGAGTTAACATTACCATAAGGTAATTCTGCTTCCTAACCAATCTCCTATATCTTTCAAGATCCTTGAATAATTCTTTGTCCTTGGTAAGTGGCAGATTAGGTATCATTAGGGTACTACATGATTTTGCTCATAATATTCTTTTTTCAGTTAACAAGTTAATTACATATCTTTGTTGAAACGAGAAAATACCTTTCCTATTCCTCATCACTTTAACTACTAAAAAACATTTCAAAGACCCTTAATCCCTTATTTGGAATTGGCTATGAAAAAATTCTTTAAAGATGATATCACTTACATCACTTCCGTTAATGATGACATCATCGACATAAACAACAAGAAGAATGTTGCTATACGAAGGAGGCTTATAAAACACTAAGTGATTAGCCTTACTTTTGGTTATTCCAAGCTTTATAATTATTTGACTAAAATTTTCCAAATCAAGTACGAGGACTATGCTTTAAACTATATAGAGAATTCCAAAGATGACAAACTTTCTCGCACTCCTTTGAGCAATAAACCTAGATGGTTGCTTTATATAGACTTCTTCCTTAAGATTACCATGTATAAAGGCCTTTCTAGTGTTCAATTGATATATGGTCATGAGTAGCTACCATAGAGATAAATAAATAGATAGATGTTAATTTAGTCGTAAGAGAGAAGGTATTAGAATAGTCAATATTATAAGTTTGAGCATATCCCCTAATAGCAAGATGGACTTTAAGTCAAGCTACAAATCCATCAGGATTAACCTTACTACAAACACTTATTTACATCTAATAGCCTTTTTTCCTTACAAGTAGACTTACCAAATCGCGAATACCATTAGCATCTAAAGTATTGATCTCCTCTATCATTACTGCATGCCAACCAAGATGAGATAAGGCTTCGTGAAGAGTTTGAGTGATGGATGTAGTATCAAGGGAGGCAACAAAAAAACATGAATAAGAAAATAATCGATCATATAACACATATAATGAAATAGGATAAGTATATTGTCATTTACCTTTACGAAATGCAACGGGTAGATCAAGATCATTATTAGGTGGATCTAATCTTGAAGAAGAAGTTGGCGCATGACATATGATGGGAGGATTTTGATGCCTGGTATATACATGATGAATTGGTGGAGAAGGTGGTGCTATAGACATAACTTTAGCTAATTAATATTTAATTTGATAAACTAATAAATTATCACTTTAACCCTCACTATCATCTATTCCTCAGTTGACATAGAAGAAGTACAAAGGAAAGGACAATGCTCTATAAAGGTGACACCAACAGACACTAGGAATTTGTTAAGACTAGGACAATAATATAGATACCCCTTTTGTAGATGAGAATGTTCCAAGAAAACACATATTACAGACTTAGGATCAAGCTTGGTGAAAATAGGGCAAACATTTCAAAAAAGCATGTACTACCAAATATGTAAAGCTCAAAAGGATATATAGGTTTTGTGGGGAAAAGGTATGTGATAAGGAATGTCACCTTGGAGAATAGATGAAGGCATCTGGTTAATGAGAAAACAAACTATGGAAACAACTTATGTCCAAAAGTGTTTTAGAATATGAGTTTGAAATAAGAGTGCCCTTATTGTCTTAGAAAGATGTCTATTTTTCCTTTCAATCACACCATTTTGAGACGGTGTATCAACACACCAAATTTGATGATCAATGCCCTATTTAGTTTTATAAGTTTTAGATATTTGAGATAAATATTCTTTAGCATTATCACTTCTCAAAATTCATATAGGAGCACTAAATTGAGTTTGAATTTCAATATAAAAGGCAGTAAAATGAGAAAACAACATAGAATAATTTTTCATCAAATAAAGCTAGGTCATTTGAGAAAATTCATCAACAATCATAACAAAATAATGAAATCTAATTCTAAACATAACTGGAAAAGAATCCTAAATATTCAAATGCATTAACTCCAAAAGGAGCACTTGCTTTTTTTGTCAATACAAGGAGCATAGGATTGATGATGGTGGTTTGTAAACTGATGTGAGTCACACTCTAAAGATGACAAATTTTAGAATTGAGGACACAATTTCTTTAAAGTAGAGAGAGAAGGATGTCCCAATCGATAATAAGCTTCAAAAGAAGTTAAATCACTTGAGCCAACAAAGAATTTGGGCATACTCACTTGAGCATCTAGTATATAGAGGCCTCTTGAAACATGTCCTTTACTAATAATTTTATTTGTTAAAAGATTCTAAAACATACAATAATCAAGAAAGAATAAGACATAGTAATTTAAAGCACCAACAATCTCACTAACAGATATTAGATTAAAAGAGAAATTTGGTAAACTCAAGACTAATTATAAAAAAAGTGATGGAGTTGGATGAATAGTGCCAGACCCAAGTATAGATGATGTGGAACCATTGGGCAAAGTCACTTGGGAAGAAAAGCTATGTGTTTTATAAGTTGTGAAAAGATTAGGGTGATCTATCATATGATCAATATCACTTGAGTCAATGATCCATTGCAAGGTGCAAGAAACAAGACACTTATTTGGATTACTTGACCTAATGAGTGAATTGGATTATTCAAATTTTGCTACTACTAAAGAAATTTAGCGAATTCTTTTTGTAGAAACAGTAATTTTCTACTCACCACCTACTGATACCTAAATCAAAGAATCTTATAAGTAGAAGACATCAAATCTTCACAAAAGTAATGAAATAGCCACTCAAATAAGGAGAAAAAAGTGTAAACCAAAGAAGGGAAATACCCACTTCATGCAAGGATGACTTATAAAAGAAAAAAAGTAATAGTGGTGACCCTATAGAAGATAGTTAGAGGACAGAGGGATGTGGCATGTCCTCACATGCACCAATTAAAAGAAAACTTAGCGTGATCTTGTAATGGCACATGAGACTCACATGCTAGTTGGACCAACATCAAATTTCACCTACATGCTTGTAAAATGGTAGTATAGCCTCTTTAAGGGATGGTGAGAAAAAATAATTGCCCTATAAAGTAAATCACACTCAATAGAGATGGGTTGCTTACTAAGCAATTGGAAAATAAAATAAAAAAATAGAAGAAAAAAAAATTAGAATGGCTCTAATATCATGTGAAAAAAGTAAAGTAAGTGTCTATATTGATGTGTTAAAATTTGTACATACAAAGTGTGTGATATATATATATATATATATACATAAAGTTTGTTCCTAACAATTAGTACACTAACCTCTACCTAACATTTGAATTTTATGTAATATCAATCATTCGTTTGCTAATCATTCCATCATACTATATGATATTTTCCATACCCTTTTGTTAAGCAAAGAAAGAGCAAATTATTAAGGAAGACACTCGACATAGGACAACTATGCAATCAATCATATGGACTTTTTGATCATATCAAGATACATAACATACATGAAGTAAGTAGAATAAGTTACATCAAGGGTTAATACATTAACTCCACATCTTGAAAGCCTTAAACCCCCTAGCCATGTTATATATAGATTGAATAGAGCATATCAATAGCATTATTGAAGATTAATCGTTCTCCATTATTCTTTGTTGACTTATTGGATTTGATTGATCTTTCTCAAGATAATTTTAGCAAAACTTTGGCATTTCTTTGAATCTCCAAAATTGTTTAAATGAGTAAGATGATGACTCTGTACATAGATTTTTAGGTCCATCTTGATGGTTAAATGACTCTAGAGATTGACAAATGAGATATGTCATTAATAATGTCTCTTGGATCACTTTTGGTGATAAGCGAATGAGATGAAGCCTCATTCAATTCTTTTGTAACTCTTTAAGTGCTCTATATATAAATCGACTCATTCAAGCCCAATGGTTTATAAATAAGCCGTCAAGTCCACTCCTTCTATAGATAAGCATTTTGAGCCCAAAATTTTGTAAAGTTAATAGAAAGGTTGAAAGGGATTGAATTGGTCAAATGGTGCATATTTTGATCCTATAAAATCAAATCTTCCTAATCATCTCTAAAAATTTAGGCCTAACTCTATAAACCCTAATAGTAGTTCAATAACTCCATCTATTAAGATTAAATTTATATACATAATATAAAATATCTTAATAAATATAATTAATTTTATATAATTTATTTGATAAGCCCAATCCATACTAAACTACCTATTGTTATTAGTTTCTAGAAGATGGTTATGTTGTAAGGAACTTACCAAACAAACACATGTAAGCTTCAAAGGAGGCATTAGAGGTGGTTTTGGTATGATCACTTTGATGTTTAAGTAAGTAAGAAGGAAGGTAAGTGTATTAAAGAGTATGACAATAAGAGCCTTGGAATCTTTTACCCATCATGTTGATCTGCTGCTTTATAGGTGAGTCTCAAAAGCTATACTTCAAAGGAGACAAGGACTCAATATCCTTTTTTTTTTTTTTTTTACTTTGGATCTTATGGAGAAGAATTGGGGGATAAGTCTGTACCATTTATGGACTTTCCTTATCTAGTTGAGTTGTTCTCCCCTAATTTTCCTTCAAAGTCGTGGACTATACTTAGCTAATTTGAGCATAAGAGGCCTAAGCTCTAACGAGCACATTAGAGATTAGAGTACGGATGAGGCTTCAAGAAGGTAAGTCGAGCTCCAAGTAGCTCGGTTTGAGGTTTGGTAAGATCATCCTTGCAGTTGGAGACTTGCTTGGAACTCGAAAAGGTTGGTTGAGCTCTAAGGAGTTTGACTTAGGCTCTTACCAATGTAAGCTTGACCTATGCCTTGAAGAGTTCAACCTAAGTTTAGGGCTTACGTCTAAAATAGCCCATTAATATTATCTAATTAAACAAAGTTGGCTCACTTTTATAGCTAACTCGCTAAACAAATATGTAATAAGACTTCATATTAAAATAAGTGATTACCAAAATTAGAGTTGAACATATTAATGTTGAAGTTCTACTATCAAGGACATGACAATATAGGTATTTTGGAGCAAATATACTAGTCATCTTGCCATTTGGTTATGGTAGGATGCATTGTAATTTTTACATGTAAGATGATTTTAAAAAGTTATAGGATAAATTCCAGTTTTAAATGATGGGAAGTTATAGTTGTAATGGATGATATAAGATAACGCCCCTTATTTGCGTACCCTAGATTCTATCATTAATGTCTCTAAACATTGCATGAGTTGTTTTAAATAATAAAAATAATCTTATAAGTTTGGCTATCCATATCCTCAGGGAAGTGTCTAATATTTGTTTATGTTATGCTCTTACATGATTTTATGTTAAACAAATGAAATATTTGACATTCAAAAGATAAGGTGGATTATTCTAAGTAGAAATTTCCTATACTCATTATATAATTTATTCCCATCTTGGTACCCTAAATTAATTCACTTCCAAAGTTTCTATGTGTTGACTACTTATGGAATTTGGTTGTTCAATAAATTATCTAGAGATCTTCCTTGCGTAGTGCTAAACCTATTTGCTTGATCTAGTATCTAACCTCAGTATTACTAGCAACAATTAGACATAATTATAAAGACCCTAAAACTAATAATTCTATATATCCAATCGGTACTTTTGTAATCTTCGAATAATACTGTACTTTGGTCATTCCAAAATTGAGGTATCACCTCCCAATCTCATTCCTATTTCATTGTCAATTTGAAAACTTAGCTTCTCCATTCATACCATATGGTATACTAAATACACTATCCACAATAATTAAATAAATCCCTAACCAAGTAAACCTTGTTTGACTAGTGTGGTAATGTCATAGCTCCATTATAGCCAGATTAAAAAAAAAAAAAAAGAAAAAAGAAAAGAAAAGAGGCATTCAATAGCCTAAGAAGTCATTAGGAAAACCTTAGGGTTCTAGACTGACAAAATTGTACTTAGTTAAACTTAAAAGACTAAAAAAATTATGAAATCTAACAATGAATAAAATCCTTGGTAAAAAAGAAACCTAGCCTAAAATCAAACCCTAATATAAACTACCCTAAATTAAATCAAAAATTGGTCTAAAGTACCTATTTTTATTGGCTTCTTTGATGGACGAGACATAACGTTGTGCACAGTGACAAAGATAAGATACTCATGCTCATGCGGCTTATTGTGATTTCTTCAGGCTTCAAGGATGGCACATGGAGCCCCAACCCAACCGTTAATCCCTTAGAAAGCAAAAGTTTCAACAGTTCTAATTAGTGTGTAATTATTAATAAATTTTTAATATGAAAAAGTACAAAGATTTTCAAAAACTAGATATTATTACTTATATTTATTAATTATTCATCCATATACTTATCGATGATATAATTCAATCCTTTTTCTTTTTCCTTCGTCTTTGCTTGTACTTTATGGTGAGCTTGGAACGAATTACAAAATCATAAATAAGTTTATAGTTGGTGAGCCCTAAAGGATAGCAAATAAAGGCCCAATCTCTTGACTAAATCCAATCAAACTGATCATGATTCATCGGCCGACTATTCTCCATCCCAACTTCCATGAATTGATCTGACATCAATGCAAAATCAATTACCTTTTTATTTTCCTTCCAAATTCCGTCATTTGCTAGGTAGGCTTTATTTGGATGAAACCTTGCTAATATTTTGTGTTACTCCCGTAAAATAACAAAAAATTATGCTTACAGTCCATCCATTGCTGTAATGACCATTCCCCCACCTCAATGTTACTTATAAAAGAGCTATTGGGGTGTTTATTTATATTTTAAGTCAATAATAATAATTTTATAAAGAATTCTCGGTACAAAATACATTGAATAGCTATTCACTATTCAAACCTATGAGTAGCTATTCAATGTTGGAATCAATTTTTTTCCATCAAATTACCCTTAATAAAATCAATAAGTCACGGCATAATATCTGTGTATACAATTTTATCATATTTTTATCATATTTTTCAATAATAACTATTGCATTATATCCTTACTTTGGTAAAGTGAATAGGTTATTAAAGTTTTACGCTAGCCAAATAGACACGTTCAATGTGTAATTTTAGAAATAAATAAATTTATTATTAGAAATGAAGAAATCACATTTACTAAGTGTTATTTTACGATGTTTGAGTGATTCAAACATTTAAATTCTCGAGAAATTTATTTGAATGGATTGTTGAGTCCTCTTGTAGGAATTCAATCCCAAGCATATTAGGCAAATTTTAGCGTCGCAACTTAAAAATGGATGATAATTCCTTTTTCACTTAAAATAAATTACCAACTGTCAACTATGTCTGTTATTTTCCATATTTCTTATAATTTAGCAAGATAATTATGTAAAAATTATATAAACCGAAGTCGAATAATTTGTCGCCGCTGAAATAATATAAATTCAATGAAGATATCCATTTCCTCTAAAACAAAATCACGTTATATGTATGTCGAAATACTTTTCAAACCCTGTTCAAAAGGGATTCATAATCATAATGCGTTAGCATCATTACCTCAATTGAGGGGGAAGAAAAGGAAAAAAAAAAAAAAGAAGAAGATCAAACTGTGACAAGAAAAAAGAGCAAAAACCGAATCTTTTAAATTATTGTGCATGGCTGACCATCTTTCTCCTATTTCTACCACTCATTAAATTGTTGAGAAATTTATATATTTACCATTAAAATTAATAAATATTATATAAATATAAATTAAATAAAAAGTAAAATTATCAAAATACCGAGCTATTCATTCATGCTTTCCCTTGGAAAGCACTCACTCTAGTTTACTTTCAATCACGCTTACTAGGCATAAAAATTGAATTCACAATTTCTTTAGCTCATGAAACTCCTTACTCACCTTAAGCGAGATTAAGAGCTATTCATTCGTGTTTGTCCTGAGAAGCACTCACTCTAGCTTACTTTTAATCAAGCTTGCAAGGAATAAAAATTGTTTTAACCAAGGAATAAAAAAAGAAAAATATTAGCTACCACCTTGAGCGATGTTAAGAGCTATTCGTCCGTGCTTTCTCTTAGAAGGCACTCACTTTAGCTTACTTTAAATCATGCTTACGAGCAATAAAGATTCTTTTCACAAAGTTATCTACTTCTATTCCCCATTCAATCTTAGTGGTGAGGTTAAGAGCTATTTATTTGTGCTAAAGGGATAGGTCATTATTATTATATCGGGCTTGCATAACCCAATGATCTTTTATATATTTTTGTATTAGTGTTTCATCTTCAAAAAGCAAAACTAATACAATATCTATGTCTAATTAATGCAATATAGTACATTTGTTATAGATTGAACAAAAGCAAAACCCTCTAATGTAGCTCTTGAGATCCAATAAAGATTTGCAGAAAATGATATATTAGTTACAAGACTACAAAATAGATTATTTATACTATGCCTATAACTCTAACTATCAGATAATTATAAAAACAAAAATAACAAAATTGATACTTAATAGCTTAGCATAGATGACTAAGCTTTACTAAATATACGTATATAAATGTATAAATGTGTATACGTACAATACTTTACAACCTTAATCCCAACCCCCTCTCCTTCCCCCTCCTCCTTCCCCTCCCCTTCCCCCTCCTCTCTCCCTTAAGTTAGTGCTTCTTGAAGCCCTAACTTGATACAAAGGAATTTCAATTGCTACTCTATCAGTCCTTTTATGCAAAGATTAGTAGGCTAATTATGAGATGAAATGTGATGAATGAAGAGAAATCCAGAAGTGATATGATGCCTCACAAAATGAACATCAATGTCAATATGTTTGGTGTACACATGATGATAAGGGTTGGAAGCTATAAGAAGTATAGACTTATTGTCATAGAACTTTGTAATAAGCAAAGAAACATAAATACTTAAATTACATAAAATACAACTAGTCTACAAATTCTCCTTAACAGCTGCTGCAAGTGCCCTATACTCAACTTTTGTAGAAGAGGTTGAAATAGTGTTATGTTTCTTGGTTTCCAAAGAAACCAAACTTGAGCCTAACATAAAAGAATATCTACTAATAGACTTTCTATCTACTACACTAGCTAGCTAATCAAAATCTAAAGAAACTTGTAGCAACAAGTCATTAGAAGATGGATAAAATAGTCTAGAATTTAAGCACATGTAAACCAACATACACATGTAAAGTGTGAGGCATAGAAAGAAATTGACTCAGATGGTGTACTACAAAGCTAATATTGAGACGAGAGAGATTAAGATAAGATGACCTTCCAACTAGATGTCTAAAAGCTATAAGATTGGGTAGAAGGTCATCATCTTCAATATTAAGCTATAAACCTAAAGGTAAAGGAGTAGGCAATGGCTTTGTTGCAATGAGCTTAGTTTCTTCAAGTGGATCAACTAAGAATTTTCTTTACCTAATTAAACAACCTTCATTTGTTCTACAAAGTTCAAGTCTAAGAAAGTAGCATGAAAGACCAAAATCTTTTATGGTGAAAGCAACATTCAATTGTTGCTTAATAAATGAAGAAGTACCTCATTGGAACTTGTTAACAAGATATCATTGACATACACAAGAACTATAACAAATGCTTCATTAGATTGTTGACAAAACAAAGAATGGTCATGCTTAGATTGAAAGAAACCAAGTGAAAGCAAAAAATGAGAAATTTCTAAGTTCTATTATCTTGAAGCTTGTTTAAGTTCATATAAAGACTTATTTAAGCGGCAAACTTGATTTAATAAGGCTTTAGTATATACTTTAGCTAGCATCATATAGATTTCTTCATCAATGTGCCCATTCAAGAATGCACTGTTCATGTCTATTTGATGAAGAGGCTAAGAATGAGCTATAGCCATAGTAGTTAAAATTCTAATTATGTTTAACTGAGTAACTAGGGAAAAAGTATCGTAAAAATCCTCTTATGCAATCAGTGTAACCTTTTAGCTATTAACCGAGCTATATATCACTCTATACTGTCATCTAGCCTATATTTTACTTCGTATACCCATTTGCACCTAATTGCCTTCTTATCCATAGGTAGATAAGTGAGACTCCAAGTCTCATTAGACTCAAGAGCATCCAACTCCTTACCCATTGTGTCTACCTACTCTCTTTACTTAATAGCTTATGAGTAAGAAGTTAGCCCTTTAACAGTCAAGACATTAAGAAAGGAAACCATAAAATCAGTAAGATAATGGTTAAAGGAATGATTAATGAATAAATGGTATTTAACAATTGAAGATGTGGAACTAAATGTAGGTACAACAAGCCTACAAGTAATAGCAGCGGGCAAAGTGGCAAACTAGTATGGACTAAATGCATAAAACCTTAAAGCCAAGATGATGGTTTCTTATCTTTGTTTAAACGGAAAAGGCCAAAAGGACCAAAAAAATTATCATCATTTGAACAAGCAACAGGAAAAGAAGACTCCACAGGTGTAGAATTGGAAGATGATGTAGGAGACTAATCATGAATAAGGCTATCAACATTTGTTTCAAAGGACATAGGAGATAAAGAAGGACGAGGGGTTTGACCATAAACAAATTCTAAATGTAAATGATCTTAGAAAGGAAATATATTCTCAAAGAACGCCATATCTCTACTAATGATGACCCTTTTAACAACAATATCATATACCCTATAACCCTTTATGACCATTAGCATATCCAAGGAATACACACTTTAAGCCTTTAGGGTTAAACTTATCCATTTTAGGAGATCGGTCAACAATAAAGCAAAGGTATCCCATCATTCAGAGATTATCATAAGTGGGCGATTTGTAAAAGAATACCTCATAAGGTATTTTCCAATCAAGAATTACATCTGTCATCTTCTTTATGAGAGAGTTAGCAGTGAGAACACATTCACTTGAAAAAGATTTGGGTAAGTTGGCATAAAGTTTTAAAGCTCTAGCAATTTGAATCAAATGTTTATGTTTGTGCTCCACTCTTCCAATTTGTTGAGGTGAATAAGGTGTAGTAAGTTAATGTATTATTCCTTAGCTATAGAATAACTTTTGACACTCTTTAGAAATAAACTCCCCTCCATTATCACTATGAATTGCTTTAGGAGTGATAGAAAATTGGCTTTGCACATAGCAAATGAAGTGATTCAGAATATAACCAGTTTGAGACTTACTACTCATCAAGAAAGTCCAAGTAGCCTTGTAGAAATCATTAACAACAGTCAAGAAATATTTTACATTAGTTATTAAAGCAACATGATAAGGTCCTCACACATCAACATGTATCAACTCAAATGAAAAAGTTGTAACACTATAAATATCTAGAAAAGGTAATCTATGGAACTTTACTTCTTGACAATTACCACAAAGAAATTTATTGAAGTTTAAGTCTTTACAAACATGTAAGTGTTTCATCTTAGAAATAGATGTATGACAAAACCTATTATGTAGTAGATCAAGAGTATATTTATTTTGTGTATAAAAGACTAAAGAAATAGGACAATCAGAAAGGACATGACTAGCATCGATACTAAGTACATATAGTCTACTTTCTACCTTACAATTATTCAGGTCCTAAAATTTACAAACATTTGCATAAAAGATTGCTTGTAAAGTATGTGTGGTCACAAGTTTTTTAATAAAGATAAGATTGTAGGTGATTTTATGAACCAAAAATACATTGGAAATAAGCAATTGGTCACTAAGCTACACTTTGCCAATATATCAGCCTTTAAAGTATTTCCATTAGGTAATTTATACTCACTAGTTAATCAAGTCGAATAGGGTTAATGAATCAATGAAAGAAAGGGATCATGTGGTCCAATGCTCTTATATGAACTATCTAAAGGGCCAACTATTTACTAATGGTAGTTAGTGCTAAATAAAGAGTATTAGGCATACTGCTTAAGCAACAGTCACTTGAGCATTGATTTGATTCTCTTTACCCGTCATCCTTTTAATCATTTCTTGGCAAAGGCTTTGAAGTAGCTCTTTGTCATAACCTTTTCCTTCTATCCAACAACTTTTGTGTTCAACTTGGCAAAACTAAACACAGGTTATTCATCGAATAATGTTTCCAACATAGTATTATGAGCAAACCCTGTAGAAGTAACGACTTTATCACTTTAGCTCAATCTCTTTCCCTTAAACCAATCAGGATAGATTACAAGCTAAAAACAAGTCTTAACCATATGACCTTTTAAACTGACAATGCTTACAAAATAATGCCTTCCTTAATCTTCTCTTATTAACAATACCCTTATTGTTGTTCGTTAGTCTATTGAAACAAAGGTAGAAGCTTCCACCTTAGAATTTATGGTGTTTGTTACCAATCTTTGTTTTTTTTTTCTCTATTGAACTAAGTAATAGGCATGATTGACTAATGACAGTAGATCCATAGATAGAATTGGACTTCTAATACCTTTAAATGGCTCATTCAAGCCCATTAGAAACTAAATCAACTTACTATTCGAATCAAACTCAATTACCCTTTCTTTAAACGCATTTATATAGAACTCTAATCTACCATAATCAGAAGTTAGAAATGAATGTAACTCATGTAATTTGTCCTAGGATCTTTGAATCTTGTCATAATACATGCTAACCAATTGATTGTTCTACCTCAAATTAACAATTTCATGTTAAATTTGAAAGATTAACGTACCATTAGCAATCCTATATTGGTCCTTTACTTCTTCCCAAAGCTCATGCGTTAACTTAGTGTATAGAAAATTTTATGCAATATCATTAGTCATAGAGTTAAGCAACTAGCAATGAACCATGTAATCACATTGATTCCATTTTATTTGATTAAGTGAATTATCCTTAGGTTTAGGTATAGATCCATCAATAAAATTGATTTTCATCTTAACTCCTAAACCTAATCTAATTGACTTACTCCAAGAGATATAATTCTTGCCGTTGAAAACAAGATTTCCTATGGTCAATCCTTAATTATCTGATCCAGATAAGTATAACGGATCATTAAACTCTAATTTGTAAAGATTGTTTGTCTTCAATCAATCACAATGGAAACAAAGTAACATAGCAATTCAATCATCACAGTAGATAAAAAAGGGAAAAAAAAAACCTCAAGAATGCCTAGATTAAACCTACTCTAATAATATGACAAAATGAAGAAATATGAAGCCCTCTAATGTAGCTCTCGAGATCCAATAAAGAATTGTAGAAAATGATATATTAGTTATAAGAGTACAAAATAGAGTATTTATACTATGCTTAGAACTCTAACTATCAAACTAACTGTAAAAACAAAAATAACAAAATTGATACATGGCAACTTAGCACGGCTAATTCATCTCTACAAAATATACCTGTATAAATGTGTAAATGTGCATAAATACAATAATTTACAATTTACACCTATGTGGCATCTTCAAGATGTGACTCGGCCATGGTACACAAATTTTAATGTTGTATATTTAAGATGAGACATTAGTACAAATGACAATATCGTATCTTCAAGACGTGATATAATAACGATATTTTAGTAATTTTCTTTTATATAATTTATAATTATGTAATTATTTTTAACCTAAAGTTGGTAGATATGTATGGTACCCACAAATTGTTGCTTAATCTAATAAACTTACGTGTTTTGACAGTGGTAACTAACAAGTAGTCCCTACTAAATGATAAAGACTAAAGAGGTTTCCAATTAGCTACTTAATGCTTGTGAATTATTTGCTCGTTTTAATTATTCTTGATAAAGATTGATGAGGTTTTAAGGAGCTTTCTTGATCTAACTTATGCATCCTCTTATCGAACTTACAAGCATTTCCTTCTAATTCAGTACTTGCTTATTTTAGCTACTACACTAGATGCTTAGTGAACAAAACACATGTGTCCACCATATGTATTGAATTAAAGTTGTTGAAAGACAGGTGAATTTCACTTGTCAAGATGATTTAAATATGTTGGTTGAAAACGAGAGGTGAATGACTGAAAGTTTATATCTAAACTTTGATTTCAATGTACATTGAGTAGTAAGAATTAATTGTAGGAATGTGATGGACACCAATTCAGTTTAAGTTATCCTTAGAACTAAATCAAACCAAACCTCACTTATGATTCCTTCTTTTTTTTTTCCAACTTCTAATCAAATGATGTGGTTTCATTTAATTTTTTTAATTCTAGTTTAATTTGGTTTAGACTTTAGTTTACTATTTGAACCAAAATTAGTTTTCAAAAGGTTTCTTTCTTAAATATGTGAAACAATTTTAAAATAGGTCATACCTATTTTATAAAGGAGAAAAAAAATTGGTAAGTTCCTAACTTCAAAGTCATAAGGTACAAAAGAAAATTCTAAATTTTCAAATTGATTTAGAATCACAAGATATAAAGTGTAAGGGAAGGAAAAAAAAAAAAGCTTCTGTGGTACGTTGATATGCTTGATGTAGCCCTACTTTTTATAACAAATAACAGAAAACATATCTTTACTAATAAGTATACTAAGTCGCGTATGTAATGATAAGACTAGTGGAAACCAAGCCGAATCCACAGGAAATGAGGAATGATGTCCAATTTTTATTAATATTAGTCCTGTCTAATTCTAGGGAGATAAAATCAAAGATTTATGAAATAATTAAATTCTAAAAACTAATTAAGCTAGGAAAATTAATCAATTGAGATATTCAACATCTCAAATGATTCAATTGTAACCAGATAATTAAAATACTAGTTAATGATGAAGTAGAGTCTTTAATGGTTTTAATTTTAAGGAAATCAAGCTATAGGTAAAATTTTCTTCTCACGAAACTAACTAATTACCTAAGATTAACCAATTTAACCTTTTTAACAGTAAATAAGAGATAAACTAAATTAATCTTTTGTTATTCCTAAACCTTAATTGAATTAAAGAACATATTGCTATGTTTACTTTAATCCAGATTATCCAATTCATAATATACAATTAGAAATGATCTCGCAATTTAATCCTAATTAACAAGTATTCTAATAGAATCAAAATACTTGTTGTCGAGATTGGAGAATTAAAGACTTCCAACAATAACCATGATTCATTAACTAACAATCTCAACTATCCAATAAACTATTAAATGAAGCACAAGAGAAGTAATAGATTTCACAACATCTAAATCAATAATATACAAAAAGAAATAAGTACGATCTTTGAAGGAGTTTTAATCTTTTAACTCAAGATCAAATATTACTCATATTACTTCCAATGTTAAACTCCAAAGGCTACTCTATAAGATGTTCTTCTCCTCTCCTAAACCTTAATCTAATGTACTAATATTGAACGATCTATTCTACATACTATTTTATATAGTGTTTAAAAGGCTTTTTATAGAAGTACACGTATAGAGAAACTTTGGACTTCAAATCTTTCAAAAAATAAGAAGATTCACAAAGTACGAAGATTCATAAGGAATAACATATTTATGCCCAAGATCACGACTGTAGTCCTTACCCATAGTATTTTGATGTTTCAAAAATCGCAAAATAATGAAATAAGAGAATTATGTTCAAAGATTGTGCTCATGATCTTTTTGGTAGGTAATTTCTTCCTTTTCCTTATACTTTTATCTACGATTTTAATTCATAGTCATTATTCATGGGTGTGATCTTTTCTGAAGTTTAAAAACTCATTAAAATCATCTCTAAATCTTTCAAAACTTTATCCAAAAATCATTAAACTCTTCAAATTAATTAGATGAATCTTAAAATCAAAATATAAATGAATTAAGCATTGAATTCAATATAAAAACCTAGAAAATCTTATAAAAGTATTGTAAATATGTACATTTACACACTTATCCTATATTGCTCTTTAAAAAATAATAAAAGGTCATAAACTGTCTTTAATTATCTTATTTAGTTAATATAAGCACAAAGCTTTTACTTTTTAACATGATTTTTATTTCAAATATATATATTTATGTGTGTATGTGTGTATGGGTGGGTGTATATGTGTGTGATATTTTCAAGTTTTCAAGTGTGTTCTTTCCCCTTCCCCCCTTATCCTTAGCATAAAGCAACCATAAATATTTAGTTTAATTTTGAAAATTTTCTAAGTAAGATAAAAAAATGAAAAAAAAAACTAAGATTTGGTTTTTTTTATCATTTTTCTTCTATTTTGTGCTAACCTTTAATAAGGATCGTTATGTAATGGATTAAGGTAAATTCAGAGTGGGTAAAGTAAGAATCTCTACCATGTACCTATTTATAAGTATAGAGTTAAAAATTTTCAAAAGAAAACCTAAATTGGGTTAAGTGGGTACCTTTTGTAATCGATACCATATAATAATTTGCTTGATAAGGTCAATTTGATAGGTATTGAAGATTATTAGATAAGCTACGAATGAAATTTTCAAGAATTTCTCCCATAAGATAAGGTATTAGGTATGATTATAATTACTCTAAATGGAGAATTACAACGAAATGTATCGATATTTGAGAGTAAGTACAAATAAGGAAACAATGTTCATAAAGTGGTTCAAATAAAGGATTAAGGTTTCAAAAAGTTCAAATAAGGGATTAATATTTTATAAAATGGTTCAAATCATTTTATGGATTCGCTATTATGAATCCCTTATTTGAACAACTTTGTGAAACGTTGATCCCTTAGTTAAACTTTTCAAAACATTGGTTGAACTTTTTGAAACGTTGATCTTCCATTTAAACCTACCCCAAAATATTGAATCCTTCTATTGTAATTCTCCCTTACTATAAAATGCATACTCTAAGATATAGAAGATTTAGGTTTTAAGGTAACTTTACCCATCCTATAAAAATGCTTACCTAATAATAATAAACATAAAACAATATTAAATTTTACCTTTCAAGTTCTACTACAAAAAGGGAAATAAAGAAAGAAATAAACATATATGCTCATAGCCCATCTTTTATAAGAAACCATAAAGAATTTCTTTTGCCCTCGCTTGTCTCATTAATTTTTATGTTTTCGTTTTCCATTTTTTTTTTTATCTCATTTCTTCATTGTTACTACCTTACCTTTACTGTTATATTTCTATTAAATGTTATACTTGTAAATTTAGTGTAATGAGATTAATATTACGCATGTTAGGCAAGTTGACTAAACTTTTGACTGGATTATCACAAGTATAGGTATGTCTTCTTTATGGAAGAAATATTTGTCGCTTTTATTTTCTAATATTGCTTTGTTCAAAATGTTATATGAGGTAGATTATGAGGTAGACAGTATACCTTTATGAGATCTTAGTAAATAGGATGTATGGAAAGATTAATGGGTTTCAACTATCGAAAATTCATCTCATAATTTTATTGTTATAAAAATATAATAGAAAATTTTATAAGATTTATAGGTAATGTTGTAACCAAGATAAGTTTGAGCTCGGTTTTATGAAATCCAAACCTACTTTTATAAGGTTTTAGGTTTCTTAAAACCTTGTAAGGTTTTCACTCACATTATTAAAATTCGCTCTTAATGTCATTATGAACTTGATATCCAAACAATCTAACCCTAATTATATAAAATATTTTTATTTTGCTTTTGATTTTTCAAGATGTTATTAAACAAATAATTAATATACTTATTGATTTTCGTAGTAGAAAAATATAAGATAAAATTAATGAAATAATTTATTATTTCCTCTCAAGTTGGGTTTCTTATAAGTAGTTTTGTAATTCTAAAATCAGATCCTAAACCCTATAAAGCTTTTGACCATGCACCAAAACCGAGTGAGTTAGATATCCTATAACAGCTTACTTATTTAGCCATGTTTATAGGATATGTTATACCCTATATGAGGATACAACCATAGTAGATTTGGTATAGGTTTTATAATACTCAAACCTGCCCCTATAAGGTCCAATATTTTTCAAAACCCTATAGGTTTTTACTCTTATTGCAAAAACTCTCCCTTATAGGATTTTAGGTTTCGTAGCATCTCATAAGGGTTTTTTTCTCTTATTACTAAAATCCATCTCTAAAGTCATTATGGACCTTGTACTTTAACTACTCGATACTGATTATTTAAAATCTTTTATTTTGCTTTTAATTTTTTTAATCTCTTATTAGTATATTCTCAAAGAAATTTTCTAAAAAAACTAATTAATATACTTATTAATCTTCTTAATAACAAGATATAAAATATAGTCAATGAAATAATTTATTCTTTCTTATCTAGTAGGGTTTCTCATCTTTTTTTTTTTTTTTAATCCTAAAACCCATCCTAAACCTTATGAGGTTTTTAGTCATGTCCTAAAACCCAACTCTAAACTTATAGTGTATAAGGTTAAGGTAAAACCCTATAATTGCTTACATGCATGAATCACAAAGCATCAACAGACAAGAATCATCCATATTGTCATCACGTAGTTCTAACAAGTAGCATATTGATGGACCCTATTAATCCCTAGATGATACGCATCCCCCTACAACTAATGAACTTAACAAAACTTAATAAAAAATCAACCTCAAATTCTATTACAAACAATTGAGATGTCACTACTAATTGGACAGCTTTGGAAACTAGCCATCACCCTAAGTGTGTTGAGGACGTTTCTTAACTCTTCAACTCTTACTATGATAGCAAATATAAGACAACATCTCTATATGATAATGGGCCTAGCTTGGTCACATTACTCCTGCAATATGCCATCCTGCTCAATACTTACCAACCTCCTCAATAACATCTTAGTAGTATTTACTTGTCTAATAATAGCATTGCTCTCGCTTAAGCGCTCACTTGGCTTAGCTTAGCTATTGCTTAGGTTTTCTTCCATTTGCCTCAAGCCTATAGTATAGGATGACTAACCATGGTACACTTGCAAGCTTGAGTATCTACCATCATAGCTCCATACACAAGCATTTTTCCTCTCAAATAGATAAAAGAAGCATTAAGCATCTTAGTTAGAGCCGTTGACCAATCGAAATACTTAACAAGTAATAATTTGATCCCTTACCTTTCAAATTCTTGCCACTACTTAATTCTCCTTGGCAACTCAATAACTGTGAGAGTTAGTGGAAAATATCATTAATCAATTTTAGATGAATAGGCTCCCTAAATATTGGTACGACTCAACTTACCATAGGCCCCTTGATCTAAAATAGCAAGCTCAATAGAATAAGAGTAAAAGAAATGCTTCAAATACGTCTTTCTTGCCAAAATTTAAGTAAGGTGGGATCTACAACCCTTAATGGCTTATCAAGCTTACAGCACCACTATAAATAGGAGAAAGTCCCTCTAGGTCTCTCTCTCTCTCTCTCTCTCTCTCTCTCCCTCTCTTTCACATTGATGGATTATTCCTAACCATCTCCATTGACTTGAATAACAAAGTGTATACATCGGATTCAACTTTGACATCCCCTTAAAAGTTCACATTTACATATTCTTTCAAGACAATTCCATTGCTCGGAGATCCTAACACTTAAATCAAGAATAGTACAATCAATTGGTAGTTAAATAGAAATCTTGCATGATGTACAATTTTTACTTATCAATACTAACCACAAATTAATATATTGATAAGAATGGTATCGATATGGAGAAGACAACTTTGATTTTCACTGAAAACTCAAAGTTTTGTTAAATTCTAAATAATCTAATTCAATTCTCAAAACATAACTAACAAACCATATAAATAAACCCAACTAATGCTATTAAGGGCTAAATAGCTTTGAAATTAAGGTTCAAAAGAAAAATTAAAAGCTAGACTATTTTGGTCAAACATGGTTAGTATAGTACATAATAGATAAATTCGGATGCAATTTAATAAGATTAGTTTCAACTTGATAGGCCTAGTTTTCCATTTTTATTTCTATAAATTCCTTAGGTTTGATGAAGTTTCATTCTAGAATCTATCAGTTCAAGTAATTAGATACAACTACCTAGATAAAAGACCACCATAAGTATAGCAAGCATCTTTTCTCATTTCTAACTAAGCTAGACATCCATATATGCATTCATATTAAAATTTGACCACATACCATATGTTATTTCAATGATTCTACTACAAATAACCATATAAAAGTGATATATTTGCACTGATATCTAGTTGAATAATTGGTTTTCTTTATTTAGTTAAAAGGACGAGCATTGTCCTCAAAGAAATGATTTGGACTCTCAATCCATTGATATTGTATTGGGAATTTTCAATAACTAAATCATTTTGCTTCTTACTCTTTTACATTTTTAGCAATTATTGAATCCTTACTCTCTATCTCAAACATTTTCTTTAAAATCTCAATAGCATTTTCTAACACTCAATCTCATTCAATTATTTCCTTTGGACGTATACTCTTTCAAGTATCCTATACTCAACTTCGATCTCTCATGCACTATGTCATGATAACTCTGGAGTTTTTTTAGTTCAACTCCAGTCATCTCCATTAACTCCTCCTATCTTCTCGCTATTGATGTTCTTCCCCCCCCCCCCCCCCCCCCCCCCCCCCGATTTTAATGTTGAAGTTACTAACTTACTAATTATAGTTAACTATACATATTAGATGTTCTAATATATCCTTCATAGATGCTTACATCTCTTACATTTACTATTATAAACTCATTAATTACCTTTCTAAATTAGGTATACAACAACCCCTAACATTATTTTCTGTCTCAGTAGACATCACAACAATTCTATCGCATTCTCAACATAATCAATCAATCAGCCATAAGTTGGTTAAACATATTGAAAAACCATTCGATCCTCCAATCAACATCCCAAACATCTAAATACATTTTTTAATTTCTTTAATCTTGCAACTAATGGTCTAAATTTACTAAGCAAATCTCATAGATGTTCTTGAGTCATAAATAGAACACATATTTCTCTATAGTTCTAGTACCAAATATGTTGTACATAGCAGGCGTACAATAATCTTAGACAACTTATGATGTGTTTAGAATTAAGATACAATACTAAACAAGATTAATGAGTGTTCTTATACCAAGTCTATTTTCTCTTGAATGACATGAGCTTTATATATTTACATATTTGATAAAAAAAAATTATATGAATTAAAGGTCAAATATAAATGGCAATTTTGTAAGTAAACTTAGACGTCAAATTTACAATTGATATTATGCACAATCTTGAAAATAATTAAGGGTGTTATGTAAGTATCAAATTTCTCAACATAGCAATTTTATTTTATTTTATTTTCAATAAGCTCTTAAAGATTGATGGCCTATTTTATGATTTAATACCAACTTTGCATAGAAATTTCATCAACTATGCATGGGATTTTTTGTTATCAACTTGTGTGAAGGGATTAATGCATGGTGCTAATATAGTGTGACGATACGATTAGTTTATATTGAAGATTTATTTTTATTTCATTTTAATTAGTCTATTAATTAGTTATTTAGTATTTTACCTATTGGTCTATTTTAGATATAAGGGTTTATAGTTATGTTCTTTATCTTAAGCAATAATTTTATTTTATTACTTATAGGGTTTTCTAAGGTTTCTTTTATATCTGAAAAGATATTATTTATACTTTAACTGAATTAAAAATCTTAAGAGATCTAATCCTCAAAATTTTTCTGTCTTATCAATTCTTTATGAGTTGTGGTGACAATTATTTTGAATTAAATGAATTGTATTGTCACATTAATTAGTTGATTTAACCCTGATTGGTTATAGTTTATGCATCATATTAAATTATAACCAAAGACAACTTGATTTGGTTTGTTGGTTCATTATGTTGACTAATTTGAATGGTTCTTATCCCTTTAATTCTTTGTTTCTTTAATCAAAGACTATAAAAACCATAAAAGAATCATAAAATCCACCAAAATTATCAAATTTCAAATGTTTCTTAGCTTCCATGCCTTTAACTCAAATATGAAGTTTTAACTGATTAATTAGAAATCCAATATGATACATCATCGTTTTTAGCCAATGGTCACCACAATATGATTGATCAAATCATGAAAAAATGAAGAGAAAAAATGAAACTCAATATGTATGCAATGAAAACTCAAAGGTTTGTTAGAATAATATGAATCAATTCTCAAATATACAACCCATAAGCTCTATAAATAATCATAACTTATACTATTAAGTGATAAATGGTCTTTAAATAAAAGATTATAACAAAATAGGAAAAGCTAGACAAACTTAGTTTTACTATTGGCTGTAAAAGCAAATCATTATGAGCACAAAATCAAGATCTGGTTATAAGCAAAATAAATAAAGAAAAGATATCCTCCATTCTCTAACTTTGAAAGCTCATGTGAGAATCCTTTGATCTTTTAAAATACTTATGCTAGTAATACTTTTCTTTTTTTTTCTTTGTATACATCTTTGATGAAATCATTTATTTATACAATCTTATCTACTTCCGCTTTTTTCTAAATAACAGCTAATGTAAAATTTAACAATATCATTTAGAAAATACATAAAAAATAGATAACTTATAAATAGTCATTATAAGTTCTCTGCTTCCACTTTGAAATAAGAGTTAACACTATAAACACGATAATTCTTTTTGTTGCGTAGCACCTATAAAACAAAGGAAAAGGAGCTATGGAGGCAACATCAAAGGGTGCTCAACATGGCTATTTTGATGCTTAAGTCAGTATGGTGGTTATAAGTGAAAACTCTAAAGAGTTTAAGAGAGGAAAGAGAGAAAACCCCCCTATAGTTGGAGGCCTCATCTATTATTTATAGCGAATAAGGTTAAGTAAAATCTAAATTGGATTATTAAAGCTGGGTCTTCACTGTAGGCTTATTGGTTTGGGCTTAGGAGGCTTATGTCAAAAAAGGCCTATGTCTAAAAAAGCTTATTAACACTTGCTCCGCTACTCTCATTGTTAAGGAGTTTCGCAAGGAGAGTAAGCACATGAAATGCTCCAAACCGAGGTAAGACCTAAAGTGACGGTAGGCTTGAGGAGGCTAAGGTAAGGCCTAAAGAGGCTAAAGCTAAGGTGGACCTAAAGACGCCGAGGCAGGGCCTAAGGAGGTCGAGGTAGGGGAGTTCTTCAGATGTATGGACTAATATCCTATCGATGAGGTTACCTATTATGGTTAAGTTAGTGGCGCTCCAACTGACAATGCCTGAAAAAGTAAAAAGGGAATTCTTTCAATGTATGGACTAGTATCTTATTGACAAGGTTACTCAATGTGGTTGAGTTGGTGGTGCTCCAACTTACTATGCCTAAAGAGGCAAGAGGGGAGTTCTTCGGACATATGAACTAGTATCCTATCGACAAGGTTACCTAATGTGGTCAAGTTAGTGAAGTTCCAATTAACGATACTTAAAGAGGCGAGAGGGAAGTTCCTTGAATGTATAGACTATCATCCTATTGACAAGGTTACCTGATGTAGTTGAGTTTGTGGCGTTCCAATTTATGATGCCTAAAGAAGTGAGAGGAGAGTTCCTTGGATGTATGATTAGTGTCTTATCGATGAGGTCACTCGACATGGTTGAGTTGGTGGTGTTCTAATTGATAATGCCTGAAGAGGCAAGAGGGGAGTTCCTTTAATGTATGGACTAGTTTCCTATCGATGAGGTTACTTGATGTGGTCAAGTTGGTGGGGTTCCAATTGACATTCCTTGAAGAAGTAAGAGGGGCGCTCCTCAAATGTATGGATTAGTATCCTATTGATGAGGTTACCCTATGTAGTTGAGTTGGTGGGGTCCTAATTGATGATGCTTGAAGAGGTGAGGGGGGAGTTCCTAAGATGTATGGACTAGTGTCTTATTGATAAGATTATCTAGTGTGGTTGAGTTGGTGGGGTTCCAACTAATGATGCCTGAAGAGGCAAGAGGGGAGTTCCTCGGATGTATAGACTAGTGTCCTATCAATAATGTTACCCAATATAGTCGAGTTAGTGGGGTTCCAACTGACAATACTTGAAGAGGCAAATATCTCATATTTATGAAAATATAAAGGGATGTAATAAAAAGGATTTATTACAGTGCAAATAAGGAAGAGGAGGGGAACTTAGCTTGAATATATGGATTATACTTGGATTCCCCTTTGTTAGTAGGGTATCGGGACGTAGCTTAGTCGCTTAGGTAGTTCTTATCATGTGAGTTAACAGCTCTTTGTCACTTCTATTTTACCCAGATGCTACAACTAAATTGTATTGAGCCCAAGTAAAATGTTTTGGTCGAGGCATTCATTTATGCAAGGAGTTACTCAAGTTGTCGATATCCTTAACCCTTGTCATTAATGCTTAGCCTTATTCGGTTCAGGTAGTCAATATATGTTGGAGTGACTAGGAGGTTATCCTTGTGATGCCCTTTGTGAGCAATTGCTCGTCTAAGTTGTTATTAGTTAAGATATGGGATGTTTGATGCTTTATCCTCTTCATTAGATTAGGCTATTATTCTTTTTTGGCTTAGTCCTCTCGAGTTAACTTTGGATTGAGTTTGTTTAGACTTGTTGCTCAGATTAGCTTGATTGGTGCTAGTTGTGAGCTTAGACCTACTACTCGACAAATTGTAGATAGCTTAGCTTAGCCTATCTTGGAGCTCAATTCAAACTTGTCACAAGTCGATAATAGCTCAAGTTGTTGTGTTTGATAATGTACTTGCTGTTGGAGCTTGCTATTTAGCAATAAGCTTATTATCAAGCTACTAAAAAAACTTGGTATGTACGAGCACCACTATAGCTTATTGTAGACATACCAAGTGACTAAAGGTAGAGTGTGCGTAGTCCAGTTACTACTCCTGCTCAGGCCCTAGCTGAAGTAGAGAGCACGTCGGGTTGACAAAGGACTAAAGGTATTTGGAGCTCAATCATGTTGCTACTAGGCACATCGTGGACAGCCTAGCTCGGCGTGTGTTTGGGTCAGCATGTTGGCTCGGATTGCTCTAAATTGCAGCTCGGTTTTAGAGCACTTGCTATTACTTTAGACCTTGCTTTCAAGTAGCTCGGCATTTGCTTGGACTTTCGAGTTGTTTTGCACATTCAAGTTGCGCTCGGTCAATGGTTGCACATAATCCTTGGACAATTTAGCCTAGCAAAGTGGATCTTTGCTCGGGTAAGACTTATTGTTGGTCGACTCGAGTTTGCTGCCGTAGAGCTCGAGTAAGTCTTGAATATTGTATGTGGCTTCTTGGTCATGTCATTGTTGTGCTTGGATTCATGCACCGTTATTAAGTCTCGGCCTTGTTTGTTGGAGAATTTGACAAAAAGCAATTCGACGCTACTGTTGTCAAGTAGCTCGACCCTGTTGCTGTAGTGCTCGTGGACTATTTCCCCATCAAATATTGTATGTGGACTGCTGCTTCCTACTAATTAATTGCAATCCTTGTCCCCATTATGTAGTTCACAACTGCTTGGAGTGGTCGTTGGAAGTATCTTATCGTGGTTGTATACATCGTGGTTGTCGGTTGTTGAAGACTAGATTGGTGAAGACTCTTGAAGACTGGATTGAGTCTACTCGGCTATCGAAGTTTGGGTCAGTAGCTATAATTGCTCTTCACGAGTCCATGGTATGACCTACTATTGGGGTGAAAAGCTTAGCCTTGGACTGAGTTAGGCTAAGCTAATTACAGTCGTGCAGTTGCGACATTCAAGGAGCTCAACATTGTTTGGCCTTCGCTACTTAGTATCGCTATGTTTGGTTAATTGCTTGAAGGCTTGGATTGGCAATGGAGTAAAAGCATCCGCAAATCGGAATTGTCATAGCTCGGCGTGGCCATTGAGCAGTTCGGTTGGACTTGTTGTAGCTCGGCACAATCATGAAAGGCTTGGTTTAAACTTGCGCATGCAGTGGCTTGCCCCAACCACAACGGACAGCTCAGTTGTAGAGACTGTAGCTTGGAGTTATCGCTATTGGTGGAGTAGCTTGCCTTGTTTATTAGTTGAAGGAGACTAGGAGGTCGACAAATCCATAATGAGGTCAGATGTATTGCTATGAGTCTAGCTGGCATTGCTCGCCTCGCATCTGCTACATTTATGTTCATATTCTGTTTTGCTCGAGTGCCCTCATTGTTGTGAGTACTTAAATCAATTTTGATTAGGGCGCTCGGAATTGTTTGAAGAGTACAGAGTTCGGTACGACCGAAGATAGTTCTACTGTTACGGCTTGTCCCCATGCTTCCTTCTAACATGTTGAATTACTTACTAACTATGACTCCAATTCCGTTAACGAAGTATATGTTGGCATCATGGTTAGGCATGCTGCCTATTACTCTTGCAGTTGTGTATGCTGGACTCTCTAACGTGATGCTTAGATGGGATGGATTCTCTACAACTCGAATTGTGCTGTTGAATTGGAATGGTCAAAAGTAAGCGCACAAAGCTCAATCGATGTTCATTGCTGCCTAGGGTCCAAGGCGTGTTACTTCACTATTCAGTGAGAGAGAGAAAAAAAGTAGCTCGGTTGAAGGGTTTGGTTACCACTCCAAATGTCATGTTGGCAGCTGCTCTTGCCAGTTGGCGTAATTGCCCATGTAGAAAGGCCACGATTGATAGTGGTATCTTCACAATTTCAATCAAGTGGGCATTCCCTTATTTTTGCGGCATTCTCTTATTTTTGTGGCATGTAACTGCTCAGCATTTCGATCACAATGATTTTGTCGGATAGAGTCGAGCAATAGTTGCCTCTACTCTCCAGGACATTTTATCAACCAGTTTGTATGCTTCATCTCTTAGCGAACATACTTTGATCCCCAACTGCAGAAGTAATTCATAATCCTCTCTTCACCATGGTGGTATTTCAATACATCAAGCAACTAACTCCATAACTCTCAAACCCATCACCTTCCCAACTCCACAATAACTCAATACAACTGATCATCAGGATTTAACCCCTCTTTGTTGATTCGAACACATAAATTTAGGTGAAAGTGAGGTTTAAGAGCCAAGCCGTATGTGAAAAAAGATGACTATACTTCGAAGAGAAATTGTTATTTGTAAGAGAGTGAGAAAAAGGTAGGGATCACGGTGGTAAACTAACTTTGGAAGATGTGCCCCCTTTTTATTTCTAACTTGATTGTAGTTTTTTTTTTTTTTTATATGGGGAAGGTGTCATTAAATTCTTGAAGCAAACACCTAAGGCTACTAGTTATATATATGTATAATATGGTATAAAAATAGCCTTTTTTGTCTTTGTGACCAATAGAAATTGAGTCATGTGATTCAAAATGAAATCACTGCCTTAACTTTTGGTAAGGCACATGCTCATAAAACTACCATGGTGACATGTTCAATAGTGACTTCTAGGTAACTTGTACGCTCCATGAACTCAAATTTGACAAGGAGCTATTGTATCCTTTCTCAAATTTGACAAGGATTTGAAGTACTTATTGGAATCTACATGGTTTCTCTCTTTGCATCCACGCATAGGGAAAAGTGGAACTAAGAATGCATTAATTAATCTCGGATTTTCGTTTCCTACAAATGGCATCAAATGTCGTTTTTGAGAATTTGTTTGTAGTTGTTGGACTTTTGCAAGAAATAAGCTTGCAAAATAAGATACTGTGAGGAGATACTGAAATATTGTTTGGCGTGACCAGTTTGATGCTTATGTCAGTAGTGAATACTTAGGAGAATAGAGAGTGTTTTAAGCAATAGCTAAGCTTATCGTACAAAGTGTAGAGAGATTTACCGTTGAGTAGTGGACTGGTATTTACAGTGGAGTAGCGTCGATAATTAGAGGTCAGTTAATGGAGAAAGATCTTCTGCCGCAAGTATATGAGAGTTAGGTTATGGTATCAAACGTGTCCCACTTAATCTAGATGTAGCAGTTGACTTTATTTTATCCTTATCTGATACATTCTAACCGTTGCATAACTTATTGGGCTTGATCAATCTAAGCTTAGGGGCTTATAAGGGTGAGCCCCAAGCGATAAGACATGTCAAAATCGATTGGGCTTAAGAGATCTATGTCTAAAGAGCCATATCAACATAGAGTAATTCTATTTCAAAACTTATGAAAAGGAGCTTGAAAATGTCAAAGGATGTCATTATATATACTTAATAATATACATACATATAGTGCAGGGGTGTAGATAAACCAAAACCACAACTTGTAAACTACTTAAATTTAACTTCATATTTACTTTGATTTCTTATTTTGAAATGTTTGAGGTTATACTACTTAAGTATTTATCAAGTTGAGCTCAAGTTTTATGATTTAGCTTAATTAGCTTTTAAGCTTAATTCAGCATGAAATATGCTTAAATATTAGCAAGTTTAAGTAAGTTTGGGAATTAATATTATTTTAATTGAAAAAAAAACTATATTTTATATAAATTGAATTTAAACTAGTTTAATAGAATGGAGTTTTAACTTGTTGAGTTTCATTTCAATTTAAGCTTCAACTCTAGCTCCAAATTCTAAGTTCAATTGAGCCCTATACCTCCACCTAGCTCAAGTCTTGAAATTTAGCATTGAGTTTAAGATCAACTTAGTAATACATAGTATTAACTTAGTTTATTTACAATCTAATTTCATACAATGCATATAAATGAGAGAAAAATCATATCAATCACATAAATTAAGTGAATTTGAGTTCTACTTAAAAATTGTGATTCAAATATGATGGAATAGTTTTATTGTGTATCCAACGTGAATTATGCCTCAATTTTTTTTTTTCACATTTGTTTTTGGATAGATATATTGAAAATCGTCTATGTTTGTACCTGTTGATAGTAAGTTTTTGTTTAATTTACACTAGTCTTTTTATCAGTCGAAATGCTAAGTAATCAACTCTCTCAGCATTTGCACTCTATATAAGACATACGACACATATGTCGAGTATAAGAAACGCCCTTAGTTTGAATTTAAATTTATGGCGCAAACAATTATCATAAATACGGTTATATTTTACAACTACTTGTTATCCCTACATATTAAAGGAGATATTAAGTCAAGAGGTCTCCATGTATCTTAATAGTTACCTCAACAACTGCCTTAGACATAACAACCATCTATAAATACTGAAAAGAAACTTTGTAAGAGCCCTTAGACACTTCTTTTTCTCATACATATTATACTAAATCACCATTTTAACTTAAGCATCGAAGTAGCCACACCAAATTAGCCTCGGTACCAAGTATTTTATTCTCTTTTGCAAGACTATTTCCTTACCCCAAAATTCACCAACAACATTTAGCGTCGTCTGTTTTTCTCTAAACATGAATGCATAGCTAAAACTAGGATGACACGAAGTATAGGTACCGGTACTTCCTCTTAACACCCTAAAGGAGGGAGTTAGCATGCTAATGAATAACGATTGACTCGACTTAAGTAACTTTGTCTCGATTTAGCCAAAGAAAATTTCAACTTAAACAAAAAACACGAACAAATCCTTAACCTTCTTCATAAAAGTTTTCATTTGAATCAGGAAAAAGAGTATGGCGATCATGATGCTAACAGTACTGATGATTCCATTTATTCACCTGAATTGCCAAAAAAGCAAGCTGAGGTTCCAACGCGACCCACAACTCTTGCTTTCAAAAAGATTGATAAGGGTAAATAACTACAACATGTGCATCATGTGAGACCCTCACATGTCAGTAGCCCCGTTTCAACGACCAAACAGTTCCAAATCAAGAAAAATCCTTTTGTCTTAGAAATTTTGGAAGAAATAATACCTCGGTATGTTAAGCTGCCTCAATTCAAAATATATGATGGGACGAAAGACCTTAAAGACTACTTGGAGTACTATCGAACACTGGTCAAGTTACATGGTTTAAGCGATGTAGTGGCCTATCAAGCCTTTCCTTCAACCTTAAGGAATGTAACCAATACATGGTTCAAACACCTAAAGCCAAATACCATTTTCATGTTTCAATGAATTAGCAAAAGTGTTTCTTCAACACTCCCTTACTAGCAAACTTCCTATTAAGGATTATTTAATCTTGAACACCATCAAACAAAGGTCCGATAAGTTAATTAGGGACTATTTGGCCAAATTTATGGCCGAGATGATCTAAATCTCAAAACTGGATGTGAGTGTGGCCCTCAACACCATAATCGACGGAGTCAAGCCTCATGGAAACTTTTTTAAGTTTCTCGTAAAGAACAAGCTAAAAACTTTTGCTGACTTTAAGGCTAAAGTCACATCATATATCTAATAGGAAGATAACATAAAGGCAGAACGAGAGGCTGATCAAAGTAGAGGAGATGGAAAGAAAGACAAATGGAAAAATGCTAAGGATAGACTTAGTATGGATAACAACAACAGTTTAAATGCTGAGAGGAAGAGACCGAGGATCCCAACATTCTCATCCTAGACGCCTATCAACCATCTAATCTTAAATATTTTGATGGAGGTTTGCAAGGAGAGAGGTATCCTCTATTGGCCGAAAAGAATGCGAGGGAATCCCTGAAGAAGAAATACGAACAAATACTGCAACTTCCACCTTGATAAGGGTCATATTACGAATGAGTACGTTCAACTAAAAAATGCAATTAAAGATGCAATACAATTCAGGTACTTACGAAAATTTCTAGCGCATGATGACAAAAGAATTAAAAGACTGTCTCAAAGGAGAAGAGAAAAACATAAGGATGATACTCGACTAGCAATGGCCATGAGAGATGTGAGGGATGTTAATCCCAACAGAGCACCTAACGGAGTAATTAATACAATTATTGGTGGACCTAGTATAGGCCAATCAAGTTCTTCAAACTCGATTAACATCAGGAATTATATTTGCAATATTTACGGAAAAAAGGTTAGGATTGACAATATAATATCTTTCAGGGAAGAGGATTTTGAGGGAATATAGAGGCTACATGATGATACATTCGTCATCAATGCAAGAGTCACCAACTTTGAGATCAAGAACAATCTTGTTAACATAAAAAGTTCAACCGATATCATTTTTCAGCATGCCTTCTATTAAATGAAGCCCAAGATCAAAGCGCAACTGTAGTCTTATAAGTATGACCTCTATGCTTTCAATAATCAACCCGTCCAAATAGCTGAAGTTATCTCTTTGTTGATACAGATCAGTGATAATGAGCATGTTATAGAGGACAAAGTGGATTTTCTCGTCGTCAAACGTTGTTCCCCTTACAACATGATAATGGGATGGCCATGCTAATATTTATTCGGCATCGTCCCTTTAATGGCACATCTAAAAGCCAAGTTTTCCACTCCTACGGGGGTCAGTGTATGCAGAGGGGATCATCAATTGGCACGTTCCTTATATATAAAGGCTTTGAGGCAAGAAGAAGTGTTTCAGGTCAAGACCTGCCTAAAAGGAAAGTCAATCAGTATAGAGAATGTCGAGAATGATACAGAGGAAATTCCTTTGGAAAATGATCCCGAGAAGACAACAAGGATAGGAAAACCCATGTCAGCAGATGTTCTATAAAGTTTGGTTGACTTCCTATAAGCCAATGCTGATATATTCACATGGTTACCATAAGATATATCGGGTATTCCAAGAGACATTATGGTATACAAGTTCTAGATTGACTCGAATGTAAAGGTGGTCTAACAAAAAAAGAGATATTTTATGCCAGAAAGATAAGTGATGATAGAAGAAGAGGTCCAAAAATTATTGAAGGTAGGATTCATTCAGGAAGAGCCTTATCCGACTTAGTTAGCAAATTGTGTTCTCGTCAAGAAGTCTAATGGCAAGTAGTGAATGTACATAGATTTCACAGATTTCAACAAGGCCTGTCTTAAGGATTGTTTCTCACTACCAAAAATTGATTAGATGATAGATGCAACTGAAGGTCATGCGTTGCTTTTTTTTTTTTTATGGATGCTCTCTCTGGTTACAATCAAATCAAGAAAGATAAGGTAAATGAAGTCCACACATCTTTCATTACCAATTTTAGAATGTACTATTATACGGTAATATCTTTTAGGCTGAAGAATGCTGGTGCCACATACAAGAGATTAGTAACAAAGATGTTCAAATCTCAAATTTATAGGAATGTTGAAGTATATGTGAATGATATGATTGTAAAGAACATGAAGGAAGATCAACATCTCGTAGATCTGGAGGAGAAGTTTGCCACATTATAGAGATATTGCATGAAACTCAATCCATAGAAGTGCGTCTTTGGCGTAACGTCAGGGAAATTTCTTAGGTATATGGTCACACAACGCAACATCAAGGCTAATTCGAGAAAGATTAAAGCTATAAGGAATATGAAATCACTTTGCACAGTCAAATAGGTATAGGAACTCACTAAGTGAATTGCTATCCTTAACAAATTCGTACCGAGAAATATAAATAGGTGCGAATAATTCTTTAAAATTTTGAAGAATCCAAAGGAATTCAACTGGACCGAAAATTGAAAAAGAGCTTTCAACAAGCTCAAGGAATTTCTTATGTCACCTTTGATACTCTCGATACCAATTCTTGGAGAAAATTTATACTTGTATTTATCAGTCAATTACTGAGCACTTTCCTTTTTACTAGTCTAAATTAACGGTAAAGAGCATCAACCCATTTATTATAAGAGTCATGTTTTGCAAGGGCTAGAGCTTGGATACATAAAGATAGAAAAATTTGTATTGGATGTGGTTCTCTTATCAAGAAAGTTAAAGTTGTACTTTGAATCTTACCAGATTATTATCCTGACTGATCAACCATTCTAATAAGCATTGTAGTAGCCTGACTCTTAGGAAAAGATGATGAAATACTCCTTAGAGCTCAATACCCATGGTGTACAATATAAACCCAAAATGGCACTAAAGGCACAAGTACTAATGGATTTTGTAGTTGAATTCACTGGAGATGAAGACTGTATGGAGATTGTTGAGAAACCTATTTGGTTTCTCTATGTCAATGGTTCTTCAACATGAGAAGGAAGTGGTGTAAGCCTAGTTTTTTAAGGCCCCTATAATGTCAAAGTTCATTACGTTCTAAAATTTGGATTCCTAGTTAGTAACAATAAAGTAGAATATGAAGCTCTAATCGCAAGATTGAAACTAGCAAAAGAAATTGGTGCCGAGAAACTTGAAGTGTTATCTGATTCTCAGTTAGTAGTAAATTAGGTCACCGGAAGTTATGAAACAAGTGAAGAAGAATGAGCAAGTACCTATTGGTGGTACAAATTCTCTTAGAAGAATTCTTATCTTTCTTTATTCACAAAATTCTGAGTAGTAAGAACTATACAAATCAATTATACGATCGAGTAATGTAGCTAGTTTACACCTCAAATGGTTAATGGACAATATAAAACAATGGGTGTCTAAAATAAAACATGCCGATAAATGATAGGCATGTAAAATAAAACATGCCAAGAAAAAATAGGCATGTGAAATAAAACATGATGAGAAATAATGAGTGTGTGAAATAAAACATGCCTAGAAGCGATGGGCTTGTGAAATAATGGGCTTGTAAAATGAAACAGGCCAAAAGTTAAGAGTGCGTGTGAAATAATACACGTCGAGAGACAATAGGCATATGAAATAAAACATGCATAGAAGCAATGGGCTTGTAAAATGAAACGAGCTAAAAAATGGTAGAGCGTGTGAAATAAAACATGCTGAGAAATAAATAGAGTGACTTAAAGTATGCCGACGAATGTGAACGCGAAACAACATGAATTAACATACAAATCGTGAAAGCATAGTTACATGAAAAAAATCATAAGCACCCATTGCCTTGATTATATTCCAATTATTAATTACACGAGAATGCAATACGCTATTACAATAAGTCTTATAGCCTATTCTTAAATTCAGCAAAAGTGATTCTTAAATCTTTGGTTGAGGCTTCCTTAGCAGTTAGGTTCTCGGAGCGGGCAACTTCTTCAACATGAGCTTCATTATCACTTTAATTGATACTCTCGGCACCCATCTCATCACCTTCATCTTCGTCAACACTACTAACTTTGTCGTCGACATTAGCAAAGTTGAGACACGAGAGATCATAATCAAGATGAAGCTTCAAGACCTCTTCTCTTGCCGCTTGAACTCCTTCCAACAACTTTTTGCATAGAAGCTTCTTGTATTGTTGACTTAGAGTGACTATATTGAGAACCTCTTTAATAGATACCCCTTTCCTTACAATCTCCTCCAACTCAGCAATACGCTCTGTAAGTTCAAGTTGTTGGTCTCCAACTCCTTTATCTACATGTTAAGCTTGCCTTCATCGTCGCTCATCGTGCAAATAGTTTAACCCAAGCCCCAATACTCTTCCTTTTTCTTTTATAGCTCCTCTTTCAGGATTTTGGACTCTTTATACTATTCTTTCATTTTGGCCTTTTAGATAGAGATTTCATTAGCGGCAAGGTCTTGTGCCAATTTCTCAGCAGCAAATTCCCCCTTAAGCTTTCTTACCTCCATCTTAGCCTTAATCCTCGCATTCTTGGCTGTAGTAGTTTGGGTTTTTGATGCATTGTATGCATCCTTAACTTTCTATAGCAAATTCAGTTATTATAATCAAGAATAATTGGATAATATATAGATATAACTAAAGATATTACCTTCTTTGTCTCTCTGTCGGCCTCATCCGAAGCTATAAGAATGTAACTACTCATCTGGAAAAAGAAAATGTGTTAATTACCTGGATAAGCTCAATAATTAAAAGTAATATTTATGGATACTCATATCATACAAGTTGGCCACGACATAGGCCTTATTGTAACCGTCGACCCTATCAACAACCTTCTTAGTGATATTTTTGTCTCTTGGAAGAATGACCCCTTCCATTAAAGCTAAAGATTTTGTCCTTTCTCCTAAGGACAAGTCAGTATCTAAAATCTAATAGCTCCAGCGAGGGATGAAGTACTCGCTGACCTTTTTATTTGGCAAGAATTTGGTGCTCGTGATGCCGAGAGCTTTAGAATGCATTGCTTCCTTCACCCTTTCGTCCGAACCTTTGGACTTCTTGATAAGTAGTTAATCGGCAAGTTCTTTCCCTAGTCTTTTTTCACCACTTGGAGCTACTACAATCACCTGTGATGAGTCTTTTGTGGCAATAGCATTTTCATTCTCCTCGTTGAGGTATGTCTCTCAACACTCACTATTCCTCGGCTTTATGGAAGTTTGAATAATCAAGACTGATAGCTCCTCAGAACGAACCTCGGTTGGTTATATATTCTCATTCTCCTTCACTCTCTCAGTACGACAAGAGATCTATACAGCTATCTACTTTACTGCAACTTCCTTTGTTGGTCTCTTTACGACAGCAGGCTATGTAGTAGCTACTGAGGTGATCCCTCTCCTATTAGCCTTAGACTTCTTAGCCTTGGCCTGAGCAAGTACATTTGCATGATTTACCTCTCCAGCACCCATATCTACAAGTCGAGTTAATTAATTAATATAAATAGGGGAAAATATGAACTTACATTTTCCATGCCGAGTAATGATCAAAGGTCACTATTCTCTCCTAAAGTCTCGAGAACGGCTTTCCTCGTAGCTATACTCGTTATGGTGGTAACACATTAGCATACCTTCTTTTTCAAAAGATATTGGTTTCCTATCTTCATAATGCTGTATAATTCTCTTGACATCCCAAAAGAACATTTTGTTTCTCCTTCTCTCCTGAATCTTCTTCACTACTACTGCATCATTCGACACCAGATCTACATCCTTTATATGTATCAACTTAGTCCATTGGGTCTAAAATTCCAAGTCCTCATTAGACACTATTGATACGAACTTATCATGCCACTTTTGAATCTTAGATTTTAACTCCTTCATGAACTTACGCCTATCCCTTATAGCAGTAAAGTACCATCCGTTAGGTTGCCTACGGGTAGTAGAGAAAAATCTAAACAACTGAGGCGTAGCCTTGGCTTCAACTTCTTTACATACTATCTCAAAAGCTGCCAAAAGCCAATATGTGTTAGGTAAGAATATACTCAGTGTGACTTTGAAGTAGTTGAAGAAGCCCCGAACAAAAGCCGAGAAAGAGAAGCGTAACCCAAAATCCAGATACTTCAAGTATATATGGAACTCTCACTCTCGTGGAAAGCATACTCTCTCCTTGTCTCTCAACCTCCTTAAGTTCCATGTTTTAGGAAGATCTTGCTAGTACTGTTTGTACTATGTGATGAGAACTTTGTCGATGAAACTGGTAGTCCAATATATATGGAACTTGAGCTCCCGTAGAAAGTATACTCTCTCCTCATCTCTTGGCCTCCTCAAGTTCTATGTTCTAGGAAGATCTCGCTAGTACTGATTGTATTTTGTGATGAGAACTCTGTTGACGGAACTAGCTGTCCCATAAGGAGAATCGCGAAAGTAGGTTATTGTGTTGTACAGATATTTTGTTGAAGACCTCCTTTCCTTATCCTCAAGATAATTATACACAGGAAGCTCGTTAATCCTAGTAAGTTTATCTTACCTTGCTTCCATACTATCGGCTGAACCGCTTAAAAAACACATTGCCTCGCTCCTATTTTAGGGGGGAAGAGTGGCCTCAGTTTCCGTTACCTCGGAATCAAATAAAACAAGTCAATGAGCAATTTTGCGAACCATACTTGGATTATTGCATGAAATGAAATAACAGAAGTCGAATAATGAGATTTTGAAGATTAGAAAATAAACAAAAATTTTAAGTGCAACCACAGAAGTGAAATTTGATTATGAACAGTATCTTATATATGGAAAATCCGTTCTCATAACTATAAATCTACTTTTGATAGTATTGATACACTGATATGATAGTCCCGTGGATTGTTGACGTGTGTCTCATGATAAAAATCTAACAGTTGAAAACTTTCTAACAGTTATTAGGCTTGTAATAAAATGATGACCTAGGTAACAAATGTCGTGCCTACAAAGTTGTAAGTTTCTCGAACGGGTGAGAGTTTTAAAATGGCGATGTTTCGGTTGGGATGTGATTCGTCCTACTTCTCATGTTACCCGGCATGAATCTAAAAAATCTCTCCCTACTAGGCCTCTACTGCAATATATATATATATATATATATATATATATATATATAACTCCTTTTGTCGACTATTCGAACACGGGAGTTAGGAGGCAAATATTGATAGTCAGTTTTTGCTTAACTTACACACGTCTTTTCATCAGTTGAAATGCCAAGTAATCAACTCTCTCGGCATTTGCACTCTGTAGAAGATACACGGCACTTGTGCCGAGTACAAGAAACGCTCCTTATTTGAATTCAAATCTATGGCGCAAATAGTTATTATGAGCATGATTATATTTTACAATCGCTTGTTATTCTTATAAATTAGGAGATATATCAAGTTAAGAGGTTTCCACGTATCTTAACAGTTATCTCGATAATTACCTTGAATATAACAATCGTCTATAAATACTGAAAAGAAACTCTATAAGAGCTCTTAAACACTTTTTATTCATATACTTACTATAATAAATTATTATTCTAACTTAAGTATCGAAATGACTGTACCAGACTAGTTTCCATACTAAGTGTTTTATTCTCTTTTGCAAGACTATTTTCTCACCAAAAAATTCACCAACAATAGTACCACATTCCATTTAGTTCTTTAAATCAACAAAATCATTGAGCAATTTTATATAATTATGACTTTTTAACCTTTCGTGGATTTATGCTTTCCTCATGACTATTTATTTATGACAATGATACATAATTGAGGTGTCAAACAAGCTGGAAACGGCAAGACTCACACCGATGAACAATAAATATTATAATTTCATATTAAGCCAGCATTTGATTTGTGTTAAGAATCCTATGTGACTAAAATACTCTCGGTTCCATTACAATGTATCAAACGATTGCCTGGATATGTATGATCGCTCTAAGACATAACGGATAATGGCCAAATAAGATTACGTCCGGGTTGTTTTCGTTGATGTAAAGAAAACTTATGTTGATGGGACATTTAAATATTCGTTCTCTCTTTTGATGGAGGAGTTGCGAATATCGATCACGGATGAGTTGCATCAATTGCATCAGACGTTATTCGGTGTCTGACAATTCTAAAAGATGAATTTGATGGGAAAATTATTTACGAGAGGATTAATATTTGAAATCAAATTTAAACAACGTAATTCAAATGGAAAATTAATATCATGATAATTTGTTCAAAATTTAACTTTATTATGTTATTTAAACCACTTATTATAACCCAAATCTCTATTTCAATTAATTGAACGTGTTAATATTTTTAAATCACTTAAAAATTGAATATTCCATGTGAATTTGACCCCAACATTGATTCTCTAACGTGCAACCCTCCGTATTGCGAGATCTTGCTGACCTATCTCTGGCACACATTTTCATCACACTTAATACAAAAGTTGATGATTTTTAAATATTCTTATCAACCTTACAAGTCATGACTTGTGCAGTTCAGTATATTATAAAATTACAAATTTTCAAATTAAGTATACTACATAAATTATATATGTTTTCCAATAGGTAGCCAATATCATTATAGCTTATATAAATATTAATATCTAAATAAATGGGATGTAACTATCAAGCCCATGTACAAAAATTGGAATATTAATCTCATGGAAAACGACCGATAAAAGAATTGAAAATTTTGGGACCATGGGATTTGGAAGCAAGACGCATGGTGCTCACATATTGCTCACATATATCTACTCGATGTCGTCATAACTCATGGATCTTATTGTGAAAAAAAATATTAATTTATTTATTTTTAGCAATACTTTTTGTTGAGGGTATAATACATAATAATCTATTTATTTTTAAAAATACTTTTCGTTGAGGGTGTAATACGTAAGAATAATGAGACTTTACAATCTTTCATGGAACATACAATTTTACTATTCTTATATTTCATATTTTTTATGAAGAATATTGTTAAGATAGATAAACTAAAAGCGTATCTATTTATTACTCCCGTTGAATTTCTCTTTCTTGGACCTTCTTTTTCTTAAAAGCCCATGAGATCATAGAGAAATTGAACACAAAAACCTCATAATTTTCGTGCATGTGTTACGGACCTCCAGAAATAGGCCATTCTTAGGAGGTTCCTAAAGCCCAAAGATGAAATCCCAAGTCCATTAAAAGCTTTTAGTTGATGAAAAGTTCTAGAAGGTTCCAGAGAAGTCCAGAATCTTGTATAGTAGTAGGTGGGGGTAGGTGAAGGTAGTAGTTGGGAATCAATTGTAACTATTAGATCAAATTGATCTTAACCATTAGATTGTAAAGGTTTTCTGTATATATAGAGGTATTCTCCTCAGATGTAATAGACAAGTTATTTGAGTAAATACAGTATACTATCAGAGTTTCTATCTCTACTTCCTCTCTCTAACATTGTGAGTGTATTACAGGCTAACTTAGCCTTCCTTAGTGAGGTCAGGAATGCTAAGTGCTGCACGGGATCGAGCGACGGAATCCGCCAGTGACAAGTGGTATCAAAGCCTAAAAAAGAAGCTGCTTATGGAGAAAATGTCATCCGGAGGAGACAACAACACTTCAATTGTCGATGAGTTGGCTGACCATGATGATCGCCGTATTACCAAGTAAAGGACTAGGTCTCGGGACTTGCTGAACTCCCTCCTTAATAGGATGGATAGAGCAGAGTTGAGCATTGCTAAAGCGAAGGAACAATTCGATGAATCACAAGGCAACCTTGAAGAGATGGAGGAAGAACTTTAAGGCAAGTTGCAAGGAGCATTGAATCAAGCCATTGATGAGCTGAAGCAGCATGATGAGATGATTGAGGGGAAGAATGAAGTACTCCAGGCTCGAGTCATTGCTTTGGAAACTAAAGAGGAAGGTTATGAAGCCAAGATGGATGCTATAATGGTGGCCATGCGCCAGGAGATTGAAGAACTTAAGAACCAACTAGCAGCATGTCGGGCGGCAATGGTAAGTGGAGTGACCATCCAGTCTGCTCATAGGATCGATGTCCCCAAGCTCGAACCTTTTAATGGGATACGATCCGTCCAGGAGGTAGACAACTTCCTTTAGGGAATAGAACAATATTTCAATGTTGTAAGAATCTTGGATGACCTCGAAAAGGTATGTACTACTGCTATATATTTGAAAGATTCTGCTATGGTATTGTGGCATAGGAGGGCAAACAAAATCAATACTTGGGCTAGCTTTGTATATGAGATCAAGGGGCAGTTCTCTCCCCAAAATGCTGCTAAAGAAGCGAAGGTGAAGTTACGTCACCTAACTCACAAGGGTGACATCAAGCAATATGTGAAGGAATTCTCAGAACTAATGTTGGAGATCCCAGACCTTAACCAGGATGATGCTCTAGTGATGTTTTTAGATGGTCTGGAACCTTGGGCAAAGTTAGAGCTAGATCGAAGGGGAATAGAAGACATCTTTAAGGCTATAGCAGTTGCTGAAGGCCTAACGAAGTTCAAGAAGACAGAACATAAGATCCCAATAGGAAGGTGGAAGGGGGGAGTTGAGAAGGAAAGGAATGGGAGTTCCTTAAGATGGGAGTTCCTTAAGAGGGAAGCCTAAGATGGAAGAGAGGAATAATGATCGAGGAAGGACTCGTGAAGGAAAAGATGGGAAACGATGGAAGCCTCGAGAATTGAAGTGTTATTTTTGCAATGGGCCCCATTATGCTAGGGAATGCCCAAAGAAAGATCGGTTAGCAGCAATTATGGTATGTAGCAGCAAGTAAGATTGGAATAGAGGTAGAGAAAACCAAGACATGGCTCAAGACGGTAAACGCAAAGGAAGTCCTTACTACTAGAGTCGCCAGGGAGATAGAGCTCCATATGGGAGGGTGGAAAAGAAAAGAAACCATCGAAGTAGTACCTATGGATGACTTCGAATTTGTGATTGGGATGGAATTCTTATATCGTATAGATGCACTTATTGTTCCTCATGCAAACTGTATATGTATTCTCGAGACCAACTCTCAATGTATGGTGCCCGTTACAAGGAAAGCTGGTCAAGCCACAAAATTCCTTTCTGCTATGCAACTAGCGAAGGCCTTAAAGAAGAATGAAGTTACATACCTAGCTACATTAAAGGGAGAAGAAGAGACAGGGGATCAGGAGGTAATTCCACATCGAGTGGGGGAGTTGCTAGAAGAATTCAAAGACATCATGCCTAAAGGGTTGCCAATGAAGCTATCATAAAGAAGAGAAGTGGATCATGCGATTGAGCTAAAACCAGGTATAAAGGCCCCTGCTACTATTCCTTATCGCATGCCTCCAAAAGAATTAGAAGAATTGAGGCGACAATTGAAGGAGTTGTTGGAAGATGGATTCATCCAACCATCAAAGGTACCTTTTGGATTTTCAGTCCTCTTTTGGAAGAAACATGATAGGCCCCTCCAGGTGTGTATTGACTATAGGGCCTTGGATAAGGTTACTAAGAAGAATAAGTACTCTATTCCTTTGGTATCAGACTTATTCGATCGAAGGGGAGAGGTAAGATACTTTTCAAAATTGGAGCTACGATTGAGATATGGAGAGGAGTCCAAAAACACTTGTGTTACAAGGTATGGTTCATTTAAGGTTCTTGGTATGCCATTAGGGCTCATAAATGCTCCAGCTACTTTTTGTAGTCTTATGAATAGGGTATTAGCACCTTTCTTTGATCATTTTATTGTGGTTTACTTGGATGACATCATGAATTATAGCAAGCCTATGGAAAAGCACCTAGAGCATCTTCATACAAATTGCTTAGCCTTAAGGGAAAACGAGTTATATGTAAAGTTGGAGAAATGTGCCTTTGAAAAGAAAGGAGTGACCCTTTTAGGGCATGTAGTAGGAAAGGGGAAGAGCAAAATGGACGAAGAGAAGATACAGGCCATTCGAGAATGGAAAGAACCTACTAAGCCCACCAAATTGAAGTCATTTCTTGGTTTAGTAAGTTATTACAAAAATTTCATATGTAGATACTCTCGAATGGCTACCTCCTTAACGGATTTACTCAAGAAAGATGTCTTATGGGTATGGAAGGAAGATCGACAAAAGGCATTTGATACCCTGAAGGAAGCAATCATTAAAGAACAAGTTCTTACGCCCTCTAATTTTGGTGAAGTATCTGAAGTATGCCTGGATGATGGTGATTATGCCATTGGTGAGGTTTTGATGTAGGAAAATCATCCAATAGCCTTTGAGAACCGAACGTTGAACGATACAGAGAAGCGATACCCAGGAGATGAGAAGGAAAAGATAGCTGTAGTATATTGCCTTCAAGTTTGGAGGCACCTTGTAAGTACAATTCAGTAGGGCTGGTCTAAGTTATTGGATGTCATACAGCTCTCTTTCAATCTATAGAAGAATGAGTACATCAGACAGAGTCCTTTCGAGATCGTCCTGGGAAGGCAACCCTTAACTCCTCATACAATGGTAATAGGATATACGGGGTCCAGCCCTCTCACATATAAATTTGCAAAGGAATGGCGGGAAAATCACGACTTAGCTCGGACATACTTAGGTTGAGCTATCAAGAGAATGAAGAAGATGGCAGACAAGAAGGGGAGGCCGATGGAATATCAGATAGGTGACCAAGTGCTTGTTAAGTTACATTTGATACAACGTACAAAGGGATAGCTACATAAAGGTCTAATGAGTCGCTACGAGGGTCCATTCTGAATTGTGAAACGAGTGGGACGAGTATCTTACAAGTTGGAACTTCCATCCAAACTGAAATTCCACCCGGTTTTCCACATGAGCATGCTAAAAACATTCCATGAAGATGAGGAAGAACCTATATCACAAAGGGCCCCAATAGGAGTACGGGATTCATTTGATAAGGAAGTGGAAGGGATCATAGATGATAGACATGTGAAGAGACATGGACAAACTCCTAGACATGAGTATATGGTAAGATGGAAGGGAAGACCAAAGAGTGAGGCCAGTTGGGCACCAGCCGAAGCACTATGGCAATTTAAAAATAAGATTCGACAATTCCACGATGAAGGAACGACGAGGGCATCGCCGGATTGAGCGGGGGAGAATGTTATGGACCTCCCGAAATGGGCCATTCTTAGGAGGTTCCTAAAGCCCAAAAACGAAAGCCCAAGCCCACTAAAAGTTTCTAGATGGTGAAAAGCTCTAGAAGGTTTCAGAAAAGTCCAGAATCTTGTATAATAGTAGGTGGGGGTAGGTGAAGGTAGTAGTTGGGAATCAATTGTAACCATTACATCGAATTGATCTTAACTATTAGATTGTAAAGGCTTTTTGTATATATAGGGGTATTCCACTCAGATGTAATAGACAAGTTATTTGAGTGAATACAGTATACTATTAGAGTTTCTCTCTCTACTTTCTCTTTCTAACATTGTGAGTATATTACAGGCTGACTTAACCTTCCTTAGTGAGGTCAGGAACGCTAAGTGCCACACGGGATCGAGCGACGAAATCCGCCCGTGACACATGCTTTGACATCCTTTGACATCCTTTTATGTGGGTGCCAATGACCGATGCCTTTTTGCTTCCTTTATCAATATTAATATTATATTTAGTGTGAAGGAATGTTTTGAAATAAAATGGATGGAAATGTTTTGAAATGGAATAAGAATTGAAATAAGAAATGCTTTCTTATATTTAGAAATGCTTGTAAAATGACATGAAATAAAATAATATTAAATGCACAAATAGCAATATTCATTAAATACTCTTAATTACTGTATTTCATAATTTATTTAAAAGTTAAATAAATAATTTTATTTAATCCTAATTAATAAAGGAGGAATAGAATCTCAGTTCTACCTTTTTAAAGGTAGAATTGAACTCTTGAATTAGGAATCGCCGATTTCATGAAATTACTATTTTGCCTTCTAAATATTCTTTCAAAAATAGAGAAAGGAAATAGAATTTGGATTGTGATTCCATTTAGATCCATTCTTATATACAAAATATAACATAACATCATGTTCATTTTATAGAAAGTAACGTTAATTGTAATGAAAACTTTGAAAACCTCAAATTTATCGAAATAATTAAAATAAAAATTACAGTTATCGGTAACTTTTAACTACAATAACAAATGAAAGTCAAAAAAGGAAATAAAGCCCATAAAGGTAATTACAATGCAAAAAATGTCCATATAACAAATAAAAAAAAAAGAAATTATAAACAACTCCCTCAATTTTAATCTCGATGAGATGAACTACTCAAACTTTAAAGTGTATTTTAATACTTTTTAAACTCAAACAAATTGGCAAATAACCCACGGACTCCAAGTAACTCCTTCCAAACTTTGGAGTTGATGAAGAAGCAACTATCAGACTTATCCAATATTCATTGATACTCTTAGAGTTTTAATCCCATGCATTTCTTAAACTAAAAGAGCAAATATCATTTATATTATTAATTTTTATTATCAAAGTTCAATTTAAGGATATAAAAGCATGCTTTAAAAGTTTAGAAATTCATTCATTCTTACACTCAACCACATTGGATTATCAATAAGAGCTTTGCATTATATGTCAATATCTATCCAGGATATATTATTAGCATAAATATTAAAATTTAGTTAATGTTAGCACACAACATATGTGAGCAACACTACATACATATATACACATATGTATATATATTTATATATGTTTTCATAAAATATAGGGTGAAAATCATATAAGAATAGAATATATCATAGTTTTTTCCTTTAAACGTCTTGGATGGATTTTCCATTATATGATACGTTTTATAAAAAATTATAATTATTCAAGTTATTAGATTGAAATATTATAGTGTAAATAATTTTAAGCAGACCTTATAAACTTCAAAAGTATCACTTAATCAATTGCTAGAAATTCAAGAAATCCTAAAAGGATGTCTAAAAGCATTAGTTTTATCCAAGCGCATCAGTAAGAGTTATCAGAATGTGAAATCACAATTTTAAATATTTAGAGAGTTTACATTCGCATGTAATAAATAATTTATGAGATGTATTTACAATTGGACTAGTGTCACAAATAGTATTTAAATATTGCCAAAATGTTCATCACTATCTGTACTTTGAAAACATCAATTTTATAACTAATTAAAATTTTTATAGCTATTATGTGTTTGAACCGACTTTGTTAAGTTCTTTTGTTAAATTAGATATAAGAATGAGCTAAAAATTGACTTATGATTATTAGTGGTTTAAATAACCCATTTTTTGAAGTCAGTTAAACAACCTATCCGACCTACTTAGCCTTAAGCGACCATTCTATCTACTTTAAAATCAACGGCTAGTTAACGTTTACTTAATAAAAATACACTGTTGTACGACTCTTTATAAGTGACTACTGTCTATCTATTAGTTTTGAAATAATTGGTATATTCAGTTTTTGGATTAATCGAATTTAATAGTATTAGTTTAAATAATGAAAATAATCATGATAACTTTAATTTGATAATAAATTATTTTTAAAAAAATATAATTAATAAATTACATATTATATTAAAGTTCAGCTAGCGTTGATAACATCAACCCATATGCAATTTTTTCTTACAAAACAACAATTATTGAAGAAAGTACAACGAATTACTTATGGATTAAATAATTAAACAGGACGGAACAAAGAAAAGATAAGCCGCCGGCATATGTCCACATTATGACGACATCAACCTTACATAACTCTATGTAGACTCAAAATAAAGCGGTGAGTCGTGTCCTACCAGGGACCACTCGGTGAATCGCCACGAGGGTTCACCAACCCCAACGCTATTAGGACCATTCCTTTAATCGTCTAGGAAACGAGTCCCCCTTTTAAGATGCAGGTTATATAAAGAAAAATAACATTGAAAAAGCTAATAGAAGATTCCATCGTAAAGGATAAAATCATGAAAAAATTACTGTGTATCATACACTTCGTTTCGAATTGGATGTCTCGGCGGCTTCACGGTTTCAAATAGTTGACCGAAGGAAATTTCCACACAATGCAGTAGAGGTGGCAATTTCCTGGAACCAAACTGGCCGATGCTGTCCCTTTAATTGGAATATATGATTTAATACATCAAATTATCATTTATATATCATTTATTTAGATGAGCTATTGATTGTTTTTTTTTGAGTTAATAGAGCTGCCTTTTTTATTAGTCTATCCTATACTTGTAATATCTTTAGAAAATATTCTCTTTTTGGCATTTACTTGTTCCCACTAAATGAGGAATGACTCTGTGTATAAAAAGTAAATATTAATAAAATTTAAATATATAATAATTTTTAAAATTATTTATTATTATTATTATAAATTTAAATTTTATTGATAATTATCTACCGATAAAATCATTATGCCGTAAAATTCCTTTACATCAGCCCAATGACGCGGCTATATAAATACGTACCGACGGACTCTATATGCATCAAATCCGGCACAAATCCAAAATCAAATCTTGCGCTTCCTTTGAGCAGAGAGAGAGAGAGATAGAGAGAGAATAAAATGGCAAAATGGTCATGGGGGTTCAGGGGCAACGAAGAACTCAATACTATATCCACGTACTCAGTACGTAGATATGTGAGCGTCCTCATGGACAACCTTAACAAGGAGGATGCTAGAGTTGTTGTTCCTATGGGTAATGGTGATCCTTCCCATTTCTCATGTTTCGGGACCACCCCTGACGCTGTAGATGCCGTCGTCGATGCCGTCCGTTCAGCTAAGTTTAACTGCTATACCACCGCTATCGGTATGCTTCCAGCCAGAAGGTAATCTAGGATTATCTCGTACCGTTATACGTTGAATATTTTTTAAGTATCTACGATGAACGATAAAATGCTACTAACTTAAGCTGGTGGAGTTTCTTTTTCATAACTAATTGAATAAATTTTACGTTCTCTTTATATACACAATCTGCTAGATTAGCTTTTTTAAGATGGATAGAGTTTGGTTCTTTTTTTATAAAATTGTATTATGATTATAGCTGAAAAAAGAAAAGAAAGACATATCGCATTTGTACATTTTTTTTTTTTTGCAATATATATCTATATATTAGAAGGATATACTTAAACATACATATATATTTTCCAAATTACACATATATACATAGCTACTCATATTAAATAATAACATTAATTGTTTTTATATGTGAATAACAGTTATAACGTTTCTTTATAAGAAGTTGGAATTTATTTAATTAACTTTATGTTGTGACAAAGTAATGAGATGGAGAGTGGGACAATGGCTAAATGAAGTTGCGTCACATTCTTAATTATACATATTATGTTTAAATCATATAAAACATCAAACAGTTGTTTGGGACTCATATCAGTTGAACTATTAAACCAAAGAGCCTATGATCATTCACGAAACCAGAAAGCTGGCCCCGCCCTTACACGATGCATTCGTCTCCCTAACTTCAGAAAATTGCAAAATTTATCCCCAACTACTATTATATTACAAATTTAAATAGAAAATATGGTTTATTATAAAAAAAAAAATCAAATTTGGTTCTTGATATTATGAGATTAATATTATACAATTAAATTACAACAGGTTTAACTCTAAAATAAAAATAAAAGTACGAAATAATTAATTTTTTTTTCTCTTCCTTTAAATTGTCATTCTGGAACTCAATAAAATCCTAGGTTCACCCACTATTCGATTTCCTGCATAGATTGTCTTGAATATTCATCGCATTTAGCTTTCTTTTTTCTTCGCTTAAAGCTGGGACAACTGGGGAAGTCAGTCGACGCCCAGAAAAAACAAAAAAGCTTTAGGAAATCGCCCTTCGGTCCGATTGACGGCAAGCAGCTGTACAGCATGAGCCCCGTTTGGTACTAAGGTAGGCTAGATTGGACCGTTGGCACAAGGGAAAATACCAAGGAGTACCTCAGGCATGTGAAAAAAGATTGAATAGCGGTGTTCGGTGGACCACGTGTATATATACAATCGAATATACTGGGTATATATAGCGCGGACGGGGACCAAGATTTTACTAACGCCAACCTGTCCGAAATTTTTATATCTATGGTACAAACATAAAAGTTTACTAAATATGTGCTATAAAATATTTCATCTTCTTAAGGAGGACTCCAGAAAAATTTTGGAAACCTCTATGCCAAAATTCGTTGATAAAGGGTAAACACCACTTAACTATTTGAAATACTAGTTTGAAAAGTAATGATAATAGTGAGTACATATATTTTAAAAAGTTGTTAATTAATTCTTTCTAAATATCGTTAATAAAGTGAATAATTATTTAAGAGAATTGTTTAAAATACTAAAAGGTGCTTAAGATGCTAAATCAAGTAACTCTTCATAAAAGTAGTGCATCTCCTTTTCGCTCATCCTGCTTCATGCTAAACAAAGTTAGCACGGGTGCTTTAGTAACTTTATTAATTTTCAAAGATTAAAGTTGATGATAACAAGTAGAAAGATGTATGATTTACTTTTTTGAAAAGAGATGATAATAGGGAGTACACATATTTTAAAAATTTGTTAATTAATTCTTTCTAAACACTGTTAATAAAGTGAATAATCACTTAGAAAAGAAACCAAAAGTTATTTGAGATACTAATGCAGCATCATAATCAAGCAACTATACATAAAAACATAAATAAATATGTCCTCAAAGTAAATAATTTATACATTTCAAGCGTTGGGTCAACTATTTCGTTTTCAGCTAACACACATTTTTTTTTTCAGCCGACAGCTAACACATATTTGAATTTAAGTTTCCCACGTAAAATCACCTATGTTGACTTAGAGAAAATTGCGCAGTCCACTATTGAATAATTGCCCGTTGTCGCTTGTCTGTCTACTATCCTAACTTGGCATTATGCTCTGGAAAGTCAACAAATTTTCTTCCAGTACGTAATTACTGCAAGATGAAATTTACTTACGTATTATTCCATTTTCATTTTATAGTATTATAGCCTAAAAACCGATATTCGTTAGGTCCACTTGCTTCTTTCAAATTCTCTCTCATTATTAAGAGAAAGGGAACAAATATAAGATTTGAATAATGAAAAGCAGTGCGTCTCCTTTTAGTTCATCCTGCTACATGCTAAACAAAGTTAGCACCGGTGTTTTAGTGATTTTATTTTTCTTTTTTGAAATTTTCAAAGATTAGAGTTGATAACAAGCAGAATGGCGTATGATATACTTGTATGGATTGACATGGTTTTGCAGTTAGGGGCATGGAATTTCAAAATAATGAGGATAGGAAATTTTAGTTCTTTTCCTTTTGGTAATTGCAATATGACAGGGTAAACTTGTCATAAATCAAGAATTGATTGAGACTTGTGATTTAGTTATTTTTCAATAATCTCATCTTCAATAGAGGCGTAAGTTTTTTAGTGTTATTTATTTTTAATTTACCGTTAAGTTTTTTAGTGTTATTTATTTTTAATTTACCGTTACGTGTAATCAATGGTTGAGATTATAAATAGTTGTTATTGCAATTATATTATAAGGCTGTTTAAAATTTTTAAGTAATCTTGAGTAAATCTAAGATAATCTATTTCCTGCCTATCTTTTTGATGCCTATTTTTTTGATGAATCTTTCGTTTAAGCTTAAATAACCTTGTAAGAACCAGATGTTTTTTCATTGGCATGCCACGGACCATTGTTTTCTGATCTGATGTTACTTCGGCAGGGCAATAGCAGATTATCTTTCAAGGGATCTTCCATACAAACTATCATCAGATGATACTTTTGTTACGGTCGGGTGCACACAAGCAATTGAAGTTATATTAACAGTCCTTGCCCGCCCTGGTGCTAATGTATTGCTCCCAAAGCCTGGTTTCCCATACTATGAGGCTCGTGCCGCATCTAACCGTATTGAAGCTCGCCATTTCAATCTTCTACCGGATAAGGGATGGGAGGTTGATCTTAAGGGTGTTGAGGAACTCGCGGATGAGAATACCGTTGCTATGGTGATCATTAATCCTGGGAATCCATGTGGAAGTGTTTTCAGCTATCAGCATCTAAAGCAGGTCTACTGCTTCTAGCAGGGCTCTTAGCGAGTTTTTGCTGTTTCTAGTAGTTGTTCTCCCTTGTTTCTTCATTCCAATTACTTAAAATGGTTGCTCTACGATTGCCAACATATAGATTGCTGAGACGGCAAGAAAGCTCGGGATTATGGTGATTTCTGATGAAGTTTATGATCATCTCACGTTTGGGAGTGCACCATTTATTCCCATGGGAGTCTTTGGATCCATTGCCCCAGTCGTAACGGTTGGTTCCATATCAAAAAGGTGGATAGTTCCCGGATGGCGACTTGGATGGCTAGTGGCAAATGATCCTAACGGCTTCCTACAGGATTCTGGGGTTAGCACTCATCTCTCTCTGTCTCTCTGCACTCGCACCCCACCCGCACATATGCATCCACCACCACATGGAAGTTTTAAACTTGGAATGCATATCAACACAACAGCCATATATCTTAAAAAGGCTATATTCATATCATTGCTTTAACGCAATACTTATGCCGCTTACTCTGTTTCTGTTCTGTCCAGGTTATTGAATCCATTAAGGGGCTTTTAAATATCTCTCCTGATCCTCCAACCTTCATTCAGGTATATTTCGGACGATATCGCACTTACCAAGATCGAAAAACTTCTGTCCACTTTGAGGGTAATGCTTTTAGTGCCTAGTTAGGTACTCCCGGGGTATTGTTGATAAACTTACAACAAGCTGAAGTGCAAGAATTTTTATTCTATACAGGAATATTTTTTATGCAGTCTACAATCCCACTTGCCAGGAAAAGAATCGAAACGCAACTCTTTTAGCTGCCTGTGTCATTGTAGTTTTTGAGTATTTTTTTAACGGATCGTGGTTTCTAAGCATGCCACTATTGATGTTGCTAAACTGTAACTCTTTTATGTGATTGAGCTTGAGCGTTCTCACAGCATAGCCTTCTTCCATTAACAGGGAGCGATTCCTCACATACTCGAGAAAACAAAGGATGATTTCTTTACAAGAATCATCGAGATACTAAGAGAGGATGCTGAGATATGTTTCGAAACGATTCGAGAAGTTCCTTGCATGTCCTGCCCGAAAAAGCCTGAAGGTGGCATGTTTGTAATGGTATGTTCACACAATCAATCGTGTAATTAACCATACCCTGACAAAACCTGTGATGATAAATTAAATAATCCGTGTATTCAGGTTAAGCTGAATGTATCAATGCTGGATGGCATAACTGACGATCTAGATTTCTGCAAGAAGCTTGCTCTAGAGGAATCTGTCATCGTCCTACCAGGTATAATATAATATATCCGATGTTTCTGCAAGAAGCCTTGTATTAATTTATCTTATATTTGGATCATTTCAAAGATTCTTCTTGTCATCCGTTCCGCTTAATCAGCATTAATTTCATGATTCATAGACCTTAATTTTTGCAGTTTCGAGGAAAATTGACATTCGGCAAGTGTTGTCCAATTTTCAATCTATGATACTGCTTTTCTGCACGATTAACCATTTTTTAATGGCAATTTAATTATCACTAGACTTCAAGAGATTTTTATTTTTCTTTTAAGTCAAATTAAATAAAGGACCAGTTGACGCGATAGTTAAATGGCTGCAGGTATAGCCCTAGGGATGAAGAATTGGCTTCGGCTGACTTTTGCAATCGAGCCTTCTTTGCTTCGAGAAGGCCTTGGTAGGATTAAAGCCTTCTGTGAGAGGTATGCTAAACAAGGGTCTGTTTATTTTAGCAATGGCATCCATTAAGCGTGTAACATAAAAGAGTAATGAGATCACATAAAATATCGCATGAGAGACCGTATGATCCTACTATTTTTATGTCTCATACCGTAAGTAGATCGACTTTGCTCAAGAAGAAATAAGATCGCCGGTGTGCTTAAAGCAGAGGACTCACTGCAAAAACACCAATGGCTTGTTAGATCTCGACTCGGGAACCGTACAGTGGATGCTTTGTTTACGTAGAAGTTTAGAGTAAAGTGCTACAAGTTTGCCTCCTTACATCTTTGATAGAAGTTTGACATGTGGGAGAAAGACACCCACTTTGTACAGGATGTGATTGTGTTTGTACCAACCACCGTCCTGATTTTCCTTAAGCATTTGGTGTTATGATGTTGGTGTTATTAGTTTATGTTTTGGATGTAGTATTGGGTGCAACGGTTCGCAATGTATTTTTTTTTTTCACTTTTTGACTCATTATTAATAATGGAAATTTGTTTTATGTTAATTAAATAAATATATTTAAAGTATATAGGGTAAATTGCTATGTCATTGTACACGTCACCTATATTTTACATATGTGCAGCCATGCCAGCAAAATTGTGGAGTTATACATATTTTAAGAAAGTAACTACAGTCTATCGAAAAGGTTGAGGATTCGTCGAATGGTTTGTGTAATTTACCTTTTCGAGCTTCACCCAAACTTATGCATAATAATGGCCATAGGGATGTAAATTTTGTAAATAACGGAAACAACTGCAAAAGTTGCCTAACTTGAACTCGTGTAGGGAAAAATATATTATATAATCAACTGTACATACGTTTTACATATTATATTATACTAGTAGACGTTTACCAACATTGTATGTGCTTTAAAATAAACAATTTTTTTTTTATTATTATAAATAGAACTTGCGCCATCTATATAGATTCACTTATAATTGCAGAGCAAGGTTAATTCAAGTTAAAAGCCATTCACTGGTGTTAGATAAAAGCTGGAAAGTAAATCTAATGACTGAGCAACAAATAAATTTCAACATTAGTAATTTAGAAAAAAAAAAAAAAGAGAGAGAGTAATTACTCGAATGGAGAAGGAGCCCAGAGGATGTTTATCTCAATTAAGTTAAGTCAAAGTTATGCACAATTTTAAGTGCAGGTTACTAGTGGTTAATTTGTAGTTATTGAATACTAAGAATATACATTTACAATGTCTAGTTGGTTAGGGAAACATAAGAGGAGAATGGGAGAGAGAGAGTAAGAGGGAGAGAAGCCAATCATACGGAAGGAGGAGAGAGATCATGGGGATATGGAATGTGTTGTCCGGAGAGATATTATAAGGAAGAGAGAAGGAAGGATTGGGAGGAAAGAAAAAAAAAAGGAAAAGTGATATATTTATCTATCATTTATTATTTTAATAAATTATTTTAATGTTAGTTTTTTTGTTAAATAATATTAGATAGAAAATAATTAGATAACTTTAAGTATAAGATATAAATGGTGGTTGTTTAAACTCCTTAAAGCTTTAATAATATAGATATTTGCATACCTAAACTTCATAGGTATAAAAGTTCAATTGCCATGTTTACGTAGTACAAAAAAAAAAAAAAAGATACAAAAGATAAGTATAAATTGCACAATACTTCATGTATAGTACTACTTATATGAGTACAACATGTGATATATATATATATATTCATATATATATAAGTATACAAATAGAATTGTGCAAGTGAGGCAAATTATAAGGTGATCCACTTAACTCATAAAACATTTATGTTGGATAAATGTCTCACCAAAGAAAAAAAAAAAAGAGTTTGAGTAAGATTGTGTGTGTGTGTAAAAGAGAGTAAACTATGATTACTATTGCATGTAATGGGAACATATTGATGGAATAATTTATTGTTAAATGTTACTTTCTTTTTCTCCTAATTTAATGCAATTCACAATTGTCATCCCTTTCTATAAGTTTAAAGAGGCAATTGCATGTGTTAGGCGTAAATCTATGTGTTTGTTGTAAATCTATGTGTTTGTTGTTTTCTTAGATAAATTAAATTTATGCACTTATTCTTATAAAATGATATCATCAAGCAATAAAAACTATTTAACATATGTAGTTTTAGAATTAATAGAATAGGGAAAAGCCAACAATGAATGATTTTTTTTTTAGGTAACCTATGACCCCTTTTAGCTTAATAGTAGTATAAGGAATAAATTAAAGATGGAGTGTTGATGATAATCATGTAAAAGTTTGGCAAATATTTTAAAATATTAATTCTTATATAAGAAAATTCTTAGAGCATGAGTTAATAGGTTAGCTTATTTAATCCACCAATTCGTAGTGTGGCGGGTTGGCTTGGATTTTTCAACCTACATTTTCAAGTATGCTAAAGTAGGCTAACTCACTTGACCTACAGTCCAAGGTAGGGTAAGGCAGGTTAGCACATTTAGCTCACTTGTTTAACTCTATGTACAAGATATATATAATTTAGTATATTATTTAAAACTATGTATAATGTATTAAATATAAAAGCTATAAAAAGAAGAATATAACATGTAAAAGAAACTATATAATGTGTAATATAAATAACCTATACTTAAACTTCGTACCAATAACTTAATGTGTCGACATACAAATAGAGAAGATATAGCACATATAATCACATTAACTATAATCTAATAATGCAAGTAACAAAAGACACATTATGTATATCAAGTGAGCAAAATAAATTGTGGGTAAGTATACATTAACTTTAGTACAATTAAGTATGCCAACAAGGATTAGGTTAGGATTTATAGTAATACTATTTCAATTTACCTTTTTCGCAATTGCTTGCAAGGGATTGGAAAGGATTCCGACAGAGCTAGCTTGTAAACTTTTGACTTGATTGTAGAGGGAAGAAAAGACCTTTTCAAAACAATTGCATTCTTAGCACCAGAGCATATGGGAAGCTTAGACCTTATTCCCTTTAGTTATAGTCTTGAACAAAGTTCTATCTAATTCTTTTAATTATTCATTTCTTGGAGCCCCTACACTCAATTTCACTCTTACTAAGTGTCTCATTGATGGAGATTTTCTTGGTCTTCCCCTAGTGCCAATGCTTTTTGTTTGAGAATCACAAGTCTATGTTTATCCAATCAATTAAAATATTTCCTACAACCCTTGCATACCTTGCCTATGTTCAATAGATTAGATCAACAACATTATGGAAAACTCTTATTGTTAGCTAAGTTGTTACTCCATATTGGTAAAAACTATAAGCATTGTACTACTTGTAATATAGTTATGATTGTTCATGTGTAGCGTATACCATTGAGGGCATTGCTTGGAATATGTGTGTGTATGTGTGTATATAGATATATAACTCTTCACCTTGGTTCTTTCAAACATAAGCTCTTCCACTTTTGAATGCTTGTTGAATTCCTCCAAGGTGCTTTGAATTGTATTAGCTTCCTCCCTATAGTTCTATTATGTGGCATGCTCATCTAATTTGTATACTTAGCCCATAGAAGCAGCTAGTTTTTCCTATCTAATAAGAGGAAGGATAACTATAGATATTTACTTGGAAGTTAGACTTCAACTTATAAGCTAGCCATTGTGACTTTTACTACATCTTTACCAGTGCTTTGCCCTTTTACTTTTATTTTCGAATTATGCCTTCGAGCTAGTTCTAATGAATGTTATGCATATTTGACATATAGATTTTTGTTGTTTGTGAATTGAATTACCATAAAAAATTGACCTAACATTAAATTAGGTTGATAATCACAAATGAGACATGTACTAGATACTTTAAAAACATTAAACAACTTGTTAATCTCTTGATAGACAAGAGGACAATGAAATCCTTTCTCTATCCTTACTTCAGGCTAAGTGACTTTAGGGGTTCGATGATGAGTAGCTTGAATTATGTTGTTAGGCTTAGGGCTTCCGTAGAGAATGAACATGCTTTATAGCCATCTAATAAATGACCTGATCTTGATGGCCCGCCATTATGGCATAACCCCACAAACATAATGTTCATATGATTGTTTTACATACTATTCAAGATAGTTCTAGATGCTATTGCTTGTATATATAGTGTAAGTTTCCACATAATTACTAAGCCTATTGTTTTGCTTAGAACCCCAAAATCTTATATGCATGTTATTATAGCAAAAGTGTAGGACGTACTAGGACCTTGTGCCCATGAAAGTTATGCAAAAGTCTTAAAACTATGACTATCAAATCTATGATCACAATAGAATTATGAATTATTATAAATGAAAAGACTATCCATTGCTTGTAAGACTTTAACAACTCTCCTCATGTTTTCTCAATGTTAAAAATATATAAGAATCCATACTTTATTTTTTGGAAGCTTTCAATTTTCTAGAGTCTTGAAGCTCTATAAAAGAATGCCAACACACCTTACTTTTTATACATTAATATACCTTTATATATATATATATATATTATTTAAGCTCTAAGTATTTTATGCAATCACCAAGCTAGTGTGTTAGGTATCGCTAAACAATAATATATTTATCAAATTATTAAAACGTCCTCCAACTTCTTTTAATAACTTTCATCCATTAGATATATTCAAATACGAGAGTTTTTATTTTCGGACACCATTTTCTGCCACAGTGTATAAGTGGGACACGTTGACTTTCCTTTTAAGGATTGCTATGTTATTATTTCTGTAACCAAATACAGTTACCAATTCATCTCAAAAAGTTGGAATGACTAAGGTAGATGGTAGCTGTAATTCAATGCATTGTAGTTTGCTATGCAGCATTAATGGAAAAGGATTTCAATTCTTAAAAAAGAGAAAATCACTTTCTTATTTAACCAAAAGCATGCACCGCTAAGAAGCTGCTGTCAACAACAAATGTTGTTGGATAATAGATGTAGTTGAATAATATATACTAATAAAGTCACAGCCATTATTTGTTATTTTATATGTATTTCAAAAATACAATATTAATAAATTACTAAAATATCTCTAACTTCTTATAATAACTTGCATTCATTTCATGTATATATTCAATCCATATAAGGCATTTTTCGATAAAATTGCGTCTCTTAACCGCTGAGAAATTATTCATTACTCGTATATATTCGATCATGGTTTTAAATAAAACTGCTTTTTGACCGCCAATAAAATGAGCAATTAGAAATTGATAAGAAAAGAGATCTTAGAAATTGCTCCTTCTACATTTTATTTGTTTGTTTACTGCTTTTTAAGCACCCTTAATATGGATGCATGCATCTTTTGGTATATATAGGTATGCATATATATAAATATGTATATGTATATATTATTATAATTGGAAATTCTATGATTTTGTTTTTAATTTTAATGAAATCAATCTCGCTTTTTATCTCACCATCTATTTTTACTTTTTAAAATTTAAATCGCTAAATTTATATTTTATTTAATGATTCAAATTTAAAAAAATATAAATTAAAAATGAAATAAATAATAATATTAATCTTGTAAAAATTAACGACGCGACGGTAAAATAATGCTATTATAATATTTTGGCAGTGACTATTATAGAAAGTCCTATGAGGCATGATTGGGTTCATACGTACTAACCCCGTTGGGCCTGACATACTATTTTGAATATGTTGACAAGACGTTTTACGACTCGTATCCGTGTCGCCTGTTCATTCATTCGTATTGAACGTCATGACGAATTGATAAAAACGGCCCATTTCCAGGAAAACAATTTATTTCTTATGGAAATGTCATTTGGAGTGAGTGACGCGAACCTAGCTATACTATCTTCAAAAATATTATCAAAATTTTCCATCCACACTATTCAAATAAATAAATAAATATATATTATTTCCTTTAAATTAGTTAGACTCACTTGTATACACTTATTTTAAATATAGTAAAACCTCTATAAATTAATAACGTTGGAACCTTGAAAGTTTATTAATTTAGAAAGGTATTAATTAATTAATAATTTATTAATTTAAATAGTGTTTTTTTTTTATTTTATTGAATGACCTTTTGGACTTAGACCCCACAAGATAATGTTGACTTGATTGAGCTCATGGCTTAAGTTGTGCTACTTTGGATTCGGTCTCTCTATCTTTATAGTCGACCTCAACTTAGGCTTAATATACGGTTTATCCAACCACTACAGTTACTAACAGCTATGACATTGCACATAAGGATAAACAACCTAGTCAATATCTGTCTCTTACAATTTACGATCACATCAACCTTCACGTCAACCTACACGTCTCCATTGCCTATGACTTGTGAACATGTCCTCTACCTATTGACGATCCTCTAACTACTAGCCATCCTTCTTTATAAATATCAAGTCACCTCTCAATGATAAACTACTTAATACATTATACACTTGAACTTTATCATAGTCTCTAGCATACCTGCTATCTCTCTTACCACACACTACTAACTTAAAAATCAAAGCAGCTACGTTAAACAATCCCCTAATAACCTTTACTAGTTCTTGCTTTGCAAGCTCATTTAGTAGCACAAAGCCTAAATCATCTCCAATCTCTACCGACTAAAATCTAAAGATAACTTTAGGTATCGTGCATGGGAAATTGACCTTATAACCTTGTCTCTTACCTAAACACACTTGATGTGTTAAGTAAGTGCACCCATTAGTTTACAATATAGTGATATGAGTCAGAATGTCAATCCCACAACGATTAGTATGATTACTAGTACTCACTGGATCTTTATTATTTAATTGACGAATTAAATTTCAAGAAACTTAAAAAAAAATAAATCTAAATTACTACTAAAACTAATATTAAAGATTAATTAATATGCAATTCAAGAATTAATAAGAAAGCAATTCAATTGGAAATTAATTTAAGATTCAATATTGTACCTAGATCTTATTTCTCCTAGATCTAACATGTGAATTTCCTAAAGATCATTTAATTTATTCTTTAATCTTTCTTGATTGAGATAATTCTCTACTAAAGATAATTACTTTTTTGAGCCAATTAACTCTAACCTTAGAATTACCAATTAAAATCTCTTTTCAAGAGTATGATCTAAGATTGCATTATTGAATAATGAATTTTATATGCTTTAATTCAAAATTCCAGAAGAATCTCGCAAATTATCTCTAATCTTGCAATAATCCTTATCGACTACGTCTAGATTTAATCTTATAAGATATTAAACTCTAAATTATTACCCATGGAAATAATAACCTAAATCATTAAGCAAACATAGTTAAATTAAGGAAATAATAAAGAAATAAATTAATCAAATACTAATCATCTCACATGAATAGATCTAGGTTCTATAAGACTTAGATATCAAAGATTTACTCACTATATATTGCAAAATAAGAATTTAAAAACAAAGAGTAGAAAAGAATAAAAAGAATCATCATGAAATTCAAATAAAATTAAATCTTCAAATCTTCTCTTCTCCTTGCTTCCTTGATTATTCTTGACTTTAAAAACTTCTTAAAAATTGTGCCAAAAAGTTCTTTCCTTCAAATAAACCCTAACAAAGCTTTATATATGAAGAGTTTAAAAAAAAAGGTCGATTAGAAAAGATACGATTAGGGATACAACTGTCTTTTGGCAGTATACTTGACTATGCTTCACATTTGTTTCTTTTTTTTTAATTGGAAACGACACAACGGATGATATGATCATGTCCTAGGCTATAATAGTAGAAAATCAGCTCCAATTTTGCTTGGAAACGATACAGTCGTATCATTTGATTATGTCGATTTTCAAACCTTCATAACTTGCTCATTTTAACTCCGATTTAAGTGAAATTTGTTTCTATCTTCTCGTTTTCTCAAATAGATCATTTCAAAATCTAGAAAACAAAATTTTACTCAATTAACTATTATTATCTAAAAATAAACTCAAATTTCAAGAGAAAATCATAAAAAATCACTAATTAAAATATAACTAATTTGGAACTCATTAAACTTACCTACCCTTAAGAATTTGCTTATCTTCAATCAAATAAATCAAAGAAAAATCATAACAAGAATTTTTAAGTTAAAAACTATCACTGCTTAGGAAACCAGCCAAAATTTACACTTAACTTGAAAAGATTCAACTTACAAATTCAATCAATTTTCTTAAATAACTTCCTTAACTTTTATACTTAATCTTTTTTTCTAATGTCCAAAAGACACAAGTTACTAGAATTCACAAGTTAATCTATGTAAATTAAAGTTTAATCGAATCAATTAATCAAGGATTCTTATAATCAAGATTAGATTTAACATCTTGCCAATAAGGAAAAAGTCATAAAAATTTTAAATCTACTTAACTAAAATGTATACAATGCTCTCTTAAATCTTGCTACGTGTCATAATTTAAAGTAAACATATATTACATCCACTTATCCTCTTAATTCATACTTTAGATGGAAGGCTCTAAATTCATTGAATTTATGTTATTAATTAAGTACATTATTTAAGGATAATTGTATTGATAGAGGGAAAGGATCTCGCACTTCTAATGGACTAAGATCGGTTTACATAAACTTAACCCTCATATTAGAAGCAAGAAAGAACCTTGCTTTTTTGAGAGAGTAAGGTTGATCTGTATCAACTCATTCTTTAAGTTTATTTTGGTATTGGTAGTGAAATTCAATCTTACTCTTTTAAGGGACCAAGAAGAACTCTTACCAATTTTTCCCTTTTTTAATTTTTTATTTATTTATATCACTTTCTACCTCTAACTATTTCAAGTTTTTAAAGGTTTCTTAAAAGACAAACTTCATTTATTTGTTTACTAAGAATTATAGGGCTTTAAAGTCATCTAAGAGGAAAATATACATCAAAGTAAGCTTTGAAAATAATCATGACTAACTTGTAACTAGTGATGTTTTTCTAATCTTAAGTCCTTAAAATCTTAGGTTAAATAATATTTAACTTTACTCCACAAAGATTTTACCTATCAACTCTATTATCGACTAATTTAATTATTAAAGATCAAGTATTCAAATTACATTCAACTCATTGGAAGTTACCAATTTTCAAATAATTGCAAGTCAATAAAGTAATAAAATTGGGTTAAATGTAAAAAAATTGGGTTAAATGTAAAAAAATTGGTCTTTTAAGTAGCAAAAGTTTTGAAATGTTTCTATAAATTTCCATATATCCTTCCCTACACTTAAAACCATATATTGTCCTTAATGTATGAATTAAGTCACATAATGGAATATATAACAATCAAAACAATCATGGGTAAGATGATATAAAAGTAAGAAAGAAAAATTGACATTTCCTTAAAAATTTGAGTAACACGATTCATCAATGCAAGAAGTCAGAAGTTTGAAGTAATCCAAATTAAGTATAGTCTCTAACATGAGCTTTAAAGTTCCAAGACATCGACTCCATAATCCTCCTAATTAGAGGCATCATCCATGAAATCATCTTCATCTACTTCGTACTCTTCATTCTCCTCTTCATCATTGACATCTTTAGCCGAACTCTCCTCCTAAGCTCCTTCTTGTTAATTTGTAATTTAGCTCTAGGTACCGTGTTTCTCTACAAAAGGAAACAAGATTCAAGTCAAATTTCCAATACACTATAGCTTCCTCACACTTAGAATAAAGAAATAGACCAAAAATTATGATTAAGTGTGGAAAATAAACACTATAACTCATTGAGGAATTTTTTCAAACATGTGGTACGCATGCAAAATATAGTTATGTTCTTGAGAAATTCTTTATGTAATCCTAACAACTATTATTACAAAAGAAATTCTAAGTAGGCTTAAACTCCTAATTCCTCAATGACATGAATCAATAACACTTGTATTTTGATTAAACACTAAAGCCTTAAGTGATGAAATGAAGAACAAAGCATATAAAGTAATGAAGTTTAGTACTACAACTCAAACATTCAAGAATCACATGCTTATAGTGATGTACTATCAATGATACAATCATGTCATAACTTTGTATCTTTCAAAATGAAATTGTAGCACTTAATTCAAGAATACAACCGTGTTCTTCATGTACACCACTACCTATCTCTCAAAATTTATGAACACATACTAAAAATTACCACCATGCATTCAAATCCTAACTATACTATCATGCATAAGAGTCTAATTCAAGTAAAGTTTGCAGAAAAATTGAGGAAAAAGAGAGACTAAAAAATTACCTAGATTTTTGAAATAACGTGAGTAGTGGAGATCTTTGCATTTGTGTTAGTTTGTATGTTGTACATAAGAAAAAGTGTAAGGATGAAGAATTTGTGAGCAAGAGCAAATGTGTTAGACATGAGAGAGCAAATGAAAAGTATAGAGAAGGGGCTGTGGGCAAATGCTTTTATAATGGCCGTAACACAACTCAAGACACAATCGTGTCTCGCAGTCGTGTTACACTTTGTAACGTAGTCATTTAATGTACTTGGTAATCACACGGTCTAGGAAACAATCGTATCTTTGGATCGTATAGTACGTTGTGGAGCGAGTGGAGAGCTTGGAAGTTATCTAATCCAAGACACGACTGTATCTTGTGATTGTGTACTACATTATTTTTTTTTAACTTTTATTATTTTTATGTTAATTTATGTATGCTTAGCCTAAATGCATGAATTCAAAAATGAAATAAACTTAAAGAAACAAATGTACTAAACTAAAAGGAAAACTTGTTATGTTGAACTAATTAATTTTGAAATTTTGTTTAAATTCCAGGGCGTTGCCTAGAAAACCCTACAGGGGACATTGTCCCCTTAATCGTAACCCGTTAACTGGCTAATGGGACCGTTGTATGCATAGCGCAACATAAAAGTGAACTTGACCCTATAATGAAAAATAAAAGTGTTAAAGTACTAAGATAAACAATAAAAAATACTAAAATAACCTACTAGCTAAAAAGCAACGAGAATAAATAAAAAACTTGAGTTGCCTCCCAAGAGCACTATATTTAATATTGATAGCTTGATGGGATGCATGGGTTACTTACCTTCATTCAAGTGGAGATTGATCTCCATCCTTGCCTTACTTTTAAACCCTCCAAAAAAGGCTAGATTTACCCTTTTTCCATTGGTATAGCAAATCTTCTTGTCTAGTTGCATAACTTTTGTTGAGTTTCTTCTTATCATGCCACTCATCAAACTCATGTTACTTAAGTATCTTCTTTTTATTCACTTTTTGCTTAAATGGAGTGGTTGTCAGTAACTTTAAGCTCTTCACTATAAAAGCATGTTCTAAACAATCTTCTGAGTGTTTTCACTCCCAGACTAGTGGTTTTACTTTGGGAGTCTCTAACTTTCCTTTGTTTGGTCTACAAAATGTTTCAATCCCTATCTTCATCACATTGGGTTCATTAGCTCCCAACTAAGCTACAACTTTTGATTGATTAAGAGTTTTCACCATTTCTCTATCTCCCATTTCTAAGCAATCGTTCATAGGTTTTTTGGCAAGTGTTTCCCACACACATTCACTAACAACAACATTAGAAGTGTCACCATCATTGCTTGTACCCTCTGAGTTAAGGGACTTATGCATTGAATTTGGATTCTGGAAAACAATTTCCTTATCTATGACCCTTAAAATGAGCTTACACTCACTAACATTAAACATAGCTCTAGTAGTAGCTAAGAAGGGTCTACCTAGAATCAATGGTACCTTAAGATCCTCATCTATGTTGAGGATAATAAAATCTACAGGGAAAGTCAATTTATCAGCTCGCAATAGAACATCTTCTATAATGCCTCTAAGGTATATGGTAGACTTATCAGCTAATTGAATGCATACGCGTATTGGTTTAGGTTCTTTTGATCCTAACTTTTTAAATAATTTAAATGGCATCAGGTTTATGTTAGCTCTTAAATCTGCCAACACATTATTTATTGACAACTTTCTAAGCATACAAGGAAAAGTAAAACTCCCATGGATCTTGTAATTTCTTTGGAAACTTTTTCTAAAGTAGTGCCAAGCATTCCTCATTTAGTGTAACAATTGAAAGATCCTTCAATTTCCTCTTGTTTGACAACAAGTCGTTTAGGAACTTTCATACTTCGGCATCCACAATAAAACATCAACAAGAGGTAAGTTGACTTGTAATTGTTTAAAAAAAAATTGAGGAATTTATCAAATTGCTTGGTTGGATCAAGGTAATCTTGCTTAAGTCACTATAGATATGGGATAGGTAACTTGTGCTTGTTCACTTCTAATGGCTCTACACTCTCTTTTGATCTCAGCGGTTTTGAACTTTCCTTACCCTTGACCTCCACTTCTTTCTCAACTGTTTCCTTATCCTCCTTCATCTTAACTCGTAGCTCCTTACCACTTCTTAGAGTCACTACATTTACACGTTGGGGTTTGTTTCAGTGTTCCCAAGAAGTGATCCTTGTTGTCTCTCAATCAACATCCGTACAAGTTGTCCGATTTCATTTTCTAAGTTATGGATGGAAGCTTCTTGGTTCCTTAAAGAGGCTTTTGTTTATTGCATTCTAGCTTCATTAGACTAAATGTATTTTTCCAAGAGGCTTTCCAACTTCTTCTCTAAAGCGCATGGGGTTACTGTCAATTGTTGAAATCCCAATGGAGGCAAATTTGATCTTTGCTATAGCTGATTTCCTTGCTTGCCATTGTTGGCCTTGACTTTGATTTTGACCTCCCTATGAAAGATTAGGGTGATCTCTTTACCTTAGGTTGTAGGTGTTGCTGTAGAGATTATATTGGGGTTTGGTAGGTTTCCCTAGAAAATCAACCTGTTCTATTTGCTTATAACCTATAATCCCTTCTTGGTTGAAGTTGTTGGGGTTGAATTGTAGTTGGTGCGAACTAGTTGGGAGTGATTCAATCTTCTTGCTCAATTTCTCCACTTAAGTAGCTAGAGACTATATAGCATTGAGCTCAAATATGCCTACGATTTTTTGCTTTACCCTAAGGTTCTCTTACTGGTAATTATTCATAGCCATACCTTTTATCAAAGCTTGGACTTCCTCGAGCGTCTTAGTGCTAAGTATACCTCTAGTTGTTGCATTTATCATTTGCCTTGTTGAAGGGTTAAGACCATTGTAGAATATTGGCATTTCCATCTAAAGAGGGAGGCCATGATGTGGATACCACCTTAACAAGTCCTTAAAGTACTCCCATGTATTGTATAAGGTCTCACCCTCTATCTAGTTAAAAGGTAAGGTATCGGCTTTGAGCTTTGCAGTTTTCGTAGGTGAAAAATGCTTCTTCAAGAATTTTTTCACCAATTTGTTCCGAGTTGTGATTGAATTCCTTACCAAGGAATTCAACCACTACTTAGCTCAACTGCGTAAAGAAAACAGAAACAAGTGCAATTGAATAGCATTATCAATTACCCCATTAATCTTGAAAGTATCACATATTTCTAAATAGTTAGAAATATGTATATTAGGATCTTCATCTTGGAGGTCGTCAAATTGTACAAACTGCTACACCATTTGAATAATGTTCGACTTGATCTCAAAGATATTGGCTACAATAGTTGGTTGGTTGATGCAAGACTGGGTACCATTTAATGACAGTCGTGAGTAATTCGACATGGTCTGATTCTATTCCCTATTGTTGGCCAAGATGTCATCAGGTAAGCTTTCGTGATAAGATTCTTATTCTATCGCTTAATTCTTGACTTCGCCCTCTAACAACTCTACTTCGTCTTTCAATCTAATAGGAGATCCTTGGTTAAATGCCTCCATTGTTTCTTTGATAGATAATTGGCTTAACTTGCGTAAAGCGGTCCTTTGACTGGCTTCTTGTCATGTATAGCACCAAAGAAAATAGAGAATTTAGTCAAGATCACACTAAGAAAATAAAAAATAAATCAAGAAAAATAAAAGAAATCGAAAGAGATAAGTAAAAAAAAAATGGTTAGATTAATAAATTTACTAACTTTCTTAATATCAAAAGTCCCCGACAATAGCACAAAAAACTTAATGTATCAAGTAAGTGTACTTATCAGTTTATAATATAGTGACATGAGACTAAATGTCGATCCTATAGGGACTAATATGATTACTAGTACTCACTAAATCTTTATTATCTAACTGACAAATTAAATTTCAAGAAACTTAAAGAAGTAAATCTAAATTATTTCTAAAACTAATATTAAAGGTTAACTAATATGCAATTTAAGAATTAATAAGAAAGCAATTCAATTGAAAATTAATTCAGGATTTAATGTTGTACCTAAATGTTGTCCCTAGATCTTATTTCTCCTAAATCTAACATATGATTTTCATAAAGATCATTTAATTTATTCTTTAATATTTCTTGATTGGGAAAATTCTCTACTAAAGTTAATAACTTTCTTAAGCCATTTAACCCTAACCTTAAAATCATCTATTAGAATCTCTTCTCAATAGCACGATCTAAGATTGCATTATTGAATAATGAATTCTATATGCTTTAATTCAAAATTTTGGAAGAATCTTGCAAATTATCTCTAATATTGCAATAATCCTCATCAACTATGCCTAGATATAATCTTATAAGAAATCCCTTGATTCTCTTATAAGATATCAAACTTTAGATTACTATCAATGGAAATAATAACCTAAATCATTACGCAAACATAGTTGAATCAAGGAAATAATAAAGAATTAAATTAATCAAATACTAATCATCTCACATGAATAGATCTAGGTTCCATAATACCTAGATATCAAAAATCTACTCACTATACATCGCAAAATAAGAATCTAAAAACAAAGAGTTGAAAGAAGCATCATGAAATCCAAATAAAATTAAATCTTGAAATCTTCTTTTCTCTTCGCTTTCTTGATTCTTCTTGACTTTAAAAACTCCCTAAAAGTTATGCCAAAAAGTTCTTCCCATTAAATAAACCCTAACAAGGCTTTATATATGAAGTGCTAAAAAAAAAAAAAAAGAAAGGTCGGCTAGAAAAGACATGACCAATGATGTAACAGTATCTTTTGGTCGCGTACTTAACTGTACTTCACATTTCTTTCTTTCTTTCTTTCTTCTTCTTCTTCTGTTTTAAACTGGAAACAACATGACCACTAACATGGTCGTGTCTTTTCATCGTTTCCTAGGTTGTAACAATAGAAAATCAACTTCAATTTTGCTTGGAAACGATATAGTCGTGTCATTTAGCTATGTCAATTTTCAAACCATCATAACTTACTCATTTTAATTTCGATTTGAGTGAAATTTGTTTCATTTTCTCATGTGGATTGTTTCAAAATCTAAATAACAAAAATTTACTTAATTAAGTATTATTATCTAAAAATAAACTTAAATTTCAAGGGATAATCATGAAAAATCACTAATTAAAATATAACTAATTTAGAACTCATCAATACTCCAAACATTCACCCAAACATAGCCTTCATTTTGGCATTAGCCACCATATCTTGAATTGTAGACCCCGAAATCAACAAGCAACCCATAGACAAGCAACCTCGAGTTAAGGAGACATTAGAGCAATGCTTAGATCAAATAGAGTAGCTGCTTGAGCAATTCGTTGCCCATAACAAAGAGTTCCAAGCTACGCTTAATGAAGTTGAATGGTGTAGTAGGCAAGTGCCTAAAGCTTCTAATGCCCATATTAGCACAAGAGCCAACATCAATAGCTGATTGGCAAGGATCAACTACCTAATCACCTAATATAGGGATAATAGGCGAGGTTTATGACTACCCATGACCGCAACCGCACCCTTGCTGGCAATGAGTAGGTGTCTGACTCCTAAAGAGCACTGGCACACTCTACAATGCACTAAGCTCGGCCAACAGACAATGTCAACCTCAATGAGTTTCGTGTGATTGTAAGGAGGCCCTCTGAGTAATAAGAGAGCAAAGTAGCCAACAACTTTAAGCTAGTCACTAGCAATAAAATCTCCTTCACTAGGAGTGTCTAGGATGAAGTTTTGCCTCTGAACAACAACTTCCTACCTTAGACCAATGTGATAGTACAGGTGATCTTAATGATGGCCTCCTCCATTTTGTATCCTCTTGAACCTCCATAGTCATGGAGATGCTATTGTATGCAAACTTTTGCTAGGCACTTTGAGGAAGGTAGCTTGGACATGGTTTAAACATCTACCTAAGATTTCCATCGACTCCTTTAATGAGTTGGCATGTAATTTTAGTCTCCACTTCAAAGGCTAGTGAGCCCCCATCCAAGAACACTTCGTCCTTAAACCGGATTAAGTAGAGTGAATGAGAGACTTTATGAGAATATGCAACCTAGTTTAACAATGCTGTAGTCGAAATACCCCAATTAGATGAGGGTATAGCAGTACATACTGTACAGTTCGGCATTACACCATCTGGGGAATTTTTCTATTTGCTTACATAGACCAAACCAAAGACCATGATCGAATTCTAAAATAAGGCCTTAAAGTATATGGATCAAGAAGACAACATTTGTACCAGGTGTGATGCCGACCAAGAGAGGTTTAATGGAAAGAAGGACAAAGAAAAATTGTCCATAAAAGATCGCCTTGATGGTAGGGCATCGGGTAAGGCTAAGGGGAAAGGCTCCAATAGTAAGAAGCGTTAAGTTAAGTAGAACCCAATTCCCCTCCCCATCTACATGCACTACACACCCTTGAACTAACTTATCACTTAGGTCTTTACCGAAGTATGGAATAGGGGCTTACTATAATAGGCCCCTAAGATTAGAGGAACCTTAGTTAATAGAGCTTGGACAAGTATTGCTAGTTCCACGACGACCCTGGTCACACTACGAAAGTATTGCCATACCACAGAAGAATACTTCCAATTGAAAAACGCAATTGAATAGCTATTTAGTAAGGCCACTTAGATGAGTATGTAGCCTAATGTAAGAATGACAATCATTTCGGTGATGATGAAGATATGGCACCTTAGAGGTAGCGAATTAAGGATGCCCACATAGGATAGAATGAAGATTGCCACAATGATTGAGGCCCTAATGATATCATCAACATAATTATCACACCCCGAAGCGACAGAGTCATAACAGCCCCGCCGTGTAAACCATTCTAAGATAGAAGTTGGCCTTACAACCGCTATATTAGACCTGATGTACATAAGGCGTCCACGACTAACCCGCTTTGAAATATACAGTTTGTAATTTAAATAGATCATTTACCTAAGAAAGTGAGAAAATTTATATATATATACACTTTAATTTAGTTATTATACTAATTAAAAATGAAAAAAAAAATAATTCTAAAATAAAAACTTAGACCTTAAAATATGTATGTTTATTCTTCAATGTTTTTCCTCACTTCCCAGGATCCAGTAGTTGCTAGCTTCAGGGTAGTTATTTGCCGCTTCTTAGCCAGCACCTGCACGACGTCTATAGGGATATGAGCAACTACAGCTCAGTAAGTTAGGATGGAGGACTTAAAACTATACCATATACACAACAAGGTTTTCAATCACTTCTTAGGTACAATTCATGTGCAAGCAAATGCCATCGTATGATGTTGTCCGGCCCGTCGTGAGATTAGAGAAATTGCGCTGGCTCTAATCCGGGTTGAGGAGTTGCCGTTAATGCAACAACTCACGACCAAACCCAGGCTTGTGTAATGGAGACCTTGCTCCTCCCGCGACTACCTTCGAGCCACTGTCTTCACCCTCGCTGCGACCTCCTCTCTTGTCACTTAGTTCGACTAAGGATAAAGAAGGGACCATTTTGCAATCCTGCGCTATCTCTTTTGAAGGGGTCGGTATTTGGCCGGAGAGTCCTAAGTTCCCCTAACGAGTTGCCATGCATGTCCGATTATGATTACTGGTCATATATTTGATTAAGTCCAGTTTAGGGTGATTAATGATTTTATGCAAATTATACAATACATGCTAGAGCAACAAACAGAATCATAGCGTCACCCATAATCAAGTATATGCACACATCCAACTATCTAATAAGCACAATTAAGCATAATCTCAAGCCTCTCAAAATACAGCATTGTATTAATCCCAACTTACCTCGACTCCTCGCTCACTCACTCGAGGTCCGATTTGCTCAGGCCATTGACGATCATCCTTATAACATAAACGTGGTTTCAGGTTTCATATAATTATTATGGTTCATTTTCTCCTATAACGCTTATTGTTATGTTTTATTTAGGGTTTAATATACGTAATTATCTAGGTCTTAAGTCTTTTATAATTATTCTAGGTTTGGGGTTAGGTTCGGGTTCGGTTTTTGCATCAATTTCTAAATTAGGTTTTTGTTTGATTTCTAAGTCCTAAACATGCTCGAATCCTAATGTGAAATTAATCACATTAAGCTCGAGTATTCAAATATCCTATTGGGTCTTAATTTAATATTCTAAGCTATTCGGTACACGCTAGTCCTAATTAAAGTATCGGATTTATCCCCGATGTGAGAAAATCTTACTTTTTTATATAATTACCTAAAATTCAATCTTAATTCAGCTGTAATATTATTCTAATTTTTACTCTAATATTATCTAAATAACCCTAATTTTTTAGATTTATTAATTTATAATTTCACATATTACTAATTTCTTATCTTAATTACCTAATTTCTTAAATTAACCATACTTAATACTCCAAAGGTTAGGATTAGGGTTCCACATCATAGATTAACATCCCTAAACATATAATTACTATCTAAATTACCTAATTAACCCCAAATTACCTAATTTTTCCATCATTTTAGGGCTAAAAATTAACTTAAAAATTTCAAAAATTAATTTTAAAAAAATGGCTTCATAGCACTGTTCTATATCACATGAGCATCCTACAAAAAAAAAAAAAAATTGAGCTCCAAACTATACTCCTAAGCCTATTTATTTTCCATTCTAATTATGCTCAGTTTTGCACGATTTCTTAAGGACCCTATATTTTTAGACGTGATTAAACTAAATCATTATTTTTCCCTAAATCTACATACAATAAAACCTCAGAATAACAAGTTTCATAATTTTATAAAACTATTTACTATTTTTACAAAATTACACAAGAATCGGGCTGGAAATCGGACTCACCAGTCTGGGTGTCTCCGGCCACCGCCGGCTGCCGTGGCCTTGTCGGTCGGCCTAGGTGCTGCCACCACCGTGTGGTGGTGGTGGCCGTCCACTCCCAGCTGCTTGTTTGGTGTGGGTTCCTTTTGAAAGCCCTAATTGTACAATTTTTTTCTAAACCGAATTTTTCTCTCAATTTTCTCCTCTCTCTAATTTTCTCTGATTTGTATCTATCCAAATGAGCTTCTGAAATTTTCTTGCTATTTATAGACAATTTTTGTAATTATTATGCATTAATTTGACAAGACTTTGCCCATGATCCTTGATTTTTAGCTTTTATGTTATCTAATTTTTATTGGTTGATTTTTCTTTTGCACATCCTGACATGCCACGACCTGATTTGGATCATTCTTGATTTTCCTGATTTTTCTTTATTTTTCCTTAATTAATTATGAATTTTCTTTAATTATTTAGTATAATTTTAGCACATTACGCATATTTTAAGTAATTACGTGCATTTCTACATACATGTAAATTCATATATAGTACAAATAAATATTCATAAATATTATTTAGGTCATTTTATGATTTTTAGTATTCATATAATTTATCTCTAGCGATTCGTCAATTATCGAAATGTATTTTATGCATTTTCGATAAATGACGTGTTATATACTTAAAATTTGAAAATTTTGTAGTCTCCTATTTTATTACTTATTTTCTTAAATTCAAACTTACGGGATCAGTTTACTAATATTTCTAGCTTTACTTTATAATTTAGGCTCGATCGGGTTTTTCAACCGATAAAAACCTCGGATTGCTTAGTTGTGGGGCTTACAATAATCATTGGGGGGGCCATACTTTCGGAACCAACTGAGCACTAGTAGCTCGGATAATGCCTCATTCGAGGTGTTGGTTGTCAGGGAGAAGAGGCTAAAGATTGATACTGCGATCTCCTTCTCTAATGAGGGCCTAAAGGGGGTAAACACCCCTAATCAAGACACCCCTGTAATTAGGGCAAGAATGGCAAACTTTGAGGTCTTTAAAATTATGGTCGACACTGGTAGCTCTACTAATATCCTCTTTATGCATATGTATGAAAGGATGAGGAATAAATTGTAGTTAGATAAAACCCTATCACCATAATCTCATCAGCTTTAATAGGGGAACTATCCGAGCCAAGGGTATTATCACTTTCGACATGGGCCTTGGTGATAATGATAATGTCACTCAATGACTAGTGTAGTTTATCGTAGTTGACTACTTGTTCCCCTACAATGCTCTTTTGGGACAATCGAGCTTCAATTCTTTTGGAGTCATTACTTCCTCCCTCTATCTTAAGGCTAAGTTCTTAACCCCCATTAGGGTAAGAATTTTCAGGTGCAACCAAAAGCTCTCCTAAGAGCTTTATGTCAAGGTTACTAGAGCTGATGGTGTCTCTATTTTAGAGACTAGCTTGTAAGAGAAGTCGATTGAGTGAAAAAACAAATAAGGTGTAGATTAGCGCCTCTTATGACCAAACCACCAAGGAGGGATGTAATCAGGTAAGTCATAATAAGGTACCTGATCCATTTGACCTGTTAAAAACCTTATAGGGTTTAGGGTCGAGTTATAGGATTTTAAAGAAACCCGATGGAAAATCTAAGATCTAAAAAATAAATAAATAAATAATAATAATTTTGATTTGATTATTATTGCTTAAAAAAACAAGAACGCTTGATGCCATGTGTTCACTTTGTTTAGTTTTTATTGATTTGTTCTAACTTCCACATAAATTAAATTGTTATTTTTTTAAAAAAAATTGTACAAACTATTCCATTGTTGAGAGAGTCATTAGTCATGACTCATGGGTCAATTAACTGCATTCCTAAAATTGGAGTGCGTTGGATTTTTTTACTTTAACAAAATTTCTTTTCAATTTTTTTGAATTTTTATTAATTTACTTTTGTATATAATTATATTATTGAAAAAATTAATTCCTTGGATTAATTAGAGGCCACTATGTGGCAAATATTAATAGAAATTGTAATGATATTATAAAAAGCCTTGTTTACAAAAGCTTGTGCATTGATAATCGAATAGTAAAAAAATAAAGAAAGAGAACTAAAAATTAATCTATTTATTCCATTAAATAGGGTTGGGTTGAGTCGAGTTGGGTTCGGGTTAGCTATTTTTTAATAAGGTTGGGTTATGGGTTGCTCCTTAAAAATCCTATAGGGTTTTTTATGGGTTTTGGAAAATTATTAATTCAATCGAAGTGGGTTAGGGTTTTATAAAACTTGTTTCGAACTCGCCCCGATTGCATCATTACCACCAAGGTTTGGATTAACATTCCTCTTAATGTGAAAGAGGAGATATTTACCCTCCTGTGGGCTAATTCAAACAAGTTTGCCTAGTTAGTATCAGACATGCTTAAGATCTTCCATAACCTAGCAACCCACAACCTTAATATGGACTCTAACATGAGGCTTATCAAGCAAAAGAAGAAGCATTTCACACCTAAAATGCAAGCTGCTATCAAGGAAGAGGTACAGAAGCTACTTAAGCCCAGCTTCGTAAAAAAGGAGAAGTACATAGCCTAATTGGCCAATGTAGTGTTGGTAAAGAAGAAGTCTAAGAAGTGGTGTATATACGTTGATTACACCAATCTTAATCAAGCCTGCCCAAAAGACTCTTTCTCTCTCCTTAAGATCAACCAATTGGTCGATTCCACATCGAGACATGCTCTACTTAGCTTCATCGATGCCTTTTTAAGCTACAATTAGATTAAGATGGACCCAAAGGATGAAATCCACACCTCTTTTGTCATCAACTTTGGCACATACCATTGTATTATCATGCCCTTCAACCTTAAAAATGATGGGGTAACATATCACCACATGGTGACCAAGTTGTTTAAGCCTCAACTCAAGCGGAATATGGAGGTGTATGTCAATGACATGATAGTCAAGAGCAGATAGCCCGGCAACAATGTTAGGGACCTATAGGAAGCCTTCAACCAGATGAGCAAATATGACAGGAAGTTGAATCCCCAACAGTACGTATTTGGAGTTGGGTCCAACAGATTCTTAGGCTTCTTAGTTATCCAAAGAAGAATTGAGGCTAACCTTGGGAAGATATGGGCTATCGGGGATTTGAAGCCTCTTTCTTCGGTTAGAGACATATAAAAGCTCATTAGTATGGTGGCCATGCTAAGTAGATTTATTTATAAGAGCACGGATAGATGCATTAAGTTCTTCAAAATCCTTAACAATTCAAACGGTTTTGAATAGATTCCTTAATGTCTGATAGCCTTTAAGGAGTTGTAGGACTTCCTCACATACCCTCCCGTCCTCTTTAAGCTTGTTTTAGGGAAGGACTTATATTTGTACTTGGTTGTTAATGATTGGGTACTCTCCTTTGTGTTAGTTAGAGTTAAAGGGAGAGAGCATGGCCTTGTATATTATGTTGGCCATATTTTCTACTGGCTTAAGGTTAGGTACACCAAGGTAGAAAAATAGCCTTAGCCATCATCATCTTAGTACATTAGCTTAGGCCTTATTTCTAAGTTCACTAAATTATCCTGCTCATAAATCAACTAATGCATACACTATTGTAGAAGCCTGACATATCTAGACAGATGGTGAAGTATGTAATGGAGTTGAACACATATGGAATCTAATATCAACTACGAATGGCCTAGAAGGCATAAATCATGGCTAACTTCATGGTAAAATATACAAGAGAAGAGGAAGTATCGTTAAGAGATGACTAACCGATATGGACTCTACATGTTGATGGATAATCCATCTTGGGGGGTATAGGTATGGGCCTAGTACTTACCGAACTGCATAAGATCACTGTTTGTTATGCTCTCAAGTTTGGGTTTGACGTGTAATAACGAATCTGAATATAAGGCACTAATAGCTAGTCTCTAGCTAGTGAACAAGATTGGCGTTGAGCACTTATAAGTTTTCTCGAACTCGATGTTCATTATCCAGCAAGTCCGAGGTGAATAAGAGGCTATGGATGACATTATGGCAAGATACTTGGAGAAAGTGAGGAGTCTCCTAGCTAAGTTTCCCTCCCAAAGCATTACAAAGATCCCTTAAATTGAAAACTTAGCAACAGACTGGCTATTTAAGCTCACCTCTATGGGGATACAGAAACTCGAAGTGAAGGATAAGAAAATTTTTATTGAGTAGTTACTAAAAAAGGGCATAACTCCAAGCTCGACTGAGGTCTTTAAACTTATGGTAGCACCATTAGAGCTGAGCTTGATGGACCATATCCAAGTTACTTAGATCAAGGCACTCTCCCAGAAGATAAGAGAGAGGCAAAGAAGCTAAGGTACCATACTGCCAATTACTCATTGATCAATCATGTTTTGTACCTAAGGAGAGTCAATCTTCCCCTACTCAGATGCCTCTGAGTAGACGAGGGGTTGCACGTTATGGAGGAGTTGCAACTACATCCAATTACAAGCCCTCTACATTTGAGCCCTTTAGCTCGGATACTATTAGCCTATTATGAGGTAAGATGCCAACATCGTAGCTTGAAAGTGCCCCTAGTGCCATAAGCATGCACTAATCAGTTATGCCTTAGTACCAATTTCCAACCTTTGACAAGTCCATGGCCATTTGCTTAGTAAGACATCAACATTCTTGGCACCTTCCCTAAGGCCTTGGGAGGTCAGCTATACATTATCGTGGTCGTCAACTACTTTACTAAGTAAGTTGAAGCCAAAGCTGTGGCTAAGATTACCAAGAGGAGTATTAATTCATTTGTTTAGAACAATATCCTCTTTAGATTTAGGGTCCCTTACACCTTTATCATGGACAATGGGTGTCAATTTGATAACCTTAAGTTTAGAGAATTTTATGCCAAACACTACATCAAACCTAACTTAACTTCGGTGGCCCAATCGAATGGTCAAGTTGAAGCTGCTAATCAAATTATCCTTGTAAGCTTGAAGAAGAGGGTGAACTAAACTCAGGGTACCTAAGCAGATGAGCTGCCCAATATTTTTTAGGGATAAAAGATCACCTATCATAGCTCTATAGGTGAACCCCATTTCACCTAGCATTTAGGTCAGAGTAGTCCTCCTCATCGAAGTAAAGCTTCCCAACATCCAAACTCACAGTTTCAATGATATCCTAAATGAGTCCTTGCTACAGGCTAGCATTGACATTATAGAAGAAATTAGAGACCTCATTGTAGCTCGGATAACCGCTTATCAATACCTAATGGCAGGATACTATGATTAGAAAGTCAGACATAAAGAATTGAAGGTTGATGACTTGGTTTGCTAGAAGCTAGAAGCCAGAAGCCATAGGCTTATAGGAAGGACAAGGTAAGTTAGCCCCTAACTAGAAAGACCTAGTCAAAGTAAGAGAGAGCTTAGGGAATGGAGCATATAGATGAAAGAAACTGGATGGCGAGCTCATTGTACATACTTAGAACACCAATAACCTTAGGCTATAATTAGATTAATGTACAAATTCCTTGTAAATGTTTTTATAAACATCAATGAAAGTTCTATCCTTCATGAGTACTGAGTATCTTTACTTTTCTTTCTCTCCTTCTCTTACCCTCATGCTAAGTCCCAACCCTTGAAGGGTTAATGGACCCTTTTCCTAGGTAGGTCGGAATGCTATTGACCTAACCCTCCACGGGTAACCTTAATGAGGGGAAACACTCCTTACACAATTGAAGAACTCTTATTACCTAGGTAAGTCGAAACGCCATCGACTTAACCCCCTCGGGTAATCTTAGTAAAGGGAAACACTCCTTACACAATTAAAGAACTCTCATTACCTAGATATGTTAGAATGTTACCAACTTGACCCCCTTAGGTAACCTCAGTAAGATGAAACACCCCTTTTATAATTGAGGAACTCCCATTACCCATTACTTGGATAGGTCAGAATCCTACTGACTTGACCTAATTGGGTTATCGTAGCAAGGGGAAACACCCTCTATACAATTGAGGAACTCCCTTCTTAGTGCACATCTACCTAACCCCTGAATAATTCTAAGTATTCTCCACAACCAAGTAGTTGAGTACAGGTATGCAACAAATAAGTGTCAAGTTATGCTACCTAGTAGGTACAATGGACAAAACAAACCAACAAGAATATTAACAAAACTTAAAGAGTAGAAAGCAAAGTGAATGCATTAGATATAAATGGCTTGATTCCATTACTAAAGAAGACGTTTATAAAATTATAATTAACATCCTGACCTACCATATAATTTCTCCTACCTAAGTATCGAAAAATGAATAAGTACAAAAAAGGGGAAAGGAGATAGCGGCTCATTATTTTAAATTAGCGAGCTGTGGGAGCTTTGAAAAGTCTAATGGTTCAATCTATTTAGAGGGTTAATTTTCTTGTAGTCCTTACTTGTGAGATGTCTTGTCTTGAGCTATAGAGGGAAGAGCTAAGACCTACTAGTTGGGGTTAATAGAAGGATCACCTTGACCTTGATCGATCTGAGAAGCGCTTTTAGGTATGTAACCTTGTATGAGGCTGCTAGGGTATAAATGGAAGGAGGAACGTCTTGTCTTCCCTCTACAACAGAAGGGATAGCCTTGACTGCATCAGTTGCTTGGGCAGTATCCATTTCTACTTGAAGGGCCTCCCTCTTCTCCCTATAAGTTAAAGTAGCTAGCAAGCTAAGAAGCTAAGGTCAAGCTCAAGATGATGTGTAAGCACCTCATTTCAAATATCTCGGCTACACTTAGAGGAGATGTCCTCTTGCTCCTCAAGCTACCCATTTGTCTTATGGAACTCCTTAACGGCCTTGTCCATGATGACTTCACTAAAGACCTCCCCTGTCTCCAGCTTAGAGATGGTTTCCTTCATCTCCTTAGCTTCATCTTAGAGCTTTTAGATCTTCTGCTCCAACTTGGTCTTTTGGCTGGCTAACTCAACCTATGTTTTCTTAGCAATCTCATAGTCAATTATCTTCATAGTTATCTTGGTCTCTAACTATAAGATAGATGCATTTAACTTAGCGTTGTGGTGATTGAACTCCTCCTTAGCCTTCTTTTCTTGCTTTAACATCTTTAAGAGGTCAACCTTAGACTTTTGCTTATCCTCTAACTAAACTTTGAGCCTATTGATCCCTCATAAGGCCATCTTTACATCAATCCAGCCTTCTCTTCCTCTTGCGACCTGGCCTTCAGTATGTATATCTATACATAAGAACGACACAGACGTTGGTTAGCTTTGCTAAATTTCTTATAATACTTTTGGGAGGAGGACTTCACCTCCTTTTAACCCTTATTTGTACTTAATACCTCCTTAGACGGGCTTGTTACCTCATTAAGCAGGGTATTATGATCTATCCGTAAGGGCAATGCTTGACCATGATATTGTAAACAAACATGTACACTATGGTCAGTCTTAGCAAATTTCTAGAATTGCATTGGGAAAGAAGCATATAACTTAAAGGAAATGAAAGCTTGTTGGATGAGCGAGCTTGGGTAACTTACCATTTCTAGAGGGGGCTTCACCTCGGTCTTTGAGTATGGCCTAATCTTTAGGGGTAAAGGACCCTATCAAGGGCTAAAGACTAAGCGTCTAATGGCATAACGTGATGTCGTTGCCCCAGATGTTCCACTTAGGCTTGAGGAGCTTTCCCTAAGCCTTCTTAGCTTCAGACTTACTGGCTTAATCACGTAACTCCTCATCCTTAGACTCATATAACACATCCTTGAATGAGTCTAGTATTATCCCCAAGCATTAGAATTTATTTAAGACCTCATAAAAGGCATCTCTGAGGCCGTTAACACATGTAAAGGTGCCTTAAGGGCTAATAGTAGACATATGACCGCTTGAAAGGATCTTTCCCCTCCTTTATCTTGGGCTTGGAAGCCTTATCCTTGCCAGTTTTGGAGACCTTCCTCTTCTGCCCTACTAGTTGGGTTAAGTTGCTAGCCTCAACCTTTACCCCCTCACTTCAAGATGGAGGGGGGAAGACTTTTACATTTGGCCTATAAGACCTAGTAGTTTTGTCGACCACTATAATGGGCAGAGAAGTAAGAACAGAAGTAATGGTGGGGAGAGCTATAATCATAAGGTCGTCCACTAGCGACTCGGTGGGGATACTGCTAAGGGGAATTCCCTATGAAAGAGCTGTTGGGGTGACCTTACTTGTCTCTCCTACCCTTGACCTCGGATTTATAGCTTTGCCCTTGGGGGTAGTAGTCTTGGGGAGCGGATGTGTTCTACCAAGATGCCGCTTCATCAGCTTAGATGTAGTATCTCTTCAACCAATTTCTTGTCTAAAAAGAAACAAATAAGCATTGTTAATATAAAGATAAATATGATGCAATTGTTTACCAACTTTGCCATGACCAACATAGGTAAAGAGGATCCCCCTTACTCCTTAAAAGGACGTTAAACGAAGCACTATTTTATATAAACCCACACTACCTTAACGGAAGAAGTTGTTCATGGACAATAAACCTAATTTTCCATCCATTTATTCACCATAGCCTTCTTTAAGCTAGGGAAGAGCTTGAAGATTGGATATTTGAAATACCTCTCTACTATCTTCTCAACATTAATCTCTTTGTTGTTTTGTAAGGCCATAAAGATCATTATATCTTGTGCAGTCTCGTCATCATTGGTGCTAAGCCTCTTCGAACCACCAATTTAAACAAGAGCAGTCCACTGCACCAAGAAGTTTGCCTGGTTCGGCAATTCTACCACTAGGAATTCATCCTGCCAGCCCTTAACAAAGTCCGTTAGGCATCCAAATAGCTTCTGCCTTGTACAGTTTTGGAGGTACATCTACCCATTTACATTTGTCTACTAGAAGAAGTGGTTAAAGAGTTCAAGGCTAGCTTGTAGCACTAGGTACTCACACAACCCTTGAAATGACTTCAATACCCTCTACCCATTGGGAAGGAATTGCATTGGACTATACTGGTAATACTCAAAGAGTTCCTTCTCGAACTTACTGAAGGAGAGACATATCTTATACCCTAAACACTTTTTGAATGTTGCAAAGTGTCTCCCTGATAGTATAGGTACCCTTTCCTCTCTTATCAGTAGTTGCATTACCTAGCTTAGAGTTGGTCTTACCATGAAATTGCATAAGACCTAATTAGTAGCAGAGGGTTTACTCTTATTAATTTGACCGCTTGGCCCCATGTCTATTCTAAGCCTGGTGTATAAGTTTGTAGCCTTTGGTAAAGCATCATCCTCATAAACATCCCTACGGGATGGCATTAATGAGCTTTGCTCTATTTAGCACCTTTACCACCTTTTGTTAACTTCCCGTCCAATTATGCTAGCAATGAGACTTTGTCTTCTCCTCCATAGGGAGGGTCACAGGGAGCATCACTTCTTGTAGCTTCAAAGTTAGTTGTTAGATTGTATTTGGATGCATCAGAAGGCATCTCACCTATGTTTGCTCCACTGTTAGTTGACATTTTGATGTTGAGAAATGAAACTTGAAAAGAGGTTGGAAACTGAAAGAATGAAGAGTTAAGAAGGTGAGAGAAGGTGTTGAGAGCGTTTTGGATTATATTGAGAAAGATATGCGGAAAGAGTGTAAATGATGGTACTGAAGGGTATTTATAAGTACAAAATTTAAGGATCCGTACGAATCCAATGGTCTTAAGGAAGTAGATGGTGACACCTCTCAAGGGTTTTGATTGGATGGCCCTATTCGAATGATGTGATAACTACTTCTATGTACACAACTATACACAACATGACAACTGTCATATAATAATAAATGTACTTAGGAAACACGTGCTAAATTGAGAATTTGGAAAGCTTAGCTTCCCCAAGAAACTTTACCTAGGTCCTTTCACCTTTCGTACCCATCATGGCATGTTAGCTAAGCCGTATCTTGGCTTAGAAAATCTAATTGCTTGGTACCTTAGATATCTCTACCTTGAACGTGTGGGTATCAATTGCTTAACACTCTTTATTGCCCCAATGAGTTAGACTGCCCATACACTACCTTGGCGCTCAATCACCTAACCTCTACCTAAGTGACAAATTATTCAGCTTAGTTGATCTAGTTTAGCCTTTGAGTCATCTAGCTTAAACGCTGCTTAGTACTACCTACCCAGATCATTTGATACCTCTATACACCTACTACCTAAACCGCTTAACTTATTAGATTTTCACCTCAACCCGAAGGGTATCCACCTTAGATCACATGTTCAAGTCGGCACTTAAGCATTTAACTCTACCCTAATGTGTTCCCTTTACTACCATTTAACCTCGTACAATTATCGGCTAAAGCCTCCTCATTAACCATCTCCTTAGCTCGTGCAATTATCACATCATGTAAGCCAACCTCTTCAACTATGGCGATTCTAGTAGTACCCATCGCACTTAACTAACATGAGCACCTTAAGACCAGGTCAACCATACACTCGAGAGGTCGATCTCTCCCTTCTCCTTGCCTCCATAATAGCAATGAGACCTCAAGTAGGGTGAAGTATTAATAGGGCCTTTTAGACTTAAACCCCACAGGCCTGTGCTGACTTAATGTGCTGCTCTATACTTGGCTTCTCTATCCTTATGGCCAGTCTCGGCCCAGGCCCATTAGACGACTTATCTTACCACAACGGTCACTAACAACTTTGACATTGCAAATAACACTAAACGACCTAATCAACAATCATCTCCTATAATTTAGGATCATGTAAGCCTACACTTCTCCACTATTTACGACTTGTAGATGTGTCCTTCACCCACTGATGGTCCTCCAACTATTAGCTACCATCTTCTATAAATATTGAGTCACCTCTAACAGTAAACCACTTAATACTTTGTACACTTGAGCTTTATCATACTTTCTAGCATACTTACTACCTCTCTCCTTACATACTATTAACTTAAGTATTGGAGTGACTACGCTGAACAACCCTTGATGCCTCTCACTAATTCAAATTTTACAAGCTCATTCAGTAGCATAAAGCCCAAATCATTTCCAATCTTTACTAGCCAAAACCTAAAGATGACAAATTCAATGAATATAAATTTAGTTACATAAAAAATCACTAATATATGTATCATATTCATAAATTAATTAAAAAAGATAATTCATTATATATATATTTATGAAAATAAATACGTAAATGTTATTCATTGTTTTTAATTCTTAAGCAATATTCATTGTATTGACTAAATAAAGAAAGTTCAATATGAGTCACTTATATCTATGGGTTCATTGTAATCGAAATAAATATATTCAACATATGATAATGAATAGAACTACTATATAAACAATATAGAAAAATTCTTAAAATCATACCCAATAATGACTTTTTTCTCTAAAAGAAGTCTAGAAATCAATCATGATCGATTAAATGCATATAGCATATGTGAGTATAAGAGAGATAACCCTACATACACTCAAAAGGATTTATAGCAGTGGCTTGATGAAAAATATCATTTGAAAATTAGTCAATGTACAATATCAAAAACTCTCAACTGATAACCTGAGTATCTTTCAACTAACTTAGAAAAAGAAGGGGATATCATGCAACACATACCGGTAAAATTTCCAAACTTAGAGAAGGTTGTTTATGAGTGACTTGTAATACCAAGATCGTGAAAATATAACTGAAGAACTAATTTTGGAGAAGGTAAGAGAGACGATGAAACTTTTATACCTTCAATAGGCTTTTGAGTACAACCTTTCTCAAGGTTAGCTTAAAAGGTTCATGCTAAGATATGGTATTAAGTCATTTCATCATTTTAGAGAGAGTGCTTTAGTTACTACACAAGACATAGAGAATAAATTGGAGTCCATAAAGGAAAAAATGGACCAATTCCCTATGAAATATATTTTTAATGTGGACGAAACTGGTTTATTTAAAAGGTTGTAAGTTGATAATTCTCTTGTAACAAAGCAACTTGAAAGAAGAAAACAAGATAAAGAAAGACTTATAATTATTATTCATTGCAATGATGATGGCTTAGAAAGAATTCCTTTATGGATTATTGGAAAGTATGTATAGCTACTTCACTTTAAGGATGTCAACATGAACAACTTGATTGTCAATACCATGCCAACAAAAAAGCATATATGACTAAAATACATTATGACGAATATGTTCATTGGTTGGACTGAAAAAGGCATGTTAGAAGAATTTTATTAGTGATAGATAATTATCCAGCCCATTCAAGAAATATTGAAGGGCTACAAAATATTGAGTTTTTTTCTTCTTCTTTTTTTTTGCCATTTAACATGACATAAAAAATCTAACCATATGACACTATAATAAAAAGAACTTTCAAGATGCACTACCATAAGAGATTTTAGCGTAAGATGTTGAAGGGTTATGAGTCATGACAATATGTTCTAGAAAAGATTAATGTTTTAGATGCCATCAATCTTGTAGTCTTAGCTTGGACAATAAATGTTCAACAAGAGATGATAGTAGATTGTTTTCAATACAACAAAATTCATTCTGGGGATAAAGTAGCCTTAAGGAACTTAAATGAAGTAACTTTGAAGGATGAGTTTGAGAAAATGATTAATAATATTGGTTACCACAATAAAATAGATGTCAATCACCTATTGGATTACCTAAGTGAAAATGATAAATGTTCATAGGTCATCTTTGAAAATAATTACGTAAAAGAAAGTGCTCATAGTGACAACAACTCTTCACAATTTTTTGTTGCAATTCAAGAGCATGGCACTATGTCTTTTGAATGCATTGAGAAAATTTAGAGACAAAATCTACCTAGATTAAAATTTCAAGAAAAAAAATACAAATTCATATTTTACTTAATTATCTTAGTTATATATGTAATTTTAAGAAATTACTAATTTGTGATATTGACGAGCTTATGGATTTGTGTAATGGTCTTCCTAAAATTATTATCTTATTAATTTATTGAAACTACTAATTTGTAAACTGGTCCAAGTTGAGATCAAAAAAATTATTATTTTAGAAAGCTTATTAATTTATCAAGTATGAATTGATGGAGGTTTAACTACATGAAGCAATCTTTTTGTTTTAGTTTAGTACACAACTTAATGGAGCTTTCTTCTGCTTGTTTAATTGATGAGTTTGGTTATGGTTGGATCGACTATCGTTAACTTTAAGCATAAGAGCCGCTTTACAAGATCCATGTACGGTTAAATATAGTTTATATTATGGTAGCGTTTGGTTGTAAGGACTAGACTAAACAAAGAGAATTAGACAGGACAAGTATAAGGAGGACTAGTGTCACATCTTGACATAGCATGGGATGTACCATCACATAGAAATAACTATTGAAAATTTAATTTAACTTGCTCATTCATCAAAAGACAACATTGTTTACATAATAAAAGGGTTTCTACATTGGAGTTCGACTGGATTCCCTCTTACAACTTATGTGTACAGTATAATATTTACATCAAAACATGAACCAGTGCTTTTTTTTCTTTATTGTCTTCATAGTAATAGGATCTTTGATCTAGTACAAGCTCCATACAAAATTCGTTGACTCTGACTCATGCTCTTAGTATATATATACCCTTAGGGTTGGGCCCTTTATGATGCTATTAACCTGAAGATAAAATATTTTATCCTCTCAGCTATTAAAGTTGAGTGAGAGTGGATAACAAACAACATAACATAGATAATATGATATATAATATTGCATATCACAAATAAAACATTTCAATTATAACCTGCAGGTTCAACTTCACTTATGCATTTACCTAACTGGGCATTTATTGCTAGCAATGTAGTATGTTATGCTCATGTACGTAGTATGCATCGGTACTAATTTCTTATGTCCTCTAAACTTCTTCCAGTTAGTTGACATAGCCGGACATTGGGATACGACGTCTAGAAACTTAAAGCAATAAGGAGATGCTTAGCAGTAGGACTTCTACTAAATTGGACTACATACTATAGTTTACCATTATAAAAAATGGCAAAAAGGAGCTGTTTAAGAGTAGAACCCTCAACTTTACAAAATTGGACTACACATTGTGGTTCACCTGATCAAAGTAGCAACATTACCAAATTAGACTACATACTGTAGTCTACCAAATCAAAGCGGCAACACTACCAAATTAGACCACATACTGTAGTCTACTAAACTTGACTTTCAAAATAGTCACAATGTTTGGGCAATGAAATCTATATGCTTTCAAACACTAAGTTCATAAAACCATGCTTTTTCCATGATCATTTGGAAGCCTCATTTTGAAAGTTATGACCCATAGGTTCCTTTTTGTATCATGCCATGCCATACCATGCCATGTTATGCAATAACAACTTAAGAATATCAATAAGCATAATTAATCTCCCAGTTTTATTCAACCTAGTAATTTGATTCTAGTTTTTGAACTCTTCATAGTGGAATTCTTGTATCTTACTTAGGGTTCACTTAGGTGGATATCCAGAAGATTGAGTTAGTAATAATTCAACTTCCTTAGTTAGCATAATCATTCGTAAGCACAAATTACCACCCAATATAGCAACATAATAGTTTTACTAAGACACAGTTACTATTATTCAAAATTGCCACATCAACATCTATTATAGTAGCATATCAATTCACTCAAAATATACTTATATTCAATCAACACAGTATCAAACAGCACATAGTGTTATGAGTAGCAATATATCTACTCTAAGATGGGTTAAATCCACTTAGCTAGACTCAATATTAGCATAGAATCCTAAACTCGGCCATGTGATCTTTCCTTACTTATCAAACCTAAGAAAATATAACACAGTCTTCAAATCAAGTATAGGTCAAACTCGAACTGTTATAAGTTTTCATTCCCATGTTTTTAAACTTCGTTTGACCATATCTTACTCATTTATTATCTAATTTCAATAAAATTTATATCATCATGATCGTCATTTCAAGTACTATTGATATATCTTAAGAATAAAAACTAATCAATAATTTCAAAAACCCAAAAATACCCTTTCATTACCAATTCGACCATACATTAATATAACTTTGTAATTAACTTAAGCAAACCCTAAATTTAAATTAAAAATCCTAAAATTATTCATTCCTGAGCTGGTTAGAATTCATTATGTACTCAGAAATGCAAATCCTTTACATATTTAATAAGTATCACATTAGTGCTAATTAGTTTATCATATATTAGATTAATATATAGGTTTATATTATGAAAATACATAATAAAGAGTATAAGAACTCAGTTAATTCTACGAAAAATCCTCTAAACTCACAAAAATATAAAGGTTTATTATTGATCATGAATTATACTAAACTAGCTATAATGTATTTTCATGAAAATAGCGATTTTAACTTAAAATTAGTGAAAATTAAGCAAACAAGTGAATTTAATCACAAGATAAAATTCAAATATCCAAACATCATTATGAACTTCTAGGAATCATAATATATAGGGCTCATTCTTTGATTTTGTTAAGAACTAATTAATTTTGTAAAATTGCGAAATTGCCAGTTTTATCCAAAATAATTACAATAAATAGTAAACATGATTATTTTAAAAAATTATTGTTACTACAATTAAATAAATATATTAAGTATATTATGTACAGATTTTTAAATTAAAAGAACATTATTTACTATTCCTAAAATTTAATTCAACTTTCCTCCAAACAGAGCTATTTATTAAGGACCTTATATTTCCAATAATTATTTCACTAAAATAAAATCACTACATTAATCTATACATAAAATAACTCTAGAAAACCAAGTTTTATAATTAAATAGCATTATTTGATATTTTGAGAAAAATTACAAAGTTTCAACCGGAAATTTGGTTCACCTAAACCGACCACCTCCAGCTACCCAACCTTGTTGAAACACCCCCTCTGGTGGTGATTTCTTTGACCTTAAAAGGCCACCACAACTAGATACCAATAGCTTATTAAACCGGTCTAATAAGATTATATGCCTTGTTTTTCATTTAATTTTTTTTTTCTAATTTGTTTCAAAAATTTTTTAAGTGATTTTCTGTTTTTTTAAGACTTCCAAAATGTTGTTTTTGAAGTGTACAAGATCTATTTATATTTTCTAATTGGACAAGAATTTGTAAAAATTGGACATGTGGATTACACATGTCATTTTCTTATTTTTCCAAAGTATGAGGTGTCATTTTCTTATTATTTGCCTTTTGACTCATCAATCCAATTTAATCCTTGGCTGCTACATCATGGGATGAATCATCTTTGCATTTTCTAATTAATTTTCCAATTTTTTAATATTAATTTTCCTTATTTTAACAATAATTTCTTATTATATATGTGTATTTAATATAAATAATGCATATTCTATGTTAATACATGTACATTACATATAATTCAACTTCGTTTATTATTTTTGTAAGTTAATTAACTTATCTCTAGTATCTCATCATATCTAAAATCTTGAATTTCTTGTTTTCGATAATTATCAGCTTTTAGTGATAAATTGATATTTTTCTTAAATTAATATTTTTATATAGCTTATTTTGAGAAATTAAATTTATTTAAATTACTTTATCTAACTTTTCTAATTTTACTATAAAATTTAAAATAAAACATATATTATAGCTCAGCGCCCTAAATTTAGACGCTTGAATCTTAGGATTATTGAACTGGCTTGAAATCCTGAAATATTATACCTGGACAATATAGGCTTATTATACTATTTTTGTTTTACATAGTATTTGATACAAAATTTATATTAAAAAATTTATTATTTATATTATAAAATAAGTAATATTTATTAATTTGATATTATAATATAGAGGGATATTTTTGGAAATATAAAATATTTTTTTTTGTACAATAAATTTTATTTTTGTACCATGATTCAGTATTTTATTCAGTCCATTAGTTTAGTTTTTATCTAATCACCAAGCAAATTTACAAAATAAACATGAGAGAAAATTTTGCCTAGTACATTGTTACGAAAATTGCATAACTAAATACTATATATATAAAGTTATAAATAGCCTTAAAAAAATATCCTTAATTTTGGATTTAAGATCTCATAAAAGGATTTCTCAACCTCGATTATTGACCTCTCTAGTGTCATGGCATTATAAAGTTTTTCTGTCACGTACACGAGATAAGTAACTACTGAGATATACCTGGTGTTGAAAATGGAAGGTGTGATACGTAAGATCACATTATTGATTGCTTTTTGATTAATGAGAAAAGCGCAAAGCAAAACTCGTTTTTCTACTGTTTCTCCCTTTAAATCTTCCATCTTTGAACTCATCTACTTCAGTCATCCACCTTTGCTACTTTTCTATTGAGTCCTTTACATTTTTTTATTTTATTTTTGTGTCGTTCATCTATTCAAACAATTAGAAAAGGATTCTTAATCGTGCGCGCTAATGATTCTAATGAAAGTTTCTTAATATGGACTTATTTATTACACTGGCGACACTCGGGATATCATAAAATTTCCTTGATTAACCTAGAATACATCAGTGTAACAACTTGATAATTTTGCCTCTCACTTTCATGTTCTAGTGGGTCGCTTTACGCTTACCTTTTAGCTACTTATGTTTTAAGTTCGCATCGGTTGATGATGAAAAGGAAACGGGGAAACAAATAAGCGTTGCTGATGTTTTAGTGATGATCGAACGAGATCTATAAACAGATCTGTATTGAAAATCATGGTTAACTTAACTGTGGACCACAGTCTAAAGTAAAAGTTATGTCCATAGACAAAAGTATAGTTGTCTCATATATGGTGTCATCACAACAACATTCTTTATAATTACTAGTTTTAGATTGTGTTTGCTTAATAAAACTAGACAGTATAATAACTAGATAGCATAGTATAAGAGAACATTTCAATATAACTCTTTTATACCATGTTTGATGTATTTAATTGAAAAGTTTTTAAAATTAAGAAATTTATTATTTATATTATGAATTACGATAAAGTTTAGCAATGTAATTCAAGAATTTGGTGTAGAGTCAATTTTTAATATATTGTACATATATTTCGTTTTAATTCAATGTCTCAAGCCCTTTTGTCTAATAACTTTGATCAATATACAAACTAAATAACAAAAAATAAAAATAAAAATAAAAAAACCCAGAACTGTTGTATAAAAATGTTGCAACTAAACATACCTTACGACAGCATATGAAGCCGTGAAAAAATTTTAGGTAAAGACACCTAGAAAGCAAGAATTTGAGTTTATATATATGTATATATGCTTCGATCTCCTTATTTACATTAGTTTTGTGGTTGTTGAATTGCTTGGACTCGAAGAAATTGTCTCCTTGCCATTAAGATGACAATTTACATAGATATCAATTGTTTTCCAAATGAAATCTTATATCTCGGGCAGTTTCCTTCATTATTCTTATTTGTTGCACCCTTATAATGTTACTGTTACGTGTTTCTTTCAAATGGGATATAATATATCAGATATTCGATCTTTCTATATTTCTATTTGAGTCCTTGGCTTTAACTTTTTTTTTTTTCCAACTGTTTGTAACTTTTACAAGTTAGAAATTCTATTAATATAATCAAAATTTCTATTCATAATTAACATGTAGTAGTTACCTATGAGTACATAATAATTAATTCAAATAAATAATATTATTAAATATATTTAATTATAAAAATAATAAAAAATCAATTCAATTATTTTTTAAATAATAAAAAATGGTAAAATATTAAAAAATAGAAAAAAGCTACCTTCTAGCATTTAGGTGATTGGATTCTCAATCAAGAAGCTATGGGTTCCAATACTTTAATAAAAAGTGTGTTGTGTACTCCATCTATGGTGATAATTCAAAAACAGAAAAAAAAAAAAAAGGTCGAAGACCAATTGGGGCAATACCACTCAATTTGACCCAATTGTAATTTTTAACTTTTTCCTTTTTGCACATTTTCATTAATAATTTTTTTGTCACTACAATTCTCTTTTTCAACTAATTTATTCAAAAGGTATGTCTTTTATGTAAAGAATAGCAACGGTTACATAGAAAGATAGAAATGGATTGATAAGATTTGGGCTTTAAGCCTAACAACAACCTACACTTGACCCTTTATGCTAGTGATAAGACCTAAGATAATTTTGTGAGATCAAGCATGATTAGCTTAAGACATGGATCATTAGACTAACCCATCCATTCTTAGTTTTTCTTAAGTAAACTCATGCACTTAAAGAAGATGTTAATAGTCATAGACTTTGGGAAAAGCTTATGGAAGAATCCATCAAGATGATGACCCATCTTGGCCATTGACATAATGCAATCAGATCGACATTGTCAATGGCTAAACTCTGCAAATCTTAAAGTGCTACTCTTGTTTTAACAATTTAGCGATCAAATTGTTGTGCTGTCAAGCATTGCTCCATGACAGCATTGCTCCCATAGATCATGTAAGGTTTAGAATAAAGGATGAGTTACTTTTCTTTAAGAATAGTGATGTTAATGCTCTATAACTATTCCACCGATCGCTTATACATTCATTGCCCCAAGATTTCCTTTGCCTTTTCCTCTTCCCTCACTTCTCTAAGCGTACATGAAGTGTGAGACTCAAACTCCATACATGTGAATTCTTCAATCAAATTTCAATATCTACATTTTTAGTGACTCTACTAAAGACATAGCAAGTTGATAACATGATAATGGCAGTTATAGAAGAGGACAACTACCTTAGCTTAAGGTACTACCTAAGAGTAAGAAGTCAACTTTGAGACTACTAAACAGACAATGCCACCACTTGAGGACACCCATCGAAGTAATACCATACAAGAATGTGCTTATGAAACTACGGGGATAATGTACATACCATAGGAGAATACTAGAGCCATAAAGTAGTTTATGAAGATGTTTTTTAAACTCATACAAGGGATGGTTGCCACCGTTGTGTGCAGCAAGGTATGGTTTGGTTAAGTCCAACTATTGTTGCATAGTAAGGTGCTACCAATTAGTTAGTTAATCAATCATCCTACTGTTGATGAGGATGCCCCTCATAGAGATGATGATCAGATATCTTTGTTGGATCCTATGTATTTACATCACCTATCACTAAAAGTAAGGAACATGTGAATTTAACTTAGAGTCTCCTAATCATCTTGTGCTACTCCTTATACTTCACTTGATGGATCTACTAACTAACTTGATGTACTCTTGTCATATCAATGGAGGTTGTGATGTTTGTCTTATGGGCTTCCTTATTAAAAATGATGACTTGTACATGTATCTAAAGGAGATATAAGTGGAGTGAAGTTAACTGTTGGAGTTTTAGATCTTAAATTCATGTAACATGAGTATATTGTTGTGAAAATAAATCTTAAGAATTATGTTAATTTGAATTTTATATTTTTTTAATAGTGAAATAGGGAGTATAAAAAAGTATTTATTAAGGTCCATCGTTAGCTCTAGGCCAAAAGCAAAGAATAACTAAATCAACAAATACTAATGAGCCTTTTGAACTATTTAGCCAAAAAATTTCTAATTAGTATTCACCATAATAATCTTATAAACCAATATCAATTGTCTCTCACAATTGTTGTAGTACTTTACTTAACATAGGATCACATAATCCTCCTACCACCACCACTACCTACCACCAACTCTCCCCTTAAACCATGTGACATCCTCATTACAAGATCTTATAATTAGGCTTATTTCTTTTCCCTTATTTCGTGGGTGATTCAATCATTTTTGTTACTCAACCTATAAGTCTTCTTCAAAGTATACCAGGAGTCATACTTTTGTGATACTCTCTACCTTCTTCAAATCTCTTATCTAATCCAAACTGGAACAGTCCTTAAATTATGTACCTATTGGTAAATGGTACCTCTAATACTATATGTGACGCCTCATAATCAAGTGAATAAATACTAATGAGCCGTTTTTTCAACCACTTAACTAAATTTTTTTTAATTATTGTTAACAAGATATTTTTCCCATGGCCATATAAACTAATATCAATTCTTTACCATAATTCATGCGGGATTTCACTTAATGTAGGGTGTCATAATCATGACTTTGGAAGTTTATGGAGGATGTTGATTTAAAGCTGAAGGAATTTTCTAAGTTACTAACAAAAAAGGCATACACTTGATATAAGAATTTCCTTCATAGGTTTGTAGACCCATAGGGAGCCATGTAACATATGTTTTTGAGGAAACTCTTCTCCACTGAAGAATGGGTTACAATAATTGACATGGGGCAATTTAACAAAAGTTATAGAGTAAATTGATCAATTTGAAGAACTTCTTGGACATCCAAGATATCTATGATAAAAATGAGGTAATATAGATTTGCACCTAAGGGATGTCCTCCAAGTCCATAGTACACTTAAAGAATCTTTTTCTCCATTCTTTCATTGTGCACATAAAAACATGTTGAGGACCAATAACTCCCTATTGTTATGAAAGAAGGCAACAAACTCAACAAACAAACAGTATTTGCATCTTCAACTTAAGCTAAGGACTTTGAAAGTGGTTCATCTTATTCTCCTCCATTCTTATTCTCAATAAGTAAGGTACATCTGATTCTTTACCATTAGCTACATGACAAGAACATCAAGTTCTAGAGAGTTGAATGCGAACCTACGACGAACAAAAGAAGAGATCTCAAGTATTATCGATATTATATAATGGAAGACCACCGTAAAAGGATTGTTGGAATTTAAAAATAATATTCCATAAGAGGTTTAAAGTGGATATCTTATGATTGAAGATAACAATATCTAAAGAAACTCACTCCGAACTTACAATGCCTAAATGATGGTACATGGATCTAATTATAGTAGTTAGAGACTCCTTAGATTTTGAAGGCAGGGTTAGTCTTAAACATTCTTCTTAGAAACAAAAAGTGAATTCTATTCAATGATAAAATTTCATTTTCACTCATCATTGCACTTTTATGTGCCTAGTCACTTTTAAGCATCGGCAATGCATCAACATATTTGCTTTTACGCTTTAAGTCTAGCCAATACCCTAGTATCATGATCTTTGAGAATCAAGATCAAGCAAAGGCTTAATATATAAGCTTTCATGCTTTAAGTTAAGCAATACCCTGCTATCTTAACTTTCATACTTTAAGCCTAGTTAATGCCTTGGTTTCTCACCTTTCTATATCTCTTGGTAATTGTTAAGCCTTAATCAAGATTATTGAATGAATTACCATTTAGCGAAAGTTGAGATGTTAAGAGGATTTAGGGCAAAGTTTACTTTTGGTGTAGAAGCATTGTCTTGAGTGTTGGTAAGTGTTTTTCTTTCTCTAAGTATGGATACTATTTAGGATTTCTGAAAAGGAAATGTATTTTGAAGAAACTTTTGAAAGTTGATGGCATTAAGGACTAAAAGTGGTATTAAGGAGCAAATAACAGCATGTTATTTAATCCTTTTTTTTTTCTTTGAGGTATAGAGGGAAGGTACTTATAAAACAAAATACGTTTTTGTATGAATTAAAGTTTGATGAAAGTGCAAACAATATTATGGAAGTATGGACTCTTGTCATTGCATTTTGATTTTGCATGTATTCTTGTTGTTTGCATTAAATTTATAGCTTTATTGAAGTTGTTATGGTTTAGAGTTTATTCATGAAATATTTGAAAGTGAAACATATTTTAGAGCAGTTTCAATGTTAGAGATGTTTAGGAAGAAGTTTTTGATGATGAACATGTCATAGGGTATATCAGAGGATGTATCAAGGATTAGCCAACTAAATCCTAACTACCGTCAACTATGATCAACACCCCTTTTGGCTATTCAATTGGCTAAGATGCCACTATCAACCATAGTTTTTGTCCATAGGCAATTGTAGTGAATCGTAGTTTAGAATTCCTAAGGCCAATTAATCTCCCATCCTTATAGCATCTTGATCGACTTTTTAAACCCAAGTCAGTCGACTTCATGTCTCCTTTTGGTTCCTATTCATCTAATTAAATGAAAAATTCATCCTTAGACATAGCTATAATGTAAATAGGATTTCAATTAATTATGATATATGTGTTTATCTTTGGTGTTGATAGTTATGTAATCATTTTAAATTAGATGAACGCAACTTATGTATACGATTACTTTAGGTGGTAAATTTATGTGATAGGTTGATAATGAAATGAACCTAAACATACTGAAAACACTTAAATAATTTGCTGTTTCTATTTAGTTAAGGATAAAAGATCTAAGGTTACTAGTAATTGCAAGGTGCTCACCAGCCCATAGTTGTGGTGTCCCAAGTGGAGTAATATACTGGAATAACATGGTAATTACATGTTGATTATTAAAAAAATGTTAAGTAAGGTAATTGTTGAGGTTCTAGTTATTATGTTAGAAGGAAGTTGAAGTAAAGATGTATTGGTGGTGTAGGATACTTATAGGGATGGATGTAGTAGGTTAATGCTGCTAATGATTAGTTTTATATTTATCTTATGATGATGCTAATACATTTGTTTGAACCTATCGATGTTTGAGGAATACAAAACACCAAATATATGCGTATATAAATAAGTATGTGTTTTATAGGATCTTGAGTTGTCTTAAGTTTTAGCCTACTAAGACTGTTATATTAACCCACTTAACAAAGATAATATCTGATTATGTGATGCATTATTAGTATGCTATGTGTGACTTGATTACATGATATTCAATAAGGACTTTCAATTCACCTCTTCGTGGGACCCTTCTTTTTGTTTTTTGTTTTTGTTTTTCTTTTTCAAAGTGCATGAGATAAAGGAGATGAAAGTTTATTTCTGATATGAATATGAGACGTAGAGAAGGGAATAGCACTAGCATAGCAAAAAGACTTAATGTATAAATTGCCTTAGTATAAAATTAAGTAATTTAAACTCCTTGATATTCATAGTCATAAAGTTTAAATTTTGCATACAAATTTTAGATTATATGTAATATTTTATATTGTAGTTTTTAATAGGTTCAAAGCCTATATATATATATATATTTATATATATTTATTTATATTTTATATACGTATAATGTGGTATGAATGTATAATAGGTTTTCCATAACCTTCGATATTATGTCGTGTAATTTATATTTTGTAGTGTACTAATTTTAACACCATACCACGTAGTATTATTTATAATTGAGAAAAGTATAAAAAAAGTTCCTAATGTTTACCTTTGTTTTCTATTTTAATTCTTAACATCTCAAAAGTTTTATTTCAATCCTCAATGTTTTTAAAATTTTCTAAATGAGTCCCTCCATTACTTTTTTTGTTCATCTTGACACATGGAGTAACTTGATTCGTTGATATAATTACTTTAAATAAATAAATTAATAATAATATAGGGAAAATTAATAAGAGATCTTCAAAAATACAAAAAAGAATATTATAATCATAAAAATTATTAATATGATATATATTTATATATATATTTACATAGTGATAAATTAAATAAAAAATTTTGAAAATTCGAAAGAAAAAAAAATGGAAAAATCTAAAAAAGCCAAAATCCAGCTACCAGAAGGTATGGGATAGTTACCACCTTAAAAAAAAAAAAATAGAGAAGGAAAAAGTGTTAAACTAAATTAGGTTTTTATACATTAAATTTTGGGTGGCCTAAGGTAGCTAACAACCACCAAGGTCGTTAGGGGTTACGCAAATTACCCTTAGTGATTGGTGGCCACCTTAAGTTGCTAGTAGGTCATACAACCCATTATTTGAAGTGAGAACCCACTTCACCATTTGGCTAGAATTTGGCCACCTAAAGGTATGAGGTGGCTAGATTTTAGTTCCCTAAATTTTCCAATTTTTTTTTTTGAATTTGTAGAAGTTACTTATGTAAAATTCTAATATATAAATACATGCATATATTTTTTATATTACACATGAATTTTAGATTTTATAGTTTTTATTTCATTTTTCTAATTTTTATGAAATTTATATATTTTTATTCTTTTTTAGATTATATTATTATTTTATTTTAAAGATTATGCTAGACCAATAATGTGTTGCTACGTGTCCTTAATAATGAAAAATCTAATGAAACCTAATGAAAAGACTTATTTGATAGAAGTTTAAAATATTGAATATTGAAATGAAACATTTAAAACGTTAAAAACTGAAATTAAAAAAAAAAGAAAGATAAACGTAATGGATTTTTTTTCACTTTTCCCTTTATAATTATTCCTTGAAATGGATTTAAATTTCTATGTAAAGTTATACTACCCCCATTTATTTTTGCAAATTCTACTAAGAATTAAGGTACAATTCAACTCCAATAAGATATATTTGATTGCTAGGCGCTTACTAATTGGTGATAATGGTGTCTTAAGTAGAGTAGAGTACTAAATAATGTGATAGTTATGCATCAATTACTCAACAATTGTTGGCTACAATGAATGTTGAGATCTAGTTAATATGTTAGAGAGAAGTTGCAGTTGAGTCATATTGATGGTGTCAACATTAGTATGGATGGATGCAATGGATTAATATTACTAACGATTAGTTTGGTATTTATCCTATGATGATGCCAATACACGTGTTTGGATGTATAGTGTCACGCCCCGAACAAGAAGAGTCATACCAGTCCCGCCGTGTAAACTAATCTAAGATAGAAGCTGACCCCACAGCTGTTATCGTAGATGCAATTTACATAAGGCGCATAACTCAACTAGCTTAAAACGTCTGTTCTAACACCTGTTAATAACCAAACCTGCGGTAGAGCTTTTACAAGATACTTGTTCTATACAACCTACTGTTTAGTGCCACAACGGTATTTAAACAAACATTTCACGTCTAAAGGTAAAGTTTATAATAAGAGTTTATTAAAAACTACAGGTTTTGTGGTCCATATACAATAAGTTAGAAAACTAGTGGGCTCCCAAGGAATTTCCGATTAGTTTTTCTCAAAACTTAGAGACAAAGTCAAGAGCTCAAGTTCAGTTAACTCCTCGATCCTCACTTTCCCATACAACTACACACTAACCTGGGAACGGTAGTACCTGAACATCTTGTCTTTACTCAACACCTGCAAAAGAGTCTGTAGGGATGTGAGCACAACTAGCTCAGTAAGTGGGACGGAGTCAAAAGAGTACTGTACAATCATAAATAAGGTTAATAATCATGATGAAATACAATGCAATCACTTAAATGAAAACATCGCACAGTGTTATCCCGTCCACTGTGAGGTTAGAGAAATTACATCCGCTCCAACCCGGATTGAGGAGTTTTATCGCGACTTAAGTCAGACCAAACCCGGGCTTGTGCAATGGAGAACACCCTCCTCCCATAACTGCCTTCGAACCATGGCCCCTAACCTTGCAGCGACCTCCTCACCTGTCACTTAGTTCGACTAAGGATGGGGAAATGACCATTTCAGTTATCCTCATCAGAGGAAGTCGATATTTGGCCTAACACTCTTAATCGTTTCCCCTAACGGGTGATTATGCATGTCCAACTACATTTTAGTCGAATAACTGTTAGTGTTAATCAGGGGTGACCAACAAGTTCACACAATACAGAATCCATGCAAATATGCAGAACAGCACACCAAGGAGTTGAACTCCTGTCACGACCGAGTATCATTCACACGCATCGCATGCGCATAATCATCCAAGTACAAACACAACCAGAAGTACTCTTGGGTCCCTGAATACTTTAAATAGTACCCAAACAAGCGGTGAAGCCATAATCCCAACTTACTTATTTAGATGTTCGCTATTGCTGACTTGAATTGTCAACCGTCTTTGGAAGGTCATAATTACACAAAGGCCCAAATTCAGTTTTCGTAATAATTACAAAAATATTAGGGTTTAATCTAAAATGGTTATATATATATATATTATTTCCATAATATGCAGTCATGTTATTACTATATATTGAATTAAATTATTAATTATTGATACTGTACATCATATATACTATTACGTATTATATATCGTTTTGATCGTATCGAAACGTACTTTTTATTTATTAATTCACGTTTTGATTTCGGTAAGGTTACCGAAATGTGTATATTCTTGAATATTATATAGTTATAAGCTAAATTACTTAAAGTTGTCCGATTTCAACAAAATTAGTGTCATTGAGTCGTATAGACCTAACAATACGTTTTACGAGTCCTGTTTCTAGAGATGGCTTTTAACGGGTAGTTTGAGTTTTTAATACAATTATACATAATTATATAAAAATGATCGTATTATGCATAATTTATAGATTTAAATTATATTTTATCTAATTTGTCCTTATATTGTAACAATATAAGTATTATTCAATTCTAATACACCTAAAGTGTATCTCGATAAAAAAATATTAATAAATATAATAAAAATCTCCATTTAATCCAATTTGATCAGCAATCCTATATATAGGTTTTATTTAACTATTTAATTCATTTTAGCCAATTAATATTACAAATATACCCCGACTTGTAATTTAAGCTATTTTACTTAATAAATTCGTAATAAATAGTTTGGGTTACCAAATAATTCCCCAAAAATTTATATAGACTTCTAAAAAATATAGGGAATTTAGTTATCACTTGGTTTCAAGTTTTTGACCTATTGCCTATATTTTTATATTGACAATTTTACCCCTAAATTATGATAAATTATCTAATTATAATTCTTTTAGCACCAAATTAATTTCAATCTGACTCAATACTATTACTATTTATTATAGATCAGTACATATCCATTTCATCAATTAATTTCATAATTTCCTATTAAATTCATAATTTCAGCTTATTTTCGAGCTAATTTCAGGCCTTAAAATTCAATAAATATTAAAATTATTCAAATAAAAATTCAAGCTACATAGCAATTACCTATATATCATGCACATCCTATAAAAAAATTTTCAGCTAGAAACAACATTATTTAGTACATTTATTTTACAATTATATATTCGGGTGAACAGTAAATTTCTTAATAAAGTATATTAAATATTACGAATTTTCCAAATATAAAAATATCACATGAAAGCATGTTTAAAATAACCTAAGTACAATTTTTTTTTCATAATTTTCTAGGTGGATTTACTAATTTTTAAAAATTCTTGAAAAACAGGGGCAAGAATTTAACCTTGTTGTTCTTGGTATCTTCGGCAGCCGTAGGTTGGTGAAGGTGTGTCAGAACGCCTAGATGCTGGGGGTACTCCTTGGTGGTGGAGTGACGTAATAGCAGATCAAAAGAAACCCTAGGAACTAACTCAGTTCGGCAATTGCTCTGTTTATTCTAAATTTCTTTTTATTTTCTATGATTTTTTTTCTAATTTTTCTTTCTGTTGTTTTTGGTTCCAAAAGATGTAAAGTGATTTGTTCAACAGCTTTATGGTTGTTTAGGTCGGTTCCCTTTTTTTTTATTTTTTTTCTTGCTTTTTCCTTCATTAATTGCAAGTAGGAGGTGGCATTGGCTTGTAAATTCACCTTTTGATTCAGCAATTATCCAGCTTTGATGTTTGCCAGCAATTTCCAGGCGTGAATCAGCAATTGGAAGGCTTTTAGATAATATTTTGCAATTTTTTTAGGTATTTTGAGTATATTTTATTAATATTTAATTATTTACTTAATATACGAGTATATATTCCTTGTAAATATCACATGTAATATATAACTATACTCATATAATTAAGTTTCTACCATATCTTTTATTTTTAGGATATGTTCTAAAGTTAATTTCATGAATTCAACATAATAAATATATAATTATATAATTTAGAGTTAATTTACGGGTATAATTATTATTTATAGCAAGTATACTCATGAAATTACGTGTATTTTTATATAGTAAATTATACTATATTATCTCATTTTATAGCTCAATTAACTTATCTTTAAGTTTTCGTTACAATCTAAGTTCGATTTTAGGAGTTCCGAACATTTTAATGCTACACTAAATATTCCAACTTCTAAGAGCAAAATTGGGATTTCGGGTGATTATTACTAAAATCTAACTTTACTGTAATATCTCGACTAACTTTTTGATTCTAGTCGTAAAGTTTGGGCTCAATTGGATAAGTTTCCCTAAAAGCCCTAAATTTGAGCTCGGTTGTCCTAAACTCAATTTTGAGAACTTACATATAGGTGTTTATGAAATACAAAACCCTAAATATATGTGCATATAAATGTGTGTGTGCGTGTGTGTTTTATGAGGTTATGGGTTACTTTAAGTTTTAGGATGCTTAGACTTCATTATATTAAGACACCTAATAAAGATAATATCTAATTATATTATGCATTATTAGAATGTTATTTGTGACTTAATTACATGGAGTTCCATACTAGACTCTAGCTCAACTCTTTACAGGACCTTTTCTTTGTTTTCTTTTTTCTTTTTCTTTTTCAAAGTACATGATATAATGAGATAAAAGTTTATTTCCAATGTAAATATTAGACATGGAAATGGAATTGGCACTAGTATCGCAAAAGGATTTAATATATAAGTTGCCTTCGTAATTTAGATTATATGTTTTATTTTATACTATAACTTTTAGTAGGTTTCAAACCTTTATATATATGTATATATATATATATAAATATAATATACACATGCGTAAGATGTGATATGAATATATAAGATGGATTTTCCATAACTCTCGATTTTATAGCATGAAATTTGATGTACACCAATTTTAACACCATACCACATAATATTATTTTTAGTTACTCTTAGAAACATATTTCATTTTCCATTTAAATGCATTCTAATTTCAACCCCATTTATTTTTGTAGATTTTACTAAGAATCAAAAGACAATTGAGCTCGAATAAGATATATTTGATTGCTAAGTGCTTAATGATCGATAGTTATGATGTCCTAAGTAAAGTAGTGTACTAGAATGATATGGTAGTTATGTGCTGATTATTTAGCAATTATTAACCAAGATAATTGTTGTGATACACGTTAGTTTATTGGAAAGAAGTTGCATGTGAGTTGTATTGATGATGCAAGAACTTATATGGCTAGATGCAATGTATTAATATTGCTAATGATTGGTCTGATAGTTATCCTATGATGATGTTAATGCATGTGTTTAGACAAATAGGGTGTTTATGGAATATAAAACACTAAATATATGCATGCATAAATATGTATGTACCATGCATCCATTTGTATGTATTTTATATGTTTATGAGTTACTCTAGGTTTTAGGACATTAATTATATTACGTTAAGTGACCTAATAAAGATAATATCTTATATGTAATGTATTATTAATATGTTTTGTGTGACTTGAGTACATGGTATTCCATATTAGGCTCCAACTCTCCTCTTCGTGGGGCCTTTTTTTGTTTCTTTTTTTTATTTTTATTTTTTATCCTTTTAGAATTACATGAGATAAAGGAGATGAAAGTTTATTTCTAATATGAATATCATACATAGGAATAGGATTGGCATTAACATTGCAAAAGGATCTAATATGTAACTTGCCTTAGTATAGAAATAAGTAATTTCACTCCTTGATTGATTTATAGCTATAAAGTTAAAATTTTCAATGTAGAATTTAGGTTATGTTTGATATTTTATACTATTTAGTAAGTTCTAAGCCATTATATATATGTTGAGTTCTTTTTTCATGTATTTTGATTATAACAAATAGAAGAACACACTTAACAAATATAAGGAGTATGTATGATACTTTAAAGGAAAATGAGGTTGAAAATTGTGCTAGTCAGAATATATGTTAGAAAGTGTATCAACAAAGGAATTTAAAAGTGTAGGAAGTGAATAAAGTCTGTTACTAAGCTATTTTCTAACTAATTTGAATAGGTTAAGTTGGAAAAATATGTAGAAAACTTAGCTTCAATTTATTAGGTATATTTAGGTAATATGCTCAATTCCATTCTACTAAGTTAGATTAAGTTCTTGGGGATTTTAAGGAAATTTTGTCTAAAGTTTTATTAAGAATCAAGTTGAACAATTCTACGAAGGCATTGTGAAAACACTTTAGCTAGAATAAATCAAATACGTTATGGACAACAAAATAACTTGTTGCTTCAATGATGTGTGTAAGGTTCCAACAAAGTTTAATTTTAACAGTAAGTTATCTTGGATAAAGTTGTTTGCAAACTACTTGTTTTGGTATAGAGTGTATTGAGGATATCTCCAAATCTGTCATGATAAGGTTATGGTTCAAACTAATCAAGAAGATATGTTGAAGATAAGTTTGAATCTTATGGATTTTCATAACTAGATTTTCAAATAAGATCAGATATTTAGTTGTCAAAATCGTCAAAAAAAGTTGTTGAATTTTTTCTCTTAATAGACAAAGTAAAATGGGGGAGCAAGTTTCAAATGGTTCAATAAGGATTATAGGAGATGTATCAAAATCAATTTTTAAATTTGTGTTCATCTAAATATCAAGTGTATCAGATTTCAAATTCAAATCAAGTAACATATCATGCAATGTTCAAAAGGAAATATCAAGCTTAGTTCACCACATATTAGCGGATAACAAAGTTTCATTTGGTAAATTCAAATGGTTAAATTCTTATTTTTAATGGATATTTCTTCAAAAAGAAGATCATTTGTTTTTGAATCAAGATTTCTTGGAGAAAGAATAGGACATTTCTTCAAAAAGAAGATCATTTGTTTTTTAATCAAGTTTTCTTGGAGAAAGATCAGGATTTAGCTGTTTTCTAGCTATTATACATAAGGATTATCAATTTAAATTAAAGTTGCATAAGATTCATGCAAATCTCTCAATATTAGAACTAAAATTCAAAACTCTCTCATGAACGTTGTCAGAAGCTCTGTTAGAAATTTAGTTGGAAACTAATCGAAAATAGTTTTTGCATTTTATTGTTATTGTTTTTGTGAGAACATTGTAAAGAGATCTTTGATTGTAATGTCTCATTTTTCTTGTAACCTTCAATGATATTATATTTAAGTGAGTGTAAGATTAGAGAGTTTTCTATAGTCTGTGTTTAGCATAGAGAAAGCTAGTGATATAGGATAGAGAAGTGACTAGATATCCTTATAATCTCTGATTCATTTTTGTTTAGTAAAAAATTGGACTAGTAGAATGATACTGGTGAGGAGAATCGAGTCCCTAATAGTGGAGCTAAAAGAGAGCAGTAGGAAAAAGATCGAAACTCTATAAATTAATCGCCTGATCTTCTTTCTCTCTATCCTATTTAGTTTTAGACTTTTATTATTTGTGTTGTTATTTTTGCACATAAATTAAACGTTCAATACTTTACTACTTATTACGCCATTTATGTTATTAAGGGGAGAGTTGTTTTAGAAATCGAAAAAGTTTTTTGTTTTGCAAAAGACATTAATTTAACTCCCTTCTCTTGATATCTTACACGGACCTACAATATATATAAACATATATATATATATATATATATATATATATATACATGCACGCACATATAATATGCTATGAATATATGGTAGTATACAACCCTTAATTTTATGGCATGAAATTTGTAGTACACTAATTTTAACACCATACCACATAGTATTATTAATATTTATCTTTAGAAACAAATTTTAATTTCTATATAAAGGATCACTGCCCATTTATTTTTACAAATTCTATTGAGAATTGAGATATAATCGAGCTCCAATAAGATATATTTGATTGTTAGGTGCTTACGGATTGGTGGCTATGGTATTCTAACTAGAGTAGTGTATTGAATAATGTGATAGTTAAGGACTAATTATTTAGCAATTGTTGACTAAAGTAAATGCTGAGATATAGGTTAATATGTTGGAAGGAAGTTGTATTGATGGTGTAGACATTGCTATGATGGATGCACTGGATTAATATTGGTAATGATTAGTTTAGTATGATATCATACCATGATGTTAATATACATGTTTGGATATATGGGTGTTTATGGTATACAAAACATCAAATATATGTGTGTATAAATGTATGTGTGTGTGTGTGTTTCATATGGTTATCATTTACTCTAAGTTTTAGGATGCTAAAATTATTGCATTAAGCCACCTAATAAAGATAATATCTAATCATATGATGCATTATTAAAATGTTACGTATGGCTCAATTACATGGCATTTCATATTAGGTCTAGCTTACCTCTTTGTAGGACTTTTTATTTTTTATTTTTTCCTTTTCAAAGTATTTTAGATAAAAGAGACGAGAGTTTATTTCTAATATGAAGATCAGATGTAAGAATAGGATTGGCACTAGCATAGTAGAAAGATTTAATATATAAGTTACCTTAGTCTAGAATTAAGTAATTTAAACTCCTTAATTAATTTATAACTATAAAATTTAAATTTTGTATTTAGAATTTAGATTATGCATGTTATTTTACACTATTGTTTTTAGTACGTTTTGAACCTTTAAAAGGTAGATTTTCCACAACCTTCGATTTTATGGCATGAAATTTGTAGTACACCAATTTTTAACACCATACCACATAGTATTATTTAAATTTATTCTTACAAATATATTTTATTTTCCATATAAAGGTATCTTAATTCCTATCCTATTTATTTATGTCAATTTTGCTAAGAATTAAGATATAATTGAGCTCCAATAAGATATATCTGATTGCTAGTGTAGGTCCTCGTAGAATATCAAGAGAGGGTTTTTTTTTTTCCCGAGGTAAGGGGTAGGGATGGGTTAAATTGATATCTTTAGGAGATTTCAAAACTTTTAAAAATAGATTGAAAATGTCCCCTCTTAATAACTTATATTAGTAAATAGTGGTAATTTAATAATTCAATATCTTAAATCTAAAAAAAAAAAGACTCAAAATAAAAAAGATAAAGAGAAGAAAATTGGGCTCAAGATATAAAGAGTTTCAACATTATACATATTACTCTCTTTTAACTTCACTGCTAGAGACTTGATCTTCCTCACCAATGCCACTCTACTACTATTTTAAATAAAAAATCAAGAGAAGTTACAAATCTTACAATACTTAGGCTTTACCTATTTAGCCTCTTCTTCAATCTAAGTTAATTATAGATCTATAGAAAACAAATCTAACTTCTCTTACAAATATAATCTTCAAATACTTTAATATTGTTTACAAATCAAAATGAGAAAAACAATAAGACTCTCAAATAATTTAGCATGAAATTAGAGGAAGAAAGTGCTGCATATTAAACTTCGTTGAGCTCTTTGAAAACGTTTCTGAGATATCCTCTATATGACCTTTAGATAGTAAGTAGTGATTACAATAGTAGTGTACTTTTTTGCATTTTTTTTACATTTGTAAATTTGAATCATATGCTTTTTTATACTTAGACTTCTTCAATGGCTAATGCTATGATTTTTTTTTTATTTAATCCTTATCCAATAGATCTTCCAACATCCTAACGTTTCCTTGAAATTTTGAAAAAATATTTAGAATTTTAAATTGATTATGATCAATTATAACCATCCTTCATAGATATTTCTTATCAACAACAACAATCTTAGTTGATCTTGAAATTAAAATTTAATATCCCTGGATCTTCGAGACTGACATAATCTCCTAAACATTAAAAATATCTTATATGTCAATTTCCTTAAAACCAATCTAAATCTTTTTGAATAAAATCTCTTAAACAAAATTTAATTTAAGAACCTTCTTAAAAAAAAAATTCCTGTGGATCATAATACCAAATATTGTGAAACGAGAGTAAGTGCATTTCCCAAATATACTTAATTAAGCAGGGCTAGGTCTTGAATAAAATGATGGTTTATTCTTTTGAATTTCTTCCAGTTAAACCTTTTGAATAAGTTTTTGAAAAACTTCCAATGGCTTAATCACTTTTTTGAAGTTTCTAAACAACTTTCTGAATTAGTTCATTGTCCCTTTTGATAAAAGTCTTTGAGTAACCTTTTGAATGCATTTTGAGTTCATTTTTTCCACAAGGTTTTAAATCGTCTAAATAAGTTTTTGAAGTATAATTTAATTTAGGTTGAATCATTTTGATAAACTATTTGAATACTTACACAAATGTTAATATATATTAATGCTACTTTTTTATGTTATTATCAAAATTAATGAGAGAACTCAACAGTTAGGTGGTCATTGATTGGTAGCAATAGTAATATTTGCTACTACTACCAAGATTTGCACCAACGGCCGCTTCGTCTGGGCTTGTGCCCTAGGTTTTGCAGTGATCACCGCGCCCTCCTACTCATCGGAGCTTGGCACTTGCCTTAAAGGCTCGGTATAGGTCACGTGCTTCAACGCCATCTATTTTTGGGGCTAGTTGATTCGACAGGTGAGTTGTTACACACTCCTTAGCGGATTTCGACTTCTATGACCATTGTCCTACTATCTTAATCGACCAACACTCTTTGAGGGATCTAGGTTAACGTGCAGTTGGGCATCATAACTCGGCTTTCGATTCATCCCACATTGCTAGTTCTACTTACCAAAGATGGCCCACTTGGAGCTCTCGATTCCGTGGCACGACTCAACGAAGCAACAATGCTGTTGTGGTAGTTATGTATTCAATGTTCAGCAATTGTTGACCAAGGTAATTGTTGAGATATATGTTAATACATTGGAAGGAAGTTGTCCTTGAGTCATATTGATGATATAGGACATTTGTACGGATGGATGCAATGGATTAAAATTGGTGATTATTGGTCCAACAATTATCCTATGATGATGCTAATACATGTCTTTGGATGAATAGGTTTTTATGGAATGTTTTGTGACATCATCGTATTTTCTCTAATTATATGTAATAACATTTCAAAAGGATAAATTAAGGAAATTAATTAAAAATAATCTATTTTCTTTAAAAAATATTTTATGATATCATCATATTTTTTATAATTTCAACTATTAATTATATATGATAATATCTTGAAAGATAAACTAAGTAAAATAAATAAAAAAAATTATTTCTTAAAAGATTTAATCCGATTTGACTCAATGCTACATTAACATAAATAATTAAAGCGTGGGTATCAATGAAAATAGGAAACTACCCTTGTTTTTCGATTCCGACACTGCGACTACGCATAACTGAACAGACTTTCACACATGACGTTGCTACGTTTCCGCTTTACATGGATTATGCCTTTCCACAAGGTCCAAAAAAGCCTGAAATCTCATTATATCACCATCATTATTCATTTCACACCACTTTCTATCTGCTTATCATACCATTGGGATATAAATAAAGCTTACTACATCCACAGAAACCCTCGCTTTTCCTTTGACTCTGGTTGGGAGCCTCCATTAGAGAGAGAGAGAGAGAGAGAGAGAGAGAGAGATGGAAAACGGGTCTGTTACTTGGAAGTTTAGGGGTAACGGGGAACTTGGCACTGCATCAGCCATAACAGTACGTGGAGTCCTCAACATATTAATGGACAACCTTAATAAGGAGGATCCTAGAGTTGTTGTTCCTCTTGGTCATGGTGACCCTTCTGCTTTCCCTTGCTTTAGGACCAGCCCTGACGCTGTAGATGCTATCGTTGATGCTGTCCGTTCTGCTAAGTTTAACGGCTACGGGTCAACGGTCGGGATTCTTCCAGCCAGGAGGTAATAAAAGCCGATGCGACGCGATAACACTATATGACCGGCTTAGAGTCCCAATATTGAGCTCTGAAAAAGTCGTTCATTCATCTATCTTTGCAAAACAATAAAACAGATATTATCTATGGAATTCAAACCATGCTGAATACTCTGTTTTTTGCTGCGGTGTAGAACAGTATTGAGTTGTGTTCCTGAGAGTGAGATTTGAAAGAAGAGAAAACAAATAACAATTTAATTTTTCTTTTTTCAAATCGATGGAGGACTAACTGTTTTGCAATGGAGAAATTTTTTATTTACCAAAAGAAAAAAAATATGGAGTAAAATTTGCTCGAAATGAAAATATTTTAAAGTTTTTTTTACGACGTATTTGAAGGTTGTTGTGTGTGCTTTTGTTATTGTATTTATGTTTGTGGAGGTGTAATTTAGGCAACTAAAAATAAAAAGTCCAGTCTTTTTTCAATAGATAATAGTTGGACAATTGATGAAACTTATTTTGTGTTAGTTCATCCCTTCCCATACTAAATGGTCTCAAGTAACCCTTCTTTGGTTTCGAATCTTAGAATTCAGTTCCTAGAATACGAGGAATTGGATCAACAACCGAGTGTATGGTAATATATAAGGAAGGGACATGGAATGGCATTATTTTGTCAATGGATTGTTAATCAAATTCCTGGAAGGCCTAATTTAAAAGAAGGAAGAGTCACTGGACCTCTATTGGTTTAGCTGATAATAGGAAGTAATATGATATGACTGTGTTGTACGAGATGGTTCTCCAAACATGTGCATGAAGAACCTTTATACAAAATTAAGATAAGAAATTTACATGAGTTGTGTATGATGGTATGTGTCCACAGGTTTGGTTTTTGTTTCCCTGCTTGGATTACCTTGTTTCATAAATCACAGCATTATTTTGATGCTATGTTATGAGAAGAGTGTTCCAATTATGTCGTTGATGCATCGAACTGCAAGAACTATTATCGAAATTGCTACATTATTGGATAATGAAAACATGAAAAAAACTCTTGGAAGTATTTTTATTCAGCTAGGGGAGCAAATTGATATAGTCAATGATTCTGCTCTTCATCAGCATGTCCTCGACCATAATTGATCAGATTCTTTACTTTCACAGGGCAGTTGCAGATTATCTTTCTTGTGATCTCCCTTACAAATTATCAGAAGATGATATTTTTGTAACAGTAGGCTGCTCGCAAGCAATTGAAGTTGCTTTAGAAGCCCTTGCGTGTCCTGGTGCCAATATTTTACTTCCAAAGCCTGGTTTTCCATGCTACGAGGCACGTGCTGCATATAGCCATCTGGAAGCTCGTCATTTCAATCTTCTTCCGGATAAGGGCTGGGAGGTTGATCTTAAGGGTATTGAGGAACTTGCAGATGAGAATACAGTTGCTATGGTGATCATCAATCCCGGCAACCCTTGTGGAAATGTTTATAGTCATCAGCATCTAAAGCAGGTCTATTGCATCTTTTGTTGCTTTCACAAGTCTTTTCTTTCTAGAAAGAGTGGATTTCCTAGACCTACTATCTCCTTTATTAAAAGAATGCTACATCCTTAAATTGGAACTTTTCTTTTTATTCTTCCTTGCATTGGTAACTTGGTTTACAGCTCTGTCATATCGATATATTACTTGAAATTCGTGCTTATGATGGAGGTCCTCGTTAATTAAAATTGTATAGATTGCGGAAACTGCAAGGAAGCTTGGGATTTTGGTGATATCTGATGAAGTTTATGATCATCTGGCATTTGGGAGTGCACCATTTGTTCCTATGGGAGTCTTTGGATCTATTGCTCCAGTCTTCACGGTTGGATCCATATCAAAAAGATGGATAGTTCCTGGTTGGCGACTAGGCTGGCTTGTGACAAATGATCCGAATGGCTATCTAAAGAATTCTGGGGTCTGTTATTCTCTCATCGCACAAAAGCACACAGAAGAGTGCACTCTTAATGCATGGCAACAGCCATGCATCTTTAATTTGGCTCTAGAGTATTTCATTTTTCTCTCGTACAATAGTGATGTCTTTTAGCTTTCTTGTTTCAGATTGTTGACTCCATCAAGGGATACCTTAATCTATCTTCTGATCCTGCAACCTTCATTCAGGTATCTATTGGACGATATGATATTGATCAAGATGAAAAGTTTTGGTTCTGTCTTAAGAGCAATCTTTAATGACTTTATTTAAGCTGCAGTGTGATCCCATAGGTTTTTGTTTCACAAAGAAGCAAAGGAGTTTGTTTTCCAGTTTACAACTGATCTTGCACCTCTCAACTCTTACTTTTTTCCTGAAATCCTCTTAAGAAAGTATTTTCCAGTGTGGTGTGTTTTAAGTCTAAGATACCATGTGACCTTTTAGGATACCGGGTTTGCCAATTGGTCGCAGCTCAAAGGTACTAAGTGGAAGAAGTTTATGCATATTCAGTGCTAATGCGTTTAGTAATATATTCGATCTGAACCTCAACTGTTGATGAATATGCTAATAACATAGCCTTCTCTGATTAACAGGGGGCAGTTCCTCACATAATTGAGAATACAAAGGGTGATTTCTACACAAAAATCATTGACATACTAAGAGAGGCCGCTGACAAGTGCTTTGAGATGATTCAAGAAATCCCCTGCATTACTTGTCCAAAAAAGCCTGAAGGTGGAATGTTTGTAATGGTATGTGAGAATAATCAACTGCGTCGTTATATATGATAGAATAAGAAAAATCGTATAATGAATTGAATGATCTGCATCTCAGGTTAAGCTGAACCTGTCAACGTTGGAGGGCATAACTGATGATCTGGATTTCTGCAAGAAGCTGGCTGCGGAAGAATCTGTAATTGTTCTTCCAGGTACTTTCCGTACATCTATCTTAAGATGTTGTTATCTTACAAGTGTAAATTATACACCCTCTGATATCTTATTACTTTTGATGATAATTTGTAGGAAATTTTTTTATTTTCCAGTAGAATTATCATTATATCGTGAAATAGAACTGGAAAAATTTATAACAAGACTGCTAGATTGTCTAGCATGATGGATGCAGAATTACCAGCAGTTTATGACAAAATCGATACCTTTACTAAGCAACAGTAGCTGACATGATAATATGATCATTGCAGGGATAGCTGTAGGATTGAAAAACTGGCTTCGGGTGACTTTCGCCATAGAGTCAACTTTGCTTCGTGAAGGTCTCAGTAGGATAAAGGCCTTCTATGAGAGGCACGCCAATAAGAAATAAGATTTTTAGCTGTGTGCTTAAAGCCAGAGGATGCCGATGCGAAGATCAAACTTCTTGTTGGGTCTCATATCAAGCTCCATTCTATGCGACGCTTTATTTGTACGATAATAAGCATCCAGGAGAATAAAATCAAACCTCATTTTACACTTCTGTTGCTCAACAAAGTTTCGAGAAGTGGAAGTAACGGTCCCAAAATCATGTTGGATATAAGTTGCTTGCGTCAACCATTGTGTCTTTCATATCCTTAGAACAAAATTTCAAGGAGGAAGTGATCGTTCTTATGTGTGTAGTGTCATGATATTGCTTATGGTTTCGATTAGACCTACGAAAATTATTGTATAATTTTTTTTTTTTTTTTTATCGGCATTGCAAGTAATTTATGAGTTCTTTTCTATTTATATTTACCTTTTTTTTTTGGTATATTCACATAATACGCTTGTATTAATCTAATAATTTTAAGAGATGAATCTATCAAAACATTGAGTTTGAGCATGCGCTCGATGCTGGACATTTAGTCTAGGACTCAAAGTCCTGATTTATTGTTTCATTTTGTTTCTATTTAAATGTTCTTTCCACAAGTGTAAATCAAATTGAAATATGAAATAACACGTGAAAATTAGAATCTAGAAAAATCCCATCAGAACATGTCAAATTAAAAATGATCTGTCTTATTAGATCCTATTTTGACATAATTTTCCATATATATATATATATATATATATGTGTGTGTGCGCTTTTATAGCATACTTGCTATGAAATCAGTTTCTAATAAAAAAAATAATGATAAATAATTAAATAAAAGAAGAAAAAGAGAACAAACCAGTTTGAAATTATGTTAGAATACTGTAAGATACATACCACCTCTGAGGGTTTTTGCTTTAAGAAAACCTAGGGACAATGGCTAATATATTTTGGTCATCTGCCCTAATTCATAATGTGACTACTATATTAGAGGATATCTTCATTCATATCCAAAGATTTGCAGCAGTTCCTACATTAATAAATAAAGGTTATGTTATAGTCATATTTTTAGATCTATTTTTTTTTTTAATTTCCTATTTTATTTATCATCTCAATTAGAGATCTTTCTCAACTAAAGTTTTGCTTTTTATTCCGCATAGGAACTTTTTCTAAGCCAACGTTATCTAATTTTATTTAGAAAATTTGTTTAATTTTAGATTGGATCTTTAGATCCCATTTCTTTTTTTATATTTTCTATTCTCTCTATATTGTAAGTACTATTTCGATGAATAAAATTGTTGAATTATTGAAGTTTTCTCCCCCTAGTTCCAGCCGTTGGATTTTCCAAAAATCATCTCCACCGTCCACAACCCAAAACGCAGCCAGAAAAGGACTAATACAACCACAACGATTATTTTACGTTACGTGCACCTTTCGCTGAGTTGGATTGGACTGATACACCTTTGATATTGTCGTATATTAGCTAGCTGTCTCGCCGTCCAAGCAGTGTCCAGGTCGTCTTCTTCTTTGTGGTGCTAACTACTAACTGCTACACCAAATATGGAGAAAGAATGGGGATTTGCTAGAACCATGGTGCCAAGAACAGAGTCAACTTGGAACATAAAAGAGGTGATTATCAGGCTAAGGCAAAACATCACTGAAACTGATGGTAGACCAATAGTTCCCCTTGGACATGGTGACCCTTCTATGTTTCCATGCTTTCGAACTTCACCGGTAGCGGAAGAAGCCATCTCCAATGCTGTTCAATCAGGAAAGTTCAATTCTTATGTCCCCAGTCACGGTCTTCCTCCTACCAGAAAGTAAGCTTCTGTTCCAACCAAGGACTATGTATATTAAATTATTATGTTGCTCTAGTTGATTCACAAGTAGATGTCTGAAATTATTGAAAGATTCTGAGAATGTACTCTACTATTTATAAGAGATTCTGAGAATTCGCTCTCTTCTTCCCGAATTCATTTATCCTTTTTCTTCTTAATGTTGTAGAGCTATTGCGGAATATCTCTCTCAAGACCTTCCACATGATCTGTCACCAGAAGATGTTTTTGTCACTGTTGGATGTAAACATGCAATCGATATCATGGTGCAAGTCGTTGCTCAGGAAAGAGCCAACATTCTGCTTCCTAGACCCGGGTTTCCAAGGTATGAAGATTATGCTTCTTTCTGTCACCTTGAATTTCGACACTACGATCTTCTGCCGGAAAAAGGTTGGGAGGTCGATCTTGACTCTCTTGAGGCTCTTGCGGATGAGAACACAGCTGCTGTGGTGCTAATAAATCCGGGAAACCCCTGTGGCAATGTGTATACTTATGAACATTTGAAAGAGGTAGATTGTTCACAACCTGTAAGAAAGAAAAAGAGAAAAATAATAATACTAAGCTAGAGCTTCTATGTTGATTCCATTGTCAATTTGAATGATGTAGATTGCAGAAATTGCAAGGAAGCTTCGGATACTTGTGATTACTGATGAGGTTTATGCCCATCTCTGCTTTGGAGATAGACCATTCGTGCCAATGGCAGTATTTGGATCGGTTGTGCCTGTAGTTACACTTGGATCCATATCAAAGAGATGGGTTGTTCCTGGATGGCGGCTTGGATGGATAGCAATAAGTGATACTGAAGGAATACTTCAAAAATATGGGGTAGCAACTCCAACATCCCATCAAGTTTCTAAAATTTGGCATCTGTTTTAGCACGGTCATACTCGTACTATCTAGTTGCAAGTGTACACTGACATCATGTAGTACCCCGACATATTAGCAAACCATTTTGCAATTATACACAATTGATAATATGATAAAAATTATATTCATATGATCATGTTATTCTTCTCAGGTTGTTGACCGTATTCACACCATTATGGATTCCTCATCTGAACCTGCTACCTTCATTCAGGTTCGTAGTGATCTGGAATCGTTGTCATGGCTGCTATTCTTTTTCCACTATTGTCTCTATGTGTACTTCACTTGAGTTATTATTCATGTCTAGACACCACTTTTTGGCAAGCTTAAAATTGAATGTATTCTGTGTACATCACAAAGCATACATGTTTAATTTCCAACAATGATCAGATGCATCCTTCTTCAATTGCTCTCTTTATACTCTAATGCTAGGTTGTTTACGATCATGATGATGTCTCAGGGTGCTATTCCTCAAATCCTCCAGAATACAACAAATGGTTTCTTTAACAGTATCATTAGCCTTCTCAAGGAAACTTCAGATATATGTTTTGACAAAGTTAAGGAGATTCCATGCTTCACATGCCCACACAAGCCAGAAGGATCTATGTTTGTAATGGTAAGAACAAGGTAAAGTAAGGTTTTGTCAAAAGGTTAAATGTGCAAGTGAGGCCTCTAATGCTGTCAATACAGGTGAAACTTGATCTGTCACTTCTGGAAGATGTAACTGATGATATGGATTTCTGTCTTAAGCTAGGTAGAGAAGAATCGGTCATTGTACTGCCAGGTACATGCATACCACCTCTAAACCGTTCGTTAAGAGAGTCATCACATATGGATAACTGATTTGTTTTCACTTTCTATGCCCACTATGCTTCTTGCATAATCTTTTTTCTTTTGGTTTGGGACTTTGTGCTGTTTTATGCTGGAATAGGTATTATGTGACTCGATTTTACCCAAAATACTGCCTTAACTGGTTAAAATAAATAGGATATGCCTGCCGATAGCTGTCTTCAACCAAGCATTAGTACTGTGAGGCCTTTCATTCCTTTAATTTCAGGCAATCATGGCCATGCATGGTGTTTTTATCATGTAGTCTAAGGTTTTATGTTGAATTCGTAAAACCAACTGGGTTGATCTTCAGATTGTCATTAACTGATGGCGGAGCACGAAATGGCATGTAGGTAAAGATTAGGAAAACGGGTAAATAATTTCAATTGAGTTACAAACAAAAATGAATATTTCTAACTGATTTTGTCCCTCTCTTGATCTAATTCTAAAAGTTGAATCTCTAACTAGAGATGAATGTCTTAAACATTTGGCTAGTAGTAAGGATGATGCTGGTTTAACAGAAAATTGAACAAAAAAGAAAAAAAAAAAAAGAAGTAAATAGAAAATGAAGAAAAACACCTATAACTCCACACCAAAATAAACAGCCAACAATTCAGTAACGTTGTCTTGGCTCTATTAATCATAGGAGATTCATAATATATTTGATACTGTACCAATGTGGCAAAAAAATCACTAACATGATCAGATAATATCAAGACAACATGTGTAAGGCAGGATTAGCTTCATTACTCTTCAATCCATCTGTAAAGAATATGAGAACACGTTTTTTGTTATAATATATAATGTTTTGATCAAGTAATGACATAAAGTCAGCTTCGAAGTATCTACAACAGGAAGTTTTCTTTGACATCTCAATCCTTTCTTGAAGTTTTTTTACCTCTTTGCAAGATATTTCTGATGCTCTACTGACTAACACCAGTTACCATGATAATGTGGCAGGTATTGTTGTAGGATTGAAGAATTGGCTTCGGATAACTTTTGCCATTGATGCTTCTTTGCTTCAAGAAGGCATCGGTAGAATTAAGGCCTTCTGCGAGAGGCATGCCAAAAAGAAATAAGATCGCATGTGCTTATAGAAGGAGGACAGAGCTGTTGAGATCAATATCTCGTTGGGTCTCAAACGGGCTCTAGTACTTGTTGTATATGCAAATAAACATGTATTAAGAATAAATTGTGCTGCCTGTTACTTCGGGGCTTAAGGAAAGCTCAATTAGTGGGGGATAAGTTATTATTAACATTCTGTCTTGTATTTGATCATTCGTCATTTTTCCATAACGCGACCTTGCTTGGGAAGTGACTATTTTGCTGACTACACTAATTATATAACCTCTATAAAGCTTATGGTTTTTAATTAAATATTTGAAAATATTGCAGTCTTTTGTGTTCTTCCTGGTCATGGTGTAGGCCAATCATAGTTGGTTGTCTTATTGTCAACAGTTTCTCTTTTACCCCTTACATGTATCTTGTGAGGAATCCAATGTGAAATTTCAAACCAGCCATAACAAATGTTTTACTAGGTACAAATGAACTTTTATTATACAATCACAACGTGGTATGACGGGATAGTAGAGTACCCTCTTAATCAAATGGTAATCGATTGCCAATCTAACGTGTGACTAATTACCCTTTTTATCAACTTGACCGAATTCAAGTGAATTTGATTCACATCTCAGCTTTAGAAACCACTGTCATTTTCATTCCACGATCCATGTGAAACTTTACAATTACTTAGATTTCATAGTTAATTTGAATCCACACTCAGCAATTGTTGTTCTCCTATAATAATCTTCTTCTTCATTTTTTTATTTTTTATTTTTTTAATTCGATAACTTGTTGAAGATGCTATATAGGGTCATGGTGGAATTTAGTATATATTATGATATGATTCCAAGAGTGAGATATCAAATTTTACAAGTTTAAAAAAGGAAGCCTAAGGAAATTTTTTCCTCAAATCTATTATGTCTAAAAATTGTTGTGTTGTGTAGGGTAGGCTCTAGTATGTTTGGTAATGTTGTGGGTGATGTTATTGTGGTGCTCTATATGTGTGTGTAGTGGAGTTCTAGTGATGTGTCGTGTTCTAATGGTTTGTGTGAGTGCTGTTCTGTATAAGTGGTGTGTGGGGTGTGGTATAGGAGTGAGTGTTGTTATGTGTAGTTGTTTATGTTAAAGTTGGCTATTGTTGGGCATGGAAAATATTTTACAAATGTCTAGAAGCTTCAATTAGTTAATGCTAACTATAAAGGAGGGCTCTTATGATATAAGTACTTAGGAGGTAGATAGTTTGGAGATTATTTTGGAAGTTAAAGAACTCTTAACATTGTTTAGTTAAATAGCTCATTAGGTACTCGACTTCTCTCTATTACTATTCCATAACTGATAGGGATTAACCCCCTGGACTAATCACTTACAATTAAGCTAAAAGGCTCTAAAGACTTACTCGGAGGATACTAGCTTAAAGCCATATTTGATATGGAGATTCATATCCTAACTTGATCCCTTACCTACCTGACTACCAGACCCTCACATATGTTAGACTTGCTCCTGCCAAGCAATTGTACTTTATCAAGACAATCAAGAAGACAACCCCAAGGCCTTTCAAGTTGAATTTTGGAGTTGACCACAAATATCTGACCCCAACTCAAGCTGACTACTCGATAGCGGGACTGGCTGGCCCTTGACTTGATCTAGATCAGGTCGACTCCTGACTGTAAACTCTTTTCTCTCATCTACTTTGTACCATATTCCTAACACTTAACCATTGAGTGACACGTGTCTCTTGACACAACATTTTGAAAGGATTCTTTACTTTTTGTATTTAATATCGCTTATCTCTTTTACCCTTTTTAGTATGTCTTATGTAACCTAATTAAAGCATCTCCGATGTTTGCATTGGCTTAATGATAAGGGTGCTTTGTACATGACTAAGCAAGTAACTGTACCATTCAATGTTGGGAACGCGTACAGATATGAAGTAGTTTGCGATGCTGTCTCCATGGGAGCTTTACATCTGCTATTTAGACGACCTTAGTTGTTCAATCGATGTGTTACTCATGATGGATATAAGAATACCTATGCCTTTGTTACAGATAGAAAGAAGATTGTGTTGTAGCCAATGATGCCGTCCTAAGTAAATGAGACCTATAATTAGCTTATTCAAGCTAGTAAAAAGAAGACCTTAGTAATCAGCCGAATAGAGCTCCTAGTTACTAAGAAGGCTAATGAACCTATGTTACTATTGGTCTAAAGATTGTTAGAGATGGTAGATTTATAGCATGTTTTGGAAGAGATCCGAAGCCTATTAAATGAGTTTTCCAATCTATTTCTTGAAGAATTGCCAAAAGGACTGCCTCTAGTCTAAGGCATAGAGTACTATATTAATCTGCAACCAAACATTACCTTGTCGAATTGACTTATACACAAAATGAACCCTGAGTAAGCTGCTAAGCTAAAGAGACAAGTAGATGAACTCATGGAGCAAAGATATGTAAGAGATAGTATGAGCCCTTGCATGGTACCAACTTTGCTCATCCCAAAGAAGGATGGTTCATGGCGTATGTGGATTGATAGTTGAGCAATCAACCAAATCACTATCAAATATAGGTACCCAATATCGAGGCCTGATGACATTTTGGATGAGCTCTATAGTGCCAAAATATTTTCAAAGATTAACTTGCGAAGTAGTTACCACCAAATTCATATGAAACTGGGTGATGAGTGGAAGACTGCCTTAAAGACTAGATAAGAACTCTACAAATGGTTGATTATGCTGTTCAAACTTACTAATGCACCGAGCATATTTATGAGGTTAATGAACTACATGATGTACCCCTTGAATAGAAGATGTGTAGTTATACACTTTGATGACATATTGGTATATAGTATCGACCTAAGTAACCATGTTCAACATCTTCGCAAAGTATTTGATAGTTTGCAAATTGAGAAGTTATATGGGAATTTGTAGAAGTATACATTCTGCCAAGATGAAGTGATTTCTCTTGGGTTTGTAGTATTAGGGTAAGGAATCTAAGTAAATGAAGAGAATATTCGAGTCGTATTCAAATGGCCAACGTAAAAAAATGCCACTAAAGTTCGAAGCTTTCATGGCCTAACTTCTTTCTATAAGCGATTCATCAAAAACTTCAGAACCATAACTGTCCCCTTGATTGAGCAGACTAAGAAAGGTGATGGGTTCTAGTAGAATGATCGAGCTAAATAGAGATTTAGGGAGATTAAGGAGAAGCTTACCTTTACCCCTATCCTATCTCTACCAAACTTTGACAAGCCCTTTGAGTTAGGATGTGATGCTTTGAGAGTTGGAATTGGTGCCATCCTAATGCAGGAGTGACCACCCATCACCTACCTTAGTGAAAAGCTTAGTGGTCTTGCCTTGAACTATTTTATGTACGAGAAAGAGTTATACTCTCTTTACTGAGACCTTACTATTTGGAAACATTATTTGTTGCTATGAAACTTTGTTATTTATATAGATCATGAGTCTCTAAAGGATCTTGGGAGTTAGAATAAACTCTCGAAAAGACAAGCCAAATGGTTACAGTTTATGGAAGGATTCTCATACGTTACCCGGCAAAAGAAGGGAAGCACAAATGTGGTTGCCAACATTCTGTCACGATGGCAAACATTGTTAACCACCTTATAAGCAAAATTATTCGGATTCTCTCTCATTATTGAGCAATATGCTTATGATCCTCATTTCAACCCTATCATAGAGCAGTGTAGGGATAAAATTGCTATTAAGGGCTATAATCTTAAGAAAGGCTATCTATTCAAGGATTGAAGGGTATGTATACAAAACTATTCCACATGTGAGCTATTAGTTAAGGAAGCTCATAGTGGTGGATTATTTAGTCATTTTAGAGTGACTAAAGCATCTAATTTGTTGAAGTAAAACTTTTAGTAGCTTAGTTTGGCTAAGGATGTCCATAAGGTAGTTAGCGATTATAAAGTATACAAGCAAGCTAAGGAGAAAAGAGAGCTCCATGGAGAATACATGCCCTAGCCAATGCTAACCTTAGCATGGACTTTGTCCTAGGGTTACCCTAGACATTTAGGAGGAAAAACTCTATCTTTGTTATGGGGACAGTTTTAGCAAAATGGTACACTTCATTCGTACCATCGAACTAATGATGCACTATATATTACTAATCTGTTTTTGTAGGAAGTTATCTGACTAAATGGAGTGCTAAAGAATGCCATTTTAGATTGGGACAAAATATTCTTGAGTTATTTCTAGAAGACTCTATAGAGAAGGCTTGGAACCAAACTTATGTTCAATTCTAGTAACTACCTTTAGACTGATGGCCAGACTGAAGTGGTGAATAGGACTTTAGGTAACTTACTTAGAGTTGTTGTAGGAAAGAACTTGAGGGATTAGGAGTTATGCTTACCAGCTATAGAAGTCACATGCAACTAGACTATCCATAACACTATTGGGATGACCCCATTTGAGGTATCTATGGCCTTAATCCTACCATTCCCCTGGATATGGTTAGTGCCTTAGTAGCTGCCAAAGAGAGTCAATCCATAGTAAACTAAACCCAAGAATTATAAGCACTACACCAATCTATAACTAGGAAGATTGCCAAGTTTAATAAGAAATAACATGAGATTAGTAGTTGAGGCCATCGAACTAACACTTTCTAACCAGGAGACTTAGTATGGATTCACCTTAGTTGAGAACAATTCTTGCACTTGAGGTAGAGCAAACTATCTCCTTGAGTTGATGGTCTATTCAAGGTCTTGAAGAAAGTCAATTATAACACCTACTAGATCAAGTTAACTAATGACTATGGTGTCTCTCTTACTTTCAATGTCTCCATCCTCATTCCTCAACAACTAGTAGAAGAAGACCCTGTAAGTACCCTAAAAGAAGGAGCAAAGACTACTCTAGATTTGAGGATAAATCTTTCCGACCCTTAAGCAAATGTAGGAATCAATCTTCTAGACCGATCACCTACAACCGAACTAAAGGACTCCAAGGACTCACTTAGAGGATATTAGTTTAAAGCCATATCCGAGACAGGAATTCTTATCCCGACTTGATCCCCTATCAACTTGACTACCATATCCTCACATGTGTTAGACCTACTCTTGCCAAGCAATTTTGCTCTATCAAGACAGTTGAGAAGATAGCCCTAAGGCCTTCTGAGTTGAATTATGGAGCTAACTGCAAGCATCCGACTCTAACTCAAGCTAATTACTCTACAGCGGGACTAGTTGTCCCTCGACCTAATCTAGATCAAGTCGAATCCTGACTGCAAACTCTTTTCTCTCACCTACTTTGTACTATATTCCTAATGCCTAACCACTAAGTGATATATCTTAACTTTTATCTGGCAGGTTGTAAGTGGAGTATAATTGAGGTTTTCTTTTGTTTCTTCTGTTTCACTTTGTTTTGGTGCTTCTCTCTGTATCCGAACCTCGAAGACGCGTCAATAACCCTTACTCATTCATAATTGCATCAATTTAGAGATCAAAACTGTCACTCCCCGAAGGGGTAGGGTTATAACAGCCCCACCATGTAAATCATTCTAAGATAAAAGTTGGCCTTACAATTGCTATCCTAAACTTGATCTACACAAGGTGTCTACGACTAACTCACTTTGAAGTAAACAGTTTGTAATTTAAATAAATCATTTACCTAAGAAAGTGAGAAAATATATATATATACTAAAATTCAGTTATTACAATTAACGTTTACAATATTTTTCTGTAATATATTTTTTAGTTATTACATTATTCAGAAATGAAAAATTCTAAACTAAAATCTTAGACCTTAAAAATATGTATTTGTTCTTCAAATGTTTTTTCTCACTTCCCAAGATCCAGGAGTTGCTAGATTTAGAGTAGTTATATGCTGCTTCTTAGCCAATGCCTATACGATGTCTATAGGGATGTGAGTAACCACAGCTCAATAGGTTAGGATGGAGGACTTAAAACTATATCATAAACATAATAAGGTTATCAATTAACTTATTAGGTGCAATGCATATTCAAGCAAATGCCATCGCACGACGTTATCTGGCCCATCATGAGATTAGAGAAATTGCGTCCGCTCTAATCTGGGTTGAGGAGTTACCGTTAATAGAACAGTTCATGACCAAACCTAGGCTTGTGTAATGGATACATTACTTCTCCCATGACTACCTTCGAACCATTGACTTCACCCTTGCCGCGACCTCCTCTCCTATTACTTAGTTCAACTAAGAATGAAGAAGAGACCATTATGCAATCTTGTGCTATCCCTTTTGAAAGGGTCGGTATTTGGCTGGAGAATCCTAAGTTTCCCCTAATGGGTTGCTATGTAGGTCCAATTATGATTACGGGTCGTATATTTGATTAGGTCTAGCTTAGGATGATCGATCATTTCATACAAATCATACAATACAGTCAGAACAATAAATAAGATCATAGCATCACTCATAATCAAGCACATGCATATAACCAACTATCTAACAAGCACAACCAAGCATAATCTCAAGCCTCCAAAATATAGCAACGTATTAATTCCAACTTATCTCGACTCCTCGCTCGTTATCTTAACTCCTTGTTCGCTTACTCGAGATTCAACTCGCTCAAGCCATTACCGATCATCCCTATAACACAAATGTAGTTTCAGTTTTTTATATAACTATTATAAGTTAGTTTTATCCTATAATGCTTATTGTTATGTTTTGTTTAGGGTTTAATATATCCAGTTATCTAGGTTCTCAAATCTTTTACAATTATTCTAGGTTTGGAGCTAGGTTCGGGTTTAATTTCCACATCGATTTCTAAATTAGGTTCTCAACTCTAGAAACTTGTTTTAACTCATGATGTGAAATTAATTACATTACTTCAAGATATCCTAAATATCATAATTACTCCTAGTTAGTATTTTATTATATTTGGTACACTTAAATCTTTTAAAGTGCATTGAATTTACTCCTGATGTGAGAAATTTTTATATTTTTCATATAATTATATAAATTCAAGATTTCTATCAAATTTATTATATAACCCTATTATTTATATAATATCAATTTTTATTCTAATATCTTCTATTTATTATATTTTCAATAATTACATATTATGTATTATTACTTATTATGTATATAATATACATCTAATGTTTCAAACACTCTAATTACCATCTCCCAATATCAATTATCATTTCAAAATGTCCAAATTCATCCTAAATCAGATTTGACGCCTAATTACCCTAATTTACAAAATTAACTTAAAATTTACTATTTTTCCCTATTATTTATTTACTATATAATTAACCAAATAATTACATCTAACACCCTAAATGTTACAAGTATCATAATTCATCAGATTTGAACATCCTAAAACATATAAATATTCACTAAATTAGTAATTAACTATTTAATTATTTAATTAACCCTAAATTGCCCATTTTATATCTTATTTTAAGGCCTAAAAATTATCTAAAAATTTCAAAAATTAATTTTTAAAAACGGGCTTCATAGCATTGTTCTATATCATCTAATTAGTCTACACAAAAATTTTAAGCTAAAAATACACTCTTAAGGTCATTTATTTCTAAATTGAAACATGCTCGGTTTTGCATGATTTTTTAAGGATCATATATCACGGGACATATTTTTATCAAAATAATATTTTTCCCAAAAACCACATACAAAAATATTCTAAAATAACAAAATTAATAATTTTCTAAGAATATTTACTATTTCTAAAAAATTACATAAAATCGGGCTGGAAATCAAACTCACCAATTTAGGTGGCTTCGGTCACCGTTGGTAGCCATAGGTGTGTCGACCAACTTGGGCACTATTACTACTGTGTGGTGGTGGTGGCCGTCCACTCCCAACTGCTCGTCGAGTCAAGGTTCTCCTTACAAGCCCTAACTACATAATTTTCTTATTTTTTTTCCTAACCCTAATTTTTCTCTCAATTTTGCCTCTTCCCATTTTTCTTACTCTCCAAACTAACCAAATGAGCTTCTAAAAAATTTGGAGTAATTATAGAGTTTTAGGGAAATTATTGTGCATTAATAAGACAAGACAATTGCTTTATCTCTTCTTTTTTCCACTTTCTATTTGTTGCATTTTAATTGGTTGATTTTTTTTCTTCAATATCAAATTGTCAAGCCCCACTTCTAGACTTTTTCTCATTTTTATATAATTTTCTTGATTTTTTCTTAATTATTTATGAATTTTCTTTAATTATTTATTATTACTTTAGCACATTTCGTGAATTTTAAGTAATTACGCGTATTTCTACATATATGTAAATTCATATATAGTACAAATAAATATTCTTAAATATTATTTAGGTTATTTTATGATTTTTAGTATGTGTATAATTTATCTTTAGTGATTTGTTAATTGTCAGAATGCATTTTACGCATATTCAACAAATAACGAGTTATATACTTAAAATTTGGAATTTTTATATTCTTTTATTTTATTGCTTATTTTTTTAAATTCAAACTTACGGGATCATTTTACTAGTATTTCTAGTTTTACTTATAATTTAGACTTAATCAAATTTTTCAATCGATCGAAACCCTAAATGACTAGTTGTGGAGCTTACAAAAACTATCAATTAGCACTGTCTGTAGGTTTCTTTGAGATTTCTATCAAGACAATTATTGTTAGAGAAGACAACTATAGTGCAAGTTACAAAGTATATTCTCCTTCATTACAAAGGCATTCACAAAAGCTGGCTAACAATGCAAAAAACGGTGCATAATTTCTAACTAGCTAAGGTCCATATATGAGAAAGAGTTAATGGATTAAGAGTTAGTCATTAACTAGTACAGGCCTTATCTTTTAAGCTAAAAATAGGGCAATACAAGTATGGACAAGAAAATTAGACAACTAATGCCATTATTTAGGGTGTTTGAAAATATGGAGTATGATGTTAGATTGAGTCCAATTTAGATTGATTTGAGAAGCTATTATGCAAGACCCTTTACTCTTCTCTAGATTAACCTTATTGAAAGAAGGTAGAGATGCTAGGTAAGGATTTCATAAAGTTAAGGATGCGATGTTTCACAACAACATATTAGTGATTCCATCTTCTTCCAAATGTGTCACTAATTCTTTTGCTTGAATTTCATTCCCCTCCAACTAGTGGTCATGTAGGTTTCCTTAGAACATATTGTCAAGTGGCAGCAAATGCATATTGGATAGGATATAAGCATGATGTGCAAGCTTCCTATGCTATACATTAACGATAGAAGTATTAAACTTTGTCATCAACTAGATTTCTTTCCCCTTTGCCAATTCCCATTACTATTTGGGTAGATATACCAATGGATTTTGCCTTTAAGGTTCTTAAATTCAAAGGATTTAATGTTGTATTAGTAGTAATTGATAGATTATCAAAATATGGAAATTTTTTTGTAACTAAATACCCATGTATAGTAAGGAGTGTTGCTAAGTATTTGTGAAAAAGGTGGTTTGACATAGGATGCTCAAGATCATTATTAGTGATCGAGAACCAACTTTTGTTAGTAACTTTTGGAGAGAAATATATTAATTGCAAGGTACTAAACTCCATTTTAGTACCTATCGCCATATGGAAATGGATGGTCAAACGAAAGTCTTGAATCATTGTGTAGAATCTTACTCGAGATATTATACTTATAATAGTTTAAAGCCTGAGGTGGTTTAGATGCCTTAGGCAGAGTTTCATTATAATAATTCTAACTATGCTTTAGCTAAAATGACTCCATTTAAGATAGTTTATGGCCAGACCCCTCCTGTTACTTCTTCATTTATTGATCAAAAGATTGCTAATGCTATTTTAAGTAAAGCTTTGCACTTACGAGATGCTATACTATAGTAGATGAGGAAGAATTTGGAGCATATGCTGATACGCCACTCCGAGAGCTAACAAGGACAAACATATCGGGTTAGGTCTAAGCATGTAGACAGCTTAAAAAAAGCAATGAGAATGGTATGAAAATAGGAAAAGTAAAACAAGCAACCCATGAACAGCTCTAATGATATGTCACACCAGGGAATTTCTGAGGACTTACAGCATGACTTAATATGACTTGCAAGACGGTCCAATGAGGATACTCATCACCTAGCTTTATTTAAGGGTTAGGATAAAAGTGAAGTAAGTAAATAAGCTAATGAGGGCAATGCTCACAAGAGTATATTCAATATTCTCAAAAAAGATGATTCTTGTGACTACATGTACAATGGGTATATATACCTGAGAAACTAGGGCAATCTACCTAAAATGGAAAAACTAAAAAGGTAATGTCTAAAATAAGTATTGTACACGAAATAATAATTGTACAAGGAATAATAAAATAGTATAAATGAAAATATAAAGAAAACAATGACTAGTACAACAAAATCCTTTATGAAGGTCTATATAAGTGGTAATACCTTATTGGAGATGTTTTTGGTGGAAATAGATAGAAAGGTACAGTTAGGGTAAAGGCTGTTGAGTAAGGGTATCGAGTAGATGTAGGTTTGTCTAAAGAGAAATAGCTTTAGTATATGCTAGGTCTCTTAGATTCTCGACACCAATGTTACCTAGCTGGAGGTCAACTTGGTCATTATCGAGTAGGCATGTAAGGAATTGGACTGTTAGTAGAGAATTTTCATAGCCAACACTCGATTATTGAAAGATGCATAGTTACTTGGCTTAGCATAGGGAGTTAGTTAGCAGCAATGATCAGTTTGACTTTGGTAAGAGTTGGCTAGAATAGGAGAATTCACCTTGTTAGTCTTTCTAAACCTTAGGCTTAGCTGCGGGTTAAAGGTCCAATAGTCTAATTCCTATCATCCCCTCTTGGTTGATTTAGATTTGGGATCAAATCCAACTGGTCTTCATTCAATTCTCCTTTAAGGTGATAGGGGTTAAAGTCTGTGATATTGAAGGTATTAGAGAGCCCATGATCTTTGGTTAGTTCCAATTTGTAAGCATTGTTGTTGATAATTTGGAGTATTCTAAAGGAACCTTTAGCTTGAATGAACAACTTATTTTATCTCTTATTTGGGAGCCTCTCCTTGCTTAAGTATAGCTATACTAAATCTCCAGGCTGAAATTGTGCTAACTTTCTTCCTTTACTCATCTCTCACATTTTCTTGTTAGCTTAGTCAATTTGTTGAATAACCTTCTCATAGATTTGATGCAGAGACTATGCTTTGGCTATGGCATCAGAGTCTTCTTATTCGAACATGGGTATAGGGATGTAGTCAAGGGGTAGCTTTAGGTTGAAGCCATAGACAACTTCAAAGGGTGTCTACTAGGTGGTATCATGTATAGTATGGTTGTAAGAAAATTCCACTATAAGTAAGTAGACATCCCAATCAACCAAGTTCTTCCCCATTATAGCTTGGAGTAGTGATCTTAAAGTACGAATGATTACCTTCATTTAGCCATTGGTTTGGGGGTGACAAGAAGTGCTAAACAATAGTCTAGTCCCCATATGACGCCATAGAGTTCTCCATAAATGGCTTAGGAACTTTGGTTCATTGTTTGAGACTACACTTCTCGGCATATTATGTAATCGAAAAATTTCGTACAAAAAAGAGAAGTAATTGCCAAAGCATTGTTGGTTTTAGAGCACAACTCAAAGTGTACCATCTTACTAAATTTATCCATGATGACCATCATAGAATCTTTGCTTTAGGTAGTTCTTGATAACCTAAGAATGAAGTTTATGCTCAACCCAGTTTAAGGTCAGGTTGGGACAAGTGAAGGCATTACTTTCCCTTATTTGGTTTAGTATTTGGCCCTCTTACAGGTGTCATAACCCTCAATAACTCTATACACATCTCATCTCATTCTCAACTAAAAGAACTATCTACTTAACAGCTCTGTTCTTTTCTCTCTAAAATGGTTAGAGAGTCTTCCATTATTGGCTTCCCTTACCAGTAGCTCTCTGATTGAATAAGTCAACACACATAATTTGCCTTTTCGTAATAGATAACCATCCTCTATGTTGTACTGATCTACTATTTTTCCATTAGCACATTGCCCAAATATAGAACCAAAATAGGGGTCCTTAGGATACTGCTCTTTGATGCTCGTAAACCCTAATAATCTGGTTTGCAATTCGGTTAGGAGAACATGTCTTTTTGATAAAGCATTGGCAACTATATTGTTCTTGCCTTGTTTGTATTTTATTACAAATTTGAATCCTTTTAGGAATTCAACCTTCCATGCTTGTTACTTTGATAGCTTGGTCTGAATTTAGAGGTGACTCGAAGATTCATGATCTGTATAAATGGAAAACTCTCTCACTAGGAGATAGTATTGCCATCCTTAGAGTGATTGAAAAAGGGATAGGAGTTCCTTATCATATGCTGAGTAGTTTAATTGAGGCTCTATGTGCTTCTCACCATGGTAGACAATTGGTCAACCTTCTTGCATTAAGACAATGCCTATACCAATGCCTGATACATCACATTCTAGCTCAAAAATCTTCTCGGAGTTGGGTAATGCTAATACAAGTGGAGAAGTTAATCTTTCCTTTACTTCAACAAAACTTCTCTCCTTTCTTTCTCTTTACTTAAACTCAATGTTCTTCTTTGTCAACTCAGTAATGGGTACAACAATGGTATTGAAACTTTTGATGAATCTTCAATAAAATGATGTCAGTTCATAGAAACTTCTCATCTTTGAATAAGTGGTTATATTTGGCCACTTGATAATAGTGCGAATCTTCTCATCATTGATTCGTAAGCGTCCTCCATCAACTACATGACCCAAAAAACTACTTCCTCATAGTAGAAACAACACTTCTTTAAGTTGATGAATAACCTCTTAGGTTAGAGTACATCTAGTTTGGTATGGAGATGTTTTAAGTAGTTTAGCAAGTTGAAACAATACACAAGGATGTCATCAAAGCATACTATGATACATCTCCTAATCAAATTCCTTAACACATGGTTCATTAATCTCATGAAGCTGCTCGAGGCATTTGATTGGCTAAAAGGCATAAACATCAACTCGTAAAGTCTCTGACGAGTTTTGGATGCAATTTTCGACTCATCTCCTGCCCTCATACAAATTTGATGGTAACCAGACTTCAAGTCAATCTTGCTAAAGACCTTAGCTTTACTTTGTTCATCTAACATGTCATATAATCTGGAGATAGGATACTTATACTTAATGGTGATCTTATTTATGGCTTTGCTAATTATGTAAAATCGCCAGGTACCATCCTTTTTTTAGTACAAGGAGCGCTAGTACAACATAAGGGCTAAGACTCTCCCTCACATATCCCTTTTGCAACAATTCATTGACTTGCCACTAAAGCTCGATAGCTTGTTTGAGGTTCATTTGATCAGTTGGTTTGTTTGGTAGGGCAATGCTAGGTATAAAGTCAATGCAATGTTTAATGCATCAAAAAAAGGGGTAAACCCTCCTACAACTATTTAGGAAATAAGTTGGCATATTCATCTAAGAGTTCCCTTACCTCAAAGGGTATCTCAATCTGCTCCTTTAACTTTAGTAGGTGCCTAACTAACATAAAAGTTGGTATGTTGGTCTTTTGAGCCTCTCGAAGTTTGGCTCTGCTTAGAATTAAAGTCTTCTTACATCCTCAAGTAAGTTAACTTGGATCTTACTAACTTGACTCGGCATCATTAGGTTCAAAATAACCTTCCTCCCATTCTTCTTGAACACATTGGTGTTCTTGAATTTGTCATACATAACTCTTTGGTCGAAAAGCCATGGTTAGTTTAGTAGCACATGAGATGCACACATGGGTAATACATTACAGAGAATTTCATCAAAATAATTTTCAATAGAGATTAGCAGCAAGACTTGCTAAGTGACATGTAGTGCTCTATTCTCATTTAGTCAATGTAACTTGTAAGGCTTCGAATTTGTGATAGTAGGCAACTTGAGCTTCTTAATCATGTCAATAGATACAACATTAGTGTAACTCCTATTTACTATAAGCGCATAAACTTGGTCATTTACCTTGAAGTGATATGGAACAAATTCTCTCTTTGCTCTTTCACGACAAATGGTTTTATGCTTATTGCACATTGGACAACTAAATTTAGCTTGCCTAACTCCTTAACAAACACATCTTCTTCAATTAGGTTAGCATTAATATCAAACTCACCTTTTACTTTTTTCTCCTCCTCTGGTTCCTTATACTTGCTTTCTACTTCAATCTTTAGAACATCTCCTTTAATAATCATGGTTCATCTGTTTGGACACTAAATAGCCATGTACCTAAAGCTTTTGCATTTGAAGCACTTGATATGGATCATCTTCCTCTTAAATCCTTATCTTCTCTCATAAGTTCTTCATTGTACCTTACCATTAGTGGGTCAACCCTTTTTTCAACTTGGACATCCAACCTTCTTGTTGGCTCGACAATATGCTAAGCTCAAATACTTCCCTAAGTAAGTTGGCCCAGTTGTATTACTTGGCCCGTTAGAGGTTAGATCGGCCTATTCCTCTACCTTTCTACTCGTTCGGCTATTCTAATAGCCTCATCCAATGTAGAGAATTCTTATAACTCTACAACATCTTGAATGTCACCTCTTAATTAAGTTAGAAATCTAGATATTGTTTAGGTTGATGGTTCATTAACTTCATAGCAAATCATGAGTATATGGAATTCTTGCATGTATTCATCAATAGTTTCGACTCCTTACCTCAGTTTTTTAAGTCGAGAAAAAGTATCTTGCAAATAGGTATTTGGTACAAATCTATTTCTGAGTATTCTCTTCATTTTAGGCTAAGTATTCACCTCTTTGTATCCTTCTCTTCTTCTCATGGTTTGGAAGTTCTTCTATCACATTGCGGCATATCTTAAGAAATCTATAGCACTAGTCCTCACTTTCTCTTGGTCTTCATACTAATAATAATTGAAAACATGACCAACCTTCTCCTCCCAATCTAGTTAATCATTTGCGTTCCTAGAACCATTGAAGCTAAGGATTCAAAGCTTCACATGGTTGGCAACTTGGTGTATTAACATACCCTTCTTCCTTATTGTATTGTTTCCCCCCTTCATCTACATCTCTTAAGTCAATACTTCTCTGCACTCCTCCTCTTAATACTCCACCTCAAGCTTGTCGAGTTAAGATCTGTTCACTAATAGGTTAGGTAACTTGTAGGGTATTCTACATGGTCTTAGTAGGTCGATAGGCCATCATATGAATAGCTCTAGTTAAATTAACTTAGAGGTTGGCTACCTCATCAAGTCTTTCGTTTATACTCCTAGGTGTGCTTTGGGATTGTCAACCATGGTGGATAACACCACTATTGTCATCCTTAGTACTAGCATTAACAATTAAGCCTATTATTTTCTTCGATAAGTTTGGTTTTAAACTTTAAATTTGAGACACAATTGGCACTATTCCTCCAAACTAAACAATACGCATACTCTCCAAAAAAATGTCAAGTTAGCCTATAAACACAGTAACTATACCAATGAATAATAAATTTAATCGAAACTTGCTTTATTTTTGGATGTTCAAAATAGGGCAAAACAAAGTATACACGAAAACAAACTACTAAACTCTTTTACTTGCTTGAACACTTTAAGGAATCTCTATACGACTTTGAAACACTACTACAACAAACACTACTTCGCAAATATCTAAGTACAACTTACCTAAATGAAACCTCTACTCTAATACCAAGATGATATACTGCACTGAGAGTTGACAAGGGTGAACACATCAGGATGGGTCTAAGCTTGCAAAAAGATTAAAGAAAGAAAAGGGAATGGCATAAGGGCAAGAAAAGTAAAACAAGCAACCCATGGACAGCTCTAAGGATATGACATAATAGGGAACTTATGGTACAACTTAAGATGACTCATGAGATGGTTTGATGAGTGAACTTAGCACCTATCTTTACTTAAGGATTAGGATAAGAGTGAAGTAAGTAAACAAGCTGATGAAAGCAATTTTTACAAGAGTATATTCAATATTATTAAATAAGATGTTTCTTATAGCTACATGTATAGTGGGTATTTATACTAAAAAATTAGGGCAATCTGCTTGAAATGGAAAAGATTAAAAGGGTAATGTCTAAAAGAATTATTTTATAAGGAATAATAGAAGGATATAAATGAAAAATTAAAGAAAACAATGAATAGCATAGCAGAATCCTTTATGTAAGTCTATACACATGGCGACAACTTACCAGAGATCCTTCTAGTGGAAATAGATAAAAAGGTACGGTTAAGGTAGAGGCTACTAAGTAGGGGTGCTGAGTAGAGGTGGGTCCATTCGAGGAGAAATGGCTTTAGATGTATGCTGGGTCTCTCAAATTCTTGGCACTAATATTGCTGTATTGGAGGCCAGCTTGATCAATGCCGAGTAGGTATGTGAGGGATTGGACTGTTAGTAGAGCATTCACTTAGTCGACACTCGATTATTGAGAGACGTATAGTTATTCAACTTGGCATAAGGAGCTAGTCATTAGCAAGGATCATCTCATCCTTGGTAGGAGTAGTTGTAGTTGGAGTAGGAGAATTCACCTTGTTAGTCCTTTCATACCTTAGGCTTAGCTGTAGATTAAAGGTTAAGTAGTTTGATTCCTATCAATATGTACAATCTTTAAATTGCTACGGTGTAAATAAACACTAGAGAGACATTGAATTTGTTGTAAGCAATCATATATTTCTTAAACTTCATTTGAGTTTACAAGAAAGAGTATCAACTTAACATCTTTTGAAGCTCTCATTACGTTATTTTGGTACTTATCACTAGGAAATGCTTATAAGTTGCACTTGCCACTAGAATGTCGCATCCACTTGGTTTTCTGTGTTTCACTTCTCAAGAAATCTACTGGGCTTTTCCTTTGACTGTAGATTTGCAAACTAAGTTGTTTAAGGAAGTTGATGTGTTAGAGTAACTTCCTATGGTTATTTTAGGCCAACATTTTTTAGTACAAAGAGTTCATGAAGTGCCATAACTATTGGTGTAATGGCTAGGTGAAACACTAGTTGAAGTAACTTAGGTTCATGTTACCTCTTTTAAGGGCAAGGGTATGCTTAGTGGGGGAATAATTGATGTTATTTCAAGAGTGAGACCTCAAATTTTACAAGTTTATAAATGGACCTTAGGAATTGTTCCCTAAATCTATTATGTATATATATTGCTATGTTGTGTAGAGTAGGGTATTGTGTGTTAGGTTATGTTGTAGGTGGTCTTTTGGTGGTGTTCTCTATATGTATATGTTTAGTGGTGCTTTGGTGGTTTTATGATGCTATGGTGTACAAGGGGTATGTAAGGTGTATAACATGTGAGTAAGTGCCATTATGTGTACTTATTTATGTTACAGTTGGTTGTTGTAGCTATAGAAAATATTCTAAAAAGTGTTTGGAAGCTTTAGTTAGTTAGTGTTAGCTGCTAAGATGGGATCTTATGATATAAATACTCGAGAGGCAGTTAGTTTAGGGATAAGATTGGAAGTTAAAGAACTCAACAATCATTTAAGTTTAGTAGCTTACTTAGATACTCGATTTCTCTCTATTAATATTCCATAATCTTAATTCAATCATAATTGCATCAAATTAAAGATCAAACCTATTATATTACAACACCACTTTGGCAAAGCTTATAAGCTATAGTTTGCTTTCTTTTTCTACAACTAGCTTGCAATATTGGTAAGGCATTAACTAAAACTACAATTAAACCTATATTAATACTCAATAATTCAATAACCTCTTCAAAATAATAATTTTTTTTCTAGTCCCAATCTAGGCTAGTTTATATAATTAATAATTTCAATAAATTAATAATATAATAATTTTTAAGAAGACCCTTGTATAAATTTATAGTTATCAATATCATAAATTAATAATTCTCTAAAATTATGAATATATTTAGGACAATCTAATAAAATATGAATATATCATTTTTTTTCTCCCTTGAAATTTAAATCTATGTGGATTTCATCTCTAACTTTTCTCATTGTATTCAAAAGCTCCAGTATCATGTTCTCGAATTGCAACAAATTTTTTTGAAGAGTTATTGCCATTATGGATGCTTCCTTTTGTGTTATTGAAGCACTTTTTAAATGAATAAAATATGAATTTATTGATTAATTAATGCATCTCTCAATTGGTAAAATTTCATGATCCCTAACATTATTAATTTATAGAGGCTTTATTTTATATAACATGTCACCATGTGTAAAGAGATGCAATTTATTAAAATAAGAGTTACCATGATAGATTAATTTGAGAGAATTACAATAGAGGTAATTAACATTTGGGATTAAGTTTAGATAAGCAATCAACATTTTGAAAAGTTCAAATAAGGGATAGTGTTTAACAAAGTATTTTAAACAAGAGATCAATGTTTTGAAAAGTTCAAATAAGGAATTAACATTTCATAAAATAGTTTAAGTAATTTTATGGATTGATTATTATGAATCCTTTATTTGAATCCTTTCGTGAAATATTGATATCTTATTTGATTTTTTTGAAATGTTGATCCTTTATTTGAACTCATCCCTAAACGTTGATTCTTGCCATTATAATTTTCTCATGGATTAATATAAAAATTAAGAGGAGTAACTATTCATCGGTAGGTTTGCCATATGAAGGAGGTCTTATCATGTAATTAATACAAATTTATTGGCTTTCTATGAGGTGAAATAGAAAATATGAAAAGAAAATGATAATTTATTAAATCTTTCAATGTTATACCTAGCAATTTCAATATGGTAGCACGAATCATGAGGGAATCATCATCCTTCTAATGAGGTAGATCTCACTTATAATCGTAGTGATGTTTGCGAAATAGATTATTTTACTTGCTTAGTATTAACTAACTAAGGTGTTTTGGGTGAACATAGAAGCATTATCCTATCTTCAATCTTTTTTAGGAACTCAAATAGCAGGTTCTTGTCTATGTGTTTCCTTATGTCTTCAACCTTTAAACATTCACCATTGCCAATTAGAATCAACAATCTACAAAAAGGTGAATGTACATTATGGGTCTAAGCTTTTGATGTGGTACTCTATTGATTAGCCATCAGGAGCTAGCATAAATGTCATTTATACCATGGGTAAACTATTAAAAATACATTCTCATTAGACTTGAGGATACTATTTGGGGTACATAGTGGACACAAGCCACTAATGGGTATTCGAAGTTCAAATGGAAATGAGGAAATGGTAAAAGGAATGGAGTCTTGAGTATGAATGTGAATGGATATCACGTACCAAAGCACAAACACAGTCAGGATTGAGCTCGAAATAGGTTTCAATATGACTCACAAATACTAAATCAACACTTGAGTTTCAAATAAAGGGTTAGATACGACTTACTAACTTACTCAAGTGAGGGTTCACTACAATCTCAAGAAGAAGATTGATAAAAACACAAGAAAGATTAAAGAGCAAAATGCACTCAATAATCATTCAAAAGGGGACAAGCTTGAAGCAAGCTCATGAGAAAAGTTCTTTGAGAAATACTCTTACGGCTTGTTCACTTTATGGAATAGAATGAGAGCGAATATTCCATAAGGAATGGAATAAGGATATAATATATATTACTTTGTTTAGTTGAATTTATAAATAATTTAATGATAAATATGTAATATAACTTTAATGACTAAATTATCCTTAGTCTATTTTCTTTCTCAACTAACCCTAAAGTAATAGATGGTGGTGGTAACGATGGTAGTTGATGGTGATAATGGTAGTAGTGGCTATGGTGGTCGATAGTGGTGGTGGCGGCTCTGGCTATAATGGCGGTGGTTAGTAGTGGTGATGGTAGTGGTGGTTGTGGCTACGATGATTAGTGGTAGTAGCGATGATGGTGGTTGGTGTTGGTGGTGGTAGCTATGATGATTGGTGGCGATGGTGGTGGCAATGATGATGGTAGTGTTAATGGTTGTAGTGGTGGTAATGGCTGTGGTGGTTGGTAGTGGTGATGGTAGTAGTGGCGGCGGCGGCGATGGTGGTAGGAACGAGGGTAGTTGTGGCGACAGTAGTAGTGATGGTGGTGGCGACAATAGCCATAGTAGTAGTGGTGGCGGCGACGGTGATGGAGGCGGTGGTAGTGGTGAGGAATCGTGATTCCTTAGTTGAATCAAGGAATCCCTATTACTCGATCAAGTAATAGGGATTCTTATGGAATTGCAATTTTATGATAAAAAAAACTAAGTGAATGTTGTAATAAGGAATAAGAAGGGAATATAATTCCAATTCCATGATATGAACATGCTATTAATGATTGATAAAAATTCATTGTCTATTTTTTATAAAATGTTACTATTTATAATATACTCTAAAACCCTAGTGGTAAAACTATAATAATATACAAAGCCTTAGTAAACAAAACTATGTTAAATGGTATGTTTAATAGGTTGGCAGCTAGCTATTCGAGTTGGAGTTGGATTCATTAAAGTTATAATGTACTTGGCCGAGCTTCCAGTAAGGTTAGCCGTACTTGATCCCTAGTATCGTGTTGAGTCAATCTTTGAACTTAAGACCTCAGTAGTTTGGTCAAATGGCTTTTGTCAGGTTAGTAGAGACATTGTTGAGCCACTTTTCTTCCTCTTGTAGGTCTTTTAGTATCTACTCGATCTTAAGTGGCATAGAGTAGTATAGGTCAGCTTTGGCTTAGAGATGGTCATAGCTTAATTGCTATCATCATCGGGGCATGAAAAGAAGTTATCCTTGACTTTAAGCAATGAGCACAAGCCTAGATCCTGAACCGGCTCCTCTTCCCTTTTCTTTTAACCATTGGTGTCTAGTGGCTTTAAATCTTTTCAACACTTATGGAGGTCAAATAGCAGCTCTTCCTATCCTTTTGAAAGGTGTAAATGTTGAAGAAGCCATCATAGATCACTCTCCAATAGTACTCCTAAAGTTGGATAAGAATTAGATTGGCAACATTCATAAGTACCATGTTAAAATCTAATTCATCTTCATAGTGCCTTACCTTGAATGCTATTTAAGCTCTCCTATGTACATGAACCATACCCTTGTAGTTAAACTACTTTAGTCCATAAGATTGGGGATACAGGTAGGTTAGGAATTTCATCCTTGTAATTAACTTGATAGAAACAATGGTAGTGTAACTACCCCCATAAACAACCAAGGAACAGGTCTTCCCATTCACCAAACATTGGAACTAGAATAAGTTCTCCCTTTGGCTTAGGTCTTGTTTCAGGTTGATTCGTTATGGCTAAGAGTCTATCCATATTTGGATAGATATTCACCTCTTCCATCTCACTTCCTGAGCTCTTGTCACTTTGGCTCTTTACTTGAGTATCTAGTCCTTTGCCTTTCAAAATCATGATCCTTTTGTTCGGACATTAGGAGGCAATATGTTTGTATCCCAGCCACTTAAAGCATTTAACTTATCGGTTCTTGGTGTTGAGCACTCTCTCATTCTCTTCCTTCTTCATCTTAGTTTGGTCAGGTTGGCTAGACTTTCCTTTCTACATTTTCTTATCTTTCTTCTTATCCTCATACCTCTCAGGCTTAAGGCTGCATTGTTGAAGTCAGCTAGTCGGCTTCTAGTGCCTTCTTCTCCTCTAACGTTTTACTCTCAATGCCAAATTGATCAACTCATCCAATGAATTGAATGGTTAGAGCCTGATCACTTCAGCAATATCATCTCTAAGTCCACTCAGGAACATAACAATAGTAGCATCTTGGGGCTTGTAATCTTATGTTTAGTCATCAAAGTCTCAAACTATTGCAAGTACTCTTCAATAGTATTTTAACCTTGCCTTAGGTGTTAGAAAGCATGGCGTTCTCTCTCTAGGAGGTCGTCTCCTATGACTTTGTTCATTGAAAACAAAGTTTCTAGAGATAAGTTCAAATTAACTCAATCTACAACTTTATTCAATAAATCAATTTTAATACTTGGGACCATATCGTCCTTATTCAAATTATACATTATAAGATACTTCTCCTTAATTGCACCATCAAAACAAGATTAAGTGATATAGAATACACAAGAAGTCCTTTTATTAATCCTCTAAACATACATAGAGTTTAGGTACAATTTCTTTCAAAGTTACATAAGTTTTCTGCGATTACTGAAATCAAAATTCAATACAATCACAATTCGAAAAGTATACACAACACGATATAAGTGAACCTCACTACACTTTCACTTAGAAAACAATAACAGCACCACAATAATAACATTGGAAACACTTCAAAAGTTCAAGTCATTCTCGACTAATCATGCCTTATAGAAGGTCTTGCTTCATCATCGTTTAACTAGCTTACGTATCAAGGCCTCCTTGTAGGGAATAGAGATGAGGTTCCTTCATTTGGATTGGGTAGTCACTTTGGATGGTAAACCACTTGGAACAACTCATGGGGCAACAAAAATTCATAAGGATTTGGCTTGGGTAGCACTTCCACTCGATATTCTCTTGGGTCCTCTTCCAATTCAAGGGCATCAGGGTAGATGTCAATGATATCCTACTCTATATAAGGGAAGTAAATATTAGTAGGGGCTACTGGCAGAGGAATTCCATTATACTCATCCATCTAGACCATTCGCGAGTGGTCAACCCTTAGGTTATGTGCTAAGGCATAACTATGGCCTAGTTGATGCTACTGTAGGAAACTGGGGGCAACCTTTCTTGGGCTATCTTACATTAAAAATATTATTTCGGCTTCGATACCGACTCCTTCTTCCCTTTCCATAATGTAAACCAACTCCACGTCAGACAAAACAGGTCCACATATCTAGATTAGTATATCTCGGTAGTGCCACATATCTAGATTAGTATATCTTGGTAGTGCCCTCTTTAATGGAGGCTTAGTCCCGCCCTCTAGGATGTCCATACATCTCGAAGCTTACATGGTGTTCCTATTAGGGCCATATCCTCACATGAAATCTAGAGTCTTCATCGATACTCAACAAGAGTCTCTCCTTTGTACATCATTAAAAGCACCAAGTTTTGATGAACCCTGCTTGCGTTCTCTTGATCAACAAGAAAATTTGTTAAAGATTATGCATTTTTTTAGGAAAGTTTTGTTACTTGTTTGATAACTTAAACATCTTAACTCGACTCCACCCCACTCTTCCTCACTTGGTCAGGGATTTCTAACGTCTAGGGTTTGGTTTTACTAGCTTTATTATTAGTTTAAACCAAACTCTCTGATATCACTTAAACCTATCAAGACCCAACAGTATCGTTGTCGTGGTTGGTTGCCTTATACCATATAAAGGTCTACTATCAACCCCCTTATTGATTGCAGGCCTTTTATACGACACACAAGGTTCCTTCCACTATACATTACTACTAGGCCCATAGATAAGTAATATGGAGCAACTTAACAAAAATTTACTTTTATGATGTCAATTAACTAAATAAATGTGTAGACTTGTAAGTTCCACACCAAAAAAATATTATAAACAAATGTAGTTCATAAAGGGAATTGCATTAGGAACTTTAATCTATAATATAAACAAAAATGTAAAAGTAAATGGTTATCTATAAAACTATTACAAAATCTCTTATTCGCTCTCTAATTGCTCCAACCTGTCTCTAAACGAGACTCACCTCAAGCATCCCTCAGCTTGGATGAACGAAGAGGTTCCCCTGCAGCTTGTAGCAAAAGAAATCTATCAGGTTATAAGCTTAAGCTTAGTGAGATAAATACCCTTATCATTATTGCATGGCAAAAATTTATTAGATGTACAAACGTATAAATGCATGAAAAATCAGTATGCTAAACAACGCATGTAGTAGCTTAGGAACTGCATACGACTTAGAATTTCTCCCCCTATAGTCAAGGTTTGGAGATAATTAATTGATCCAAACCAAAATCTAGGTTTTAGACCTTGGGTTTTGTTTTATTTGCAATATTGTACTTAAGTCAAAACAAAATTGTATATATATATATATATTTTCTTTACCAAATAACAAATCATATTTTCAAAATCTCAAATCTAGCAGTGTGGTAGCCTTCGTAATTCACAAAAACATGCCCTAAGCAGAAGCTACAAGACACAGCCCCTCGCTGATGGTCAGCCTCTTTCGGCGCTTAGTTAGCTCATCAGCTTAAGACTGAGACTCAATAAAATGATGACATAGCTAGTACCCAATCTTGTAAGAGACTCTCCTCCTGTGAGTCCCTTCCTATCTTCTGTATGAAGTGGCAGTTAGTATTATCCAAATGTAATTATGAGGAATGCATGATCTATTTAATTTCTTAATCATATAAGTGGTTAATCTAATTTTTCAAGGTGATCAGATAATTTCATTCCATACAACCATACGTACAAATTATCACAAACAATTTCCATTGTTATACGATTAATACAACATAGCACTTAATCACTAATTCATACACATGCATTTCCAATATCCTACAAGCATCTAATTTATATATATATATATATAAGTTTAGGTACATCCATTCTACAAGTAAAATTAAGTAAAGAGTTATCAAGAATTCACTCACTCAGCCATGCAGGTCAATTAAAGTAGTCAGGGGTAGGCCGTCTCCATACGTGGGGTCCCCTAGTCATCACAATCATAACACTATAAGAATTTGAAACAAAACTTAGAAAATTAAGCTAAAACCCCTTAAGTTACATTCTTGACTAGCTTTTGTATTTTTTCCGATTTTACTTAAAAGTTTAATCGCATATAATATTTTCGTTTTAAATCCAATTTTTATGATCTTATAATCAATCTTCCTCGTTTTTGAGTGTACTTTCATGTAGTGAGGTTAGATTTTCGAGATGAGGCACAAAAATCTGTCCATAGGTCAAAATAATAGTGGTCTTTATGATTTGGAGTACTTGGGAATTCCTTTAGGCTTAGGCTTAAGATTTCATTCTAAACTCAAAATACTCCTTAATGTCAAATTTACAACTTTGATTTACACTCCTAAAGCTATCAACCACTTATTGGGCTTTTAAGAAGACTTAAGTTGTCAAATGGGCTTGTTTTTTATTTAATTTAAAGATGGTCACTTTCGTAGGCTTAGGGAGTGTCTTGTGGGCTTATTGAAAGTCTTAAAACAACTCTTATTGATGTGTTAAATTACTTGTCAGAAACTTAAGGGTGGTTCAACTTGACGTTTAAGGTCTGTTTTGAAAGTTTTAAGCTCGGTTTTGAGTTTTAGGCTTAATACACTTATTGTTCTTACCTTGGTTAGTCTTTTCACTTTGTTTACTTACTTTTATCATATTTTTAAGTGTCTTTTAGGGATGTTCTAGATCTGGTCGATTTGAGTATGAGGGCTTCTAACTTGGTTTTCTAACTTGTTTCATCATTTCCTTAGGTTTAGATATTAGATCATGAACTTAAGCTACTTGTATTTAAATCTTAACTTGACTCCTTTTCCATGAGATAGCTCATACTTTACATGAAAATAGAGGATCTCACTTTTATCATACTTGCCATACCATAGTTCTTATCTTATAAATTTGGTTTTCTCATAAAGCTTCATGTTATGGATTTTTCTTTTACCTAAGTTTAGATTTTAGTATGTTTAACTCAATGAAAGTGAAAACAACATCCAAATGACCTCAAAATCCTCACCTCCAGCATGCTTCTCTTTGAATCAAGTTTTCATTTCAAGATCGTATCAAATTAAAATCTTCCATTCTAAGTTTAAGCAATTATCTTTACAAAACACTAACTTTACATGCTTTTTGTTAAATTTTCATGTAAGGGTATCATGAGTTTGCTTCTTAGGGTGGTCTTTGATGTTATAGTAACTTATGATCATACTCATATCTTTAAGAAATTATAGTCTCCTAACATGAATACTAACCAACTTACATAAGATATGCTTACTCATCCTTAAAGCAAAATATGGTGATTGTGCACTAAGGTTCCACTTATGCTCTTTATCTTACCTCCTCCTTCTTGTACCCTTTTTGAAACCCGAGTTGTAGTCCTTTGAAGTGAAGTTTAAGGAGTGTTCTAAGGATCCTAAATGGCTTTGAATGTTGGCAAAAGCAAGACAATAAAAATTTGAAAGTGCCGTGTACGTGTATGTGCTTAGAATGTGGCGGCAAGTGAAGGGTTTTGTAGGGTTTGGTTGTTACTTCTCTTGTGTTGTTTTCACAGTGAGAGAAAAGGAAGTGAAAATGAAATCAAAATTGAGAGAAAATGGGAAAAGAGTGGCCGAATGGGAATGAGGGTAGAAGTTTGCTTAAGAAGTTTGATTTTGTTGTCTTGTAACATATACAAAAGTTAGCAATTACAACTGTTGATGATGTAAACATTAAGGGGTGAATAGTAGAATGTAAGATAAAGTGATTGATGAATGAAAGACAAGAGTATGGCCTCACTTAAAACCATGTTAGAACCAGCCATTAGGTGTCCTTTTGGACATGGAAATGTCTTGTCTCCTTTATTAAAGTGAAGCACGTGAAATCTTGTGATAATTTGTTCATATGTAGTATAAGTGAAGGGGTGATAAGAAAAGTATCTTATCACTAGGTTTTGATAAGTAATCAATTGATAAATGACTCTAACTTTCAATTGATAAGTCATTCAGGGTGAATAGTTGGTTTACTTTTTTAAGTGTAAGGCTTAGGCATGAAGATAAATGAATTGTCTTATAGGAAATTATTTTAGGATTTACTTCTTGAATTGTTTTGTAAATGATGATTTAATTTTTATAAAACTATGAAATTTTCTAGAGTTGAATGAAATTATTCAAATTAAATTATCAATTAGTCACTTAAGGTTAAAAGTCCTTAATTGTCTTAAGGTTTAGGGTTTTAGGTAACTTTAGAGTTTGCAATTTTTCAAGTTCGGGTTTTGTCGATAATAAGTTTTTGAATTGGAAAAGTAAGTTCGTTTTCAATTGTAAACTTAAGTTCTTAACTTAGTTGATCCTTGGGAACGTTCAAGAAATACTCTTAATCAAATCATAGACCTACTAAAAGTAGGATTTACAAGTAGCCTTTAAGAAAACCAAGAGTCAGTGAGGTTCTAAATCTAATACTCTAAGTTATCAATACATCTCCTCAAGCTACTACGAGGATTATCTCCACTAATATTGACACTATCTTCAAACATTCTTATCCGTACAGTAACTTCCACAAAGAGATTTTAACAAATATGTAATATATTTAACTCACTTAACTCAGAATCGCCACAACTTCGATTTCTACAGCTACCTACAACTGTTAAATACTATTACAGTTGCTATAACACTACTAAGAACATATTATAACTAGAAACAACCACTAAAATTACTACTATATGACTCAACAACCTAGTACAAATGACATAATACCAAGACCACCATGAACATAAACAATATACTATACTACAGAATGATAATTAATAGGGTTTTTTAAACCATGAATTAAACTTCAAAGAAGACTAACATGCATGTCTCCCCAAGGCTCTAATATAAAGATGATATGACTTGAAGTATGCAGTAGACACGAACCACTGATGGTTATCTGAAGTTCCAATAGAAATGAGGAAATGGTAAATGGAATGGAGTTTTAAGTGTAAATGTGAATCGATATCACATACTAAAGCAAAAATACAATCAAGATAATAGGTTTCGATACGGCTTATGAACACTAAATTAATACTTGGGTTTCAAATGAAGGGTTAGATACAACTCACTAACCCACTCAAATAAGGGTTTACCACAATCTCAAGAAGAAGATTAATAAGAACACAAGAAAAATTAAAGAGTAAAATACACTTAATAATCACTCAAAAGAAGACATTCATGAAGTAAGCTCACGAGAAAAGTTCTTTGAGAAATACTCTTAATGATTGATGATAATTCATTGTTTGCTTCTTACAAAATGTTACTATTTATAGTATACCCTAAAACCTTAGTGGCAAAACTATATCAATATACAAGGCCTTAAACCCTAAAGTAGGCCCATAACTAAAGTTAAGGAAAAATATTTACAAGTAAACAAAATTGTGTTAAATGGTGCATTCAATAAGGTAGTTAGTATATATGGTATTTGAGCAGTCTTGGGGTAGGTCAGGCCTAAATAAGATTAGATTAGCAATTAGCTATTCAAGTTAGAGTTAGATTCCTTATTGTTATATTATGCTCAACCAAGCTCCTAATAAGGTCAGCCTACAATTATTGAACTTGTGGATTAGTCGACACTCAATCCCTAATACTGTGTTAAGCTTATCTTTCAACTTAAAACCTTAGTTGTTTGGTCCCACAGCTTTTTTCAAGTTGGTAAGGATGTTTCCACGTTGTTTTTCTTCCTCTTTTAAGTCTTCTAGTATTTGCTCAGTCTTGAGTAGCGCAAGTTAGCCATGACTTATAATAGGTCAACGTTGGCTTGGAGATGGTTATAGGTTGATTCTTATCACTTGATATGCTTATTTTATGCTATTTTGTACTTTACTAGAGTAGGGTGCATCAAAACTTATTTTGGTACTACTAACCTTTTATTTTTTTTTAGCCTCAACATTACCAGCTTACATGGTCGTATTTCATCATGTAGTTTATCTAAATAGCTCTAAAATTTTCTTCCAAAATATTGGTAATTGTCTAATAACCCCTAATACTAAAATTATAGTACATCATCTTTTGTTGGTATAGCATTCTCATCATCGTCTATTTATTAAGGAAAGGAAATAACAAGTGCAAGATGGAAATTTATGTCATATGTGTCCTAATATAGCAATAGTAGATTCATCATGATATAAGCTAAGTCCAAATCTATGTTAAATATGGGATATATCAAGTATAGTTGCATGCTATCATACTCCTACAAGGTTATCAACTCAAGTTTTCATAATTGTCTTTGTGGCTAGTAATAAATTACTTGGTTTCTTTAAGAGCAAATTCACTAATTTGTGGTTGATTAGTGATACATCTTGAGGTCAAATATACAAGAGTATCAAGAACCAACACTCAATGATAGTAGATGGGAACTTGAGATGGAATAAAAACAAAGACTGTATTAGTAAATTGCAAGCTTCTTGATGGATATGATGCACCACCAAGCCCTATATGACTTAAATAAGTGTTTAATATTATGCACAAATACTAACCTAAGGTTACTTAACTCTACTCTTGCTAAAGGAGTATACAAGAGTAAGCTCAAGAGGGATGCTTTGAAGAGAAATTTTATGTATTCAATATAAAAACAAGGATCATGACTATGTATAATGTTGGGAAACGATTTATAGGAGGTTTCTTAGGGTTTATATGTAAAAGAAAATTACAAAATAGGACAAATCCAAATAAAGAAACATCGTACATTGTGGTACAAATGGTAAAAATAAGAAAAGACAAAGGTAATATGTAAGAAAAGTATCATCCTTAGGATATCCACATGAGATATGTGTCAAATCCAGGTAGGCTAGTTTGATAAAAAGCAAAAAAAGGAATATCCAGTCTATTCTTAGCAAAGGATGATTGATAAGTCTTCAAACAATTCAACGATCAATAAAAATAGCTTAGATTAGGTGAGAACTAGTGGGTAGTTAGATCACCCTGACTTTAGTTACATCATCTTAGATATTGGAGATTGCTCTAGTTTTGCTAGAGAGAGCTTGCAACTAGTTTAGGAGTTGTCCTTGCTTGGATGAGTGATGGGTAGTTAGCCTTTAGGAGATGTTTAAGGCCTCAAACAAGGTAGAATACTTCACCCTAAGCACGTTGATCAGCTAAGATTCAACGAACAAAGCCATGGAGGCCTTGATCTTAACTTTGAATAAGCAAACGCGAACTTAATCCCTATTAACTAGTTACTTATTTTGAAAATATTATAGTTGCATTCCTTACTGGAAAAAGAAAAATATCACATGCTTTTATAAACACTATATATATGCTATTAAGTGTATTCAGAATTGTATAAGCCTAAAATGCTAAGGACTTGTAGGAAAAATCAAGTGCTCAAAGATTGTGAGAATCATTGCATCATCATTATTATTAACATGGATAAAGTTCGTGGTCCCATCATTAAAAGCCAATCTTAAGGGCTTCAAGGCTTAGTTTAGTTTGACATATTCTAGTTAATTAGCTAGCTTAAGATAAGGTTCCCTATCTTGTCCAAAGCCTTTACTACTTCTTAGGATTTAAGTATTAGTTGTTTAAAGACAACTCTTAATCTATCTACAAGCACCTTGAGCTCTCTCCAACATGACCTAAGCAATTCTTAAAACTTGAACCAACTTAGTTAAGGTTAGATGAGCTTAGCACTTGCTTTTTTTATCGTTATCCGAGCCATTTCTGTAAGTTACTAACCTGTTTGAAGACTTAGCACTTATTCTCCACCCAGGAGAGACCAGATATTCCCCTTTTTGCTTTTTGTTAGAGCAACCCATCTGGGGTCGACACATATCCTAAGTATCAAAGGTCGAGGACAATTATTCTAACTTTTTTTTAATCGTTTCCTCATTTTACCCTTTTGGGTATGTACTAAGATATACATTTTGCTTATTTTAAACATTTTACCCTTTTGTAATTTAATAGTATGTAGAAAACCCTATATGTCTAAGTATACAGGGCCTTACTTTTTAAGAGTCGCATCGGTCATCTTCCTTATTAAATAATTGAAATTATTTTCTCTTAAGAAATCACCTCTTGAGCTTATTGCTTTTATATGCTTTTTTAGCAAGAGTAGTGGTGAGTGACTCTAATGAGCATGTGTGCATAATATTAAATGCTAATTAGGCCTTATAAGACTTAATGGTGCATAATATCCATTCATTTGCTTACAGATTCCTTTAATCCTTTAACCCACCATTGTTATGCTTGTATGTGTTTTGGTACCTTTGTGTGTTTGACTTTGAAGTACCAATTATACTATAGTGAATTGATTTAATCTTACCCATGATCTTTCACCTATCCTTTTAAAGTTTTGCACATAAATTTGTAAGTCATTGTTTTTCTCTTAAATTGTTATATTTTGCATCGTTATGTGTTCTCTAATCTATAACTAAAAACCCAAGTGCTATCTAACACACCAATATAAGAGCTATCTAAGTGACTGGAGAATCTAAGAGTTTATGATCTAATAGTAAAGAGATGGCTACTAAGTGTGATCTTAAGAATTTTGATGATATCATGAACTTTAAGTTGTGGTAAGACAAATGTGAGGAGTCCTATTACAATCAGGCTTGATAAAAAACTTTACATTGGTAGTTAAAATCCCTAAAGGATGATGGGTAGATAGAACTAAATAAGGTCATAACAACGATCTATGCAAACTAGACAAATAGTGGTTTGCACAAGGTATTGGTCGAGAAGGTAATTATATAATTGTGGAAGAAATAAAAAAAGTTGTACATGATCATGTCTCTTATGAATTTGCTACAAAATAAAGATGGTATTCACTTTGGATTAGTAGTTGATGATCAATAAGATAGCATGTCTTGATTTTTAATATCTAATTTATTGTTTGAAAAACATTATTGTTACATTTGTGAATTAAAAGGCAATGGTTTTACTAAACTCTCCACCAATTTCATTATACTTATGCTGTGAGACCATAATCAATAAGAATAACTTGTCAATAAAAGAGTCAAGAGCAATTTATTGATTAGTTAAACCACTAGAAGGGATTTACACGCTTTGAGAGTGTATACAATGCAGTTGGTAAAGATTGATAGTCACATTGTAAGAAGTAATTTTAGAGGAATTCTTAACGGCTAAGATATTACATATTGTTGCATGTAGAAGGGCTATGCCTGGATAAAAGTGCTAAAAGGAAAAAAATTGTGCAAGATAGGGGTTAATAAAGGTAAAGTTGTTATGGATGTAACATTCATCAAGTTAGACTATTGTGAGGTGTTGTTAGCATCAATAGTCTTAAGGTTTTAGACTCTAATGGTGATTTCCATGTGCTATAAGAGAGGCTAGTCTTAAACTTATATGTTTGTGTAGAGTAGTTTCTTTTACAAATAAGCAATGGTTAGAGGTTAAATATTGCTAGCATAAGTAGAGGTGTTGGTTAAATTGCACGACATGCAGTTATACAAGGTAGAAGATGTAAGGTGTGTACTAGAATATGTTATTATATTTTAACTCTTTACTTAATAAATTGTAATGGTTATAGTAGTATAATTAAATTTGATAGCATGAAGGTAACTCATGGATGTGTGGTGGTATTAAGGGAAGCCAAATATGGAAACAAATTATTGCAAAAGATAGTCATTTTGTTAGTGATGTCAATCTTAGGGTAGGAAATCCTACTAGTTATGTTCCTATTTATCACAAGAAATATACTTAGTCTAAAAAATTTAATCCATCAGCACAATCTTTTTTCTCCTTAAGAATTCTTTAATGATTTCATAATGCAACCAACTTTAACATCACTATATTGGAATTTATGAAAGTGAATTATCTAGCAAAAGTATCAATGTATATCTTTATATCATAAATGACTAGTGTTCATCTCACCTTTATTTCGTATAGGAAAAACCTATGGGAAACTACAAGCAAGCTCTCTAAACTTTGACCTAATGTGGATCTAATCCTTAGATTTTCACATGTTCCAAATAATCACCCTAAGTTTTAATAAAATGGCAACATAATCAAAATTTAAAGAGTATAAAAATAGACTTGGATAAATTTGATAAGGTTTTTTTGTACTAAGGTTAAAGTTTAGAGGCTTATTTGTAGAACTTGGAATTTAAAAGATGTAGCCAAGGCTGAAGTTTAGAAGGTTGTTTGTAACATTTGAAAATTAAGAAGTATATTAATACCAATATTAAAGTTTATAAGGTTATTTACATTTCCCTTAAAACTAAAGTTCTCTAATTACGCAATCAACTTGATTTTATTCATCATAGATAATTTTCATACTGGCCACATCTATGAATCTCCATTCATAAATGAATATATGATATGTTTGGAATTTTATTATAAACCTTATAAGGTTTTTAATTAAATCACACATTAAATAGCAACAATAAGATTTCTATTTATCAATATAACTATAAACTTCTAAAGCTTCATTGATGGAGAACTTCTACTTAGATTCCCCTAGTCTATTTATATAACTACCCAATACCAATGTTTAATTATATGTGTTTATCATAGATGAATTAATTGGGGCAAGCAGCTAATGTGGAGTTCAGTTTAAGTAGGCTTAGGCTTTGTCTCCTACTCCTCGATACCTACAAAAAGCCTTTGGTGATTGTGGCCATGAGAACCCTTTGATGCTCAAGTTAACAAGGAGGACCAAGAAAGAAGAGGAGATATGCACTAAGAACCTTCGTGATTGTGCTCGTCTAGTGGTTATTATGTATATAAGGTGCCAATCCTAGGTCAGGAGAGAAGAAGGAGGAGGAAGAGGGAAGATTTTGGGAGAGAGAGTGTTATGTCTTACTTCATAGCACTTGATGCCTTTTATGTGAGTCACTTGGATACATGGAAATCAAAAGCTTGTTTATATTGTTTGTTGGCTAATAGTGTGCTCGGCAGTAGAGGTTGAGCTTCATTACAGTAGTATGTTGTAGTTGGCTAGACCACTATTTGCAGCTCAAGGACCTAACAATTCCATTGGTTACTGAGTATGAGAGTCTATTATAGATGTCAAGTGCTCATTAATGAGTAACAATGGAGAGTATGCACTAAAGACAAAAGTCGGGTCGGGATGTTGAGGAAGGGATCAGTTAATGCCTAATTGAGGGCAAGTTGAGCTTTGAGCTTACGCTAGAAAATCGATGTATGTTAGCTCTACAATCATGGGGTAACCTACTTAGACAGGTGTTATTGGGCTCGTCAAGTAGGACGCAGCTCGTTAACAGCTCATATCTTCCTTAGCGCAAGCATATGATCTCATGGAAAGGTCATAATGTAATGAGTGAACTTGTTGTTCGCTTAAGTACACTTTGGTGTCCTTTATGATGGGCTTCACTCATTAGGCCTTGGTTCAGGCGAAAATCAAGTGTCAACACTTGTCCCCCTAATCTCTTCAGTGTTTGAGGTGTGAGGAGAATATTCCATGTGTAGCGATTAGGCCAAGGCTAGGCTTTCTTTTCTTCTAAGCATGAGGCCACTTTAGCTACTTGGGATCATGACAAACAGTGCCTTTGGTTAGGTTCATTTTCCCATACACCGGGTTCCTACATGATTGATGTGACCGATGGGCTGTTCGATATGTCATGGTGACTATCCTTAGGAAATGTGACATACATTGATGGTCTATAAAGAGTAGCTACATTCGTGGGGTGACCTATTGTCAAGCTACGTCATAGATCCATGTGTAAGGATTGGTAGGACCATTAACTAAGGGTCTAGGGTATGTGGATAGTTGAGGTTTAACATACATCCTTTTTAGGTTCATGACCCGAAAGTGGGAGAAACCATTCATCTTCTTCCCTTACACGTGTGTCCTCATTTTTCACTTTGCTCTGCTTACTTAGAGGAGACTCTACCAAAATTTCTACTCACAAGCTAGTTATTTTTCCTCATGTGCTTCCATTCCTTGTTAATCATTCACATTGGCTGATTAGAGGACAATTGACAACTAGAGTGAGTCATCCCATCCTTTTATTTTAAGGGAAGTAGATGAAGACTAAGAGGACTCGTCCCAAACAAGGGATGATAGCCCTATTCCTCTCGAAACGGCGACAACAACAAGAGAGAAAGATGGAGTGATACTATCTTAAGAAGAGAGGAAGGAGTGCGAACAGTAACGTCCTCGAGATGTTTACCCCTCAAATGATAAGGAGGATAAAGTTAGCCAGTTGTTATGGACAACTAACATGAAAAATCATGTATATTCCTGTGCTCTTTATATGGCGAGTGAGGAGAAATTGAGGTTAGTTAATTGGGCATGCCTGGGTGGCAAGTAGAGGTGCTTATAGGTGGGTAGCAAACTTATGATGTAAGGGATAAGCAATCGTTAGGTATTTATGCAAAGCTATTCGACCTCGATCTTCACCTCCATTTTTTGAAGCTCTTTTTGAAGTTTTTGAAGTACTTCAAAGTTGATTTGGGGAGTCTTAATGTGAAGGCATGATTTAGCTGCTTGCGTTTGAGGCCCTATGCATTTAGTAGTTATGACAACAAACTGCACGGCTGTTAGGCACTTCTTCAATGTAAAGAGGGTAGCTGATGGGTGAGTATATGTCATTACCTGAGGCAAGGCTTAAAGTATTTTTGGTAAGCCACAGAACAAGATTAAAGGATGGGAGGAGTTCTTTTATTATGTATGCACTCCCAAGCCACTTGATTTTCTAATTGAATGGAGATAACCTATTTAAGGTAGGAAGTTGAAGGCATTGGGAGATGAGGAAGTAATGACTAGCATCAAGCTCTTGAATCTGGTGAGCTGAAAAAAACTAAATCCTTTGTCAATATACTAAGTGATACGGATTCATGGATAAACATACGAACCCAATATCACACATAACCAAAGGGGATGGGTCCAAGCCATGGGATGGCTTGAAAAAGTAAATGATAATCTAGAGATGAATAGGGATTCCCATATATCGTCGATAGATATGATGCACTAATACCTTACATAAACTTAGGTCACACTTAATATGACGCACAATTATGGCCAAAGGTCAGTCGTTACCAGTCAATGCTTTAATAGGCTAGATAAGAGTAACTTAAGAGCAAGTAAAAAGGACACTTAGCTTAAGAGAAAGCCATTCGGTATATTCTTCTGTGTATTGATTACATAGCTATTACATTTTGTGAGTATTTATAGTACCCTGTTAAGGTAAGTCCTAAGTTACAAAAATTACAAAAAAATGGATCCTTATTTGCTAAGCAAAAGGAGAATAATTTATAGAGAAATGAAATCATGCAAAAGAATGTCCTCTATTAGAAAGGACGTATGTTTTACTCAATTTGTGATTATGATAATATTGTGGCCTAAGTAGGGCTGGTCCTTTGATTAGGTCTGATGGGAATCAAGCTATGGTGCCCTTGACCCGCGGCTGAGCCTAAGGACTAGAAGAGCTAGCACAGCGAATCCTTATATTCCAATCAACCACTGCCGAAGCTGAGTACTTCCTTGCCAAGTCATCTCTAATGTGGTACCATATGACTGCTCATTATTCTATGCTATGCCAAGTTAATGATTACTTTCTATTATCGAATCGACTAATTACTCAACATCTTTCTTGCCGAGAAGTTGAGAGAGAGAGACTGGACTGATAAAGCCATCCTTGCTCGAACAAACCCATCTATTCATACTTTTTGTCCTCATCTCCTAACAACCTCTCCAATACAGCATCGTCACGTGTATAGTATCATATGTCGAATCAGTAGCACTAATGATTATTTTCCTTATACATTTATTTTACCCTTGTCTTGTATACATTGCTTCTTTAAGAAATGTTCTTATTATCTCTTCCATTTTGGGCAAGTTGCCCTAACTTATGGGTATAAATACCCTTGTACTTATAGTTGTAGGAGATTAGATTACCTTCAATACACTTGAGTACTTTCCTCCTTACGTAAACATTGCTTGCTTACTCTTGGCATCACTCTTATCCTTTCCTTTAAGCAAGGTTAGGGGGTGAGTAACCTCATTGGACCAATTCGTATGTCATATCGAATTGTGCCATTACTCCTCGAAAGTTCCTTTAGTGCATCATATCCTCTGAAGCTGTTCGTGGGTTTTTGCTTACTGTCTCATTCGTCATTTTTACCCCCTTTTCATACCTTCCCCCATTAACCTTTTTGAAGCTTTTTATAAGCTTAGACCCATCTAGCAACCAGCCTTGTCTACTTTTGGTCATGATTCACATCAAGGTTTGTTTAGCATCATCAGTTTAGCTCCTTAACAGTTGGGGCTGGATAGGGGTTGGATTAAGGGAAACTTACGTTTAAGTCGACCTTGGCTGGTTGATCCTTCACAATTGTCAGCTTGGCTTCATCACTCTAAAGATGGCTACTCTCCTAATTTGGTGCTTGGACTGGGGTACAGGGAGGGGTTGGCTCCAAGTGGGCTAATAACTTCGGTAGCTTCCCAGATGGTATGGAGAGTGAAGTAGCTCGATATATTAGACTAAGGAAAACACTGCTCCTTGGTGCTTAACTCTCCTCGAAAAGCTTAGTGGACCATGGGAGAAAGCCCTTGAGCTTAAGAGTGAGTAATCAGTCCTTGATCCCCATCATTTCCTTTGGGTTGTATGAGATTTAGGATCAAATCGAGTTCAGCTTTAGGTTGCTTGTCCTCTGGAGTGTAAGATTGGAGATTAGCAATGTTAAAGGAGTTTAAGACTCCATATCCTTCAGGTATTTCAACCCTATAAGTATTAGGATTGATCTTTTTGAGCACTTTGAAAGGTTCGTCGGCTCTAGAAGATAACTTGTTCTTCCATAAGTTTAGGAACCTCTTCTTGTTGAGATGTATCTAGACTAAATCACCTGGTTGAAATTCTCTATTTCTCTATCCTCAACTCCACTTCTCGAGCTTAATATTAGCTCAGCTCAATTGCTTTAAACCTTCTATTACATAACTCTAATGGCCTTAACTCTTTCTGCGGCTGGCCGGTCTTCATCAAGCTTTAGCTGAGGGGATTAGTCCATCAGGAGCTCGGGGTTGAATCCATAGGTGACCTCAAAAGGAGATATGGTAGTTATACTGTAAGTGTTCCTGTTGTAGGCGAGTTCGATGATTGGTAAACACAGATCCCAATTGACCATGTTTCATTTGATAATAACCTGTAACAAAGTTCCTACAGTTCAGTTGATAACTTCGGCCTGTCCATTGGTTTTTAGATGGCAAGACGTGTTGTACAATGGCTTAGTTCCCATTCACCTCCAAAGTATCCTCCAAAAGTAGCTCATGAACTTAGGGTCTCGATTCGAAATAATGGTTTTAGGCATGCTGTAAAGCTTAATCACCTTTTGTAAGAAAAGAAAAGAGATAGCCGAAACGTCGTTAGTTTTGGAGCAGGACATTAAATGTACCATCTTGTTAAACTGATCCATAACCACCATGATAGAGTCTTTCTCTTAGGATGTTATTGGTAATCCTAACATGAAGTCTATATTTAGCTCGAACCATGGTTTGGTTGGGATAGGCAAGGGTGATGTCCTTGCTTAGCTTAGCTCCTTGCCTTCTTGTAGGTCACATGCCTTTCTAGCATGGACTGTATGTCTATCATCATTCTCAGCCAAAATAATCTCACAAACAGTACTTCAAGGGTTCGGCACTAGCCAAAATGTCATGTTAATCCTCCTCTATGCACCTCGTATACCAGTAATTCTCTCATGGAACAGGTCAAGATACATATCCTCCTTTTCTTGAATTGGTATCCGTCTTCCTTGTGATAGTCATCTAATGTTCGTCCATCCTCACATCGGGTGTAAATAGGACCAAAGTGTAGGTCCTCAACAGATAACTCCCTTATGGTTGAAAAACTAAGTAGCCTTGTTTACAGCTTAATTAGGAGGGTTTGCCTTCTCGATAAGGCATCAACCACTTCGTTGTTCCTTCCATTCTTGTATTTTATGACATAAGAAAAACCATCCATGAGCTCAACCCATTTAGCTTGTCTCTGGAACAACTTCAACTGGCTCTTAAGATATCTCAAGGATTTATGAACAGTGTAGATCACAAATTCCTTAAGTAGCAGATAGTGTTGCCATACCGTAAGGGCTTGGATTAAGGAATAGAACATCTTGTCATAGATAGAGTGGTTGACTGTAGCTCCTTAAAGTTTTTCACTAAAGTAAGCAAAAGGTCAGCCTTCTTACATCATTACAGCACCAATGCTTAGTCTAGATGCATCAACTTAACTTCAAATACCTTTTCAAAGCTCGGCAAAGCTAAGATGGAGGCTTTAGTTAACCTCTCTTCCACTTCCTCAAAACTCCTCTTCCTCTCTCTCCCTATTTAAATTCAATATTCTTCTTTGACAATTCAGCAAGCGGGGCCGTAATCGTACTGAAATCCCTTATGAATTGCAATAGAATGATTCTAGGCTGTAGAAGCTTCTCATGTCTACAGATCAAGTCAGCTCAGGCCATTCTATGATCGTTCTTGTTTTCTCATCACCAACTTGAATGCCACCTCCACTCATAATAACAAACCCTAAGAAGATCACCTCAAATCAGAAAAAGTTACACTTCTTTAGATTGGCATATAGTCGTTCAGCTCAGAGTTTTGCGAGGACTCTTCGGAGATGCTTCTTGTAAATCTTTAAGTTGGGGTTATATACTAAAATGTTGTCAAAATAAACTACAACAAATTTCCCTATGAATTCTCCATGCACATGATTCATCAAGTGCATAAATGTGCTTTATGCGTTAGACAGCCTAAATGGCATTATAAACCATTCATATAAACCATTTCGTATCTTGAATGCAGTATTCTACTCATCACCTTTATGCATTCATATTTGATGGTATCTAGATTTGAGGTCGATCTTGGAGAAAACTCTTGCTCCATTTAACTCATCCTGTTTGTCATCAAGCTTAGGTATGAGATACCTATACTTGATGATAATTCGATTGATTGCTCGGCTATAAACGCATATTCTATAAGAACCATCCTTTTTGGGCACTATACAGTATGATTATTGGATATTAGATAGATCTAGGAGTAGAAATAGCAAATTTTATCTATAGGCAGATTGATGATACTATGACATAGGTTATCTTTTATGGTAGGTACATTACTGCATTATTAAAGGGTATAGAGCTTTTTAACCAGCCAGAGGGGGACGATGATATCCCATGTAAACCTATTTCTATTGCACCATTTAGAGGTTGGGGATTGGTCAAGATAAATAATAGGCTCCATCTTATTAATGAGGAGGATATTCCTAAAAATCCTCCTACTGTTGCTAGAGCATCTACTTCATCTCATCCTCTTGCTATTAGAGTATCTACTTCATCTCATCCTCCTACTATTAGAGCATCTACTTCATCGCATCCTCCTAATAGTAGTTATGAACAATTGTGTACTGAAATTTGAGAAGTTTGGAATGAGATTAGGAAAGAAAGGAAGAAGAATAAAAAGTTTCAAACCACTATGTTCAATATGTTGAAGTTTGCTATCTCATGTTTTCAGCTAGTATTTGCAAAGCAGTTCCATCACGAGACCTCCAGTGCAGAGAGTAGTAACAGCATCGATAGAGAGTTAGATATTTGTGTGCTTTTCTTATGTTTTATTTTATTATTATTTTATTTTTCTTTTTTCTTTTCTTTTCTTTTTCTTTTATTTAGCTACTTAGTTATTTTTTGTTACCCATTTATTTAGGTAACTCTAGATCATTAGCTTTAGTATGTAATTTTTAGTACACTTTTATGCTATCTTTGCTATTTCATACTTCTTTGTGTTTGATGAAGTAAGTCAGATCTGAATTCTATGATAGTCATGATCTTATGCTTGGAATTTTCATTGTTGCTGAAAGTTTGAATCCAGGGGAGTACTAGTTTTTCAATTTTTATTGCTGTGAATTTTTATTTCCGCTTGCATATAGAATAGAAGTTAGTGTAGACACTATCTATTCTAAAGTTAGGGGGAAGGAATTATAGGAAATGAAAATATCAATTTTGATGCCGGTTTTTATTTAAAAATAGTTATACTTTCCTATCAACTTAAACTTTACTTCTTAAATTTTTTGTTTTGAATCTAGACACTACACAAAGAAATTAATGATAGTATCTAATCGTGATTTGAATAATTGAATCACTAAGGTGCCCTACTCACCAATATTGAGATTTTTGTACTCAATTAAAATTAATTAGTCAATTCTTTAGGAACCTAATTTACCTAGTTTTTAGCTTTAGAATTTGAAATTTAAAAGTTGGTTAAGTCCTTAAGTGAAAAGTAAACAAGTTCACTTTTATGCAAGGTTTAGTATATGGTCTTTTTAGTTATTCTAACGGAACTTTAACACTTAGTGAAAGAGGTAAGTGAAGCTTTAAACTTAGTGATTCCTATAAAAGAAGTCTAAAAAATTATAATGAGCATTCAAAATAAAATAAATAAATAAATGAGGATATGAGAGCCTTTACTCCAATAACTCAAGAAATTGAGTTAAGAGTATCCTAATTTGAATATTAAAGTGAGGAAGAGTTCGTAAGGGTCCCTTTAAAACCTAGCCACTTGGGTGATGAGCCCAAGATGTGCCAACTCAATGCACTCATTATAATGAGAAGGGCGGAAAGGCAAAAGTTTAGTATCTGAACTAGAAAAAAGAAAAAAAGAGAAGAAGGAGAATGAAAAATGGAAATTTGAATGCAATTCAAGAAATGAATTAAGGCTTGTAATAAAAAAGGAAGAAAAGCTAAGGATAGAACATATACCATATGCTTTTATTGCTTTGTTAATTTGTTTGTCAGAATAATTAGATGGATAATATGCTTATTAATAGCTGTGAAGTTTAAATGAGTGTTTTTCCTTTTAGAACTGAGCATCTAGTTTTGAAATAGAAATCTTAGGTTAAACGCTTAGATTAAAATTTGTTTTCTTTATAATAACTGATTAATTTCAATTGTAATACTCTAATCATATATTTCAAATTGGTTAGAGCAGTAGGCATTATAAATTGGTGAGTTTGAAAATGTGAAATATCAGATGTCTTGGATTAGCAATTGGAAACTTTGTATTTTTAATGATAGATTTCTTTAATTCTATTTATTTCGCTTGAGGACAAGAAAAAGTTCAAGTATGTGGGAGTTGATAAAGGCATATTTTTCATGTTTTAAAGTGTAAATTAAGATAGAATTATTATAAATTTTACAGAAATCATTAAGAATTGGTACTTAATTATGTTCATTGAGACATTTCAGGAATTAGAAAATTTAAGAGTAGAATTATGAACGATTTAGAGGAATTTTAAGCAAATAAACGAAGTTTGGATCAATACATGTAAATTGGAATTAAAGGCAATCGACTTATAACTTACAACTTACATCGATAACCTTTGTTAGCTACGCCGCTAGCCCTAGATGACTACGCCACCGGCCTTGCACTTACATTGCTGGCCTTCATGGAAAAAGAAACTTCATGTGAGGCAACCCTAATTTTTCATATAAATAGCTTATGTTTCATTGTTTAAGGGATTGGGAGATACACTTTTTCCTTAGATGTCGAGAGTCATAGAATAGTTTTAGATAGTTTTTGAAGAATTCTTCGGGAGAAGCGCTTTCATCACTAAGAGGATTTTGCTTTTACTATGGAGACCATGATTGAAGTTGCAATTGAAGATTATTTCTTTTCAATATAAAATTGCTGACATCTATTTCAATTATTTTTATGCAATTTTGTGAATTACTTATTCTTTTAATTATGAATTTTCTTACAATTTCAATTAGTATTTGTGTTTTTGTTTCCAAATCCATGGCTAGCTAAATTTATTTATGAGAATTGATGAAATCCTACATAGTTAAGATGATGATTGTATTCATGTTATAGGATTAAGAGATATATGGATGATTCATGATTGCAATTTCTATTATTTTTATTATAATTGTTAGAAACCCTAATTATATGAGAGTTGATTAAGGTTTGTTAGAAATTCTTAGTTCATTTAATTAATCAATTTAGAAGAAAAGTTAATTGATTTAATTAGCAATCAGCTAGAGATTAATACGATGTTCGGTGATTAATTATTCACTACGACATTAGGGATAATTGATTTAGGACATTAGACAATCATAGTATCGGGAGATATATGATTATACTTTAGAGTCTACTGTTAATTGGAAGATATGGAAGCTAACTAATTAATTAGGTGTTTAAATCCTTAAGTTTTAAGGTATAATAATTTTACTTGATTGACCATAAAGCTATTAATTTATATAATATGATAACAATTTGATTTGCATAATCTAGAGTAGATTCAATTTTCCCACAATTCTCAATTGATTGCTTAATTTTAGATTTTTCATAGTTATTTTCTTTTCAATAGTTTTAGGGTAATTATTAAATTAATTAATTTAATTTTGATTACCTAAATCTTAATAAGAACTAGCATAGAATTAATAATTTCTTAGTCGATAAGGGATTGACTAACTTACTTTCTCTATATTACTTAATTCCAACCTAGTATACTTACTAGAGTATTCGTGATTTATTTTTATATATATAGTTCAAGCGAATCACCTTGCTTAAGGGAAAGGATAAGAGTAATGATGAGAGTAAACAAGTAGTGTTTAAATAAAGAAGAAAATACTCAAGTGTATTGAAGGTAATCTAATCTCCTATAGCTACAAGTACAAGGGAATTTACACCTGTTAGGGCAACTTGCCTAAAAAGGAAAAGACAATAAGGATATTTCTTAAAGAAGTAATGTACAAAAAAAAAATGGTAAAAATGAATGTATAAGGAAAACAATCATTGGTACTACATATTTTACATATGATACTGTATACGTAGTGATGCTCTATTAGCGAGGTTGTTAGGAGATGCGAACAGATGGGTTTGTTAGAACAGGGATGGCCTAGTTAGTCCAATCTCTCTCTCTCTCGGCTTCTTGGCAAGGAAGATGTAGAGTAATTGGTCAATTTGGTGATAGAAAGTAATCATTAATTTGGCATACTACAAAATAATGAGTGATCATACAAAATGGCATTAAAGATAACTTGGCAAGGAAGTACTCGGCCTCGGTAAGGGTTAGTTAGAACATAAGGATTTGTTGTACCAAACCCTTTAGTCTTCGGGCTCGACTACAGGTCAGGGGCCCTATAGCTTGATTCCTATCATTCCTTTTGAGTTGTTTTGGATTTGGGATCAAATCTGAATGGTGTTCACTTAGTTCTACATTAGGGTGATATGGACTGAGGTTGACAATGTTAAAAGCATCAGAAACCCCATTGTCTTCAGGTAGTTCCAACCTGTAGGCGTTGTCATTGATTTTTTAGAGGATTTTGAAAGGTCCTTTTGCTCTTGTAGATAATTTGTTTTTCCTTTTGTTAGGAATTATTCCTTGCTGAGGTATAGCCATACCAAGTCTCCCAACTAAAATTTTTTGGCTAACCTACCCTTGGTCTTTTCTCGCATTCTTTTGGTAGCTTAGTTGATGTGCCAAGTGACCTTGTCATAAATGTGCTAAAGAGATCATGCTCTAGCCGAGGCATTAAGGTCATCTTGTATGGGTACGGGTATAGGGGTGGGGTCGAGGGGCAACTTGGGATTGAATCCATAAACCACTTCGAAGGAGGTTTGCTTAGTGGTATCATGTACAACTCAATTATAAGCAAACTTGACTACTAGCAGGCAAACGTCCCAATCAACTAAGTTATTGCTTACTATAGCTCGGAGCAGTGAACCTAAAGTCTAATTAACCACATCTGTTTAGCCATCAGTTTGGAGGTGATAGGAGGTACTAAAGAGTAATTTGGTTCCCAATCGATGCCACAAGGTTCTCTAGAAATGGCTTAAGAACTTTGGGTCTTTATCGAAGACTATACTTCTCGGTACGTCATATATCCGCATAATATCCTGTAAGAAAAGAGAAGCAATAGCCAAAGTGTCATTAGTTTTAGTACAGGGTACGAAGTATGCCATCTTATTGAATCGATCCTTGACTACCATTATAGAATCTTTTCCTTAAGTAGTTCTCGATAGTTTGAGAACAAAGTCCATGCTTAATTCAGTCTATGACCTCGTTGGAATAGGTAGGTGTATTGCTTTCCCTTGTTTGGCTCGGTACTTAGCCTTTTCTGCACACAGCATAGCTTTCGACCACCTAGTGCACATCTCTTCCTATTCTTGGCCAAAAGAATTAGTCATTCAATAGTTCTCAGGTCCTTCTCTCTCTAAAGTGCTTGGAGAGTCCTCTACTGTAGGCTTCCCTAATTAATAATTCCTGTAGGGAACAAGTCGACACATATAGTTTCCCTCCTCAGAACAAATAGCTATCCTCTACACAATACTCATCTATTGTTCTTCCATCTATGCATTGCAAAATTATTGGTCTAAAGTGTAGATCTTAGGAGTACTGTTCTTTGATACTCGTAAAACTAAACAGCTTAGTCTGCAGTTCTGATAAGAATGCATGCCTCCTTAAAAGAGTATCTACAACTACGTTGCTCTTTTCTTGCTTATACTTAATCACAAAATTGAATCCTTCAAGGAATTCAACCCATCTTACCTGCCACTTGGATAGCTTGGTTTGACTTCAGAGGTACTGCAATAACTCGTGATTAGTATATATGACAAATTCTCTCGGTACTAGATAATACTGCCATACTTGTAGTACATGGATCAGTGCTAAAAGATCTTTATCATATATGGAGTAATTTAACTAGGGTCCTCTAAGCTTCTTATTGTTGAAGGCAATTGATTAGCTTTCCTGCATCAAGATAATGCCTATTCCAATGCCTAATTCTTCACACTCTAGCTCAAAAATTTTATCGAAGTTAAGTAACACTAACACCAAAAGTTATGTTTTTCTTTGTTAATTTAGTAAGTGGCGCAATGAGGGTGTTGAAGTTCCTTATGAACTTTCGATAAAATGAAGCCAGTTCAAGGAAACTTTTCACATTGGCACAAGTACTAAGAGTTGGCTACTCAATAATTGCTTGGATCTTCTTATCATCGACTCGTAAGCTTCCTCCACTGACTACATAGTCTAAGAATACCATTTCCCCCTGGCAGAAGCAACATTTCTTCAAATTGTCGAATAGTCTCTCGGCATGAAGGATATCCAAAACTATTCCAATGTGTTCATAGTGACTCGGCATGTTGGTATCATAGATCAAGATGTCGTTGAAGTACACCACGATACACTTCTCGATGAGATGTCTCAGCACATGGTTCATAAGTCTCATGAAGGTGCTTAAGACATTCGACAAGCTAAAGGGCATGACCATCTACTCATAAAGTCCATGTTAAGTCTTGAACACAATCTTCTACTCATCTCCCGACCTCATGCGGGTTTGATGGTAGTCAGACTTAAGATTAATCTTGTTGAAAATTTTTGCTCTATTCAATTCATCCAACATGTCTTCTAGCCTCGAGATTGGATGCTTGTATTTGATTGTTATTTTGTTTGCGGCTCGACTGTCAACATACATCCGCCAGGTACTCATTGACTTGACATTGAAGCTTTGATGCCTATTAGGGATTCATCTGATAAGCTAGCTTGTTAGGCAATATAGTATCGAGTACTAAGTTAATGCAGTGCTTTATTCTTTGGGTCGGGGGTAACCTTTCTGGCAACTATTCTAGGAACAGGTTGGCATATTCATCCAATAGTTCCTTCACCTCTTGGGGTAAATCACTCTACTTCTTTGTTTTTAGTAATCGCCTGACCAACAAGGTGGTTGGCTCATTAGCATTAATGGCCTCTCAATGCTTAGCCCTACTCATCACCAGAGCTTTCTTTGATCCACAAGTAAGTTCGTCTATAACTTGTGAACTTCTCTCGGTGGCATCGGATTTAGTGTGATCTTTCGATCATCCTTCTCCAGCATGTAGGTATTCCCATAACCATCGTGGATGACTTTCCTATCAAATAACCATGGTCTTTCCTAGGAACACATGAGACGCACATAGATAGTACATCATAAAGAATCTGGTTGGAGTAATTGTTGATAGTGATCGATAACAATATTTGCCGAGTGATGTATAATGCTCCCTTTTCACCTAACCAGTACAACTTGTACGGCTTCGGGTGTGCAATAGTCAGTAATCTCAATTTTGAAATGAGGTTAGTTGACACCACATTGATGTAGCTCCCACTATTCACAATGAGGGTGTATGTCTAATCATTGACCTTGTAGGTGATATAAAATAAGTTCTCTCTCTACTTCTCCTCTCGTAAGGGTTCCATGTTCATAATGCATCAAACAACCATAAGTAACTGGTCTAAGTCCTTGGCACACACATCTTCTACAACTAACTCTTTCTTAGCATTCCCATCTTCGGTAAGAACCTCCTCCTCGAGTTCCTCATCTATACTCTCTATGTCTAACTTCGAGATGTCTCCCTCAATGACCATTATCCTTCAGTTTAGGCACTAAGCAGCCATATGTCTAAACCATTGACACTTGAAGCACTTGATTTGGCCAGTCTTCTTGCTAAACCCTTTCTCCTTCTTATACGTTTGGGTCGACGCTACATCTTCAGGTCAGCTTTTCTACTTAGCTTAAGCATCAATCCTTCTACTCGACTTGGTATTCGATAAAGCCTAGTGACTTGCCTGTCTAGGTCAGCTAGTCGGCATTCTGGTCGTTACTCGATTCCTCCTTTACCTCTCTACTTATTGGGAAATTCTAACAGCTTCATCCATTGTATCAAATCGTTAGAGCTCCACAATGTTTTGGATATCTCCTCTCAACCCAGTGATAAACCTTGAGAATGTTGGGGCTGGTGGTTCCTCCACTTCACATCTTATCATAAGCATTTAGAATTCTTAAACTTATTCATCAACAATTTGACCTCCTTGTCTCATCTCTTGAAGCTGAGAAAAAGCATCTTGGAGATAATTTTCCGTCATAAATTGATTTTTGAGCACTCTCTTCATCTTAGGCCAGGTGTTAATCTCTCGGTACCCTTCTCTTCTTCTCGTGGCCTAAAAATTCTTCCACCACATGGCGGGATATTCGGAGAATCCAATAGTAATAGTCCTTGCTTTCTTATAATCCTCATATTGATAATAATCAAACACATGCTCTACCTTTTCTTCCCAATCTAGATACTCATTAGCATTCCCAGATCCATTAAAACTCAAAATCCGAAGCTTCACATGGTCGGATGCTCTAGGGACTCATGCACACTCCTCTTCAAAATAATATTCTTTCTCCTCATCTAGTTCTCTTAGGTCTATCCTTTACCTTACTCATCCGCCAGCTCCTCTACCTCGAATTAGTCAAGTTAGGTTTTGACCTCTAATAGGTTGAGTAGCTTATGGAGTGTTTTATGTGACCTTAGTAGGTCGACAAGATAGGGCATGAAAAGCTTAGGTTAGATCGACCAAGAAGTTAGCTACCTCATCAAGTCTCTCATCAATACTTTTAAGAGTTCCTTGAGATTATCGTCTATGGTAGATAGCTCTATTGTCATCACCAACATTAACATTCATACTTAGATTTGTCATTTCTCCTTACAGATTTAAATTCAAACAAACACTTCAAAAAGTAAATAGTTAACAATACAGCAGTCATATGAACATAGTAACTTGCTTTGTTTCTTACATACAAAATAGGGTATAAGTATAACAAAATTAAGAAAGAACTAACTATAGTTCACATAAAACCTCTGCTTTGATACCAAGATGATGCGAATTGTAACAAAGAGCAGATAAGGCTGGTAGCTAGATGGGTCTAAGCTTGCATAAATATTGAAAAGGGTTAAGAGGAAAGGTATGAAAAAAGGGTTAAAAATGATGAATGAGATAGTAAGCAAAAGCCCATGAATAGCTTTAGAGGATATAATACACCAAAGGAACCTCTAAGGACTCATGGTACAATTTGTTATGATGCACGAATTGGTCTAATGAGGTTACTTACCACCTAACCTTGCTTGAGGAAAAGGATAAGAGTGATGCTGAGAGTAAACAAGCAGCGTTTACATAAAGTAGAAAGTACTCAAGTGTATTGAAGGTAATCTGATCTCCAATAGCTATAAGTATAAGGGTATTTATACCCGTAAGTTAGGACAACTTGCCTAAAAGGGAAAAGATAATAAGGACATTTCCTAAAGAAGTAATGTACGTAAGACAAAAGGGTAAAAATAAATGTATAAGGAAAACAATCGTTGGTGCTATAGATTTTACATATGATACTATACACATGGTGATGCTACATTGGCGAGGTTGTTAGGAGATGCAAACAAAAAGTTTAGACAGATGGGTTTGTTAGAATAGGGATGGCTTAGTCAGTCCAGTCTAATGAGTGATCATACGATACGGCATTAGAGATGACTTAGCAAGAAAGTACTCAACCTCAGCAGGTGTCGGTTCGAACATAAGGATTCGCTGTGCTAACCCTCTCGTCCTCGGGCTTAGCTGCAGGTCAAGGGCCCCATATCTTTATTCCCATCACAAGTGGTCGGAATCTTCCTATTCAATTCCTTTCTAACCTTTGGGTAACTCAGATCACATCATCAAGTGTACTAATGTCTAGGGTTTCCAAGACATCACCAATCTTATAATTTAACCTACTGATGAATTGAGATACAGTTCAGTCTTTTAGCTCTATGACTTCCCATCAGATCATTAACATTTAGAATTCCTTAACATAAGCATCCATACTCAATCATCCTTGTCTCAATTCTTGCAATCTTTTGAAGGTATCCCGCAAATAATAGCTCAGCAAAAATCTTCTCTACATCACTCTCTTCATTTCATATTAACTCCTAATTTCTTGATCCCCTTCCCTTCTTCTGGTGGCTTACAAGTTCTTCCACCATAAGGTGGTATAACCAGTGAACTCCAATGCAACAAGTCTAACCTTTGCATTATCAGGCACTTTGTGGCATTTAAACTGCTTTTCAATATGATCTACCTAATCTAGGTAATCCTTAGCATTACCACTTCTAAAGAAACCCGGAATGCACATCCTTAATCTCTCAACTCTAAGGGCTCATACATTTCTTTCCTCAAGCTCATAGTACTCATTTGCTTCGTCATCTCCTTCTACTTCCTCCTTAATCTCTTCAAGTGATAGCTTTCGTCTAGTGTACCTACCAATTCCTTTAGTTTGAGGTGGTCAAGTTAGGGCGTTAACTCGACTAAACTGTCCATTGCCTCATCCTTACTACTTACGTTCCCTAGTAGGGCTATTTTTAGCTTACTGCTTATCTTCTTGAATAATAGACACCAAGTTAGCTATCGAGTTGATAAGCCTATCCAAGCGATCACCCATTAATTGAGGTGTAAAGGTTCCTTCCTATCCTTGGCCATGTCGAGTACCACTTTCTTGGTTTCCCAAAGTTCCTTGAATACTAAAATTTGACATTATTGGTTACTTCACACTGACAATTATACAACAAACGAATAGTTGACCACACTCTGTTTTACATATCAAAAACAGAGGGAAATAGAGTATAAAACACTCCTCAACTACTAAACTTCAAAGCTAACAACAGAACTATTATCTTAGGGGAATAGTAATAAACTACTCAAAGAACACAGTAGCAAAATTTGGCTTCAAACGTAACTAATCTCTAATATCAAGATGATATGAATGCGTATATAAACATATGAACCTAATATCACACATAACTAAAAGGGGTAGGTCTAAGCTATGAGATGGCTTGAAAAAATAAATGATAGTCAAGAGATGAGCAAGAATTCCTGTATACTAACGATAGCTATGATGTACCAACGCTTCACATAAGCACGAGTCATACTTCATGTGACACACAAGTATGGCTAGAGTCACTTACTGCTAGTCTACACTTGAATGGGCTAGATAAGAGTAGCTCAAAAGTAAGCAAAAAGGACACTTAGCTCAGAGAGAGTAAAAAAAGTTCAATGTATTCTCTTGTGTATTGATTATGTGGCTATTATATTTTGTGAGTATTTATAGTACCTTGTTAAGGTAAGTCCTAAGTTACAAAAATTAAAAAAAAAACAATGGATCCTTATTTGCTAAGCAAAAGGAGAATAATTTACAAGGAAATGAAATCGTACAAAAGAATGTCTTCTATTAAAAAGGATAGTACGGGTGTCAGAAAGGATAGCACGTTCGCGTTTTACTCAATCAACGATTCTGACGATATTATGAGCTGAGTAAGAGTGGTCCTTTGATCAAGTCTGTTGGGGATTAGCAATTTAGCGCCCTAACGACTAAGGCTGGACAGGGTTCAATTAGGAGTAACTCACATTCGGGTCAGCCTCGGCTAGTCAGCCTTTCATAATTGTCAACTTGGCCTCAGTACTCTAGAGATGACTATTTTCTTGATTTGGTAATTAGATTAGGGTACGGGGAGGGGTCAGCTTCAAGTAAGCTAATCACTTCAGCAACTTCTTAGATGGTGTAGAGAGTGAAGTAGCTCAGCAGATTAGACTAAGGAAATACTGCTCCTTAGCACTTACCTCTCCTCGAGCTCGGGAGCAAGTGATCGGCCCTTGATCCCTATCACCAAGAGTAGAAAGGATGTCACTCCGTTGTTTGGGATGGAGATAGGTATTTGTGTGTTTAGCTGAAGAGAAGTAGTTAGCTGTCTATTGTGCTACATTGCCTCATCATTAGAATGAGGGACATTGGGTTGCTCATCTTTGGCATAGTAAGTGTACTATATTTGTTTTACTTTATTTTGCTAATGATTTTACCAGTTCTTTTACAACTTCGAAATTGGCTATAAAGAGGGTGAAGGTAAAGCTTCTCGCTATGCAAAGTAGGCAACTTGAAGGTGGTTTGAGGCTTAAGAAGAGGAAGTAACTCATACCAAAAAGGGAGGAGGAGACCTCATGTTACCCTTCTAAAAAGTCAAAGAAGAAGAGTAGGAGATAGCAAACACTTCTAGAAGTTGTACAGCAAGGTAGTAGTGAGGTGCTAATAGGGGTACTGTGAGGGCCTTCAAGGTCAGGTTAAAAGGCATCTGGTAGTGGTCTGATTTTAGAGGTATAAGCTAGGATCATAGTTGCTACACAAGGGCCTCCAGCATAAGGTGCTCGAATAGATGCAACTTAAGAGAGCTTAGAGTGAGCTCCTTAAAGTTTTGGTATTTATGCCATCGAAATCCTTAATGACGAGGACGTCCAACCTCTAGTCTATCATTAGAGGCATGTAACACCCGTTCACCCTACAAATCAACCTACTTAGAGATTTGATGAATTACAAGTACGGTTTGGGCATCTTATTATGGGGAGGGATGACGTATAGGTATCGAGAAGATTATTGTGGCGACATAATAAGGTAAGCTACTTATATGTTTCTATCTATGCGACTAGCCTTAGTTTTGATTGTTGACTTTATGTTGTGCTCACAATTATATGATCTTCTGGATTTGATCTTTCCATACAACTAGTCATACCTTCAATCGGAGGGGAGTTAGACGAAGACTGAAGTTCAGAGGCTCCAAAAGGTACTAGAAGGGGAGAAAAAGGTATGCAGCGACTTGGCCATCACATTTAGTGATCTAGAACGCCAACAAAGGGAGCTCCTTAAGCAAATAGGCCAACTGAAAGATGAGATGAAGAGGGTCAAGGAATTCAACAAAGTGACTAATGATAAGCTGAAAACTAAGCTGAAGGTTAAGGCCAAAGAACTGGATAAGGTATGAGCTGAGTTTGCTAAGAGGGAGCCTATGCTTTTGAAAGGGGGGAGATTGGCACCCGAAGTTAAGCAAGACATTTTCTTAGAAACCTTTGATAACCCCATGATCAAAAAGGCAATCACTATGGCTAGGTATGCAATGGAGGAGAAAATGTAGAAAAAAGTTTAGCAAAACATCCTTGATGCAAATTTTTCCTTCTTAAGTTGGTTGGATGAACTCGAAGTTGCTGCTAGAGGTAAGTTAAATGATGAGTTGTTTGGTGACTCGTTAGGAGTTTCCAGTAATAGCTCGAATGTAAGCCTTGGGAAGGAGGTAATGATGAGGAGGGTAAGTAAGAGCAATAATGGTAAGAGTAGTAGCAGAAACAACAAATCAAGGATGCCTAAGAACAACTTCAAACTTTTTCCTTTTGATAGTATAGACGATGCATGCCCATTTTTAATTTCATTTTGTATTCTTATTTTGGTAGGGGTTGAAGTGATAACCTCCCTTTATGAATTGTCTAAGATTTGAATGAATGAGACCTCTTTGTAATTATCTCTGATTTCCTTTCTCTTTTCCCTTGGCCACTGCTTCTTATGTTTTTATTATTGTTGTATGCTTAAACTCCATTCATTTTTTGTTAGTCTTTTGTACAGAGGATAATATTTCTTAAGTAGTTTGGTGTATTATATTTCCTTTCAAAAATCACTTAACTTATTTATTCCCGCTCACTTGACCATATGCTAGCACTTTATGTTCGTCCTTGATTCTTGTCTAAGTGTTTTGTACTTGCAACAATGTTTACTCATGGGTTGATGTATCCTACCTCTTAAGCAGATTGTGATTCTTTAGGTTCTTTTAAGGGCTCAACATCATAGCATGATGAGCTTGCTAGAGCGAATCTTATGGTGACGTCATAGGGTCTCCTTAGTAGGGCAATTTCAACAAGGTGGATCTTTGTTGACATAGACTATCTTCTTGGTAGAGTTTATTTCCAGTAGTACGCAGTCTTAGTAAATGGAACACCTCGAGCAGAGCGTCCTCCAAATGATATTTAATGTACATATGATGCATCATTAATTCCTTAAGAGTCGCTTGGATTCCCAACATGTTGGGTCGTGTGATGGTCAATATGTATACGTGGGGTATAGATGAGTGTATGGGTCCTTACTTTGCTATGCCAAACACCTAGATAACACAACAAGGTATAGATAAGAGCTGGCATGAGCACGTTTAGGGTGATCATGTTGAGGGATAGAGTGCTTGAGTTAGGAGGGGTCTTCCCTAACCTCTTCTATCAAGTTGTGATCCTAAGGTACGAGCAGCTACTCAATAGTGGTGAATGGATCCTAAGCTGTGATCAGGAGGCATACATAGCCTTTGGGTCTTTCCCTCTTTCTGTCCTAATAATAGCTGGTGAAAGAAGGGATTGGAGTGCTACCTATATCTTATCCATAGTGGCCTTATTGTCGTGGTACTCATTTGCACGAGGTTTTGGGTAGCTTTTACGCGTACTATGCTAAATGACTTTGAGTAGGCAAAGGTAACCACGGTGACTATGGTAACAAAGGGAGTCTTTTCTCTACCTAAACTTGTTGACTGAGACTCATGGGAAATCCTCTGCTTCGCGAGTTCTCTAATTCATTTTGAATGAAGCATTAGCCTTCCTTTATCATCAATAAGGCCTCGGCAACTCGATGCTTTAAGTAAAGTAGCTGGATCAACTGTTCCTATTGCTATTTCTAAGGAAGAGAGGCTTTAAAGGTAGAGTTGGCACCTTCACTTAGAGGTTAAGTGTCACTTGAACCCTTAAGGTTCAAAGCTCAACTTTGCAAGAGCATAAGGAAGTAGTCACAACTACCCCTTTGAAACTCACGAGTTGAGTCGAAGTTAAGAGGAGTTCCTTGTAGAGAAGTGCTCTGAGTGAGAAGCTGAGTTGAAGTCGAGAGTAGTCATTCAAATCAAGTGTATTGCCATAGCGTTTAAAGTAGCTGCATGCCTTTATACTATTTAGTTTTCTTTCAAGGTATAATCAGGGTTGGTATGCTAACCCACTAAGCCTTGTACTTCATCTCATTAACCAAATAAAGATTTTCTCTTTTCGCTCATCGCTTGTCGGTTGCTTATTTTGTTTTCCTCTACTCTTTGGTTCTCATTGTTCAGTTTAAGTTAGAATTATGTTTAGTACTCGCTATAATAATGTCTAACATAAGGAAGTGTTCAAGGATAAGGTTTAACTTGAGATTGGAGGCTCGATGTAGATCAATGCCTAAGAGAGGTACCTATGGCATTAGTGTAGGGACTGACTTGGGGATGAAAATCGACTTAAGGTTAGGGCTCAATGTAAATTGATGCTTAAGAGAAGTTCCAACGACATTAGTATAGGAATTAACTTAAGCAAAGCTTAGGGATGAAAATCAACCTAAGATTTAGGGCTCAATGCAAATTGATGCCTAAGAGAGATGCCTACAGCATTAGTATAGGGACTAACTTAAGCAAAGTTTGAGGATGAAAATTAACCTAAAGTTGAGGGCTCGATGTAAATTGATGCTCGAGAAAGGTGCCCACAACGTTAGTATAGGAATTAACTTAGGCAAAGCTTGGGGATAACAATTAGCCCAAAGTTAAGGGCTTGATGTAGATTAATGCCCAAGGCGTTAGTATAAGAACTAACTTGGCCAAAGCTTAGGGATGAAAATCGACCCAAGGTTGAGGGCTCAATCTAGATCGAGGCCTTTGTATGTTTCCACCATGTTAGTGTAAAGACTAACGGGGGAAGGTATATTCAAGGATGAAGAACAACTCGGGCCATGGTATAACGTAGTAGGTATTGCATGAATATACAAGGAGTAAGAGGAAGAGAAGATAGACACATGCAGGAAACTTCATCAATTCATTGGATTCAACCATGGTTATAAATGCTTTTAATTCTCATCACCATACTTAAGGGAAGTAGGGTCTTAGATTCTAGGCATTCTACACCTTAGAGATAGGTTGTCCTTCCAACATCTAAAGCTTGTAAGCACCTTTTTTGACATCATAGACCACTTGTATAAGGTCTTCCCAATTGGGGGTAAGCTTATCTTTCTACACATTAAGTCTCTAGTATAGAAAACCCTATATTAGATGCTGTAGTTGTAGTATTGAGCAGCTTACTACTAATAAGCCACTATACATGCTCGTATAGCATCACACACATCATCAATGGAAAAGTTCACCTATAGGGCCATGTAATTGGCATTCACATCAAAGTATTAGATCTTATTTGTAGGTAATTCTAACTCAATTAGGAGGATGACTTTCTCTTCAAATGTGAGATGGAATGGGGTTTCTCTTATTGAGGTTTTATACATCGTGTAGTATCCCTAAAGTATGTTTGGAAGCTCGTCAACCTACCTACCTCTTACTCGATCTACCTTCTTCTTCAGGTTGTTGAGGACTATCTAATTGATAGCTTCAACTTGGCCATTGGTCTATGGATGGGCTACTGAAGTGTAGTATAACTTGATGTTATGCTTATTATAGAAGTCTATAAATCGATCACTATCTTATTGCCTTCCATTATTGGTGATCAACCTATATGGTACTCCAAAACGAGATATTATGTTGGTAAGTACGAATCCTTCAACAACTCGACTTATGATGGTGGCTACAGCTAATGCCTTGGCCTACTTGGTGAAGTAATCCATTGCTACTAGAATGAACCATCAACTAGACAAGGCTTTTAGGAAGGGGTTAGGGACATCTAATCCCCACTATACGAATAGCCATGGGCATATCAAGGGGTGTGTCTTCGAATTGTTTGCAAGAGTGATCAATGCATGCTTTTGGTAGGAATGGCATTATTGGACCATGATCTTAACATCTTCCTTCATCGTTGGTCAATAATAACCTAGCTTAAGTGCTCGAAGGTACAGTTCTTGGGATTAGATGTAATTGTTGCAAATTCCTACATGAAGCTCCTTGAAGACCCAAGCCACCCTCTTCTATCTTGAGGCATTTGAGAAGTGGAGTGCTATGTCCCCATTGGTAGTATACATCATTAATTAATGTATAGATGAAGTAACATAGGCTAACTTCTTCTCTTCTGCTCAATCCTCAAGTAATGCCTTTGTCTTGAGGTGCTGCGTAAGGGGGTCCATCCAAGAGGGCTTGGGGGTTAGTTCTATCATTTCAGCAACTTGTTGCTATTATACCTTTGTACTTTACTTAAGGAGATACTATATGATGAGTAACACATTGCAATCGTATGATATAGGGATGGTGGATAAGGTATCGAACCTAATTTTTCGATTTCTTTTATTTAAAAATTAATTTCTCATTTCCTGATTAATACTAAACCCTAACCTATTTAATATTAATCCTCGACTGAAAAAATTGAGAAATTTCGATTTTTTATTGAAAATAATTTTTGGAGTCGCCACCTGATTGAAGTCGAAAAAAGAAAAGAAATTGTAACCAATTGAGTGAATTAATTGCATTTGGCTATCGGTCTTTGATTTCAATTTGAATGAAAAATCGGAGTGTTCCGAGTTTGGGGGCTAACCTATTAAATCCTAATGGATACCGCTATCTATTTACCGAAACTAGAATTATTTTTCTAATTATAATATTTAAAAAATAAATAAATAAAATCAAAAGAGAGAGAGAGAGAGAGAGAGAGAAAAGAGACCTAAGTTTCTACATATTTTATGTTTGCCTCGAAGGTGCCTACTTACCCATTAGTTGGGATCAGACAATCATAGTTCTTTCCAAAATTTTTAATGTGTTAGTTTATTTTAATTTTTAAAAACCGGACGAATTTACGTTGTTCCCAATTTACTTTATTCAAATAAAATCTAAAAGGCCCTTAACTCTTAAGTGTTTTTGTTTTATAAAAAAAAATACTCTAATAATCCTATTTTTTAAAAAGGAGTCTTTTATTAATTTTTATTTAAAGAAAAAAAAAACTTTCTATGTAACAAATCCTTAAATAAATCCAAATCTTAAAAAAAATGACTAATTATAATAATCCCTACACTAATATATACAACTATCTACCAAAAATAAAATAATTCATATAATACACTTATATAAGAATTAATACTAAAACCCCTATATTGACATATTCATACATATATTATATTAACTAGTAAAATATAAAGATCTATATATAACAAAAACCAATCTTAACGATTCCTAATCTAATGTTCACGTCCCTAACTAGGTACCTGCGATTAAATAACCGTTTTACTTAAATCTTTATCTAATCTAAATAACATTAGAAAACTAATACTAAAAGTATATCCTGTTCTTATCTACATATCTATATATACCATATAAGAATATAATATAATATAATACAATATAATAATTAAACAATTAAATAATAAAATAAAATAAGTTAAACCAAACCTGATTGTCATTAAAGGACCAAGGGATGTATAGCTTTTCAAGACCCTGTCTGATCATTAGCAGGAGGATGAATACAGCAACGTGGATGGTGATTGTACGTTCACTGGAGAATTAGTCGGTGATTATGGTATGCTGCAACAAGGTTGTCATGTGTTGATCATAGTGACATGACGCAGAGATTTTGAATACATGCAGTGAAGAGCTTTAGTCATGTAGTGTCACTGGAGTTGATTGCTCTCATGTGTATAGCAGCGGTGTAGACAGTGATTGATATTAGGGTTGCTAGTGTTGGTTCTAGTATGTGTGGACTGTCGGCAAGGAACTCATGCACTGTACAAGGTGTAGTGATTTGTGCCGTGGCTGCTGCGTGGACTTCAGGCCATGTCGTAAAGGGGACATTGTCGTGGCTGCTGCATAGACTTCAAGCCACGTCGTACAGGGGACGTTGTCATGGCTGCTGCGTGGACTTCACTGTTGTACGTCTGCATTCGTTGAGTTTGGTCTGCTTACATAATATAACCACTTGCTGTAGTTGGTCGCGGTGGAGGATAGATGTGCAAAGGTCGTCGGTGGAGCTTGATTGGTCCTGGGGTTGGTCGTGTGTGAGAGTATCGAACGGTAGTTGTGTACACTTGGACTAATTGCAGATGTGTAGAGACTGCTGTTACGGCAAGCGTGTGGTTGAAACTAGAAAGTGTGAATTTCTATGGACTGTACAATGTATGTTTTGTAGTGTTTGTAGGGATTGTGATAGTGGAGTTTGTGGGACTGTGTTTAGTCGTTGTATGCTGTTTGGTGATGAGTAAATTACTACTGTATGGAGGTCCTGTTCAGCCTGTTGTGTGGACTTCTTTCTTTATGTACGTGTATGTATATTTTTAAGGTCCAAATCAAATCATATCTAGTTATATTTATTGTATTTGATTCGATAATAATTAAACTAGATCCAAAATTAATTTAAATCTAATTTAATAAAATCAAACTAAATCAAATGATTTAATTAGATATAAATCCTGTTTATTCATCTCACTTTTGCAAAAGATTAAATAAAGATATAGGTACCTGCAAAGACTCGAACCCAAAACCTTAAATTAAATCCAATCCAAATACCCCAATGTTATTCGTTAGGTTATTGGCTTATGCCTTGACATTCAGTACAATTAAGTTGTACTTAAACTACTCGGTTCCCTAAAAAAATTTTTTTAACTAAGCTAAAACTAAAACTAAAACTATTTGTTTCTAATATAAGTTACTTCCTAAAATCTACAAAACTCTTTATAAAAATTTTTCTTTTCTTATTTTTTTGGTATTTTTATCATTTGGTAATTTTTATTATTTTTATCTTTTTTAATTTTTTTATTATTTTTATTTTTGAATTAGGACTTTTTTTGTAAAAATAAATATTAGGACTATAAAGGGGTAAAAATTAGGTGTCTACATAAGTTTATCTTAGATAGTTTGTCTACGTCTACATTTTCTACTCAGGTAGTCTTGTTGACTTCCCAAGAAGTGAATTCTACGAGAAGGCTCTATACTAAATGTAAGTATTTGGCCATTGTCTTACCCTTAGTCTCATATTCTCCCTTGACCTGTTATATAACTAACATGGAATATAAGTGTATGCTAAGCTTCTCTACCCTAATGTCTTTAGTAGTTTTTAGGTCGATAATGAATACTTTGTATTTGATTTCGTTGTTACTCATTGGGAAACCAAATTTTAAGATGTAAAGGATCTTTGTTCTATAGAACATTAGGCTAAACTCATGAAGGAAGAGGAGGGGGGAGGTGGTGTCTGGTTGAATTGAGTTTTAAGGATAAATTGCAACTCTTTTCAAAATTAAGCACTAAATGTAACAATAAGTAAGATCAAGATAATGATAATATAGTAATGAATGTAGAAATTAAAAGATATAAGGATGAGAAGATTAAGCTCAAATATAACGTGGAGTTTGGATTGTTCCCTACTCTCCACGAAGACACAACGCCTCTAATTGAGGACTTCATACCACTTTATTGATTTCTCAATTCAACCTTTAAGAGCTACATAAAAACAAACTTGACTATATAAGTTTTACAATACAAATCACAATCTTACCTCACAATACAACTTAATATCAAGGATTATTGGTGTAGTACTTTTAACTCTCAATGCTTAGTAACTAATAGCTCATAAGCACTACATTTTATATCTCTCTAAATATTAGCAAATTAGGGTACAAAAGACAATGAGAATAATAAACAATGAGAATATAAGAGAATGTTGAAATATTATAGTAAAGCATTAGCTCTCTCTTATCCGTTGTTGGGTTGTTGAGCATTGATATCATCTTATTCAATTCTTCCCATTATAGTGCATTAAATGCTCTAATGACTTTCTTCTCATTATAGTGCATTAAATACTCTAATGGCTAGTTAAAACAAGCTTACCAGCATAACAGTACCATCCTTTTACTGTCATGATGATAAGCAAGACTACTGCTGGCAAGAACACTAGCATGTGTACCAATATGCTAGTACCTTGATCAGAAGCCATTTCATCTTCTTATTTAGGCCACTTCATCATTAAGTTGGTAACACTTTAGAGCCATCAAGCTAGTAAGCTAAATTTACCTATTTCCATCTTTTAAACACAATAAAGAATATCAACAGTATACAATTCAACTTCAATGATGCTTATACATCTTTCACATCTAAATATCTTATAGAGTTAATTAATGTTTATAATCATTAGGAAAATTAATCAATATTTTTCAATTAACTCAATATAAGCAAATAATAACAGGTTTAACTATACACTTTTTGTTCTAAGAAAAATCAACATGTTTAATTATATACTTTTTTATTTTATTCTCATCAAAATTAAATAATGAACTATAGGTTTAACATGTTCCATATAGGCCTTGTAATATGATACTGCCCTATTCTTCCCCTTAGTAGAGGAGATGTCAACATGGAGTGTCTAAATGGGTATGATGAACTTGAGTTAAGGCTTGTCTACTCTGATTTATTTTGCTACAAAGTCAGTGAGGACTTGTCCCTTGATTACTTATCTTAGGCAAAACTAGACTCCATGGGTGCTAAGTTCAAGAGAGTACTTCATCATGTTACTTGAAGTATCGAGCCTCTATAAAGAAATATGAGTAGGACGTCCATCAAGATGACAATTGGATGCGATTGGAAGTAGGGCTTAAGCTTTTGAGCTACAATGACCACCGTAAGGGTGAACTTTTTTATTTTGGTACATCTAAGCTTTGACCCTTAGAGGATGTGACTAATGTAGTAGACTAGTTTGTAGTTATGGTCATTGACTCAAACGAGTATTGAAGGTAATGCCTTTCATTGACTACGAAGTATAAGTATAGCTCTTCTCTAAGTATTAGTTTAGAGAGTATGGGTGGTGTTACCAAGAATTTCTTCAAATCTTAGAAAGCTCGTTGACATTCTGGTGTCTACTAGAACTCGGCGGGGTGTTGGAGCAGATGAAAAAATTCTACACATTTGTCGGTACTTCGAGATACGAAGCAATTAAGGGTAACTATCCTTCTTGTTAGTTGTTGGACATCTTCAATTTTAGTTAGGGCTTACATGTCCTAGACTACTTTGATTTTGTTAGGATTGACTTCTATCCTCCATTCTATGGTCATGAAACCAAGGAATTTTCCTAATGCAACTCCAAAGACACTCTTTTAGGGGATAAGTTTCATTTGGAATCAGTGAAGGGTTTGAAAGATCTCTTAGAGGTCATTAATGTGGTCTTTTCTAGTTTTTCCTTTAGCAATCATGTCATCAATGCAGAGCTCAATGTTCCTACCTATTTGTGGCTTGAAGATGTAGGTAACCCTTTTTTATACCGAAGGGCATTACTTTGTAGCAATAAGTCCCAAAGTCTATAACAAAGGATATATAGACTTCATCTTAAGGAGACATCCAAATCTGGTTAGATCCTAAATAGGTGTTTATGAAATTGAGAAGTGTGTTACTAGACGTCAAGTCAACGAGTAAGTATATACATAGTAAGGGAAAGTAATTCTTAAGGCATGCCTTGTTAAGGTCTATGCAGTCAATGCACATGAACTACTTTTCATTTTCATTCTTAACAAGCATTGTATTGGCAAGCCAGGTAAGATATTTCTCCAGGCAAATGAATCCTGCCTAGAACAGCTTCTACACCTATTCTCAATCGTAACCTAACATTTTAAGTTGACATGTCATTTCTTTTGCTTAACAGGGTAATACATCTCTGAGGTTAAACATACGAAGAGGTACCACAATGAAACGAACTGGAAAGAAACAAAAGAAAAAGCTAGTAAAGTCCGAGCAGCTATCAAATAGATATAACACACTACTCAATCCTACACAACTTACAATCCATCGGATATGATGCATCGGTCCGAATGAAGGGTCACTTACTACTATTCCTTGCTAAAGGGAATTGATAAGAGTTGAATGATAATAAGAACACTAAGGTTGCTCAAAGGAATAATTTTTGTATTGAAGAGAATTTTCTTCACATACAAGAAAGTAGGGATTTATATACCTGTCCATTAAGGTCACTTTATATGTATGAAAAGAAAAAAGGGTATTTTACAACTAGGTTACATAAGACATAAAAAAAGGGTAAAAAAGATAAAAAAATATTTAGTGTGAAAAGGAAAGAATCATTCTGGAATGCTATGTTAGAAGACGCATATCACTTAGCATTTGGATGGAAGAAATATGGTACAATGTAAGTGAAAACGGACTAACGCTTATGGTTAAGGGCTAACTTGATGTAGACTAGGTCAGGGACCAATTAGTTCTTCTAAAGAGAAGTCAGCCTAATAAGGGGTCGGATCAGGAGCTCGCCTTAACCACTCTTAGGCTATTTATTGGGATAAAGCATTGTTGCTGAACAAGGGTGGATCTAGTGTATGTAAAGATCTAATAGTCAGGTCCGTAAGAGAATAACTCGGGATAGGAATCCCCATCTCGGTTATGGCTTAGAGTTAGTATTTTTTGAGCAAGTCCTTAGAATCCTCTAACTCAGTTATGCATGATCGGTCCGAGGGGTTGATTCCTAACATAGGGCGAATGGCAAGATTGACATTTAGGTAGTGAGTAGCTTTCAGTATCTTAATAATTCCTGGCATGTCTTTTAAGGTAGGCACAGAGATGTCTATGTTTTGCATAAGGAAATCTATGAGCTTGGCTTTATTACTATTTGGCAACTCGTCTTCTATTTTGGTTATTATGCCAGAGGCATTAGATATGTTGATTTTTAGGGTCTTTTCTGTGAGCTCTCCTTACATTAAGGAAGTAGAAGAGTTGGTGGATTCAACATTCATGACGTTCTTTCTAGATTAGGCTTTGAGGTAGATTGTCCTGGATAGAGCCTTATCACCCATAGCGTTGCCTATACTAGTGGGTGTCATGAATTTCACTTTAAGGCATCCTTAGCTGATTAGTAAGTTGAATTTTGTAATGCTTGATCTACCGAGAATGGCACTATATAGTGACCATATGTTGGCAATGACGAAGTCTATCAACTGTATAGTGATGTATTCGTCGTTGTCTAGTCTAATTGAAAGGGTGATGATTCCTTTAGTAGGCACCGGTACATCGCTTCTAACCCTAATGAGGCTGTGTTTGTACGGTTGAAGTGGTTCATCAAGCTATTCTTTCATTTGCTCAAAGGCACTGTATAAGAGTATGTCTATCGAACTCCTGCTATCAACAAACATCTTGGGGACATCGAAGTACCCGATTTCAACGTTTATGATGAGTCCATCGCTGTGGGCTAGGTCAATTCCCTATTCGTCTACATTAATAAAATGTATTGCTATGTTGATCTTTAGTTTCTTATTTCTTAAGATGTGCATTTCATGTTTGGCTATTGGGATTATATTGCTTAAGAGGAGGTCGAGCCCGCCAAATATGGTAATGACCTAGCCTTGTCATCCCCTTTAGTTTTGTTCATTCGTAGGGGCATTGGCCTATTGATTGTGGTGTTGTTGTTGATGATTTATCCTATGATGCTAGGTTGGCCATTGGATTTAGTTTTTCTCATATGCAACAAAGTGGTCAATGTGGCCTTTACAAATAAGGCATTTTTGAACAAGGCCTTCAACAACATTCTTGAGGTAGTAGTACTCATCCATATTATGTTCGTATGCCCTATAGTAGCTACAGTATTTCCCTGAGTTTACTACTTCTAGAGTTTTGTGGATGTTAGGTAGTCTCGGAAGTTGCTCTCGAACCTCATACATGATTTCTCTGAGTAGTTGGATTAGGGGTGTATATGAGGTGTTAGTCTTAGAATTTGTAGCTTTATTTCTCATGCTTTTCTTGAGTTAGGGGTTATGGTTTGGGATCACGAGGTCTTAAGTGGTATTTTGCTGAAATGCGCATGCTATTTGCAACTTTAAAATGAGCTCTAATGGCATCTTCTTAAGTTACATATTTCTTGATGACTTTCATGAATTCATTCGAGGATTTAAGCTTGTCCAATGATATTGAAAAGCCTTTTGTTAGGGTCTACGCTAGCTAGGAGTTTTTGTAAGACCATTCCCGTATCTAGCTTAGAGATTTACAACTTTGTTCAATTGAAGCACTAAAGCATATGCTCCCAGGGTTTCATTGGACGCTACCAAACATTATAGAGAATGGAAGAGTCTCTTCATAGGACTTAGGAACTGAGGAAGTATTGTTGGAATATTCTTCTTAGGTCATCAAACAAAGTGACAAATGCCTCGGAGAGGGTGTTGAATTAAAGTAAAGTAGCCTTTGCTAGTGTATTAGGGAAGCTTTGCATATGATAGCATCTGAGAAGTTGTGGAGGCTCATTATTGTTCAGAAGTGGATGAGGTGATTGTTTGGATTAGTAGTACCATCATAAATGTTCAAATGTGGTAGCCTTGAGCTTATGGAAAGTGTTTCTTTTAGGATCAAAGGGATGAATGGACTTTTTGTCTACGTAAAGAATGATACCTGTATGGACTATTTAATTTTCTTCTGATCGTACACTTTGGAGGTACGACTAATGTGTTCATTGAGCTTATCCATATTCATGTCTTTGTAATCTTTTGATGATTTCCTTGGAGGAAGACTATTAACTAGATTACTTGTGGTTGTACACTCACCTTCCAAGTATGTTTTGCCATAGTTGCAACCCAGCCATTTGCACCAGTCTTCATGTGGTTAGTGATCCTAATGAGTCTACTCGTGTGAGCGCATAAGGTGTATGGTGCACAGGTCATCAGTTTTGCTTAGCCATAAGGAAGAGTCGACGGTTGCCTCCTTGTTTGGGTGTTTTTGAGATGTGTTTTTAAGTAGTGCGACATCATTGTGCAAGGTTATAGCGGATTCACAATATTTTCAATTTTCTTCGAGCATTTGCTGGACAAGTGATCTAAGTTGTTGGACTTCAATACTTTCATTTTAAGGGGGTGGAAGTGTTTAATCGCCTTCGCCTTATTGGGAGGTGTTGGTATCCTCTATGTAGGAAGCTTACGGGTTATTGTTTTTGCTTTTAGTCATTGTTGTTATGGTGACCTAAAATGGTAGGTGCTAAAATATTGATCGTAGATGAATCAACTAGCGTAAGCAGATTCGAGTAAAGTTTAGTTCGAGTGGGCTTGGGCTTCATCTTCTACTCCTCGATACTTGCAAAAAACCTTCGATGGGTGTAGTTATGAAGAGCCCTCCAACACTTAAGTTAGTAAGGAAGACCAAGAAAGAAGGGGGGATGAGCACTAAGAACCTTAAGGATCATGCTTATCTAGTGGCTATTGTGTGTAGAAGGTGTTAATCTTAAGTTGGGAGAGAAGGAGGAGGAGGAAGAGGGAAGCTTTGGGAGAGAGAGTGTTCTATCTTACTTCATGGTGCCTAGTACCTTTTACGCAAGTCACTTGGATACATGATGATCAAAGGTTTGTTCATACTGGTTGCTAGTAAATAGCATGCTTTATGGTAAAGATTGAGCTTCAATACAAATGATATGCTATGGTTGGTTAAACCACCAAATCTTTAAGTTAAGGAATTGATAATTATAGGGATTGCTGGGTATACTAACTATACTACGAATGTCAAGCGCTCATTAATGAGCAGCTGTAGAGAGTAAGCATTAAAAACAAAAGTCGAGTCTAAATGTTAAGGTAGGAATCAATTGATGCTTGATCATGGGCGAGTTAAGCTCTGAGCTTATATTAGACGATTGGTGTATGCTGGCTCAATGATTAAGGACAACCTACTTAAATGGGTGTTATTAGGCTTGTCAAGTAGGTGGTGGCTCACTAACAGTTTACATCTTCCTTAGCGTGAGCACATGACCTTGTCAAAAGATCGCGATGTAACAAATGAGCTCGTTGTTCACTTAAGCATACATTGATGTCCCTTGTGATAAGCTTTGTTCATTGGGCTTTAGTTTAGACAAAAATTAGGTGCCAATTATATGATTTCATTATTTAATGATTTTCTTTATTTTGTTTGCCATGTTATGATTTCTGTCTTTTTCCACTTCTATGTTCAATATTTTTTTTATCAAATATGTTGGATCTTTTGGATATTTATCTTTTCTTTTTCCTTTTTTCTTTTTTCTTTTGCATCTATAATATAGTGTATCTTTGTTTATAATGAATTAAAAGAAACAACTATACAACTTTTATTCAAATTATCAACATTTGAAAACATTTACAAAATAGAACCGTTAACTCTTCCATCCATATTGAACATGTAATGTAATCTAATTGGTCTAAATTATTAGTTTAATTAAACTAACTTAATAAATATAAATTGAATAATAATAAAAAAATTGGCAATTGAAAAGAAGAAAAAAACCTAGACCTTAGATTGGCCTAAATAACCAATTATAACCAAGTTAATAAATGAACTATATAAGAAGTGGGTTGTTTGATCCATCACCATTTTATTTTTAAAAAAGAAAGAAAAATCAAAGAAAACTTAATTGAGCCATGGAATCCAATTGTGAACCAATTGGTTTTTCTCAATTCTTTTTCTTTATTAATATCTTGTGGTAAAAATTTTGTAGCCATGGTTATTATCTACTATCTAATACCTACCATTATAAATAGAATAAATAACCCATTTTTGTATTGATCTAACCCATCTAATCATAAGTAACCATTTTAGTCATCCCAAAGTTTAGGGGATGACAAAAACTGTCTTTTTAATTTTCAAATTTTTTAAATTCTTTAATATTTTTATCAATCTTTTTAATTTATATATATTTAATTATTTATATATATATATATATGAGATATGCTGGGTTTGTAAATACAGGTTCTGCTGTTATTAGAGCCTAACGAAGGAAATAGTTAGTGTAGTTTCCGCCGTGAGATTCTGGGTTGACATAAAAAATTTTTGAAATGTGTCGATTTTTTTTTTCTTTTGTGGAGTCGGTTAAATTCTCAATTATAGGTTGAAGTCTTATGCTAAACTTTGAGATGGCCTAATGAACAGTCTTGTAGACACCAGGGATTTAAATAAAAAGTCAAGCAAATGCTTGAAGATGTGGGGCATTATGAAAAAATAAAAAATTAAATTAAAAGAATTTAATTGTTCTAAATAGTATGTAAAAAAAAAAATACTTTTCTCAAATGCCATAAATTAAAAAAAAGAAGAAGAAGATAATTGTTTCACTAGTAACGACAAATTAAATAAAAGAATTTAATTGTTGTGAAAAATTCTTGGAGTGATAGTTATATAACTGAAACTACCAAATTACCCCATTATGTCTTCTTTTCTTTTCTTATTAATACTACCGAAAAACCTCCACCATATGTTATTTGGCCACTTTTTATACCATTTAGGGAAAAAATTTACAACTTTGTAATAATAAGGGTGGAGGCGAATAATTGCCTATTGAATTAATATAATAGAATTCTTTTTAATGATTAGAATAGAGAATGGGAAATTTAAAAATAGTTCATTCTATTTGCACGACCATAATCCATTCTACTAGATTATTATAACAACTCGATAATAGATTTTTTTATTAAAACTACTAAATAACCTCCATTATACATAGAACCTCCATTATTATTATTATTATTATTATTATTATTATTATTATTATTATTATTATTATTAAAACTGCCGTATTGATACCTTAGACGAAGTAGGTTGCACTTGCACCATGTGTTCAACATGGTAGAAAAACTAAGAGAGCTGGAAAAATAAATAATATATATATTTATTGGGAAAAAAAATTTAGGGTCCAAATTAAAAAAGCAAACCCATAAATCAGCATAAAGCAAAACGAGGAAAAATAGAAAAAAGAAAGAAAGAAAGAAAAAGCTCATCTCTTGACCCATACTTTTTGTTACCGTTAAAGCTCGATGTCCCCTATCCCCGCCTCTAAAATTCAAAGTTCCCATCCTTTCACTTGCCCACTCTCCAACGGCTACTCGAAAACCCTTTTCACAAACCCCAAAACTCATCTCTTAAAACAACTAACAGAAGCACCACAAAAGTTTAAGGAATCTCTATAACATCATCAATCAAACTCCATAACCCTCAATCCCAAAGTTCTGTTTCTCCAAAATCTGACACCCCAAACATGGACTCAACACCTGTTGGTCATCGATCAGACCTGCGTTCCCGAACCAAATCCATTTCACGCCTCGCGAGAGTGGCAGATTTGTCCATCGAAACCGAAGGATCTCTAAACCATTCTAAAACCCCATCTCCCTCACCTCTGTCTCTGAGATCGTCCAATAACTCACTGCCTCTGCAAGAACTATTGCTCCTCTCACCTTCTCCTTACAAGAAATCAAGAACCCGCCTTGAGATGGCAGATGATGGAGTGGATGCAGCAGCTGGGTTGCGGAGGAGCAGGAGGAGGGAGGGGCAGGTGGGCTTTCCTGGTTGCTCTTCGCCAAGGAATCATAGGAAGTCGAGGCGGTTGAGACCCGATATTGAGGTTAGGGAGGAGAGGGATTTGGGATTGGTAGATGAAGGTGGGAAGCATAGGAGGAGGAAGCATAACGGAAGGTCTAGGAAAGAGAAGCTCAGTTTGGTCCCTTTGGTTACTACATCTTCAAGTTTGTCATTAAGTGTGATATTTTCAGTTACTTTTTTTCTTCTTAATAAATCGCACTAACTGTTTAAGGTTTTAATCTTTCATTAAATTGTAGTCTTATGATGCATATCTTATCAAACTGTTCAAATTTGCATTAAAGTATGTTTGGGTTAGTCCTTTGATCAACTGTATGTTATGGTTATTCATTTTGTTAATAAAATGTTATCAACATTTGATTTTTAACTGGAATTACTATTTTATTTATCTACTTATTTTTGGGTTTTCGTAGAAAATGAGGAAGTTAATGATGTGAACCCGGACCTAGTTGGTCAAACAATAAGTGATCTGATAATGTGGAGGGACACTGCAAAATCAACACTTTGGTTTGGTTTTGGATCTCTATGTTTCTTGTCCTCCTGCATTGCAAAAGGAATTAACTTCAGGTACCAATCAAATCATTCGTCTCTGATTCATCCAAAACGTATCAGCTAGTCTCTTATAAGGGTTTTTCTTTATTCAGCGTTTTCTCAACAATTTGTCAGCTGGGGCTTCTGGTTTTGGGTTTGTCTTTCTTCTCCAATTCAATATGTCAAAGGTATAACAGAATAGTTCAAGACGTTGATAAGTTCATGAATTTATTCATACAACAATCTTTTTTCAAGATGTATGACAATTGGGAAATTGCAGGAACAATGATGAAAAGAGGCGCGAATTCAAGCTAAAGGAAGATGATATATTGAGAGTAGCTAGATTATTACTTCCTGCTACAAATCTTGCCATTTTGAAAACTAGAGAAATGTTTTCAGGAGAGCCAACAATGACTCTTAAGGTAGAGAAAACTCTAGCAATTAGCATTAATGCCCTGGGTAAAATGCTTAAAACATGGAAGATTATTGATAATTCTCTCTTTTTGGGTTGTCAGGTAGCTCCTCTTCTTCTTCTTGGAGCTGAATATGGGCACCTTGTCACATTAAGAAGACTCTGTGCATTAGGTAAGATTTTATACAAACTTTTGGCAAATCAACTGCCCCTTATAGCGACATGTTTTTGGCATGGTGAAATTATAGTGATACAGCATTGTTAATCTGTATTGAAACAGGGTTCTTCCTCGGTTTCACTGCTCCAAAGCTGTATTCTTGTTACTCCGTTCATATCAGCCAAAGGGGTATGTATATGAATCCCGAACAATCTCAATTTTGTTGCTGTCTAGTTCTATATGCTGATGTAAAACTGTTGGCTGTTGGACAGTTGAGCATTTGACGAGGCCGGTCTCGAAAAAATGGGGTGCTTGCTCTCACAAAAAGATGGTTGCTGCGTCAGCTACCATGGCATTCTGGAATCTAACTACTGTAAGAACACGCATACTTACAGGTAATGAGCCAATACTCAGAGAAATATCGAGCAGATAGATTGGAGAGCATGATTTTGCAATTAGATGATTGTCGAATGAGGGAAATGTATATTAAACTTTGTATTATGTACTTAAAGCTGGCTATTTTTGCAGCGTTCATATCATTAGTAATTCTCCGTTGCTATAGACAACACTCGCTAGTGAAGGCCGAAGAAGCTGCACAAGTTGAAAAAGAAGAAATAGAAGAACAGCAACAGCAGAATGCTTTAGTTGTCGCAGAGAAAGTAACCCAAGAGTAGGCTTTGGTTGTTGCCTTTGTATTTTGTTCATATATCCTCTCAACCTTTACTGGTAACAAAACAGCCCCTCCTTGTTCATCATTTAACTTCTATAATAACCTGCGATCTTTTACGTGCATAATTAGCTAAATCAAAAGCCTAATAATCTATTGTATCATTTTCTTTCTTTCTCTTCTCTTTTTACCTTTTATCTTTATCTTTGTGGGTACTTAAAATTTATTCGGCCAAGTCTAACGCGATCCTCCTATTGTAGGCATATCATTGGACTAACCCACTAATGATGTAGTATAATTACAACAAGTATTTACGTAGATTATTTGGGTCTAATTTGAGATGATATAAAGATTTTTGAATTGGTGGGATCGAAATAGGATTAAACTATTCCAACCTCTTTTAGCATACCCCAGGTGTTAATTAGGATCCCTATTGGACTCTTAGGTATCATCATATTAGGGGTGTTCATGGCTGGATTCGGTTCGAGATTCAAACTAAACTGAATGGTTTGAGGTTCTAAAACCTCTTTGATTTAGTTCTATTTGAATGTTATATTTGATAATACAAATGGTGAGTTTTTTAACCAAATATTGATTTTTAAATATCAAGAACATTACATAAGAATTAAGCTTTGTAGCATTATGTCATAAAAAAGGACAATGAAAGAAAAAGAGTAGACAGCAGAAGTTAAAGTGAGAAAAGAGAGGTTAAAATTAAAATATTAATATGATTTAAAAGTAAAATATGTCACTTATTTTTTATTTTTAAATAAAAAGTGATTCGATTCAATTTAACCTCTTAAAATCAAATTGTGAACCATTTGAACCTTTTTTGAATTGAACCGTAAACCGAATTGAAATATAAAGGAATCGCATTTTATGGTTCGATTTAGGTTTTGTTTTGACTATATTATAGTCAACTTTCGATTATAGTGTAAAGTCTTTCTAAGTTAATAATTCTCGATGCACATATCTAATCTAGACCATTGATAATTAAAGCAATTTAAGGCCTTGTTTATTTTAGGGAAAAGTGTTTTTCAAAAACATTTTCCTTATTCTCCTTTATTTATTAGGCTAAATATGACATTTGAAGTAAAAAATAGCGTTTTCTAGAATACTACTTAACTTTTTAAAATGGAAAGTCGTTTTTAGAATTACTTTTTGTAAGTTTTCTAATTTTGGAAATGTGATTTTTAAATTGTTCCTTATTTAAATTGATCTATAAATTATACAAATGAATGTTAAAAATAAATTTGCATATTTTATTTTTACGTAAAAAGGTTTGTAATATATTCATGATTTTATACTGATGATATTTTAGTTTAGTACGACTACACTTTACATAAAATTAATACTAAACAATGGAATAAAAAAATTTAGCATGTTTTTATAACAACATTCAAACACATGAAGCCATACCGTTTTCAAAAAAATATTTTCTTTGCAAAAGAATTTTGTTGAAACAAACGGGACCTAAGTGGCATCATTCACCACTTCTCTCTACTGACTAATTCTTTTCATGTGGAGATTGAGTTCCAACAATCAACCTAAAGACTGCTCAATAGCCTAAATTGTTTGTCCCTTCTCTTTGATCTATTTCATCCCTTGGTATTAAGAATTGGACAAAACTCAATGCTCATCCTTAACAAGTGAAGTGCAAGACAAACGCATATGACATGTCCTGACGAGTCTTAATATCTACATTTTGATGAATCCGTCAGGGAGAAAAGCCTTCCATAACAAATGGCATACCAAGAAAAAAAGGCAGAAGATGAGCTTGATAATAGCCCTGTCGAGTGCTTACTAAGAGCCCTCGAAAATTGATAAATAAGTTTAGGAAATTTTTTTGATACTAATATCATCTTTACATGGCCTGACCCGCAACTGGAATAGAAAAGGCACACAAATATAATTATAAATGAGTTTGTATGTTGATGTGTCTGTTGTATAAAATTTAAACCTAATCGATATGGTATTTTCAAAGACTATATATTGCTGAATAAGTATATAAGTTTATAGATAAATCTTACTTATATTTAAACGTTTTCAATGTATATATATATATATATATATATATGCATTAGTGTTTATTTATACATTCAAGAGATAAAAATAGTCTATATATAAGCATTATATGCATAAGTCAAGTCATACGCGTAAGTTAATTTTTATAATTTGGTGTTCCTCGTTTGTCATTGTCGTAGTTCAAAATGAGTTATCTATACATATCCAAGTATATATGATGATATTATTTTCTAGATCAAATGATTTTTCTTCCACCCGATTTATAATTATGTTTTAGTATACAAAGTAACAAAAGACCTTCAGTAATCTTCGTATTCACCTGTACATAGTATTTCTCCTATTACATAAGTGAGCAAATGCCTTAACCTATAGGTTTTTAGGTAACCACACAAACAAGTAACTTAATAAGAAAGTTTTCGGAGATAACTCCTCAAGTAAGTCACTTTAGAAACTTAATGAATAGGCTTCTTAAACTACTCTCCCAAGTAATAGGATACCCTTTTATTCTTTCTTTTCTTTTCTTTTTTTTCCATCCTGAAGTAAGTTACTTTAAGAGCTTAATTCATAAGATTTCTACCTTAGTATCTTAAATCGAGTTCCTTAGCTCGCTTCTAGGTTTCCTTCTAAGCGCCTACGATAAAACCTCAAGGAAGTTGCTTAATTAACTTCTCAAGGAGGTTATTAATTAATTTCTCAAGGAGGTTATCATGCTTAGCTTTTACAAATAAAGGGATTAGATTGCAAGGCCTTCAAAAAGTTAATGTTGAACTTACAAAACAAAGAAACAATGAGTAGAAGAGTTGAGGACTTGTTCGACATGAGTACTCTGATACTTAAGTAAAAAATTTATTCGGCATGATTATTTTGGTACTTAAGTAAAAAATCTATAGAACTAGAATAACAACAAGATGGCAAGGTAAGTGTATGATTATTTAGATGATCTTACATGTTGGCCTCTTCCCTTATTTATAATGGAAGAGATCAAGATAAATGTAGAAGGTAGATCTTCATTAAGGGAAGATATATCTTGATAGTTATAGAAAATATATCTTCCCACTAAGGAAACTCCCTGGTATCTTAGAGCTAAGAAGAATACAACTGGCTTTGCATTTTAGAGGCCTTTGTGGTACCCTTTAAATAGAGTGTGGTAGAACTTTAATCATCAAGATTCCTTTTGGTATAATGGCTTAAAATTTGTTGGAACTCCAAAATTGAGCATATTCAAGCTATAGAAGTACTAAGATGGGTAACCACTTGAGAAACTATTATACCAAAGAATGAAATCATATGGAATTTGATGCTAAAATGAATAATATTTCAATGAGAGGAGTTCTAATCAAGTCATTGCCGATAGTAAGAGAGTAGCACACTAATCAAAAGAGCACATTCCTTACGTAGCGATGGTCCTGAACCTATATAATGAGCCAATGAGAATGTTAGTCCTGTAACACCATTCAAATGTAATGGCTTGGAATTCATCGAAACTTTGAAATTAAGCATATTCAAGTCAAAGCAATCTCAAGATAGATGACCTCCTTAGAAGTTGTTGCGTCAAGGGAAAAAACTGTATAGTATTCAATGTCAAAGCAAATAACACTTTAGTCGAAGGAGTTGAGGCCAGGTCATTACAATAGTTTCTTTTTCTAGCAAACTAATTCTCCAAGTTGACCTAATGATCTCATAGAGGTCGATTTGACTCTTATACGGCTTGGCCTTGACTCCAGATGCTTGATAACTAAGTTATGGTAGGACATTAGTTGGTAAAGGAGCTTAGGAAAGATCTTAATAGTTAGGCCTAAGTCTAAAATAGGTCAAATAAGCCAAAACAACTTAACCCAAACTATAAACAAGTTAATTTAAGGCTAAAGAGCTTATGTGCAAAGTTACTTAACAACAAGGCTATTAATCAACTTCTTAAGGAAGTCGTTTAATTAATAAACTTATAAGTACTTTTAACTTGCAAGATGAATTAGTTTTAAGTATATTGATGCTAATTTCCCCCTTTTATATTAATAAGTACGAAAATTAATTTTTATCAAAGTAACTAATTAATTACTTTAGAGTCATAATACTTGAAACTATTGAAAAAGATATAATTAAATTGTTTACTTAGAAATGGAGGGATTGGTTTAAGGATTAATTGACTCCGTTACAGTAATATATAGCTAATATATAGTAGTAAGAAGTGAGACCTGGTTTTCAACCTATTACCCGAGACCTACAACGGTGGATCACCTCTACTATACATGGGACTTAAGCAATATAGCTAATGGAAGTAATAAAGTAAATTCATTAACAAAAACTCAAGAAATAGGTTAACTTGAATGACCATACCTGAACTATTCGATAATGATGCAAATTAAGGCGTTTGGAGTGATTTATAGCTTTCAGACAATTTTGTTCGAATTGAACTAAATTTTAATATAAAATCATAAAAGTTAGACAAATAGCCTTAATAATATTAATTTCTTAAAATAAAGTAACTATAATATTTAATCTCAATAAATTGTATTTTTATCGAGTACGATTAGTAATTATCGAAAACTTGAAATTAGAGTTCTAAATGAATACAAAACATTGAAATAAATTATATATGTAAAATTATTATGGGACATAAAATAACATGTAGAACATATATGTATGTATTACATATCATTTTCAAGTATATGCGTATGCCCGTAATTTATTAAAATACTTGAATAAGTGCAAATAAGCCAAAAGAAAAAAGAAAAAAATAGTAAAAGTTAATAAAAAGAAAGAAAAAAGGGAATTGTTGTGAACTAAACATTTTAGGTATGGCTTAGCATGGATAGGTGTTTAGGAGTTAAGCTAAGTTTTCATGTAAGGTTTAAGTTTAGTATAATGGTGAATTTTGCATAAAGAGAGAGAAAGAAATTCATCTTTACACCTTATCAATATGGAAAAATATAGAAACACTCTTGAACTACTTAGATAACCAAGTGGTAATTTAGGAAAAATCAAAGTGGGTTGCAATAATCAAAGAACAAAATTAGGGAAAAATAGCAAAATTGGGATACAAAATTGAGCTTCGAAAAGTACAAGTGGCTATGGAGTTACTTGAAACCAAAGAGGTTGCCACCACAAGGGGTGGCAACCACCACCCAACTGTGTGGTGGAGGGGCCACTGGTGGTCGGAGGTCCATTTTTTTATGAGGTCCTATTTTAGTCCAATTTTGAATAAATTAGTAAAAATATAAAAAGTTCCTAGAAAATTATGGAAAATTTTGTTCCAACATATTTTCATGTATAGAATCTAGGAAAAAAATATTTTGTATAAATTTGGTAGTTATAATATAAGTTCTTAAGAAATAAGAGAAATAAAAAAATTTTCGATATTAAAATAAATAGGTCTAATGACATAATTTTGCTTTCAAATTTTTTTATAAACTATCATAGATTAATATTGAATTTCTATGAAGAGATTTCTTACAAAACTATTTTCTAAATTTTTATGTGACTTTGAGCCTAAAATGATGCTCAAAATAGTATAATTTAGTAAAAATAATGTGTTTCTTTTGATAATCTTACCTATATGTTGAGTTTGAGTCATATTGGGAGTATAGATATTGTTCTGTAATGATTTGGATTGATTGTTACAATAAGGAGTTAAGGGAAGTTGGTAATGTTGATAGTCAATTTTTGTCCACTCAATTTAACAAGCATTGATATAATTTCACTTACTTGTCCATTCAATTGCCAACAGGCTTGCTAATATATTCTTGGGACCTTGTTGAATAATTGACATTTTTGGCGTTCCACCGAATAACACAGATCCATTCCTTATTTGAATTTAAGTTCATGGGGTGAACAGTTATTATAAATATAGTTATATTACATAAATGCTCGTTGTCACTACATTTCAAGAAAAGTGTTTAATCAAGAGACTTTTATGTATCCTAACAGTTATTTCGATAACTGCTACTTTAGACGCGATAAGTTCCATATAATTATGGGAAATAAACTTTGTAAGTAACATCTGATAACTCTTAATCACTTATTTTACTTTCTTGATTCCTGCTTATTGACTTAGGCATCAAAGTGATTGTACCAAACTTGACTCGATACCAAGCAATTTTCTTTTCTTTATAGGACATTTCCAACTCTCAAAACTTACCAACAACATTTTGCACCATCTTTTTTTTTTTTTCCTAAATATACCCACATGGTTAAAACTAAGAAAACTAAGAATGCAAGTACTGGCACTTCCTCCCAACACCTTGAAGGGGGGAGTTAACATACTAATGAGCAATGACTGGCTAGACTCAAGCAACTTTGCCTCAATTTGGCTAAGGAAAACTCAGAATTAAACCAAAAACATGAACAAATCCTCAACCTCCTTCATAATAGTATTCATCTAAATTAAAACAAAGAGCATAGCGATTATGATGCCGAGAATAGTGATAATTTGATTTATTCACTTGAGTTACCCAAAAAGTAAGCTAAGGTTGTGATGGGACCCTCGGTACCTACATTAAAAAAGAATGACAAAGGTAAGACACCACAACAGGTGCACCATTCGAGACCCTCACATTTCAATACCCTTACTGCAGCAAGCGAGCAAGTAAGCAATTTCAAATCAAGAAGAGTCCCTTCATTCGTAAGATTTTGGAGGAAGTGATAATACGGCACATCAATCTACTATAGTTTAAAACTAATGATAGAATGAAAGACCCTGAAGACTACTTGGAGTACTATCGCACGTTAGCCAAGTTATATGGTTTGAGTGACGTAGTAGCCTGTTAAGCTTTTCCCTCAACTTTGAGGAATGCAACTAGTACATGGTTCAATCACTTGAAACCAAATACCATTTCTTATTTTGATGAACTAACAGAAGTATTTCTTCAATAATTTCTTGTAAGCTTCCTTGCAAGTAAGCTTCCTTACAAGTAAGCTTCCTATTAAGGATTCCTTAATCCTTAATACAATCAAATAAAGATTAGATGAGTCAATCAGACACTACCTGGCTAGGTTTATGGCTGTGATGGCTTAAATCCCAGAATAGATATAAGTGTAGTCTTCAACACCGTAATTGATGGAGTTAAGCCCCATGGAGACTTTTTCAAGTCTCTTACAAAGAATAAGCTGAGAACTTTCACTGAGTTCAAGGCCAAGGCCACCTCATACGGAGGATAATATAAAGGCCCAGTATGAGGCCAATTAGAATAGAAGAGATAAAAAAAATGACAAGAGGAAAAGTGCAAAGGACAGACTTGGTACAAATGATGATCAAAGTTCAAATGTCTAAAGAAAGAGACTAAGGATTCCAATATTTTTATCCCATACACCCGTTAATTGTCCAATTTTGGACATATTGATGGAAGTACATGGGTAGAGAGGCATTTTGCAATAGCCGAAAAGAATGAGAGGAAATCCTTTAAGGAGAAATTCTAATAAGTATCGTGACTTCCACCATGACAAATGTCATAACATAGATGAGTAGAACTAGCTCAAGAATGCAATTTAACGTAGGCATTTGCGAAAGTTCTTAACATATGATGTTAAAAATATTAAGAGACCATCCCAAAGGAAATGTGAGGAATAGGAGAATAACGCTCGACTAGCTGTAGCCGGGATAGATGCAATGGATGCAAATTCTAGTAAAGTACCCAATGGAGTGATTAATGCCATTGTCGATGGACCTACTATAGGCTAATCAATCTCTTTGAGCCTAATGAACACCAAAAATTATGTTTACAACATCCAAGGCAAGAAGGTCAGGATTAACAACACAATGTCTTTTGTAAAGGAAGATTATGAGGGCATGTAGAAGCCACATGATGATGCACTCTTTATTAGTGTAAGAGTTGCCAACATTAAGGTAAAAAAAAATCTTGTTGACACAAGAAGTTTGACAGATATCATTTTTCAACATACATTCAACCAAACAACATGCTCGTCATTATCAATTTGTATCGGCAAAGAAATTACTCCAACTGCTTGGACAGGTTAATTGTTGAAGGCATACAGATCATACTTATCTAGTCGAAGAGGATGAAGTAGACTTCCTAGTTGTCAAATATTGGTCCTCATACAACATGATCGTAAGATAGCCATGTCAACATCTATTTAGCATTGTCCCTTCAACTGCATATCTTAAAACCAAGTTCCTTACTCCCATAGGAGTCAATGTCTGTAGAAGGGATCAGCAACTAGTAAGGTCCTTATAGATGAGGGCCTTAAGAAGAGAAGAGGTATTTCAAGTAGAAAACTATCTAAAAGGAAAGTCAGTTGGCATAGAAAATGTTGAGAGTGATACTAAAGAAATTTCTTTAGGAGATGACTCGAAGAAAACAACTTGGATAGGGAAACCTTTATTAGTAGATATTCAGCAAATTTTGATCAACTTCTTATAAGACAACACTAATGTATTTGCATGTTCCCCTTTAGACATGCCTAGGTATCCTAAGAGAAGTCATGGTACACAAAAATTGAGAAATTTGTTTTAATAGTAGTTCTTTTGATAAGGAAGTTAAAGGCCTATTTTGAGGCTCACTAAATCATAGTGCTCACTGATTAGTCATTGCGACAAGCATTACAATGGCCTAACTCCTCTGGGAGGATGGTGAAATATGCCCTATAGTTAAGTACCTATAGTGTACAATATAAAGCCAGAACAACACTAAAAGCTCAAGTGCTGGCAAATTTTGTGGCTAAATTCATTATTAAGGAAGATAGTGTAGAGGTTGCCAAGAAACCTATCTAATACCTTTATTTGGATGGTTCTTCAATGAGAGAAGAAAGTGGTGTAGGCTTTGTTCTTCAAGGCACTCATAATGTCAAAGTTAATTATACTTTAAAATTCGGATTTTCGGTTAGCAATAATGAGACAAAGTATGAAGCTTTGATTACTGGACTAAAACTGGCTGTTGTAGGCTTTGATTCACAACTAGTGGTGAATTAGGTTATGAGAAGTTATGTAGTAAGGGAAGAAGAAATGAGCAAGTACCTATTGATGGTATAAATGCTCATAGAAGAATTTCAATGTTTTTTAATCTATAAGGTTTTGAGAAGCAAGAACATCGTTGTCGATGAGTTGTTAAAATTAGCCAGTATGGTATTCTCTAACTTAAGCAATAAACTTTTTGTCGAATTTCTTCCATAGAAAAGTTTATCTACTCTTTCATAGAATTATGAATTGGTTCCTTGCCCAAAAGAAGAATCATGGATGGATCTCCTAGTAGATTATTAGAGAGACGGTACTCTCCCTAATAGTAAGAAAGAAGCACAAATATTGGTTTACCAAGTCACGAATTACATGTTGATTAATGGTCAGCTATACAAATGCGGCATATCACAACCTTATCTTCCATGCCTTTCTCTAAGAGATGCTTAGAGGGTGTTATCTGAACTACATGGTAGTATATGTAGTAACCATGTAAAAGCATAGACACTTTATGTTCGAGCATTGCGACTTAACTATTATTAGTTGACCAAAAGAGAAGATGCAAAGGAAGTTGTTCGACATTGTCCATAGTGCCACAAGCACGAGTCACCGAGTCATGCGCTTGACACTAAACTATGTAGCCTATCTAGTCCTTAGCCTTTTGCCCAATAGGGATTAGATATTCTTGGATCATTTCCGAAATTTATTGCCTAGCAACAATTCGTCATTATTGATGTGGATTACTTTACCAAATGGTAAAGGTCAAGGTAATGGCTAAGATTATCTAGCAAAGAGTGGAAGCATTTGTTTTGAATTCCATAACATTAAGATTCAAAGTTCCTTACATGATAATCATGGATAACGATCTGCGGCTTGACAACAATAAGTTTCAAACATTTTGTGAGAAGTATGGCATTCGCCTAAACTATACGTTTTTTAGCATACCCTCGTACAAATTGATAAGTTGAATCCACGAACAAGATCATCTTAAATGGCCTAAGAAGGGAAGTAAATCAAGTTAGAGGGAGATGAGCCAATGAACTACCGAATGTCTTATGGGCATATTGAACCACTTACAAAACTAGGATAAGGGAGACTCCCTTTAGGTTAGCATATGATATGGAAGCAGTCTTGCCAATTAAGTTGGATTTGCCTAATTTATGAACACAAAACTTCAACGTAATGGCTAATCAAATTGGATTAATAGCAAATTTGGACACCATTGACGAAATCAAAGATATTGCAAGAGCTAGGGTTGTAGTATACTAGCATAAAGTGGTTAGGTATTACAATAAAAAAGTAAAGCATAAGGTTTTTCAACTTGAAGATCTGGTTTGCCAAAAGATGGAAGCACTTGATGCATGAGTGAGTTAAGGAAAGCTTGGTGCAAATTAGGAAGATCCTATCAGGGTCCAAGAAGTCATTGGCAAAGGGGCTTATCAACTAGAAAGGCTAGATGGATCAATCATCCCTTGAGCTTAGAATGTCGAGAATTTGAAATTATATTTCAATTGATTATTTGGATGATGTTCATCTCTATTTGTTTGTAAGGCAATAGCCTATTTGCTTATAAGATGATAGTTTACTTATTTATGAGAATTATATTTGAAGTCTCATTATCTTTCTTGATCTTTTTATGATTATCGAGTTAATGAGTTCTAGATTACATAGCAAATGAACTGATGTAAGTTATAGCCTATTGCAGTTAACAAACTGCAAAAATTAATCTTACAGTTAAGTAATGTGGCTAATCTACGTCTCAAATGGCTAACAAACAATGTCTATAAAGACGTACGAATTGGGCATATGAAATAAAATATGCCAAAATAATTGGGCATGTGAAATAAAACATGCGGATAAATAATTAGGTGTGTAAAATAAAACATACTGAGAAATACTTAGCATGTGAAATAAAACATACTAATGAATAAGAATGTGTAAAATAAAACATGTACATCATACATGCTGGGAAAACACAATGCGTAAAATAAAACATACTGGAAACAGTTATATAAAAGATACTTTTTGTTCAACAAAGTATTATTACAAATACTCTGCTTATTTTTAGAACACAATGTACAAAGAATACAAAGAAAATTCTATGGCCTATTCTGAAAGTTAGTAGAAGTAATTTTTGGATCAAAGGCTAGGGCCTTCTCTAAGTAAACTTCTTTCTCAGTGCTTGGGATCTTAAAGCCAGCAGATTTCTCTTTCTATACATAGGGAATTTCTTTTGACAGACGTTCTTTGTCTTCCCCTAGATCCTTAACATGAGCTTCATTATTACCCTTCATAACTATCTCGATGCTTAACTCATCATCCCCAGCCTCGTTGCAACTACTAAATTTTTCATCTACATCGGCAAAATAGAGGCATGAGAGATCATAATTGGGGTGAAACTTCAGGATCTCCTCCCTTGCCGCTTGGACCCCTTCCAACAACATCTTTCAGAGAAGTCTCTTGTATTGTCAACTAAGAGTGACTATGTCGAGTACCTCTTCAATACAGGGTCCTCTAGTCTCCTCTAAGTTGGCAATATGGCTTTGTAAATTTGTGTTGTTGGTCTCCAACTCTTTAATTTGCATTATGAACTTATCCTCCTCATCGCTCATCGTGCAAAGAGTTTAGCCTAGCCCCCAATACTCTTCTTTCTTCTTTTGTAACTCCTCCTTTAAGCCTTCGGACTCCTTGTATTGCTCTTCAATCTTAGCCTTCAAGCTTAAGAATTCATCAGTAGTTAAGGCATGTGACAACTTGTTGGTAGCAAGGTCTTGCTAGAGCTTTCTTGCCTCCATCTCGTCCTTTGTCCTTACATTCTTATCAGTAGTAGCTTGGGCTTTGGAGGCATTATATGCATCCTTGATTTTCTACAACAATTTCATTTAGTATGATGAGTAGTAGAAGTGACTTGACAAAATACATAAAGACAACAATGGATATTACCTTCTTCATTTCTTTATTAGCCTCATCGAAAGCTGTCACAATGTAGTTACTTACTTATTTAAAAAAGAAAAGGAATGTTAGCAACTATGCAAATTCAACAGTTAAAAGATGGATATAGATAGTCACGTCATATAACTTGGTCGAGATATGGGCCTTACTACAACCATTGACCTTATCAACGTCTTTCTTAGCAATCTCTTTGTCCTTTCGAAGAATAATTCCTTCCATTTGGTAGATGGTTAGCCAGTAAGTTCCTTCCCCAATCACTTATCAACACTTAGTACCGCCTTCACTATCAATGATGACCCTTCAATGGTAGTGGTATCTTCAGCAATAATGTGGGGTTAGTCTCTCAACCACCCTTTTTCGATTCGATAGCTAGTTGAATATTCTCAATAGAAGACTCCTTAGAATAAGCAACCTCGGTTGGAACTATCTTCTCAGCTTCCTTTCGCTTCTCGACCAGTCGAGAGGTTTTCTTCAATGCTACATCTTGCTTTGCTATGTCCTCCTTTGTCGTTTTCTTCATGGTAGTAGGTTGAGTAGTAGTGGTTGCGGTAGTTGCCCTCTTATCAACTTTTGATTTTTTAGCTTTGGCCTAAGCTAACAGCTAGGCAGGATTTACCTCAATAGCACCCATATTTGCAATATGAACAAACACATTAATATTAATGCAAGGGAAAAGAATAAACTTACATTCACTATATTGAGCAATGCTCAAAGGCAACAATTCTCCCCCCAACTCATGAGAACGGCTTTCCTCTTATAGCTATACTTAATATGATGGTAACTCATTAATGTATCTTCTTTTTTGGAAAATATCATCTCTCTGCTTTCACAACGCCTTATAATTCTCTCAGCATTCCAGAAAAACATTTTGTTCCTCCTCCTCTCTTGAATTTTCTTCACTGCTAAGACATCATTCAACATTAGTTCTATATCCTTTGTGTAGATTGGTTCAATCCAGTAAGTCTAGAAGTCCAACTTCTCGTTAGATACTATTAACACGAATTTACCATGCTACTTATGGATCTTGGACTTTAACCCATTCATGAACTTACGCTCATACATTACATCGACAAAGTACCTCCCATCAGGTTACCTCCTAATTGTGAAGAAATACTAGAACAGTTGAAGTGTAACCTTAACTTTAACTTCATCATAAACTATCTCGAAAGCCACCAAAAGCCAGTATGTGTTTAGTGAGAACATATTTGTAATGACTTGAAAGTAGTTGAATATTTAGCATGACTTGAAAATAGTTGAAGAAGCGCTTCACAAATGTCAAGAAAGGGAAGCGCAACCTAAAATTTAAATATTTTAGGTATATGTGAAATTTGCGCTCCCTTGGGAAACATACCCTTTCCTCCTCTCTCGACCTCCTAAGATTTCATGATTTGGGAAGGTCTTGCTAGTTTTGGTTATATTTCCTAACAAGAACTCTATCAGCAGCATTGGCAGTTCCATCTAGAGAGTTGTGGAAGTAAGCTATATTGTTGTACAAATATTTTGCCAAGGATCTCCCTTCTTTATCCTTGGGATAATTATCTACCATAAGAGTGTTAATCTAAATTAGTTTGTCCTACCTTTCCTTAACATTGTTAGCCAAGTTATTAGAGGAACATACCATCTCGGTCCTTAATTAGGGGGTAGGGGGACATCTATTTCTATCACTTCGGAATCAAAGAAGATAAGTTGACGAACTATGTGATGAACCATACCTGAATGGTTATAAAGAATAATATCACAGAAGTTAAAGAATTTGAGAGTGAAAACGAGAAAGCAAATGAAAGTTTGGAGATGTAATTGAAGAAATGTATTTATATTTTGAATAGTCCTTTAAATATGAACAATTCACCCTTGTAACTACAAATTCGTTTCTAATAGTAATGATGAGTTGATTTGATAGTGGCATGAATTGTTGACGTGTGTTTCAAGATAAAAATCTAACGGTAGACAACTCTCTAATAGTTATTAGGCCTACGGTATAATGATAATTAAGGTGATAAGTGTCATACTTCCTACTTTTTGGTCTCTTGAACAAGCGAGAAATTGAAAATTGTAACTTTCCGATTAGGATTCGATTTGTCTTGCTTCCCACCTTACTCAACATCTAAAGAACTACTCCCTACCTAGCCTCTAGTGCATTATATATTACTTCCTTTGTTGAATTCTTGAACACGGGAGTTGGGGGGCAAATGTTGATGGTTAGTTTTCATCCACTCAGTTTGACAAGTGTTGATATAAATTCACTTATACGTCCATTCAGCTGTCAACAGGCCGGGTAACTTATATTCTCGGTACTTTACTAAGTAATTGACATTTTCAACATTCCGCCTAATAACACAGATTCATTCCTGATTTGAATTCAAGTTAATGGTGCAAACCATTATCACAAGCACGGTTATATTACACAACTGCTTATTCTTCCTATATTTGAGGGAAGATATCTAATCAAGAGAGTTCTACGTATCCTAATAGTTATTCCGATAACTGCTACTCCAAATATGATAAGTCCCCTATAAATATAGGAAAGAAACTCTATAACTAACATTTGATAACTTTTAACGACTTACTTTACTTTCCTCATTCTTACTTACTGAATTAGGCATCGACGTGGCTGTACCGAAGTGGCCATATTGGACTAACCCCAATACTAAGCAATTTTTTTTTCTTTGCAAGACATTTCCAACTCCCAAAATTCACCACCAACAGGTAGTGGCCTTGAATATGGAAGTTGGTATTTAATTAGTTTAGTGTAATTGAAACAATTGATGAATTGTGATGGGAATTGGGAAGAAATGAAGTTAAGGAAGGTTTGTTCAAGTTGTACTTGTTTAAAAATTGATTTCATAACTGCAAATTGGAAGAAAATTAATAAATAAACTAAGTTTAAGATATTATTAAAAGGTAAAGGATGATTAAGAGGCTTTTGGTAATGAACAATGCATTAAATTGATACTTAGAGAGTAGGTTAAAGGGAAGAATTATTAAGTAATGTGAAAATAGGGGAAATAGAGGACTTATTAAAGGATGATTTTATTAAAATTCCTATAGTTATAAAGTTAGATGATAGCTTAGAGGATAATTTAGTAAGGGCCTTAAATTGGAGAAACTCAAAAGCTATGTTAGAGGATAAAACTAATATTATGAATGACCCAAGTATAGCCGAGATGGTACCTTAAAGGATTTTCGACTAGGGCATGTTACTGTAGAGTTGCTTAGATGATAACTCAAAGGATTTGGTAGTTTTGGATAACTTATAAAAATCATTAATTAGTTAAGAAATTATGATTTGTAAAAGAGAACAGTATTATAAGAAGTTGTTATAGAAGCTAACTAAGAATCAAACTTAGAAACTGAATTGGAATCAATTTATAATGAGCTAATTACCAATAAGTGAGGATTTAACTAGTATATGTATATATATACTTATGACCTATAATTGATTGATAGGTGAATTCGTAGAAGAGGAAGCTTATGTAACGAGCAAGATTAGGAATCTACCGCTTACTAGATAAGTAAGTACTTATGTGTACTTGAGTAAACTTATGCCTACTCCTAATTTTGTGTGATGTACGATGTTTTAGCTTGTTTGAACATTAATTATAAGTTGATATGCTACTCGATGCTATAAATTGATGTATTGCTTGGTGAGTTATGTTACTCGTTTTATTTGTTGTTGATCAAATGGTAATATGATATTAAACTTGATTGTTATGTTTGTGCTAATGAATGCATATGTGACATTTTTGTGGGTTTATGTTATCTTAGAAAAGAATCTAGAGACTAACTCTATCTCCTAAGGTGTTCACCTAAGTGAACCTAATATTGAGATCATTGCTTGGTGAGTTATGTTACTTGTTATATTTGTTGTTGATTGAATGGTAACATGATATTGAACTTAATTGTTATATTTGTGTTGATGAATGCATATGTGACATTTGCTAGGGTCTGTGTTATCTTAGAAAAGAATCTAAGGACTAACTTTATCTCCTAAGGTGTTCACCTAAGCAAACCTGATACCAAGATCCTAGAATTGATAAAACTACAAAATAAAGGCTAGGTAACAAGAGATGAATAAGTTTGCCTGGATTTATTAGGTTTTGCTTAGTGTACAATCTAATGCATTCATGGCATGACTTGAAAAAGATCAACGGGTTAAGTTTTTTGCAAACTGAGATGTTGCTAGGTTGGTTTCCATATGAAAGGCTAGGTTTATCAAGTGAAATATTTGACTTGTAAAAAGTAGGTTTTTGAGTATATAGAGACAGCATTGTATCTGTTGGGCCAGTTATATGATAATTTTTCCAACCACTCTATGTGGTTATTATTAGGCTAAAATGTTTGCTAAGTTCCTAGATATGTTATCCAAATACCTGGTTTGAGTTGACCGAACCAGATGAGTTACTAAACTAAGCTAAGATATTGATATCGATGCATGATATGTGCATGAGCATGGCATACAGCTGATGCATTTGCATTATTTGGCTAAGAAACTATAAGATCACTTAAATGGACTAACTACTTGAATGGTATGCCCATTCTATTATGTTTTTTTTTTTTGTATGTATGTCCACTTTCACTCAACTTGTTGTAGCTAAGGGGATAAGTTTCTTTTATCTTAAGGTTATAGATTAATAGATAGAAGTGGTAAGGAGACTTTGAAAACTCTAATTGAAGATGGGCTTTGGAGAGAACTCATTGACTACACAATTTGGCTTAAGTACATTAAGAGAGTTGTTTAGGAAAGCTATGGGTGTTATCTAGTTAGAGATTTGGTATAGTAGTAGAAGACTAAAAATGTATATTTGTAATAGGGATTCTATATTGTATAAGAAATGTACGTAATTGTGCTACTCTGTGTAAGGTTCACTAATGTAGAAGTTTTTGTTGTTGGTGGTCATATTAAATGAGAAAATATTTGATAGTAGTTATGTATAAAACAAAAGGGCAGGTTGAATATAGGTTCTCCCTTATCTTTAGATCAAGGATGGCAATAACAAATCACCTTCACGTATTAATAGTTTGAAAAAAAATTTTAAACAGACACCTAAAAGGTAAGTCATTACATAATATAATACGAATTTTAAAATCAATTAAAACTCAAATTATATATATATATATCTAAAAATGTTTAAAAGTACCTAAATTAATTTTTTCTTCCTATTTCTATTTATAAGTATCAAATTCTAATTCTACTAAATGAATTAGTTAATCTACAAATTTCATACTAATGGGCACCATTCTTTATTTTATTTTCACTTATTCTAATAACCATTTTAACTAACCTAAGAGCTAAGTAGATCCCTAAATTAAACTAACTAGCAACTAAAATAGAGGTATTGGCTCAAGATAACCTTATCTTCTTGTTCTTCATGACTACATGAAAAGGCTAATGGGATTTCCATAACCTATGACATCATCTATGTCACAATATAATCTACCAAATACAACATGTAATCAACCTAACACTCTTATCATATCCTCTTCCATCATGTGATCTCCTTATAAGAATATATAATCAAGCAAGCCAACAATGCTTAGTAAAGAAGTTTAGAGGAGAAGAAGTTACTCACTTAGTTAATTTATGAATTTAGAAGATAAGTACACTTAAAATCAAGCAAAAGTACAACTAAAATATAAGTAATATTACTTTAGCATTTGTGTGATAAATTAAAAAACTACACAAAATCTATTTTATCTCTCATGATTTCTTAAATCAATACATGTCTCAAATTATATATTTGATCTTCATCATCAAAAGAATAAACAAAACAAAAATAAGTAAGCAAATTATGAAGAATAATAAAATAAAATAATAAATAATAAATATAGTAATCATTAAAAGATCTTATAATACTTAAGATTTATTAGAGAAATGATTCAATCACCTTTATCAAATTTGAGAGATATGTTTAGAGCCTAATAAACTCCTTAACCATAAGCTATAGCTAACTTTTGTCAAGACTACAATAAAATAATAAAACTCTAAATTTATGCCAAACCTAAAAATATTTGTAACACTAAAAATATTTAAGAGACACCTAAATTAATTATTTTACTTTGACTAGATAAAATCTAGTAACATATTTATTACATTGATAAGACTATTTGGGCTTACTATGGCATTAGGATGCAACCCATAGTCCTTTATATAAGTTTAATTCCAATTTGCATCTCCTTAAAATCCAATGCTCTAATTCCAATTAAACTTCTTAACAGTTAAGTGAATTAGGCATTCCCTTCCCTATTCTCTCAAGATATGTGGCAACACTTCTTCTAGCCACTTATACAATCTTCACTTAATGTCTTACAAGATCTTAAGTACTTCTCAAATCAAAGGGAAATATCATAACAATTCGACCTACTGGGATACGTAGTTTCATCCTATGATATTACTAGTTAGGACACTTTAGCTATTAGGAAGTGAAATTATTGTGCCTTTGTTATGTCCTATGGGTAAGTATAGTGTCACGAGACGAAATGTTTAACTCCTACAAAGTATCTGTATCACATTTAACCATCCTCACTCTTCTCATATTTGCTCATATTCTGGATGGCAAGCTAACCATCTCTTCTATTTGCCATAGGATTACTTTAAGTCCATCCCTTTCAAGGAGTTCCTTATGACATTGTCACAAACCTCCATATGTTTTGGGAAGCTCAACTTTACAACTAGTTTCACCCTACCATAGTCATCATCGAGAGAGCCACATCAACTCTCGGCTATTTTTCTCATGGGAGGCTAAACCAACCTTTAACGAATACCTCACAACATGAACAAATTGCCTACTTATGCCACTCACCATACAATACACTTAAGTTGAACCTTACTTGCCCTTAAACTCTCAAATCGTGACACATAGCAATAAGTCTTTGGAATATATTAGTCTAGTATATGGTACCTACTAGGACATATAAATGTATCCCAATAGCTGTGTTCATATAACATCAGAACATATTGTATCATTTGTTGAAACATATTTTCATGAAATAGGTACCATTATAATGACAAATTGTCCAATTTTTTCTCTATATCATATTTCTAAAGCAAATAAATATACTAAATATTAAATTTTTTTTTTTTTACATATTAAGATGCAATTTGTGTACCAAAAGATCAATCGTGACGCTATTATGACATTTCATCGAGGCTTAATTGTAGAATCTATTCATATATAAATATCTTATAAGATACATTTTGTGTCTTAACATATTTTTTTTTATCTTGTAACCAATATGAATCATCCTATTTCATTTAATAAATGAAGCTACTTTCTATTAAAAACTTGTAACAATCATATCATATAAATAAATTGGATTTTCTATTTAGAAGCAAATAGCAATCATAGGAAACATAATCGATTGCTCCTCAAAATGAGTAGGAAGTTCAATATCTACATAATGAGTTCCCTTAAAAAAAAAATAAGACATTCTAGATACTCAATAGAAACAACTAGTTCCAACAAAAAAGGGTATAGTTTGAACTTAATAAGAGTACCTAATTCTAACAAAAAGACATTCTCATAGTACTTAATTGTGGGAAAAAGAAAAAGAAAAAAAGATGTCATTGAATGTTAATAGTTAACATGTATATACTATTAACTATCATATCATTTTCAAGGCATCATACTTAACTTCAATCTTCATCTTCATTGAACTTAAGCTACATAATAGAGAACCTACAAGATGTTTTAAAAAGACAACACTAATTTCATAATATAGTTATCTAAAAAAAAAAAAGAACTTTATCAACTAGATAAAGAACAATTAATTTCATGAATAAAAGGAATATGTCCATCCAAGCTCATATGGAATAAGTCTTAAAGAATATGTAAAATTTAACTAAAGGTTTAAAGGCAAAGAATGCATAACAAATGCAAGAACAACTATTAAAGATATCATTAAAAAAAATTATTTTTCAATGCTTTACAAGGTCTAAGTTCACAAGTTGGCATTGGGGTATAATTTTCAACAATGGGAGTAAAGGACTTCTCACCACTTGCATAGAACTAAGATTGATTGATTTGTAGATATTGAGGAGCTTCTATTTCCATCTCTATTGTTTATCACAATAGCCATCAACCACTCTGGCATTTCATTTAAGCTTCTCTATAATACCATTTTATTTCAAAATAATCTTGCTACTTTGAACCTACCTATGAATTGTATCATTTATATTAGTAACATTAACGTTTAATCCATCAACATGTCCAAAGTTATCTTTTCTCACAATCTTGGCGTAGGAATCATGTTTGACATCCCTTTCTTATTCCTTTGGAGATTTAAAATTATTTTTTCCCCATTTAATCCTAAATAAGTGACAAAAAAAATTATTAACAATGATAATAATAATCAATGTGAACACAATGGATACAAAATTAAAAATTTTATGTAACTTACAACTACTTTAGATTCATTCATAGGGGTGCTATTTAATTTTGTATAAAAAGCATAAAACATATCACAACATCTAGGGGAATAACCTAATCTTTCCTTCTGTAAAGTGAAATAATAAATTACTAACACAACTAATCATAGAATAAAATATTAATTATCCAAGTAACCAAAAATCTTCAACATGAATTCCTTACCTATTTCTCCCTAGCAATTACAAAGCTTATTTGTTTCTTACAATGAATCATTTTATATTGAACACAATTCTTACTATTACAAATATTGTATCTCTAAATTTAAAGATGATATAATAAGTATACCATCTTAAAAGAGATAAGTATATGGTGAAAGAATTCAAATAATAAATAGTTTATACCATAGTTTTTTCTCTTAACCAATGATGACCAAGAACTTTCCATTGATTTTTATCCACTCTAACATTTTTCAATAGTTTTTCCAACTCCTTGATTTTCATTTACTCTTGCATTGTTCAATGGTTTTTTCAACTCCTCTAATGGTATTTGTAGATCAATTTTTTTTTTTTCAAACTATGCTTCCATGACCTTCTTACAGATAGAATTCAATATATACTTTTCTTGACCCAATGGAATATAAAATCTTATTTGTACAAACTTAATAGCTAGTCAACGGTATCTAAATATAGTATTATACATTGAAGATAAGAAAAACATTTTCTTAAAAAAAATACAAAATCATTAACCTTCATCACAGCTAACATAACTTCCTTATCAACATCTAGAATATTCCATCAAGTCCAATATTTAAGTGAACAATACTTTAAACTTTGTACTATAATTTCAAGAAAACTTGTAAATGTCTTTATATTTTTCACGTCATTTGGCTACTTATATTCATTAAATGTTACTTTAGTGAGCTTGCCATCTTGTCTACAACAAATATTGTTCACGAGTAAGGTCCATGACGTTTTTTTCTTTATTCACCACCTATAATCATTAATCATTAATCATTAATCATTAATGATAAGCATAGAGAAATTAACAGAAAAAGCAATAATTTTTATTAAGATGATGATATGAATTTTTATTAGTGATAATATGATAATATATAAATCTCATACTCCATGTATACTCACTATGATTAGGTTCTAAAGACTTATTTGAACCATTTAATACGATATTAGATTAAGTTAAATATATTGTTCTCTTATAGGATCGATTTATAAGTAAACCTGTTTCTAGTACTTCTTATAATCATTAATAACAAAAGAAGAATAGATGATTAAGGTACACTAAAAAAATTTATTAAAGTTGTTAACATATAAACAACATGCTCTAATATTACTTACCATGATTAGGCCTAATAAACCTATTAGACTCATCTAATGCAATATCAGACTAGGATGGATGGAAGTGTTCAGTTATTACCTTTTTTACTAGGCAACTAGATATACTTTTGCTTGTTCTTCTCCATTTTAGTAATTCCTATAACTCACTAAGAGAGAATTATCATTGATCACAACTAAAACATCAAATCTAATGTTCAAACATACATGACTAGTAGGTATTAACAAATGGTAGTGGTTATCATCTTTAGTTTTTTATCAACCGATGAAGCAAAATGGAATAAAATAAGTACAATTACAAAAATGTCCACATGTACAATAAGAATACTTATTTATAAATATCATGTCGTAATGTCATTTAAACTCTTTTCTATTATTTAAAAAGTTACAAACGTAATGCACTACAAAAGTAAACAACACAACACATCATATAAAATTAATGAGAAAATGATAAAATTAGATTAATCTCTATATTAGCCAATAGATATTCCCTTTAATCATAGCTTTCAAGTTCACATGATATTATGTTGCATAGGATACTCTATGGTAGTAATTTATTTTTTGGTTTTCATTCTTATGATCAAACTTTGCACAAATGAAAATTAAAAATAACTACATAAATTCTTTTAACAATGAAAAGTACAAAATATTTTTTATAAAGCATATATTGAATGCATAACATTAATGGCACATACTAGATGATTAAAAGTTAAACATATAAAGCATATATTTTTTATTTTTTATTTTTATTGTCAAAGTTGTCTCTACTAAAGTTTCTTACATGTCCATTCTAACTTATTTCTTTATCTCTTTTTAGTTTTGATAGTTATATGAATCACTTTGAAAATACATTCCAATATCGATACTTAGATACATACTTGTGTCAAAAGAGTTTCTTCTTATTATTCCAACAATTACATAACATCCTTTATTAATGGGATCTTCTATATAAATGTTTGTTTTATTTAAAATGCAAGTACAAAGAGTTCATGACTATTGTTTTTACTATGATTAACTAATGTAAAACCATGATCATCATGTTTTATCATTTCTAGAGTGACCCAATCCCATTTGAAGGATATAGCTCTATTGTCTATAGAATAATGAAGTTTAAATACATCCTTTATAGTTTTATAATAAATAACATCTCTAACAACTAAATTGCTTTCATTAGCACTTGAAAAACTCAATGGTTTGATTATACTAATAACACCACTTTTGAATTTTTATCTGCTTCGATGTCCTTTGTAGTTTCATAATAAATAACATCTCTAACAACTAGATTGCTTTTATTAGCACTTGAAAAACTCGATGGTTTGATAATAGTAATAGCATCACTTTTAAGTTTTTTTCTTTTCTTCTTAGCTTCTTTAGTATGAAATCTAAATCTATTAAAAATAAATCCCTTATATCTTTGTCCATCTATGTTTAGACCTTACGCTAAAGCTATAAGTTTCTCGTAAATATATATAAAAAAAATTCATCTCAAATCTAACCATGTAGCAAAATAAACCAAATGCAAGTGCACTACATACTGAAATAACTCTCTTTCTTCTTAAACCATGAAGCAAATTTCCCTACATGGATTCATTCAACACCTTGTCCTTAAAGACAAGGTTTTTTTTTTGCTTGAATCATACTTAGATATTCTTCACGAAATACATATATATATTTAAATTAGGTGAAAACTATGTTTCTAATCCTTATTTTACCTACTTTTCTATTTAAATCCTTGACCCTTTTTTTCCATCTGTTTGAGTCTTTAACATTTTAAAAAATCATATAAAAATAGGTTTTTCATCAAATTTGTTAAATATTTATGTCTAGTTATGACATGTATAGACTCAAATTGATCTATAATAATTAACTAAGATATTCTAAGATTAAACACATTTATGTACATAAGATAATAAAAAATAAAATTAATGATATAATATAATAAAAATAATGAAAAATATATAAAAAAATAGAAGTAGGAAAATGGGCTACAAAAGTTGTATATGTAGTAACCATCTCGTTAGACTAACCTAAGACTGATTGGAAACTAATACATATAGAAGATGGATAGATAGTTTAATGAAATTAATGCAAATCTTATTTTTGTAAGGTTTCTAAAACATTGAGGACTCAAATAAAAGGAAGAAAAAAAGGTTTAGAACTCAAATAAAAATTAGTTAAATGTTAAAAAATAAAAATATATTTATCCCTCAAATTAGTTATTACGAATCAAATAACATTCAAGGACACATAATACATAGTTATGTCTATATATGTGTGTGATTTGTGTGCATTTTAGTGCATATGCATGTGTTGTCCGCATTATTTGCCTTATAAAAGGATCAACAACATCATAGTTAAATAATATATAATTATGTGTTTTTTTTATAAAATCTCTTGGTTCACTATGACAATCTCTTTTCCAAGTAAACAACTAGGCAATCTAAAAATTAATGGCTCTATAGGATCATTACTGCCTTAATCATATATTTTTAATAGTCAATTAAGTTTAGTCTCTATATTCTCCAAATACATAGTGCAAATGGTCAAACATTTTTTAAGGTACCCTCTTATAATTAAGCCTTTAGTAAGGCCTCTATTACATACATATGATTTAAATGTAGATAAATATCTCCCAATTAGATAAATCTAATGATATTATATAAGCCCCTCTATTAAAGCCCTAGAAGCTAAATGCATTACTAAATGTACCATAATAATGTCTTTTAAAAATACTTTTTTAATTGAGTTGTTGCAATTTAGCCTTCTAATCAAGTGACATTACTTAGATAAAATACTTTTGAATATACTTCTTTAAAGAAATTACATGGTTCAATTACCATCAAACGAACTTGCTTAGACAAGACTATTGGAAGCAATGTGACTATGTTTTTGTTGCATGCATCATGAGATATTCAATGTGTAACCATTTAAAATTTTAACATTCTTCAAAACAACATTAAAGAGTATTCCCTTCTCTCATGTTTTTTCAACTTTCCTTAAAGATTCAATGATGTCCCAACAACATTATCACGTAAATTCTTTTTTATGTACATTACATCAAGATTATCCTATAGTTATCCTCCAATATGGTAACTCAAAGAATAGGCCCCTTTTTTGTTTTCAATTAAGAGGCAACTTAGGATTATGATTAATTAGCTTACCAAATGTATGATCATATCCATCCAAATAATCTAGTACCATGCCTCTAGTTTTGTTAAGGTGAAGGCTCCTTGCATTCTTATCAAGAATGATCATTTATCTATATAAAAAGGATTCAATCATGTTAAGAAAGTGGTGATAACCCATTTAATAATTCTAGCCATCATATTTTAGTTATCTTGAACAAGTGTGCTTGTTATCTGAAGGAAATGTGAGTTCTCCTATATTACTCCATCCATGTAAATTAGCATAAGTAGGGAAATCACTTATTATCCATAATAATGTTGTATACATGAAAAAATTTTGTTAAGTGAATACATTATAAATATTAACTCCAAGGTACCACAATTCTCTAAGTTCATTAAGATTGTAAATATACATCAATATTAGTTCTAAGAGCTAAAGGGTTTGGTATGACCAATGGTATTATGAAGTTTTATTACTTCATACACATCCAAAGAGGCATGTTATATGGAATCAAAACCACATGCCAAGTATTATGAAAGACACTAAGAGTTTTGAATAGGTTAAACCCATCATAAGTTAATCTTACCTTGACCTTTCTTAGATCTTTAGCAAATTTGCTATTATGATAATCAAATGTTTGCCAAGTAAGGGAATCAGTAAGGTGTCTCATATAGTCATCTTCAATCTTCCTTATGTTATCACATAAATGATGCTATTTTTGATGACGTAAACAATCTTTAAAGGCTTGGAACTAAAGGAAAATGCCATAAAACAATTATTGTCTTTTATATTATTTTCAATCTTAATAAACCTCAAAAATTTATGGAGGTATGTTCTTTATCTTATGCATGCTCTTTTTAGTATAAAGTACAACTGTATGGACATGTATGGATTCTTTTTATAGCTAATTCCTTGAAATATTAGGCTTAAACTTAAGGCAAGAGGGGGAAGTGGTATAGTTCAAACTGGCTCCTACTATTCACGAATATGCAATTACCTCTAATGGAGAACTTTGTACCACTTTCATTAATCTTAAACATAAATGCTCAATAGAGTTACACAATTTCTCACACTCTAAAAAGCTCTAAACTCAATCTCAGTACACTTTATCTCACTCTTTAACATTATATTTTTGGAATAAGGAAACACTTAAGCACTACATTAAGAAATCTCATAAATAATTTGCAAACATATGTATAATAGACAAAAAAAGCATAAATAATACAAAAGAGTGAAAGAATGTTGTAGAGAATATTAGTTATTATTGTCTCTTTGATTGGTAGTTGAAGTATTTATAGGCATTCTTAAACCTTTTTTCCATTACGTGCATTAAATTTAAGCCAATGGATACTTTTGATCATGGCATTTGAATTTCATTCCATCCAACATCCGAACGCTAGTACTTTAGGTTTGAGAAAATCACTTGGCATAGGCCTTTACACCTTCTATCATTAAGACACTGACTATATGAAAAATTCTTAGAAGTTAAATTGACAAAAGGTGTCTAAACCATAGAACCCATAGTGTCTAGATGCTAGGTTTTTTTCCAACTTCTTTTGTCAAAAGCAAATAGAACAAAATGCAAGAAACACATATATACACAATGCACTTATTATACTCCATTTAAGCTCAATTTCAAGATCAATATACATTAACTAATGCTTGAACACTTAAATCTAGATAAGCTCAGTATTTAATTACTTCATTAGCTAAAGTTTTGTCTCATTAAAATTGAACATGAACTTCGGTTCAACAATCCCAAATATTTGACCACCTTTTTTTGCCTCATAAATACAAATTTTGACAATATTTTTGTAATGCCCTACCTTATAGGAATTTTTTTTTTTTTGAGGATTTTTCTTAATTTTTGATGCTTTAAGACAAATCTCTATTATTATCTGGTATAAGCAGCAATGTAGATGGACACATGACTAATGGTACCTCATGAATTGGGGGTAGGTCCAAACCTTAGGATGATTTGAAAGGTAAATAATAGTTGAAATTTAAGCTAGGGTTCTCATGCACCAATGATGGATATAATGCACTAATCCACGCTCATAATGGACTAGATAAGATTAGAAGAGAGTAAGCAGCCACTTAACTGATAAAGGGAATGTCTAAAATTGATTCTCACTAATGATGTGATTATTGCAATTGTAAGGATATTTATATAGCCTACTTAGGGCAATTCTTAGGTTGTTACAATTACTAAAATGATTCTTACTAAAAAAATAGGAAAAGTACATAATTTACAAGAGCCAATTAGTAATCAGCACAAAAAGAATATCTTTCATAAGGATAATGAAGAACATTGGGCTAAACTCAAGAAAGGGGTTAATTGAGTTTAAGGACAAATTTTGATTCTTTTCGATATAAATGACTAAATGTAATAATAAGGGTAATCAAAGCAATAATAGAATAATAATGAATGCGAAAATTAAAGAGATAGGGATAAAGAAAATCAAACCTAGATATAACGTGGAGTTCGGATCGCCCCCTAATCTCTATGGACACATAATGCCTCCAATTAAGGCTTCACACCATTTTATTGATTTCACAATCCAATTGCTCTAAGGGCTACACAAGCTTACATAATCTCTTTTACCACAGCTAACTTAAATAAAAAAAAAAAAACTTTCTTTACTCGAGATTACAAGTGTGAGAACTTCCAAACACACAACTAGGTCTCTTTTTGTTTGATAGCAAATAAATGTACAAGAGACAAAGAAGAAGTGAAAAATGAGCTCAAGAATGTAAGAGAATGTCTTTAAGTTGCAGTAGAATATTAGATCTACAAAGCCTTTGGTTGGGTAGTTGAGCTTTTATAACATCTCTTTAAATTCTTCCTGTTGCTGTGCATTAAATGCTTCAACGGATACTTAACACTAACTTACCAACATGCCAATATTCTGATCTATCGGTAAGCCAGTAAAATTTACTCTATTGATGCTGTGATAACTCAACGGTACTTACATACTACACATGCCAATATTCTATCTATCGGTTATGCAGTAAATTTACTCTATTGATAAGTGATCCAGGCGTTCTTCTAGTTAGTGGTTTTTCTTTGACTTATCAAGCTTTAACGTTACCGTTATCCTTGAGCCATCACTGGTAAGCCAAATATCACTGAAATTCTTTAGCACATAACAAACGAATACTCTTTGCAATATAACTTCAAGATTATTTGATCACCACTTTAGAAGATTAAATTTCTTACAAAGATAATTGATATATTTAATCATTAAGCAAGCTAATTCAACTTATTCGATTATCTCAAAATAATCGAATAATACTTAGTTTAACCATTCGCTTGTTTTTGTTTTCTTTAAAAACAATAAGTTTAATTATATACTTTTTGTTTTGTTCTCATCAAAATCAAATAATGAACCCTAGGTTCAACAGATAATACGGACGTTGGAGAGATGATGCATCTCCGGGGTCGTACATACAAAGAAGCACTATAACAGATGAGAAACAAATGAAAGTAAAAGGGATTAGCAAATCTAAGCAATTACCAATTGGATATGATACACCAATTGATCCTATTCAACCTATAATTCACTAGATGTAACTCACCAATCCAAACTATAGGGTTACTTATCATTACTCTTTGCTAAAGGAAATAGATAAGAGTTAAGAGAAAGTAAGAATAATAAGGTAGCTCAGGAAAGGAAAGTGGTAATAATAAATAATGTGTTTTCTACATATAAGGAGGTAAGATATTTATATGACCTTAACTAGAGTTACACTAAATAAAGAAAAGACAAGATGGATAACGTATAAAAGATTCTAAAAACATTCTTAAAAGGGGTAAAGATGGCAAATAATATACCGTACGGAAAAGTAGGGAAAGATTCTAAAATAGTTTGCCAAAAGATACATGTCAAGAGATAACCGGAGGCCTATAGTGTGGTTAGCTAAGCCAAAATGAATTTTGAGGCTACTTAGTAGTTATAGGATCCTGCTTAGATAAGGTCAAAAGAAAGTCAATAGTTAGAGCTGACTTGGTCTAATTCAGGTTAGATCTTAGGTATCAAAGGGCATTTTTATCCTCTCTAGGTTAAGTATCTCGACAGCCTAGCTTAGACAAAGTTTTGATGCTGGTTGGCTCGAGAGTTGCTTGGATCAAGGCATAAGCTTGGCAATAGGTATGGTTGTTCATCTTGTCGGCATGATGATTAGGCAGCTCGAAAACTATATTAGTATTTATGAGAGCTTGGCACTCGAGTCCACAATAGTGTAAAAGATGAAGATCAAAATAGGAATCTTCATCTTAAAAGGTGTTTCGATCCAATATTCTCTATGTGAGTCCTTATAGTCCTCCAGTTCGGTTACGTATGATTGGTCTAAGGAGTTAATTCCTATCAAGATGAGACACTTATCGATTCTTTGCTCTGTAGTCCTAATGGATAAGAGATGTCAAGTAAGCCAATTCACTTAATGTCAGGTTGGTAGTTTGGCAAAACGAAAACTTGGAGAGCATGGTTATGGGAAACATGAACCTAGCAACTTAGGATCGGCAGGCTAGGTTTAGTAAGTTAGCTCGACTATTGTTTGGCTACATCAAAGAAACTTAAGTTTAAGATGTGGGATAGCCAGAGTAGAGTGAATGAGCTTGGCAGGTCGGGCCAAATGAGTTGCTACTCTTTGAGAGTCAACTCTCGTTGGATAGCTCAACCGACTAAGTTAGCAAGTTCCCAGGCTCGAGAATGAGTAAGCAATCCTTGATCCCTATCATTCCCTTCAGGTTGTTTGAAATTTGGGATCAAATCTTATTCAACTTCTAATAACTTCTCATCAAGCACATATAGATGGAGGTCAGCAATATTAAAGGAGTCTGAGACTTCATACCCCTTGATTAGTTCAATTCGATAAGCATTAGGATTGATTTGTTTGAGCAATTTGAAAGGTCCAATGACCTTGGGAGATAACTGACTCTGCTTCAAACTTAGGAATAGGTGTTTATCGAGATGTATCCAAACCAAATCACCAAGCTTGATAAATACAATTCTTGAGTACTTTGAAAGGTCTAACACTTTTTTTTTTTTTGACACTTAATATGTAATAATCACACAATAAAAGAAAGCACAAAGGACTTTGTGCATCATGGACATACATCTTGTTATGCATCTTTGAACAACTTATAGAACAATTCTATCGCCATATTTAGTTGATCATGTCTATCAATATTCATGTTATCATCCCCATATATATTATCATCATTAACTTCAAAAGCTTCATTTAACATGAGATGAGTATTATTATCAATATCAAAATTAGCATGTGGATTAGATGATAAACCTTCTTTAAGAGATAACTAGTCACATAATGAATGTATATTTGCATCTCGTCTTTATTGCTATTAAAATATTTTTATGCTTCCTACATGGGCGTATGATCTTTCCTTTGCTAGCATTCACAAATCATAAATCCATCTAATCTAATTATATAGATTTCATCATATGTAGGTGTGTTTTCCCAACTTGTATCCATGGGTGACCTAATGGAAATGTGTCTTATTTCTTCAAATTAAAAAGAAAAGAACGAAGTTAACTAATACTAAAAAACCAAAACAATATAAGACAAACCTATTAAGAAAAAAATAATATAAAACATATATAAGAGTTTGTTTAATTTACATGCAACACAATTATTTGGGAAAGTAGTTCGTGTTAGCTTAAAGATTTATGCCCGGTTTGCCTCAAAAGTTGAAGACAGTAGGAGAAAGTGCTCACTCTAGAATGACAGATAAGGGCAAAGAAGTTTAAAGAGCATCATTATTGTGGATATCACAAGTGTATATCATCCAAGGGTTTATTTAACTAACTAGGTTAAATTAGATGGAGAGGATTTTTCTTTTCTTGAGACAAATTTAATTAGTATTTGAAATTAGCAAGCAACGAATATCCTTCCTTTTTAATCACATATAAATTTTCATAATTTTTTTTAATAAAAGCAAGGTTGAAAAGCATTTCCGTAAAAACCAAACAAAAGTGTCAAACCAATTTACAGAGCCAACTTCCAGACCATCTGTTTACGTTTCACGTTACAATTTTCTGCTCCTAACATCGTCACTCCTTACATCACTAGGAATATGATAGAGAACAACTAATTCTAATGGTACAACATATAATTCGACAGTAACCAAACACGTTACAGAGCAAAAAAAAAAAAAAAATCCATAAACAAAGATAGAATTTATGCATTTTGTGGTTGATGGAAAATAATTATTCATTATTCAATTGACACTTTTGATGCACTAATAAATTGATAGTTGTTGATAGGTTAAAGTATTCGATAAATATAAATGATTAGTTAAGACTTCATTTCATTTATTTCCATGTCAAATTAAACAATACTGGAGTTGAACACATATATTTCTTCATCATCATTTAAGTCTATCAATTCATTACATTTAATGCTTTAGAATCGGGACGTCATAATTTGCTACGTGTTCCTACCTTTCAAGAACACATTATGGCTTTAAAACCAGTTACAATCTTCTTAACTACTTATAATAATTTCTCATCATAAACAAAATAACAATTCTCAAAATCAAATCAAGTAAAACAAGTTACTTCAGTCTTAAATATACTAAATAACTAGATCTTGATCTTCTATAATGTACAGAACTAACTGCCACTCTTTCCAAGCCTAACGATCACAATTTCCATACATGTTGCAACTTATCAGGTCAACTTGCAGTTGTAAAAATAAAGAAATGAGCCGAAGTCCAGTATGGGTTTACAAACACACACATATGCTAAGCCCAAACATATGCATGCGTACAATGCAATTGTATCAACATATAAGAAAACAATAGTTTAATTACCTTTAAATTTATGTCAGCATACAACACAAGTTTACTCATGACCTTATTATACATTAATCTTTGTTCACATACAAAAGTGAATATAATATAGGTTTTCCTTGAAGTCCTTTACACCTAGAGTCTAAAGACTAAAAACCTAATATTTTAGCTATGTCATCGCATATGAAAGTTTACTAAGGAAACCTCATGCATGATCAGTGGTTACTCCTCTAAAAAACTACCACTACAGGCTCCTAGAGTAAGTGAGTCAAGCACAATAAACAATCATTGATTCAAGCTTAATATAGATTAGTTCGGTTAGATTCTAATTCTTAATAAGCACAATCATATAAACAAGCACCATGTACTTGGAACTTAAATCTAATAACTTGATAGATAACTGGAAACCCACAACTTTAAGCCTCGTACAAAAAAGCTCCAACCACCCAACAAGGAAAGAACTCGATAACCAGCATGAATCTATTTGAAAATAGAAAAACACGTTAACCTTCAGGAACTCGATAAATAAGTTATACCTACAAGTTACCTATGAACCTATAAGTTATCCAATCAAAGGTTTCGAAAAAAAATAATCGAATCCAAAATGAACATACTTTACAAATAATATAATATACTATATAATCATAACATCTATCGTAATAGAAATACTTAAATCATAATACTATCAATTTTAATAATAAAGCATAATAATATAGCATAGTATCATTGTAAACTGAATCAACACTTAAAATACATATATGATACGAGTATTAATGTACCGAATACCAAGCCAAAAAATAGTGAACTAATACCCAAAATAATAGGAAATAGAAATTCGACTTCATATACCGACATATACATATAATATGATAGAGTAAAAAGAATTGACTTATTATTTATTTATTCATATAGTAAGGATATCACTTATAAAGGGAGAATATAAGTTAAACATATAATCATGATATTAAAGTATAGGCTTACGAGCTAAAGTAATAAAATGATACGTATATTAGTAAATAATATTTAAGTTCATAGAAATACGTAAAGATAAATAGAAGCGAAAACAAACATACTAGCAATTACTATCACATACTTCATAATAATAAAAATCGTAATAGGAGTAATGTAACGATAATGTTATCAATAATAATTTGAAGGTATTACATAAAAAAAAATGGAATGGCAAATAGCTAAATGGATAATCAAAATATTACATATGTGATACAAAATTAACATACTCCAAATCCAATAGAAATAGTGACCCAACTCCATAGTATACATATCCAATAGTTTAATATATGACACAATTTATAATAACGATTTATATATATAATAATAGTATAATAAATCGGATAATTCTATTTATATAAAAAAAATTATTTACTAGAAGAATAATTACTTTTTTGCAATAATCTAGGACAATTAGAAAAAAAATAACATACTACATACATGAGGTCGATAAATGATATTGAGTCAACTTGTGGGATAAAACGTTAGAACAAAAACACGGGGTGGATACGAATCAATGCTAAGTACGAACCTATCATACACAAAAATAAATCTAGAAATTATTTTTTTATTTAAATAAATACTTAAATAATCAACTAGTGTTAATTACCGGAATGAGCACGGAGCACATGGAAGCAGGACGAAACAAAACACACAGCAAAGTGAATTGACCAGAAGGCTAAGAGGTTAGGTGAGAGAGGTTTGGAAAAATGGGTTTGTGCTTTGGAATTTGCATTTGGAAGAGGAGTGAGTAGGATGAGAATTTAAGAGAGGATTGGATGGGCATAGGGTCCGGCGTATTTAAGGTTAGGGAGTTAAGTCTGATAGTAAATTATCAAGGCAATGGGGAAGGGAATTGAAGAAGGGAGGCCATTAGGTGAGGGGATTGAAGGGAAGGGATTGGGGAAATGATGAAAATGGAAATGATTGTAGCATGGAAGAAGATTTTAGGATAGAGTTTAGGATAGGAAACTTCTAAAATATTTTAGAATGTAGGGTGTGTCTATAGTTAATATAAGAAAATAAAGAATTAATAAAAATGAGAATAAATAGTATATAGGAAAAATAAGTTGTTCATAAAATATTGTAACATATATGATACTTCATAAAATATAATGTGTAGAATAAAATTGATTTATTTAATGTGTACGTAAAATAAGTGTTTTAGAAAAATATTACCAAAATCTTAAATTAGATATCTAAATTATAGAATATATTGTAAAATGAATCTAGAATTGCTTGAAAATCAGTAGATTAACAAATTTTCTATCAGGAAGTAGCTTTAATGATACGAGCTAAAAGAATCTTATAACTTAATTAAATTACTAACTTAACTGGGGTGTTTCATTACACTTATCATAGCTTTAAAGAATTCATAAGGAATAAACGTGTAAAAGCTAACTAAATAAACAAATAGGGATATTTTTGTAATGAATTATTAAAGAACTACTTTTATCACTATATATATTTATCATGAGGAGAAACACAATCATAATGGAATTCACATATTAAATTATCATGCATAGATATGTAAACTGATACTGCATCAAGCTATATAAAATCTTCCTAAGAAATTGATGAAATAGAGTACCCTTCTAAGACATACATTGTCATTGATGCTTCAACCTTAGACATAAGGTGATGAATTTCAAGGCACAAGTTTTTCTTTTTTTTAGCAAATTCTTTTTGAATGCAATGATAATAAACTTTAGGAGGACATTCAAAATATGAAGTAAAGAAAATTCAAGTAGAACAAAGGTTTTTACTCACAATCTCATTTGCTCAATTAACATATGTTACAAACTCAATGATATGATATCCCTTTATAATAGTTGATGGGTGTTACATTTCCAAGCATTAAAGTAGAGTACAAAATAACGAATTGAGAGCTCATACTATGGTAAAAAATATATGACCTAAGATGGCTAAAAACTATTTTTATTTGGTAAAGATAAATAACCGTTCTTTCTTCACAATGAACTAAAATTTTCAACACTAACAACATGAAAGTTCTACCATTAGCAACTATGATTAAATTTTTTATTGCCAATATTATATTGCAAATTATATCTTAACATTGCTCTCTAATGGGTGCTATAAATAGTTGAAAGAAAGCAATTTTTATGGTATCTTTTATGAAAAGAATTATTACATAGAAGAGATTTTTTACTATTGTTGACAACATAACACTATGAGAAAGCCTTCAAAACAACATATTGGTATAAAAATGATTTATAAATAATGCTAAAATAAAAACTTAAATTATGGAACCTGTATAGGGCTCCATTGTCATGAATTAAAGTCTTTAACAAATAACAACTATAAAAAAAATTGTGGGGTTACTTAATTTTTCATTAACATGAAAATATGAATGAATTTTACAATCAACTAAAAATCTCAAACTCAAAAAACTTAATGTTTTGATGTCTTCATTTTACAACTAAACCAATGGTATAGGGTTAGGTTTATTTTAAAGTTCTATAATATACCTTTGATTAAATGATACTAGACTAAGCAATATTAGAAAATGAAAATGGGAAGTATAAAAAAAGGGCATCATGTTAATAGTACAAACTCCATTAACACATTGTGTGCTTGATTAGTGGCTAAAATGGCAAATTGCATGATATTTGAGAAATTAATTCCTGATAAGCCATCAAAGCTACTTGCTCGTAAGCATGTTCTTTATGGATTTAGTCAAGAAAAATATTTTCTCTTCTTCAAGAAGTTTTAATTATGAGTTTTGTAATATAATACATGTACATTGGAGATATATATATATATATATATTTATTTTTTACCAAACATGTGCATTGGAATTAAATTAGGGTTGTGTTTCTCTTATTACCAAAAATTAACACTTCATACATGACAATTTGCAAACATAATAAGAGACCCATAATAATTTGTAAAAAAAAATCTTGATGAATCTTGTGTTTGTTGAAACATAGAGTTGATATAGTCTTAGTAGTTACTTGCATGTTGAATAAAATCTTGATGAATATTGTGAAACAAGTGCATTGATTTGGTTTTTTTTTTTTTCAAGAAATTGTAAGGTTAACACGTTTAGATAGCAATTTTTTAGCATAGCTCCAAAGAGGAATATTCAAGTATGCTTCATAGTTGATTTAAACGATCTCTTAATTATTAGAAGAATTAGTAGTATTTAAAGTTGGTCAAATATTAAATTGATGATAATTAGTGTAATAATCTAAGGTTATGAGGATTGAGCATGTTTAGTTGGTATCTTGAGTTGATCTATGGCCTTCTTGTCCCATAAATCACGAATAATGTGTTTGATCAAATTAACTTAAGTGGATAATTTATGGTAAAGTATATTTAAGGGCCCCATTGAAACAAACCAATCATTCTTACATGTGAACAAAATATTATGAGTTTTTTAGATTTCATTGAAGAGTCTTAGTTACCCCTATCCCAAGAGTTGGGCTTACACATTTTAATCATAAGTTGATTAAGTGCAAAAGGAATAGAAATTGTAGAATATATATATGCTTAGAAATGTAGTACATGAGGTAAAGGAACTAGGACAATTAGTTCTGGATTTAGAAGCTTCACATGATGTAAATGGAATTGAAAATATTCATTTGTATTATTCAAAATTTCAATGAGAATTGAAACTAGGGTTAATTTATCAAGAGCTATTCCAAAAATAAAAATCGTTACTTAAATGACTACAAGAAGTTGGTAGAATCTTATAAAATCATATCTTAGAGAAGCTACAATAGATTCTTTTCTAGAGCAAATCTTCTAATGGCTTTGTCTTAATTTCAGAAGTCCAAAATCCTTGATCTTGGAAGGAGCTTAGACCAATAAGTAAATGTGATGTTTCATCTAAATAATATTATGTGAAAGGCTTTCATTTGGCTTCTATTTGTTATTTATGTGAATCAAGTTGCAAGATAGCACATGACATATTTCTTAGATGCATTGCTATAATTAGAGTATGGATTGAGTAGAAAATCTTTTTCAAGTGTCCTTGTTGTTGCATCAGCCTCAAAGCAATTTCCTATATATCCTATTAGGTTTGGTAATGTAAGGAAAGAAAAATTCTGATTTGTTGATATTTATGGCAATCATATAGCAAGCATGGTTACCTAAAAATAAGGCTAACTATGAAGGTAACATCATTTTTTTGGTTGAAAATTTTCTATAAACATGCTAATACAATCCATTTTTTTATGTGAAAATTCATCAAATTTGATTCACATTTCTTAGAAGGAGAGTAGTGAACACCTTAAGAGTTACTAAATAAGTAAAGAAAATAAGAACTTTTATCATTATGTAATGCCTTTATCTTAGGGTTTTATTTTAAGTTCATGCTCAACATTTCTTCTAAGTACATATTTTTTATTTTCATATACATATACAAAGGCTAATAAAGTTTTATTTTTCGCCTTTCAAGTCAAACACATTATATTATATTATAACAACAATCAAAGTATATATATTACCATATATAATTACTCTGCATTGAAGGGGATCCCTTTTTGGACTATAAATGAGTCAATTACTCATGAGCTACTTAAGTTCAACTCGATATTTAATCGAGTTTGATTAGAGAAAAATCAAGTCGAGCTTGAGCTTTACATTGCTTAACTTAATTATCCCATAAGCATAATCAAGCTTGAGTTAGATATAAACATCAATCAAGTTTGACTACTAATATTATTATAATTAGAAAAAAAATGCATTTTTAAATAAATGGAACTTAATCAAGTTGAGCTCGAATTCATTTATGCCACTTCAAGTTGGGTTCGAGCTTAAGATTCTAAGCTCAACCGAGGTCAAGGTTCTAAGCTCAACCGAGCTCAAGCTTTAAAATTTTGAATCAAGCTCAATACTGTATACTCTCGACTTAGCTCGTTTACAAACCTAATCCCTTCGAAAAAGGCTACATAGTTGGTTTTTCCAAAACATAAGAGTTGGGAAATCATAGTCTCTATACATAGCCTTCATCACGAGTCATTAGATAAGTGATTAGAAATAGTACTTAGTAGATAAAATATAAATACGTCATCATTTATATTATGCATTATATATTTGGCTAGTTGGTCCACTACTTCATTGACTTTTGTATAGAAAAAAATTTAGCTTCACTTCATTGAACTATTAATATAGTTCCCTATAAGCAGAGATGGCATTTACGAAATGAGAGTTCAGTACTTGATCAAATAAAATAAGATGCATCTCTAGCTTTAAGTTTGACTTAATCTCAAGAAATATGATCTTCATTCTTAATTACAATTCTCATCCAACAAATATGCTCCAAATTTTTACCATTCAAACGTTTATGTTTCCTAGTTTTTTTTTTTTTTAGTAGCCTGCTATCTATTGGCCATTTTCATCTCTTAGGATTCCTCACATTGTTTCCAGTTGATTGTAAGGGTTGTATGAGGCATTTGGATTCAATTTTACCTAGTTACACGGAGGCGCTTTTCGTTTCACTTCCTATATGATTTCCTTGTGATATTTTATTTGAAAAACTGCCTTGCACCAATATTCATGGGCTTCCATGCAGGCTTCTTAAAGTAGAGTGATAGGACTAGAAGGTTTTTGGGAAAGCAGCAACTCATTTCAATTTTTCAAAAATTTTCATAGAAGAATTATTAAGATTAGACTCTTAGAGGATGTGCTTTAGAGATGTCACACTTTTGAGGACATAGAGTTTTGCAACTTCAATGGTTAAGGCTTCTTATTTCTTATGGGTTGATAGTTGTCTAGTGAAAGATTTGTTGAAGACAAGGCATGTTAGGAGAGTATGTTCAATGCTTTCATTTGGAGTTTAACACCTAGGGTATTAGACATTAGTGAATTCCCAACAAAAAAATTATTTGCCATTGGCAATACATTTTTCGAAATTCTCCATAAAAAGATTTGTAGTTTAGGGGGAATTAAGTTTTTGGTTACTATCTAAATATATAGTAGTAGTGAATATCTAAATAATCAATAGATAATTGTATAATTTTGTAATAGTAATTTTAATAGTTGTAATAGTAGTTTTAAAAGTCATATTAATAGTTGTATTAGGAGGGAAAGTTAGTTGCTTATAACAAAATAATATATTTCGATATATTTCTATAAATAAGATAATATTAATGTGAATAAATAAACAAATTTCAATATAGACAGGTAGTCTTGTACCCTTTGGAGAGTAGTTTTCTCAAAACAATCAAAATCAAGTTTCATTTTCATTTTCATCATATTCGTTCTTTTGTTGATTCACTGATGTCATACTTCACACTAATATCCACACTATTTGAATAAGAATTACAGGTGCTAATATTTGGTACTCTTGTCATTATGCTAAACTCTACTCAAGTTGTTGTATTGGAAAAAAAGATTGATTTCCTACAAAATATAATCAATGACAACTACAACATGATGTGAATAATAAGTTTAATATGTTGATATAATAACTTTCTAAGTTGTAAACTATGATAGTAGAGAAACAATTAAATCAAAGTTCTAGTAAGGGAGCCAATGGCACATCATCACTTTCAAATAATAATAATATACCATCCGATTTTGTGGTGAAGGGCATTAAGCTTGAGATATCGAAGTTTCATGGCTTTAATTGTAAGAGCTGTTCCGATTTGAAAAATTCCTTTATATCCAAGTTAGATGCCTCAATGGCAGAAGAGAAAGAAGTGGAAGAAAATAAAGTGATTGGCGAATAAGCGGATGTGAAGACTAATCAAGAGGAGCGGTTAGTGGAGATTAAATGTAAATATGATCAAGAAGTGGAAGATTCACATACTTTAGAAGACAATGCCCTCATTGTATTCAAATGTGAAGACAACTTCGTGTCATTCAATGTGCCTTTTCCTTGTCCTAACAAATTTTCATCCATTGGTAATAGTGTTTAATTACTTAACTGTCATCTTTCCTTAATTATGCTCCATAACAAAAGGGCATACGCATTAGTTTTTCATGTTGTCATTTTCCATTCATATGAGTACTTTAAAAGAAGCATATATATCTTTGATCGAGCTTTCGAAGAAGTTAGCGTAAGAAAAGCTTTTCATTTTGTTTGGATTAAAAATGTTATTGGGACGTGGCATATAAGACCTCCAAATGTTGTAATTGGAGATTTTCATGATCATTCTCTTTCTATTTCAACCTTAAGGACAAGGATGTTTTGAAGATGTAAGGAAATTGTTGCAATCCAAGTATATAGTAGTAATATAAATGTAAATAATCAATAGGTAATTGTATAATTTTATAGAAGTTAATATTGTCTAATAAAAATTTTAACAGTTGTAATAGTAGTTTTGGTTGTTGTATTAGTAGTTCTACTAGGAGGGAAAATTCGTTAACTTATAACAAACTAGTAGATTGAGATGTATTTCTATAAATAGGGTAATGTCAATGAGAATAGATAAATAAGTCTCAATCTAGAAAAGTGGTCTTGTACCATTTAGAGAACAGTTCTCTCAAAACAACCAAAATTAAGTTCCATTTTCATTTTCACCATATTCATTCTTTCGTTGATTTATTGATGTTATACTTTATATCAATATCCACACTATTAGAATAGGAATTACGAGTAGTAATAGTTTTCCACATTCGACCACTGTTGGAATGTGTCTAAGGTCTTTGGAATTTCCTTTGTTGAGTTTATGTTTGCTTTAGCCATGAGGATTATTCATCAACAAAGAAGAGGTAGGATGCTATCAAGGAAGTCTAACTAAACTTGATCAAGTGCCATAAATTTTTCCTTATCTTATTCTTAATTAGACAACTATGGAATTCCTTGCCAAAGATGAAGAGGTAAGGGATGATTAGGTTGCCTTGAAGATTAATAAAGTTTTTAATGCATCTAGATAGACATTTATTGATTTCTTTTAATCAATTTCAGATGGATTTTATAGAGACTTAATATATCTTGATATAGTAGGGTTTTTTTTTGTATAATTAAACTTTTTTATTTCTTAATAAATTTGGAATGATGGTTTTTATTGGGAAAAGGAAAAAAATCCCAAAAACACTAATCTTAGGAAAATATTCCTAAGAGTAGGGCACCTTGGATTGAACCAAGAGGCAATTTTGCATGGCATAAACCACCACCAAGCCTTCTTCTCCCTCTTTCATTTCCTTTCTAGAAAGCTTCTCTCTCTCTCTCTAAAACCTCTACCATACTCATATTCTCTCCATACAAAGCCGTTTTCCACTCATTTTTCTTTAAGAAAACTATAAATTTTGCATGAGAACATAGCAAACAACAATCCCTAGGGAAATTTTTCAAAAAACAATACCAAAATCTCGTAATCTTCTCAATTTCTCTCTCTAGAAGTTAACAAATTGAAAGGTAAATTTTTTTCCTATTTTGATCAATTTTACGAACATATAAATGTGTGAAATAGATTTTTATTTTTTTTAGAATATGATGGTACATTGTTGCGTAGATCAAATTTTTTACATTTCGAATTTTACATGTTAGTTTATTATACACGTATACATAACATGTGATATAAGTAGACTTATATAATATCAATGTAACTAGTTGAGTCAATTAGTTTTTGCATGAATAAAACAGTTATGGAATAACCAATTGTCGTGAGGAGCATGCTTGTTATATTTATTTTATTCATCATGTCAATGGGCATCATGACCATGTAGCTATACACATAAGATATGAATTGCTTTAGTATTGCAAAATTTATCAAGCTGATGTAATGTCACACCTGAGTGCTGCTAAGTCATGATAGTCTATCGTGTATATCAATTTTATACCAAAAACTGTCCACTTAGTCACTATCATAATCCTAATATACATAAAGCTCATGCGACAAATTGGTTTGAAGTATTCACAATTCCACAAATATATCAACATTTGTATTTATAATAAGACCATGTATGGAGTATTTATAAAAGTGTATAAGTATGTGATATGACTCAAAAGTAAGAATCCAACTAAAACACCCAGATGATCTAGTTGATTCCACAATAAGCAAAAAGTTCCAAAAATATGGTCCTTATCGATTCAGCTTCATTCAAGCCCAAATGCATCCATTTTGTACACCTTAAGGTGATCATCATATAGCATGATTACTTAAATCTTAAAATTAAGGAGTAAGTAAACCACAGCTTAGTAAGGGATAGGAGGCAAAAAGTATATATAAGTGGTAGCATACAACCAAGTTATTAAGTAGCTATTACATGCAATGCATGAACAAGCATGTATTATCTATACAACGTTATCTAATCTATCACAAGATTAGAGAAATTTTACGTACTCTAACCTATGTTAAGGAGATGTGATAAGATGGCTACAATTCCAATCATAAAGGCTACGACGCTTTCCCATAGCTAATTCTAAGCTTGTGTAATGAAGGCTCTTACTCCACCTACAACTACCTTAGATTTAATGCCCCCAACTTTACCGCAATCTTCTCTCCTGTCACTTAATTCAACTAAGGATAGGGAAAGGCTAGATTATTACAACCTCGTTAAAGGCGTTGGAATTTAGCCAAAGAAACCTAACCGTCCCTTAATGGGATATGATGCATGTCCATTTACAATTTTAGTTCGAGTTTCAATTAGTCCGATTAGGGATGATCAACTAATTTGTAGTACACTAAATAAGGTCAAACAATATAGCATAACATGTAGCTCAGTTACCAATCAACATTTCATTAATCAAGCAGAGGTGTGGCATGTGCATAAACAACTACTTACAACCATAAGCGAGCATATACTTCAATGTCTACAATTCCTACTTACTTATATTGAAGCTCACTCTATAGGTTTGGAATGTTAATTCTTCACTCACTTAGAAGTCCTATATATACTAAAGCTCATATTTAGTTCTTATAAGATGTATGAAAACATTAGAGTTTTATCTAGTACTTGGATGAGATATTATTTATTCAGCTATTCAGTAGAGTGGTGTGTATATATATATTGTTATACTTGCACATTATATATATATATATATACTTTAAGTTATTATATAAGCTATATTAAATTATCTAAAGTTACTTAATTGTAAGAAGGCTAATATTGTTGAGTTTGTCTAAGCTTGATGATATGGGTCATGAGTTTTAATTTAAAAGAAAATTTCTAAAGGGTATTTCTAATCCTAACATATAGATAAAGTTATATAGTAAGCAATATTACATTGATATTGTATTATGTAAATAAAATATATTGTTACACACTTTTGCAATAAAATATGATAAATTATATATTATTGAATTCTAATATGTATACACTATAACTTGATCTCCATAATAGTACAAAATATAATAAAAATAATGAATAATCTTAACCAGTTAGGGTATGTTTTCATCATAATTTAACCAAATAATTGATATATTTTAACATACTATTACTAAATGCCTATCCCAATTACAAATTTAAGTTATTTAACTAGGAAAATTCATAATAAATAGCTAGGATTACCAAATAATTCTACAAAAAAAATTTATAGACTAAATATATATATATATATATATATAACTCAACTAGCAACTTATTTGATGCAATTGGGTTTATTGCATATATACATAAAATTATAATTTTACCTTTAAATCATGGTCAATTAAGCAAACAATATGATTTTTACATCAAATTAATTTCAACCTATCTTGAGATCATTATGAACATTTAGGATTACTTGGATTCTAATTTCATCAATTATTTTGCTTAAATAAATTTAATTCAAAAGGTACCCTCTTTTTAGCCATTTTTAGGGCCTAAAAATGCAATAAATACTAAAAAGATATAAAATCAAAATCAAGCTACATGGAAATAAACTACATGTAATATGTATCCTATTGAAAAATTTTGAGCTAGAACCAACATCATTTAATACATTTTTTTTAAAGTTAAAATTTGGGTGAAAGTACATTTGTTAACCAAGTATATAAAATATTCATAATTTTGAAAAAAATAAAATTACAACATGAAAAGTATATCTAAAGTAACTTCAGAATAATTTTCTTCATAATTTTCCCATGTCATTTAATAGTTTTTTTAGAATTTAATGACAAATAGGGCCGATTTTTGACATAACGTTTATCGACGATGAGGTAACCAATGGTAGAAGGGTGGTTATCGATTGGAGGTAGCATAGGGAGCTCTATTAATGGCTGAACAGGTGCAACAATAGATCATTAGTAGGTCAAAGAACCAAGTTAGAGTGTGATTTGCTCTTTTTTTCTTATTTTTATCTAATTTTTTCACCTTTTTTTTTTATTTTTCCTAAATGCTCTTTGCTGTTAAAAGTGTGTAATTTGAACCCAAGGACCATATTTATAAGGATTTAGGGTGGTTGGTTTTTTTTTTTTAATTATTAAGAAATTTTGTTTAATTTATAAGTGTCCAATTAATATGAGATGTCAAATTTTATCAAATTACTTTCGATGCAACTAATTCTTCTTTTTAAGTTACTATATGTCTCCTGCAGCGCTAAATGCATTATCTGTCTCATCATCAGTCTCATCATTAGTCTCACTACTTGAACTTATTTATATGATTACTAGGGTGTTAGGTATTGCTACAACTTTGTCACATTGTTATGGCCTACTTCTTCCTCATTAGCTACATCTTGAGTAAGTGCTTCATTCCGGTCATTTGGCAAGTTGTCTTTGAGATCCTCCTCCTTAAAATCCTCTTCTAGCTCTACAGGTTCATTATTTATAGGATTTTCTATAGATTCATTAGCTAGTTTGCCTACTTATACTACATTTTCATTAGGGTTAAATGGCTTAGGCGGTACATCGTACTCCTCAAGTAAAGGATAGGGTTATTAAGGGAATCGGTCCACAATTTTCTCTAGATACAACCTAGGGATATGAAATACTCCTAAAGGGGCTGGGTCAAAACCTATAGGATAAGGTCAACTTGGTTTAACTTTAGCTAGGAAGTTTAAGATAGGAATCATCATAGATATTATCCCTAGTCTCTATACGTATCGATCCTCAAAGGCCGCAATTGAGATATATCGATCATAATGATGTCCCAACTCTAGGATTATAAGGCGCTAATGATCTTATAGACTATAAGATAATCCTCTAAAATAGTTGTCAATGATATCGTCTATAGTTACAAACATATGCCAGTCAACCATGTACAAGAGTAAATGTTGCATCCAAATCCTATAATCTATAAGAGCTTCTTCTCCATTCTAACTAAAAGTTACCCAAGCATTCCAAAGTAAAGTTTTACAATCTAGTTAAGTAAGGCAACAATTAGCACATTGATAAGTTCAAGTTATAGTTTATTTATTCCTAAGTATTAATAATCATATATATAGATGGGCAACCTCAAAGGGAGACACATTTGTCATGTTGTGAGCAATCTTGTTGTAGGCAAACTCAATGATGAGCAGATACAGATCCGAATCAGCCATGTTTCATCTAATAACAACCCATAGTAATGTTCCTACTATTCTATTGATAACCTCGATATGTCCATCAATCTATAGATGGTAGGATGTGCTATACAATAGCTTGGTTCCTGTTTGTCTCTATAGTATACTCGAAAAGTGGCTCACAAAATTTAGGTCTTGATCTGAAACAATGGTTCTAAGTACTCCATGAAGCTTGATTACTTCCTATAAGAAAAGAAAAGAAATAAATGAAGCATTGTTAGTTTTGGAACAAGGCACAAAATGTGTCATCTTGCTAAATCAATCCATGACTACAATATTGGAGTCCTTCCCTTAAGATGTCCTTAGTAATCCTAACATGAAGTCCATACTCAAGTTGGACCACAGTTTGGTTGGATAGGTAAGGGTAGATAGTGTCCTTACTTAGCTTAGCTCTTCGCTTTTCGGTAGGTTGCATACATTTCCATTACCGATTGGATATCTCTGATCATCCTTGGCTAAAAGAATCTTGAGGTTAATACCTCATGGGCTTAGTGTTGGCTAAAGTAGCCTATCAATCCTCTTCCATTTGCCCATTAGCAATTCTCTCACAAAATAAGTCAAGATATATAGTCTCCTCTTCTTGAATATGTATCTGTCTTCCCTATAATAGTTGTCTAGTATCCATCCTTCTTTTCACCTAGCATAGATGGGATCAAAGTATGGATGACTAACATACAAATTCTTTACTGTGAAAAAACCAAGCAACCTGATATGTAGTTTAGTTAGGAGGGAATGTCGTCTTGATAAGGCGTTAGCTATTACATTGTTCTTCCCAGTATCATATTTCACGAGACAAGAAAATCCCTTTATAAATTCAACCCATTTGGCTTGACTTCAAGACAACTTGGGTTAGCTCTTCAGATATCTTAAGGATTTATGATCAATGTAAATCACAAATTCCTTAGGTAGTAGATAGTGTTGCCATACCATTAGAGTTTAAATTAAGGAGTAAAACTCCTTGTCATAGATATAATAGTTCAGTATAGCTCCTCGAAGTTTCTCATTAAAGTAAGAAATAGGTCGACCTTCTTGCATCATCACGGTACCCATGCTTAGTCTGGGCACATCAACTCTACTTTAAACACTTTGTCAAAGCTTAGCAAAGCTAAGAAAAGGGCTATAGTCAGCATCTATTTCACTTCCTCAAAACTCCTTTACTCCTTCTTTCACCATCTTAACTTGACATTCTTCTTAGATAGTTCAGTAACCCATGATCATACTAAAATTCCTTATAAACCTACGATAGAATGATGCCAAGCCATAGAAACTCCTCATGTCAACTGAAGTGGTCGATAGTGGCCATTTGGTAATCACTCTAATCTTTTCTTCATCAACTCATATGCCTCTACCACTTACACTAAATCCCAAGAATATCACTTCAGATCAGTAAAAGCCACCCTTCTTCAAATTGGTGTAGAGTTGTTCAACTTGGAGTTTTGCAAAGATACTTTAAAAATGCTCTCGGTGAGCTTCTAGGTTAAGGTTATACACTAAGATATTATCAAAATAAATTATGAAAAACTTCCTTATCAACTCTTGGAGCACATGATTTATCAAGTGCATAAATGTGCTTAGCGCATTAGACAGTCCAAACAGCATTAGAAGCCATTCATATAATCTATAGCGCGTTTTGAATGTAGTTTTCCACTCATCACCTTCGTACATTCGGATCTTATGTTATCTATATTTGAGGTCAATCTTAGACAATAGTCTTGCCCCATTCAACTCATCTAATATATCATCAAGCCTTGGTATGGAATACATGTACTTGATGGTAATGTGATTGATTGCTTGACTATCTATATACATTCTCCATGACCCATCTTTCTCTGGTATTAATAAGGTAAGTATGGCATAGGGGCTAAGGGACTAAGGGACTGAGGGACTTGTGTACATACCCCTTCTTCATCAACTCATCTACTTACTTCTATAGCTCGATAGCCTGTTCTAGGTTCAGCCTATAAGTGGGCTTGTTCGGTAGTACAACTCCTTGCTGCAAGTCAATGGCATGTTCTATACCTTGAACAGGGGGCAAACTATTTGGTAATTCATTTGGGAATAGATCAGTAAACTCCTCCAATATTGCTTGCACCTTGATAAGCAACTCCCTCTTTTTGGATCTCATCTCCAATATTCTTTAGACCAGTAGATAGGTCAGTCCCTCGAGCTCCATCTCTCTTTTTAGCTCAACTCGAGTCATCACTAAGCCACTTTCTTCAGGGTTTGGTTCAATTAGATCTACATGACCTTTACCTACTCAGTAGTTATAGGACTTAATTTCACCTTCCTACCTTCATGCTTTTGGGGACATGTATTACTCCTATTACCATATATCACAGTTGGATCAAACATCTACGGTCATTGAAGTAGAATGTAAGATATACTCATAGGCAGCACATTACAGAGCACTTCATCTTAGTAATAGCCAATGTAGATTAGCATAGATACATATTTGTTCACTTATAGGGCTCTTTTATTATTGAGCCAAGGAAGCTAATAAGGTTTTGGGTAAGGCTTAGTCGATTATTTTAATTGTTGGACCATAAATGCAAAGGCTACATTGGTGTAGCTCTTACTGTCAACAATTAGGGCACATAGTGACTTATTCACCTTACATCCAATGTAGAAGAGATTTCCCCTCTATTCATCCTCAAGTATAAGACTGACACTCATTGTCCTTCTCAACATTAGAGTGATTGACATGAAGTTGCCTTCCTCACTATAGATAACTTCATCCTCAGATAGCTTAATCTTCATATTCTCTTTCAGGTCCTCTACTTCTTCATTAGTATTATTTACCTTAATAATCAAGGTCTCACCTCGAATCACCATAGTTCTTCTATTCAGACACTAGCCAGTCATGTGTCCAAATCCTTGACATTTGAAATACTCGATCTCACTCGTCTTCCTGCTTAAACTTTAGCCTTTCTTAAACTTCCTTTTCCTCTATTCAGGTAGTCTAAGCAAGTCGAGTCTTAGTAACCTTACTTGATTCCGTTCATACAAGTCCGCTTAGAATAGTTCAAGTATTGCTAGGTCAGTTGATGGGTGGTTGGAACCTTCCTATTCGACATCTTTCTATCCTTTGGGTAACTCGAATTGCATCGTTAAGTAATCTAACATCCATGGTTTCTAGGATATCTCCAATTTCGTACTTCAATCCACCAATGAAATGAGATATAATTCGGTCTTCTATCTTGTTAACTTTGCATCAAATCATTAACATCTAGAATTCCTTGACATAACTTCAATAGTCAATCTTCCTTACCTCAACTCCTATAACCTTTTGAAGGCATCTTACAAATAATAGCTCGACTTAAACCTTCTTTGCATGACTTTCTTCATTGCATCCTAAATCTTAATTTCTTGCTCTCCTTCTCTTCTCCGGTTGGCTTGTAATTTCTCCTACCATAAGGTGGCATAGTCAGTGAACTTCAATGCAGTAAGTCTAACCTTTGCATTATCAGGTATTTCATAGAACTCAAATTGCTTCTCAATCTTATCTACCTAATCCAGGTAATTCTCGGTACCATGCCCCGAACAAGAAAAGTCATAAAAGTCCTACCGTGTAAACTAATCTAAGATAGAAACTGACCTCACAGCTACTATCGTAAACACAGTTCACACAAGGCACACAACTCAACCAACTTGAAATGTCTATTTTAACACCTGTTAATAACCAAACCTGTGGTAGAGCTTTTACAAAATACCTGTTCTATACAACTTGTTGTTTAGTACCACAACAGTATTTATACAAACGTTTTACATCCAAATGTAAAGTTTACAATAAGAGTTTATTAAAAAAAACCACAGGTTTTGCAGTCTATATACAATAAGTTAGGAAACTAATGAGCTCCTAGGGAATTCCCAATTAATTTCCTCAAAATTCAAAGACAAAGTTGAAAGCCTAGGTTCAGTTAATTCCTTAATCCTCACTTTCCCAAATAGCAGCACATTGGGAACAGTAGTATCTAAACATCCTGTCCTTACTCAACACCTGCAAAAGAGTCTATAGGGATATGAGCACAACTAGGTCAATAAGTGGGACAGAGTCAGAAGAGTACTGCACAATCACAAATAAGGTTAATAATTATGATGAAATGCAATGTAATCACTCAAATGAAACATCACATAATGTTATCTGGTCTACTGTGAGGTTAGAGAAATTACATTCGCTCCAACCCGAATTGAGGAGTTTCATCGTAACTCAAGTCAGACAAAACCCGGGCTTATGCAATGGAGAACACCCTCCTCCTATGACCGCCTTCAAACCACGGTACCTAACCTTGCTACGACCTCCTTGCTTGTCACTTAGTTCAACTAAGGATGGGGAAAGGACTATTTCAGCTATCCTCATTAAAGAAAGTCGGCATTTGGCCTACGTTCTTAATCATTTCCCTTAATAGGTGTTATGCATGTCCAGTTTTATTTTAGTTAAATAAATGTTAGTTTTAATCAGGGATGACCAATAAGTTTACACAATACAAAATCCATGCAAATATGCAAAACAGCACATCAAGGAGTTGAACTCCTATTACAGCCAAATATCATTCACACACACAGCATGCATATAATCATCTACCTACAAACACAACTAGAAGTACTCTTGAGTCTCCGGATACTTTAAATAGTATCCAAACAACCAGTGAAGTCACAATCCTAACTTACTTGTTTAGATGTTCGCTATTGCTGACTCAAATCATCAACCATCTTTATATTGGAAGGTCCTAATTATACAAAAGACTCAAATTCAGTTTTCGTAATAATTACGAAAATATTAGGGTTTAATCTAAAATGGTTATATTTATATATATATATATATATTATTTCCATAATATATAGTCGTGCTATGATTATATATCGAATTAAGTTATTAATCGTTGATACTATACATCATATATACTATTACGTATTATATATCGTTTCAATTACATCGAAATGTACTTTTAATTTATTAATTCACGTTTTAATTCTGGTAAGTTTACCGAAATATGTACATTCTTGAATATGATAAACTTATAGGTTAAATTACTTAAAGTTGTCCGATTTTAACAAAATTAGTATCGTTGGGTTTTATAGACCTAACGACACATTTTACGAGTTCTCTTTCTATAGACGAATTTTAATGGGTAGTTTGAGTTTTTAATATAGTTATACATAATTATATAAATATGGTCATATTATATGTAATTTACGTTATTAAATTATATTTTATCTAATTTGTCCATATATTGTTACAATATAAGTATTATCTAATTCTAATATACCTAAAGTGTATCTCGATCAAAAAATATTAATAAATATAATAAAAATATCCATTTAGTCCAATCTAATCAATAATCCTATATATAATTTTTATTTAACTATTTAATTCATTTTAGCTTATTAATATTACAAATACACTCTGACTTGTAAATTAAGCCATTTTACTTAGTAAATTTGTAATAAATAGTTCGGGTTATTGAATAATCCCCTAAAAATTTCTATAGACTCCTAAAAATATGGGGGATTTTGTTATCACTTGGTTTCAAGTTTCCGACCTATCGTGTATATATTCGTATTAATAATTTTACCCCTAAATTATCATAAATTACCCAATTATGATTATTTTTACACCAAATTAATTTTAATCTAACTCAATACTGTTATTATTTATTATAGATCAATACATGTCCATTTCATCAATTAATTTCATAATTTCCTATTAAATTCATAATTTTAGCTTATTTTCAAGCTATTTTCAGGCCTAAAAATTTAATAAATATTAAAAATATTCAAATCAAAATTTGGGCTACATAGCAATTATCTATATATTATAAACATCTTACAAAAAAATTTCAACTAGAAACAACATCATTTAGCACGTTTATTTTACAAATCTAAATTAGGGTAAACAGTATATTTCTTAAGAAAGTATATTAAATATTACGAATTTTTCAAAAATAAAAATATTACATGAAAGCATGTTTAAAATAACCTAAGTACAATTTTTTTTCATAATTTTCTAAGTGGATTTACTAATTTTTAAAAATTATTGAAAAACATGGCAGGAAATCAATCTTGGTATTCTTGGGTGCTCCGGTGGTCGGCGACGATTGGATGGTTGTTTGACGGCCTAGGCACGGTGGTGACTGGTGGTGTCTGGTCGGCTCCATAGTAGAATCACTTTAGGTTATGGTACTAACTTAACATGAATTTTTCCCTATTTTTCTTAATTTCTTTTTATTTTCCACAATTTTTTTCTAATTTTTTTCTCTAAGTATTTCTGATTCCAAACTGCTAAAATTTACATGTCTAATGTTGTTTCCCTTTTATAAATCCTAAAATTAGGTTAAAATATTTTTCCTCTAATTATTTATTATTATTTTTTTCTTTCATCCTACTTACACAAGCAAGAGGTGTCCTATTGTCCCACTATTGCTTTTGAATCAACACATACAATCCCAACTTCCTGCCACGTAAATTTTCCAGTAAGCTCCAATGCATTTAGATAAGTATTATTAATTATTTACTTAAATATGAATATTATATGTTAGGATTTAGTTATTTAATTAGTATATAAGTATATACTTTATGTAAATAACATGTGAAATATATAACTTTACTCATATAATTAAGTTTCTAACATATCTTTTATTTCTAGGATATGTTCTAAAGTTAATTTCATGAATTTAACATAATATATATAATTACATAATTTAGGGTTAATTTACGAGTATAATTATTATTTCTACCAGGTATACTCATAAAATTACAGGTATTTTTATATAGTAAATTATACTATATTATCTCATTTTATAGCTTAATTAACTTATCTCTAAGTTCTCATCACAATCTAAGTTTGGTTTTAAGAGTTCCGAACATTTTAGTGTTATATTGAATATTCTTACTTTTAAGGGCAAAATTGGGATTTTTGGTCATTATTTCTAAAATTTAACTTCATTGTAATATCTCGACTAACTTTTTTATTTTAGTCATAACGTTTAGGCTTAATTGAATAAGTTTCCCTAAAAGTCCTAAATCTAGGCTCAGTTGTCCTAAACTCAATTTTGAGAGCTTATACTCAGCATTACCACTCTTAAAAAACTTGGAAAACACATCCTTAACTCTTCAACTCAAAGGGCTCGGACATTCCTATCTTTAGGCTCATAGTACTCCACTGCTTCGTCATCTCCTTTCTCTTCTTCTTCAATTTCTTCTAATGTTAGCCCACGCCTAACCATTTCCTCGCTCTTGCTGTTTACGTCCTTTGGTTGAGCTATTTCTAGCTCATTGACTATCTTCTTGGATAACAGTCACTAAACTAACTACTAAGTTGGTGAGCCTACCTAATTAATCACCTACTAACTGAGGTGTGAAGCTTCCTTCTTGCCTTTAGCCATTTCAAGCACCACTTTCTTAGTTACCTAGAGTTTCTTGAACACTTGAATCTAACATTGTTTGTTAACTCACAAAATTGATATTGCAAAAAATTCCACTCAAAGCTCTTTTCGTGAATGAAAACAACAGAACAATAACTATTACTCCCACTACAATGAAAATTATACGCAATGAATAAAGAGACACCCACACTTTGTTTTGCATATAAGAAACAAGGAAAAATAGAGCACAAAATTTTCCTCTACACCTTTCACCTACCCAAACTTCTATGTTAACAACAGAACTTGTAACATACAAAAACAATAGCAAGTCACTCAAAGAACTAAGTAATAGAATCTAGCTTTGAACGTTACTAATCTCTGATACTAAAATGATATAGATTTCAACATAGATAAACACTCAACGTCTAGTATCATACGAACCAATAGGGTAGGTCTGAACTAGGAGATGATCTAAAGGATAAATGAAAGTCAAAGGTTGAGCAAGGGTTCCAGTAAATCGATGTAGGATACAACTCACTGATGCCTTATACTAGCATAAGTCGTACTTAATATGATGCATAAATGTGGCTGGGGGTCACTCGCCACTAATCCAAGCTTAATGGGCAAGATAAGAGTAACTAAAGAGTAAGTAATAGACCACTTAGCTAAGAGAGTATGTTTGAAAGATTCTATCTATTATATATTATATAGCCATTACAATATGTAAGTACTTATAGGACACAATTAGGGTAAATCCTAAGTTATAGTAAATTACAAAAGTAGGATCCCTACTAGTTACAGAAAAAGGGAATAATTTATAAGGGTATTAATGTAATCATACAAAAGATTATTCAATGGCAGGAAGGATAGTAAGAATGTTAGAAAAAGGATAGCGTATGTATAGTTTGCTCATTCTATGGTCTCAATGACACTGCTAGTCGAACCGAGGTAGGTCTTGATCATTTCAAGTCATTATTAGTAGTTTGACAGCTCAAATAGTTAGGACTAAATAGGGGTTAGTTTAAGGGAGAGTTATTTTTCGAGCCGGTCTCAAGTGTGGCATCTATAAGCTCAACTTCGATACCGATAAGGTTGGTAATATCCTAATTCAATGCTTGGACTAGTGTATAGCAAAAGGGTCGGCTTGGAACGTTAGCTGGTTACCTTAGCAACTTCATGGGTGATGTAGAGAGTAAAGTTGCTCAACAAGTTGGATTAGGGAATGCACTACTCCTCGGCACTTAATTCACCTCGAACAGCTCAGTAAGCCATCCGAGCAAGCACATGAACTGGGGAGTGCATGATTAGTCCGTGACCCCTATCATATTTACTACCTATACTTACTTATCCTATAAGGTCTATCAAATTTTTAACTTAGATGTTTTAGAGATGGTTCTTACAAACCATGCTTTGATACCAATTAAGAACTTCATGCACGAAACTTTATTTAGTCGTAACAATCCACCATGTATGTCAATTTTATGCTAGAAATTGTTTACTTAGTCACTAACATCACCTTAATCTACATAAGGCTAATACAACAAACCACTATAAAGCATTTATAGTTCTACAAATAAATTAGTATTTATATTCATAATAAAATTATATTTATAATAAGGCTAAGTATAAAGAATTTATAAAATATATAAGTATGTGATACGACTTAAAAGTAAGAATTCAACTAGAATGCCCAGATGATCTAGTTGATCTCATAGAAAACAAAAAGTTCCAAAAACATAGCCTTCATTAATTCAACCTCACTCAAGCGCAAATGCATCCATTTTGCACGCTTAGAGGTGATCTTCACGTGGTATGATTACATAGATCCTACAAGCAAATCTATAGGGAAGTGAGAAAACAAGAGCTTAGTAAGGGCTAAGAGGCAAAAAGCATATACAAGCGAAATAGTATAACCAAGTTATGAAGTAGTTATTATTTGTAATACATGAACAAGCAATGTGTCATCTATACGATGTCATCTGATTCATCAAAAGGTTAGAGAAATTTTACATGCTTTAACCTGGGTTGAGGAGTTGTGATATGATGGCCATAATTCCAATCATACATGCTACGAAGCCCTTCCGCAGCTAATTTCAAGATTATGCAATGAAGGGTCCTACTTTACCTACAATTACGCTTAACCTAATGCCTCCAACCTTATCACAACTGCCTCTCTTGTCACTTAGTTCAACTAAAGATGGGAAAAGGCCAAATCACTACAACCTCATCAAAGGTATCGGAATTTAGCTGGAGAAACATAACTGTCCCTTAATAGCATAAGATGCATGTCCATTTATAGTTTTAGTTTAAGTTTTAATTAGTTCGGTCAAGGGTAATCAACCAATTCGTAGCATACTAAACAAGGTCAAACAACACAATGTAACATATAGCTTAGCTACCAATTAATATTTCAATAACCAAGCACGAGCATAGCATGCACACAAACAATTACTTATAACCACAAGCGAGCATATACTCTAGTCTTTACAATTCCTACTTATTTGTATTGAAGCTCACCCCATAGGTTTAGAATGTTAATGCTTCACTTACTTGGAAGTTCTATATATACCAAAGCTCATATTCAATTTTCATAAGATTTATAAAAATGTTATAGTTTTGTCTAATATTTAGTTAAGATATTATTTATCTAGCTATTCAATAAAGTAGTGCATGTATATATATAATGTTATACTTACACATTATATATATATATATGTACACTTTAAGTTATTATATAAGCTATAGTAAATTATCTAAAGTTACTTAATTGTAGTAAGACTAGTATTGTAGAGTTTGTTCGAACTCGATGATATAGGTTATGAGTTTTAATTCAAAAGATAATTTCTAAATGGTGTTTCTAATCCTAATATATAGGTAAAGCTCTATAACAAGTAATATCACATAGATACTGTATTATGTAAAAATATATAAATATTGTTACACAATTTTGTAATAAAATATAATAAATAATATATTATTGAATCCTTGTATGTATACATCATAACTTGATATCCATAATAGTATGAAATATAATAAAAATAATGAATAATCATAACTGCTTAAGGTATGCTTTCATTTTAATTTAACCAAATAATTTACATATTTTAACTAACTATTACTAAATACTTGTCTCGGTTACTAATTTAAGTTACTTAACTAGAAAAATTCATAATAAATAGTTACGATCACCAAATAATTATACAAAAATTTATAGATTAAAAAAAAAATATAGAACTCAATTAGCAACTTGTTTGATGTAATTTGGTTTATCGTCTATATATATATAATTACAATTTTACCCTTAATCATGGTTAATTAAGCAAATAATATGATTTTTACACCATATTAATTTTAACCCATCTTGACATCATTACAAACATCCAAGATTAATTTGATTTTAATTTCATCAATTATTTTGCCTAAAATCAATTCAATTCAGAAGTTAACCTGTTTTAAACCATTTTTAAGGTCTAAAATGCAGTAAATACTAAATATATATATAATTAAAATCAAGATACATAGCAATAAATTACATGGAATATGTATCCTATAGAAAAATTTTCATCTTAAACCAAAATCATTTAATACATTTATTTTAAAAATCAAAATTTGAGTGAATAGTACATTTGTTAAGCAAGTATATCAAATATTCATAATTTTGCAAAAATAAAATTATAATGTGGAAATATATCTAAAATAACTTAGGAATAATTTTTTTCATAATTTTCACTTGTTGTCAAGCTTTATTTCGGTTTCCTTAATCTAACCTATATTAGGTTCAGCACGCTTAATACAAATTACTCGACATTAAACTAAGAAAATATTTTTCTTTAAAAAAATTTAAAAATTAGAGTAGCCAACTAATTAAATTAGTAAAAAATAAAATTAGGGTTTTCAAGTGAGAAAACCCTGATTTAACCACCAGTCTGCATACTTTCTAAAAAAACGATTTTTAGAATAAATAACCAAAAAAGACTGGGTTCAAGGGTTAACCTATTAAAACTAAGTCATCATGCAAAAGCTAAAGAAAAATTAATGGGCTTTTATTTTTATGATTTTCTAAAAATACTAAAATATACCTAAAATACAAAAGGTAACTAAAGGGAATTTTTTATTACGAATCTTTAACAAAAAGGGATAAAAGTTTTTTTTTTTTATGTAGTTGCTCTAAAGATGCCTATGTACGCGCTAGTTAGGATCAACCAGCCATAGTTCTCTTCTTATAAAATTTTTAGTAGGTGGATTCATTTTATTTAGAAAACCAAGCCAAGTTTATGCTTTTTAACAATTTATTATTTTTTTTAAAAAAAATCTAAGAAATCTAATTTTTCGATTTAAAGAAAACCCTAACAAACTAAATCTTTTTTTAAAAACTCCGGTTAAGATTTTTTATTTTTATAAAAACACTATATTTCAAAAGATGTCTTTTCTAAATCCTAATTGTAAGATATATTGAAGATACGATCTAGATATATATCTTCATACATATATTTTCTAAATCCCAACTACTAAATATGTATCTTTCCTAAATCTTAGCTATATGATACATATCTTGTATATATCTTTTCTAAATATTAACCGCAAGATACGTTGAAAATACGATCTAAATACGTAGAAAATACGATCTAAATACGTATTCCACCCCCCTCCCCTTCCTTTTTTCTTTTAAAAGAAAACACGATTTTACTAAAAAAATGTAATTGAACTAAATTTTATTAAAAATTGAGAAGCCTTTCCTTATTGTAGGCTTTTTATTTTCAAGGCCCAATCCAATTCAATCCAATCTGATTTAGCCCAATAATTCACTTAATAAATTGTAAATTTAATCTAGCCCAATAGAATTTAGATAAAAAAATCTATTTTACATTAGATTGGACAAAAATTATTTTTATAAAGCCTAATTCTCTAATAACTTAAGAATTTATTAAATTAATCACATATCATTATCCAATTCGACACGAAACAATCCAACTCGACTTAATACTACCCGACTTGATACGGTTTGACTTGACACAATACAACTTAACTCGATATGGTACAACTTGACTTGACTAGATATGATTTGACTCAATATGACTAGATTTATTACGATTCGACTTAACTTGATACGATTGAAATCGATACGACTCAACTTGACTTGACTCTCTTTTTTATTTTTTCTTTTAATTTTCTTTTTTTTATTATTATTTTCTTATTTGTTTATTTATTAATTTAGCTTAACTAAAGTAAAGCGAAAAATAGCAAAAATGAGGTCTCTACAACTTTCCCTCTTTATGGTGAAGTTTGATTAGAACTTTTCTACAATTACAAAAAAGATACCCATTTTTGTCAGACCTAACTTAGATAATCCGAAGAGGATAGATATCTTCAAGATTAAAAACTTATTTTGATGGATAATCTAAGGATGATAGATCTTTTTTAGGATAAGTTGCTTGAAAGGATAGATCTTTTGAAGATAAGATAAGATGACATTCTATTAAAGAGAAAATGAGATAATGCTCTTATGAGCAACTAATCTTTTAAATGACCGAACAATGCTCTTTTGAGTAAGTGATCTAAAAAGGAATACATAGGATAGCACTCCTATGAGTAAGCAATCCTAAAAAGGACTAAAACAACGTTCCTTCGAGCAAGCAATCTGTCAAAAGATAGGGCAATGCTCCTTTAAGCAAGCGATCCTAGATCGGATTGGATGGTGCTCCTATGAGCAGATGATCCAACAAAAGATAGGATAGCGCTTATTTGAGTAAGCAATCCTAAAAAAGATTAGATGACATTCCTATGAGTAGGTGATCTAACTAAGGAATAGATAGGATAGCGCTCCCATGAGCAAGCGATCTTAAAAAGAATAGGATAATATTCCTTTAAGCAAGTGATCTTAATAAAGGAATAGATAGAACAATACTCCTACGAGCAAGCGATCCTAGAAAGGAATCAATAGGACAGCACTACCATGAGCAGGCGATCAAACTAAAGATAGGATAATGCTACTTTCAGCAAGCGATCTAAGAAAGGATTGATAGGATTGCACTCTTATGAGCAAGCGATCCTAAAAGGAATAGATAAGTTTTGATAAAATGATTTGAGACTTGAGTTTAAGGGATTTTGATTCTTTGAAAATTTTTACTTTTCTTTTTAAGAAATTCTCTTGACAATTTTTGAAAAAAGTTTCATTTCTCTTTTGAAAAGTTTTCTCTTTTTTTCTCTTTTTCCTTCTTTTTTCAAAAATTAAAGAAGAAAAGAAAAACACTCTTTGATGGAAAATTGTGTTGGTAACAAGTAAGAAAGTCTGAAAAACTCTAAAGAACATAAACAAGGGGTTAGCTTGCCCCTTACTCGTTGATCACTCATTCTTTCAGTCTTGTTTCTTAGAGCATAATTCATCTTTAAACTTTCTAGAAGCACTGATTTCAAACTTGGGATAAATGACCATTCACATTTTTGATAAAGTACTCAATCTCTAATTTTCCAATCAGGGGATAGATATCATTACTTGAAATGTTTAGTCAAATTGGATTTGCACTCTCATAGGTTGTCTTTTTTTTTTACTCTCAGCATCAACTCCAAAAATTGTGGCCTATCTTGTAAGTGATACATTTTAGTCAATCAATAGGTCTTTTCTAGGTTTGTAATGTAAGGCTTTTGGTCAATAGTTTAAACAAATAGATATCAATGTACTTGGCAAATTTTGAAGAAATCATATACAATCGATCTTGGGTTTACAAGCTAAGACCCTAAGAGAAGCTAAACGTAGGCTTACCCTAGTTTCATGAGCAAATTTTCCTTAAGATAAGTCTATTTCTTTTGTTAAAAGAGTTTTATCAAAGGTGGTATATTAGGTTTGATCATAAAATGAAGGCTTTTCTTTTGGGCTTAGGAATTAATAATGTTCAGACTTTGGTTACCATCACAAGTTTGGATTTTAGGCTTTATTGTTAATTTAGCTATTCTTTGAAGGTGATTACCTTACTAAGATTTTCAATCTTTTTTTTTCTTTTCTTTCTTCTTTTTTTTTTCTTTCTTTTTTTCTCTCTTTTTTTTTTTTTTTTGGTCAAGGTAATCACCTTCTATTGTTGAGTTTTCACTTAATAAGATTCAAAGCCCTAAAACCATAGGTTCAAAGAGTATAAGCTTAGAAGAAGTATATATGGCTTTGAAGTGTTTAGGAAAAGTCCATAGGCTTAAGGTGTTTAAATGAATGCATAAGCATCAGTTAGGCATATATGATTTAAAATTCTTTTTTATCCTAAAGAAATTAAATTATCTATGACAATATTTGCTCATGAATTGGTACAACTAAGGTAAGCATAAGTTAGTCTACTCCTTTTCTTCAAATTAATAACTCTAACCTCCTGATTGCCCCAATGTAGGTAGTTCTGGGTAAGGCTAATTTTAACAAAAATCCCCTAAAAGTTCAAATGGGTTTACAAGGGATAATTGTATTTAAAGATAATGAAACGAATGCCTAATATCATTTTAACACGTATACCAAGTTCAAGACAGGCCTTCTTTAAGGAATGAGCCTAATTACTTACCTTAGTGGCATTCTTCTCTCATATATGTCTAGGGTTAGTGTTTGGGACATGGGTTGCCTTTTTTCATCCTAAACCATTCAAGTAATGTGTTATCATTCCCTTAGGTGGAAAGCTTTAAGTTTTGACTTCACATTTTCTTTATCCATTTTTACTCATTTGAAATGCCCCTATCAGAATTGAGCTAGCTTCATAGCATACAAAGACAATATTACACATTTATTCAATAACTTATATCTATTTTAAGCTCTAAAATGAAGGAAAATTCCAAAAAAAAAATGTAGGAACTAAAATTCTTTCCTACTTCTTGCCCCTATTTTGTCACTTCTTGGAACTTGGCCCATTTTAACTGAATTGATCTCTTGGAGATATCCTTAACTGCTTTGAATGGTGAGCTACCTTATCAAATGATAGTAATAGATCCTTAATGCCTGATGTTGGAGGTTGTCTGTTTGATGCTTCTTTAGAACTTGGGGAAAGAACACCATTGCTAATCAACCCATCAGTCTTCAAAGAATTTTGTTAGATAATCTTGGCATCAATCAAATCTTACACCTTGTGCTTTAGTTTCCAACAATCTTCAGTAGTATGCCCCACTTGGCCCACATGACAGTCACACCATTTGTTAAGGTTACGATCCCTTGGCATGTATTTCTTTGTTAGGTTTTCACATGTCAGTAATCCTACATCTCTCAATTGCTTGAAAACTTAGGCCACTGGAATCTTGAACTACATAAATTATCTCCTCTTATTATGGATGGGCTTGTCTTGATTCTAGGCTTTTCCAATCGGTACATCCACTCCGAATTTCTCTTTCATTGAATCTTCTTCATGCTTGGGCTATAATGTCCTATTCGTATTAAGATATAGGTTATCGAGCTGCTTAAGCACATAACTCATCACCATTTCTATACCCGCGAGTCTTTCTTCAAACTTTGCTAATTTTTCTTCTAGGACTGCAACCCTTTCTTTTAGCAACTTTTCCAATCCTTGTATCATGTTAATAGTGGGCTTTGTGTAGAATTTAGGCCTTAGATCGCTACGGAAGTCCAACTAGACTAATTTTTCATCAATCAAATCTTGGACTTTATTATTCAACTCCTAGTAATGGTCAGTAGCATACCCTTGCTAACCCATGTAGTACTTACATTGTACATTGGGATCGTATTTCCGAGGTTTATACCTTGGTGTTAGAGTCTTAGGATGCAATAAACCCTCTTCTTTTAGGCAATGATAGACCCGAGACATAGGAATCGAGATATGAGTGAACCTCCTTTTAGGTGATTTCTAGCTTAGCTTATTTTCCTTGAGCTCTAAACTAATGCTTAAGACATTAGGCTCGTGTATCATTAGATAAGACATTATATTGTTCATAGCGGCCTTTGAATCCAATTAGGTTGATCCTTTCCCTACCTATCTCCCCACTCTAATAACATCTTCAATGCAACTACTAACTGCAACTACATCTGCAAACATATAAACAGTATGGCCTAAGAGGTGATTATAATTAGGTCCACCTAATGTGTAGATGAATATGTTGATCAATTCATTTTCTAGCAATTATACTACAGCTTGAGTGGCTATAGATCTCCATCTCTAGGCATATTCCTTAAAGGCTTCAATCACCTTCATTTTCATGTTGTTCAAATCCATCTAGAATGGAGCCACTACTTCGTTGAACTTATACTATTGATAAAAGGCTCAAGCTTACTTATCTCAAGTATCAAGCTTAACTAAGTCTTGTTGGGCATACCAAATCAATGCTGACCCAATTAAGCTATCTTGGAAAGTTTGAATCATCAATTGTTAATGTTTAGAGAATTAGGCCATCTTACGAACGTAAAGCCTAGGGTGAAGTTTAAGGTAACTTGTTCCATCATACTTTTCAAAATTCGGTACCATAAACATCTTGGATAACTCATGGTCTTCAAAAGCGTTAACATTGCTCACGCCCAGATCACTCTGTACATCATGATCCTTAAGAACTATCATTTTCTCTTCAATTTTCTAGAAGATTTCTTCTTCCATTTTCATCAATTTTTGCACCAATTCCTTCCCCAAGCCATTGCTGCTATTGTTAAGCTCATGAATCAGCAACTCTTCAAACTTGTCTATATTAGATGGTATATCAATAAGCCCTTAGGCTTGGGTATAAGCCATGGTCTCGACTTGCTTCACATGCTTTCCTAAAACCACTTCGACTGTAGTTATTCTATGTTTAAGAGCTTTAGACATCTTGTTTTTGAAAATGAGTAATTAAGAGCTTTAAGTTAGGCCAGATCACTTAAAAAAAAATCTTTCAAAGCTTGCAAGAATTCCTTCTTATTAGTAACACTGCATTAAGTTTTTAGTTTTGAAAAGTACTCTTTTTTTTTTTTGGAAACTTTTACTAGAAAATCAATGCTTATTTTATGTCATAGAAACCTAATACTGACATCAACGAATCTAAACAAAGAAAACATTAAGACTAACGATCAAGGACATAGGATGATGATAATATTACGAAGATGATATGGAGAAGCAGAAATTATTTTACAATGAGAAACTTATTGAATAAATGACATAAGAGTGATGACTCATGAAGAAAACTCTATCAGGATTGTGACACACAAAGAATGAGAACTTAGACATTTATAAGATTAATAACCTTAAGATGGAAAATAATTTACAAAGGAAATCTAATGATTAGATCTCTTTTTTTTATTTTTTTATTTAGTTAGTACCTAACAATATGGTACATATAAGGCATTGCAATAGAAATTAATCAAGTAAATAATTATCATGAAATTGGTTTTTTATCATAAAATTTCTTTTTTTAAAAAGAAATGTTGGAAAGTCTTTTAAGAAACGATAGTTTCGTAATAATCTTCATCATAGTTAATTTCCATGATTACATATCCCAAAAATTTATAAGTTGATACAAAAGTTTTTCTTGTTCTTTTTCTTAATTTTATTTTATTTTATTTTTTTGTTTAAGGAAACTATCAAGAAATTGAAAAATGAGTAAAAAAAAATGCGCAATCAATGAAGGTTATTACTTAATAAAGCTGCAAATTTATTAGTAATCATAAAATCTAACCTATACAATGGACTAAAATAAAAGCAAACTCCTAATTAATCTTTCTAAAAAAACTCAAATCCTATATCTATATAAGCTGACAAATCTAGCTAAGATGAGCTTCATGGGGTCGATACTGACTTAACTTTCCATATCTATATTACGTAAAACTACAAAATGATGTGATTATTTACAGCGAGACCACTAAATTTACAATAAAGCTAGATATGATATTAATAATTTTGCAGCTTTTTCAAAAATTTTCTTAAAAATTACGCATCTTTTCACTCACCAATAAACAATAAAAATAAAGCACATATAATACAGAAAATGAAAATGATTGGATAAAAACAAGCATTGGCAAAATAAAATCAAATATATAAAAAGATGCAGTATGCTACACATGTATGTAATGCAACAGGAGCCAATAATTAATAAATTATAGGAAATATGATAAACCTACAGTCTAAAAGTACCTCTATATATAAGTAAGTCCAAAACAGAATTTTTTTTAAAAAAATGTAGCTCGTGAATACTTATATATAAGGATTATTTTTTTTTCTTTTAATTTCCCTTTTTTTTTAAAAAAAAAAGAAAATCGAATTAGCAGCAAATTAATTGGGTTTTTCCTATAATTTAAAAATAACTATCCCTTTTTCAAAAAGAATGATGCAAGAGGGTAGGATCTATATGTTTCGGGCACTATAGCTCTAAGGTTTTTTAGAGAGAAACCTAGTGGGCTACATCGAAACTTGAGTGAGATTACTTATCACCGCCAAGTAAGTGTAAAGACCCCAGCGACTTAAGGGATATATACAATAGTGGCCCGTTCTAAGTTCCTAATACCAAAAAAAAAATAATAATAATAATACACAAGTCCATCAATAATATTTTAAATTTTCACATGGCTAGCCTACTAGGGTCCCTAGTGAAGTCGTCAATTCTATCGAGCCTTATTTCGATTTCCTTAATCTAACCTATATTAAGCACATCCCGCTTAATACAGATTACTAGATATTAAACTAAGGAAATATTTTTCTTTTAAAAAAATTAAAAATTAGAGTCGCCAACTAATTCAATTAGTAAAAAATGAAGAAAACCCTAATTTAACCACTACTTTATGTATTTTCTAAAAAAATGATTTTTAGAATAAATAAATAGAAAAGATTGAGTTCAAGGGTTAATCTATTAAGACTAAGTCACCATATAAAAACTAAAAAAAAAAAATTGATAAGCTTTTATTTTTCTAATTATCTAAAAATACTAAAATATACCTAAATATACAAAAGATAACTAAAGTGAATCTTTTGTTATTTTTTATTACGAATTTCTAACAAAAAGGGAAAAAACGTTTTATATTTTTATTTTTTATTCAATTGCCTTAAAGATGTTTATGTACTCGCTAGTCAAGATCAAATCGGATGTAATTTTTTTTTATAAAATTTTCCATAGGTGGATTTTCTTTATTTTGAAAATCGAGCCAAGTTTATGTTTTTTAATAATTGATTATTTAAAAAAAAACTAAGAAATCTAATTTTTCTGAATTAAAGAAAACTCTAACTAACTAAATCTTTTTTGAAAAACTCCGATTAAGATTTTTTATTTTTATAAATACATTATGTGTCAAAAAATATTTTTTTTTAAATTCTAACTATAAAATATATTGAAAATATGATCTAGATACATATCTTCATATATATCTTTTATAAATCTCAACTACAAAATACGTACCTTATACGTATCCCTTTTTAAATCTTAACAATAAGATATGTCGAAGATACAATCTAAACACTTATCTTTTTCCCCATCTTTTTTTTTTAAAGAAAACATAATTTTACTAAAAAAATGTAATTGAACTAAATTTTATTAAAAATCAGGACTATATAAAAAATAAAGCAAACAATAATGAAAAAAGCCTACGCTAAAATAAAAAATTAATTAGTAAAAATAATTAAACTAACTAATAAAAAAATAAAATAAATAATAATTGATCGTGTATGTATGGTCATGTGCAGTAGATCTTATGTATGGACTTCGCATGTGCTCGAGTGTTAGAGTGGTGTATATAGTGGAGTTATTGGATTTGTGGAAGTTAGGCGATTTTTGTATGGAGTGTAGGACGTATGGCTTGGATTAAGTGTAGTCATTGATTCGGTCAATATGTTGGCATTGTAGAGTATGAGCTTGGACAGTAAGGCATGTCAGGTGACTTTTGATTACATCAAGGGGGTTAAGGAACATGCGTTAGGCGAAGGATGGTGAAATTGTGTTTGGCTACTCAGTTGCATCAAGAAGGGCCATGCGTCAAACGTTTGGACTTGCAGCTACTGCATGGATCTTCGGGGATGTGCGGTAGAGTTTGGAAATTAGAGTATAGGTCTTCTCAGCAATTAGAGGTGATGATAAGTTTTAGGGGCTATGCGAATTTGCAAAGTGATTATGGGATTGCATAAAAAAAGGTCCCCAACATTACGTACCGACTAGCTATTTATAAACCTCAATCGTATCTTTCATATTGTTTTAATTATAGATTTGATTGAAAGATGCAAAAAATATGATAATGATTTCTTCAGATTCGACCTAGCTTCTAAAAATTCTTCCTTATTATAAGCTTTTTATTTTACAGTCCCGATCCGATCCAATTTGATTTAACCCAATAATCCACTTAATAAATTATAAATCTAATCTAGCTCAATAAAATTTAGATAAAAAAATTTATTTTATATTAGAGTAGATCAAAATTATTTTAATAAATCCTTATTCTTCAATGATTTAAGAATTTATTAAATTGATTACACACTGTTATCTAATTCGACTTAATACTACTCGACTTGGTACAGTTTGACTCGATACGATACAACTTAACTTAACTTGATATGATTTAACTGGATATGATTGGATTCAATACGATACGATTCGACTTGATAAAACTGGACTCGATACAATTTGACTCGATATGATTAGACTCATTACAATTCGACTCGACTAGACTCGATATGACTCTCCTTTTTTATTTATTTTTATTTTTTCTTTTAATTTTTTTTTTGAATTTTCTTATTTTTTTTATTTATTAACCTGGCTCAACTAAAGTAAAATGAAAAATGGCAAAACTAAGATATCTACACGTCATTTCACATTTTTTAGAATTTAATGAAAAGAAAGGTAGATTTTTACTTAGTGTTCATTAGTGATGAGGTAACTTATGGTTGGAGAGGGGTTATCGACAAAAGGTAGCATGGGGTGCGAGGTTGAATGGGCACAATAGCAGATCACCAGTGGGTTAGGGAACTAGGCTTAGGCATGATTTACTCTATTTTTCTTATTTTTTAACTAGTTTTGTAATTTTTTTCTAAATTTTTTTTTTAGTGCTTCTAGTTGCTAAAGTGTGTGATTTGAACCCAAGGACCATATTCATAAGGATTTGGGGCGATGGGGTTTTTTTTTCTTAATTATTAAGAAATTTTCTTTAATTTACAAGTGTCTAATTAATAGGATGAGGTATCAAATTTTTATCAAATTACTTTTAATGTATGTAATTCTTCTTTTTAAGCTGCTATATGCTATTTTCTAATGATTTCAATTGTTTTTCCTTTTTTTTTATAATTTTTCAATGATATTTTAGGATATTTTGGTATTTTATATTAATATTTAATAATTTATTAATATACGGGTATAATGATTATTTATATACATGTAATGTTGTTTCTAGTATGTCATTTATTTTTAAGATATTTTTCCTTTTTTATTTCCCAAATTTATTACTTATTATGTATAATTATATATTTTTGGGTTAATTTATGAATATATTCATAAAAATACACTTATATTCGTGTAGTATATTATGATATATTATTCCTTTTTATAACTTAAATAGCATATCTTTAAGTCATCATTACATTTTTGACTTGATTTTAGGGGTTCTAATGAGTTTTATGCTATTTTGAAAATTGTATTTCTAAGGCTAAAATTGGGTTTTCTCGGATATTATTTTTAAAATTTAAATCTTCTAGGTTGCTTCAACTAATTTGTCTAACTTAGTTATAAAATTTAAACTTAATTAGATAATTTTTCCCTGGAGGTCTAAAATCCAAATACGGTTGCCCTAATGACGATTTTAAGAGCTCACACGTAATACACGGGTAAGAATGGATAATGTTGGGGTAGTTTATTACACTAGAGGGAATACTATAGAAGGGAAAAATGGGTGTGCTATGATAGGTGCTCGATAATAGTAGTTAGGATGCTAATTGGAGCAACCAATGATCAGTTGGTTGGCTTGATATGTAATTAGCTTCGAGTTGACATGACGATTTGTCGGGTTGATTTATTCATTGATGTCCCCTTGTAGGGGGCAGTAAGGACATGTTCTGTGTTATACTTATAAATGGCGATTATGACTTACAATAGTTAATGGCATCCTATTAGGAAGTGCTACAATAAGCTGTTTAATAGAAATATGTAGTGAAGTTCATCAAATCAACATTCCTCCAACTACTGAGTAGGATTTTGAAGGGGATGATGGGAATGTAGGGTTTCAAGTAGGAAATCAAGTGTATTAATCTCAATTGGTTCTAGATAGTGATATACCCACTTACAGTAACATGCCCCACTAGGGTAACATAATGATGATGACCAAATCTAATAAGGACATAAATATAGAGAACAAACTAGCTTGTATAGATATTAAATAAGACTTAGATGATACTGATTCTAATCTTAATATCGGTTAAAGTGAAGGGTAGCTCCACAAAGTTGAAGAAGCTGAAGGGTTAAGCAAGAGAAATGATTGGAGGTAGAGGTTGACCATAGATGTGGATGTAATTGGGATGTTAGAACATGTGTCATTCTATACAGTACCAATTTATGGTAGGCTTGTATCATCCAAGGAAAGTGTAGATGATGGTAAATGGAGTTTAGCGATGAATTTAAGGTGAGCAAGCGAATCCAAAGAAAGGAACACTTAAAGATAGCAGTGAAAATACATCATATTATGAATCATCATGACTTCATGATAAAGGAGTCGAAGCTTACTCTCTAGTAAATTAGATGTGCTAATTAGGAGAAGGGATACAAATGAAGACTATGACCATGTAAGAAGAAGCATGTTGGATGCTTCATGATAACTAGGTTTGTAAGCCTATACACGTGCTTGAATCTTACTCTTAGTTAAGACTATCCTTAATTACATTTAACAACTTTGTCTAGATTTATCATTAAGGAAATATAAGAACCATCAAGTATTAAAGTAAAACATTTTTAAGCCACCTTATGTAAGTAACATGGTTATACTATACATATAAAGAGAGTTTAGGAGGCAAAACGTAAGGTAATAAAGCAAGTTTTTGAAAGATGGGAGGATTCATATGTAGTGCTGCCACATCTTTTAAATGCCCTTTAAGAGGCTAATCTAAGTACCATGGTAGATTAGAGGTGGCGAGATAGCAATACTGCAGGTCATATGTTCTTTGATAGAGTATTTTAGGTATTTAGACTGTGTATTGAGGCCTTCATACATTATAGGTGCGTTTAAACCATTTGATAGCTATTTCATTATTGCTTAGTTAGAAATTTAAAACTAATTGATGTGCTGTTTTTCAGGCCAGTGATTACCATAGACAGTACATTTCTATATGGGAAGTACAAGCAAATGCTTCTTATTGTAACTAAAGTCATTCGTGTGAACCATACCATCCCACTTGAATTTGCTTTGGTTAATGAGAAGTATGAGGATATTTAAGGATGGTTCTTAAAGCGTCTACTTATGTCTGTGATAAAGGATCGGATAGACATTTGTTTGACATCCAACCGTCACTTTAAAATATGGTCTGCAGTTAAAGGACATAATACAATGTACCCAAATGGGTGGCCATGGTAATGGCGTATCCGACATGTCGCCAGTAATTTCAATACTTAGGCTAAGAACAAGGAGTGTAAAGAGCTAATAAAAAAGGCAGCATACCAATAGTAACCCCAAAATCTCCAAGTGTACTACGATGACACTAAGATGATGAGTCCTCATACTAAAACATATTTCAAGAAGTTGCATCCAAGGATATAGACCCCATCATATGATGAAGGAACTTGCTTTGGTATTAGGACCACAAATATTGCTAAAAGCTATAATAAAACACTAAAGGACGCTAGGAACCTACCAATTGCGGATTTAGTGAAGAAAACCTTTTATAACTACAATGACTACTTTAATTAGTATCGGATCAAGATAGCTAATCACATGGGCATAGATAAGGTGTTGATTAAATTTGTTGATAAAAAGTTTGATAGATGATGTAAAGTAGCAAGTAGATACTAGGTTTTCGTCTTTGACTATAATGAGTAGATCTTCGAGATTATAACCACACCACACCTTATAATTCATCTTCAAAAGGGGGAAAACGATTACACTATTGCACTTATAAATTGTTGGTGCACTCGTAATAAGTGGCAAACGTATAAGATTCCATGCTTTCATGCAATAGAAGTTATGGGAAAAATGAGCATGGATTATGCTACATACATTGGACATTTGTACATAGTAGCATCAATGACGAGTATACGTACATTTTTTCATGCCCTATGCAAACAAGACCAACTAGCCTTTAAAAGGCTATGGGAGAAACGATTCAAGAATGAGATTGACATTTATGAGAGGTCATTACTGTACATATATGGATTATGTAGCATTGAAGGGCATAATAGAAGAAGATGCCTTCAATTGAGGTATCAATATACTTTTAGTAGATCCATTGGTAACGTTGTCGTAGCACTTATAAATGATCTATTAATACTTACAATTAGTTATATATTGTTGTTATTAGTTTTTATATTTTATTAGGTATCTTTGTTGCTTATGATTAGTCATCTAGTAAAGTTGTCTATCACGGTTCCATTCTCTTTTTGTAGGTATAGATGGATTTAGGACCTACTAATAGGTCATTACTTCAATTGCAGGCATTCTATAGTTCTACGGTGATGTGGGGTGGCCAAGTAAGGACATATAACATTAGAATTTAGATGTAGCTCAATTCTTGCAATTCCATCTAACACTTGTTTACCTTTAGTGTAACTTACAGGCGAATCTACAGCTTAGATGTTGTAGACAAGAGGCCATATTTAGAGGTAGAGATGGATGAGAGATCCTAATAGATCCATGAATGTCTCCATACTTTAAGCAGGCCAGCTTTCTCGATGCTAGATAGGCAAGGTTATCAAGCTCATTATTCTATCTAAAATTGTTAGAGGGCCTTTAAATTTAGAACGTAAATCGAAATGTAGAAATGTAAGTTTCTACAACTTATATAAAATAGCTCTAAGAAATTATAGATATACTTATAGTAGTTATCTAAATTTTGAAATACATGATGAAAATAAAAAAAAAATGAAGAAATTAAGATTTTTTTTCCATAAAAATTCTTAATATATAATTTAACATGTACAGAAGAAGAACAAATAGAGCCGAAACTAATTTTTTTCCCTTTTTTTTCTTTGAATAAAAGCTATAAATTAAAGAGAACCAAACATTTGAATTCATTTTAAATTATTAACGGTATAAAATAAAGTATATAGTTTTTTTTGTAAACTTTGTTATTGGAGTTGAAACTTGGACAAAAGTTATGAACATAAAATAAGATCTTAGGAGGGAAAGAAAGAGCTAAAAAATTGGAATATAATATGATAAATGTTGTAATGCCTTAATATTGATGGCTTATAAAAGGCTAGCTGTATTTTTTTTCTTTAATTTTTTAGTCCATTCAACTCAAGTATGTAAAATCAGTAAGCTTAGTAAAAAAGTTTATATTTAGTTTATATGTAAACTTGGTTAAAAACATAAGTTTCTATATAAAAAAAGATTCTACACCTGAGTTAACTGAGAAGAACTACCTAAAATCATAAACTCATAGAATTGCATGGGTAAAATCGTGATTTTGATGACTATGCAGACAAGTACCATTCATATAGCTTAATTGCTATTTAATTACAACCTTGGTAAAGCGTTGGAGAGAAGAGAAACATACCTTCCATTTCCATACTAGAGAGTTGACAGTTACACTTTAGGATGTTTTTGTACTGATTGGTCTACTGGTTGATGCTTAGGTTGTGACGAGCGGCTTGTAGTCGGGGCTAGGCTAACTTATACCTATAGTTACTTATACTACATCCCCCTTATAATGCTATTAGTGGGTCTTGAGTAAAGTTGTCCTATTTGAAAGACAACTTTGGTAACCTTCTCGAGGATGCAGATAATTTTACTATGCAGTGATACATTAGAGTTCATATTATGTAGTTGATTAAGGGGATGATATTCTTAGACAAGTTCAATAACATGGTTCATCTAATATTCCTCCTCCTCGTCTCCAACCTTATTGCAGCTGGTCGATACTCTTGGGGTACTACATGCTTAATATAGCTTTATCACTAGTTATATCTACAGTTATGGATGGATGCAAGTAAGATTAATGAGCACTTCTCACATATTACTCTGCTACGCAGTATAATCATGGTAGTAGCAGACGATTGCCCATTGATGAGCCGATGGGGTGCTAAGTTCGATGTTATGGAGCTTCTAATGTATGTCATTGGCCAATATATGGATGTGTTTGATTGCCAACATCCGGTGTAGGTACATAAGTTACTAACTACAATTGTATTTTCTTCTAAAACATTATGTGGCTAAATGTTATAATTAGTTGATTTTATAAGTTGTATGGATGCCTTACTCCTATGACGACATTTGTAAGCTTCCTGCTTTCTATTGCACCGGTAGTGATATATGGACTACATATATACCCCTGATCTACTTCTACGTAGTTAAGTTCTATTTCTTGGATTGGGTCACATGATAGTTTGGAAGGATGCAAATGATTCTTACCCCTACTAATACATCTTGAGAGCTATATGACATAGACCCGTGTTGTCGAAGGGAGATAAACTGAGTTACCACTCATGTTAGCTGGTTAGAACAATGGAATGATCGATGTACCATGATTATTCCTATAGTACCACTGCTTGGTGTACCTCTAAATTATAATGAATGGTATTAGTAGGTCACTTGGTGACATATTAGTTAGATAGGGGTCTCTTAAGTATATATGGTATACATTCAGCTTCATTCTCCTTGACCAAAACTACATCTTCGCCTTTGTATGCTAATTAATCCTTCTTTTTATTTTTATTTTTTGACATGTAGACAGATTTCATTTACAAGTTACCTCGAATGTCATATAAGGATATCATGGCGAAGCAACTAATCATAGATGGCATCATTTAGTAGCTCATGGGTATCTACCTAAACGATGCACTATGGTTAGTATTAGATATAGAGTTAGGTGGCTCTTTACCTCGCGATCCTCAGTAAGGAGGGTGCCAATGAGGTTAAGAGCAATGATAGGTTAAGATCAGTATTAAGGACAATTTGTTTACAAAGCACATATCGCCTGCAACATCTCCTTAACTACTAAGATTTAAGTTTCGAACACCATTCATCTGGGAGAGCTCCAACGGTCACATGTTCTATACCCCCATTATCGAAGAGATCTCTTATAGTCAAGTTCGTACTCCTCCTGTACCATTAAGGAGGCTAGTTAGAGATCAACACGATGACATAGGTGAGGGACTCACATAGGTATACTCTACTCCAGTCTCCATGCATGTATCATACTCAAGTGCTTATAGTCAAGATTAGGTACAGATCACTCAATTAGATGCGGACCAAATGGTACAGCCTTAGCTTGATGTAAATCCTTAGGTTGTTCATCCATTTATGCATTAACGACATTAGATTTACATATTTCACATTTCAAATTGTATTTTAGCCTTACTTTCTAAACACTATGTGGAAATTTGAAAGTTGTATCGAATCTTTCATAACGCTTTTATATTATTATAAGTGAATATGTCATTTTAAATTTGGGCACTTTAATTGCATTAAAAATTACTATGTATTTTCATTTTTAAAATTGCCTTTTTCCCGAATTTTACCATGCCTAAAAAGTTCGGTTATGTTAGGCTAAGAAAGAAGAACAAAAGTACAAATGTATAAAATGCAGTACATCTTGATAAAATTTGTGGTGGGTTAAAAGGGGAAAGACGGTGACAATTTGATAGCTTTAGCCATTGATAAAAAGAAAAAGAAAAAGGAAGTAAAAGTAGAAATATTTTGTTTCACCAACCCACTCTCTACACGTTTGATAGTGGAAATAGTTTTTCCGGACTAGTTCGTAGAATATCCTGTCCCACCCTATGGTTCTCCAAAGTAATACCTTCCCCATGAAGTTGCCCAAAATCGCCCAATTTTAAATACGAGCCCTAGGATCTTCTCCTCAACAAAAGGCATCGCTACGTCTCAACAAAACCTAGGTTTATTCCCAATATCTCTTCCCATCCGTTATGGCAAGCAAGACAAGGCCGTCTCAGCAGTCCACCGCCAATCGGCCGGCAACCATGACGGAGAAGAGAAAACCGGTCTTCACAAGGGTCGATTGTCTCCAACCTGGAACCAATGGCCACACGCTTACGGTGAAAGTTGTGAACTCCAAGGACGTGACTACTGGCAACCGGATTAACCGATCGTCCAGGGCGGTTCTTTCTCGTCCTCCGCCTCGCAGCACTCGTATCGCAGAGTGTCTCGTTGGCGACGAAACGGGCGCTATTATCTTCACCGCTCGTAATGAGCAAGGTTGCTCCTTTTTACGGTCATTTCTTTTATTCGTGCATAGTTCCCTTTTTTTGTTTTTTTCTTTTGCGATGTTTAAATTTGCAATTTCGCATTAAAATTCCAATTCTAATCTGGTGAATTCATTTTTCGATTAAAATATTGTAATTGTTGGTTTAGATCATGCAATTTAGGATTTTCTGCAGAGTGTAATTTGGTATGTGGATTTTGCATTTCCCTTAATGTTTTGTTGTAGTGGTGTGGAGGCTGATGAATATATTGTTAATCGGGTTACACATAGATGCAGTATTTGTTCGCATCCGGGGTTAGATACAATATTATAATGGAGATTATAGGTGTTACCTTTTCTCGGATGATATCATTGGTTGATTTAGTTTTTAGTTTTCGCTGGATTCAGCTATATCTGCTGTTGTAACATATATGATAAACTAGTGAATGTCATAATGCCCGTTGCAATTATGCCCATCTTGGCTAATTTGGTCATGGAGGTGATGCCCTTGATATTTCTAGAGTTTCTGGCTTTTCAGCTATGTATTGAGGTAAACTAATTGCGGTTTCTTATTTTCTTTGTGCTTATGGGCCTTTCATTGCATTCCTTTTTTCTTTTTCAGTTGATGTCATGAAGCCTGGGACTACTGTTATTCTTCGCAATGCAAAGATTGACATGTTCAAGGGGACAATGAGGCTAGCTGTTGACAAATGGGGGCGTATTGAAGTTACTGAATCTGCTAATTTTGAAGTGAAAGAGGATAATAATCTTTCATTGGTCGAGTATGAACTTGTCAATGTAACTGAAGAGTGATAGCATATTGGGGTGTTGTGGTGGTACCAAGTGATGAAGATTTGGACCATTTGGTTGTAGTCACCTGGAAATCAACTGTTGAGTAAGATGCATAAAGTATGATTGCCCATAGAAAATGGTTCTGCAGATAGCTTTGTTGGTGTTGTTATGAAGACTGTAATGTGATCATTATCTCACAGAGATCCTGCCTGGGAATGAAAGCAGCAAAATGCGGTTATTCCATTTTTCGCTCTCCAACCATTTGTTTGGAGAAGTAATGAGTTATCTTTTGTCTGTTGTGATCTGGTTACATTCTTTTTTGTGTTATGTGCTTTTAGGACTTCTTGGACTGAAAGCTGTTCTTATTATGTTCAGAAGTTATCAATAGTACATGATGTAGCTACGCCTACAACGAGTTTTACTTGGTATGGTGAAAACTGAAAAGCTATTTAGATCAAGCCCTGTTTGTTATTGTGGATGTCCTTGTGTTGGCAAACTGTTCTTTCGGGATAGTCATTGATTTTGTTGTCTTGTACACAATTGTGTGTTAACATCATGCTAGTGTTACATTTTAACTTCTATTTGACAGCTGAAGGGGACATCATTTTCAGTTCAGGAATTTTCTTTCCTCACAAAGTAACAGAATTATGTTCACTTGCACCTTATCATTTTACAATTGTTTTGTGAGTAATTAGAGTGAAAAACGGGGTTAAACAAATTAGAGCAAGGGAAGAGGTTTTCATTTTATGTTATGAAACTGCTAAGGAAGACTTCAGAGAGTATGATCTGAAATAATCAGAGCTTATAATCAAGGTATGCTGCTGTTTGTGGCAAACACATGGTATTCTTTATTGAAAGATAAATGAATAATTTGCTATGTGCTCACTGTACAGCTCCTTGTTGAGTTTATAATTATTCGAAAAAAGGCCAAGCTTATTTACTTTTGGAGGTTAATTGAGTTTGTTGTGTGGATCTGAAGGTGGGGATCTTTTTTGTGCCTGTAGTGTTTGCTTTGGACTATGGCTAGTTTGGCAGTTCGGGGATCATTAGCAGGCAGTTGAGGAGGAACTTGTTGAGCTAACAAATTACGGAGATCACAAATACATCTGGTCTATAACCATAACTGCCTTGCATCCGTTTGAATCTTGAAGATCCTGCTTCCGGTGGCATTAATGCAATGTTGTGAGCTAGACAACGACAATACTTTTGTTTGCCTCGGTGCCAAGGGCTCGCTATTTTCGATTGGCTTCGGTGCTGAGTTGCACTGTGTTATGTCTTGGGATATGTCTTTGGAGTAGTTGGGTTCTGGTGGAGATATCTCCTCGATGTTGACCTTTTTCGCGAATCGTATATTTCGCATCTTTCCTTAGGAAAGAGAGTAGAAACAACATTACTGAGTTTTATCCCAAAGCAAACCAGCAAGATCCCAGGGTTATATGGTGCATGCTTCGAAATTATCATCTACTGGACGCCTCCAGAATTTGGATTCTTAAAAGAGAAGATAAACGATTACTACATTTGAAAACGAATGAATTTTCCACAGTAATCAGTTAACAAGATCCTGAATATTAAGAAAACGAGATGTAGCTTTCGTGTTTTGTACGTAAATTGGATACTGATAAAAAAATAGTGCCAAAGTAGGCCTCGGTATCAGTCTACATCGAAGTCAGCGTCAGCACGTGGAGTGCAAATTTAACCAAAAAAAAAAAATACAAAGGGGTCGTACGGGAGGCTATGACTTATTTGAAATTTCGGATGTTAGTCTCCTTGAATTTCAAATCCTTTCTTAGCCAAAATATACTTAAAAAAAGGTAATATTCAAGTTTAGTAATCTAATTTAACTGTATTATTATCTATTTATTAATATAGAAATTTATAAAAAAATCTTTAAATAGCTATTTTATTCTTTAATATATTAACTTTAAAAATCAGATATATTACTATTGTATTAACCTAAAAAAGTACCAAGAAAACAACTCAACATTGCATCACAGTAAGTGCAATCTAATCTAACTAATTTTTCCTGGTTGATATGAGTGAGCCTCATATTGTTATAGAGCCCATCGTACAGGATGATGTTGTCAACATTAATGTGATCAAAAAAGTGCTTGATGCAGAGTATGGGGAAATTTGGCAAGATGATCTGACCTATAATTCTGATATGGAAGGGATTGTTATGGGTTTTGACAATAGCAGCGATGAAAATGATGAGGATGAAGGCGACGCAGATGACAAAGGGGTTGAATAGGAAGATGAGGATGACCGTGATGAGGAAGATTATAAAGGGGAAGTTACAATGAATTTTGATTTCACAGGAAGTAATGTGCCCATTGTTAACCCATTGGTGCCCATGTTAGTTATAGTTTAGTCTCTAATAATCTAAACCAATTGGCTTATTATAAGAGATCCAATCTCATATTTGAACATTAGGAGAAACAATAGCCATATTACATTTGAAAAGGAATAGAGTGCATAGTGCAACAACACAACTAATAGTGACGAGTTGAGCATGGGCATGAGTTTCAATACCAAGAAGGAGCTGTAGGATACGGTTAAGAACTATAATATTAAATGCCACTGTGACTTTTGAGTTATCGAATCAAACCTAACATTATGGCACATTTGTTGTATGGAAAAAGGTTAATGGATGCAAATAGAGGTTAAGAGCATGTAAGAAGAAGGTATTGAGGTTGTTTACCATAACAATTCTTGAGGGATTGCATACTTGTGTTAACTTGGCAATAAGATAAGATCATCATCAAATCGACAACAATGTCACGGCCATATGCTTTATTAGTAGCATTAGAACCAACCCTGATATTATGCTAGCAAACTTGGCATAGAATATTCAAAATGAGTTTGGTTATACGATCAGTAGAAGAAGGGTGTTCAAAGGGAAGAGAAAAGCAATTGAGATGGTGTATGGTAATTGGGAGAAATCATACAACGAACTTCTAAACCTTCTAAATGCCAACAAGATAGCTAACTTAAGTTTATCAATAGATTAGGGGTGGAAAGGATCTAAGAAACCTAGTGTATACATCCTATAATAGGTATTTTGGACATTTAGACCTTACATACAAGCATTCAAATACTATCGTACCATAGTATGTGTAGATGGTGCCTTTTTACACGGTTAATATAGCCATAAGTTGCCTATTGCATGTTCTATGTAGGTATTAGCATGTCTCACATGGTTGTACTAGCTGCTATGTAATGTTGCACGATCTGGAGTTCATAAGATCGAGGGTCTTATGATCCTTATGTAGGTTTAGGCATGAGATCATTTTCTACACATTACCCTCATTAGTATGACTAGCTTTGCCATTAAAGAGGGTGCTGCCTTAGCAGCTAAATGGTGGATAGATTAGGACATGACTCATGGACTGACATATATAGTATAGTCGTATTACAAGGTGTTTGACCTATATCATGTTTGACACACTAACATGTACTGATTTAACTTATATGTATTTCATGACAGGTTGTGTGGGAACTCTACTTTGAGGAGTTATTGTAGCTCCTCCCTCCTCCTTGCACCGTTGGTTAACAATAGATAGCTAGGGTACCCCTTATATGCTTTTATATTATCAAATAACACTTTTTAGATCATATCGCCCAACAGTTCAAGGCTTTTAGACAAAGCCCTAATTGGTTGTCATGAGTGAGCAGTTGCACCAATACGATCTCAAAGGGAGAACAGACATCAACTGGAGGGACATATACAATGGGTACATTTGTACTTAGGCAGACCAACGTGTATGGATTATTCATTGGTAACTAGTGTTTAGTGTGAAACCCGACTAGGTAATGGTATAGGGAGCATACTCGCTGATACATCATACGTTCGTAGGTAATCATAGGGCATCTAGTAAGAATAACCACTATACCTAACTGTGACCAACTAAAGTACATGTTATAATTTTGCTTATGTTCTTTCTTTCATGTAAGTCGACACTTTATGGTTAGTTTAGTTGACTAATGACATAGGGACTGCCTACAAGATTATTATGGGACGCCTTAAGTTCATAAAGGATCATGGTAGTATTATCTTACATCATCCACCACTTAAGGTAGATCCCTAGCTCAAACCACCTATACAGCATCTTGCACGTGCTAGAGTTTGTACTAAGGGAGTTAAGACTAAATAGATGCATAGCCAGGGTAGAGGTAATAAGGACATTCTATCAAATGTATGACATTCCATTGACATAGCTATTTTATTTCTCCTTTACTCCTTATACATCTACTATTATGTTTTTTCTTTTCTTTTATTTTTTCTTTTTATTTATTTTATTTTTCTTCTACAGATGAGTAGCTTTGAGTAGGCCTAAAAATACTTTTATGAAATGAGCACGATGTAGAAGTATGTGATCAAGATTGCTAAATTAGAGAATTGTAGATTGCTGACTTGGATGATTGAAGCTAACATGACATAGTTAGCTCACATATATTTATTTTCACGTATCTGTAGTAGATTGGATAGTAGAGTAGTGTCATTTAGTATATATATTCAGTTGTGATTGTTTTGTAACTAACTCTTCTCATTTTTCTTTCCCTAATTGCTAGAACTACAAAATGTTCTCAGATATAGATTTGGATGTTTGTAGTTTCTTCATAAACTAGCAAGAGTATTACATAATTTCACATGGTATAAGAGTGTACAAGGTACAAATCTTGATTTCAATCGTTAAATCATGAGTATTACTTTTGGAACCAGTGGTGCTATTAGTGATCCTTCGGTATCTAATATGTTTTTTTTTTTATCAAGATTTGATAGTTCGAATATGATAATATAATCAATCGTTTTTATTGATATAATTAGCTAAGCTAGAGTAGATTAGTCAAATTAGGTTCAGGTTCCAAATTAAAGATCATATTCATTGATGGATCTGTTTCTTAACCACGTAGTCACTCGTCGGATCTAGTTAGATGGTTACAATGTGATCATATAATTAGGTGTTGGATAATCAACTCTATCATTAGCAAAATTGTGCAAAGTTTTATCTATGCTCAATTAACCCAACAATTATGGGAATAAGTCATGAAGTAATATGGAGTGTTGAATAGTCTAGTGATGTTTCAACTACAGCATGAGATTAGTAATATAAGACAAAACAATAATTCTGTTGGAATGTATTATAGTAAATTGAAGAAATGTTGGGATGAGTTGGCTCAATTACATGTTTATCTGGTTTGTACTTATAGAGAAATGAATCTGTGTACTCGTGATGTACTGGAATATGTGGATGAATTTGATTCGCATTGTAAGTTGGTGCAATTCTTGACTTGTTTGAATGAAGTATTTGATGGTGTTAGAAATTAAATTCTATCAATGGATCCTATGCCAAGTGTAAGCAAGGCCTTTTACTTAGTATAGCAAGTTGAAAAACAAAGGCTAGTTGTTTCAATTTTTAGTTTAGACGTTGAAGGAACTGCTTTTAATATGAAAGGAAGAGGGTTTATAGTAGATAAGTGAAAGAATAGGGCTAAAGTAGTGTATAGATATTGTAAGGGTGAAGGACACACAATTGAATCTTGTTTTTAGATCACTAATTATCTTGAATGGTTTGAGGGAAAGCCAATTGTTAAAGGGAAGACAATGGCAACTAATCATGTTACTATTACTAAGGAAAATTCAACAAATGAGACTTTACTTGATTATGTGATTGGCCATTGTTATGATGGTGAACCATAGCTACAGCTTGAGATAAACAATTGTTTCACAATATGTGCAAGGAGATGTTTAAGATGCTATGGACTAAAGGATCTCAAGATGATGCGAGTTCCAACAATGTGAATTTGGCAAGTATTTCTAATCCAATTCTTTGTTTTAATGCTTATAGTGGTAACTTGTATTCTTAGATATTAGATACTGGGGCTATAGATCATATAACATAATTCCTTCATTTACTACATAACACTAAAAACCTTATAGGCCTAATAAAAGTCCACTTACCTGTTGGCCAATATCTTCTTGTTACCTTAACTAGATTAGTATACATAACACCACAACTTGTATTACACAATGTCTTTTTCAATCCAAAATTCACACATAACCTAATTTCTTTTCATAGCTTCATCCAAGATGAGCAATTAATGGCTGCATTTAATGTTAGTGAATGTGTTCTATAGGATTAGAAGTATGAAAGGAGAATTGTAGTTGCTAGAGCAATGAATAGGTTGTACATTCTTTATGTAACATGTTTATAAGCAACAATTTTATCTGATCAGTGTAATATTCCTTTATGTACTTCCATTAGTCATTATAATAGCAATAAACTCTTGTACTTGTTGCATGTTCAATTGGGGCATTCTTTTGTCTCGAAACTTCAACATTGGGATTTATGTACAAATATGAACTTCAATCACTTCTATTGTGATGTATATCAAGAAGCCAAATTTCACAGGCTTCCTTTTCTAAGAAGTAATCATTCTTTAATGCTTGCTTTTGAACTAATTCATGTAGACATTTAGAGACCATACAAAATTTTTTCAATATTAGGTGCATAGTACGTCCTTATTCTAGTAGATGGTTTCACTAAATCTACTTGGACATTTCTCATGAATCATAAAAGCCAAACATCTACATTGTTGTCTATCTTTCTGTACTACATATCTAATTGTTTTTCTCATGTTCCTAAGGTCATAAGAACTAATAATGGTCTCAAGTTCATGTCTTCATCTTATCAATCTCTTTTCCATAAATTGGGAATAATGCATCAACGAATTGTTGTGCATACACTGCAACAAAATGGGTAAGTTGAGAGGAAGTATCAACACTTGTTAGACACTTTACGTACCTTAAGATTACATGCTTTATTGCTAAAGAATTTTTAGGGGGAGTGTCTTTTGACTGCAACTTACTTGATTAATAAGTTACCTATGGCAACTTTACATCGGAAAAGTCCTCATGAGATGTTATTTAGTGTTAATCCATCCTATGAGAATTTGAAGGTGATGGGCTATCTATGTTATGTTGCAAAACATCCTTGCCTACTAGATAAATTTTATTTTAGAGGGCTTAAGTGTTTGTTTCTAGGTTATCCTCATAGGCAAAAAGGATGTAAAGTTTATGCACTTGAGAGCAAGAAGGTTTTGGTATCTCTTGATGTTGTATTCTTTGAGAATATCTTTCATTTTAGAGACCTTATGTTTAGCCCTATGCCTAGTTCCTCAATTACTTATCAACAACCATCGTTTCCTTCTATTTCATTTGAGTTACATCCATTTCATTCTTAGTCCATTCATTCACTTCCTCTTGATCCATAAACATAGAATTCTTTTTCTGATTCTAGTAGTTAGTTCAATCTTTAGTCATCGTATGATATTGATAAGATTTTTGGTTCAATTTCAGTTACATCAAGGTAGCTTGGTACTAACAATAAAGAAGATGGTGTTGTATCATTAAGAAAATCTTCTCGAGAGAGATAAGTTCCTAGGTGGCTTAAAGATTTTGTTCACACAGTACATTTAAACAATTTTTCTCCTACTTGCTCATCTACCTAGAATCATTATCATTTTCCCATTCATTCTACTAAACACCCTTTGTTTGATTCCACTACTTTTCCTGCTAAATTTGTTGCCTCATTAGCCAAGGTATTTCTTGTTCAAGAACCTCGTAACTTTTTTGAAGCATCAAGACATAAAGAATGACAAGAAACCATGCAAAATGAACTTAGTGCACTAGAGAGTAATGATACATGGGAATTATGTGAGTTGCCCATTGGGAAAAAGGAAAGAGGATCTAAATGGGTTTTTAAAGTCAAGTAAAAACTGAATGGAACAATAGAAAAGTACAAAGTTAGGGTTATTGTAAAGGATTTACTTAAATTGAAGGGGAATATTACCACAATACATTTTCCCTTGTAGCCAAGTTAGGGTTAGTTTGTATTCTTTTAGCAGTTGAAACTAAAAATGGTTGGCTTTTATATCAAATTGATGTTAATAATGCATTTTTACATGGTTATTTGGATGAAGATATATACATGATGCCTCTTGAAGTTTATACAAAGGCTTTATCTAACCAAGTTTGTCACTTAAAGCATTCTCTTTATGGTTTGAAACAAGCATTAAGACAATAGTACATTGAGTTGTATAAATTTCTAATTTCTCTTAGTTTTTTTTAGTCAGTTCACTTTGTTTATATATTTTAGTTTAGTTGGTTGTGTTTTTGTGTTGCTTTACATCGATGATATGCTCATTATTGGATCTAATGGTAGTTTTATTTCTAATCTTAAGAAGAAATTGGACACTCAGTTCACCATTAAGGATTTAGGTCATGCTAGATTCTTCCTTGGTTTGGAATTATGTACCATGTCTCATGGTTTGTTAGTGAATCATAGAAAGTTCATTCTAGACGTATTGCAAGATGTAAGGTTCATAGAGGCCAAAGCTACTAACATTCCCTTACCTACTAAACTTCAGTTAGATAATAGTATAAGAGACTTACTTCTTAATCCAACATCTTACAAATGCTTGGTAGGGAAGCTTTTGTATATCATTATGATGAGGCGTAATGTTTCTTTTTCTGTTCATCGATTAAGTCAATTTCTTTCACAACTTCGGCAACCTCATCTTATTGATTTATTTCATCTACTATGATACTTAAAAGGAATAGCCGATTTAGGACTTTTCTATTCTATAGCTAACTCTCCACAACTACGTGGGTTCTTTGATTCAGATTGGGGGTTGTATTCTCTTGATTGTAAGTTCGTTTCAAGCTATTATATCATGTTGGTAAGTGCTTTGGTTTCTCAGAAGGCTAAGAAATAGCTTACAGTATCAACTTCTATTATTGAAGCTGAATGCCGTAGTCTTGTTACTGCTACCAAAGAGCTATTGTGGGTATCTTACATACTTTGTGATCTCAATATCCATGTTGATAATCTAGTTGCTTTATCTTGTGATAATAAATCAACGCTTTTGATTGCATATAACCCTTGTCTACATGGTTGGACAAAGCACATTGACATAGATGTATATTTCCTTAAAGATCACATTTCTTCAGGGTTTTTGCTCCTTATATACATTACTTCTCAACAATAGGTTGCTCATATGCTTACTAAATCCTTGAGGTTTGCTCGTCTACATAATCTATGTATCAGGTTGGGCCTTGAAAGAGAGGAGGAGGAAGGGGAAGGTCGGTGTGCTGTAGAATTATGCAGTTAAGATAGCTAAATTAGAGATTTGTAGATTACTGACTTGGATGATTGAAGCTGACATGACATAGCTAGCTTACAACATATCTATTTCTACGTGTCCCTAACTGCTAGAATTATAGAATGCTCTCAAATACAGATATGGATGTTTGTAGTTTCTTCACAAACTAGCAAGAGTATTACATAATTTCACATACAATAAATGGCTTTTCATCCTTTTTTCCTTCCCAATCCTCAATTGCTCTTAAGGCCTTTGTTACATTAGACCTACCATTGTAATCTCCATCTCCATACCCATTACTACTACTAGAAAATCCACATGGACCATCATCTTTTACTACTGCTCAATTGTTTGTTCTTTCAAGTTTCATTGAGTTTATGGCTCACGATTTGACTTCAACTGATGTTTCACCTAAAGGCTTAGGTCATTGACTTCTGGTTTGAGTTGTGTTTAATGGCTTGTCCCCATCCTTTTGGATGCACGGCTCATCCTTTTTGATTCATGAACTTGATGGTGATTATGGCCATAACATTGTCAAGTGGTGGCTGCTAGGTTTTGGTCATTTGATTTGAATATATGGTTATCAAAATTGCAATTTTACTATTCATTTGATCGTATAGAATCGATAAGATCGTATAGAATCGTATAAAATTGGTAAAATTATAAATTTATAAAATTGTGTATCGATATTCATAATTTAATTGAAAGTCCATACGTAAAAGATTTTACATTCATTTTAACTAAAAAAAAAACTAAAAAATTATAAACTCGTAGAAACAGATTTTTGACTCTTGATTTTAACAACCGCTTATATTGGAGACTTTTTAATTTTAATTCTATCCCTTATTCATTTAATATTATGTGTTTTAGTATAACTAAATAAAGTAATAGCCTATTCCTTATTTATTCTATTCCCCATAAATATAGATTTTATTACACTCTTGTTACATTTGAACGTATGATAGGTTTGTCTCTTCTTTTACCTTGTACTTTCGAATGTTTAAACCATGTGGCTGATGAGGGATTGAAGAGTTCGTGGATAGAAGTTGCAAATACCTCTAATAAGCTTAAGCCGAAATATTCTATTGGAATAAATCACCCTAAGGCTCATTCAGTGCAACTAAATCACTATATCGAAGCAGAGATTGCAGAGTTTTGTTGGGTAGCACTACATCGATATGAAAAAGAGAGTGCAGAAAGGATCTCTACCATCTTTCTTGAAACAAAAAACACAAATTAAAGTTTGAATACATATGCATCATTCATAATTTACCTAATCTTCTTTCAAAATCATGTCTGAAGCATAGACTGTCTTTGGTTCCCCGTCTGAATCTACGCTTAAGGGACATTATTAACCTATGGGGTTTCTTGGTATCCCTGGCTCCGATAGTATTCTCCCATGGTGTTGAACTCGTATGGGTTGGAGTTGTTCTCATTCAAAGCTTCATCTGTTGTGGTTGTCTTCTCTGGCTCGTAAGCATTGATGTTAGCTCTTTCATTATTCACATCGTAATAGTACTTACCATTTTCTAGGAACCTCGTGTCACTCATTCCTCGTTGCTTGGTCTGGTAACCATTGGTGTTGTGGTTGCTTGCGTAGCCATTATTGTTCAACTCATAATAGTACTTGCCATTTTCCAGGAACCTTGTGTCACTCATTCCTTGCCGCCCGGTCTGATAGCCATTGGTATTGAAGTTGGTGGTGTAGCCATTGTTGTTGTAGTTGTTGGAGATTTCATTTTTGTAATTATCATTGTTGTCATTTGTCGAATAGGTTGCTGTGTACATGTTGTTCTCATAATTGTTGGTATATACATTCGTATTGTCATTCTTTGTTTCCCAATTTTCATTATATTTGCTGGAGTAACCATTGCCACTATAGAGATTGGTGTACACATTGTTCTCCTTGGTGTTTGTGTTCCCATTATATTTGTAATTGTTGGAGTAAACATCGTTGTTGTAGTTGCTATTCGGATAACGGGTTTGCAAGCTTTCACCGCTAAACCCTTCACTCAGGACCTCATTCTCATAATTTTCTTTGTTGGTAGTGGTGGTTTTGGTGGCAGGTTGTTCCTTTGTGGGTGTAAGCATCTCATCTTCAGAGGGAACGTATAAGCCATTGCCGTATTCAGTCTCGGTGTATGCAGGTGGGGGTGCTGGTGCTGATGTTGGTTCTAGGGTCGGTGCTAGAGCTATGTGTTCCAGTGGAGGCACGGGGATGTCAACATGAGCGGGTTTGGATTCCTCTACACCTTTTCCAGGTTTGACAGTCACATGGGTGATCTTACTGAAGAACTTGCTTTCTCTAGCTTGAATTTGGGAGGAAGAAATGATCAGCAGAATCAAGCAAAAAGAGAACTGTTTTGTAAATGAAGCCATTGAGGCAAAATGAGAAATCAGAAGCAGAAAAATAAGAATGGGTTAGAGGATATGGGATACTAACTTTGGCTAAGCTGCTCATTTTATACAACGAAATTTCCCTCTCAAATGCCGTGGAATTATGCGGGGATTGAGGAGCTAAATGGGTTGTGGGGTCGGGAAATTATGACAATGTGGTTCACGCTACATGTGCAATTGTTGTGCAATGTCTAGTAGGGGAGACATGTAATGTTACGACAATTGTAGGAAGGAACAATCCTAGTCAAAAAGTGGCAATTTTTGGAGCTTAATAAAAGATGGTGAGTTGCTTTTAGTGGGGCACGGTGCACCTTCGTAGCAGTTAAGTTTGTTAGCCACTTAGAAGGGTGGAAAAAGAGAAAGTAAAAGTGGAAGGAGAAAATCATGTCGAAGTCACATCCTAAAATCATGGGGGTTCGGTGGGAATGCTTTTACTAGAAGGTGCCGTCAGTTTTTTCATTTCTCTTTTCTTTTTTAATTGTTACAACAATTACATGAACTCATGTCTATCGGTGAATAGTTACTCGTTTATTATAGAAATATACTCTATTTGATTTACTTACCAAATTGCAATTATACACATTTTTATTATTGTAAAATAAGGAATTACTATTGTTTTCTAGAACTAAAGAAATAGTTAATCCTTGGTTTTTATGTATACTTTCATATATATATTCATAAGATCCTACCATATATTTAGGGAAGAGTCAATTATAAATAGTTAATCGATCTGGAACCGATCCATTGGTTTATTGTTTAAGAATTAGTTTAGAAACTAGTGGACTTGCTTATGCATAAGGGATAAGGCAAGTTGACTCTATTGATTTGTGTAAATTGATAAGTCTAAATCTGTTAGGTTGAAGTACGAGTAAAAATAAATAAATATATATATAATTGTACAAGTATTTTTCATTTTATTTAATTATATATATTTAAATATATATAATAAATTTATACATATGTACGTATTGCATATAATATGTACATGATTATTTGCACATGGGATGTACATATTACACTTTATATATGTAAATAAATGTGTTATGTATGTATGTATCAATGATATATTATATGCAAAGAGATAAAAAAGAAAAACGAATGTGAAGAAAAAAGAGTATATGGTTCATGAGTCCAAGAAGCAACTCGTGAACTAGCAAGCTTGTTGAAGAGCCTCAGAATACACCATAGGTACGTCGGTCAGGGTTCAATATTTTCTTAAACCGCAGCTTACCGATTTTAGGCTAGGTTGAACCATTCCCTAAGTCTACCCTACCCCCATCAGTCAAACTATGGATTGCAATAAGGGCATGTTTTGTAATTTTAAAGTTACTCTTAATCTTCTATTATTAATGTCATTTTAGGTATAACTAAATAAGAAATATATTCCTTTTGTTTTATGGAATGGGGTAAGATAATAATAAAATCGTAATACTTAACGATATTAATAGAGAAGTAATAATTATTCATCATAATTATTCCACCAATCAATGCAAAAATAGGTTTATAATAGAGGAATGGTTATTTTATTTTGCCCTTATGAAGTTAATGAAATGGAAGAATTGCAATTTTGTTCATACTTTTTTCCCTTTGGCAAACCAAACGTGCTAGAATTGTTTTTTTTTTTTTTTTAATTTAACATGTAATGTTTGAAGGTTCTAAATGTTGTTTGTTAAATGTTGTACTCGAGGCTAAACCACTAATTGTCATACCCAAGTAAATGTTGTTCCTCATCAAAATTGCTAACTATATTATCATTAGAAGGATGTTGTAATTTGGTCGAAGATTATAAATGAGATTATGGCCAGTCATAGACGATAATAAATGGATTAAATTCAAAAAACAAAATTTAGATCAGAAAATCACATTTAGTATCTTCAAAAGTCTAGATATAAAATAGAAAATATATATATATATATCTTGGTTCATGTAGTTATTTTAACATTATTTCTATCTTCTAGATTTTCAGGATGTCCCATCAAATATATCACTAATTGATTCCTACTCATGATTAAGAAAAAAGATTTAACAGTACTAACATATCACATGAATGAATGAATAGCGTGTAAATGTTAATAAAATTTTCATACATATTAGTAAATAAAATTATATTTTGAAAAATATATTAATTATATTTTTATGTATTAAAATTTTATGAATACTTATATCATTTATTGATACATATAATGTAATGTGTTAATACCATTGAAACCTTTTTCCAATAGTTAATTACTGTTTGTCCGTAATGATGAAAAAAAATGCGGATTGTTTGCGAATTAAGCAATGTTCCTTGTCTTGCCCACTTGAACCTATTATTGCTTAAATTAGGCATGTTTTTCCTCAAGCAATAAGCCATTGACCACCGCATTGAGCCCATCTAATTGCATCACGGATCTGATTTTAATTTACTGTTGGTTAGATTGAAACCATATGAAGCTTCTTTTTAATGCAATGGCCACGACGATAATTTGACTTGCTACTATCAAATGCGAAAATTACCTACAAGACTCATACAGCAGTCTAAGTTAATCCAAAATGCTAAAACTTTTGTAATCCAATGCTAATAGAATAAATCATATTTGATTTTTTCTTCGTTAGACGGTTGTTTGCGAGGGAAAAAGTGAACCTCCATTCTCAAGATTATGCATAGGAATAATTAGTGCATTTATTGAAAAATGGGTGAAAACTTTTTTTTTTTTATTTTCTTATAAATTGTATGTGTCCCCATTTCTAACGGATGAAGTTATTACTGTGAGGTAGTAGCTCCTTGTTGGAGATGAATTTTCCAAGAAGAATAGTGATCTTCATATACATATATATATATATATATTTGTGTGTATTTAATTTCCAAATTTTTTATCAATATAAATAACACAATTTGATAAGCCATTATTAAGAACTTTGATTCTTAAAATCATTCAAAGGAAAAATTGCTTTATTGTTCCAAAAAACGTCCTTTATTTAAATAACATAATTTAAATTTACAATACTAGTATGATTCAAATATAGAATGACACAAATTTTAACATTTATATTTTAAAGCATTGTAATTTTTTTTATTATTTTATTTAATAAGAAAAAAAATCCTATTTCAAATCGATATCCTCAAATAACTTAGCATTTTAGGTAGTAATTTATAATCTAGTAGGATTAGAGATGTTGTAATTATTGATTCTTTTTCATGTAATCATCTAAAGCTAGATAACCAATAACTAAAAAATATAGGAAAAATTATACTTTTAATTCTTAAATTTTATCATTTTTTCTAATTAAGTCCTCAATCTTTACTATTTTTTCAATTTTAGTCTTCAAAATTTCTAAAAGTTTGTAAAAGAGTACTTTATTAATGAACTGTTCCACTAACGAATGATTTTTTTACAAACTTTTGATAACTATGAAGACCAAAAGAGAAAAAAAAAAAAGTTTGAGAACTCAATTTAAAAAAATGAAAAAGTTTTTAGACCAAAAGTAAAGAATGTAGTTTTCAACTTTTTTTTTTTCCTTTTAGGATCTATATTATTATTTGTTTTGCATTTATGACTCATACATTTTATAAATATATTTATATACACGTATGTATATTTGTTCATTTAGCACATGGTTTTTAATGACACTTATAATGTAGAAAAATGAAGATTCTAATTTTATTCATTCTTAAGAACTTCGATCTTGAAATGAAGAAAAAAATAAAATTTAAAAATGAAAAGGTAGTGAAAAGTAATTTAGTTTTTCCAATGTACTTTTTCCATTTTAATTATTGACAAATACTTCCAATGATTGATGATCCTATTTGGTGTTCTTAATTGAATCAAGTAGCATTTAATTTTATAATCTTTCAAACTTACATAAAAAAATAGCTTTTTTTTTTTATTTCTTGTTTTCTTTTGCCTATTACTTTACATATTATAACAATTTAGGAGAGAAGGGATGTAAACTTGACTTATTCCTTTAGAGGCTAGTGTTAATTAAGCAATTGTATAATTTATTTAATACTTATTCTAGTTATTGAATTAAATAAAAAATCATGAACATAATTAATTATCATATTTAATTTGATAATACTATGTAAAATTAGTTAGTATATTATTATATATTTAAAAATTTAAAAATATAAATAATAATTATATTTATAACAAGATAAGTAATTTTTTACTAATATTTTATCTAATAACACAATTAACTATCCTTATTCATTAAGTTGTAATCCATTTTTTTTTTAGAAAAGTTCATAAAGGGTGAAAATGAAAAGAAATGGAAAATTACACTTTAGTTTTTATACTTTACTACTTTTTCTAGTTGAGTCCTTGAATTTTTTTTTTCTTTTTCGATCTTCAAACTTTTTAAAAATTTGTAAAAGAGTAATTTGTTAATAAAAAATTTTACGGTTTACTAATAAAAAACTCTTATGTAAATTTTTGAAAATTTTGAAGATTAAAATAAAAAAAATAAAAGTTTAAGAATTTAATTAAAAAAAGTGACAGAGTTTAAGGATTGGAAGTTTAATTTCCCAAAAATGTATATGAACATATGTTTATTAGTGAGATGCTCAAAAAGGTGTTTAGAGTACTCTCATTCTAAGTAACTTTTTGCTTTATTGATAAGTACCGAAATTAATACTCTAAAGAGAGGAAAAAAGAAAAAAAGAATACTGCACATGGCCATTCGGGCTTGCAATGGCGACGTGGAATTGCCAGTAAAAGTGAGGTACTTGGTACAGTTACCAAGCACCCCTGATGGAGATAAGCATGACCTTGAAGTGACTAGTGGCTATCAACGGTAGCTAACGGAAATCATGACACGTCATTATTCGTGCCATCCGCTTGTAGGTAGCATTAGTTAATATTTAGTAATGTGGGTCAGAGTACACATCTCTTGAAACAAATTTTGGTCTTCAGAGCTCTCTATCCATGGCGAGATAGTCGGGAGACAACAAATGAAAGCTTCTTTTTTTAGTGAAGAGGCACGATCTTGTTTTGAAGCAGAATTTGGCTTAATGCCAATTACAATGTTCAGTCCACAAAGGAGCTGTGACATTTATCTCGAAGTTCTAAGGAATGAAGAGAGTTTAAGATGGGTCGCAGCCTACTCATTCTTTTTACGTTTGTTCCATGGTGGTTGAAGTAATGGATTGCATAGGAAAATTATACGAACCACAACTATTGGTACTTTTTTTCTCAACTATGCTATCATGTGTGGAATTAGTTAACGTACAGAGTTAAATTTATGTTTAGGCTTTAATATCATTAATTAATTAAGTTTGACATTTTAAGTTAATGTGGTATGGTCCAAAGAGTTGAGTCCAAGACAATAGGTTTGGAGTAGGCCCCATTAGATTGGTTTGTTTGATCTGATTCATTCGACCAATCCTATTTTTCTTAGCTTGGCTCATGCTAAAATAATAAATGAAGTATTTATCTAGATCTAGGCTTAAACCCATAAAATTTGCTTACTTGAAGTCTATTAATAAATGGTTTTAATCTTAACCATTGATTATTATCATGATCTAACGGATGTGATTAATTACCATTTTTTATAAATACCCCTTTCACATTTTCATTTGAATAAGGGAAAAACCCTTCATTAGCTCCTTTACTCTATTAAAACCTCTTCTCAAAAATTAAACACTTAAACATCTTAAGAACTTTACCACTTATTCATTAATTGTAGAGTTTGATGTCATTGTATTTTTCCACTTATTATCATATGTGTTAGAGCTGTATTAAAATTGCTTACTCCTCTTTCCTATATTTCTCTTTTGATCATCTCACACTAGTCATTCAAGCAATATTCCTAGTCACATGTAATGTAACTTTACACGTAACGCGACTTCATATGTAATACGTACATAACGCTTACATCTGTACCCAGACCCTTAAATTTTTGGCAACTTCCTTAAGGATGGAAGACTTGACACTCACATCATGGTACCTTTAAGGCGAAGATAACTTGATCATCCTAAGGGAATTAATCAAGAGTAAGTTACTGCAATTGTGATTAATGACCAAAATCTACCTCTAACTAGAAGCACTGATCAAGGAGAAAGTATGCAAGCAGGTGTCCTTGATAATGTGTAACAAATGCATGAACTGCGAGAGACCAAGCAGAATCTAGGTAAACTCATGGTGATGTTTACTCAATGTGTCCCTACTTCAGCTGCCTTTGCTGTTGCGCAACAAGGAGCAACTTTCTTAAATGCATCCCATGTAGTGCAACAATACACCCCACTTAAACTTCCTGTTGTCAACGAGTAAGTTACTTATAGAGTTGAGGAGCAACTTCCTATGGTAGAACTTACAGCTATATAAGATTCATTACTTGAAGTAAAGAGCTAAGGAGTTTAGATTTACAGCTTGTCATCCTCATGCACTATACTAGGTATCATAATTATTGACTTTACACAACCAACACAAATGAATCTTATGCTTGCAAGCTCTACACTTGTGAATCTTACACCTATGCAATCAAAGAAGATTTGGACATGTATTTGAAGGAGATACAAGTGAAGTCTACGGTTAGGGTATCGAAATTGAAGCTCCCACATTACTAGTGCATTATTGTGAAGCTATGCCGTAAGGAACATATAAGTTCGAAGTTTACGTTGTTCAATGGCAAGAAGGGAAGTGCCAAAGAGCACTGGTTAAAGTTTATTGAGGCCTTGGAAGTATATGGTTTATATGGCAATTTGAAATTAAAAGAATTTTCTAAGTCACTTATTGATAATGCATACAATTGGTATGTCAACCTTCCCCCAAGGTCGATTAATTCATGGGGAAACATGTACAAGATGTATTTGGAGAAGTTTTTCTCCATTAAAGAAAAAGTCATTCTTATTGACATGTGGATAATTTGACAAAAGCCTAAGGAAGATCTCACGGATTACATTGAGCACTTTAGGAAGCGTTCCTTAGGCATATAAGATGGCTATAATGAAAGAGAGTTACTAAAAGATTTGCATCCAAGGGATGTTTACTAAATATGCAAAGCATCTTAAGAACCTCTTGTTGGTTTCTTTCATTGTGTTGGTTGAGAATGCACGAAGGACCAACAATTTAGTAGTACGACAAAGAAATGAAAATGCAAGATTTAATAAGTACACACTGTTAGTGAACTTAGCCCTAAAGGAGCAAAGAAGTTTAGAAGTGAAAAACCTATGAATACAAAACCATCTTTGGCATACCTATGCTCAATGGAAAAAGTATACACATTCCTTGACCAATGGCTACATGATAGGAACATGAAACTCCTAAAGGTTGAGTGCTTACCAACAAATGAAGAGAAGAGTAACCCTAAGTATTGTAGATTTCATTCGAATATTACCCACCTTATGAAAGATTGTTAGATTTTGAAGAAAATATTTAATGAGTGAGTTTAAAATGGAGAACTAATAATCAAAGATAATGATGTTGGGAACAACCCACTTCTAACTCATAACACTCAATGTAGTATTGTGAATATTATCACTCATGGCCCTACCAAGATGAAAAGCATGGATGTGTAACCAGTTGAGGCGCATGAAGTTAAGTATAAAGGACTTAAGACCAAGACAATTGGAGATGATAGCACTGCTCTTACTCTGTTGAAGACTACCAATGTTAACAATTTCTATGATTTACTTGGTTTTGATAAGGATGCCCAAGTCGAGACAGTGATTGTACTCATGAGGATCTCATAAGATCAATACAAGAAACATCATATAGCATATCCCATAAAGGGAATTACTTTAATGAATAAGGGGGCAATTACATTTACTAATCCTGACATTTGTACAATGAATCCTAACCACAATCACCCTCTATATGTAGAAAGTAGATTGAATGGTAATCCCATTAGGAGGATATTTGTTGATAATGGGTCTTCACTTAATGTTATGTCAATGTCCACTTTTAAAGCTACAAAGATAGTTATTTAAAACTTAGTGAGATAACCAATCATACTAAATAGCTTCTACGAGTCTTCCATGAAGACAATGGAGTGTATTGAAATAGACTTTGATATCGAACCTATTCATAGCTCTACATGGTTCCATGTGATTGATAAGCCTATATCTTACCATCTCCTTATAGGAAGGACATGGTTGCATGATCACAACATGATACCCTCAACATGGTATCAATGTATGAAGGGTCATTGGAATAAGCAACACATCTTCATTCCTGCAACAAAGAACCCATTCATAAGTAATGAGTCTCATTTCACTAAAGCAACATTCTTTGATGAGCATGTAAATGAAGGGGAGATACCCTTAATGGAACCCTTGAAGGTACAATTACCTATAGGGGAAGAGGCTTAAACTTGAGCATTTAAGAAGAGGATGTGTGGTTGTCATGAGAGTACGTATCATGCCTTGAAGTGGCAAAGTTGTAATAGCCCCGTCATGCAAATCATTCTAAAATAGAAATTGGCTTTACAACCTCTAAAAAAGACTTGATCTATACAAGGCATCCACAACTAACCCGGTTTGAAGTAAACAGTTTGTAATTTTAAATAAGTCATTTACCTAAGAAAGTAAGAAAATATATATATATATACTAGAATTTAGTTATTATAATTAACGTTTATAACATTTCACCGTAATCTTTTTCCTAGTTAATACATTATTCAAAAATGAAAAATTCTAAAATAAGAGCCTAGACCTTAAAAATACATGTTTGTTCTTCAAATGTTTTTCCTCACTTTTCAGGATCTAGTAGTTGCTAACTTCAAGGTAATTGTAAGCTTCTTCTTAGCCATCACATACAACGACGTCTATAGGGATGTGAGCAACCACAGCTCAGTAAGTCGGGATGAATGACTTAAACTATACCACAAACACAAACAAGGTTATCAACCAAATTATTAGGTGCAATGCATGTTCAAGCAAATACCATCGCACAACGTTATTCAGCTCATCATGAGATTAGAGAAATTGCGCCCGCTCTAATCTAGGTTGAGGAGTTGCTGTTAATGTAACAGCTCATAACCAAACTCAGGCTTGTGCAATGAAGATATCGCTCCTCCTATGACTACCTTCGAACCATTGACTTTACCCTTACTACAACCTTCTCACTTGTCACTTAGTTCGATTAAGGATAAAGAAGGGACCGATTATGCTATCTAGCGTTATCCTTAAAAAAGGGGTCAGTATTTAGCCGAAGAATCCTAGGTTTGCCCTAATAGGTTATTATGTAGGTTCAATTTATGTTTACAGGTCGTATATTTGATTAAGTCCAGTTTAGGATAATCAATCATTTCATACAAATCATACAATACAAACTAAGTAGCAAATCAAAATCATATCATCAGCTTAGAATAAGCATAATCAAGTTCAATTTCAAGTCTCCAAAATACAACACTATATTAATCCTAACTTATCTCGACTCTTCGCTTACTCACTCTAGGTGGGACTCATTTAGTCTATCGCCAATGATCCTTATAATACTAATGTTGTCTCAGTTTTCATATAATTGTCATAGGTTTGTTTTATCCTATAACACTTATTGTTATCTTTGGTTTAGGGTTTAGTATGTCCAATTATCTAGGTTTTCAAATTTTTTATAATTATTCTCGGTTTGGGGCTAGTTTCCAATTTAGTCTTTGCATCGATTTCTAAAATAGGTTTTAATTCAGTTTCTAAATACAGTTTTATATACGAATCTTAGAAACTTGTTTCATTCCATAATGTGAAATTAATCACATTATTTTTGGATATCCTAAATATTGTTTTGAGTCTCTAATAAGTGTTCTAATCCGTGCGGTATATCTGAATTTTAATTTAATTATCAAATTTATCCTCGTTATGAGAAAATCTTACATTTTTCATATAATTACCTTAATTTAAATTTCTTATCAGATTTATTATATATTCCTATTATTATCATAATATCAATTCTAACCAATATTTTCTTAGTTATTAATTTCTCATAATTACATATTACACATTATCACCTAATGTGTACAAAATGTACACATCTAATATTCCCATAAGTTCAAATACAATCTCCTAACATCAAATAACATTTTAAATATCTAAATTCATCCCAAATCAGATTTTGAACCTAATTACTCTAAATTACCAAATTAACTCAAAATTTCTTACTTTTACTAATTACATATTTACTACATATTATCTAAATAATTACATTTAACACTCCAAATGCTACAAATAGCATACTCCATCAGATTTCAACATTCTAAAACATATAATTATGCATTCAGTAATTATCTATTTAATTACTTAATTAACCCTAAATTAACCATTTTATATATCATTTTAAGGCCTAAAAATTATCAAAAAATTTTAAAAATTAATTTTTGAAAAAGGGCTTCATAGAATGTTCTATAACCCCTAAGTAGTCTACTAAAAAATTTTGCGATCAAAATTACACTTCTAAAGTCATTTATTTCTAAACCGAAACATGCTCAATTTTGCATGATTTATTAAGGACTATATATCAAGGGACATATTTTTATCAAAATAATATTTTTCCTAAAAAATAAATAGAAAAATATTCTAGAAATACAAGTTTCATAAATTTCCAACTAATTTTAATAATTTTAACTATTTAAGAAAAATCGAGTAGAAATTGGAACTCACCAGAACTGGTGGCTCCGGCCACAGTCGGTGGCCATAGGTATGTCATCCCACCTAGGTGCTGCCACCATCGTGTGGTGGTGGTAGCCATTCACTCCCAACTGCTCGCCGGGTTTAGGTTTTCCTTAGAAGCCCCAACTATATAGCTTTTTTGTGATTTTTCTATAAAACTTTAATTTCCTCTCAATTTTGTCTCTCTCTAATTTTCTAAACTTCCAGACATTCAAAATGAGCTTCTGAAAAATTTGGGGTATTTATAGAGGTATTGGGGAATTACTATGTATTAAATTGATTTGATAATTGCCTTATCTCTTCTTTTTCTTTGTTGTAATTTGATTCGTTGCTTTTATTTCTTCAATTTTAGGTTGCCATACCTCAATTTTGGATTTTTCCTCATTTTTCCTGATTTTTCCTTAATTAATTATGAATTTTCTTTAATTATTTAGCATTATTTTAGTACATTTCGCATATTTTAAGTAATTACACGTATTTCTACCTACGTGTAAATTCATATATAGTATAAATAAATATTCCTAAATATTATTTAGCTTATTTTATAATTTTTAGTGTACATATAATTTATCTCTAGTGATTTGTTAATTATCAGAATGTATGTTCGATAAATAACAAGCAATATACTTAAAATGTAAAAATTTTATATTCTTTTATTTTATTACTTATTTTCTTAAATTTAAACTTACGAGATCATTTTTATAAATATTTCTGACTTTACTTTATAATTTAGGCTCGATCGGATTCTTTAGCCGATTAATCTAAATTCTACAAGCCAAACTCTGAGTAATTAATTATGGGTCTTACAGTACAAAGAAATGAAAGTGAACTAATAATATTATAAAGGTAGAAGACATATTATAAACTAGGAAGTGCAAGAACTACTAGTAGTTAAGATGTGTTCTCACTAGTTTTATCCCAATTTTCATTTCATTTCATATATAAGCATAGTGGTGATTACTTCTCATCAATGAAAGTTCCTTTTCTTATCATTTATATTTTCTAATAAGAGTGTAATAAGTGCTTGTGTATCTCCATTTTATTACTATTGTTGTTACAAAGTAAGAGATTAGTCTCATAAGTGCGCAAAGTTAGTTTCACTAAACAATTTACATCTAAATGGGGGAAACTAAACCCCTCCGATTGAATAAAAGAAAGTAATAATGTATAGACTACACATCGTTGCTAGCTAGTAAGAGCTTAGTCTCCTAAGCGTATGATGATGAGCATAACACCTATATTGCAAACTGGTCGGACTACTGGCCCTTAGACATACATCATGCCATGATAATTATGTATAGCTTTCATGCCATTTAATTTCTATGTCTCTTGTCATCAAGTAGTGGAGACAAATCCCATTGGTGAGCACTTTAACATATCGATATTCAAACCTAAGTAACATCTTGGTAAGCTATGTTATGCAATCAAGTAATGGGAAATACCCTTTTGACTAATAAGAAAGAATTATTATCCTAAGAAATCAGTGCCACAATTGCCTCATATGTACGATTGAATACTTCTTGAAAAGGATCTTTTACATATTATCACTAGCATGCAAAAGTCTTTCCTTAATGCGTGAGATAACATATGAGATCCCTTAGATCAATAAGTCTAAGTAGTCTTGTAATTAAATCTCTTCTATAAGAGACCCCTTAGATCATTAAGTTTAAGTAATCTCATAATTATATCTATCCAATAAGAGGCCTCTCAGATCAAAGAGTTTAAGCAGTTTTGCAATCATGTCAATCTAAAAATTTAAAACTCGTGTTGCTCAACACTAGTGTAAATAGGTCGAGCCTTTGCTCCCTATTGTGTGGTGTTGTTTATTTTTTAAGAAGAAAAAAGGGATAATGAAGTAATTTTACTACTTTACACCAAACAATAGCATTGCTTGATTGAGACATTACTCTTAGGTGCGTATTGTTTTTAAGAACAAAGCATACACAAACTCAAGATATACTTCGTTATGTTATCAGTGGATCAAGACATGCTTCTCACTATCTATCAAGACATTGCAAGTAATTAAGAAGATTGAAGCTACCTTACTATATTATTATCTAGCATACTATTACTAAGTGAAGAGCTATCACTCCTAAGTGCATAATGACAAGATACCTTTATAAAAGCTAACAAAATTGCTAAAGAGATAAAGAAGCATGAAAGTTGGTTGATAAAGTTCATTGTTGTTGATTCTAAATATTTAATTGCAACTCGTACTTACAAGGAAATAGAAGAGTTATAATTGAGTGATCAAGAAGATTACATAAAACAAGGCCTAAGACAATGTCTACCATAAGCGATATCATGACTTTTAAAGACTAGTATATTATAACATAGCATTAGGTCTTTGATGGCATCATGAGGAAATGAGGTGTATCAAGACTCGTCAACTTGCCCCTTCTCTACATGTCAATAACTAGGAGAGGAAAATTATAAATAGATATGGTATATGAAGAGCTTATTCTTATGTAATGATGATCGTTACTCATAATATTTTCTTTGTACGGTACTCCTTATGCATGATATTCAATGTGCGCGTGTTTGTAAGGCTTGATGCATCTGTGCTCATGATGCTTGAAGCATATATACGCATAAGGCTCAAAGTACATGAGATACTCGACACATGAGTACTCCTAAAGTTCAATGCATTATGCTGATTTATGACATTCTCTTTGCTCGATTTGAAGGATATTGCTATTAGAGTTATTCAATATATGAGATTAGTCTTATATAATCTCATGTTGCCTCCTCCTATTAATTCTCGAAAGTAGTAACAATGCCTACGTGTAATTGTTACCACTTGGGGGAGGAGGAAGGGGTGATGACATGTGAAAATAAAGGAAAGTAAGTGAGTTAGTAAAGTGAAGTACGGTTGTGATAGAGATCGTACAACTATATAAGTGGGAAGTTAAAGAAAAAAATGATAAGGGTAGTGTAAGGAATGAAGCCTTCTTATGGACTCATGTTTAACTTGAAGATTTGGCTCACCTATGTTCATATTAGAGGACTTATGCTTAACTCATGTGTTCATGATAATGTTTAATTCACATGTTACCAAATTCATGCTCAATCCACATGTTCGACCCGTAAACGCTTGTATGTGTTCATCTTAGAAAAATTGTGTTCAACTCATATGTTTACCTTGCATGTGTTTATGCTAGAGGACTTATATTCGTCTCTCATATTTAAGGCTCATGTCAAGATGAAGCCTTATGTCATGATTAACTCTCATATTCACTCATTATGTTGAGAATGCTCATGATTCAACTACTTACATTCAACTCACATTTCAAGTGCCATGCCTAGCCTATGATGCCAAGACTTATATCATGCTCAAGAATCACATCGTGTTCAAGGGTTATGTAGTGTTCACTATCACCAATGACCTAAGCATTTTACCAGTTCACTATCACCCATTGATGAAGATTAGTTCTTGTTGTCCCTCAATTTGCAAACAGTTACGTTCTGGATGGTAAAAAGTTTGCTCTCTTTAAATTGCATTGATTTGCTAACTGGTATAAGGATGAGATCTGGTCTTCAAGTTACAACCGTAGACTTTTGACCCTTAGTTAGCAAACAGTGATAGTTCAGGCGGTAAATAGTCTACCCTCTTTAAACCATGTTGATTTACTAACTGTTGCTACTTTAAAATCTTATCCTTAAGTTATACTCACATACTTTTGACCCTCAGTTGCAAGCAACTGCAGTCAGAGTGGTAAAGAGATTTTTAATAAACCATGCTAATTTATTAACTGTAGCAAGTTTGAGATGGTGGTCACTCAAAATGTGATTGTGAACTCTCAAATATTAGTCATGCTATGTGGAAAAGATGGACAATTAGGAGATATAATTTCACATAAAAAAAGTAGGGGAAAAAGACATAAGAATATTTGCTATGGAGAGACACATGAAGGTACGAATACAAAAGTTACAAGAACTAGAGGACTTTTAATGTTGTTGAAAGAATGTAAAAGGCCAAGAGAAGTCTCAGAGTTACATGGGTTCCAATTTTGAGAATATTAGCTCAATGTTGATTCCAGCTAGTTCTTGTATGCCTTATAGACCCCTAAAAAGGATGGGGTTAACTCTGTTGTGAATGAAGTAGAAAAGCTAAAGAAGATTTACAATGTAATGCCCGTGCCTAAAGTTTTCAAAATAGGTAATAGCTTCAAGGTGCTTAAGTAGAAGAATATGCCTTAAGAGGTGTAATCAATCCTACATGCAATATTGGTTCAAGGTACTAAAGGATTGTGAAGGTAATAAAACCTAAAATGTGCAGAGGATTACAAGCAAAGTTAGTAAAAAGTGCATAGAGAAAGAACAAATTAGTGACAAGTAAATTAAATTACATCCCTAAGCAATTGCAATGGGAGAGCAGGCATATTACCTAAAGCATGTTGGAGGAAAATATGGAATAGCGTATATGAAAAATGATGGTTATCTCAATTAATAGGAGCATAGTAGCCCATCGAATTAATTCAAATTTTGAGGTAGTACAAATAAGAGACTAGACTTTAATGCTATAGCTCAACACTCAGATGAATAGACAACAATGAGGGAAAATAGTTTATTGAAGAGAGATTCAATCTTATCATACTAACATCTACGGAATCAATAAGAGCTGAAGTAATAGATTAAGTGATAATAGAATATAATGGAGTAGCAACTTCAAAAAGCTCTTCAACTGAACAAAATGGCCTACATGGATAGTAACTCAATGCCAACTTTAGCCTTTAGTAACTGAACATAAAATAATAATCAAGCTCTATACATGTATGATAAGCAGCTTGATGCAGTAAACAAGGAAGGAAAATTGTGATGTTTTCTCGTACTATGAGAAGTAAAAGATGAAAGAGAGAAAAATGAGAAATAAAAAATAAAAATCGATTATAAAGTTTAAGCTCTTGCCTTTTTTGCTATTAGAGTTTTTGGTAGGATAGTGTTACATATCTAAATCAAGCTATATCTGCCATAATAGTTTAATGAAGGCTCACTTAGTGTTTCGCATTTGGTTCAGGTTCTCTCAACCCCTAAGTTCTTCCTCAATTGTATGATGGATTGTGATTACTATGATGCCCAAACAAATACCCAAATCTTGACTACTAATTTTGCTATCTCCAAGTTGTTACTTGTCTCCATTGTCTTCAATATATGGTTTGGCTACCTTCATACAACTATGGTCCTTTCAAGCAATGATCTATAAGGGACCTCAACGATAGGAGAAGAAAAAGGAAAAAAAAAAAGAACACAAATAATACAAAGAAAAAAAGAAAAAAGAGAAGAAGATGAAGATAATATGAAATGTGAAGGGAAAAATAAGTATCATGACTTGTTGTGTGTTCTAGTAGAATGTGTTTGCTATCTCTAAATGGCTAGAGAAGAGTTAGCTTCTATTTCAATTTTGTTGTAGCTATTGTGTACCATAAGGAATAACTATAGAGTTGTCCCCTTTGGGGTTGGTGAAAAGAAAAGAAGAAAACAAAGAAGACGATTGTGAATACTAGATTATACCAAGGAGCAAAAGAAAGAAAGGAAAAAGTAAGTAAACACCTACCAAAGTCTTAATGGAAAAAGTAGAATAAAGAATAAGCCCTTGTCTTTTACTTATTTAGTAGCTAAGTGATGTCCCTAAATAGAGTAGTCTACTAAAACAGTAGGATGATGGATGGTAGCTTTTTATAAGTGAAATGTAGAAAAGGAAAAATACATATCTTATTGGGTGAGGGGATTAGAGGCCCATGTTAGCCTTTGAAGATTTAAAAAAAGAGGAAAAAAAAATATAATATTACTTGTGTGAACAAAGAAAAGTTACAAATTCAACATCCAATTCGTGTTTTGTGGTGATGGTTTGAGACCTTTGAAGGCAATAGGTCTTTGATTTCATAGGCTTATTTCATCTAGATTATAGCTAAGCTCAACATGGAAAGAATGAAGGGTAGTTGTTAATAAGGATGTTTTCTTAAAGTATTTTCAAAAGAGTTTTCTAAATATAGATTCGACATATAGTAAGACTGCTATATTCATTATGTAACAAATAAGATTTGGTTAACATAAAGTGTTTACATTATATATGAAAACCTTATAAGAAGAATACTCCTATATGAGAAGAAAATCAAGGCAATATTGATATATTGAGTTAGCCTAACGAGATCGCTAATATGAACTTAGCATACAAATTCAACTTAATGGAATCAATAACTCATATGGATCAAATCAAGGAGACAAATCAGCTCAAAAACAGACAACTTAAAGAAGATTTATTTTAGAATGTCGTCTTGAGCATTGTACAGCTTAATCCAACTAAGGCATGATATACGATTAGGAGGTACTGTGAACTTGTACACAATTCTCAAATGAATTTGAGAGTAACGCAGTTGTTCAATAGCACACATGCCTGAGTCAATTGAAAGACTCATTTGATACTCAAACCCCTTAAGCTTTGTTTAAAGGATTTTGGTTAGAGGGGTAAAACGTAGAGGGCTAAATTCAAGTTTAGGCTTTAGGCCCATTACTTAATTGGATTTGACTCTTTGGGCTAAGGTGACGGGGCTTAAAAAGTTGAGTTTGAATATTCGGGATGATCATGGGAGATTTAGCATGTTGGATTAGAGTAAGGCCTATTGGATCAGTGTACCTCATCCAACTGTTTTTGGTTTGGCCCATGCTAAAATAATAAATAAAACCTTTATCTAGGCTCAAACTCATGAAAATAGACTACTTAAAATCCATCAATAAAGGACTTCAATCTTAACCATTAATTACTATCATGATTCGACAGATGGGATCAATTACTATTTCCTATAATTACCCAATTCACATCCTTATTTGGATAAGAGAAAAGACCTTCATTAACACCAATACTTTGCTAGAACCTTATCTTAAAGATCAAACACTTAAACTCTTTAAGAACTTTACCTCATTATTCATCAATTATGGAGTTTGATGTTACAACACTCTTCTACCTATTACCATACATGTTAGAGTTTTATCAAGATCTCTTATTCCTTCTTCCTATGCTTCTCTCTTAATCATCTTACACGAGTCAATCAAGTCATTTTCTTAGTCATATGTAATGTGACTTTACACGTAACACACATGTGACCTTTATAGTCATACCCATACCCTATTGTTTATATAAATGATTGCTTATAGTTTTCTAGTTAATTTCATAAAATTTATTTATATATTTAAATTAATATAATTTTTTTAATATTTTTTAAATTTATCTAATTTAGTTTATTAAATATATGAATAAATTGCTGTATAAAGGTCTAAATAATCATATATTACATATGACAATCTAGCAAGAACATTAATCAATTAATAAATAAGAGAGCCTACATTTGTTTCAAGAGTTGTAATTTGTAAATGCCAACTTTTGAAATAGTAAGGGCCTACATACTCTTCAAAACTATTAGAGATCATCATACATTTTACCCTATTTAATTTGTATATGATAAAAATTGTTTATGAAATTTGAAAACATTTATTGATAATTGAAAAGTTGGCTAAAATGAGATTAGAAGAAAAGTTTTTATTATCTAAAGCAATCAAATCTCAAATATTCTATTTATTAAAACAAAACATTGTATTTTAAATTCCTTATTTTTCGCTACATGTCAAATGATTGAGCAATAAAGTGAAATGATTGAGTTACTCTCTCTCCTTCCCTAACCTTCTATGGAGAGACTCTTGGGATTAACCATATGTAAGTAGTCTAATGCAACTTAAAAATAAGGCTTAAAACCACATTTATTCTTTAGTAACATTATTAGAAAATATACTATACTAAAATATGTACAAAGTTGGTAGGTAGTAAAAGTTAATAGGTATCATCTAAATATTACCAAAAAAATATACAATGCTAACAAAAAAGTATAAAAAGTTAACTTTTTGGTAAGACTTAAAACATCGATTGCTTTGTTTAAAAATGCTTAACATTAAATGGTTACACTTTATGGTGTTCATTATGTTTTATACTTTCGTCATCATAGTTTCATCATTTATAACAAACTCATGTACATTTTTACCTTGCTTTCATAATGGAATCTATAACAAATGAAATAAAGTACTAATTGACACAAATCTCCTAAAAAATGGTAGACATGCAAGTTTCAACTATTGCTGTATTTCCTTATCATGTCAATTAATTATTATGATATCTTGATAAAATAAATGAAAATTATCATGCCCCAAAGGGATGATAACATAATAATCCCACCGTATATACAAGCTTTAGATAGAAGTTAACTATCCAGTTGCTATCATAGGCTTTATTGAGTAAATGGGTCGAAGGCCTAAATTGATAATATCGAGACTTGAGCCTACCTCCTAAGGTTCATCTATATACATGTATCCAATTACTTACTATAAATATCAGATAAGACCCATAAGTAAAGAGATCCTCTCTTTGTTTTCTCACTCTTATAATCACTTCACAATTCTGTTTATACATGATAAGAGTGCTAATTAGGCATTGGAGTGACCACACCGAAGCTTCCTCTGGTGGCCCTTGTAGCTATTATCTCATTTTGTAGGTGTTTGCATATCAAAACGAGAATCATTAGTCAATAATTGACATCTTCCATATAAATGATTAATTCAACCCTCATGGTTGTTGACAGTTTATCGAAGTTTTGCTCTTCCCCTTTTGGTTTTAAATTTGCACGAGTATCTCTTTTCTTTACACTCTCATGTCTGAGGATATATCTATTTGCATGATTAGAATCTTTGAGTGGTTTTTTGCCGTTAATAAGTTGTTTGTGCCATTGAAGTTTGAAAAATAGCCATGTAACTGCTATGGATTTTGCGGTTCATCGGTTGGTGATTTTCACGATTACAACTCTACTAAAATTTGATAAAGCCATTGACTTTGCAACAGCCTAGATTCTATTATTATTCTTAAACATAGATTCTATCATTATTGTTATTTTAACTTTCATTTTAGAAGAGACATGGTCTAGATAGAGGGCAGTGATGTAATATTTGCTTCTAGAAATATTCTCGATAACTAAACCAATTTGGAGAGCTTCCACTGTCTTGGGGAGTCTTTATGGCTTCGACAACTGTTTTTAAGTATTGAATGGCTTGTGATCACGAAGCCTTGTGCAGAATTTGAACACACCATTCTCTAGTTTTTTTATTGTCAATTTGGATTCTGGTATTCATTTCTCAATGTGCAGATTTTACACCAAAAAAAAAAAAAAGAAAAAAAAGCAGAAAAAGGGAAAAGGAGAGAAGGGTGAAGAGGCAGAGAAAGGGGCGGCTACATCATTATGCTCCGATCATATGCCCCTGAAGATGTGAAGGAATTAACACTCCATGAAGGCTGACTGCATTTCGTATCTCTTGAAAATCCGATCGCTAACCCCTCTCATAACATTTGGAAGGCTTAACACGTAGAGGAGCTCCTATGTGTAACCGGTGATAGTTGGAAGTCCTAAACCTCGGCAAAAGCGCATTTGCAACATTGAGCTAAGCGGAGCATTCCTTGCTTTCCAATCGGAGCTCTCTTGCCATAGCTTCATGCTCGACCTTCATATTACATTGTTCGAACTGAGCTCTCAAACTCTATCCATATGATTCCTAGCTATTGTCCGAGCCACTAGTTTATGCTGGGATACTATCCTTCTGGGTGGTTACTGACAGCTATTGCTGACCTAGCGACTAGCTTCGTATGCCTTGCCAACTCAAGATGTTCGTCACACTGTATGTCGCACTGAAAAATGTTATTTGTCGCTCCCTTTCTGGCACTAGTTGAGCTACTCAAAGTGTATCGAGCAACATAGCAACATCGAGAGAGGAGCTTTCGGTCTAAGCAATTGGAATTTACTACCGTGTTCAACTAGGAAGTATCGAACTATTATGATCAGGATGCCAAGCTAATTTGTGTTGGACAATTGAGGTTGCCAAGTCGGATTAGCTCTCAGACTGCCGAGCTATTATAGTAGAGTGTAGTGCCGAATTGATATCCTTAATGAAGACCTCCTCTTGCCGAGCACGACAAACGTATAACAAAATCCGAGATTCCTTTGAAAGGTCATGTAATTGATATAATGCCGAGCAGCATATCACGCATAGGGCTCTTAAAGAAATTGCCAAATGCTGAGCTCCGGCGTTATCTGTCCTACCGAGTTGAACAGTGATCCACAATAGTAAGTTTTCGAACTATCATGCACACGGCAGTCTCTGGTCAAGCAACTCTTACCGAGTTAAGTTTTTGAACTATAATGTACACGGCAGTCCGTGGCGGAGCAACTCTTGCCGAGCTAAGTTTCCGGGCTATTAAAGAGTTCATGCCGAGTTGTATTTTTGGCATAATAGTAGAGAATTGAGCTACTTACTGTAGAATCATGACTCGATGGTGAAGACTTGCAGTTTCTTCGCCCTTTGCAGTAGCTATTTTGGAGAATATGCTTCTTTTGGCCGAGTTGGGCCATTCATATCGGATCTACAGCAGCTCCTAAATTTAGGCCCTCTTCAGCCAAACACACCCCTGCACCAAATAAATGAAGTCATGCTATTATCCTTGATAACTGAAGTCATCATGAGCTCCACATGCATTTGGAAGATAAGAACGGAAGTGTCAACACTTGTGATATTGCAACTAGCATGAAAAGAGGGAACAATCACGTGATCGAGAGTGCAAAAGTCACTAAGATCTTTGGTGAAGTTCTTTTTATAAACATTTGGCTCTGCTAAGTTTGTTGATGAAGAGTGGTAGATAAGTCCGTAGGTGAGCTCGTCTTTGATTATCATGCTTGGTTCGAGTTGGGGTCATCAACTCGCGTCAATTGCCGCTCGTGTTCTTGGTAGAAAGGAACTCGGAAATTGCGGCTTGCAAGACTCGCCATGACAGTTCGATAGAACTTAGATCAGGTAGTTGCTTCAGATGCCCGCATCGTTTCCCACAAGTGCTTTTCACAGGAGATAGTTGCTCAGCAAATACGTATTAAGCTTGGATTTAATTTATTCCGGTTACATTGAATCCGTTCGTGAATAGATTTCACTAGCTTAATGATTAAAGTTTGAAGCTCACTTTCTGTTGGATCTTTTAAAATACAAGTTTACACGTTATACAAATAAACAGGGCCATTCCTACCAAAGTCATGCTTGACTTCTCTTAAGTCATTCACTGTTGAGCTCAGCAAATTTCAACTCAATCTGCTAGACAACATTCATCTCTGTCGATCAACAATAGCTTGGACTTCTTGAGAGACCAAATGCTTGGCATTTTGAAGCATTAGAATGCAATATGGGATAAGAGGGGCCCACGGTGTCATTTACAATGTGTATTGCACCAAATCAACTTCTTGTGACCAACAGCTACTAATAGATAACGAGATATTAATCGTGGATCTTCGACCCAAACTGCAATCTTCATAGTTAAAGCATTATGCTTATATCCATGCCAAGATGTTTGAGCTAACTCAAATGCCTTATGAGTTGAGCTCCTATAAGCTTTCAAGTTGTAGAATCAAGTTTTGCCGATTTTGTATTCGTGTTAAGATTGAATATATTGATTGGGGTGTTTACTTTTCTTCATTATTTCAAATATATATATATATCTCAATTCATTTGGGTTTTGCGATGAGATACTATACTTAATTTATTTGGATCTTATATTGATAGATTTGATGAGTTGATATGTTTTGTATATTGTTTCAATATCAATATTAAGTATTTAGATATTTTTTTTATTGTGTTCATCGTCTAGTTATTTAATACTTGAACATAAATTGAATTTTTGAAAAAGCTTATTATAGGGACATGTGAGTTTTAATTAAATTCATCAACTTACGTATTTAATGTGGTTGGAAATATAGTTTAGGTCATGAGAACATACTCAAACCATATTTCTAACCAAAATAATAATTTCGATATGAGTAGATTATTATTTACCCGATAATTATAGATAGATTGTCCTAACAGGTGAATTTATATTATAATTAGAATTCCACTACTTTGGGAGATGAGTGAGTTCTGGTAAGTTTAGTTAAATACCTTTAAGTCAATTTCGAATATCAACTTAAGATATCACATTGATTCGAATGAGAATATATTTGTGAATCCCAATTCAATCCCTTTTTTATCTCCTAAACTCGGGACTCTCATAGTTTAGATAGGACATTTGGTTTAGTGTTTATATTGTTATTTAGTTTTTACTCACTTTTAGTTCAATTATCAATAGTTTAGCTTAAGAAAAAAAGCTCAAGTAATTTAGTACTTAACACCTAACGCTCTATGGATTACGACCTTAACTCACTATTTATACTACTTTCATAACCCAATACACTTATTGGTTAATACTTGTGCTTTCAGCGAGTCAAGCAATTGCTTTTGGGGTAATTAAGCAATTTCAAACAGTTCAATCAAGCAACATCATAAAGCATCCAATACTTAAAATCCAACACTCCAAATAACAAAACATTATTTAAGCACACATGTTGCATACGTATAAGTAACTAACTTATAATCACAACTAAGACATATACTAAAGTCTCCATGTATCCTTAAATAATACTACAAAGTGAAATGAAGCACTAATCCCACCTACTTAGACATGTGACGCTCCATACATGTACATATGGTCTCATCTGCTTTAGTTTTCCCCTAAATATGTAATACAATCACTTTAGTATTATTATATATAAAGTAAATGATTTCATTTTAAAGAATTAAGTATGCTTAGGACTTATCTTTAGTAAGTTGTGTAAGCTTTATATTGAGTTCTTACCTGATGTTAAAGTGCTAGAACAATGTTCTAAAAGCTTGCCTAATATTAAGTTTTAATCTCAAAACCTTTCGATTAAGTCTTTGAGATTATCTCAATCATACCCTTGGTCCAATCATGATAGGAATGAAGGACTGATCACGTACTCCAAATACCAAAGGCTTTCCTAAGTGGTTCGTTGAGCTGTCTGAGGTGAGTTAAGCACCAAGGAGCAACACTTACCCCTATTTGATCTGTCAAGCTTATTTGCTCTCTATGTAATCTAAGGTATTGCTGAGATGATTAGCCGACGTGCAGAATCGAACCTTTCACTATGTATTAGTCTAAGCACTAAGTTTGAATACAATGATCTAAACAGTGCTGATGCCGAGCTGATAGTAAACAAGAACAGACCATTCGAGGTCGACCCAAAAAAAAAATGAGTTACCCCTAGGCCAATCCAGTCCAGTACCAATTGTTTAAGCTATTGAATTGTTGATGTCAAATAGACCTGATCAAAGCCTACCCTTGCTCGACTTATAGTATGTCAGGATCATAGGTTGAGTAAAACATGCATACATTATCCTTTCTAACATCCGTACTATCCTTTCTGATGGAGGACGTTCTTTGTGCACGACTTCATGCTTTCCTTGTAAATGATTCTCTTTTTCTTTAGTAAGTGGTGATTCATTTTTGTCATTTTCTATAACTTAAGACTTATCCTAATAGGGTACTATAAATACTCGCATAATGTAATAGCCATAATGATACACAAAAATTTTTTACTCTCTCTTGAGCTAATTATCCTTTTACTTATTGTTGAGCTACTCTTATCCAGCCCATTCGAGCGTAGACTAGCGGCGAGTGACCTCCGGTTATACTTGTGTATCATATCAAGTGTGACCTGAGTTTGTGTGAGGCATCGTTGTGTCATATCTATCATTGGTGTACGGGAACCCCTGCTTATCCCTTAACTATCATTTACTTTCAAGCTATCTCATGGCTTAGACCCACTCCCTTTAGTTATGCATGATATTGGGTTCATATGTTCATCAACGAATCTGTATAATCTTGGTATTAGAGCTTGGCTATGTTTGAAGTTGGAATTTGCTACTATGTTCTTTGAGTGGTTTGTCATTACTCTCATAAGATAGAGGTTCTATTGTCCACATTAAAGTTTAGTAGTTAAGAAGTGCCTTGTAATCTGTTTTCCCATTTTTTTTATACAAAAAATAGAGTGTGGTTGGTTGTTTGATTGATTGTCATTGTGAAGTAACAATTAATGTCAAACTTAAGTGTTCAAGGAATTTTAGGAAACCAAGAAAGTTGTACTCGACATGGCCAAGGACAAGCAGGAAGCTTCATACCTAAGTTAGTGGATGATCAATTGGATAGGCTTATCAATTTGGTAGCTAGTTTGGTGACTGTTATATAAGAAGATAGACAACGAGCTAGAAATAGCCCCATCAGAGAATGTAAGTAGTAAAGCAAGGCAATGGTCAGTTTGGCCGAGTTAATACCTTAGCTAGATTACCCTGAGTTGAAGGAATTGGTAGGATGTAAAAGGAGATGATAAGGAAGAGGGGTACTATGAGCCTAAGGAAAGAAATGTACGAGCCCCTAAAGTTGAAGGATTAAGGATGCATATTCCAAGTTTTTCTAGAAGTGGTGATGCTGAGGACTACCTAGATTGGATAGATAAGATTAAAAAGCAATTTAAATGCCATGAAGTACTCGATAATGCAAAAGTTAGACTTGCTATGTTGGAGTTCACTAGTTATGTTGCCTTATGGTGTAAGAACTTGCAAGTTACTAGAAGAAGGGAAAGAGAATGAGAGATTAGGAGAAAGGAAGAAATGAAGAGAGTTATGCGGAGAAGGTTTGTGATAAGCTATTATCTACAAGATGCCTTCAAGAGACTACAAGAAATGAGACAAGGAGGATTAAGTGTGGACGCTTACATTAAGGAATTCCAAATGTTAATGATTCAACGTAAAGTTGTAGAGCTAGAAGATCGAATTATATCTTAATTCATTGGCAGGTTGAAGTATGAGATTGGGGATGTCTTAGAAATCTTGGACGTTAGAATGCTTGATGATGCAATCTAAGCTGCCTAAAGGATAAAAAGGCATTGAATAGGAAGATTCTGACCCCTTGTTGGTCGATTAGGCAAAAGTTGAATTGTTCTGACTAAACCAATGCGAATGAAACCAAGTAAGGTTGTTGAGACTTGACCCTTTCCAAGCACCCGAGCTAAGGAGAAGGAACCTTCGAGGAAGTTTGAGAAGGACTAAAGTTCAAGGAGAAAGACAAGTGAGATCAAGTGTTTCAAATGCCAAAGATTTGAACATATGGCCACTTAGTGCCTAAATAGGCAAATAATGGCAATCCAAGGTGAGGTGTTGACCGTTGAGGTCAACAATACTGATGAGGAAGCAAAAGAGCGGAAAGAGGATGGACAGATTGAGTTATTCGAGGAGGAAGTCATCTATAGTGAGGAAGGGAACTTTCTACTGACTATTCTAGTGATGAGGAGGACAATGAGTGTCACTCCTATACCTAAAGATGAACAGAGAAAAAATCTCTTCCATATTGGATGTAAGGTGAATGAAACACTATGCATGATGATCATTGACAATGGGAGTGGTACCAATGCAGCCTCTACATTTATGGTCCAGCAGCTAAAATTATCGACTATGCCCTATCTAAAACCTTACAAGCTGCATTGGCTTAGTGAAAAAGAGGCCTTATAAGTGAACAAATAGGTGTCTATGCCAATTGGCATTAGCAAGTATCGAGATGAAGTGCTTTATGATGTGCTGCCTATGAGTGCATCCCACATTCTACTTAGATGACTATTGATGTTTCATCGAGTAGTTATGTATGATGGTAGGAAGAACACATGTTTTGTGGAGCATGAAGGAAGAAGGTTGAAATTGAGTCCCATGACTACTGAATAGGTAAAGGTCATGCAGTCCCAACTTAGTCGAACCTTAAAGAAAAAGGCCTTGGTATTGACCCAAGCTGAATTGAAAAGAGAAATGGAGCTGGAGAGACTAACTTATTTGCTTGTTAGAGGACTTTTAGAGATGAAACCTAAGGAGGAAGAGCTATCGACCGAAGTAAATACCTTACTAAAGGATTTTCAATATGTTTCTAAAGGAGTTACCAAACAGTTTACCCTAAAACTGAGGCGTCAAGCATGCAATCGACCTATAGCCAAGAGCTATGCCGCCAAATAAGCCTGCTTATAGGTTGAATCTTGAACAGGCAGTTGAGTTATAGAGGCAAGTAGATGAGCTATTAAATAAGGGGTATATGCATGAGTCCCTAAGCCCCTGTGCTGTGCTGGCCTTATTAGTGTTAAAGAAAATAGGTCTTGGAGGATGTATATAAATAGTTGAACGATTAATTGAATCACCATCAAGTACAAGTATCCCATACTTAGGCTTGATGATATGCTAGACGAATTTAGCGAAGCAAGAGTGTTCTCCAAGATTAACCTTAAAGCTGGGTACCATCAGATTCGAATGTGCGAAGGTGATGAGTAGAAGATTGCATTCAAGACTCGACATGGTTTATATGAATAGCTTGTAATGCCATTTAGAATGTCTAATGCATTGAGAACATTTATGCGCCTTATGAATCATGTGCTCCGAAATTTATTGGAAAGGTTTGTCATAGTTTATTTTAATGGCACTCTGATGTATAGTCTTGACTTGGAGACTCACCAAGAGTATCTCTAACAAGTGTTTGCAAAACACTGAGCTGAACAGCTTTACATTAATTTAAAGAAGTGTGACTTTTGTCGTTCTAAGGTGATCTTCTTGGGTTTTGTTATGAGTGGAGGGGGTACTCAAGTTGATGATGTGAAGGTAAGAGTGATCATAGAATGGCCTAAACTGATTTGTTTTGCGAATGTGAGAAGTTTCCATAGCTTAGTCTTATTTTATCGCCGATTCATAAAGAATTTTAGTACGATTGTGGCCCTGCTTACTAAACTATCAAAGAAGAGTGTTCAATTTAGATAAGGAAAGAAAGAGAAGAGGAGTTTTGAGGAAGTGAAAGAGAAGCTAACTACAACCCCTATCTTAGCTCTGTCGAGCTTTGATAAGGTGTTTGAGTTAGATTGTGATGCATCCGGATTAGGCATAAGTGTTGTTCTAGTGAAAGAAGGTCGACCTAGTGCTTACTTCAATGAGAAACTTCGAGGAGTCATACTTAATTATTTTATCTATGACAAGGAGTTCTACTCCTTAATCCGAGCCCTGATAGTATGGTAATACTATTTATTGCTTAAGGAATTTGTGATCTACACAGATCATGAAGGCGTAAGATATCTAAAGAGCTAACCAAAGCTATCTTGAAGGTAAGCTAAGTAGATCGAGTTCATGGAGGGTTTTTCTTATGTCATAAAATATAAGAATGGAAAAAACAATGTAGTAGCTGACGCCCTATCAAGATGACATAGCCTCCTGACTGAACTATAAATAAGGCTACTTGGTTTTTTAATCATAAAGAATCTGTATGCTGAGGATCCATACTTTGGTCCTAGTTATGCCCGATGTGAGGAGGGATAGACACTAGATGACTATCACAGGAAAGACGAATACTTATTCAAGAAGAGAAGGCTATGTACCCTGACCTGTTCTATGAGAGAACTGCTAGTGCACGAGGTGCATAGAGGGAGATTAACAAGACACTTTAGCCAACACCAAACTTATGAGGTATTATCCTGCAAGGAAACTACTAACCTTTGTCAATCCCAACCAAACCATGGTTTAAGTTGAGTATGGACTTTATGTTAGAAATACCGAAGATGTCCTGAGGGAAGGACTCCATCATGGTGGTAGTGGATCGATTTTGCAAGTTGGTACATTTCGTGTCCTGTTTTAAAACTAATGATGCTTTAGTTATCTTTTTTCTTTTCTTACAGGAAGTAATTAAGCTGCACGAAATACCTAGAACCATTTTTTTGGATCGACAACCAAAGTTTATGAGCTACTTCTAGAGGATGCTGTAGAGGCGAATGAGAACTAAGTTATTGTACAACACGTCTTACCACCTACAGATCGATGGATAAATCAAAGTTGTTAACAGAACCTTAGGAAATTTGCTATAGGTTACTGTCAGACGAAATATGATCGATTGAGATCTATGCCTACTATAGATACCTCATTTTTACCATTTTTTATTTTTTATTTATTTTTGTTAATTGAGCTAGGTTAATGAATAAATAGAAAAAAAAATAAAAAATAACAATGAAAAATAAAAAAAATGAAAAAAGAAAAAAAGAAAATCAAGTTAGGTTATAGGAATTTAAGTCAAAAGTCAACTCGTATTGAATCGGATTAAGTTGAGGAGGGCTGAATCAATTAGTTTTGGGCCAGACCAATTTAAGGGCTCAAAATCAAGATTTGTTAAATTAATTGAGCTAAATTGGATCAGGCCGAGTCTTAAAAGAAAAGCTTGAACTAGCTAAGGTTTCTAGAAGTTAAGGTGAATCTAAGTTAAATTGCAAACAAATCTTTCGTATCTTTGCTTTAAAAGATTTGATTTTTGAGCTTATAAATATCATGCCGGTTGGTAATTAAGGGAGGGTTTTTCTTCTAATCACACGTACTCAAAAACATATATGCCTTAAACACCACACGCTCCACCTTCACAAGCCACCTTCACGTGCCCCTTACATCCCTCCATGTTCTGCTATACGTGCCATACATTACCACACAACACCATTAGCACCACCACATACAACCACTAGCATCGCTGAACCACCGCTCGTGTCGCCTAATCCATTACCTAGTCATGCCCGTAATCGCCCAGTGTCGCCTAGATCATTACCTGAGCCACCGCCTGCATTATGCACTCCATCGCCTAGTATCGCCCAGATCTTCACTCGAGCCACCACCTGCGTCGCCTACTCCATTGCCTAATCTCGTGTAGTGTCACCTGTGTAATCGCCTAGTACTCGCCATCATACACTTGAGCCATGGCCCAATATCACCCACTCCCTCGCTTAGTCATGGTTGTGATGGCCCACAATCTCCCGTGTTTCACCCACTGTCACCTATAACGCCTATGCCTCGCCCGAGTGATACCCAATGTTGCCCCTATCTTGCTCACAGCACCTACATCTCACCCATTGTTGCTCGTGCCTCGCCCAACGCATGCCTGTTGTCACCCCATGTACACATTGTCTTACTTAGTGTACACCTAAGGTACACCCACTATCGCCCAATGCACGCCCACAATTGTCTACCGTCGCCTAGCTATTGCTCGTACTTACCCAACATCGATGCGACCTGACTTAGGTAAATTTTTAATAAGTTTTTATTATTTTTTATTAATTAGTTATGTTTTTCTATTATTTTATTTTTTTCTGCTTAAGTGTAAGTTTTTTTTAATTAATTATTTTCTTGTAGATTTTTAGCTAAATTAGGGTTTTTCTTGAAAAATCATTTTTTAATAAAAAAATATATTTTTGTCACTTAGGATTTTTTTGGAAAAATAAAATTTTTAAAGGAGTTTTCTTAAGGAAAGATAGTTGGTTTTTATTTTGTATAATTTAGGAAAATTATATTTTTTAGGATTTTTTAAATAATAAATTAACAAATGTAATCTTGGCTCAATTTTCAACATAAAAATAACCCACCAATTAAATATTTTATGTAAAAAGAACTATGGTTGGTTTAATCCCAATTAGCGACGAGGCAACTGTTTAAAAATAAATTTTTTTTCTCTTTTTAGAAATTCATAATAAAAAAATCATTTTTAGTTACTTTTGCCTATTTAAGTATATTTTGATATTTTTAGAAACATTACAAAAAATAAAGCCCATCAATTTTTTTTTTTTAATTTTCACATGGTGATTTAGTCTTAATAGGTTAGCCTCCGAACCTGGTTTTTCTGGTTTAATTTTCTAAAAATCAAATTTTTTAGAATATCCACAAACTTGTGGTTAAATTAGGGTTTTCCTGCCTGAAATCCTAATTTTATTTTTTACTGGTTGAATCGGTTAGCGACTCTAATTTTTTAAATTTTTTTTAAGAAAAGTATTTCCTTAAGTTTAATGTCGGGCAATTTATATTAAGTGGGCTAGGTTTAATATAAGTTATATTAAGAAAATTGAAATAGGGTTTGATACCTACTAATCATTGAGTTTGCCTATAATAGGATCGTCCATAATGTAACAAGCATCTCTCCATTCAAGGTCACTTATAGGTTTAACCTTGAGCTGCTATTGGACCAAGTACCTTAGCTGATGTTTGATGATGACTAGCCATCTGTTAAAAGAGTCGAGGCCATCAAAGCCATGCACTAGAAGGTTGTAGAGTAATTGGGTCGAGCTTATATTAAGCTTGAGAAGTAAAGTCGAGGATGGAGGAAGAGAGAATTTCAATCAAGCAATTTGGTTTGGATACACCTTAGTAATGAACAATTCCCAAACTTGAGGAAGATTAAGTTGTCTCCCAAAATCAATGGACCTTTCAAAGTACTTGAAAAGATCAACACTAATGTATATAAGATTGAATTGCCCAAAGGATATGGAGTCTCAGACTCCTTCAACATTGTAGACCTCTAACTTTACACTCACGAAGATGAGTATCCTAGAGCTAAACAAGATTTGATCCCAAATCTCAAACAACTTGGAGAGGATGATAAGGATTAAGGACCGATCGCGTGCTCTCAAGCTAAAAGGCTTTCTCAAGTGGTTCATTGAGTTGTCTAAGGTGAGTTAAACGTCGAGGAGCAGTGCTTACCCCATTTTGATTTGCTAAGCTACTTCGCTCTACATGTAATCTAAGGTGTTGTCGAGGTGACTAGTCAATGTGCCTTATCCGAATCCTTCGCTATGCATTAGTTTAAGTGCTAAGTCTGAATACAACAATCTAAATAGTGTCAATGTTGAGTTGATAGTAAGCCAACACATGAATTCAATAAGCCAACGCATGAATACTTTGCACACCATGCCAAATGACTGCCCATCTCTTAAAGATTGTATGCCGAATTGAACAATGTAGAGATATCTACCAAACCCCGTTCGCTAACTCACTCATGTTCGAGTTAACCACTTTCTTGGCGTCACCCTTGCTAAGAGGCCAAGAGAGAGACCCCGGAATAATCTTCAATCACCTTTGTTCGGATAAGCAATCTGATCATACTTTTTATCTGCATCCTCCAATAGCATCACCAATACATCACTGCCACGTGTACAATTTGTTATACTAATTATTGTTTATCTTGAATATTCATTTTTACCCTTTTAGTATTTGTACATTACTTCTTTGGGAAATATCCTTTTTGTCTTTTCCACTTTTAGGAAAGTTTCCTTAACTTATCAGGTATAAATACCTTTGTACTTGTAGCTAGAACTATCAGATTGCCATTAATATATTGAATATTCTTCCTCTCATAAACACTGATTGTTCACTTTCAATTTACTCTTTTCTTAATCCTTAAGTAAGGTTAGATGGTGAGTAACTTCATCGGACCAATTCGTGCATCATATCAAGTTGTGCCATGAGTCTTCAGAAGTTCCATTGGTGTATCATATCCTTTAGAGTTGTTCGTGGGTTTTTGCTTACTTTTCATTCACATCTTCATTCTTTTGTGCATTCCCTATCATCTCTTTAAGCTTTTGGCAAGCTTGGACCCATCCCTACTATCAACCTTATCTGTTATTAGTTGTAGTGTACATCATCTTGGTATCGGAGCAGAGGTTTCGCTTAAGTTGAAGTAGAGTGTTTCGAAGTTCTATCTATACTCTGTTCTGCATATGTGAAACAAAATTAAGTTATTGCATTCTTAATTGTTATGTTTGTTAGCTATTAAATTTTTTATTTGCTAAAGTATTTGTTGTAACACCTAATCAAAGAGTTTGAAAATTAAAATCTATTAGAAAATGACGGAACCAAGTGTTAACGTTGGTGCTAGGGATGATAACAGTGGTGTTGTCCACCAAAGTCGACTGTCTCAAGGTTCCCTTAAGAGCATTGACAAGAGACTTGATGAGGTGGCTAACCTCTTGATAGATTTAACTCGAGCTATTCATGTGTTAGCTTACTAAGTTGCTGAAGCCACATATAACACCCCACAAGTTGCCTGACCTGCGAGAGGTCAAAACCCAGCTCGACAAGTTTGAGATGGAGGAGTAGGCAGACAAGTAAGGAGAAGGATTAACTTAGGAGACATAAGAGAAGAGGATGAGGAAGAGGAAGAGTATTATGAAGAAAAAGAGCAAATTCGAGTACTTAGAGTCTCTGACCATGTGAAGCTTTAGATTCTAAGCTTCAATGGATTCGGAAGTGTGAATGAATACTTAGAGTAGGAAGAGAAGGTGGAGTGTATGCTTGTCTATTACCAATATGAGGATTATATGAAAGTAAGAATTGTTGCTATTGAGTTCTCTAGATATGTTACCATATGGTAGAAGAATTTCCACGCTATAAGGAAAAGAGAAGGATGCAGAGAAATTAATACTTGGCTTGAGATGAAAGGAATACATAGAAATAGATTTGTGCTGAATACTTATCTGCATGATACTTTTACTCGACTTTAGGAGCTGAGGCAAAAAGGTCGATTTGTTGACGAGTACATCTAAGAATTTCAAATGCTTATGATCCACTATGAAGTGGGGGAAACATCAGCATGAACAATCTCTAAGTTCTTCACTGAATTGAGAGGTAACATTCAAGATATTATGGAACTCCAACGATTTACCAGAATGGATAAAGCCATTCGAATAGCTCAATAAGTAAAGAGGTAGAAAAGAAGCCAAGTATTAACTAAACTGTTGACTTACTAATTTGGATAGGGAAGTCATTGAGCTTAGTCAAGTATCAAGCTGATTGGAAAGGTGGATATCCGCGTAGAATAAAAGGGTCAACTTGATAGTAATGTACCAACTTGAACTTATGAGAAAGGGTAAGGATCTAATAGAAAGAAAAGCTTGATCAAGTGCTAAGAGTTTGGACATATGGTTGCTTAGTGCCTTTTAGTACCCAAATTGAAGAACTATGGTCATCAAGGGAGACGTCCTGAAGCTAGAAGTGGAGAGTATTGATGAGGAAACTAAGGAGGAGAGCCTTGCTAAGAAAGAAGTTTCTCATTATAATGGACTAATTGAGGAGGACGTGTTTGCTAAGGACTTGGATTAGTTGATCTTAGTTGTTCGACATGCAATGAACTTAGAACCTTTACGTGAAGAGGAGTAGAGAGAAAACTTGTTTCATATCACCTATAGGGTAAATGATCAAGTAAGTGCGCTAATTATTGATAGTGAAAGTTTTACTAATGTGATATCAACCAATTTGATCACGGGGTTAAAGTTGTCAACTATTGTACACCTAAAGTCGTATAAGTTGCATTGGCTAAGTGAGAAAGGGAGCACTACGTATCACTCAGCAAGTACTACTATTGATCATAAATGGAAATTACTCCAACGAGATTATTTACAATGTGCTACCCATGTATGTCTCATATATATTACTTAGCTGACTATGGCTATTCAATAGAAGAGTTATCTATGATGGATCTAAGAGCACGTATGTGTTCGAGAAGGATGGCCAGAATACTATAGTAAACCTAATGTTGCCGAGTGAAGTTAACAAACTATCGGCTAAACCTGCTTACAGATCAAAGAAGATTCTAATGATGAGTAAAGCTAAGCTCTGAGAGGCTATCAATGCCAATGACCAGACCCTTATGTTGGTAAGGTGTTTGTTAGAATTGAAGGAATGGGCTAAATTACCCTTGGAAGTAAGAGTGTTGTTGGATGAACATGTCGATCTGTTCCTACAACAGTTACTTGAGGGGTTGTCTCCCAATCTAAGGCATATAATACTGCATTGACTTAATACTCTGTGCTACCCTATCAAATTAGCCAGCCTATCGGATGAGTCCCGACTAGGCTTCTAAGTTATAATGACAAGTTAATGTACTATTGGAGAGAGGTTATGTTAGGGAAAGTCTCAGCCTTTGTGCTATTCTGGCACTTCTAGTGCCAAAAAAGGATGGAACCTGGTGAATGTATAATGATAGTCGAGCCATGAGCAAGATCACGATCAAATATAGGTATCCTATCTCAAGATTAAAAGACATGCTAGATGAATTGAGTGGAGCTAAGATCTTCAATAAGATTGATATGAAGTTTAGCTACCATCAAATTCACATGAGGTCGAGAGATGAGTGGAAGATCATTTTCAAAACTCGGCATGGACTTTATGGGTGAATGGTCATGTCATTTAGCTTGTTGAATGCCCTGAGCACTTTCATGTGACTGATGAACCACATACTAAGAAATCTAATGGAGAAGTGTGTCATGGTGTACTTTGATGATATCCTGGTATATAACATGCCAAGTTACTATGAACGTCTTTGTACTGTATTAAATGTATTACGTACCAAGAAATTATTTGACAATCTTAAGAAATGCTGCTTTTACTAAGAGGAAGTGGCATTCTTAGGCTATGTAGCATGTGGAGGAGGCTTATGAATGGATGATGAGAAGATTTGAGCAATCATCAAGTAGTCGACTCCAACTACTTATGTCGAGGTACAAAGTTTCCATAGATTGGCTTCCTTCTATAGGGGATTTATAAAGAATTTTAGCACCTTCGTCGTACCCTTGACTGAGTTAACAAAGAAGAACAAGGACTTTAAATAAGGAGAAAAGGAGAAGAGAAGTTTTACTGAAGTGAAAGAAAAGTTGATTTCTGCCTTTATACTAGCTTTACGTAACTTTGAGAAGGTATTTGAATTGGAATGTGATACGTTAGGCATTAGGATAGGGGCTATCCTAATGTAGGAATGTTGATCAATTTCTTACCATAGTGAGAAGCTTAAAGGACCTCAGCTAAATTACTTTTTATATAATAAGAACTCTTGGCATTGATCCGAACATTGTAAATATTGCAGCATTATCTACTACCAAGAGAATTTATCATCTATATTGACCATAAGTCCTTAAGGTACCTTTGAAGTTAGACAAAGTTGTTAAAGTGACAAGTAAGATAGGTTAAATTCCTTGAAGGATTTAATTTTGTAATAAAATACAAACAAGAAAAGAGTAACATGATTGTAGACACTCTTTCAAGAAGGCATGCGCTCCTTACCGAACTGTAGACGAGATTTTTTGGGTTTGCAAGAATTAAGGAATAGTATGTTGGGGAACTATACTTTAGACCTATACTTATGTTTTGTGTCAATGGAAGGATAGTAGATGAGTATAATATGGAGGATGGGTACTTGTTCTAAGGAGGGAAGTTGTACATGTTAACCTATTCACTAAGGGAATTACTGATTAGGGAAGCTTACGATAGAAGACTCTCCAAGCATTTAGGGGAGAGAAAGACCTATGAGTTGTTGAATAGTCATTTCCTTTAGCTAAGAATGAGACAAGATGTACACCAAGTTGTTAAAGGCTATGTTGTATGCAAGAGGGCTAAATGTTGAGCTAAGCAAGAAAAAGCAATGCCTTTGTTTGTTCTGATGAGACCATGGATTGAATTGAATATGGAATTTGTTCTTAGAACCATGAATTGGCCAAGGTAAAGATTTTGTAATAATTATCGTGGATAAGTTCAATAAGACAGCACACTTTGTGCCCTGCTTCAAAACTAACGATGCTTTGGCTATTGCTTCTCTTTTCTTACAAGAAATTGTTTGGTTACATGGCGTACCGAGGAGTGTGGTGTCAAATAGAGACCCGAAGTTCTTGAGCCATTTTTAGAGGACTTTGTGGCGATGGATGGGGACTAAACTACTATTCTACACAACCTACCACCCCCAAACTAATAGTGAAACAGAGGTAATCAACCATACTTTGGGATCGCTACTCCGAGCTATAGTGGGGAAGAACTTAATCGATTGGGATGTTTCCTTGCTAGTGGTTGAATTCGCTTACAACTGAAAAATACATGACACCAATAAATAGACCCCCTTCAAAGTTGTCTATGGTTTTAATCCTAAGCTGCCCCTCGATCATACCCTTGTCCCTGTATCCGAGTAAGGAGACCTTGACATGAGAGCCTAAGCACAATCCCTTAAACATATTTACAACAAAGTTACTTGGTAGATAGACTAAGTTGCTAGAAGCATGTGAGAGAAGACTAAGGGTAGGATGGCTAAACAATTCTAGCTTGGAGACTTAGTGTGATTACACCTCAATAAGGAAAGGTTTCTTAATAAGAGGAGGAACAAGCTATTTGTAAGAGTTGAGAGACCCTTTAGAATCCTTTAGAAGATCAATGGAAATGCTTACAAGTTAGAGCTACCTGAAGATTATAAAGTTTTTGACACCCTTAACATTGTTAACCTTAGCCCATATTACCTTAATAGAGAACTAATCGAAGACTATTTGGATTTGATCCTAAATCCAAATCAACCTAAAGGGAATGATAAGAATTTAGCTATTGGGGATTTGACCAACAGTTTTGTTCAAGGATTAGAGGAGCTAGCAAGGTAAATCTTCCTGCTCTAACTAACTCTTCCCGAGGTTGAATATCTCTTTACCGAACTACTTTCCATGCCATATCGAATGACTTCCCATCTCTCCGAGATTGTGTGCCAAATTGAGCAATGTAGAGACATTTACTAAACGTCGTGTGCTTATTCACTCATGTCCAAGTCGACTACTTACTCAGCATCACCCTTGCCAAGAGGCTAAGAGAGAGACCTTAGAATAATCCTCAATTACCCTTGCTTGAACAACCAATCTAATCATACTCTTTTTTCTACAATTCTGCATCCTCCAACGGCACCACCAATGCATTTTCGCTACGTGTAGAATCTACTATACTAATTATTGTTTATCTTGAATATTCATTTTAACCCTTTGTATTCTTTGTACGTTACTTCTTTGGGAAATATCTTGTTGTATTTTTCCCTTTTAGGTAAGTTGCCTTAACTTATCAGGTATAAATGCCCTTGTACTTATAGCCAGAACTATCAAGTTACCATTAATACACTAAATATTCTTCCTCTCATGAACACTGAGTGTTTACTTTCAATTTATTATTATCTTAACCGTTTAGCAAAGCTAAGTGGCGAGTAATCTCACAGGACCAATTCGTGCATCATATTGAGTTGTGTTGTGAGTTCTTAAAAGTTCCATTGGTGCATCATATCCTTTGGAGCTATTCGTGAGCTTTTGCTTACTTTTCATTCACATCTTCATTCTTTCAAGCATTCCTCATCATCTCTTTAATCTTTTAGCAAGCTTGGACCCATCCCTACTATCGACCTTATCTGTTCTTGGTCGCAGTACACATTACTCACTACCTAACCTTATTCTCTATACTTCTAAAACTTGGAGTAATACTGGTATATTTATTGGGAAACCTGTAAAACAACTATAAGGGAATGAGCGACAACTTGCTCAATAAGTGGGGTGGAGACAATAGCATATATCTAACATAAAGTAACCAGGGTTTTCAAGTAAGGTTAATTAGATGTAATGCATGTTCAAGTAAATGCCATCACATGATGTTAATTGGTTGTCATGAGATCAGATAAATTGCATCAGCTTTAATTTAGGTTTTGAGAAGTTTAACTCCTTGCACTCGTGAACTGGAACTAAACTAAGGCTTGTACAATGGAGAAACATGCTCCTCCTAAGATTACCTTCAAACCACAATCCTTAACCTTATTGTAACCTCCTTTCTTATCACTTAGTTTGACTAAGGGTAGGGAAAAAACCATTTCTGCTTTCCTTATCAAAGGGTTAGTGTTTGGCCCGAGAATTCTAATCTTTTCCCTTAATGGGTTGTGATGCAATTCTCATTAGTAATTAAGTTGAGTTTGTGTTAGATTACATTCAGGGTGATCAAGCAATTTAAAATGGTTCAATATACCACTCTAAATAACAAAACATTATTCGAGTACACACGTTACATATGCACAGGCAACTAATTTACAATCACAATCATGACATATACTAAGGTCTCTAAATATCCATAAATAATACTTTAAAGTGCAATTAAGCACTAATCGCACTCACTTGGACATGTAATGCTCCATACATGTACATATGGTCTTGTTCGCTTAAGTTTTCCCCTAAATATGTAATGCAATCACTTTAGTATTATTAAATATAAGGTAAATGAGTTCATTTTAAAAATTTAAGTATGGTTAGGACTTATCTTTAGCAAGTTATGCAAGCTTTGTTTTGAGTTCTAACTTGATGTTGAAGTCTTTAGACAATGTTTTGAAAGCTCACCTAATACCAAGTTTTAATCTTAAAACCTTCTAATTAATTCTTTGAGATTATCTCAGTTATACCCTTAGTCTAATCAACTCTTTGAATAAGACCTTGAAGTCATTTCCCCTAAACATTTCACACCAACCAAACCTCGAATTAAGTTTTAAAGCCATTCTAACCACATTTCCTTTACCAAATACTTCCAAAATAAGTCTATGATGGGAATATAGTTAAGTCTCTCTTCTTATCCAACTTTTTTATCAACTCTCTAAACTAGAGATTGGGTCCCTATTTATTGAGCAACCCTTTGAAGATGTTTATGCAACAACTTCCTCCAAGCCTTTTAAATCAGCCAACATTCTAGTCTAATCACTAAAATCATACTTATTTCACCAAATAACTTCTTAGGTGATGCTCTAACATATTTAGAGTTTAAGAATCCTTTCATCCACTAACCTTTTGAACATATCTTTGAAGTCACTATAACCATGCTTCTTTTAGCAAATGACATCCTAACCAATATTTTGACATGGTTATAATCAAGATCTTTTACACCAACTAACCTTTTAACTAAATATCTAATCCAATAATATAAATAATTCTTTTACAATATCAACCATCTAAAGAACTTTCTAAGCAGATTAACTAGTTTGCATAATGTAACCTGCTTTAGCATCTTATTATAGGTTACAAATATGGTATAACATGATCATACAATAAATTCATTATACCCTAAGTCATCATATTACCAAATTCTCAAATCCTCATATCTTCACCTTAATACATATAGTTAATAACTAGTGATTTGTACATATCTCCAAATCTCATTCAATCTAACCATCTCCAAACCATAAAGGCATATACCACAATTAACCTGTAGATCTATTATATGTTATTTTTCACAAGGTTAATTGCACGAAATTTCCAAGATATAGCATTTCCTGTCAATTTAGATGCTAAAAAATAATTTAAATTAAAAAAAAATACTTTTGTCTAAAATCTTTTCAAAGGATCCAAACATGTACTATGGGGAAGTTCAAAAAAAAAAATTGATTTCAAAACAACAATAATAGGGTTATTTAAAACCATTTCACAATTGCTCAGTTTCAAATGATGTATTAAGGAGGTCATATACTCACTTAAAAATTGGATAAACTAATATTTTTCTTGAAAATTTCATATAAAAATATTCCTTGTTAGAAAATATAGAAAATTGGGTGGAAAATCGAGGCTCATCTGAAGTTAGCCATCCAGCCATTAGTGACCATCACCTCCTTGTTAGCTTAGTTAGGCACTACCACGACTATTGGGTGGTGGTAGTGGTTCCCCCTAGATGTCTTTTCAATCCTAGCTCCATAATGTTGCTTGATTTGCACAAATTTTTCTTTTTGTTTTTCTCCAATTTCTTCTTCAAGCTTTTACCAACTTATCGAATTTTTTTATAACCCAAACATCCTAAAGAAGTCTTAGGGAGAATTTGAGAATTTCCTTAGGTTATATTGTGTTATTTAGGAAATTTTCTCTCTCTTGAAGAGTTATATACCTTTGATTTCATCCCTTGCTAATTGTCATGTTACTAAATCTAACGACCAATAGCTATCCATGCATGTGATATGTCCAAATCCATTTTGATTTTGGTAGTTTAAATTTTTTCCTAATTTTTTAATCACTTTTCTTGTTAATTTTTAGTTAATTATAGATATTTTTGGCTATTTTAAGCAATTTTAGGTATATAATTATATATAATATTTATACCTAAGGTACACGTATTAGATTTTTACTTGTTATTTTATGTCACTTTATAATTTTAGTATCCAAATAATTTAATTCTAAAGTTCGGTTAATTTCTATTACCTAATTTATGCATTTACTAGGAATAAATTACAATATAATAAAGTTTAGTAAAATTATCTATCTTTAGTTATAATAATAATAATATTTTATTATATTTCCATATCTTAAACTCACAACGTATTATCATCTTGATCAACTAACTTCTACGTATGCTATAAATTTTTAGCTCAAAATAACTACATAAAACTATAGGACTCATAGTTGCTACGCATGACAATTTAGGATTTTGTGCTAAGTTAGTCCCCAACACTACAACATAAAGCAATAAATAAGAAGGTAGTTAGAACATATATCTTGGCTACCATAAAAACATTGCAATATTCATAAATACACATCATGTACATACAATCATTTGCCTATAACCAGAAGTAATATACACCTCGATCACTAAGTAGTTTAAAACAATACACTAAAATGTGATTAAGCATTAATTCCACATGGAATATAGTTGCTCAAGCAAATTTATAGCATCTATCTTCACGTCTTCAAGGAAATGTATATTAGAATCTTTAATTTTGTTCTTACAAAAATTTTTGGAAGCAATAGCCACATTTTTATACTTTTACATTATTATACTCTTATTTAAACTTTAATTGGGTTCATTATTTCTTTAGTAAGGGAATCTGTATACATAAGTTATAGTATCTTTTACATTTCCCTCCACTACATTGATTATTTAAGTTGCTTATTGGAATACCTTCTAAATTTCTCATTACATTAGTATGATTGAGACTTGTGCTAAAGACCCTTCTACTTTATGTTATTCTTTTTTGATAGGTTAAACGGCGTTCTACACTGCCCTCCACACTTCCTGGTTCACAAAGAATCTTTTGCAATGCAATCTACACTATCCTCCACATTAGGACATCTTTCCTCCATTTTTAGATCAAATCAGCTCATAATTCCTTCAAAACCTAACATTTATAGCATGGATTCTCATGATGAAATTATGAGTATAACCATATAGCTAGGTAACAATTGAAAATAGGAAAATTTAGCTAGTTAACAAAAAAGTTCCACCATAATCGTTACGATATTTAAAAGAATTTTACTAAATTCACCAATTTTAGTAAAATCAATATATCCATATGATCAAGAATTAGTGATTTCGGCTTGGAAAAATCATTTATTCATGAAATTAGCCACTTATAAAATTGAATGTGACTATGTTGCATATCATCTTAACTGCTATCAAATAGGTCAAAATCACATTCAACAATAAACTTTTGAAAAATTGCTGATTTGTTGTAATTTCTAGATTAGTAGTTTTCCAAAAATCAAAATTTAGTAAAAAAGTAGTGTGTTGCTATGCAAAAACTTTTAACATATCTCTAAACTAGACTTTGTAACAAGGCCATAAGAAATTTTTGGAGGTTGAAATAATATCATTTTCATTTTTGAGAATTATTTTGAAAATTCAATCAAATGGAAGTATTTGTTATAGACATTATATGTAACATATAAATTTCATGAAAATAAAATTAGTACACAAAACTATATCTATGATAACCTGGAAATAAGTTTTATAGAAATTTCTCATGTATTTTATTATTTTAGAATTTATTTGAATTTCATATCAAAATTTAGACTTACCGATGGAGCGACTTCCCATGATTATACTACAACCTAAACTTGTTCTAATGCTAAAATAGGTAATGCTTTGCTCAGTGGTAGTGGTGGCTTGTGGTCACATTGCCATTTGCTCCTCAAATTACATATACCTAGATCTAATGATATTTTTCCTTAAATATATTCTAAATTTCCTAGATTTTAGTTGTTGTTTCCTAAGTTTCTAGGGTCTCTACTATACCTAAAGGTGCAAATGAGAAGTGAGTGGAGTAATTTATAGATGTGAAAAGTCAGTGGAAAAATTGCTTGCAATGTTTTTTTTTTTTTCGGATAAAGACTAATATGCATTAAATAAGCAAAGACTTAAGTACATTAGCTACATTTGAGATAAGAGGTAAGCTTTCTACGTAATGCCAGTCATACATAAAAATAGCTCTAAAAGAAGATGGGGGCTTCTCTACCTAATCCGAAGGACACATCTTCTTTCTACCTACATTTGCAATCCAATATTCTACTTGATTCGCTTGTCTTTTAAGTAGGTTGAAGTGCACTAAACTAAAGGATTGTAGAAATTAATTAAAATCCACCAACATAGGTTCTAATGTCCATAGAGTAGAATTAGGGTTCTTAATAGCATTGAAGACTACATGCAATCCAATTTAAAATAAACCTCTCGCCATCCTTTACTAGCTATAAACATACAAACTTCAATGAATGTAGCAACTTTTGCTTCTTCAATCAAGTCTATGTGGCAAAAATTAACACTCCCACCACAAAATAGAGCCTTATGACTTTCTAAGCACACATGCAATTGTTTCCTCCATCGTTTTATAGTTAAAAGATTCTTCTAGACTAAGCTTATTAAAAGGATTGTTTGTTATAATCCAAGAAGAAGCTATAAAGACAGAAAATTGAAGTTTGCATCTATCATTTGGTCACATAACCATTGTCAACTTCATGTGTTGCAAATCTAATCCCTCATATTTTGCTTGGGCTTAGAGAGTTATCAACAACCTAATCCAGTCATCTTTTCTTGATAAGGAAGAGTTACTCTCTAGCCTCCATTTGTGTCATTAAGTTACTATTGCAGAAAATTAGTTTTAGTTGTCACCTGATGTAGATTGGCACTTCCCCTTTGCATTACTATTCTAAGTTCATCAAGGGCTCTTTAGCATAATAGAGTTACTTAGTTAAGATTCGACTCATTAAGATCGAAGATACCTTTGCATTTGGCCTTCCATAAGCACTACATAACCATAACAACTTAGCAAAAAGCTATAGTTTTTCTTTTTTTGCCCGAAAATGCACTATCAATAAGCTTCCTTAACCATTGTTCTAAAGTACAATCTCCATCCTCTGATCTAATACTGATAGTAATAAACCAACTTGAAGTAGTCTAAGGAAAAGAAGCAATAATATGCTTCATATTTTTTAGGCCTTTACAATGAATACAGCTGGGAGAATCTACAATACCTCTTTTAAATAAGTTTTCATGAGTGGCTAGGCCATTGTTGAGTGCTATTTAGATAAAATGTCTAACCTTATGTAAGCATTGATTAAGTTAAACTAGATTCCATGTTGGCTTCTCCACTTCTCTAAGAGCTGTACCCAAAGGTGTCTAAACCTCTATGGAGCATTGGATAAAGTTATAAGCTAATTTGATTGTACAAAACCTAATTTTTCATGAGGCCAAACATGACGATCCTCCATCCATGCTAAAGACAAGAGATGTGTTAAATAGTTGCAATTGATTTATTATCAAAGAGGTTACGTGGCACTTGCACTTTCTAATCTCTTGTAGACTTATCAATAAGGCTTGCTACTACCATATTATGATCTAGCTCTAATGTTAATGGGATAAGCTAATTGTTGTGAACATTTAGAATCCATCTATTTAGCTTAACTCTGATTTTGGACCCTTCTCTTACTTACCATATAACACCCTTCATCGATATATCTTTGCGTGGAGGATACAAGCTTATCCCCGAGAGTCTCTCAAGCCTCTAGATGCTTATAAGAAAGATAAGTTCAAAAAATATATTTCTTTAAGGACACATACCGACAAAGCATTTAGATTGTTATGGATTCTCCATGCTAGCTTAGTAAGGAGGCCATCATGAAAGTGTTTAAGTCCTTGAATCCCAAACCTCCTTTTGATTTTGGTAAGATGACTCTTTCCTAGCTGAGCCAATGAATCTTCCTTTCATCTTCCTTTTATCCCCACCAGTACTATGTTATCATAGAGTTTACTTCTTTATGCCATTTTGCTAGAAATTCAAACAACTCATAAAGAAGGTTAAGATGGCATTGACCACAACTTTGATAAGGACTTCTCTTCCTATGTTCTAAAGAAGGTTTCTCTTCTAGCTACTAAGCTTTGTTCTTACTTTATCCTTTACAAACCTTAAAGCTTCAAATTTGTTCCTTTTGCATAGGGTAGGAAGTCCTAAATATTTCCCTAGGTTATTAGAGATTGAGATTTGGAAAATGTTGTATACCTCTTCAATGTGATCTTAAGGAGTGTTCTTGCTAAAAAATAAATTGGATTTTTGGAAGTTCACTTTTTGGCCTAAAGCTTGGCAATAGTCTTAGATGATTTAACTTAATACCTACATGTTTGTTGCTTTTTCTTCCACAAAAAAATAGAAAGTCATTAGTAAATAGAGATAAGACCATAGTTGCCAAAATTACAATTTTACCCATTCAATTCTATGAGTTTATGATTTTATGAGGCTCTTCCAAATTAACTCATGTATAAAATTGTTTTCTTATAGAAACTTACATTCTTAATTGATTTTATATGTCAAACTTGGTATAAACTTACATTTCTAGTTAAGTTTATTGATTCTACATATATGAGTTGAATAGGCTAAAAATTAAATATATATATATATATATATATATAACTAGGCTTTTTTATACTATTGATTACTAAGGTATTAATCATCTTCTCTATCCCATTCCAATTTTATTGCTCTCCCTCTCTCTCTCTTAGTCCCTTCTTCGATATTTATGGCATTCATTTGAGTTCTAGTTTTAATAGAGAAGTTAATGAGAAAAACCATATATTCAAGTTTATACAATTAATAACTCAAAATAAGTTGAAAAATTTGACCTTTTTCAATTTATTACATTTTTTTAGACAAAATGATGGGAAAAAAAATTAGTTTCGACCCTACTTGTCATTATGTCATGACTGTTAGGTTATAGATTGAGAACTTTTTTATGGAAATAGAGCTGAATTCCTTCGCTTTTTTTATTTTCATCATGTATTTCAAGTTTTTTATAACTACTATAAGTAAATCTATAGTTTTTTAAAAGTTATATTATACAGGTTGTACAAACTTACATTTCTACATTTCGATTCTATGGACCTTCTACTGATTCTAAGTAGAGTTGCATTGACAACCTTGGATAAGACGGGACAAGAGCCTTTGATATGCATTTTAGTTAAAATTCCATTTGAAATAGCTCTCTTAAGTTTATGAGATAAAACATTTACACCTAAAGTGAAGAGACATGGCAACAAAGGGTCACCCTATCTTAGCCCTTTAGAAAGGATGACCTGACCTGTTGATTTACCATTTATTATGATGTCATATATTACTAAAGTGGCACATGCCATTCCCCACTTCACCCATGTTTCATAAAAACCAAGTTTTTCAAGATAGCTTTAAGGAAGTCCCTTACGACCTTATCTTAAGCTTTGTTCATGTCAAGGTTTCGAGCACAATATGATTTCCTTTTAGTTTGCTTAGTTCTTAGGAAGTGGAAAGCATCATAGGCAATGATAATATCGTCATGAATAACACAACCAACTATAATGGTACTTTGCTTTTCTGACACTAAACAATGCAGAAGTGGTTTTAAGCAATTGACTAAAACTCTAAAGATGATTTGAACATGAAATTATACAAACTAATAGGATGAAACTGACCCACTTCAGTAAGGGATGCAACTTTTGGAATAAAAACAACATTTGTAAGATTAAGAGAAGGAGGTATAACACTTAAGGAAACAAAATATTTGATTACTTCCACTACACTTCTATCCACTATGTGCCAAAAGTGTTTGTAGAAGACGCTTGAGAAGCCATAAGGTCTAGGTGCCTTTAAGGCCCCAAGTTGAAATGTAGTTACTTTGATCTCTTCTTCCATGATAGTACTTACTGAGGGTGATATTGCCTTAATCACATTGACCAACATCATGTCACCCTTTAGCTTGAATAGATTACCATAAAAGGCATGGAATTCTCTCATAATGGATTCCTCATCCTCTATCCAATAATCATATGAATTCTTTAATCTCAAGATCTTGTTAGGTTGCTTGTGCATTAAGGTTCAATGGTGGAAAAACTTAGTGTTTCTATCTCCCTCCTTCAGCTAATTTACCCTTGAGTTCTAATGCCAATATAGTTCTTCCCTTCTCCAAAGTGTCTAATTTTGCAATAAGCTCTTTTTCTTTATCCATGTTGCATTAACGTCCCTTCATTTGGATAAGAGATACCTCTCTTTATGTCTTAATAATTTCTCACTTAGAGTTTAGGAAGGCCCATTTACTCTACTGTTTTGGTTTTTTTCCTACATCTATTCAATATGAAACTGATAGGGAAGTGGTGACAATGCGGTGGGTCTTCCCTCCATGCTTACTTAATAGTACTGTCACAACTATTATAAGTAGTCCACATGTGTTCGAACTTAAATTTCTTTCTTCCATTTTTTTCAATAAAATAATAATCTATGATGAGAGCAACATGATCGAAACCTACCATCTCACTATAGACTACCTGAGTTTTTAGGAATCTAAGAATCTATTTCACAAGAGACCAACTCCTTGTCTATCCTTTCCATCACGTCTCTATCTTCCCTTTAGTTTGGCCATATAAATTTTAAACCCTTGAAGCTAATATGATTAAGATTAGAGCAAGCAATCATTTCCCCAAACTGGGCCATAAGCCTATTACACTTCATATTACTTTCCTCTTTCTTAAAGTTATAGAAGTTGTCATTGAAATCACCCTTATTCATCCATGATTACTTCATTGATCTACCAATGGATTCCAATTTGTTCGATAACTGTTGTTCAACATGATTTAAACCTCTATAAATCCATGACATATGGGAAAACAGTGACCATTCATAAGTGAAATAGTAGAGAAGATGTGATTTTTTTTTGTCTCATAAATGTTAAGAGTTATCTCTTTAGCCCACCATAAAGCAAAGCTCCCAAATAATCCCTTTAGCTCCACATAAAGCTCATGGTTAAGCTTTAGCCTTCTTTGAATGTAAGATAGCTTACTTGATTTGCTTTGTTTCCACTAAAAACACAACTGGAGGATTATGTTTGAAGATGAGATCTCCTCGATGTTGAATTGTCAAATGAGACACTAAGCCTTGACAATTCTAGCTAATGAGGATCATGTCTCCCTTGTGGCTAATCTTGGCTAGCTATTATAGCCATTTTTAGATTGATTAGGGAAGGATATGGGAACATTAAACAGTGCCTCTTATGATAAGTTCATAGTTGAGGGTGTTGCACATTCACCAAAGAGTTTTGCTTATGCTTTCTTTGCCTTTCTCCCTATTTTTGGGGAAGGTTTTGGAGGCAGGGGAGCTAAAGCATCTAAGTACCCTAACTTAAGGCATTTAATAGGTCCTATTCCTATCTCTTCTACTGGTCTTTTGATGGCTAGGGTTCTAAGGTTAAGTATGAGGTGAGAGGGAGAGTATTTGATAAGGTCTATTAGTTTTGATAAGGTATATGGGGGTAAATTTGAGAGTTCCAAAAAGTATTGATTGGAGGTTTGAGTTCTATTATTTGGTGGACTGCGTAGATTGTGAGCTTTCTTTGATGATTTATTGTCCCTATGGATAGATTTAGCTAGGCTGGTAACTTCTTCCTAAGCTTCATAGGAATGATAAAGTTGAGTAGATGATGAGTGACTTTGTTGATTATTGGGTGATGAAGGGTAGGTTTGTGTATTGGGTTAGAGTGAAGTAGATACCCAGCAATTTTTCATACTTAAACCATATGTAATACCTTCTCAATTGTTGTCCATTAACCCATGTGGTCATTTTGAAAGGTAACTTCCAATCCATATTCACTTTAATTCTCAAGAATCCTCTTATTGCTCCACCTTTTAGCTGTGCTGGTTTAACCTTTAAAACTTTACCTATAAAGGCACCTATCTTAGTTGTATTGCTTTCGATAATTTGATCAAGATTGAAGCTACATGTGAAGCCTTGTATTTTGGCTTAGAAAGGACAAAAAATTAGTTGAACTTCCTTAATTTTTTTATGAGACTCCCAAAATGTTTATCACTAGCAGCTTGCCCATGAAACTCCATGACCCATTTTTGATGAATCTTGAGGCTTACAACCAGTCACCTACTGTATACACATACAAGTTTGTCTTCTTCTACAATATTTTGCAAGTGCCATAGATTTTCTAAGCTTTCGTCATCATTAGGATAAGGGTTGTTTCTATTTTTTGTTCTATTTGAGAAAATTTTGCAGGCAATTACGGCCTTTTGCCTCTTATTTGACCCAACTTGTGTATCCAATTCAATAATGTTCAAATTGTTCTTTAGCATTTAGGTACACATTATGAGGCAGGGTTGCAATAGGAGTATCCATTGGTTGCACAAAATAGAAAACTAAGCAAAAGAATAGTTTTGATAACTAACTCTACAAAGGGACTCAAAGACTTAATATACAAGATTAATAGGTAAATGAAAAAAGAAGAGACTAACGAGTAAGAGTTACTTAACACTGTCAATGTAATATGGCAATAGCATAATCAGAGTAAAGCAATATGAGTAAAAAACAAAAGAGACTAACAATTAAGAAAAACTCTACATAGTTGGTGTAAAACGATAGTAGTACAATTGGAAAAAAAAAAAATAGAATTATCGAACAACAACAAGAGGACAATAGAACATAGAAACTTTGACCACATATCCTAATGAAATGGACAAAAGACTTGTCTTTTTTGAGCTGTCCATGATGTTAACCAAGTCTTATAACCTGCAAATCATGGTTGATGTCTATCTTGTGAAGTGTTTTAGATAGACGCACCATGAATATTAGTGTGAAGGTCATATAGGTAAGTTTCTATCATTCTATGATGTGAGAAGTAGGGGGAATCAATTTTAGGTTTTGGATTAGTCATTCTACAATTTTGCTAAGGCTAAGGTTTAGCTAAATGTGAAAACTTGTGGTGTTTGATGGAGAATCAACGAAGAAATGGACCAAGGTGTGAGAAGAATTAGGGCTAGATTTTTTGTTAGAGTGGATGATGTATGGTTTCTCTTAAATTAGGGTTTTGGTAAGATGAAAAGCTTAGATTGGGTAAAACACGGTGGTAAAGAGTGTAAATGGCAAAGAGAAACCCTTTGTTATGGGGTAAAGCTCTCGACAAGGAGAGGGAACTATCAACTAAGGAGAGAGAGGAGCTTGTAGTGAACAATTGCATGCTATGTTACAAGTGTCATTTTGCTATTTTCCTTCAATTTTCTTGCAATCATATGTTATTTGTTATTATCCATGTGCTTACTCATCATTTTCTTAATCCAAGGAGTTGTCATACCTCATGCAAGTTCAATGAATTCAGTCACTTCTTGTTATTTATTTGTTTAGTATTTATTAGTTTAGGTATATTATACATATTTAGGATTAATATTATTCTATGAGTATATATTCCATTAAATATATTTAGTGAGTGCATATTATCTTTAAATATTATTTAGTATCATTTTATTAACTTTAATATTTAATTGATGTATTTATCATATTTCATTAATTTTTAGAACTTGAATTCCTTAGTTCCAATAAGTAACTAAAAGTAACGATGTATTTCGTTTTTAGCTGTATTAATATTTTATTAATCCATTTTCAAAATCTAAATTCACAAATTACTTGGACTAATTTTTGTAAACCTATTGTGAATTTCAAACTAAAATAAATAACTTTTACATATGCCATATGCCGTATTCACTAGTTTATGGGGCTAACAAAAACATATATGAATGTGATGGTTTAAAGTATTATATATCCATATATAAATATTCATTCATAGCTTAGTTGATGAATAGATTCATGCATAGGATAATTTAATGTAAGACTTAAGAGTTATTCTCAAATCCTATATGAATATGTCTCAATGCTTAATTGAAAACAACTAAGAGTTATTATCAGAAGTTGAATTCCAAAGAGCTAAGAAGATTCTCTTTGAATAAGCATTATAGAGATCAAAATATTATCTTTCACTATAGTCTTAACCTAAACAAAGGAATTTTAATAAATCAAAGCACCTTACAGCACTAATTTCAATAAGAGGTCACCCATTGACAAAATCCATAACCCATTGCACATAACAATTTGATACCAAAATGAACTATAATGGGTAGCTTTAGGATCTTCGAAGATAAGCCCTTAGCTTCTATCAAGTAATACTTATTGAATAAAATCAATGGTAAGGGAAATCAAGAAACCTAATAATTAAGGTTGGAGAATTAGCATGTCAAACGGTAGATATCAAGATGGATACAAGTGGGATGTAAGTAGAAGATAACAACATCTTCCACTGTCATGATCTAGCCAACATAAGTTTGGTTGCCTTAAGGATAAGCTAAAAGAGACCCTAAAGTGTTAGGAATTAAGTATATGTATGGAAGAGGAATTGGACTTAAAGACACGATTGATATTGCTTTCCTTAGAGAATTTACGTTTCTTATACAAAGTTTGCTAGAAGAGTTAAAGTGCGGAATTACCCCAGGGTACAAATAAATCTTAATATATAAATCCAAAAATTCATACACCAAACTACACTTAGAATATAGATGAGAATAATTTGTTTTGTAGTGTGTGAAGAAGGAAAATTTATAGGAAATTAATGTCAAAGTTTATGCAAAAAAGAAGAAAAAAATAAAATAAAATTGCAAATAGTCATTACTAATGTATATTTTAAAGATAGACAACCTTTCACTAAGAGATACATTAATTCAATGATCAAATTATATCCATTACATTGGATAAAAATCAACTACAACTTAATCTAAACATTACATCATAAAGTTTTTTTTACTTTTGTGATCATAATTGATGAGGATTTGATTAAAGGTTGCAACTTTAACAAGTAGCGTGAATGTTAATATCATTGCAGCATAGAACATGGGTAAGGTTCACAGTTGTGATTTTTGCTGTAAACCTGTCATGGTTTATTTTTTCTTCACTACTGTTGGATCATGCCTTAGGTTCATGGTTGTGATCTTCTCATAATTTATTTTCTCAATTCTACACATCTAAAGAGATTATGCCTTAGTTTATAGTTGCAAACCTTAGCCATGATCCTCTTAGAAATATTTAAATTCTCTTTTTTAATGCTTATAATTAGCACAGGTATTGTCTCAGTAAGTTAACTAGCATTCCAAACACATAGTTTAAACTTCAAAAACATAATTGACAATCTATTTCTACATTCCCCCACTGTCACTAGATTGTCAATTATCTAAACATCATCTAAATATAAACTCTTCACTAATTATGTATAAGAAATAATATTTTTAGATTTGAACTATTCTTGGGACAAAAGTACTACAAGCACTCAAACTTTTATATTTTTTTCATTTTAGCACATAAATTTTAAACTTGTTCCTTTCAATACCCCAATTTTTTTTAATGAGACAAATTAGTTTCTCAATTATAACGGTCATTATAAAGAATATTTATTTGTTTCATTTTAGAAAGTTGAACTACCTAAATGAAATAAAAAAAATAAATTTTAAGCACTAAAATGGAAATAAAATGAAAGTTGATGTACTTATATTATTATTCTATTATTTTATAATAACTATCGTTATAACGGAGATATCAATTTGTATCATTTAAAAAATTAGGATAGTAAATGAATAAGTTTAAAGTTTAGGTACTAAAATGAAAAAAAATAAAATAAAAGTTTAGATACTCAAACTAAATTTATCCCAACTATTCCTTAATGTAAATTATTAAAGTTGCAATAGGGCAACTAGTAGCTTATAACCTTGAACTTTCATGCTATAGGTTATAAATAGAGAATTCACACATACAATCATTTCAAATTCAATCTGTAGATTTTCATCATAGCACATTTATAATCATGTGCTCATTTTGACTTCATTAAACATTTACAAATGTAAACTTCTTTAAACTTTTACAAGGAGTGGCAACCCTCCCATATTCAATTAGGTGAACTCCATCAAATTAAATGATTTAGATTTTTAAAATCGATCTTTTAAGAGATATTTATTTATATTGTATCTCATCATCTTTTGACTAATAGTACTTATAGTACATCTCATTAGTAATGACTTGTTTTTGCCCTTTGAACCTTGAAACAATTGATATGCTAGAGTAAGGTATTGTTCCCATCATCACTAGCTATAGAAGTCTAAGACCCATTTTAGTAGATGTACTTTTTACCAAATCCTTAAACAATCCCTTTGTTAATGGATCTATCAAGTTTCTACTAATTTTGATATAAGTAATATTTATAACTCTATTACTTATTTATTCTCTTATATACTCATGTCCCAACCCTATATGTCTAGACTTCTCATTGTAAACTTTATTATAGGCTTGAGACATTGTACCTTCACTATGACAAAGAATAAAAATGGTTAAAATAGGTTTTGGTGAGATTTCTATTTCAATCAACAAGTTTCTTAGCCATTCTGCTTGTCTACCGGCTATAACAAGTGCAATGAACTCAACCTCCATAGTTGAGTAGGTTATATATGCTTGTTTCTATGATTTCTAACTTATTGCTCCACCACCTAATGTAAATATCTATCTAGAAGTTGAATTTGTGTCATTAGGACTTATTGTTTAACTTGCATTTGAGCATCCTTCTAATATAGTAGGAAAGTCACCATAGAACAATCCATAATTCATTATTTTCTTTAAATAACCAAATACTCTAGAGATTACTTTCTAATGCTCAGTACTAGGATTAGTAGTACATCTTGGCAATTTGCATATATCATATGCAATATCAAGTCGAGTACAATGTGAAGCATACATTAGACTTCCTACGGCACTATAATACTCCAATTGTGCTACTACTCTTTTTGCATTCTTTTGCAACTTCATATAAAAATTATAATAAGTAGTGTATTCATTCTTTACTAAGTATGTAAACTTTTCAAGAATTTTTACTATGTACTGTGATTAACTTAACACAATGCCCTTATTATGCTTCACCACATTTATTCCTAATATTGTATCTGCCTTATTCTAACTCTTCATCTTAAATCTAAAGGCAAGATATTTCTTAGTTTCATTAATACCAATCATATTTGTCCCAAATAACAATAAAACATTAGCATATAGATAAATTATAACACTATATTCACTAGTAAATTTAGAATAAATACATTTGTAGGCACTAGTATGTTTGAAACCATTAGACAAGATCATAAAATCAAATTTTCATTACAATTGTTTTAGAGCTTACTTAAGTCTATACAAGGATTTAATTAATTTGTAGACTTTCTTTTCATTTCCTAGTAGAAAAAATCTTTCTTATTAATCCATATATACTTCCTCATTAAGGTCACCATTTAAGAAGGCTATTTTAATATCCATTTGATGCATATGAAGTTTGAAAATGGATGCAAGAGCTGCTAATACTCTTGTTGAAGTCATTCTTGCAACATAAGTATAAGTATCAAAATAATCTATCCCCTCCCATTGCTTAAATCCTTTGGCCAATAACCTAGCTATAATCATTAGGGCATATCAACTATAATCCATGTGCTAATAGAAAACAAGGATTCTATCTCATTGTTTATTGCCTCTTTCCAAAATGTTGCATCTCTAAATGTTATAGCTTCCTCATAATTTTTAAGATCACTTTCCATACCAAGTATATTACTTATTATTGAGTCTCTACTTCCTTCTACTAAGAAGCTAAGGGCTTGTAAATCTATAAACCCTAGATCTAGACCCTTATCCTTCTTTGCTCTTTTACTTCTTTGTAGTTCAATAGCTAATTCTTTATTTGTTTATTTATTCATATTTTCTCCTAAGTCCTTTTGTTCTATTTCTTATTGTGTAGAAGGATTTGTGTCCTTTTTCATCGAAGAATATGTTTTCCAAAATTCTACGTCTCTAGAGGACCCTATGGAAGCAAATGGGAACCAAACTATTATTCAACACATCCTGCCATCTATAGATAAATGGACAGATCAAGGCTGTCAACAAAATTGTGGGACTTTGCTTCAAGTTACTGTTAGTCAAAACATGATTGATTAAGATTTATGCCTACCTATAATTGAGTTAGCCTACAATAAGATCACTCATAGTGTCATGAGCATGTTACCATTTAAGGTCACCTATGGATTCAATCTTGAGCTCCCATTGGACTAGATGCCTCTTTCTTGCCAGAATGACAATCAATAAGCTATAGAAAGATTCAATGCCATCAGGGCAATGGACCAAAATGATGTATTACACCTAAGTCGAGTTCCAACCAAGCTTAAGAGATGAGGCTAAGGACAAAAGAACAAAGAATTTCAACCAAGTGATTTAGTTTAGATCCATCTCAATAAAGAATGATTACCAAGTCTAAGGAAGAATAAGTTACCTCCTCAAGCCAATAGACTATTAAAGGTGCTTGAAAAGATCAATCCTAATGCTTATAGGATTGAATTACCCGAAGGTTATGGGGTCTTAGACTCCTTCAACGTTGCCAAACTCCATTCGTATGTTCCTAAAGAAGAGCAACAAGTAGTCGAGACAAATTTGATCCCAAATTTTAGACAACTTGGAGGGGATGATAAGGATTATAGACTAATCACTTGCTCTTGAGCTCGAGGACTTACCTACATGGTTCACCAAGCTATCTGAGGAAAACAAAACTCAAAAGAGTGATCCTATCTCCAATCTAACTTGTCAAATTACTCTACTCTCTACCTCATCAAGGAGACAGCTGAGGTGACTAACTTGTTACCAAGCTAACCCCTTTGTAACACTAGTCCACAATTAAGTACCAAACTTGCTTACTATTGACTTGATATATTATGGAGGGTGAGCTACCCTAAACCCAAGCTAACTAAGCAGTGGGCCATCTTTAGTACCAATCCTTCCTCAATCCAAAACATCTGAGTTGCTAAGCTACCGAGAATTCAACCTTAACTTGTTTTACTTAAAACCTATTATACTCAATAAATAGCATCACTGGGACCACAAATGGACAATTGACATGCACCCCCTTTTTTGAAGTCTGTGTTGTCCTTTTGTACCCGAATATCCCCTTTTGTCTTATTACAACTCTACCCATGTAATTTATTCCTTTTTCTTTTATAGTAGGAATATTTTTTTGTATTTTGTATATACTTAGGACTTGCCTTAATTGGGTCATATAAATACTTGTAATTTGTGTCAGCTGCAGCAGTAAATGATCACTAAATTTTAGACATCCCTTTCTTGTGTAAGCTAAGTATCATTGCTTACTCCCGTTTACTCTTATCTAGTCTATTATGAACATGGATTAGTGGTAAGTGCCCAATAGCTACACTTGTATGTAATATCAAGTACAACCTGAGCTCGTATTGAGCGTTGACACATCATATCTACCGTCAATACACGAGGACCCTTACTCAACCTTCAACTACCATTTAATTATTGGACTACCTTACGGTTAGAACCTAGTCCCCTTGCGATTTGCATGATATTAGATGTTGTATGTTCCCTTCCCCATGATTCGTATCAAGAGCAAGTTAGGAAACACAACTTTTCTCTCCTAAATTAGTATCTATGCTCCTTATGATAATTGTCAATTGCTCGGCCATCTTCACATCGAGTATAGATTGGACCAAATTTTAGGTCCTCAACATATAAACTTTTAACCAATGGGAATCAAGAAGCCTCTTCTAAAGCTCAAACAAGAAGGCATGTTGCTGAGATAAGGCATTGACCACTACATTATTTTTGTTAGTCTTATGCTTGACAACATAAGAAAATCTTTCCATGAACTTAATCCATTTGGCGTACCTCTTGGATAGTTTGGGATAGTTCTTTAAGTATCTCAATGACTCCTGGTCAGTATAGATCATAATCTCTCTAAGGAGTAAGTAATTTTACCAAACAACTAAAGCTCGAATTGAGGAGTAGAACTCCTCATCATATATAAAGTAATTAAGGGTAGCTCCTCAAAGTTTCTCACTAAAATATGCAGTTAATTGACCCTCTTGCATCAGTATAACACCTATACCAATTTTAGAGGCATCACATTGTACCTTAAACACATTGTCAAAGCTTAGTAAAGCTAGGAAAAGGATAGTAGTTAACCTCCTCTTCACTTCCTTGAAACTCGATTGTTCCTTCTCTCCCCATTTGAACTCAATGTTCTTCTTCAATAATTCTATCAATAGGGCTACGATGGTATTGAAATTCCTTATGAAACAATGGTAAAAGGATGCTAGGCCTTGAAAGCTTCACACATCAACAAAATAGGTCGACACAAGCCATTTAGTAATTTCCTTCACTTTTTCTTCATTGACTCATATACTACCTTTACTCACAGCATATCTTAAGAAGATCACCTCATGTCAGTAAAAATCACATTTCTTCAAATCGGAATATAGTTTTTTAGCTTAGAGATGCCCACAATATGTCTCCAAGTCATGGTTGTAAACAAGAATATCGTCAAAGTAAACAACAACAAGCTTTCCAATAAGTTCTCTAAGCACATAGTTCATTAACCTCATGAATTTGTTTGATGCATTTGATAGTCCAAAAGGCATAACTAGCTACTTCAACAATCCATTATGGGTCTTAAATGTAGTCTTCCATTCATCAACTTCCCATATTCTAATCTAGTGGTATCCTGACTTGAGATCAATCTTTGAGAATATCCTCACTCTATGTAGTTCATCAAGCATGTCATCAACCTAGGTATGGGATACTTGTACTTCATAGTGATACGGTTAATAACTTGGCTATCTACATACATTCTCTATGTATTATTCTTCTTCAACATCAACAGAATAGGCATAACACATGGGCCCAAGGATTCTTAGACATAACCTCTTTTCATTAACTCATCAACCTACCTTCGTAACTTGATATCTTATTCAGGATTCAGCCTGTATACAGGCTTGTTCAACAATACGATTCCTAGATGTAAATCTATAGCATGCTCAATTCCTTTAATTGGATGTAGACCTTCTAGCAGCTCCATGTGGAACAAGTTAACAAACTCCTTTAATAGGTCATTCACCTTAAGTGGTAGTTCAACATCAAGATTCCTCATTTCAAGCAACCTTCTAACCAATAGAATGGTTAGCTCTTCGAGCATCATCTCTCTTGACATCTTGGTGCACATCATTACTAGGGTTTCCTTTTTTAAGGCTTGGCTAAGATAAGCCTACTTAGTCTTGACTTGCTTGGTAGTGAAGGGACTAAGTCTTACCTTTCTTCCTTCATGTTCAAATGAACAAGCATTTCTCCTCCCATCATACATCACTTGTCGGTCAAACATCTAAGGTAATCCCAAAAGAACAGTACTCATAGGTAACACATCACAATGAACTTTATCTTAATATTTGCCGATACAAATTGGCTTAGTCACTTGCAAGTTTCCTTTGTTAGTAAGCTATGTAGTTTATAAGGCTTAAGGCTAAGTTTGGTTAGCAATTTCAACTGTTCGACTATAAAAGTAGATGCCGCATTAGTACAACTAGCACTACCTACAATGAGAGCACATAATGCCCCATTAACCTTGCATCTAATGTGGAACAAGTTCTCGCGTTGTTCATCTTCAAGCATAAGACTCACGCTCATTACTTACCTTAGTACCATGGTTGTAGGCGTGAAGTTTCCTACTTTACTATAGATAATCTCCTCCTATTTGGATTGATTAGCTTGTTTATACTCCTTCAGCTCTCTAATCTCTTCATTAGTGCTATCAACCTCAATGGTCAACATTTTACCCTCTATCACCATCACTCATTTGTTTGAACATTATACTACCATGTGTCCAAATCCTTGACAATTAAAGCACTTGATTTCACTAGTATTCCTTCCTAAGCTCTATCCCTTCTCAAACCTCCTTAAGGGTTCCTTCTCTTCAGCTTGGTTGGCTTGAATAGGTTAGACATCATTAGTCTTACTTGGTTCCAATAGCACAAGTTTACTTAAAATATGTCAATTAGGGGTAGCTTGACTAATTAGAGCTCAAAATCTACTCGTTCGACGTTGCTAAATTCTTTAGGTAGCTCAAATTGCCTCATCTAAGGACCTAACTTCTCCAGTCTTAAGGATATCACCTATTGTATACTTTAATCCATTAATAAAACTAGAGACAATTCAGTCTTCTAGCTCTACAATTTCACATTAGATTATCAACATTTGAAAGTCCTTTATAGAGGCATCAACACTAGATCCTCCTTGCCTCAGCTCTTGCAACGTTTTGAAGGCATCCTATAGATAGTAGCTTAGAACAAATCCCTTTTCATCACTTGCTTCATCTCATCCTATCCTCTAATCTCCCTCTCTTCTTCTCTCCTTCTTGTAGCTTATAGATTTTTCTACATAGGGTAGCATAACTTATTAACTCTAAAACAAGTCTCACTTTGGTGTTTTCTAGTACTTTATGAAGCTCAAACTGCTTTTCTATCTTATCAACATAGTCAAGATAGTCCTTAGCATCACCACCATTAGAAAAGCTCAAAATCTTTAGATTTAGTCCTTCTATTGTAGGAGCTTAGACATTTTGCTCTTTAGGCTCATAGTACTCTTCTTTCTCATCACCTGACTACTCTTCTCTTTATTTTATCTCCTCGAATGCAAGCCTTCATTAAGCAGCTATATCCACTCCTTTAGCTTAAGGTAATCGAATTAGGATATTAGCTTAGCCAAGTCGGCTATCACCTCTCTCGGGAAGCATATTTTCTTGGCCTCTATTTAAGTCTTCTCTAGCTTATTGTTTCCTATCATCATTTATAGTAGTTATCAAGCTAGTGACTAGGTCAGTGAGCCTATTCGATTTGCCATATACAAATTAGGGTGTACAACAACCTTGCTTACCATATCCATTTCATGTACCACTCTCTTAGTCACTTAAGGTTCCTTAAACACTAGAATCTAACTTTGTCAACTACTTTAATATACTAGCATATGAACCTTACATCAAACAATCAATACACTAGCAACTACTACAATGACAACAATAACAATTAATGGTAACTATACCAACAAAGCCATATACTCTATTTTGCAAGTACTAAAACAGGGAAGAACAATGTATAAGCTATTACTCTCAAAACTATACTGTATAATCTCCACTTTAACCTAGATTATAACATAACCTACTTCACAAGTACAATAAACACACATACTAGAGTAATAAAATCTACAACTAAGACTTACTTAGATGTAGCTAAACTCTGATACTAACATGATATGTGTCGCTAAGAAGGTTAACACACAGCTATCGATATCACGCGAACCATAGGGTGGGTTTAAACTGCAAGATGGTCTGAATAACAAATGGAAGTTGATGGTTTAGCTAAACTAAGCACTAGTCCCATGGATATCATATACCGTAGAACTACACACAAACCAACAAACCTGTTAGACGTGACACATTAGTCTAAGTCAGATGGGTTATTCGTCATAATCCTTACTAAAGGAATTAATAAGAGTAGGATTGAGTAAGGAAAAAAACACTTCACTTACAAAGGAAATGTCTAAAAATTGATTGTTACTAATGATGTAGCTATTGTATATTACAAGTATTTATATATCCCATTTAGGGTAAGTCCTAGGTTGCTAAAGTTTACAAAAAAGAATATTTAAGTATAGAAAGGATAGTATGGATGTCAAAAAATGGACATGTATCTGTTTCTCAATCAGGTGGTCCAAGTGGTATTAGATGGTGAGCAGGGCTAATTAAGTTGACGGCTTAGCAAAATGGGGTTTGGAGAACATAGGCTCAAATGGTCACTTGTTTGCTCTGCCTTAGCAGGTAGGCTCAGCAGTATTTTGATCATTTGTCAACTCAGCAACATTGGTATCTTTGTCCACTTCTACTCAATTAAGGGTAAATAGTTTGGAGGGATGAAGTGCTCCTCATCTGCGGTCAAATCTACTTAATGGCATGGCACACCAAAGAAACAAGGCCACTCGCCTTTGATTACGTGATGAGTCCTTGATTACTATCATAGCTAATAGTATCTAAAAAAAGAGATAAAAAAAACTATATTAATGTTAATTAATTATCATGCATGAAGGTAGTTAATAAATGATGAACATGAACATTTACATACACATACATGCACAAACACAAACATATATTAATTGATGTCAATAGTTGGAACTTTATCTCTAAATCATGATAATTATTTTTCTAGGCAATAAGAACTATGAAAGAAAGAAAAAAGCTTGCCTAACTAACCTAATAATAGATGAATATTATGGTTGCCACTTGTAAAAGATGCAAGTTTCGATAACATGATTAAAATTGGATTTAGTAGTATGCATTATTTAGGACTTGGTTTGGAGATGATAAATATAAAAGAATGGATATAAATAAAGCACAAACAACATTGCAGACTTTTTATATTCACAAGGATACAAATGATATAAGAGATTAGGTTTATTTCTAGTGTGTATCTTAATGACATTAAAAACTAAAATTATGTGAGACAAAACTTAATCTTGACAATGTTCTCATCTATATACATGCTAATTATATATATAAATGAATAAAAAATTATAACAATTTTTCATACATGATAGTGTAAAATTTGATGGGAGAAAAAATGTTGAGTACAAGTTCACATTTGTGTAGTTTTACAAAATAATTTTTCGATAGTATATGTAAGAGTTGGCATTTATAAGTTTCCTTTCTTTTAGGATTTTCGTCCATATCACATTAGATCCTATTAACAGCAGATGGACATAAATCTTGAAATATGAGTAACTTATAAACATAGGCTTTAAAAGTATGGTGGAGAATTCCATAGCCTATTTTTCATACAACTGCACAAATGTTGACTTTTGCTTTACAGTTTCCCCTTTGCTTGGTAGATGGACATAATATCAAAGAAAAGAATGACCCCCTCATTTAAACTATCGACATAGCAAAGCATCCTATTAAATAAATGATAAAACCAAGCCTACAACCTTCCCTAATCCTAAACCTCAAAGCCCATGACCCTACAAAGCCTCTTTTAACAAAACTCTACAGCTTAAACAAGGAAAAATATATCACCAATTATCATACATGAAATTTCATATGTGAATCCTATAGGATACGAGATTATATAGGAAGAAGAAAGAAAGATTCTTTTAAGTACAAAATAGTTCATAGTATAATAGTAAGAGCTTTTGACATATTTGGTTCCACGTGGAAATGGAGAAAGCAATCTATGGCAAGAACCATTAACCAATTGAGCCATCTTTACGTCAAAATTTTCTTAGTTAAAATGAATAATCAAACAAAGTGTTGATAGGATATCTTAGGCTTGAGCTCCTCAGGCCCATGCTGACCTGCTTACACTTATTACTCGGTTCTCTTTCAATTAGGTTTAGCCTCCTTGTTATTTAGTTTACCTTGGCCTAGGCCCATTAGATAGCTTAACCATACATTAGTGACTCTAATGGCTGAAAGATAAGGATAAGGTTCGAAGACCTAGTTAATAACCATCTCCTACAATCTAGGGTTACGTCGGGCTACAAGTCTCTACAACCCATTACTTATAGATGCATCCTCCACCCACTAATGGCTCTTTAACTACTAGCTCTACTCCCTAATAAATACTAGACTACTACCCAACAATAAACCACTTAATACTTTGTACACTTAAGCCATATTTTGTTATTTAGCATAGATTCTCCTTCTCTATACACTTTATTGACTTAAGCATTGGAGTTGCTACACTAAACAACACCTTATCACCCTTCACATATTATTGATTTGTAAGCTCATTCTATTGCTAAAGCCTAATCCACTCTTGATCTCTATTAGGCAAAACCTAAAGAAGACATTTGGCATTGTTTATGAGAATTGACCTTGTCTCTTACCTAAACACACTTCAAACACTCACCCAAGCTCAACCCTTGTCTTTGCTTTAGCTACCATGTCTTACATTGTAGACCTTAACAACAACAAACCTACGGCCAATCGGTCCCCAGTTAAGGAAACATGATAAGCTCTAAATTTGATATATTGTATTTAGTGATTTTTCGTTATTTTCCCTTGAAATTTGAGTTTATTTTTTATAATGATACTTAATTGAGTAAAAAAAAAATTTTAGGTTTTGAAAAGATTTATACGAGAAAACAAGAAGATAGGAATAAATTCCACTCAATTTAGAGCTCAAAAAGGGCAAGTGACATGACCAAAGGACATGACCATGTCTATGGTCATGTTGTTGCTGGTATTTAAAAAAAAAAAAAAAAAAGAAAAGAAAAGAGAGAAGAAGCTGTAAAGGAATGGTAGAAAGTTACATGATTAGGGGATACGTTCATGTTGTTTGCACAGACTTTATTTTATCGTTTCCTATATAAAGCTTCTTTAGGTTTTTCACAAGGGAATTTATTATACAACTTTCGAAGAGCTCTTTAAGCCAAGAACACTTAAGGGAGCAAAGGAGCATCAAGACTTCAAGATTTAATCTTATTTTGATTTCATGATATTCTCTTCTATAATTCTTTATTCTTTGATTTTAGATTATCACTTTACGATGTGTAGAGAGTCGATCTTAGATATCTAGGTCTTGTAAACCCTTGATCTACTCATGTGGCATGATTTTTATTAGATTTAATTAATTCTCTAGTCTTTTCCTAATTCAATTATGTATGCCTCATAATTTGGATTATTATTTCTATAGGTAATGATCTAGAATTTGATATCTTAATCGAGCGATTTCTTACAAGATTAGATCTACGCATAGTTGATAAAGATTATTGTATGATTGGAGATCATTTGTAAGATCTTTTCTAAACTTTAGATTATAGCATAGATTATTTGTTGTGCAATAATAAGATCTTAGGTCATGCTATTAAGAAGAGATTCTAATAGATGATTTTCATATTAGGGTTAGTTTGCTTGAGAAAGTGATTAACTTTAGTAGAGAATTATCTCGTTAAAAAAAGCTTAAAGAATAAATTAGGTTATCTTTAGGGGAAATCACATGTTAAATATAGGGGAAGCAAAGATCTAGATACAGTTTATGAATGTCAAAGTAGTTTATAATTTTATTGCTTTCTTTCTTAGTTCATAAACAAGTCTTAAGTCTCCAACTCAAATTTGTAGGTTAGATAATAGAGATCTGGTGAGTATTAGTAGTCAAAGTCCTTAAGGGATCAATACTACGACTTAATTTACTTACTACAAATTTGATAGGTGTGCTTGCTTAACATCAAAACACTAAAGTAACGCCTAACTTGATTAGAGTAGCAACTTAAGCAGTTCATCTCTCATAATAGATATTCTAAGCTCAGCTTAATGAAGCCTAATGGTGTAATAGGGAAGCACTTAAAGCTTCTAATGCCTGTATTGGGCAAAACAACTAACAGCTATAGCCGAATGGCTAAGATCAACTCCCTAATCCCTCAATGCAGTAACAACAGGTGCAATTTATTGCCACCTATAACTGTACCCTTACTGGTAATGAGTAGATGGTTAACTTTCATAAAGCATTGGTATACTCTACAACACATAGAGCTTACCTACTAGATAATGCCAACCTTAATGAGCTTCATTCGATTATAAGGAGGCTCTTAGAGTAACAAGGGAGTAAAGCAGTTGATGATGCTAGGCTGGTACTAACAACAAAACCCCCTTTATTAGGGGTATCCAAGATGAAGTCTTGCCTCCAAATAGTAAACTTCTTTTCCTAAACCAATATGAGGACACCGGTGATCCTAATGATCACCTTCTCTATTTCTATACCCTCATAAGCCTCCATTGATAAGAATTAGGCTATTAGGCCTTTAACTTGTAGTCGAGCTCAAGGACAAGAGGGACTGGCGAGGTGAATCCTCTTACTCCAGTCGACTTTTGCCGAAGTTGTGTTACTCCTTGTTGTCGATCAATTTAATGTGCTAAGTCAAATGACTGTCCATCTCTTGGAAGTTATTCACTAACTTAATGAATGCCTAGACAGCGGCCAAGCTTCTTACCTCAACTCAATCATGTTCGAGTTGAATACTTGCTTAACCTCATTCTTATTGAAAGGCCAAGATATCTGCTCTAGACTAATCCTCAATCACCCTTGCTCAAATACTTAATCAACTCGTACTCTTTTGGCTACATCCTTCAACAATATCACCAATGCAACTCTGCCATTTGTATAGGATGACATGTAGAATCTATTGCACTAATCATTTTTTTACATAAATATTCCTTTTTAGCCTTTGTATACTTTGAACATTACTTCTTTAGGACAATACCCATTTTATCTTTTCCTTTCTAGGTACCCTACCTTAAATTCTCGAGTATAAATACCTCTTATTCTAGTAGCCATAAGAGAATCAAATCATCATTAATATATGGGATATATTTCCATTTTCATAAACATTGTTTGTTTACTCTCCTTTCACTCTTTTCCTAACCCTTAAGTAAGGCTAAGTGGCAAGTAACCTCATCGAACCAACTCATAAGTTATATCGAGATGTACCATTAGTTCTTAAAAGTTTTATTGGTACGTCATATCCTTTGGAGCTGTTCGGGGGTTTAGTTACTTTTGTTTCATTTTCGTTCATCCATGCATTTCCCTATTTCCCCTTTGCAAGCTTTTGGTAAGCTTAGACCAATCCCAGCTACTAACCTTATCTATTCTTGGATATGGTACGTACCATCTTAGTATCACAATAGAGATTTCAATTAGATTGCTTAAGTTTGTTTCGAAGTTCTTTCTATATTCTATTTAAGGCATATAAAACAGAGCAAGTTTCTTTATTAACTTAGCTACCATGTTTGTTAGTTTTTAATTTTTTGGTTTAAAGGAAGGGTGTTGTGTAAATTAAAGAGATAGTATCAATTGTTACACCAAATCAAGGAGTTTGAAATTTGAATCTTCTGCAGAAAATGACAAACTCGAGTATTAATGCTAGTATTGGGTATGATTATAGTAATGTTGTCTACCATGGCCAACAATCCTAGGATACCCCTAAAAGCACTTATGAGAGACTTAATGAGGTAGCTAACCTCTTAGGGGATTTAACTCGAGTTGTTCATGCATTTGCTTATTCACCTGTTGAAGCCGCACATAATACCTCATAAGCTACTTAACCTAAGAGAGATTAGAACCTAACTTGATAAGTTTGAAGTGGAGGAGTAGGTGGACGAGTGAGGAGAAGATTGACTTAGGAGATCTAAGAGAAGAGGATTAGAAAGAGTATTATGAAGAGGAAGAATGAGCTCAAGCACCCAGAGCATCTGACCTTGTGAAGCTTCGGATTTTGAGCTTCAATTGTTTTAGAAGTATGGATGAATACTTAGATTAAGAGGAGAAGGTAGAATATGTTTTTTATTATTACCATTATGAGGATTAAAGAAAGTAGGAACTATTTCTATTGAGTTCTTTGAATATTCCAACATGTAGTTGAAGAATTTCCTGGCTATGAGGAGACAGGTCGAACACAAAGAGATTAACATTTGACTTAAGATGAAGAGAATACTTAGAAATATATTTATGCCTAATACTTATCTGCAAGACACCTTTACTTAGCTTCAAGAGCTAAGACAAGGAGGCCAAACTGTTGATGAGTATATCTAAGAATTTCAAATGCTTATGATCCGCTAAGAAGTAGAGGAACCACCAACATAAACAGTCTTCAAGTTCCTTACTGGGTTGAGGAGTGACATTCGGAACATTATAGAACTTTAAGAATTTACTACTATAGATGAGACCATATGAATAGCTTAATGAGTAGAAAGGTAGAAAAGAAATCAAGTATCAACTAGACTACTGACTAGCCGACCTAGACAAGGAAGTCACCAAGCCCAGTCAAATACTGAGTTGATCCGAAAGGTAGATGTCCAAATCGAATAGAAGGGCCAACTTGACAGTAACGTATTGACCTGAACTTATGAGAAAGGGCAAGGATCTAGTAAGAAGACATGCAAGATCAAGTGCTTCAAGTGATAAGGGTTTGGACATATGGATGCTCAATACTCGAATCGAAGGACTATGATCATCAAGGGAGACGTCCTAAATCTAGAAGTGGAAAGTACTGATGAGGAACCTGAAGAGGAGGAAAGCACTACTGAGTTAAGTTAACAAACTATAGGCAAAACTTACTCTTGGATTGAAAAAAGACTTTGATGATGAGTAGAGCTAAGCTTTGAGAGGCCATTAAAAATAACATATCGACCTTCATGTTGGTCAAATGTCTATTAGAGTTAAAGCAGCGAGGTAGACTACCCCTTGAAGTAAGAAAGTTGCTAGATGAATATGCCGACCTATTCCTTGAACAATTGCTTGAGGGGCTACCCCTTGTCCGAGGCATAGAACATTGCATTAACCTAATACATAACATTGCTTTGCCAAATAATCCAGCCTATCAGATGAGTCCTAAACAGGTTTCAGAACTCTAATGACAAGTTAATAAGCTACTAAAGAGAGGGTATGTTAGGGAAAGTCTTATCCCTTGTGTTGTTCTAATACTGCTAGTGTTGAAAAAGGATGGTACGTAGTGGATGTATGTTGACAACCAAGTAGTGGATAAGATAACAATCAAATATAAGTATCTTATCCCCAAGTTGGAAGACATGCTGGATGAATTGAGTAAACCTAAGATCTTCAATAAGATTGATTTAAAGTCTTGCTACCATCAAATTTACATAAGGTCGGAAGATGAGTAGAAGACTACTTTCAAAACTTAGCATCAACTCTATGAGTGGATGGTCATGCCATTCAACATGTTAAATGCCCCGAGTATTTTCATGTGACTGATGAACTATGTTCAAAGGAATCTAATGGGGAAATGTGTCGTGGTGTACTCTAACAACATCCTAGTTGTCACGCCCTGAAGCGGCAGAGTCGTAACAGCCCCCCGTGTAAACCATCGTAAGATAGAAGTTGGCCTTACAACCGCTATCTTAGACCTGATCTACACAAGGCGTCCACGACTAACCCTCTTTGAAGTATACAGTTTATAATTTAAATAGATCATTTACCTAAGAAAGTGAGAAAATTTATATATATATATATACACTTTAATTCAGTTATTACACTATTTAAAAATGAAAAATAATTCTAAAATAAAAACTTAGACCTTAAAATATGTGTGTTTATTCTTCAATGTTTTTCCTCACTCCCCAGGATCTAGCAGTTGCTAGCTTCAGGGTAGTTGTTTGCCGCTTCTTAGCTAGCACCTGCATGACGTCTATAGGGATGTGAGCAACCACAACTCAGTAAGTTAGGATGGAGGACTTAAAAATATACCATACACACAACAAGGTTTTCAATGACTTATTAGGTGCAATGCATGTACAAGCAAATGCCATCGCATGACGTTGTCCGGCCCGTTGTGAGATTAGAGAAATTGCACCCGCTCTAATCCGGGTTGAGGAGTTACCGTTAATGCAACAGCTCACGACCAAACCCAGGCTTGTGTAATGGAGACCTTGCTCCTCCTATGACTACCTTTTAACCACTGTCTTCACCCTCGCCGTGACCTCCTCTCCTGTCACTTAGTTAGACTGAGGATAAAGAAGGGACAATTTTGCAATCCTGCACTATCCCTTTCGAAGGGGTCGGTATTTGGCCGGAGAGTCCTAAGTTCCCCTAACGGGTTACCATATATGTCCGATTATAATTAGTAGTCATTTATTTGGTTAAGTCAAGTTTAGGGTGATCAATCATTTCATGCAAATCATACAATACATGCTAAAGCAATAAACAGAATCATAGCATCACCCATAATCAAGCACATGCACACATCCAACTATCTAATAAGCACAACCAAGCATAATCTTAAGCCTCCAAAATACAGCATCATATTAATCCCAACTTACCTCGACTCCTCACTCACTCACTCACTCGAGGTTCGACTTGCTCAGGCCATCGCCGATCATCCCTATAACACAAACGTGGTCTCAGTTTTTCATATAACTGTTATAGGTTCTTTTTATCATATAACTGTTATAGGTTCTTTTTATCCTATAACGCTTATTATTATGTTTTGTTTAGGGTTTCCACACCGATTTCTAAATTAGGTTCTAGTTCGATTTCTAAGTAATGTTTTATATTTCAACCCTAGAAGTTCATTTCAACTCATAATGTGAAATTAATCACATTACTTCCTGACCTCCTAAATATCATTATTACCCCTAGTCAGTATTTTATTTCATCCGGTACACTTATATCCTTATTAGTGTACCAAATTTACTCCTATTGTGAGAAATTTCTATATTTTTTTATATAATTATCTAAAATTCAATCTTAATTCAGCTGTAATATTATTCTGATTTTTACTTTAATATTATCTAAATAACCCTAATTTTTTAGATTTATTAATTTACAATTTCACCTATTACTAATTTCTTATATTAATTACCTAATTTCCTAAATTAACCATACTTAATACTCCAAATGTTAGGATTAGGGTTCCACATCATAAATTAACATCCCTAAACATCTAATTACTATCTAAATCAATAATTAATATCTTAATCACCTAATTTTAGGGCTAAAAATGAACTTAAAAATTTAGAAAATTAATTTTAAAAAAATAGTTTCATAGCACTGTTCTATATCATATGAGCATCCTACAGAAAAAAAATTGAGCTCCAAACTACACTCCTAAGCCTATTTATTTTCCATTATAATCATGTTCGGTTTTGCACGATTTCTTAAGCACCCTATATTTTCAGACATGATTAAACTAAATCACTATTTTTCCCTGAATCTACATATTATAAAACCTCAGAATAACAAGTTTCATAATTTTCTAAAACTATTTACTATTTTTACAAAATTACACAAGAATCGAGCTGGAAATTGGACTCACCGATCTGGGTGGCTCCAGCCACCGTCGGCCGCCGTGGCCTTGTCGGCCGGCTTGGGCGCTACCACCACCGTGTGGTGGTGGTGGCCATCCATTCCCAGCTGCCCGTCGGGTCTAGGTTCCCTTTGAAAGCCCTAATTGCACAGTTTTTTCTAAACCGAATTTTTCTCTCAATTTTCGCCTCTCTCTAATTTTCTCTGATTTGTATCTATCCAAATGAACTTCTGAATTTTTCTTGCTATTTATAGAGGATTTTTGTAATTATTATGCATTAATTTGACAAGACTTTGCCCATTATCCTTGATTTTTGGCTTTTATGTTGTCAAATTTTTATTGGTTTATTTTTCTTTTGCAGATTTAGACCTGCCATGACCTAATCTTGATTCATCTTATCCTCTTCTAATTTTTTCTGATTTTTCCATAATTAATTTATAATTTTCTTTAATTATTTACTTAGTTTTTGGTCAATTTAGGTAATTTCGCGTATTTTTATCTACACGTAAATACATGTGGGGTACACGTGAACATTCCTAATTATTATTTTAGTCATTCTAAAATTTTTAGTATACATATAATCTATCTTTCGTAATTTATTAGTTATTTGATTATACTTTTCGCATTTTCAGTAATTAGTACTTATTATGCTTAAAATTTGAAAATTTTATAGTTTCCTATTTTATTACTTATTTTCTTAAATTCAAGTTTACGGGGGCAATTTTACTAATATTTCTCTCGTTAGTTTATAATTTGGGGTTTAATCGGATTCCTTAACTGATCGTCCAAAACCTTATGTTCTAAGTTCAATCCTATGGTCAATTGGTTTAACTTTGGGGCTTACACTAGTGTATAATGCCTAATTACTGAGTCACTGTGAATATCTCTGCACTTTATTGAATGTCCTTTATGCTAAGAGATTATTTGGCAATCTTAAGAAATGTTGCTTTTGCCAGGAGGAAATAGTATTCTTAGGTTATGTAGTAAGTGGAGGAGGCTTATGACTAGACGATGAGAAGATTCAAGTAATCGTCGAGTGGTCGACTCCAACTATTAGTGCCCATGTGAGGAGTTCTTATGGATTGGCTTCCTTGTATAAAAGATTTATAAGGAATTTTAGTACCCTCGCTGTACCCCTTGTAGAGTTGACGAAGAAGAACACCAACTTCTGATGGGAAGAAAAGGAAGAGAGAAGTTTTGCCGAAGTGAAAGAAAGGTTAACCTCTACCCCTGTACTAGTTTTACCTAACTTCAAAAAAATATTTGAGTTGGAATATGATGCATTAGGCATTGGGATAAGCATTGTCTTAATGTAGGAAGGCCGACTAATTGCTTACCACAATGAGAAGCTCAGGGGACCTTAACTAAATTACTCTGTGTATGACAAAGAACTCTTAACACTAATCCGAGTACTGCAAGTATGGTAGCATTATCTACTATCAAGAGAATTTATCATTAATACTGACCATAAGTCCCTAAGGTATCTTTGAAGTTAGACGAAGTTATCAAAGCGATAGGCGAGGTAGGTTGAAGTCCTTAAGGGATTTAATTTTGTAATAAAATACAAGTAAAGAAAGAGCAATGCGGTTACAGATGCTCTTTCAAGAAAGCATGTGTTCTTCACCAAATTGTAAACTAAACTATTTAGGTTTGCGAGTAATAAGGAATAATACTCTAGGGATCCATACTTCAGACCCATACTTGCGCATTGTGTCAATGGAAGGACAGTGAATGAGTATCATATAGAGAATGGATACTTATTCTGAAAAGGAAATTATGTGTGCCGACCTATTCACTTAGGGAGTTACTAATCAGGGAAGCCCTCAATAGAGGACTTTCCAAACATTTTAGGGAAAGAAGGACGTATAAGTTGTTAAGTGGGCATTTCTCCTAGCCAAAGATGAGGTGAGATGTACACCAATTTATTGAAGGTTGTACCATGTACAAGAGGGTTCAATGTTAAACCAAGCAAGGAAAAGCAACACCTTTGTATGTTCCAACGAGACCATGGACTGAGTTAACCATGGACTTTATTCTTAAACAACCATGAACTACCTATGATAAAGATTCTGTAATGGTGGTTGTAGATAAGTTCAATAAGATGGTACACTTTGTTCCCTACTCCAAGACTAATGATGCTTCGGTTGTTGTTTCTCTTTTCTTACAGGAAATTGTTAGGTTGTATAGCATATCGAGAAGAGTAGTATTAGATAGAGATATAAAGTTCTTAAGCCATTTCTAAAGAACTTAATGGCAATAGATGGAGACCAAAATACTATTCAGCACTTCTTGTTACCCCTAAATGAACAACTAAATAAAGGTAGTCAATCATACTTTGGGATCGCTGATCTAAGCTACAGTAAGCAAGAACTTGGTTAATTAGGACAACTGTTTGCCCATGGTTGAGTTCTCTTATAATCGAACAATACATAACACAACCAAGCAGACCTCCTTCAAACTTGTCTATAGTTTTAATCCCGAGTTACCCCTCAATCACACCCCTATGCCTGTATTTGAGAAGATGACCCCAACACAAGAGCCCAAGCACAATCCCTACAACATATCTACAACAAAGTTACTCAATAGATCAACCAAGCCGTTAGAAGATTACAAGAGAAGGCCAAGGGTAAGACAACTAAATAATCCAACCTGGAGATTTAGTGTAGCTATACTTAAGCAAGGAAAGGTTTTCGAGCAAGAAGTAGAACGAATTATCTTGAAGAGCTAAGGGGCCCTTCAAAATTCTCCAGAAGATCAATGACAACACCTATAGGTTTGAGCTACCTACAGATTATGAGGTTTCAGACAACTTCAATGTTACCAACCTTAGTCCATATCATCCTAATGAAGAACTAAGTGAAAACCATTCAGATTTGATCCTAAATCTAAATCAACCTGGAGGGACTGATAGGAATTAGTCTACTGAGCCTTTAACCTGTAGCCAAGCTCAAGGACTAGAGGGACTAGTGAAGCAAATCGTCCTACTCTAACCAACTTATGCCAAAGTTGAGTTACTGCTTATTGTCGGTCAATTCAATGTACCGAGCTAAATGACTGCCATCTCTAGAAAGTTGTATGCTTACTTGATGAATGCCTAGACAGCAACCAAACTTCGTACCCCAACTCAGTCGTGTCTGAGCCAAACACTTACTTGACTTCATTGTTGCTAAGAGGTCAAGATATCTACTATAGACTAATCCTTAATCACCCCTGCTCGGACACCTGATTAACTCGTACTCTTTTCTTTACATCTTCTAATGGCATCACCAATGCAACTTTGCTATGTATATAAGATTATGTATAAAATCTGTTGCACTAATAATTGTTTTATGTGAATATTCCTTTTTTCCCTTTGTATACTTTATACATTACTTCTTTAGGACAATACCTATTTTATCTTTTCCTTTTTAGGTAGGTTGCCCTAAATTCTTGAGTATAAATACCCCTTATATTAGTAGCCATAGGAGAATCAAATCATCATTAATATATAGGATATATTTCCATTTGCGTAAACGTTGTTTGTTTAATCTCCTTTCACTCTTATCTTAACCTTTAAGCAAGCTAGGTGGTGAGTAATCTCACTGGACCAACTCATGCATCATATCAAGCTGTACCATGAGTCCTCGGAAGTTCTACTAGTACATCATATTCTTTGAAGTTGTTCGTAGGTTTACTTACTTTTCTTTCATTTTCGTTCGTTTACACATTTCCCCATTACTCCTTTTTAAGCTTTCAACAAACTTGGACCCATCCCAGCAATCAGCCTTGTTTGTTCTTCGCTACGATACACACCATCCGTAGTCATAGGGATGTTATCATGTATAAGGCTTTCCCAACTCCTTTAATGAGTTGGCTCATAGGTTTAGTCTCCACTTCAAGCCTAGTAAGCCTTCATCTAAGGACACTTAATCCTTGTACCTAATAAGTTAAAGCAAAGGAGAGACTTTATAAGAATACATGGCATAATTTAATAATGCCATGGTCAAAATCCCTTGATTCGATGAGTATGTAGCATTACATGTTGCATAGCTCGGCATCAGACCTTCTAAAGACTTCTTCCATTAGGTTGCAAAGAGCAAGTAGAAGACCTAGGCCGAATTCTAGAATAAGGCCTAGAAGTATATGGACCAAGAAGATAACATCTACACTAAGCGTGATACCAATCAAGAAAGGTTGAGTGGAAAGAAAGACAAGGAAAATTTTTCTATTAAAGGTCACCATAGTGGTAGGGCACCGAGTAAAGTTGAGGGGAAGAGGAAGAGAGGTGTGCTTAGGTAGCAAGAAGTGCTAAGCTGAGCAAAACTCACTTCCCCCTCCCATCTATATACGACATACACCTCTAAATCGACTAATCGCCTAGGTCATTAGTAAAGTGTGAAACATAGGCCCACTGCAAAATCCCTCTAAGATGAAAAGGAACCCCAATCAACGAAACTCAAACAAGTACTGCCAATTCCATAATGACTATGGTCACACCATAGAGGAATGCTTCTAACTGAAAAATGCAATTAAATATGCTATTCAGTATGGTCACTTCAATGAGTGTATAACCCAGTAGAGGAATGATGATTGTTTCGATTATATGAAGATAAGGCACCTTAGAGGTAGCAAACTGAAGGTGTCCGAGCAAAACAGAATGAAGACCTCCTTAATGACCAAGCCCTTAATGGTGTCATTAACATAATCATTAGGGGGCTACACCCAAAGAGCCAGCCAAGCACTAGTAGATAGGTTATTGCCATAAGCTGAGGTGTTAGCTATCAAGGAGAAGAGGTAGATGATTGATACTTCAATCTCCTTCTCCAATAAGGACCTGGAGGGGGTAAACTCCCCTCATCAAGATGCCCCTGTAATCCGAGCAAGGATTGCTAACTTCAAGGTCCTCAAGATCATGGTGGACACCAGCAGCTACATCGATATCTTCTTTAAACATACATATGATAAGATGAGAAAGAAGCTTTCCATTAAAACGAAGCCTTACCACCATGATGCCATAGGCTTCATTAGGGAACCATCTAAGCTAAGGGTATCATCACTCTTGATATGGTGCTTAGCGATGCCATCAATGTCACTCGGTGACCAATGAAGTTTGTCGTAATTGATTACCTATGCCCCTATAATGCTCTTTTAGGATGATTGAGCCAAAATGCTTTCGGAGTCATCACCTTGTCTCTCTATCTAAAAGCTAAGTTCCTAACCTTCACTAGGTTGGGAATTTGCAAGTATGACTAAAAGCTCTCCCAAAGCCTAATGTTATGGCCACCAAAGTTGATAATGTCTTTACTTTAGTAGCTGACTCGTAGGAGATGCTAATTGAGAGAGGCAAGTCGAGTAAGATGACTACAGAGGTATAGATAAGTTCCTCTCCTAACCAAACCACCAAGGTTGGGACTAATGCTCCTCCCAAGATGAAGGAAGATATAGTAACACTCTTTTGGGCCAGTTTAGATAGGTTTGCCTGGTTGGCATCAAACATGCTTGGAATTTCCCTTAACCTAGCAACTCACATCCTTAATAGCGACACCAATGCGTGGCTTATCAAGTCAAAGAAGAGGCATTTTGCACTTCAAGGATAAGCTGACTTCGTTAGAGAGGAGAAGTACCTAACCTAGTTGGTCAATGTAATGTGGTCAAAAGAAGTTTGGGAACTAACATATGTGTATCAATTATACTGACCTCAATAAAGTCTAGCCTAAAGATAGCTTCCCTCTCCCTAAGATCGACTAGCTAGTCAATTCTATGTCAAGATACACTCTACTCAGCTTCATAGATGCCTTCTCAGGATATAACCAGATTAAGATGGACCTGAAGAATGAAGTCCATACCTCCTTTATCACTAACTTCAACACCTATTGCTACATAGTCCTTCCCTTCAACCTCAAAAATGCTAGAGCAATGCATTAACATATGGTGACTAAGCTGTTCAAGCCTTAGCTTGGGTAAAACATGGAGGTATGTATCGATGACATGATCATCAAGAGCAAGCAATTTGGTAATCATGTCAAAGACCTATAGAAAGCCTTCAACTAGATAAGAAAGTATGATATGAAGCTAAACCCCTAGAAGCGCATATTTAGGGTCAACTTCGGTAAGTTTCTAGGCTTCTTAGTCACCTAAAGAGGAATCGAGGCCAACCTTGAGAAGATACATGCCATCAAGGATATGAAGCCTCTCTCCTCATTTAAAGATGTATAAAAGCTTACCAACATGGTAGCCGTACTAAGTAAGTTTGTCTCCAAAAGCGCAAATAGATGTAATGAGTTCTTCTAAATCCTTAAGAATCCAAAGAGTTTTAAATAGGCTCTGCAATGTGCGATAGGCTTCAAGGAGCTATAGAACTTCTTCTCATACCTTCTCATCCTATTTAAGCCTGTTCTAGCGGAGGACTTATATTTGTACTTAGCCATTAGTGACAAGGTACTCTCCTTTGTACCAGTTAAAGTGGAAAGGAGAGAGCATAGACCTATCTATTACGCTAGCCATATTCTATAAGGGCTTGAGATCAAGTGCACTAAAGCAAAAAATTTCATCCTAACTATCGTCATCTTAGCACATCAACTTAAGCCTTATTTCTAGGTACACCGGATGATTATGCTAACAGATCAACCTTTGCAAACACTACTATAGAAGCTCAACACGTTTGGATGGATGGTGAAGTATATGGTGGAATTGAGTACATACAGCATCTAATACCAACCATGAACAAGCTACAAGGCATACATCTTAGTCAATTTCGTAGTAAAATACACAATAAAGGAAGAAGCACTGCTAGGGGATGACAAGCTAATGTAGACTCTCCATATTGACGGAGCATCCACCTTAGGGGGTAAAGGTATAATGATACGGATTGTTAGGAAGGAAACACACAATGTCCAATATCACATAAACCACGAAGGGGGTGGGTTTGAACCGTCAGATGGTCCAAAAAGTAAATGGTAATTGAAGGTTAAGCAAGGGTCCTCACGTATTGATGGTAGATACAACACATCAACATTTCATACGAGCTCAGGACACACTTGATATTACGCATAAGTATAGCTAGAGCACATTCGCCACTAATACAAACTCACATTGGACTAAATAAGAGCAAATGAGAGTAAGTAAGGATACCTAGCTCACGTAAGAAAGGGATGTCAAAAATCCAATGATCATTCGTTGTAACGGCTAATATGTATTACAAATATTTATATGAACCAATTAAGGAAAGTCCTAAGTATATACAAATTACAAAAAAAGATTCCTACTAGAAAAGGCAAAAGGAATGAATTATAAAGATAGAGCTGTAATCTAACAAAAAGGGGATATTTGGGGCACAAAAGGATAGTATGGATGTCAGAAAAAGGTAGTGCATATCATTTGTCCATTATGTGGACTCAATGATGCTATTTGCCAAGCAGAACAGGTTTTGAGTAGATCAAGTCGGAGTTAGATGCTTAGTAGTTTGAATGTTTCAGATTGAGGAAGGATTGGTCTTAGAGATGGCCCATTGCCTAATTAGCCTTGGATGGTTAGCTCGGGTTCATGGCATCTCAGCCTCAATAATGTATCAAGTCAGTAGTAGGCAAGTTCAATGCTTGGTTGTAGACTAGTATTACGAAGTTGTTAGCTTGGTAACAAGTTGGTCACCTCGGGAGTCATGTTGACAAGGTAAAGAGTAGAGTAATTCGATAAGTTAGACTAGAGATAGGATTAGTCTTCTAAGTTTAGTTCTCCTTGGACAACTTGGTGAACCATGTGGGCAAGTCCTCAAGCTTATGCACAAGAGATTAATTTGTAATCCCTATCATCCCTTCCAAGTTGCTTGAGATTTGGGATCAAGTCTGGCTTAACTGCTTGTTGCTCTTCTTCGAGAACATATGGATAGAGGTCGATAACGTTAAAGGAGTCTAATACCCCATAATCTTTGGATAATTTAATCCTATAGGGATTAGGATTGATCTTTTTAAGCACTTTAAATGGTCCATTATCTTTAAGAGAGAGCTTGTTCTTCCTGAAATCAAGGAACCGTTCTTTATTGAGGTGGATCTAAACCAAATCACTTAGTTGAAATTTTCTATTCTTCCATCCTCGACCTCATCTCTCAAGCTTGCTAATAGCTCATCTTAAGTGTTCTAGAACCTTTTGGTGTATTGCCCTAATGGCTTCAAGTCTTTCTATAGCTTGTTAATCTTCATTCTGGCTTAGTAGGGGCATATAGTCTAATAGGAGCTCAAGCTTGAATACATAGGAAAACTCAAATGGCAATATGCTTATTATACTGTAGGTGGTTATGTTGTAGGCGAACTTAATTATAAGTAGGCATAGATCCCAATCAGTCATGTTTTGACTAACCACAACTTAGAGTAAAGTCCCTATAGTTTTGTTGACAACCCTTAGCCTATTCGTCCTTTTATGGATGATAGGATATGCTGAACAACAGCTTAGTTCCCATTCACTTCCATAGGGTCCTCTTAAAGTAGCTCATGAATTTCAGGTCTTACTTTGAAACAATGGTCCTAGGTATTCCATGAAGTTTGATGGCCTCTTGCAAGAAAAGAAAAGAGATAGCCGAAGTGTTGTTAATCTTAGAGCAAGGCACGAAGTGTGTCATCCTGTTAAATTAGTCAATGACCACCATGATAGAGTCCTTCCTTCGAGATGTCATCAACAATCTTAACATAAAGTCGATGCTCAGCTCAAACCATAGTTTGGTTAGGATCAACAATGGTAAAAATTCTCCTTGCTCAGCTTGGCTCTTTGCTTTTTTACAAGTAGTTCACCTTTCCAATATAGCTTAGACATCCTTCTTTATCTTTAGCTAAAAGAATCTAGAGGATATACTCATGAGTCCAATGCTTAGCAAAATGTCCAAACAATCCTCTACCATGCTCCTTATGTACTAATAGCTTTCTTATAGAACAATTCAGGATATATAATCTCCTCTTCCTAAATAAGTATCTATCTTCCCTATGATAGTCATCAAGTGTTCAATCTTCTTCACATCTGGCATACATCAAACCAAAATGAGGATCCCCAACATATAATTCCTTAATCATAGAAAGCCCCAATAATCAAGTCTATAGTTTGGTCAAAAGGGAATGTCATCTCAATAGGGAATCAACTATTACATTATTCTTACCATTCTTATACTTCATGACGTAAGAAAATCCCTCCATAAATTCTACCCACTTAACTTGTCGTTGAGATAACTTGGGTTGGCTTTTTAAATATCTTAAAGATTCATGATCAGTGTCTGTCATAAATTCTTAGTGTAGCAAATAATGTTGCCATACAGTCAAGACTTGGATCAAGGAATAAAACTCCTTATCATATATAGAATAATTACGTGTAGCTCCTCTAAGATTTTCATTGAAGTAGGCAATAAGTCAACCATCCTACATTAGCACAGTACCTATGCTAGTTTAGATGTGTTACATTCCACTTCAAACACTTTGTCAAAGCTCGGTAAAGCTAAGATAGGGACAGTACTTAGTTTTTCCTTTACCTCATCAAAACTCTTCTATTCCTTCTATCTCTATCTAAAATCAATATTCTTCTTTGATAGCTTGGTGATTAAGGCTACAATTGTATTGAAATCACTTATAAATTAGTGATAGCATGATGCTAGGCCATAAAAACTTTGTACATCAATTGAATAGGTCAGTACAAGCCATTCAATAATTGCTCTTATCTTCTCATCATCAACTTGTATACCACCACCACTCACAACAAATCCTAAAAAGATTACTTCAAGTAGACATAAGTCACATTTCCTTAGGTTAGCATAAAGCTTCTTAACTTAGAGTTTGGAAGAGACTATTCGGAGGTGTTCATAGTAAGTTTCCAAATTAAGACTATAGACAAGAATATCATCAAAATATACGACAATTAAGGCATACAGTGACCTATTCATCTTATAGCCAGTATGGAACAAATTCTCTCGCTATTTATCCTTAAGTATAGGACTTATACTCATTATTCTCATCAATACTAAGGTTGTAGGCACAAAATTACCCTCCTCACTATAAATGAATTCCTCCTCCTCAAATAACTCAATTTGTCCAGCCCTTTTCTACTTTTCAATTTCTTCATCAGTACTGTCGACCTCAATAGTCGATACTTCTTCTCCGATCACCATAGTTGTGCTATTCGGACATTACGCGATCATGTGTCTAAACCTTTAACACTTGATTTCACTCGTCAAGCTTTAGCAATCTTGCTAGGTTTTGTTTACATAAGTTTGCTTGAAACAAGTTGGCTAGTGGTCAATTGACTAATAAGAGCCTGAAACCTTCCTATTTAGTGCCTCTCAATTCTCTAGGCACCTTTGATAGCTTCACCAAGGGAACCAATACATAGTCTCCAAAATATCTTCAATCTTATACTTCAACTCACCAATGAATCGAGACATAGTTTAATCTTTAGGCTCAACAACTTTGCATTAAATCATTAACATCTAAAATTGCTTCATATATGCATCTATACTTTATCCTCCTTGCCTTAACTCTTGTAACCTTTTGAATGTATCTTTTAAGTAATAGCTTGGAGCAAATCTTCTCCTCATGACTCTCTTCATTTCATCCCAATTCCTAACTTCATGTTCTCCTTCTTTTCTTTCGGTAGCTTAGAAGTTATTTCACCATAAGGCAACATAGGCAATAAATTCTAACACAGCAAGTCTAACCTTAACATTATCAAGCACCTTATGGCATTAGAACTCCTTCTTAATCTTGTCTACCCAATTTAGGTAGTCCTCGACATCACCACTTCTAAAAAAACCAAAGATATGCATTCTTTTAACCCTTTCACTCTAGGAGCTTGGATATTCCTTCCCTTGGGTTCATAGTACTCCTCCACTTCATTACTTACTTCCTCCTCCTCCTCCTCTTTGATTTTTTCTAACTCTAGTCGGCATCCAGCAACTCAGCCTACTTCTTTAGCTCAACATGGTTTATTAGGGTCATTAGCTTAAACGTAGCGATCATTGCCTCTCTTGGGTTGTTCATTAGCTCGTCCTCTATAGGGTTCATTTCTAGTCCATTATCTATCTTTGTTTATAACAGTCACTATCACGCCTCGAAGCGACAGAGTCGTAACAGCCCCGCCGTGTAAACCATCCTAAGATAGAAGTTAAACTTACAACCGCTATCTTAGACCTGATCTACACTAGGCGTCCACGACTAACTCGCTTTGAAGTAAACAGTTTGTAATTTAAATAAATTATTTACCTAAGAAAGTGAGGAAATATATATATATATATACTATAATTCAGTTATTACAATTAAAGTTTACAATATTTCTCTGTAATATATTTCCTAGTTATTACATTATTCAGAAATGAAAAATAATTCTAAAATAAAAACTTAGACCTTAAAAACATGTATTTATTCTTCAATGTTTTTCCTCACTCCTTAGGATCCAGCAGTTGCTAGCCTCGGAGTATTTGTTTACCGCTTCTTAACCAGCACCTGCACGACGTCTATAAGGATGTGAGCAATCACAACTCAGTAAGTTAGGATAGAGGACTTAAAACTAAACCATAAACACAACAAGATTTTCAATCAACTTATTAGGTGCAATGCATGTACAAGTAAATGCCATCGTACGACGTTGTCCGACCCGTCATGAGATTAGAGAAATTACGTCCGCTCTAATCCAGGTTACTATAATAATATCAAATTATAAGCAGATTACTATTATTTATCAGAAATACGTAAAATAACTTGTGATAATTGACGAGTCGCTAGAGATAAACTATATACACACTAAAAATTATAAAATAATATATAGGAATATTTATTTGTACTCCATATATATTTTCGTAAAGGTAAAAATACACGAAACTACTTAAAATACTCAAAAAATACAAAATTAATGCTAAATAATTAAATAAAATTATAAAAATTTAAGGAAAAAGTGTGAAATTGTCTAAATACAAGTCGTGGCATGCTGGGATTAAAAAGAAAAAAAAATAACTAATCACATTAAGGTAAATAAAAAGTAAAAATTGAAAGAGGATAAGGCCGTTTGTCAAGTAAAAATTGAAACAAAAAAGATAAGGCAGATTTATAAATACCCAAACCTTAACTAAAGCTCATTTGGTCTATTTAGAGTCCAAGAAAAATAATGAGAACTTAAAAAGAGATAATTAAGGTTTTTTTTTCAAAAATTAGAAAAAAAAATTGTGTAATTAAGGCTTATAGAGCAAACCTACGGCCACCTAAAACTGAACGGCCACCACCACCACAACCCACCCGAACCACCTAAGGCTACTGACACACTTATGGCAGCTGGAAGTTGAACAGATAAGTAAGCTCGAATTCAACCTGATTTTATTTAATTTTGTAAAAATATTAAATATACTTAAAAAATTATAAAATTTAATACTTTGAGGTATTTATGTATGTAGATTTAAATAAAAATTTTATTTTAATGCATTTATGTCTGAAAATATACTATCTTTGAGAAATCTCGCAAACTTGAATTTTGTTTAATTTAGAAATAAATAACTTTAAAAGTGTAGTTTTAAACTTTATGTAGATTATTTAGAGGATATAAAATAGTACTATGAGGAGATTTTTCAAAATTGGATTTTAAAAAATTTTAGATGATTTTTAAGCCTTAAAATGATATATAAACTAGATAATTTTGGGCTAATTAGGTAATTAAATGGATAATTACTAATTTAGAGTGTTTTAGGATGTTAATTTTTGATGTGGTACGATAATTATAGCATTTGGATTATTAGATGTAATTATAAGGTGTAATATATAGTGAATATGTAAAAATTAATAATATGTGAAATTAGAATTATAATAAATATAAAATATTAGGTTAAAATGGATAATATAATAATAATATTAGTATATAATAACTCTAGCAGGAATCTTAAATTTAGGTAATTATATGAAAAATATATAGCTTTCTCATATCAAGAGTAAATTCAATACATAAATGAGGACTAATTGTACAGGCTAGAATATTGGTTAGAAACTAAAAGTGATATTTAGGATACTCGAGCTTAATGTAATTAATTTCACATTATGGTTTAGAACACATTCTTAGGATTTAAGTATAACACCCATAATTGAAACTAAATCAGACCAAGATTCAGAAACTGATTTCAAAACTAACTTAGAATGAATCGATAATAAATAATATATATATATGGAAAAAAATGAATCAAATTATAACCTAAAGTTTATATATATCATAAGGATCTAAATATTAAAGGAATATTTATATTATAGGACACATAAAGATAAATTGACCTATAGTGGGTTGAGTAAGCAAACTAAGGATTTTAAGTCGGCCTTAATACTTTATCGTATTTTAGAGTACTATTTTAAAGTACTTGAAGGCATACGATTGTATGTGATTGTACTTGTAGGTAGTTATATGCATGTGTTTGTATGTATTTGACTTCATGATGAAAATCTGTATTATATTTGGAGATTACTATGAATTGAACAGTGTAAGATTACTTGATCACCCTAAACAGTACTTAATCATACCCAATCTAAATACCCTATTTAGAGATATATTGCAACCCTTTAGGGGGCTGTTAAGATTCTTCAGCCAAACACTGACACCTTCAAAAAAGATAGCACCGGATAACATAATAATCTTTTCTTTATCCTTAGCCAAACTAAGTGGGGAGAGATAAGGTCATGGTAAGGATACGGGAAATGGTTCAAAGGACAGTCATGGTAGGAGCAGTATCTCTATTGCACAAACTTAGGTTTGGTTGTAAGCTATTGCACAAACATAAAACTCCTCAACTCGGATTAAAGAAAGTGAAATTACTCTGATTTCACAATGGACCAGACCACATTATATGAGGGCATTTGCTTATTGCATTGCATATAATTAATTGTTTGAAAACAATGTTTGTATTCGTTATGCATTCTTAAGTCTCCATCCTAACTTACTAAGTTATCAGTTGCTCATATCCTTATAGATTTTCTTGTAGGCACTGACTACTATGCTACGATATAATTATCTTGAGGTCAATTTCTCTTTAAAGTGCTATGGGGAAGTGAGAATTAACCAGTTGTACAATCGAGTCCTTTAATGTTTTGTTAATACTTTTAGGTTTATGAATTGGTATTATGATATGTTAATTAATAGACTATCGTAGCAAGTAAAATTTCCTAAGAATGTAGAACAATATGAGTCTCTTGACGTAAATATGATTTAAATTTTTAGTTATATATATATATATATATATTATCTTCAATTATTAATGACTATTTAAAGTAGAGGAGTCATAAACGCCTCGTGTAAATTATATCTATGATATGGACTGTAGGGTCAATTACTATCATAAGTTGGTTTACACAATGGGACTGTTATAACTCTATAGCTTCGAGGCATAACATCGTTGCTTGATTGTAGACTAGTGTTATGAAGGGGTTAGCTCAATAATAAGTCAATCACCTTAGGAGTCTCCTTAACAAAGTAGAGAGCAAAGTAATTTAGCAAGTCAAATTGAAGATAGGATCGCTCTTCTAAGTTTAGTTCTCCTTAGATAATTCAATGAACCATGTAAGTGAGTCCTCAGGCTTAAGAGCCAATGATTGGTTTATGATCTCTATCACACCCCAACACTAATCATCCTTAGAAGCACTCTTAATAGTAACCTCCTATTGAGCTACCAGGGTAGAGGAATTGGAGGAACATATTACCCATCCTCGGCAATTAAAGGGGCAACCTAAACTGCATCAACCACTTAGGTACTAGCCTTTTCTCTTAGTTAGGCCACCCTTTCCTTTGTATGTGTTAGATTATTCAGCCTATCCAAGAAGCTGAGGTTAAGGTCGAGATGGTGATTAAGCACATTAGTCCTTATGCTCCAACTACATTCAATGGAGGTGTCTACCAACTCTTTAGTCTAATGGGGAGTTATGAACAACTTCTGATGCATCTCCAGGGTCGGATACACGGAGAAGCACTATAATGAAACAAACCAAAAACAAATAAGGAAAAAGTTAGCAAAGTCCAGGCAACTATCGAATGGATATGACATACCACTTGATTCTACTCAGCCTACAATCTACTTGATATAAGATACCGGTTTGAATTAAAGGGTTACTCACCATTATTCCTTGCTAAAGGGAATTAATAAGAGTTGAATGATAATGAGAACACTAAAGTTACTCAACATGAATAATTCTTACTGATTAGTTGCTTGTTTGCATACAAGAAAGTGGAGATTTATATACTCATCTACTAGGGTTACTTTACATATATAAAAAGACAAATAGGTATTCTATACTAAGATTAGATAAAACATACTAAAAGGGGTCAAAGGGGCAAAGAATATTTAGTATGAAAAAGAAAGAATCATCTTAAAATATTATGTTTGAAGACATGTATTGCTTGATGGCTGGATAGGAGAAATATGATACAAGGTAAGCAAAAGCAAAATAAGGTTTGTAGTTAAGGGCCAACTTAATCCGGATCAAGTCGGGAGCCAATCAATCCAGTAAAGAAGTCAATAGAATTAGAGTCAGAGGCTTATGATTGGTAGGGGAGCTCGGTTCAGCCCATTTGTAGGCTATCTTCTAAATTGAGACTTTGCTGTTAGGTAGGAGGATGTATAATATATGTAAGGATTTGATAGATAGGTCTGTAGGGGATCAATTTGACATAAGGATCCCTATCTTGGCTTTGGTTTTGAGCTAGTATTCTTTACACAAGCCCTTAGAGTCCTCTAACTCAACTATGAGTGATTAGTCCAAGGGTGTAATTCCTATCATTTGCCTAAGAGTCAAAAAGATTTGCCCTCAAATTTGTAGTGGTTTTTGCTTCTTCTTCTTCTAAGGTGTGTGTAGGGTCTTCTTCTACTAGTTGGTAAGGGATTAGATCAAATACATTGAAGGTGGAAGAAACACCATAGTCATCAAGCAACTGGATTTGGTAAACGTTGCGGTTAATCTTTTTTAGGATTTTGAATAGACCATCAGCTCGAGTAGATAGTTTGTTATATCTCAAGTGTGGGAATCTTTATCAACTAAGGTATATCCATACCAAGTCTCCTAAGTGGAAAGAAATAGTTTAATGGCCTTGGCTACTAATTTCTTGCCGTCTCTAATTGAATTTGGTGATCTTCTTAGTTATAGACTAGTGTAGTTCATGCAATTCTTAGGCTTAATCAACTTCAGATTGACTCTCTTCAATAGCTACTAGAGCGTCGATTATATCCAAGGTTATAGTAGGGTTAAGGCCATAGACGACCTTGAATAAGGTCTTCCTAGTAGTGCTATAGATAATTTGATCGTATGTAAACTTCACAACTAGTAGGCATAAATCTCAATATCTCAAGTTCTTTCCCATAACAACTTTAAGTAGATTACCTAACATCTTATTTACCACTTCAGTTTAGCCATCAGTTCGAGGGTGCCTATTAGAGTTGAATATAAGTTTAGTTCTAAGTCTTCTACAAAGAGTCTTCCAAAAATAGCTAAAAAATTTTGTATCCTGATCTAAGATAATAGTCTTCGGTACCCCATGTAGTTGGATAACCTCTTACAAAAACAAATAAGCGATATATAAATCATCATTAGTCTGATTGTACAAAATGAAGTACGCCATCTTGCTGAAGTGGTCCATTACAACAAAGATAAAATCTTTGTCTCTAGATGTTCAGGGTAACCCTAAGACAAAGTTCATGCTAAGGTCGACCTAAGGTAAGGTTGGTGTTGCCAGCGATATATGTTCTCCATAGGGTTCTTTCTTCTCCTTAACTTACTTATACGCTTTACAACTACTAACTACCTTATAGACATCCTTGGCCAAACTTGGCTAGTAAAAATTCTCCCTTAATAGATTGGTTGTCTTGGTTTACCTAAAGTGACCTAATAATTAGCCACCATAAGCTTTCCTAATCAATAGCTCATGCTTGGAACAGTTCAGTATGTACAACCTTCAGTTTTTAAATAGATAACCTTCCTTAAGATAACATCCCTTAACAACAATTCCATTCCCGTACTGTTCGATGACGAGGCCAAAATGAGGATCATGAGCATACTACTTTGTAACGAGTGAGAATCCTAATAATTTGGTCTGTAAAGTAGTCAGCAAGGTTTGCCATCTTGACAAAGTTTCGATAGCCACATATTTGCTTCCCTTCTTGTGCCAAATGACATACAAGAAACCTTCCATAAATTCCAACCACTTAGCTTGCCTCTTCAAAAGCTTGTTCTAACTCCCTAGATGCTTTAGGGACTTATGGTCCATATAAATAACAAACTATCATGGAAGCAAATAGTATTATCAAACAATAAGGGCTCGGTAAAAAAAGTACAACTATTTCTCGTACACAAAATAGTTCAGGGTAGAACCACTAAGCTTTTTGCTATGGTAAGCGATGGGTCATCACTCCTACATCAGGACAGCGCCAATTCACACTCCCAATACATCGCATTCCAATTCGAAAGATCTATCAAAATCTAGTAGTGAAAGGATAAGCATCAAGGTGAGATTCTCCTTGATCTCCCTAAAGCTTTGCTTAACTCAATCATTACACCTGAACCCTTCATTCTTCTTTGTCAGCTCGATCAAGGAGGTGGTTATGGTACTAAAGTTTTTGATAAATCACATGTAGAAAGAAGCTAAGCCATGAAATCCTCAAGCTTCAGTGACATTCTTCAGCGTCGACCACTAAAGAATAGCTTAAATCTTCTCCTCATCTGCTTGGAGTCCTTCCCTTGACAACACAAACCCTAGGAAGATCATCTCTTTTTGGCAAAATGCACATTTCTTCACATTTCCATACAACTTCTCAGTTCATAAAATGTCAAATACTTCGCAAAGATATTGAATATGGTCATTTAGGTTAGTATTGTATACCAATTTGTTATCAAAATACATGACCACACATCTTCTAATTAAAGGCTGCATTATATGATTCATTAACCTTATGAATGTGCTTAGAACATTAGTAAGTTTGAACGGAAAAACCAACCATTCGTAGAGTCTATGCTTAGTCTTGAAGACAGTCTTCCATTCATCATCCAGCCTCATGCGAATTTGGTGGTAGCCACTTTACAAATTAATCTTCAAAAATATCTTAGCACCATGAAGCTCATCTAACATGTCATCGAGCCTCGATATCTAATATCTGTACTTAACAATAATTTAGTCGATTACTTAGTTGTTGATGCACATATACCATGAACCATCATTCTTAAGGACAGGTAGAGCTGGTATAGCACAAGGGCTCATAGTCTCCCTTACATATCCTTGCTCTGTGAGTTTGTCCACTTGTCTTTTTAACTCAGCAGCCTACTCAAGGTTCATTCTATATACGGGTTAGCTTTGTAGGGTGGTACCTAGCTATAGATCAATATAGTGCTCAATGCCTCAGACTAGATGCAGTCCTCTAGGCAGTTCTTCATGGAATAGGTTAAAAAACTCATTTAGCAAGCTTCGGCTTTCATTAAGGATAACCTCCAAATCTCTCATTTCCAACAATCTTCTAATTAATAGGAACATAGATTGTTCATCCTTATCAAAGGCATAGGTGTTCTTATACTTATCATAAGTAATACATTAGTCGAATAACCAAGGTCGTCCAAGTAACAGATGTAAAGCTCTCATGGGGACAACATCATACACTACTTCATCCCTATACTCACTCCCAACACTAAATGGTATTATCACTTGTTCAATTACATACAAAGCACACTTATCATGAAGCCAATGTAACTTGTAAGGTTAGGGATGCTTTAAGGTCAGCAAACCTAACCTCTACATAAAGGATTGTGCAACAATATTAGTACAACTTCCCCCATCTACAATGATCATACATAATTGGCCTTTGATGGTACACTTGGTATGGAATAGATTTTCCCTTTGGTCCTTCTTAAAGTTTAGCAAGGAAGTCAATACTCGTCTTAAGACTAAGGTCAATGCTTCTCTTTAATCAGTATAGACATAGGTCTTATCTTCCTCTTTGACCTTGGGTTTTCTAACATCTTCTTTCTTAGACACGCTCTCGTCGATGCTGTCCACTACATCTCTTCGGAGCACTATCATATGTCGACTCGAACACTCAGCAACCATATGTCCGAAGCCCAAGCATTTAAAGCAGTTCACTTCACTGGTCTTCCATCCAGAGGTCTACCTTTTCTCATATATCCTTGGGGTTATCCTAACCTTAGGTTGACCTATTTGATCAACTTAACCCTACTGGCTTGCTCGACTGTCATCAAATCGGTAATTCCTATCTTTGGCCCTGTATGGCTTCCTTAACTCAGTTTGAACATGTTAGCATAAGATTAAGGTTTGGGAGAATGTTAGCCTAAGTCAACTCAGAGCACGTCTCCTCTATTTTTCAACCCTCTATGCTATCTTTATCACCTCTTCTAAGGTATAAAACCTCTATACCTCCTCAATGTAGTGAATTTCATATTGGAGTCCAAAGATGAACCTTAACACGATGTGTGCCTTAAGTTCTCCTACATCAACCTGGATCATAAGCATTTAGAACTCTCTAACATAGTCATCAACAAATTAACTTCCTTGGCAAAGCTCCTACAACTTTGCAAATGTATCTTGTAAGTAGGTTTCAAGTACAAATCTACCTCTTAACAACCTTGTCTTCTTATCCTAAGTTCTAACACCTTGTTTTCCATCTATTGTTTTAGTTGCATTCGAATTCTTCTACCACATAGTGGTATACCCAGTAAACTCCAATATAGCAAGTTAGACTTTAACAGCATCCATATACTCGTAATATTCAAATACCTTCTTGACCTTCTTTGCTTACTCCAAGTATTCATCTGCATCCCCATTCCCACTAAAGGGCAAGATTTGAACCTTAAAATTGTCTAACCTTTGAGGGACTCAACGTCCCTATCTCTGTACTTGGTAATAGTCAACTTTTTCTTCTTCCTCCCCAAATTCTTCAATATCTAACTCCTCATCATCTTCCTTAATTTACTCCAACTCTAGTCATCTTCTAGTAGCTTAGTTTGCTACTCCTTTAGCTCGTTATAGTCAAACTAGGCGACTAATTCAATTACCTTAGCCATGGTGTCTCTTAAGGGCATTTTCTTGTGGGTTATGATGCTATATACCATGGGGTTGTTATCTATTAACTTGCATTATTGTTACTAGACTCTCAACAAAATTGGTCAGTCTGTTAAGTTTTTCATTAACCGACCCTACAGTGTTACTATCATGATGACCATGACCAGGCTAAGCACTACTACTTTAATCACCAATAACACCTTAAACACTCGAATCTGATATAGTGCAATACTTCTTGGATAGATTAATAACTCATTAACAACTTTAATTCCTGACAATCACTTGAACAAAATAGCAATGAACTTGCTTTGTTTTCGTAATAAAAAATAGAGTAATAATGAAACCAAACTTACTTACACTCAAACACACTATAATAGTAAGGGAGGAAACACAATAGCCACTAAAACTTTATTGCAACTTCACATACTCCCTCGCGGAACAGTACTTTGATACCAACGAAGCTAATGCGTCTTCAAGGTCGAACATATGAAGAATCACTATAACAAAGCAAACAAAAAACAAATAAGGAAAAAGTTAGCAAAGTATGAGAAGCTACCGAATGGATATGATACACCACTCAATCTTATTCAGCCTACAATCAACCGAATATGATACACTAATCCAAACTTAAGGGTCACTTTCCACTGCTCCTTGCTAAAGGAATAGATAAGAGCTAAATGATAATAAGAACACTAAGGTTACTTAATGTAAATAATTTTATATTAATTAGTTGCTTATCTACATATAAGAAAGTGGGGGTTTATATATCCATCCACTAAGGTTACTTTATATGTACTAAAAGGCAAAATACAATTAGATTACATAAAACTACTAAAAGGGGTAAAAGGGGCAAAGAATATTCAGTATAGAAAAGAAAAAATCATTCTGAATTATTATATTAGAAGATACATATCACTTGGTGGCTGAATGGGAGAAATATGATACAAGGTAGGCAAAAGCAGAATAACGTTTGCAGTTAGGGGCTGACTTGATCTAAATCAAGTCGGGAGCCAATTAGTCCAATAAAGAAGTTACTTAAATTGTAGTTAGATTCCTGTAGTTAGTAGAGGAGCTTGGCTTAGCCATTCCTTGTCTGTCTTCTGGAATAAGACTTCGTTACTAGGTAGAAGCATGTTTAACACATGTAAGGATTTGATAGATAGGTTGGCAGGGGATCAGTTCAGCATAGGGATCCCCGTTTCGGCTTCGATTTCAAGCTAGTATTCTTCACATGCGTCTTTAGAGTCCTTTAGCTTAGCTACGAATGATTGGTCTAAGGGCCTGATTCTTATTAACTTCTCTATAGGCTTTTTGCTCAATTGGTTAATTGAGTAACTCTTACTCTCCTGCTTAGAGATAACCTCCTTCATCTTCATAGCTTCCTTCTAGAGCTCTTAGATCTTTTGCTCTAGCTCAACCTTCTAACCAACGAGCTCTAATGAAGTTGTTTTAGCAATGTTACATTTAGTTGCCTTCATCACTAACTCAATTGTTAGTCTAGAAACCAATGGCCACAATTCAGCATTGTCCTTTTTTAGCTCTTCCTTAGCCTTCCTCTCCTTATCTATCTTCTGAGAGAATGGAGCCTTGGTCCTCTACTCATCCTCCAACTCTTGCTGCTTCCTTGGCATTGGCTTAACCATGCTCCTCCTCTTGTAACTTTTCCTTAAGCTAGATCATCTACACATAAAAGTAGTGCAAACACCAATTAGCCTTGCTAAAATTTTCTTAAAATTTGTTAGAGGAGGACTCTACTTCCCTTAAGCCTTTTTATGCACTTAACACCTCCCTACAAAGACCTTTTACCTCATTGTGGAGTATATTGTAATTAGTGAGCTAGAGTAGCACTTACCCATAGTATTGTAAAGAAATACATAAATTGTGATCAAAGCAATGTCAACAAAGAAAAACATCAACTTAAAGAAATGAAGACATACCTATCGAATGGGTAAGCTCAAAATGACCTACCATTTTTGGAGGAGAATACCCCTTGATCTTGGATAAGTCTTTGAAGATAACCTAGTTGCCAAGAGTAAAGGCTAAAAGCTAAGGTCCCAATGGTATAACGTAATGTTGTTGCCTTAGATATCCTACTTCGGCCAAAGAAGCTTCCCTGTAGCTTTCTTTATCTCAGATTCATTGCCCTAAAGGTATAGCTCCTCATTTCAGGACTCATATAGCATGTCTTTGAATGAGTTTGGTTTTACCCCTAAACATCGAATCTTGTTCAGGACCTTGTAAAAGACATCCTTAAGGTTGTCAAAACATCTATAAGGATGACCTAAGGGCTAGTCGTAAACATACAATCAGCTAATGGGATCTTTCCCCTTCTTCTTCTTTGACTCAAGAGCCTTATCCTTAGAAGTCTCAGAAGGCTCCCTTTTCTACCATACCAGCTCTACTGTAGCACTAACCTTAGCCTCACTCTCCTCATGTGTAACAAAAGGAGGGAGCATCACCACATTTAGCTCATCGGTGCTAACAACATTATCTACCACTATAATAAACTAGGGGTAGGGTAGTAATGGTGAAGTGATGGACCGTGCTTATTGGCTCAATAACTAGTAACCCTATGGAGAAATCAATAAGAGGAATCCCCAAAGGAAAAGCAGCCGATTTGGACCTACTAATCTCTCTTACCTTTGATCTTGACTCTATGTCTTTGCCCTTAGGGGAGGTAGTCTTGGTGGTAACATCACCTCATTAGTTTAAATTTGAATGGATAAGGCACCTCTACCCTTCCAGCCAACTTTTCACTTGCAAGGAAACAAACAAACAATAACAATACAAGGCAAACAAATTACACTTGCTCATAAAACTCCATCATAACCAACACGGGCGAGAAGGTACATGTTTATCCTTAGCATAAGTTGTTCCTTCAGTTGTGACAACATATTGTGACAACGTAGGCTTAATTGAAGCTATATTTGTTCAAGGAAACCCTCTCTTTACTTGGGAATAGATTGGAGGTTAGCAAACTAAATTACCTTTATACGGTCTCTTCAATGTTGATTTCTTCATCGTATCGTAAAGTTAAGAAGGCCTTAATCTCTCAATAAGCCTCCACATCATTCGAGGTAGGTTTCCTTTATGCTTTAGTCCAGACCAGTGAAGTGTACCAATTCTAGAAGTTAGGGATCTAGGATAGCTCTACCACTACAAACTTATCCTACCAACTATTTACGGATGGGTCCAAGCTACTAAACAATTTCCTACTTATGTGATTCTAGAGGTAGGTCCACCTATTTAGAGACTTCAATAAACAAAAGTAGTTGAAGAGCTTGGGTGTAGCCCTCACCACTAAGTATTGACACAAAGCTTGGAATGCCTTTATTAACCTCCACAGATTAGAAGGTATCTAAGCAGGGTAGCATCGATGATAATCAAATAGCTCCTTCTCAAAGTTTGTGAATGGTAGACACATCCTATGCTGTAAAGAAGTTTCATAGACAGTAAAATGGCTTTTCAAAAGTAAAGCTACCTTCTCATCTGGTCACAAAAACCTTATAACTAAGCTAGGGAATTCACCTATGATAAAGTTCTTTAAAACCTAGCTTACGGTAATTACCTTACTCTTGCTCACTTGACCATTTGGTTTCTTACTAACCTTTGGCCAGTCGTATACATCAGTGACATTTTGTAAGTGTTCACATGGGTATACGTCTTAAGGGATGGCCCTTATCAATGATGCCCTATCAAGTGCTTTAATCCACCTCCTTGTTTCCCAATCCATCTGTGCAAACGAAGATGAAGCTTCTTTGCCCCCTCTCCAAGGGGAGGTAGAACTCCTTATGGCTTCGGAGTCTAAGGATGTTATATTATACTTACTAGGACTTATTCTTGATTGTGACATTGTGTTGAAGGAAGAAAGGAAACGTGAAAGTTTCAAACAAAGTTTCGATTGGTGAAGAAAGGAATATAAACACTTGGGTTACAATAAGAAAGCAAGTCAAGAGAATTTTCGAAAGAATCTATACGAGTGTTGAGGGTATTTGTAGGTCAAATGCTTAGGAAAGCGAATTGGTGGTTATGGGGATCCGTATAAACACGAATCCCTTAACGCATTGAAATGTAAACACATGGGGATTATTTTGATTGAACGACTACATTTAAATGACAAAATTTGCTACTGCACACAAAGTTTGCAGAGATATGACACCAGTCATGTTGCATTAATTGCACCATGAAAGCACTCGATAAAGTAAGAATTCAAAATGTTGACTTCCACAAGAAGTTTTCCTAAGGCCCCTTCAACTTCCTCATCAACAACAAAGCTTCCACAACACTATTACTCAACATGGATAGGTTAGTCCTACTTAGCTTTGTCATTGCCTAATCAATTCTGCCAGCCCAGATCATCCGATGCCTCTGCATACTTAGCTCCTTCAATTCATATACTTACTATATGAAGTGCCCAATCTACTAAATCTTCACCTCAACTCTGAACGCCTAACTCGGTCTAATGAGTATCCACCTTAGGCTACCCATCTGGCTCAACACTTAAGCATTCTACTTTAACCTAGTATGTTCTTTTCGATCACCTCACCTTGTTCGGCTTCACATATTATCAGCTTGAGCCTCCTCGTCGAGTGTCTCTTCTGCTCAGGCCTCTATCACGCTATGTCAACTAACCTCTCTAAAAGTGTTAGTACGATAGTTCCTTACATAAGTTACTAAGCTATCATGAGCACTTAAAGTTCATCTTGACTATGTACTTGAGGAACCCATTCATCCATTTGGGGGGGGAGGGTAGGGGTATGGTAGGGGGTGGCACATGGTGGGGAAAAGGAAGTGTCGATAGGAAATCTTAAGCTTGGGCCCCTTAAGCACATACTGACCTACCTATGCTCATGACCCAGTTCCTTTTTAATTAGGTTTGGCCTCCTTGCTTATTTAGTTTACCTTAGCTCAAGCTTAGCTTACCTATATATTACAAAATCCAACGGCTAAAAAACAAGGATAAGGCTTGAAGACCTAGTTAATAACTACCTCCTACAATTTAAGGCTACGTCGGCCTACACGTCTCTACTACCCACTACTTTTGAACATGTCCTCCACCTACTAACCTCTCTTTAACTACTAACTCTACTCCTTTATAAATACCAGACTATAACCTAATAAAAATTACTTGATACTTTGTACACTTAAGACATATTCTACCATCTTGTGTACATTCTCTTACTTTATGCATTTTGTTGACTTAAGCATTAAAGTAATCATGCCAAACACACCAGCTCTCCCTACTAATTACCGATTTGCAAATTCTCTCTATTACTCAAAACCCAATTTACTCTTAATCTCTAACGGTAAAAACCTAGAGACGACACAAAAGATTCTCGATAAAATAATACAAAAAACAAAGAATTCATGTCTAAATACTGATTGTGAAGAAACAAATTGAAGAATGATGTTTTTGAATCACACAAATAATGGAATTGGTTAGGATTAAATTATAGCTTAAGAAAGCCATGAAATTTGTTATACATACATCTATCATAGGACCGCATAGGACTAAGCCCAAGCAGGTATGATGGCATGATGGTTATATGAGTTGAGTATCGCAATCTAATGACTATGCAAGTTCAAGCTTGGCTTAGTTTTAGTCGTTTGCTGGTCATGTGAGTCCAACCATAGTTTAATGTGTTAAGTTATCCGATAGTTAGAGGGGGTCGAATAGTCGTTCATTTTTAGGTGGTTCTGTGGTTGTGATAGTAAGATGGTAGATTCAGTGGCTTGCACGATTTAGCTGGTTGGTATATTCTCATCGGTATCCATATAACAAGAAATAGCTATTCTTACGTTTTAGGGACAAATTGCCATTCTGATAGAACAGGAGTTCGTCATGAGTAAATTTTGCAATAGGAGAATGATTATTGAATGCCCACGTTATCTTAGCCGCATAGAATTGTATTTACTAGCTTTTATCTCTAATCAAATCGTCCAAAGGATGAAAATTATTAAAAGGAATCTGATGTGATGGTGGGTAAAATGAGAGAATTCTTAGCCCCATAGCAAATATCGAACTAAAATTATTCGACTTTGCTGCTGCATTGAAAACTTTTAGCAAAATTCACCTTAACTTACCATGTTAAATCAGAATTATGATATCAATAAATTGCGTTATCTTCGCAGTAGAGGGAAGTAAACTTGGTGACTCGAAGGGCATGATATCACAAAATCAGACTTGTAACCAAATAATTTAGATGTATTTAATTTTTTTTTTCACTATCCAATTTTTCATTGATAATGAGTCTTTTTTAAAATAATTTCATGATCCCGGCTTAATTAAACAAAAATTTCTTTGAAGGCTTAAGAGTGCGGCTTTACAAAATTCAAGGGCTTATTTTAGCATTTTACTCTCCAGGCTTCACACTTTTGGGCCTAGAGGAATAGTTGAGATTTTATGTTTTTCTTTTGTGGCCTCGCTAAGTTGGCTTGGGCTAGGCTACGATAATTGGTTATGTTACTTGTGAGAGTCTATTGAAGGCTGGAAGCCCATATATAGTTTGACCTTAGGATGTGGCTAAAGAGACAAGAGTACAGACCAAAAGACAAGAAGACACATTGGAAAGCTGGCCTTCGTCTTTTATGGTTTTCACTTGTCCAATCGTAGTCTTTTAAGATATTTTTGTTCAATTATTTTAGCCGTTGGACTAAGAAGTAGTACATACATATGCCGGGTCGGATATGTAGTTATTGAAAATAGGGAAAAAAAAAAAGAAAAGATAAGGAAGAACTATATGGACATATGTGGTAAGTGCTATGATTTATTAATTGAAGAGCATTGTAGATCTCACGGACCAACCCAAAAATAATTTAATAAACAATTGTGCAGCCGCACATCTAGAAATTAAATGCTATACACTACTTTCCCCAATAAAACTATAATAAAACCCAACCAATGTGTGAGACGTTAGAGCTGTGAGAAATTGAAACGTGACAACATAGCATATCTAAATTTAGAGGTTGTCACATCGGTGTAACATCCTGTATTGACCTGTCGTAATAAGGCATAGTTTTCCATGCATAGTAAATCCATTATTTCTAGCAATTTTTTAAAAACTTTGTACTTTTTTATTACAATAGTGTTAACCGACCTACTCATTAAGGCTAATTTCGCAACTATCTCCTTTCTCATACTTCCTGTAGCTTTGATTATTTCTCTAATTACTTCACCGTTGAAGGAAATAACTACGCTCATTTGTTCGCTACAATCCCTAAATAGCCAAACCATGCACTTCCCCTCTACTCACACAACAACAGCAAATGTCCAATATCTTAACTTTCCCATACCGTCGATAGTTAGGGTCTTGAGTGATCTTTCTATTTAACAATTTGGAAAAACTTGCATTAATGTTACTATTGTGTTCTTCGTACAAAGTGATTTTATTTTTGGCGTTATGTCTATTCCCTATATTTTTTTTATTCACATAGCTGGACAACTATGAGGAGGAAGTTTTCTACTATAGGACTTCCTTAGAATAAGCAAACTCGTAAGTTGAGCGGACGGTATAGATTCCTCTCCTCTCCATGGCTGGACCATCTCATCTCTACTAGAGCAGTAAGTAAGACATTTACCCCTAATAGTCCTTAGGCCTTCACCTCGCATCAGCGCAGTAGTTTTGAAATAGAAGTAAGATTCTACGTAGCACATTCTTTATCAATTAGATTACATACTCTCATTTGTTTATTAATTGTTTTCCCTCCATTCTCAACACTTCATTCACCAAAAATGGATTCCATCTGTACTTCCAAACCTTGATCCTTTCACCTTACTTGCCTTTCCATATTAAGCCTTGTCATAAAACTTTCTCTCCTTCCAAAAAACTTGACTAACCCCGAGAAGCTTTCCCTCCTTCCATAACTCTTGTGAATTACAATTAGAGAAATAGAGACCCTTTAGCATCTTAACCCACGAAGCTTCTAGGTTAATTTAAACCCTCCAAGCTAATTTGATTGACGAAGTAACGATGAAATCATAAAGATCTAGAACTCCCATTCTACCGCTTTCTTTAGATAATGTGAATCTATCTAATCAACACAATGCACTTTCTCTTCGTGACTCTACTATTCTACCAAAATTTAGCTAAAGTCAAGTTATTCAACGAAATTTAAAACCTATGGATTATGTAGGTATTACCATGGCCACTGATTTTAGAAGAATCTCTCTCTCTACTTAGCATAGAAATCTCCGTTTCTTACTATTAATCTTCCGAAGTACTTTCTCCTTTATAAAACTTAGAGCTTTATATTTTTGTTTTCCCTAAATACTAATAATACCTAAGTATCTCCTAGGATTCTAAGTGATATTCATATGCAAGGCTTCCCACTACGACTCATAACCTCCTTTTTGTGTATTATTATTGAAAAACACATAATTTTTCATAGTTAACCTATTATCATAATCATTACGATAACAACTTGACAATATTATCCAATTTTGCTTCTTTAAAGAACAAAATAAATCGTTAAGCAAAGAATAAATGAGCTAAGCCAGGACAAGTATTCTAAGTTTAATTGACATCCACTCATCATTCTTTACTAACTTTAGTATACCATTAGGTCGCATATTAGTTGCTAAGATGAACAAATAAGATGACAATGGGTCCTCCTATCTAAGTCCTTAACAGGATTCGTATGCCCTATTGTCTTTCCATAACTATCACATCATAGTTGACTAAAGTCACATACGCCATGATTTATTTCACCCACTTTTACCCAAAATCCAAATTTGCAAGATCAGCCTAAAAAAAAAAACCCTCCTTATATCCTACCATAAACTTTGCTCATATACAGGCTCATTTCTTAAGTGTTTTAAAATAAAAATGCTTTAGTTGTCAAATTGAAAGGATTTTAGCCTATCAACTAAGATGTCAAAAATAACTTTATGTAGGAGATTGCACAACTTTATGGATTTGAACTGAAACTAAAGATGTCATCGAGACGAGTTTGAGATGAGTATTATGAAACTTAAAGCCAACCCCTTATACAATAGGACTTTTCGAAACTCATCGTAAAGTGCTATAGGTTTTTATTCTATACAAAAACTCGCTTTTGAGTTATTTTTTGACACATTATTCAATCTAACTTGCCCTACAACAATATCAATTTTTCTTAGTGGTGCCCCCTACATTATTTCGTACAAAATGTATTATGTCTATATATACTTTATGTCCTATGGCTATGTATATGAGCTTTGGATTCCACCAAACGGTGTTTAATTAAAGTTATTGAATAAAAAGCCTACAAACTATTTCTTCCTCCCTGTCTGATTCTTTAACTTATTTTCCATCGTTAATTCCAAAATTGCCCTACTTTACTCTTTGAAGTCTACTCCATTACTTGAAGTAGTAGTGCACGAATGTAAATTAACAAGACTTGTCAATGTTCTACTAGAAAAAGAACAAAAGAAAAAAAAGAGAGCCCTATTGATAGTCAGTTTTCGCTCAACTTGCACTCGTCCTTTTGTCAACCCAAAAGCCAGGTAATCAAATCTCTTGGCATTCGCACTCTATAGAAGACACTTAGCACTTATGCCAAATAGAAGAAATGCTCTTTGTTTAAATTCAAATTTATAACGCGAATAGTTATAATAAGTACAATTATATTTTACAATCGCTTGACATCCCTACATATCAAGGGAGATGTCAAGTCAAAAGTGCTCCACGTATTTTAACAGTTGTCTCAACAACTGCCTTAAACACAATAACCGTTTATAAATACTGAAAAGAAACTCGATAAGATCTCTCGAACACTTCTCATTCTCATACTTACTTTACTAAATCACCATTCTAACTTAAGCATTGGAATGGTTACATCGAACTGGCCCTGGTACCAAGTATTTTTACTCTCTTTTGCAGGACTATTTCCTGACCCCAAAATTCACCAACAATATTTAGTACCGTCTGTTTTTCTCTAAACACGACTACATGGCTAGAACTAGAATTACACGAAGTGCAAGTGTTGGTACTTCCTCCCAACAACGTGAAGGAAGGAGTTGGCCTGCTGATGAACAATGATTAGCTCGACTTAAGTAGCTCTATCTCAATTTAGCTAAAGAAAATTCCGAGCTAAACAAAAAACACAAACAAATCCTTGACTTTCTCCATAAAAGTTTTCACCTGAATCAAGAAAAAGAGCGTAGTGATGATGATACCAACAGTACCAACAAATCCGTTTATTCACCTGAATTACCAAAAAAGCAAGCTAAGGTTCCAACACGATCCAAAGCTCTTGCTTTCAAAAAGATTGATAAAGGTAAGAAATCGTAGCACGTGCATCATACAGGACCCTTGCATGTCAGCACACCTGTTTCAGCGACCAAACAGTTCCAAATCAAGAAAAGTCCTTTTGTCCTAGAGATTTTGGAAAAAGTAATACCTCAACACATCAAGTTGCCTTAATTTGAAACATATGATAGGACGAAGGACCTCGAAGACCACTTAGAGTACTACGAAACACTGGCCAAGTTGTATGGTTTAAGCGACGCGATGGCTTGTCAAGATTTTCCCTCAACCTTAAGGAATGCAGCCAACATATAGTTCAAACACCTCAAACCAAATACCATATCATGTTTTGATAAACTAGTAGATGTATTCCTTCAACATTTCCTTGCTAGCAAGCTTCCTATTAAGGACTCTTCAATCCTGAACACCATCAAACAAAAGTTCGATGAATCAATCAAGGATTATTTAGCCTGATTCATAACAGAGATGGTCTGAATCCTAAAACTAGATACGAGTGTGGCCTTCAATGCCATAATGACGTATAGTGCGGCTTGTCAGATATATTGGGTCATATGGGATTTCCCCATTCTCTCCCCCGATCGAGATATCCTCTGTTTCACCCAAGAAAGATTGAATTATCAATAATTTGGAGCGTGAAGTGCAATCAAATGAAATTAGATCACGAAGTCAATCCTCATGGAGACTTTTTCAAATATCTCGCAAAAAACAAGCTAAAAACTTTTGCTAAATTTAAGGTTAAAGCCACCTCATACATCCAATAGGAAGATAAAATAAAGGCACAGCAAGAAGCTTATCAAAGTAAAGGAGATGGAAATAATGAAAAATGGAAAAATGGCAAGGATAAACTTGGTACTAACAATGACAACAACTTAGATACAGAGAGGAAGAGACCAAGGATCTCAACATTCACATCTTACATACCCATCAATTGTCCAATCTTGAATATTTTGATGGAGGTCCATGAGGAGAGAGGTATCCTCCAATGGTTGGAAAGAATGCAAGGAAATCCTTCAAGAAGAAATTCGAACAAGTACTTCGACTTCCATCGTGATAAAGATCAAAATATGGATGAGTGCATTAAACTCAAGAATGCAATTGAAGATACAATACAACGTGAGTACCTACACAAATTTCTGGCGCATGATGCTGAGAGAATCGAAAGACCATCTCAGAGAAGAAGAAAGGAACACGAGGATGACACTCAGCCAACAATGGCCGTGAGAGATGCAAAGGATATTAATCCCAACAGAGCACCCAACGAAGTAATTAATACAATTGTTGACAAACCTAGTATAGGCCAATCAAGTTCTTCGAACTCAGTTAACACTAGGAATTATGTTTGCAATATTCACGAAAAGAAAGTCAGAATTGATAATACAATATCTTTTGGGGAAGGGGATTTTGAGGGCATACAAAGGCCATATAATGATGCACTTGTCATCAACGCAAGAGTCGCCAACTTTGAAGTCAAGAAGATTCTCGTTGATACAGGAAGTTTAGTTAACATCATTTTTCAGTATGTTTTCGATCAAATGAGGCCCAAGATCAAAGCGCAACTACGATCTTACAAGTATGACCTCTATGCCTTCAATAATCAACTCATCCAAGTTCCTGGAGTAATCTCTTTGCTAATACAAATTGGCAATGAAAAGCATATTGCTAAAGACAAAGTGGATTTTCTCATCGTCAAATGTTAGTCCCCTTATAACATGATAATGAGATGGCCATACCAACATTTATTCGGCATCATCTCTTTAACGGCACATCTAAAAGCAAAATTTTCCACTCCCACGAAGGTCAATGTATACAGAGGGGATTAGCAATTGGCACGCCCTTTAAATATAAGGGCCTTGAGGCAAGAGGAAGTATTTCAGGTCGGCATGGAGAATACAAAGAATGATATAAAAGGAAACTCCTTTAGGAAACGATCCCGAAAAGACAACAAGGATAGGAAAACCCATGTCAACTGATGTCTGGCAAAGTTTGATTGACTTCTTGTAAGCCAAAGCTAATGTGTTTGCATGGTCACCATCAGACATGCTCGGTATTCCGACAAACTTTATGGTGCACAAGCTCTTGATTGACTCAAATGTAAAGGTGGTTCAATAGAAAAAAAAAAAAGAGACATTTTGCATCTGAAAGACAAGCGGCAATAAAAGAGGAGGTCGAGAAATTGTTGACAACAAGATTCATCCGGGAAAAGCCTTATCCGACTTAGATAGTAAATTGTATGTTAGTCAAGAAGTCTAATAGCTAATGACAAATGCACATAGACTTCATGGATCTCAATAAGGCTTGTTCCAAGGATTATTTCCTACTGCCAAAAATTGATTAGATGGTAGATGCAATCGTACGACATACGTTGCTTTCTTTTATGGACTCTTTCTCCAGTTATAATCAAATCATGATGGATAAGGCCGATGAAGTTCATACATCTTTCGTTACTAATTTTGGAATGTACTATTATACAATGACGCCCTTCAGGCTGAAGAATGCTGGTGCCACATACTAGAGATTAGTAACAAAGATGTTCAAATCTCAAATCTATAGAAATATTGAAGTATATGTAGATGACATGATTATGAAGACCATGAAGGAAGATCATCATCTTGTGATATGGAGGAGACGTTTATCACATTAAGGAGATATAGCATGAAACTCAACCCACGGAAATGAGTTTTTAGCACAACGTCAGGAAAATTTCTTAAGTATATGGTTACATAACACGACATCAAGGCCAATCTAAGAAAGATTGAAGCCATAAAAAATATGAAGTCACCTCATACTGTTAAGAAGGTGTAGGAACTCACCGGGCGAATTGCTGCCCTCAATAGATTCGTATTGAGAAGTGTGAATAGGTACACAAAATTTTTCAAAACTTTGAAGAATCTAAAGGAATTCAATTAGACTAACGATTGCAAAAGAGCTTTCAACAAGTTCAAAGAATTTCTTGTATCACCCCCGATACTCTCAATACCCATTTTTAGAGAAAATTTATACCTATATTTGTCAGCCAGTTGCTGAACACTTTCCTCTATGTTGCTTCAAATTGACGGCAAAGATCATCGACCTATTTATTACGTAAGTTATGTTCAGCAAGAGCTAGAGCTTCGGTACATAAAGATAGAAAAACTTGTATTGGCAGTGGTTCTCTCGGCAAGAAAATTGAAGCCGTACTTTGAAGCTCACCAGATTATTATCCACATTGATCAATCGTTGCAGCAAGCATTGCAAAGACCCGGTTCTTCGAGGAGGATGATGAAATATACCTTGGAGCTTAGTGCCCATAATGTACAATATAATCCAAAATGACACTAAAAGCCTAGGTACTAGTAAATTTTCTAGCTGAATTCATAAGAGACGAAGACTATGTAGAGATTGCCGATAAACCTATTTGGTTGCTTTATGTCGATGGTTGTTTAACACAAGAAAGGAGTGGTGTAGGTCTGGTTCTCCAAGGCTCTCATAATGTCAAAGTTCATTACGCTTTGAAATTTAGATTCCCAATTAGTAACGATGAAGCAGAGTATGAAGCTCTAATTGTTAGATTGAAACTGGCTAAAGAAATTGGTACCGAGAAACTCGAAGTGTTCTTTAATTCCTAGCTAATGATAAATCAGGTCACCGGAAATTATGTAGTAAGAGAAGAAGAGATAAGCAAGTACCTATTGATGGTATAAACGCTCACAGAAGATTTTCTATCTTTTTCGATTCACAAAATTCCAATAAGAATATTGCTATTGACAAGCTGTCAAAGTTGGCTAGTATGGCATTCCCTGAGCTGAATGAGAAACTTTTCGTCAAATTTCTCCCTTAGAAAAGCTTGTCTAATCTCTCGCAAAGCTATGAATTAGCTCCCTACCCAAAAAAAGAATTATGGATGCATCTTATAGTAAATTGTCTAAAAGAAGGTTCTGTCCCCAACAACAAAAAGAAAGAGCAAAGATTGAATTACTAAGCTGTAAATTATACGCTGATTGATGGTCAGCTGTACAAGTGTAGCATATCCCAACCCTATCTTCGATGCCTTTCCCTAAGGGATGCCTAGAGGGTATTATTTGAACTTTATGGTGGCATATGCAATAATCATGTGAAGGCATAAATACTATATATTAAGGCACTACAACTCAGCTATTATTGGTTGACTTTGAAAGAAGATGCAAAGGATGTTGTCCAGTAGTATCCTCAATGCCAAAAGCACAGGTTGCAAGTAAAACACCTACAAGTGAATTATGTAGCCTAACCAGTCCTTGTCCTTTTGCCCAATGGGGGCTAGATATTCTTGGACCCTTTCCCAAGTCTATTGCACGATGACAATTACAATTCATCATTGTTGTCGTAGACTACTTTACCAAGTAAGCTAAGATCAAGGCTGTGGTAAAGATCACTGAGTAGAAAGTAGAAACTTTCGTCTATCATATCTAGATTTGGAGTTTCTTACACAATAATTACAGAGAACGACCTGCAATTTGATAACAACAAGTTCTGAACATTTATCAAAAGTACGGCATTCAACTGAACTATACATCTGTAGCGCACCCTCAAACAAATGAACAAGTCGAAACCATAAATAAGATCATACTACATAGCCTAAAGTGAAAAGTGGATCAAGTTAAAGGGAAGTAGGCCTATGAACTTCCGAACGTCTTATGAGGATATAGAACAACTCATAGAACTTCAATGGAAGAGACACCTTTTAAGTTAGCCTATGGTACTAAAGCCGTGTTGTCAATTGAGTTAGACTTGCCTAATCTTCGTAGACATAATTTTGACATTATGCTTAATCAAGTCAGATTGATAGTGAATCTAGATACTATTGAGAAAATCTGAGACATTGCAAAAGCCAAGGTCGCACGTATCAGCATAGAGCAATAACATACTACAATCAGAAAGTGAAGTACAAGGTTTTTCAACCTGGAGATTTAGTTTGCCATAATACGGAAGCACTAGGCACGTGACTAAATTAAGGAAAGCTCAATGTAAATTGGGAGGATCCTGTCAGGATCCGGGAAATCATTGGCGAAGGGGCCTATCACTAAAAAGATTGGATGGATCCATTTTCCCACAATCTTAGAATGCCAAGAATCTGAAATTTTATTTCAATTTAATGTTAGATGATATCTGCCATCAATCATCTAGCAGTAGCCAACATGCTTGTAAGATGTATTTATGATAGATATATTTGATATCTTTGTGATTTGATTACAATTGCCAAATGAAGAAGTTCTAGGCTGCATGGCAAACAAACTGATCTTAGCTCTAGTTTAACACGGTAAAAGAACTATACCAATTAACTATATGGCCGAGTAATGTGGCTAGCCCACACCTCAAACGGTTAACAGATGGTATAAAAATAGGTGTGTGAAATAAAACATGCCAAGTAAAAATGAGTGTGTGAAATAAAACATGCTAAAGAACATTGAGCGTATGAAATAAAACATGCCAAGGAACATTGGGCATATGAAATAAAACATATAGAGAAAAATTAGGCATGTGAAGTAAAACATACTTAGAAACAATAGACTTGTAAAATGAAATAGGTCGAAGGATAGCAAGGAATGTGAATTAAAACATGCTAAGAAATAAATGAAGTGAATTAAAGTATTCTAAGGATTGAGAGCACGAAGCAACATGCATAAACCAAACAAACCATGAAAGCTTAGGTACACGAAATTCACATACACTTGCCATTGCCTTGATTATATTCAAGTGATTAATTACAGGAGAATGCAATATGCCAATACAACAAATCCTATGGCTTACTCTCAAATTTTGCAGAAGCGATTCTTAAATCTTTCGCTGGGGCTTCCTCGGCAGCTGGTTTCTTAGAGGGGGCAACTTCTTCGGCTTCGGCTTCATTATCACTTTGATCTATACTCTCAGCACCCATCTCATCGCCTTCTTCTTCGTTAACATTACTTTTGTCGTTGACGTTAGCAAAGTTGAGGCACAAGAGATCATAATCAAGATGAAGTTTCAAGATCTCTTCTCTTGTCGCTTGAACCCCCTCTAACAGCTTCTTGTGTAGAAGTGTCTTATATTGCCGACTGGGAGTGACTATATTGAAAGCCTCTTCAATTGAAGGTCCGTTCTTCATAGCCTCCTTCAATTCAACCATGATGCTTTATAAGTTCGAGTTGTTAGTCCTCAGCTCCTTTATCTGCATCCTAAGCTTATCTTCATCATCGCTTATCGTACAAATAGTCTGACCCAAGCCCCAACATTCTTCCCTTTTCTTCTGTAGTTCCTCCTTCAAGCTTTTGGACTCTTTGTACTGTTGTTCCATTTTGGCCTTCAAGCTAGAGATTTCATTAGTGGCGAGATCTTGTGTCAATTTCTCAACAGTAAGTTCCTCCTTAAGCTCTCTCACCTCCATCTCATCCCTAATCCTCATACTCTTAATCGCGGCAGTTTGGGCCTTTAATGCATTGTACGCATTATCAAATTTCTACAGCAAATTCAATTATTATAAGTAAGAACGATCAGATATTACATAGATATAGCAGAGGATATTACCTTCTTTTCCTTTTTATCGACCTCATCCAAAGCTGTAAGGATGTAGCTGCTTATTTGGAAATAGAAATGTGTTAATTATCCAAAGGAGTTGGAGAAAGAAAATGTTTATGGATACTCACATCATACAATTTCGCCACGACATGAGCCTTATTGCAATCGCCAATCCTGTCAACATCTTTCTTTGCGATATCTTTGTCTTTTAGAAGAATGACTCCTTCCATTAAAGCCAAAGATTTTGTCCTATCTCCCAAGGATAAGTCGGTGTCCAAAATCTGATGGCTTCAGCAAGGGATGAAGTATTCGCCAACTTTTCTGTTTGTTACAAATTTGACGTTACTGATGCCGAAAGCCTTAGCACACATTGCCTCCTTTACCCGTTCATCTAAGCCCTTAGGTTTCTTGATAGGAGGCCAGCCCGCAAGTTCCTTCCTTAGTCTTTTTTCACCACTAAGAGCTACCGCAATCACCTATGATGAGCCTTCTATGGCAATTACATTTTCATCCTGCTCATCGAGGTATGTCTCTTAATGCTCACTATACCTCGGCTCAACGGTTGTTTGCATAATCACAACCGGAGGCTCCTCAAAATGAACCTCGATCGAGTGTATATTCTCATTCTCCTTCATTCTCTTGGCATGATGAGAGATCTATACCGCTGCATGCTTTGTTGCAGCCTCCTTTGGTGGTCTCTTTACAACAGCAGACCGTGTGGTAGTTACAAAGGTAGTACCCCTCCTATCAACCTTAGCTTGAGTAAGTAGCTTTGTAGAATTCATCTCTTCAACACCCATATCTACAAGACAAGTAAATCAATTAATACAAACAGGGAAAAAATATGAACTTACATTTTTCATATCGAGCAAGGCTCAAAGGTCACTATTTTCCCCCAAAATCTCGAGAACGGCTTTCCTCATAACTATACTTGGCATAGTGGCAACACATCAGCGTACCTTCTTTTTCAAAAAATATTGGTTCGCCATTTTCATAACGCCGTATAATTCTTTCGGCGTCCCAAAAGAACATTTTGTTTCTCCTTCTCTCTTAAATCTTCTTCGCTGTTATTGCATCATTCGGCATTAAATCTACATTCTTTATATATATCAGCTTAGTCCATTGAGTCTAGAAGTCTAAGTCCTTATCAAACACTATTGACACGAACTTATCGTGGCACTTATGAATCTTGGATTCTAACCCATTCATGAACTTATGCCTATGCCTTACAGCAGCGAAGTACCACCCATCAGGCTACTTACAGATGGTGAAGAAAAATATAAACAACTAAGACATAACCTTGACCTCAACCTCTTCACATACTATCTCAAAAACCGCTAGAAGCCGATATGTGCTGGGCGAGAACATACTCAAAGCGACTCTAAAGTAGTTGAAGAAGCCTAAAACAAAAGTTGAGAAAGGGAAGCACAACCCAAAATCCAGATACTTCAAGTATATAAAACTCATGCTCTCGTAGAAAGCATGCTCTCGTAGAAAGCATACTCTCTCCTCATCTCTCAGCCTCCTCAAGTTCCATGTTCTAGGAAAATCTCGCCAATACTGATTGTATTTTGTGACGAGAACTCTATTGATGGAACTGGCGGTTCCATCAAGAGAATCCCAAAAGTAGGATATTGTGTTGTACGCATACCTTGCTAACGACCTCTCTTCCTTAGCTTCAAGATAATTATCTACAGGAAGCTTGTTAATTTGAGCAAGTTTATCCTACCTTGCCTCCATACTATTGGTCGAACTACCCAAAGAACATGCCGCCTTACTCCTATTTTAGGAGGGGAGAAAGTAGCCTCAGCTTTCGTTGCCTCGAAATTGGACAAAATAAGTCGACAAGCAACTTTGCGAACCATACCTAGATGGTTGTATGAAATAAAATAACAACAATCAAAGAGTAAGATTCTAAAGATTTGAAAGCGAACGAAAATTTTAGATATAACTAAAACTATAAAACTTGATTATGAATAATGCCTTATATATGGACGATATGTTCTCATAAATACAAATATGCTTTTAAAAGTATTGATGTGCTGATATGATATTCCCATAGATTGTTGACGAGTGCCTCGTGATAGAAATTTAATGGCTGAAAACTTTTTGACAATTATTAGGTCTACAACAAAATAATAACTTAGGTGACAGATGTCGTACCTACTACTTTTTAGTTTTCCAAATGGCTGAGAGATTTGAAATGGCGATGTTTCAGTTAGGATATAATCCATCCTACTTCCCATGTTACCTAACATAAATTCAAAGAGTCTCCTCCTACTCGGCCTCTGCCACAATATATATATAAATAACTCCATTTGTTGTCTATTCAAGTACAGGAGTTAGGGAGCAAATGTTGATAATCAGTTTTCACTCAACTTATACTCATCCTTTCGTTGGCCGAGAAGCGGGGTAATCGAATCTCTCAGCATTCACACTCTGTAGAAGACACTCAATACTTATGCTAGTTAGAATAAATGCTCCTAGTTTGAATTCAAATCTATAGCGTGAACAGTTATCATAAACACGGTTATATTTTACAACTGCTTACTATCTCTACATATCAAGGGAGTTGTCAAGTCAAGAGCATTCCACATGTCTTAATAGTTACCTTGACAATTACCTTAAACACAACAACCATCTATAAATACTGAAAAGAAACTCCGTAAGATTTCTCAAACACTTCTCATTCTTATACTTACTTTACTAAATCACTATTCCAACTTAGGCATCGAAGTGGCCATACCAAACTAGCTCTTGTATCAAGTATTTTTAATCTCTTTTGCAGAACTATTTTCTAACCCCAAAATTCATTAATAACAAAGGGCTAAAGTTTCGAAAGCTCGCTGAAATAGAGCTTTATGATATAAGTCTAAATGGCGAATGCTATAAGTAATATTAAAAGATTTAGTACATAATAGTAATAGCCATTAATATATCTATATTTACTATTTATCATTTTATTAGGTTTGGGTTTCTCATTGAGTTTTATATTAGTATCACTGGCTCAATTATCTATTTTAAAACTCGTATTAAAACTATATAAATGATTATCTTATAGAATAATTATGTGTAGGATACCTATAATAACTTTTCGGGTGGTATCCCTAATTGGAGCACTAGAGGGCTGGACGCTTTTAGAATAAATATATCATTAAAATATAGGAAGAAACCGTGTTATATTTAGTACTTAAATTTTACGAGCATACAAGTGTTTTCTCTTTGGTCGTAGAAATTTGTTTACCCGGAAGTATCGATCCCTATACCAAAAACGGTTATCATGAAATTGAATTTGAGAATAGAATAATTTGGATAAAGTGTGGAGTTGTTTTGTTTTATTGTTTTTATTGCCTTTGGCTAGTCTTCTCAAACTATACATTTTTAAATTGAGATAATATTACTTAAATTTTGATTTAAAGTTTAATCTACTATCTAAACATTTAGTTTGTAAAATTTAATATGTAATTGAAACTGTTTTTTTGCCACCTTTACAACCAGCTTAGTTTATTCATTAATCAAAATGAGATACGTGTTGCATGCATATGCAACTAGTAGTTTAATCTACTATCAAAATGAGGTATGAAAAGTATGATTAGGTACAAATTTCATAAATTGGAACTTTAGAAAATAAATTAAACTTTTAGCTAAAATTTAGATTGTATCCGTAATATTTTTCTTTTAAATTAGCTAGAAGTGAATGTAACTTCATGATGGTATATAAAACATATCATATTATAAAAAAGACAAATAAAATACATCCGTTTTCATTAATTTCGCAGGAGACCATGTAATTACCCACCATTAGAATATAGACAAAAAGATTGATGAGCTGCGTCCATCTAGAACAAGTGTGAAATAAAATGAAAATATAAGAGGCCAAAAAGCAATCGGAAATCAAAAATAGCACGCTACCTTTTAAAATTTCTTGAATAAGATTAAGAGATAAAAGGGTTGTTGACAGTGAAATTTCCATCACTTGGTTACCTATATGTCGAGAGACTTTATTCTTATATATACCGAGTAACATCAATGAGTAACTCAATTCTTAATATCGAGAATTGTGGACTAGTATTTGATTTAAATTAAGTAAAGTAACACGATCAATTATTACTTAACACAGTTATATTATGTAACTATTCACTCTCTCAATATTTCTGGAATGTATCAAATCAATATTCTACTACTCTCAATTTTCTCTATTCATATTTACTAATTTAAACTTCAGAATGGTTACACCAAACCGGCTCTGATATCAAAAGTTTTTTCTTTTTTTTCAGCATAATTCGAATTATCAAAATCCACCAATAACAAGACTAGCATCAAACTGTTGCATGCTACAAATTCAAATAGTGTAAATTAAATCCGATTTGTTCCATTAAAAAATAAGTATTTATATTAAAAGGAAAAAAGGAATTCCTTTACGCTATATTCATATATGATGTCGTAAATATGCGCTTAAAATAAGTAGGAAGTGCTGGATAATATGTCTTAAAAGATTGGGGATCCAGACAAAAGAATGGAGCATGATATTTTTATTGATATATATTGTTCGGGTTATGCCTTACTCATTAAAAAACTGTTTCACGGTTCCATTATCTTGTATATGTTGGTTTGCTTCTCTACATATGCCCTTTTTTTCTTTTTCTTTTTTTTCTACCACCTATCGTATTACGACCTGTGAGAGCTGGGGCAATCAAACTTAATCCACTATGTCTTGTGATTAATATTTATACCATTAAAATATTTCTAAATATTGCTTGTAACATGAAAAAAACAGCATCCATAAGTCAACCCATAATAATTTAAGGGAATATTATATTTACACAAAACAAATATTATTTTTATAAGCCATATAATGTTTATTTTCATGTATAAATATTATAAATTAATGCATAACCATCATTTCTGATAACTTATAAAGAATCGATTGGTGTAGACCAAAATTGGAAACTTTTTATCGTATCTTAGTGTTATCTCAAAAAGTTTATTATACATTTTTATCTATCTTTTGAAAATATAAAAGTCATTTTAGCTCAAGCTTAATTCCTCAACAGTTCCTTTGCCACATTAAATTTGTTTAATTGGATATACAAATGGAAAGGATAGTAAAATTCATATTAAAATTGCTCTTATGAAATATCTATTTATTGTTACAATTATAGTATATTTTATACCTATACGAGAGTTTATCGATACGTAAAGTTGTGACACTTTCGATACTCAATGGGCAGGGAATTTTAAATTTTTCTAGTAATTCATTAAAGTTGCTCGAAGTACATTGTAAAAAGTAAAAAGAATAAAGTTTTAACCCTTAACACTAGAACATGTATATTAAGTGAAATTTAGCCATCAATTTAATCAAAATATTTATATCTTTTTCTTTTAATCAAACAAAGAATCTAAGAAAGGATGTCGTTCGATGGATCATTATAAAGTTTTCAATATATCTATCCTATTAAAAACCCTATAAAATCAAACCCTAAGGTATTTTGGATAGGGTTTTAGAAGTGGTTTCCAAACTTTAAAGGGTTTTGAGTCAAGTTTTAGGATTTAGAAAAATCCAACAAAAAGCCTATACTTGACTAAAAATAATAATATATACATATATGATATTATTAATTTAGTATTAATTATAAATAATAAAACATAATAATTAATAAAAAATATCTTATCTCTTTCATACTTTACTTATTAAAAAAACCTTAACCTCATCTCTTTCTCTCTCACACACAATCTCTATGACTCTCTTCTCTTACCTTCACTATCTCTTTCAACCAATCAACCACATTCCTCAATTCCTACCCAACTTTTTTTTATTAATCATGTATTAATTTAAAATAAAAAGAAACTGATTTAGTCTTATGTAACTATACATCACTTGTTTTATTATTTAAAACAAGCCATGAGCTATCTATTTTATTTTTTGTATATACTCATAAATCAATTTTTTTTCTTTTTTTAGTATTAGGAGGTTGAGTTAGTTTTTAACAGGTTTTATAAAACTTTATAGAGATAGATTCTGAAAATAGAATAAAAATCATATAGAATACCCTATAAAGTTTTAAGAAGCTTTATAAAGTAACGAATTGAGCTTGAGTTTTACAAAATCTAATTCAAACCCACTCGGATGGAATCTCTAAATCTAAGTCAATGCAAAAAACTTATGTAAGTTTGGTTCATAAATGTCTCTAATAGAGCTGAACGTAAAAACATTAATAGAAACTCGTGTAAGTTTACAATATGAAAATAAATGTAATTCGAAAGGGTAACATGGCCGTAATAGAAATTGGATCATAACTTTACGTTTGTTAGGCTTTGCATTTGACTATTTGGCTATCTAGCACGATAATATAAATAAAATTCATATTTTCCTTTGTTAATAAATTTTGAAAATTAAATTCTCTTAAGCTTGGGAAGAAGGCCTTCTTAGGCCCCCTAGTTCGTTTTTGTCTCTACTCTAACTCTGGTAGGATTCAAGCGCTCAAGTAGCAGTAGAAATTGACAACTTCCTTTAAATTGAAAGAGCTTACGTAAATTATATAGGGAAATTAGTATTATTGGCCGCAAGTAGCAACCCAGCTACAAAAACCAATATATATATATATATATAATAAATAACTAAATAAACAAATAAAGAAAAAAAGAAAAAGAGAGAGAGAGTCCCATATGCCTTGATTTAGATAATATTGCTATAAAATTTGCTAAACATTGCGTATGATGTATATCTATTATCGTTTTAATGGGAAATTTTACAATTACATCATATTTACTACAATATCATGCTACATTATATCGGTTTAGTAAATTGTATTATAAATAGTAAAATGAAAGTTATTAACAACCTTATTTTTATGTTAATGGGCATAACTTATTGAAATTAGGTAAAAAGAAGGCTATTGACAACTTTTATTTTATTGTTTGTAATATGATTTACTGAAAACAAATGTAATTTACATATTGTAATTTACTATAATATATGGTAAATTGCTATTATTGTGAAATGTCCCCATTTTAGTTATATGTAATATAAGTACGTTTCAATACATATACATACATACAAAGATGTCCTTCAATACACATATATCATATATATATATATATATATATATTGTTTTGGGTTAGACTACATCTATAGTTAAACTTCCCTCTTTGGATTATTGTAACTTTAGTTTCTAATACTAGAGTAAAATTTATGATAGTTACTTTACAATATATACTCCTCGTGATAGAGTATAATAGAGTATATGGACATTCAGTGCTTGATGTGAAAAGGTTAAGTCTATGCAATTAGATTAGGTGCTCTTGCTCCCACCAGTAGGCACACACCTTAAAAGAGTATTTTAAGATTTTGACATGAGAGAGTATTATTGTTGCTTTCTAGCCGAAAATTGAATTGAGCTCCAGAAAAGGTTATGTGTTTTCTAAGTAAATGACCTACAAAAGAAAATAAGTTACGAGGTGTCGAAGTTGTCTCTTATAAATAGATTTTGATACTTAAATTAATAGAGAATATAAGGATGGAAGAGTGACAATAGAGTAGTAAAATTATCATAATAGGGTACTAAAGTTTTAGATCCTTTGCCACAAATTCCACCTAGGTTTTCATAAGAGAAGGAGCACGTTCAAATGAAGATATGTAGGACATAACATGTAAAAGAAAATCCTTAGCTCTCAGAATCTTCTAGAATATTTGCATAGAAAGAAAGAAACACTAGGTTTCAAGGAATGTTGCCTTAGGGATTTAAATCCTTATTGCATGTTGAGTAAGTACTTTAGTTGCCCAAAGCAAAAAGTACTACCAATACTTGCCTTCCACTCGCACTGTTGACTAGTTGATAAGGAGAGATTACTTAGGTTGGGCCTCCAAGCACTAAGAGAAACAGAGAGATGTTGAGTACCATGGTTTAAGTACTTGATCAACAAGCGAGAAGCTGACCTAGTATCAACTTAGACTAAAGAGTTGACCTAATGTTAGGTTAGTTAAGAGTTCCAAATTGGTTATACTTTAATTAGTGGTTTTCATGTTTTTTCTATTAAATTTAAGCTTATTTTTAGATAATGAGACTTGAATGAGTAAAATTTTATTTTTTTTTAGGATTTGAAACGATATACAAAAGAAAATGAGAAGATAGAAATAAATTTCGTTCAATTTAGAGCTAAAATAAGTAAGTTATGAAGGTTTGAAGATCGACACAACCGAATAACATAGTTATATCATTTGTAAGCAAATTTGGAGCTTTTTTTCAACTGTTATAACCCATTACACAACCATATCCTCAATTGTACTATTCCTAGTTTAGAAAAAAGAAAGAAGCAACTATGAATCACAACTAAGGATATGATCAAAAGATACAATCATATCCCCAATCATGTCTTTTCTAATCGATCTAATTTGTTTACTTATTATATAAGCTTTGTTAAGGTATTCTAAAGAGATTTTTAGCAAAAAAAAATTTAAAGACATTTCAAGAAAAGACAACTCAAGCAAGTAAGGAAAAAAGAAGACTCAAGATTCAACCTTTGTGAATTTTTATAATCTTTTCTTCTACTCATTTCTATTCCTATATTTTAGTTTGCTATTTTACAATGTGTAGAGAGTGGATTTATAGTATTTAGATCTTGCGAACCTAGATCTTACATGTGGCGATTGATTTTAGTTAGATATAATAAAAATCTTTATTTTCTTTTGAATCAATTATGTGTTCTTATATGCTTAGGTTAATAATTTTGCAAGTTATTAATTTAAATTTGATATTATATGTGAAGATCGAGATATTTCTTATATAATTAAGTCTAGCATACTTGATAAAATTTTATGTAATATTAAAGATAAATTGTAAGACTTTTTCAAAACTATAATATTATCTTTAACATTATATTTTTAAGAGAATTTGCTACATGGTTAATGCGATCTTGAATTATGCTATGGGAAAGAGATTCTATTGGGTAATCTAGAGATTAGAGTTAATAAGTATGAGAAAGTTATTAACTTTACAAGAGAGTTCTCCCGGTTAAGAAGAAATTAAAGATTTAATTAGATTATTTTTAAGAAAGTTGCATATATAAATTTTAGGAATCAAGATCTAGGTATTCCCCAATATTTCACTATATGCTTCATAAAAAGTCAAACAGCTTCCTCCACTAGACATTCCTTTGAGGCTGGTATAAAGATGGCATACTTGGAGAACCTATCTATTACCACCATTATAGTCTTGTACTCGTCAGGCTTTAAGAGATTCATTATAAAATCTATGGAAATACTCTTCCAAGGTTTCTTAAGAATGAGAAGAGATTGTAGAAGACTTATTGGTGCTCGATTCTCTACCTTATCTTACTAACACATAAGACATGTCTTCACATAAGCTTTAACATCATTCCTAGTGTGAAGCCAATAATACTAGTCTTCAATAATGCTACAGTCCACTGAACCCCTAAATGGCCTACCCATAGGGGAGTCATGGCACTCCTCCAAGATTTCCTTCCTAAGTCCCATATGCAAGGGAACAAAGAGTAGAGGCCCCTTTACGTATAATAATCCACTCTCTACTTAGAATGTCCAAGTTTTCCCCTTTAAGGCACTCTCCATCAAAGGTGCCTACGGGTTATGTTGTAGCCCCTATTTAATCTTCTCTAACGTGTCTCTTACCAAGAGGTTAGCCATAACTGCTAATCTTGCCTTCCAACTAAGCACATTTGCTTCCATGTTAGCACTCCTCGACTTATGTTCCCATATAAAATCGAATTCCGCTAAGAAAACTTTCCATCTAACCTGTTTAGGCAATAACTTCTTCTAAGTTTAGAAATAACTAGTAGCTATATTATCCATCTTTAGTGTAAATCGACTGTTTACTAAGTAGTGCCTTCATACCTTAAAGTAATGGACTATGGTCGTCATCTCCTCATGGATTATGTACTTCTTTTTGGTCTCATTCAACTTCTAGCTCTCATAAGCCAACAGGTGCCATCTTACATAAGAACCTTACCTATAGTAAAGTCGCTAGCATCGGTATGTACCTCATAAGGTTTAGTGAAGTTTGGTGGGGCTAAAACTAGTTCCTTTATAGTGGCTTCTTTTAATCCATCAAAGGCCTCCTGATATCTTTTATTCCACTACCAATCTATGTCTTTCTTGAGTAAGTTTGTCAAGAGTATAACAATTTCTAGGTGTCCTCGAATGAATCGCCAGTAGTAATTGATGAGTCCCTGGAAAGATCTTAATTATGTTGGCTTAGAAGGTCTCTTCTACTCATGGATGACTTAAACTTTTACCTTATCCATCTTGATTTACCCTTGACCAACCATATGACGTAAGAAGGCCACCTCCTCTTAGGTAAACGAACAATTCTTTAACTTCACATATAATTGATTTTCCCTTAAGGCAGAGAAAACCTGTCTTAAATGGTACACATGATCTTTAAGATTCTTGCTATACACCATAATATCATCTAGGTATACCAGCACAAATTGGTCTAAGAAGCAAGCTAAAACCTAATTCATCAAGATACAAAATGTAGCTAGGGCGTTGGTTAGCCCGAGTTACATAATAAGGAATTTGAAAGATTTATACCTTGTAACAAAGGTGGTCTTCAGCTTATCCCCTTTAGCAATCCTGACTTGACGATAACCTAATCTTAAATCCAGCTTAAAAAAATGTCTTTCCCAACTCAATAGGTCAAATAAGTCAATTATCACCAATATAAGGTATTTGTTTCTAACTGTTATCTTATTGAGAGCCCTATAGTCTATGGATAGTATTAACGACCCATTGTGCTTCATTTGAAACAAAATCAGGGCACTATAAGGTGCTTTAGAGGGGAAAATGAAGCTAGCATTTAATAGTTCCCTAAGTTGTTGTCAGAGTTCTTCTAATTCAAGAGGTGATATCTAATAGAAAACTACTAATGGGAGTTTAGCACTAGGCTTTAATTCAATTACATGATATACTTCCCTTCTATGTGGAAGTCATTTAGGGAGTTTTTTCAGCATTACATTACTAAACTTTCTCCATACCTCCTAGATTGCCTTGAGTATCTGTTACTTCTCTAGGACCTCATCTTTTATCTTTTAAGGTGGTTAGGAATGTAAGCTCATTTCACTTCACCCCCTTAGATAATTGGATGGCTGATAGCAACTTATCAGCTAGGCCAGAAGTCCAACTTATTAGAACAACACACTCTTGAGCTTTGTCAATGACAAAGCTACAATTTGTAGGATTGCATAATATAAGCCCACATGTAGTCAAGAAAGTTCATACCAATCATTAGCTCATCTAAGGTGAATACTTCCAACGTTTCCTTCCCATTCCACTGTCCTACTTGAAATTTTACATCATAAGCTACTCTCGCTGTCGATATCTCTTTAGAGATAACTGTTTTGAGCCATCCTTTACCTTTCTCTATGTTTAACTCAATCTTAATAGCTGCTTCCTTAGAGATAAAAATATCGGTAGCACCCGTATCTACTAAGGCATTCATCTTGTAACCTATGACATGGGCCTCCACATACATCAGCCATTCAATTCATAAGTGGGCTTGCTTTGTATAGCATTCAAGAGTTTTCGAACACCCAGTTTAGTGTTGTTTTAGGCTATTTCCTCCTCTCTAGCACACAATGCTACTAACTTTTCCTAATTTAGGTACTCCTTGGCTTAGTAAGGAACTGCATATAAAAAGTAAGAAAATTTACATTAGAAAGACTCCCTAAGAGTCTTAGGAGGCTTACCTCTCCATGCTTGCACATGGCCTTCTTTTCTTTGACCAACCTCTACCTTTTGAATATCTCCCTTGCCTCTACAAGGACCATCCTTCCTACCTTTATCTTTAGGTTCATCACTATGCTTGAATTCAATTAAGGCTTGAGCAGTTGCCATAGCCTGGATGAGGGTCAGACTCCTCGCCTCTTTAGTTTTGTCTAAACCTACCCTTGAAAACCATCCTAAAAAGCAAACATGGCATTTTTGTCTCTCATATCCAGGATCTTTAGAAGTAACTTAGAGAATTCCCTTACACATTCTCGAGTAAAGCCCTTATGTTACAACCTTTTCAATTAGGCCCTAGCATCTTTCTTCGCAATGCTAGGGTAAAATTAGGCCTTCAACTCAGCTTTAAAGTCCTCCTAAGTAGTTACATCATCAATAACTCCCCTAACACCTTCTAACTTTCTTCACCACTATAGTGTACCCACATCTTCTAGGAACATAGGGGTCGAACAGAGCTTGGAAGCACCATCCAACACTTCCAATGAATCTAAGTACTTTTCTAAGCCCCATAGGAAATTGTCAATCTCTTTCACATTCTTGGTTCCTAGGTAGGGCTTTAGTTTTGGAACGTCAATTCTTCCTACGAGTCTCGTCTAGACTACCCTTTGGCCAATAACATGGCCTTGTTGTATCTTAGCTCATAAGCCCCCAACCACTCTGCTTAAGGAAATTACCATCTACTCTAGGTTATCATCTCTCTTTTGAAGGTGCCCATTACTTAGTTCATGGCTAACAACATCTTCCTTCGAAGCTCCTCCTGCAGCTTCTTCGTATTATCATCTATCCCATTCGCCCGATCCTTTAGGTCGACCATGATTAGTTCCAGCTTCGCTAACTTAGCTTCCATTGGAAGACTCATCCTCGAGACAATCTTAGATTAGTCAGCTCACCTGCAACAAAAGGAGTCAATGAAATTCCGTCCTACTTAACTGTATCAATCATGTTCCTAGTTACAGTTTCTCAACCCTAGCTTTGCTATCACTTGTTACATGTGAAGTATTTAGCGTAGCTTATGTACAATACTTAAACTCTTCAATAATCCTAAAGAGAACTAAGTTAGTCTTTCTCATAGGAACACTTAACACATTCGAGAAAGGAAGAATGTATTTAGAGAGAGAAGCTTTGGAATCAAATGAATTCTTACTCAAATGACTAATGGTTATAAATGAGGGGAGATCCCTTATATATACAAGTAACCTCCTTAAATAAAAGGCTAAGATTAATCTAATCTGACGATTTATATCATATTTACTTTTCCCATGCTACCTACTATCTACCTACTAAAATACAACATTTTAGGATCTTTTAAGATCTTTTGGAAGTTTGCACCTTCTAGAAGCTCTTATTAGACTCAAGCCTTGGGCTCCCTAATATAAGCTTGGAGGAACTTCTTTTATTTAGGTCTTTATTAGGGTTCCGTAACATTTACACGATGTAGTCATGCCTAAATAATAGATGACCTAAGAATTTGTACAGGATTGTCTCATGAGAGACCTATTGTACAAAAACTAGATATTAAATTTTGAAGTGATGGTGATGAATATCATGCCGTGATCAATTGTCAATTACAATTTAGGCTACTATCACAAATGGTACCCAAACTTTGTAAAATATATAATGTATTACCTATATCTTGAAAATATTAATTTACTATCTAATTGAAGTTTTTATAGTTATTTTTACTATATTAATCAACTCTATTAAGTCCATTTGTTATGTGGACAAATGGACCAACCAGAAATTGAACATGTTACATACCCTAAGGTCAGGGGATGGTCAATGACCTCTTGTAAGGAGTTGTATGGTCCCACAACAGGTGGTCTTCGGCTATCCTCTAATTCTAAGGTAGTTAAAATGGCTACTTAATGGAAAGTGAATCGTGATCTACTTTAAAAAGTGACAAACCAGTAGTAGTCATGAGTTAATCCCTTGTTTGTCCTCATATCATATTGCCAAAATAACTTAACAAAATATTAGATAGCAAAAATGACCATTAAAAATTCCATTATATAGCAAACTAATCTTTTCAAAATACGAGTAGTAAATTGTATATTTTGGTAAAATTTATATACCTTTTGTGACATTTACCCTTCAAATTTTTATGGTTTTGTTTGGACCTAATCAATGTTGCTCTTAATTTTCACCAATTAGTTTTATAATTTAGTGTTTGTTTGTTTGTTATAATTCCAATAATCTCGAAGGATTACTGGCTGCAACTTTTATTTTTGGTTCTTATCGACTACATGATCGATCTCCAATAGCTGGGAGAAGCTGTCCATCTCACATCATCGTTGCCAGGAACATTGAAGCAACAAAATTGATCATTTAGAGAAAATAAAGATCCAAATTATGGGGGAAGATGCCGTATTTTTACGTAAAACATTAAATAAAACATAGTTATTATTAATATTGGGTAAATTCTACATAATGTGTAGGCAATGGTTTAATATGTTTGTATATGATAATCAGAAACTAACTATAATAATAAACAAAAGCATGCAAAAATGAATGAACATGTAAATAAGTAAATAAAGATCCATCTTATGAGGGAAGTTATCGTATTGTTACGTGAAACATTAGATAAAACATTGTTATAATTAATATTGGGTAAAATTTACGTACTAGGCAATGTTCTAATATTCGTATGTGGTAATCATAAATTAACTATAATTAAAAAAAACTTAAAATTATATTAGCTAATCTTTACTGCTGGTACGTTTAGGAGTATTGATTTCATACTCCTTATGCGATTAGCTTTTCTTTTTTCTTTTTTGTTTTATTTTTACTATATGATAAAATATCCCTATATTGATCCGACCAAATGATAAGTTTACTTATCAAAGAAAGACTAAGTTGTAAAATTCAAGGTATAATATTCATGAAATACAGATTTTTTTCGTTACATTTTTTAAAAAATTATATAAACACACACGTGTATGATAAATTATATGGATCATTTCTAAAAACTTTAAAAATTGCACTATCTTTTTTTTTTTTTTTAAATAGCACACGTCTCACCAAAAAAACGAACATTGCAATTTATATAGAAATTAAAAAAGGTACAAAAAAGTTTTTAATATTTATCTATATATATAAATCGGTATTTAATCTTTTATTTAGTCTATTTTAATCTTCAATATCTTAATAAATTTACAAAAGAGTCCCTTTATTAATTTTTTCATTATATGTAAACACATTAAAAATTAAAATGAACTAAATAAAAAATTAAGAACTAATGCATATATACTAACAAAAGTTAAAGGTATTTTTGTATTTATGTAAACTAATTATATATTGATACTTATTTACAGTAATTGAAAATTGGTTAACCTTTAAGTATTTTTATTCTTTTTATTTCTAAAATCTTAGGAGCTTATATAGAAATTTTAGTTAACATCGACACATGGTTGCTCATATGGCATTTAGTTAAGTATAGATAATTAATAAATTTTAAAATACTAATCGAAATATGGAAAATAAAATGAAAAATAGAAAAGAAATACAGCCACGTTTTACTGATTGATTGCAACCTGCAATTATGAATGGGTGATATGACCCACCCTTGAAACTCAGTTGCATTCAAAATAGTATCAGATCCTATTTTCTTTTCATAAATATTACCATGTGACAAAGAATCAATAAGGCCAGACTTTTAATGGCCATATATATGACAGGCAATCAATCCAGCATAAAGAAGACCGCATTAACTAACCAAACCCTTTTGTGAGTAGAACCAAAAGTTCCTTACCTTCTTTTAGTGCAGATCCACTCATGCTAAAATGTAAAATAGCACGGCAGCCAATCATATCCTTGACAGCTCGTGAAGCGCATCTAAAAGGCTATCTCCCATTATTGGCCTGTACTTCAAGATTAAATGACCAGAATGAAAAGAGGGCAGCTTCCAGTTCTAGCGTTCTACAATTTCTAACGTTGACCGATAATTCCGGTGTTATGATGATTTGTTGCTTGCCGTAAGATGGATCTGTTATACCATTCAGGGATTTGATATTTATACATCAGAATTGATTTTTCTACATTCTTATTAATTATTAAATTTATTTAGATTAATTTCATTATATATTTATTTATTTATATTTTCATATTTAAGACAGAAAATCAAAAGATACTACTTATCACTATCTTTATTAAAAGCATAGTCCTAATTACAATTAATTATTATAGATAGATAAACAAGTTATTTCCTACATTCAAGTGCAAAAGCCCAAACAAACACAACGATAATTTTTGCAATTTCTCAAATTATGTGAACACACTGTTTCTACAAGTTAGTAATTTGTTCAATGAAACCAATCCATGCATTAGTTTTCATTTGGACTTCAAAGTTCAAGGTGAAAAATTTATGAAATACTTGAGGGAGATCCTAATTAATCGCACATATTTAGGAAGAAAATTCCAGGGTACTTGACGTCAGTAATAAAAATTTATGAAATGGAAACTAAAGAGGGATTATTTTATTTGTGAATTAACGTTCTTTGTGCTTTTTGCTGTTATTTTTTTATTTTGTAATTGAGAATAGGTTTCTGATATCCTTTTTGTTTTATTTTCCCTCCATTTGTTGATATATTTTTTTAACGGCAAATCAATGCTATACCGATACATAAAGTGTTAAAAAGCAGAAAAAAAAGAGTATTTATAGTGATAAAGAGTCAAATACAGATGCATAAAGAGTAAGTATCAACTAATTAATATTTTCTTAGTTCGATGCAATAATATCATGAATCATGTAGGAAAATGATGACAAGTGTCTCAAAGCATTTAGTTAAGGCCTAACCAAAAAAAGAAAAAAGAAAAAGAAAACTATTATGAACTCTGTATACTCACTTTTTAAAGTGAAATATGTAATAAGTTTTAAAAAATATGAAAAGTTACCTTTTTAATTAGTAGTTTAGGAGCACTTGTTGTTTAGCATATCATAAATTGTTATGATTTATGAGTCTTTTCTAAACGTTAAAAAACATATAACTTAAAGGGACTTACAGTTAAAAGTAGGGTTAAGTAAAAATATCGTGAATCACGGATCAAATCGTAAATCAAATCGAATTAGATCAAAAAATTGGTTATTTTATGAACTATTTAATTTATGATTCGGTTATGATATATATAAACGATTTGTGGTTCAATTTGAGAAAACAAACTGAACTAAAGCATTTTGAGTCGTCCTAACCTATTTGTTTGAACCGAAAAAAAAATTCATGTAATTCTTTTATACTTTTTATATTTTTTTTACATCAATTTTCATGGATTTCACAAATTTTTATATTTTTCTTTTTTTTTGTTTTATTTTTAGGTCAATTATTAAAATTAAGCTAAGTAAGTTTTATACGAAATTTCGTTTTTCTAACTTGTCTCATTATAATATGTTTTCAAATTATAGGCCTAATGGTAGTGCTTTTTATGTATCTATCATCTCTTTTCTAGTCTTTGAGATGTCTCTTTTTTTTTTTCCGAATTGCTTTTGGATAGGTAGATCTACGTCTCTCCTCGTTGTTTTTCGTTGGAATAAAGTCTTTTATCTTCTTCCAATTAAGTTCGGTTGGTTAAAATCTTATGCAACTTTTTACTAAATATCATTATACAAGATAAATATATGAAAAATTAACTAGATATATATAAAAGTATAATGGAAAATAAAATATATTATTAGAGATCAAAATATATAGCAAAAATTTAACATAAATAATTCCAACTAAACTAAGCAAGTTTTAATTAGATTTGAAAAATTTACAAACCGAACTATATGGTAAGATTTAATTTAAAAAAAAAAAGAGAAAAAAATGAATCATTTATCAAGTTCGGTTTGATAAGAGGGCAAACTATATCGAATCGAACCGCGCCTACCCCTAGTTAAATGTATCATGGGATACTTGATAAGACAACCTATCATTTTACATGATGGATAAGGTCTATATATCAAATTTTGAGGTAGTTAAATGATAATTAAAAATTTTATAGATTTTTTAAGAAAATTTTTGAATGCTCCAAAGTTAAATTTCAAAAGATAGATGGCTTGTCTTGTGTTTGCCACACGACAAAGAGGAAAATTTTTCAACCTTTTAAGTTAATTATACATTTAAAAAGAAATAAATATATAAATGGTGAGAAATATCTTTGAGCCTCTTAGTAAGTATCTCAGTCTACCTATTATCATTTTTCGGTTTTCAATTACTACACGCAAATGATGGCCCATTATTGGCTATATAAATAAGATTTCACATCTTTTCACACATTTATTCTTCGTAAAACATACAAAAATTGACCCTATATAATGGAAATGATTTGGATTCTCTAAATTTATCTTTTTTATTTCTTTAATTCATCACTTTAAAAAGTTGTAGGTATTGTTTAATTTCCATATTTTTATAGTCTATAATTGGATAAACTCTTTGGTTCATTATTTGGTTTGTACATTGATCAAAGTAATTGGGCAAAAAGGTCTTGAGATGCAAGACTAAACTCTAAAGCATTTGTATTATATTATATACTTAGTGGTATAAAAATCTATTTCAAAGTAAAAATCAATATATCCTTAAAATTCCAAAAATAACCATACATCAAATTTTTAAGTTTTATGATATTAAAATTTATTATAATTAATAACATAAATAATTATTTTTAAAAAAATTTCAATCTTAACAAGCCTTGTCTAGTACTACATATATTAAATATGGAATAAAAAAAAACTGTACTATCTAGTTTACCTTGTACTATACTATCCAATGCTACTAACTAAATGCTATTTAAAAGATTTATCTTAAAAGCAATTAATAACTTTTAGTACATTGATAAACGGCTACTTCTAACCATCTCTATCACAGTCCAAAGGAAAAAGAAAAGTGAAAAAAAAAAATCCTCTAAATAATCGATGCCAAAGGGCTAATACCACCATTCTCCATTATCATTTATGATGCTCAATAATTGAAAATTTTTAAATCTCATAAAATACGGTAGTTGAAATATTCTTCGACGACAATTAAAGGCACTCTAATATACTTTAGCTTTAAGTTTTTCATTAAAAAATTGTGTCAAATAAAATTATAATCATATGAACTTCGTAAACTAATTTATACATATTTCACAAAGATGTTTTAAACCTTTTGTCCTCAGTAGGATTCGAGTCATTTGACTAGTAGAGTTAGCTGAGATTAGGCTTTGCACTTATCGTTTGTGGGCTTGCAAAAGAAAATATAGTGAAAGGAATTAGAGTATTGTCTAACATAACTACTTTAATGTTTAAGTAGGCAAAAGTTTAAAAATAGTAAAGTAGGAGAGCTAATGAGCTTTGCATGCTTAGTGTGCGCAAGAGAGTTAAGATGTGTAAAAATTTGGTTTTGTCAAATTATAGTAGATTATATATATTTTTGACTGAGAATCTTATTATACCTTTAGAGTATAGAAAATTTAACCTATTACATTTGGTTGAGAAAGATTGGTATCTATGTTATCAAATTAAGTTATTGGAATAATTAACTTTATAGTTGGAATGAAGGAAACTGGAGGGAAGGGAATGAATCAAGAGGGAATGGATTAGTTTTTCCTTATTTGGAAAGAAGGAAAATCGAAACGTAATGAATGTAGGAGGAAACATATGCATTAGTCTCATCATAATTTGATCCCTCTCAAAATGGAAAGACAATATAGCGATTGTAAAAATTTGAATAAATTTTTGATTTTACCCTTTATAATTAATTATGTCGTTAATTATTATGGCTGTTTTAATAATTTAGTATTATATGTTTTATATATTTAATAATAATTAATTTTTCCTTTCTTTTTATTTCCTCCTCTAGACAAACATATATAAAAGAATTAAATCCTCCTGTATTTTTCACCCTTATTATTCCTTCCGTAGTCCTTCCCAGACACGGTGGAAGATAGAAAAAGAAAATAAAAAATCCTAGCGTGAAAGAAATTAAATAAGCAGCATAGGAAAAGGAATGCAGCAACGGTTACATCCGACCGTGTCGAGGTCTGATCAGATGATGGGGTAAACCCAGTCACGTTATGGCATTTCACTTTGCATTGTTCTGATTCGCTGGATTCAACGTTGGATTTTACGGCACTTCCATGTACCTATGGGTCCCACCCTCGTACGATACTCTCGGGGCTATCACATAACATTTTGAGAAACCCAAGGGGGTCATCTTTCTCAAGATTATTTGGTCTGTCACATCACAAGTGGACCAAGACAGGGAAGGTCAGCTTTCTGTCTCAGTTGGAATACTTGCTACGTGGCACTATCTTGGTGGTTTACGTGGCTGTCCGAATTTAGTTGATCAATACATTTTTTTAATAATATAAATAACATTAATAATAACAATGATTTATGCATCATGCATTTCTGTATTGGTCCTTGTGGATTAACGAATGTCAAAATGATTGTTGTTGACGTGAAATTTATCAGAAAGATATCCAATTGTATCCCCCGCTTTTTTATCTTCTTTAGCACGTTCTTCCAAACCGGGCCTATCTTAATGTGGCAATGCATTATACATGGTACATACTGTGTGTTATTGGGGTGGAAAAGATCGGTAGTCTTCTTTGCTCGCTTTTTTTTTTTTTTTTTTCCAAACGGAGAAGGAGAATTCATTAGTTAGAATTCCATAAAATATTTATAGCCTGACCACTATATTAAATGTAATAATTACATAGTGAAAAAAGATTCTATATTAATAATTTATCATGTAAATTGATGAGTAATATATAAATGTATTAATGATATTTAAATACTCAAAAATAAAATAATTTTACTCATTAATTTATATAATATATTAATATTATTAAATCTTTTATCCATGTAGTACTATTACAATTCATTTGGAATTAAATAGACCCATAATAACTATTATAATGTCAAATTGGACAAAACATACCTAAAGGAGTAAAAATGTAATATAATTACGAATTACTATTTTACCCTCACTTTGTAATATGCAACATATTAAAACATTTTTAAGGGAAAAGTTTGAGCATCAACAAGGTAAAAATCAATTCTTTCTTATAAAAATACATGAAGACTTATAATAAACACCATGTGCACAGGTTAGTCATGATTGACTAAAGAAGAGAGTTTAATCGTCATTAACGATGAAGAACAGGTTCGATCATCGTTGGTCTACTTGCTAGGTTCATTGTTATTGAAGATTAAGGTGTTAATTATCATTGGCCTTCTTTATTGGGTCATTGGATTTTGGTTAGAGAAGCAATTCTACTTTGTGCTCTTTGGTTATGTCACTGTTTGGGTGTTCGTAGCTAACGTGGAGAGGCATAGATGGTCTATGATGGAGAGGAAGGGATATAAGGGTTTTTTCTTCTTCTTTTTTTTTTTTTTTTTAGTTGCCATGGATCCTAATTCTTAACTTGAGGTAAGGAATCCTAATTCCTAATTTTTTAAAATTAAGATTCCGTATGAATCATAATTTTTAGAAGTGAACATAGTGATAAGATTTCAATAAGAAATAAGGAGGAATGAAATTACCATTCCTACGAAGTAAATAGGGCATTAATGTCCATAAAGTACAAAAAGGATAAATGGCTAAACTTACAATCTAAAAATCAACATCGTTTATTGATTTGGGGAACCCCGTAGGGCCCCAATCCATCAAACTTGAGAAAAATTAATTTTTAATATTTAAAAATATATATATTAAATATATATTTTAAAGAGCAAAATATGAGATCATAGGTTCAATTCTTATGTTTGCTATTTAACTTTTTTAAATATGAATTTTTTATATTATTTTACTTTCTTTGTATATGTATTTATTACTTAAAAGACATTTATCTTCTCATATTTATCAATTTTTTTTATTTTGATTGGTAATACACCATATATAATAATTATAATGTCCATATTAGAAATATTCCAATCTCATCACATAAACTATTAATATATAATACCAATTGTATGATTTGATTTCATTTTTTTTATAATTAATATTACGAAAATAAATGTATATTATTAAATAATTAATTGACTAACAACTTATATTTAAAATGATATTATTTTGCTTAGTATAACTAATGAAATCATCATACAAAGTTATCATGAAAAAAAAAGATATTATAATACTTATATCTATGTTAATTTTCTTTATTCACTGTATTAATAATTTTCTTCTCAAATTTTATTTTTATCTATTTTTACTAAAAACAAAACTTCTTTGTAACAATCATCCTTAATCATTTTTAAAAAGAAAATTTCCATCTTATTAGGGTCTATGAATTATTGTAATTTAAATTATTAATAAGAACATTTAACATATATAAAAGAAAGTATAATTACAATAACAATTAAATATTTTCTTATCAATGATTTTAGTATTAACTTAATTAAAATAAGTCCTACCTTCCTAGTTATATCATCCTAAATCCATCCATGTATCTTCCAAAAAGAAAAAAAAAAAAGAGCATTGATAATCTATTACAAAGAAAATTCCACACAAAGGGCATAAATTCGGTATCTTGAAGATTTATATCTTTTCAAATTACAATATTTCAATTTTTATCAATTTACCGACTTTAAATGCTATCACATATAATTAATAACCAAGATCATAAAGAAGAAGAGATATCATAAATAATTAAAAAATTTTAGGAAATGTAAATTGGTGTGATGAAAATAAAGTTATCCTTATCATGGAAACTCTTAGATAAGAGATTGAAAACAAGAAAAACATATATAAAGAAGTGCAAAAACATGAATGAAGCCAAAACTCAACTTTTAGCCTTTTTTTTTCCAATAAAAAAGAGAAAACTCAAGGATAGAGAATGGAAGATAATAGACATTTCATTTTCTTCACCACAAAGGAGCATTCATGATGACCTAATCTAACAATATATTTAAATTGAGAGAAGGAATAGGGAAGAGAGGAATTTCAAGTAAATTTACTTCCTAATATTTAGTAAAGGAAGACAAGGGGAGATGAAAGATTTAGGGCGAAAGTTTTTCATTAGATCCACAAAAAGTTTACTTCTAAATTTAGAGAGCTAGAAGGAATTAAATAGAACTATTATTTTATCCTTAAAATAATGAAATCAATGTTTTAACAAACAAAGAAAAAGAAATTCTTCACAATATTGATCAATTGTCAAATGATGATGAAAGATTTAACATTATAAAAAATATCAATAAACCTAATTTAACTCCTACACTAAATTTAACATATAATTTTAATGAAATTCTTGAAAGATGAAAAAGAAAACAAAAGAAATTAATAACAATTGATGATCTACTTAATGAAATTAATATTCAAAAGCAAGAAATGAAATATTTAAAATTAATGCAGATAAAACTTTAAATGCTATCACATATAATCAACAAGATGATAAGCATGATGAGAGGGGCTAGCCAAGGGTATAAATTTAGAATTAGTAATAGTATTTCCTTACATTTATTTATATGAAGTATCCTTCATTTCCCCTTTTGTCAAGTTTTTACCCTTCTTGTTTGCTAAGTATTCTTCTTTTTTCCTTCTCCAATTTGCTACTAAGAGGACAACATGTTCTAAGCAAAGCAATAAGGGTTAAGAGCGGTCAAAGTGCTTTTGGTGAGAGTGAACCATAAGGCTTCTAGCCTTAACAAAATGTAACTTAGGTTAAGGGAGGAAAATGATATACAGTAGCTAACAGCCTCCATTAATACCCTGTTGAGAACCATAGCTAGGGAACAAGATCAACTACAGAGATAGCAGGAGCAAATAAATCAACTACAATAATAGCCGATGATACAAAACCATCATAACAACAACAATGAAGGGTATGGACAGGCTGCTATTGTGATGGATAGGGGTGGAAATCAACACGGTGATGGAGGAGCTATCACCTTAGAAAAGTTTATGCTATTAGCTAAGGAGTGCTACCTAAAGCCAAATGATCCTACTAGTAGAGAAGAGTAGATAACTAGAGTAATGCAAGTGTTTGAAGGCTTTGATATTTTAAAAGATAGGAAGATAGGAAGGTTCCTTTTGCTACCTTTATGTTGAAGGTTAGAGCAACAAATTAGTGGGTTAGAAAGAGAAACTTATAGAATGTGTCAATTACCTGTGCTATTTTTAAGGATTTTTTTTACAAGAAATATTTTCCTCCTAGTCTTAGGGAAAGACTAGTTGCACAATATTATAACTATAGACAAGGGAACCGTACTATAGAAGAGTATGAAACTAATTTCAACCATTTGCATAAGTTTCTACTAAAGGCACAGAGGGCAAATGAAGTGTCTAAAGGTGACAAGTTTGTTAAGGGTTTACAGCCAACCTTAAGTCATAAGGTAGGTGCTTTTGAATTGGAGACTCATGCAGTAGTGGTGAATAAGGTTAAGAGGATGGTGAAGACCAAGAAAGCCATAATTGAATTTGAGTCTCCTGAGGGCAAGCTTATTTTATGCAAGAAGCTAGCTCTAGTAATGTTATACTAAGATAAGGGTAAGAGGCCTCTAGTAAAACCAGCTAGGGCTATAGCTGTTCAGTTTAGGTCACCCTCAATAAGGCTAATGGCCACTCTTTTAACCTTACCTCCTCTTTAAGCAATAGGTGTTCAATGCACTAGGTGTGATGGACTACATGAATTGAAGGACTGCAAGTAGATTGAAGGAGCATGTTTTTCATGTGGCAAAGTTGGTCATAGCAACAAGACTTATATTGAGAAAATCTTACCCTTGTACTTTTGCTACCTTGATAAGCAAAGAATGTATTAAATAGAAGTTTGTAATGAAGCATAAGCTTAGCCAATTATGTTTTAGTAGCTAGTTTAAGTGCCTACAATTCGACCATAAAACCGTACCCTAAGAGTAAGACCTGTAGTTGGAGGACTAAGTAAGAAAACACCAACAAGAGTTTTTGCTTTATAGCAGTAGCCATCCCGAAAGACTGTAGAGTACGACATTATGGTAAGTATACTCATTGTATACTTTACACTAGCTTGTGTACTATTTAATACTAATGCAACACACTTATGTGTATTTATAAGTTTTTTGCATGCATATATTTTGATACTTGATGTGTTGAATGATGCTTTATGTATGAGTTCGCCTCTTGGAATGGGGAAAGGCTTAGATAGGTTGTGCAGAGGAGTTTAAATGAAAATTTAAGGGAGAGTCATGGTCGTAGATTTATATGTTCTAGACATAGCTAATTTTGATGTCATATCGGGAATCACCTGGTTGTTAAGAAACCATGCTTCTTTAGATTGCCGTAACATGACAGTCCATTTTACTCTCCTAAATGAAGAACCCTTCAATTTTTGACTAAAAGTTTAAGAACTATTGACTTTATCTACCTAAGTTATAGGGTAAGAGTAAATTAATAGCTATAGTAGTGGTTTTGGACAGACTTACAAAATTAGAAGAAGTACCCATAGTAAGAGATTTTGTATAGGTGTTTCTAGATGAATCGCCAAGTATACCACTAGCTAGAGAGATCAAATTTGGCATAGAATTGATGCTCAACACAACTCCTATATCTAAAAAACCATATAGGATGGCGCTTACAAAATTGCTAGAGTTGAAGAGTCAGATATAGGAATTGTTAGATAAAGGGTTTATTAGATCAAGGAATTTACCTTAGGGAGTAGTAGTTTTGTTTGTTAAGAAAAAGGATGAGAGTATGAGGCTTTACAATGACAATAGAGAATTGAACCGAGTTACAATCAAGAATAAATATCCCTTCCTTAAGATAGATGATCTATTCGACCAATTGCAGGGAGTTTCAATTTTCTCATAGATATGAGATTGAGCTACTAGTTGAGGATCAAGAAAAAGGACATTTAGAAGACTACATTTAGAATCTAGTACAAGCATTATGAATTCAAATTGATGCCCTTTGGGTTAACAAACACTCCGGCCACTTCCATGGATTTAATGAATAGAATATTTAAGGACTTCTTGGATAAGTTGGTCATGGTATATATCAATGACATTTTGATTTATTCTAAGAGTTGAGAAGAGCATGAGAAACATTTATGGTAAGTTTTAAGTAGATTGCGAGCTAAAAAGCTTTATGCAAAATTTACTAAGTATGAATTTTGGCTTAAGGAAGTATCCTTCTTAGGACATATAATAAATCAAGATGACATATCAGTAGACCCTGAAAAGATGAAAGTAGTAGTTGATTGGCCAAGGCTAAGTATAGTGATAGAGATGAGAAGTTTTTTAGGACTCACTAGTTATTATAGAAAATTTGTAAAAGGCTTTTCTAGTTAGTAGCACCATTGATAAGAATATCTCAAAAAGGAGTTAAGTTTGAATGGAATGATCAGTGTAAGGAAAGTTTTTAGAAGTTAAAGAATAAATTGGTGACAACTCCAATTTTAGCACTACTTGGAAGTAGGAAGGAGTGCATGATCTATAGCGATGCCTTGCACTAAGGCTTAAGCTGTATACTGACAAAGGAAGGAAGGGTGATTGTTTATGCCTCTTACTATTTAAAGCCTTATGAGAAGAATTACCCTGTACATGACTTAGAGTTAGCCATTGTAGTTTTAGCACTTAAGTTATGGAGGCACTATTTGTTCAATGACAATTGAAAAATATTTACAAATTATAAGAGTCTTAAATATTTCTTTATGCTAAAGGACCTAAACACGCATTAGAGAAGGTGGCTAGAATTGATAAAAGACTACGACATTGATATTCAATACTACTGGGAAAGGCTAATGTAGTAGTTGATGCTCTCAATAGGAAGAAGTAGGGTAATTTAGCAACTTTGATAATAAAGCAAAGGTAGTTAGTTGAAGATATGCGAATATTGGATCTAGAGATTCTTACTAAAGGGGTAAGAGTACACCTAGCTATACCATTCAACCTACCTTAATAGATAGAATTAAAGTAGTATAGTTAGATGATGCAAGCATATGAGAAATCAAAAGTAAAATAAACCAGGGAAGAGCAATTGACTTTAATTTAGAATTAGCAAGAGTTCTAAGATTTGGAAGGAGAATATGCTTATCGACTAAATCAGAATTAAAAATGGAGTTATTGAGAGAAGCTCATTATTTGGGGTATACCATACATTTGGGTAGAACCAAAATGTATAAGGATTTGAAAAAGCACTAAGTGGAACAGTATGAAGAGGGAGATTGCAGATTATGTGTCTATGTGTACAACTTGTCAACTAGTTAAGATTGAGCACTAAAGGTTAATAGGTGCACTATAACCCCTATCAATACTAAAGTAAAAATGGGAACATGTCACCATGGATTTTGTAACAATGCTTCCTAAAACTATAGAAGTTTGATGTTGTGTGGATAATCGTGGATTGATTGACTAAATTGACTCATTTTATACCTATTTGTATAAGCTATACATTGGAGAAGTTATCAAAATTGTATTTTATAGAGATAGTCAAGCTTTATGGTATTCCTTTGACTATAGTTTTGGATTAGGATACAAGATTTCTAGGAAGATTTTAGAAGAGTCTACATGAAGAATTAGGAACCAAATTATGTTTTAGTATGACCTTTACCCCCTAGATGGATGGACAATCCGAGAGAACCATCTAAATACTTGAGGATATGCTAAAAGCTTGTGATAGGAATTAGCTTAAGACTATCTCCATGCCAAAGTCAACATATCTAAAGCTGAGGCTGACATGTCCCAAACCAACGTCAACCTGCTAAAGGTTAAAGCTAACCTATTTTAACCCGAGGGCGAACTATTCGATGCCAAGGCAGGATTGATACCCAAAGGCCAAGAGGTAAGAGAGGAGGCACTCAACATTAAGTTTGTTATCTACCGAGAAGTCGAGAGACCATGCATTTGAAGCCTTAAGGTTAAAGATCTACTTGGCACAACATGGAAAGACAAGTGTCAACTAATCTTAGAACTCGACAATTATGGGTTGACCTTTTAGGTATCTCGACCAAGCATTATAAGACTTCAAGGGCTCCTACTCAACCTGGACATCCAATTGTCAACCTTGCCCAGTTTAGATCCTGCTCCTTCTAAGACAATCCGAATGACTATATGCCAATTTTTTCTGTTAAACCCACAATTTTTGTATTCTTGTGAATGTTTTCTTTATTTTATTTTTAAGCTCATTCTTTAGGATTTAAGGCCTTGTATATTATTTATAGTTTTTCCACTAGGGCTTTAGGACTTTCTATAAATAGCAATATTTATAATTAGCCGCAGAAGAGACAAAAAAGAAAATTCAAAAAGTGATTACACTTGAACATTTCTTTTCGAGCAAGGATACTATTAAGCTCTTAAAGCTTGCCTTTTCTAAATTATTGAGTGTGCTTTACTTTTTAATCTCTTTCGTGTTCTTATCAATCTTGACCTTATGATTATGGTGAACTCTTTTATGTGAGTAAGTTAGTGAGTTACATCTAACCTCTCATTTGAAACTCAAGTGACATTTAGTGTTCGTGAGTTGTATCGAACCATATTCTGAGCTCAACCTCAAATTGTGTTTGTGTCTTGGTCCTTGATATCGATCCATATTCACTATCAAACCCACCATTCATGGCTCGAGTCCCGCTACATACACTTGTGAGCCATATCAACTTGTGCATTAGAATTTGGTGGGTATTGGGATGAGTATTTTCCCTTAGCTGAATTTACCTAATGTAACAATTGTGAAGCATCGATTCAGATGGCGCCTTATAACGTATTGTATGGGAGAAAGTGTAGGTCACCTTTGAATTGCAATTAGTTAGGAAAAAGGCAAATTCTAGGGCTACAATTGGTGTAGGATGCAATGGATAAAGTAAAACTAATAATGAAGATGTTGCTAACTACTCAAAGCCGTCAAAAGAGTTATGCAGATTAAAGAAGCTGACCATTGGAATTCTAAATTAGTGATCTAGTTCTGTTAAGGATTTTACAAACTAAAGGAATAGTTATGTTTAACTTGAGAGAGAAACTAAATCCAATATATATTGGGTTATAAAAGATAATAGAGAAAATTGGAGAAACCATATGTAGATTAAAGTTACCACCTCAATTAGCAAGGAACATGATGTTTTTCATGTATCCATGTTGAGGAAGTTTGTAATTGATCCAAATCCAATGTCAAATTAGTCGTAGATACAAGTGGTTGAGTTGGAGTCCCTAAACTTGCAGCCTAATATGTTTGCATTAGAATAACCAATAAAGATAGAGGACTCAATGGTACAGAAGCTGAGAATGAGAGTAATACCTTATGTTAAGGCTCAATAGAACAATTGTTTTGAATGAAAAGCTACATGGGAATCGGAAGAGGAAATGAAGAAGAAGTATCTAGAACTCTTTATTACACCAAGTAAACTTTTGAGGATAAAAGTTCTTTAAAGAGAGGGAGAATATAAAGCTTACAAAAGATTAGAAGAAAATAATATTATATAAGGTGGGATATTGAAAAGTAAAAACAACATTAATATGGGGGCATTTTGATAATAGCTATAGGACTATATAAGGGTAAAGAAAACCCTAATCCCACTTTTGACACTCCATTGAAATTGACATCTTATTTCCCCCACAAGAAGCTTTGTAGAGTGAGCCAACCTTGGAGAAATCTATGAAAGGTAAGCAAATCCTTTGACGTTGCTAAGTAATTATAGAATCTAAGATCTAATACTGACCTTTTTGTTGCAAGGATTGAGAAGTTGAGTGGAATGATTGAAATAGTGGAAAGGTTGTTCCCTTCAAACCCTATGAATATCAAGGTAAGAGGTCCTCCTAAGGAGAATTCAATATTTATAGTTGTTGATATTGTTATTGCTTTGTGATAGAATGTTTTATAGAAGAAAGTTTATAAAAGATTATATCGGGTGAAGTTTTAGGATAATATAATGATATATGAATTTAATCAAAGAGGTTTTGGAAGAGGATAATTGTAGATTTTGATATGTTTGTTAAAGGGAGGGATCACGAGCTAGGACTACAGTTGTAACCCTATCCATGGTCCTTTTGTAATTTTTTTTTTTTACTTGCAAGAGTGGAGTGGAAAAATTGAGGATAAGAGGAACACACCTTAAAACCACAGCCATAGTGCTTGAGTGTGGTCTTGGTATGTTTTAGAAAAGTGAAGCACGACTAAGGGAAATGACTGTAAACCCTAATTGTGTGTCTTGTACCTATCTTAGCTTCTTTGTTTTTTGCATTTTATATCACGACCGCGGTCTTGTTGTGTTTTAGAAAAGTGAAGCATAACTAAGGAATACGACCGTGAACCCTGATTGTGTATTCTATACCTGTCTTAGCTTCTTTGTTTTTGGCATTCTCTTACTTCTAAATCCTATTCTAACCTCTTTTAAACACTTTTAGGACTTTAATTCAACTCTTGAACTCTAGAATGAGTTATTAACAAAGCTTAAAACAAGTAGTGTTAGCAAAAGAATAAAAAGACTAATTATGTAGGTATTAAAAGTATGTATCCTTGTGCTTCAAGTATTCAAACAAGTTGTGAGTTAGAGAATTTTGTTTTTGCTTGTTTGTATGGCTTGATCCAGTGAGAGTTTCCTAGAGACCACCCCTATGATCTTTGAGTGGCTTTGTCCCCTGTGAAGTTGATCCTTGACATGACTAGGGGTAGATTTAAGGTTACAAGATTGAGGTGGTGAATTTACAACAACTAGGTGGTTATGGGGATTGTGGATAGTGAACCAAGGTTGACAAACTCGTAATTTTACTTAGAATTACTAGAGTTTATAAAATTGAAATATAAAAACACAAGTTCCTACAACTTATATAAAATAACTTAAAAAAATTATGGATATACTTATATTAGCTATTCAAAACTTAAAATACATGATAAGGATAAAAATAAATGAAGAAATTAATTTTGTTTTCAATAAAAATTATTAATATATAATCTAACATGTACAAAAGGACAAATAGAGCGAAAACTAAATTTTTTTCCATGTTTTATGAAGCTATAAATTAAAGAGAACCAAATATTTTAACTTATTTTAAGTTATTAACTGTATAAAATAAAGTATATAGTTTTCTTTATAAACTTTGTTGTTGGAGTTGAAACTCAGATAAAAGTTATGAACATGAAATAAGAGTATGGAAGAGAAAGAAAAAGGTAAAAAATTAGAATATGATAGGATAAATATTGTAATGCCTTAATAGTTGATGGCTTGTAAAAGGCTAGTTTTATTTTTTTCTTTAATTTTTTAGTCCATTCAACTCAGATGTGTAAAATAAAAAAAGTCGATAAAAAATGTAAGTTTCTACCAAATTTATATATAGACTCGATTAAAAAAGTAAGTTTCTATATATATATATATATATAAAGATTCTACACCCAGTTAACTTAAAAGAGTTACCTGAAATCGTAAATTCGAAGAATCACATAAGTAAAATTGCAATTTTGACAATTATGTCGTGAACTCCTACTAATTGCATGAGTGTTAGAAAAGTGTAGAGACCACGGATGGTGAATCCTTCCATAGATTTGGTGGGGATTAGAAAGGTGTGAGGGCCATGGATAGTGAACTCTTATCGATAGTATGTATGGTATTAGGATGGTATCAAGGTCAAGTAGCAAACCCATGCTTATAGCATTGATGGGGTCGAGGCGGCTTTCTCGTTTGTATTGTGAGTTGGAATCATGTCTATTCCTTTGTTTTTTTGTGAATTGAAATATATATATATATATATTAAATCACTAAGTTGTTGATGTAATATATGTTACATTTTAATGTATGTGAATTATGTAATTGCATTACATATACGTGTTTATAATACTCACATATTGGGCATTAGTGCTCATTCCTTTATTTGTTCTTCAGCTGTAGAGTTTTATAAAGAATTTGTTATGTACGAGATCCTAGTGACATGTACTACTATCAAGAATTGAAAAGTGACGTTTATTACTACTATTATGAGGATGATCATTAGTTTAGTGAAACATATGGATTAGACTTCTAGTGAATGTTGTTTACTTCGTTTCAAACTTAATGATTGTTAATGTTTCCATATTTTTAGAGATATTATGGAGGTGTTTTTAGTTTAATTCATTTATAGATATTTTATGGTTAACATTATTGATGGTTCTTTAAGTTTAATTAATGGAGTTTTGTGAGACTATTGTAGTTAACACTTATATTTTGGAGATATTAGAAAATAGTTGATGTATGACATACCGATAGATGGCTAGGGACAATGGTTAGTTGTAATGTCTTAAGCTTAGGGTGTTCTAACTTAAAAGAAAAAAAAAAGTAGAAAATACATAAGTCACTAGCCAAGGAAAAAAAAAACTTAACAAAAATACAAAATATAATTTTTGTTAGAAAAACCCAACAATTACAACCTTAATGTAACATTTTCTCTCTCTCTTCATTTTTTTTCTTCTAATAATTTTTTTTTTATGACTTGCTAGATAATTTTGTATTCTAGATAACTCTATCATAGATAATCTTTAATTACTATTCATAGTTCTTACAATTGTGATAGTTTAATATGTTTATGCATAAAATGTTCTTTTTACAATAAGGGAAAATGTAATCCTTCCAATTAGTAAATAAGAAGTTTTGGTAAAACAAAATAACACTTTGAGAGAAATATCAATTATTATGGAAGTCCATTTTAGTAATTTTCTCATGAATTACGGGCGTTTGTCACTTGACTTTGAAAGGAAAGTCTTTAATATCTTTACATACTTCTACAATAATACCCTCATTGCCACATTTACTACCACTTGAACCATACTTTAGCTATATTCATTTCATCACTGGTTTTCTTCTTTTTTTTCTTTCTTTCCTTGCTACAAGGCCTACGAGTACATCTTTATTGCATATGGAGTTCATGGATTACTAACATGTTTAGAAACATTTATGGTAGCTATCACCTATGCATAAGATAAGCTAAAGTTTACTATACTCGAATTTCTATGATATTCATCTCTAAATGTGATTGTCAACTCATAATAGAGTAATTTTGATGGTGACATCTTTGTATGTACATGTAGTCCCAAGATACTACTATCTAATTTTCGGTATTTGTTGTACTTATGCTAATACTAATTGATTATAACGTTCCATAAGATTATTAAAGATATCGAGTTTTGCTAATAGTGTTGTCTAGACTATGTCTAAGCCTTATATACTTAGAAATATCCATTATACACATTAGCCTATAGGAAGACTAATACAAGGTTGCCTCATATATTGATTATTGGTTGCAACATCTTGATATATATCCTAATTGTAACAATCCATATGTACACTGCTATATGACGTCAATTGACCAATCGATTACTACCACATCTATGACATTAAACAAGACATCAACTACATAGATTACACTGAAACATATCATTTATGGACTAAACAAATTAAGATATATTGAATAGGCTTCGAAGGATGTCTACAATCAAAATAGCAACATGCAACCGTCACCCCTATAAAGTGCTAAATCCGACTTTGGGTTTTGAATCTAGTTATTACTTGGTTTTAACTCTTTTGAGTGAAAGTAGTAGGGCTAGAGACTCTTTACCCCCACTGCATTATGACTCCTTTAGTCACTCCATATGAACCATGTATTTGGTGTTTTATGAAGCACATTATTATAACATTTGCATTAAGTGCTTCTGGTAAGAGAAAGTAGAAGCATATAAAGAGCATTTAGATGAGCTAAATTAAAAGACCTGTCACTTACTAACAAATATATGTAGGTAATATACTCGAGTAAGAGTACATAGAAAATCTTAATCATGATATCAACTAATAAATTGGAGTTCTTTATCTCAAAATATATTTTTGAGTATACTTGAAAATAAATGTTTTTAAAAGAAAAGGGGATAAAATAAGTTATGACTTAGGAGTTATAATTGCTAATGGATTCATTCTATAGGAAAGGTTTGAATAAAAATATTGTTAAGGAAAATGGTTTTTCTTAATTATGAGCATTAAGTCTTAGAACGATTTTTTGTAAGAGTAGGTTTAGGTTATACGCTTTATTCTTTTAGGAAAAGAAAGAGTTATTTTAGAAAGCCATCTACTAAGCTCTGCTAAATTTAGAAGTTTCTATAAAGAAGAAATCATATTAGGTTTATCTTTTTACAACTCGATGATTTTTTAAAATTTTCTTAAAATAATCTTCCTTAGTTGTTATCTCTTAGATGCAATGATTTTTTGAAGGAAGAATCAATCAATCAGTTGTTGCATGGAAGATCATTCATAAATTAGATAATGCTTAGAACCCTTATTTAAGAGAAGCTTAAGGATGGAAGACACATAATTGCAATCATGTGACTAATGTAATTAAGTATTTCCAGTAAGACGTGATTGCATTGACAAATTTGAATAGCTTTCAAAATATTCACTAGCATTAGCATAAAGAATTTCAACTAGTGTTTCTTTGTATCTTTTCACAAGGAGAATCCCATGAGGAAAGTTTCTATGTTGAGGTTTCTTTAAAGATTTCACTTGTACTCACTTTTGAAAAGAATTATTGAAATCCCAACGGTTGAGCTAATAGTATTGGTAGAGAAAACAAAGGCAAGAGGTTGAACCTCTATATATCCTAACTTAATTTATCTATCCTTACTCACTCTTCCCATTTGTCGCTTTTACTTATTACTTATTTCTTCTCATGTTGTAACTTTGACTAACTATTATATCACAACTTTGGGAGAAGGGAAAGTCAAACTTGATATAATCTGTTAGGATACCAACGTTCATCCCATTGGACTACAACAACCTTAGTATTGTACTATAGCTCATTAATGCAAGCATTTCGTTTAAGCATAAGCAAGTAATCATGCATGACTGTAACCTTTATATGCTTTTATAACGTAAAATTAGAGAGGGGTTAATTTAGAATTTGGGCAAAAAAAATTTTTAACAACCAATTCACCTCCTCTCTTTATTGCTAATTGGGGCCTATGAACTATAATTAGGCAAAGATTCTTGTCCACCTCTTATCAATCAAGTCCCTAGTGCATCGCTTAATGTTATAGCCATTCTATGCATGTCTTACTAATGTTAGTAAACATTCTAGTATCAAGTTAAACATTAGTAAAAAGAAAAAACAAGTAGAGAAACTCAACAAGATGTATAAATAAAATGCATAAAAGCAATCTAACCACAAGTATTTATTTAGCATGTATATCCTGACACATACATCACACATGTACATACATTACTAATTATTAGCATATATGAGTGTAGTAGCTAATTACCTTCAATTGATTTACCTAATAGCTTTATTTAGTAGTAATCTTGTATTAGTGTATTAATGTCATCAAGCATACCTATTCAAGGCATAGTAAATGAAATATTAAGGTCTAACAAAGATATATAGCAAAGTTTACCTAATTTCCTTTCCCCATTTTTTAACTTGATATGTTCCTTAAGTAGTTTTAAGCGTTAAAAGGACTTAGGGGTTAATATTGGATATAGATATACTCTAGAATGTTTTAAGAAGTTTCTAGTTTAAGATTGTTTAAGAACATTTGTTTGCATCTATAGATTATTTTGTCACTACTTGTCTTAAAATAATATTTTACTTAGTGTAAATATGTATCTTATTTTATTTATAAGTATACTAGTATAATACGTAAGCATTGTAAAAATGATATGAATATACTATATGAAATAACTTAAATAAATGATTCATGATAATAGGGCGTCAAATAATTATTAAGTCATGTAACATGGTAAATTTTTAAAATCTAAGGGTAAGTTTTTCAAAATACCAAAAATTTACCCTAGTGGAGGATATTTCACTTGGGTAAATAAAATGTGATGATTATAAAATGGTCTTTAGTGAAAGTTTATGTTTTAAACTTTAACAAGAATAGCCTTTTGATAATAGTTTAGAAAAAGCTTTAGAAAAGTAGGCATTTAATTGGAGGTAATTTTCTAAAAATTAGAAATGTTGAGGGACCAAGGAAATGAAAACAAGAAAAGAAAATCTCCATTTTCTTTAGTGAATAGTATTGGCCTCCATATGCCTTCATACCTATATTACAAACATCATCTCTTCTTTAGAACTAATGTAAGCTCTCTAAAGCCATGGTAAATTCTAGTGAATATAAGATTGAAAATTTCAATTTTATGGTGGTCTTAACTAGATTAAGTGGCTTTTAGCTCTAACATCATCTTGTCAACTAGTATTTCTATTAAAAACTATTGAGACTTGAAGAAAGCTTAGTGCCCTGCTCTTATGGTTCTATAGGCTTTAAGGTAAGAGTGTAGGCTCTTCCTTTGGCTTAAAAGCTAAAACTAAGTGAAAACACTCTTACACTTACTTAAGATGAGGTTTATAATTATGTTGAAGTGGGAAAAGCAAAACGAAACCCTTTCTCCTATTTTGGACTTAAGTGATCAATGAGGAGTTAAGGTTCTTGAAGCTCGATTCTTATGTTATTTTATGATTTTTAAACCTTAGAAAATGATCTCTAATGAAGGATCGATGATTGAGGTTTGTTGGAGACAAAAAGATTAAGTTTAAATAATTGAAAATGACTTCTTCAAACCATTTTGAAGGATAAATTAATTTGATGCTAGTTGTTAGTAAAGATTTGAAATCTAATTTTAATCTTTGAGAAATGAAAATGATGATTATTAATGTTGTATAGATGGTTTGTTGGAAGAATAACGTAGGGAGATGTTTAGAGATATTATAGGTTAGTTAAAGTGCTTGGGAGTAAAAATGAATGATGTAATACATCAAGCTAGTGATATGTGTTTGTTGGTTAATTAAATGAGTTGAGAAGGTGAATTACCATTATTCATATTTATAGTCATCTTTGATCATGAGCATAACTAGAAAAATGTGTGCTTACTATACATAACTTGTAGAATTAGTAAGTAATGGGTTAATCTTATTTAATTTACATATGAAGTGGAACTCTTGATGTGGTAGTGTTACTTAAAATTTAGGTTAATGCTAATCCAAAGTGGGGAGATGAGTTTAATCAATGGTTAAAAGACAAAGCAAAAAAGCTTATCAATCAACTAAATAGCTTTTGGGAATCTTATCTTACTACATAATGTTTGGAATTTTACATCATCTAAGTAACTTTAAAACTCATAACTAATGCTCTCAACTTTTGAAAGTGGCCTTATGAAGTATTTTGTATCTGTGTATATGTATGTGCATGTATATGTATTTATATATAGGTATACCTAGTTTTCTTAATCACTCAATCTCATGATACAAGTGAATTGAATGTTTAAAAGAATAATAACTCTTATTTTTCCCAAGAATTCCCAACATGATTCATAATTGAGAGTAGAATCCACCTTATAGCTAAATTGATTATCTATTTAACAAAATCCGAAGTTTAATAAAGGATTTCCTTGCTAGAGAGCAAACAAATTATAAAATAAACTAAAGGATAAAAGGAAAAACTTGTACATTAAAGTAAAGGACTTAACCTTTAGGTAAACTATGTGAGTTAGGTTTTGAAATTTGGAAATTGACTCACTTCCATATAATGTTAAGCTAGAATAAGTTCACAACCTCAGCCCAAGTATCGTTTTAGAACTTCCATAATTAAATAGAACTTTACCAAACTTGTAAACCAAAAGCTAATATATTCTACTTTAATTTTAATAGATTTGAGTTGGTTTTTGCCTCACCATTTAGTCTTTTGGACCAAGCTCACTAAAGCAAGTATACATTGATTGTCTTTGCTACTTGTTAGGATTAGACTAAAATGCAAAATCAACCTAATAATTGCTTATTGATTGGTCGTTGATCTAATAACAACATAGACCTAAGGAATGGCTAGTTTCAAATCATGAAACGACATAGAAACGACCTATTGGCTTATTGAATTGAAAGTAGCCCTTTAATAGTAGGTAGGAATTGACCTAAAACCTACAAGTTCATGTACTTGAGCTAGATTTTTTTTTTCTATAATTTATATATACATATTAACATATATATTATATCATACATATATCTATTAAATTGACATATATAATTATACATATTAACACATATAATATATTGCATAGATATTTTACATTATATATAATATATTTATATAAATACATAATAGGAAAATATGATATATATATATATATAATATACACATTTTGCATATATATGGATATATATTGAAAATCATAAAAAGAAAAGGAAAATTGACAATCTAATTTAGGGTCTTACACTTAGCTTGTGAACTAGTGGGCTTAATGAACCAGCCATAAGCATGCCGATCATGGTTTAAACATACGTTAAACCCTAGCCCACTAGTTTTTAGTCAATTCAGGTCTAGCCTTAGGTTTACGATGACACCTTTAAACTAAAGCTAGGGCTGTAGGTATAGTTTTTGGGCCACAGAAGTTTTGAAGTGATGAGGAAGATCTGGTACCCATGTAACAGTCATTATCACTTGTAGCATCAAAATAACCACCATTACCCCCATACAAGACTACTATAAAGCATTAGCATTGAGATGGATGGCTTGCATATTGCCCCTTGATAGCCTTTTTGGGATCAAACCCCTTAGTTCTCTATCATGCTTAAGTCATGAGTACTCCTTTGTTGTTTTACTTTTTGGTTACCTCACTTTATAATAATTTTGAAATAAATCCTATTTATTGCACTAGCTTAGGTGTGTATGCTTCATATCATGTATGCTTATGATTTGCTGTACTAAGCCCTAGATAGCTCAATTACTATCTTTTTCAAGTGTAGATGCTTTGATTGACAACACTTATGACTTAACGGGATATGTGTTAGATAATAGTAAGATTTAGAGGAGGAATTGATCTTATAGAAGATGTTTAAATGCAAGGTTTATTACACACCTTTTTTTTAGAAGCCTTGTTTATACCCTATGTTTATTTTTTCTTAAAAAAAGATAAAGCTTTTCCTAGTATGTAAAATTGAGCTTCTAGAACTCATATGCTCTACTTATTTTCTAAATTCCTACATAGGCATAGATTTCTAGTGGTTGGTTAAGGCTTGAGCTTGTTTGGCTAATGGTAGCCTTACGGCTCGAGTTTTATTTGATTATGATAGTATATATACATATATATATATGTATGTATAAAACCCTTTTGAAAAATTTTCCCATTTTTTATAAAGAGTTATTCTATCTAGTTACTAAACAACACTATGTTGACATTTTTTGAAAATCTCTAATTCTTTAAAAAATATTATAATTCTAAGTTTGGGATGTTTTAAACTAAAATTTGCTTAGAAACTCACCTGGTAAAGAGCTTTGCATGGACCATCTAAGTAGGATACGTAGCAGATTGTCATGCTTCTAATGAACTTGGTGCATGACTATTTAGAAAGTACTAAAGCTTATGGTTGAAATGGACCTAAGAACTATACTTAAAGGATGATAAGAATGAGAGCAAGGATGTTTTAGAGAGGCGAGGTATGTAGATTTATGTTTAAATACTTAATGTAATGAACTTGAATGACAAAAAGAACTAGAACTTGGCAACTTTAATAAATAATATATGTATTTCATTATTTACATGAAATTAGACATGAAATTAGACCTCATACGAAAATGGACAATAAAATTTTTTGGAATATTTATAATTGAGCTAATGGATATAAGTGTTCCTTCAATTTGATCATACTATTATATATTTGTACTAATGCAGGCTATTGCATGGTGTGTTAGTGTTGTGATGCAATAAATGCCCCCTAGATATAATGTGAACCTCATATGCCTCTTGTTGAGGGATATCCTGCTTTACCCCTTCTTATTGCCCTATAGGGCAAAACAACCTAGCTAGTTACCTTTGTGAAAAATATGCTAGAGATCTACGTGATTAGCCTTAGTTGATGCAACAAAGCAATTAAGCAAGAGTTAAAGTACTAGATAATCAAGTAAGGTTTGAAGCACTTGGAGTTGTAACTATAAAGTTGACTAAGTTAGTGTGATTGGCGGGCCCATTCAATGATGGTTGACCTTATCGCTGCAAAGGAATGGCTAGAGGAGTCGGTTAATGCATTTTTAGCTTATAATGTGCTAGTTGAGAGGCACTTGAATTTGGCTTTATACCTTTTGAGGGGAGATGCTGCAAATTGATGGAAGAAGGTTAGTATGTTATTACTAAGGTTATTCACATATGAAGTGTTTAAACATGAGTTCTACAAGAACTACTTCCCACATGCTGCTAAGAAGAAATGGTTAACAAGTTTCTAAGTTTAGGGTAAGAAAATAGATTTGTTGTCGAGTATGAATTGGAATTGAATAGATTGATGAAGTTCTTACTTGAGCCATTGCATGCAGTGAAATGACTACGATTCAAAAGTCATCTATAGGTTAGAGCTTCAATTACTATATGAAGTATAGTAATCTAAATCTATGTTGCAGTTATGAATAAAACTAAATTTTTAGAGCAGGGTGAGAAATGCTACAATGAACACGAAACTCAAAAAGTAGTGTTGTTAGGAAAGAGGTTTATACTCAGTATTATACACTATAGCTAGATAGTTGTGATGATAGGTATGTCAAGTTTAGGAAAGAAGTACATAGTGACAAAAAGGCATTAGAAGCATTAGCCAGCACAATTTACTCTATTATTATGCCCTAGATGCCTGAGGCCCCATAAATTTAAAGAATATAGGTAGAAATCAAAATGCTAGTTCTAATTAGGGTAAGGAAGGTTATGCAATTTTGATTGCGCTTATTTTACCCTAAAGCTTATCTCCTACTGTCACTGAAAGCAAAGGGGACATCGCTACTCTAATTGTCTTAAGAAGCTAAAGGGAGTTAGATTGAAACCAATTGGGAAGGGGAAGACTACTAATGGAGTTTTTTCTCTACGACATAAGGATGAGGCTACCTTAGATACTCTTCTAGGTACACTTACTATCTCCACTTAGAGTGTTTATATTTTAATTGGCATTAAAGCCACACATTCATGCATGTATAAGGATTTTGTATCACTATACACTTTGCTTGTGGATGTTTTACTTATACATATTTTGCATGAGTTCCCTTCTAGGGAATAGATTTGTGTTTAATAAAATCTATAGTGATGTTGTTGTATATATTGCTAATATGTGAATTCTTATTGATATGATTGTCTTAAATTTGAATGAATTTGATGTAATATTAGGTATAAACTTGTTGGCTTGACATTATGTTACTAATAACTGTTAGAGTGTAGTATTGGGAAGGAAAGTAAAAAGTTTAAATATAAATTAGAAGTTGAGTAACCTTAGGTGTGAAGACCATGGAGTTATGGGGGAAAGGTAGTATAGCATCTTTATTAGTAGAGTAGAAAGAGGCTTGACTTTAAGTGATGAGTTTGTTGTATGGAATATCAAGATGTATTTCCTAAAGACTTACTAGGGATACAACTTGATAGGGAAAAGTATTGGGATTGATAGGATCCCAAGTGTGACCCCATACAAGATAGTGCCCACTGGGTTGAAGGAGTTGAAAGAGCAAAATCCAAGATCTTCTTAACAGGAAGTTCATTCATCCTTATGTATCACCATGGGATTCACCAGTATTGTTTGTGAAGAAGAAAAATGGAAGCAAGAGGCTTTGCTTAGATTACAAAGAGTTGAATCCAATGACCATTAAAAGCAAATTTTATTTACCCTATATTGATAACTTATTTGATCATGAGTGGAGCTATGGTGTTTTCTAAGATTTGTTTAAGATCTAAATACCATTAATTAAAGATTAATCTTGTGGCCATACCTAAGTCCACTTTATTTACTAGGTAAGCATAAGATCTTGAAGAGTCCCCTATAATTCCTTAGGAATGGATCCTTAAAGATGATTGCTTATGTTAAGGAGGTTACAAGTTCTCGATAATGCATTTCGAGCTTGCCAATACACTTGCAGTGCTCATGGGTCCCATAACTAAAGTTTTTTAGGATTACTTAAATAGATTTATGATGATATTCATTAATGACCAATTGGTATATTTGAGAGGCCATGAGGAGCACAAACTTCACTTGAGAATTGTTTTGAAAATATTGAGAGAACATAAGCTTTATGGCAAGTCCAACATGTAGAATTTTTGGCACAAAATTTCTTGGAGCATATTATGAAGAGTGAAGGAGTAATAACTGATCCTGAAAAAGTGACGGCCATCACTAAATGGTAAAGAATTGAATATGCAATGGAGATCACGAGTTTTTTAGGATTGGTTAGCTGCTTTCATAGATTTGTAGAGGGATCTAACATGATAGTTGCAACTATGATGTACCTCATACAAAAAAATCAATTTTGAATGGATAGATCAATATGAGCAAAGTTTCTAAGAGCTAAAGAAGATATTATTTTAATTATTAGTTTTAACACTTCTCATTAGTAGTAAAGAGTTTATAATTTATAGTAATGCATCTATCAATGGCCTTGGGTGTATGTTAATGTAAGGAAGTAAGCTAATATCTTATGGATCTTACCAGTTGAAGCTACATGAGAATAACTATCCAGTGTATGACTTGGAGTCAACAATTGTAATCCTTATGCTTAAATTTTGTAGAGAGAAATATAAGGTCAATATAGATCATAAGAATCTTAAATATACCTAGACACAAAAGAGTTGAATATGAGTAAAGGTGGTCAATCAAGTTGATAAAAGACTACAACTTGGAAATTCATTCTCTTAGGAAAGGCAAACATAGTAAGTGATGCTCTTAGTTGAAAGAAACAGATGAATGTAGTTACATTACTCATAAGTTAGAGAAAGATATTGGAAGATGTGAGGAGACTTGAGATCAAGGCAATAGATAAGGTGAAGGCACTATTGGAAACTTAAGCCTACGACCTACATTATTTGATAAAATCAAAGAGGTTCAAATGGAAGACGTTGCCATAAGATGGCAAATTTGATACAACTCATATAAGAGAAAGAATATGAGAGTAAAATCTTCACAATGAAGGTGCTATTAGATTTAGGACTAGATTATGGATTCCTGATATAGCCGAATTAAAGAAGGAGATCATGATTGAGGATTATTCTTCCAGTTATTTAATTCACTTGGAAAGTACAAAAATGTAGAAGATTTAAAGGAATATTTATGATGGAAAAAAAATGATGAGGGAAATTGTAGCTTTAGGCTAAATGCATAACATGCCAGTAAATTCAAATTGATCACTAGAAGCTAGGTAAGGAGTTATAACCTTTATCTATTCTAAAGTAGAAGTAAGATGATATAACTGTAGATTTTATAATTGGATTGCCTAGGACTATAGCTAGAAATGAAAGGATATGGGGTAATAGTCAATAGATTGACAAAATTAGTCCACTTTTTACCTTTGAAAGTTAGGTACATTAAGAGAGACTTACATAGATATATATTGGAGAGATAATTAAGTTACATGGAGTATTGATGTTGATCATATCGGATTAGGATCATAGATTTGTTGGTCAGTTCTGTAAGAGTTTGCATGAGGCATTAGGTACGAAGCTAGATTTTAGCACTACTTTCTACCCTTAAATTAATGGGTAGTTGGGAAGAACAATATAGATTTTGGAAGGCATGTTGAGGGCCTATGCTATGGATCTTAGATGGAGAAGGGATGAACATTTGTCACTTACAAAATTTACATACCATAATGGCTACCAAGCTACATTTGAAATGGCATGATATGGAGCTTTATATGGAAAAAAGTATAGATCACCAATCCATCAAGATGAAGTAAGTGAAAGGGCATACATTAGATTGAAGTTAGTATAGTAAGCTATAGATAAGGTACAAGTGATCATTTAAGTGGTTTAAAGTCGATAAAAAGAGCTATGCAGACTAGAAAAGAAGGCCCTTAAATTTTGAAGTAGGTCATCATGTTTTTTTTGAAGGTTTCACAAACAAAAGGTACATTTTGGAACTAAAAGCAAGTTAAATTTGCATTATACTAAGTTATTTGAAATCCTTAAGAGAGTGGGCCCGTTGCTTATTGATGGGTCTTACACACAGATCTGTATGGAGTTCATAATGTCTTCAATGTCTCGTACCTAAGGAAGTGAATGACAACTACAAATGCTATTGTACATTGTGCAACCTAATTTAACCTATGCTAAGTGTCTAGTAAAGATTGCTGATAGGAAGGAAAGAGTCTTAAGGACTAAGGTCATTAACTATGTTAAGGTTTAGTGAAGTAAGAAAAATCAAGTATGAAGCAACTTGGGAATTAGAAAACGTTATAATTATAAAATGGTCTCTACCAAAAGTTAAAGTTTGAAACTTTAACAAGAACAACCTTTTGAGGGTAGATTAACAAAAGCATTAGCAAAGTAGGTGTCTTAAAGTGATGGGATTATTTACTTAGAAATGAAAGATTTAATGGACCCAAAAAATGAAAACAAAAAGAGAAGAACCCACTCTTCTCTAGTTAAGAAAACTAGCCCCCATATGCCTTAATACCTGTATCCCAAGCTTTAACTTCTTCCTTAGAACTAATGTGAGATTCTAAACCTATGATAAACCCTAGTGTTCCATTTTTATAGTGGTTTTAGCAAGATAAAGTGGGTTTCCACTCTAACATCTTCTTCTTGACTTATATTCCTTTGGAAACTAAGTAGCATAAGATCTACATCTACTTCGTGCACAATTAGCCTTGAATTAATTAGCGAACAAAATAAACAAGGTGGATCCAAAGATCGGATCCCAATACATGTGTAATGCAACTTCCAAATATCTTATTTCCTCTTTCAATTATTTTGTGATTGAATAGGAAGATTGGGATTGATATCTTGAGTATGTAATCTCTTTTGATCTTTAGAATAAAAAAGAAAAAGAAAAAAAAATTAGGGAAATTAGACTTGCTTCTTTCCTTATTCATAAACCTTTGGTTGAAGATGAAGGAGGAAAGGTGAGTTTTTAACACTCATTTTTCATTTAGAAATAAACAAATGTGTGTTAGAGCCCTTAGACACATAATCTCTTACCAACACCAATGCCTAACTAATTGGGCTAAGGCTCATCTTAGACTTACAGCATACTGTTAATTTCTTGGTGACAATCTAAGTTAAGTCTAAGAAAAAAATAAAACTTAAAGGAGGGTGCAAACTTTGGTTGACCTTGTCTAACGTGTTCTTGCCGATTGGTTTGTGGCCATTCCTAGTCTAATTACATTCTAACTAATGCTTAAAATGAACACAATTGAGGACTCAAAATAAAAAAGACATATTAATAAGAGACTTGGTTTTTGATTAAAAATAAATAAATTTATTTTATTAACTAATTTAAAAAGTTCATTTTTATTACATGAAGCTAAAGATACTTTTATTTCAATAAAAGATAAAGACTCGAAACTAATTTATTTTTTTATATTTAATTTTTTAAAAAATTTATTTTTATTATACATCAGAAAGAGTTAACCGTGCCATATACCTATATTGTAGTTTGAGTATCTAAGATTCAAAACACCTCTGGTGCCATAATTTGTAATAATATCTTTATAAATTTTAGAGACCAATAACATTACGTAGTTTAACGAAGTCACTAAAAGCTCAACCAAACAAACATTCCAAATAACGTATCACATCATTGAAACTTTTGAAGTCTTTAAAACATATGTTGTCAAACTCTTAAATCTAAATAATAACTACTACGTTTGTTGAACATAACATTTTATGATAAGTCTTCAATCTAATCATTATAATAGTCAAATTCTTTATCATCTTGCCTACTCCAATAAAACAAGTCAAGTTTTAGATTATCATACATGCCTTCATCAACAACGAAGTCGGTATATAAAAAACAGAAGGTTCCCACATTTGGTGAGCAAAAAAGCCAAAGTACAATAACACATATACATTACATGCCAAAAGAGTCATACATGTACTTAATATAATGAACATAGTCTTAATGCTCTCAAAATTTGAGTAACTCTAAGTTTCTAGCAAACATATATATAATACATACAAAAACGAGAATGCTGCATCAAAGTTGTCTTGTCTGGAGATCATTATTGGTATGACTTTGCCTCCTAGATGAACCATCAGTACAACTATTAAATATATATAATTAACTAGAATTTAAGGAGAAGAAACACTAACCATAAGCTATAAATTCAAGAGCACAAAACTTCAAGTTTATTATAATCCCTAGTGATGATTTCCTTCGAATCATACTTATTCATATAAATTCCATACAACCTTTTAGATGCTCGCAAAACATTTTAGCGGGAAATCTCTTTGACTCCATGAACTTTGGGAAAGATATATGGCTTGACTTTGAGATACCATAGAAATTCATTTCTATCCCTAAATATTACATCAATATATTAAGAAATCAAATTTCTAAAGAAATTCACTATTTTTATCTCTAAATTCCTTTATAAAAGTTTTTCTTCTTTTATTTTTTTAAAAAGTTTTTATAAGTCTCAATAAAAACATTCGATCAATCAAAATTAAAAAAAAAAAACATAAAACGAAAAACAAAAGTCAAAGCACATCCCTACACAGAAGAACGTGCTGTGCAAAGAGACGCTATGCATTGGTTAATGCTGGACATTAGAGTTTCTTCTGCCTCGGCCCATGTGTGAAGATTTTGCCTTTGGACATGCTCTCAGCAAATATATCTATATATTAATACAAACACACGAGTATATACACATATATGTGAAAAATAATTATTAGTACCTTTCATACTTGTCAGAGCAATATTGAAGAGAATTTTCACATTTCCAAAATACTTTATGATTGTAAAATGTTTTATTAGCCTATTTAATCTATATACTAAATACTTTTAGTGAATATTCTTCTATTTTCCAATTGTTTGCAAATTTGATTAAAAATATGAAGGTAATCACATTTATGATTGCCATAGGGCACTTGTGAAAGATCAAATAATAGACCATTTACACTATTTGAAATTTATGGAAATTATGTTAATGGTAAGTCGCACGGAAACAAGCTACAAAGACCTCAATATGTGACCTGCTATAAACTTGTTAGTGAACAACAGGCTCAAATATTAAATGTGTACTATTATGGTAGAATCCTTATAAATAGATTTGTACTGCTATCTATCTTTTCAAAGACCTTCCATCTATGTATACATATCGATATATACATTGGTCGTATTTTTAAAATGTTAAAGAATAAAAAAGGCTTATATAAATTTATATTGACATTTTCGTAAGTTATACATAAACCTTGAAAAATTGAGAATTTGCTTTTTAATTATGTAATGGTTTGTATATTAAATCTCTCCACTTCATGTTTGCATCTTTTTGTCGATGCACCATAAAGTATATCGCAGCATCTTTTTGTCGTCTCTTGTGCCGCCAGTAAAACTTTCTCTCTATCTCCTTTTTTTTTTTTTTTTTTTTTTAATTTATACTTGCTAATTCAGTTAAACATCTATATATATACTATTAAAAAAGCAAAAACATAATATATGAGATATTCACTTAGCAGCAACTCATCGGAGTGAAAATTTTTATTTCATAATCCGAGAGTTTGATACATATAATACGTATTACAAAAAAGAGGGACGGCAGCACCACAATACTATCGATATCAGCTAATGTAGGTAGAGTTACAGAAAGGAAGAAAGAAAGAAAAAAGGTCAAGAAAAGAAAAAGGAAAAGGAAAAGCTCTCTTATGACATGCATGTTCCATGTAAGTAGCAGCTGGTAATGTCGTCGAATTAAGGGTTTTGTCCTTCGTTGGCGGTTGGCTTGTCGAAGTGTAAATTTTCAAGCACAAGAAGGAGGGATTTTGGGAATCCCTTGGCGTTGCAACTCTCCCAAAACACCATCTACAGATGGGGGCTTTAAGCCCAACGGAAGCGGCAGCCATGGTTTCGATAAAACATCTCCAATGGCCGCATCTATGCTCTCTTTCGACTGCAAAAAATTTACATAAATCATAATAAATAGGTGCAAAATATATAAGAAGAATTAAGAAATTATGTTTAATGGTGCAAAATGTATTAATTTTAATTTTAACTATGACAGTAATGGAGAAATTAGACACACTTCATCGAGTACTTATTCTTGAAACCTAGAAAAAAATTATTATTTGGAGTAGGATGGAGTTACAGCTACTGATCTGTTTTCAAGTAGTACCTATAGAGAAATCTTTTCTTGATTAACAATAGCTTCATTATGGAGACATTTTATAAAAATATCTTTATATGAAAAAGCATCACAATGCTTTTATGCACTTTTAAACCGCTAGTAACCACAACTGATTTAAAGTGCTTGGTATACTGTAATAACAATAAATATTTTCACAACGGAGTTTCTTCAATGCGTACACTATTGTTATCATCCAACAAGATTATAATTAAATTCGACAATTTTGAACAAATTATCACTAATTTAACATCCCTTTTATTCTCTACAGAAACACTAATCAAATCATAATAGAGCTCATAAGTTTCAAATCCATCAATATTATAGATTAATGAAGTCAAGATAGATATCGTTTCTTTTTATGTATGAAAATGCCATCTTGGACATAGAATTATAATTTGTTTCTCCATAATTACAAAATACACTCCAGTATTAACTATCGTTCGGAGAAAGAAACGCAATTATTAACATTGTGGACTTTTTGTGGTTCACCTTCGCAATAAATATGTAAATCACGACAAAAATTTTAATGAACTAATACGCATATAAATGGATGAGTGGCATTTAAATAACATATGAATGGTAGTTTTTCAAAAACTATACTCTACAATTAGTACATTTAAACAGACGATACAATAGGATTAATGAATCGTTTTACAGGAACAACACATAAGCTGTATACCTGTACCCTAAGCATCCGAAAATTGGATCTTTCTGAAAAGCGTTGCATAGATTCATTTGAATCACATTTGGCAAAGGACTATTTGCGATTCTACGGTATTAAATAAAACAACATCACGGTAAATCTATCAGCAATATGTAATTAAAATCGAACTCACTGGATGAAAGTCAAACATAGGTGGGTGAGAGCATGGTGCTGGCGGTGTTGCCGGTGGGACACCGAAACCCCTGGGATCTACTTTGTACACGGAGTGGTGGGGTGGAGGGATGCCGGGGACAGGTGGTGCTCCAAATCTCTGCATATTAGTACAAAAAACACATGGAGTAGGTAAGCCAAAATTTTCTGAATTCTACAGAAAGTCAAGCCCACATGTGCCAAAATGATTATCCTATCCATTATATGATAAGCTATTTCATTCCAAATTGAAAAAAGAAACACCCCATAACCTCCAAAAGTGTAAGGAATGAGTAGTCACCGTCATCGGTGCCATGGGTTGCGGAAAGCATGGTGTTCCTGGTGTTAAAGCATTTGTCACCTGTAAAAATAGCGTCCATCTACCCTTAAACGCGAAACCAACTGATCTAAAAATTAAATTTTATGATTGGGTGTGTTTTCTTGTGTTTCGTAATCGAACTCTATTTCAATGTTGCAATACTACTACATTAAATTTACACATAAGGTTCTATAAGATACACATACTCGTTGATGGTGCGAATGCCAATAGGAAGCCTCAGCAGGAGGTGTCGTAAGAGGATGAGGATGATGTGGTGGAATTAGTGCCCATGATGGTGGTGTAGGTGGTGGAGGTGACGGCGAGTGTGGCAGATGTTTAGGCCACATGTGCACTAGGGATTGATCCATTGTAGGATGACCCCATACATGAAGAGGTCGAAAATGGTGCATGGGAGTCACGGGAGGGAATCCCAATGTGGCTGGTGCAATCCACGCGCCGCCCATGTCTCCCTTCCCACCACCGGGAGGAGCACCAGTGGCACCATACATTTGCCGTCTTTGGTTCCAGCTTGCCGCCTCAGCTTCACGCGCAAGCATGTGTTTTCTATGTGAACGATATTTCTGCAAACAGCATTCAGGAAATTAAATTGACCCCACTAATTGGTTATTTGTTTTTAACTAACTTCCGGAGGAATTATTTCGAGGTGTTGGATGAAATTAAAAACAAGAAAATAGGGACTTTCTTTAAGAAAATCCATGAGTAAGAAATTTTCGAAACTTGCGTTATCTCTTCCTAAATAGAATTGTAATTCTTTGTCCTCCAATAACGTTATTAACGTTTTCTTGTGAAAAAAAAAAAACATGAAAAAGACGAAGAAAGAAGATTTAATTCAATACATACATACACACATACATATGTATGTATATATATATATATATATATAAAGAAAGTAAAACCTTTTATTGGAGAAAAATCTTAACTAATTGTTAATAAAAAAAAGAAAAAATATTAACTAATATTTCTAAAAGAGTTTGCTAAGACGTGGAGTGAAGAAATTTTTCATCCACCTTGCAAAATTATAGATGAAACATGAAAATTTAGAAGTTAAATGCAGGAAGAAAGAGAGAATATGGAATTGTACTTGAAGGTGGCTAGCAATGTTATGTCGAGTAAGACAGTCGATTCCCATAAGCTCCAAAATCCTCGAAGGTACCGCCTTATCCACCCCAAGTTGTTCCACTGCTTGCACGAACCTCCTGTGCAGCTCTGGTGTCCAATCAACCTACACACAATTCGAGAACCCTAGTTAAATCCATCAACACATATTTACTATATAGTAAATAACTAAAATTATAAAAAAACAAAAGGAAAGAAAAGAAAGTACCCAATATAGTATTAGACGTGACATTTACTATCGTCATTATTATACCAAATACATTAATCTACCAATTCCCACGATTCTCGTGAACTTTATAATTTCTCTAGGTAGACAGTTATTACCATGTCACGATTTTGCCAATTATTACCTTCACTTTTCGCTTCCCTTGAGGATTATTATTATTCTTGTTGGATTGACTCGATGGTTTCCTTCCTTTTTCAACTTCTTTATTACGAGGGGTTGTGGTCGTTGAAGCATGGGTTACTATGGACGACGATTCATCCCTGTTGCTCATAATCTCTTCCTCTTTGTTCCCCAAGCTACCATCTTCTGAACCCGACCGCGAACCCAAACCTGATATCGATCTTGAATTTTTACTTTTGTCTCCTTTTTTCTTGGATGTATCCTCGATATTTTCCATGGATAGGGAAGCGTTAGCAACTTCAGATTCCTCTCCTCCACTGGCGGAGAACTCAGCGAGTATCTCCGGATCCATCTCCAAGTATGGCAGCACATCCCCGTCGTTAATTCCGACGAATAGGTCATCGAAGTCAATACTATCGAGGAGATTGCCATCGGAAAAGTTGGGGAAGTCACCGGACCCGATCATAAAATTCTCCATGGACTCTCCTTGGTTGTCATGTTTCTGGTTACTCAAGGGTGATACAGCAAGCATTAATCCCAATTCAAGACCAGAATGAACAGTTAAAGCCCTAAGGGTTGCACCTAATAGAGGGAAAATAATAAAATCCCGCTATGTAGCTTTGTAAATAGTAGTATATAGAAGTTTTGATTATTTATATGTATATTATGGATGCCAAAGACCAAAGGAAGCTAGAAAATATTTTTGAGAATAAGGGTTTTGGTTTTGGTAAGTTTTAAGATTGATCTGCTGAGGAAGGAGAAAGTAAGGGAAGAGACAATCCATTTGCTACAATGGTGATGTTTAATTTGCTTTATTATGCAGTGTGACAAGTGTGGGGGAGAGTGTGGCAAGGATTGGATCTCAACCACTTGTGTTTATCTCTCTTTCTCTCTCTATTTTTCTCTGTTTTGTTTTTGTTTGTGTTTGCAATATATTTAATTCTTCTGTCTTTTAGGGCTTGTGGTTGGCCTTTTTTTTCAAGTTTTTGAAAATCTTCTCTACTTGTATTCACGCGTTGTATTTAAGAATTCTTTACAAAAGAATATTAACAACTGCTTTAAGTTGATAAGATCGATAAAAAGAGAAGTTTACTTATACAATTGCTTTTATAAGATGCATGAAAATTCATAAAAATATAAAAAAAGATATATCTTTTTTTTTTTTCACAAATTATTTATCAACTTAAGACTCTCGTTAATGAGACCATTTTATATTAGGTTGTAAGAGCGGGGGAGTAGAGAGGAGGAGGTCAGGTTAATGCCAGTGTCGAGGAGGGTTGGAACTGGATTTGTACATACGTATTAAGGTCACGATATCTGTTGTTGTACAGTGAAAAAAGAAAATGATGTGTCACCTTGTGGCCAAATTAATTGACCTGTACCGCTTTTATTTACCGATATTATCATCATTCTGTAATATTATGTTTCGCTATTCAATCAGACAAACATTCTGAAAAATCGTTTTATTAATGACAAGCTGTCATAACCAATGCTACTGAGCCTAGTGTTCACGTACACCGTTAAAACTTGGGTTTTGCGTACATAACTTCTTTCGGAGTATATTCGAATTGCGCCATCTTTCTACATGGTTGATGGCCTAAACGCCAAGAGTAAACTGTGCAAAAATGTGCTATGATATGTAGAAAACATTCGAGAAGGGGCTTCTATAAGCAATGATGAAGTCCATTTTGCATTATTTCTAAGATGCTTTATCTCATTTTAAAGTAATATATAAAATAACCTCAATACCTCCTCCAACTCTAATGACATAAATGAAGACCCTTTTTTGATATATATATATATGTTCAGTTTAATGCTATTTCGTTATTAATTGATGCATGTTCAAATGGACTTGAACAATTTTAACTAAATGTACAAATAAGTCCTTCAAAGTTTGTATACAAAAGCCTAATTAATAATCTAAGTCCCAGTAACCCAATAGCTTAAAAATCTTCCAACACAGTGAATTAAGGTCAATTTCCCCCTCCAAATTTATCCTATATAATCATTGGGAAAAAAAGAAAAAAGAGGTGAAATCAATAGATGCGAACAATTAAACCTCAAACATTATTTAATTTTGCAAAGTTTTCTTTTCCATAGGAGTGAAAATTAATTGAGTTATTTCATTTAATAATGAAAACACAATCTTATTTTGTGAGATCCTATCTTTGGAATTTTATTTTAGCTCAATTGAAATATTCTCCCCTAAGTGTAATAGCTTGTTACCACAATTGCTAACACTTAGGATTCAATAAGACATGTTTAGGACATCTTTCCTAATACCCAAGCTTGATCCGAGATTGTCTCAAACCCTATCCAAACTTCATATGGTATTTTAACATATGTTAGAAACCTAACAAATAACATTTCAATCTACCTATTACCTTTCAGAAGCTAATCAACAAACTAATATATAGTTGAGTTAAATAGTTCAAAATTTACATTTTAATAAAGAAAGGATACTGATATTTCATTCCTATTTTTATATTTTCAAACCTTCATGTATAAGGTTTGGGTTCTTGTCAAATATTAAGAATTTTCTAAAAACCAAAAGAAATCTATACATTAATAGTAATTTCCCCAAAATTCAGATGAAGTGCCTTATATGGCTTGACTTGTTTGTATCTCTAGCTACAACTACCTCCACCGCTACTAAAGGAAAAAAAGAAAAAAAAAGAAAAAAAGGTAAAATAAATAGTAAAATTGAAACAAACCTTTGCATCCCTTTAGTATTTGCTCTTCGTTTTTTCCATGTCTTATCTCTACCGCCATTGTGTGTCCTCTCTTCACCCTTTAATCTTTCTCTTCTCTCTCCCTTACCATATTAGCTCTATACTCATCTATTGTCATCATACTTTGTTGACTCGACATTATCCCCTTTAAATCATGGATGTCATCTTGCCTTTCTCATGTAGTTTTACCTAGCACCTTTGCTCTTCTTGTCTAGCATAGTCTTTTACCATCGCATACTAGTCAAGCTAGAAAAGCATCCTACTTTTGTATAATCTATGATGTAGTCATTATAATTTTGGTAAAAGTTTTGAAATTCATTCCTCTTTATTAAGTGAGTCTCTTAGTTCTCATTTTCTCTCTTCCATCCTTCTATTTATCATCACAACAATAGAAATAAAAGGTGACAATTAAAAGAGGCTACGATAATTCATATTGGAAATTCAGTGAATAAGAAAAGTTCAGGCATCGAAGCCTATTCATATCTTATATTGTCAAGGTAATCTTTCAAAGAAATAGCCATAGATCAGTCACATAACCTACCAAGATATCAAATAGATTAAATAGAATGAATTGGTTGGGTTAACACATTTAAGGCATCAACCCTTGGTGGATCGAGGTCAATTGAAGAAAATCAATAAATGGGCAAAAATTGTTTTGGTTTGTTTAAACTCCATCCCATCACGATCAAGTCTAGATAGCTCGTTTAGTCCACTAAATACCTCTTACCATTAGCAACCCCACCTTTAGAGCGATAATAATACCATCACGACCTATTGTTGTTATCATCTTCACTAATATACCATAACAACCACATCAACATTGCACCAGCATCATAACAAAACTTTAAGGTTCTTTTTTTCATCTAGTAATTTAGATTATGTTATTGGAATTGAATTATAGAAATAGGAAATAAAATGGCTTTATTTCATAACTAAACAATCAAATGCTTGATGAATCGATTTATACAACAAAATGGAGAGTTGCGCTTCTTAGATCATTTTGTTTGCTTACATTTCCTCTTTTAGCTTTGTGGTTTTCTATCATGCTCCACACTTGAAGGATAGAGCCAATTTGCCACATGTCCTTAAAGCTTGGGAAGGGTATATAAAGCTCAAATCCTATACTCTTAATTCTTCTAATCCAATTATTATTTAGCATATTATTAAATTCCTAAAATGGGTAACCAAAACACCTAATAAGTAATTATATTGCCATTTACATATATAGTGATAAGTGGCACATGTACTTATAATATATCGAATTCAACAATCACAACTATGGTTAAAATTCAATTCAAAAGAAACAAGCAACATATACTTTAGCGCTTTGAGTAGTTTGGCAACAATCATATATAAATATGTATAGATATTGTATATATAAATAAATATATATGTTTGCATAAGTCATTTAATCCCAAAACTGGCACCAACAATATGTGAGTGTCTCTTATCGTATCATTGATATTGTATTTAGTTGTCTAATATTAATTTTACATTAGTTCAGCCACTATGTTACTAGTCCTCTATAAGCAGTAATAGTTGTATCCCATACAATTATTATAATACCTTGCTTACAGTTAATTTCTGGAGATTCGACCTATATCATAACAAGTAACAATATTAGTAACACCCTAAAATGCTTGTAATGATTCATCCATTGAAACTTTTTGAAAACTTCATTCTAAGCTTATGACACCTAAACAATAATTCCTACATCTGGGAATGGCTACCAACCTTATTACTAACATAAGTAGCAAACAATCATTTACATAGTCTGTTAATTGTTACATTCATTTTCCTTCTAAATGTAAGTGCACAAAATAGATGAAATGGCTTCTCACATTTATTTTTTCACAAATGATATGTTGCTCCTTTCATCTCTATTACATATAATATAATTAAATTCGATTTCAACAATTTATTTTTAAGCTCATTTTAATTCCTTCTTTAGGTTATCTTAAGATCTAGTGAATCTCTAAATAATCAAATATATTCTTATTAATATCTTAGAAAATTGATTAGATTAGGTTAGCCTAATTAAAGAGGTAGTCTAATATGCTACACTAATAGTCATCTCGATCAACCTGGTTCAACTAATGGTCATCCTAATTAATAATTAGGTTAACTAAATAACCATGCTAGATGACTATATTCCTTTTTCTATTTTTTTTTTTAATTTTCTTCATTTGTTATCTCACTTCTTTATCTATCTTAGGTTCTTTTGTTTGTGTAATGATCTTATTATAGATTCCTATTAGTTAATTAAAAGGTTTTTATCATATCATTTCCCTCAACTCCTATGATTTTAGATCTAAACTAAACTTTATTATATTACATGGGGGCTTGTAATAGCAGGGTGATCACGTGTAGTGAATGTACCAATCTACCTTATGGAAACTTAATCCGGTAACACATGGGGGATTATATTAAATAGAGGCATGTGACCGAGAATAGATTAGGTCGGATTCTAAGTGTATGCACGTGACAATAGATTGAATTCTGTGTTTGTGATCTATCCTTAGCTTGTTCTTGCTAATGTAAATGTTTGCTCTTCTATGGAGTGATTCTCGTAAAGTAATAGATCAAAATAACGGTGTTTGTAGAAAACTTACCAATCCTTTAGATGTTCTAAATGTAGAGAAAGAGAATTATATATATAGAATTTAACCCTTATTCTTGACCATGAAATGGATCTAAGAAGCATTAATTAAATGATTAATTGATAAAGGCCATTAGATTGTTTATGATAATGGATGTCTTACTTTGAAGCCTCATTTCCTTTATAAGATTATCAACTTTCGACTTGGGTGTAAGCTTAGCTTAGGCCTAAGTCTTCTTAATCTTATAAAAGTCTTATCTTAAAAGCATTATAAGAAAGCTCATTAGCTTATTCAAACCTTCTTAAAGCCTATTACGATCAAACAAGTCTTAAATTGATCGAAAAATACCTTTTTAGAGTCTACTTTTCATACGTGAAATTATGAAATAAGGCCGAAAGTGACAATACAAAGTAACAATCCTTATTTCGAGAGTAGAAATCCAAATCTCCTCAAGACATCACTGATTGGATTAGATTTTCTATACTTTGTCACTAACCCATTAAATCAATCAACAACGTTAAATTTAATTAAAACCACAATTACCAAAATAGCCATCTATGATTGCAAATAACCTATTACTAATGCTTTAACCTGTTTACCTTTCCATTTTGTGTGTATTTTATGGGTTATAAATGTTATAATTAATAGGTTTTGATTCTACAAATGTCTTTTAGCTCTTACAATCAAAATTATGTTTTCCTATAAATTCATTTGTAGTTCTTATAAATTCAATTAAATTAGAGTTTAAGGTTTATAATTATTATTCCTATATCCTAGATTTACTATTATATTGCATTAGTTTAGCTTTCTAATTTACTTGTTATTCTATAACCTAATGTTTACATTTCTATTTTGAACTTTAAGGTTTTAGATGTTAATTATTAGTTGTAGATTTCCTTTAAGTTGATAATTAATTTTATTTCCAATGGTTTATACGAATAGAAAATTGATCGCGTAAGAGTAGCTACTATTAATAATAGTTTATAAATTTAAATTCTAATATTTACTTCATGTAAATTGCTATTACAAAGGATACCTCTTCTAGTCTAATATTTCACTTCATCTCACTTAAGTGCCATGTTAAGTTGAGATTATAACCAAAAGTACTATTATACTCCAACTTGTTAATTTTGAATGTTTTTCGACCTTTGCAAAAATGTAATTTAAGAATAAGTTATTTAACTTTTTCATTCAATACTTTTTTTTTTTGGAAAGAAATGACACAATTCCTTATTCCCTCTCTCTCTCTCCCCCTGCCCCCCACCCCTACTCTCTCTCTCTCTCTCTCTCTCTTTCAATATATATATATATATATATATATTAAGTAATCCTTTAATATAACATCTATTATTCTACATATAAATAGAGATTTTCCTATCAAGAGTTTTGATTGAAGGATTTATATGATATTTATTGTGTATTTCTCCATTGAAATCATCAATTTTCAAAGAAGCTTTACTTTAATTAAAATATTTGCATTTCATGTCTTTATTAGAAGATCCTAATTATTTATAAAATATATAGTTATCATAGGTTGATTAGAGGATTCAAATTAGACATAAGATGCAAAATGTGATACTTCGGTAAATTTATTACAAATTTATGATTAACAATGTAACTCCATTAATTAACCAAAAAGTAGTTGTTACCTAATGAGGGGGGAAATATATGCACTTTTGGTAAATTTGCCAAATTTTTTTGTAGAGTAATTCAAATGCTTACCCTTACTATTTAATACGTAATTACCTAAAAATAACCTAATTTATTTGAATTTGCACTTATTCAAAGTTCAAGGTGCTGAACCACATTAACTTGTTAATTGTATCTCTCCCAGCTGTTCATCTCATGAATAGTGAGGAAACCATTATGAAAGGTTACTTATCTATCATGTTGATTTGACACTTAAATATAGCATCATAGTCTGAATCAAAGTTTGATTGAGTGGTATTTTTGTAACCATTTTATAATGAACAAACTCAAGCTAGTCTTATATTCACATAATACTATCAATAAAGATCATAACAGTATTTGGAACGTGAAATAATGAATAGAAAAAAGAGAAATCTATGGATATTTGAAATTAATTGAATGACATAAAAGATGGTTGGTGTTAGATTCTGTAATGCTCGTAATAATTATAATTTTTGGTCTTGTTGACGTATGTTTAGATAATCTTGTGCACAGGGACTAATCCTTGGGATCCATTTATTGATTTGTTAATGAGTTGTTGCTTGTTGATGTGAGTATAATTTCTTACTTGATTGATTGTGTTGCATGTAGCTGAAAATATAGACTACTCGCATGTTGTTAAATCTTGTATAATCACATACTATGACCATTATATGAAAATTTAGAATAGAATCTAGAATTTGTTGATGAGCTTAAGTGTTATGCTATTATGATTGTAATGTGTTACTGTTAGATAGGTGAGCAGGTATGGAAATCGATGATTTACATTATTTTGACTATTGAATCATAAATATATGGGTTTCTTGTTGGTGTTGAGCTAGATGGTTGAACTAAACTTATAATTGCTTATTCGTGTTAGTTGATGATTGAATTTATATTATGACTACATCATATAATGATAATTAGCACTTACATAATGTGTCTTTTCCTTCATGTAATGTTTGTAATATGCATACAACATATGCATTAATTTGCTAACGTTGACATAAACTTTACTTAGTGACAGGTTTTGAATGCTAACTAGAAGTTACTTAAATGAACAAATTCCTATTTATTACTTGCTAAGTTTACAGTATGATCTTGACTCAGTAAGTTTATAACATAATCCTTAAATCTATACAATAAAGATCGACGTATTGGGATTAATCCCTTTGATTTTTTTCTTCTTTTTTTTTTGTTGAAAAGTAAAGAAAGAAATAAGTATTGACTTATTATATTGTCAAGGTGTAAGTGTTAAGCTTGAAAGAATAAGACTTGAGAATATTGTGTTAACCAAGCAAGTAAACAAAGTTAAGATAAATGGACATCAAGGTAGTCTAAACTATAAGAAAGGTATGGAAAGGATAACTTCAACTTAACTAACCTAATAAGAAATTCCGATGCATATTTTGCATTTATATCCTCACTTGCACTTCATTGCCTATCATTAATTGTGGACATGAGATTATGATATGTTGATTACTTTGTCTATTGTTGTATCTCTCAATAATTACTTGATTATATAAGAAAACGAGGAGTTAGGTGTTTACTAACCTCAATTACAGGTACTGAAGATTGAAGCCTTTTGGATGGGACTTAGGCATATTTTGAGAATGATTAGGTAGCCATTGGAAAGGAGTAATGTTATCCATACTTGTAAATATATAAATCAAATGTGCTATAGTTATATAACTAACTATAGGTATAGGGTTTGCATGTAATCTCTTTCTTATGTGATGTAAACTCAATAAAGGTGAATCTAAGAACACAATTGCTTTAAAGTCATAGACTTAGGTAAGCATGTGAGAATTTTGGAGCCTACTAAAATATGTTGGAATCTTAGGCAATAAGTGCTAATATGCCTTATAGGTGAATCATGTATGAAACTTAAATACAAGTTAAGTGCTCTTTAAGCCGCTTTAAAATGAATAAATAGATGCGTCACTAATGTTTTAAAATAGCCTTAATCATGCTGTAGCAAGTTCACATTAAAAATTTATTAAGCCTTATCTTTATCTTAAGTAGGGCATAAAGATTTTGCTTTTAGGTATCATATTAGAATGGATTCAACTAATTATTCATAGGGTAGGTTGATGCCTAGGAAGTAGATCATCATAAGGCATACTATATGATGGGAAGCCTAAGCTTTCTATGCTAGAATGCACCATTGGGATAGGGGATATGTGAATCTCAATATTAATATAGTCTACGGACACTATTTCAATGGTAACAAGTCCCTATTTGATTAGGAGTAATGACTTTAACCTATAGTATGGTATTGACCACCATCCAAATGGTAGTCATCAACCATTTGATTGATAGTAACATATAGCTTTACATAAATATTACGCTTGGGATAGATTTTACTTACTAAACGTGCTTCATTTATTGATTTTCCTCAGATGATGCTATAGGTTTAATTAAGGTTTTTTTTAACAGTTATTATTATTATGTTATGCTTTAACTATTGTATGCCTTATGAGTACAATCATGTTATTAAGGTAATTTGATTTCATTTTAACATTTTTATTCTCATCAGTCTCTTATAAGTGTAGCAACCCTATTTTTGATTCCCATATGTAATATTGGGACTTGTTAACAACCGATGTCTAATTTTGTGTTTGTACATAATAAAAAACATAATTTTAGATACAAAACTAGTTGTACTTAATACTAGCTATATCTAATATTATTTATATCTATATATCTATTTCTTTGACCAAGATAAATTAAAACCTTAAAATAAAAGTAATTGCATTGATTCTTATTTCGATGCCACTTCTTTCAATTCTCATTCAAGTTTCTTACATGTAGATTGCATCATATTATTTGGTATCGTTCCTCCTTGGTTCAACATACTTTCTTAGTTTAATCTATCTACACTTGTCATTTAGTCATTTTTGAATTGAGGATTTAAGAAACTATTGCCCATTGTTGATTGCATATTGAGGAATGTTAAATATTGTATTAAAGTTATGTTAGGCTTGTGTATTTATCTATTGCCTAATGTTGTGTCAAGCTTGTAATACTTAAGGTTTTTGTAGTACTTGGGGTTATTATAGTACTTGATTGTGTATAAATAACATCAATGATATCTCTAAGGATGTCTAATGAAAGTATGAATAATGGTACAATTAGTCTCATGGGAAGTATAAGAAGAATGATAGATAATTTTTAATTCAAAAAACAAAATATTTTTTATTCACCATAGGAGTAAACCAACTTAAATTGAGGTAAGAGGAAGATGATAGAGGTAACATAAGAGGAAGGGATATACTAAGTAATAGTGGTTCTAACTGAAAAGAAAGTGAACACGATAGTTTTGGTGATGAAGTATTGATTAAGAATTATGAAGAGAGAAAGAAGAAAGAGGATCTAAAGGTTACTAATAAGTGTTTAGAAAATATTAAGTTAATAATTCCTTCCACTAGTTGTAGTAAATTTGATGAGTATTTAAATTAGGTGCCAAGAGTAAACAAATTTTTTTTTTTGGTAATATTGATATGATGAGCATACTAAGGTTAAGCTTGCTTCACTTACATTTATTGGATATGCTCTTATGTAGTCGTACAAGCTAGTTGGTAAAAAGTGTATAGATAGAGAAAAACCAACAATGATTTCGAGATTGATGCAAAGATTGATAATCAATGGTTTATGTAAGACTACTTCAAAAAAAAAAAAAAAATGCAACTTTTGCCCCTAACTTTGAAGCAAGGAAGGTTATGTGGTTGAAGATTATTATAAAGAGCTTGATACCTTATAAACTTGATCTGTGTTGAATGAGGCTTTTGAATGATACATCATTGTATTCCTTAGTGAGCTTTATGATGAGATTGTATATGTAGTTTTGCTCTAATCATTCACTACCCCAGAGGTTATAATTAAATTGGCTACAAAGGTTTGAGAGACAACAAAAACATTATTAACAAAAAGCACTACCACTACATCAAAAATCTTTTAATCTTAAGTATGAAAAATCTAAAATGATGAAGAGGGTTAAGGGAAAGCATAAAAGGAAATAACTTACCAAGAGAAAGCAAGTTAAGTATAAAGTTATTAAGTAACTACCAGTAAAAAAATCAAGATTTAAAGTACTTTAAATGCCTTGGGTATGCTTTATTGCCTCTCAATATGCTTATAAGAGGATGATAGTTATGAAAGGAAATGGATGTAATGTGGTGATTAAGACTGAAGAAGAATAGAAGATATGAAAAGCACTAGTACCTAATTTAGGTATCTTGATGAGAGATCATTGAGTGTAAAATTGAGGGAGGATCAAGGGCAATGTGAAAACTTATTCCAAACTAGTTATTTGGTGAGTAGGAGCACATATGCTATTATCATAGATGATAAAAGTTATCTTGTAGATGCGGCTCACTTAAGTTTAGGAATGCCATGGGAGTTTAACCCACGTATAATGTATGATATATTTTAAAACACTTACTCATTTTATAAGGACAGAAAAAGCTTTACTTTTGTTACCTATAGATGTTGAGGAGATCTAAAAGAATCTAAGGGTCATGGTTACAATGAAAAAAAAAAAAAAGAACATAAGTTGTTTGCTACCCTCTTCTTGTTGCAAAAAGGTGTGGAAAGTGTCTTTACATTTTGTATTAATCAATTTAGTGTCTTAAGTTTTAAAATTTACAATTTAATGTTTGCAACTTTAAAATTTGTTCAAAATAATGTCCTCATTAACTTAAAACAAATGAACATTAAGGGTAGATTTTTATAAAGTTAGGAAAGTGTCTCTTTCCTAATTTGTGAAATTTAATGTTTGAAGTTTTATAGTTTGCTCTTTAGTACTTGTAACTTTAAAAATTATTTCAAATAGTGCCTATCTTATATAAATATATTTGGAATCATAGGTGGCAATTTATTTTTTAACACCAAAAGTACTAGCTAACTTGGCCATTGAAATTACTATAATATCCTTAAAATAACTTACTTTTATTTCCCTTTGTATAAAAACTATTGAGAAAAAATAAAAAATAAAAAGCTAAAATTATTGTAATTATACTTACACAAAATGTCTACTCCTCTATCTAATATTTGAAAAAGAATATTTACCTAGTCTTGCATTTACTCTTATTAGAAATTTTCCTACCCTCTCATTTACTCTTTCATTTATCTATTTCATTAGCCTCATTTGCTCCTTTCTCTTAGAAAAAGTAAGGGAATTATTGTTTTTCAAATATTAGAGAAAGGAGTAGATGTTCTGTATAAATGTAATTACAACAATTTCAACTTTTTTATTTTTCATTTTTTCTTAATGGTTTTCATACGAGGGAAATAGAAGTATGTTCGCTTATCTCTATGTGAAAGAATTGCTACCTTAAGTCAAATTTATATCAATGTCTATTGACCTTTGACATAGTATAGTAGACAGACTATTTTGATCAATTTTAAAAGTTACATCTGTTGTATAAAATTTTTTTAGTTGGCAAATTGATGCAAATATTTGAATCACTAATGGGAAAACAAAAATACATGTGATTGCCAGAGTAAACGTGAGGATTTAGAGAAAAATTTGTTTTTAAATATGAGAGAAAAGAGCACATCTTTTATGTAAATATAATGATAGTAATTTTAGCCTTTTATTTTTATTTTTCTTTTCTCGACGATTTTCATATGAAGCGAAACAAAAGTATGTTACTTTGAGGTATTATAGTAATTTTGATAGCTAAGTTAGCTAATACTTATCCATGAATAAAAAAATTACAACCCGTGATGCTAAGTCATATATATATAAATATATGTATGTATATGGCTAATTTTATCATATTACAACTAGATCGTATGTCAAGTCATATTTACATTAACATCAATTAACATGTAACATAACTTAGAAAGTATTTTAAAAAACTTTCAAATTAATGAATACTGAATTGCGAATTTCAAAACTTCAATCACTAAATTACCTAAATCGAGAAGTAAGGACACTTTCTACATCTTTTCCCCATTTTATCTTTTTCTTTTTTTTTTTATAAAGCTATAGTTTTAGATTTTATGATGAATTGTCACTTACTTGAGGTGATAATAAGGTGATCAATTTGAACCAACCACCAAAAAGTTGAGCGATGGGCAAAGTTTGTACTTACACTTGTATAGCTATCAAGAAGCTAAAGAGTAATAAAATTTGCATATTAGGAACTCCTATGCTAATGGTACCGTGCATACAATTTGAAAGGGAAGCCTAAGCCTTCTGTGCTTAAAGGCATCAATTAGATGAGATACACATGAATACTTCTAAAAGCTGTTCAAATGGTAGTAAATTCCTATCCAAACAAGAATGATAGCTCAAGTCTATAGAATGATATTAGCCATTGTCTAAATGATAGCCATTAAAGAACTAAATTGATAGCAACATACCTTTACCTAAATAAATAGTATCTTTTGCTTAGTTTTCACTTATTAAACACTATTTTATTTACCAATTTATACCTCGACAGTATTAAAGGTTTATTTAAGATTTGAATTATAATTATTATCGTTATCTTTTGCTTGAATTATGATGAACTCTCTCAATGAGTATTATCTATGTTATTGAGAAAATTTGAATCTTACTTAACTTGTGTGTTGTTATCAATTTTGTAAGATTATGGTGAACCCATTTTTAAGTCTCTTGTTATATATTAGGATACATTACAACTCTTATCTAATTCTGTGTGTAATATCAAAGAGCACCTTAGATATCAAACCTATTTGTATTTAACACTAATAAAAAATATCTAGCATTTTTACATCCATATCTCTCTCTCTATAGCTTAAAACAGATTAAAACTCAAAAAATTAAGAAGTTACAACTTAAACTCTCATTTTGGCATTACCTCTCTTATAATTTTGGCTTGAGTTTATCCCTAGCTCAAAACACATTATAACTCACAAAATTCAAAGTTAAATCTTAAGCTTGCATTTTGGCATCACTTCTCTTACAATTTTGGCTCGAGTTTCTCTCTTATAGATTGCGTAATTTATTATGTGCATATTTAAGGTATTTTTGGCATACATAGATATTATCGATTTCATTTGTAGTTATTATAAAACTTAAGTCAAATAAATTAATTAATAAAGAGAAATAAATAAAATAAATAGTTTATTATTGTTAGACATTTGTATGACATGTAAATAAGCTTTAAGTATCAAGGGCGTACTTATCCAAGGGAAAAGTTTAAACTCATATCTTTCCCTTATGTTATTTTCTTCCCCCCATCATCCTAAAACTAAGGGTATGGTTTTTTTTTTTTTTTTTATGTGCTACACCAGAAAACTTAAGGGAGAACCTTCAAGAACACCTATAAATTCAGATTCAAGAAGTTAAAGGATGAAAATCAAAGTAAAAAGTAAGGTTTTGCAAAGGGATAATAAAAATCGGGTAAGTCATCACCTATTCTTTAAAGAAATTTATTTTTCTCCTATCTAGGCAAAAAAAAAAACTCAAGAAAATTTTGTCTTTTTAGAGGAGTAGTGTAAGAATCACTGGTTTAAGTGTTAGTACACCAAGAAATAGCGAGTGAGTCACCTTGAAACCCCTTAAATTTGTTCAAAGATTCATTCTTATTGAATGTATGCAATTTCAGGGTTGGTTGAGATTTAAATCATGATTTTTGTTATGAGTTGTTTAGAGGAATTTGTGTATGTTTGTGATTTTCGATAGTAGTGTTTAAATTCTTTTGTACGTATGTATGGGCTAGTGTTCTTACGTTAGATATATATAAATTATTGCGTGCTTATGTGTGTGTCGAGTTTATGTTATTTAGTATGTGTGTATGATTATGCATGAAGGGTTTAGACAAGAGAGAGAGAGAGAGAGATAAGGAGAGGAAGGGGATGGGGGAGAAAGAGTGACCATGCGTGTATGTATATGTATAGGATGTAGAATGAGGGAAAGAAAGGGGTAAGAAGGAGAGAATGAGAGAGAGAAAGGGGCGAGAGAGAGAGATAGATGGACAAGAGAGAAAGTGATGTGAGGTAGAGAAATTATATTATATTATTACGTTATATAAATAATATATATGTATTATGAATGTTATGTATATATATTAAATATATAATGTATGTGTACATTGAATATAATATATTACATGAGTAAATTACATAAATGCATATATTATGGGTAGTGGAAATGTATAAAAAAGAATATGTGTTGAGCCTTATTTCGGTTTTCCTTAGTTTAATATATATTAAGGCCAGCCTGCTTAATATAAATTACTCAATATTAAATTAAGAAAAAACATTTTTCTTTTAAAACTTTTTTAAAAACAATATTTTTAAAAAATTGGAATCATTGACCAATTAAACTGTTAAAAAGTGAAATTAAGGTTTTTGGGTAGAAAAATCCTATTTTGGTCATTAATCTACATATTTTGTAAAAAAAAAATTACTTTTTAGAAAATTTAAGTGCGAGGCCTAACTTATTAAGACTAGGTTACTATATAAAGGCAAAAAGAAAAAAAAACTATGGGTTTTTATTTTTTATTATTATTCTAAGAGTGTTCAGATATATACAGATATGCAAAAATGTAATTAAGATAAATTTTTTAATAATTTTTATTATAAATTTTCGAGAAAAAGAAAAAAAGTTTTTTTTTTAATATTTTTTGTAGTTGCCTCGAAAGTGTCTACATACCCACTAATCGAGATTAAACTAATATAGTTATTTTTTTCAAAAAAGATTTAGTGAGTTGATTTCTTTTATGAATCAAGCTAGATTTACATTAGCTATTAAATTATTATTTTTTCTTAAAAAAATACCTAAAAAGATCTAACTTCACAAATCCATTTTTTTAAAAAAAAAAAAAACCTAACTAATTAAATTTTATGAAAACTCCATTTAAGATTTTTTATTTTAAAAGAAAAACCATTACAGGCTAAAAATAAATTTTTCTAAACCTTAAATGCAAGATTTACTAAGATACGATCTGGACAAATATCTTCTTTGAAGATATGAATCTCAATGAAAAGATATGCAACTTTTTTCAAAAAACTACAATTTAACTAAAAAAAAAATGAATTAAAAAAAAAACTACAATTAATCTAAAATTTAAATAAAAAAGCATGAATCTTTCAAAAACTATAATTAATCTAAAAAACAACCTGCACTAAAAAAAAAGTTGGTAAAATCAAACGATTAATTAACAATATAAATAAATAATCAAGATTATTTACCTAAGCAAGTCGAATTGTTCATGTGAACATGAAGTGATCATACATGGTCGTGTGCTCAAATAATGCAGGCATATGAATTTTGTACAGGTCATGAACGTGACCCATGTGCATGCTGTACTCGTATGTATTGATCAATGCTGAACAATAGATGACAGTGGCTTAGGAGTGCTTGTATAGAGTGCAGCATGCGTATGTGAGTGTACAATGAGTGTAAGGATGTGTTTGATCAGTGGCGTATGTTGAAGTATGTCTGATTAGTATGTAGACATTATGTTTGTGTTGGCAAGTGAATTGTGTGTGTGATGTGAGATGTATGTGTGCATTTGAGTGTGTCAAACATGATTAGGGATTCTGTAAGTGAGTGTATGTGTATGACATGAATAGGGAGTGAGTGCTATATGTGTGTGATGTGAGCAGAGAGTTAGGAAAGTGTTGTGCGTATTGAAGTTATGTGAATGTAAGTGGCTGTGCATGAGTGAATATTCTGTAGTGAATAATGTGAGGGAATGTGTGTGAATGTTCGAGGAATTAGGAAAATGGCACGCGGAATTATGTGTGTGACTTCGGAATTTGTGCGAATGTGTATGAATTTGAAAAGGTTAATTTTTTACAACTTATTGTCTACTATTTATAGGCCATAAATTTAGATCTTTTGAATCTTTTGGATGAAGATTGGACAAATCTAAGATAAGATGATATGATAATACCTAATTTAGATTCATTGAAGATTTAACCCTATTTCTAGAAACCTTGCATTGATTTAGGCTTTATATCCTAGGTTTGATTCAGTCCATCTTAATTTAGCTTAAAATATATGCTAACCAATTTAATAAATCCCAAGTCTATTTAGTCCAAAATAAATTAGATAAAAATCTATTGTATATTAGATTGAACTAAAAAATATTTTAATGAAACCCGAATATTTAAAACTCGGAATTTATTAAATTGAATGAACAACTTGAAAAATTGTCCGATTTAACCTTAAACGACTCAACTTGACTTGACCCAACTTGGCACTTTATATTTTTTAATTTTTCTTTGAATTTTTGGTTTGTATTTTTTTATTTTTTTTTATTTTTTTTTCCATTTTGATTTTTTTCTATTTTTTCAAGTTCTTCTTTTTATTTTTATTTTTTTGTAAACCCGGCTTAAAAGTGAAAAAAAAAATGAAATTAAAATAAAATGTGACAAAAATAAGGTATCTACAACTGCCCCTCTTTGTTATAAAGTTTAATTAGAACTTCACTAAAAATACAAAAAAGATATGCATATTTTTGCTAAGTCCTGACTTAGATTGATAAGGTGAAGATTATTGACTTAAATAATTAATTGAGCAGTGTCTCATCTTAAAAGGATGAGGTCAAATGATACCGACTTTAAAGGTTGATTTAAATAATAAAGGGTCCATCTTGAATGGAAGGGGCAAAGGAATAGGAGGCTCGTCTTAAAAGGATAATGTAAAATAAATCAAGGGCCTAACTTGAAAGGTCAAGGCAAAATGATAAAGAACCTATCTTGAAAGGATAAGGAAAAAGATTATGATACCTATCTTGAAAGGTTAGGGCAAAAAGATTAAAGAGCCTATTTTGAAAAGATAGGGTAAAAGAAGATAGGGCAAAAAGATTAGAGAGCTTACCTTAAAAGGATAGGGTAAATGACGAAGGTGCCTACCTTTAAAAGATTAGGCAAAAGATTAGAAGGCCTATCTTGAAAGGATAAAATGAAATATTAAGGTATCCATTTTGAAATGATAGAGCAAATGATTAGGGTATCTATCTTGAAATGATAGGGCAAAAGATCAGGACGCCTATCTTAAAATGATAGGGCCAAAAAAAAAATTAATTAATTAAAGTGCCTATTATGAAAGGATAAGGTAAATGATTAAGGTGCCTATCTTGAAAAGATAGAGTAAAAGATTAAGATGCCTATCTTAAAAAGATAAGGAAATAATTAGGAGCCTATCTTGAAAGAACAAGGCAAAAGGATAGGGTAGGCATTATGCTGAAAAATTGATGTTCTTAAAAGAAAAATTAGCTTCTTGAAAGGATAGATATTTTGAAGAAGAAAACTTAACAAAAGGGGTTTAAAGGTATAGCTAATTGTTTTTTCTTTTTTCAGTTGCTAGAGAATTAATGTTCCTTAATGTAGGATGACAAAAACTATCATAGAAAAGCCTTTTGAACTTTGAACACGGAATAAGTAAAGTTTCCAAAATTCTTAGGATAGCCTAAACTCCTAACATGATGACAAAGGTTCTTAAATAATCTTTTCATAGGATGACTGAAGCTCCTTAACATTCTTACACCATAGGATAATCAAAGTTCCTAAACTAAGGATGACTAATCCTACATTATAAGATATAACTAAGGTTCTTGAGAGATAAGATAATCAAAGCTCCTTAAGGATGATTGGGATTTCTAGATATAAGATAACTAAAGTTCCTACGATAAGAACAACTAAGATTCCTGTTAAGATGACCAAAGTTCCGAAAAGATTTCTAAGGTTCTTAAAATTTCCTTAAAGGATTACTAAACTTCTTAACACAAGGGTAACTAAAGTTCATATTGTAAGTTCTCAAATTTTTCATGTTTTAACACATAAAGGAAAGTTCAATGCTTTTTTTTTATATAAAAAAAGAAAAAACTGTTCATCTTTTTCTTACTAATATGTAACAAAATCATACCGACTTTAAATGTTACAGATAAACAGTATGCTCGTTCTTTTAGCCCATTAGTCATTCATTCTTCATTTTTGATTGCTTATTCACTATGATGATAGAAAAAAAAAATTTAATAGAACACTTTGTTGTTCTTGCTATAGGGAATTCTCATTCAATTTTAGGGTAAAGGGCTTCTCGTGCCCTTAGGGCATGCTTAACTTTTACTTCATAAGTTTCATACCAGTGAAAGTTTCTTAATTATTTAAATAAATTAGTCTAAAAAGACTTCCTCACATTCTCAAATGGCTTATTTTCACTCTCAACTATAATTCCAAAAATTATGGTCAATCTTGTAAATGATACATTTTGATTGATTTGATAGGTCTTTTCCTCAAGGTTATAATGTAGGCTTTTGGTCATTAATTTAAGCAAAATGGGATATTAATGTGCTGGCTAATTTTGAAAAAAAAAATATTGCAACTTAGATTTACAAGTCAAGAACCTTAAATGGAAAATGCTAAGATAGGCTTACCTCAGTTTCATGAGTAATTATTATTTAAGATAAATCAATTTCTTCTATCAAAAGAGCCTTGTTAAGGGTTGTATAGTGAGTGAGATCACAAAATTAGAGTTTCATTCCTTTAAGCTTAGAATTTCTTGCTTAGGTATGTGCTTTGAAGTGTTAAGGAACACTTAAGCCTTTGATCTTAGAATTCATAGGCTGAGCTTTTTAATATACTTGGGCCATGGGCCCTTTAGGAGTTTCAAACTACCCTTTGAGACATGATCACCTCACTTTTATTTCTTCTTTATCTTCCTTCTTCCTTCTTTTTTTCTCTTTTTCTCTTTTTCCCTTTTTTTTTATATTTCTTTTTCTATTTTTCTTTTTTCCCTTTTTTTCTTTCTCTTTTTCCTTTTTCTTTCTTCAAGGTTATCGCTCTCCATATGCCTGAGTTTCTGTTTGAGGAGATTCAAAGCCCTAAAACCAAAATTTTGAAGTATACTAGCCCAGTGAAGTAAGTATGGCTTTGAAGGAATGTTTAAGAAAGATCAATGGCCTTATGGTGTTTGAATGAGTGTACAGATTTGAATAAAGTGTGCGGTTTGAAACTCTTCTTCATTCTAAAGAAACCGGTTATTTGTGACAATTATTTCTCATGAATTGACATGATTGAAGAAAGCACAAGTTAGCTTATCCATTTTCTCCAAAATCAATAGCCCTAAACTCCTTATTGCCCTAGTGTAAGGTGTTTCTTGACAGGGTTTATTTTTTGAAAAACTTCCTTCAAATGGCTCAATGTCACATCCCGCCTTAGTACAAAATGCATCATCACACAAAAAATATCTATTGAAAACTCAACTCAACCTACTCATTCAAAAGACAACATTGTTTACATGATAAAGGGGTTGTTACATCAGAGTTCAAATTGATATTCTATTACATCTTATGTATATAACATAAGATTTACATCAAAACATAAACTAGCTTTTTTCCTTTATCAACTTTACAATAGTAGGATTCTTGACTTAGTACAGGCTTCATACAAAAATCGTTGACTCAGACTCAGGCGCTTAATATATATATATATATATATATATATCCCCCTTTAGTTTTGGGCCTTGTACAATGTAGTTAACCTGAGGATAAAACATTTTCTGCCCTTAACTACTGAAGTTGAGTGAGAGTGGATAACAAACAACATAATATAGACAATATTGTGTATCACAACTGAAACAACCCAACCTGTAAGTTCAACTTCTCATATGTATTCGCTTAATGAGGCATTTATTGCTAGCAATGCAACATGCTATGCTCATGTATATGATATGCATTGGTACCGATATCTTATGCCCTATGATCTTCTTCCGGTTAATTGATATAACCGGGTATCTAGATATAACGTTTAGGAACTTATGGGCAATAAGGAGTTTCTTGAAAGTAGGACTCTTATCAAATTGGACTACACAGTGTAGTCTACCATTATCAAAAGAGCAATAAGGAGCTACTTGGATGTAAGACCCCCAACTTTGCCTTACAAAATTAGACTACACATGGTAGTTCACCAAATCAAAGTAGTAACACTGCCAAATTAGACCACATACTATAGTCTACTAAATTTGACTATTAAAATAGTTACAATGTTCGGGCAATGCAATCTATATGCTTCTAAAAATTGAGTTCATAAAGCCATTCTTTTTCTATGATTACTTGGAAGCCTTATTCAGAAAATTCTAACCCGTAGGTCCCTTTTTATACCATACCATACCATGATATGCAATGATAACTCTAGTATATTACTTAACATAACCAGTCTTTCAGTTTTATTCAACCTAGTGATCTAATTCTAGATTTCGAACTCTCCTTAGTGAAATTCTAGTATCTTGCTTAGGGTTTACTTAGGTGAATACTTAGAAGATTAAGTTAGTAATCACTCAACTTCCCTTGTTAGCACAATCAATCGTAAGCACAAATCATCACCTAACAAAGTAGCATAACAATTCAACAAAGATATAGTTACTGTCATTCAAAATCATCACATTAGCATCCACTATAGTAACATATCAATTCGCGTAAAATATACTCATATTCAATTAACATAGCATCAAACAACATACGGTATTATGAGTAGCAATATATCTACTCCAAGCATGCATTAGATCCACTTACCTAGACTCAATAATAGCAAAAAATCCTAAGCTTCATAATGTGGCTCTTCCTTACTTATCACACCTATGAAAATATAACACATTCTTCCAATCAAGTATGGGTTGAACCTGAACTATTATAAGCTTTTATTTCTACGTTTCTAAACTTCACGTAATCATATCTTACTCATTCCCTATCCGATTTCAACAAACTTTATATCATCATGATCATTATTTCAAGTATTATTAAGATATCTTAAGAATCAAGTCTATTAATATTATCAAGGTCTAAAATACCCTTTTCTAATTACAACTCGACCATACGTTACCCTAACTCCATAATTGACTTGAATAAGTTTTAGTACTAAATTGAAACCCCAAAAATTATACTTTCCAAACTTATCCAATAATCCTTAATATACCCCAATATGTTCATTTTATGTAAATTTGATAAGTATTTTACTAGTACTAAATAGTATACTAGCTTAATTTATTTTACGAAAAATCCTATAGACTTAAAAAAAATATGCAGTTTAATTATTGAGCATCAATTATACTAAACTAGCTAGTATCAATTTTAAAAAACTAGCGGTTTTAGCTTAGAATTATGAAAAATTAAGGAAAATAAACAAATTTATGTATGAGATAAAAATTAAATATTCCAAATATCATTATAAACATCTAGAAGTCTAAATATGTAAGGCACATTTATTAATTTCATCAAAAACTAATTATTTTAACAATTTAGTGAAATTGGCAATTTTATTCAAAATAATTATTAAAAATAATAAAAATGCTTAATTCTAAAAATTATTATTACTATAATGAAATATATATATTAGGTGTTTTATATACAAAAATTGAGCTTGAAATAGCATCATCTAATATTTATAAAAATTAGTTTAATTTTTGCCCTAATAAGGCATTTTCTTAAGGAATCCATATTTTTTACTAATTATTTAATTAAAATAAAATTACTATAGTAATCTACACCTAAAATAATCCTAGAAAACCAAATTTCACAATTAATTGACAACATTTAATATTTTTAGTAAATTAAACAAGTTACAGGCGGAAAATTGGTTCACCTAAACCAACCGTCGCACCTTGTCAGAACACCTCCTCTAGCCATCCTCTATTATACCTCTAAGCCACTCCAAGTCAGGTTGTGGTTTGGTTTACGAATTTTTCTAGACCCATTCTGACCCTATTTCTTGTTTAATTTTTATTTTAGTTTTCCCCATTTTTCTAAATTGTTTTCTTTTATCTAAATAGAATTTAGATATGTTTATGACATATATCAATTTTCCATTTTCTTAAGTGACATGTGTCATCCTCTCATAAATCAAATGTTAACTCATCATTTTCAATTGATACTAGGTTGATACATCATTTGGTGACTAATCCATTCAATTTTTTACTAATTTTCCATTATTTTACCTAATTTTAATAATTTATTATTATTATATATATATTTAATACATATAATGTATATCACATGTATATTATGTACAATTCAACTTCATTTATTATTTTTGAAAGTTAATTAACTTATCTCTATATTTCGTTATATCTAAAAGCTCGAATTTTATGATTATTGGTTTTATCAATAAATTAACGTTTTTCTCAAATTAATATTTTCATATAGCTTATTTTGAGAAATTGCCTCTACTTAAATTACTTCATCTTACTTTTCTAATTTTGCTGTGAAGTTTGAAATAAAATGGATAACTTAGCCTGACGCTTTAAATTTAGATGCTCAGATCCTGGGGTTATTGAACCAGCTTGAAATCCTGGGGTATTACACTCAAATGGGCTCACAAAGGATAAACATGTTTAAGGAATAAAATGAATGCCTATCATCCTTTCAATTTATGTATCACATGTAAAATAGACTTCCCTTAAGGAACGAGTCTTATCCTCATTTTCATGTCTCTTAGATCTCATGAGTATTTTAGGGCCTATGTTTGGGATTAAAGCTTGCCTCTTATCATTCTAAACACTTCAAAAAATAAGATACTTTCGTCAGTTTGATAATAAAACATTTTATGTTTGTTCCCCCATATTTGCCTTAATCTCATTAGATAAGACTAGATTTCTATAATGCCTCAATGGGTCACATACCCGTTTACTTTTAAAAAAATTGCCCTTTTAGACTTAATTAAATGTGTCCTTTTATCGGCCCCTAACCTAAACTCATTCATAGTAGAGACAAACTTTATATTTGGTTATTAAAGCGGGTAGGCTAGTTTTTGTGGAGTGAGTATTTAGGACTTTCTAGGCTTGGAGAGGATCAATGTTGATGGATAAAGCTCTGAGTGAAGTTAGTAGGCCATGTGTTTAAGTTTTTTATTTTTTATATTTTTTTTCTAGCTCAAAGTAGGTTGAAATAGATGGGAAGATCTATGGTTTATATTTAGGCTTTTGTGTCTAGGGCTTTTGAAAAGATTTGATAATAAGCTTTTCTTTAAGGATTGTGTTTAACTTAGGCTTTTCTCATAGATGGGCTATTTCTTCACCATTTTCATTTATCAATTTCCAATATGCTTTCCTCTTTTTCCCCTTAATATCAAGTTTAACTCATCGGCTACACAATGCTTTGGGCGTAGAATGAGTGACTACCAAGATTAAGCTTAGGCTAGAGTCATTCTTGTTAGTTGTTTTAGTTTAAAAAATGAATAGCTATAAGCTTCAACAATGGGCTTAAGCACTCAACTTAAAGTCCATAAAACCCATACTCATTGGCAAATTTTCTTTCTTTTTGAAAAATTTATGAATATTTGGCAAACTATATTCAAAGTCATTTGAAAATACTTATATTACAAAAACTTATGTTACAAAGAGGGTTACCGACATCTTTTAACTTATTGGAATTACTGAAAAGTTACAAAGTTGACGAAAAGGAGTGGCTATTTTACAAAGTTGACAACCGATGATGATGACTTATTACAAGCAAATACTCTTAAAAATCTTGAAGGATGCTAAAAAGAATTTATGCTATAGGTGATCGGATTGCTAACATTGCCTAAATAATAGAAAAACCAAATTACGAAGATGACACAATGAGGACGACAAAGCTACAAAAGATAACTAACAATTAAGAAGTAATAATTTCACCAAAGGGTTGCCTAATGTTACAAAAACATGAGCGAGGGACAATTTAAGGATAACAGTTATTTATAAATCATGGGTAACAAATATTTACAAATTGAAGAGCTTTTTTACTTATCACTTTTTTTATGTACACATAGGTTATTAAACAAATTTCCAATATAAGTACAAAAAAATAAAATAAATAAATAAATGAATAAATACATAAATAGCATATAAGTAAAGCAACCCATATAGATGCAGGATTAGCAACTGGGTAATAGTGCAATAACTTATTAAAAAAATTTTCAAAGTTGCAGCTTTATTAAAACCATACAATAAAATCAATTTCAGTACAAATGAGCTAGACCCTTGTTAGGTTTATAATTTTTCTATAAGTACAAACATAGAAAAAGTGTAGAGAAAATTTTATAATAGCAAAACATGTTTTAATAGTTTATAGGGGAAAAATTTTTTACATGAAAAAAAAAATTACATGGAAAAAATTGTACAACCACTATGTCACATAGGAAAACAATAAATTTGTAAGTCCTTACCCCTGATTATTTTATTTATTTTTTTAGAAAACATCACACTAATATTCATTTGCTTGCCCAAAAAAAAAATTAATGCAATTTAATAGGTTTGTTCTTAAATCTTATTGTGCCACTTTTTATTTATAAAATGAATAAAAAAAAAGAGAGTAGTATATAATACTTATATTACAAAATAATATATGGGCAACTATATTATACACACAAAAAAAAAATTTAAGATAAAAATATATATACAATAAAGTATAGTATAAAATTAATGCAATAAACTACAAACACACGCCATGTAATAAATGTCAGTAAATATCAAATTATAGGAATAGAATCATTATGATCTTATGATCATGAAATACACTTATATATAAGTGTATTGAAATGGAAAAAAAGAAGAAGAAGCTAATGGACATTTATATATAAGGGTATTTATTCTTTTAATTTCTTTTTTTTTTTAAAAAAAAGGAAGTTCAACTAACCACAAAATATCAAATTTTCCTATAATTTAACATTAACTAACCCCTTTTTTTAAAAAATGATGTAGAAAAGTAGGGTCTATGGGTCTCAAGCTTTGTAGCTTCAAGCATTTCCAAAGAAAAACATAGTCGGCTATATTAAAGTATGAGTAGGCTCCCCTATCACCGCTAGGCGAAATTAAAGACCCCAATGACTTAAAGGTTATATAATAGTAGTTCGTCTTAAGTTTCTAAGGTAGCCCAAGTCCAACTACATCTAAGTATATGAATGATTTTTTCTTTTAAACCACTCCAAACCCCAAACCACCACATCCCCCCCTTCTCAACAGTAATAAGCCCATTTAACTAAGCTTTTCTTAGAGACCTCATCACTAAAACCTAATTAGTATAACTATATTATAATATATAGATAAAAAGACAAAAAAAAAGAATAAAAGCCTATTAACTAATTTTTATTTTTATATGGCTAGCCCTCTAGAATCTCTAATAGAGTCATTGATTCTATTGAGCCCTATTTCAATTTTTCTTAATTTAATTTATATTAAGCTTAACCTGTTTAATATAAATTACTCAACATTAAATTAAGGAAAAATATTTTTTTTAATTAAAAAATGTTCAAAAACAATATTTTTGAAAAATGGGAGTCACCAATCAATTAAATTGGTAAAAAGTAAAATTAAGATTTTTGAGTGGGAAAACCCTAATTTGGCCACTAATCCATGAATTCTCTAAAAAAATGATTAAAAAAAATTAAACTAGAAAATCTAAACTTGGGAGCTAACATATTAAGACAAAGTTACCATGTAAAGATAAAAAAAAAAAAAACTAATGAGCTTTTATTTTTTATAATTTTTCTGAAAGTGCTAAGATATATACAAATATGCAAAAACGTAAATAAAATGAATTTTTTAGTCATTTTTATTACGAATTTTTTTGAAAAAAGAAAATTTTTTATGTTTGTCCTTAAAATGTCTACGTACTCGCTAATCGAGATCAAATTAACATAGTTTTTTTTTAGAAAAGATTTAGTAAGTTAATTTTTTTTTTATAAATCTAGTTAGATTTACATTAGCTATCAAATTATTATTTTTTCTTTAAAAAATACCTAAAAAGATCTAACTTCCCTAATATATATATATATATATATATATTAAAAAAAACTAACTAATTAAATCTTTTGAAAACTCTAATTAAGATATTTTATTAAAAAAAAAAACCACTATAAGCTAAAAATAAAATTTTCTAAACCCTAAATACAAGATTTACTAAGATATGATCTAGATATATATTTTCTTCGAAGATATGAATCTTGTAGAAAAGATATACAACTTTTTTTCTAATAAATGCAATTTGTGTTAAAAAAAATGCAATTTAACTAAAAAACATGAATCTTTAAAAAACTACAATTAATCTAAAAAACAACTTGCACTAAAAAAGAAAAAACAAGTTAATAAAATCAAACGATTATTTAATATAAATAAATAATCAATATAATTTACTTAACCAAGTTGGATCGTACACGTTATCATAAAGTGATTGTACGTAGCCATATGCTTGGACAATGTAAGCGTATGAATTGTGTACAGGTCGTAAACATGACCTGTATGCATGTTATGCTCATGTGTGTTGATCGGTGCTGAATAGTAGATGACTGTAGCCTATTAGTGCTTGCGTAGAGTGCAGCGTGCGTGTGTGAGTGAACAGTAAGTGTAAGGATGTGTTGGATTAGTGACATATGTTGGAGTGTGTCTGATTAGTGTGTGGATAGTATGTTTGTGTGAGCGAGTGAATTGTGTTTGTGTGTGTGTGTATGTATGTGACGTGAGCAGGGAATGAGGTATGTGATGTGAGCAGAGTTAGGTGAATGTTGTGTATATTGAAATTTTGTGAATTTAAGTGGTTATGTGTGAGTGAATATTGTATGGTAAATAATGTGAAGGAATGTGTATAAATGTGTAGGGAGTAGGAAAGTAGCATGTGAAATTATGTGTGTCACTTTGGGATTTGTGCAAATGCGTGTGAATTTGGAAATGTCCATTTTTTACAACCCATTATCTGCTATTTATAAATCATAAATTTGGATCATTTTAGATGAAAATTTAATCTTAACAAATCTAAGATATGATAATATGATAATACTTGATTTGAATTTATTGAAGATTTAACCTAGTTTTTAAAAACCCTATATTGATTTGGGCTTTCTATCTTTGGCCTGATTGAGTTTATCTTAATTTAGCCTAAAATACATGCTAACCTATTTTATAAATCCTAAGTTTATTTAACCTAAAATAAATTAAATAAATATCCGCTTTATATTGGACTAGACTAAAAAATATTTTAATGAAGCCTGACTATTTAAGACTCGGAATTTATTAAATTGAATAAATATCTTTAACCATTGTCAGATGCAACCTTAAATAACTAAACTCGACTTGACCTTACTTAATACTTTATATTTTTTTTCGATTTTTTTCTTTTTTTTCTTTTTTTCATTTTTCATTTTTATTTTTTCATTTATTTATTTATTTTTTTAGTAAACCTAGCCTAAAAGTGAAAAGTGACTGAAATTAAAATAAAAGGTAGCAGAAATGAGGTGTTTATAATATAAAAAGATATATAGAATGTGGTTCAAAAGCTTGGATGTTGAGGCAAAAGGTTGAATCAAAATGTAAAAAGTGTTAAGTTGAGTTAGGAATCATTAAATTCAATTTTAAATCTAGTATTTGTAATTGTGACCAAGTGTTAGGAATCGCATGGTGTTAGACTTTGTTGAGATCAGAGTATTGAGAATAGTATACATGTTTGATGGATGTGTGTGTTAGGCTAGTATGTATAAATTGGACTAAATTGGAATTCGAAATTAATTGTTTTTCTAAAAATGCTTAGCTCCATCCACCTATTGGTTAGGTTCAGTGGTGTTGTTAAGATACCTGGCAATTTTTGCGCAACGTTGTCCCCTTTAGAGTCCTATACTTAAATGACCTGAGTAGATTTAAGATGGTTTTAGCACTCAGGTGTTGGGGAGTACCTAACACCAGCACCAATACTTATGTAGTATTTATATATATTACATCTTAGGGGTCGTGAGTAGCCCTAAATCTTAAGATGTTAAGACTATGTTATTTGTGAACTTAAATGGAAAGATTAAAATGGTTGTTTGCTGCATTAATGTGGTACTCGTGTGTATATCCTTGATTGGTTACTTATGTTTCATGTATATGTGTATGGTATCCTGTATTGGGCGTTAACTCATCTTACGAGGATTGTTATTTTTAGCTGCAAGGTCAGGTTATGAGGTATGCCATCAAGTTTATGTTGAGGATTCCAGTTACAACTATCTTTACAAGATAAAAGCTTTATTAAGCCCAGTCCATCATCTTCGAGAACTATGGTACTATTTGTAAAGAAGAAGGATGGGAGCTTACGTATGTGCATTGACTCTCGAGATTCGAATCAGGTCACAATAAAAAATAAGTACCCCCTTCCATGGATCAATGACCTCTATGATCAATTGTAGGGTGCCCAAGTCATTTTCAAAATAGACTTGCACTCAAGGTGTAGAGAAGATAGCTTTTAGAACCAAGTATGGGTTATAAAAATTTAGGTAATGCCAATTAATCTGACATATGAACCAGCAGCATTCATGGACCTCATGAATTGGGTATTTAGGGAGTAATTAGATAAGTTGGTCATTGCTTTTGTTCATGACATCCTCATCTACTCTAAGAATAGAGAAAAACACGAAGAGCACTTGTAGAATGCATTGGGAAAGTTGAGGAAAGAAAGACTTTATGCTAAGTTCAGCAAGTGCAACTTCTAGTTAGAGCAAGTAGATTTCTTGGATCACATTATGAATTAAGATGGTATAGCTGTTAACCTAGAGAAAATAAAGGCAATTGTTGAGTGGCCTATACTAACTACTGTATTAGAGGTCATAAGTTTTATAGGGTTAGCTAATAACTATCGAAAGTTTTTGGAGGGGTTAAGTTCGAATAGGATAACAGTTGTAAAGTGAGCTTTCAATAGCTGAAGGACAGATTGGTGATAACTCTAATACTAACCTTACCCTATAACGGGGAAGAGTTTGTTATCTATAATGATACCTCTAAACAAGGGTTAGTGATGCTTATCGCAGCTAAGAACAGATAAGGCTAGTAGTAGGGATGGGTCTAAGCTTATTAAAAGGTTGAAGAGAGAATGGGGAATACGTGAAAGAATGAAGAATACGTGAAAGAATGAAGATGCGAATGAAAAGTAAGCAAAAACCCATGAACAACTCCAAGGGATATGACGCACCAATGGAAGTTCCGATAACTTATAATATAACTCGATATGACGTATAAATTGGTCCGATAAGGTTATTTGCCACCTAACCTTGCTTAAAGGTTATGATAAGAGTAAAATAAAAGTAAACAATCACTATTTATAAAAGAAAATATCAAGTGTATTAATGGTAATCTAATGTTTTTGGCTACAAGTATAAGGGTATTTATACTCGATAAGTTAGGGCAACTTGCTTAAAAGGAGAAAAGACAAAATGGGTATTTTCTAAAGAAGCAATGTACAAAAATATAAAGGGTAAAAATAAATATTCAAGAAAAAAAATAATTCGTGTAACATACTCTATATGTGGTCCTGTATACATAGCAAAGGTGCATTGGTAAGGTCCTTAAAGGATGCAAACAAAGTAGTATGATTAGATTGCTTGTCCAAGCAAGAGTGATTGAGGATTAGTCGAGGGTTTTTCTTTCTCGACTTCTCGATGAGGATGATATCGAGCAATTGGTCGATTCAAACGTAAGTGAGTAAGTATGCATGGTTTGGCTATTGTCTCGGCATTCTACAATTTAGCATTAAACCTTCGAGAAGCGGGCGACCATATGGCTTGATATGTAGAGTTGATTAGTAAAGAGATATCCGACTTCAGCAGGAGTGGGTTGGAGCAAGAGAATTTGCCTTACTATTCCCTCCAGCCCTCAGGCTTGGCTATAAGTTAAAGGCTTAGTAGCTTGATTCCTATCAGTTAGGGTATGTTCTTATGCAGGACGATAAGGCGATTGTATATGCTTCTTGCTAGCTCAACCCATATGAGAAGAATTATTTGATTCATGACCTAAAGTTAGTAGTTTTGGTACATGCTTTGAAGCTTTGGGGGCACTCCTTAGTGGGAGAGAGGTGCATGGTGTATATGGATCACAACAGTCTCAAGTATTTCTTTAATTAGAAAGACTTGGATATAAGATAGAGACGTTGGTTAAAGTTGATTAAGGACTATGATATAAACATTCAGTACCACCTAGGTAAAGCTAACATGGTTGCTAATGCCCTAAGTAGGAAGAGACAAGGAAATTTGGCTAACTTGATCACTACTTAGAGGCTGTTACTTGAGTAGATTTGCCGACTTGAGTTAGAGGTGTTGACTAGAGAGGTGAGGCTAGATTATCAAGTTTGAGGATACAGCTTACCTTTATAGATTGTATTAAAGTTGCATAGCTAGAAGATTAAGGAATCCAAGAGATCAAAGTTAAGATAAGATTAGGGAAAGCTCCAAACTTTACAATAGATGCTGATTGTGTGCACCAGCATAGCCAGGTTTGAGAAGTGAGATTCTGAAAAAGCACACTACTTTGCTTATTCTGTTCACTCGAAGGGTATGAAAATGTATAAAGATTTAAAAGATCACTATTGGTAGATCACTATTGGTGGAACAATATGAAGAGAGAAATAGCAAAGTATATATGTATCCCAATGTCAGACATGTCAACTAATTAGAATTGAGCTTTAGAGGTAGGCTAGTAAGTTATAGCCTTTACTAATATCTAAATGGAAGTGGAAGTATGTAGCCATAGATTTTGTCATTGCCCTACCTAAAACTTTGGCGAAGCATAACACTGTATGGGTGATAGTGGATAGATTGACTAAGTTTGCATAATAAACATCAAGTATCAATTAGGAAAACTTGCTAAGTTGTATATTTAAGAGGTGGTGAGGTTGCATGGGGTACTGGCTTCTATCACATCTAATAAGGACACTCAATTTATTAGTCACTTTTGGAGAAGCCTGTAGAATACTTTGGTCACTAAACTTTGGTTTAGTATTGCTTTCTATCTATAAATAGATGGTTAATCAAAGTGGACCATTCCATTCGGACTTTAGAGGACTTGTTAAGAGCATGCATGCCTAACTTTGGTAGGCATTGGGATGAGCATTTAGCCTTAGTGGAATTTGTTTATAATAATAGCTACCAAGCCATCATTTAGATGGCTCCATTATAAGCACTACATGGTTAGAAGTATAGATTGCCTATTCACTGAGATGAAGTAGGCAAGAGACAGTTGGCAGGACCAAACTTGATGCAAGAAGTAATGGATAAGATTAAGCTTATTTATCAGATGATGCAAATTGCCCAAAGTAGGTAAAAGAGTTACATCGACAAGCAGCATCACCCTTTAAAGTTTCATAAAGGTGATGAAGTTATTGAAAGTTTCCCCAGTTAAGGGTATGGTCATATTTTTCTTCAAGGGTAAGTTAAAACTAAAGGTGTATATAATGTAATCCATTTGTCTATGTTGAGGAAATATAAGAAGCCTAGTCCAAATCATGAAAAAGAATCACTTGTACAAGTAAAGGATCTAAAGTTACTAGAGTTATAGCCAAACATATCGGTATGGAATGACTGATAAGGATAGTCAATATTAAAGTATAACAACTAAGTAGAAAGGCTATACATTATGTCAAAATTCAGTAGCCAAACCAATTAGAAAGAGAGGCCAATAAGGAGCTTGTAGAGGAGATCAAGAGTAAGTATGTAGAATTGTTTGAGGATTCAGGTATGTAAACTTTCAAGGATGAAAGTTTTGTTAAGGGGGGAAAGCTATAAAATCTAAGTCAAATAAATAAATTAATAAAGAGAACTAAAGGAAATAAATAGTTTATTATTGTCAGACATAGGTATGACATGTAAATAGGTTTTAAGTATCAAGTGCATACTTATCTAAGGGAAAAGTTTAAACCCATATCTTTCCCTTAAGTTATTTTCTTTTGTTCCTTGACTTCTTTGCTCAGTCAAGCTTCCTTGTTCCTTAGTGTAGTCTCGGTCCATAGTTTAAGACTCCGTTCCTTATAGCTTAGTCTATATCCACAGTTGACGTGACTCCGTACCGACGCCTTTCCCTTAGTAGACGGCTAAGTGACTTCGTAACCTTAACCTACTTTCTTACTATTATATCATAGTCGGGCTTTCGTACTCCAATCCGTACTACGAGAATTATTCAGTGCACTCAAATCTAGTGGATCTGGTTCAATATTCATGAAAAGCCAGGGTTGAAATGATCCTTGTTACGGAACCAAGACAACCTATCTTACTAATAATCAGAAAGGGTGAAGGACCTCCAAGGCCTATAAATAGAAGCTTATTTCAGTCTCTATTTGGCAAAGCAAAGGGAGATGGAACTATTCTAAAGCTAAGAATATAGTTCTTTTGTGTGCCATATTAGAAAACTTAAGGAAGAACCCTTAAAGTAAAAAGTAGGTTTTTGCAAAAGGATAATCAAAACCAGGTAAGCCACTACCTATTCTTTAAAGAAATTTGTTTTTCTCTTATCTAGGCAAAGGAAACTCAAGAAATGATGCCTTTTTCAGAGGAGTAGTGCGAGAATTGCTGTTTGGAGTGTTAATGCACCAAGAAACAATGGGAAAGTCACCTTAAACCCCTTAAATTTGTTCAAAGATTCATTCTTGTTATGTGTATGGAGTTTAACGGTTAACTGAGATTTGGATCATGATTTTTATTGTGGGTTGTTTAGAGGAACTCATGTATGTTTGTGGTTTTTGGTGGCAACATTAAAATTCCTTTGTACGCATGTGTAGGATAATATGTATATGTTATATATATATATATATATATATATATTATTGCATACATGTGTATGTGTCCGATGTATATTATTTAGTATTTTGTGTATGTGTTTCGGATGTGTGTAAGGGCGGGTGTAACAATAGACAGAGAGAAAGAGAGGAAGGGGACGGGGGAGAGAGAGTGACCATGTGTATGTATGTGTGTGTGTGTGTGTGTATTTGTGTATGTATCAGATGTATCATATAGTATGTATGTGCATGTACAAGAAGTAGGACGTGGGACGAAGGAAAGAAAGAGGCGAGAAGGAGAGAGATAGAGGAACAAGAGAGGGAGGATGGATGCGAGGGAGAGAAAGGTGTGAGAGAAAAAGAGATAAAGGGATAAGAGAGAAGATGAGATGAGAGAGAAAGTGATAAGAGGGAGAGAAATTATATATATATTTTATTATATTATTATGTTATATAAGTGATATGTATATATTTTAAATGTTATGTATATATATATTAAATATATATATAATACAAAATAATGTATGTATAGATTATATATAATATTTATATTATAATATATAATATAATACATGGGTGAATTACATAAATGTATATATTATGGTCATAGAAAGGTATATAAAAGGATATAAAAAGATATGTAAAGTACGGTTCAAAAGCTCAAATATTGAGGTAAAAGGTTAAATTAAAACAAAAAAAAAGTATTGAGTTGGATTAAGATTTAATGATTTGAATTTTAAAACTAATATTTATATTTGTAACTATGTGCTAGGAGTCGCTTGGTGTTAGACCTTGTTAAGATAGGAGTATTAGGTGCGAAATACATGTTTGATGGATATGTGTATTAGGCTAGCATATTTAAATTAAACTAAATTGAAACTTAGACTTAATTATTTTGCTAACTATGCTTGACTTCTACTACCTACTGGTTAGGTCTAATAGTGTTGGTAAGGTACCTGGCGATCTTTGTGCAAATAATGTCCCTTATGGAGTCTGGCATTGAAATGACTCAAGCAGATTTAGGATGGTTTTGACACTTGGGTTTTAGGGAGTACTCAACACTTATACTTATGTAATATTTATACATATTATGTGTTAGGAGTTGTAAGTAACCTTATGTCTCAAGACGTTAAGATTATGTTGTTTGTAGAGTTAAATGGAAAGATTTAAATAGTTGTTTGCTGCATTAATAGTGGGGCTTGTGTGTATATGCTTGACTGGTTACTCGTGTTTCATGCGCTTGTATATGCTATCTTGTATTGAGTGTTAGCTAACCTTACAGGAATTATTATTTTCAACTGTAAGGTTAGGTTATAAGGCATGTGATTAGGTTTATGTTAAGAATTTCAGTTATAACTATCTTTATTATGATGAGGAGGAAGACTATTACTATTATGATGATGGAGTTGGAGCGTCGTAGATTAGTTATAGGAATGAATTCTAAGGATTTATGTCTATTTCTATTGTAACTATTTATTTATGAGACTTGTATGGTTATAGAGTTGCTACTCTTATTGCTAATTTTAATAGTCAAACTGTTGTTGGAGTTATAAGACTCCAGTTTATGAGTTAGTGTCTTTTTGTGATCTAGGCTGTGGAGTTATCGTAGTTTTCACAATTATGTTATTATACTTGATTGTGAAGATTGAGTGGTTAGCATTCCACTCTAGTTACATATTTAAGGTTATTGCTTGTGAGTTGGTAGGTTTAATGAAAAATTGTGGTTTGTAAAAAAATACATGGATTTTTATATGCTTAGCGTATTTACCTCTAGGGTTAACACGTGGTAGAGTTATGACATCCTAAGTTTTGAGATGTTACAATTATTTATTATTATTGTATACATTATATTATATCCCAAGTTTTGGGTGTTTCATTTTTAGCTCTACAAATTTTATGGTTTGGTTTTATTAGACAGCTGCTTTCTCTTCCTTGTTGAGGAGTTCTTTACTCTCTTATTAACGCTGATATGGTTGTTCCTAGTGTGATGTATTATTTAATTGCAACTCTTAGAATTTGCTCTATGAAAAGATGGAGACTGATCTTAGGGGCTTGATGAAAAAAATAGTCTAGATGTTTACTTCCAAGGATAACTTCAACGGTTTTCCCTTTTCCTTGAATCAATATGTAGAATTAAGTAAATATATGTTTTATTTATTCTTTGGCACATAAAGAAAGAAAAGATAAGACTCTCTATGCATAACTAGCTAGGATATTTTATCTTTACACTTAAAAAGTAAGTGCATCCTGCTACACCATATAGTTATACCAATCTTCTTATGCACACATATAAATAGATATATTGTACATATGTTTAACTTTGCAAGAAGGAGGTGCATGCATACTGCACCGTCTCAAACTAGCAGGATCTCTTATTGTGCTGTATGTTTGTCATTACTTAGTTGCTGGTGGTTCAATGAAATGCTACGTGCATATTAAACGGGAAACCTCAGTTTGTTTGAATTCAACAAGCCATGCATGATTTGCATGCGGTTATATTTGCTCCTTTTGTATTGGTATTTTTGAGTTGAGTAAATTATTAGGGCTATAAATGAGTTAAGTTACTTGAACTTAACATAAGTTGTATAAGCTTGATTAGTAAACGAATCAAATTTGAGTTTAAGATGAAGCTTGTTTATTTAAGTAAGATAAACTTAATCTTTAATCTAGACTTTCAAGTCAACTCGTTTAAACTTATAAATAGATTTGCAAATTTCATATATATTACAAATATTATATATTATTAAACTCCAAAAGCTAATATCTATATAATATATATAGATATAATATGTATTTATAAGATAATATATAACATATAAAATAATTCTTATTCATTATTTATTAATCTATCTATTTATATATATATTTATTTATTTTGTATACTTACACTTGTGAGTAAACTCGAAATTGGCTTGCTTTTGATTTAGTTGAGCTTGAGCTCAATTAGTAAATGAGCCGTGATCAAGCGAGACTTTTGAACTTAAGTCTCAATTGTATGCTCGATAAGAAGCTTACTGAAGCTCAAATTCGATAATTTTTAAACCAACCAAGCTTTAGCCTTCAGAAGCTCAGCTTGGCTCATTTGCAAACTTATTAATTATACTTATGCGTAAGCTCATGTTGATGGAAAAAAAGTTTTAATGATATTAATATATTACATGAATAGATAAATATCATATAAGTATCAATAAAATTCTAATACATAAAAATATAAATAGTAACATTTAAAAATTATTATTATTAATAATATTTATATACTATTTATCCAGACATATGATTTATTAATACTATTAAATCTTATCAATCTGTTTTTATATCTTACTTATGTGAGCCGGTCCATCTGAATTCCATGCCGAAGCTAGGTCAGCCATCTTCAATTTTGCGTTGTTGTAGCCATATTGGCCCTATGAACGGGCAACGTGTCCGTTCAGTCACGGAGGCAGAGAACGTTATTTTATGTGTGAAACTTATGTGGATCAAAATATTCTTAGAATGTTTGAAAATGGAATACTCTAGAGTTATTTGTAAATTGAAAAAAGGGGGAAAAAAAAACTACGCAATATAATTATGTATACTAAGATTACATGCTAGTATGGACTAATGTTTAGTTATGTTATTGATAACACTTCTAAATTTGCCCCATAAAGGTGAAATAATTTGAAAAGATGTTAATGTCAAAATTGATTTTGGAAAGTTATTTTTAAAAGTTTTATAAAACTATTCCTCTAAAATCTTATCACGTATAATCAATAATTGAGAATTGAAAAAAAAAAAAATTATCATGATATCATAGGCTATCAGAAAATTTTGTACGGTTTTAACCATTAATTTTATAATATTATTTAAAGTACTTTAGATGATTTAGTTATAAGCAATTCTACATTTTGCTTTAATAATAGCAATAGGGCTATACCTAGTGATGGAGGTAAAGATAATCCATCAGCTCCTCCCTCCACTTGATCAAATCCTGTCCGCAGGTAGGTACAATCCACCATTGCCACCACTGCTGGATTTTTTAAAATTCTGCTCTTACATTACTAATCGCACGACTGCCATTTCAAACCATACCAGATCAGCAGTGGTTTTATAGACAAATTGCCTACATATCGTCTGCTGGCCGTCATTCGGTCATTAATAAATTTCTGATGCATGTTCTACTTAGAATGATGCGCACGCACATTGTATGGCTGTTTATGATGTAAATAATAGCGATAATTAGTTTATTTGTATATTTCTTTTGACGAATTGAAGTCAGACCCATAAATAGACCTCAACTGGTGAACCCTAATTTGCCAGATTGGGGTTAAATTTTGTTGCAATAGGCCTTAGTTGGTGAATTTTTCGCCGTAAGTCATCACTGGTTAAAAGCATTTGTGATTAGCTCTATTCGGCGATATTGCATCGGATTAGTTTATGTGGGAAAATTAATCTATAGCATTACTTATGATAAATCTGAAGTGATATATGTCAAAACATATTAGCTCTATCACAATCCAGCACATATATAATGATGAGAAATCTTCTCTGATTAGATCAACTTTAAAAATTTGTCACGAACTTAATTTAACAAAATAATATGTTATAAAATCTAAAATAAATATAAGAAATTGATATTGTAACAGGAAATATTTGCAATGCGGTGTTTGGTAGAAGGATTGAAAGATATGACAATCATTAGGTTTCAAAAAACCAAACAAAGAAAACGGGTTTTAATACAAACTACGTGGGTGAAGTATAAAATACACTAAGAGGGTTATTATGGTGGATTAATGTAGTATGGACTTGGCAGTGGCTACTATTTGCACAAATGAGGGTGGCTAGGATGACTACTCACCAAGCATCTCTATCACACCACATTTTTCTTTTAAATAAAGGAGAATCCGTTCGAATTTAATTTATTATGAAAAAAAAAAAAAATACAAGTCGGATGGGATATGAACCTTCATTAAAATAAAGCAAAAATCTAAAATTGAAAGACAATACTACAACTTAATCGTCAAGATGTAAAATTGCAAGAGCGTATTGCTACTCATTCTCAATATGGTGAACAGAAGGATAATTTGTTTCAGCCTGCGAACTTTTTTACCTAGGCTACCCTTGAGACTAATTAGCAATTTTTTCCCACGCCTCTCTCGTCTCTTCCTTCTATAGAAAACCAATATCATCCTAAGTTAATCTAGAGGCAGTACCTCATCTTCCTTAGCATTTTCCTGACAAGAGGTAATACACGCTAATCCCAAAAAGAATTTATACACAAATCGATCTTGTGCGACCATGTAAAGATATAATCATTTTGGGTTTTTTGATAATTTAAATGGAAAATTAAGGAAAGTTATGAATAATTGTCGGTGACAATTGAACTTGAAATATTCAATTCCTCGCAATAATAGAAAATGAAATAGAACAATATAATTAGAAAGTTGGTACTTATGAAACAATTAATTATATTAAAGAATCACCCAACAAAATACAAAGTTTCATAAAGAGAACAAATTCAAAAGCTTTCAAGATATTGTCAATATATCAAAGATGTCCAACTAACCAAGAATGAAATAACACGCCTATATATAAACCCTAAGACAATGGGAATACTGTAATCAACACAAAATACTAATAAAGGAAATAAGTTTGGAAAAAAAAAAAAAAAGTAGCCCATGCATTCAAATACACGGTGTGTACTTTACTAGATTCACTTGGACATCCCTTTCCCTATATAAGGCATGACATGTATCTGCCTTATGCCATGAGTACATGGCGTGTATTTAACCTATGGTCTGGCCATGTATCTTCTGCTATCCCCTCTTGGGTCCATTCCGTACTCGTGTGCTTCCCCTCTTCCATCTTGAGCTCCTAGTTTGGGTCATGACCACTCGGGCCACATGAAGAGTGAAATTTTAAGTAGCTCTAAGGGACCCAAGAATTTCCTCAATAAGAGAACTGACAGTATTTATTGGATGATTTGCTCCAACATCTGGATTGTTCAAGGTTATTTCATTATTATTTATTTTTGCCTTATTTATGTCATTCCCCTGATCTTCATAGCCTTATTAGGAACTTTTTTATCTTCACTATCATTACTTGAGTAAGAGAACTTCCACCTTCATTTTGAAAAGACTAACTAGCCGGGATTTAGGTCCACATAAGGTTCCTTGACTTTTCTAATTAACTGTAAACTATCTTCCTCTCAAACCTGTTTTTTAATTCAATATTCTGTTTTATTGAAATTACCTTTCAACATGGCTTTGTCCTTTACTTTTGTTTCTTGATACTTCAAATTTGGAATTTTCACAATGCATTAGTCCACCTCCATCTGTCCATGAGTAATTTTAAAACACTGAGAAATATATATGGGGAGATCTTCATACACCACTTCATTAAAGTAGCCATGTTTTTTCTACTTCCAATCCATACTCTTTTTTTTTAAGAGAATAAGATATATTCACTTCAACCAATATTCTAGCAATTGATGACCTAATTAAAAAGAAAGCATCACTTCATCAATCTGGCTTACAAAAAGTACAACTAATGGAATAAACAATAGCAATGTTAAAATAAAAAAAATGTAATTCTAAATGTGGTAATGCAATCCAAATAGGACTAACCAGAAATTTGATGCTTGGATCAAAATCCTTGGTCCATTCCAAAAGAAGCATGGTGAATTTGCCTGGTTAGACATCTCCAAACTCAATCAAGTATAATCTTCCTCTAAATTAAATTGAATCAGAATATGTCTTGCATCAATTACTCCCGCGTGAAAATTGCCCTTTAAGCCATTGGCGTGAAAAGGGATCATATTTCTGTCAAAGTAGGTATCCCACTTGAAACTTTCCTATTAGAGACAACCTTAGCACTGGGATGAGGGAAAAGGGAAAAGGGAAGGGAAGGAAAATAGGGGAAAAGTAGTACAATTTCATTGTTTGTTTTAAGGGGATTGTGGGAGGAAAGGAAATCAGAAGCCCCACAAAATTTTTTTCCTTTCAATGTTTAGAGGAAGGGGAGGGAAAGGGAAGAAAAATTTTGTAGTTGCCAATCTACCCCTCCTCTTAACTTACTTTTTCTTTTTATTATTTGATATATTAGTAATTTTAAGATATACCCTATTTTATCTTGAGCAAGATTAAGAATTTGTTTTTTTTTGTTTTTTTTTTTTTTTTTTAACTTTCCTACGCTCCTATATTCAATCACAGTAGAAGAAATTAAGTATTCCCACAACTCTTTTCCTCACATATTTTTCCTTTCCACTTTCTTCCCTCATAGAAAACAAAGCATAAAGGCAAGGCCAATCAGAAGTCTTGTTCTTCTAACAAAAAAAAAAAAACCATTGATTTACCTTTTTAAGAGGATGGAATTCTAATAAAATTATCTTAATGATTAGAACCTTCTGTAAGAAAAAGAGAAGCAAAGCTCTTGTTTTGTTTTCTTGATAATAAGAGGATTAAGGAACTAGTTGAAGCCACACAATGTGGTGGGGGTGATTATTGTTGTCCCACAGACAGTGGGGTATACCATGCGACATGGATGATAAAATGTATGACGACGTCTGATTAATGCAATTGGAGAGATGTTTGTCATCTTTCATATGCTGAAACTCTTAAGAGTAGCATGCTTAGCTTAGGGGATGCCTAGTGTTGGAGAAGTATAGGCACTTCGGCAACGAGATAGGTTTTGTATACCTTGAGAAACACGTATCTTGACCGACGATCTAGAACCCCAATTGGGATTTGAACTTATGTTTTTAGTTCCTTCGGAGATGTTGTGTATGCTCTTTAATGGTGTGACTCCTGTGACAACTAGTTGTCTTGCTCTTCATAGAACTTAATCTTAGCATTCTTTCCTTGGCATTTCTTCGCTTCATACGGAAAATGACAGCCACTTTTAACGATTTTAATAAGCAGTTTACGTATGGACAGGATAAGGTTATGACTACATTAGGAAAAATGAATTTTGACTTAAGGACCATGCACATTGTCTTAGCGCCCCAGCAGATGCTAGGTTATATATTGGTCTCAAGAACCATGTAAATCATGTCTCATATAAGCAAGTCAATCAATTTCTCATGATAATATTAGTGAAATCAAACCACTTGTATCTATGGTTTAATGTTTAAGCCCTATCAAGTCAATTCTTGTTCGATAGTTTAATTTTTTTAACAAAATCAATTTTAGCCTTCATTCTACTATTCATTTATATAATTTTAAATTTAAACTATTAAATTTATAATTTGTTCAATAGTTGAGATTTAAATAAATGTAAATTAGAAGTGAGACGAAAGAAGGTACCAATTTTGTAAAAAATAAAAATAAGATCGTAGAAAAATTTAAAAATTTATTTATACAATAATTTATGAGTTTCTTATAGAATTTCATCATGGAGATCCGATAAATCCAAAGGAAGATGTAATGATTGTGAGAAGGAAAAAAAGAAAAAAAAAAAGATAAAGAGGCATTATTAGACTAAAATAGATACTATACCCATTTACAAAAGTTGAATCATTCCAGGCTAGGGATACTCAATGAAGTCCATGGAAAGCTCCTGCATTATGGATTGAAGATTGGTTTCAGCAAGTTGCTATTTTATCTAGTGGATTAAGAGGAAACTTCCATGATTCGAGGTTGAATGCTTTTATGAGAAGGGGAATGATGCAGACGAGAGATTGATAAATTCTAAAGTAGCATGGACAAGCTTTAAGATACCATAAGAAGGCATAAGTACTCTAAAGGAAACAAAAACTAACATTCATAATGTAGGAATATGAGTTGTTCAAGATTCAACCTATTGGAAAGATAAAACATAAATTTTTAATAGATTTGTGTGTGTTTTGTTTTTCTCCTTTCAGTGAGAGATTTGTTGTAATTACTAATGAATTTGTTTCACTCGGTGAGAACTTTCCTACCGTTGATTTTCTATGGAAAATCATAAGGATTTTACCCAAGGCATGAGATGCAAAGGAGGAAGCCCCAAACTTATCAAAAGAAGTTAACTTTGAATGTAATTAGATGAAAAGTCGTATGAGCGGGAATTGTTGCATATGGATAATTTGGAAGAGCAAATATAGAGTTTTTATTTATTAATATTTTTTTCAAAAAGAAGATAGAGAGTCCAAATTAGAAGGTTATAGCAATGAAGAAAAAGATATCAATATCTTAACCAAATTATCAGGAGAAAGGTCTCAATAGTATTAACATAATATGCGCATCTATAAGTGAAATATAAGTATTAATAAAATTTTAATATTTAAAAATATAATTGATATTTTTTTTAAAATATGTACCTTCATTTCTTGATGTGTTGATATCATTAGTATGTATATACCACTTATCGATTTATGTGGTATATTAAAATTATTAAATTTTTTTTCAACTAATAGTCTTCAAGAAAAATAGTAAGAAAACCTTTACTTTTAAGAAACTTAATGCTAAGGAGGGCAATAACGGCTAGTTTGTTGAATAGGTGATTTTCGTCTAGAATGGGTAGTGATTCGTAAGGTAGACGAAGCATAAATCATTTAGTCATATATTTCTAGATTATTGTTTTCAGTTTTAATTTATGATTTAGAAGTATAAATTGCATGCTAGGTGCGTAAAAATAAAGTAAAAGAAGCAACACCAATAAAACCTAGATGGAGAAATCTAGGGAAGGATTTATGAGCTCATTTTCAAAACTTAAACGTGAACTAGGTAGAAAAGCTTTAATTTGGAAGGGGAAAAGGAAAGAAGAGGCATAAAAGTTGAAGATTTGTCGACTGAATACTTTTAACAGATTTCATTAGAAAAAGTTTGGTGCTGTACAAGCGGCAATTGGAGGTATATTTAAGAGGCGTTCAAGTTTGATCAATTTATATAGCAGAACCAAGAACTGTTCAGTTTGTAATTTAGGAAAATTTTATCGTCTCATCCACCAACTTTCACGTTTTTAGTTCTGAATATTACGTCAATATTCACTTTCTCCAAATTAAGACTTTTTAATCATTATTACGGTCCATTTACTTTGAGGTAATATCGAGTAAAAATATTATTTTTGAAATGTTTTTTATTATCTTGTTTATTTACAAATCCATCCGAAAGTTTTTATATCAGTACTTTTTTTTCCCTCTCGATAAGGAATACTCGTTACCTTTATAAGGTAGTGTTTTTTATTTCATCTGTGAAAGGAGATCAACAGTTTAAATAATAGAACAACTACACACTCAATAAAAAAAAAAAAAGCTATGGATTAACATTTTGTGATGACCAAACAAGCGTATATTATTCACCATTTTACCATATGGTGGCTTACTTTCTCGTGATGAGACGATTTTTACCACATCGTAGGATTCGTTCTTACAGTTTCACCGCGACAATGCTCATTTTCTTTTATCCAAAGTGCATGATGAAGACTCAAAGTTCTGATCTCAGGCAACATCTACTCGTAGCTACAATATAGTTATCATTATGAATCCTTCTAATTGTTGAATTTAAATGATTGTATGGATCAAGTTGTATACTTTAATTAGACCGAATTAATCCCGCATTTGTAGTTGAATGGGACTTTTCCTGTCCCTTAAATTTATGAGGAAAGATGGTACAACCGGTCTATTTGGGCCCTTGAGCTAACCTAGTTTTTTCCCATAACCTTCTTTTCAGGTTTTTAATTGTTAATTTCTTACTCTGTCTGTAGTCATCGGTCAAGCTTTGTCTTTTCCTATAATGGAAGGTTACATCATTTTCATGTTTCAACGAACTACTTTTCTGCCTCAAAACGCCAAGTCAACATGATCAATCTTAGTAGGTGTCATAAGTTAGGTATAGGTATAACAGCCGCCTATATTTTCACAAAATAAGTATTTTATGTTAGAATTATAAACCTCTCTTGATACCCAATATCTGATCAAGCCATTTATATTTTCAATCAACAATTCGAATGTTTTACACTTCTATTATTGTATTAAGTCAATCCTTCTACTTTTCACAATGTAAGCGACAAAAATTGGGACAACTTAGTTGTAAGATTAGTAATCCATATTATCAAGAGCTATATTTAGAAATCTTAATGATATGAGAATGAATGGGTCTCGCACAATATCAACACTATAAGTTGAATGAACTAGGGGTGTGTCTATAATTAGGTCTTATCGTAGTGTGAGCGAATCCTTCAAAATTATCAAAGAAAATGCAATGTAAGTAGATGAGCTTCAAGGTAGAGGCTTAACAAATTCGTAAGTATTTGAATGGAAGTGGTACATCAAACTAACATAACACGGCTAAACAACTTGATAGATGTGATGTAGTGGTCCAAGTCAAATGGGTCAAGGATGTGAAACTCTTGATTTTACTTAAAATCACTAAAATATATGTAAATTCGCTAGAAAATTTGTAAAATTGAAACATAAAATCAAAATATAAAAATATAAGTTTCTATAATCTATATAAAATAATTTTCAAAAGAATTATAAATAGGATTAGGGTAGTTAGAGGAAACTTCAAATATATTATGGAAATAAAGAAATGAAAAAATTAAATTCTTTTTTCATTAAAAGAATTTGTAATTTGTAATCTATAATCTAATATTCTCGAAAGAAGGATAAGTAGAGCCAAAACTATTTTTTTCATCATTTTTTTTTTCAAAAAGCGATGAATTGAAGAAAACTAAGTGTTTTAACTCATTTTGAGTTATTAATGCTACAAACTTAAAATATGATTTTTATTATAAATTTTTCTATTAGAGTTGAAACCTAAATTAAGGCTATGAATATTAAATAAGGGATTAAAACAAAAAGAAAGAGAAAAAAAGGAATAGAATAGAGAAGATAATTTAATACCTTAACAATCATTAAAACAGTAGAAGTCTAGTTATATATATATATATATATATATATATATATAAACATATTAATTTTTAGCCTATTTAACTCATAAATGAAGAATCAGTAAACTTGGTTAAAAACGTTAGTTTTGTAAGAAAATGATCTTATACACAAGTTAACTCAGAAAAGTCTCATAAAATTATAAATTCGTAGAATCGCATGGATATAATCGCAATTTTGATAGATCCTTATTAAATGGATTGATAAGAGTTAGAAGTAATGCGGATTTTCATAAAGGAAGATACTGAAAAGAGAAGCAAATCTATTAATTCATTAAAGAAGATGATCTTTTACAATGAATTATAAAATGAGGTATTTATACCTACTTTGCCTGGGGAACTTTGCATTTGTGGACTATTGCTAAAAAGGGTAAAACTTTAAAATTAGTACATTTAACTATATTACATAAAGATAAAGCAAATCTATAATCATCTTATAGAGAATATCCTAACATTAAGGTGGTATAGATCAAGTAATGGGACATGTATCACTCGAGCAAAGGTTTTAAAGATACACTGCATAACAGCCTTTAATCATTCTAGATAAGGTTAGTTGGAGATGAACTTTAATCAGCTCAATGTACTTGCCTTGACAACTCTAGACTTGTAAAGTTAGGGAATGTTTGAAGTAGGTTAATAATGATGGTTGGGGATCCTGGATCATGTTAAACATATTGAATAAGGCCTTAGGCGGACTATTAGATAACTCAAATTATGTATAACCTATACATAAGTAGTTAGAGTATGCAATCAAATCAGCTCAACAGATCAAGGCAAACTTCTCTAGAATTGGGTGATGAGAAAGAATCTATCATACCATGTTGTCAAGTCCTTTAGTTTTAAAGTGAGTGACGAGTCCTTGGAGCCAATACCCTCAAAGTTGTTTTCAATTTAGGATCAAATCAATAGAGTTTTCTATTAGCACTAGCTTAGGTCAGTAATATTGAATATATTAGAGACTCTATATCCTTAAGCAATTCAAGCTTGTATATATTGTCTTAACCTTCTAAAGTACTTTGAACTGTCCACCTGCTCGGGCAATAGCTTATTCATCGTCTTGCTTGGAAACTTATCTTTGCTAAGGTGTAACCATTGAGTTTGTATGACACCATATATAGATCCAACAAAATAGTTAAGCTCTATAAAGTACAACTTGTAGCTAATAGCTACCATCAATTTAAAGAGGAAGACTATAATGATACTTTGCTTCATTTGAAACCTAAGCACTATTGATATTCTTATAGTCATTTCAACTAATTATGGATAGCCATTTGATCAAATTAGCATTAATAATACTTTCTTACACTATTACATTGATGAAGATACTTACTCTTTTGAGTTTAACCAATTGATAGAAAAAGAAAAAAGTCATTTTGAATTAAGGTAGGGAAGGGTTGTCTTTTAAACATTTCAGTATATATTTATGTAATAAAACATGGAATAGACAAGCATATAAAAACAAAAAATGGCATATATATATATATATATTTGTTGGCATAATAAAGATATGACAAAGCAAAGTCAAATCAAGTTTATAGATCGAAGCATTTACTCTATAAGGTTAGGTAAGAATGATGACAGGGGAACTTCAAGACTTCATTAAAAGCAAATGATTTTTTTTAAAGAATTATTTTATAAAATCTAAGGGGTTTTGCCAAGATTCTACGGTTTTTGTTCTTAAAATCTTTTTATTTATTTTTTTCACAAGTGATTGTGAAAAGCTGAAAGTGTGACATAAGACTAAGTTCTACTATAAAGATATAAAGAGTATAATAATAGAAGATACTATAAAAATATATAGCTTAAATAGACTATACTTGTCTACTTGCTAATCTTCTAAATCGACATATAATAAGTTGGCTTTTTTTTTAACTAAAAATTAACCTATTCCAAAAATTACAGTAAATACCAGTCCCTTATAATGCTATAAAAAAGCAATTCATTCTAATGCTTATAGAATTTATAAATATTCCTCTTTATCTCACAAAAGATAACCCTTCTTATATCTCATAGAATTATCTCTTAATTTCTTTAGTAAGCTAAATTTAAGAATTGAAAAGTAATTTAATACAAATTACATAAAGTGATTTTGTTAAAATATGATTTAGTTTTCTAAGATAATCACATAATAAAACGCAATCTCTTCATCTTTTAAAGATTTCAACAAGTAAATTCTTTAGTTCTTAGAAATCTCATCAAATAAACTTGTTCTTCGAATAATTAATCAAAGTTCATATTTGGATCTCAAACTTTACTCTTGAAACTATGTTGATTGTTGTTATATTACTATTCCTTAAATAGGTCTTGAGATTCTTCTTGTATAGAAATTTTTCAACAACTAAGAACAACAATATAAAGTAATACATTCACAAATTTTGTATGAATTTACATATAAAGTCATATAATTGTAAAATCATGTAAAACCATACCATATCTGTTTCAACCAAGAAAAACTCATAAATGGTAAAATCATGAAATCGTATTAGTTAACTTGCAATTTTAATCACTAATAGTATTATGTTAAAAGAACTTTCATATAATACTTTTAGTTGGGAAGTCACTTAACAAAATATATTAGAGTAACACAAAATTCTTCTAACAAGGAAATCACTTCAAAAAATACAGCTTTGTATTTTGAAAATGACATTATTTATTTATTTTCCTCATAAAACTCACTTAAAAGATGTTTTAATATTTTACTTATAAATTCCTAACAATGGATTTTATTATTTCACAAACTCCAACATCTTGGTTACATTTTATCTAAGTAGATGTAGAACTCATGGTGGATTTTGTATGAATTTCTCCAACTTGACTCCCTAGCCCCCTTTTTTTGGGAAAAAAAAGGACTAGAGTATGAAATAATCCTAAAATTATTTCTTATTAATCTTATGATTTAGATCTTCAAAATTATTTCAATATCAAGATTATTATAAATATTTAGCCAACTCATACTCGGTAGGATATGAGTATAATATATTAATATCACGTACAATCCTAAGAACTACAATTTAAGGTATAGAAGATATGGATTTTAAAGTATTCTAATGGTATTAGAACATTTCAAAATAAAAAATTATAAGGTAAGGACCGTATAAAGTCTCGTACCTTATTTATCTTATATTCGCTCATTACTATTTGCAAGTGTTCATCTTCATGATAAGCATATTAAAAAAGTGAAATAATAAGCAATATCTTTCATATTTATATACTAGTTTATGACGAAAAAAAAAACGAAAGAAGGTAAAGTTACGTTATTAGATGGTTTTATATTTTTGGGAAATGTACAAAGTAGATTTTATATATTCGCGTCAACATTTATTTTGTTCTTTACATTAGAAAAAGGGAAGAATGCAAAGGAAGGGTCTAAATTTATGCAATTTTGTTAAAAAAAAAAAAAAAGCTAGATTTTTCGAACATACATTTAAGGAGTGAAATTGTAGTTTAGTTTATTGACCTCAATACTGGACAAAAAGAGTGAAATTGTAGTTGCCTGCTTCAAATACCCATCAGGATCTCTACACATTATATTAATGCAGGAGTTGGCTTATGTAACTGACATAAGTGGTCTATACCTAAAGGCTTGAGATTCAGATCTATATGTAATAATTCTCTGTTGATACTGTGCACGACGCGCAATGGACGAGGAGACCCTAAATTAAAGAAATAGTGGTTTCGATGTAACTATAAATATCACAACACCACTGCAGCTCTGTAAAGTGTCTCTTTCCCATCCACATGCAGCAACACGCCCTCTAACCAGCAACAATTTGAGATGTGACCAAGTCCTCAATCCAGATATTGAGTACTCGAAACCACACAGCAGAAACCCAATAATAGTGAAGAGAAATATGTTTGGCATTGTTTCTTTAAGGTTACAAAAACTACATATAGGTGAAGACTTGATCTTCCTGCGAAACATATTACATTTAGTAGCTAAAGAGTTCTAACATAAACGCCACAAGTGATGTTTATATTTGAGTTGACACTTGAGGTTCCAAATAATCTTCAGCACACGTCTACTAATATTATGAGTTGATGCAACTATTTGCTCATTCTGAGTACTCCTATTTGTATGAACAACATGATAAGCGCTCCTAATAAGATAAGAGCCTCTTTTTTCTCTTGTCCAAACCAAGCTTTCCCTAACCGGATAATGGAGAACAAGTATTTGCGAAATAGTTAAAAGCAAAAATGAGATAAAAAGATGTTCAACTGTAGACAGATTACAACATCCATTTGAAAAATTGATAACCTCATGCACAGTCGGATCAAGTAGATGAGATTTAACAAAACGTTTAGTTAGGGTTGCCAAATGATCTTTCTAGCAATAGCATCGCTTCCTAACAAAATACTTTGCCACTCCTAATAAGCTCTATCACCCTTTTTATCTTTCAAAAATCAATAGTACAGAGATAAATACTCTTCAACAATTTCACCTATAATACATTTGGATCATAGTTATCAAAATCGCAATTTTATCAAGATTACCAATTCTACATATATGAGTTGAATAGAATAAAATATTAAAGAAAAAAATACAACTAATTTTTTACAAACTATCAACTGTTAAGACGTTATAATATTTGTTTTATCCTATTCTATTTTTTTACTTCTTTCTTTCTCAACTAATCTGTTATTTTATATTCATAACTTTTATCCAAATTTCAACTTCAATAACAAAGTTTATAAAAAAAAACTATATTTTATACTATTAATAACTTAAAATGAATTGAAATATTTTGTTCTTTTTAATTTATAGCTTTTTAGAAAAATAAAAATGAGAAAAAGTTTAGTTTCAACCCTATTTTTCCTTTTTCTGTAAATATTAAATTATATATTAAGAATTTATACAGAAAAAGAAAAACTTAATTTTTTTATTTTTTTAATTTTTATCATATATTTCAATTTTAAATAACTATTATAAATATATCCATAATTTTTTAAAACTATTTACATAAGTTAACCTTGATCCGAATTATTCAAAATCCACCAAGCCAACTTTCCAAGTAAAGTAAGATTGATGGATTGTAAATTTCTAAATCTTAACTCTCCTCTATCTTTAGCTTTAGATAAATCACTCTATTTCTTCCGGTGAATCTTTAGCCCGTTATCATTCTCCCTTAACCAAAAATTTGAAGTTAAATTATCAACCTCTTTACACCACTTCTTGGTAAAGCTAAAAATACTCGCCGGATATGTTGAAATAGCATAAGATACAAATTTTATCATGACTTCTCCACCTCGTAAAGATAAGAGAAATTATTGAGTTTAAAAAAACAGATTTTTAAATAATTTTTTCCACAGTTTTTTAAATAATAATGGCTTGTCAATGAAACAAAAATTGTATAAGGAAAAATTATACTCAAATGATATCCCATTGAAAGCAATTAGCGAGTCTCTAATTTTGTGGAGTGTGCTTCCAAAGTCTTTTAGATGTTTCTTACCATTAAAGTTCCATAGTTTTTAATTATTATCTTTGTATTCTCGTGGTTATTAAAATTATGATTATACTTATATGATTTTATGAATTTCAAGAAACACTATTGAGTTAAATGGATAATAAATTTGTTTTCATATATAAACTTTAGTGGAATAATGATTCTACATATTAAACTTAATAAAAAAACCATATTTTTAACTGAGTTTACTGATTTAATCGATCTATGTCTAATGGGCTGAAAAATAGAAAATAAAACTAGCTTTCATAAGCCCATCAATTTTGTTTCCATCTTCATCTCTCTCCTAATTCTCTTACATGTTCGTACTCTTTATTCAAGTTTCAATTCCAACTATAAAATTTTCAAGGAAATGTACTCACTTCAAATTATATAATTAATAATTCAAAATGGGTTAAAAAATTCAGTTCTCTTCATTTCATAGTATTTTCAAAATGAAATAACAAGAAAAGAATTGAGTTTCTACTCATGTCAATTTTATTTTGCATATCAAATTATATTTTTTTTTCTTGGGAAAAATAACTTAGTTTCTTTAAAAATATTTCAAGTTAAAAATATGTTAATGATTTTTTACGTTATTTTATACAACTTTTATAAACATACAATTTTAAATTTTAATTCCATAAATTTTAAGTAGAATAAAAACTTTAACAACCTTATCCGAGAGATCATAGACACCGATAACTCATATAGATAAATAATGTTGAAAGGCTGAGTGATGGCTAACTCACTAATAATGGTAATTAGCAACCATTAACAAAGGGAAGTAAGGAAATTGACTTCCATTTTTTTAAAATATAATATTTTTCTTTCTTCCTTCTTACATTTTTCATGATGATTGAATACCACTACGGGCCATTAGTTACAGTTAAAAATTACTAATAACTATAACTTTTAAATTTTCATTGTAATATTTACTAACTCGAAGCTTAAAACAATTACGCTTGTTCAACCTTCGGCTGTCTCCATCACGACTTTCCTTCTAAACTCAGGGTTTTCAATTTCTGGCCAGGAATCTTTAGATCCACAGAAAAAGTTATTTCTTATTCAAATTACTCGTGTTTTCGATCAAAACCACGCCCGTCAATTTTCGCAGAGAATCTGTCACCTCAGAAAGGACACGATAATTAATATGTTTGAACATTCAGTTATATTTCATAGGATACAACCGATGAATTTAATGCATAAAGTATGCCGGATACTTAAACTTTTCATTTTATACAGAAAACTATCTGAAATCGCTGTACACTATCCACTCTTACGATATATCTGTGAGAATAGTCACGAGCAGCTTAATAACTACGGTCACATAAATCCTAAGAACGATGAAAAAGCTTTTCTCAGAATCGGATGAAAATGGAACTAGTGTTTATGTGGATAAGAGCCCTTGCATTAAATTGACGTGACCGTGTTTATCATCTAGCTTTGGAGATAGGGACGTGTAAATAGAATCCAATGCCCACCCGACTTATCGTTATAGCATTTCGGTTTCCTCGTTAATAGAAAACGACCCAGCATATCTAGACCACCACCCTCCTATAGTGTGCATTCTAATGTATGAATTAGAACTATTTATTGAAAACATATATATATATATCTACTTATTATTGCAACAATATTACTTCTTATATACACATAAAAATTTTGTTAATGAAAATGTAAACTCTATCAACTTATTAAAAAATAAGTTTATACACAAAACTTGCCTTAGTTTTGTTACAACAAAAATATATCACAAAAAGTTTGAGGAAAATATAAATAACTTCTTAAACTTTAACGTTAATACATATATACCATATAAACTTATAAACATTACAAATTTGTCTCTCTGACCTTAATTTGGATATACCTTTCAATTTCAAAAATTATAAATAATCCTTCTAAACTTTAACTTTTGAAAACATTCCCTTGAACTTATTAATGTAATTGATAACGTAGCCTAAATTTTGACCTTAATATATTGTTTTAATTAAAAAGATAAATATCCTTTATGTTATTAATTTATAAAAACTTAAGAGATTACTTACAATATTTGAAAATTTCATAACATATCAATTTCAAAATCAAAATTTATGGAAGTTAGAGAGTGCATACATTAAAGCAATCTAGATAGTCTCTAGATGTAATAATAAATATTTGAATTACTTTAGATTCAAAGACTCTCTATATATAAATTAATGATTGGAATTATGTAGATATTTTGAAATACTATACAATATCATCATGATAACATTTTTTCTTTTATAATCTCAATTCTTGATTATATAGTAAAATCTTAAGAGGATAAATTAGGGAAGATTTGAGAGAAAGTAAATTGCGAGCATTCATTTTCATCTTCAAGATTGAATGTTGTGTATTGTGATAGTTAATTTACCTTTTAGTTATCTATTTATTTATTTTGTTTAATGATAGTAGCCTATTTTACCAAAATTAAAAAGAAAAAGAGAGAGAGAAAAGAATAACTCACGTTTCATATTTGATTTCAAATTATTGGCAAATGTATAAGATAGATTTTATACACAGAAAAATTAGCGTGGTCTATTAAAAAATCTTTTGTCAGTTGATATCCCATCGCCCGTAATAACATCTTCTAGAAAAATGAAAAACGTATTAAGCAATTATAATTCAGCCTTTTAATGCTTAGCTTACGCTGTCTTCATTAATTGAAAAAAAGAAAAAAAAAAAGGCTGCCTTCATCACGAGTTTCCCTCGCCACGCAAATTTCGAAGTTTTGGTGCCAGGTGTTATAGATCGTCAGAAAAATGTTCTTATCCAAATTATCTTTTATCCTAAATTTATTTTCTTATATTTACTCTTTGTATTGAGTTTCTAGAACCTAATCTTTAGAAAATCATGTTTTGAAACCCTATTTTTATTAGCTTGCTCTTAGACCAAATATAAAAAGAATTTTTGGATTAAAAAAAAAATTATATGAAATCAGAAAATTAGAAAGTATTTCCATTTTTCTTATCTTTCTAGCTTTAGAATAACTTGATATTCTTAGTATTTTCTTCTTTTTTTTTTTGGTTTTCTTTTTCAAATGCAAAATAGTTATATAGGATATCTTTTTAAATATCTTTAAATGTTAAATTTTAAATAAATTCAGGGTGTTTCTATAATTTATCCTGTTTTCCTTCATACCCGCATGCACAAATATTTGCAGTTTCAGTTGAATAAGTCACATCAGAAAAACTCGAAACTACAAGCCGATCAATTTAATGCATAAAGTAACCCGGATACTTCGCTTTCACTTTAGGTAGAAAAATATTAAATGTCTACATTATCCTCTCTATACAGATATATCAGCGTAGAGTCACGAGCAACCTAATTACTAGAGCCACATAAATTGGAAGAACGATGAAAAAGCTTTTGTCAGTAGAACAAGCGAATTAGTCAACAGAAAGGGAGCAAACAATTATGCTAGTGTTTATGTGGATAAGAGTCCTAGTCCTTGCCATAAATTGACATGATCGATGATGTTCTTAATCTCTCATTGGAGTGATACCAATGATATCAAACATAAACGGCAGCGTATTAATATTAATGAATATTTTCTTCTCCCTCTGAGCTTTCCCGAGATGAGATATAGATGGAAGAAGTTCCCGCCCCGTTTATCATTGCAGCATTTCAGTTTCCTCGTCATGGGAAAACGACGCCATGCTCTCAGACCTGCACTATCCTATAATACGTACAATCTGATTTTCAGAGTAGTTCAATTCATTGATTTTCTTGTTTGAGGTTTGTTACACACTTTTCATCTGCGGAAAAATTAATGTTAACTTCTTTAGGAAAACCCTAGGTCTACAAAATGAGCATACGCATCTTTAGAAAATGTTGGCAAGTGTAAAATTATACCTCAAATGTAGTAGCTAAAGTAGTGGTACGGATTCTCCGTACATAAAAAATATAAAATAATCCTATAATAAATAATTAAGTATTTTGTTTTTTTTTTAACCAAAAAATATGTCTTCTTTTTCAAATTTTGAATTATAATGGTTAACTACTTAGTTTTTTGAGAGGGAATAAATTAAGTTGGTAATTCAATCTATTATATTAAATAGCTCCACATCCCCTTAAATAATTGATATCTATAATATGAGAAACTTATAGCAATCGTTTTTTCTTAACCCTTAATAAGTATTTAAATTTAACATACCCATTAATAGTTTCTTTGTTCAAAGACTATTATCTAGATCAATAAAGGGGTTTAATGGACTCTGATTAACCTTTTACGACAGAAAACAATGGTTCCATCCATGCGTTATGGCTCTTTTTTTTTTTTTTTTTTTTAATAGAAAAATAAAAAGACAAATGGAAGAAGCCAATCTTATGTTTTCTTTTTTCCCAACAACTATGATGTCATTCAACTAATAGAAACCAGACAATGTTTCAAATTGTTGATAGTCTGATAAACTAAAGGCATGATGTTTAAATCTTAATTAAATCCCTTAAAATTTCTGCACGGAGAAAATGGTACACGAATTATGTTCTCTGTCATAATGTTTTAAAACAGTCAGTTCATTCGCCTCGTCTTCCACGGACGTGTTTACTCCATCTTCTACTCCTTTGGCTTTTTCTATGTTTTGGAGGTTTTATACAAAAGTCACAAGTAAGACGTCCGTAGCCTCTATTTTGGGATTTTCTTGTATTAAGTCCTGTATGAGAAGTTACTAGTACATACATACAGTTTCTAATACAACATGTAAATTCTGATTGGAGTTAATTGTTTTTAGAATCTACACTTTACACCATAATTTGCATATTTGTACATATTTTGATAATAGGAATGTGTACTAAAATCTATATGTTGTATCAAAATGTGTGCGTATATACCACGATTTCATGCAACAACATGATACGGAATTGCTTAGCTACTTCATGCAAGAAAATTCCTGCTGTTATGTTTACCAATTTGAAGAAGTCACCAAGGTACACAAGACATTCAAATATTACACTAGTTGAACAAGTTTGTTCCAACGAAACTTATGTACATGTGACTAAACTATCTTTCTTGAGCTTACATACCATGGCAACCTAATTCTCAACATTTCAGCAGCCTTAACTTGTAAGAGAGACTACATAGGAATGAGCAAAAGTCACGAACCTAGTTGAAGAAACAAAAGAATCATGACAATTTTGAGAAGTTCTTGGAGATGTTCAAAAAGCTAACGTTAATTGAAGGGAATCATGACAAAAAAAAAAAAAAAAGATGATGAATACATGAGAGATAATCATGTTGTCTTAAGCATATACTAAAGCATTAAGAGGTAACCTTCGCTTGAAATTAAACGATCTAGAAAAGTTCACTTTAGATTGCACTATAGGAGACAAGAATTTCAAGAATTCATTTGGGACTTAGGTGCAACTATTAATGTCATTCCGCTCTTTATGACAAAGAAGCTGGGACTAAGGAAAACAATAAAGAGAACTATGATGATAGTTCAATTAGTTGACCATTCACTTAGGAGACTTCAAGGAGTGATGGATAAATTCATATTTTCTGAACATTTTGTGGTTTTAAATATAAAGGAAGATCTGGATATTCGAATTATCCTTAGGCTCTCATTTATGGCTACTGCTAGAGTTATAATTGATATGAAAAATAGTAAGATGGTATTAAGGTTAGGGAATAGTGAGTTGTAGTCAAATATCACAAGGCGATAAAAAAGAAAGGACCCTTAGGTTTCTAAATCAGATATAGCATAGAATACTCCAATCAAGGTAAAATTTGACTCTAATGAGGAACAAGAAACCCTAACAAAGAGAAAAGGGATTTATGAGAATTTGTCATGAGGGTTTCACTTACCATCAAGAAGAGGAAGCATATAATCTTGAGTTGATGACTATAGAAACAACACTTCTTTGGGAGGCAACCTAACTTTTTGACTTTAGTATCCTTTATTTTATTGGATTTTACTTGTTTTGTGTTGCACTTTATTAGACTCTTTTTGGAAAAAAAATCATTCACTCTACTTGCAATATTTTTTACTTTCGCAATTTGCTTTGAATATTCAATGCCTTTAATTATTTAGTAACTATACTATTTTATGTTTCCATTCAATCTTATACATGTTTGCAAATGGAGTAAGAGTAGTATAAGGAGTAGTTTTAGATTTAGTCTTACTTTTTAGTTTTCTTTTTCTTTGATGCTTTTATCTTTGGTTTTCGTTTGTTTTTATTTATGCTTACATTTCAAACATGAAATTTCGGTGTATACTCATTCCTCAAAAGTTTTTAAAGCCTTATAATTCCTAGTAAATGAATAAATGAAGCTTATCCCTTGAAAATGTTTTGAAAAATTATAATAGTTGGAGGAGAACAAAGAAATTGGAGTAGTGGATGGTGCAAATGGGAGTTTTAATACCTAATAGCCTAAGGTCATCTCGTAGGGGACTTACTGACTGATGAAATTGGTTAACAAAATAAAACTAGAGAAAACATAAATGCTCTAATGAAAATATAATATGGGGATGAGGAAGGTTTGGATAGATCTAATATGCATGTACTTTGAATTATTGTGCTTAGAGAGATAAAAGAGGCCAGTGTATGTATTTTAACAAGTTGTATGAAATTCTAATGACTCTTTCCTAATTAAGGAGATGCTAAATATGATTTCAAGTTTGTTAATCTTTGGCTAAATGATATGGGTAATACTTCAATTTATATGAATTAACTCTTGGACTCTAGTATGGTTTTATTACCTGATACTTAAGTATATTGTGTTTTAAGGGCATAGTTTGATGACTAAGTAAAGTTATGTAGTAGAGTTGTTAAGAAATTGAACATTTCAATTAATAGAATGTGAATTGATATTAAGCTTGATTGAAAGTAACGAATAATTAACAGGCGTGAACAAAGAGTATTGTTCGTAATATTTTTCTTTGTTTCGATTTATTTTGCTTAAGGATAAGTGAAAGCTTAAGTATGAGAGATTTGATAGAGCCTAATCCTACTTACTTTTTAAGTAGAATTTATAATGTTTTTCTAAGGCTTTAGGGTGTCTTTAGTATGTAATTTGACACATAATTTCTTACTATTGTATTCCAACTTTTAATTACACTAATGTGTATATTTTTATATTTTTATGAGAAAAATGTGCAAATTCGAAAAAATATAGACAATTATTGATTTGATTGCCAGTATCACTTAATTGGAAGCAACCCATGTCTACATGAGTCAATTTGCCAAGTGTATTTTTCATTGATTTTATCCAAGCCATTTAAGTTGCAATAAGCCATGCAATTTCCTTTCTTTTTTTTTTTTTAGATTTTGGATTAGTATTTGTAATCTACGAAAGTGCAAAAGTTAAGCTTTTGGGGGGTGCTAAGGTTAATCCAATATAGTGATATGAGGCAATTATACCTATCAAATTTTAATATAGCGGATATAAGTCCAAGTCTATCCCTTAAAAACCTCAAGTACTAGTACTAACTTTAGCGAACTAAAAATTAACAAACTAATATAATTATGATACTTGACTAAACAACTTAGGAGGCGATAAAATTGAGAATTACTTCAAGAAGGCAAACAACATATTTAGGAATTATTTCCCTTAGAGTTTAACATGCAATTGCTTAAAATCTATTCAATTCCTTTTGTATTATTCTTGATTGGAGGAAGTCACAATTAAAGTTAAATACATTTCTCAAGTATATTAACTTTAACCTTAAATTACTTATCAGAATCTCTTTAGGAAGTAATATAATATAGGATTGCATTAATGTACAATAAATTCCCGTATAAAGATAAAAACTTATTGGAAAAATATGCATCCTATCTCTAAATATATATATAATTCTCTTCAATTATGCTAAGATCTCATTACTCATGTGATTTATTAATTATCGTGCATAATATCATAAATTGATACTCTAGAATTATCAATTAATAATAAAAACACATAATTGAATCGAGAAAGATAGAAACATTATTAAAAATTATCAATAAATCCAATAGTCACATGAAACGTTAAATTCCACAATCCTAAATATAAAATCTTAAGCTATTATGATAAATTTGGAAGAAAGTTGCCATAAAATCAAGAAATAAATCATAATAAAACCCCTTTTTGTTGATGAGAAATCTCTCTAATCTTAAAGTTGAGTGATGCTTCTACCTTTTTCTCTCTCTTATCTTTAAGTCTTCTATTTATAATGTGAAAATTAATTCCCAAAACCCTCACAAGCTCTTATATAATATATCAAGAAATTTCCTTTTTTTTTTATCAACAAACACAACCTAGGACATGGTTATGTCCTAGTGAATGTGTAACTCACTATCCTTAGGTGCTAGACTTGTTATTGGATAGGATATGACCTAACGACACTATTGTGTCCCTCAGTCAAGTAATTTACTAATAAAAAATTATCACTTTCTCCTATTATGTGAACATGGCCTAAGGACACAATTGTGTAATTTTCTAACCATTAGCTTTGTTTTCCATTAATAATGAACCTCTTGATTAGATACAATTATATCTATTGGATCTATCTTGCTTCATAACTTCTTCATTTGAGCTTTGAATTAAGTGAAACTTGATTCTTTTTCTTCGTTTTCAATCCGATAATGCATTTAAACACTTGATTCTTTTTCTTCGTTTTCAATCCGATAATGCATTTAAACCTTTAAATTAAAATTTTACTTAATTAAGTATCAATTTCTTTTAAAAACAACAAAAAAAATATAAGAGAATGCTATAAAATCACCATATAAAGTATATTTAAAATAAGAGTTATCATATAACCACTCTAACACCTAAATAAAGTGTGCACTTAAGTATAAAGGAGTAAGTAGAGTACATACAGAGTTATTATAGAGGTTAATCTCCCATATTTATAGACTTATGCTTGATAACCCTATTAGAAAGCAGTTAAACCACTAATAACATGTGATATCTCCTCGATTTAGCCATGTGCAAATCATTAGAAGTGGGTATTTGAGTAGTTATTATCTAGATAACTATCAAATTGTTCAAGCTTTTGTTTTGATATTTGAATATTTAAACTTGATAGGCCAAGCCTTAGTGATTCGACCTTAAAAAATGTTAGTTAGAAGAATTATAGCGAGCTGCAAAAGCTCCAACAAAAGGTCAACATTAAAAGTGTCAATTTGGTGGTACAGATCAAGCAAGAGTGACAAGATGGCTTAATCAAGAATGTAATCGTTGCACTTGATGTAAGTCCTAATTTAGGATAAGTTGACATCATGCCAAGCACCTAGATATAGGGATGTAAATCCACTATAGACAAAATTAGTAATTTTGAGCCAGCCCATGCAATTCATTTGTCTGTCTAGCCACATGTTCCAAGTATCATTTGTAAGACATAAATTAAGAGATCAATACAATTCTATAGGACTCCTTATAACATATATATATATACATATACATATATATAAGCCTTATAAGATAAAGAGCCATTCATTATTTTTATTCATTCAATTATAATTGGGGTTTAGAAGAGAAAAGATTCAACTTTTCGAGTAACTAATGTTCTTTGTGGAATTCAATATCGAAAGTTATAAGAAGCAGTATTTGAGTGATGGATTAGGATTTGGGAACCTCTTTTAAGGTTGTTTTCATTCCTTTTAATATATTTTTATTTTGTATATTGTTTAACGTATTAATCCTTTTATGTTTAATTAATATTATGATTTGGATATTTGTATTATTAGTCAATGGATCTTGTCCAACAATTGATGTTTTGTTGAATTTTCAACTTCATAATCACTAAGCATATATTTTGATTTATTGGTAATATAATGCTAGGTTAAATAACACCAAGCTTGTTAGTGATCACATAAGCCTCCTAATACCTAAGCATAGCCATCGACTTACGAACATAAAAGGCACTTATTCTCTATCTTCTTTTTTCTTTTTTCCTTTCTTTTTTTCTTGTTCCTTTTAATGCCTATGTTTTAGTGGGCTCTCAATCTTTTTTTCAACATAGTTTTGAAGACATCTCTTTTTTATTCAATTTTTTTTCCTTCAACTGATCCTATCGAACCTATCTTAATGTCATTAGCATACGAGTAATGTATCCATTTATCATTTATAAAGTAACGGTACTTCCTAAACCCATCATAATTCAGCTCTTTTATCAAATTACTAAGTTAGGCTTATAAGAGTATAACTTACACGTATTGGTGCAACATTGCATAAGACCCCATCTTTATGATTTCCAATACAAAATGCAACAACATGTCAATTCATCCTTACTACCTTACATTCATTGAACTACTACAATTTATATAGACTATGATGTTTTACAATAGGTAAATTCAACTTATCAACTAAAATCTCATTAGTAAAATTACCATAGGTTCCTCCATCACAATCACATAAGACCTTATCTTTATAATTTCCAATAAAAAATGCATCAACCTTATCTTTATTATTTCCAATGAAAAATGCATCAACCTTTCAGTTTACCTTTATTACCCTATAGTCATTGAATTACTGCAATTTATATGGACTAGGATGTTTTACAATAGATAGATTCAACTTGTCAACTAAAATTTCATTAGTAATATTAATGTAGCTTCCTCCATTAATAATCATATCACTTAACTCTTCCTAAATGGGAACTTAGCATGAGAAATACTCATCCTTTGTTGCTTTACTTCGTAACCTTTAGCTTAAGTGTTTAGAGTGCACCTTATCACCATAAGCTTCTCCTTAACAGAGTGTATTATCTTTCCATCATTGATTTTAATATATAGAGGCATCTTTTCTTCTCCTTCACTCACAATTATTTATTGTTGATGTTTAGAAGCTATATGTCCTAAGCCTAAACAATAAAAACATTTAATACTATGATTAGGGTATAAGTATTGGATATACCTTTGCATTTATGGACACCTCCTCGATATTTGTAGGCAAATCAAGATTAAAGTTGATAACATCCTTTTGCTTTTTCCACCCAAACTAGCTACTCTTCTTTTTTTAAGTTATTACTTTATTTTCATAGCCTTGTGCACCATATTCTCAAACTCTACATAATGTTGCAACTCTAGAACATATGCAATTTTTCTAATTAACCAATTTAAGAATTGATACACTGAATCTAACTCTTCTTTATAACCAAAGTGAATTTTACTTGTAAGTGCACAGATATATAGTATATTATTGGTGAAGATTTAGTCGAATCCATAGGGAATGCAATATTAGCTCTCAATTATATTAGTCATGTCTAAAGTTAGGCACATTAAATAAAAGATGCTATTTTTAATTTTAAAAACTAACATTATGACTAATCTACTTTATGAAAATAGGATATTTAACACCTTTAATGGATTTTATCATGAACCAAATAAACAAAAACCAATTAATGTTAATATTACATAAATTTATATTTTCCTTACCAAATTATTAATTGATTTAATTTCAAATAACACTAGGTAAAAGCTCCTTTTCTCAAAGTGAACAACTACCTAGAATTAACCGATTCAACTTTTTATATCTTTAAATAAGAAATAAATTTAATTAATCCTTTTCAATTCTCAAACCCTAATTGAATTAAAGTGCATATTTCTATATCCTTTATGTACACAAGTTGATGGCTATGCATAGGTATTAAGAGGCTTCTGTGATCACTAACGAACTTGTTGTTATTTAACCTAGGAATCTATTTTTGTTTCTAAGGAAAACTTCATATCAACTTAGAAGATGTTTATGAACAAGATTGTAAAGATTAAAGGGTGAATTTTTTTCAAATATAGGGGTTACTAATGTGAAGTCAAGTACAAGAAGCTGTATTGAAAAATCAACATAGTCAAAATGACATTATTGTTAGTCAACTTAGAAGCTAAAAGATAGCATTTTAGGTGAATAGAAGTGAACCATAAAAACCAAAGGTAGAAAAGAGATGTAACCAAGTTATATGGAATGGATCCAAGTTGACAAGGGCAACCAACTATGTGGATCAACTAAGGTAGTTGGTTTAATCGGCTTGCAATCAACAATGGAATATTTGGATTGGCCCTTAACTTCAAATGAATTAATTAAATATCTAGTGATTGTTGAAATTAGAGAACTTCATATACTATAAGCCTAACTAAAAAGTATTTGAGGCATTAAAATTTTTTTTTATAGCTTTAAAGTGTAATTTATTGAAATTTGATTGAAGTATTGTTTATCACTGAACATTAAAAATAATGTTATAATATACAATAGCAAACAAAGTCAAAAAAAGTAGTTTGAGAGTAAGAAGCTAAAAGGAAGTTAAAAAGAATTTAGCTTAATAAATAAGCTTTTATTTTAAGAAAAAATAAAATATTATGTACTCTCGAATAACAAAAACATAGTCCCATAAAAAATGTCACCTCTAATAAAATTATCCAATTGATTATGGGTCCAACAAGGATTAGTTTTTCAATATTACACAATATTCTAAACTAAAAAAAGAATTTATTTAAATATGACATTTCACATGTATATACAAGAATGAATAATTACCAAAAAATTTTTGATGATAATATATGAAAAACATAAATGATGGGCTTCTAGGAAAAAACTCTTATAGTTTCAACATCTGTAGATTGATGCAGTGTTAAGGGAAGTAAATGAAGTTTCACACAGCTTAGTGGGAAAGATGCAACAAGACTAATAAAGAATTTGACATTCCTCTAGCTTATGTTTTGTATCTTTTAAAGAAAGATGAAACTAACTATGTTAATTGCAAAATCATATATTTCAAATCCGTACAAAGTGGTAAGCATGGGAACAACTTTGTTTTACTAAATGATGGTGGTTAGGGGGTACGCAAATAATCCTATGATATAGCGAATACCTATAATTTATCTGATTGAATAGGTTTTAGATTAGTAATAAGGGTTACAGTATAGGTTCTAATTATAGATTTTCTAGAATTCACTCTTACAGGATGGGTATGAGTATGAGATCTTCCTACTTTATACTCATCCTAAAACTTATAAACTAAGGTATAAATAGTACAACTTCTAAGGTACCCTATATGGATCCTATAAAATATTTTTAAATAATATTATAAATAAATAGTGAATCACAATATTATAAATTTCAGCCAATTAATATTTTAGTAGAAAGGAAAAAACAAATCAAGGTCAAGACCATAAGTTAATAATCCTAAACATTCAAACCTCGTGTCAACTCTTTGACTTATATTTTTTAATATTTCCTTTAGTCTTCCCCATTGTCCTCTCTAACTTAATGTTATCCACTCTTTCCTTCAATTATTCCTCATTTGTTGAGTAGTAAGATTACATAAATTTGAAATATAAATAAAAAATACTTTTTAATTTCATATATTTTGATGTAGATTCATATGTTTAGTGTATAAAAAAAAAAATAGTATCACATCAAAGTTACTTTTTACACTACATAAACTTGAAATTTATTACGTAGTTCATAGAATATTTTGTACTCTATAAGCTTTATGGGGCATAAATTCTATAATGGTTGCGAAGTGCTATAAGATAGGTTCTGATTCTAAAATTTGGAAGCATGTACCTTACAAAATGAGGTATGGGTAAAATCTCATACCCTATCTACTCTATATTGCTTTAGACTACAACTTTCAACTACCAAAAAATAAATAAATAAGAGATTTTTTTTACAATAAAGAAAAATTGATTACTACTACCATATATCCCAATTTTATAACTTAACTACCATTTATAGAAGGTGTATTTGTTTTGGAAGTTGGTAAAAGAAGAGAGGAAAAAATAAAAAAGAAATGGTCTTTCACGTTAGTTTGCATTAGTAAGGGACCAAAAGCCTTAACATCGATGACTCTATATTACGGTCTTAGTCATCTATCTTCCGCTCTATGGTTATTGGCTTGACTCGTCTAATTTGATTTTTCTAATAATTGTTCATAGATAGGAAAAAAAAAAAACTATTCACTCTTCTAGTAACATATTATTTCTATGCAGAGGAAGCTAAATCAACTTACTTGCTCAAAGTATCTGCAACTTAATTAGTCTGCTCGCTACGGTACTCAATCTCCATGTCAAACTTTACAAAGAACTCTTCCCATCTAACTTGCTTAGCCGAAAGTTTTGATTGAGTCAACATATAGCCAACAATAGAATTTTCTTTCTTCAGTAGAAACTTTGATCCCTACAAGTAGTGTTTCCAGGTCCTTAGATAGTAAATGATTATAAGTAACTCCTTCTCTTAGGGTGAGTACCTATGTTTCGTTTGATTCATCTTCCTACTTTCATATGCCACTAGATGACCCTCTTAGATTAACACTCCACCTAATGCAATGTCTGAAGCATTATTGTAAACTTCAAAAGGCTTAGAAATGTCAAGAAGTGTAGGGATTGACTCCTTAGTCACTACATGCTTCAACTCTTTAAAGGCACTCTAACATCCCTCATCTCATGACCATACTTAGTCCTTCTTTAACTAATCTGTAAAGGATGCAACTCAGCGGGAATATCCTTTAACAAATCTTTCATAGTAATTTGCGAGTTCAAGGAAGGACCACAAATCCATTACACTCTTAGGCATTAACCACTATCTAATTGTTTCCACATTAACCATATTCATTCGGGTCTTCCCTTCTTCAACAACATGACCCAAAAAGTTGAGGTACTTTTGGGCAAAGGCACATTTCTCCCGTTTCACATACAAATGATTCTCCTATAGCTTCTTAGAAACCATCCGTAAGTGCTTCACATGGTCCTATAATATCTTACGATACACAACAATGTCATCTAGATAGACGACTGTAAATTTGTTGAGATATTCACGAAATACATTGTTCATTAATGTGCAAAATGTTGCAAGAGCAATTGTGAGACTGAAGAGCATCACCAAGAACTCATAGGCACTATGTTAGGTTACATACGTTGTTTTAGGCTCATCATCCTTAGCAATGCAAACCTAATGATAGCATAAACGAAGACCTAACTTTTTAAAGTCCTTAACCCCATTCAGTTGATCAAACAGATCAGCAATTAGAGGAATCAGATAATGATTCTTCACTATCAACTTGTTTAAAGCTCAATAATCAATACACAATCTCAAACTCCCATCTTGCTTCTTTTAAAATTGAATAGGAGCCCCGTATGGTGCTTTTGAGGTTCGAATGAAGCTTGTTTCTAGTAACTCATCCAACCTCTTGTTCAATTAAGTAAGTTCAAGAGGCGACATTCTATAAGGAGCTCTAGCAAGTGGTTTGGCACCAGGAATCAACTCAATCTTGTGGTCAATCGACTATTTAAGAGGTAACTCCTTTGAGAGCTTGTCAGGCATCATAGAATTATACCCCTTAGAACACTCTCTATTACCCCCAATATCACCATCTTTCTCGCTTCCTCTTTCTCTATAAGGATAGTTAAGAAAGTTGGCTCTTGATGTTTAAGCCCTCTCTTCAGTTGGAGTGCTGATACCATCATAGCCCTAATATTCTTCCTTCCTTACCATTATTTCTTACCTTATTCCTTTGAACTGTCACACAACATAGCTCTTCACCTATGAATAACAAGCAATTTGCTATGGGTACAGGAGCAACTCTAGCCTATCTTAAAATATCTATTCCAAAGACTATGCTAAAGTCCTCCAATGGAAGAGCTGTGAAGTTAGATCTCTATTCCAATCCCTTACCCTCATTTTCACTCCTATTGCAACTCCCTGGATAGGATGGCCTTAAAGTTAATGACTTTAATTTGGCTAATGTCTTCAATAGCCTTAACTTTTTCACCTTAAGCACATCAATGAAGTTATGTGTAGTACCTAAGTCTACCATTGCACTAGCACTCTTACCGTTGATGCTCAACTAGACACACATCAACTCATTATTAGTCTTAGGCTTATGTTGCACTAAGGAACTCTTTCCAATAAGTGACAACATATGTAATGCACCCACACGAGGTTGATCCTCCCCATTACACCCCAACTCTTCATCTTGGCATAAACTCTCTACCTTTCGTACCATAGCATTAAGTATAGCCTTATGTAGACATTTACCTACTTTATGTAAGCCATTACACAAAAAACATAAGAATGAAGGCTCTTTACCTTTACTAGTTGCCTCACTCTTTTTAGACTAATGAGAGTTATAGGATTTCTTCTAATCCCCTCGGTGTTACTATTGCTATTGCTTAAACTTAGGGCTGCCCCACTCTTGGGTTTTCCTGACTTGACTAACTTTCCACCTTCGTGTCTTATCAACACGTTCTTTCCTTTATTGTCATGAGTATAGTCAGTCAAGTGTTTAGCTATTGCCTATGTTGTAGCCATGTTGGTAACCCATTGCTACTACAACTTATTCTTAGCATAAGGCTTCAATCCTTATAGGAAGTAGAATAGCTTGTCATCTTTGGCCATGCTCTTAATGTCCAACATCAATGTCGAGAACTTACGAACATATTTTCTAATGTCATCACCTTATTAAAGTTCCCTCAACTTCTTTCTAGTATTTTACTCAATATTCTCAAGGAAAAATTGAGTCCACAACTTAGCCCATGTATTTACATAAGCATTGCCATTTTAGATCTCTTAATATTTGGTATGCTACTACAGCTTAATATCACCAGTTAAGCACATTGTAACTATGGTGACCTTTGTTTTCACATCATTTATCCCCACAATGGCTAAATACTACTCCATATCAAATAAAAAGTTCTCTAATAATTTAGCGTTTCCTACACTAATGAATACCTTAAGCTTAGGCATCTTTAGATATCCTCTATGAGTAGGAGCATATACAGGGGTAGGAGTAAGAGCATTCTCCATAGCTCGAGTCAAAATAGCTACTTGTATCCTCAACTCCTCAACAAACTTGATTGAGGCACAAGTATTAATCTGTCTTTTCAAGTCTTCCACTTAAGTCCCAAGTTATTTTCTCACCTTATTGGTCATCACGTGCATTTCATCTTCGAGTGTCTGTATTGTGACACCAAAATTCTCAATCATCTTGATCATCTTAGCATTTATATCATGATAGCTAACCTTAACTTCAACCACTCTTATCAATAGTGCGACCAAATCATCCATTTGTTTAGATAATCCATTAAGGATTTCCTCTAGGCTATCTAGCTTCTTGTCATGTCATGGTTGTTCTCACTAGAATAACATAGACTCAAATACCAACTATCATGTTTTGGGGCTTTTTCTAGCACATAAATGAACCATGTAGCTCTTATTATCCTACCTTTATAGTTGTGAGCATTCCTAACTTGTATACAACGCTGACTAACAATGCCAAAACCTGTAAGCAACACAAACAAGAAAGAAAGCCAACAGTAATATAAGTGATACAGGCACAAATGAAAAAATGAATAGCATACTTTTATTAATACTAATAATATTACAAGGCTACAATGTGTGTGTACAGGAGTAATGTGTATGTAATAGGTGTCATTAGTCATAATCAACTAATGTAGTGAATAAGAGTTTTAATCTAGAAAAGTACTCAAACCCCCGTAAAAAAGCTTTATAGATATTTTTGGGTATAGCAGAAAGAGACATTAAAACTGGTGAATTAGTATCACTTTCTAAAAGTGAAAATTTCTAACAATAGTAAAACCTTAGCTAAAAAAAAAAAAGCTCCCCCTTTATATTACAATATATACAAAAGAATAATCCCTATTAATACAAGAATGTTATAAAAATGGGATCTTGACACTCCATAAGCCTGTGCTTTTTAGTAAAATTTTCGTAGATAATATATCATTTCGTAACAAGATCGTTTTTTTTTTTCAAATTTTTATTAAATGCAAGCTTTCATCCTTGATATAGCTTATAACTTGATTTTCACTTGAAATTTAAGTTGTAAAGTTATTTTCAGTAGTTATTTTGAAAAGTTACACCACAGGTAGATTTTTACTAAATACTAAATTAAACGCTTCCAAGTAGTGAAATAGTGATTGCCTTAAATAGACTATACCTATGTTAATGACTAGAACGGCTAGCTTCTAATATGAATTAGTTTATACAATGAGATTTTTACGATTCTCTAGTTTGGAGCACAACAATTGTTATATTTCAAATATATATCCCCACATAATCGAAATGTTTTATTTTATTAATTGCTGTAAAAAAAAAGTCAAATTCTAAAAATACTTCAATTTCATTCAAAGAAATTTTTAACTTGTTATTTTTTTCTTTTGCCCAATTTTAACTTGTCATATTCAAACGAAACTTTTTCTTTTTTATTTAACTATCTAATATGGCAAGCTTTTACAGGATATCTCAAAAATTTGATAAAATAAGGTCTTATTTACTATTGCTATTTAAAGAAAAAAGAATTTTAAAGTATACAACTTTTTATAATATTGTTAATATTTTTATAAAAGAAATACATTCGCTTTCAACATATTTGATTGGAAGAATCGTCACTCCATTCCATGTTTATTACTTTTAAAATCTTTATTTTCATGTTTAGTTGTATGTTGTGCAACATTACCATAAAATTTTCATTCTTAAAAGTTAAAAAAGGTCATTCCTTTTAAAAGGCTAAGTAATAGCCATTCTAACCATCATTCCTATTTTTTTCCCCCAAAATAACACCATCAAAATTACTTTATTGCAAATTTCCTATTGCTGTAAATCAAAAGATATTCTTATTCTTCTATTCATATATCTCTCATAAAAATATATGTTTTGACTTTCTTCTATAAACTAAGTAATAATTAATGTTGGATATTTATAATAAGCTATGTGTTTATTCTCATAGTAACAATATTCTATAGATTTTTTCTTTTTCTTTTGGATGTTAGTATTGAATTGACAAAAACAAGTTAATTTTATTATAATATTTCAATTTTTTATTTATCAATGATTGATAAAAATACGTTACTTATAAAATGAACATTTATAAAGCTCTTCCAATCACTATTCCTTGAATTGAATAAGTTATGTGTTCTATGTGTATATATATATTTTTCAAGTGGAAAAATTTGAGAAATGGACTTTTAAATTTATCTGTGCATAATGAAATATAGTTATATATATAATATACATTGGCAATATATTTTTATTTTATTAATTTAATTATATATGCATATACATTACAAATATGTTTAATTTTCAAAATATATGAAAGACAAAGTAATCTATATAAAAAAGTCATTCTATTACTTTTACTAGCTAATCAATAATTTTTCTTCAAAATCATTTTGCCAACAAAAAAAAAAAAGCAATAATGATTCCATTCTATAATGAATGGCCATTGAAACCAAAGAACCAATATGATATCATTATTTTTTATCTTATCAATTTTTTTTAATTTCTTAATCTATCCTGTGTATTTGGATATACAATAATGTCATGCTATAATAGATATGACAATATATTTTATATAGACTACAAATGTTACTAATAACATATCTTACACAATGTTTAATAACATTTTATAACAAGTGTAATATTTTATAACAAGTATAAAATAAATAATTTATTTCCTCATAATTAATAAGAGGAGAACAATAAAGTTAATGAATTTAGATAATTATCAATTAATATACATGTTTGTTATATTTCAAATATATATCCCCATATAATAGATGTGTTTTATTTATTAATTGCTGCAAAAGAAGTCAAATTCTAGAAATATTCTAATTTCATTCAAAGAAATTTTTTACTTGTGATTTTTTATAGGCCAATTTTGACTTATCATATTCAAATAAGGTTTTTTTTTTTCCTTTTCTTTGACTATATAAGATGGTAAGCTTCTACGAGGTATCTTGAAAACCTTATAAACTAAGGTCTTATTTACTATAGTTATTAAAAAAAATTTATAAAAGAAATGCATTTCTCTCGGTATTTGTATAAACTATACAAAAAAATTCTTTTTGTCTAATCACAACAAGTGTAAGAGAGTAAAATCTTTGGGGCATTAGCATTGTAGAAAATATTTTCTGAGGACTCTTTTATATTTGTTACAAATTACCTTTCTATTTTATTTTATATTATCATATGATAAATTATATTTGTATTAAAGATATGTTTTAATGTCATTTGGAGATATATTTTATTGTCATACCATAAACAAGTTAATATAATATATTTCATGTTTGACTACAAACATAGCCAAAAATATATTTTGTGCAACGTTTGATAAACATGATTAAAACATACTAAAATTAACTATGTTTGTAAAATCAACAAACGTTATGCAAGGACAAAATTCTTGTAGTGAATGTTAGTATAATATATATGGTAGCTTGTCTTCTAAGAGAGAAAATCACACCTACTTCTCAAACAAGGATTAGCTTTGCTTGTTCTTCAAATGTATCATGGTATACGATAAGAAAAAGAAAGCAAGTTTCGTCTACCGTGTTAAGTTTGGGGAAACAGATTTTAAAGATGCTAAAAAAGTGGCAAAAAAAAAACTACCCTTCTATTGAGGATGATGTTTAGGAGCAGCAGGATCTTTCATGTTTCGTTGTAACTGCACTATGGTTGTTTTAAATTGGCGTCTTATAGACTGCCGCAGAAAGACAAACAAAGAAATTGAGAGGCTATCAATCACGCGTTTGATTTTGAAGGTGGTGAGAAAAAGAACTTCCTTTCAGGAACGTGAATGGAGCATAGAGGAGAGACGGTGCATTGAAAACAACTGCCTAACAGATATATGAAATTGTTTAGGGTAATATTGGGAATTTTATGGATATAAAATGTAAAGGCTGAAATGAAGGTATTTCCCTAATATAGATATAGATTAATAATCAATAATTAATTAATAATAATAATTTTATAGGTAAAAAAATGCAAAGTCTTAAATTTGGATTTTTCTACAATTCAATTAAATTTGAACCATCAAACTAATTGTATTTTTAATAGTCTAAATTTAATATATATTAAATTAAAGATGAAATGAAGAGTTAAATCGATTCCACAAAATCACGAAAAGGGCAAGAACTATAAAGCGGACTACAGAAGTTCCCTAAATTAATAGTAATTGCAAGATAATAACCATTAGGGATATTCAATTGTATTTCATGGGAAAAAATGTGCAGTCCAAAGGAGAATTATTAGCTTAATAATAATAGATGACAATTATTTAATTAAGAATAATTGATGGAAAATGTGGAGTCCAATAAAGAATTATTTGCTTGATAATAATGGCGAGATGAGACTATTAGAGGAATTCAAAAGAATTTTAAAAGAAAAATATAGAGTCCAAAAGGATAATTATTTACTTGATATTATTTGAGGACAATTGCTTAATTAATAATAATTTTATGGGAACAAATATAAAGTCCGAAAAAAAAAAGCATCTGCTTAATAATAATTGTGAGATAAGATAATGGCCATTAGAAGTATGCAAAAGAACTTTATGGGAAAAAAATTTGGAGTTCGAAGTATTTATTTAATAATAACGATGAGATAATGATTGCACTGAAATGAATTTTATGGGGAAAATGTGAAGTCCACACAAATAGGTCGAGGAGAATTATTTGCTCAATCAATAATAATAATTTTATGGGAAAAATGTGAAGGCCAAACATAACATAATGCCAAATTACCAGCTCAATAACCGCCAGATTTGGCAACACAATTTTTAACTTTTCCTAGCCAATTGAGGTACTTCCACCAAACATCCTCATTTATCCTCGGTGTTAGTTGTGTTGTTGTTCCCGCTTCCTGCTCCCATTAGGTTTTTCTTGCATGGCAATAGAAAAAAAAACCACAACTCCGTATCAAGAATGTTCCCTAACTTCGTTTCTCTCTCTTTGAGAAATTATCACAAGCAGGGAGAGGAATGGGAAGTTGCAGACCCCTAGCTTTTTTATTAAGTTTTCCTTTTGCTCTGATCTCATTGGCTATAGCTCTTGTCGGTTCAATCTTATGGCTTATAGGGTAAGTGAAAATAAACATTCATCTGCTTTTCATTATGGTATACAATTTTTCTAATTACTTCAAATCAATATTTAGGTTAATGTGCCTTGCGTCTAATGAAAGGTTATGTTTTTCTTTTCTTTTTAATTTCATATTTCGATCACATTTGGGTTTTCATGACAATCCTTGATGATCCACTCATGAAAATCTTCCCAATTAATTGCATATTTCCCCATAGAAATTAAACTTCATGCATTTACATTTTCTTATTTCCTTTCCCATCACCCCGAACCCAAATGAAATTCACGTATGTATTATCGATGTGTCATGTTCTTATCATTTTTATTGACGGTTTCGCTTATAATTTTCTTTTGTGGGTGCAGGTCCATATTGAGTTGCATGTGCCCATGTTGCATATTATTCACCGCTCTATCAAATCTTGCATTGTTTCTCATGAAGCTTCCGCTCAAAGTGATCGAATGGTTCACCGATCTGATACCATTTTAAGGATTGATCGTAATACCGATTATTTGTAATCTCATACGAGTTAATTAGGTCTTCAGATACGTTGGAGTTATTCTGTAGATGAGATGACATTATTTGTGTGCCCATCTGATCATCCTTGTTGTAGACAATATTTATTGACCACCACCACCCCCTGTGAATACTGATGATGTAGGTTTTTCCAATGAGCTTGTATGTTGGGGTTGTGATTGTAATGGGTTAGAGGAAAGCTTGTAGCACCGGAGACTTCTAGTTTTGCATCATTTCATTTTGCAGAAGAAATTAATGCCCATTTTTCTAACGTAAAAAATCTCATCATCACATTTTAAAGTACATTCCCGAAACGAAAGTAACACAGATGTAGTACGAATTTACATTTAAAGAAATTATTCAACACATACATATTTATATTATAGGAGATTCTAAGATTCTATCTTCTATTTTGACAAGATTGTTTTCACCTTCTATCCCATTATTCATTTATATTTTTTTAAACATAAATCATTAAACTCACAGTTTATTCAATAGTTTAGATTTAAAAGAATTATAAATCAATAATGAAATAAATGATGAGACCGGTTAATTAAAATAAGTAGATAGGACAAAAAAAAAAAAATCATAAGGTTACATATGTTTGACGTTAATCAAAATTCATTAGAAAATCAGATATGAGCAGAACCTTTCAAGTCCTACATTAGTGTTTTCATGCTATTGCTACGGATTACCATCGTTTCGCTCCATGTGACCAAGTTTTTCACCTTATCATATGTGTCCTTTACTTTCATCATCATGGCCCAAGAAATTTTGAAAAAATAAATGCAGGTATACCAGTTTTAATTGCTGCATTAGCTAACCTACATATTCAACAATCAACACCCCGAGAATTCCAATTTTAGTGCGAAGAAGAATTGTTTTTCTCATCATTCCTGGTAGGAGAAGGACGTTAGAGAAATAACTAAGAAGAATTATGACTGCACGTGATTGTTTCTAATCGAAGAATGTCCTTCCTGTAGGATCTAGATGGTTAGGTTAAAAAGTGCGATTTGCATATTATAGGTACTATGAAATGACAATAAAATTTGAGAAACGGTTTCGTGATTATATATAATCTATATAGATATATAAGCAACATTATAGATGCTTAAAGGAAACATTTATACAATCACTTAGGAAAATGCGGTTTTTAAATGTGATCGACCCACCTAAACCCCTATGAGCGCACGTTTCAATAATCAGTGCTAAATAATCTAGTTACCCCTTCGAATCTAGCCCTTATTTAGATCTAAGTTATCATTTATCAAGAAATATTAGATAAATATCATTATAAAGCCTTCCCAAATATCTTCGGCATACATCAATTCGCTACCACTATCCTAATTCTAAATTCCTATGTTAATTATATAAATGACTATTTAAAACACCTAAGACACTCAATACGCTTTTATTCCCTTTGATAATAAGGAAGTATTAAACATTTTTCTAACACACAATGTACGTAGTTCTATGGAGCCAACGCTTTCCAAATGCTTGAACCACCCGTCTCCCATAGACACGGATGTTACAATATTTTTACCTAAACCTGCAGTAGATGTCCTCTTTCACTGAGGGTAAAAGAATATAATATATATGTTTGACATTGATCGAAATTCATTACAGAATGGGACATGAGCAGAGCCTTCCAAGCCCTAGATTAGTGTTTTCACGTTATTGCTGCAAACTACTATCTTTGCTCAATGTTGCCAAGTTATTGGACCATATCATATGTGCCCTTTACTTTAATTGTGACCAAAGAAATTTTGGAAAATGAATGAAGGCATACCAATTCTAATTACTATATACTAGCCTACATATTCAACAACCAACACCCCACGAATTCCAATTTTAGTGCTTAGAGGAATCAGTTTTCTCACCTTTCCTGGTAGGAGAAGGACGCTAGAGAAATAACAAAGACGAATGATTACCTCACATGGTTGTTTCTGATTGAAGAATATCCTCCATGTAGGATCTAGAGCGGTAAAAAATGCAATTTGCATACTATAGGTGTAATAACTCATTGAATTGTGGTCTCCAATAAATTGTGGGAGAGAAGTTGTATCGTTTTATAAAGCTAAAGCAGTGAATGTTATATTAACTTTAGTTAAAAACTTCTAAACTAAGTAATTAAGAAAATGCCATTTAGTATTTAGTATTTGCTTGTACGATTCATGCCTACTTTTATCTTGAGAAGTTATAATAGATCTTATAAAACAATATTAAAATTTAAGAAATGGTTTCATGATTAATATATACATTCTATTAAAGATATATTAATGATGCCATCCATTTATTTGATTACGTTAAAAAAAATGTAGTTATTAAATGTGATTGACCTACCAAGGCAATCATGAACCTATAAGCTGGTTCTGGGTGGTTCCTCATTTAGATATATAGGTCTAAGTTATCATTTATTAGAAATATTAAACAAATATCACAATAAAACCTTTCTCAATAACTTCCACATACATCATTTACCTACCATTATCTTAATTGTAAACTCCAATATTAATTATATAAATGACTATTCAAAGTACCTATGACGCCAAATAGCCTCTCATTCCCTTTGATTATATGAATGTTTTAAACGCTTGGAAGACGTTCAATGCATTTGCACGCTTTCTAGTACACAATGTACGTAGCTTTATGGAACCAATGCTTTCCAAATACTTAAACCACCCGTCTCCCAGACGTAGATGTTATAATATTTTTACCTAAATCTATGGTGGATGTCCTCTTTCACTGAGGGTAAAAGAATATATAATCTATATATATATCATAACGGATTTAGGTTTGAGGCGTTGTGATAGATATAGATCAAAAACAACAGGGGAGTATTAATAGTAGAATATCATTATGGGCTCAAACGATGACTGATTGTAACAATTTGGTGGTTTTTTTTAATGGCTCTAGACGTTCATTCAACCACCACTAATGAAATGTTTGCCAAATGTATTGGGCACAATTGTCAAACAAATGACTAGATTACCATAAACGTTCAAAGCCAGGAAGAGATGATCACCACGAAAATGAAGGCTTGTGTATAAGAGCTTAAGATTCAGGCTCGTTCAGAAATCCAAAAAGAAATTGAATTCAAGTACAGGGTAATGATAAAAACAACGCAAACGAGGGATCGACGAAGGAAAATGACATTATGAGCGTTCTTGATGATTTGCTGAATGTATGGAACCACGGTCACGAAGTGCGAGATTCCAATAAAGTTTTGTATTACAATCATAAGTCACTATTTGTCAAAGATTTTGCATTCGTGGCTAAGCAGCCGACGTTTTCATGTATGTTTTCCATGGAGAGCAGTGATGATTGTCTTGACATGAAGAATGGTTTTCGAAGCGTGGTAATGTGTGCTGTTAAGATGTCATTTTTTTTAGATATTTTTGTAATTTTTGAATGGATTTTGGTGTAGAAATGGACGTAATATAAAACTGCAATGTCATGTGTAAATTCAAGGAACGAGGTCTCTTTGAATGCAAAGGACACAATCGAATACGGCTTTACAATCACGAAGACACTGTTTTCTTTTCTTTTCTATTTCTAATACAACAGAAAGTATTTATATGCAAAAATCTCTACCCAAATTAAGAAAATACAATATCATATTGGTAGGGTTCCGATTCCCTAGCAAAGGTAATATCTATAAAGATTTATTATTTTTTAATACTTTAGGTACCATTTGTTTAAGGAAAACATCTTACAAAAAGAAAATATTTTTAATAAAAATATTTTCTTAAAAATGATATATTTTCATGTGTTTGACTATCTTTATAAAATTGTGCTAATAAAAATTTTCTATTATTTCACATGAATTTCATGTGGAGTGATGTTATACTTAAATAAAGTATTATGAACACATTATCATAAGTGTTTTTGAAAATGGATGGCTCTCATCCTCCTTGTTTTTTCTACTATTGAATTAGATGACTCTCATCCTTAAAAATTTTGGCCATTGAAATTATTGGTCAACATTTTTCCTTTTATATAAACCATTACTTTTATTAGTGACAAAAAAGTTTCTTTTCACACCTATAAAAAAGGGTGATTGTTTTGAATTTAATAATCATTTTATCATTTGTTCATTCCATTCTTGATAGAGTTATTTTAAGAGAAATTGGTTATTTTATCCTCAACATTATTGGAAATTTTTGTACTCTCATTTTGTAATAGAATTACATTTCTTTTATAATTTGTTTCCTCTTAATTCTCCGTTGATTTGATTATGTGCTTTTGTATTGTATATATACCTTTACAAGTGGTATCAAAGCACTTGTTCAACTGAGAATTTAAGATGTCCACCATTGTAAAGTTTGACAATGAGAAGTTTGATGGCAAAATTAGTTCTACTATCTGGCGAGTCCAAATGAAGGTTGTTCTTATCCAAAATGGATTAAAGAAAAATTTAGATGGGAAGTCGAAAAGGTTAGCTTCCATGACTAATGAGCAATAGGACGAGTTACATGACAAGGTGCTTTCAACAATTCAACTTTACTTGTCCAAGGAGGTTCTTTGTGAAGTAACTAATGAAACCACCATTGCAGGATTATAGTTAAAGTTGGAATCTTTATATATGATAAAGAGGCTTGCAAACAAGCTTCATCTGAACGAGCACTTATATATAATCCATATGGTTGAAGGTACTCCTATTCAATCTCATCTTAATGAGTTTAATTCTATTATTATAGACTTGGAAAATATTAACACTAAGATTGAAGATGAAGATAAAGCAGTTTTGTTGATAATCTCCTTACCTGCTACTTATAAGCACTTCAAAGTAATAATGTTGTATGGCAACAATAATATTTTATCCTTTAAAGATGTTAAATCCAATTTATTATTGAAAGAAAAATTTGATCTTATAGTTTATTCTAAGGATAAGGATGGAGATCTAAGTGTTAGATGAAGAACTTTAGAAAGAGAGAATATTGGCAGCAAAAAGTTCAAATCCAAATCTAAGAGATGGAAATCCAATAAAACTTATCACTATTATAAGAAATTAGGGCATGATATTTTGGAGTGTTTTATTTTGAAGAAAAAGCAAGAAAATGAAGAAAAAAGGAAACCTTTATAATCTATTGAGGCTGCTGTTGGGTTTTAGGAGACCAACCGAGCAAGCATGACTCTCATGTTGTCCACTCTAATTGTTCTACCCTATTACTCTACTCTGCTATTCTCTTCTACCGTATTTTGCTCGCATTACTCTACTGTATAATGTTTGCTTAACTAGGTTTGCTCATCTAGGATAGCAAGACTTCAGGATTACTTATTTATGTTTTCCTTATTGGATTACCCTTATATTTTATTTTGTATTTACCAAATTGCCAATAGGGCATCCTTTATTTTATTTATGAAATTGCAATTATGTATAAATAGTTCATATTTGTAGGGTTTTAGGGACTTATCACACTTATGAAATTTCAATGAAAAACCTTTTTAGCTTTTTATTGTGAAAACTCTTCTATTTCGCTCTTATCAATCCATTTAACAAGGACTAACCCTAATTTATACTTTATATGTAATATAAAAGTAGATATTAAGTCATATAGTATTCATTTGGTGCGTCATATCTTTATAGATAGCTCATGAATTTGCTAATCCCTATTTCATCTACTTTTCTTTGATCTTTAAAGGACCCACTTGATACTGGTCTATAGGTGAATACATGAGCCCAAATATCACGCATAACTAAAGGGTAGGTCCAACCCACGAGATGGTTCAAAAAGTAAAAGATAGTTGAAGGATGAATAAGAGATCCCGTACATCAACATTGAAAATGATGCATCAATGCCTCATACAAGCTTAGGGCACACTCGATATGACATACAAGTGTGGTCATAGGTTACTCGCCACTAGTCTACACTCATAAAACTAGATAAGAGTAACTCGAGAGTAAGAAACAGAACACTTAGCTCAAGAGAGTATCTCTAAAATATTCAATCTGATAACTGTTGCGACTATTATAATGTATAAGTATTTATATAATTGAATTAGGGTAAATCCTAGGTGAAAGTAAATTACAAAAAAATATTCTTACTAGTAAAGGAAAAAGAGAATAATTGATAGGGGTATCACTATAATCATGTAAAAAGAATATCTGTTGGCAGTAAAGATAGTATAGATATTAAGAAAAGATAGCACGCTTGTAATTTGCTCACTCTATAATCCCAATGATACTGCTGCCGGGTAAGGATAGATCTCGATTAGGTTAAGTTCACATTGGTAGTTTGATAGCTCGAATAATTGGGACTAAACAAGGGTTAGTTCAACAATAACTCATTCTTGGGTCGGCCTTGAGTGATTAACTCCTAATCGCTTTCAGCTTGGCCTCAGATCTAGTTGTCACAACCTGAGGAGGTTAGTCGTAGCAAACACCGTACATCGTATAAAGAACTGTAGATTGATTTCCCTTTCAATCGAGAACTCTTTATGCGATATACAAGACTACTACTATAATTAACAACCCAAAGTCTTGTAGGTACAAGTAATACCACAACATAATTATAATAATATAAATATCAAACTTATAATTATCAAATACATATGAAACATATATAATACAGATACTAAGTCTCTCAAGAGGCTATAAATACATAAGATCATTTAATAAAGTTTCAAGTCAATAAGATCATGTCACTCTTGACTCTAACCTTACCCTCATAATCACACCTACTAATAAAGAATTCACTAACCTCGAGCATCCTACGGCCTAGAGCAATAAAAAAATCTCCCTATATAAGTAAGTTATAGGGACGTGAGCTAATTAGCTTAATGAGATTTTCCCTTAACCATAGAACACACAAGTTATACAACAATTAATTTCAAGCAAATAAATGCTTGAACAATCAGTATACCATACAAATACATGCAATTGACTAGGTATTATATACAACTCAAATTTAATGCCCTCTGAAGTCAAGGTTGAAGTATACATGGCACTAATTAAATCCAAATATTATATTCGAACTTATATAACAACAAAACTCTATGTTTCATATTAAAAAAAAAACATACAATGGTATATACATTTTTCAGTTTTAGTAAAAACTTAATTCTAAGTATGATTGTGAGTAAGTTCTCGTAACCCTAACTCACCCTTAAACGAAAGCCTCTAGACTCCATATTTAGCTAGGCAGTCAACGCCTTTAACACTTAATATTCCCACGGGTGTGGGTAAGTTCATATTGTACGTGTACACCATACTAAACATTATAATCAAAATTAAGCAACCTCCATATAACCTTTCATTACCTCCATATGATGTGACGGTTGGAATTAGTTATACAGTGCATCAATATATGTGTTTTGATTTGGTTAGTTCAAATCTGATAATGTTAAGTCCCTTTATTAAGTAATCAAACAAAGTCACAAATAGATAAATTCTTATCAAATTTACTATACAACAAACAATAAATTACCATACTTTAAAATAAATTCACTATTAATAAGTAGTATAATACACAAGCATAACCCAGCCCTACACAACATTCAATTATCAATAATAATTAATATTCACTATCGACATACATAAGTATGTACGGAATTGTTAGAAATACTCACTCAACCATCCACAAGGTTAGGGATCACAGTAATCGGCTGGTAGGTCGGTATCAGTAACGTGATCACCTAATATTAAGAGAATACGAAAAGTAGTAAGTATTGGAATCAAATAACTGCACTATTATTATATTTAGTACCATTTATCTAAATTAGCTATTTATTTATATGTTTCGATTTGATCTTTTTCGTAAATCATGTATAACTTTCTCAATTTAATTTAGATTCTTATGAACTTATAATTCATTTTTATCCTTTTCGAATGTACCTTTTCGTATTAGGGTCCGTTTTTGGATATTATAACCTACATTTTCTTTGAAGCCATAAAAATATTACGGAATTCATTATTTTAACTTAAATAATTATAAAATATTATTTTAAACTTTTCTTTGTATAATTACAGTTTAATAAATATTTAAATCTTAGATTGTTTTAATTTTCTTATTTTTAGGTATATTTTACTATAATTACCTAGTTTTGATAATTTTTAAGTTTAGGACTTATTTAATTCATTTTTTCTACTTTATTAATTTCCTAATTAATTAATTATTTTATTATTATTTTTAATTACAAATGTAATTAAATTTAGCTAAGTAACGATGTGGCAGCATAAGGGTATGCTACGTGACACTTTTAAATTTTTTGTACTTTTTCCACATTTTCTTATTTTTGTATTTTGCATCTATATATAATAATAATTATAATTATATTTTACTAAATTTTACAAATTAGTTATTTCTTATAATCTTTTTCAAAGTTATGATGTATATATATATATATATATATATATACACATATTTACCAAATTACTTTATTTATTAAATTGATATTATAGTATATTTGTATGTACTCTTCAAATATATCCATATTTCTACTTATATACTTATATACTATAATAACATAACTTTAAATATATTATATATATTACACATATGGTTATGTATATACATGTAATTATATTTTTGTATTTTATACATATACGATGATATTTACAAATATATATATATACACTAAAATACTTAATATACCTAGTATTATACATAAATACATATACATATGCATCACATCCATGGTTTATATATATATATATATATATATATAATCTATACAATAAAAACACAATATATATACACTTTATTATACGCATGCTATATTATACTAGTATTTTGTATTTTATAGTTATATATACATATTTCGGTTACATAATTATATGTATATATATACATAAGTAAGGAAAATACGTAATATGTGTATTATTATATGCGCATATATACATGTACATATACATAATTTTCTTATACTAACATTTTGTAAAATCCAATATTACATATATCTACATGTAAATATATTTTAGTACCTAGACATATATGAGCATACATATACAAGAAAATACTAAAACTACATATAAATTCTAAAATACATGTATGTAAGAGAATATATATCAAGATGATTAGTACAAAATACACATAATTTACATAATAAATAACCTTCTTTTGGAATACTCTTGAATTAAAATCTCCAAGCTTCTTCTTCTTCTTAGTTGTTGTTCTTTTGAATTTACAAAAAGGAATTGAGAAAGAAAAGTGGAAACTTCACGGTTCAAAAGAGAAGGAAACAAGAGGATTTTGGGTGTATTTTTCTTTTGCATTCCTAGACATTTTTACCAAGTTGGAAACAACAACAATTATGTAGTTAAAAACAAAAAGAAAATAGGAAGAAAATCAAGTAAGGTATAGTAATTAATATGATGGGACAATAATCTTATCTTTTGTTTTGTACCACATAATGATCACATGGTAAAAATTTGTAGTATAACACTTGTCCACCGAAAAGTCTAGAAGTTGTGGAACATAGAGAAGAGGCAAAAATCTAGGAAAGAGAAAAAAAGGAAAAAGGAAAGGAAAAGAAAAAGAAAAATATTAGACTTTTCCAAATACAAAAATTGTAAATTTATATTTATAAAATAATATTGAAATTTTATGAAAATTTATTAATTTAATTTTTACCTGTTACATTTATAATATTTACAAGTTATTGCTAAGATGTATGCAAACCAAATCACCTGGTTTAAATTCTATCGTCGTCCATCATCGACCTTGCTTCTCAAGCTTAGGAGTAGCTCACTTTAACTTCTCTACAATCTTTTGGAGCATAACTTTGATGGCCTCAACTCTTTCTACGGCTGGCCAATCATCATTAAGTCTCGACTAGGGCACTTAGAGAATCAAAAGCTTAAGGTTAAACTCATAGGCGACCTCGAATGGAGACATGCTTATTACACCATGGGTGGTCCTATTGTAGGAAAACTCAATGATTGGAAAACATAGATCCCAATCGACCATGTTTCATCTGATAATAACTCATAGCAAAGTTCTTACGGTTCTATTAACAACTTTAACTTGTCCATCAATTTACGAATGGCAGAACGTGATATATAATAGCTTAGTTCCCATTCACCTCCACAGTATCTTCCAAAAGTAGCTCATGAACTTTGGGTCTCGATTAGAAACAATGGTTTTGGGTATTCCGTGAAGTTTGATTATTTCCTATAAGAAAAGAATAGAGATAGCCAAAGTCTTGTTAATTTTGGAATAGGACATGAAATATGCCATCTTGCTAAATAGATCCATGACCACCATGATAAAGTCCTTCCCTCAAGACGTTCTCAACAATCCTAACATAAAGTCTATACTTAATTTGGACTAAGGTTTGGTTGGGATAGATAAGGGTATAGTGTCTTTACTCGGCTCGGCTCAACTTTTTGCTTTTCAGCAGGTCACTTACTTTTCCAATACAGATTGGATATCTCTCTTCATCCTTGGCCAAAAAAATCTAGAGGAGAGCACTTCATAGGTTCGACATTGGTCAAAGTGTCCTATGAGTCCTCTTCCATATGCCTTGCGTACTAGCAGTTCTCTCATGAAACAAGTTGGGATACATAGCCTCCTCTTCCTAAACAAGTACCTGTCTTCCCTATAATAGTTGTCCAATATCTATCCTTCCTCACATCGAGCATAGATAGGACCAAAGTGTAGATCCTCAACATATAAATTCTTTATTGTTGAAAAACTAAGTAGCCTTGTTTATAGTTCAGTCAAGAGCGTATGTTGTCTCGATAAGGCATCGGCTACTACACTATTCTTCCAGTTCTTATATTTCAAGACATGGGAAAACCCTTTCATGAACTCAATCCATTTGGCTTATCTTCAAGATAACTTAGGTTAGCAGGTTGCCTCTTCAAATATCTTAAGGTTTCACGATTGGTGTAAATCACAAATTCCTTAAGTAGCATATAGTGTTGCTATACCACTAGGGCTTAGATTGAGGCATAGAACTTGTCATAAATAAAATAGTTGAGTATAGTTTCTTATTGAAGTAAGCAATTAGTCAATCATCTTGCATTAGCACAACTCCTATGCTTAGTTTGAATACATCACACTCTAATTCAAAAACTTTGTCAAAGCTTGGTAGAGCTAAGACAGAGGCTGTAGTCAGCCTCTCTTTCACTTCCTCAAAAATCCACTACTTCTCTCCTCATTTGAATTGAACATTCTTCTTTGAGAATTTAGTGAGTGGGACCATAATTGTATTGAACTTCTTTATAAATCTACAATTGAATGATGCCAGGATGTAGAAACTTCTCACGTCAACTGAAGTGGTCGACATTGGCCATTTGATGATCGCTCTAATTTTCTCTTCATTGACTCATATACCACCACTACTTACAACAAACCCTAAGAATGTCACTTCGGATAAACAAAAGTTTCACTTCTTCAAATTAGTCTAAAGTTGTTCAACTCTTACTTCTGCAAAGATACTTCGGAGATGTTGGTGGTGAGTCTCCAGGTCGAGACTGGACACCAAGATATCATCAAAATAAACTACGGCAAACTTCCCTAATAAGTTTCGAAGCACATGATTCATCAGGTGCATAAATGTACTCGGTACGTTGGATAGTCCAAATATCATTACAAGCCATTCATATAATCCATGGTGGGTTTTGAATGCAAACTTCCACTCGTCACCTTCGTGCATTCAAATTTGATGGCATCCAGATTTGAGGTCGATCTTGGAGAACACTCTTGCTATGCTTAATTCATCTAGCATGTCATCAAGCCTATGTATGGGATACCTATACTTGATGGTGATTCAATTGATCGCTTGGCTATCTACATACATCTTCCAAGAACCATCTTTCTTTGGAACTAACAAGGCTGGTACTATGCAAGGATTAAAGGAATTACGCACATACCCCCTCCTCATCAGCTCATCTACTTGCTTTTGTAGCTTAGCAGCCTATTTAGGATTTAGCTTATAGGTAAGCTTGTTCGACAATATAGTTCACGGCTGCAAGTCAATTGCATGCTTAACGCCTTAGATTAGGGGGCAAACCTTTCTAAAGCTCCTCTAAAAACAAGTCGGCAAATTCCTCTATCAAGGTTTTTACCTCAACAAGCTCCTCCCTCTCCTCAAACCTCATCTCTAATAAACTTCAGGCCAGCAAATAGGTTAGTCCTTCAAGCTCCATTTCTCTTTTCAATTTAGTTTAGATCATTACTAAAGCCTCTTTCTTCAAGGTTCGGCTAAGTTGGGACTGCATGACCTTTACTTGCTTGATAGTCGTAGGACTCACTTTCACACTCCTACCTTCATGCTCCATAGAACATGTATTCTTTCTTCCATCAAATATAACTATTCGATCAAACATCCACAGTCACCCAAGTAGAATGTAGGACACACTCATAGGCAACATATCTCAAAGTACTTCATCTCGATAATTGCCAAAGCAGATTAGCACGAACAACCATTTGTTCACTTGTAGGGCTCTTTTATCATTAAGCCAATGTAGCTTATAAGGCTTTGGGTAGGGCTTGGTCGGCAATTTTAATCACTGGACCATAAATGTAGAAGCTGCTCTACATTTGTGTAGCTCCCACTATCGACAATTAGTATACATAGGGACTCATTCACCTTACATCCGATATGGAAGAGATTTTCCCTCTATTTGTCTTCAGGTATAGGATTGACGCCTAAAGTCCTTCTCAAAACTAGAGTAGCAAGCATAAAGTTGCCTTCCTCAGTATAGAAAACTTCTTCTTGGATAGCTTGATCTATCCATCCTCTTTCAGTTCCTTTACTCCCTCATCAATACTATCAACCTCAACAATCAATACCTCACCTCGGATCACCATTGTTCGTCTATTTAGACAATAAGCGGCCATGTACCTAAATCTTTGACATTTGAAACAACTGATCTCACTTGTCTTCTTGCTTGAACTCTAGCATTTCTCAAACTTTCTCAAGGGTTACTTCTCCTCTGTTCAGATAGTTGGAGTAGGTCCAGTCTCAATGACCTTACTTGATTCCGTTTACACAAGTTTGCTCGGAATAGATCGGTTACTACTAAGTCGGCCAACAAGTGGTCGAAACCTTCCTGTTCGGTGCCACTCAGTCCTCTAGGTAGCTTGAATTGCATCATCAAGCATTCCAATATCTAAGGTTTCCAACACATTTCCAATCTCATGCTTCAATCTATCGATGAATCAAGATATAGTTTGGTCCTCTAGCTCCATGACTTCACATTGAATCATTAACATTTGGAATTCCTTACCATAAGTGTCTACACTAAACCCTCCTTACCCTAACTCCTGTAGTCTTTTGAAGGTATCTTACAAATAATAACTCGACACAAACCTTCTCTACATAACCCTCTTTATTTCATCCCAACTCCTAATCCTACATTCTCCTTCCCTTTTTCAGGTAGCTTGTAAGTTCTTCCACCATAGGATAACATAACCAGTGAACTCCAACATAGCAAGTCAACCTTTGCATTTTGGGTTCATCGTGGCATTCAAACTACTTTTCAATCCCATCTACCTAATCTAGGTAGTCTTCAACATTACCACTCCTACAAAAACTTGAAATACACATCCTCAACCCTTCAACTCTAGGGGCTCATACATTTCTTTATAGTATTCCTCTACTTCATCATTTCTTTCCTCTTCTTCCTCAATTTCTTCAAGGGTTATCCTTCATCTAGCATCCCTACCCATTCCTTCAACTCGAGGTAGTCGAGTAGAGGCATTAACTCGGCCAAACTGACCATTGCTTCGTTCTTGTTGCTCACGTCATCTAGTGGGGTTATTTCTAGCTTGTTGTTTATCTTCTTAGATAACAATCACCAAACTACCTACCAAGTTAATAAGCCTATCCAAGCAATCACCCACCAATTGAAGTGTGAAGCTTCCTTCTTGCCCTTGGCCATATCGGTACCACTTTCTTGGTTTCCTAGAGTTCCTTGAACAGTTAAATTTGACATTGTTGGTTACCTTACAAAATTGATGTCTAAAAACACCACTTGAAGTTCCGTCAGTGAATACAACAACAGATCAATAACCAATACTTTCAATATCATGAAAACTACACAACAAACAAACAATCAACTACACTCTGTTTTCAAGATCGAAAATAGGGAAAAATAAAGTACTGAATTTTCCTTCAACACTTTCCAAATACCAAACTCCTACATTAATAATAGAACTTCTATCACATGAGAATAGTAACAAACTACTCAAAGAACACAATAGTAGAGAGCCAATTTCAAACATAACCAAGTTTTGATACTAATATGATATGAGTTTGTGAGTGAACACATGAGCCCAAATATCACGCATAACCAAGGGGTGGGTCTAGGCTACAAGATGGCTTGAAAAGTAAATGATAGTCGAAGGATAAGCAGGGGATCCCATGTACCGACGTTGGATATAACGCACTAACGCTGGATATAACGCACTAATGCCTCACACAAGCTTAGGATGTACTTGATATGTCACACAAGTATGGCTGAAGGTTACTCACCACTAGTTTACACTCAAAGGGCTAAATAAGAATAACTCAAGAGTAAGCAATAGAACACTTAACTCAAGAGAGTATGTCTGAAAAATTCAATCTGATAACTATTGCGGCTATTACAATATACAAGTATTTATATGACTAAATTAAGGTAAATCCTAGGTGAAAGTAAATTACAAAAAAGAATTCCTAGTAGTAAAGGAAAAAGAGAATAATTTACAAGAGTATCAATGTAATTGTGCAAAAAGAATATCCGTTGGCAGTAACGATAATATGGATGTTAGAAAGACAACATGTATGTAATTTACTCATTTTATGGTCCCAATGATACTGCTACCAAGTAGGGGTAGATTCTGATCAGGTCGGGTCGATGTTGATAGTTTGGTAGCTCAAACAATTAAGACTAAACTAGCGTTAGTCCAAGGGTAACTAATTTTCGAGTTGGCCTTAGGTGATCGGCTATCACTGTCAACTCAGCCTTGCCACTAGTGATGTTGGCAGTATCCTGATTTGATGCTCAAACTGGCATATGGCCATAGGGTCAGCTGGATACGTCAGCTGGTCACCTCGATAGTCTCTTGGATGGTGTGGAGAGTGAAGTAACTCAGCTGATCGAATTTGGGAATGCATTGCTCCTCAGTACTCAACTCACCTCAAACAACTCGGTTAACCATTTGAGCAAGCCTTCGAGTTCAGGAGCACATGATTAGTCCTCGAGCCCTATTACCACTTGATTTTCTACGATAAGAACTAATGATCACTAAACTCCTAGATACATCATATAATCTTAGTATCAAAGCTCGAGGTTCTAAATAGGGTTAAGAGTTTCATAAGTTTTGTGAAGGATTCTAGCTTATTGGGTTTTGTATTTTATTATTAGTTATATTGTGAGGATTTTAAGTTGTAATTTCTATAGCCTTCATTAATTAAAAAAAAGTTAGATTTTGGTTTTTTTTTCTAGACCAAAGGAAATTGAAGAAATTGGAAACAAGGGTTTCGATGTGGTAACTATGCAAATTAGAAAAGGGAATCTAACTTTAGTTCAATAGAGCATTATCGCAGTTGATTCTATAGATAAGTACCAAGATATAATTCATCAATTGTTGTTGTTCTGAAGTGGGTCTACAAGCTTAGGTAACATTAGCTGTAGGCTAGTGTAACATTGTATTGTTATAGTGGTGGTAGTTGGTATTATAGTCATGTAGGTCTATTAATATTACTGGTATCGTAAAGTGTATGACCGGGCCAGTAAGTTTAGATAGTAGTGAGTCGTTGAGGTTATGCAGCAACATAACTACCTTCGATGTGCTTCTACTATGCTATCAAAGGGGATACACATAATGTTATTTTAGGTATTTAGAGGGTGTTCAATTTCTGACAGCATCCATTCTAGATTCTGATTAAGGTGTTCATTTGTGAATCAAGACACTCATTTAGTGGTTAATTGTAGCTAGCACAAGTGGTGGCTCTTCAATTTTGTCGATGATTAGGTCATACATAGTAGCCGTTACAAGCAAAGAAGAAAGCAATAGGGTGCTTGGAGAGTTATATTGTAGTATGTAGTTGGTGTTTGAGATGAACGTATGAACAGTTGTGTTGTGGCTCAATTGAATGTTTACCATCTTATCTAATCTATGGAATTAGTGAAGTTATCAAGAATGTTGCAGGTGGTTGTTCCATTACATGAGTAAGTTAGCATTTGTTAATGTAAGTGGTGGCCAATAAGTGCACAAGACCCCTATGAAGTGTAAGAGTACAAGGCATGACTAATAAATTGCTGTGGGTTCTGTTCTTTGCAGCAACCAAGGTATTGGAATTGTGTATGTTTATTATATTGTTATGACTTGCAGCTATTGTACCGAGTTGTGTCTTTTTTTGGTCGAGAGTTGAAGCATACAATTGTCCAACTTATGTCCTATTGAGTGCAAATCGGTATGGTATATGTCTATACAATTGTCGAGCTACTAAGCTATATTGTTATGCATGCCAAACTAGCATAGGCTGAGCTAATGTCTAGCTATTGAATTAAAATTTTTGAGTTATTGGATTTGTGTTGTTTCGCATATGTGTCTCTACTGGTTAGAAACTATGGTTAGAGTCCATGAGTCGTTCCAAGTTTATTGTGTCTATGCCGAGGTGAAGTATGCATGTCCGATCGACTAACAATTACTGCCCTACTTTAGTTTTCACCAAGCTACTACAATTCAAAGGCTACTGAACTACAAATGAACAATCCAAGCTATTATCCTCTTCATTTAAACTATTGCCAAGTTACTATGTCTGATTGGAGCAAAATGCGTACTCCACTGTACAACGAAGATAATCATATGTGAGTATATCGAGTGTAAGTTGATTTGTGTTCTATAGTGCATTTTCAAGCTACTGTTCTTAGTAGTTGATTCCTTAGTAGAACCGAGCTATCTAATCACTTTGTCTATGCTGCTACATTTAGAGTACCAAACTATTGATTGTTTAAGCTAATTACCAAGCTATTATGTTATGCTAAACTGATTGGTAGTGCATGCAACAGTCCAATTGTCGAGCTATTTGTGGACTATACGTATATTAAGCTATATGTGTTAATTTTGGTTGTGTGAGTTAGTGCCAAGGTGTTTATACGTATCCCCAAGATTGTTGCATGAATAAGTGTGATCAATGTTATTGTCCAATCCTAGAGAAATTGTATATATATATATATATATATATATTAATAGATTTAATTACTGCCAAGCCCTTATGTCATGTAAGTTTGAAGGTTAAGTTGTTGTGATTAGGGCTTTGTAATGCTCTTGGCCTTAAATTGTGGTTGGTATATGTTAAGTTGCCGGTTAGAATATGATAATAAAAAATTTTACTTTGATGGAAGACTCCAAGAAAATATCGTATTAATTCGAATTAGTAATTATCCTATGAATTTTGTCTCTAAAGCCATGGTTAGGAGATTTGGTTATATAACCATTGATTACCTAAGTCCATACAAGTTTACCTATAATGGTGAGGTAATTCGAGTCACTAAGCAAGCCAAAATAGCTGTCTCTTTTGATAAATGCCAAGATGAGGTTTTATGCGAAATAGCTTACATTAATGATTGCTATATGTGTTTAGGAAGTCCATGGAAGCTAAGTCACGGTATGCACTATCACCCATCGACCATCCATGTTACTAAGTACCCAAGTGCTCTAGATAACTTCATAGGTCGATAAGGCTAAGGAAGTTAAAAATTTTATTAAATTATAAATTTGATTATATTATAATTGATAAAAACACAAAAAAAATTAATCAAACCTTAATTGCGTGTAAAAACCTTAAACCCTATATACAAGTAAATACCAAAGATTGAACTCGAACTTGACAAATACCCTAAAACTATTAACATAGACTTATAAAATATGTAAATATATCCTAAAAGTATTAAAACCCTAATCGAATATAATTATCGACTAACACATTTGATCGTTTGAAATTACTAACGAATAGGTTGAGATAACTCCTAAATATTATAACTATAACAAGTAACAATTTAATTAACAAGTAACCTTTTTTTTCTATTCCTTCTCCGCTTGCTTTTCCTATTTCCTTCTTCATTTTTTTTCCTCTTCCATGTTGAACTTCTATAATCATTTTTGGTTGGCTTTTTGTTTGATTTACTTTATAAATGTCTTCACTAAGTGGATAAAACCATAAGCATTAATAAGCTACAAGTCAAATCAATTTATTTCCATCTTTATCTTTCTTTTTCTCTCACTTCTCTTGCTTTTAGCAAGCTACACAATTCCATCCATTTACTTTGTTTCATGTCTTTTAAAAAAAAAAAAAAAAAAAACTCAAAAGAATGTAAACACACATCTACTGACAACTCTCTCTTTTTTCCTCTTCTATTCACTTTTTTTTTTCAAATTTTTCTATTTATTTCTTAACAAGTTATAAGAAGAAGAAGAAAAGCTCTTGGTCAGTCACTTTTCAAGACACCAAAAGAAGTAATTAAGCAGTATTTTAATATATTTATTTTGTTAATTTAGATGTACTCTTGCTATATATGTATCTATGTTATAGAAATACATATATTTAGGAAATATTTAATATAGTTGATTTTATAATTTCCTTCCTTTGTATTAAAGTATTTGTACATGTAATTAAAGTTATATAAATATTGTTCATTGTATTTTCTTACACATGTATATAGGTATGCGCTTATGTATGTATGTCTATATATATATATATATATATACGCGCATACAATTGATACAAGACAAGTGTATCTATCAGTTTTAATATAGCAGATGTGAGTCCGAGTAGATTCCTTAAAGACCTTTGAATACTAATACTAATTTTAGCTCTATTATCTAATCAGAAAATTGTGATGGGTTAAATGAATTAAAAATACTAAAATTAATAAACTAATCTAATTAAGAGACTTGACTAAGCAATTTAGGAAATAATAAAATTAAGAATGACTTCAAAAAGGTAAATAACGTATTTAAGAATTATTTCCCCTAGTGTTTAACATGTGGCCTCTAGAAATATATCCAATTCTATCTCTATTATTTTTAACCAAAGGGATTCACAACTAAAGGTAACACCTTTCTTAAGCATATTAACCCTAATGCTAAATTATTTATCGAAATCTTTTCACTTAGTAATATAATTTACAATTGCATTAATGTACAATGAATTCCCATACAAAAGAACCACTTTCTGGAAGAATCATGTATTTTATCTCTAAGTACACATGCAATTCTCTCCAATTATGTCAAGATCTCATTATTCATGTGATTTTTCAATCATTATGCATAATATCATAGATTGATACCCTAAAAATATCAATTAACAATTTAAATACATAATTGAATCAATAAACATAGAAACTTTATTGAAAATTATCATTAAATCTAATAGTCACATAAAACCCTAGGTTCCGCATTCCTAAATACCATAATCTTAAGCTATCATGATGAAATTAAAAACAAATTGCAACAAAATTAAGAAATAAAACATGAAAAACCCCTTTTGTTGATGAGAAACCTTCTTCAATCTTGAAGTTAGGTATTGCTTTCGCCTTTTGCTCTTCCTTTTTCTTCAAGTCTCTTCACTTTTGAATGTCAAAAGTTATGTGCAAAACTCTCATAAGTCCTTATATAATGTATTATGAAGTTTCTTTTTCGTCACCAAACACTGCCTGAGACACAATTGTGTCTCCAGGTTATGTAACCTACTAACCTTAGCACAAAAAATTATCCTACATGAATACAGCCTAAGGGTACAGTTGTGTCCTAAACTATGTAACTTTTTGATAAAAATTTGTCACTTTCTCCTATTGTTTATGTAACTTCAAAACTTCATAATTCATTCATTTGAACTTCAAATTAAGTGAAACTTGATTCCTTTTCTTTGTTTTCAATCCGAGAACCCATTCAAACCTTAAAAAATCTTACTCAATTAAGTATTGATTTCTTTTTTAAAAAATATATATATAAGAGAAATGCTATAAAATTGCTATGTGAAATGCATTTAAAATAAGAGTTATCAACAATTATATGCATATATATATATTATTGGATCAAATACATATTAATATACGAGGTATTTTAAAATACATATAGTTACATGTATATAGTATGTATGATAGTTATTTTCATTTTTCTTTATATATATATATACATATATACATGCATTCCTATATATATATATATATATAAGTATAGTACATAATTATATATGTACAGTATATAGTATATTTAGGTATATAATGTGATTTTACATATGTATTTATATATAAATAAGATAAGAAAATAAAAGTATACAAGTGTGTGTATAACTATAAAAATATGTATACTATTAGTATAGTATGGTGTAAGTACATGTATATACTTAAATAATATATGTATAATATACTAAAATACTAAATTACTAAATAAAGTAAGATAATATGTATATATATATTCATGTCGTAGGGTTTAAGAAAGGAAAGTGGGTTAATTTATAAAATTTAATAAAATATAATAATGGATATATATTATGTAAAATTATTAAGTAAAATTAAAAAATTGGAAAAAAATATGAAAAATCCATAAAAGCGACACGTAGAACCCCCAGAACCCCCATAAGCTGCTACGTCAACACCCTATAATTTTAATTAATTCATAATTATTAATAATTAATTATGAAATTGCTAAAATATTAATAAGGGAATTAAACAAGTATTTGACCTAAAAAATAGTATAATAAGTGAATTGTTCTAAAATAGAGTTAAAAATAATAAAATTTCCAAAATATAAATTTAGATATTTATTAAATCATAAATATATAAAGAAAAGTTTAAAATAATAATTTATAAATATTTAAGTCAAAATAATGAAATTCGCAATACTTTTAAACCAATATGAAAAATGCAAGTTATAATATTCAAAACAAACCCTATTATGTGAAAATATGTCCAAAAACTATCAAGAGGGATTATAAGTTCATAAAAATTGGAAATAGAATGAAAAAATTATATATGATTGACGAAAAAGCTTAAATCAAGGATTTTATATAAATAGATAGCTAATTTAGATAGTTAATACTAAATATGTGAATAATTTAGTCATTTCACTCTAATACTTACTATTCTTTATATCCGCTAAATGTTAAGTGATCATAATATTGAGACTAATCTACCGGTGGATTATTATGATCCTTGACTACTACAATGGCCGAGTGAGTACTCCTAATAATTCTATATATGTTTGTGCTTGTACTCAGTAAGTATTAATTGATATTAATAATTAAATAATGTGTAAGGTTGAGTTATGCATGTGTATGACACTATTTGATAAGTTGTGAAATTACTTTAAAGCATGACAATATATTGTTGTTATATAGTAGATCCAATAGGAATTGATCTATTTATAATTTTGATTGGTCATATAACAATTGAACTTAATGATATCATACTTGAACTAACTAAATTGAAATATGCATAAACATACATTACATAAATGATTTTGGCCATCACATCATATAGAGGTAGCGAGGTCATATAAGAGTTGATAAATTATGATTATAATGTTTTAGTATAGTGCACACGTAAGGTATAACCTTACCTTAGCCCATGAATTACTAAACGTTAGAGGCGCTAACCACCTGGTTAAGGATTAAGTTTAGAGGCCTCCGTTTAGGGATAAGCGTGGACTATGAGAACTCACTCACAATCATACTTGAAACTTAGTTTTAATTAAAACTAAAAATGGATATACTATTTATTTTTTATTACGAAACATAGAGTTTCGCAGTTGTATAAGTCCAAGTATGATACCTAGATTTGACCAATGCCGTGTATACTCCAACCCTAACTTCTAAGAGAGTTAAATCTGAGTTGCATATAGTACCTAGTCACTTGCATGTATTTATATGGCATTCTGTGTGTTCATGTATTCATATCTTTAAAATTTAGCTATTGAATAACTTGTTTATCATATAGTTGAAAGATATCTCACTAAGCTCTTTAACTTATACCTTTATAGATTACTTTTGCAAAAGAACCTTTTTATTACATCTGTCGTAGGATGCCCAAGGTTAGTGGAAAGCTTATAAGTTGGTATGAGTTTAAGCAAAGAGCTAAGAGAGTATTACAATTATTGTAGCAAACTCTTAAGTAGAGACTTATTATTTGGTATTATATGTTTTATAGTCTACATGTTAGTTTACACAATAGTACATTAAAGACTTAGTGTATTTGCTAGTATATATTGTAGTTACATTATGAAACTCACGCTAATATAATTACGTTGTGATATCATCTACACTTACATAACTTTTAGGCATTTAGTTATAGTAATAGTCTTGTATATCGCATGAAAGGTTATCAATTAGAAGGGGAACCAATCTAAAGTTTTTTACATGATATACTATGACTACCACAACTAGGCCATTCCTTTGGGTCATAACAGTTTTCTTATAAATACTCTTATTAATAGATTCATTCGCATAAATCTTTAACAAAGAGTCTTCTTTGTTCTTTAGAACTTATCAATTCATTTGTGAAATTGTAGCATTCAATAATCTCTTTTTGTTTTATTCTAATTGTGACATCTAATTGATTTATTAATTAGAATTAAACAAAACAAGCCACTCCATGAAATCTTATTATGGTATAGTATTTGACTTATCAATAGGAATTGAAAATGTTTTTCCATCTATTTGGAAAAGTTAGAACATCTAGCTCAAAGTTGAAAATGTTTGCCATTCTATCACAAATACGTATATAATCAAGATAACTCTTTATCTAATGTATAGTCTCACCCATTGCTTTGAAAGTAGATAAACCAATTACAAATAAGATTATTGTATAATGTGGATCTTAAATTATTTTGTTCGACATTGTTTATAAAATTTAATATTGTTTAGCATTGTTTATAATTCTAAAATTGTCAAATAAGGTTCTTTGGCATTACTTCGTTCATTGCTAATAGGATTATGTAATTAAGCCCTTTAGACCTTAACGCTGGATAAAATGTTACCTTAAACGATAGATAAACTTGTTAGGCTTAGCAAAAACTATAAGGGTATTTACATCATGAATTTTTTAGATTAATGTTCTCCTTTCCCCGTCATCCACTCATTCTTACAGGTGCTTCCTTTTAAGACGAAATGCTTCCCCCAACATATGAATGTTAGAGCAACATCACATAACTAAAGTTATATCATATAACTTAGAAAAGACAAGAATTCTTGGAGGAAGATAAAAAAAATGTATTGATGTTAAATTTGTAGGTTTGAAAGTTAGAGAAATCTTAGCGCTAGGAGTTAGACATTTAGGTTATGCTAATAGTTGCTCTCTCCCCACCACTATACCCCTTCCTCGATGGCCCATAGTTGTCCCCTAAATTGCCACTATCATTCTATTCAAAATCATTTCTAGGGTCTTGTTATGTTAGCATGAGGAAAGATGCCTTCTATTATAATTTATATGGTTTTTAAGTTTCGATGTGCCTGTATATATATTTATGTTTTGTATACAAAACAATATACATTTAATCAACAACATTTACATACCATCATTTTTTAATCCTTAACATTTTAATTTTCAATCTTATTTAGATTTTGACAAAAATAGGACTTTGATCCATTATTTTAAGTTTTTAGTCCATTATTGACTTGTAACAATTTTTTTATTGATCCAAAATAATTTATTTAATAAAGTAATATTAAATATATTAAGTTACATAATATAATAGAAAATAATATTGAATATGTGTAATTACACAATTAGTAAAAAATAATAAAACAAACAAAAAAGAGAAAAGAAAGAAGAAAAGGGGTCACAAAAGATTGCATAAACCCTTGCCATCTTGGTTGGCCATCCTAATGCCAATCAAAAGTTGGCACATGTTAAGAATTCACAAAAACTTAATAAAGCTAATGAAAGTGCTTATACAATTGAGCGGGTAACTTTAATGTACCTAATAATCTATAATACCTTATTCAATCAAGTTGGTTTTAAATGGGCATTCAAAGTAGTAATGTCAGTCCATGTGTAATTTTTATAGCCTGCTCATATACGATAAAATATAGGTATAATATCTCAATACCCTATACTCAAGACTATTAAATAATAATGATGAATGTAATACAACATTGTATTTGTATCTTCTAAGTTCTACTAAAAAGAAATAACTATATAACTATGGATCATACCTATCACCTATAAGAAGCACTAATGGCTCATTTATTAGGAGAAAATAAGGAAGGAATAGAATAATTGTTTACGGAATACTTCTAATTACCTAGTTTATTTTTTTAGGGAGAGCAAATATAAGATGAGTAAGGTATAAGACCCTACTTAACCTTATCTTATATGTATAGGTTCCTAAAAGGTTCCTAAATCTTTGGAATTAGAACCTATCCTATAATACCTTGATCTAGCTTGTGCCTCATACCTTATAAAACTTATAAGGTATAGATACCTATGGAACTTATAACTTTATTCTATTTTCTTATAAGTTTCAACTTCGTACTTTTTTTTTTAGCAAACTCTAGTTATATTTTTCTTTTCCATGCTAAAAAGTTGTTTTTCATACATCTCATAAACCTAATGTTAAATGGCACATTTTATTAGCAAAACAATTAATTGACAAAAGCATTAGGATGCATGCACAAAGAAATAATACAAGTTATTTGTAACTGACAATAAATATTATCTCTTAGAGATTAAAGTTTCTATTTCTAGGTTTCAATTACTAATTTTAGGTTTAGGGTTTGTATTAAGCTAAATCCGTTTATTTTTAATGTTAATATGATGTCATTTTCATGCTTTAATAATATGATTTTTTTTTCATTCATTAATATATACTATATTATTTAATAAATTCTAACTGGTAGGTACATTACAATTCTTACACTATATATACTAGAGTATAGGTTCTAGCGTAGAAACAAGGTATGAAGACCTCACTACCATACCATGCTCGATAAGAGCAAGTTCCAAGAAATACTATCAAGAACCTACCATGTGATCCTTAATGTCTACCTAGAACCTACCTTATTAAGGTACGATAAGGTACATTATAAAATAGGGTTACCTTCTCATCTTTAGTTTACATGGAAATTAATACATGAATTATTATTTTGGTGATGTTTCTATAAACTCTATATGGGAATAGTTGTTATCATTTGTAATATGAAACTTATTCCGTCTCCAAAGGGGATAAAATGTCGAAATAATGGGAAAATTATATATTTAATTAATAAAAAAAGTAAAATAATTTGTTTCTATTTTCCAAAAGAACCAACTAAGGAAATATTAATATTTTAAATTTAATACTACAATTATTGTGATGAAAATAAATACTAAAATCAATAGTCCTTAAAATAATAAATCACACAATGTAAAAAATATAAATTGCTAGCATATTCCTAATAACAATCATTCACTAAGCATAACATTTTTTTTCCTATTTATTTTATTTTAGAAAGTGAATGAATCATAAATAATTCCTACTTCATTTCTTCCATGTCTCTTTTCTCTCATTTCTATAATTCTAGTTTTTGTCTCTCTTGTCTTATTTCTCCCCTTTTACCAACCTTATCTTATTATTATGTTTTTCATCAAAATTTTTATTTATATACTTACTATATTAGATTTAGTGTTCTATATTTCTACCAGGTAGACTAACTTTCTAATAGGATGTAAAGTCCAAATAAATTGTAAGGTCCATAGGTAGTACCTTTCTTTATAAATGTGTTATTTTGTCACCTTTGGTCTCTAATTTCACCTTTGTACACACTTCTAAACTCATGGAGAGTATATCTTCATGTGATTCAAAAGAATATAACATTATGGAAATACTAATAAATCATAGAAATTTAATTAAAGAATTTAGAATCTCTATAGAGTACCTTGTACTTTGTAAATTTTATAGAATATAAGTTCTAAAGTAATTTCAAGATGATAAATGGTATTTTTAAATTCCAAAGTTCACAAACTTGTACTTATCAATTAAGGCACAAATAGAGCCTTATTTTCCTATCCATCATATACTGCCTAAACCCTATTTTTATAAAATTTTAAAAAAAAATTAAAGACTAAAATAACCATAAATTAAAGTTGAGTATTAAATATGTGTATTTTTTTTTCCTTCTTATTATTGTTTACGTTCCTTCTTAATTGCTCCTATTCCTATTACCTAAAGTTTTTAGTTTATACGCTGATCCTCATGAGTTATATTGTTCTCACATAATGTACATAAAACTATTTAAGATTACGCATAAAAACATGAAGTTATTTTTAATTTAACAACCATAAATGAAAAAAAAATGCTAAGGAAAAATTAGATAGACATCAACGTAATAGCAAATTACACATACCCTATGCTATAACGCAATGATAATGTTGAAAATGCAACCTAAACTTTGCTCAAAAAATCAATTTATTACTTAAACTTTTGTCACAATTAGTATTCAATTGGAAGTTTATGTGTCCATGTTATAACCTATGATAAATCAACTCACAGTCATTTACTCAAGGCTTTACATGTGCCCTTAATTTTATCATGTGTTAGTATTATTACTTACGATAAATCAATTGAAAGTCATATCAAGCTTTATTTGTCCCCTTTCTTCTCTACTTTCCTCTTCCCTCCTCTTAAAATTTGTAGCCCTTACTCAAAATCAACTAATTTTTACTTTTTCTTCTAGACATTTTACTAAGTAATTAATTCATTATATCTTCAAAATCATAAAAAACTACAAGTTTTCCATACTAATGTTAATATAACTTTTTGAACATAGATTCCTCGGTTCGTCCCGACTTGATAAAACTTACAGGCTATGACAAACCACCCTTGGCTTAAGCCTAGAACATGACCTATCCAACTATAAGAGGCCTATAATAATTAGAAGACTTTAGATAGAGCAGAAAGACTAAGGCAATAACTACCTCCTACATATGTTGAATACATCGGACGCTATAATCCTGCTCTCCAACACTTGTGGATGTAGTTTTGCCTACTAACTCCTCTCCAACTATCAGCACAACTCCTCTATAAATACAAAACCATCACCCAAACTACTTGATACTTTATGTATTTGAGCCTATATACTATTTAAGTACTTGTAGTCTCTAAACAGTAGACTGACTTAAGCATTAAAGTGGTCACATCGAACAACCCTTCATCACTCCCTTACAGTATTCTCTTTTGGAAGCTTACTCACTTGCATAAAGCCCAATCTCACTCAAATCCATACCAACAAAGATCTTAAGGTGACATTTGGCACTATTTAAGGGAAGAAGCTGATCTAAGTTCCTACCCAAACATACTATACGCTCTACTAAAACACTACCTTTGATCACCATGTCTTATGTTGATAACCCTAAGAACCACCAATTAGTGAATAGCCAACCTATTAAGAACCAGCCCCTTCTAAAGGAAATACTGTGGAGCGCTTGGTTAAGGCGTTTGCTACCCAAAATTGGCTGCTTTAAGCTCACCTCGAGGAAGACAAGAGGCATAACGCACAAACCCACCCCCTCGAAGTCTCTAATGCCCTCATTAGGCAAAATAACCACTACTGCCAGCAACAGAGTAGTAAGGATCAACAACCTGATCCCCTAATGTAGCAATAACTAGTAAAGTCTACGACCATTCATAACTAAGCCTTAGCTAGCAATAAGCAGGTGGCCAACTCCCATGTAGTATCAATATACTTAGCACTACATCAAGCTCATCTAGCAAATGATGCCGACCATAATCTCATTGGCTTCAATGGGAGTACCGTTTAAGCTAAGGGAATCATCACCCTCAACATGGAACTTAGTGATGACAACAACGCTACACAACAACCAGTAGCGTTTGTTGTTCGTTGTGATTGACTATCCATCCCCCTACAATACTCTCTTGGGACAACCAAGTTGATATGTGTTTAAAGTCATTACTTCATCCCTTTACCTAAAGGGAAAATTCCCAACCTCCATCGAGGTAAGAGTTTGTAGATGTAACCAAAAGCTCTCCCGAAAGCTCTATTTAAGGGCTACCAAAGCCAACAGAGTCTTTGCTCTGGAGACCAGCCAGTAGGAGAGGTCAACTAAGAGAGGTAAGCCAGACTACTAAGGTCGAGATTGAGACTCCTTTCAAGGTAAAGGAAGAGATAGTTGCCCTCTTTCGAGCCAACTCAAATAGGTTTGCCCAATCAGCATCAAACATGCCTAATATTTCCCCTAATCCAACAACCTATAGCCTTAATATCAACTCTACTACGCAACCTATCAAATAGAAGAAGAGATACTTTGCCCTAAAAAGGTAGGTTGCAATCGAAGAATAAGTGTAGAAGTTGCTTAAGGCTAGCTTAACAAGGGAGGATAAGTACCTGACCTAGTTAGCAAATGTAGTATCAATCAAGAAGAAGTCTAGGAAGTAGCATTTGTGTGTCAATTATACCGATCTCAATAAAGTCTGTCTAAAAGATTGCTTCCCTCTCCCTAGGATCGGCTGGTTGGTCGACTCTACTTTAGGACACATAATGTTAAGCTTTATAGATGCCTTCTCAAGTTACAAACAGATAAAGATAGACTCGAAGGATGAAGTCTATACCTCCTTTATCAACGCATTCAGCATGTACTATTACACTATCATGCCCTTCAGCCTAAAAAATACCGGAACAATCTATCAGCAAATGGTGACAAAGTTGTTTAAACCCTAGATTGGGCACAACATGGAAGTATATATCGATGAAATGATTGTCAAGAGCAAGTAGCTCGGTGATCATGTCAAGGACTTCTAAGAAGCCTTCGACCAAATAAGAAGACATGAAACGAAGCTGAACCCCCAAAAGTATGTGTTTGGGGTTAGCTTAGGCAAATTTCTTAGCTTCTTGGTCACTTAGAGGGATATTAAGGCCAACCCTAGAAAGATACATGCCATTAAGGACATGAAGCCTCCTACCTTAGTCCAAGACATATAAAAGCTCACCAACATTGTAGCCACGCTAAGTAAGTTTGTCTTTAAGAATGCGAATAGATGCATTGAGATCTTCAAAATCCTTAAGAATCACAAGGGTTTTGACTGGACTCCTAAGTATACAATAGCCTTAAAGTAGCTGTAGGACTTCCCCATACACCTTCTTGTCCTCTCTAAGCTTGTTCTAAGTGAAGACCTATATCTATACCTAGTCGTAAGTGACCAAGCACTCTCATCTAGATTAGTTAAAGCAGAAGGGAGAGAGCATAGGTTTATATAATACATCAGCCATATACTCTAGGGGCTTGAGGTTAGGTACACTTGAGCAAAAAAGTTTACCCTAGCCGTTGTTATCTCAACACGTTGATTAAGGCCCTACTTCTAAGCACACCAAATCACTATGCCTATAGATCAATCGCTACGTATTATGCTGCAGAAGCTGGATATGTCTGGATGGATAGTGAAGTATGCAATGGAGCTGAGTGAGTGTAAAATCAAATACCAACTTCAAACAGCCTATAAGGCATAAGTACTAGCTAACTTCGTAGTTAAGTATACAGGAAAAGAGGAAGCACCACTAGAGGATAACAAGCCAATGTAGACTCTCTACTTTTATGAATTGTCCACCTTAGGGGGTAAAGGTATAGGTCTTCTTTTTACTAGACCACATAAGATCACAGTCTGCTATACCCTCAAGTTTTGGTTTCATACCAACAACAACGAAACTGAATATGAGGCTTTAATAGCCGATCTCAAATTGGCCAAGAAGATCAACACCGAACATTTACAAGTCTTCTCAGACTTTCTACTAGTCATCCAACATGTTCAAGGTAAGTATGAGGCCAACGACGACACCATAGCAAGGTACTTGCAGAAGGTAAAGAGCCTTTTAACTAAATTTCCTTCGTAAATCATCATAAAGAGCTCTTGACTCAAAAATTCAATAGTAGATTGGTCATTCAAGCTCGCCTCTACTAGGACATAGAAGCTTAAGATGAAGGATAGGAAGATCTTTATCAAGTACTTACAAAAGAGGAATATAACTCCATGCTTAGTAGAAATCTTAAAACTTATAGCATCAACATCAGAGCCAAGTTAGATGGATCCCATCCAAAGTTATTTAGAGCAAGGCATACTCCCAAAGGATAAAAGAGAGGCAAATAAGCTAAGATACTATGCTACTAACTTCACTTTGGTCAATGGCACTCTATACCATAAAGGGGTTAACCTTCCCTTACTCAAATGCCTCCAAGAAGACAGAGGCCAACGTGTCATGGAAGAGCTGTATGCTAAAGTATACAGCAACCACATTTAATCCCAAGCCTTCTACATTTGAGCTCCACAACTCGGATATTATTAGCTTAACATGAAGTAAGATGCCAAGGCATGCCTTCAGCAATAGTCTCCATCCCTTAACCATTCCATAGTTGTTTACCTAATGAGGCATTGACATCCTTGATGCCTTCCTTGTAGTCTCGAGAGGTCCAACAATTCATTATTATCGTTGTCAACTACTTCACCAAGTAGCTCAAAGCTAAGGCTATAGCAAAGAATACTAATAGGAGTGTTGATTCCTTTGTTCGAAACAACATCCACTCTCGATTTGGAGTCCCATATGCCCTTATTATGGATAATGAACAACAGTTTGATAATCTCAAGTTTAAAGAATTCTGCACCAAACACCACATCACACCGTACTTTACATTGATCGCCTACCCTCAATCGAATGGCTAGGTCAAAGCAGCCAATTGAATCATCCTTAAAAGCCTAAAGAAGAGAGTAGACCAAGCTCGGGGCACTTAGGCAGATGAGCTACCCAACATTTTGTTAGGGTATAATACCACCCATCATACCTCCACAAACGAATCTCCTTTTTGCCTAACGTTTAGATTGGAGGCAATCCTCCCTATTGAGCTCGAGCTTCCCATCATCTGGACTTAAAGCTTCAATGCCATTCTTAATGAGTCCCTACTATAAGCTAACATTGACACTATCAAAGAAATTACAAACCTCACTACAACCCGGGTAACTACTTACCAGCACCAAGCAGCTAAATACTATGATTAGAAGGTTAGACAAAAATAGTTCCAAGTCAGTGACCTAGCTTGCCGGAAGCTAAAGGCCATAGGTTCACAAGAAGGACATGGCAAGTTGGCCCCCAATTGAGAAGATCCGATCAAAGTCATAGAAAACTTGGGCAATAAAGCATACAAATTAGAAAGACTAGATAGTAAACTCATCCTACATACATAGAACACCGATAACCTTTGGCTTTACTTTGATTAATATGCCATCATGTAAATCATTTCAAAATTATGAATGAAAGTTCCATTTCACATGAGTTATCTACGTGTACTCCTCTCTCTTACTCTCATACTAGGTCCTAGCTCCTATCACCCACTAATCGAGTAGGTGATAAGATCTATTAACCAAGTAAGTCGAAACGCCACTAACCTAACCCTCTTAGGTAATCTCAGTAAAGAGAAATACTCCTTACCGTAAGGGACTCCCATTAACTTGACAAATCGAAACTCCACCAACCTGATTCCCCTCAAGCAACCTCAGTAAGGGGAAATACCTCTTACCATGAGAAACTCCCACTAACTGACTAGGTCGAAACACCGTTAACTTAATCCCCCTCGAGTAACCTCAATAGAGGAAACACCCTTTACCTTAAGGAACTTCTACTATCTAGGTAGGTCAAAACACTACTAACCCAACCCCCCTAAAATCCCCCTTGTATACTAAGTATTAGACCATGTTACAATGAACCATACAAAAAAGCAAAAAGCATTCAACAAACGTTGAAGTAAATAAAACAAAGTACATGGAAAAATTCAAATTCCATTACTAAGTTAGGGATATTCAAAATTAAGGTTAACATCCCAACCTAAACTATAAGAAGCAAGGAAGGGGATAACTACTACCTCAAATCAACAAACTCTGACAATTTTGAAAAATCGATCACTTTAATCTAGTTAAAGGGCTAGTCCGTCAATGGCCCTTGAGATGACTGGCTTCATACTATAGAAGGGACCAAAAGCTGCTGACTTGAGTTAATAAGTGGATTACCGTAGCCCTTATCACCTTGAAAGGCACACTTAAGGTGACCTCCTGCTAAGCTATCGAGGCAAAAGTGGATGCAGAAGTACGTTTTCAAACCCCGGTAGTAGAAGGGGCACCTCAGACCTCAACAACTGCTTAAATAGCTTCTCTCTCTTATCTTGGGGCTGCCCTCCTCTCCCAAAAAGTTGAGGCATCTAGAAAACCAAGGAAGGTTAGGTCAAGCTTTAAGAAAATGGAAGAGCACCTTATTCCTTATGCAGTGAGTGCATTCGATAGAGCTGTCTTTTAGCTCTTCCAACCATTACACCATCATTTAAAAATCAATGATAGCTTTCTTGGCAGTAGCATCACTAAGAACCTCCACACTCTCCAATTTGGAGATGATCTCCTTCATCTTCGAAGCTCACCTCTAGAGTTCTTCTACGTACTGCTCCAGCCCAACCTTCTAATCAACTAACTCTAACAATGTAGCTTTAATGTTATCACATTGATGCTCTCATTGTCAACTCGGTTTATAGCTTGGAGATGGATGCCTTCAGCTTAATGTTCTCCTTCTTAAGCTCATCCCTAAGTCTCCTCTCTTCATCTAGCTTCTAGAAGAGTTAAGCCTTGGTCCTTTGCTCATCATCAAGCTGAGCCCTCAAGCCGTTAGCCTCCCTAGTATTCTCCTCAGCAACAGTCCTTTCCCACTTTACCTCCTATAACCCTATCTTAAGCCCATCTACCTACACATAAGAGAGATGAAAGCGTCGATTAGCCTTGATGAACTTATCCATATACTTATTAAAAGAAGACTTTACCTCCTTCAAGCCCTTCTAGGCACTGGACAACGCCATACGAAATCCCTTTACCTCTTTTTGCAAGGCGTTGTAATTATTGAGCTAGAGTAATACCTAGTCGTAATATTATAAAGAAACGCAAACTGAGATCAGACCAATGACGACAAGGAAGGATATCAATTGTGAAAGATGAAGGCTTAACTATCGAATGAGTGAACTCAAATGACCCGCCATCTTCATAAGATCGCCTCCTCTTACCCTCGACAACTCCTCGAATATGACCTAATTGCTGGAGGTGTAAGGCTCCATCAAGGCTTGATAGCTAAGAGTCTGGTGCCCTAATGTAATGTCATTGCCTCGAATCTCCTACTTCGACCTCAATTGCTTCCCCTTAGTCCTCTTGTTTTTTACCTCGAATTGGTGAAGACAAAGCTCTTTATTTTAGGAGACATATGGTACATCATTGAATGAGTCCGACTCAATCCTCAAGAACCTGAACTTATTAAGAACATCAAAAAACTCGTCCTCAAGCTTATTGATACAACTGTTGGGATGAACCGTCAACCACTCGAACCAGATCGCTCGGCTCAAGAGTACCTTCCCTATTGACTTCTACTTCTTTGCCCCAAGGGCCACTTCTCTAGAAGTCTTAAAGGCCTTTCTTTTCTACCTGACTACCCTCAATAGGGCACTGGCTTCGACCCCTTCCTCCTCACCCCTATCAAGGGGAGCAAGCATCACCACATCTAGTTTATTAATGCTAACGGGTTTGTCGTCTACAATAATAGGTGTAGAAGTAGGGATAAAGGAAATAGAAGGAAGGACCATGCTCACAAGCTCGGTAGACAAGCTTTGTTCGAGGGCTTAGAGAAATCCCTTGAGGTAAAGTAGTTGGCTTAATCCTACTAGTCTCCTTAGCTCCTAACCTTAGCACCATAACCTTGCCCTAAAGGTCAAAAGCCTTCATAGTTAGCTTCAACCTTACTTAGCGATGCCTCATTAGTTTAGCTACCAAAAGATGGGAAATGTCTCTAACTAGTCTCTTACCTACATAGAATCAAACGAGCGATCAAGAAAAGGAAAATCAAAACAAAAACAAAAGTACAAAGCACCACCATTCACCAACCCCACCATAACTAGCACAGACAAGGAAGACCACCCCTCCTCCCCCCCCCCCCCCCCCCCCGAGCCCCCCTCCCCTCTCCATTCTATCCCTTAAAAAGGACGTCGAACGAAGCACAACTTTACACACACTAGCATGACAGATGAAACCATTGGTGAAAAATGAACCTGTACCTTCTATCCACTTCTTCACTACAGCCTTCTTCATATGAAGAAGAGCTCAAAGGTTAGAAATTTAAAGTATCTCTCTCCCATCTCTGTAGCGTTTATTTCATTACCATTCCATGAAGGCTTGAATCTCCCTTGCAACCTCAACATAACTAAGCCCAAGCTCCTTCTAAGCCCTAGTTTATACCAGCTCAATCCATTGTATCTAGAAGTCTGCCTCCTTTGGCAGCTTAACCACCAGGTAGTCATCTTATCGACCCTTAATAAAGTCCGTAAGGCTACAGAATAGTTTCTTCCCTTGATAAAGCTGGAGGTATGGCTACCTACTTAAGTTTTTTGACATGTAAAGGTATTCATAGAGCTCGAGAGTAACCATTTTCACCTTGTACTAGCAAAGTCCCCAAAAGGCCTTCAATACCCTCTTCCCATTGGAAGGAACTTATGCCGGACTGCACTAGTAGAAGTGAAAGAGCTCTTTTTTCAAAGTTAGTTAGAGGAAGGCATTACCCATACTCTAAACTCTTTTTAAACATGGCAAAACACCTTCCTATCAATAAGGGCACCCTCTTCTCCCTCATTAGCAGCCATATTATCCAACTCAAAATTGGCTTAACTACAAAGTTGCTTAAAACCTAGTTAAAAGCAGAGGCCTTACTTCCATTAACTCAACTACTCAGACCTTTGCCTGTTCCAAGCGTCTTGAATAAATCTCTAGCTACTGGTAAGAGAGCATATATGTAAGTATCCCTTAGGATGGCACTAATGAGCCTCATCCTATCCAATGCCTCCACTGCTATCCTAGTGGCATCATCTAGTTGTCACAAAGATGTGACTTCATCTGCTCCTTTGAAAGGAGGATCACTCCTCATAGTCTCGAAGTTAGTAATGTTGTACCTTGATGCATCTGATGGCGTCTCACTTGTGTTCGACATGTTGATGAAAAAGCAAAAAGGAATGAAGAATTTTGATGAAAAGTTTACAAGAGATAAGAGTTTCAAAGAAGATTGATGAAGAGAGAGAGTGAATTTTGCAATGAAAAAGCAAGGAAGTTGCAAAAAGGTGCTCTCTCTAAACAATTGTGGTATTTATAAACCAAACACTTTGGAAAGTGTATCAGTACGAATCCCTTAAAATGTTACAATGCCAACATGTAAAGTCAATTTTGATCGGATGGCCACATTCAAAAAACAAAACACATGCAAGCTTACTGTGACAGAACACCTATCACATTGCATTAAATGTAATGAAAATAGGCACCATAAAATAAAAATTCAAAAAGTTACTTCTGCAAGAAGTTTCCTTAAGGCCCCCATAACTTCCGCGAGAAAATTTGTTTGATACTCCAATAGCACTATGCCTTGGATCGAATAGATTATATTTACTTGGGCGATGGTCAGCTTAGTTTGGCCTCGTCTACTCAAATCCTCTATTATGCGATTCTACCATGAGATACAACCTACTATATTCTTACCTCGGCTCGGAGCACCTAACTCAAGCCATGATGTCTCTACCTTGGTTTGCCCATTCAACTTGGTATACATGTGCTTTGCTCTTACCTAAAGGAGAGCCAACTACTATTACCCCTCAATGACTAAGGAGGTTTGACCTCCCGCATTCCGCTTCAGAACTATTGTTTTCACCTCCACCCTAAAGGTAATTGTTTGGGTAAGTTGCATCTATTCAGCCCCAATGTCATTCAAATTGGACATATTTGCCCTTGCCCCACACTAGCTCAACTTCCTTTGCCTCAACCTTTCACTAACCCAAACTTCCTTCATTGCCACATCAGCATAATAGTATTAACATGGACACCTCTAGATTAGATCAACCACACGCTTGAAAAACTCATCTTTCCCTTCTCCTTGCCTTCGTTATGGCAATGACACTATGTAAGGGGAGAGCAAATATTAATAGAGCTTTTTAGACATGAGCTTCTTAAGCCTGTCTTGACCTGATAAGGTTTATAGTCTATAATAAGCTACCATCAATTGAGGTTCAAAACACAACCTATCTAACTATAAAAGGGCTTTAATGGCTAGAAAACTCTAGATAAGGTTAAAAATTAAGTCAACAACTACCTCTTACATATATGAAACACGTTAGACACTATCATCCTACTCTTTAATACTTACGAATGTGACTTTACCCACTAACTCCTCTCTAACCGTTGGCATTACTACTCTATAAATATAAAACCACCACCAAACAGTAAACTACTTTACACTTTACGCATTCAAACCTATATAATATTTGAGTATTTGTATTCTCTAAATACTCGACTAACTAAAATATCGGAGTGATCACACCGAACAACTCCTTGGTATCTCCTCAATGTATTTTCTTTTATAGGCTCATTTACTTACACAAAGCTCAATTTCACTCAAACCCATACCAGCAAAGATCTCGAGACAATACTAAACATTCAAAGTTGGCAATAAAAATATATATACATATATATATAAAAAAAATTCAATCTTTAAACTTATCAAAAAGAAAAAAATGCAATATTTACCGTTACACGGAAAAGATGAAATCTTTATAATGTTTTTGAGATTTTATACCACTGAGAACTTACGATGTAGTCCATTGTATTTAATTACTCAACTACTTACAGCTATTTGCATAGATGCCATTACGTTAATAATTCGTTGCTTTTCATGTTTTACTACAAACTACTTCGATTTACATGGTTAAAGCATGCAGTCTTTTGACTGATAGCTTTTGGTGCAATCTATTTTTGCTAAGATTTAAGCATCCTGGGTTTGTTTGAAACGAACGCAAACAACTACAACCGTTATATAAATAGAAGAACGGAACAGATGAAAAATAATGTAACAAACTATGCAACTCCCTAATTATTTTAGAATCAGTGAAATTTTCTAGACAAGATTTTATTTCTTTGATCAAACACTCGATGGATGTAAAGATTGAATCCGTTTCCCTCTGTAAGTACCATGATCGATTTTTTCTTTCTTTTCTTTTCTTTTTTTTTTCCTTCAGGGTTAGTTAAAGATTGAATCTTCAACATATAAAATTTTTAGGTTTTTTAGGGTTCTAAAGATATGATCATTAAAATACTTGGAAAAATAGCTAGAAAACTGAAAGGAAAAAATTAGTGGATTTCAGGTGAGGAAAACTTTTCAATTTATCCTAATCACTGCCTAACTACTCGCATGGCGCAACATGGAATGCGGTAAACATTTAATAAAGTTATGGACGTGTCCAGCCCCTACTAGAGCATCAGAATCGCCGGCTTCTTGGCCAGCAATCCGAGGAGAAAAGGAACAAGCACTCATTCCTAGGGAATAATCTGCCTTCCTTTCAAAGGGACGTGCCTCTATCCTTTTCTTTTTACTTTTTTTTTTAATAATTATTAAAAAAAAAAAAAGGTAATGTTAAGGATTTTTTACCAAACAACTCCACAATAAAGTGTTAAATTTATTAAGAATAATTTTTTTTTAAATATTTAATGATAAGAATAAAAATTATCTTAGATCACAATAATATCAGAGCAAACATCCATTAGATGATTTCTTAATGATAACACAAACTATGAATTAGATATAAAATTTAACAAGTAGAAAGATTAGTTATTAAATTGATTTTTTAAGCAAAGTACAGATAGTATTTTTGATATTAACACCGACACCGACAACTCATATGTTTCGAGATAATAAAAATTATTAAATTAAAAATTACAAAAAAAAAATTATAATATATCCTCATTTAACCTTTTAATTTTCTCCCAGCTCTAAAAAGGCAGGAAATGGAAGCAAACAAAAGGAAGAAGTTCCTGAAAAACAGGAATGGATGTGAAGTTTCACACGTTTCAAAATTATCCTGAACTATTTAGCGACATATCTGAACGGTACTTTAGAATTTATAATAATCGACACAGAAAGCTTTGGGCATTGGGCACTACCTGTTGCTTTCCAGTTTGTTCAGTGTTTACGGATGTAGCTGTTCCAATCTTGTCCTCAAGAACAGGCCTGTGGATAAAGCTGAAGTAGTTGCCAAACACAGAAGACCTTCCCCGGATAATAAGTTGTATGTTGAAGCTCACTCATGGAAGTATTTTAATAGGGAATGAACTCATACTCTCATCTATTTTGTCATGCGGTATTAGACCTGCCTAGATATGACATCCAGAGAATCTCTCATCTCAAATCAGGCCAACGCGAGCAAGCAAGCAAACGTAGGATCAGACAGAAACTAATCAGCTCCAAATACAAGCAGAAAAGTGCCTCAATAGTCCTCTGTTGTCTGGCGTATATATGTATATATTTTCTACTCTGCTATGAAGAGGTACAACAGGGGAACAGGAGAATATTGAAGAAGAAAAGAGTAGGAGCCAAGAGCATCACGTTTGCCATGAAGTTAGCAAATTACAGAACATAAAATCCCAAAACAGAATCTAGGAAGAAACACTTGAAGCTAAAATTTGTGTGTAGAGCTAACCAAGTCGTGACTATACCATGAACATTCCAAATCTATTTTCCACAATATGCAGAGCCTTAATTTATTTACCGTTTCACCCAGTTTGGTCAAAGATAAATGCTCAAGTACAATGATTGAGAATGGTTAGAGACCATAAGCATAATAATTAATAATGTCCAAATTGCAAGGATACAGAATCCGGATCCAGTTTGATGTAAACCGAACCAAGCATGGTACCAACACAATTCAATCATCAACAACACGAAGAATTGCACAAATTCCATTCGATGCTCCGAGGACATGGTAGAAGGTGTCATCTTTTAAGAATTTCCCTGTCCATTCTCTAACAAAATAACTCCTGTGTCAAAACCTTCTTGCAGCTCCTTCCAACAAGACTTCATCTAAGAAAATATTTCTGACAATCAACCAAAGTTGACCAGACATTAAATACGAGAACATTCTCGTCCAGAAAGACAAATATGAAGTCCAATATCAACACTCCAAATAAAATGTTACCAAAGTGAGAGAGATGAAGAGAATGAAAACTACAGTGCAAGGGCACTGATGACGAGCATAAACTACATTTTATTTTTCAAACAAAAATTTGAAGGTTCAGACCATTTGAATTGCATCAAAACCATGGATGTTAAGGTGAAGAAAGTTACAGCCTTCGATAAAATATTCTGTTTCTACCCTGCATCAACATTCACATAACAAAAAGAAATCATGTAGAGCAGTAAGCTCTAGAATTCAGACTGTTAGCTCAAGTTGATGTTAGGATTTAGTATTGGAGCTTCCAAATCCAATTTTGCCAGCATCACCTAGCAAAGAGCTCTTGCAGTTGCATTTTATCGTGTATGTTTCACCAAAAAAGAAAATAAATAAGTAAATTGCGATTACTAGTGGCTTCTAGCAAAGCAGTGACGTGAGGTAGAGATGATAGTTGATGGTGATCGATAGTGGTTAACCACTATAGAAAATATACATGGAAAATGAGGGAATGAATTCTGATTTCAGTAAAGAGGAAATCTTTATCCACAGTCTGCATTGGTATTTTTACCACCACTTATTGCTATTACAGCCACAATAGTTGTGACATTTCGAGACTATAATAATAATAATAATATTTAACAATTACAAAGCTTTCCCTATAGCAAGCATTGGAAAAAGGTCTGGAAAACATTTCCCATAAAAGCAAACACGCTTTCATTTTCATTTGACATGAACATATCACTAAACAATGACAAAGAGCATAAAGGGTTTTTACAAAATGATTCTGCTAGAACACCGCATTTCCAGCAAAAATCATCCAAAACCTAACCCACATTATTGTAATCCAACAAAACGCAATACCCATTGCTACTAACACATTCCTCCTAGTTATTCATAACTTGTGTCATAATGAAACATTCCAATTGGATTTTCAAGTTTAGCTAAGTTCTGCTTCCCTTCAATGTCCATATTTCATCTAAAGTAATAATGGCTTACAGATAATGTCAACTTTACAATGTAAGACATTGCAGGATTAGCTGATCTCTCTCTGCTTCTACAGAATATTAATCAAACATAATACATATAATTCACCAGGACAAAATACAAAAAATAACTTAATTATCCAAATTAGAAGTGTCTGTACCATCAAGAAGTGTCCTTTGCAGTCTTCACCTTCTTCTTCCTTAACAAAAAAACCGCTGTTTCCTCATAGGCATACTCAGGATGCAAATCCTCATGCTTAATCTTCTCCTTGTCAAAAACCTCTGCACACATCTCCCAAAAGACCTTGTCAGCATCAGGATCCCTAACCTGATACCCTAACAGCATAATTCCATCACTTTTCACCAATTCCGACATTGCCGCCACCAAATCGCCCACAGACTCCTTAATATACACTACGTCCGTGGCTACCACGACATCGAACGGCGGATCCAGGGCTTTGATCTGCTCCTTGTTGTTCCAGTAGAGGACCGAGGTTTTCATGGTTTTGTTCAGCGCCTTCTTGTTGCGCTTGAGGTTGTGCTTGAGTGCCGGCATCACGGGAGATATATCGGTGAGAATTATGTCAGTGAGACCGAGAAGGTAAAGGCCCATGCCAGCGGCGCCGCAACCTGCACCGAGCTCGATGGCGCGTTTGCCATGGAAATCAAGGAGGTGGGAGTACGGGTTAGGGTTAGAGTTTAGGGGTCGGGATGGAGCCCAGCGGTCGAGGAACTTAACGAGGACGAGAGAACAGGGCCACACCGATGTCCCTACGTGGATCGAGCCGTTGTCTTGTTGTATAGAGAGGTGTGTGTCCCGCACTGTCAGGTCGATCACGGGTGAGTCTGTGAACTTCATTTTCTTCCACTTTTGCACCCTCTTCGCCGTCTGATGTCTCCTCACTAAAGGGCGAAGCAAGAGTCTAGAACATAATATTGTTTTTGGTATTTTATAGTGGTCTACTATTCCATTTTCCCAGGTTTTCAGGGTTTTGTTCAGCGCCTTCTTGGTAACGGATGAAGTGCGAGGAAGAATTGAAGAGAAGTAAAGCATAAGACTGTGTTTGGTATTTTCGGAAAATGGAAGGAGAGAATGGGAAAAAGGGAAAAAATTAATGTAAAATCCAGCGGATACTGTAAGTTTATGCTAGTTATGCGTATGTAAATTTAATATCTGTCTGCGAATTTGGATTTTTTCTATTTATTTTTTTTAATTTATAAATTAATGGTAAAGATTGTTTAAATTTTTAAAATATTATAAAAAAATTGCTAAAATTTGAATATATTGTGATATTAGTGCATTAGTGAGTAAATATGCAATGAGATTAAATAAAATCTATCGATTATATGTTACTGAAGTGTATTTTCCTAAAAATGTAAGGATGTTATTAAATATGATTTTTATGTTCTAGGTGCTACTTTGTGAGTTTATCCATGACCGTGTTATTTGTAAATAGAACCTTACGAATTTTACGAAATTGTTATGATAAACAGGGTAGGAAATGGATAATAGGAAAATGGTTTGCCATACTAGAGGAAACTTTATAGAAGGAAAAGATGGAGTGCGCTATGATAGATGCTTGACAACAATAGTCGAGGTTCCAATTGGTGTAACTTATGATCAAGTTTGTGGGTTTGATATATAATCATCTTTGAGTTAACATGTGCACTCATTAAGTTAAGTTTATCTACAGGTGTCCTCTTGTAGGAGGCATTAGGTATTTACGCTGTATTGTACCTATAAACAACAACTATTACGTCTAGCAACTATTGGCATCCTCTCAAGGACATTGTAAAGTTAGTGGTTCAATAGAAATATATGTTGAAATTCATGAAATGAACATCCCTACAACACTTAAGTACAATTTGTAGGACATTAAAGTAATGTTAGGTATCAAGTTAAAATCCACGTATATGAATCTCAACCAATTCCACCCATTGAAGAACCAAGTAACAGTCGTATACCCTACTAAGCTAACATATTCATCACAAGCAAATCCAACAAGGATACAAATGGAGAATAAATTGGCTTGTGAGGACATTACTAAAAATTATGATGACACCGATTCTAAAGATGACATTGGCGAAAGTAAAAGGTAGCTTCGATCTATAGAAGAAGCTCATGGGCCAAGCAGGAGAAACAATTGAAAGCATGGGTTGGCCATTGATGTGGACGTGATTAGAAGTTTAGAACTCATGCCATTCTACATGGCAAGTATTAGGGGTGGACTTGTGTCGTTCAAGGAGAACATGAATGATGGTAAGTGGAACTTCAGTGATGAATTCGAGGTAAGCATGCTATTTCAAAAGAAAGAACATTTGTTCATGGCTATGAAGATGTATCATGTTTTAAACCATCACAACTTTGTAGTCGTAGAGCCTAAAAAGAAAATCCAATCTAGCAAATGTATTGATTTGTATAAAGGTTACAAATGGAGGCTTTAGGTGTGCTAGAAGAAGCATGTTAGAGGTTTTGTAATAACTAGGTTTATAGGTCCATACACGTACTTAAATCCAACTATTAGCCAAGACTACCATCAGTTGAACTCAACCACCATGTCTCAATATATTATCAAGGAAGTCTTGAAATCTTTCAACATTAAGGTAAAACAATTTCAAGCAATACAGATAAAATATATACATAAAGAGAGTTCTAAAAGTCAAGTGCAAAGCTATTAAACAAGTTTATGAAAAATGAGAGGAATCATGTGCATTGCTTCCACATCTATTATCTACTATGTAAGAGGTCAATCTAGATACCATGGTTAAGTAGAAATGTTGAGATAGCAACAATGTAGGTCATATGTTCTTTGATAGAGTATTTTAGGCTTTTGACCCATAAATCAAAGCCTTTGTACATTGTAAGTGTGATACCACCACTCACTCTTATGGTACTAGTTAACTAGTTGGTTTTCTCTATATAAATAGTTAAGCTAATTAATTTTTTTCTTTTTCAAGCATGTGATTACCATTCACAATATATTTCTGTATAGAAAGTACTAGCATAAACTACTCATAGCGATTGGAGTAAATGGGGAAAATCATATCATCCCATTAGCATTCGTATTAGTTGATAAAAAATGTTAACATAGTTGAAGTTGGTTCTTAAAATGTGTTCTCATATACATGTTAAAGGATCATACAAACATAAGGGGAGAAGGAGTGAATCTCAACTATTGGATTATCTAGGCAATCCAACAACTATAAACAACATCGAATTTCAACTATTCTTCTCAAAGTAATCTAATAGTTGATATTTGCCCTTAAAATCTATAAATAAGAAGTTCCTCGTAGATATCCTATTTTGGTACCCCTACCCCACCCCTTTTTCTTAAATAGGAAAAAACGATCCTAATTTAGAAAATTTAAAAAAATACAAAAAAATAGAAAATTTAGAAAAGATTTAGAAAAATAGAAAAGGAAAATTAGGATGTATTTTTTATTGAAACTAAGTTTAGTGTTTTATTTATTTTGTTTTTATTTATTTATTTTCTCTTCTTAAAAAAAAAAGACAATATAAGGGTTAGACTAGGTACAAGACTTAGTCTACATAAATTACCACTAGGGCTAAAGGCCCTAATGTAGGACAAGTACTAGGCATACAGGTGTGAAAAGGGCTTACAAATTTTTTTAAGTAGCGCATGTGCACTACATGTGCAATAGTGGTACGTCCCATACATGCGACACTTACAAGTGATGTTTCCATCCTCTTCCTTTTCATTTTTCTTTCATTCCCCCGATTCTCAACTCTTTCTTTCCTCTTTAGGTCGACTAATTCAAGGTCATTTTGATCTATTTTTTCTACATGATTTCACTAAATTAATAGTAAAATTATATAGATTACACGATATACTACGAATTGAGCCCTAAACTTTTCCCAAATTCATCCATAAAATTCTCCAATTTTAGCCTAAATAATGAAAAAAAAAATTATATTTTTGGGTAAGAGTATTAATGGTGGAAATTCACCACCAATGAGCTTTCTAAGCTTATGGAAGCTAGAAATACTATAAGTAGAGCCTCCAAATCCCTTCCTAAGCATCAACTCTCATCAAATCATTCGAATTACACTTGCCCAAATCCTTTCTCTCTCTACACCAATAGTACCTTTTCTCTCAACAAATTACTTAAGCTTAGAAGCATTCGGGCTAAACCACAGCTTCGTCTGAGTTTCCCATGTCTTGAGCTTCCTAACCCTGCCACTCTCTTCGATCGCCATGCCTCCTTAGCAACCTAGCAACCAAACCCTAACCACCCTAGCAACAACCACACAAAACACCCAATGTCATCGCCATATGATGTGAGGCCACTACCATAGGATGACTTGCCATACCTCGCAACCTCAGGACAACAACCCTCAACACTCTGATAACCACCTATAAGCTATGTGTAACCTCTTCGTCACTAATCTAAACTGCCACCTTTGGCGCAAACTCAAACAACTACCAAACGTGGTGACGTTACTCCTATACCCACCAAGTCTAATAAAACACACACAAATCCCCAATCATGTGCTTAAAAGTACCCCTAAAACCCTTGAAAGCACCCCCTCTTCTGCTGTTGAAGAAGAAGCTTACGGCCCAAATTCCACCCGACCATCCAACCCAAATCCAGCTCCACTACCCGCATCCAATCCTTGGTTCAACCCTCTCTTTGTTATCTTGTTTTAGTTTTATGTATTCTTTTTTTTTATAAGTTTATTCTATTGTAAAAAAAATTCAATAAAGACAAAAAAAAACAAGAAGAAAGAAAGAAGAAAAGAACAACATAGAAAGCTTAGAAATTGAAAAAAAAAAAAATCAATACACTAATATTTTCAAACAAGCTACGAAAAGTTTTGTCTCTGATAGATGGTACGTAGACACCTATGAAGAAACTTAAAATAGGAAAATCTTCTTATTTTCCCTTTTGTAAATAATTTTTTATTCATTATTTTTGTACAAATGGAATTAGTTTTTTTGAATATATAACTAGCTAAATAGGTATTTTAAAAGATAAAATTTAAATTTGAAAAGTTGAAAGTAATACCCATTAAAGGTTTAATAAGTTAACCTCTAGACTCAAATCTCTGGTTTTCAAAAGCTATTTTTAAAATTAGTTTTCATGTAGTACAATGTCTAGATTAAAATTAATTCACCCAATTAGTTTTAATCTCAACTTTTTTCCAACCCCAATCGAGTGGTAACTTGAAGTTTTTTTTTTAAACATATTTAAAAACCTAGATTTTTCTTAATTCTTAGTTGAGGGTTAATATTAAATAGGTAAGGTTTAATATTAATCGGACTAACGAAAATAATAAAAACTGGGAAAAATCAAACTCATCACTCCTCCTCTCATTTGGGACATTCTAAGCATTGGGAGATAAACGTGAAGGCCTAGTTAAACTGTTTCACAAAAGATTAAACAAGTCACTTAGTGAAGAGCAAATCAAGAACTTCCAAGAGCATAAAACCTAGTTTTTGTCATGTGAGCACATATACAAGTGGTAAAGCTTGTCTATTCCTCCTCCCACTTATCTCTTTATTACATTCATACATGTGTAATTAGATCATATGATCTCTAAGATCTACCATCACATGTATAACATGTGCTTAATCATCAACACTAACCCCACCTACATAATAAATGAAAAATTTTCTTAATGACATATATAGTAACATTTTTTTGTGATTTGTCTTTATAGCAGTATGTAGAGACTTGATGGGTACTAAATAAAATGCTAAATAAAATCATGGAGTTTGGTGGGGTGAAGTTAAAGGTGCTAGAAAAGGTAGGATTTGGTTACCTTTGAGATATTATATGCCATATCTTTAGGCATGAATAGTAAAGGCAAAGAAGTAAATCAACGAGGGAGAAAAGAAGAGAGATTGAGGGGAATTAGGAAATGATGGGATAAGGTTCGGTAAGGATGAAAGGATGATGGCAAGAGAGAGAAATGATTGAGAGAGCTAATGAGAGAGAGAGAAATGAAGGGGAAGGGTAAGGTCTGGATGAGAGAGAGATAATAAGAAAAGAGATTAAGAGAGTAAGGATGGCTAGAGGAAAAAAGATGATGAGGGAGTAATGATTTGGGGGTAAGGTTCGTGTAAGGAAAAAGATAAGAGAGATTGAGAGAAGAGACAAGAGAGGGGTTAGGGTCAAATAAAGGGGGAAAGGATAAGGGAATGAGAGAGAGTAAATCAAGAGAGAGAAGAAAAGAAGATTAAGGTAGAGAAATTAAATATCTAAGGTTTAAGGTAGGGTTTAGAAGATTCTAGTGTATTCTAGAATTTAGGGTGGTGAGTCTAAGAAAATGAAGGAAAATAAAACATAATTAAAATGAAAATAAAATAATAAAGGATATTAAGAAAATAAGATAATGATTAAAATATAGAAAAATATAGTGTAATAATAAAAATATATACTTTATTTGTAAAATAAAATTATCCTAATTACATAAATATTATCGAAAAACTTAATTAAGACATCTATTTTATAAAACAAAATTTAAATAAGCCTAAAATTATACTAAAATTTATAAATTGAAAAATTTTCCTTAGTACGAGGTGTATGATAATGACATGACCTAAATAAATTTTATTATTTAATTATTATTTTTACTTTGACTTGGGTGTTTCAAAATGTATTTACTTAGGCCTTCAAAACAAAACACAATGAAGAGACATTAGGGTATTATTAGGTGTAGCCACTCAAATACTTAAATTAAACAAGTATAGGACACAAATGAATAATAAGATGCCAAAAAAGTAAGAGTGTGTATATATAGATGCCTTATAAATGGAGGATCACCACATTTATAGTGTAGATGTGGAAATACTTTAGGAAACTTGAATATGGATCAATCTTCCTAAAGAGGAAAGTGCATCTTAATGGATTAAGAAATTGCATCCATTGATATCTATGGGTCTTAAGGGATCGTGGATGTGGCTTGACTTGTTAACTTCCTTTTCTAGTATTAGTCCTTTCCACGACGCCGAATTCCTCCCTTTAGTAGAGTTCATTAGCTAGGTACCCTCTTGTGGGAGGTTTGACACTCTCTAGGAGTAAAGAGTTCAAGAATCTAATAAATAGGTTCGAGTTAGGGAGAGGTTGGTGACATAAGGAATGCTTAGTCTCAAAGTTTAGAAAGCTTCAAAGAGGTCGATCAAGATCTAAAACAAGTCAAGTCAAGCATCGAAACAGGTCAACCCATGACTTAAATAAGTTAGCCTGGGCTTAAGAAACCTACGTCTTAAATCTCCTATCAACACTTATGCTAACCCCCTCTTCCCCTTCTTCTCCCCATCCTCTTTTTAGCGAAGGATTGGTAGGGAGAATCAAAGAGTTGGTGAGTTCCAAAGACACAACGTCGAGCTATCCTTTATATAAGGGTTAGTGTATGTAGTGTCCTTAGGTATGTTGGAGATCTTTTGATTCGATATGGATGAGGCTTCTTAAAGGTGCCTCACTTTGAATTTAAATCTTGGCACACTCATCCTAAGGCATTAAATGCGAAATGACAACTATCAAATGGCAGTTATATAAGTCTCATTGTAGATGTCAAGTTTAGACGAACTTGGCCATTGATTCTAAATACAGGATACATAGCTAGAACTCATTCTAAGCATCAAATCATTTTCATTTCTCGGTAACCACTGTTCTACCTTCTAAGGAGTGATGCTTATATATACTCAAGGAAATGTCCAAAAAATGTCTTCTCTCTTTGCATTTTCCTTAAAGTTTTCTTTTCCTCTCCACTTCTTCTAGTAAATTTCTTCATCAGATCACCAATCATCATGTTAAGCTTAAGTAATTATAAATTAAAGACCTCAAAATCTCACACTTAACAATATGTCAAGAAAGAGAGGTACTCATCCCTAAATGATGGTAGCAACAAACCCTTCTAATATGGTGGAATCACTAGTAGAGTCTTCTTCTGATAGTATTTAGTTAGCTATTGACAAAGAGGCTATTATAGTGAGCTTTCATGTAAATATTTATCTAGATGATGGTGAGGAACAAAAGCAAGCTGTTAATTTATACCCAGCACTGGGTAAAGATAATTATCCAAATGGCTTTCATAGGATGATAAGCAAGGGGGAAATACAATAATGTAAGAGGCTTTATTTCTTCACAATTTGTCCCAAATGAGAAAAGCAGGTGTCAAATCTCATATCGTGGTTACTTTAGCTTAGGGAAGTAGTTTTGTATTTTTCCCAAAATGGATGGAATTCGAACTTTAGCTCCCCTTCAATGATTTTAAGAAGCAATTCTTCACTTATTATAAGGTCTGTTAGGCAAACCCTCACCCGAATGGGTAGCATTTGCTAAGAGCCTTCCAAATACTTTGCGACAATTTGGTGTTGAAAGCAACCTTAGAGTAAGGGGCCAAATATCATTTATAGATTTTTCTAGTAAAGTATGAGAGACATTTGGGCCTTTAGATGTGTGTACTTAGGCTTGTAAAACAGGACATAGTGAGTGTATGCTGGGGTATTATCTAGTGTAATCATTCTAATGCCTAAGTCAAACAAGTGTGGAAGATAAATGAATTGCAGGAAGACAAATGAATTGCAAGATGACAAGAGGGTAAGAGTGTGTATGGTGCATAGATGCCTTACAAATGGGGGGTGGCCTCCATTTATAGTGCCAATGTAGAAATATTTCAAGAAACTTAGATAAGGATGAATCTTCCTAAAGAAGAAAGTGTATCTCACTAAATTATGGAATTTACATCCATAGATATCTATAGATCCTGAGGAATTAAGGATATGGCTTGACTAGTTGACATTCCTTTTTTGGTATTAGTAATTTTCTTGTTGCTAAGTTCCTTCTTTTAACCAAGTTCCTTAGCCAGTCACACAAGAAATACTCGATTACAAGTTTCCAAAGCTTTAAAAATGCCAGTAAGGTTTGGAATAGGTCAATTAAGGGCCAAAACAAGTCGGCTCATGACCCAAACATGTCGATTTAGGCATGGGTAGCTCATATCCAAAATCCTTTATCAATAGTGAAGGGTAAAGAACTACCTATAATTTTCACTCATTTTAAGAATGTGTTAACATTTCATTGGCCTTGAGATAGTTGGCCAATGTAACTAAGGTTTACATAAAATTTTTCAACCCATTTTCTTATTTTTTTATTATTATTGTTTTTGTGCTTTTATTATTTATATCTTAGTATATAATTAAATACAATAATAATGACATTATGTAATTGAATATATTTAATATTATCATTTTACTATATTAATCATTGAGGACTAATTTGAAATTGATACATGCCATGAATGAATGAAGAACTTACTTAATTTGATCAAAGTTGTACATTTATAAGGCTTTGAAAACATTGAAAACTCGAATAAAAGGAGAAAAAGGTCGAAGACTAAATTAGAAAAACAAGTAAAGGTAAAGGATAAAATATATTCTTTTCCTAAAATAAAAATATTATCTCTTAAGAAAAGGTACAATACTAGTGCATAAACTTAATAAGGTAGTACTGACAAAGCCAATGGAGGTCTAGAATTAGCTTAAGCTTACATACTAGTTTAATTGGTTTAAAGTATTTTTTGGACCCTTCATGCATCAAAGAGTAGATCCAACCATGCTTCTACTTGGTGTGGCATTGAAATCATTGAAATAATATACCTAATGTTTCGTCTTCTTTACGTTGTACTAGTCTTCAGTGCAAGATAAAGTTATGTCTAGGTGGTTATCTAAAATTGCACTAGTGAAGCTAAACACTTGCTTCGTAATAGCCATTCATGCTGAAGTTGCCAAAACTTAAGCAAAGCAAGAAATAATTAAAAGTGTTTTTATATGGCTTTTGTACCTAAGGAAAGTGCATACTTACAATCATTTTGTGTGAATCGACTTTTTAATTTTCTTCAAAATATTTTGATAAATTTGAACTGAACTTGGAAATGTACATATAATATCTTTTGAATCTAAACTCGATTAGGGTACTTAGACTACATGTATTTAAGGAAAGATTCATAGTTTCCCTTTTTTCATTGATAGCTTATTATACAGTTGCAATGCTCTCATGTGTTCCCATCCAAACCTATAGTTTTATAGAAATGTTTAATCAAACTTCCGAATCTAATTGACTAGGATGAGGACATCACAATTTAGTCAAATTTTGCTTGAATATGCGTCAAGGGAGCTTGAAATCAGGCATCATGTGCTCAAAAGTGGTGGAGCATAATCCATAACATCCACCACTTTTCGCTTGGTAAAATCATGAAATCATACTACTCATCTACATCATAAGTGAGCTAACAATCTATTATAGGGTTTTTTCCTTATCTTTATCCAAATGTCTTCTCCTATTAAAATTGGATAAACGACTAAAGAACTTGTTATTGTATATATGAAATTTTAAGTGCTTGAAATATAAAAGTTTAAGCAAAAAAGTCACAGTTAATTAATTAAAATAGTAAATCCTAAATGATTATACCTACAAGATAGATTTTAATAAAAACTAAAATGTAACAATAGTAAGGTATTAAGTCTGGTAGTTCCTTGTAGAAAATTATTAACCTTAGACATAATGTAATATGGAGAAGGAAAAATTGTTTCAAGTATTGACAAAACTAGAAGCCCCTTTACTTTAAACTTAGAACAATAAAATGGAATAAAATGAAGATCACAATGACAATCCTTTCCTAAGTTTGGAAATGTTCATATAATGAAATGAAATGAAATTAAATGTGTACATAGTAGTAAATGTTAAAAATATTCTTTATTATTTAATTTCATAATTAGATTGAACATTAAATAAATAATTTTGATTAATAATAATTAATGAGAGGGAAATGGAATTGCGATTCTACCTTCTTAAAAGCATAATTAAATTTAGGCATGTTGAGTTTTGTTTGTAAATTTTGATAATGACAAAAAGTAGTTATTGGCTAATAAATTTTACCAAGTATGCAGGAAAGTAGCTAAAATATCTTTAACATAAATTAGTTCATAAGGTTTATCAAAAGGCTCTATTTAACTCTAACTATTTAGAACCTTATTCAAAGAGTTTGAAATATAGTACATGTATTAAGTTCAGAGAGTTGTTTAGAGACTTCATACAAAGATTGTCAAAAGAAGGTTCAGAGAGTCATTTAGAGGCTTCATTTGTAGTGTAAAAAGAACCAAACTATATGCATTGTAAGAGACTTAATCAAATGGTTGACTTGGAAGTTTTCAAATAACAATTTCATATTGTTTTTTAAGTTGGAATAATTCTCAAAATTGAAGACCCAACTCCACTTTATTAAGTGTATTTAGGTAATACACTTAATTCCATTCCACATAAGTTAGATTTAATCCAAAGGGATCAACCTTAATAAAGGAAGTAAAAAATTAAGATTGGATTTTATTAATTTCAGTTTGATTGTTAGAATTTGATTATTATAGATCAAACTTCAAACAAGAAAGTGTTGTAAACAATAGTAACAAACAATGATATTATTTTAAGAGATTGTTTCGAAGAGGTTGAGATCAAAATTTAAGCATTCGAGTAAGTTTTCAAATTATATAATGACAACATTTTGTAAGGTAAGGTCAAAATTCGTAATCATAAAGAAGATATGATTAAAGATTGAAGATAAGGATTATTTAGAAAGAGATTCAAATAAGATTTGAGTTTGAAATGAAGATATGGCTGTTTTCCAAGTTTATTAGGATTTAGTTATTCAAATTTTAGATTTGATAAAGCTTAGGAGAAAATCTTGAGTTTGTTATAATATTTTTCCTTATCTCAAGTGCATCGCATCAACTGGATAGATTTTGATGCAAATTTTTTGTAAATTCAATTTCAAATTTATTCTACAAGGAATTTCGACATATTTTAACATTGAAATTTATCATATTAGTTGGATCAAGATTGAGGAATATGTTTAAAAATTAAAATTTCAAATGTGGTGCAAAAATATAAAAGAGATTAGATGTTATTCTAAAATAAGGTTTGTGGAAGATTAGAAAAATATCAACAATTAGTTATCTAATTCCAATTCAAGCTTGAGACATTTTCAAAAATTAAGGGATCAAACAATAAACTTATTGCTGAAGATAAGGATTAAGTCAACAAAAATTAGAAGCTAGCCGTTAGAATATAAAAGTAGTTCACTTAACTCAAGTCAACACTTTTCGACAATTAATCAAGAGCTTATCTTGTAGCAAAGTTCTCACTATCTACTGTTAGAAAATTTATTAGACAATTTATTAAAGACTTCATTAGAGAGTTCATTAAAGTTTAATATTTAGCTTTTTCTCTTCTATTTTTGTGCATATTCAATTGAGAGCTATACTTTTCATAATGTTTGTAAATAACATCAAAAGTGTTTGAGTATTGTATTTATGAGAGGAGTTAAGTTAGATCTTTATAGATTTGTATTTAGTCATGTATGAGGATAGATAGGTAGAGTGGAGATTTGAGATAGTCATGTGTTGGTAAGATTGTAACTTCTCTTTTTTTTTTTTTTAATTAGTAGATTAGTAGAATGATACCAATAAGGAAAACTAGGTCTCTAATAGTAGAGCTCGAAGAGCATAATAGGTATAAGGTCAAAGCTCAAAGCCCTTTAAATCTTGAGTATGATTCTCTTCTCCCTCTTTCCTTTTATTTTTCAATTGCATATTTATTTTTACTATGCCAAGGCATAAAACTTTTAAATTACCTTTATTTACCTCATATAAGTTATTAAGAGGGGTTTTCTTTTATGAAATTTGAAAAAGTTTTAAATTTTATAAGGATATTAATTCACCCTTGATATACCACGTCAAGAATCAACAAGGACGATTGTATCTAGGGGATAAGTCCTAACTCACAAAAAGCTTGAAATGGAAGGTAGAATGTGCGAAAACAAGCAAAACCCACAAACGAATGACATATCAAGAAACTTTATAGACTCATGAACTAGCTCAATATGTTGCAAGAGTAATTCAATGAGATTACTCACCACCTAACCTTACTTAAGAGTTAAGATAAAAGTTAGATAAACAAGTCGAAAATAACTCATAAGAAGAAGATTATGTATATTAAATGATTCAAAAGATTGATTACGCTATAAAACACAAGGGTATTTATACATGAAATTATACGGCAAACTATTAAATATCGAAAAAACAAAAAGGGGTATTATCCTAAATAAGTATTATATAAGGAAGGTTAAAAGGGCATAAAAGGGAAATTATAAAATAGAAACTTTGTGCAGCAGATTCCTTCACATAAGAAGCTTGAATATGTACTTAGATAACATTCAAGTTGAACTCACCTAGTAAATAACATTCAATGTTGTACACTTTCTTATTATAAGCAAATTCTACCACAAGCAAACATATGTCTTAGTCGACCAAGTTCTTTCCTACAGTTGCTCGAAGCAATGAACTTAAAGTAAGGTTGACAAACTCTATCTAGTCATCGATCTAAGGATAATAGGAAATGCTAAAAAGTAGTTTAGTTCCTATCCGATGCTAAAGAGTTCTTTAGAAATAACTCAAGAACTTTGGGTCCCGATTTGAAACCACACTCCTTAACACTCTATGCAAGTAATCAATCTCTTGGAAAAAGAGAAAAGTAATAGCTGAAGCATTGTTAATTTTAGTATAAGGCACAAAGTCTGTTATCAGAGTCTTTGGCTCGAGTAGTTTGAGGTAAACTGAAGATAAAGTCTATGCTTAAACCAACCTATGTTTTGGTTAGGATGGGTAGTAGCATAGCTCTCCCTTGCTCATCTTGGCTTTTTACCTTTTTATAGATCGTACAACTCTTAATCATACGGTACACATCGTACCTCATCTTAGGCTAAAAGAACCTCGCATTCAACAGCTTACAAGTCCTCCTTTCTCCAAAATGTTTAAAAAGCCTATCACTATGAGCTTTTATTACTAATAATTCCTTAAGAGAACAAGTCGATACACACAACTTGTCACCTCAAAACAAATACCCTTCCTCCATGTAATAGTCATCTATTGTCCTTCTTTCTTAACAGCTTCTATATATGGAACCAAAATGAAGGTCTTTGGGATATTGCTCATTGATACTTACAAATCCTGACAGTTTAATCTACAACTTGGTAAGAAGAACATGTCTCCTTGATAAGGTGTCAAGAACCACATTGGTTTTGCCTTGTTTATACTTGATTGCGAAATTGAACCCATCAAAAAATTCAACCCATCAAGCTTGCCTCTTAGAAAGCTTAGTTTGACTTTAGAGGTATCTTAAGGACTTGTAATAAATATAAATGACAAGCTCCCTTAACAGAAGGTAATGTTTCCATACTTAAAGAGCTCAAATTAGTATGAGGATTTCTTTATCATATGTAAAGTACTTCAACTAGGGTCCTCTCAACTTCTCACTATGATATGCACTAGGTTAGCCTTGCTACATCATCATAGCTCCTATACCTATAGTTAATGCATCACACTCAAGCTCAAACACCTTCTCAAAGTTAGGTAAAGCCAATACGAATGCAAAGGTCAACCTCTCTTTTACCTTGGTAGAACTTCCTTCTTTTCTTTCTCCCCACTTGAACTCAGCATTCTTCCTTGTTAGCTCAGCGAGGGGTGTAACAATGGCACTTAAATTTTTAATAAAGCGACAGTAAAAAGGAAGCTAATCTATGCAAGCTTCTTACTTTGGCACAAGTGGTTAAGGTCGACCATTCAACAATAGCTTAGATTTTCTCAGTATCAATACGTCAATCTCCTCCACTTACAACATACCCTAAGAAGATTACTTCTTCTTAATAAAAGCAACACTTTTATAAGTTACCAAAGAGCTTCTCAGGTTAGAGCACATCAAACACAGCTTGAAGATGGTCAGCATGACTCAATAAGTGGACATTGTACACGAGGATGTCATCAAAGTAGACCACGATAAATTTTCCAATTAGATCTCGCAACACATGATTCATCAACCTCATAAAAGTATTAAGACATTTGATAAGCCAAAAGGCATCACCATCCACTCATATAGACCATGTCAGGTTTTAAATGCAATTTTCTGGTCATCTCCTTACATCATGCAAATCTAATGATAACCAACCTTTAGGTTGATCTTACTAAAGATTCATCATAAACAAACTTCAAGTCAATCTTATTATAGATTCTAACACCATTCAATTTATCAAGCATATCATCCAACCTTGGAATAAGGTATCTATACTTGATCATGATTTTATTGACAGCTCTACTATCTATGCACATTTGCCAAGTACCACCCTTCTTTGGTTGGTATAACACATAAACTAAGACTCTCTCTTACATATCCTTTTTCCAATAGTTTGTTGACTTGCCTATAGAGCTTGGTAGCTTACTTAGGATTCATCCGATAAGTAGGCTTGTTTGGTAGGGCTATACTAGGTATTAAGTCAATACAATATTCAACTCCTCTAAAAGGAGGCAGTCCTTGAAACAAATTAACATACTTATCCAATAGTTCTTTGATTTCCTTAGGTAGCATAGTTTACTCCTTCAATTCCAATAGTCTTTTAATAAATAGGAAGGTCAGCATATAAGATTTAATGGCTTCTTAAAGCTTAAATTGACTCGGAACTAATGTCTTCTTGGATTCTTAAGCTAACTTAACTTTCAATTTGCTCACTTAGCTTGAGGTCATAAGGTTTAAGGTGATCTTCTTCCCTCTCTTTTCTAATGTATATGTCTTCCTAAACATATCATTTATGACCCTTTGATCAAATAACTAAGGTTGACTTAACAACACATATGATGCGTACATGGGTAGTACATCATAGAGAGCTTCATTAGAATAATTCTCAATAGAGATCGGTAATAGTACTTGTTAAGTGATATGTAGTGCCCCCCTTCTCATTTAGACAGTGTAGCTTGTAAAGTCTTGGATGTGATATAAGTAGCAATTTGAGCTTCGAAACCAATTTGGTAAATGTAACGTTAGTGCAATTCCTACTATCTACAATGAGTACATACACCTAATCGTTCACTTTGAATGTCATATGAAATAAGTTTTCTTGTTACTCCTCTTGAAAAGTTGACTCAATGTTCAACACTCTTCAAACAAGTAAAGTTTACTTGTCTATGTCTTCTGCATATAGATTCTTTTTAACAAGCTCTTCACTACATACCTTAACTTCCTCTTCTAGCCCAATCTTCTCTTTAGGTTCTTCATCAATACTTTCTATTTCAATGCTAGGGACTGTACCTTTAATCACTATGGTACATCGATTAGGGCATCGAGTAGCCATGTGACCAAAATCCTAGAACTTAAAACACTTAATTTGGCTTGTCTTGATCCCTTACCTTTCTCATGCATTCTGTTCGACACTTCTTGGGTGGTAGGGTGGCTCTTCAGCTTAGTCATGACATTAATCCTTTGACTAAGTTTAGTATTGGATTAAACTCAGTTGCTACCTTGGGCAGGTCGACTACTTTGGAGAGGTCAGCCTAATTGAGGTCGATTTAGCCTATTTCTACTCAATCTCTCAATATGTTGAGCAATTCATATGGCTTCATCTAAAGTAACAAACTATTGTAGTTTAACTACATCTCAGATTTCTGCTCTTAGTTTAGTAAAAAATCTAGATACTGTCTAGGCTGACGGTTCACTAATCTCATATCGAATCATAAGTATTTGAAATTCTTGTACATATTTATCAACAATACTGTACCCTTACTTTAGCTCTTAAAGTAGAGCAAAAGTATCTTATAAATAGGTTTCTAGTACAAATTTGGCTATAAAGACCCTTTTCATCTTAAGCCAAGTGCTAATCTCTCGATATCCATCTTGTCTTCTCATAGCCTAAAAGTTTCTTCACCACATTACAGCATAGCTTAAGAACTCTACAGTAGAAGTTCTTTACTATTGTGATAAGATTTTATGGTTGAAGTAACAATCATGTGATTATAAACTTAATTATAAAAAAATTCCTATAAAATGTAATAATACAAGTACTACTAGTTTAACAAAAATTCCAACTCATCATTCAAGATCAAAGCATATAGAAATTAGGCATCATTTTATTCGTGATCATATTTCAAATAATGATATGAGTATTGATTTAGTGCATAAGAATATCAATATGTGGATATATTTACAAAACTTCTAGAGAAAATAAGGTTCGAATTTATTCAAAATGAAATAAGGGTATACAATCCATTTTGTTAATTTTTACGAGCTTATTTTCAATTGTTTATTCATTTCTTAAATAAATAGTTCCCCATGATTTTAGATGCATGGCATACACTTCACTCTATTTGTTTAAGTGTTTCAATTAGTATGCTAGTACAATTGTAAAATCGGAGTCATGTGTAGTGTACTCGGTGCACCATTGTCTAAGGTTAACATTTGAAAACAATATTTAATATTACACATTCTTAACTTTTCACTATCTCTCACCATCCTTTTTCTATCACTTTTCTTCATTCTCCTTCGTTTTCTCTCCTTTTTCTTATACTTTTCAAACTCAAATTCCTTACTCATTCACCATGTCACCTCATCCTTCTACTCGTATTGCAGCCCAAGGGCCAACGAAAGAAGCTATAGTGAACATACCTATAGACCTTATCAACCTAACCCTTAGATACGAACCAATAAGACTAAACCCTCTTGAAGTCAAACAACAACTTTAAGATCAACCTTGCAAGCCTATTCCTGAAAACCCATAACAAAATTTCTCTAAACAAACCTACATACAAACCCTAAATCTCCAAAATGTGTATTAAGATGAGGTTAGACAAGAAGATACTTAACCTCTACCCTTGATAATCCCCCCAAACTACCCCAAGAAGTCTAGAAAGTTGTGAATCGTTTTACCTTAGAAGAAGTTGTTAAATGAAAGACTTCTATCCTATCAAAACAAACCTAATTTCCTATTGAGAAAGATTCGTCCTTAAAACTTGAAAAGGTTCCTAAAATCAAGAAACGAGGAAAGAGACAAAAGGGTAAGTAAAGCTAATGGAATAGGAAAGAGTCAAATCGTTTTATCAAAGAATTCGTCATCTCTTAAGCCAAGTAATAAAATCAAACAAAGATACACTCAAAAAGGTAAGAATATCTTAACCAAAGAGATATTCTTTTTGGATTATGATTTCTTTGACAAGAATGGATTTTATTGGTCAAAATTTGTTGATGGCTTAAAGTTTGAGAAACTTAGGTAGTATTAAGAATGTGGTGTATGGTGAATTAGCTGCTTAGTTATATAGAAGGTTAGATTTAAAACATCAAGAAGTATGGAAATCCTATGTATTGAATCAAAGAATTGAGATTATTAGAAGGACATTTAGGATTTCTTAGGAATTAAGCAAGTGGTTGATGATCAAGATTTGTTGAGCATGTCTAAGGAAAATATTTTCAAAGAATTGAATGATGGAGTTATTATCTACAATACTAAGTATGTGTTTTGCACACAATTTGAATTGTTGACTAGAATTTTACACAAATTTGTTATAACTTTTGGGTTTCCTAAAAATAGCAATTCAATTTCATTATCAAAAAATGATGCATGTATAATCTTTAGGATGCTAGGTAGAAGGAAAGTAGATGTTGCAAGGTTAATTATGAGAAATTTCTAGCAAAGCAAGGAAACAAAACCCAGTGGCAACTTACTAAGGTTAGAAGAAAATATTTTTAAGCAAATGGGCATTTATGTAAGAGATAAATTAAGGCATTCAATTAATAGAGGAATTTACTTACATCCTTCACTTTTTGTAAGAGAAGTAATAATGATTGAAAAGAAAGGTGAGAGGCAGCAAAGAAATGGGAATGCAGAAGATAATGCTAGAAAAAGAAAGAAAGCTAAAAGTGCAGTTGATGAAAGGGTAAAGAAAAGAAGTAGAGTTGTAAAAAGATCAAGAGTTGTTGAGTTAAGGAAGCTTATAAGGGATGTGTCAAAGAGTGATTCAGAGGCTAGTGAAGAAGCATTCAAAGGGTCCAAACTTGGTGAAAATTGCAAGTTTCTTGAAGAAGTTTCTATTAGAGTTAAAGTTGTGGTTGAAAAATTAGTAAAAGAGCAACTTAGTAGCTTAGAGACAATGTTTAAAAGTTGAATTCAAGAGGTTATGCGATCCATTGCAAAAGCAACGCCTCCTTGGCATGGTTCTCCTACTAAGTTTGACTACCCTAACCATCAACAACCTAATCAACCTACCCAATCACTACACCCTGAATAGGAACATGATCCAATTCCTCTTATTCAGTCCCCTCTAGTTAAACCAACCAATCAACCATCGCTTGCAATTAAAGAAACTCCAGTCCTTCCTTAATCTCCTCTAACTAAACCAAATGGTCCACCTCCTCCAATGAATGAAACTACTATTATCCTATTCCCATAGTCAACTTTAGAAGCTCCTACAAGGATTGTGTTAGTAAGATTTAACATGGAAGACACTTAAGAAGTTGCTCACTACACTTGTGAAGCTATTAGGAGTTCATCCTTTTACTAGTTCAAATTAGGTACCTAAATAGCTTGTCATTACTTACTCTATAATAGTGAAGACTTGTGCTAGGAAGAAAATAAGAAGGACCAATAAGTAGAATTCTAGTGTTATTTGATCTTATCTTAATATGTTTAAGATGTCCTCGTTATGCCAAAATTTGTTATGTTCTCTCCTAAAGTCTATTTAGTTGTCTTGATCTTTATCCTTGTTTCTCATCTTTAATCATATGATTTGTTAATTTTATCATTTATATTAGGTTAAGGAAAAGTTATCTATTTATGTGATGATAACAAAAAGGGAGAGATAAGCCAAAAACATGTTCCTTAACAGATGATAAAATGGATTACACTTGTAAGCTATCGAGATTGAATTATACAAAGAATGTATTTCTAATGTGTATTTTTCTAATATCATGAGTCATAATTTGACAAATCTAGTAACAGTATAAGATTGCACACGTTTTTAGCTTATAAAAGTGTTTTGTCATCATAAAAAACGAGGAGAATATTGAGTTCTCTTGATAAATTTTGATGATAATAGAAAGTGGTTGTTAGCTAAAAAATTTTACCACGTGTACAGGAAAGTAACTAAAATATCTTTGACATAAAGTAGTTTAGAAGTTTTATTAGAAGGTTTTGTTTAACTTTGAGTAATTGTTCAAGATCTTATTTAGAGAGTTTGAAATGTCGTACATGTATTAAGTTTAGGGAGTCATTCAAAGGCTTCGTTTACAGTGTTAAAAGAAACAAACTATATGCACTATTAGATACTTAATCAAAGGGTCGACTTCGAAGTTTTCATATGACAATTTCAATCTATTTTAAAAGTTGGAATAATTCTTAAGATTGAAGACTCAACTCTACTTCATTTAGTGTATTTGGATAATACACTAAATTCCATTTCACATAAGTCGGATTTAATCCATGAGAATCAATCTTAATAAAGAAACTAAAAAATTAACTAGATTTTATCAATTTTAATTTAATTGTTAGAATTTGATCATTATAAATCAAATTTTAAACAAGAAGGTACTTTAGGCAAGAGCAACCAATAGTGATATTATTTCAAGAGATTGTTTTGAAGAGGTTGAGATTAGAATTCAAGCATTTGAGTAAGTTTTCAAATTATTTGACGATAAAGTTATGTGAGGTAAGGTCAAAATTCACAATCACAAAGAAGATTTGATTGATGATTGAGGATAGGATTTATCTTGAAAGAGATTCAAATAAGATTTGAGTTTGAAATGAAGTATAGTTGTTTTTGCAATTCCTCCTTCAAGTTGAAATCAATGATTCTACACCTTTTGCAATTCCAAATGTGGGAAGAGAAATAAAACTTGCAATCATAATTCTATTATAATTTATCTCGCATACAAAACATACAAAACATGATATTAGAGTAATTCTCCAAAAGGTTTTGAGACAATTTTCAAATATAAGATGTAAAACCTACAAGGTTTTTCAGATTTGACAATCTTATAAGATATAAGTCTAGTTTATATTTTATGAAATTTGTCTCGAAACTGTCTTGACTATATCCCTATATCAACGTGTTTTTTTTTTTTTTTTTTGGTGTTCCTGCATATTACAACTTATATTGGAGTGACAAACTATTAATTTGGTTGCAACTTGTAGCGACTCATTTTTTTAAGGGATTGAAATAAAAACTAAATAAATAAAATTGTCGGCGGACGCATGGCAAACATAGCGACCCACCGTGATCAGAGCACGAAATAGACTGCCCCTTCACGTCATCATTTTGCTAGCCCTATATACATATATTAATTCCTAATTTACATAAACTTTCCCTTTTTTTAAAATGAATTTTGATAAACTTTCACAGCACGAGTGAAATTAAAGTAGAATTTCGTGAATAATCTTATCAAAATTTACGTCTTATAAAATAGCAAGTTTCACATGTTGCTCAATATTGCATGTGGGAAATAACAGGACCACAATGCCTACCTGACGTGACACCACGGTAAACGCTATGTATACGATTCGATCCCACACAATCAAAGAGACATTCCAAAAAAACGACTCACCACTAGATGAATTTCAGTCTAAAATTGGAACACAACATACAGATTCATACAATTGCTGATTGTCTTAATGAATTTATCTATCCATCTATATGTATATTAGCGGACACTACATTTATGAAGCGTGTACAAATTTAAAAACATCAAGTACGTGAAATTTTAGTTTATCATATTTAATAATTAATTATACAAAAGAACAAAAGATAAAAATATGAAAAAAAAGGTTGGTAGTAATATTATTTAATAAATTTATATTTTCTACATGAGAAGGAAAGAAGAAAAGGATATTGAAAAAATAAAAATCCGTAATTTTAAAGAGATATGCAATTATGTATAGGAAAGTGTGAGATGTGAGAGAGAAAATGTGGTGGAAAAGAGGAAGGTGAATGTAAAGAGTGTTATTTGAATGAAGAGAATAATAAAAAACAAAAAGGTATGTTTTGTTGTAAAGTGGAAGAATAGATTGAGAAGAAAAGTGGGAGAGAGAAGGTGTAAAAATTGGAGTATAATATAGTGGGAAGAAAAAAAGTAGAAAAAAAAAAGTTAACAAATTTATTTATTGTATAAGATATTTATAATTTTAAAATTAGTATTTTGGTTGGATAATATTATATTAGGGTTAAATAAGTAATCCTCAGAAGTAACTGTTATACAAAGCCCGCTTTGAATAAATATATATATATATATGGGATAGGACCGAATCTAAAATATAACTCCCCAAAACAAAATCAACACATTTTACGGCCATTTCCTGTTCTGTATAATCAATACTAATAAACGGAACAATCATGGAGTTTTCCATTTTAGAGATATTGTGATTTGCTATTATGCTTTTCCCTTTAAAAATTTAGAAGTGAATTTGAAAAGAGGAAATTTGGATCAGGACACTTATAACTTTCATAATTTCTATGCTAATCACATTTTTAAACGTGCAATGGATTTTCTTATTATAAGCATCTCACATGTATAATTTATTGCATTAATACCATATAAATATTTTGCTAAGAATCTGTTTAGAGAGATTGAGCACATAATTATGCCGCATTTTGTGTTCAAGATGATGAAAAATACCACAATAACGTCTCCTACGTTTAAGTTCCTTATTCTCTGACTTCTTTGACTTACTCTTAATTACGTGGATAAATTGATGCTGATAAAAAAATTCATAATTGTAAAGAAGAGAAGGGGAGTAAATAATAATCTATTACGGCCATTCATCGCATGGACTGACGCTTAATTTACTCGTACATGCTCTAGCCAAAATATACTTCGTTATTAGAGAACTTTCCTGTAGCAAAGAATAATGGATAACGAATTTGCATGGTAACGTACTGGAACTTGTTACCTATTGGAGCTTACATGATTTCACAGGTTTTAGATGGATACTATCTGTTATAGGATAACCCTTGCATATTCCAAATATTTAAAAACTACAATTGTAGAATAGGGTACAATCGTATATACTACGACCTCATAACCATTTTGGCTATCGTATATATTATTGGAGACTCTATGTTATAGGCACCTATGTGCCTTCAATGTATGGAATCTATGAGGCACTTTGCCTACAAATATCTCCAATGAATACAATTAAATTTGAGATATGTATAAAATTTAATAAAGTCAGGATTTGCTAATAGCCCATTATTTTAATCAATACCCAATAAAATATTTAAGACATCACATTTCTAATTTAATATGGTACTAGAATTATTTATACGGTACTTTGTTGTTATTTTTCTTTCATATTAAAACTCATTGTATTTCCATTGTTTATATTTTATATTTAAATGCGATATTGAATTTTCGATTTAGCTATCATGATTTTGTGTATTTGGTCAAAATATTTTGAGCAAAAGCAGTCAGGAAAAAAAATTATACGTTTTTTAGAATGCCATGGAAACTCTAAATTTTACGGAATATAGGTTTTATAATGATTTTAAGGATTCATAGGATAGTTTTTTTGTTCTTCACCTTCTGGACCCTGATAGCCCCTTGAGCCCACTGAAACCTACCATTTATTAAAGATTTCTTTCCATTTCTTTGGCTCTATTTGCTTAAAAGAAAGTCTAACGCAAATCATAAACTTCAAGAAGGAAATATATAGAAAAAAGTTCGGCTAAAGAATATTAGATCATTTTGACAGTGGAATAATTGTAATTGTACCCTTAATGCAGTTAAGTGTAGATAAATATATTCCAATCTCTTGTTATGAGGACCATAAATTGTGCTTGTTTGGGGGTTTTACTGATCATTTCATATTATTAAATGGTAATCGATTGTAAAACACGTATGGGAAGTTTTGGAGTCTATTTATATATTTGACCAATAATTTAAAAAAATATATATTTACAATTAGCCATTCTACTTCTATTAAGATCCGCACTGAATCTCACCATATTTTCATTTATACAAAAGTTGAACTAAAAAGTAAAAATTTATTATCCAATATAATACATTGGGAAAATTTAAATCATAACCAAGACCCTTATATTTACTAATATAAATGCTGGTCTCTAATCAGCTTGACTAGAGTTGATTTCCCTCTCCAAGATTTATAATAATATATATTAATTGCCAAAAGAAAATATATATGAACCATGTATCTTATTGTGTATTAAACCACAATCTCGTTTATATATATAGATATCCAAGAGAACAAAAAATAGATATAGACAAGCAAGAAAATAGGGTTCTCCTGTCTCTGGATAGCAATTTAGAAGACGAAAGATGGAATCGCTGAACGGTGAACGAGTGCATGGAAGGGAGGAGCTACTCCAAGCTCAAGCTCATATATGGAATCATATGTTTAGTTTCGTCAACTCAATGTCCTTGAAATGTGCTATTGAACTTGGCATACCAGATATCATTAACAAGCACGGCCAACCCATGACCTTAAACAAGTTAATTGATGCATTACCAATTCACCCTTCAAAATCCCACTCCATCCCCCGTCTCATGAGGATCCTTGTCCATTCTGGCTTCTTCGACACGCAAAAAGTCGACCCCAACCATCCAGAGCAAGGTTATGTCCTTAATCCCTCATCCTGCCTTCTTCTCAAAGATAATCCTTTGAGTGCAACTCCGTTCATACTCGCCAATCTCGATCCAGCTGCTATGAAAATATGGCACTACTTAAGCACTTGGTTCAAAGACGAAACCCTTACACCATGGGAGACAGCCTATGGTAAGACTCTATGGGAATCTTGTAACAAAGATCCTAAATATCACAACATGTTCAACGTTTCCATGGCTAGTGATGCTCAATTAGTCGCGAAGATCGTGTCGGACACGTGTAAAGGTGTGTTTGAGGGACTACATTCATTGGTGGATGTTGGAGGAGGGACTGGGACCATGGCCAAGGGAATTGCTGGCGCATTTCCGTGGTTGGAGTGCACTGTCTTTGATCTCCCCCATGTTGTTGCTGATTTGCAAGGATGTAAGAATTTGAAGTACATTGGTGGGGACATGTTTGATACGATTCCACCGGCAGATGCATATCTATTGAAGGTAAGTACGGTCGCTACACGTTTACTCTTGACTTGACATTATAAATTTGACCAACGTGAAATTATTTTCATAAGCATCGGAATGTTCTTCTATGTAAAACATGTGTTTTGAATCCTTAGATGTGCTTGCGCCTCATAAAATATAGAAGTTGTAGGTTTAGAAGTTTTAAATACAAGACGTATAAAGATTGAGACTATGCACGGTTTATCTTTCTTTCTTCATTTTTAGCATTTAACACATCATTATTAAAGTACTACATTGACTAAATGGAAATTATATATGACAGTGGGTGTTACATGACTGGACCGACGAAGAATGCGTGAAGATATTAAAGAAATGCAGAGAGGCAATAACACAGAGCAAAAACGAGAAAGGAAAGGTGATCGTGATAGAAATAATCGTGGGGAATCACAAGGAAGATAAGAAGATATTTGCAACCCAGCTGTACTTTGACATGCTAATGATGATTTCAACAACAGGAGGAGAAAGAACAGAAGAAGAATTTGCTAAACTCTTCTTTGATGCTGGTTTTAGTAGGTACGATATCATTCCTTTGTTGGGAGCAAGATCTATTATCGAGATCTTCCCCTAAAGGAATAGATCGAGGCAGTTCGTGGGTTACCGGTTTGTGTGGATTTCGCTTAAGCCATTATTATTCTTAAATAATATAATATAAATAGGCCTTGCCAATAATATTCACCAAAAATGTGTAGCGATTTCTTCACGAGGAATGTAATGCCATGCATAAAATTTAGGAAACCAATAAAACGAATAAATAGTTTATGGTATATTTGCTTACAATTTTTACTCATGTATATATATTTATATAGTAATTGCGTTAAGCAGTATCATCTACTTCGCTAACAACCACGTGGGACAGAGGCACTAAAGTAGGATTTATCAGAAGAATGTAGAATAGAAATTACAAAATTAATAGTATTTTTATAATAATGTTAAACTTTCTATGTAGCTTTAAAGGCGTCCGAAGTTGAAGGCTTAAAAATCAAAATTCTAATAAGGAGACAAATATCAAATTTGATTCCGTGAAAAAGAAAAGACTTCGACTACCGATCAAATTTTTATAATGGTAACTTATAATTTATTTCATGTCTGGGAACAAACCAATTCCAACCAGCCCCAATAGATACTTGCTATTCCATTTGGGAGATTCAGTTGATACTTCCCCAAAATAAAATAAAATAAAAAATAAAAAATCTATGTTTGAATTCTTCATTTTATACTACGGTCATGCCTAGTCGGCAGATATACTAGTTTTTCCACAGAGATTAAACATACTCGATATCTATCTCTTAATCCATTACAAGGAACTCAAACCATTGCTATCATAATATCTGAGTAATTATTGCAGTTGTCCATTTATAGTAGAATAGTAAACCTTTGTAAGCATTTATTTCGATGATTTTTTTTTAATTATCAGTTATGACTTACATATTACGTACTCTTTAAAATTTGCAGCACCAAAAAAGTAATTATTGACATGTATTGTTGGTTTGAAGTATTGAGTGTACAATGATAACAAGTCAAACTCTTACAATTTCTTTGTAAATTTTGAAAAAATGGTTAAAAAAACCCGCGCAATGAGCGATAATTATATTAATTTTTGAAAAGAAAAAACAAAATTATACGTAATGATTTTTTATGTATTGTAAAAGAAATACATTAAAAATTATTTAAGTAATAAAATGTTCTAAAAACAATTGACTCATCACATTTGATTTATTTAATATCCAATATATTATATATATAAATAAAGTGATTATATGTGTATTAAGAAAAAAAAAAAAGATGAACTATCTATTTCTTTCACGTGTACTTCATACCATAGTCTTTGAACGTTTACATTGAAATGTATATAATAGTCACTTAAAATAAAAAATAATATTTTGTTTATATGATTAAATTCATTTTTTTCAATGTAAATAATAATAATAATGGAAATACATTATATTAAATTATTTTCTTACTATAAAAGGTAAGTACTTCTAAAATTATATAAAATTTGACCAATAAAAAAGGAAACATGTTAATAATAAAATTAAAAAAAAAAGGAAATACAAAAAATAAAAGAGCTTTCAAAATTATATATTATAACTAGTAAAGAGCCTGCGCAATGCATGAACAAAAGTTCAAATAATGATTATGATTTTTTAAACAAAAATTATAGATATAATCTAATTATTTATGCATTATTAAAAAAAAAAAAAGAAAAACATGTCAAAAACATTTAAACAATATTAGGTTTCAAAAATGTATAACTTATTATATTGATTTTTTTAATATTCAAATGAGAATAAAAAAACACAATCTCTCTCTCTCTCTAGCATATTCTTAATACTAAATTATATACGATATATATAATTTTCATATAAAAGGAAAGTACTTCCACAATTATATTAAATATGATAAGAAATTATGAAAACACATTAATGATATCGTAAAAAAAAAAATGAGATATAAAAAAGAAAAGAACTTTCAAAGTTCTATATAATAATATGATACTTATAAATACAATAACAAAAACCATGTTGCAATAAATGCTAACCAAAGTTATAATTTTTACTATAATTTAACAACTAAAACAATTGCTTGTAAACCCTATCAATTTATAGTCCCCATTAACTAAATTTCCTATATTGATTCCTTATAAACTATATATAAGAGGATGAAATTTTATTGTAAAAATCAATTAAAGGTGGAATTTTTTGTCAATTTAAATAAAACATGTTTTATATAAAGTTGTACAAATACAAATGATGTCATTGTGTGCAACGCCATTAGATCTTTGTAATGTGATATGTTTAGTACATAAGTATTTATCTTTTGAAGTGTAACTTTCATCTCTATTTGAAAGTAACATCATATTTATAATATTTAGTATGATGTCCTCCACTATTTGTACCATTTACATAACAATTATCCTTTATTTAAACTATTAAATTTTTTTCATTTATTTAACATTAACCCTAAACTAATTTTCCTTCCCTATCTTTATATATTGGAAAGTTTAGGAAAGAGAGATAAGATAATGAGTAGATTTGTAGGATTCTAAGATTCTTTTTTTGCACCACACCTTTATAAATTATCAAGCTCGAGCTCGAGCTCGAGCTAAGTCAACATTTTACCAAGCCTGAAAATTAGTGACTCAAGCTCAAGCTCGTCAAGGATTTTGAAACTTAAGCTCAGCTCGTATATCTAAGGAGCCTATCAACAAGCTCGAACTTATTTATCTAAATGAGCTTTTGCTCGTATATTTAAACGAAACTGAACTCAAGCCTGTTTATCTAAATGAGTTTGAGCTCAAGCTCATTTAGATTAATAAGCCTAAATGAGTTTACCTAATATTCCTATGTGATAACACATCATGTAGAAGTATGATGCAATTAACCTAATAACATAACATCATGATTATAAATAAGTTAGTTGTGGTTGTTTCTCTCACATGAAATCATGAGAGAAAATATACCAATCAAAACATACATTTTGCATTTCATAATTAATCATTGTCAATGATTCTTGTTTATCCATTTGTAATATATGTGTATTATATGGAACTTTGATTTATGCATTATTAAACAAATTGCAAACATAAATCATAGAGTGTATATTATGGAGGATATATAAGTCCAAAATTAGTATAATTAGAAGATAATTAAAATATATAAGATTAAGAATATATGAAATTGGAAAAACATGTACTACAAAATAAAATAAAAATTATTAAAATCTAATTAATATAACTAACAACAAAAGCAATTACATTAATACAATATAGGCTCACGATCCTATTAATGAGTTTGCTTACAAGCCTATTTATAAACTTACTTGTTAACAATATAAATAAGTTTGCTCACGAGTCGACTCATTAACAATATGAATAAGCCTACTCACAAGTTTGCTTATTCATAATATAAATGAACCTACTTACAAGCTAGATCATGGGCCTAAATTTGAAGCTTAAGCTCAACTTGTTTAATTAAACAAGCTTTATTTTAACCTTAACCTTAACTAATTTACTAATAGTGCTCGAGTCAAGTTGAACCTAATGCGAGCTTTGCTTGCGAGAAACTCACAAATAACTCAAGTTATTTACGATCCTACTTGCAAAGATCCTTTGTAAAATAAGTCATAAATAGAGAGATGAGAAGGAGAAGTTTTGAACATGGGTAGGCAAGTTAGTTAAGTGTAACTTGAGAAAGAAATGTTCACTAAAATTACCTCTATTAATAATAGATTATATTAAGTCACTAAGAAAACCAAATGGGATTCACCCACTTTGATAATATAAATATTTATATTATATATATATGTATGTATATGTAATGCTCCAAACTTGAATGGTGTGCCATCTCATCTCATATCATTATTGTTTAGTAAATACATACAAAGTTAAAAAATTACGCCTTAAATGTTAGGCAACGGAACTATAAATTATCGAGGCGCTTTTTAGTGTAAAAGCTAAAAGTACATCAAAACTTCAAAGTTAAGCGTACTTAAGTTAGGTCAATCTCAGAATGAGTGACCTCTTAAGAAGTTACTACACCAGAGGACAAATCTATATGGCGCTCTACGCCAAAGGGGACAATACGGCAGTATCAAAACAATCCATTAGCTCAAAGGGTCGAGTCCTTACCTAATGGTGGTCGTAGACCCATGTAACAAAACTCACGAGGACATCAGTTATATAAAGGGGGTAGATTATAGTATCCCTTAAATGCTAGGTGGTGAAACTCTAAATCATCAAGGCACCTTTTATTATAGTAGCTTAGAGCACGTCGAAACTCTGAAGTTAAGTGTGCTCAAGTTGGGTCAATTCCAAGATGGTTGACCTCTTAGAAAGCTGCTACATCAGGGGACAAATCCATACGACACTTCGTGCCAAAGCCAGTAAGAGGAGTTCCAGCTGAGTCGTTACAAGTATTGTAATACCCCTTACATGCTAGATAACTAAACTCTAAATCATCAAGATACCTTTTGGTGCAGTAACCCGAAGTATGTCAAAGCTCAGAAGTTAAGCGTGCATAAGTTGGGTTAATCCTAAGATAGGTAACCTCTTAGGAAAATGCTATACTACGGGACAAAACCATGCTCCATTCTACGCCAAAGCAGACAACACCTCAATGGGAAGAGCTCCAATCGGGTCATTACAAGTGATATTAAAGCAGTCCACCAACCGGAAGGACGAAGCCTTATTTGATGGTGGTTTTAGACCTATGTAACGAAACTGATAAGGGTACCAATTCTATAAGGGGAGTAGATTGTAATACCTCTTACATGTTAGGTAATTGATCTCTAAATCATTAAGGCGCCTTTTAGTGTAGGGACTTGAGCACATTGAAACTCTAAAGTTAAGCGTACTCAACTAGGTCAATCTTAAAATAAGTGACCTCTTGAGAAGCTATTGCACTAAGGGACAAAACCGTAAGGCATTCCATGCCAAAGTAGACAATACCTCAATAAGAGGAGTTCTGGCCAAGTCGTTACAGGATGCATTGTTTGTCTTCTTTATCCATAGACTTTTAGTACTTGAAATGTTTTAAAATGAGTCTAAGTATCCAGTTATGAAGTCCAGTAAGCAATTTCCATACCAACATATAAATATACCTAATTCAAGAATCAATCACCCATCATATCATCTCGATGCCATATCAACATATAAATATACCTAAGGTAAGGGCAGCGAAGGTTCACAAAGAAAGACTATCCTAACATCCCAAGACCAACACCAATACCGATATTTGATATCTTCACCTCCTTAGAGTAGTCACCAATAGTTGAAGTCATTGCTTCTTATGCTAACTATATTCATACCATAACTATGATCAATTAATAACTTCCTTGTAGATTTGCTAACCCATATTGTAAGCCCCAAAACTAGCCATTCGAGGTTTCGATCGATTGAAAGACCCGATCAAGCTTAAATTATAAAGTAAAGCTAGAAATATTACTAAAATGATCCTGTAAGTTTGAATTTAAGAAAATAAGCAATAAAACAAAAGAACATAAAAATTTCAAATTTTAAGTATATAACTCGTTATTTATCAAAAATATGTAAAATGCATTCCGATAATTAACAAATCACTGGAGATAAATTATATGTATACTAAAAATCATAAAATGACCTAAATAATACTTAGGAATATTTATTCTATATATATATGAATTTACATGTATGTAGAAATACTTGCAATTACTTAAAATACACGAAATGTACTAAAATAATAAGAAATAATTTATGAAAATTCATAATTAATTAAGAAAAAATAAAGAAAAATCAGGAAAAATAAGGAATGATCTAGATATAGGTCGTGGCAGCTGGGAAAAATAAGAAAAAAATTAGCTAATTAAATTAGAACAACACAAAAGTCAAATTGGAAGAAGATAAGGCAATTGTCTAATCAAATTAATACACAATAATTTCTCTAAAGGTCTATAAATAGAAAAAAAAATCATAGAACTCCTTTGGACAGTTAGGGATTTGAGAAAAATAGAGAGACTCAAAAATTCAAGGGAAAAACTAGAGAAAAAAAAAGAAAAGAAAAACTGTGCAGTTAGGGCTTGTAAGGAGAACCCAGACCCGATGAGCAGCTGGGAGTGGACGGCTACCACCACCACACGGTGATGGCAATGACTAGGTGGGTGGACACACCCATGGCCACCGACGGTGGCCGGAGCCACCCAAATCGATGAGTTCAATTTCCATCCCGATTTTGTGTAATTTTGTAAAAATAGTAAATATTATTAGAAAATTATGAATTTTGTTATTCTAGAATATTTTTGTATTTAATTTTTAGAAAAAAATATTATTTTGATGAAAATATGTCTTGTGATATAGGGTCCTTAAGAAATCGTGCAAAAACGAGCATGTTTAGGTTTAGAAATAAATGACCTTAGGAGTGTAGTTTTGAACCCAAAATTTTTGTGTAGACCACTTAGATGATATAGAACAATGCTATGAGCCCGATTTCAAAAATTAATATTTGAAATTTTTAGATAATTTTTAGGCCTTAAAATGAGGCATAAAATGGGTAATTTAGGGTTAATAAAGTAATTAAATGGTTAATTACTAATTTATTGAATAAGTATATGTTTTAGGATGTTGAAATCTGATGGAGTATGATACTTGTAGCATTTAGGGTGTTAAATGTAATTATTAGGTTAATTATGTAGTAAATGAGTAATAGGGAAAAATAGTAAATTATAAGTTAATTTTGTAAATTAGGATAATTAGATGTGAAACCTAATTTAGGATGAATTTAGAAATTTTGAAATGATAATTGATGTTTAGAGATGGTAATTAGAGTGATAGAAATATTAGAAGTGTATTATATACATAATAGGTAATAATGCATAATATGTAATTATTGAAAATATAATAAATAGAAAATATTAGAATAAAAATTGATATTATATAAATAATAGGGATATATAATAAAACCAATGGAAGACTTGAATTTATGTAATTATATAAAAAAATGTAAAAATTTCTCACATCAGGAGTGAATTCGGTATACTAATAACGATTTAAGTGTACCAAGTGGAATAAAATACTAATTAGAGGTAATGATGATATTTTGGAGATCGGGAAGTAATGTAATTAATTTCACACTATGAGTTGAAACAAATTTCTAGGGTTCGAGTATAAAATAATACTTAGAAATCAAACTAAAACCTAATTTAGAAATTGATCCGGAAATCGAACCCTAACCTAACCCCAAGCCTAGAATAAGTGTAAACTACTTAAGACCCAGATAATTAGGTATATTAAACCCTAAACAAGACATAACAATAAGCGTTATAGGATAAAGTAAACCTATAATAGTTATATGAAAAACTGAAACCACGTTTGTGTTATAGGGATAATCGGCGATGGCCTGAGCAAGTCGGATCTTGAGTGAGTGAGCAAGGAATCGAGGTAAGTTGGGATTAATACAATGCTATATTTTGGAGGCTTAAGATTATGCTTAGTTATGCTTATTAGATAATTGGATGTGTGCATGTGCTTGATTATGAGTAATGCTATGATTCTGTCTGTTGTCCTGGCTTATATTGTATGGTTTGTACGAAATGATTGATCACCCTAAACTGGGCCTAATTAAATATGCGACTTATAATCATAATCGGACCTACATGGCAACCCATTAGGGAAACTTAGGACTCTCTGGCCAAATACCGACCCCTTCGAAAGGGATAGCGCAAGATTGCAATTGATCCGTTCTTCATCCTCAGTCGAACTAAGTGATAAGAGAGGAGGTCGCAGCGAGGGTGAAGTCAATGGTTCGAAGGTAGTCGTGGAGGAACGAGGTCTCCATTGCACAAGCCTGAGTTTGGTCGTGAGCTATTGCATTAATGGCAACTCCTCAACTCGGATTAGAGCGAGCGCAATTTCTCTAATCTCACGACAGGCCGGACAACATCGTGTGATAGCATTTGCTTGAACATGCATTGCACCTAATAAGTTGATTGATAACCTTGTTGTGTTTGTGATATAGTTTTAAGTCCTCCATCCTAACTTACTGAGCTATGGTTGCTCACATCCCTATAGACGTCGTGCAGATGCTTGCTAAGAAGCGGCAAACAACTACTCTGAAGCTAGTAACTGCTAGATCCTGAGGAATGAGGAAAAACATTGAAGAATAAACACATATTTTGAAAGTCTAAGTTTTTATTTTAGGACATATATTACGGAGAAATATTGTGAACTTTAATGGCAATAACTGAATTATAGTGTATATATACCTTTCCTCACTTTCTTAGATAAATGTTTTATTTAAATTACAAACTGTTTACTTCAAAGCAGGTTAGTCGTGGATGCCTTATGTAGATCAGGTCTAAGATAACGGTTATAAGGCTAACTTTTATCTTAGGATGATTTACACGGCTGGGCTATTACGACTCTACCGCTTCGAGACGTGATATATATTAGCCTCAATTATACTACATTGATGATCCGCATATCAAAAGCTACGATTGCATTTCTAAGGAGCTTAATAATCACTAGAGCAATCAAGATACATAAACCAAGGAAGTGGGTCCTTCATAATAAAGTAGATTAAGTTCGAAGTTAGTAAATTCTAAGAACTACTTATCAGTATGACTCACCAACAAACATTACATAACCTAAATCAATACTTGATATGATATACAAGCATCGGGTGCTTGCAACTAATTCTTGTTAACATGAGATGAGGGAAGAAAAATAAGTATCTTAGAGCTAAAACTTTCAAGAAAAACAAAAACGTAGTATATTCCAATGGTAGATAATGATGTTTGCGAGTATAATAGTATGTTATTTATATAAGCCTCTATTACAATGAGTTACAAGAGGAAAAGACATAAGGATATAGCTCAAAAGTATTAAAAACTACACAATTGAAAAGGGAAAAGATGTAAAAGGAAGCAAAAGAATTATTCTAGAAATGCATACAAAGCATTAGTATAAAGCATGTATCATTTGGAGACTAGGCACCCTAATAGTAGAAAGGACGAAGAAGTATGGAAAGTGGCCTCTCATCAGGAAAAATGAATAATAGATAGTAGGTCAAAAGGTGTGCCGGTTAGCTCGAAATCAGGCTGATGATCATGTTAGAACCACTCAATTTGTTGGAAATTGGGAGGCTAATCTTTAGAATGCACTAAGCTGGGCTATCTAAGGGTTTTGTAGTTCTAATGATGGTGCAATAGCTTTACATTTGATGCAATTGATAATTCTAGATGTAGAATGGCTCATCTTCAATTGTCTAGTAGCTCAAAATCCTCCACACCAAGTAGTTATGGCTAGGCTCAAGTAAGTGGTCCATTGGTGAGATTCCCATTAGCTCTCCCAAGTAGTTAAAGGTTTAGCTTCAAATCATTAGGCTCAACTTCATTTAGGACATAAGGAGTCGATCAATAACATTAAAGGTTGATGATACACCATATCCTTTTAGTAGATCCAGTTTATAGGCATTATTATTAATCTTCCTTGATATATTTAATGGTCCATTAGCTCGAGTTGACTACCTGCTACTTATATATCTCGAGAACCTTTCTTTGCTAAGGTGAATCCATAATAATCCCTTAGTTGAAAGCTTATGGTCTTCCTTCATTGGTTTATAAACTCTTTCTACTTAGCTATAGTCTTGGCCAGTTGTTCATATACCTTTTGATGTAGCTTTCAAATCTCTTACACCTTATTAGCACCACTTAAATTCTCATCCTTTGAGATTGGGATAAAGATCTTACCATAGGTAAGGTTAAGTTGTGTCCATACAGTCTCAAATGGAGAGTTATTGGTTGAATTGTGCAAAGTCCTATTGTAAGTGAACTCAATAATAAGAAGACACAAGTCTCAGTTGGTAAGGTTCTTACTAGTTGCAATTTGAAGGAGTGATCCAAGGGTTAGGTTAACAACCTCAATTTAGTCATCTGTTTGGAGGGGTGGGAGGGATAGGATGTGTTAAAGATGAACTTTATTCCAAGTCTCCAATAAAATTTCTTCTAAAAGAAGCTTATGAACCTATATTGGTCTAACACAATACCATGGGGAATTCCATAAAGTTTCATGATCTCTTATATAAAAATGTTAGCAATAAATGAAGCATTTTCAGTCTTCTAGCAAGAAATGAACTATGCCATTTTATTAAACCGATATATGACTATCATAATGGAATCTTTCTTCTAAGTAGTTCCTAATAGCCCTAGGACAAAATCCATGCTTAAATCAGTCCATAATTGAGCTAGGATCGGTCAGAGGTGTATATTCACTTTATGGCTCTTTCTTCCCTTTAGCCTTCTTACACTTAGCACATCTTTCCAACAAACGATGTACATCATTCACAATTCTTGACCAATAAAAGTGATGTTTTAATAGTTCATAGGTTCTCCTTTTCCCAAAATGACTTACTAGTCCTCCAACATACACTGGAATGCATAGTTAATCCTTCTTAAACAAATACCTTCAACTCGGTAATACCCATCAACAAATATTCTATCTCTATACTTAGACACAACGATTCCAATGAATTCATCTTACTCACACAATTCAATTATTAGACCAAATCTAAGAATTCTTACTTACGATTGAGTGATCAATGCATGTCTTCTGGATAGGGCATCAACCAATTATTAAAATTGCAATTCTACTAAGAACATATAAAATTAGTAGAATTGTACAAAACTACAGAATCATAATCTTATAAAATTATACGTCAAAATTCATAAATCTATCAAAAGTTTGCACCTAAATGACTTTACATTCATTTTCACTAAAGAAAACATCATAAAATTATAAACTCATAACATCATAAAATTGACTCGTGATTTTGACAACTATGTTGTATTTATACTTCCTTTCTTGTATTTGATCAAGTAGGAGAAAGTTTCAAGAACTTCTACTCATTTAGCTTGGTGTTATGATGATTTTTGCTAACTTTGGAGATATTTCAAGGATTTATGGTTGGTGTAAATTATAAAATCATAAGGCAAGAGATAATGTTGCCGCATAGTAAGTTCATGCCTAAAGAAGTTAAACTCCTTGTCATAGATTGAGTAATTTAGGGCAACACCATTAAGTTTCTTGCCAAATATGCAATTGATTAGTGCTCTTCATGAGCAAGACTCCAATCCCTACTCTAAAAGCATCGCACTTAAGCTTAAATATGTTATGGAAGTCAAGCAAAGCTAATACTAAAGCAGTGGTAAGTCTCTGCCAAATCTTCTTAAAGCTTCTTTGAGCTAGGTCAATCTACCTGAACTCCTCTCGCTTCTTAGTCGGCTTGATTAGTAAGGTTACTATGATAGTGAAGTTTCAAATAAATCCCCTATTAAAAGATGTAAGCCCATGAAAGCTTCTAACCTCAAGCACATTCTATGGTTGGCCAACTCATTATTGCCTTAACCATTTTATCCTCCACTAACAACAAAACTTAAGAGTATCACCTTTGGTCGACAAAAAGTACACTTCTTCAAGTTTCCAAAAAGCTTCACAACTCATGGAGAACATGCTTAGGTTGATTTCTAATATAGCAATATATCATCAATGTAAAATAAAATACACCTTCTAATCAAACTGTGCAATACACTGCTCATTAGCTGCATGAAAGTGCTAAGCGCATTAGTAAACACAAATGGCATGACCATTAATTCATACAAACTATGTCGTATCTTGAAGATAATCTTTTGTTCATCACCTTATCTCACCCTAATTTGATGGTAACCACTTTTCAGGTTTATCTTTTGAAAAGATTTCAGCTTTATATAACTCATCTAATATATCATCTTACCTTAGAATTAGAAACCTGCACTTAATGGTAATCTTGTTAATAGCTTGATTATCTATATACATCTATCGAAAGCTATCTTTCTTCCATACTAGTAAGCAAGCATAATACAAGGGCTTGTACTCTCTTGTATAAAACCTTTTCTATATCAAATCATCTACTTGTCTCTTGAACTCTTTAACTTCTCAAGGTTCATGTGGTAGGTGAACGATTAGGTGAGGTAGCTTTAGGTTGTAAATTGATGCTACGCTTGATACCCTTTGAGGGTAAAAGTCTACATGGCAACATTAATGTACTATATTCCTCAATAGCTTCTTTACCCAATAAGTAAAGATTCTCGGTTGGAAACTTCTAACAATTACTTAAAGATAAGCAAATACATCGACTCGGCCGATCTTAGAGTTTGCTTCAATTAACCTCACTCTATGAACAATGTATACTTTTAGGTTTAGACAAGCTAAATATGAGCTTCCTACACTTCCTGGGGTGTCACTAGGAACAATGCTATTTCTACATCCCCTTAACAAACCTACCTACAGTAGGATTTCTTATTACAACCCTCTTATCATCCTTCTAAAAAAAGTTTTAAAAAACAGAAGATCAAGTCTGAGGGCTAATCTTTTAAACCCTTACGGGTACTGTTATTAACTTTCAGAATTTAAGTTTATTTTTCAAAATTACCCTTTATTTAAATGAAATTCAATCACTAGTTAACAAATTGGATTCTATTTAATCAAATTGGACAAATTAAACTAAATTGGAAAAACTTAAGTTTTTTCGTTTTTTACATCACCCCTAGGTGCCTACATACCTGCTATTCGGGATTAGACGTACATAGTTTTTTTGAAAATATTAGCAAGTTGGATTCTTTTTTATTTAAGAAAACGGTCAAGTTTGCGCTTCTTACCTAATTAGATGTAGTTCATGAAAATTTTCTAAAGGGTTTTAAAGTTGGTTTATTTTAAAAATTCTAAAGAAAAAAGGTCAATTTTATATTGTCTTTACTGAAAAACTATTTTCTAAGTGACAAAACCCAATTTATTTATTAATCTACTTATTTTATTTTATATTTTTATTTTCATTTTTTGTTTTATTTTATTGTTTTAAGTCTTAATTGGAATGAAAAATAAAAAATAGGAAACAAACTAATCTATCCCTTTTCTTTCTCTTTTTTTTTTGTTTTTCTTTTATTCTTTTTTTTCTTTTTCCTCTTTTTTTTCTTTTTTTTTTTCATTACATTAATAGGAATTGACAAAAAAAAAAAGGAGAAAACAAACAAAAAAGAAAGAAAAAAATAAACCAACTTTGGGACCCTTTAGAAAACCTTCATTAATTACATCGAATCGAGCAAGAAACGTAAAGCTAGTCATTTTCTTAAATTAAAATGAATCCGACTCGCTAACACCTACAAGGCAACGTAAAAACGAAAAAACTTAAGTTTTTCCAATGAAGTTTAATTTATCTAATTTGATATAATATAATCCAATTTGTTAACTAGTGATTGAATTTCGTTTTTAAAAAGGCAATTTTAAAAGTAAATTTAAATTCGAAAAGTTAATAGCCGCACTCATAAGGGCTAAAAACGTTAGCCCCCGAACTCAATCTTATAGTTTTCAAAACCTTTTTCTCAAAATTGGTTTTCTAAGTAGACTGATGCTTAAGTTAAATCGATCTACCTAATCGATTTAACCTAACCCACTCTTTTTCTCAACTCTGATCGGGTAGTGACTCCAAGTTTTTTAAAGGAATTTTATAAAAAAAAAAAATAGTTTTCTTTAACTCTTAGTTAAAGATCAATATTAAATGAGTTAAAGTTTAATATTGATCGAGTTAAGGAAAATTTATAAAACCAAAAAAAAATTAAGCTTGATAGGATGGCAACTCCACTGAAGATTTGATGAAAAGGTAAAAGAGGAAGGAGGCACTCTAAGAGCTTACTAAAACACAAAGTGGGCATAGTGTCCTATGAGCGAAATATAAGCTCAAAAGGTTTTAAAGGAAGGGAAGCACTTTTAAAGTTAACAAGATTGTAAAAGTGACATTGATTAAAGTATAGCGCCCTAAGAGCTAGCAAGGGAAAATTAATTTGGAAAACCTGGTTGTGCTCTTTTGAACTTCCTAACCTAGGTGAGACTATCTCTAGGAGACTAGCAACCTTAAATAAGACTCGATTTTAGAAAACCTAGTTGTGCTCTTCTAAGCTTACTAACCTAAGTAGAAGCATCTTTAAGGGATTGGCAACCGTAAGTTGGAATCGATTTGAGAAAACCCAATTGTGCTACTTTGAGCTCTAGGGGACTAGCAACCCCAAATGGGAGTTTATTTGAGAAAACCTAGTTGTATTCTTCTAAGCTCACTAACCTAGGCGGAAACGTATCTAAGGGACTTATAACCCTAAATAGGAATCAATTTGAGAAAACCTTATCATACTCTTCTGAGCACTCTATCCTAGGTAGGTGTATCTCTAAGGAACTAGCAACCCTAAATGGAAATCAATTTGAGAAAATCTAGTCGTACTGTTTTGAGTTCACTAAACTAGGCAAAAATATCTCTAGGGGACTAATAACCTTAACCCTAAATAGGAATCGATTTGAGAAAACCAATTGTACTCTTCTAAGCTTACTAAACCAAGCGGGGGCATCTCTAGGGAACTAGCAACCTTAAGTTGGAATCGATTTAAGAAAACCTGATCATGCTCTTCTAAGCTCACTAACATAGGCGAAAGCATCTCTAGGAGACTAGCAACCTTAAATGGGAATCAATTGAAGAAAGCACCCTATAGGTTCGTTGAAGTGAGGTTAGTGATGGGAAGTACCCTATGGGTTTGCTAAGGCACCTAATAGAAATTAGTAAAAGGAAGCATCCTACGGGCTCTCTAAGACAAATTGGTAAAGACAAGCGCCCTATAAGCTCTCTAAGACCCTAAATAGAATTTGGTGAAAGGAAGTACCCTGTAGGCTCACTAAGACCTTAAATAAAATTTGGTGAAGGAACCACCCTATGGGCTCGCTAAGACCCTAAAGAGAGATTGGTGAAGGGAAGTACCCTATGGGCTTACTAAGACCCTAAGGAGAGATTAGCGAAGGTAAGCGCTCTATTGGCTCTCTAAGACCCTAAGAAAATAAGCAGTGAATCAGGGTAATGCTCTATGAGCTGGCAAGAATCCTAAAGGAGAATATGAGTTAGGACAGTGCTTTTAAGAGCTGGCTAAAACCCTAAAAGAGGATTGAGAAAAGAACAATGCTCTATGAGTTAGCTAGAACCCTAAAGGAAGTTATAACATGGGACAACGCTCTTTAAGCTTGCTAGAACCTTAAGGATGGGATAGTGCTCTAAAAGCTAGTTAAACCACCCCCCCCCCCCCCCCCCCCCCAAAAAAAAAAAAAGAAAGATGTAGATTAGGATAGTGCTCTATAAGTTAACTAGAGCTCTAAAAGAGAATTGAAGATGTAAAGTAAGGAAAGTAACCACTTTGAAAAACTTTTTGACTTGAAAATTTTTATAAATAAAGAATTTGGCAAAAACCATTTATGACAAAAAAAAAAAGGCAACCTTAATGACTTAGATTAATATGATTAACTTAAAAGGTGTAACCACATTAAAGAAGGGAGATGACAAAACTTAGCTACTTAGGCTAACATAGACTTTGATAAATGGACAAAAACTTGTGACAAGCCTTTACCTTCTCTCTCTCTCCTCTTTTATGAAAGTTTGCTAATGGGTATAAATTCTTATTAAGGAGCAAATGTTATAAGATCCCCTTTCTTAGTAACCATGTAATGCATCTCGTATTCCTTTTAGTATTTGAAAAAGATTCATGACCCTGATGCTAAGCTTCCTAGTGGAGCCTTATGATTTCAAACACTCCTTTCCAAAGGAAAAAGTAACTCATGATTAGTTTAGTTGAAAAGGCCTTCCTTGCAAACTTTTAGTCCAGCTCATACTCTTAACTACAGTTCCAAAAATTACAATCCATTTTATAAGTGACATACTTTGATCAATCTGTTAGGTTTTTTTGGGTTCAACATTATCAATTTAGGTTTTTGGTCAAAAGGTTTCAAAAATGATAAAGCCTTAAGCAATACTTTTATTCAACCCAAGTATACAAGTCAAGAACTTATAGGAAAATTTAGAAGTGTGCTTACCCTAGTTTCAAAAACGAACTTTATTAAAGATAAATTATCCATTAAGATGAAAAGAGCTTTATTAAGTAAGGGTAACATTGTAGGTAAGAAGCCCTTGTGTGATTCAACATTGGTAAGAAAGACTTCATAGTGGATATCGAGGTTTTGTGTTTTAGACTTGGATTCTAATTCAAGGCCTTATGTCTTTAAGGCTATTTGGGCCTTGATTCTTGGCTTTTTGATTCAGTTTTTCTACCCCTGTTAGGATATGATATATCTTTTGGGGCTTTCATCTTATATTTTGGACCTAATTTTTCAGCCTCTTTTCTTCTTCCTTTTTTTAAATTTTTTTTTCTTCTTTTTTTTTATCTTTTTAATTACTTTGCCATTATCTCTTATTATTCTCTCTTTTCTTTTGGCCCCAAGAGTAATTCTCTCTATTGTTGAGTTTTTACCTTTTAAGAGATTCAAGATCCTAGATCTATGGATTTCTAATGTATGGGCTTAGGTAAGGTATGTATAAACTTGAGATGTTTGAAAAGTAATCGACTCTTCTTCATTTCAAAGAAAAATAATTTATCAAAAATAAAATTCATTTTTGAATTAACGATACTTAAGTAAGCACAAAGCAATTTTATCCTTCTCTCCTAATCAATTACCCTAACATCTAAATTGCCTCACTGTGTGCTGGTTCTTGATAAGGTTTAAATCGAAAATACTCTAAGTTAGTCCAATGGGGTTAACAAAAGAGAATTGTGTTTGGGATTTGAAAATGAATGCTTAGCTTCATTTTAATCCACATATCAAATTCAAAATGGACCTTTAAGGAGTAAGTCTAAAATGTTCTCTCAATGATATCACTCAACTCTCAAAGTGTTTAAGGTTAGTATGTGAGATATAGTTTGCCTCTTTTCATTCTAAACTTTTAAAATAAGATACCAGAACATACATTCATTTGCTTTAATATTAATCAAACTGTAATCACCCAATTTAAAAGGCAACCAATAAGATAATTTTATTCAAAATATTACAAAGCCATTCAAAACATCTTCTTATGATTTTATTACAAAATTTATTAAAAAGAACTTAATTCTTCTTTGTTGCTACTTTAACTTTCTCCATTTAAGCACCCAACTACTTAAGATGACATGTGAGCTTGTCAAAGGGTATTGGTAGACTCAAAAGAATTGGAGCTTTAGGTGATTTAGTTGAAGTGCCCTTGTGACTTGAAGAAGGACTAATTTCTTGAAGCTCCGGCTTAACAACCTTGGTATCAATCAAGTATTGAATCTTATTCTTCAACCTCCAATAATTTTTAGTGGAGTACCTCTTTTGACCCATATGATAGTCCCATCAAGCTACTAAGTCAAAGCTATATGGTCTATAATTCAAATTAGAGGCTTCACAGGCCAGGATCATTACCTCCTTTTGATGATGAAAGATTTGGGCCATTAAGATTCTTAGTTGAGTAAATTATCTCATCCAAGGCCCTTAGGCTAGTTTTTTCTCACTTATCCTTAGCTCTTTTTTCTTTAAGCTACTTTCATTATTTGGGTTTACCAATATTTGATTAGTATTGGATGTTGGGTGTTGAAGTCTTCTAAGCAATAGGCCTATTGCCATTTCTAAGTCTATAATGCTCTTTTATAGTGTTACTACTTTTTCTTCTAAACTTAAAAGTCTTCTTTCCAAGCTTGAATCTTGAGACACTTGAAGATTGGTGATTATGGGAAACAAAATCTACAACTGTTAGGCCATTTGACATACCATTTTTTCCAGGGAGGTAATCTTATCATCAGCCATTTGAACTTGATTGAAACAATTCTTACCCGTTAGCAACCTTTCTTTTTCTTCTCTCTCTCTCTTTTTTTTTTTTAGAGAAAAAGAACCAGTTTAACTTCTTTTTTATATAAACGAGGAGAAAAAGAAAGTTCATAAAATATTTCACAAAGGACAATAAGAAAAAAAAATTACACAAAAAATATGCAAGTAAGATATATTTACATGAGAAAACCCTAAGTTTTTGAATTTATGGTCAACTAAAGTAGAGTATTTACAACTTATAGGGAGTGTAATTTAAAAGAAAAGGATTATTTAACAAAGAAAAATTTTATGAGGCACCTGATATTTATAACTAATTTCCAATTGGCTAATGTAGATACAAATCCAATAGGAAGGTAAAAGGCTAGAAAGGGGATCTATTTTACACAAACAAACAGGAATTTGTGAATAGACTAAGGATTCACAAAGCTAAGAGAGTTTATAATAGTTTATAGAGTAGTGGATTACAAAGAGGAAAAAAAATTAAAACCTTTTAAAGTAAGGAAGACTATTTACAAGTGATTATAAAGCCTAATTGAAATAATCTACAAGTATGCCTAAAAAGGGTTAATAGTCTTATTTCAATATTTACACAGATAAGTACAAACATGAATAAACAAGCACTAAAATTTACATATAAATATAAGAAAAGATGAAAGCATATGAATGCAAATGCAAAGGGCTAACAATTAAATAATGATGTGGGGATAAAAGGATTTTATCGGAATTCAATTATTACCGTACAAGGAAAGTATATTACATATTTATGGTATAATGGAATTCTAATAGAGTCCCGACCTTTTGATTATTATAGGTCCCATCACTATTTATTCATTGGTTTTAAAAGTCATGTATGCAATTAGGATAGGTTCCAAGGTCCTCAAACTCTTGTAATCTTACACGCTTCCAAGAAAGCGGTTCATTAATCACATTAAAGCTTAAGTGGGGTAATCTAATCAATCCTGAGCAGTGGTTATCTCGCTATACCCAAAGCCTATATGATGGCCCCCCTTCTAAAGTTCTAAGATGACCTGAGCTTGACCGTATCTATCATGCATCCTTTGATGCAATCATTCCCTCCAATGTCTCGGTATGCTGCATAAATACAATAATTAAACCAAAGTATATACAAGAAATAAATGAATGAATGAACAAACAAATAACACAGGTATTTTAAAAGGTAAATTTAATTTCATAAAGCATTTTAAGTAACCAACCCTCTTGATGTCCCCAATGGAGTCATCATCCTATTGAGCCTAATTTTTTCCTAGTTTTATAAATTTTCCTTAACCTGATCAATATTAAACCCTAACCCATTTAATATTGATCTTCGACTAAGAGTTCAAGAAAACTATATTTTCTTTTTTTATAAAAATGTTTTAAAAAACTTTGAGTCACCACCCAATCGAAGTCAAGAAAAATATTGAGTTAAGTTAAATTAATTGGGTGGATTGATTTAACCTAAGCACCAATCTACTTAGAAAACCAATTTTGAGAAAAAGGTTTTAAAAACTAAAAGATCAAGCTAATCTTTTAAACCCTTATGGGTACTGCTATTAATTTTTCGGATTTAGATTTACTTTTTTAAATTACCCTTTTTAAAATGAAATTCAATCACTAGTTAGCAAATTAGATTTTATTCGATCAAATTAGATAAATTAAACTAAATTGGAAAAACTTAAGTTTTTTCGTTTCTTACATCGCCCCATAGGTACCAACATATCCGCTATTCAAGATCACACATATATAGTTCTTTCAAAAATATTAGCAAGTTGGATTCATTTTAATTTAAGAAAACGACTGGCTTTACATTTCTTACTCAATTCAATGTCATTCATGAAAATATTCTAAAGGGTCTTAAAGTCAGTTTATTTTAAAAATTCTAAAGAAAAAAGGTCGTAATTTTGAAAAAAGGTCAATTTTATTTTATCTTTATTGAAAAATTATTTTCTAAGTGATAAATCCCATTTAATTATTAATCTACTTATTTTATTTTATTTTAGTTTATTTTAATTTTTATTTTATTTTATTGTTTTAAATCTTAATTGGAATGATAAATGAAAAATAGAAAACAAACTAATCTTTCCCTTTTTCTTTCTTATTTTTTTCTTTTTTTTTTTTTTGGTTTTTTCCTTCTTTCTTTTGTTTTTCCTCTTTCTTTTTGTCCTTTTTTTTTCATTTACATTTACAAGAACTGACAAGAAAAAACGAAACACAAAATAAGCAAAATAAGATACAAAGGATGATCGGACTTGGGCTTAGGCAGTAGTTCAAGTTAGCTTCAAGTTGGACTCAAGTCAATGCACGTCAAAGTCCTATAGGTTAGATCGTACAAGAGAGAGGGCGACGCAACTGTAGGGAAGTCGTTCTACTTGATTTGGCCACTAAAATGAATGGGAAAGGGTGTTATTATGAAGATTTTATTGGGTTTAATGGGGCTAGCCTAAGTGCCTCATTGTTTAGGCATCGTTTTGATGGTAGCGCAAGGTGGTGGTTGCGGTGGATGTTAGGTAACCATGGTGGTGGTTACTAAGTGTCTAATGAGTGTTAGGTTATTAGATTTTAAACACCATGAGCTCGACCGTGGTGTCAATTTTGGTCAAAAGTGGTGGTGGTTGGTCTTTTAAATAGTAGGGTCGCGACAGTTAGGGTTTAGCGGTAGAAGGTTAGTTAAAGCGGCTAGGTCCTTCTACTAAGGGCATAGGTGATTCGATTGAAATGCTAAAGTCTTAAGGAGCTCGATCGTAATGTTGTTATGGTTTAAAAATCACCAAAGCCAAGCTTGAGCTAAAGGGAGAGACTGTTGAACTTAAAGAGAGAGAGCTTCGAATTAAGTAAGAGAGGGAATGAAATGGGGAGATGATTGATTCCTTCATCCAAGTCAATATCCCATGCACCTATTTATACTAAAATAAGCTTAAGTACACATGGAAACGACCATTAATGTTCAGATTCATCTCCTTCAATGTCAACTGAGCAATCTTTGATTCTAAGGAAATGGCTTGATTCCAGTTGATTTGGTAATTAAAATGTTTTACATACTTTCCTAGAAGATGATTGAAAGCTTGAAATCGACATGGTTTAGCTCGAATTTGATCGAAATGCACAAGGGCTGAAATCACGGATTGATGTTTTGTTGATTTTTTGAGGCTAAATCAGAGGATTGAATGGATGAATTAGGTCAATTTTTTCATCCCAATTCATTGTATCCCAAGTAATCTTCGTAATTCCACCATTAATTTAGTGAAATCACAAAAAATTTAAATAAAAAATAGCCATGAGGTGGGACAATTAGGCTAAATTCACTCAAGGAAATGAAGGAAAAAAGGAAGAAAGAGATGGAAAATGGACACGATTAGCTAATCACAAGCTGACATGTATCCTTTTCGGCTAAGAGAAAAAGAAAAGTACAACGCACCTGGTCCAAGGATCGAACTCAAGATCTCTCACTCTCTCAAAATTCTAAATCCAAGCATAATACCAAATAGGCTATTGGCTCATGCCCTGTCATCTATTATAATTAAATTCTAATTAAACTATAGAAAACCTTGACTTATAAAAAGTAAAAACTATCCAAATTAATCCAAACTACAACACATTTCTTAATCTTTATTTTTCTTGAAAACGAAAACACTACTTTTCCTAATATATATATATATATATATATATATTTATTTATTTATTTTCTATGAAATTTTCTATTTTTTGTACTCTCTTTTTTCTTACCCTCTTTTTTTGTTTTCTACCTTTTTCTTTTACTTTCCTAAATTTTCTATTTTTTGTCAGTTTTCCATTTTTTGATATTTTTCTAAATTTTCTATTTTTTTAGTTTTCTAAATTTTCTTCTTCTTTTTTTGTGCTTTTTCTAAATTAAAACCCCTTGTTCTATTCTAAAAAAATTTTAAAAACACAAGAGGGGGCAAAAATAAAATATCTACAAGAAGATAAAGATCAAAATACAAAGATCAAAAGACAAGTCAAAATATGAAGACAAGCTTAGAAAAACAATAATAATACAAGAGAAAGATTGTGTAAAAAGCAACAGAAATTCAAAAGGCATGTCACAAACAAGAAGTAAGCATTTAATAGGTTAAGATCTAGCAATGAGGAGAAGATGTATTTGGGTAATATATCTAACCATACAAGATTTTTCTTTTTTCTTTTTAATCCATATGAAGGATGATAAAGGAATATAGAAGATATGATTTATTGGAAAGGATAACCTTATACAAATAGATAAAGAACAAGTTTAGAAATAATTAAAGTATACGCAATTGATGGCAAGATATATTCAAATAATAGAAAGATGAAGATCTTAAAGATTTTAAGAACAATGCTACTCAACAGCTATTTCCAAAGATAGAGAAATTAAACATCGAAAGTCACAACTGTATAAAGAAATGAACATCATAGCAATAAGAGATGATAAGAAAAGATAAGAAAAAGACAACAAAAGAAACAAACTACTCTATGAATGAGCTATTACTTGTTTTTGTTATTAATAGTTTTTTAGAACCATCTGAGATATTTGAGCTAAAAAGTACAATCTATTGTGATAGAGAGTATTGTGCAAAAGTAAGAGGAACTTTACTATAAATTCTCGAAAAGAGTTACTAATCTCTGAAAAATTAGGGAGTACTATTTGAGAAAAATAATGATAGGATTTTGTAGATTTTTTATTACATCTGTGGTAGAAAGTTGGGAAGTAAGGAAAATTCATAAAAACAATTACCTCATTGAAAATTTTCTTTCAAAAAGTGAAATATCAAGTGTAGAGGAGCTAATTCCTGGCACTAGGTACTGGAAAAGTAAAATGTTGCATAAAGCGAAACCACTATAAATAGCTGGCTGATTTTCTAAGCCCTGTCTATTTATTTTCATTAATTTATTCATTGCTTGAATGCATGCTTGATTGACTGCACATTAACAGATTGATAAAAAACAATATGACTAATCAAAAGCATATCTAAGCAAAACATATTTAGAAATTAAGTTAAAGATCAAATAAAGACTAAGTAAGGAAGCTTTCAAATGCATATCTTTGATCTAAAGTTGTAAGTAATTTTAATACGTCAAAAGAAAGACAAGCTTAATAGTTACATTTAATCTTGAACATCAAGAAGTAAAAATTAGTTAAAACTTACAATTTTGTTAACAATCAATTCAACAAAACCCTCCTTTGCCTCTAAACCCCCCTTCTACACCCAACCAACACTCCCACCCACACAAAAAAAAAAACCCTCTTTCCCTTCTTTTTCTTGATTCACCAATATCAACATTTGGCATTAGAGCAAGTTTAGATCAAAAAAAAAAAAAACAAACAAACAAACAAATAACAACAACATAATCTATCATGTTCTAGTTGAACTTTTATTCAATAGCTGAATATGTTCTAACTATTCAAATAAAATACAGCACCCTATGTTGATGGATCTAACTTTACTCAATGGAAGCATGTGGTGGAAATTTTCATATCAGCTATGGATTATAAGTCATGGATCATAATTGCCAGAGGAGATTAGGCACATACTAATATACATGTATTCACTTCTTAGTTTTAATTAAATTCAATAACTAAGCATAATTCTACTAGTAAGTATACATCTATAGCATAAAACTGGTGACACCAAGCTATTCTCCATAAGGACTATTGAAATTTAAGTATCAATACTTTTCCTTATCACTATTATCCAATTCAACAATAATGTCCAAAGTATCAAACTTCTAAAACTAAACTAAAAGAAACTAATGTAATCTAAATAAAATAAACAACTAAAAACATGAAAATAAAAGACGATTAAATTATTGAGAATGCATATACCTTAGAATTCAAATATTGGATTGTAGATATCTATGCACATATCAATCTCATCTAAATTTATTGGACTACAGGAATTCTTGAGCTATGTTAATCACTCTTTTAAGTTTATTAACACATAACCCTAAAGTTGTTAATTAAAGCCACATTCTAATTAATGAAACCCTAAGATCATATTATGTTATGTGAATTCGACTATTAGGTTACCTTAATCTAGAAAAAAATAGGCCGTCCTATCTTTTGAATTGCATGTAATTCTTTTTAATTACGTTAAATATATTCATAGTAGGATTTTTCAGTCTTTAGTTATGAAATCAAACATTGAATCAATAACCCTGATAAAAATCAACTCAAAGAGTAAGTAAACACACATAATTAGATCGTAATAAATCAGAAATCATCAATTGAACTAAAAACGAAAAAAAAAAACCATTTACATAGAAGTCTACATTCAATATCCAAATATTAAGAAGAATTAATCTAGAACATTGAAAAGAAACAAAAGATACAAAAGAAGTAAGACGACAACCCTCTTTAGTTCTAGATCTTCCATAAAAAATAAAAAAGTAGAACCATCCCCTCAAAACTTTAATATTGCTAAATATATAGTTGGATTAAAGTTATAAAATCTCTCCAAAAATAGTACATTCGCAAAGTTAGACACGATCATAGCCATGAATCACTGTTGCGTTTACTAGGCATGGCATCTTTTTTTTTTTTTTAAACTCAAAACTCACAATTAAAGGGGAAAGTGGTTCATAGTCAAGGATTACAATCGTGCTATTGACCATGATTCTCTTCACATGAATTTTCCCTTGCTCTCTTGGTCATGGTCTCATTTTATGGTCTATACTCTTAGGTGTGATCGTCTTTTAAGCTTTAAAACTTGATCAAATCAACTCCACATCATCCAAAACTCAATCAAATTCCTCAAACAAAGCAAAAATCACAATAAAACTGAAATAAGTACTAAAATCACATAAAATACCCAAGAAACATATAAGAAAATTATCAAAATACTTTACAAACATAGGTTAAAATGAGCACTATCACATAGTAATCCTTTTGCAATAAGAGCTGACTATGAAAAAGATTAGCAAATTTGAAAGCTAGACAAACTCTACTACTATCTATGTCTGTAACACAATATAATCATACGATAGCTTGTACCATAGCAAAGTTAATTTGGAACACACCCTTTAAGATTCATGAGAGAATAACATTGATTAAAACCTTCAAAATGAACATTATAACACAAGAATACGAGCTGTTTGGCCTAGGGAGTAAATAAAGGATGTATTTGACATATTTAATCTAATCATTAATGAACTCAATAATCTTGGAGGAACATTCAAGAAAGAACTAGTGAGAAAAATGCTTAGAATCTTAGCAAGATCATGGGATGTTAAGAAAACAACAATGGAAGAAGCATAAGACCTTATACAATTAACTCTTACTAATATAAGAGGAAAACCCATGGTTTATGAAAAGAACATTATGCATAGTCATGATGATCAAGGAGAATCAAAGAACTTAGTAGCTTTCAAGCAAAATAAGCAAAAGATTCAAATACGTCAAAAGATAAAAGAGAACTAGATTTTCTAGCTAAAAGAATGAGCAAGCTTTTGAGGAAAAAAAGTTGAAACTTTACAAATTTTCGTAAAACTAATAGTTCTAAAATTAGTGAAAGAAAAAAGCAAAAATAAGAAAAAAGACACCTCAATCTACTATGAATGCCAAAAATTAGGACACATTAAGTATGTATGTCCATTACTCATGAAACAAATGAGCCAATACAACAAGAAAAAGAAAGCTCTTATGATAACATGGAGTGATGTAGATGAATTCAAAATTAAAGAGAAAATAAACTTATGTTTTATGGATAATATAGAGAAAAGAAAACATGAACCACTTCTAAAAGGAAAATGGTACCTAGTTAATGGATCCTTAAGACATCCTTCTAAAATTTCTCTCAAATAGTGGAATATCATATGTGGAGGAGCTAATCCTTAGCGTAGCTACTGGAAGAGTGGAATGACACACCATATGGAACCATTACCTAGTTTTCTGATCCCAATCTATTTATTTCTAGTAATTTATTTATTACTTGATTGCCTCCTTAATTGATTATGCATTAAAAGACTAATCACAGGCAATATAACTAACTAGAAGCATATCTAAAAAGAACATATTCAAAAGACAAATTAAAGATCAAACTAAGACTAAGTTAAAGATGCTTTCACATGCATATCGTTGATCTAAATTTGTAAGTAATTCCGATATGTTAGAAAGGAAAAGATAAGTTTTGTAATTGTATTTAATCTTGAACATTAAGGAATAAAAATTAGTTAAGACTTAGAATTTTTGTTAGTAATCAATTCAGCCCCTTCTTCTTGATTGCTTACTAGGACTAACACCATTGTCCTAATAAAACTCAAAAGTACACCCACTATCCCTCTTTCTTCTCTACAACCTCCTCTTTCACTACCATCTCATCTTTATCCGCACTATCTACCCCATCTCCTTTTAGGATCATCACTCTTTTTTAAGCATTCCAAAAAAACGTGTCCAAAGCCTAAGCATTTAATGCACTTAATTTGGCTTATATTCTAACCTAAGCTCTATCCTTTCTCATTCTTCAACTCAAGGTTGATAGTAATGGCCTTACCGTACTAATCAATTTGGTGGTCATCTCTTACTAAGCTCAAACCTCAGTAATCAATTTCCCTGCTTTGCATTTCAAGTCTTTTTGATATGGCTTAGCTTAAAGGTACAAGTTAAGAGTTTAGCGCTCTGCTTATTTGTTGTGCCTTTGTCTTTTTATCCTCTACATGATCTATATGGCATCATCAAGTGAGTCTATCCTCTACACTTCAACTATATTATCGATATCATACTTCAAATCAGTCATAAATCTCTAAATAGTATGCGTTCGATCTCTTTCACCTCACATCGAATCACTAGCATTATGAATTCTTTGACATATTCATCTACACTAATGCTTCCATACCAAAAGATTTGCAACTTTTTGAAGGCATCTTGTAAACAAAAGTTGGGAACAAAATGTCTACTCATAATTCTCTTCATCTCAAGTAATGTGTGTACGTTGCTCTCCATCCCTTCTCTATGCTATTTGTAAATTCTTCCACCAGAAGGCAGCATACCTTATGAGTTAAAAGGCGGCTAAGTATACTTTTTGAATAACTTGTTTACTTTATCCTCCTAGTCTAGATAGTAGTCCACATCACTTTAGATAACAAAGCTCAACATTTGAATCTTGAAATTTCTAATGCCTTTGGAGTTCAAGCTATCCTATCAAACTTGTAAAAATTGTCCCCTTCCTCATAATCGTCAGTCTCCTTGAGGTCAATCTTTTTCTATGCTCTTCATTTGATTCCTACTCCTCCAAGTCAATCATTCCAAGTTGGATTAACTTGCTCTTCTTCAAAAACATTGTTTCTTTAGGGTTTAACTACCTATCTTCCTAAATTAGTAGGATATCACCAGGATTAACCTTAACAAGTTAGACCTCTGCCATTCGCTGCACTGCCACAATCAAATTGGCCATCTTGGCTATTAAATATTCTAGCCATCAGTTCACCAAAAGGTTAAAGGCACATTCCTTCCATGGCTTGAAGCATTATTCTCATTATCACCAACCAATCCATGAACACTGGGGGTTCAATATTTTACTAATATTACTTCGAACAAACTCAACAACACAACGATTCCAGCAATACCACCACTATAATTCTTAATCACTTGACACACTAGTACCATTATGATATCCACTTAAATACTCTACCAATACCCACCCTCAACTTCAACACCAATGACACACTAATAGTAGTCAAACATGAACACAATTATCTAATTCACCTAAAAGCTTAGCAATCAATAGGACAATCAAGGTACTGGAACCAAGGAAACGGATCCTTCTTAATAAAGAAGAAAACGAAGTAGATTAAGTCGAGGGCTAGCAAAGTCCAAGAGCTAGTCGTTGGATATGACTCACTAATAAGTACTACACAGCCTAAATTAGCACTTGATATGATGCATAAGCATTAACCTAAGTATTCTTGCCACCTATTCTTGCTAGGAATTAGATAAGAGAAGAAAAACAAGTATCTTGGAGCTAAACTCCCAAAAAACTTGAAAATGTAGTACATTTCAATGGTAAAAGGTGATGTCTACGAGTACAATTAGAATCTATATATATAAGCCTTTACTAAGGTAAATTATAAGAGTAAACGATATAAAGATATAACCAAAATGTAGTAAAAATTACACAATAGAAAAAAGTAAAGACATAAAAGGAAGCAAAAGAATGTTTTTTTCTATAAACATATGCAATGTGCTAGTATGAAAATGCGTATCATCTGGGGACTAATCACACTACTAGTTAAAAAAGACAATGAAGTAAGGAAGGCCGCTCCTTATCAAGTAGAATTAATAGTAGAGCGCAAGTCGAAAGTTGACTTGGTCAACTCAAAATTAAGTCAATGATTATCATATTAGAACCATCCAAACTGCTTAAATTAGTTCAGGATGTCTAAGTGTCTATAATCCAAATGATGGCACAACAACTCTGTATGATGCAGTTAATAGCCTTATATGTAGATTAGCTATCTTCAATCAATTGGCCACTCAAAATCTCCTACATCAAGTTTTGAAGGTGATCAAAGTTGGGATTAAGTAAGGGGTTTAGAGGTAAGATTTTTATCAAACATGCCATCTTCCATTTGTTTTATTTCCATCCTCAAATGATAAGACATTAGTCCCATGTCAATCATCTTAAATTAGTCTCTTTGAAATACTGGAACATTTTTTTTATTATTACCTATAAAAATAAGATCATCCACATATAAACATTTTAAATAAGAAATCTCTTTTTTTCTTTTTCCATATAGAGAGCATACTCATATATGTATCTTCGAAAACCATTTCCTTGAAAATGACTGTTAACTTGACTATTACAAACTCTTGTGCATGTTTCAATCAGGATAAACTAGTACACGTACCTAAACTTTCTTATTTTTTCATTTTAGTATCTAAACTTTAAACTTGTTCATTTTAGTACCCTAGCTTTTTAAATGAAACAAATTGATATCTCCCTTATAACAGCCCTTATTATAAAATGATAGAATAGTAATATAACTACATCAATCTTCATTTTATTTCCATTTTAGTACTCGAACATTATTTTTTATTTTATTTTGGTACTTCAACTTTTTAAAATGAAATAAATAAATATGCCTTATGGTGGCCGTCATAACAGCGAAACTAATTTGTCTCATTAAAAAGTTAGAATACTAAAATGAACAAGTTTAAAGTTTATATATTAAAATGAAAAAAATATAAAAGTTCAAGTATTTTTAGTGCCTCAATCCCTATTTCAATCTATATAAAGCTCTCTTTTAAGCCTAAGTACTTTATTTTGATTTCCTTCAATAGTATACCAAGGGTTCACTACATACTTCCTCCCTAAGATAGCCATTAAAAACATCGAGTTGATGGATTTTCCAATGATTCTGGGTAGCCATACAAGCTACTCCACATAGTCAATCCTTTATCTCTATGTACATCCTTTAGCAACAAGCCTGGCATTGTATCTCTTTACTTTACCTTCTTAACTTTGTATAGCCATTTAACTTTGATGAGTTTATGTCTACTTGGAAGAGAAACAAGTTCCCAAGTGTCAGTAAATTTAAATCATCAAGCCTTTGATGGCTTTAATCCACTTTTGCTCTTTACTTGCTTCTTCAAAATTTAAGTTCTATATCAACATGGAAACATGATAAATTTAAATTATCAAGCCTTTCGGTTTCATTTAGATATTAGTAAGACTGATATTTCCTTGACTCATCATTAGAATTTGATAAGGTGAAGTCATCACTGATGATGCCTAGGATGATAAAGTTGATAAAGTTAGTGAAGTAACGTCAACTCCTTATTTAATATTTGGCTTTTTATTTTCTAAATAAGGTAGAATATCACATGATCCCTCCTTTTTGTGAATTTCCAATCTCATGATTTTCCTTCATTGAAATCAACATCTAACTAGTCACAACTTTTTTATTTTGGATTAAAAGGTTTGTATCCATTTGAATATTTATCATAACTAATGAAAATAAATTTCTCACTTCTATCTTCAAGTTTGAATCTATCTTTCTCTATCACCATACACATAGGCAATTGATCCAAAAACTCGTAAATGGGACACATTCAGCTTCTATTTACTCCATGTCTCTTAAGGAATCAAATCCTTTAAGCTCTTAATAAGATAACAGTTTAAAAGATATACAATATAAGCAACTACTTTAGCCTGAAATTCTTTAGGCATATTCTTACTTTTCAACATAGCACTTGCCATATTTAGGATTATATGATTCATCGTTTCCACAACTCCATTTTTTTGGGGTGAACCTACAACTATTAGAAAACTACAAATCCTATGCAACTCACAATAAGCTTTAAACTCATTCAATGTGAATTGTCTTCCTCTATCTATTCTCAAAACTTTTATGTTATAGATACTTTCTTTCATTGATAGTTGTGTTAAATTTTTTAAACTAATCAAAAGCCTCATTTATTTCTTAAGAAAGAAACCAAAGTTTTTCTAGTGTAATTATTAATGAATAGTACAAAATAAGAACTTTTACCTAACAATAGAGGATTAATAACCCCACATACATCTACATGAACTAATTAAAGTAGCTTGGTAGCTCTTGAAATAGATTGCTTTGGAAACTTCTTCCTCGAATGTTTTTCAAGTAGATAAGCTTCATAAAGTTGATTAAAATGATCAATTATGAAAATTCCTTTCACCATTTTCTTTTCTCCTAGAGCTTTCGAATTATCAAAATTCAAGTGGCTAAATCTCATTTGCCAAATTCATGATGAATCTTCCACATAACTCTTTAGACATACTAATTTAACTATTCGCAAATCTAGCTTGAATATTCAATTTCCAATAATATTAACTTCTACTAGAAAGGTACTATTACAATCTTTAAGCTAAAGATTGTCATTTTCCATAATGATTTTGCAACCATTCTCCATAAGTTACCTGATACCTATGTTATTACTTTCAGTTTTAGGATGTAATAGACATCATAGATAAGCTTATGACCTCCATATCTCATTTCAAATATAATAGTTCATTTGCATTTGATCTCTACTTCTATATTTTGTATTATCTGCAAACTTCACATTGTTAATTATTTTATTATCAAGCTTCGAAAACTTGTTTCTATCACCATTCATATGGTTACTTGCTCTATTATAGAGATATCACATATATATCTCTCTTATAATTTCTTACTTAAAAGAAAAAAAAAATAAGGTTGGTTCTTCTAGATGTCAATGTGCTTCACAAGCTTTGTTTCTCCTATAACCCCACAGTTTTAACACTCTCAAGATTAACAACCACATTTACTACAAAAATAACATGTCACATGAGAATTGTTTGTGCCTTATTCATTATATCATCCATGAATACCTCTTCCTTTTCCTCTTCCCCAATCTCTTTGATAACTTTAATTTTTACTTTTATTAAAAGAGTTTTGCTCATCTCTTCCTTAACTATGTCCATATCCAAAACCACAACCTCTTCTTTGTAGTTGACTACAACCTCTTTTCGCAAAAGAATTTCCTTTAAATATGATTGATATTTTTGTCAACAATGCTTGCCCATCTTGTTCTTACTTGCCATGGTTCTTTGTCAACTTGTAAAGAACCAATCAATTCATTAACAAACATGATCTCCAAATCATTAGATTCTTCAATGTTCGGCTGCTACATACTTAAATTTTATGTTAAGTGAACGTAAAATTTTCTCAACTACACGAACATCTTGTATAACTTCTCTAAGCCTCTTCATTTGATCCACCACCACCAATATTCTTATGGAACTCTCTTTCATCATGAGTGATTCAAACTTAATCTTTAAAGTTTGAAGACAAACTTTTTTTACTTTATCAACTGTCATAATAGAATCCCAAATAATCTCCCATGCCTTTTTAGACATAGTATCATTGATAATTTTTTCAAACATGTCATCATCAAACCCTTGGTGGTTGATTGTAAGGGCAATTGATCTTTCCTTGTTTGCATTTGCAAAGCCACTTTCTTAGTTTGTAACAATGATGCCTATTTTGAGGCACCTCGAATCCTCTCTCTAAAATACCCTATACTCATTGAGAGTTAATGTCATAACCCTAAAGAGGGCCTACTAGGATTGTTTAAAATTTTCATATTATGTATATACCCATAATACAAAAATCTTCTTACAAGTTAAACAGTGCAAGTCTCTAAACAGTTAGTCACTAAGGTTTCAATTTTTATTTAATTAACTTATTATAACATATAAGTGACTATAGATATCTGATAAACCACAGTTTATCAAAACCGCAAAGAATCGGCATCCTCTATCAAACTAAGATAAGGTAAAACAACTTACTGATTTATAAAAAATACTACATAATCTTATGATATGAATATGCTTTACTTAAAGTGTTTTGTACCACTATACACTTTTCAATCACCTCGAACATTGTCAAACCTCTCTCTAGTTTATACTCTGCTCTCAAGTTTATCCCAATCCCTACTTACAAGAAACTTGCAAAAGAAACTAAGCATGAGCAAACCACGACTCAGTGAGTTCATTCCTTACTACTACTAATCAAGTGAGTTATCAAACAAATATTATTAGCGTACATGTAAGCTATCTATATACGAAATAAATGTAAGCAACACATCCATAGGAGTCCAGAACTATGGAAGATATAGAGTTACGTCATCTACACGTCAATTTTTCCTCCATACTTACTCGCACTAAGCACCTTACATTAACTGCATGAGGCTGCATAGGGGTATGGTCCAATCAGACGTTACTCGACTATTACCTTAGTCCGAGAATCAAAAATCAATATAGGTAAACCCTAATTAAGGCTGCTCACCAAATATATCAAAGGCCCCTCGGGCACAAATAGCGAGTCCATCTCTCTATCAACAAATATTCAAGGCTCCATGGGCACAAATATGTGAGTCTTCTCGCAAATAATTAAAGATACAATGCTAATTTTGCCTTAACAAAAAAAAAAAAAATCATTTACAGGCTTTGCAAGCCTTTTTAGAAATCATTTAAAAGTATATTTAAGATAGGAAAAACATTTACTAAAACACTTTTCTCAAAAATTTGCAAAGTTAACACTCTCTATCAACATAACAGTTGGATCATATACATGCGACAAATATAACTGCTTTCTTTAGTCAAATAGTTGCATTTACCAATTTAAAAAAGTAATCACACGGATGTTACCACACAAAACAATCAGTCATTTAATCAAACAATCAATATCAATAAATAAGTAGCATACAAATAACAAATAACAAACAACAAACATGCAGATCATAAGAATTCCCTCACTTAGGTTATACTTACTTTCCCGACTTTTGAGAATTCCTAAACTCGATAATTAAATACCTAAAAGATAAGAAAGCTTATAAGTATTCTTGAAAAACTAGGTTTTCTTATTAACTAAATATCTATCATTATTTACCTAATTTCCCACTATAACCCAAGTATAGTATAAACATAGTTTAATTTAAATCTTCTACTCAGATTATCTTAAATTTTTTATCACATATAATTTTTTCGATTTAGCTTGAATCTTTATAAACTTATAGTCCATTCTAATCACTTTTGCGTGTACTTTCTCGTAGCGAGGTCTATTTTGGATGTTGTGACTCACAATTTGAACGGCGATATAAAAATATTAAAAAATTTATTGTTTTAATTTAAAAAGTCATAAAATATTAATTTAAGCTTTTTCTTAGTATATTTACGATTTAATAATTATTTAAATCATATAATTGATAATTTTCTTATTTTAAGCTTATTTTACTCTAATTACTTATTTTTACTTATTTTTGAGATTTTAGAATTATTAATTCAATTTTTTCTAATTAATTATTATTATTATTACTTACGAAAATTAATTAATTTATAACAAATGGTGACGTGGCAACAAATAAGAGTGCCACGTGTCAAGTTTGCACATTTTTTCAAATTTATCTTTGTATTTCCGGTTTGTTTTTTTTTTTCCCAGATTTTGGCATGAAACAACAACAAGAATTGAAACAAATAAATTAAAAAAGAAAGAAGCTCATCCACTTAGATTAGGCATTAATTAAAATAGGACATTTGATTTATTATTTTTGTCCTTTATCCCTTTAATTGTATGACACCTGTAATTTAGAATTATGTACGTGGGCTACTGAATTCAACTGCTAAAATTCACATGGGAATGAGAGAAAAATTGGAAAGAAAGAAAAAAGGAGGAAAAAGAAACATAAAATTAAATATAGATAATTTTTCTAAACATAAAAATAATAATTATAAATTAATTTTTGGATTTTATAAAAATTTATTAATTTAATTGGTACCAATTACAATTATAATTTTACTAGTTATTTTAACGTTTTCGTTAAAATTTTTACGTGATTTAGTCGATAATTGTAATTGACTACGATTATATCACTATTAAGTGATATTTATTCATTTTATAAGTTTAAATTTATATTTTTAGGGTTTCGATCAAGTTCGAGTTCAATTTTGAATATTTACGTGCACATCGAATTTAGGGTTTTTGTACGCGATAGAGGTTTCAATTAAAATTTTAGGTCTTTTATTAATTATAATATATTCAAATTTATAATTTATTAAATTTTTATCTTGCTCAGTTTTAATAACTCATGAAGTCATCTACAGTATTAAGATTCAATTATACTCTTAAAATTATATGTATTTATTATTTTATTTAATTATTTATGTATATATGCGTGATTATGTATATATATGAAATTATTATTATTTTTACTATATGAGGTATACACATGTATACATATCTAGTAAATATATGTATATGTACTTAGTATTTTCAAAGTATAAGAATTTATATATATATGTATATATATATTGCTGGACGTGAAGATGTATATATACTATTATTAATAATATTTTGTATTGTAGTATATATGCACATATTTAGTAAAACCGTATAGGTACATAAGTAAAAAAAGTATAAATAAGTGTATATTATACTTGTACATAATATATAAGTAAAGTTAGAATAATTTATTATATAAATTATAGTATACGTATAAATATACATATATAAATAGTAACGTATACGTAAAAATATGAGTATGTGTAAATAGTATATACAATATACCATAATATTAATTTAATAAATAAAGTTAATAGATATATATATATACATAACTACTGTAAATTAGGAAAAAGGATAATAATTAAGTAAATTAGAAATTTTAATTAAATATAATAATAAGCATATATATAATTATATCGTAAAATAGGAAAATAATAAAAAATTATGAAAAATGTGCAAGCATGACACGTAACACTCTCACGTGCTGCCACATCATCATGTATATAAAAATCAAGTAATTTTTATGATTAATAATATTAATTAATTAATTAAGTAGAAAATTTTAAATTAATAAATATTAAACCCCAAAAATAAGTAAAAATAAGTAATTATAGTAAAAAATACTCAAAATAAGAAAATTACAAAAATATACGATACAAATAATTATTAATTCATAATTAATATTAAGAAAGGCTTAATTTGATATTTTACAACTTTTTAAGTCAAAATAATGAATTTTGTGATATTTTTATATCATAGTCCAAACTATGAGTTATAATGTCTAAAACAAACTTCGTTACAAGAAAGTACGTTCAAAAACGATCAAAATGAACTGTAAGTTCGTGAAGATTCGAGCTAAATCGAAAAAGTTATATGCAATTCGATAAAAAACTCGAATCAATAATTTTACTCAAATCAATAACAAGTTAAGTAAACAGTATAACTTAGCACTCTAGTTTAGTTATTTCAATCCCAAACTTATTACTTTTCATATTCCTTAAATGTCGGACGATGACGATCCCGATACGGATACTAATATACCAAGTGGACTATTACAACCATTGATAGACTTAATGACCAAGTAAGTACTCCCGATGACTCAGTAAGTACTCCCGATGACTCTATACTTGTTTTGTGCTTGTAATAATATACTTAAAGTAAATATTAATAATTTGATGCATAATGGTGTAGGTTATGCATGTGTCTGAATACTAGATGTGTATTGTGTAAAAGATTGTAAAACATAATAGCTGAATAATTGATTGCTTGATTAATTACTGCATAATTGAATGGATTATTGATATTTGTTGATCACCTTATAAATCAACTTAATCATATTCGACTTAATTAAAATTAAATGGATCATGCATAAAGTACAAACATTGCATATAATGTTCCAACTGGTACCTCTTGCGGTTGGTAATAAAGAACCTTAAAGGGACAAATTCCCATATAATTTTATTAGTACAGTAGAAGAGCATTGATACAACGAGACCCTGCTCTTGGCTCGCAAGTTTCATTAGCGTTAGAGACGCTAACCATGGTAGTTGGAGGTCGAATCTAAAGACTACTGTTGTAGAATGTGAGCGTAGACTGTGGGGGCCACCTCACCGCTAGACCTGAATATTTGTATACTATTGACTGTTGAAAATAGAAACTTGTTTTGTGAAATAAAGAATTTCTATATATATTTATATATAGTTAAAAACCAGATACTAGAGCTTGGTTGTGATTGGTGCTAATGTATCTCCAACCCTTATTTTGGAGGACGTTAAATCCGATGTTGTATGCAGCACAAGTCAACTGCATATATATTGTTTGGCATACTACTTATTCATGCATTCATATATTTGGTAATAAACTCTTCTAGCTTACTCTCTAATAGTTTTCTCTCTTACTCCTCAATAGTTTTCTCTTACAGGTTGCTAGATGATCAGGCATGGGCTAAGAGCCGAATGTTGAGTATCAGTGTCGAGTATCAATGTCGAGGTACTTAAAAGTTAGAAAATGAGGATAGACTGTGTAAAAGGTTTGAAATATTACATATAATTATTAATACTATAGTCAAATTTCGTGACTTTCGTAAGTTTGAGTTTTAGATCTTTACTACCTAATCTAAGCATTTGGTAAGGGATACCGATTTTCTGTGGTTTTGATAAACTATGGCTTATCGGATATCCATAATCACATATAAGTTATAGTAAGTTAATTAAATTAAGAATCGAAACTTTGATGATTAATTGTTTAGAATCTTGCAATCTCTTACTTGCAAGGCGATGTTCAGATCAAGAGTACACACATGAAATAAAAATTTATGCAATCCTATTAGGACCCCCTTTAGGATTATGAAAATATAATTGGTACTCATTATAATTATAATTTTTACGAGTTATTTTAACATTTTCGTTAAAAGTTTTACACAATTTAGTCAATAATTGTAATCAACTACTATTATTATAATTGACTACAATTATATCACTATTAAGTGATATTTATTCATTTTATAAGCTTAAAGTATAGTTTTAAAGTTTCAATCAAGTTCGAGTTCAATTTTGAATATTTGTACGCATACATTGGATTTAGGGTTTTTGTACATAATTTACGGTTCAATTAAAATTTTAGGTCTTTTATTACTTATAATATATTCAAATTTATAATTTATTAAATTTTTATCTTACTCAACTTTAACAACTCATGAAGTCATCTACAGTATTAGGGTTCAATTCTATTTTTAAATAACTAAATTTGCGGGGTTTACGGTTAGGTATAGTTTTCATTCTAATAGATCAATTCTCTAAATTATTCTTGTTGAATTGTAGGTATTGAAAGGATGAAGTGCTCCTTTGAATGTCATTTCTTACTTTTGTGCTTTAATTTGATACCACATTGTTGGAAGTCGATGGAACTAATTAAATACTAACAAAAAAAAAAAGGGAAAGGAAAGGAAAGAGGTTACATATTTTTTATTCTCAAATTACTTGCATTTTACAAAAAGTCTTTTGTAAGTGTTTACATCATTAACAAATGCTAAAAAACACAATTAATTTAGCCATCCAAATTTACACTAGAAATAATTTAGCTAGCTATGTTTACATAAAAAAGAATAATAGTATATTCTATATTTTAGCATATGTAGTCAGGTTTAATTACGGATGACAGCTCTTAAAAGTTCACAAATAACATAGAAGCATTCAACTAATTTGAAAATGCAAGACCTAATAATTTTTAACTATATTTGGGTGTTTGTTAAGACTAACTTAATTATAAAAAATCTTGTGTCAACAATGGACTTTAAGAATCAAATCAAAGAGGTAAGGAACAAGTAAAACAAAGTTTAGTTAAACAAGCAAAGGTAGTCAAGTAGTCAAAGTGGTAGTCCATTACCGTTAATTTCATTGAATGAGGAATGTTGTCAATCTAATGCCCAAGTAATTGGTCTATTGGCTACTTATGCAAGTTAAATGGTGGCTTTTTTTGGCTCAATTTTGTCTTATTATCCATTTTTTCACATATAGTTCACCTGAATTAATGCATAGAGTTTTAATTAAGGTCTTAAAATGTACCTTTATACCAATTTTAGGACATTAACCAATGGAAGCTTTAACCTTTATATATATTTTATTGTTTCTAGAAATTTTAAGGTAAAGAGTCTTAGATTTGGGCCTAAAATCTGCAAAAGAAAACACCATAAGAAAATGTTGGTGGTTTGTTTAGTGCGGCTACTCTAATATTTAATTCAATAAGATTACAGGAACAAATGTATGTGAAAACTTAGAGGGAGTATAGATGATCATACTTAGGAGGTAAATACTTATTCATAGTAATGGAAGTGGCAATGTAAATGGAAAGTGGACATACTCAAATCCTAACCAAATAGGAAAGTATTCTCTATTTTAAGCAAGTCCTTAAGATTTACGAAGTTGATGTGACATTTGATACATTAGTAGCTTCATAACTCGACCTTTGACCCTTGGAGGCCCCAAACATAAAGGTTACAAAAAGAATCCATCCCTATAAAACCAAGTCTCAACCTTACTAGGAGCAATGTGTAGGTTAAGTTACTCGAAGAAAAGACTAAGTCAGGTCTACATAGCTCTTTTTCGGGCCACTAACAAGTTGACCCACAATAAGGAAAAGTTGGAATGGGCCTTGGCAACCCAAGCCCAATTTTGCCTATCAACATTTTTTATGACATCTAAGTTCTTAAAGCTTTATCTAAGTGGTCTTAATTTTGATTTTGATTGGAAATAAGAGGATTGCTCATATGACGCAAACATATAAGGTTCAATTGGATAGGGTGCCTTTGGGTTCTCAAGAGGTGATAATTGGGATGAAAACTTTCATTAGCTCTCTCACGTTGATGAAAAATTCTACAATTTAATACAACAAAGTTTATGTTAGTGTTTTCTATTGTATTTCTTCAAAAGAAAATTGTACAAATGCCTTTAAATTATGCGTGATTTTTCTTGAAAAAGTGTTGTTTAGTTATGAATCTCATTTAAGAATTGATGAAGTTGGTGATTCGTTCCTAGTTTAGGATGGGGTTAGGATTAGATCTTTAGGTTTGGTTTTATCAAATTCATGAAGTGGATTAGAGAATTAGATTTCAATTATGCTATTCTTAAATGTAGATATTACATATGTAAACAAAATTAAGAGATTGAAGTTTTAGTATTCAAATCTAAATTTATTGTGATCTCACAACAATGCTCTTCTAATCTCCATTAGCAGTAAGTTATCTCTTGTATGAATAAAGTTTGAGAGATTATTAATCTTATGTATAGAGCTTGATATGGGTTTAAAGTATTTTGAGTAGGTTTTAAATGCTATATGAATTTTTCATCAATTGGTTTTCTATAATATTGTCGATTAAATTTTATTTCCCATTATACATTGAACAAAATCTCTAAATTTCCATAACATTTATCAATTTGAATTTTGATGACCCTCTTCAAAATATTTCGTCGTTAGAAAAATAAAGATATATTACATTCAAAAATTCAATTTCCTTATCCATAATATTTATATATTAAATATATAATTCTTTTGGTCGCTAGAAATGCGGATGAAACCATAAATAGCCGTAATATTTAGCAAATAGAAATTGTAGGAAGTTCTTCATTCAAATATTGCCAAAATAAATTGATGGGAAATCAAATTCATAGCAAGTATTCTCAAGCATGAAAGAAGATCAAAAGCTTATAGATAATTTAGTTGCTTACATAGAAATCATCTAAAACAAACTAAGCAATCTAATAGTTAGTAGCTCATGAATACAAGAAATTAGTAATAAGAGTCGTACCTATAAATAAATTAAAAAAAAAATCACCAACAACATAACAAGTCCGACAAGATCAAGAATATGAATTGAGAGTAATCAAGGAAACAAAAATAGTGTAACCTTATAAAAATAGCCCTAGAAAAGGAAAAGGAGCAGCCTTAATTAGTAGAGCTAAAAAGTAGTCTACAAGGTTGACTTGGAGGTCTTGCTTGTCTGAGCACAAGATGTATTATTATAGTGTAAACTGAGTATATTCATGTATTATATTTATATAGGTTCAAATGAGCCTTTTCTGTATATAATTATAGTCATCTTAGATTTACTTCATTTTATATATAAATGTTGCAATTTTACTTTCTACAATTAACCAATTCAATAATACTTCATTATCAAATTTTACGTGATATTAGAGCTCTAGGTCAAAAACCTAAATTATTAAAAAAAAAAATGCAAACCTCCCTTCATCATTCATCTCCAACTACATCTTGTTCACCTATCATCATTGTTCATCTTTACGATTTTCTTTCATTGTACAATTCCAGTTGCTACCTATACTTGAGTGTATACTATTCATCACCACCACCATTAACTCCATATCGTTTGCTTCAGAAAATTACTCAAACCATCATTGGCTACTATGGAAAACTCCTCATCTATTGTCGACCTTACTATTGTTAACCCCTTCCTTGATCACACCTCCACTTACCACTAATCCGACCTACTCTATCAACCACTTGAGTCCTCCTCCTCTATCGACACAAACCCTAACCTTAACCCTAACCATAATCCAAGTTTCTTGCAACCCCTCCATCACGCCGGACCTTCCATTCCAACGACACTGCTTCATTTTCCCTCTATCTATCCTCTCTTATACATCTCGCTAACCCTTACCTGACAAGCACCACTCGAAAATTGTGGCTCTCCACTACCACCTCCTACACTCCTCTACTTAACCCTCACCTCCACATATACCCACTCCATGATAATATGTTGCAAATTAGGAACACCAAAATTTCCCAACTTCCTCAACCTGCATACTTACCCCTTTACATCTAAGCCTCATCATTATACTATAGCCCTCCATCATCCAATAAAGGTAGCAGTTGTAAAATAAGAGTTTAACTCTATTCTTAAGAACAAAACTAAGATCCTTACCCACCCCCTTACGCTCCTCTTAAAAAAAAAAAAGAACATATGCAAAATATAGTTGAAAAAACTTAGAAATCTTATATTAAGCACAATGTTAAGGACTAAGTTAAGCATTACAAAGCTCGTCTCATTGCCTAATGGTTCACCCAACGACCAACAAGAAGGTATTAACAATACATAGACCTTTAGTCTTATTATCAAACCTACCATCATTCACTTTGTTCTGTCTCATGTAGTATCCTCTTGATGATATATTTGTCAACTTGATGTTAGAATGTCTTTCTTCATGGTCACCTTACTAAGACAATCTTTATAAAACAACCACTAGGACTTATTCATCGTCGTTATTCCAACTATGTCTATCAGTTGAAAAAGTTTCATTATCATTTGAAACAAGCTCCTCCAGCCTAGTTTCATTGCTTTAGCAACTTTCTCTTACATTTAGGCTTTTACCAAAGTATGGTAGATACATCAATTTTTATCCTTTCTAAGGTCTTTATGTTGATGACATTATCTTTACTAGTAGCAATACCTCACTTCTCATCTACTACATCTCCATTCTCTCAAGTCGATTTATCAAGAAAGATTTTGGTTCACTCCATTTCTTTCTTGGGATTTGCATCACTGACACTACTTATGGCATTCACTTGTGTCAATTTCAATTTGCTTATAATCTCCCAAGCGCCATCACATGCATCTTTGTAAGTCTGTCAACACTCATCTATCCCCTTAGAGTCACCTCATATATCATGGTTCTCTCTCCTTTCTAAACCCAACTACCCATCATGAGATCATTAGTGCACTTCAATACCTTACAATTAGCCAAATAGATATGAACTTTATAGTGAATCAATTAAGTCAACACATGCACAATCCCACCATAAATCACATGCAAGTAGTAAAACATGCTCTTTGATATCTACGGGGTTCACCCATGTTGGGGCTTCCAATCGATTGCACATCTGTACTTCTTTGGCTACTTTTGTTGACATTGATTAGGCTGGTTATCTCAACACCCCTCATTTCACGACAGGCCATGCCATCTTCCTTAGTTCCAATATCCTCTCATGGTTATCTAAGAAGCAGCCTACTATGTCTAGGAGCTCCATTAAGGCTAGATACAGCGCTCTTGCTTATGCCATTGTAAAATCCACTTAGATCTATCATCTTGCTCAAGAGCTTAGAGTTCTCATATAGCGTCCCGTTATAGCATGCTGTGACAATCATCAAGCAATCTATTTCTTAGCTACTCCCATTCGACATGACTGCACCAAATATGTAAACATTGATTATCACTTTGTTCAACAAATGATGGTTAGTAGTTAGATTTTGGTTCACTACATTCCTATACATTACCAAAGCATCGATATTCTCACAAAGAATCTATGCATCTCAACCTTTTTGGATCATTGTTTTAATCTCATGTTGATTTCCGCACCTAGAGATTGAGAGGGCACATTATAGTATACATATGTGTGTATTCATATATTATATTTATATAGGGTCATTTTAGCCTTTTTATTGTATAATCATAGTTACCTTAGGTTTTCTTTATATGGGGTCATTTTAGCCTTTTCATTGTATAATTATAGTCATCTTAGGTTTACTTCATTTTATATATGAATATTGTAATCATACTTTGTACAATTTAATCAATTCAATAATACCTGATTATCAAATCGTACACGTACAACATCAAAGTTAGATTCTAAAGGCTTTAGGTATTTTTTATCTACAAATTTACCTTTTATGTTTTCTTTTTTTTCCTTCCCGACTAGTATAACTATTACAAGAAGGAATGCAGATATCAGCATTCATATTATTGGTTATAATGAATTTTTCACATTTATTTATCTCTTTTTTGGATTGGTATGCGTATATAATAATATTTTACGCTAATGGGTAACTGTAGATGTCTATCAAACATAATCGGCTAATTAACATCTTCCTTATTATCTATATCCATGTATTTCGAGCTTGACTGCGATGTAAGCACTCCGGAGTATTCGTGCTTTAATTATGCATCTCTTACGATTATCTTTATGCAAAATTCTTGTTCTTTTTATTTTGAAAAAAGTCGCCCTTGCAAGTAAAATTTAATTATATAATTTTGTATTAAGCTTGTATATAGTTCAGATGTTTGTTGTAAGCCGTACAGGTGTTTTTTCTTTTTTCTTTTTTCTTTTTTTTTTTTAAAGTAATGGGTTTCAGAATGAAGTTGCCCAGTTGCCTGTTTCTTGGGCCCACCCAGTCATCCCTTCCTACACAACAAGAAGCGAATCCACCATTCTAAGATATCATATCACCTGGAGGGGAAAGCCATTACTTACACCATAAAGATAATTGAAGACAAAAGCATCAATCTATTGAAATAATATATACATTTATATATATATATATATATATGAAAAATTTAATGATAATTTTCATAAAATCGTAAAATTAGGAGGGCAGCCGTTGGGTCTAGCCCTCACTATGCGGACTTCATCTTGATATGCATTCCCATGATCTTATTATCAACCTCACACGCACTTCACTAACAATAACATAAATTTGGATATCTAATTAATCCCATCAATGATCGATGAACGATTACACATGGGATTCACACCAACACCTAAGAAATTCCGAGTTTCCCCATCCTTATCGCCGTCCATCTGCGTTTTCCGCCTTTTCGCAGGTGGTGCATACATCTCCATTGGATTAATAACCAAGGTAGAACACACATCATTGCTCGGATCATCTGCCACTTCACTTTCAAGGGTAATAGACGGTACTAAATTATTTGATCCATACAATCCACATAACTTACCACTGTAATCATCTCTATTGTTATTGTTATTGCCCTCAATGTAGTTGTTACTGCCATCCAATTCCAAGTTCGCAAGGAAGGAAGGTCTTGTCGTACTAGAAGTTGCACCAATCTGCGCGGCTTTTTGCAACAAAGCCGTGGCAGACATAGGCGAAGGATTGATCCGGTATGTGGTGTGTTGGAAACTAAAAAGTGAAGGAACAGTCGGTGGATAGTAATCGGATGGTCTAGGAGTGCTGTGATTTTGATCGTCGTTTGAGCAAGGAACAATTGGTGGAATAATGCCTTGTCCTGGCCATAAGGAGAGGATTGGTTTTATTGGATTGTTGGTGGTTTCATCATGGATGTTATTAAGTGAAAGGGGTGGCTTTAAATTAAAACGTGCGAAACTAGGATTCAGTGCCATGAAATTGTAATCGACAGTGTTTGGAATGATGTTATTGAAATTGAAGTAATTATTAGCAGAGGCTGCATTGACTCTGGCAGTTTCTGCAGCTAGGGCATCGCAAAATGCCCTGTGAGTCACGAAGCTATCCCTCCTGCAATATATGTAAAGATTTCAGAACAAATTAGGATTTCGATGGTGACATTGAGATGTGAATATTATGGAAACAATAGAAGTTGCGTGGGAAACTATTATCAAGGAAATACTCTTTGCCTATACCCGTGACTTAATGTACTAAATAGAATATTCACAGGGCATGACACTTTATATGTTACAAACTTAGGTTAGACTGATTTTTATGCAAAAGACAGAACTTCATACATAAAAACATCTTTTTGGATGTAAGAATAAATTCAATGAGCGATATCGCACGAAGTGAAATAACGATAAAAGCTGAAAAATTCCGCCCTCGATAATATTTCACTAATATAAAAGAGGTTGAATATTTAAAAATGTATTTAGTACTTCAACACGTACAACAATGGGTAGGTTTTTATGAATTATTAATTACCTGGAGAATATAGCGCCACAGTCACACTTATACTCCCTAGCTCCACAAATCCTTGAATGAGCTTTCCAATCAGATTGTACAGCATATTTTTTAGAGCATTTCTCGCACTTCCATTTCTTTTCTCCATGTTTCCTGCAAAAATGCTTCTTTATGCCGGTTAAGTCTCCAAGTGCCCTCGACGGGTGGTGGTGGACGCACGACTTTTCGGGGCATATGTAAACGCGCTTCCGCACCACGGTTATGCTCTTCTGTTTCAGCTTCCAGGGAAGATTGTGGCCACGGCGGTGGAGCTGGAGATTCTGGTCCCTTCGGAAACCCTTTCCGCATATTTCACACACGAATCTATTGGTTGCCATGAGAGTTTTCGGTGACAAAGCTATCACTTCGGCATCTGGATCTGCAAAAATATTAGATGAAACATAACAAATTAAGAGTAGGATTTGCTTCGTGGACGAAGATGTTCTCCGGATCCTTAAAAAGGAAGTTCTTTCTAACATGTGGAATCTAAAGTCTCAACTGCTAACTGCATTTTCTTTTTTTTTTTAATTTAAAAAAAAAAAGAAAATATCGTTTTCCAAACTTTACTTTAATTCTATGATTGCAGTAAATATTGAAGAAATCCCAATAGAATGTTTCCAGCAAAACACATACAAATCAGACCACAAGTTGTGATCCTAGCTTCATTAAAGTTACTTGTGAGCACTTCCATATGTATGCTTTCAGACACAATAATATTGATTACCTGGATTTCCCGGGAGGTTTCTCTTCTTCTTTTGTGGGGGAGGAGGATCTGATCCAACCATAGGATTATTTGAGTTATGATTCATGGAGGGAACTAGTGGTTGATGATCTGCCATTTTTACTGGTCTCTTGATCATTCCAGTGTGTGTGTGTTTCTCAAGGTTGACTGCGTGGTGGTTTATGTTGGTATACAAGAAAAAAGGAAAAAGACAGCGCTGTTGACACAAACCTCAAAATGACTAGAAAGCAAACGTTACGTGCTCTCTCTATTCCAATACCACAGAAATTGATCTTACATATATATAAGCTAGCTGGGTTAGGATTTCTCTCTCATGATTTTTGAATCTAATAGAGTACAATAATATAGAGAGATATATAGGTCAAAGCTAACTAGATTATAAGGTGGATTGGCATTTATTGAATATATAAATCCAAAAACTCTAATTACAATTTGCATGGAATCTTATCTTGGATTCAAATCCTGCCGTTAAGGCTATCTATCTATTGTAATTATAATTAATTTATAAAAATAAAAAAAAAAGGTTGGGTTGGTAATAAATAATTACAAGTAGCATCTTTTACTCTAAATTTATCTAATTACACTTCTTACTCATCTATCTAAGAGAAAACTGTCATACTTATTCCTTTTTAATATCTTTTATTTTTAATCAATTCATTATGCAAATTCAAGTCTTATTTTCTGGAAACTATGTTTTTTTCTTTTTTATCTAGTTAACTTATTTATACATTTCTTTTTATTTCATGTAAATGCATTGGGTGTATATCTGCTGGCTGAAGGAAGTTTCTTTTGGAATTTCCATTCATAGTCAGACTTTCTTTGAATTGGCTACCACTTATTTTTTGGCCATAAGCGGTCACGTACATATTAGAATTGGAACTAGGTTGAAACTTTTAGCCTAGTAGCATACATCTAGTTGAGGGAAAAAAAAAAAAAAAAACAAGAAAAGAAAAGAACATTAAAACTAGAAAGAGGCACTCCTAGCTAGTTAACCTTACTAGGAAAGAAAAGGCATGTGTAGCCCCATGAGTGCGACTTGGTAATCAATCTATTTGAATTTTGAACTTTTGTCATACTCCTATGTTATGAAGATTTGGAACTCGTTAATGTGTTTACGTGGCAATCATTGAGCGTGAAAAAAGCCATCTCTCTTTTTTGGGGCTCAAATACAAATGACAACCCTTTAGAATATAGTAAAATTAATATGAAACACGCCTCGAATTTTGAAAAGATGCATTTTAGATCTACCATGGTATGATTGATCATATTTCAATTATGTCTTACATAATGTGGAAGAGGCTTAATTCTTGGTTAAGTAGGTGGCTGCCAAAAGATGGTAAAATTACTTTGATGAAAAACATTCTTTATTCCATTCCATTGTACATATTTCAAATATGAAATCCTCTTAAATATGTTATCCAAGAGCTGGAAACAAGTGTTAGCAATAATTTTTTGGGTTTCAAATGAACACAGGAGATTTGTTGTGGGGAATGGAAGCATTTTTGCCTTCCAACTAAGAGGAATTAAGGATGGCACCAACGCCCCACTTGAATGAATTAGTATTATTAGATCTTTTTTCGTAGGCATATGAGGAGGTTTAAAAATTTTAAAGAAGTTTAAAGCTATAGACAGTTTAAGAAAAGCAATCTTACGTTTTCAAAATATTTTTAGGCTATGTATATCAATAATTACATCATAAGTCAAGTCCTATACAATAGGAGAATTCTACAGAGGATATTGATTTTTATTTTTTTTACTTTATTTTATTATAGTTATTATTATTATTGGCAGTCATATCATGGATTACTATCTATAGAAGATATTTCACAAACGAGGGGTCGTTCGCTAGTGTCGAGATGTCATTTATGGAAGGCAAATGAAGATCGACCACTCGTTTATAGGTTGCTGAATGACTAAGTTGTTGTGGAACAAAGTGGTGATGGAGCTCATGTAAAATTTATACGCTTTTAAGCCGGTGGTTGGCAAAAATTGGAAGTAAACTGAATAACAAATAAGTAGTATCGATTTTACTCTTGTGGATTATTTGGCATTGAAGCAGTCAACGTGGAGGTGTGCTATATGCTGGCTTTGTTATTCATAGATTGGTCACTTATTTGTATACAATAACTCCATTTTTTATGGATAGCGGATGTGTAATAGCTTTGGAGGTCATATTCTGCTTGATAGAATCAAATTGCAGTTTCTTGTACAGCATAGAGAGCACAGCAACTTCATGTGTCTTCTCGATAGATAAGATGTCCAAGTGTAACATATGCGACCTCACTAATTAGCAGATGCTGCTAATAGCTACTTCAAGTTTCTTTTGCTTCTTGTTTGCCGTATATTTATTGCACAATTATGGACAAATTCTTTAGTTCGTGTTTGGTTTGCATATTGGGTTAAGTTATCAGATAAAAGGACCCTTGATCTTTAAAAATTTTTCTTGATGACGTCACTAACAAAGTAATTCCATAAAAAGTTGCCCCATCAATAATTTCGATGAAAAAATTGAACGTTCGATGATCTTTAAAAATGTTTAGGATTTAAGTGTAGATCAAAAATTAATGAAGAATTAATCGAAAATTCCCACAGTTTAGGACTTCTCGTGTTCGTTTTCCAATCTATGATGATTTTTATGTTAAAAGCATCAAAGCCAAGCAAAGTATCAATGAGATTTGATAACAATAATTAAAAGAAAACCCCGTGAGTCAAGTTATCTGTGTTATATTATAATAATAGGAGTAAAATAAGACTCATCACAATATATTGTAGAAATAATTTTGTTACTCGAACATCATTATGGAAGAGAGCAAATGGTTTTCTTTTAAATTTGGATGCCGTTATATTCTAATTAGAGGCGCTCTTTGTGACTTTTTTATCATCTTGTCTCTTTTAACTAATTAATAAACAAAAATGCATGTATATATATACATGTTTTGATAATCGAATTTAATTATTATTCTAAATCGGATACTCCAATCGTATAGTTCTAGATCTATTCCTATTTCATAGCTTGACATTCCGCGTGCATGCTGATGGTTACCGCTTTTGAAGATTACATTTGAACATGGAAAACAGATCCCTCGATATCCTAGATTATGTATGAACACGATCTACTTTGCCATTTTCTATCATTTAAGCAATCTTAAAAAATTTCTTGACTAACTTTTGTTGGATTTTTTCTTTTTTTTTTTTTTTTTTTTGAGGTTGCTTTTACTGTTCCTTCAATTCAGTACAAAAGGAAGTTTTGTTATGGATGAACAGTTTTAGTTTTGAGCGGTTGGTTATCATATGGAATGGTAGATAATCAAACTTTATTTCAGTTGGACAACACACATGCATACATCTTTTTGATTAAAGTAAAGATGAACTTAGGTCGGCATCTTAAGGCTGCAAAAACAAGCCCCTGTAGTTATAGTTGGTGGACCCACTAATAATCTATGGTATGATTTGACAATAACTGGCATCCTTTGTCTATATGTTGCTCTAGGGTTTATTACCTTGTACATGTATATGAACTTATGCTTTTTCAAATTTATGGTTTATTACCCTGTCCACGTGTTGTTAATTTAACGAGGGCCGTATTTGCTTGAAAATTAGGACTTATTACCTGTTTAGAGGTGAATGGGTAGCGTCATATACTTATTATCAGATTAGTTTTTGGGTAAGAATTGAATATCATAGGATAAGGCTTCAGTTTTAAAATTTTAGAATCGATTTTTGCAGTTTGGATAAGGTTGCTATGTGGCAACCCTTCACCACTTATCCCACGCGGATGCCAACATGGACGTTCAAGCAGCGGGTGATCACAACTTACGTTATGTAAAATAGGGAAAAAAAAAAAGAAAAGAAAAGAAAAAAGTCCACCGCTTATATAATATATCACCACATATTCATTGCCAGATGATTAAAAACATGTTATTTATTTACAGTTTTATCTGTTTCAATATATAGGTTATAAAAACTCTTTCAATTACGAAACTGTTCCGAGAATTTTGAGGAGGATCTGAGAGTATGTTGGAGTGGGTTTCAAAAAATTGAAATCTGGAAAGTATAAAAAATAATCGAAATCCTGAATGATGGTAAGCCAATTTTAAGGGATAAATCGCATTAGCTGGTCGAAGCTTGTCTAAAGAGCAACGATGTACCAGCCAAGACAACACGCGACGGTGTAAAATGAATTCACATCGATAAGCCTAAGTTCGAAGATTCGATAATCTCTCTTAACCTTGATATATCCTTATAAATCACTTGTGAATTCAACACGGTATCCTATCCAAGGGATTCCTGTCCTTCTTAAATTTTGGTACACGTTAAAATTAACCAAAAAGAAAAAAAAAATCAACGGAAGTGAAATCTGCTAACAACAATTTTCCTTTTTAAAATTTATTGGTCGTTTATTAAATGCCTTTGCACATTATGCAAACCATTAAAAACTGTAATATCATTGAATTCTTGCTTCATAATAGTTCAAATGAAAAAAAAAAAAAAAGAGAGAGACTTATATGAAAAACTATGGTGCATATTGGTAACCCTGGGAGAAGAACAAAAAATATGAGGTACTGAGCAAAAATTACATTTGAAAGTTCCGATTAAAAATGCAATTTCTTTTATGCAGTATTACGGCTAAGTACATATGCCTTGAGAGTTTGTATCTTTTCTGAATAATTGGAAAGCATGAAGCGAGGCATTTATTTAAATGGCCAATGAGAAAAATAATGGCTACCCAATTCATTGATTGTCTCAATATTTATTCAAAAAGTGATGAATTGTGAAAAGAGAATTGGAGCACTAGATTATAAATGGCTCTCACAACATAGGATATTAGAGGTAATAGAGAAAAAATAGAAAAACTATTTCTAAAATATTTCATATTATTTATTTATTTGAAAATTGGTTTAAGAACTATTTTATTCTCTTTTTACAAGGAAAAGTTGTTACTCTTAATAGATAGAATCTTTTATTCTCTCCTTAAAAGGAAAAAAAGTTCAAGTGATGGATAATTAAATCAAGATTAGTCCATTTCATTCATTTGATTTCTTTTCATTTCGTTGTTTATTTAGGAAAATGAAAAAAATAATTAGAGAGAGAGAGAGAGAGATCGGAGTGTGTAAGGAAGAAAAATTTTAATTTTCAAACTACCTATTCTTTCGTGAATTATGTAACTCATCTTAGGAAAATAAAACAACAAAAATTTGGACTACTAAATCTCTAATATAATAGAGAGATTAGAGGCAGATCCAATTGGAACGACAGAGAGCTGACAAAAGCAGTGAATTTTTGGAAGGGCGTGAATTTAATTGGTCGTCTCTTTCCGGGCTGACTTCTGCTAACACCTAAAACTTAATCATAATCTAATGATGTTTTTGTTTCTTTTAAGTTTCAATTTTTGGAGTTTTGCTGTTGAATTCTACGGCGTTCAGAATATTCTCTCCCCCCTCCAACACGCGCAAATGCTTCACCTTTCAAGGTATTCGTATTCTATTGGGTTAGAACTCCGATGCAAATACCGTGTTTCGGTTATTTTAGTAGATAATCTCCCACCCACCCAAATAGTCGCTTCAAGTAGCTAGAAGAGTTTATTGGGAAAAAGCAATATGTTGTCCATCTATGCTTGTTTCTCTGTTTGTCTTTTTTTTATAATTTAAAATATACGGTAATTGATTTATATATAAGGATTCCATTAATAAGTGATTTAAACAATAAATTTATGCGTATATAAACTTATGTACATAATGTGCAAATGCACACACATATATTTAAATATATAAATATATTGGTATCAATACTTCTTATACACCCATGAATAAAAAGTAATCATCTCAGTCTCAAGTCATCATCAAACAATACATTGATCCACTATAATCACCTTTTAAAGCATCCTATAATACTTATAGAATTGTATCACTTTAACTCACCAATCACCTACCCATTGAATCTAGAATGTGCTCATGTAGCGACATTAGCACCTAAACTACAACATTATTGAAGATTGCTACTCTACTCAAGACAATGCAACTACTAGTTTATAGGCACTTCAAGTAACTAGGAGAGTTTCTTTGGAAAAAGCAATATGTTATCCCTCTATGTTTGTTTCTCTATTTGTTTTTTTATTATTATTATTTTAAAATATATCATAACTGATTATTTATAAGGATTCCGTTAACAAATAATTTAAGTGATGACTTCGCACGTACGTATGCCCACATACACATATATTCATATTGGTACCCTCTAAACACCCCTATATCAAAAGTAATTATCTTATTTTCAAGTTGTCACTACATAGCAAGTTGATCTACTATAATCGCCTTTTAAAGCATCCTATAATACTTATAGAATTGTATCACACTAACTCACCCACTAGCAATCTATGACATCTAGAACATACCCATGTAGTAGCATTAGTGCCTAAACTACCATGTCGTTGAAGATCGCTACCCCACTCCAGACAATGCAACTACCAGTAGGAGCTTGATCTAATTACTATTATTCCTATATCTTTCAACCTTAAGGTATTTTAAGAAGCTACTATTGGTAGACCAAATTCGATTTAGTTCTAAAATAATTGAAAGAGGAATTGATTGTTCTTTATTTAAAATGAATGAAGGAATGGATTTGTTTAAATTAACTTTCATTTAAATTAATTTTCTGAGACATTTCAATTTATCTATATAATCTAATTGTAAATATATAAGAATAATGCTTTAGGCCGAAAGTAATAAATAGTTAAGCCTATAAATACTAATAAGTTCATTTGAAGTGACCTAAAAGTTTGTAATTAATATTAACATATTATTCACTACTTAACTTTATAAACCAATATCAATTATTTCATACAATTCATGTAATACTTTACTCAATGGTAAGTATCACAATCCCCTCTCCTTAAATACAAAATGTCCTCATCATAAGGCTTTATATTTGGGCTTAGACCTTTTCTCTAAATCAATTCAAACAATTCTTGAATTGTTCACCTACTAGTAAGGAGTTAGATTTAATACCATTAAAAGTTTCAATTAATGTTAACAAGTTATTCACCACTATAATCTTATAAACAAATACCAATTCTCTATTACAATCCATGCGAAACTTCACTTAATATGGGGTATCATAATAAAATTATTAAGAATGATATATGTCTTATTATAAATTTGCTATAATATTTTATTAAAATAAATTTTAGATCCAACTTAAACCTTAGAATATAATCGTAAACATTGCATTGGTGTGACTAGCTTCTAAGCAAATGATTTAAGACATTCGAGAAGGTAACTCGATTAAGCTAGTAATTTACGAACAGATTAGTAATATTAGTCAAGGAGATTCTATAAGTTTGGATCTCAAAAATGTGACAAAATAATAAAAGTATAGCTAAATAGTAAATTTTATCATATTATTATATACATATCAGAAACATGCAAATTATGCCTAAATAATTAACGAATATTTAGAGATAAATTATACAAATAATAAAATTATTAAATGATATAAAATAATATATAGAAAATATGTACATGCATAGAATATGATTATTATGTAATTATACATATCCCAACAATTGTTTTTTTATCACATTTTAGAAAAGTCAATTATTGTAGTTTTGACTTAAATTTCTATAAGTAGACTCTTAAAATGTTATAATTTGAGGCTATGTGGTTATATTTTGAAATTGAGTAGTTGAATTTTGGGGGACTTTTTTATTTTCCATGGGAAGTAAGTCTTTCAAAACAGCTTTGCTGAATTTTCACAAAAGTACGTTTTAAATATGATTTCATTAACATGCAGCAACTAAAATGGAGTGATCTAAAGTTTTCGGTAGAGTGTTTATGAGTTTAAGTTGAAAGGTAGTAAAGTTTAGTTATAAGGTTTTCTTAAGAAATTACGTATACGTGAAGCTTTGATGAAAAGTGGCAATAGGAATTTAGTTGTTGTCATGCTGTAAATATAGGGTTGTTATGGTTTTATAACTCAAGGTAACTTAAACTTAAGTGTAAAGTAATGAAGTATAGAAGTAACGATAGAGTTAGAAACTCTATGATAAACTAAGTCAAAATGTAGTCTAGTATTAAATATTTTACTCACACCAAAAGTTAGAAAATAGGTCAAAATAGTGATTTATATATGGATGTTGTACCCTTACCAAAGTCAAAATGTAAGTTAGAAACTCCTTAGATAAGAACTTATATTAGGATATTAGGTCATAACATCAATCAAAAACTTGGTCAGAAACTACCTTATTTAACTAAAACTTAATAAATGGTTAAGGAAGTTTACTTAACAGGATGAAAAACATGCCTAATATTGAAAATGGACTTTTATTTCATATGATGATTAAAAAATAAAGTTGTTTATTAAATTAATAGGGATCATTAATAAGGACACACATGACGTCTAAGGACAACATGACACTACATCAAGGTAAAAGAGACTAATGCTTCACAACATTTTGGAGTATTATTTTATAATACTTAGGGGCTTGGGTATGTTCTTGGCTTATGATTGTATTTTAGTTGCTTATGTATATGTTGCACATGTGCCTAAATGTTGCCTTACTGTTGTAGGAGCTAAACTCCATATCATAGTTGTTTTGTATATACGGTTTTATTTAGATTGCTAAAATTGGTTGATCACCCCAAAAATAAACTAACTTAAACTTAGCCTAACTTCTAAACTGACATACATTGCAACCCACTAAAGGAATGAGTAAAACTATCAAGCCAAATATGGACCATTCAATGAGAATAGCTAAAATGTTTCTTTCTTCACCGGTAATCGAACTACCCTTAGTTGAACTAAGTAACAAGAAAAGGGTTACAATAAGGTTAGGGATAGTGGTTTGAAGGTAATCTCGAGCAGAGAGTTTTCTTCATTGTACAAGTCTCGATTTAGCTTTGATTCATGAATAGTAACATCAAACCCCTAAACTCAAATTAGAGTGGGCGTAATTTATTTAATTTCACAATGTATCAAATAACATCATGCAATTGTATTTTCTTGTATATGCATTACATCTAACTAACTTAGTCAAAAACCCTAATTGTATTGTGATGAATATATACTTCTATTTTTATCCCACTTACTAAGCAAGTTATCGCTTATTTCCTTATGGTTGTTATGCAAGTTTAAGATAGATTTACAAGTACACCACCTAATTCTAAAAGATTAGAAAATGGGGCGAAGATGTGAACATTAGGAGGAATTGGCTAAACTTTTGTCCTGATTGCCAATTTTATCAACTTTTAGGAAAACCATTTAGGCCTCCCTAGGCAACCCTCTAGTTTTCTACTATTGATGTGTATATTGAGTATTGTAAACTTAGAGACTTTTATAATCCTCTTCTTGGAATTGTTATTTTTCGTATAAAATATAATTTTGTAAGTACTTGTCAATTTTGAAATATTTTGCTAAGTTTCACTAACAAAGCTCAATTCCTATGGAAAGATTTAGTTGCAAATTCACTTTTATCAGTCATTTTAAATATTACCCCATAAGTTTATAACAAGCAAATACAGAATTAAACGATTCAAAGCAGTTAAGTTAGGTTCGCCTTGTGTCAATTAAGTCTTCAATAGCAACTATGAAGTCAATTTTTGTCTTAGGGTGGTTCATATGGTAGAGCTATTGTAGCTCCACCTCTTTGTGGTATGTTAATTCTGAATTGACATCAAAACATTATTCTTAAGAACTCGTTTAAAGTATGATTCTTAGGAATTTACTTTAAAATGTCATAAATAAAATTAGCTACACATCATAGGCAAACATTAGGAGTGATGTATAAGTGGTTAGTAAAAATTTTAGACTATAGGTTTATGCGATATTATCGCTAATAAACTATCAAAATGATAACTTCTACCTAGTGAACTTATAGTCATAAGGAGGACCGCATATTAATTTAACTAGATTCTAATTAGAACAATAAAGAACCACTTATAGAATATAGAATGTGATTTCTAAGGTTATCGTTGGACCTAACCAATTAATTAATTATTGGAAAGAAAAAGGGAAGGTATAGATAAAGCAAACCAATAATGTTACGTTTGGTATGTAAAAATAGTTTGAAACAGGATGGAATGAGAAACAGAGTAAAAATCCTTTCCATAAGTAATTTGGTCAATAATAACAAACTAAGAAGGAATGAAGTCGTCGATTCCACCTTTGGGAAGGCGTAATTAAATTCCCCCTTCAGGCCAAATCATCGATTCTATGGAATCACAGTTTTAACTTCTAAATATGCTTTCAAACATAAAGGGAATGAAATTCAGAATCGTAATTTCATTCCGATTCATTCCTGCATACGAAACATAGCATAAGTGTAAGATATGTACTCATGGGTATACCGCATGCATTCTTGGAAATGTCCATTAAATTAATTATCTGAAGACCATGCTACTTCTAACTGATATTAAGGTACAATATTAGAATTAAATTAGTCTGGGGTTGGTAGGAAACTATTAATTGTACCTCTCGTATAACCTTTGAGATTTTTGGAAGTTATTATTTAGGAAGCTCAGGTTAGTCTCATGGTAATATACTAATGATTTGAGGTGTCAATTGAAACACAAAACATGGTTGTAGTTGGATTGTAGAATGTAGATTCGTTATAAGCTTAAGGTAATTTATGGGGCATGATCTAACTTAGAAAATGTCAAAGAAATTGATTCAAAAAGTTAAGTAAAAGATTATAAGATGAATAAGTGGGGTTAAGTAGTTGAGGAAATTGTAGTAACCTTTAAGTAATGGTCCTCAATAATGATGTTCAATGGGAATAAAGTATATGGTGTGTCGACTACTATTATTTTAAATGAGTGTAAATGATACAAAGATGATAGCATGCTTTTCTAGGGGTAATAGCACCTTATCTAAAGCTTGTCTATACTTAAGGATATACTACAAATAGTCTGATTTAAGATCGTTTAGAAATTAGATATAACTCATTACTAAGACTAACATGAGCAAGAGATTCACACTTCAATGTAACTTTTCTTGAAAAAAAAAAGAACCTATAGAAACAATGCATATTTCCTCATAAGGTCAAAGCATATGCATGATTAATTGAGACTTTTCTAAAATTTAAGATCGAAAAGTCAAATTCATATTTTATATTATTAAGTTAAGATGTAATCCTAAAAGATAAGTGCATAGACTTTTGTTGAAAATGATGATAAAATATATGAGTTTGAAGAGTAATAAGTGTTGTATGGAAGTACATTATAATGTATAATTGCAAAACCTAATTGTGATACTTATATACATGTGTTGGCCTTTTCTATGATAAGTATATTAACATATTAACTCCTCATATTGATTATGCATGCATGTATGATATATATATATATATATATATATATTAAAGTGCTTATATCATTATAACTATATCAACACATGTAAAAGTAAGCCGATATATGCTATAGGTCTATAAACAGTATGAGGTACTGATAACTGTCGGTCGTATTAGGTTAAAATTAAAATGGTTATAAATAAAGATCAAATTGAGATAGTCAGAAGTATATATAATTGAGTGGACAAAATTTTGACTTGCTTATCTTAATTTGAGTTGAAATGGGTATTCGGAGTGAGGTACTAACTACTTTAAAAGGAAATTGTTGAAGTATAAATCCAAAATATGAGAACTTAGTGAGATTATAAAGTGTAAAATCTAGTTAGAAGATGAAGCAAAACCTGATTCAGAGAGTTAGGAGGTAAAGTTAAATGAAAACTTACTATGAATAATAATAATGCTATAGGTGTTAAGGAAGAGACACATAAAGTTAGGGATATTCTAGTAATTTTCGAGATTATATTACTAAATATAGATTCAGATACTAAAAGTAAAGCCTAAAGTTAAAAAGTGACAATTAAATTGGATTTTATTAAGAAAATAGCAATTTATGTTAGTTATGGTGAATATATATAGTTAGTATTATGGAGTGGATTAGTTGGGGTTTGAAAGGATGACAATACAAAATTATTGTTACATGATAAGCCTAAGAGTTTTGATGTGTCTAAAAATTAGGAATTGTTCCAAATTTTGGTGACATTTCTGGTTTTTTTTTTAATACTTTGGTAATTTATGGTGTATTATAACTCTTAGCACAAAACAACAATAAGAATAAGCTTGCATTCTTAGTGGAATAAAGTCATAATTGGATCTAACATATCTATAAATTAAGGATGACACTAAGTGGTATAATTATTCAATTTTATGTGATCCAAGTATGTAATTGTGCAAATATTAAATTTGTTCCTTTTAACTTCTATAGTAAATGCAACCAATACAAATCTATCATAAGTAAATAGAAAAGAATTTGTATAATGTATAATAGGGAATACATTATTAATATCAAATATATAGGGATATGATGTTAATCAGTGATAAGTTGACATTATAATGTTCATAAGATGATGGATTACTATTCTTATAAAGCATTACATGAGTATGATAATATCAACCTATACAATGGGTATATATACACGTGGGGAATAACCTAAAACTAAGTTACAAGTTATCACCCCCTACTTTAAAGGATTAGACTAAGAAAAGAACCAATCCCAACATATCTAATACCTTAATCACACTATCAATTTGATAAATTATACCATGATACACACTAAAAGTAGACCCTCAAATTCCTATATAACACCCTCAACCAAAAAGGATACAATTGGTAACTAGCTTTAGAAATGATTATAGAAGTAAATGTACCACACCGATTGGTTTGTGAACTTAAAGTGACCATAAAATGTATCAATTAGGATTGATTAGGACATTAGGAAGTAAAGACCTATGTATAGTTAGATTAAATTAATTCTATAACCACTAACAAGGATGGGTTGAGAATAAATGAATAGACTATCATACTAATAATAATAATAGAAGAAATACAATATAACCATTTTGTCAACTCGATTCCTTGTAGTGAGAAACTAAAATGAAAAGTAATGAAACACAAAGTAAACCCATAATCTCTAGCCAACTACTCTATAAAGAAAAAAAACAATAATTGCAACATGAGGTATAGTTAAAATATTATGAGATAATATTCCTCATACGTACATTGACACATTTAAGTAAACATAAGGGGATTGGTGAATCAATGGTCCTTAAGTCTCTTTGATCAAGTCTTTTGCTTTTGTTCTGTTGGAGTCATGTCATGCTCTACCAAGTCCGAGTCAAATCAATCATAGGTGTTTTGTGAGTCCACTTAGTCAAGGATCTTATTAATTTTAGCTAAGTTGCATCAAGTTCAACTCATCAACTATCTCATTTGAACTCGAGATAGAGAAGAGCCAAGATTTTCCAAACTCATTATGGTTGACATTCGTGCTAATAACACAAAATATAAATTTTGTAACTAGAGCAACAACCTAATAATCATAAAATGAGAGTCTAAATAAGATAAGAATGAATCAAACTTGTATTAATTGTAAAAGAAACAATCTGTGAATGACCTTAAGGAGAACTTTGAATTTGGTTGAAGTAGAAGTTGCGGTAGAAGTTGTGATAGAAGGTAAAATATCAAATGCATTAAATTCATATGATAAAATATAAGATAGAAGATAAGATAGATTATGAATTGATTAATATGTGAAGAAAACAACTTGGAAGATCGTGCGAATTAAGATTTCTCTACGTGTGTGCAAAGTAGATGGAAATAGAGAGAAGAGTATTTGGGTATTGAGAATAGCACCCTCTAATTTACTTCACTGTATAACAGGTTTATATATAAGAGGGAATCATGTGATGAAAATAACATAGACTAACTAAACTAACTAATCTATACAAAATGAATGAGAAGACCAATTGTACAATGTAGCACAACACACCAATATCTTCAATATAGTAGATGATAATATTACATAGTAGTTGAAGCAAAAAACCTTATGACCCATAAGTTAGGGACACTAAACATTAGAGATAGTGTAAGAGGATTCCTTGATCAAATGATTCAAAATGTATTAGACATAATAAAAAGGGTAAAAGAATTTGAGCACATTAATCTAAATAATAATATGTTTAATGCATAATAAGGAAATATAATATTGTGATAGAATTACTTGAACATTTCCCATCAAAGCTTATAAAATAAAATAAAATAAAAGACTAGTTAATGGACAAATACAGATAAATATGAATTAAATACTTGAGTTGCCATATAAAGATAAATGATGGAAAAGCAAGAATAACAATGATTTCCAAAACAAAAGATGAATATTTGCATTATAAAAAAAATAAAGATATATATGTATACATTATTACCTTAGTAATATGAGTAGGCATACAAATATTCCAATTAGTAGTTTGAAAAGAAAAAAAAAAGGAAGATGCAACTATAGGATAAATAAGACTTATGATAAAAAAAAAAAAAGAAATCAATTTGATGTTAAATCTTAATATTGAGATAATAAAACTAAGACTAATCTTAAACACCAAGATCAGATATAATCTAAATAACTAACTAGATTTAGATAATACTTAAGGTAAATGAAATCTCGATGTGCAACAATCCTTATATTATAAACTTACTCAAGAACTAAATTAGAAAAATTCCCCTTTCTGGAAACTTAGTATTCTATAGACTCAGAAATTAATTCAAAAACCTATTCAGAAAGTACCCTTTCATAAGATCTATTTAACTAACTTTTGAACCTTAAATATTAAGTGTAGGAAACTTCATCAATCTAACGAACTTGGCTTAATGGATCTAATTACCTTCCAGTTCATAAATTAAAGGAATACCATAAAAATGATTTTCAAGAAAGGATCTACCACAAAGTAAACTTTATGTGATAAAGTTAGTGAAAAAGGAAAAAAAATTAAGTAACTCATTAATACAAGATAATCGGATTGGAAAGTAAGGAAATAAGGGAAAATAAGATGTATGAAGGGATACAAAGAATAGCGGTAAACTTCAATGAAGACTTTGGTGCCATGTCAGTGTTAATCAAGGGAATTGGTGAATTAGAAAAAGAAAAGGATAATCTAGAAGAGTACAACATAAGGCTAATTGGTGGGAGTTGACTCAAAAGCCTGAGCAGAAGTTTGCTAAGAAGGTAAGAATGAAAATGAGTTATAGCATCAAGGAAGACAATAAGGACGAGATGTCTTTAACTAATCCAAATACGGTAATAGTAACTTAAAGATGCAATAGTTTTGAGGATGAAAATTTTCTACAAGGAGTGGAATTGTAAACCTCTTACTGGTGCAATTAGGTTATGGGCAGACAATTTAGAGCATTCAGCAAAATAACTTAATTAGGATAAAAATTTATGAACAAATTATTAATGTTAGTTAAGGGGATTCCATGGGTTTAGATCGCAAAAATGTGATAAAATAATAAAAGTATAGCTAAAATAGTTAATGTTGTTATGTACGAATTAGAAATGTACGAATTATGCTTAGATAGTTAATAAGCCTTTAGAGATAAATTATATGAATAATAAAATTATTAAATGATATAAAATAACATATAGAAAACATGTATATGCATAGAATATGATTATTATGTAATTATATATACCCATAATTACTTAAAATACTAGGAAATATGAAAATTTTACCAAATTAATGAAATAAAATAGGAAAACTTATAAAAAAATTTAACAAGGCAACTAGGAAAACAATCCATATGGTGTGGCAAATTAAGAAGCTAACTACATTAAAAGTGCGATTTTAGGGGGGGTGGGGGGGGACGGGGGACGGGGGACGGGGGACTTAAGGAGACCTAATCAAGTAGAATTACACCTATTTAACAAAGAGAGAAAGCCAAAACCACCCCAAACCTCTCTATAAAATGCTACCTGCCTTGCTTTTGAGAGTTTTGATCCTTTAAAAGTTTAGAAAAATATTACAAGAGAGTTTAAGAAAGTACAAATGGGAAAAAAAAACCTGTAGTAAGAAAATTAAGAGGTTAAGGAGTTCTCAAGGATAACCATAACCTGGAAGCAAAAGGAGACCACCACCTAAAGGATTAACCATTGCCTGACCGATACACTGCCCTTCCCCTATGGTAGTCAAAGCACCAAGATCTAATAAGTGATCAATTATCCTCATTTGTAACTAAAAGTTTGTAAAAACAGTAATCAAAATCCAAAATTTTTTAAACTTAGTTTTATCAAGTATTTTTGTATGAGAAACTCAAATCTCAAACCAGATTTGCATGAAAAATGTCCCAAAAATTGAATTTTTATCGAATTTTTGAAAAATTAATTGTTTAGTTTCAACTTGAATTTCTATGAGTAGACTCTTAAAAAGTTATACTTTGATGCTATGTAATTGGGTTTTCAAAATTATGTCGTTGAATTTTGGGAAATTTTTTATTTTTCATGAAACAATGTATTAGAAGTAAATTTTTTAAAAGAGCTTTGCTAAATTTTCATGAAAACATGTTTTAAATTTGTTTTCATCAACATGTAGCAACTAAAAGTGAGTGATCTAAAGTTTTCAGTAGAGTTTTTATAAGTTTAAGTTGAAATGTCATAACATGCAAGCCGAGTTCTAAGGTTTTCTTAAGAAATTACGTATATGTGAAGCTTTGATGAAAAGTGTAGCAAGTGGCTATAGGAATTTAGTTATTATAATGATATAAATTCAAGCTTAGAATGGTTTTATAACTTAGAGTAACTTGAATTTAAGTGTAAAGTAATGAAATATAAAAGTAACAATAGGGTCAAAAAAATTTATCAGAAAATAAGTCAGAATAAAGTCTGGTATTAAGTATTTGCTCACACCAAGAGTTGGATAGTAGATCAAAAAGTGATTTATATATGAATTTTACACCCTTATCAAAGTTGGAACGTAAGTCAGAAACTCTTTAGATAAGAACCTATATTTGGATGTTAGGTTAGAAACTCAATCAGAAATTTGGTCAAAACCTACCTTATTTAACTAAAACTTAATAAATGGTTAAGGAAACTTACTTAACGTAGATGAAAAACATGCCTAATATTAAAAATGAACTTTTATTTCATATGGTGATTAAAAACTGAAATTGCGTATTAAGTTTTTAGGGATCATTAATGAGGATACACACGACGTCTGAAGATGACATGACACTACATCATGGTATGTAGGATCAATGCTTCATAACATTTTGAAGTATTATTTTATAATACATAGAGGCTTGGGTATGCTTCTGACTTGTGATTGTAATTTAATTGTTTGTGCATGTACTTGAATGTTACCTTACTGCTGCTATGGGAGCTAAACTCAATATTGTTTTTATTATGTGCATGCTGTTTTGTTTGGATTATTAGAATCGATTAATTACCCCAAAAATGAACTAACTTAAACTTGGCCTAACTTCTAACCTAATATGCATTGCAACCTACTAGAGGAACAACTAGAGCTATCGAACTAAATATGGACTCTTCAATGAGAATGGTTGAAATTATTCATTTTTTTACCCCTAGTCAAACCAAGTAAAAGGAAAGGAAGTCACGGCAAGGTTAGGGACAATGGTTTGAAGTTAGTCTCAAGCAGAGGGCAATCTTTATTACACAAGCCTCAATTTTTGAGCACTTGACTTCAAACCCCTTAACCTAGATTAGAGCGAAGTGTAATTTCTCTAATCTCACAATAGGTTAGATAAAATTGTGTAATGGCATTTGCTTATACATGTATTGCATCTACTAACTTGATTAAAAACCCTGAGTGTGTTGTGCTAAATACATACTTCTATCTTCATCCCACTTACTAAGTAAGTTGTCACTCATTTACTTATAGTTGCTTTATAGATTCTAGGTAGATTTAAAAGCACACCACCTAACTCTAGAAGATTAGAAAATGGGGTTGGGAAGAATTGGCTAGATTTTTGTTCCGATTATCAATTTTATTAACATTTAGGAAAACTAATGGGGTCTCCTTAAGTAACTCTCTAGTTTTCTTCTACTAGTGTATATACTAAGTATTATAAACCTATGGACTTTTATAATCCTCTTCTTGGAATTGTTATTTTTTCGTGTAAAATATAATTTTGTAAGTACTTGTCGATTTTGAAATATTTTCCAAGTATCACTAACAAACTCAATTCTTTTGAAAAGATTTAGTTACAAATTCACTTTTAACAATCATTTTTAAACATTACCCCACATGTTTGTAATAGGCAGATATCAAATTGAACACTTCAAAGCTATCAAGTTAGGTTCGCCTCATATAAACTAGGTTTATGATACTAGCCATAAATGCATCAACTGCATACCAAGGAAGACTAAGCAACCATAAACCACATAAGCAAGCTTATTCTTCCCTTTTCAGCGAAGTATTCATTAATCTCATTTACACTCTCATTTCTAAAGCCTTAGTATCCAGTTTACTTAAGTGAACACCTTAGGAAGCAGGATCGGTACCTAATCTCTTTGTTAAGTTAGTACAGAACCAAGTGCATTAGGCTCAATCAAGAACCTTGTAACATCATATATTGCATACATGAAACATAAATTAGCCAACAATACATATATAAAGCAAGTCCCAGCAAGTCAGGAATCACCCCAACATCTCATCAGACAATATATTACATTCACACACAAGATCAATCACGTTCATTACAATTAGATAAGTTGAGAGTAAATAAAATCTACTCTAGAACATTAGAAATTCACTAACCTAAGCCACTTAACAAATTTTTCAAAGCTAACTCTCGCATTCAAAGCCCTTCTTAAGTTCGCTTTACCGAAACAAAATGAGTACGATACCTAAGTCAATATAGGTCAAGTGCAAGCAAGATTATTAACTTACTTACACTTGGGGTATAAGTCTTGATGTTATTCTTTTTAACAAAACTTTTATCCAAGTTACCTTCTAACCCAATTTTTTAACCTAGTTTCTAACTTACTTCATGTATACAAGATTCTTCCAGCATACTTTCCTACGTGCTTTCGAACCTCTTTAACATTATATAGTTTTTCTTATATCTCATTTTCTTATCACACTATTCTGCCAATATATTATTTAAGTTAATTACTTAGCTAAATGAGCATAGGGAGCATAGAGAACTAGTGTGAACAAATATACATATCCAAAAAATCAACCAACTTTTGCATCAATTTTTTACCTGTACTATACACATTAATCTATTTGACTTTCCTTGCTACTATACGTTCTAACTTCCATTTTGACTCACATTCTGACATATACCAAACATTCTTTAAATCATCAAATCACCCGATTCCAACACTAACTCCATGTTTTTACACTCCACTAGAACAATATAGTATCCCAAACTCATTTACACCAAGATCTTACATATGCAAATCAAACTACTTGATAAATCTTCCATTTAAAGTATTTCCAACATATTACTTCTATGTTAAACCAAAATACTCAAAATCCAACTTCATGGTTGTTCAAAAATATATACACAACATTAAAATAAACTCTTCAAGAAACTTATATATAAAAATTAGAGTAAAAACTATATCATTTACTATTTCTAAAATTCATTACGAAATTCGTATTTAGGATTGGTTTCTTATGTAACCCATATTTCCTCTTTGAACCTCAAAAATCTGGTTTGATATTTAAATTCCTCACGCAAAAATATTTTTAAAAATCAAGTTTCATAATTTTTGAAAAACATTTTCTATTTTTAGAATTTTAGTGAAAGATTTAGGAAAATCAAACGCTCACTTTCACTAGCTTTTCCAATCATTGTTCGACCATGGTTGGTTGTCACCAACTCCAAATGGGTCATTTCCCTTTAGGTGGTGGCCTGATTTTGTTGTCAAATTGAAGGTTGGCATTGAACTCCATACCCTCAATTCACATTCCAATTTTCTAATGTTTGATTCTAAATTCCTCCACAAATTTCTTCATGCTCATATAAATTTCTTAGAACCCTTAACTACCTAAAATATCAAATCGAAGGTAGTATTATGTTTATATAAAATGTAGGGTTGAGTATTTCTTGCTTTTGGGTGACGAGTGTTATTATTTTTAATTTACTTAAATATTGACAAAAATTAAGTGACCCAAAAATAACTTAATAATTCTCTATGCTTTTTGAAGGGTGACAATTGCTACTAATTCTACACAATGCTAAGAACACATGTACAACTTTTCAATGAAGTCATCTTCATAATTTATCAATTTATCTCCTACTAAATCTGGCTAACTATATTAATATATATAGTGTAAATTATAATTAATCACAAGTACATATATTGTGACCAAATGTATTTGGTATGTATACATATTTCTTAGATATTATTTTATGTATTCTTATTTATTTCCTTATCCAAATAATTTATCTTTAAAGGCTCGTAATTTATCAAAATCGAAATTGTACGTTTCCTATAAAAATAATAATACCAATAAAATAATGCTTTTATTAAATTAAATACTGCATAGACTCCATTTTAGGAAATAAACTTTACTGAATTCTTCTTTTAACTTTTTCAACCCTATATTAAAAATTCGTTTGATTCCAAAATATTTTTCAAAATCCTAAATCTATCGAGTCTAAATAGCTACGATTACTTTACATAATAGTACTTGTGACTCGTACTTCTCATGGTATCACTCCTTAAGTCATGTTTTTAAGATTTCATATTTATGGTGACTGTTTCACCAATAGTGGGTTGAAAATTGGAGTCTCACATTTATTGTAATTTATCTATATTATTTAAGCCCTAATTTGTTTTGGTGTCTTATATAACTGGAGCTTAAATAATTAGGATTTTCCTAAGTAAAAATCACACTCCATAATTTTTATGTTATGAATCTACTTCCTTTTTAAAATCATGAGTATGATAACTATATGAATATAGCTTACATGAAAGTGAACTAAATAGGGTAACTAATGGCAAGTTTAGGAAAATCTTTATGCTAAAAAATTATGCAATCTTTATATGGCAAAAATGGGTTTAATTTTAGCAAAATGATTAATTATATAAATCATAATAATGATGGAACACAAAATAAATACGAGATTATTTATTTTGATCCAACAAGCTTAAAATTAGAGATTTGAGTAAATAACATGCAAGTTTAAATCATTAGCTTTTCATTTTTCTAAGAATAATAGGAGATAGAAAATTTTATCCATAACCTTTTTTTGGTGCTTTAGAAAAACAAGCGGATACACACCCATAGTACAATTAGATTTAAAATATAAAATAATTATTGAAAATATATATAAATGTGACAAACCATTTAAGGAAAAAATATATCACTTCACCAATAAATTTATCCATAACCCTTTTGCAGTGCTTTACAAAAATTAATAACACCAAAAAAAAAATTCAATTCATAACTCCCAATCCAAATTGTCCCACATCAAAGCAAATTTTGATTTATAAGGATTTGTTATCCCAGTCAAAGAAATTTTCAAAATATCAATACAAATTTCAATTTATATTCTATTTTCTTTTGTATTATTAAAGTATTATTTAAGTCAAATCACCTATTCATAAACCTTTTGTAGTGTCTTAGAAAAATTAATTACATAAAAAGAATTCAATTCATAACTCTCACATCTAAATAGCACTATGCAAATTTCAATTCATGTGCATTTATTATCCAACAAAGCAAATTTTGATTCATATGCATTCAATATCCCAATCAAAGCAAATTTCAATTCATACGCATTCATTGTCCCAGTCAAAATAGCAATTGGTCATGTATAACTTTCATGCAAATTTCAATTTAAATACATTAATTAATCACTTAAAACTTTCAAGCAAATTTCAATTCACATACACTCTCCTTCAAGTATAATATTTCGAACCTATTAAGAAAAGCAATTCAACGACATTAAATCTTAACAACATTCATCAAGTCACTTTACTTACAGAAGGATTTCGCTTTATTGAGAGTTTCTTGGTATAAAATTTTTAATTTATCTCATCCTTTTCTTAAGAAAAAAAAAAAAATCATTTTAATAGATACCTTATTGACCTATCCTTTTTTTTTTAGTTAATTTATAGGAGGGTTTTTTCAATTAATTTACAGGAGGATTTTGCCTTTATTGAGAGCTTCTTTGCAATAATTATTAACAGAAAATCAAAGATTGTCCAATTAATTATTTAGTTTGATTTTATGTCGGAAGATTACTATACTTGCTTATGTATGTATTCTTTGTTTAAATTTGTACAAATGTAATGGGAACATAATAACTATGAACTATCAAAGGAATCCTTACAAACTATTTGTTAGCCTATGGATGACTGTAGAACCTACTTTATTGATTTTTTTTTAGTAGGTAAGTTTTTGCTTGAATAATGATAAAACTTTTATTTTTCCAGTTTAGCAATTTGCAAATATTTAATACGTAAGATATATATTATATCATTACACTTTTATTGATGCTTTGTCATAGTGGAATAATTTTCGTTTTTTATTTCATGCCTCATAAAATAAGTTTTGCTTAATTAACCTTTGCAATTTTTTTTTTTTTTTTGGGAGGGGGGGGTGGTGGGGGGCAATTGCTTTCAAAGAATTACTCAATTCGAATCGCAATAGGTACTTTCAAGGAGTAATTCCGTGAATTTCATGCGAGCCAAAGGTTAGTTTGGGAATTTTTATTCTCTTCCCATGGCTGCTTACTTATTGGAATTGTATAGGAGATGTTCTCCATTTATGAGATTAGAGTCAATTGTGTGTCTTTAATTCTCTTACTTTATATCAAAGTGAGATAAAATATATATATATATAGAAGGTGAATGAAAGTATATAACTCACAACCTTCCTAATGTCATTTATCAGATTTATATAAGCATTTGCATCGTCAGGGATATTATTTACTACTTTGACATCTAAGTGGTCAACTATGTTGAATATGGCTTCCAATTGAAAGGCCAGAATTTGAATGATATTTCACAATATGGATCTTAGAGACTACTTCCATAAAGTCAATTATATGTTCTTGCTGAAAATTTATTTAAGAAATTATTAATAAATGTGCATTAATTGTGTGTGTGCAAAAATTAAATAAAATAGTATAATAGAATGTAAAATATTATACAATTATTGAGCCAAATTTAATATATGACCGATGATTAAAAAAGGTATATAATGTCTTAATAATGCTTGAAAAAAGAAAAGTATAAATAAAACAACTGTAATAATATAAATAAACACATCCGTCAAACAATTACTGAATCAAATTAAATATATGACGATGATAAGAAAAGGAAAGAAAAAAATATATAAATGTCTTAATAATGAGTGAAAAAAAAAAAAAAAAAGAATAAATAAAACATTTGTTCTAATGTGACATGAAAATATATGTTAAAATATACTACAAATATGGTAAGCTACTATTTCAAGATTCTTTTTTCCATTTTTAATACATTTATATACATTTTTTCCCTAATACTCTAAAAATATAATTGCAATTATTCGATATTCTAAAGTTTAAAAATTGTTTGTAGTTTGATGAAGAATAAGCTCTCTGACGTTATCACCAAGTTATGTTTATGCTGCGATTTCTCATACAATCACTTAATAATATATTTTATTAATACATTTTCTAGTACTTTTAGAGGCAAGTTCCATAATGAAATAAATGAAATAGGATTAGTGTTATTATTGTAAGATGTTTTTGAAAAGACAAATATTTATATGAATACTATTAAGACTAATATGGTGATATATATATATATATATATATATATTATATCAAGACTACCATGCTTCATCAAATCTTTAATCTAAATCTTTTCTACTTATCCTCTTATATGTGATCATTTTGATTTAATTCTTTTATATGCAATCGTTACTTTATACTCAAATTTGTTTGAGTATTTTCATTTTTAGGTAACATTTGCTTGCTAAAAATATGAATATAGATTAATAACATGTTAATCATGAAAAATCTTTTTAAAATTATTTTTTAAATAAATACATATTTTAAATTGAAATCTACAGAAAACGCAGGCATTAACTAATTATATGTATTAATAAGGTTAACAATTCATATGATCAAATTAAAAAGATTTTGTTTGGAAAGCTAAATCTGCAACTCAATTCATTTATTAATCACATCTGAAAATTTAACCCGTATATTTCATGCTGGAGATGATATTGTTCATCCACGTACAATGTTCGTTAATCTGATATTTCCAGGCTTACAAAGTGCGAAGTAAAAGATCAAAGGATATAAAAAGGCGATCATTGCACGTTATATTACGAAAATGATTTGAAGAATAAAAAAGAAGAAAAGAAAAGAAAAATGTTAATGAGTACAACGGGAACATGAAATAAAAAAGGAAATGGTACATTACATTGACACTGATTGTTCAAAACACTACATATTCCTCCCCTTTTTTGCATGGACTCTACAAAATTGGCAAGTTGGCATTATGATGCGGCTTCATGATGTGGCAGTTTATCAATAAATATTAATTTCCAAGACATTTTATGGCTGATGTGGCAAAAATAACATTAAAAACTATAGAAAATAAAATAATATTTTTCATCAAATATTAAGTAATATGTAAAAAGTACTAAAAATTATAAAATACACAATTAAAAAAAAAAAAAAAAAAACAACAACAACAACTTGGTTTCTCGATGTAAACCCATACTCAGATCATTACATGCTCAGAACCCAAAACAATAGTGCCGCAAGGCCACAATTTTAGCCTGAATCAAGAGAAACCAATCATTGAGATAAATCATGCTCTAAGGAGGTATAACAATTAAGAGTAATGTGTAAGTTGATTTTTCAACCTCCACTACCACAGTTCACTTTAATGATAATATCACCTCAAAATTTTATAATCCTTTAAATAAAGATGGAACAACTATATATACGTAGTACTTTCTTGTTTTCAAGATAGGGATTTGCGAAATATCATTCAAATTCTGGCTAGATTCTTGAATTATGCAAAAACGTTGAAAGGTTATCCTTCGAAATTATTTCCAATAATTATGAAAATTGGTGACTTTTAAGGTAGATATATCGATCATTGTCGGTTAATTTTTTTTTTATTTTTTATAGTTTATTGTTTTTAGTAAGTTTTATATTTCAGTTAATTATATGATTAAAAATATAATTTTATTAAATTAGTTATTTTCTTATATGATTTTTAGTTTTATTTTTGCCATATCATCCATAAAAATGACAAAAATTAATATTTATTAGATAAGCTGCCACATCATCTTGACAAAGCCAAATCATATGCCACCCTTGCAAATTATGTAGGGCCCATGCAAAACGAGGGGAGTAAGTATTTTAGAAAAGCGAGGATTTCGGGCACCTAGATAAGATCCTAAGATAATAAGAAGAATAATAATTCCATTAAATAGCTCTCTGTTTGTTTGTTTGTTTTTTTTTTTTTTTTTTAAAGGAAAGAAATATTATGAAACAAACAGACGTACTTTTTTCTACCAAATAATAACAGCCGCCTAGAAAAAACAGATTCCTCATGTTTATTTTGTAACTCCTATTCCATCAGGAACAGATAATGAGAGCTTTACCCCGCAAAATATTCTTGTAAATTCATGCTCATACCTATGAAAGCCATGAACTGGAAATTGTAACAAGTATATTATGAAATCATACATCAAAACAAGATCTAGTTAGATCTGATTGAGGTAGCTCTATCATAGAAACAAAAGCATCATCTGACTACTAGATTTGCTTTTAAATAGCATTTATATTAATGCAAAAACATGGCATAAATTTCACCAATACATAGAGTTTATGGATGGTTGATTAACGATGGACTTCTCTCGATGAGAGAATTTAGTATGATCTGAATCGAACTTTTACCACAATGGGGAGAAAATACTGAAGCCTGTCAAATGTCATGACGATGGGCACCTGATCCAGCCTCCCAGATTTGTCCTCTCAAAAATGCGCAGCTGCTTCTTCGGAAAAGATTGTCTCCAATCAGGATTATTAATCAAATAATCCCACTGCCTGAGGGAGAAAAAAGAAAAAATTAAGTCAATCTGGTGTGGTTGACATGCAGAATCATCCTTTGTCAATGCAGATGCAACCAATATATCGGTGAAGTTTGCGAAGTTTCTCCTAGGTAAAGCATGTTCTCTGTTTCAAAAGTAAAACTTTTTCCAATACAAAGCTTCTTCAATGAGGATCTAGGCTGGTAAAGAGAGGGAAAATAGTAATATAAGGTTGATGACAAGTAATTCTCTATTAATCAAGCAACAAAGAATCACCCTTAAAACAGCTCGACTACTTGTATAACTCCACTGAAATCGCGATTACAGACTTTCAACGTAGAGCAATTATGTTGCTTCTCAGCTTCCTCTCTCTTCCTTGAAAGCAGTGATTCTATTTAACACCAAGTTGGATATAAGTCTGAAAAAATATTGGCTTACAGAAAGCCATTTGGCCTACAAAATTTTATTCGTAGAAAAGATCAAACTTTTCTGCCACAGTATCTTCACTCGACTCAAAACCTAAGTAGCCACACTGCTAAAAAGTAAATGTCATATTCGCAGTTACAAATTGGAAACATGAATTTCATGGGAATACCTTCTTAAATTGTCAACGAAATCTGGACCTTCAGCATAAGGTGAAGTAGAACACATAAGAAGAATTTGGGAGTCTGGAAGTTGCCCAAGTGCTGAAGCAATCTGAAAATGACGCCAAGACCTACAATGGAAGCTTAGTAAACACAGAGTGTTTTTCTTTTTAATTAAATTTAATAAAAAAAAAAAAGGGAGCATAATAATAACTGCATAAAAGAAAAGTCAAAACAGAATTTGGATAATCATTGTAAACCTGAAATGCACGTCTCATCGACTGGCTAGTGTAAAAGATGTTTTTACCATGTGCAAGAAGCAATTCTGAATTTATCCATTGAGGTATCATAAGTTTCCAGTAATTTTCCCTGCCAACTTGGGTCATCGTTGCATGCACTTACACGGATCCGCCTAACAATTTCATCTGGGCATCTAGAGGAGCTATTAAAAGAGACTGGAATTACAGATCCAGTGGCTATTTCTACCTGACAGATGTTCACAGAAAGTAAGCTGAGCTAATGTTGATAATACTTGGAACAACACACCGGATAGGTGAAAAATCAACTCTACTATTCATGCTTAAACTTTGGCAACACTGCAAAAGTGCGATTTTGACACAGCCCCTTATCGTTGTATGATCACGAAAAATAAATCTTGTCCAATTGCATGATAGATACGACCATACTAGTATACAGCCTTATGTGAACCGTCTTCATTGCTCAATTATTTGCAAACTTAAACAAAGAAGGCATTCGTGGGATTGAAACCAAATGTTAGTAGAATTGAAGCTAACCAAGAAGCCAGTATGAACCGGATGTGCAATTCCTTCTGGGTCTCTCCTGGTGTTATGCCCCAGCACAAAGAGCAACTGCACATGAAAATTTTCTGGCCTCTTCCACATGGCTTCAACAATTTTGAGGCACAATGGCCAGGAGTAACCACCCAGCTTCCTCTGCCCTTGTGAACTACTACCGCAACGGAATTGCTGTAAGCAAAGCACAACAAATTCAGCTCAACGATCCTGCTGCCTCTTAAGCAGTAAATAAGTGTGTGTATGCAGGGAAAACATGTGGCAGAGAAGGGAAATTTCAGGACAGACTTCTGGAGAAGCATCTTCATATCCACCGATGAGATGTACCTGTGTTATTAACGAGTGTTGAAGAAATCATGTCAAATGAGAAAGTATTGCACAAACGCTATGAAGAATAATGTTATTATAAATTATAGGGAAAAGGCACACATCCAACTCATGTTGAGAGTTATCATCTACAACTAAGGATAACATCTGGGTCAAACCAATATCCACAACATCAGGAGAATCCAAATGGGCGATAGAGGTCCTGCCATTTAGTTACAACAGAGTGAACTAATCAACATAGACAGAGAAGAAATTAGAACAAGTACAAAAAATATCATGGTGTTAGTTCTAGTTCTTCTTACATTCCACTTTCTGGATTACGAATAATGAGGCCTATACAGGTTGTTGCCTCATCAGTGCCAGCAACCTAAAGAATTGGAAATTTCTTTAGGCATGGAAGGAGAATTGGACTGAAAGGGTAGATAAGAGTGAGAATACATGTACAAGGGTGGGGTTAAGTGTGGCATATTCTCTTTGAAAAATATACACACATTTGGAATCTCTGGAGGTGGAGACTATCCTCTCAGGCATGTTCTTGAATGAATTGGATGCAGATACTAGAGTGGGATGCTCCATCAAGGCACTTAGGATTTCAAATCCCTGCACAAGGATATGAATATATTTTTTGGGTGTCACAAGGATATGAATATTGCAAAACTCAAAACAAATGAACAACAATCTAACAGTACTAAGAAGCAATAGCATTGTAATCAATCCAAATCATGCTTTGTAATGCAAATAAATATGTATAGACTAAGGAATGTGAGACCTGAGGTTGAGAATGAGAGGAAGCTGAATATAGAGGAAGCTCATGCCCATCAACAACTATCATCGTATCACCCCTGCCAAGATTGGTGTCAGTAAAACTCTCTTCTCAAATCTCAGCTATAAAGAGTCATGTTAAAAGTTTCAACAGTCATCTCTCTCAATTTATCCTTCCCCATAAATAAGCACAAACACCCTCAGGCCAACTCCTTTACAATTGTCAAATCTAGTTGAATGTCAAAGGAAAACATTAGGAAAAGGATGAAGAAAAAGAAATAATAGACATTGGAGTCACAAGAAAACTATAGAGAATAATTAGAGACTGCAGAGAGGGAGAAAAGATGTAATTGAGACCACCTAGGTTGATGTGTCATCAATCACCAACCTTGTATTAAAAGAAATTAAAAAAAAAAAAAAAAAAGGGAGAGAGAGAGAGAGAGAGAGAGAATTCTTTTTTTGTAGTATAAAAATTGAGTCACACAAACTGATTTCTATGAAAGAAAGATATTGCATTTCTTTTCCAAATTTAAAGATGGTGGCCCACAACCACCATCCAAACAAGTTGCAACCCCTTACCAAGTGTATAGTGCCGCTACCAGACAACATGAGTTGAGCAACCCTCAAGTATGATATCCTTTAGGGAGTCTGGCATGCAATCCAACGCTAATTGGAAGTTGGCTTGCTTCACCAATTTAGGCTAGGATTTTTTCTTTTCTTATGAAATTCCTTTTTTTTTAAATATAAGAAACTTTCTTCATAGTCTATTATACAATGATCAATTTATAACACCACAGGGAAAACATACATTTTTTGGTAGGACTTGTGAATGTTCATTTTTTTTACATCCATCCAAAGTTGCAACTCACTCTCTCTTTCACCGCAGCAATTCTTCCACCACCACCATGCAGCAAGTACCATCACAGGCTAATCACCATAATCCATGCAACCACCACCACCAACACAATCTACTCGAGTGGATTGGACCACAGTGAGACATTAGCACTGTTGTCAGACACGAACCAGAGTCAAGGGTCTATGAGTTGAACAGGATGGACCCAAGGGTTGAACCAGAATCAATCCAAAAGACCATTCATGAGTTAAAAAGTATAAAATATTATTCATATCGTAATTACTTTCCTTGCATTTTAATTTTTTGTTTAATTATTTGACTTATTTTATTAAATTATAGATGACTCGAAGGGGACTACTGGACATATTGCAAAAGATTGCTATTTAGATCTTAAGTCTAAGTCAATTCGAGCTCTACATCAAACTACTTGAGTAGCTTATTGAGTCAAGATCAAGTTTTATAATATTAAACTCGACAAGCTCATAAGCTTAATCAAACTTGAATCAAGTTTTAATATAAGTCAAGTATTAATATTATTATTATTTTAATTAAATTTATAATTTTTTTAAATATTATCAAGTCAAAACAAGATTAATCAAGTGAAGTTCGAACTTTTTGAGTACTACTTCAAGTCTACCTTGAGCTTAGAATTACAAGCTCAATCGAATTACAAACCCAAGCTTTAAACTTTTAAGTCAAGTTTGAGTTGAGCTCAATACTGTATCGTTTCGACTCAACTTGTTTACAACCTTACTTAAGTTAAATAGCTTCTTACTTAAGTTAAATAGCTTCTTGAATGTAATTAGAGTTTCTTTAAGAGCATTCACACAAAAGAAAAAAAACAAATAAAAAGACCAAAGATTAAAAAATCTTGATCATGTGGCATACATACACTTTGCATTTGAAAAATAGCTATTCAAATTATTTTACATAACTAAAAGTATTTAACTCGATGTACATTTACTTTTTCCCTAGGCTTTAAGCATCAATATAGAAGGATTTTTTTTTTTTTTTTTTTGCTTGTTTTTTACTTGCTTTTTCTTCTGGAAATACAATTTGTATCTACCATTTTTCATCATTTAACAATTGAAAGATATCAATAAATAATACAATTTATCACTCGTTCATATGCAATTGTCTAAACTAAATGTCCTATATTTCCTTCTTAGGTGTTCCTACCATTTAGGAATGCATGTTGTGCTTGTCTAACATAATTTTTCATTAGTATGGATATATCCAATACATAATTTTTTTTTTTTTTAATGACACGAATATATATCCTACACTAAGACATTTAGCCATTACATATTTTAATCATAATCGCTTAGGTTCCCCCTTCAATAATTATTACCATGACTAAATTCAACCACCTTTCAAGAAAACAACAAAATAACCAACAGCAGACCACAGGGTCGCCAGCATGCATTTGTATGAACCACCCACCACAGATACTTAACTTGAAAATTTATCTATAACAGCACTGTGACACAAGGCCACAGACACACTCATCCTATCTTAGATTTCTAACTAAAACAGGATTTAATTTCAGTTAGCAACCTCAACTGAATAATCTAACAAGCATCCCAAGAAACTAGATAAACTAGAAGTGAGAGCCATGATTATTTCTGTTGCACATTCTCTGCTGCGTTTTAATGGATTCCTAAAGAGAACACCTAGAAGATGACAGTAATATTTTCATGGCTGCATATTTGGCAGCTGCTATGCTGCCATTTTTTTTTTTTTACTGAGAAATTGAGCAACTATGATTTGTCGCTAATCCCATGGCTTTGAAGTATAGTGACCACACTAATTTGGTAGCTTGACACAGGTTCACATGTTGGTTCATAGGGATTGGAGGCAAATGAGTAAGCTTTCAGGATAAAATAAAGCCAATATTGGAGAATCTTTCAGGATACCACTGAAATTAGAAACTAAATTTCCTATTATTTGTGTTAACATTTAAACTAGTAGGACCTTCCCAAAAATTGCTATCGGTGGGACTAATTCATACTATGATACTAAAATAATAACAAGCATCCACCACTTTATTCTAAAAGCTTCCACATTTATCAATTTAAGATGCTAACAGTAAATCCCCAAAGCGATCCAGTGATGATGTGGCCTTAGTGACTGCTAAACCCATCTAAAATTGCTTATAATATAGTCCGTCTTGAAAGTTCAAAGCTAACCAGCAAGCTAGCACAATCATCACTAAATGGGTAACCAAATGGTAGGATTTTTATTCCATAAACTCTTATGGCACGTTTAGTTGTTTAAATAAGGGTAAAATAAAATACTTATTCCCCTTATGAACCTATTTTTGCAGTTAGTTGGTGGAATAGCTATCACATGGAATTATTATTGCTATGAAATGAGGAATTGCAATTCCATTTTAAGACCAAAGGAATTCTTTGATCTTTTCAGCATGTTTCCATTTTTATCCATGACCTCAAAGGAACTATACAGAATAACTATTACTTCTTTATTCTATTTTTTAAGAATTGCAACTTTTCTCCTATCTTATTCTATTTCATCCCACATCAGCTTGAAAAGAAAAAACACTAGAACAAAATTATCTCTATTAAGGTCCATATATTGCTTGCAGTATCCATTTATATCATATATGACCTTCTATACATTTCATCTCATTACGTACAGATGATTTAAAAATATTACAATCAGCTAATAAAGGGCATTCACCCCTTCAAGCTATACAACATATGACAGGATTACCAAAAAAAAAAAAAGTCAAAATAGCTACTCATCTAAATGCATATTGTAGATTTAACTAGGTTTGATACTTTGCTAATGCATTGCTGATATACATGATCCATTCACAAGACCCTTTATTTTGTTAGAAATAGTTAAGCAATTTAGCAAAAATATGGATGCCAACACTAAAAACTAATGTGCAAGTAAACATGCGCTTTCACAAAAAGTACACATGCCTTGGCTATGTATGACGCAAACATTAACATCTATCTGCCATTCAACATACCTATAACTCAATCTTCAACTTTGATGCAATCAAGAATAATACAAGAGTGGCATGAATGATTTGTGGAATAGAATAAAGTGGAAATAAAATTACAATTACTAAAATGTAGAGTAAAAAAATGATAGCTCTTTTTCTGTTTGGTCAAAATAATGTTAATTAATTATTTATTGTTAGACTAATGGGTAGAGTAAAGAAGCATGTAGAAAAAGACTAATGAACCACTTTTCCTCTGGTTATGAGAATGACTACAATTCTTATTTGATAGCAATAGGAACTACACAGAATAGGTATTTCCTTCATCCTATGGAGTTAACCGAACAATTTGGAATAAAAACTCAAATGACAAAGAATCAACTGGAGATAATAAGATCAAAATGACGAGAGAAATCTGGTGAAGACGTAAATTAGGTGAAGTTACTAATCAATAGTGAAAACAGAAACTAGAATTCCACAAATACAACTTATTTGACTAAAATCACTGAAATCCCAGGGCATCTAACCATGATATAAATTTGAAATAACAAATTGAACGAAAACTACCCAGGAATCCCTTCAGTTCCGCTGTGAATCAATGATAAACCACAATTTAAAGAAAACACTCCAAATATATCGCTCTCTTGAACTTAAAGATAACTGAAAGCTCGACTACACGAAAGTCACTCAGATTTGGTTCCAAAACGTACAGAATCATGAATATTTAAAAGTTATATCAGGGATTCGGTATCAAAAAAATTAATGTAGGTGCGAACTCGAAATTATGTCAAAGAAAAGCGTATCAAAGTTTTGTCAAAGAAAAGCGTATCAAAGTTTAATTACCTGAGATAATCAGCGTCGTAAAGCGTCGAAGAGAGAAATCACCGAAAGCTCAGCCACTGAGATAACATGTTGAAGAGTGATACATAAATGTTGAAAGCACGAGAAAGCGACCGACAAGAGAAGCTTTTTTAAAAAAATAAAAAGAAGGAACAAAATGAAAAATAGAGTAGACAGAGAAAGAGAGAGAGAGACGCATAATGGTGTTGAAGAAAAGGGTAGAACGGTGTGGTTTACGCCATGTATGGTAATTTTTGACAAATAGAAAAGGTGGAAAGATAGGAAAAAAAAAATAGTAAAAATAGAGTAAAGTGTAATTTTCTTTTTTATTTGGTACTATATAAAGAAAATAAAAAATGAAATTAATATGTAATAAAACTATTTTTACAATAAATATTAATATTTTATATAAGGATAGACCATTAAAAGTTAAAAGGTTATTTTCATAATTTCTCTTTTGATATAAACCTTTTTAATAAATGATAAAGTGATTATGAATTGTAACGGATATAATAAAAGGATAAATTTCTTATACTTAAATATGCTATCAATTTGTTTATTTATACAATACAAATAAACGTTTTTCTCAACATTTCAATCTGATTTGATTTGCCACTCTCCACCATCATAATTTTCCAAATAAGTTTTTTTTTTTTTTTTAAAGCATTATCAAGTCAAACCATTTAGGAAAAAAAATTAATAACATGCTTATAATTCGGTTCTATTTTGCTTCAATTTGGATTATTTTTTGGTTCAAATTTCATGCCTAACCTAAATAATACCCTATCCATAATCATCTTTGTCCTTTTTTTTTTTTATAGTGACACAATGTGTAACTCGATAAACACGAATATGTAGAAAATGAACTTGTATTAATTTAAAAAGATTGTGAATACAATAGATTCATAGGATATTTATAATTCTAAAGTGCTATAATAATTATGAGAACCGAACAAAATCTAAATCTCATAAATTTTAAATAAAATAAAAGCAAGATAAATTATCCTAAGCTAACAAAAAAATCTTTGATAACTCCATATCTTATGAAATTGTACAAATTTGACTTCTAAATTATCTTTGAATGACAAAGCAGTTTGCTTCAGACTAAAATAGACTTAAATTAGTTAATTTGTAACTCAACATATACGAAATGTTATGGTCATATAGTACTTACTCTCTTACAAACTCAAATCAAAATTTCTCTTATGATCTCATAGCTTGTTTAGGGTTATCTTAACCTCTTCTAATTTTGATACATGTCATCTCTGATTGATTTCTTCCTATACTTTCACTTATCCAAGTTATCCACATATTGTAATCCCAACTCATTTGCATCAAATAAAAAGAGACATATATTAGTTAAAATATCAATTTATTAATCCGTAAATTTTGTTAAGAATAGATTATCCACTTGAGATATACCTTAAGCAATAGTAAAACATTCATTAAGTATTATATATCTGTGTTTTGTATATGTAGTATGTAAATATCTCTAAAATTTGACTTGTGTAGTGTATGCAAATATAAGTGATAATCATTTTAGAAGTTATCCACTCATTGATATAAGTGTATAAAAATTCAACTAATCCTTACACACCTTATATAGATACAACATAGCATCTAACATCCAATGAATCTTTTTTCCAAAGCAACAATATATACATGATTTCCTTATACTACAAAATATATTTATGTGCAAGTATAAGATAGGTAATAAGACATTCAAGGAAACTAACAAAAAGCGGTCATTTTCCTCCTTTTGCAAAAAGAGTTAGCATCCTTGTTGGTTCCTTAGTGAGTGTTAGATAATCACATCATTAATCAACTACCACTTTTCATTGCATGCATAAGCAAGATTATTACAACCTCTATTAAGTAATATCTTAATTTGGTAGTAATGATTTAACCAATACAGAATCCAAATATATAATTACTTTTCTGAAATTTCCTCCTTATGCAATGATTTAGGCTTAAAAGAGAAATCATAATATTGTCATTAGAACATCCATTTTGTTTATGTTTTTCACATATCCAACTACTTATTGCCTTTGTATGTCTATGAAAATCCCTCTAATTGTGGCTTAATCTGTTAGGGTGTTAACTAATCTAACCCTTTAGAGATGGTTCTCATCTTATTGGATGGCTATGTATGAATCGCTTTTGTTTCACTATCCTTGTTTGGCTCTAATATTCAATTGCCTTAATTTTAGCTCTTTAGATGACATTAATTTTTCTTTTATGTGGTGAATATTTTCTTATTTTTGTGGCTCTAAATCATCTAAAATATAATAGAGAAAAAAAATGGGCATAATGGCTTCACAATATAGTATTCCTTCCTTCTTATTTAATAGTTTTGTTATATCTACTCTTATATTAATTGTTAGAAACCTTACTCATGTTGCCTTGGGATTTATATTGAGTTTCATAAAGATTTGATCTAAGGGCAGTCCTCAAGTGCACATAATATATCTTCATCTTTCTTATGACATCCTAGACGTCCTATGTTTTACATCAAATATCTTCTTTTCTACACTTTTGATTGTAAGGAAGCCATGTTGTTGGGTATTCCATAAGAAGAATTTCACATTTGATATAGTAGAATAATTTCAAATCAATAACCATTAACATGGACCTATTTTTTAATGTAACATTTTAGTATGAGTAATTCGATTCCCCCTTCATTTCATTGATTTTCATATATCTAGCCATCACCTTCTATTAAGAAAGAATCTATCACACCTTAAGACTTCTGAGATGCAACAACTCCACTGTATATTCTTACATATGATACGTACACGCAAAACTTTAAAATCTTACTTACAAGAGTACAAGAAACATGTATAGAAAAACATGTGTTTCACATATAAAAACATGCATAAAATCATTAATAAGTTGGAGGAATTTTGAAATAAGGCATTTGAGAACACTAGATCTATAAAGAAAGAACCAAAAGGTGGCACAATAATAACATTCTTCACCAAGAGTTCTAGACATGGTAGAAGACATTGCTATTCAACCTTGGTTAAAGTTGTTTCCAAATAGATTGAGGTCTAGGTAGTTAGGATCACTTGAGATTATCAAAGTTTTTCCTTATGGAGCTATTAAGATCAAGGGAGATACTAGTTGCCCATTTGGAGTCAAAGGCCACTTGGTGAAAAGTTACTTTGAAAGAAAATTTTAGGTAAACAACATTAAGAAATGGGTCTGAGTGATCCAACATGAGCAAGAAAGAAAGTCAAATTGAAGATTATAAAACAAGAGCTATTATGGGATTACCTGTTATGTTTTTACCTTTTCTATGCTTTTTTTTTCGTTTCTATTTTTTTTTATATTCTCGACATCTTTATTGATTATGCAGGTAATGAGCTTTTTGAGTTAAGAGGTACAAGTCGTGTTTACTATGGTTTTTACTATGGTATAAGGCAATCTAATTGATAAGTCGCTCATCAACCCATAGGAGTATTTTTTTGTCACCTTTCCATGCTTGAATTCTATAATGAGGACATTGTTAATCTCAAAGTTATGGGTGAAACATTAGTAATGAAGTTGAGCTTAGTTGAAATGAATTGATTTGCCACACATTTTAGTGTTGATTTAGTGTGATATTTTACGTCTTTACAAGCTGTTAATTAACAAACATGCACTTGATTTTACATTATTGCACGAAAACCCATTTTATTATTTAAACATTTAAAATCAATTTACATTAAAACGAAAAAAGAAAAAACTTTTTGAACTTTTTTCTTATTTACATTTAACTTATTTAATCATTTACAAACATTTAGCATTTGACTAATGTTGAATTGCAAATGTATCTTAAGTTTAGTTACATATTATCTAAGTTTTTATTTTTGCTAAGAAATAGGGTAACATTACTAATTAGGAACTGGGTGTTTATACTTTTAAGGCTACTATGTTGCATACTTATTTCTTAAAAGTCTCGGAGTGTTATAATTAGTTATTACCAAAAAAAAGAGTATTATAATCTATAGCAGATTGAATAAGTGATATTTATCTCTTGAAAATTTTCTTACAAAATAGTAAATTTAGGAAATTGTCAGCTCAGTGCAAGCTCATTAAATGAAGAAATAGTCATGCTACACATTCAAGGAGCAGGGATCAATACTTAAAGCCCCATGCATAAAACACGGTCCATTCATAATTATAAATCAAGCCAACAACAGAAGCATTATCAAAGCTCAATCCATTCACATGACCACGTTTAAGAATCTAGCAACTTAGCAATTAGTGTAATACACATTCAAGTAGCAATGCAAACATCCAAATAATGCCTAAGTCCATTAATCGGAGGAAAATAAACTTCTAAGTTTCCAATAAGCTCCGGTTCACATTGCCTCCACTAGATGCTCTGTAAAGCCTCACGTTAAAAGTAAGAAGCCCAAAGATACCTGCTATTGGCCCTCATGTCAACACATATCCAGCCCAATGACTCCAGCAGCAACCTCTGTGCATTGAAGAACTTGTCAGTTGTTCAACATGATAGTCGGATATACTATTTTATATAAGTTATCAAATCATAATAATATTTAATTTTACTATAATTTATTATAAGATTAATTAATCTTTTTTAAATCGATTGGTGTCTAATACTGAGCATGAAAAGATTGTATTGTTATATTCTCCTTATATTATGCTATATTTAATCTTTTTTATATAGTACAATTCTACCAACCAAATATTATCTTACAGAACTTTTTAAAAAATCAAATTCCACATACCGCAACATAAATTGTTTAAGAAAGAAGAAATGCATGAGAAGAATTCATACACAAGTCTGTACATATAAAAACAACATCACTAAGTGAAAAGTTCTAAAAAGTAGAATACATTACATGTAAATATACGTGGTGTATAACTATTCTAGAAGTAGATGTCCGATTGAAATGGTTACATGCGTCAGTCAAGTGAAACTGTCACTTAAAAGGATGATTAAGTGAAAATAAGACAGAGAAGAGGAACAAGTAATCTCAATATCTCAAATACATAAATAATAGACAATGCAACCTTAGGAGACTTCAAGCGTTTATCTTGTAGCTTGAGCAAATAAGATCAATTCTTTACATAAACACTATTTGATTTTAGAGAACAGAATTTTTACAATGAAACACCATATCTCCGATCTCTTTAAGAGTTCCAAAGAGGGAAAATATTGGATATTTATAGGCTTTTGGGAAAGATAGCATCCGTCATATTATCTCAATGATCAATAGATGAGATAGGACCTACTTGATTCATGATTATCTAGATTAAGTTAGCTGATGGGCCCAAAGCCTGCAACCTTCATTAATGCATGAGCCCATTTAGGTAAGATTGGAGGTAAACAGACCAGTCCAACAATTCCTATTCCGAGTCTACCAAGCCAAATTTTCCTGAATTATCTTAAGTATGGATTAAACTCCTAAGACTTTATCACCTAGCCTAAGGAGTTAAGCCTAAATAAATAATATGTTAAGTGTAACAATTAATATAGCAATTTTCAGCCCTCTACAACTATTAATTATATTTAAACATTTAGTCATATGGATAGTAGAATTTTAAGTAACTATTCATTATCAACCTATGTGTTGGAATCCAATTAGTCATTACACACTATGTATACTTCCACATATATACGTAGTGTGAAGTATACTTGGTGTGTAGTGCCCACTGAATCTCTTCTTATCGCTAAGAGAGAAGAGGGAGTTTATGTTTTCATTTTTTTTTTCCTTTTATAGATTTTAGTCCAAAAGTTATGAGGAGTTTAAAATTTTGTCATTGATTCCTTGCATGTGTTTCTTGAATATTTCGTAAAGGTTTTATATTTATCATGAAACTAATTATACTTGCTTCATAATTTAATTAATACATGATTTTATTATATGTTATTACTTAATTAGTTGTGAATAAAACCTAAAAAACTTGAAAGGAAATGAATAGTGGGTATAAAATTGGATATTAAGATTAGTTTAAATGTTAATATTAACACATGCTCTTTAAATTAATTTAAGATTCATTCCTTTAATGCAATTAATATTATTTTTGTGCTAATAGACATTTATAAGAATCTTAATATTAACTAAGATATTAAAATTTGTAAGAGTAATTTACCGTATAATTGACAATTATAGATTAACCGTTCAAAAGAGATGTTTATGGTATAATTAAGATAATATCAAATTGAAAGGAAAATAGGTACCGATGAATTTGATTAAAAACCAAATTGTTCAATTTAACATGTATTAATTTGTTAGATGATAATTAATCGAACCCCATTCATTTGATTTATTAAATCGAAACCAAGACTACCTGATTTTCAACAATTTTTAGTACACAATAAAGTGTTTTTATTAACAAATCCCAAATCCTTTTCAAGAAAATTTCGGTTCTCACAATTTGCACATGCACAACGGACCATACTGAGGAAGCTTCATTCGGACGTGGGTGTTCCCTGTCGCCAAATTCTTGTTTCCTAATTCATAAATTTATGATAGGTGGGAAAATTCGAAAGGTTCGACGAAATATGATCAAAAGTGATAGAAGACATGTAAGCAAAAGTTGAGAAAGGAACTTCAATTTTTTAAGTATACCACGATAATACACTGGGCTGAAGAAAGATATACAAGCATCTTCTGTTGGATAATTTGGTTGGATCATTGATTATAAAAGAAAAAAAAAAAAAAAGAGAAAAAGAAAAAACCAATGACAACTAAAGGAAAGAGGAAGAGCTATTCTTTTTGTAGATTTTGGGATGATAATGGAATCTGAGGTGCAAATTCTGTTTTAGCTTGCATTCAACCAAGAAACTGCATGATTTGAGGACCATGGACAAGTTTGATAAAGAATCAAATTTTAGATCCAGATTTCAAGTGATCCAATGAATTTAATGAATGAAAATAATAGTTTACTGGGTAAACATAAATAAAACGAAAATAAAAACAGAGATTAAAAGTGGATCTTGAGTAATAGGAGAAAATAAAATGGGCTCAAAATTTTTTAATCGGATATATCGATATATAGATATACTTGTCTAATTTATTCTTTAAGCAAAATGTGCTCGGTGCTATGGATAGATGCTCTTTTCTCCTTTTAAGCTAAATTTAATAGGCTTTTTGTGTGCAACATTGCATAAATCCAGCTATTGCTTGTTATTAATAATCCTTTTATTGTCTACTTTTTAAGACAGAATATGAAGATGGATTTCTTAAAAATATACGGATTGCATCCACAGCTAAGAATTGACATTTGTAGATCTCTGAGTTCGTCCAACTCTTGTTTTATACTCAGCTTTCTGGTCAAATCTTCATCTATAAATCAAGGGATATAGAAGACGACAGTTTTTTAACACACCAGTTGAACAAATAGAGTATGCAAAATAAGTGGGTATTCAAGGGGGAACTTTGGCAATAAAAGGTTAGTAGGGCTATAATTAAGTTGTTCGCAAGTTATTTGAGCTCGATTTGCTTTAATTTCAATTTGACTTTACCTGAATTTGTATACAAGCTTCATTGTTTAAACAAATTGAACCCAAACTAATGCTTAGACTCATAAGCAAGCTTGAGATACATTATATTAAAATTCTTACTATTAAAAAAAATTAAATAAAAATACAAGAATAAGACCATTATGATTAAAATACTACTAAAAAATATAAGAATAAGAATATAAAAATGAGAAAAACTAGTATTACACGTCAAAGCAAAAATCATTAATATAACTAAAAATCATAACATTTTAAATTAATTTAATTGAAATAAAGAATAGAAAAGTAAATTTGCAATTTTAATTAATTCTAAGCATTCATTCAATTTTGAGCTTGACTTCAATTCATCTAAGCTCATTTAATTAAATGAGCTTTAACTCAACCTCGTTTAAGTAAAGGAGCTTTGATTCATTTATCTAAATAAGGTGAGCTTGGACTTGGTAATTTTTAGGTTCGATGCTCAAGCTTAATAATTTTTAGACAAATGAGCTTGAGCCGTCAAAAACTCGAGTTTGCTCAACTCATTTATAGCTCTAAAAGTGGAGATAATGAAAGTAAGGAAGTAGTAGGATATTAAATATGAATAAAATAAGATGTAGCCATAGTGGAGTAATGATATGAATAACAAAAAGTTTAATATGAAGTATTGTGGAAGGTTCTTATATTTGTTCCTTTTTTAATGCTTTTTACGCAAGAGCTAAGATCATGTTTAAAAGCTCGTATGTAAAAGAGGTACTTAACATGTCACATTAATATTCTGAACACCTTTTTTTTATAGACAGCACTCCAATTTATAAAGGAGTACTTAGCCAAAAGTCACTTAATAATTTGTCAAATTTTTTGCGGATCCCATATTATCCATACTTTTCAAAATCAATATATAAAATATTATATTTAATTATTACTATATATATTATATTAGTAATATTTTTATTTATTTATTTTTATATATTATTAGATCTTAAAATAATAATAATAATAATAATAATAATAATAATAATAATAATAATAATAATAATAATAATAATAAAAAGTGCACCAAAGCATTTTGGTGAAACGACCAAATTTAAGCATCTTTTGACAATGTTAGACAAAGAAGGAGAAGAAATCAAACAAAAATCATAAGTAGCTATACCATGGGAAGTAACTCAACAAACTTAAGCACTGCTAGGTGCTTTTGATTTATAAAGAAGGGAGGGTATGTGGCACGAGAATATGAATTTATGATTAGGTAAAAGACTTTTTAAAGTGATTTTTACCATAAAAAATTAAACTCTATGTGGACGATTATAATAAGTTGATATAAATTACCCTTAAAAATTAGTGCAATAGCTACCTAATGAGTACATTGCCATTATAGCTACTAAACCACCCCATTAGGTCTTCTAAGGAGGGATTTTCGACCACCCAAAAATTAAGAATGTAGTGTCGTAGATGTTATAATTGAATTTATCCAACATATGTTGTGTAACCATGCACATATCTTGTGCACTATGTAGAATAAAATGAGATTACTCTTATGGATTCAAGTTCTTATTTATAGTTTGGTTGTTGATAATTAAGGAACCTACTCTTAAACCAGTATCTTGTGCCCATACTCATTGTAGCCTCTTATCCAAAGCATATCAACAAAAGAAGTGCTTCCATTCTACAGTTTTTCCTTATGTTGCTTGTAGTTGTTGCACTATTGTGCTTATGGTAAAGTTCTAGTGTTTACTTTAAGCCATTACACTTGGCATCTTGAGTAGGGAGTAGTATCTTAGATGGATGGGAATTATTTTTGGTAGAGGCATCACGAATGGCTAATGATTAAAGAGATATATATATATATATATATCTAACATGATCATTGGAGATCTAAGTGGCTTAATTTCATATGGATTCATCATGCCAAGTGGAGTGCAATGAAGAATGAAGTTGTGGATCTCGTTGATCCATATAGGAGGAAAGAAAAAAAAAATGAACCTTTCCCTAATTAATGATACAATATCAAATGTTAAGCACACATGCTATCAAAGTTATACCTTTATACCTTTATCTAATGTGCTATAGAATCATGACAAACTAATATAATTAGAAGTACTAGATTAACATCTAGACCATCCATATATGTACCTAAGAGTAATTTAGTCCATGTGAAGGTTATCTAGTAATCTAGGGCAAACGGATAAGAATCATTTTCTTATATGCATCAGCTAAAGCCTGGCTTGTGTTTTATATGGAGAAGAAGAGACGACAATAGGGCACGCCATTCTACTTTCCCCTTAGACATGTTGTGTTTGGTATAATGGTTTAGTTTGCTCTATGATCAAGCTTAAAAATGTCTCATGCTTCGATGAGTATCCCATAAACAGATTGAGCAAGCATGACTCCATGTGGGAAAAGGTTAATATGTTCTTCAAGTTAAATATGGTAAGCCAGGATATATGGTATAGAGGGCTAAATCTAAAAATTGGGATTTAGGCCTATTAACTAAAATGAAATTGACTTATTGAGCTAAAATGATAAAACCCAAAGAGTCAAGCCTATATATTTTTTAGATGATCAAGAAAGATTTAGCATGATGGTTTTGAAATAGGGCTCGTTGGGCTGGTTTACTTGATCTTATCTTTCTCAATTTAGCTCATACTAAGAAAATAAGGCCACTATTAAGCCCAAACCTATTAAAGAGAATCCATTTCAAGCCTATAAAAGAAAGGACCAATTATAGCCATTGATCATCATCATGATATGATGGATGGGATCATTAACCAACTTAAATAAATACCCTACCCCTCCCTCATTTGGATACAAGAAAGCCTAAGCTAACATCATTACTTTGTCAGATTCCCCACTCAAACGAATCAAGCATTCAACCTCTTCAAAAACATAAATCTTATTCACCATAAATAATGGACTTTGATGCTATTCAATTCCTTCACCTATCACACCCTACGTTAAAGCCTTGCTGAGATTGTCTACTCTTCCTTCTTACCATACTCCGCCTAATCATCCCATGAGTATTATTTAAGTCATTTTTGTCATGACCCTAAGGGCCTGCGGGGGCGAGGGGTTAATAGAATAACCTAAAATTTTTATATTACTTATGCACTCATGATACGAAAACTACCTTACAAGTTAGGGATTGCAATACTCTAAACAATTAATCACTAAGGTTTTCGATTTTTAATTAATCAATTTACTATAAAATATAAATGACTACAGATATCTGATATTGTACAATTCACTGGAATCGCAGAAAATCAGTATCCCCTACTAAATGCTAAAATAAGGTAAAACAACTTAAAAATTTATAAAAAATACTATATTATACATAATATTACCACATAAACATTTTCTACATCAATTGTTTCTACATCAACTATATGCCTTTCAATCAACTATAACATTATCAAATCTATTTTTGGTTTATACTCTACTCTCAAGGTTACCCCAAATCTCTACTTAAAGGAATTTGCAAAAGAAATTATAGGGAAATGAGCAAACTACAACTCAGTGAGTTTGTTCTTCATCACTACTATTTAAGCAAGTTATCAAACATTATTAGCACACATACAAGCCATCTATATAGAAATGAATGTAAGTATCACATCCATAGGAGTCCGGAACTATGAATGGTATAGATTTACATTGTTTATACTTCGATTTTTCCTCCGTACTTACCCGTATGGAGCATTTTACCTTAACCGCATGAGGCTACTTGAGGACAATATCCCACTAAACGTCATTCGACTATTACCCTAATCAGAGAATCAACAATTAATATAGGTGGACCTTAACTAGAGCTGCCCACCAAACATATCAAAGGCCCTTCGAGACTTGAGCACACAAAGCGAGTCCTCTTGCTTTTAATTGGAGATACTATAGTAGTTTTACTTTAACAATAAAATAATCATTCATGGGTACTATGAGCTCTCATCAAAATCACATAACCTCACATAAATCATACAAAATATATTTAATATTAGAAAAATGTTTACAAAAATAATTTTCTCAAAAATCTACAAAACTAGCATTCTCCATCAATATACCAATTAGGTTACAAACATGCAATAAATATAACTAGTCAATTTAGTTAAATAGTTATATTTACTAATTTAAGAAAATGATCACATGAATGATAACATACAAAGCATTCAATCATTCAATCAAACAATTTGTATCATCTAAGAAATAGTAAGTAAATAACAGATCATAAGAACTCTCTCACCTAAGTTAATGTTTACTCTCTTAGCTTTTAAGAATTCCAAAACTTGATAATCAAATATCTAAAATATAAGAAAACTTATAAATATTATGAAAAATTAGGTTTTCCAGTTAACTAAATATTTATCATTATTTACCTAATTTTTCACTATAATCTAAGTATGGTACAAATATAGTTTGACTTAAATATTTTATTTACTTTTCTCAGTTTATCTTAAATTTTTAATCACGCATAACTTTTTCTTATTAACTCCAATTTTTATGAACTTATAGTCGATTTTTATCATTTCCGAACGTATTTTCACATAACGAAGTCCATTGTAAACGTTATAACCTATTTTTTTTATAGTGATTTAAAAATATTACGAATTATATTATTTTGACCTCAATAATTATGATTTATTATTTCAAGCTTTTCTTTATGATTTTATAAATTAATAAATATCTAAATTTTTATATTTTTATAATTCTCTTATTTTTGAGTTTATTTTATCAAAATTTACTTATGTTGCTATTTTTAAGGTTTAAGACTTATTTAATTCATTTTTACTATTTTAATAATTTTTAGTTAATTAATAATTTTATTATTATTACTATTACGAATTTAATTAAAATTTATTATATGCCGACGTGGCAACAAAAAATGCGACGTGTCATTTCCATAATTTTTGTTTAATTTCAATATTTTTCCTATTTTGTATATTTTTACGTGTTATGTGTATAATTATATTTATTATTATATTTTATTACATTGGGTAAATTAATTGTTTTTCCCCTTTTCCTAAATTTTGCTGTATATATTCTTATATATATATATATATATTACTTAACTTTATTTATTAATCCATTATTATAATATACTATGTGTATATTATTTAAGTATAATCGTATTTAGATTTATACTATATTATTAATATACGTATTTTATACATACGTGTATACTTGTGAAATATGATAATATATTTATAAATATATTACACATGCTATTCGTATGGATATATATATATATATATGTAGTTGTATATTTTGTATCTTATACATATGCATACATATACAGCCATAATTACGTATATATATGTATCTATTGAAATTTCTTAATATATATATATATATATACACCCTATGGTATATACATATATATTCCGAATATATATACCTTATTATAATATACTATATTATAGTAGTATTTTATACAATATAAATACATAAATATAGATATATATTCAATGACATATTGCACATAAACATAAGTAATGGAAATAAATAAACATAAATATATATATGATATAAGCATATTTATATATCTATATATATACATAGTAAGTATAACATGTATGGATACATGAACATACTTTAGTATTTGTACATGTACAATTAATCTAATTACAATAAATTTACAAATATCCATTGAAATTACAAAATTCCTAAATGCGTATATTGCTAATCTACATATACATATAAAGCATGTACAAGTTAACAAAATACATACTTCAAAAGGCTATTAGTTTGCTCCTTTGATGTCTTGATATGTGATGATTTCAAGTTCTTAATCGTCTTTCTCTTTAATTTATTGAAAATTAATAAGAAAATTGAAAAAACAAACTTAGTAGAAGAGGGAAATGAGAAGTCATTTTCAATGGGTTTTTTTCTTTTTTTTTTTTGTAGTGTGAAATTGAGTGTGTTTTGGAGACAAGAAAAAGAAATGTCAAGGATAAGAAAAACAAGGAAATAAAATCAAAAGAAAAAAAAAAGAGAAAATGAAAGCATTAAATGGATGTGATGGGGCTTACCATGTAAGTTGTCCCCATCCACATAATTAAGCATATGAGGAAAAAAAATAAATAAATCACATGGGCAGCTACAAAATTATGAGTTGTATCCTAACATAGCAAGGAAAAAAATTTTGAAGAAGAAAAGAGAAAAAAAAAAAGAAAGGGAAAAGATGGAAAGGAAAAAGGGAAAGAAAATAAGAAAATTAGGAATTTCCAAATATAATTCATAAAGTAGTAATTAATAAATATTATTTGAAACTTTATAAAATTTATTCATTAAATTATTACCCATTATGTTTACAATATTTACGAGTTATCTCAATGTATTCGTTAATAATTTTATGTGATTACGTGTATTGGTTGATAATTATATTCATTTATGATTCTATTACTATTAGTACAAATATATTCATTTTATAAGCTTAAAGTTATAGTTTTAAGATTTTTATTAAATTTGATTTCAATCTTGGGTATTTATATATATATTGAGTTTAAGGTTTTCATATGTGATTTAGATTTTTGATTGAATTTTTAAGATTTTTATTACTTATAATATATTTAATTTCATAATTTAATAAAATTTTTATCTTATTTAACCTTATCAACTTACGAGATTATCTACAGTGTTAGAGTTCAATTCTACTTTTAAATAATTAAATTTGCAGGGTTTACAATTTCCCTTAGTCACACGTAGCACATTTGTTAAGCAACATGCATGTAACTCTCACATTAGGACCATCTTACCTAAATGTAGAAGAGTAGATATTATTCCATTCATGAAGGTGACTCTTTAAGCATGAATTCAACAATTCATTATGCAACTAAGTGATATCATAATACCGAAATCATCTATAAATTACTAAAATAAAATATACGGTAGCTAGATACAAAGAGTGATACTAATTAACAGAATCATCCTATAATGGGGTGAATCAAGATGAATGTAGATTAATCCTTCCATGAATAGATGATAGTTAGCAGAATAGGAACTATCATAAGAGTCTAATGAAGAACACTAGGCTAAACTTAAGAGAGAGAGAGGGAGGGGAGGTGAATTGAGTTTAAGGATAAATTTCAATTCTTTTTCGATGTAAATGACTAAATGCAATAATAAGAGTAATCAAAGCAATAATAAAATAACAATAAATGCGAAAATTAAAGGGATAGTGATAAATAAGATTAAGTCTTTATTTAACGTGGAGTTCTAACTACCTCCTAATCTTTACTAACACACAATGTCTCCAACTGAGGACTTCACTTTCTCTTTATTGATTTTACAACCCATTGCTCCAAGAGCTACACAAGCTTACACAATCTCTTTTATACACAATTAACTCAAATGTATCACTTTCTTCACTCAAGATTACAAATGTGAGGACTTTCAAACATCAAAACGATGTCTCTTTTTTTTTTTATAGCAAATAAGTATACAAGAGACCAAAGCAAAGTAGAATAAACTTAAGAATGTAAGAGAATGTTTTTAAATTACAGTAGAATATTATATCTTCAAAGCATTTGGTCGGGTTATTAAGCTTTTATAACAACTCATTAAATTCTTTACGTTACCGCGTATTCAACACTCTAACGGCTATTTAAAATTGACTTACCAGCATGCAGGTACTTTCAACTATCGATAAGTCGATAAAAAATACTCTACCGACAAATGAATCAGCTCTTTTAGGTTAATGAACTTTTCTTTATGTTTTTTAGGGCTTTATACAATTAGCTTGGTTTTATCTTGAACCGTCAACCTAGTAAACTAAAATTAGTTGAAAATTCTTTTAATATACAATAAATAAATACTCTTTGATACAACGAGCTATTAGTAATTGTAAGCACTTGAGATAACTATGACAATATCCAGCAATTTTAAGATTTTGATCATATAGAGGCAGCCTAAAATTCATTTCTTCCTATAGGAAAAATTTTGCTATGAGATCATGATGCACCTGTATTTAGACAACTTTTTTTTTTCTTTTTTAAATGGGAAGTTATTTAGACGATTAAAAAATTTTGGATCTATATTGGATTTGGAGAATTCACAAAGAGAAAAGACTCCACCTATTCCATTCCTACAAGGATTGAAACTATATATTAAAACATGTTATGTCGATGCTTGAACAACTAATCTAACATCCTCATGGATTTATCAGAGCAATTGCTTTCTTTTCTTTCTCTTCTTTCTGTTTTCCCCCTTTTCCATCGGGAATGATAACTTGGTGTCTACCCAATCCACTTGTAGTTAATAAATTTTTTTTCGTCTTTAGAGTCCATTAAACCACATGCTCATTGTTTGTGGAATCGGTGAAATCATTACACTTAGTAGAAGCCAAATCTTTGACCCAATCCAAAAGTAAAACCATCTCAACTGAAGCTGAGCTGAGGGTAGAAATAGAAATAGAAGTCAATGCCAAATAATTGGGTTAACTAATTGGGATAAGTGCCTTATGCGTGTGACAGCACGCACACTCATGTAAACAGAGCAGAGCCCTCGCTAAGCACTAAGACAAGATATTTGACCTGGAAACAGCTATGTTACATCTAACATAAACCTACCACTTGACATAAAGCCCACGTTACATCCTTTTCTATTGGAGTATTACTCATCACATTGAATTAATTAATAACATGTCTGTAACAACTCGGGATAATTGCAAATATATTCCTAAAGCTATTTGTTAATTATTGATATTACTTCACCTGCTGTAATTTTTGAATATATGCAAATAATTTTAGAACGTCGTTAATATCCTAAAACTGTTGCTAAAAGAATCGTAAATAACAGTTTTAGTAAACTTTACCAACAGTTAAGGGCAAATGCACACATTTTTAAGTTTATGAAAATATGAAGTCATACTTTAAAGATTTCAAAAGTCCATCCGCATCTAACTAACAGTTTCAAAAAATTTTTACGGTTTATTGGAAAAAAATAAAGATTTTTTGCTTGTGGTATTAACTCACAACTATTTGCCCAACTACATTATATTATATACTACAATATGGGAGAAGAAAGATTCAAATTTAATCACTTTCATTAAAAAACTAATTTTATATTACTAAACTATCGCAATATTGGCTACAGTTACAACCATTTGAATTTAGTGAAAACTACACTGAATGTTTACAATATTTAAAAATAATATTTTTCTATAGTTTCATTTCTTTTTTAGGAATCAATACTATTATTTATCTCATTTGATTTAATTACGAATAAACTGTGAATTTAATAATTTAAATTTAAAAATATAAAAATAAATAATAAGATTATGAATTCGATGGATCCCATCAAAATAGAAGAAATAGAAGGAATCGACCTTAGAATCTCCCGTTTTGAGCAAACCTAAACTGTTTGGATTGTGCGATGCGGCATAACATTATGACAGAAACAATGAGGCACAATCACAAAATTGGAATAATTAGTAGATCTCGTCTCATATTAGTAGTAGGGGGAAAGAAAGGACTGAAATGACGAAATGCTCCTAATCAGACCTACTAAATTATATATTATTTTAAGATATTACGCTACCACAGCAATTGTTTTTATCATATCATAATGCTACATTATAATAAATCATATGACCCACCGATTGTTATGCAGATTCTTTTCCTCACCAACATAGAGCATTCTTCATATTACTGAAGATGATTACTTTCTTTCAATTTTCATAATCATAATCTTTCATGAGGTGAACTGTAGATATTATTTTTATTTTTATTTTTATATTTATATCCATCCGTGTAGGTTGGGTCCTCCTATTTTGATATTGAATGTTCATATCCTTAAATCATAAAAACATTCCAATCTTATATAACTATACGCCTTGATAAATTTTTTTTTTTTAAAAAAGAAAGAAAATAATATTAACATTAAGTATAATAAAAAAAAAGAAAGGGAAGTCATCTCATGACCTTTTGTAAACCTTTCAATCTTAGTAATTTCTTTCATCTGTATGAAGGATAAAATTATCAAATAAGGATCTAAATATATATTTAAAAAACCGAAGTATAAATGCCCATTTTTGAGAATGAAAAGAACAAACTACACTTGGGGCAAATGATTAAAAATATTTGCTAATGTGGCTTTTTAATATTTACTATTTATATATCACAAGTAGTAACCTGGGCCGGAAAGTATGCGGTTAAAAAAGTCCCGCACGACTTTAATTATATGATTAATTTTGATGATCCTTTCCGTACGAAAAGGCAGTCAATCATGTGGGAGTCGTTTGAATTTTACATAAGTAGTAAATGAAAAATACTTGCCAATTTGCAGTAGCAATCGTCCTATTACCGAATAATTTTTCACTTGAAGATTCTGTTGCTCCTCTGTACGAAAATAAAGTAAGGAAGCTTAAATTAATATTAATAGAAGGCGAATTGAAACAACCTCAATTTCGGATTTTAAATTTACATTATTAATTATTAAATCATTACTCATTTTTCCAACCTGTAACTTTCCCGATTATCAACATTCTATTGGAATATATTAGACTCGATTTCTTTTTCTGATAATTAAAAGATATTGTATTGCACCAAAATCTACACCAAGACGCTTGTTTTTCTAATTTTGCATATTATATTTTCTCAATTTTACATACAGAGATATTCAGAAAAGAAAGACTAATAACAATTCTAGGTACAAAATTTATCCAGCATTGTCTCGATGCAGCTTCTTAATTAGAAGCAAATAATTATACCTATAAAAAATTTAAAAAAGAAAAAAGAAAAAATTGAAAATTAAAAGGTAAAAAAAGAGAGAAAAATAGCAATAAGCAGATCAAAGCCATAACGCCCCAGCTTCTTTAAGAATAGGAACCAATTCACCAGAGATATGAGTAGCCATAACTCTATCCAATCCCCCGAACAACCTCCCGCCGATAAACACCGCCGGAAACTGCAAGCTGCCGCTGTCGGATTTAATACTTCCACCACCACCACCACCATCACCTACAGTTTGCAACTCGTTAACGACACGCACTTCATCTTCTTCATCAACCTCATAAACGGCCGGATTCACACCATGGCCTAATAACAAAAGCTTTACAACATGGCTCATGCAACACCCACGTTTCCCAAACACTATAACAGCATTCTCAGACACCGTGGTCCTGATACTTTCCACTGTCTTCTCATCTCCTTTTACCATGTTACTACGCGTGACGAGACTTATACCATTGTCCCTGTTGTGTATCGGTAGCCATGACTTGTATGCTATTGCTTCTTGCATGGTTGAGTGTATGCTTCTGTTAGTGAAGAGAGAGAGAGAGAGAGAGAGAGAGAGAGAGAGAGAAGGTGAAGATGGGGGTATGGAGAGATGGGGGGAGGAGAGTGGGGATATAAATTGGGGTGGGTGAGGAAAGAGGGGAAGATGACTGGAAAGTCATACGTCAACGGTAGTTAGGAGGGGTGTGATTATGGGTGACGTATGTTTAGTGTCATGCTTTTCAACTTGTAGTGTGAGTATGTTTTCATGTACACATCATATGATCATATCCTGGTAGCTACGTCCACATGAAGCTGTGACCTTTCTATTGTGTCTGTTCGAATTTGTTTATTCATTTCCAACATCTTCTAGGAACTGGTGCTTTTTTTTTTTTTTTTTTAAACAGAACTTAATAAAATAACTTATTTGATATAATTTAAAAATATTAAAATTTAAAATAAATTAATCGAAAAGAAAAATTACAGACTGATTCATAAAATATGAAATATTAATTTTTTTTTATATATTTTCCTATTAAAATATCATCACAGAATAGCATATAGAGGAGGTTAATTACAGACCTTAAAACGTACGCCGTACATGCTTGTATATTTAAATACGTTTTTCTATTTAACTACATTATAACCGGGAGAAAGGGACTCGAATCGATCATCCCGATAATACATGCTTATATATTTATTTAATTGTTTATTCTTGTAGTGTTCTTTGAGTTCTCTGTATCTGGAGTGCTTTAATAATTCTTTTCGTATACTTTTTTCAATGTTCCAACATTATGAGCATCTAGATATAATTTGTCGTAATTCGAATTGATTCCTTTTGATTAGAATATATATATATATATATATATGGAGCTATATCTACGTTTAAGTCCGTTGTTTTGACCCTCTATGGCATATTCAATGTGGAATACAAATACATAATTATTTATATATAATATCTAGTTTACACCGAAACATAAGTTATCGAAGAAATTTTTTTTTTTTTCCCCCTTAATGATACGAGAGAGTAGTAAAATCCTCTTCCTCTTCCTTTTTTGCATATGCAACATGACACCTATTGTATAAGGTCAGACATATTGTCCTGTTAGGAATCGGTATATATAAAATTGACAAAAAGTATAAAATTTTAAACAATTTCCGTCCATTTGCATATAATAAGAAAAAGGAAATGACGGTGGCTTTGATTTTCTCTTATGAAGACTTGTTAAAGTATCCAACGCGTGAGACTACGTATCCAATTAACGTGGGAACCTTATTTTTCTTTCAAAGTAAAGTGATTCACATGGGGCATTCTCTCTCTACTTTTTTTTTTTTTTTCTTCATTTTCCTACTGAAGGACGTCACACCATGATGATATATCACACTGTACCTTACGCCGAATATGCTCTTTTATTTTTTTTCTTTTTTTTTTTTCTAAAGCTTCAATCGGATTATTCAAGCAACTCATTTGGAAATTTAGGCCAAATAAGCGAAAGTGTTGAAAGGAACAACTTTTCCCGCAATGCTTTCTATATACTTTTGATTTATTTACACAAAAAGATTCCTAGTTGTTGCTTAGTGCAATGTGAATAGGTTGGTAATGATGAATTCCAAAACTAACGGGACCATGGGACCGTGCATTACAATAGGATTGAACTAATCCGATAAGATATACGCAATAAGATTAAATCTTGTGGGTTTTTTTCGTACGTAGATGTTGATATTTATAATTATACTACTATGAGAGATCGCAGCAAAATATTCTAGAATGTTTTTATATTAGGTTTTCTACGTAAAATCGATTTGAGAAGAGGTTTATCTAGTTATATTTAAATCCGTAATACATTTATTAAAGTTCAAGGGAAAAAAATATATATATACACTTTTAATCCCTATTATTTACCAATTATTCTTTTTATTTGAATCTTCACAATTTTCTTTCTTCCTTTTCCTTTAAGTGAATTCTTTTTATTTTCCAAATTTTACAAATTAAGATTTCAGTAAAAATTTTCTACCCTTTCTTGATAAATCTCAATTTATGATTAGGGTAGAAATAATTAATTTAATAAAATAATAATTTAAATACATTTAACTAATTTAACTAACATGGCTTTGGGATAGTTAGCTAAAGCCTTTTTAATGCGGTTGATCTGTTGCTATAGGTGGGTTATACATGACCAATCATAGTGAATTAGCCTGTGATCCCCAGTTTTAACATATAATAAAATAAATAGCAATTTTCTTAAAAAAAACCTATTATCACTACTAAGCGTTTAATATAATGAGTAATTATTCACCACCCATCTAGATATGTATCATATTAGTATCAATGAATCTTTTTCCCTACGTTGGTGGGTAAAGAGAATATAAATCTCCTTAGGCTATTGTTGCATTTGCTATCTTATTATGAGACTTGATTAATATTTTGCTCATTTTCCTTCTTTTTTCCCCTTTCAAATTAGTGGTGGCTACTCACCACCAGAAGGTTAGATGGTGATCGACAACCATTTACAGGAGTTACATGACTCTTCTTGATGGTAGTTGGTTGTCTCCTAGCCTTGGGGCAGTTAAACAAAGTTATTAAGATATGCAAATTTTTTTTCCCTTCCTTTACTTTTTATTATTTTTATTATATTATGTAATTAAATACATTTATTATTGTTACTTTGTCTAATTAATTATTACAAATTAATCAATAACTAACAAGTTGCAAAGATGGTAACATAAACTTTAATGCGATTGATTAAAGTCCTTTGCAAAAAGTTAGAAAACATTGAGAATTTAAATATTAATAAAAGAGGGCCAAGAACTCAAATAAATATAAGTAAAGGTTGGTGACTAAATGCATATTTTTCTCTTTAATGAAAACTTTCTATTTTGCTCATCCAATTATGTATCTAAAGTTTGAATTCACTAAATATCAAACCTAAAAGAACCTCCACTTGTTAAACTTACTACCTTTACAAGATGATGTGGAAATATTTATTAGTCAAAAAGTACAAGTTAGAATTATGGGTAAGCAGATATAGGGTGGGTAGTTTTGATGGTTAATTTTCGTCTTGGTGTGCGAATACCTGTAAAAAAAAAAAAAAAAAGGCTTCGAGTGGTGTCAAAGAGTGCTCCAGCATGGCCACTTTGATACCTAAGTCAGCCTTCTCGTTATATGGAAAGAAATATCAAGTAGTGAGGGAGAAAAATGAGATAGTGGAAGAGACCCCTTACCTAGGGGTTTTGCTTAGTATTTATTGTAAATTAATGGAGATTATCCTTGGATCGAGTTTAGATATTGAGCCTATTAATATAAGCCTATACAATCATTCTCCAAAAATGCCTATCAACACTTGCCCTCTACTTTTTTTTTGTGACAAAGTTGGAAAAGAGAGTATTTAGGGAGATTGATTTGTTAGGATTTTTGAAAAGGTCTGTAATCTCAGCCTGAAGAGGCTAGTGTACTTAAAGAAGTAAATGCTTGAAGAGGCGAATAGCGAAAGTAACTGGAGTGCCCAAAGTGGTGAGGGCCTAAAGAGGTTGATGGTTTGAAGAGGCCAAAGTGCTTGAAGAGGTGATGGCCTGAGGAGGCCAAAGGGCTTGAAGAGGCAAGCGCTTAAAGAGGCGAAAGTGCTCGAAGAGGTTGAAGTGCTAGAGAAGACGAAAGCACTTAGGGAAGTCGAAGCACCTGAAGAGGAGAAAGCCTCTAAAGAGGCGGAAGCTCTTAAGGAGGCTAGAGTACTTAAGGATACGAGAGCACCTAAAAAGGCAAGAGCCTAGAGAGACAAGGGCCTGTAGAAACCAATGTGCTTAAAGAGGCTGGATAAGCATATAGGTCGTCTGAGCTGAGCACGACCCATGCTAAGTAGAGCCGTAGAGTAGGCTAATTGGCTTCTTGTACGTTAATGCATAGGACTGTGGTCTTGTTCACTCGTTATTCATGTAATTTCTTAAACTTAAGAGTCTTTCATTCGGTACCACTTGATGGCTTAGGGCTTTCAAATAGCTCATTATTTATCTATTAGATAAAGTAATTGAGTTTACACCAGCTCATCATCCGTAGTGTATAAGGCTTTAAGCCATTAAGGAGTAGCCCATTAGCGGATCACGTTCACATAGGCTTAAAGCAAACGGGTTTGTTTAGCCCCTAAAATGTTTTTGAGTTTTCGTACCCTTGTAAGGATGTGAAAATAGGCTTATTAAAGCTTAGATTATGGCGTACAATGTAAATAGATAATACATCATCCATGGTTAAATGTAGACATTGATAATTGATTGATACGGGGAACAATCATCAATCATGTATCTTAAAAATAAATTATTACATGAAGCAAAAATAGCAAAAAAGAGAAGTTTCACTCATCTCGATAAGGATCGACACATGAATTAGGCTTGAAGTACAATAGTCTTATTATTGCCCTTTGTAAGCAGTCGTTTGTCCAAATCGTTGTCAGTTGAGATATGAGATATTTGATGCTTTGTTCTCTTCATCAGATTGGGTCATGGCAAGTTAGGTTCAATTCTATTTGTCTCTCTATTATTAAGAAGCTACATGCCTATAGCTCAACATTGCCATGTTGAGGCTTATTGCAGCATTTGTGAATAGCTCTACTTCGTTTGAAGAAGGACTCGGCTATCATTTTAAGTCCTTTTGGCTGTATCGTAAAGTAGTGCTATTGAGTTGCTTAGCCTAAAACTCCTTGGCTGAAGCTCACAACTGTTCGTCGTTCGGTGAGTAGTGTTCGATATGCTACTAATATAATAATTTGTAGCTTTGACTAGCTAATGTAACAATTTGGATTCAAACTTAGGGGCATATTAGGTTTCTTTCCTTGTTTGGATTGAAGTATAGTTAGGCAACTTGATTTAGTTGTAGTTACTGATTGGCTCTTACTTCATTAGAGTTTCTTAGCGACTTGGCAGGGAAGTTGGTTTAGTCAAAAATCTATTCTAATTGCTAGTTGGCATTGGAGATGACATCTTGGACATACTTGGCATTTCGGCTTCTCGATACCCAGCATAGTCTGCAACAATTGCTCGGCACAAACTGGAGTGATGTGACTTGGTGCTCAATTGATGTTACTCGGCCATGGTGGACAGCTTGGAATTTAGGAGCTAAATAGCTCATATAGTAGATTTGTACATTACCTCCATTTGCTCAATTTAAGTTGATGATGAGCTTAGTTTACATATACTTAGTGCTTAGCTATTCAAAGCTTTCGCTAACCACTAGCTATGGTTGGCTTCAGAACTTGGGAGTCAATAAAGGAAGCAGCTTGATCATAAACAATTCGGTTATAGAGAGCAAAGCATCCAATGCTTAGCTTACAATTCTGCTTAATCTATTTGGCACTTAGGCAACGCATAGTAGACAGATTCTTGGCAATTGGTGTTCTTCAAGTTTAGTTGCTTAGCATGAGTTGAAGTCTAGCACAAATTGAAACTCAGCTTAGCTAAGTGGCAACTTGGAAAAATTTCACTCCGGATTCGTGTTGAACTTAGATAAAACTCTACTCGGCACTTTGCATTTAGGCATGGGCTTAAAGCTTTTGTTTGGCAAACAAGTTGGCACTTGCAGGCTGATAGAAAATTGCTACAGCTGTTGTAGGTGTTCTTATAAAACAGTTCTAGCTCCTTTAGCTTGATTCATCATAGGTGAGAACTCAAAATGTTCTTGGCATCAAATACAGAGAAAGGCCACTGACATATTGGCCACATATTACGCAAAGACATTGTAATGGGTGATTCAACCTTTACATCATCTGATGAGCATATCAAATGGAAGCAACATGTGTGGCATCCAGTAGGCTCCATATTCAGTGAAGATGACTAATGCAATCATCATCATTCTTAAAATCTATCAACACTTTTGTAAATGCTGATGGATGATTTAAGGGCATATCTAAGAATTCATATGATACCCAAGTTCTCGTGTTACTAAAGAACGTGCTCCCTCAATCGATCCTCTCAGAGTCCTTCTTAAGGATGCTTGTTGACTTCATGAATTTATACTCAAATTATCCCAGAGGACTTTAATATCATAATTGAATTGTTAAGGGCATGATTAAGTGCATATAGTAATAAGGCAAGTGCCAAAACTAAACTTCGAGAAAGATCCTAAGTTCCTCAACGGTCTCCATTCGCAAAATAAATTACCAGAATACTCATCATAGAAACAACTACTATTAATTTCAAACAAGAGGTACACACCCTTTTTGTGCATCTTCAATTTGTAGAGCTTTTGTGAAATTATCCAACATTCTTTATACTCTTGTGTTAGGAGACATTAGTAATTGAAAAGAGCGACAGTTTCCCAAGACGGTTATCCTAAATTTTATGATACAGTAATTGCCAAAGGATTAAAAACAATAAGCATCCTCATCTAGATTGTATAGTGGCTTAGGATCAGGGTAATAAAATGGGAAATCAATAACCTTTCATGGAGGATTCAATCATATCCTTTAATTCTTTGCTATCAGAGTACACAGAATTCGTCGAATATACAAAAAGCCAAACAAATGGTAGTTAATCATTGTGATTTTCTGCCTTTAGGTTGCAAATTTTTGTTCAACGTACAGTATCATGGCAATTTCCAGGGTAGGTGTTCATAGGATTAGAGACAAGGTGAAAAGGAAAATTTAATGACAAAACATGGATAGATTTTCACAATTCCAAGAGGAAATAGAGAGAGTCTAATATAGCAAATTGAATTCTCCATGCATGATTTTCGAGGAACCAGTAAAGATTATAATTGTGTCCATTTTTTTTCTCGTTTCTAACAGACAGTATCACGCCCCGAAGCGGCAGAGTGGTAACAGTTCCGTTATGTAAACCATTCTAAAATAGAAGTTGGTCTTACAACCGCTATCTTAGACCTGATCTACACAAGACGTCCATGACTAACTCTTTTTGAAGTAAACAGTTTGTAATTTAAATAAATCATTTACTTAAGAAAGTGAGAAAAAAAAATATATATATACTATAATTCAGTTATTATATTATTAAAAAAATGAAAACTTCTAAAATAAAAGCTTAGACTTTAAGAATATATGTTTGTCCTTCAAATATTTTTCCTCACTCCCCAGGATCCAACAGTTACTAGCTTCAGAATAGTTGTATGCTGCTTCTTAGCCAACACCTGCACGACATTTATAGGGATGTGAGTAACCACAGCTCAGTAAGTTAGGATGGAGGATTTAAAACTATACCACAAACATAACAAGGTTATCAATCAACTTATTAGGTGCAATGCATGTTCAAGCAAATGCCATCGCACGACGTTGTCCGGCCCATCGTGAGATTAGAGAAATTGCGCCCACTCTAATTCGAGTTGAGGAGTTGCCGTTAATGCAACAACTCACGATCAAACTCAGGCTTGTGCAATAGAGACATGGCTCCTCTCGCAACTACCTTCGAACCATTGACTTCACCCTCGCCGCAACCTCCTCTCCCGTCACTTAGTTCGACTAAGGATGAAGAAGGGACCATTTTGCAATCCTGCACTATCCCTTTCGAAGAGGTCGGTATTTGGCCGGAGAATCCTAGGTTCCCCTAGTGGTTTGCCATGTAGGTCCAATTATGATTACGAGTCGTATATTTGATTAGGTTCAATCTAGGGTGATCAATCATTTCACACAAATCATACAATACAAACCAGAACAACAGACAGAATCATAGCATCACTCATAATCAAGCACATGTACACATTCAACTATCTAACAAGCAAAACCAAGCAAAATCTGAAGCCTCCAAAATACAGCAACGTATTAATCCCAACTTACCTGAACTCCTCGCTCACTCACTCGAGGTCCAACTAGCTCAAGTCATCATCCATCATCGATCATCCCTATAACACAAACGTGGATTCAGTTTTTCATATAACTATTATGTGTTCGTTTTATCTTATAACGCTTATTGTTATCTTTTGTTTAGGGTTTAATATATCCAATTATCTAGGTTTTAAGTCTTTTACAATTATTTTAGGTTTGGGGTTAGATTTGGGTTCGGTTTCCGCATCGATTTCTAAATTAGGTTCTAGTTTGATTTCTAAGTATTGTTTTATACTAGAACCCCAGAAATTCGTTTCAACTCATAATGTGAAATTAATCACATTGCTTCCCGATCTTATAAATACTATCATTACCTCTAATTAGTATTTTATTCCATCCGGTACACTTAAATCCTTTTTGGTGTACCGAACTTACTTCTGATGTAAAAAATTTTTACATTTTTCCTCTCATTACATAAATTCAAGTTTTCTATCAGATTTATTGTACATTTTTATTATTATCATAATATCAATTTTTACTATAATATTTTCTATTTATTATATTTCTAATAATTATGTATTATGTACTTTACTTATTATGTACATAATACACATCTAATATTTCTATTACTCTAATTACCATCTCCTAACATCAATTATCATTTCAAAATATCTAAATTCATCTTAAATCAGATTTTATACCTAATTACCCTAATTTACAAAATTAACTTAAAATTTACTATTTTTCCCTATTACTGATTTACTACATAGTTAACCTAATAATTACATCTAACACCCTAAATGCTACAAGTATCATACTTCATCAGATTTCAAAATCTTAAAACATATAATTATTCACTAAATTAGTAATTAACCATTTAATTACTTAATTAACCATTTAATTACTTAATTAACCCTAAATTACCAATTTTATACTTCATTTTAAGTCCTAAAAATTATCTAAAATTTTTGAAAATTAATTTTTGAAAACAGGCTTCATAGCATTGTTCTATATCATCTAAGTAGTTTACACAAAAATTTTGGGTTCAAAACTATACTCCTAAGGTTATTTATTTATAATCCTAATTATGCTCGGTTTTGCATGATTTCTTAACGATCATATATCACGAGACATATTTTCATCAAAATAATATTTTTCCTAAAAACTACATATAAAAATATTTCAAAATAACAAGTTTCATAATTTTCTAAGAATATTTACTGTTTTTAAAAAATTACACAAAATCGAGCTAGAAATCGGACTTACCAATTTAGGTGGCTCCAGCCAATGTCGGCCCACCTGGGCGCTGCCACCACCATGTGGTGGTGGTGGCCGTTCACTCCCAGCTGCTCGTTGGGTTTGAGTTCTCCTTACAAGCTCTAACTGCACAGTTTTCTTTTTCTTTTTTTTTTCTCTAGTTTTTCCCTTCAATTTTTGAGTCTCTCTATTTTTCTCAAATCCCCAACTGTCCAAAGGAGTTCTCTGAATTTTTTTCCTATTTATAGATGTTTTTGGTAATTAATATGTATTAATTAGACATGATATTGCTCCACTTCCTTGATTTTTGGTTTTTGTGTTGCTTAATTCTAATTGGATAATTTTTCTTCTTTAGTTCTTGACTTGCCACAACCAGATTTTCATCATTTCCTATCCCTTTGATTTCTTTTTCTGATTTTTTCTCAATTAATTAATAATTTTATTTAATTATTTATTATTATTTTAGCACAATTAGCATATTTTGAGTAATTACCCGTATTTCTACATACATGTAAATTTATATATAGTACAAATAAATATTCCTAAATATTATTAGGTCATTTTATGATTTTTAGTATACATATAATTTATCTCTAGTGATTCGTTAATTATCGGAATGCATTTTACGCATTTTAGATAAATAACGAGTTATATACTTAAAATTTGAAATTTTTATATTCTTTTATTTTATTCCTTATTTTCTTAAATTCAAACTTACGAGATCATTTTACTAATATTTCTAGCTTTATTTATAATTTAGGCTCGATTGGATCTTTCAACCGATCGAAGCCTTGAGTGACTAGTTATGGAGCTTATAGACAGCACTAATTGTTGATGGTCAATTTTTGTCTTGGTATGCCAACACCTACAAAAAAAGAAAAAGGCTTCATGGGGTGCTAAAGGGTGCTTTAGAGCGGCTACTCCAACGCCTAAGTCAGCTCTCTCATAATGTGAAGAGAAATATCAAGTAGTTAGGAAGAAAAACGAGAGAGTGGAAGAGACCCCTTACTTGAGGGTTTTGCTTAGTATTTATTGTTAATCAATAGAGATTGTCTCTGGACCGAGTTTAGATATTGGGCCCACTAATATAACCTTATATAATCATTCTCTAAAAATGCCTATCAATAAGTAAGATATAAGACTGTACTCGTCCCCTATTCTTAGTTACATGTTTCTAAATTTAGCTATCATATTTTACCTTATGACACTCTAAAACCACTATAAGGTATAAGGTAATCTATAGAATCTGTAAATCTTTTTTCTTATAAATTTCAATGTATTTGGTTTCTACTTATTTTCCTTTCCTTCTAATTTTTTTCCCTTATTTTTCTTTTTGATCAATTTTTTCACCGATGATTATTATATAAACATATAAATTTTAGTGAAATCTCGATCCCAGCTTTAAATACTAAATAAATAATTATATATTGGACTCGTTTAAGGGATCGACTTATTCTAGCAATGAGAATATTCCTAGATTACAAATTACAATCTTTCAAATTATAGTTAACATCTATAATGATGCTTTATGCTTCATAATTACTAAATCCTAATATTTCGACTAAATCTTTTTCAAACCGCAAACCCTAATCTTAGACAAGAGAAAAAGGTACAAACATTAATTTCAAATAAATCTTAATTTGAACAATTTTATATAAATTTATTACGAGATTTTTTTTAAACTTAATATAAAGAAATTATTGTATTAAAAGAAAATAAGTTAATAATATACCTTATTTAAGTAGTTTTATGTAGGTTTTTTTTTCTTTTTTAACTTTAGTAGAGTTAGACATAGTAAATGGAGAAGATGGGTTGGAAACAAAATGCAATTAAAAAAAAAAAAACTAAAGAGAATGAGACTAATATGAGGACATCAAATTTAGTTTAGGATTTCTCATGGGTCTCATTTTGTTATTTCTTTTAGATTCATACAAATGAAATTGTATACTTTTTTGTTTATTAATTTTATTTAATTATTATTATAAGATAGGTATAAAGTATCCTAAAACCAGTACCCTAAAACCTGTACCCTATGTATTTCATAATACAAGTTTTAGGGTGGGTATATGATATCTTGACCTTATACTCGTACTTTATCCTATAGGTACATGTTTCGAAAAATTACTATTTGAAACCTATCCTATGACAATAAATAACCACCCAAAACCTATCCGATTAAACAGGGTTCAGATGGATATTTTGTATGATAAGGTTATATGCTCATCTCCAATTACAATAAGGCATTTCTAACAATTTTAAACTTTAAGTATAAAAATGAAAAATATGTAAGGTTCAAGTTGTAAGTATGATATTGTTCTAGTCTACATATGAGTAGTTTTTGGTTTAAGGAATTAACTAATGCTTTTAGGAATTCTCCCTCCACTCTTTATAGGGTTTGCCCCATAGGAGTAGCAATTAAGTAAAAGCATGTTAAAATGAAACATGTTAAATATTTATAGTCACGATGTAATGCTTAAGATTTGGGTACTTTCGATCCATTGTATGTTTCTAACTTAATAAAATTACAGTACATAGGAATAGGTACTATTCATTTCAGTGTGATTTACCCCCTTACAAAACTGTTCGTTTTCTTATTTAAATGAAATTAATCATATGGTTTAGTTCATAATTTTTTTCGAAGCTATAAAAAATGATTTAGTTTACACTTCGAACTGTTATCACTATATTATCAATTTTTGTAAGAGTGTTAATATATTTATTTTACTTTGCACGTATTGTAGTTTAGTTACGTAAGAGTTAGATAGTTTGTTAAGCTCCTCCTCAACTATTATATATTTGGACTCTTGTACATACTATATTTATTTTTCTCATTATGCAATAATACATATTCATACGATACTTTCTCTTGCTGCTGTGTTTGAAACTTCTCATGGTTTCATAGTAGGAGAATTGGGGTTCTTATTGACTTAAGCATCTAATAGTACAAGTTTTGTTGCTATAGATTGTAAAATGAGTATTTCCAATAGAACAATTGATTGGAGCTTTTGATTGAATTGATGGCAAACATAGGTGAAGATTCAAATTCCAATCCTCTTTTCATTTCAAGCTCGGATGATCTATGTATGGTGATTAGGAACAATATTTTTAATGTAAGTAATTTTTTTGCTTGGAATAAATTTATTAGGTTAGCTGTAGGAGCAAAATTAAAGCACGGATTTATAGATGGAAAGATTAAGAAACCTATAAGAAATCAAATGATTACATTTAATGGATTTGAAATGATTATTTTTTGAGGTGCTAGATACTTAATTCTATGTTGAGTGACTTGTCTCAAAGTTTCCTCTATGTATAATCTTTGTATGAATTATGGAATGAAATTGTAGAGCAATTTGGACAAACCAATGGACCATTGATTTTCCAATTGGAACATGAGATTAGTAATTGCTAAGCAATAAAATTTAAATATAGCTGCTTATTATAATAAGTTGAAGAAAGCTTGGGATGAACTATAGATGTTGAATCCATGCCTTAGGTGTGATTACAATGCAATAGATGAAAATGCAACTTGAAGGATAAGTCAGTTGATTATGATTCGAAACACAAGTTAATGCAATTTCTCATGAGCCTTTCAAATGCATATGAAATAGCTAGGAATCAAATATTGTCTTGTGATCCACTTCTTACAGTAAATAAAGCTTCTTACATTATTCAGCAAATTCAGAAGTAACGATAATTCACTGCTACTTTAGAGAGTGGCTCTATTGCTTTCCAGGTTAATAAGACAACTTATTTGTAGTGAAATGTTGGGAGAAGAGATAAAAAGAAGAATGGCTTAAAATGTAAACATTGCAAAGGTAATGGACAAACAATAAAAAATTGTTTCATGATCATAGGATATCCAGATTGGTATAAAGGAGGACGTGCTAAAGGAAAAGGTAGACTTACCAATTTGGTTCGTGCTGATGTAACTCCTTTGGATTATCAAATTGATAGTAATGATGCTAATAGTATATCTTTTGACTCACAACAGTTGCTATACAATTTTTGCTTGGACATGATGAAATTCATTTAGGGAGTAAGTGAAAGAGATGCATCAAGTTCTACTCATTCTGCTGGTTCGTATACATCATGTTTTACTAGTATGTATACATCCTCTTCTTTAGATTCACTTAGAGTAGCAAATAATCACATAGTTGCTTGGATAGTTGAATCGGGAGCTACAAATCATATGACTCCCTTTGGACACATACTCATTAACACACTTTACTACACTTATTAAAGTTTGTTTATTGAACCATTCATATAAAGCTGTGCATATCATTAGTTTAGTTGAAATTAACCCATCTTTGATATTGCACAATGTTTTACTTATGCTAGATTTTAAACACAATCTTCTTTCATTTCAAAGAATCCTTCATGACCTACTTTTAGAAATTAAATTTGATCAAACATCTTGTTCTATTTAGGCATTGAAAACTAGAGTTTGTGTTGCTATTGTAAGATTGCAACAAGGACTTTATGCTCCTTATTCTTCGACTAATAGAGTTTGTAACTTTGTTAACTTAGACAAGAATAGTCTTGGTTCCATTTGTAATAAATTTACAGTGTTTTGCTATTTCAAATTGCTTTGTTGATGTTGCTTTGTTTCATGACTATCTTAGTCACTCTTCCTTTTCAAAATTACAATACTCAAATAGTATCAAGAATGTAACATGAAAAACTTTGCATGTAAAACTTGTCATTTTGCTAAATTACATTAAGTCACCAACTACCTTTTGTCCAAAGTAGTAGTTCATCAAGGCTTCCTTTTGAGTTGCTGCATGTGGATATTTAAGGCTTATATCATCTGGAATCATTAACTGGTGGGCGGTTTATTTTGACTATTGTAGATGATTTCCTTAAGAGTACTTGGACTTATCTCCTCATACATAAATCCTGAACCACCAAAACACTTTAAACCTTCCTTTGATATATTCTGAATCATTTCCAAGCTACTTTAAAGTTTGTTAGAGCCAATAATGGGTTAGAGTTTCTCTTTAAGGATACATAAGAGCTTTTCAAAACTCTTGGCATAGTGCATCATAAAACCATGACTTATATATCACAACAAAATGGAAGAGTAGAAAGAAAGCATAGGTATCTAACTAAAACCTCAAGAGCTTTGAAACTTTATGCTAACTTACCCAAACAATTTTGGGGGAAATGTGTTTTAACTACCACATATCTCATGCCTTCATCTATTTTGGGTTGGAAAACCCCATATGAAGTTTTGTTTGGTACTCCACCTACCTATGATTACTTGTGTGTCACAGGATGCTTATGTTTTACTATCAATCTACTCTAACTAGAGATAAATTTGATCTGAAAGGGATTAAATGTGTCATGTTGGGATATTGGTCTAGTAAAAAAGGCTATAGATTGTTTGATTTACAAACCAAGAAAGTATTCATGAGTAGAGATGTTGTATTTTATGAAACACGCTTTCCTTACTTGATGAAACTATTGTTGCAAAACTAGAATATACCTTAATTTCATTGCCACAAATTTACTGTGATACATTTTCTTGTCATGATTTTGTTCCTATTAATTAAACACAATCACACACACAACCATCTTCCTTTGTGATCGATGCATCTAAACTACCATTACTTGCTATACCCAATTCATTGGATTTTAACTTGTCTTCATCCATACAAATGGACATAACACAACATTTACCTCAAATTGTTAGATGTTCTCCTAGAAATAGACAGCCTCAACAATGGTTAGAAGACTATATAGACACTATTAATCTTACAGTAGCTCCAATGCATTCACCGTAAACTCTGTTTCTTCTCATGTCATTCCTTATCCTCTTTTTACCCTAGAAACATTTGATTCCTACCCTCATGACTATGTGGCTTCTTTGACTAATGTTTTAACTACCAAAATATTGTCTTCTTATTTGCAATCCTCTTAAGATGAATTATGGGTAGAGGCCATGAATGAGGAGTTGGAAGCCTTGGAAAACAATCACCCTTAGGAACTTACTTCTTTGCCATAAGGCAAGAAAATCATTGGTTTTAAATGGGTGTTTAAGATTAAATATAGGGCTAATGAAAGTGTTGAATGATATAAAGCTTGTCTTGTGATAAAAGGCTATAATTAAGTGGAAGGACAAGATTATATAGAAACTTTTTCTCCTATTACACATCTTAGTATTGTTTGGATTCTTTTTGCTGTTGTAACAGCAAATTGTTGGCTAATTCATTAAGTAAATATTAACAATGCAGTTTTGCATGGATTCATTGATGAGGAAATTTATTTGTACCCTCTTCAAGGTTATCCTAAGGCAAAACTTAGGTAAGTTTGCAAGCTTTCTATGTCTTTATATAACCTTAAACAAGCTTCAAGACTATAAAATATTTAAGAAATTTCTTATTACCTAAGGATTTGTACAGTTAAAGAGTGATTATTCCTTATTCATTAAGTACTTTGATCATACTTTTTATGTTGTGCCTCTTTATGTAGACAACATGCTTATCACCAACAATTGTATCTCTTTTATTGATGATTTGAAGCAAAAGTTGGATTAGGCCTTTACCATAAAATAACTCAGTACAGAATTATGTACAACAATTGTTGGAACTTATTTGCACCAATACAAGTTTATTACTGATCTACTATTCAACATGGGATTAATACAAGAAAGCCAGCTAAACTAACCTTACCTTTTAGAGTTCGATTGGATCTCAATAATGGAGAAGTACTCTCAGATCCTATAGTGTATAAACGCTTTGTTGAACATCTATTGTACTTGACTCTTTTCAGGTTAGACTTATCTTTTCCAGTTTATTATCGTAGTCAATTTCTGTTTAAGCCTTGTTCTTTGCATATGAAAGCTATTGTACATTTGTTGTAATACATTAAAGGGACCATTTCCTTTAGTTTGTTCTAACTAGCAACAAATTATTTGGATTTGTTAGTGTATACTAATTCAGATTGGGCTATGAATTCAGCTGATAGGCACTTAGTCAATGGATATTGTATTTTTCTTGGGAAAGCATTAGTTTCTTGGTAGGCCAAGAAATAAAGGATAGTATTTGCCTCCTCTATTGAGGCATAGTATAGGGTTATGGCAACTGTTATGTACGAGTTGAAGTTATATAGTTCAACACTAGCAAGTTCACTTGAAGTTACCAATTTCCATTTGTTGTGATAATAAGACAACTCTTTCTATTGCTAATAACCCTTGTTTACATGGAGGGACAAAGCATATAAAGGTAAATGTTCATTACACGAGAGATCAAGTTTTTCAAGGCTTTTTAAAGACTCTTTTGGTACCTTCTAGACTTTAATTAGCTAACTTGTTTACTAAATCATCTTGCGAGTCACAATTACATTTCCTTAGTTCCAAGTTAAGCCTTAATACAACACTAACTTACGAAGGGTTTATTTATTTATTTATTTATTTATTTTTTTTTTTTGGGGGGGGGGGGGGGGGGGGGGGGAAGGGTTTGTTGTATAAGAGTGTATATATTTATTTTACTCCGCACATATTGTAGTTTAGTCATGTGAGAGTTAGTTAGTTTGTTAAGCTCCTCCTCTATTGCTATATATTTGAGTACATACTATATTAATTTTTGTCATTCTATAATAATACATATTTATACGGTTCTTTCTCTTATTGTTGTGATAGAAACTTCTCAATTTTGTTATGAAGGAATTATGAAGCTTTATATAATAATTAGTAAAAGGAACATGTGAACTTGCTGAATAAACCTAAAGAAAAAAAAAATAAACATGCTTCTTATTTTTTTGGAATAAAACACAAGTTGAGTAACTAGTTTTCCACTACATAGTGGAAAACTAAAATCTTCTAAGCACACTTCTTACGTAATATTTTCCAATAATTTAGATGTTAGATGATAAAAATATGTCACCAGCCTTTGCATGGTTAAAACTTCAAATTATGAAATGGAAAATAAATTATATGGCTCATTGAAAAACATAATTTTTTAGTACTTTTTATGGTTCAATTCAGTTTGTGACTTTTTTTAATCTTTAAAAAAGTGTTTAACCTCAATTTGTAATTTTTTGAACCAAAAAAATAGCTTGAACCTAATTTGCTTTTTGGCTTAGTCCGATATAGACTGCTTCGATCAATTTCATGGTTTAATCAGCTTTTTTGTCTAGCCGTAATGGTAGGTTGCATCTTATGATCTCTAAATCATTTTTTTTAAAGAATTTATGAAATTTATTTAAATTTTATTCTGGTTTTATTTATAGAATTAATGTTATGAGATTATTTGGAGACTTTTACATGAATTTTGAAGATTTTAGTTAAATGTTTATACTTGATGTATTAGTATATTTTAAGGACATGTGGCTATCTATAACGTTTTAACTCCTGGACTTGATGTATAATTAACTAGTTATCTAAAAGACCAATATTTCTGCAAATAGAATGGCCCTCATACCCAATAAGATATCTACATTGCATGCACAAATAAGCATATCAAACCATATATCACATGCTAGCTTAAAAGTTTCTAAATATGATAATCACATTTTATTCATCTTAATTTAAGTGTTACATACACTTTAAAGCAAGAAAATCAAAGTAGCCTATACACCTTCTAAGAAGCTCTATATGTTTCATAAACCTTTATTTCAACGGAGGGATTCATGTGAAGAAAGAAAAGAGACACATAGATGATATAGGAGTGACAATCGACACACTTAAATGGCATGACACACATTTGATATAAAGATTACGCTATAATTAATGATTTTTTTTTTATCAACACGCTTTAAGCCATTAATTAGTGATGTTAGTTATGGTCTTACCTACATAAGACATAACTTGAATACAATTATCTTGTTTTATCATATTACATAGTTTTTTTTTATATATTTATATATGTATACGTAATGTTTTTCACACACATATCTTTATTATGGTAAAGAGGGCCTTTCTTAGCTCATTCTTTTTATGTTGGAGGGAAAATTAATAAGACAAAAAGTTCACTATAGCAAATATTTGTCTATATTGAGGATGCAATATACTATTGATTGCCTATTTGATTCCCTAAAAAGGGAATTTTGTTACTAGTTTGCTCTATTTAGTTGATCGAATACAACATAATAGTTAGAGGTAGAACAAAATAACAGTATGGTTTTTTTTTTTTTAATTTATCCTTCTTTTACTCTTTTTTTTTTTTTAATTCTCATAAGTGGTATGATTAATTTTTTGACCAATTGTTGTATTACAATTTTGAGGGAGTAGAATATTGAACTTGATTTCTTTTATTGAGAGTCTAGTATTCATATCACTAAATTATAAAGGTTTTAACAATAGTATGATTAACTAAAATCATAAATCATTAGGACTCAAAAAGTCGCATGACATCACTGCTATCTCATTAGAATGAATTAAGGACTAGCCTTGGTAATGTTTAACATAGCATAATAAATTCGAATACAAAAACAACCAGAGTAGGATAAGAATATGATTAGGAAAACAAAACACAATAATAACATGATACAAAAATGTGATTATGACATAAATTGATATTTTTATGTTGCAAATTAATTATATGTGATTTCTATTTAATTTTATATAAATTTAGAATTGAAATGAACTTATCATGAAATAAAAACAAATACAATTTACCAACACAATTTAGTGCCCCAAAGTAGAACCAATCATTCTCCCATTGTAAAATCCAATATGTCCAGATATTAGGGATGAATAGCAGAAATGCTGCAATTAGTCAAAAAGCCTATGCATTTTATGTATAATTTACATCTAGTCTAAAGCAATAGAGCATTCTATACCTTTTCTATAACAGCACGTTTCATCAGCAAAATGGACCAAGCCACTAAACTTATATGGAAAGGGGTAATAATAGCACATAATCTTTTTTTTTTTTTTCTTCTGGGCAGACAAGTTCGTTCTCTCTCTCTCTCTCGCAACTTAAAATGAGTTCTATATGACCTTATCCTATATTGCCGTCCACAATATATGTACATATTTTGATAAGTTAACGTGTCTAATGATATAGACAGCGTCATTTTGTCGTGTTTACTGTGGCAAAAAAATCATCAACAGCCAGCCGTTCACGGACTGTGCGGGAAGCCGACGTCACGAAACAAGGGACAAACAACATTAATCACACGCCTTGCGTCATAACACAACCATCCTGATGTCAAAGGTGGTCCCTCCACGTGGCCGTAGAGAAAAATTTTCCCCATTAAGTTTCTCTCCCATCCTAAAATCTCACTATTCACCTGTCCTCATCCTCCACGTGTATCATACAGATAAGCTCTCCCACGTGCTGACGATATCATTACGTCTCATATTTATACAATCAACCGCCTAAGTCTCCGCTATGATGTGATGTGGACCTAATATGTGACGTTCGATGGAACAACTAAATTAAATAAAAAAAATTAGATAAAAAAATTAAATAATATAAAATTATTATATTATATTTAATTGATATAATATTAAATATAAGATTTATATTAAAAGATTAATTATTTATATTATAAAATAAATATTTTTATAATATTTAATAAAAATAATATTAATTAATTTAATATTATAATATAGAAGAAGCATTTTAAAAATGAAAAATATTTTTTATTTTTATTTAACAAATTTTATTTTTATACTATTATATAAATAAAATATAATTTAAGCTTTTTATCTAATTTATTAATCCAATATTTATTCACTTACCTAATAAATTTATAATTCAAATACTAAATAATTTTATTTTATTAATTTAATATAAAAAAATTATATAATCAAATGCTATCTATATATAAAACCGTATCAATAAGACCAACAAGCTATCTCTTACTTCTGACAAATTAGTTTGAGTTAGATAAATAATTTAGATATCATTCTCTTGTACTAAAAAAGATTTATTATAAGAACCACCGATGTTCAATTTATTATTTAAAACTTTAACTCATTAAGTTTTGGTACTCAATATGAAACATTTCGTGTCGTATTATTACTATCTACGGTACATTCAATCCCTTGTATAATTTTTAAAATGTCCATTATATTAACTTTTATACTTATCTTAGCCATAAATACTCGACGAGACCTTGATAAGAAAAACAAAAGAAGACAAATATGTGGGTGGTAGGAGTAAAATAGCTGTCTTAGTCTCACCCACGTTTTTCCAGACGTAAGAAGCCACCTCATGATTCATTGTTGCCTTCGGAGTGCCCAAGGGACAACCAATTTGTGTGGGCTCCAGATATTGATATTATACAGTTGGAAGGATGAGAAGGAAGTCATCATCTGCCGCAATGGAAACACTACTGAATTTGTACGCATTTTGGAAATTGCGTTTGATATTTCCAAAAACATTCTCACTCAAATTCATCGTGCGAAATTGACAAGTAGAGACACATACAAATCTGAACTTGTCATTTCCTTTTGAAATACGATAGTAATCCTTAGAAAAGAATGGATCTCATTCGGATTATTACTGGTGATAAGATTATGTTAGACAATAAATTTAATTTAGATATTAGAATCTATGTCGAATTTTATTTCTAAAACTTATGCAATTTATTCATTTTTTTCTATTATTGAAATTCTAGTTCCTAACTAACCACTTATCCCTTCCAATTAAATTATTATTTACTCTTGAAACTCTATTATTTCTTAAGTAACATTTAGTTACATAATTTTCGTAATATTAAAATGAATAAAAAATATTATTTCATATTTAGTTTGTATATTTACTTGGTGACTAAATAAAAATTAAATCGAAAGATTGGATAAAATATATAAATTTTATTTCATCTGTACCATGATACAAAAATAAAATTCACTTGATAAAAATAAAAAAATATTTTATATTCTTCCTAAAAATATTCCTTCATATTATAATATTATGTTAATAAATATTATTTTAATTAAATATTAAAATAATTATTTATTTTATACTATAAATAATTCATTTTTTAATATAATTTTTTTGTCCATACCTATACATACCAAACATGATACAATAAGTTTGTATTATTTAGTTTTCCTTATCCTTATTCTACCTAATTTTCTTTATTCGATCCGGTCTTTATACCAAACTCTGCTTTAGTTTATAATGTCTCTTTATATTTCTCTTCCCTTGATCTTTCTTTCTTTCTTCTTCTTCCTTTTCCTCGTCTTCTTCTCATTCTTATTACTATTTATCATCAAATAATGGTTTGTTCATCAAATGTTAAGCAATTGCATTTTAGATTTTGAGATTTGAAACTAAATAAGATAAACAAAATTTTAATATGGCAACATGTGTGAAATTAAAAAATTACCATAAACATGAATGCATCACAAAACTTCATTATCATTACTTTATTGCTTGGTGTGTATGTTATGTCTTGTTTCAATTTTATTTGCTTAACTTGGATGTGAGTTAAGATGTTAGTTGTCTAACTTTGAGTAATTACAAATAGATAGTTATGATAGCATTTAGGATAAGATAATGAGCATAAACAAATAGAAGGCTCTAGGAGGACTACATTTTGAGAAGATCATTATGTCACCTTATGTTTATGTATAGATGGAAAGCGCATTTTGATGCCTAAAGTCAATGGTGGTGATGCGTGTTTCCATTGCAATATCTTGTGGAGTTTAATTACATGCTCACATCTTATACTCAACTTAGGGATGGTGTAACGATATATATCTTGAGCATGAAGATAATCGAATAGATTAAGCAAAAACCTTAAGAGGCAAGTTGCTATAATGTGATACTAGAAAGCATGTTTTAGGAATCGATCACTATAAAATTTATGAGATTATATAGGGTAATTTGCATATGACAATAAGTTTTAAGGTGTTGTATGAGAATAGAAATATTTTTCTATTTCTTTCATTTTTTCATCTTTACGAAACTTACATAGTGTAATATGTGAAAATAAATTATTTTTATATATTTATTATATGAAGCAAGTAAAGGAGTTTAGAATTAACGGTAAGTATGTTTATAGTGACCATGAAAATATGATGGGATCACATGGAAGATTAGTTAAAAACGCTTTGCTACAAGACTAAAAGGAATGTCGTAATTGTGTATTTAGACTTAGTTTGAACAAATGGTTGCCATGATGTAAACATAGGCTATGGCATTGGTGATTAGGTCTAATAGAAATTTGTTAGCTTAGGTATAATGGATTATGAAGTGGTTCAATTGATTAGGTTTAGATCCTACAAATGCCTCAAAGTGGACTATGGTAATAGAGTAGTTTTTTATGTACATGATATGCCAAATAATAAGAAATGGATTATGCATCTATCTTATTAGAAGATATAGCTCATTATGAGTCATAGTTCTAATGAAAACTAACAAATGAACCTATAACATGTATAGATTTCAAAAAGCCATTTATGAATGAACATTTTCCTATACATGTGAAGGTTAAACTGCAAGAAGAGTTATGTATGCTAAAATATGGAATGTTATTCAACAATATGAGCATGAGTATAGAAAACTACTTAATTTTGTACCTCTATCATATCAAAATGATGAAGAAATTAAATTATAGAAATCTAAAATGGGAATAGATATGTATCATTAAGCTGAATTGAAAAGAGGGAAATCTATCCAATATATTAATGTAGTGAGTAAGACTTGTGCTCTTTAATAAGTAAGATATATGAAGCGTTTGGCTAGAGACACTCAAGAGAAATGGAGAAGAAAGTTTAGAAGAAGAATTCAGTCCTAACAAGGGTAAGAAACCCCATTAGTGCTCAATAAAGAATCAAGGATTGTGTTATGATGGCTAACGTTAGAGATGTTAAGGGAATCATAAGAAGAATAGGTATTATAGAGAAAGCATTATTTTTATCAAAAGTTGAGCTTAAGGCTAAGTAGTAACCAAAAGATAGGAAATTTCACTATGTTAGGTAATTAAAGTCATGAAATTTGTAGCTGCTTAATGTTAGCTAAATTAATCAAGTGTCATTACTAGTGATGTAAATCTTGGACAAGGGGAATAAGGGCCTTAGGGTTAAGTTAGTATGTATCAAGTGCAACAATAGGCAATAGGGATATAGTACCAAGTATAGTGCGAACTGTGACTAAGGATAGATAAGGTTGGTCGTTGGATGGATCGAAACTTGCAAAAAGTTCAGAAGAACTAATGGAAGGAAGCACGAAAGGAATGAACGACAAATGAAAGATAGGAAAAACTTACAAACAGCTCTAGAGGATACGACGTACCAATGAAACTTTTGAGGACTTATGACACAATTTGATATGACGTATGAATTGGTGAGGTGAGGTTACTTGTTGCTTAGCCTTACTCAAGGGTTAGGATAAGAGTGATGTTGAGAGTAATAGAGTGTTTACGTAAGAAAAAAAAATACTTAAGTGTATTTAAGGATAATCTGATTCTTTACAACTATAAGTACAATGGTATTTATACCCATAATTTAGTGCAACTTGCCTGAAAAAAGGAAAAGACAAAAAAAGACATTTTTTAAGGAAGTAATGTACAAGATACAAAAGGGTAAAAAATGAATATACAAGAAAAATAATTATTGGTGCAATGAATTTTGCATATGATATTGTATATGTGGCGATGTTACATTGATAAAGTCGTTAGAAGATGCGAACAAAAAGTATGGACAGATGACTTATCCAGGTAGGGATGGCTTAGTCAGTTTAGAGTCTTTCTTGCTTGGCTTCTTGGTAAGGAAGATGTCGAGTATATGATTGGCTCAGGCGCGAGTGAATAATCTTTAATTCGATGCACTATAGAAAGATGGGCAATCATGCCGCTCGGCATGAAGGGTGAGGAAGTACTTAATCTTAACAGGGAAGTACTTAATCTCGACAGAGGTTTGTTGGAATAGAAGGATTCATCGTGCTAGTCCTTGGGCTCTACTACGGGTTAGAGGTCTGGTAGTCTGATTCCCATTAAAGTGAATAAAGTTAATAATAAGCTACGTACTTGTTGAATTGTTTGTAGTTTGTACATATATTATATTGAATTAGATATGTTAAGACATAATTACTCTATGAATATGTGGAAGAATGTGTACATAAATGTAATATGATGCTATAAGGAGGTATAAGCAAGCTTAACACTATGATTGGTTGTGTTGGAAAGTATAGTTACAAAGCTTGAGAACTCAAACATAAGTTAACAATTGTGATGTAATTAGAGTTATGTAGTAGAAGTGCAGTGTCATATATTGTAGATTTGAGCTTGTGGTATTTTTGAAGAAACAACCGTTTGTAAGGGGAGTAAATAATGATAGCTTAGGAGCTACTAGGTTTAAGGCTTTAAGGAGACATTCTCTATTTTAATTCAAATTTTACAAAGAAGCCTCTAAGGCTTTAAGGAGACATTCTCCATTTTAGTGCAAATTTTACAAGGAAGTTATAAAAGGTAGATGAAATAACTCATAAAATTTGTTTTTTAGAAACTTTATTTTAGCTATAAATTTAAGTTCATTGATATGTTACACTATTGATTGAAACTTGCAATTCAAATTTTGAGCTATAACATAACAACTAAATATAGTTAATAAAATATATATAATCAATAATATATACCAAGTAAGATTACTAGTAACAACAAGAACTCAATCATTATATTTATGATATATCATAGGAGTGGTAATGTTTATATATACTTATATTATCAAATATTGCTTATTATTTCTACAAAATTGTAATAAACTAACATAAGAGTTTCACTTAACATCCTTAGATGTCAATTACATAGAGAAATTAACCTAATTTGCAACCAAATTCATCCCCATTGACATTACTAAATAAAACTATTTGTGCTCAAAATTAAAAAAAAAAAAGGAACGCAAACATTATCCTAAACTCTCACCACTTAATGGCATGCAAAATGATTTGAAATCAAACTGAAAATTTAGAAATATTATTTTGTCCCTAATATTGGAATAAGATTGTATGAAAGACAATGTTTGCGAAATTCAAAACAAATTCAAGAACATGACTACATTCAATCTTCAAATAGAAAATGTTAGAAATAATTATGTCGGACTCTTGTTAAAATTATGGGAATTAATTTCAATTTTAATAAATTAGGGAAAACTGATGATAAATACTACCCCTTTGCATGAAAATTAGTTGATGCTTAAATTAACTCTTAAGTTTTTAAAATGATCTAATTCATCCTCTAAAACAAAGTGGATTGGCATATTTTTACTCCACAATAACTACTATAATGCTGTCAGTCACCATAAGTAAACAAGACTATAAGTTTTTTTATAATGAATTTTTGAATAATTATTCCCAAAATTCATAATGCTATCCTTTTTTTTTAAATCATGAAATTTTGACTAATAACATTTCTCATCCATATCTTTCTGGCTGATACACCTCTTGCTAGAACTCCATAGTTGCTGCAATTGTCAGCCACTGTATATTCATGACTTTATAAGTTATAAGTAGAGATAATTGATTAACGTCACCAAATTAATGTAAAAAATTCTATAAAATTTAATTTAAGAATTATTTCTCCTATGTTTGGATATAGCAACTTTGTATCTTCAATTTGACGAATAATATTAGTACTTCCTTAATAAATAATCTTGACAAGATTAATGATGCTTTTTTTACTTTGCATTTCTATGATAAGCTACTTATATTACGTTTGATATGCAAGAATGGTCGAAAATGGAATGGGTTAGAATGATGATGGAATGATTATTCTATTTCTATATTTAGAAATATCCATGGATAGAACAAAATAAAAGTGTATATAGTAGTATTTGTAAAAATGCCTTTAATTATTACATGTCATAATTCGCTTGAAGGTTAAATAAGTAAGTTTTAGCTAATGTAATTAATAAGCGAAGAATAGAATCACAATTTCACCTCCTTAAAGACGGAATGGAATCACGATTTCATCGATTCTAAGAATCATGATTCCGTTTTCTAAAAGTATTTTGAAATATGGGAGGGGAAATGAAATTTGGAATCACAATTTTATTATGAGAGTATTCCTATGTACCAAATGTTACATTAATGTATATATTCGCTAAACATAAAGTTAGGCTTTGAAGGAGTAGAAGTTGGTAGTTACTTTAATTAATATGTTATTTTTATTGTTTTAATTATGTGTTTAAAACCTAATATTGATATTGTTAATGCTTGATAATAAATATATAACTAAAGTGGGTGATTTGTATAATTTGTGGTAGCTAATGAACAAAAGCCTAATTTAGAGAATATAGGAGAAATAGTTTAATGTTAAATATTTACAAAACTTAAACTAAGGAATTTGGTAGACTTATAATAACTTTGTAAATAATTGATTTTATATGATAATTATTATGTAAATAGCTTGTAAAATTACTTAATTTGTGACTAAAAGCTAATTTTGTAATATTAGTAATATTTTCATGATCTAAAGTTGATAACACGATAGAAAGGGTTTACTGCTTATTCTTGATTATAAGATAAATCACATTGATTGTTCAAGCATTTAGAGTAATATGGACTCATTTCATCATTCTAGTAACTTAGGGTTAAAATAAAATAAATAGAAGGGGTATTTGTATAGTCTTGCTCAACTAGCATATTTGGTACTTAAGGATATTTAAATAACTCTCGAAATAATGATTTTTGATGATACAAAAAATATTATAATATGATTAAAAACAAGAAAGTTATAGCTATTATAAGTTGTTAGTTTGAAAATAGTACTGATAAACAAGTGAACTTATGTTGCATATACAAGTTACAAGATATTAACTTATTAAATGTTTAGATATAATAGGTGAACTTGAGCATATTGAATAAGAGGATCATTAAGGCTAGATGAGTGCCTTACACTTAAGACCTAACGACTACTCATCTACTATTATGCATCATTATGATTTTACTTACTATGAAGTGCATGGCTTGACGAACTACTAATATGTTGAGTTGATACTTGAGATTGGTATGCGAACGTTGGGAGTATCCCATGCTTTATTGTGTTGTATGTACACTATGGTGACAATAGCATAATAGTAAATCGTGTGTTGTTTGTGTATCTCTCTAAGTTTGGTTATTGTGAAAACTATGGAAGGGTTCCTAATTAAGATGTTATATTGAGGATTAAGTGACTTGATGAAGGCACTCGTGTTGTATTTTTTCTTTGATTATTGAATTGTAATAGTGGGTGAAGCATACTAGTGAATGATTGTTGAATACCACTAGTATGTGGAGCACGAATAAGAATTGTGGCTATTAGATATATGAATTCGTTGTGTAATACGAGCATATGTATTGCATTCATGCCATGTAATATATTATGTTGCACACGTATTTATTTGAGCAATAAGTATTGAAATCCAAATATGGTCAGATAGTAGCATTGAAACTAATAAGGATTACCTCTGGATGGTAGAGACATGTGTGCCTGTAAAGTGGAAACACATGTATCTATATGTTCAAAACATGTATGTTTGCGTGACAAAAATATTTATGTTAAGAATATTGTGTGATGAGTGCTTATAGGGTGAGAATACCTTCATGGTAGATATATTTGTAATGAGAGTACATATTACGTAAAAGAGTTTAGGATAAGTATTAGTCAGAAGTTAGAGAGCAAATATTACTTTAGTTACCACTAAAGCATGCCGTGTAGCATCTAATGCATAAAATGATCATATTTTGAAGAGTTTAGGATAAGTATTAATCAGAAGTTAGAGAGTAAGGGTTACTTTTGTAAAACTCAAATAAAGGAAAAAGTTAAAAGTAAATAATAAAAAGAAAATAGTAAAATAAGGTGTTATTTATACTAAAGCATAGTTGGTATTTGTAAAGACAGACGAGGATAGTTTGGGCATAAGAATAGTTCATGAAACCTAGGTATTTAAAACCATCTAATACTTACATAAACCCTTTTCGATCCTTTTCCTACATGTGCAACTCTATAGCTTAGGATTTCGTATAAATCTTCGAGCAAGAAAGTGAAGACGACAAGTGTTAGTGAGATTGGATCAGGAGAAGCTAAGGTAAGGCCAAGGAATACCTTTTTACTATAGAATTTTTTAGATTCTTATTGAAAACTTGTTTTTCTATGTAGGGCAGCAACCAAAACGAAATTAGGGTGGTTATTTGGGAGTTATTCAACATATATTAGGTAGTATAAGTGTGTTTAAGGTGAAGCACTTGACATAAGGTTGTAAACAACCTCTTTATTCAAAGGTTTTTGAACAAAACCACTCAAAATTTGTTATTCTTCTTAGGGTGGTGGATTAAACAAATTCCAAACATTGTTTTGGAGTCTCTACGACATGTTTTTGGTGGTGTACACGATAGTAATAGATCCCTACAGGTAAGAATCTGATTGTACATCTTCTATGTGCTGTTTCATCAAATAGTGAATTAAATGGTTGAGTTGGGGGGAGTTTTTGGTTGTAGAAGATTAGTGTTGATGTTTTTTAAGTGCCATAGAATAGTTTTGATGTTGAGAGTCTAGTTAGGTAGATTGGTTTTCAAAATTAGGAAGAAGTGGGGTATGTGTAGGGGATGAATGTGTCATTGCAATTTGCAGAATTTTATACATTGTAGTAGGCACGGACGCTAGATGCAATTTTGCGCCTTTCGATCATGGTGTTTAGATGTTAGTTGAATTAGCATGCGGGCGCCATGACCCCTGATGTGGATAATGATGTTCCTTTGGTTTCTTAGTGTTTTCTAGCATGTTTTCTTGTCCTAAAACCTTTCCAAAACAATTCTATACTTGAATTGACATCCTATATGAATCTTTAAAATAATCTATCCTTTTAGCAATCCTAAGATAAGGAAAGTGGTTAGGATAGTTCAGAAACTAAGTTAGAATATTGTTTCTTGTATGAACAGGTTGCGGGGCACTTGATTTGGTTTCTAAGCAAACATTATAATTAGATATGGGGTTGTATGTTGCTTGTGTATGGTAAGACTAGAATTACTAAAACAAACTTAATGTATATTTGGCCTTCATAATTTGTGTTGAGTGTACTTGGCTAAGCCTAAGGGACTTAGAGGACCAAACCTTAAGGTAGTGCCTTAATGATCTTAATGCAGTGGTATCTTGATTAGAGTCACACTTTGAAATGATCCAGATAGATTTAGGTATTACTTAGTTACTTGGCTATTGGGGAGGACCCAATATCTATAATATACATATTATATATATTGTGAGTCGAAGTCATGAGTTACTCTAAGTTTTAGGATGCCGGAACTATGTTGTTTAACAGACCTAAATAAAGATAATAACCTATGGTTGTTGCATATAGATATTTAAATTAGCTAATGTATGTGCTTGTGCATATAATGTGTAGTCATACACTCGTGGTTGCATCCTATACTAAGCTTATGCTCGCCCACTAGGGTTTTCTTATTTTTAGATGCAAGTATAAATGTTGGTGACTACGAGGAGTACTACAATGAATATAGATACTATGGTGAGGATGCCAACTAGTTTGATTATTATTATGACTTTGGAGATAGTTTCATGTAGCTATTGTAAGATTGAGAGTTATGTTAAAATTGGTTGTCAGTGAGATCATCTCTTATATTTGTTTGTTACCTAGGTCATGAGAAGTCATTTGATATTTCTCTTGTTGGTATTTGTCTATTTTTGTTAATTTAGTTTGCTTAAGTTGTATGTATGTTCCATGAATAGAGATTGTTTAAAGATGATCATTATGTAAGTATATAGTACATTGAGAATGTGTTAAGACATCCCTGAAATATTATATTGGAGTTATTATAGTGATTGGTGAATAATAAATCATATGATGATATTAATTGGTGGTTTATAGATGCCTGATGTGCTAGTAGATCATAAAGATATGTCACAGGTTGTAATTTCCCAAGTTTTGAGGCATTACTGCTTTAGTGGTATCAAAGTTTTAGATTTTAAATCATAGACAACGTAAGTATGAACCCTAATAGAAGTAAGTTACGAGTTGGGTGTTACGAGTAATCGTATTATAATAAATGAATGGGTAGCTTGTGAAGTTGTATTGAATTATGTGCTTGAAATAGATTTTTATGTTGAAATTGCTCATTTTGTTAAGTTCTTAATAATCCTTTTCTTTCTTATTATGTGTAGTACATTCAAATTATCTAATCCCTTTCTTTGAAACCAACTTACATGACTTTGTTCATGTGTTTCCTATTGTAGCATGTCTATATGTAGTATTACCTCTAGTTCTTTCTCTCATCCTTAGGGTGGCATGGACATCAACCTAAATTGCATCCCTCTACCAAACCAAAACCAAATTGAGACAGGCTTGCTGCCTTAAGGGTAGAGGCCTCTACCACCAGCCCAAGGCTAACCCATCTTTAGCTAAACTTAAGCCTAGTAGACTTAAGGCCAAGAGCAAACCTACCCTCCTTTGGGATGCTTACCCCAAACCTGACCCAGTCATAGTATGATTAAGGATAGGGGTTGGATATAGTGACAACTGCTTAAGTTCTAAACTTTATGAATGCAATGATTAGGGTGCTAATGCAGTAGTAGTAGTTGATTCAAAAGGACATGTAAGTGATGTAAGCAAATATTAACATTTGGAGATAGGAGATATAAGCTGCCATGGACACCAATACAGGTGGTTATATTGGTCGAAACACTTTTGACTAGTTTATGAAGATCACTTATGACTTCTAACCTAAGCTAAATGATCCAGTAGGAGCTGAGGAATGGATCACTAAGGTGGAGAAGTCCTTTGCAACGACATAAGTACTAGATAACAAGAAGTTGACCTATGCTACCTTCTTTTTTAAAGGTTCTATAGCCCAATAATGAGAGAATGCTCTTAGGACTAACAGAAATGTAGCTGGTCCTACCACCTGGGAAGGATTCAAGTAATTATTCTTTGAAAAGTTCTACCCTAATGGTACTAAGGAACAAATGGAGCTCGCCTACCAGACCTTACAACAGGGTAATTGATTGGTGTCAAATTATGAAGTGGAGTTGAACCGTTTAGCTTGTTTTCTACCAGAGTTGATTAAACGAGATGAGAGGTCGTGCGCTAGACAATTTATCTTTGGGTTAGAGAATAAGCTACAGGAAAGAGTGGTAAGGTTCAAGGGCACATATGTTGAGATAGTTAAGCAAGCTAGAAGTGAGGAGTAGGGCATGAAAAGGAAAGAAGAGCTGCTAGCTTGTAAAGAGAAGAAGGCCTTAGGTAAGAGGCCTATGCCTAGTTATGAACTACTAAAGACGTCTAAGAGACTTGCACTAGGCATTATAATTCGAAAAGGTGGACGGCCACCTTTTGTATTGCTCAGGATGATGATGTGGTCAGCCCTGCTATTAGCTTATTTACACATGTCGGTGCTAGCTAGGTGTACTCGTTGCTATGGAATGCAAAATATTTCAAAATGTAAGGAGACTCCAAGTACCTATTTCCTTTATGGTAAGATGAGACATGTTGACAAAGACTGTAAAGAATTGACTTTAATGCACCAGGGCTTCAACTTCTAATGTAGTCAAAGAGGTCACCAAGCAGCAGAATGTATGGAAGCAGGGAAATAGCTTGTGTAGCTACTTAATCAGTTGCTACTCAGAGCATTACCAATGTAGCTCAACCTTAGCTAGGACTTTGCTAACTAGGATTCTGCAGATTGTAGTGGTTGAATTTTACACCTTCCAATCATGGCATTTGGATGCCAAATGGACTAGCATCTAGAGGCCATCACCCCTGACGCATGTAGCGACCTTCCTTTTGGGTTTCTAAGTGTTTTCCAACATATTTTCTAGTCTTAAAAACGTTTCCAAAACAATTCTATACTTGAATTGACATCCTATATGAGTCTTTAAAACAATATATCCTTTTAGTGATCCTAAGATTAGTAAATGATACAAGAGTAAGTAAGGGTTGGTTGAGTGTTATGTTAAGGAAAGTGGTCAGGTAGTTCAAAAACTAAGTTGATGTGTTGTTTCTTGTATGAATAGGTTGCAAGTCACTTGATTCGGTTTTCAAGCAAACACTATAGTCAAGTACGGGGTTATATGTTGCTTGTGTGTGGTGGGACTAGAATTACTAAAACAAACTTAATGTATATCTAGCTTTAATAATTTGTGTCACGCCCCGAAGCGGTAGAGTCGTAACAGTTTAATCGTGTAAACAGTTCTAAGATAGAAGTTAGCCTTATAACCGCTATCTTAGACCTGATCTACACAAGGCATTCACGATTAACCCGCTTTGAAGTAAACAATTTGAAATTTAAATAAATCATTTATCTAAGAAAGTAAGGAAATATATATATATACTATAATTCAGTTATTACAATTAAAGTTTATAATATTTCTCCATAATATATTTCCTAGTTATTACATTATTCAAAAATGAGAAATTCTAAAGTAAAAGCTTAAACCTTAAAAGTATGTATTTATTCTTCAAATGTTTTTCCTCACTCTCCAGGATCCAGCAGTTGTTAGTTTCAGAGTAGTTGTTTACCGCTTCTTATCCAGCACCTGCACGACGTCTATAGAGATCTGAGCAACCACAGCTCAGTAAGTTAGGATGGAAGACTTAAAACTATACCACAAACACAACAAGGTTATCAATCAACTTATTAGGTGCAATGCATGTTCAAGCAAATGCCATCGCACGACGTTGTCCAACCCATCGTGAGATTAGAGAAATTGCGCCCGCTCTAATCCGGGTTGAGGAGTTGCCATTAATGCAATAGCTCACGACCAAACCCAGACTTGTGCTATGGAGACATGGCCCCTCCCACGATTACCTTCGAACCATTAACTTTACCCTCGCCACGACCTTTTCTCCTGTCACTTAGTTCAACTAAGGATGAAGAAGAGACCATTTTGCAATTCTGTGCTATCCTTTTCGAAGGGGTCGGTATTTGGCCGGAGAGTCCTAAGTTCCCTTAATGGGTTGCCATGTAGATCCGATTATGATTATAGGTCATATATTTGATTAGGTCCAGTTTAAGATGATCAATCATTTCATACAAATCATACAATACAAGTCAGAACAACAGAAAGAATCATAGCATCACTCATAATCAAGCACATACACATAACCAACTATCTAACAAGCACAACCAAGCATAATCTCAACCCTCTAAAATACAGCAACGTATTAATCCCAACTTACCTCGACTCCTCGCTCGCTCACTCACTCGAGGTTCGATTCGCTTAGGCCATCGCCGATCATCCCTATAACACAAACGTGGTTTCAGTTTTTTTTTATATAACTATTATAGGTTCGTTTTATCGTATAACACTTATTATTATGTTTTGTTTAGGGTTTAATATACCTAATTATCTAGGTCTTAAGTCTTTTACAATTATTCTAGGTTTAGGGTTAGGTTTGAGTTCGGTTTTTGTATTGATTTCTAAATTCGATTCTAGTTCGATTTCTAAATACTGTTTTACACCCAAACTCTAGAAACTTGTTTTAACTCATAATGTGAAATTAATCACATTACTTCCCAATCTCCTAAATACCATCATTATCTCTAATTAGTATTTTATTCCATCCGATACACTTAAATCCTTATTAGTGTACCGAATTTACTTTTGATATGAGAAATTTTTACATTTTTCATATAATTACATAAATTTAAGTTTTCCATCAGTTTTATTGTACATTTTTATTATTATCATAATATCAATTTTTATTCTAATATTTTCTATTTATTATATTTCTAATAATTGTGTATTATGTACTATTACTTATCATGTACATAATACACATCTAATATTTTTATCACTCTAATTACTATCTCCCAACATCAATTATCATTTCAAAATGTCTAAATTTATCCTAAATTAGATTTTACTACTAATTACCCTAATTTACAAAATTAACTTAAAATTTACTATTTTTCCCTATTACTTATTTACTACATAATTAACCTAATCATTACATCTAATACCCTAAATGCTACAAGTATTATAATTCATCAGATTTCAACATCCTAAACATATAATTATTCACTAAATCAGTAATTAGCCATTTAATTGCTTAATTAATCTTAAATTACCCATTTTATGCCTCATTTTAAGGCCTAAAAATTATCTAAAATTTTCGAAAATTAATTTTTAAAAACGGGCTTCATAGCACTGTTCTATATCATCTAAGTAATCTACACAAAAATTTTGGGTTCAAACTACAATCCTAAGATCATTTATTTCTAAATCGAAACATGCTCAATTTTGCATGATTTCTTAAGGACCATATATCACGGGATATATTTTCATCAAAATAGTATTTTTCCTAAAAACTACATACAAAAATATTTGAGAATAACAAGTTTCATAATTTTTTAAGAATATTTATTATTTTTACAAAATTACACAAATATTGGACTGGAAATCGAGCTCACCGATTTTGGTGGATCCGGCCACTGTCAGTGGCCATGGGTGTGTTGGCCCACTTGAGCACTGCCACCACCGTATGGTGGTGGTGGCAGTTCACTCCCAACTGCTCGTCGGGTTTGGGTTCTCCTTTGTGGCCCTAACTGCACAGTTTTCTTTTTCTTTTTTTTCTCTCTAGTTTTTCCCTTAAATTTTCAAGTCTCTCTATTTTTCTCAAATCTCTAACTATCCAAAGGAGTTTTTTGAATTTTGTTTCCTATTTATAGATGTTTAGGGAAATTATTGTGTATTAATTTGATTAGACAATTGTCTTATCTTCTTCTAATTTGACTTTTGTGTCGTTCTAATTTAATTGGCTAATTTTTTTCTTATTTTTCCAACTGTCACGACTTATATCTGGATCATTCCTTATTTTTCCTTAATTAATTATGAATTTTCTTTAATTATTTAGCATTATTTTAGTACATTACGCGTATTTTAAGTAATTACGCGTATTTCTACATACATGTAAATTTATATATAGTAAAAATAAATATTCCTAAATATTATTTAGGTTATTTTATGATTTTTAGTATACATATAATTTCTCTCTAGCGATTTGTTAATTATCAGAATGCATTTTATGCATTTTCGATAAATAATGAGTTATATACTTAAAATTTAGAACTTTTATAGTCTTTTATTTTATTGCTTATTTTATTAAATTCAAACTTACGAGGTCATTTTATTAATATTTTTAACATTACTTTATAATTTAAGATCGATCGGATCTTTCAACTGATTGAAACCTTGAATGGCTAATTGTGGGGCTTACAATTTGTGTTGAGTGTGCTTGATTGGGTCTAAGGGATTAGGAGGGCTAGACCTTGGGGTGATACCCTAATGATTATAGTGTAATGGTGTCTTGATTGGAGTCATACTTTGAAATGATCTAAGTAAATTTAAGTATTGCTTGGTTACTTAGTTATTGGGAAGGACCTAATATCAATAATATAGGTATTATATATATTGTGTGCCAAAGTCATGAGTTACTCTAATTTCCAAGAGCTAGAACTGTATTGTTTGACAAACCTAAATAAAGATAATAACTTGTGTTTGTTGCATATAGATATTTGAATTAGCTAATGTATGTGCTTGTGCATATAGTGTATGGTCATATGCTTGTAGTTGCACCTATATTGAGCTTATGTCGCCCCCTAGGGTTTTCTTGTTTTTAGATGAAGGCATAGGTCTTGGTGACTACGAGGAGTACTATAGTGAGTATGGATACTATGGCAATGATGCCGACTATTTTGAATATTATTTTGACTTTAGAGATGGTTCCATATAACTATTATAGGATCGAGAGTTCTATTGAAACTGGTTGTTGGTGATGTTATCTTTTATATTTGTTTGTTATCTGGGTCATGAGAAGTCATCTAATACTTCTCTTGTTGGTATTTATCTATTTTTTGTTAATTCAATTTGAAGTTTTTGAGACTTAAGTTGTATGTATGTTCCATGAACAGAGATGGTTTAACTTTTATTTTCCATTTGAATAAAATAAAATGAGAGATGATCACTATGTAAGTATCGGTGGATTGAGAATATTTCAAGAAATCCCTGAAATATTATATTGGAGTTATTACATGTGATTGGTGAATAATAAGCATATGATGATGTTAGTTGGTGGTTTATAGGTGCTTGATGTGTTAGTAGATCATAAGAATATGCGATAAGCCGTAATTTCCCAAGTTCTGAGACATTATAGCTTTAGTAACCACTATAGTATCTAGTGAATAGCATGATTATATTTCTTAGTATATTAAGTTGTTTTAGTTACTACTATAGCATGGCGTATTGCATATGATGCATAACATGATTATATTTATTGGTATATTATGTCATCTCTTGTTTCTAATTCACTCACTTAACATAAATATGATCTAAGTGTGGTAGGACTTCATAGATATGATGGGATAATAAGCATGAATAGACAATAGGTCCCAAGAAGACTTTTGTTGATAGCCTTTATTTAACCTATGGCTTTGGAGATCCAAGCCCATCAATAAGCCTACTAAGGATGATTTCTCCACCAAGTGCACAAGCTAGCTTCAATCAGAGCACTAATGCTGTTTATCACATCGAAGGTTAGGGTAAGGGTTCAGGTAGCCACCAAATACTTGCCGAGTCCCCAGCCTATCTCTGATTTTAGATGGATAAAGAGCTCGAGTGTCCCTTAAGAGGATCTAAAATCCCTTAACATTTTGGGAATCGAGCTCCAAGCACTCAAGAAGTTTGTTACAACTAGATCTACAACTTGACAAACCCCATCCGACCATAAAGAGGCACTACACTTACTTACCCCCACCTTCTACCCACCACTACCATACCCTCCGCCCCCCGCCCCGTCTCTCTCTCTTCATTAAATGCTATATGAAGTTTTGATGCTTAACCTAAGGACCTAGCCATCTAAGCTATGGTGGTTGCTTACTTCAAGATGATAAGCTTCCTTCTCGAGGTCTACTAACCTGTAGAAAGGCGCCTATCCTTTCTTGTACTGACAACACCTTTACCTTAGATTGCATCTAGACGAATTGTTACACGCCATGTAGCCAAGTAGGTCAGCTTCCTTTTCTATAAATAGGAGGTAAGACTCCAGGTAAAAGGATCTGAACCTTAGTTTCTTCATCTCTAAATGTACTCTAGCCTTCATTTAAATACTCTCATCATTAGCTTGAGCGTTGAAAAACTCTCATTGGCTATGTCATAAGGGGCTTTTTGTAGGTCTTCCATTGTAAGTAGCCGTTGGACCACTAAAAATGCAAGAGATTATACTTATGATATACACTATCACCAACTTTGTTTTGAGAAGATCATTGTATTGCACTGTACTCATTATTTGTGAAGTTATGTGTAGATGGAAAGTGCGTTTTGATGCCTAAAATCAATAGTATGATATACGTTTTCCCTATAATGCGTTTGGCGATCAAAAGTTCAATGAGATTGATATTTTGCATTGCGAATTACTGTTACGAAAAACTGTTGCGACCTATGTGTCTATTATATTTCAGTGTTTAATTATTGGAATCTGTGTCTTGAGTTATTTTCTATTGGTGCTTGCATTTCCAGGTCGGTTGCTAGACTATTTTCGTTAGCTTCTTCTCGCAATGTGTATCATTGCTCATTTTATAATATTAGAGTTTAGTTACGTGTTTAGTTCACCTTATCTCAAATTGGGGATACATAATGACTCGTCTTCTAAACACAATGTTATGGTATATAATAAGCAAAGGTCTCAAGAGGAAAGGCACTACAACATATATGCAAAAGTGTTAAAAATGAAATCACAAGTATAGAAATGGACAGAACATAAAAAAACAGATATATAAAGTGAAATTTATCCCTCTACACATAAAAAATATTATAGTAGTAATTTGTTCTTTCGTTTAATTTTTAATTAGAATTAGACAAGGAATGAATAGAAAGAGTTGAGTAGTATCTTCATTACGCAATAGGAGTTTCAAGTTAACGTTGTCTAGTGATTGTTAAAGAAAAATGTTGTGTCAATATATATTTATCATTCTTCTTTAAAAAAATTTACATACATATAAATAAAATAAAATTAATTACCTATAATAACATTCTAATTTATAAATATCTCGTATTTGTAAATTGTGATTTAATAAATTGAGTACTATTACTATGTTGCATTTAATAAATGTAACATTAGTATATATGATAAGTATAACATCATAGTTGAGTAGTAAAAGTGCACGCATGGTTGCATGAGGATGTGGATTCAAATCCTAAGAGGGCAATGTGTTTATTTTTGTTTTAAACGTGACATTAATACAAAATTCAAAATTGTATTTATAAAATATCATTTTATTATTGTATTTATGTAATTAATTTAATATAATTTATACTTGTGTAATTTTTTTTAATTTTCATTAGAAACATGTAATTTTCTCAATAATATATAAAGAAAAAATCCCATATCCGCAAAGTCGATCAGATCTCGGTAGGAACTAACTAAGATATTTTCTCTCCCCTAGCGACAATTATTTTCCGGGTCAAAAGTTGTAGGGTATGTGTGGTTGTTCTGATATATAAATAAATCTATCCTGTATAAATCCATAGAAGATATCGAGTCCATTATTAAAATTAGGTAATAGGTTAATGTTGACTGGTAGAATGTAATTATAAACAGTTTGATACTTTAAATGGTATATAATTTTTATTTACCATCGTACACCATGGATTAATAATAAAGAAGAGACATTTTGCACTTGTTGCGAATTTCCATGGATAAATAATACAACATCAAGTTTTCATTTGCGTAAGAAAAAGCAAAATAAATAAATTAAATAAATGATAGGCAAATAAACAGCCGCAAGAACAAAGGCATAGATGAATAAAATAAGGACATCTCAGAATATTTTGGTACTATACAATAATTTCCGAAACCAGTAGCGCAGGCTGTATTGGCCCTCTGCCTTTGACTTGTGCCTCTCATAATGGATAGCCACGTAATACGTTCGGCATAAAATTTGAAAATGTGGTAAAGGAGCTAAGGTACAAACATACTAAAACGCGTCAAGTATGGAAGATTTGAACTAATCATTTGGATCGATGAGTCGATTCAAAAATTTAGGCCCAATCTTTTGAAGAGTTTTGTATCGATGGACTCAAGATAAAGTTCTTTAAAATAATCTCACGCATTTTTTTAAATTTTTTAAAACAAGATTAGGTATCAATTGAATTTTGTTGTGTATGATTGTGCTTGGTTCTTCTCTCTTTGGTCTATTAGGATTACCAAGCGCTGATTTATATTGTCTATTAAGTCCATGAGATCTAATGGCCATTGTCACTTGTTAATCATTATGAATTTATAAGTATGTTACTTAGGAGAGAATACATTTCACCTCTCCCATTTTTTATATTGCCTATCACTTGAATACTAGACTAGTTATGACCCCCTATTCCACTTCTTTAGCTCTTATCTAAATCATCTCTTTCTTTTATTCTATCACAACATTAACCAATTTTTATTGAAGTGAAGCGCATTGATACTTGTTGCATATGTTTGATATTCATAACAAATCTATACAATAACATATTATAGATTTTTCTTTTCTTCTATACAATTAAACGCTAGCTTTATAAGGCCTTATTGGCTTGTCCTTTTCCCCATATTTTTAATATTGTTTTGATACCGTTTTCAAATTGTGCATGTCAAAATATAAGATGAAAGTTAGACTTATTTGATTCATATTTTCTTGAGTTTTATACCAAATCAACAAAAAAAGAAGAAGAAGCAGTTTTCATTCTCTAATGAATAAATTATATTTCTTGCATCTTCTCCTTCAAAAATATATGAACTTTCACTTTCAAATTCTCATTCCCAATCACCATGTTCACCATACTACTAAAATATAAAAAATGATTTATTCAAACATCATATTTGAAATCGAACAAATCAGATATAGACAAATATTTTATTTATATGTTAGATCTCAAATAGATAAAAATGACACATAAAGCGGATATTGATAATATATATTACGATGCAATCTAAAAATACCTAGGTTAAAATCTTTTTGCCTCTGTTGCGGTTAAAGCATGTGGGTAAATCGAAAAATAAACGATATATAATAATCAAGGGAGATACAGATTGCACAAAAAAGAATACACTCAAAATACACAATAAAATACAATCCAAAAACGCCTTATTAAACACTTTTGCCTATACTGGGGCGAAAGCATGTGAGCAAATCAAATAATAGACGATAATAATTAAGGAGATAAGGAAGGAGGGAATAAAACAAACAAAATCAAACAAAAGAGAAGGGTATATCGGAATTATAAAATTCTTACATATATCACCAAACTAGTAATGTGATATGATAAATTTTTTTTTTAAATTTTATATTTAAAGCTTAAAATTGTTAAATGCCACATACTGAACTTTTACTTATTAAATCTTACACTTAAAGTTTGAATATACTAAATTTCATACTTTGTTAAACTTTTACTTATCAAATTTATTATCTTTTCAGCCATGCTCACTAATTAAAGAGTATAAGTTAGAGGTAAAAACACCCCAACTTTAGATATTGATTTAATTTTATCCTTTTTTTTGTTTTGTTTTTAATCCTAATTTTAAATCTGCGCTTTCACTCTGATACAACATAGACTTATCCCTTTTTTTTTTTGTTTTGTTTTTAATCCTAATTTGAAATCTGCGATTTCACTCTGATACAACATAGATCATTTCTTCCTCTCGTGTTGCTATATATATGGAAACACTAGTTCTAAATTTGGTTTCAAATTATATTTAGGCAAATAATTTATTTAGAATGCCGTAAATTAAATTTTATTAATAATAATTGAAATAAATACGAAAAGAATGCTACGTCATTTTTAGGTGAAACAGATTAGATCATTTAATCTTGGATAAGTACGCTTCTTCTTACTGACCACAACATGTTGTCACTTCCATGATTGCTTAAATGAGTTAAGTTAGGTTGATTTGGTGTGAAAGTTTGCGATGAAGTGGACTGAAGTATTTTCTAAGAACATTGAAATTCGGTCTCCACCATATTCTATATAATTCGATTCTCATGAAGAAAATTAGTATATAGGACGATAAAAAATATATATATATATATATATATAGATATATATCTTAAGGCTTTCATTTTATAAAAATCGATACCTCTTATTCACTAGCTAAAAATTACAAACAATTATAACATAAAAAAAAAAAAACAAAGAACTTATTATCTTTGTGTGACAACGGTTAAAATTGTTTAGATATTTAAAATATTTTATGGTATTATAGTGTTGTATATTTGGAGGATGTTAAATCCTTTTGTTGCATAATAATTTGTCGGACTTATTATGTGATCCTTTTGCAAGATGGCATGTTTTCACATGGACTCGATTAAAAGCTCTTACCTATACACGGGTTACTGATATAAATAATATACAAGATAATATGTTAAAAGATTTTTATATGGTGTAAAACCTCACTTATGAAATTAACCAAACAACAACCCTGTATAATCTTTCTTTTCAAAAGACAAAACGTGGACCCAAGACCATTAAAATAGTAGTTTATGACATTAAGTCATGCTTAACGCGTCAAAGCACGAGGCATGAAAGCAAATAAGCAACGTAAGAATATTCATGTACATGCCAAGTTCCTGTGACGTATGGTTAAACATAATTGGGTAAAGAAAAAGCGTTCCTTTGACGTAAGTAATAGAAAAAAAATCTTTCGTCTGATGTCACATTTTGCATCACCTTAACCAACATTATTACATAAATGATTCTCAAAGTCTCTTTTTCTCTCTCTTCCACTATACATGAATATAATTTTAAATATTAATGATATGGAATAAAGGCCAATTGTCTTACCATTCGTCAAGGACAATCATATCATAGGGTTCATGCATTTGCATTTATTAAAAGGCAAGCAGCCATGTCCACCCAACCCAAAACTATGGTCTCGACGCCCTTGGTATGAGAATTGAGATAGACGACGTGGAGCTTCAGCTACCCTTTTCCCCAAGAAAAAGCTCTTTCATTCTTTTCTAGCGTCTTTTTCTCCAATAATTGATTCATGTATGGAACTTTGCAAACAAAGCGTGGAAGGTGCTATAAAAGAAACGCATCGGAGTCCTGATTCATACCATCCGCATCTCTCTTACAATGATTCGTAATATAAAATAATTCAATAGTAATCTTGACAAAGAGAAAAAGCTATAAAAAGGGATAGAGAGCTATACTAATTAAAAATAAAACAACAAAAAGATTATATAAAACTCGCATAACACACACTAAAGAGATGACGGAGATGGAGGCGGTAAAAAGATGCAACTAATTATGAGACCTTTCGATGATGAGAAGGGCAAAACGAACTTTGGGAGCGCAATGTGTCTTGGTGATGGGGGAGCTTATTTGGATTATTGAAGAGGGAAAAGGAGGAAAAAAAAAAAAAAAACAGTGTTATTCAAGGAGAAATTAGGAGGAAGGAGTGCATATAAACGATAAAAAAGTTTAAATATATATATCCATTTTTTTCATTTATACTAAAAACTTTCAAACTTGCTAATAAAATGTCTTTTAAGATGATGTTATATAAATTTCAATTTATTGATGCGACTCATCAATAGTCATTCCAATTAAATAAATGATTAGGTAACTTTTATGAATGGAGATATATTAGCTTTATTTTATTTTATTTGACTTTAGGATTAAATTATATATATAAACAAAATATAGAAAAAGGCGAATTAGTTGCCCAAGTACATATTAGATGGTCTTTTGGGAATATATCTAGCAAACCAATCCAAGATATATAAAAGAAGAATCCTAGCTTCTTCCTTTTGGGAATATCTAGCTAGCCCATCTACAACTGCATATTTGTTTCCCTTAATCTGTCTTTAACTTTGCTGTTACGTAGTAGTGACAACTCTTCCCACAGGCAGATAAAGCGTTAGCATTTTTACTCTTGTAATTTATATCCGAACATAATAAGGAAGTTGCTATTTGGAAAATCTATCTTAATCTCAACTTTGTAAAGTTTCATTCGCAAGCAATAGGAAAATCCTCAGTATAAAGCCCCATTGTTCTGCTACATCAACTTTTCCTGACTTTTTTTTTTATTATTATTTTTTATTTTTGAAACCCGTAATCTACCAACTTCTCGATCATCTCTAATCACCCCTCCACTAGATGCTTAACCAGTGTGATTTGTCATTGATCCATTTGTATTAAGCTTGAATCAACCTTCTAGAGTTGGAAGCAACAACGACAAAGGTTATTTTTGGATGGAAAACATTTATTTTGCTTTTCAAATGTAGCACCAAAATTTGTGTGCCTGAGTTCGTATTCTCTATATGCCAAAGACAATTGAGAATTCTCACATTGAAACATAATGTGATTTTTATAAAACTAGTTTAAGATTTCTTAAAGCAAATAGAATTGCATTTGGAGGACTGGCAAATGATATCTCTCTCTCTTACTAATGCGGCAATCAGTTTTACTTTGAACAACACGATTGAGATTCCATATCATTCCTTTCACATAAGCTTTTAATATGATTTAATCATGGAACTTTGTAGCGGTTCTTTTCCCCAATCATTGATTCGTTTATGGAACTTTGCAAACAAAGTATGGAAGGTGCTAGAAAAACAAACGAAAAAGAAATGGATTACTGGGAGTCCCGATTCACAGCATGCACGATCTCTTACAACCATTCGTAATAAAAAGTTTTACAGGACTCTTGACAAGAGAAAAAGCTATAAAAAGGTCAGACAGCTATATTAATTAAAAATAAGACAACAAGACAAAACAGAAAAACTCGCTGAACATGCAATAAACAGATGGCGGAGATGGAGGTGGCAAAGAGATGCAATTGATGAGACTTTCCAATGACGAGGAGGGCGAAACCAACTTGTCAGTGCCATGTTTTTTAGTTGACGGGAGAGCTTATCTGGATTGAAGACGGCAAAGGAGTAAGGGAAAGAGTTATTGAAGCAGAAGTGAAAAGGAACGAGTGGGTATAATTTCTAAAAAAAAAAAATTGAAAACTTAATACGTTTTTTATTTGTACTTAAACCTTTGAAAGTTGCCAATCAGACGACTTTTAAGAAGATGTTATATAAATTTTAATTTATTGATGTAATCTCAATTAAATAAAATATCAAGTAATTTTTATCAATGCTGATATTGATTTAATACTCTATTTTGGCAAAGCAAAAGGGAGATGAATCCACACAAGATATTATAGTGAAGAAAAGAAATGAAAAGATTGTATGGAATATTTTGTGAATAATTTAAGCCTTGCAATAATGTATTTTGAGTCAATATGTAAAATTTAAGATGATTAGGTAAGTTAACCGATCAAGTCCAAATTTTATAATGAAATTAAAAATATTAATAAAAGTGATACCATGAGTTTGAATTCAGAAAAATAAATAATAAAATAATAAAATATTATAATACTAAATTATATGTACATTACTTGTTATTTATCGAAAATGAGTAAAATGAGTTTTAATAACTTATAAATTGATAGAGATAAATTATATATATACTAAAAATTATAAAATAGTATAAATAATATTTATGAATATTTATTTGTACTATATATATAATTATGTATAGGTAAAAATATCCAAAATTACTAAAAATATTTAAAATATGCTAAAATAATATTAAATAATTAAGAAAAAAATCAAACAAAAATGTGAAGAAATATGGACTTTTCTAGAAATGAGGCATGAAAAATGCTAGGGATGCAGGTTTGATAATTAACCAATCAAAATAATAAAAAAAAAGAAAACAAAAACGAAGAAGATAAGGGACAAATGGCATTAAAAAAACTCTCCAACTCATCAAAACTACCCTATAAATTTAGCAAGCCTCATCTATAATTCACTTTAGTTAGTTAGGAAGCTAGAAAAATTAGAGAGAGACTAGAGAAAGAGAAGTAAGATATTTTGCAAAAAATTAGTAAAAGTAGTGTACAAATAAGGCTTTAGGAGGGAAACCAAACTTGATGACCACTTGAAACCAAACGATCACAACCATTAGATAGTTGGACCACCACCTGGAGCTACCGATATTAGTGGAGCCACCGTTGGTAGTTGAAGGCCATTCGGATAACGAGTCCAATTTCTCTACCTAATTTTGTTTAATTTACTAAAAATGTAAATATATCTAGAATATTATGAAGTTTAGTATTATGAGGTATTTTTATATGTAGATTTAGGAAAAAAAATGTCAAATTGATAAAATTAGGACTAGAGATATACATTACTTAAGAAATTTCTAAACTTGTGCTAATTTTCAACTTAGATTTAAATGAATTTAATGATTTAGTTTTGACTTCAAAATTTTTGTGTAGACTATTTAAAGTGTTTATGACAATGCTATGAAGAGTTTTTAAGAAAATTTATTTTTTTAAAATTTTATTTAATTTTTAGGCCTTAAAATTATAGAAAAAAGGGTATATTTTAAGTTAATTTTGTGATTTAGGGTTAATTTGGTAGAAATACTGATTTAGCATGTAATTAGGTATCTTGGGATATTATTTGCTTATGTGAGATAATATTTGTGATGTTTGAGGTGTTAGATGTAAGTATTATGTGTATTATGTAGCAATTATGTGTAAATGAGTAATATGTGAAATTGGAAATTAAATGAGTAGAAAAATATTAGGTAAAAATTAATGGTATTATAATATTAGGAATATATTAAAAAATTGATTTAGAATATGAATTTATAAAATTATCTGAAAATTATAAGTTATACTTATATCGGGACTAAATTTGATAGTTAAATTATGAATATGGTGTACCATATCGACTAAAATATTAGTTAGGGTTTAGATAAGAGATTTAGGATACCCAAGTGTAATATAAGTAATTTCACATATTGGTTCGGAAGGAGTTCTTAGGGTTTATATATAAAACATGTAATTAGAATATAAATAGGAAATTGATTCAAGAACTGAATAAAAAACTAGTCTAAAATAGATTAGTAATGAGTAATATATATATAACATAGATAATCAAGTAAAAACTATACTTTAAAGCCTATATGTTATAAGGATATAAATACTAAAAGATTATTTATATTATAGGATAAGTGGTGATAAGTTGAACATGCAGCAAGTTAAGTGAACAAATTGAGGATTTTAAGTTAGTTGAGATCGATATTTTGCTATATTTTGGAGTATTGTATTAAAGTATTCGGAGTCTTAGGATTGTGTGTTTGTACTTATAGGCAGTTGTTGTGTGTATGCTTGTATGTCTTTGACTACTTGGTTGTATATTGATGTTTTGCTATGCTAGTTATTATGAATGGTGTGGAGTGATATACTTGACCACAATAAATTGAGTTTAACCATATTTGAACTAATATCTTAATTAGACATGTATTGCAACCCTTTAAGGGACGCTTAGGATTCCTCAACTAAATACTAATATTTTTGAAAGGGATAGTGATGGATGGAAAAATGGTCCCTTCTTCATCTTTAGTCAAACTAAGTGACAAGAGAGGAGGTCACGGTAACTATGAGAGTAATGGTTTGGAGGTAATTATAGGGGGAACAGTGCCTCTATTGCACAAACTTGAGTTTAGTTGTGAGCTGTTACATAAGCGTAGAAACTCCTTAACTCTGATTAGAGAATGTGAAATTTCTCTAATTTTACAGTGGACAAGGCTAAGTTATGTGATGTCATTTTCATAATACATTGCATTTAATTTAAATTGTTTGAAAACCATATTAATGTTTGTTATGCAGTCTTATGTCTCCATCTTGACTTACTAAGTTGTTCTCATACTCTTATAGATTTTTTTGTAGGTGACAATTAATATGTCACGTTATAATTATTTAAAGATTAGTACTCTTTTGAAGAACTTTAGGGAAGTGAGGATAAATTGGAAGATCAACAATGCTTTGAGAGTTTTGCTAGTGACTCATAGATAAGAGAGAGAGTAATCATGTAACATTTAGTTATTTTAAATTGTTTTGTTATGTATACATATTTAAAACCATAAGACCTTATATGTTTATATCTATGTCAATATGACTTATAAATCTATATGTAATTTTATTAATAATCTTGTATGACTGTTTACTTTAAAGCAAAGAGTTATGGATGCTTTACATAAATCATATTTACGATAGTGATCGTAAGGTTAGGTACTATCATCTGTTGGTATGGCCATTTCGATACTTAAGTTAGTAAGTGAATGTAAGAAAAAACTTGATTAGAATGAGAGTTTTTAGATAGATCTTACAGTACAATTTTTCCATATTTATAGGCAATTGTTGAGTATCCAAAGCAGCAGTTAATTAGATGATTATCGAGACACATGAAAGCTTCTCGATCAAATGTTTTCTTGAAATATAGGAATGGCAGGCAGTTATATAATATAACCGTGCCAGATGATAACTGTTCGTACTCTTTAAACTCAAATAAAAAATAGATCTATATTTTCAGTGTTAGTCGAGAACCGAGTTATTTGGCATATTAGCAGCCGAGTGAATGAATTTTGACTATTTACATGTGGTAACGCCTAAATAAAACCTTGTTCTTAATAAAATATATTATTCTTATTCTTAAAGCCGCAAAATCTAGTTTGTTAATTAAAATAAAACAAAAGTTAGAAAACTTAGCAAGTATGCTTGAAACCTATCCATAGTTATAGAATTCTTACTAGTCGTAGAGTATCAAAGTGGAGAAAAGGTGAGTCATTGAGGGTTTGGACCAATAGGTCTTGAAGAGATAAGTGGCTACAAAAGGCTTTCTTATGTTCTTAACACCCAATTTCTTTAAGGTTTCCAATATCCTCTAAACTACTCATCCTTAAAGAATTTATTTTTATACTTGATTCGGGTGCTTTAGGGTTTTGATGGCAATTAAAGAGAGGTGGGAGGGGCATCATGTAGATTGCAGTAGAGATTGATTCGACATAGATTTAGAGTTTTTAAAATGAAATGAGAGAGAGATCGATAGGTAGTTGAGAGAATATAAATGGTTGATGCGTGATGGAGAGAGCTTGAATTGATCCTAAGTTGTGTAAGTGCGAGAGATTGAGGTTCTGTTTGGTTCATCTATTTTTCGTTTTATTGGTGTCTTATTATTATTTACTTGAATCTTTATGTTTAACAAGAATAAGATACTAAAAAGATAGAAATATATTTTTTAAAAAATATCAATTAAAATAATTATTTTCAATGCATAAGATATATTTTTTCAAAATTTTTCTTTTAAAATATATGAATTTTCATTTCTTAGTTTTAATACTCTAATCGCTATCTTCATTATAATTGTGAAAAAAAAAGATAAATATTACCAAATTTCAAATAGATAAAGATAAAATACAGATGAAAAGAAGAAAATCCAAACAAGCCCTAAGCATATGAGAGTTTACTATAGAAGTCAATGGATGAGAAAGAGAGAGAGAGGAAGGAGGGGGAGGACGATAGATGACTTGAATATGGAAAGAGAGGAGAAGAAGAGGCTAGGATGAATGAATGGTATATGTTTATTGTTTTTTAATTAAGAAAAGCGGGTTTTTTTTTTCAATTAAAAATTCTTTTTCCCTTTTAAATGAAAACATGTTACCTGTTAAAAGATGACCTACCCTCACACATGTCTACTAGTATTGCTTAAGCCTAGTTACCCTCAAAAGCATGCCTCATTAGCTCAAACTTGTTAAGGAATATAATTTTACAAATATAAGATGACTAGATACACATAGATTATACTAAAAAATTACTAAAATGGAGAATTCACATGTAGAAACATTAGTTTCTTTGTAATAAATATCCATTTGTTTTATTAGATATAGTATATTTGATTTTATTATTTAATAGTAATTGAATTTGAAAGAGTGAAGAATCAGACTAATATGATATATGAAATTAAGAGCAAATATCTTATGGATACTATATCAAGAACTACGAATAGATTGCAAAAGTTGCACTTATTTTAGAAAAATTGTATCAACTAGCTTGCATTCCCCCCTACACCCACTAGTTAAACTAGCCCATTCACAAACAATTCTAAGTAAGAGTCCATTCTTTACCATATTACCTAAAATTTGAACTCAAACCTTAAAATTTGTTTTTCAAATTTCACATTTATTAGATCTATGATTGAAGTTTTGGAGATTTGTAATTTACATGTAATGCATAATTTTTTTTTCATAATTTATAGCTTACAACTCTTAAATATTTATATCCATTTATTTAAATAAGTTTATAATTCTTAAACATTTAATTACTGATAGTTGATAAAATGAAGTATACTATCTTATTTTAAGAATGATATTATTCTTAAACTTATAATATTTTTTTTTAGTTTATGTAACTTAAGTATTATTTATTAATAAATAATTTGTATAACTTAGTGAATTCGAGTGCTTTTTCGAGTATAAGTATAATCTTATTCTAAGATCCATCTTAAAACTTTATAGGATTTTAATGTTTTATTCAAAACATGTCTCAACCTTATAGGATGTTATCTTAATGAATACTTTAAGGGCAGACTAAGTATCTTATAAAAGTTTACTTATTGTAATGACCTTGTTTTAACAACCAAAATCACCGAGTTATTATGTACCACGATTTTATTTTAGGTATCAACTGTTGTCTTGAAAGATCATTCATATTGGAATTACTCATAGTTAAGTACATTTAACCTTAAAGTTCTCATAAACCTTAGAATGTTATATAAAAAAATACTTTATAATTAGAATTTTGTCACATCATGTTGGAAAGATATCATAATCTCTTTACTTACAAAACTGATATCCTTGTTAGTTTCATTACATAAATTTAAAACCAACTAAACAAGGAAGACTCCAAGAGATACCCTTATATTGTGGCACATGACCTCATGATACTACACCCTGACTTCCAACTGGTAAGCCAATCTGATATCCCTTGTTGGGAAAGGAAACCCTTCATCATTGAGAGAAAATCTACATATGAGCTTATGAAGCAATAAACACGGGTGTGATACTACTTATAATCCAAAACTTCAAGGTATTAATTTAATAAATATTTTTCATTTATATATCTTTTATTTAATCCATATCTTTCCAAATATGGAATTTCTTAACTCCAACTTGTATCCCGATAAAAAGTAATATTCAAAGACATCAATCTTTACGATGGGGGATTTAGAAGGCTCCCTTGCTGCCATCAAGCGAGAAGCTAATTTTTGTGCTGAGAGATGGATATTTATTGTCCTTACTTTTATGTCTCTGTAGCGTGTACAGTAATCATAATCGCAAGCCTAGATTCAATATTTAATAAAAATCTTAAACTTTTATTCGATTTCAAGTTTCTCCAATTTTCTTTCTTTCTCCCTTTTTTTTTTTTTTAAAAAAAAATAATTTCGATTGATGAAGAGATTACGGAAACAAAAATGATGAAAAACATAAAACATACTATACGTAGCATGCATAGCCAAGATCGTCAATTTTCATATTTTTCAAGGAAGAAAATTAACTACTCCTCTCTCTCTCTCTCTCTCTCTCTCTCTCTCTCTCTCTTTTTTTCATTACTATGTGTTTTCTATGTCCCAAACACTTCGAGAAAAACCTCTATAGCTGTGGATATAATCGTTGTCGGATCACATGCATCTCTATTGACAGGTTGTATATACATCATGTAGAGTCCATGAAGCTTTCGACTTCACTGGAATATAAGGCTCCATCTTTTCCTTCTTTTGCTAGCTGGTTGTGTTTCCAAGTGCCCTATCCTTATTGATAAAGAAGGATCTCCCATGATTCAAGGGACGTGGAAAATAGTATAACGAAAAAGGGATCTGTAACTAGAACTTGGGGATGCTTTGAACTCTAACCAATCCAAAATATATTACTGTTGAAAGCCCAACCCACCATCCACCATCAATTCAAGTCCAATTCTATGGCCCAGTCGTCCATTGCTTTTACAAATCCAGACTGTCTAATTTCCAACTAACCCAAACTTATGGAATTTCTCGGATCTTTACTTGTATATTTTCCCGGTTTATGGAATGAAATAATTTAAGAATGAAATTATAATTCTTAAAAAATAAAATAGAGAAGCAATAACTTTCAGATTGCACTTAAATTTACATTAGCAACAGGTTATGAATATATCCAAAAATATTGATACCCTTCCTCTAATCCACTCATAAGTAGATATAGAATTCGGTCCTTTATAGGAAATAGAATTTCTCATTTGCCACAATAGCAATTGAATAACAATTCATTCAATGTCGTTATGGGGCTTCACTTAACTCTCATTCACACAAACATATATACAAATACAAGCTGTGTTAATTTGCTCTTCTCAAAGGGCTTTGTAAATAACTTTTCCGTTCTCTTAAAGGATGACTTCTATATTAATAATTTCCATATAATATATAGTATTATACCAGACATTAGCGTTTCTTTCTGTGATATTACTTATTTAGTCTTTCTTAAAATTCTAAGATGTTGAAAAATAGATGATTGGTATAAAGCAGAACTTAAGGGTTAAGGATTAGAAAAAGAAGGAGATACAAATTACTTTAATGAAGTGTTGATTTCATTTTTAGCAAAGTTGGTTTGTATAAACTTCTGGTAGAAAGAATGAAAAATATTCAAAAGTAAATGTTTATTACAATTGCTATCACTATCTCTTTTTGGGCACTCCCTCATTCTAGTAATTGTGTAAGTGCTCACTATCTCCCTGTTTTATAATTTTCCCCGGCATGAATGGATCTTTTTATTTTTTCATCTCCTTAATTTCCTATAATTCATGAATCAACGATTGAGATTGTGTAGAAATCTAAGTAATTTTATAACATTATCATCATGTCATTTTCTTCCTTAAAATCTTAATTGTTTATTACATGTGGTAACATATTATTAAGGGGATAAATTAAGAAAAACTGAGAGAATATAAATTTTGAGGATCCGAATCCTTCTCCAACTCCCTAATATGCTCCACCTCAATCACTTTCTTGAGTATCTATACTACTTACTCAAGAAAAACTTGACTTGTGACGAAATTCAAGGAAGTGGTTAAAGGGAAGCATATTTTATATTATTGTAGAAGTCAAGGATGCCAAATAGTTTTACATACAAGTAGCACCACGGAAAAGAGACTGTACAACTAACTACAATACATTTAGCTATGAATATTTTCCATGCATTACTTCAAATTTTTTAAGTCTTTACTTGATATCATTGGTATTGACATGATAATAACATTGAACATATCCAATTTTGACCTTTATGTTTTGCTTGATACCTATCACTTATTTCAAAAATTGGGGATTTAAAAAAAGACAGGAAAATAATTACTTTAATCTAATATATGAGTGTGTGGCATCATATCACGATACATTAATGATGATTGTAATATGACATATGGGGCTACTTGTAACATTTTATAATGTGTATACAATATTAAAATTATAAATTTATGACAACTTACATTTTAGTTATTTTCTTTTCTTATTATTTCATCTAAGGGCTGTAATACTACCCTTTTTTTTTGTTGGAAATAATACTACCTTATTTTTTCAGCATTGTATATATATCCTTATAAAGGAAATAATGCTCCCTACTTTTCTTCGAATAAAAAAGAGCTTATTCATTATTCCACTTGAATGGGAGAATATCAAATAATAAATAATCATTTGCATTATTAACATATTCTTAAATATGACAAAGTAAAATATTGAGAATAGGGGAAAGAATTGAAGGCCGATTCCACAAGTGCAAGAATTATGAATTGGACATGTTGGAACCTGTGGGTCCAAGGACTTGGCATGAAACCAACATTGGATGAGCGGGTTGAAGTTCACCATTTTGGGGCCTCATGACCTGCCAATTATGGCCGGTTCGGGTCTACTTGGGACCTATGCTTGTTTCTAAATCTATATGTCTGTTGTCTAGTAGTCTCTGGGACTGATTGTTGAATATTGTCATAGAAATCAAATGGTTTTAAAGAAAAGTAAACGGGATTTCCGTAATAATTATTATATGGGTTGATAACTACTTACACCTTATTGGAAGTCCTCAAGAGCTTCCAAAAGAAATAGATTTTACTTGGAAAATGAATTTGAGATCAAGTTTTAGTTAGCAATTTGAATATTTAGAGATAAAACTTTTGTTCCTCAATCATCATCATCTACTAGGAAGACTTTAAAACCAATTATACATAGAAAAAGTATACTATAAGTGCTGGTAATTGTAAACGAATAAGGGCAATTAATTCTTTTCTTTTCTCTTCTTCTTCCTTTTTTTTCCTTTCCCTTTCGCAGATAAGTGCAATGGAGATTTATTTATTTATCTATTTTGGCGAGAAGTGCAATGGAGTTGAGTGTGGCATTTTTGAAACTAAACATAACATGTGAGAACAGGTTCAGCAGAGATGTGTATATGATTGAATTAACTATAAACATGTTGAGAGTCAACTCTTCAGTTCGGTTTACTTGTACGTTAGAAAAATAAAAGGTCCAACTTTTATTTGTTATTTCTTTTTGAGAATGCAGAATGTCAGCGAGTCAAGTGGGAGGGCATGTTACGTTACTTGTAGGGATTGCAAGGCAGTTAGGAGTTGGATTATTATTTTGTACTAAATTCATAACGAATGAAAAACAATACATAAAATTAAACTAACATCATATATAACAATTAGTTTACATTATAATTTGTATTTATTCATATAGTAGTCGTACTTTTTATATCATGTCTTAGCATTTCTATAATCTTGTTTCTAATCATGCTGGTTGATATTCATATACAAGTTTCATATTAGAAATCACATGTTTCATTTCTACAAATCATTACTCCTAATTACTATACATCTTTAGCATAATGCAATCCCGGAAGAGTCTAATTACCTGATCAGAAGCTTCTGCTCCATGTCATCTTCTCTAGATCTGTGAAAAAATTAAAAAATTGACTGTGCAATTACCTAAACACTTGCATGTTGTAATATAGAAAAGAAAACAGCGATGTCAGGTTTTCACAACCCTACGTACTTAGCAACAAAGCATTAGAAAGATCTCTTAGTATTGTAGTTTGAGAAATTCGAATGAAGACAATGGAAAATGTAGCACCAAAAAAAAAAAAAAAACTAATACCCAAGAATACAGCACAAGTTAATAATAATAACACAGGAATGATTTGTATGCCGAATCACAAGGAGCTCTTTTTTCGACAAAGATTGTCTGCTTAGAGGATGACTCCCATGCAAATGGACATGACACCAAAAATCAAACCCATCAACAGATTCTTCCCTTCTGCCCCGGAATCGCTGTTTTCAGCTGATGAGGATGGTACCTTGGCAGACGTGGTTGTGTTCGAATTATCGTCACTTGGGGCCGATTTCGGTGATGGAGGAGTGGAGGTAGGAGATGGTGCCACGAAAAGCTCTGGAGGTAGCAACACCTTGTCAACTTGGTAAATCGCTAAAGGAGGCTTTTGGTACACTACATTGTAGATTTGTGTCTCCACAAGACCAGTTGTCACGTTAAGTTGGTTGGCTTTTCCTGTGAAGTTAAGCCCATAATTGGTTTGTGTCCTCACAGGGTTGCTAACGCTCATTAGATTCTGCGTCGTGTAGTATTGAGGCAGAACATGGTACAACAGGAGTTCCACTTGCTCTTGCGGGCTTAGATTGTTAAGAGTGCCAGCTTCAAGGTTGTTGAATGCGTTGTCTGTTGGGGCTAGTATGGTTAGTCCCTGACTTGAGGTGTTGAGTTGGTTATCGATCTGTTTGGCAACTTGGGTGGTCTGTGTAAGGAGGTGGAGGAATTCTGAATACCCACCGGCTTTATCGAGGATGCTGGTGAAGTTCAAAGGGCCGGATGGGGCTGGGGCCGGAGCTGTAGGTTGAGCAATGGCTAGGTGAGAGGAGAGGGCAAGAAGGAGAGAAGAAATGGCAATGAGAATGAGGGGTGAGGATGAAGCCATGGTGGTTCTTTTGGTATGCTATTCGTGTGTTATGAAAAAAATGGGGACCTATGGAGGGGAATTTATGGGATAAGCTGTGGGGTCGTATGACTTTGTTGGCATGAGCTGGCTACGTTCATAGGAAATCCTATAGATAAATAGAAGATGGAAAGCATATTTTCTGCCATAATTAATTATCGATTATTAAAAACCCTAGTTGAAATTATAAGTCTATACTTTATTGTGAATCAATACAAATTGAACAAGTACTAGCTTCATTCATGAACTGCCTTTTTCATAAATTCTCTTTTATATAAATTGCTTTTTGCGGTTAAGTAAAGACAACAGTGTTATTAGGACAGCACTTCTTCCATGTGATGCATCCATTGAAAATTAATAAGAAAATACCGTGCATAAAGTTGACCTTTGCGATCTCAACTACTCCTTAATTTTGAAAGGGAGATGATATAAATCTTATTTTTATGGGAAATAAATGGACCAGAACATCTCCAAGTTTTCTCTGATTTATCAAATGGTTATACTCTAAATTGGGTTGTTTATCAAATCGATCGGAAGCTTATTAAAGACTGTTGTTTTGCGATGCAGTTCGATCAAAGGTGGTCTAATCAATCCATGACACAATTTTACTCCAAACAGAATCAAATTGTTCTGACTCATATTGCTTACCTAAAGAAGGAAGAGAGAAAGAGAGAAAAAGAGAAAAAGGAGGAGAAGAAGAAGATCTAACTTACATAATCAAACTTCCGTTTCATTTTTTATACTCAATTTTATCTAAATTTATTTATTTGGTTTCATTTTCATCAAATCTAAATGAGTTTTGATCTTGAACTTGAATATTTATACCTCTTACTAATTAATTAGCTTTCTTCATGATAAACTAATGGAGAAATTAAATTTTGATTTGAATGGGATAATAATAGGAAGATATGGAGATAGAACCATAAGCGATTGCAAAAAACCAAGAGAAGAATAAAATATGAAAAGAATGTAATTCAAGCTGCTTTTGAACCAAATCATTTCGAAAGCGGTTTAATTTGGCTTACAAACCATTAAAATGGTTGATTCTCAATCTCCTAAAAAATTAAACCAATCAACGATGATCTTAGATGTTGCCAATTTCAAGCACGGTTTATATATTAGCACTTCAATAGTTAAAATATTCTTACAGAGGGAATTGTTGGGTAGTTTCGGTTAGATTTTGACCGGGCTTAGTCAAGCTTAGTATTTCTAACATTAAATGGCTGCTCAACCCACAAGATGATACTACCATCATGTATGTATATGGATATAATATATATAGACATACCCTCGATATCCCTCTTAGAAGCAAGATGAAGGCAAAAAGCTGCCAATAGGAGAAGGGATAGCATTCGTGTTGTATCTTGTGAAATAGGAAAGGGACCGATAGTTGTACAATTGTAATTTTCAATAATATTAATATATTACGTGAATGAAATAATAAATTGTAAATATCAATAAACTTTTAATACGTGAAAATATGAATAGTAATATTTTAATAGCTTTGTATTACTACGGTCATTGATATTAGCATGACAATTACCTAAACATGTAATATATTAATATCAATAAATATTTCTTCAGATTTAGGTTTTTAATTCAAAAAGGGGAAAAAGATAATCACTATTAAATACAATTGAAGATTTTTTATTCTTTTATTTGAAAATTTTAATGTAAAGAAGTTAAAGTCCATTCATATATCAAGCTTTTGGGTAGCTCGCATGTGATTTCCTCTAGTTTTTATTACAAAGTGCAAAGGTACATGGTAGAATAAAAAATGCTACAAAAATTATTAGATATATTGCAAAACTATTGGTAAATCCCCTAAACTCTAAGAAAGGAGCTTCATCTTCTTATAACATTTAAAAATATACATGTTGGTAAATTAACATTAAAGCTATCTTTTTGTTACAAGTCTTCGTGTATATAGTTAACTACATATAGTCAGTATAGGATCAACTATATATGATATTTATTTTGTTGACACGTGTATAGTTGTTAGTTATTTCACATCATGTATAAATAGTTGATAGAACCTAATAGACTAACTAACACATTCATTCCACATAACCCTTGATATTCATTTCTTCTATTCTTCCTTCGTATCCTCTCATAAATTTTGCAACATCAATATATAGGATTTCATTGAGATAATCATAACACCAAAGCTTTTCGTGGTATCAGAGCAGGTTATGCTTGATTCATCATTTTGTAAGTGAATTTTGTCACTGTACATTCATTTGCGATTCTTGAAGTTTTGATTTCTATTGATTGAAATGGTGAATGAGAATTATAATGATCTATTGCACTTGTTTGGTTCGGATGGTCTGAGGACTATTATAGTTAGTGTAATTTTTTATGGTTCAAACTTTATTTTGTGGAGTAGATTGGTTGTTTTGGTGTTAAGGCAACATTAAAGTTTATAAAAGGGGAAAATATTAAACCTAATCTTGATTCTCCTGATATACAACGTTGGACTTGTTGTGACTTTATGATTAAATGTTGGATTTTAAACTCGTGACTAAGGATTTCTCTAAAGCGTTTATGTATGCTCAATTCGTTAGAGAACCATACAAGTTGCAACATGAAATCATTAATTGTAGGTAAGGAAATCTCAATGTCATAATGTACTACAATAAGCTTATAAAGTTGTGGGATGAAGTAAGTAGTCTTTGTGGACTTCCACAATGTACGTGTGATGCTTTGGAAAGATGTTAAGAGGTAGACAATAGAGATAAACTTATTCAATTTCTTGCTGGTTTGAATGACACTTATGAAAGTGTTTCGAGTCAAATTTTAGCAATGAAACCCTTGTAAATAGTTAGCAACGCTTATTAGCTGATATATCAAGTCAAAAAACAAAAATAGTTGTAGGACATGTGCTTAGAGAAGTTACAACATTTGTTGTTAAGAATAATGTCGTAAGCAAGAATGTTGGGTTGGATAGAAGAGATAGAAAAGGAAAATTTGGTGTGAGATTGACTTGTACTTACTGTAAGAAGGTTGGACATTTAGCTGACTCTTGTTTTGAGCTTAAGGGTTATCTAGATTGTTACAAAAACAAAGAAAGGAAACTACCATATAAGCTAATCAATGTGGTTTCTGACAGTTCAGAGTTGCAGTAACAGTATCCTCTAGACAATGGAATGAGTTTAAGGAATTCAAATTTTTCTATGACTAATGATGATGTTTTGATTAGCAGGATATGTAATGAGGCTGCTAAGATGTTGAAGGAGTAGCAATAACAGTTGCTTGCGGAACTAATAACTTAGTTAGCAATTCACTTTACTAGTAATATCGCTTATCTTGCTATTGAATCTTGTTTACTTAATGATAGTAGAGTATCTAGTTAGATTGTTGATTCAAGAGCATCAAAACATATTACTCCTTTTGTTCAAAACCTTACCTAAACACAAAACTTTCTTAAACCTCTCAAGATCAAAATGCCAGATGGTCATTACAAGTTTGTGCATACTATTGATAATATCATCCTTGATAAACATCTTGTTTAAGAAAAGTCCTTCTAGTACTTGATTTTCAATACAACCTCTTATCCATTGTAAGGCTCTTGGAACATAACAACTTGTTTGTTAAATTTGATACTTGAAACTATTGTTTTCAAGATCGGATATCTAAGAATATATCATGGATTGTTTGTGTTGAAAGTTGAGTTTTTTGTTGCTGGTGTAGGGAATGATTCTATGGTAAAGGATACTTTTGGTAGTACTAGTGTTACAAACTTGAAAATAATGAAGAATAAATTGAGTGTTGGTAGTAAGAATAAGGATTTGAATGTAATTGTGCCTAGTACTTCTATGTTTACTGTTGGGAAAGATGTTATTGTTGAACTTTTACATGATAGACTTGGTCATGTTTCCTTTCTAAGGATTTATCATGTGTTGGGAAATAAAGAGAAACTTTCTCTTGATTTTGTTATTAGCCAAATTTCATAAATTGCCATTTAATACTAGCACTTCTAATTCTTTATACCCTTTTGATTTACTTCACATTGATACTTGGGGACCATACATTGATGCCACACAAACAACATGTTCTTTTAAACTTAAAACAATTTATAGCCTTTGTTCAAAATCATTTCAATACTATACCCAAAACCATAAGAACGAATAATGTAGGAGAATTTATGTCACATGATTGTCAAGTGTTACTTTAGACATTTGGAATTGTTCATCAACTTAGTCTTGCATATACAACATAACAGAATGGGGTTGTGGAAAGGAAATATAGACATTCACTTAACATGCCTGATGATAGGGATTAAAGACCGATTACATGCTCTTGAGCTCGAGGGCTCTCTTAGGTGGTCTGTCGAGTTGTCCAAGATGAGTTAACCATCGAGGAGCAGTGCTTACCTCAGTCCAATTTGCCGAGCTACTTCGCTCTCTACGTTATTGAAGGTGTTGTAGGTGACTAGCCGATGTGTTGAATTGGACCCTCCACTATGTACTAGTCCATGTGCTAAATTTGAATACAGTAATCTCCATGGTGTTGAGGCTAAGTTGATAACTATCAAGAGCCAATAATTTGAGATCGACTTGATTATAAGCCATCCTTGAACTAACCCTAGTCCAGCCCCGACAGTCAGGATACTGAACTTTTGACGCTAAACAAACTTGAACAAAGGCTTACCCCTGCTCGGCTTACAATATTGTCAGAATTGCCTAGTTAAAAAATGCATACGTTGTCCTTTCTGACAACCGTACTATCTTTTCTGACAGAGGAGGTTCACTGTATATAATTTCATGCTTTCGTTATAAATGATTTTCCTTTTGTTTAGTAAATAGGGCTTCATTTTTGTAATTTTCTATGATGTAGAACTTTCCCTAAAAGAGTACTATATATCATCACATAATGTGATAGCTAGAAGAGAGTATACAGAAGAATATACTGAACCTTTTTTTACCATCTTAAGCTAGGTATCCTCTTACTTACTCTTGAGCTACTTTTATCTAGCTCATTCGAGCGTGGACTAAGGGCGAGTAACCTTTAGTTATACTTATGCATCATATCAAGTGTGACTTGAGTTCGTGTGAAGTGTTTATGTATCATATCCATCGTCGATGCATGGGAACCCTTACCTACTCTTTCTTACCTTAGACTATCATTTACTTTTCGAGCTATCTTACAGTTTGGACCTACCTTTTTGGTTGTGTGTAATACTAGGTTCGTGTATTCATTTACGAGTTTGTATCATCTTGGTATTAGAGCGCTTGGTAACGTTTGAAGCTGGATTCTATTATTGTGTTACTTGAGAAGTTTGTTACTGCTCCCACGAGATAACGATTCTATTGTTAGTTTTTAAGTTTAGTAGTTGAGAAGTGTTCTGTACTCTATTTTCCCCTTTTTTCGTTATGCAAAATAGAGTGTGGTTGACTATTCATTTGTTGTGTAATTATTATTGTGAAGTGACTAAAAATGTTAGATTCAAGTGTTCAATGGATTTTAGGTAACTAAGAAAGTGGTACTGGACATGGCCAAGGTCAAGAAGGAAACTTTACACCTCAGTTAGTGGGTGACCACTTGATAGGCTTATTGACTTGGTAGCTAGTTTGGTGAGTATTATCTAAGAAGATAGGTAGTGAGCTAAAAATAGCCTTACTAAGGAATGTGAGCAACAAGGGCGAGGCAATGGTCGATTTGGTCGAGCTAATGCCCTAACTCAACCACCTTAAGTTGAAGAAGTTGGTAGGGATGCTAGATGAAGCCTAGTCCTTGAAGAGATTGAGGAAGAAGCAGAAGGAGATGATGAGGCACAGGAGTACTGCGAGCTTGAGGAAAGAAATGTATAAGCCCCTAGAGTTAAGAGATTGAGAATGCGAATTCCATGTTTTTTGGGAAGTGGTGATGGCGAGGACCATCTAGATTGGGTAGATAAGATTGAAAAGTAGTTTGAATGGTACAAAGTGCTTGATAGTACAATGGTTAGACTTGTTGTGTTGAAGTTCATTAGTTATGCTACCTTATGGTGGAAGAACTTGCAAGCCACCAAAAGAAGGAAAGGAGAACGAGAACAAGAGATTAGGAGTTGAGATGAAATGAAGAGAGTTATGCAGAAAAGGTTTGTGTCGAGCTATTATCTATATGATGCCTTTAAAAGACTGAAAGAATTGAGATAAGGAGGATCGCATGTAGACGTTTACATTAAGGAATTCCAAATGTTAACGATCCAATGTGAAGTCATAGAGCCAAAAGACTGAAATGTATCTTGATTCATTTGTAGGTTAAAGTATGAGACTGGGGATGTCCTAGAAACCCTAGATGTTAGAATACTTGATGACACAATTTGAGCTGTTCAGAGGATAAAAAGGCACCCAACAGGAAGATTCTGACCCCCATTGGCCGACGAGGAAGTAGCTAAATTGTTTTAAGTAGACCAGTGCGAACGGAACCGAGTAAGGTTGTTGATACCCAACTCTTTCTAACCATCCAAGCTGAGGAGAAGGAACCTTCGAGGAAGTTTGAGAAGGGCTAGAGTTCAAAGAGGAAGACAAGTGAGATCAAGTGTTTTAAATGCTAAGGATTTGGATACATGGTTGTTCAGTACCCGAATAGGCAAACAATGGTGATCCGAGGCGAGGTGCCGACCATTGAGGTTAATAGTACTGATGAAGAAGTAGAGGAGATGAAAAAGGATGGATAGGCCGAGCTATCCGATGAGGAAGTCATCTACGAAGAAGGGAACTTCATGCTAACTACTTTAGTGTTGAAGAGGATAATGAGTATTAGTCTTGTAGTAAAAGATGAACAAAGGGAAAATCTCTTCTATAGTAGGTACAAGGTGAATGACTCACTATATGCGCTGATTGTTGACAGTGGGAGTTGGACCAATGCAACCTCTGCATTTATGGTCCAGTAGCTAAAATTGACGACCATGTCCCACCCGAAACCTTACAAACTTCATTGGCTTAGTGATAAGGGAGTTCTACAAGTGAATAAACAGGTGTTTGTGTTGATTTGCATTGGTAAGTATTGAGATGAAGTGCTTGCAATGTGCTGCCCATGAGTACATCCTACATTTTACTTAGATGACCATGGATGTTTGATCGAGTAGTTATATATGACGGAAGAAGGATTACATGCTCTGTAGAGTACAAAGGCAAAAGGATAACATTGAGTCCTATGACTGCTGAGTAGGTGAAGGTCATGTAGTCCCAATTGAGTCAAGTACTGAAGAAGGAGGCTTTGGTATTGACTCAAGCTAAAATAAAAAGAGAGATGGAGTTCAAGGGACCAGCTTATCTGCTTGTTTGAAGGCTTTTGGAGATGAGATCTAAGGAGGAAGAGCTACTTACCGAAGTAAAAATCTTACTAGAGGAATTTACCAACCTATTTTCGAATGAGTTGCTGTACAGCTTGTCTCCACTTTGAGGTGTCGAGCATGCAATTGACCTACAGCTAAGAGCCACACTGCTAAACAAGCCTGCTTATAAGCTAAACCCTGAACGAGCTACAGAGTTGTAGAGACAATTAGATGACCTTATGAAGAAAGGGTATGTATATGAGTCCCTTAGCCTCCATGCCATTTCGACTTTATTCATGCCAAAGAAGGATGGTTCTTGGGTGATGTGTGTGGATAGCCAAGCGATCAATTGAATCACCATCAAGAACAGGTATCCCATATCTAGGCTTGATGACATGTTAGACGAATTGAATGGAGCAAGAGTGTTCTCCAAGATCAACCTTAAAGCTGGGTACCATCAAATTCGAATGTGTGAAGGCGATGAGTGGAAGATTGCCTTTAAGATACAATATGGTTTATGTAAATGTCTTGCAATGCCATTTGGGTTGTCCAATGTGCCAAGCACATTCATGCGACTTATGAACCAGATGCTTCGAGAATTATTATGAAGGTTTATCATAGTTTATTTTGATGACATTTTAGTATATAGTCTTGGATTGGAGACTTACCGAGAGCATCTCTAATAAGTGTTTGCAAAACTTCGAACCCAACAGCTTTATGCCAATTTGAAGAAGTATGAATTTTTCCATTCTGAGGTGATCTTCTTGGGTTTTGTTGTGAACGGAGGTGGCATTCAAGTTGATGGAGAGAAGATAAGGGTGATCATAGAATGGCTTGAGTCGACCTGTTCTACTGATGTGAGGAGTTTTCATAGCTTAGCATCATTTTATTGTAGATTCATGAAGAATTTCAATACGATTGGAGCCCTACTCACTGAACTCTCAAAGAAGAATGTTGAATTTAGACGGGGAGAGAAGGAGTAGAAGAGTTTTGAGGAAGTGAAAGAGAGGCTAACTACAGCCCCCGTTTTAGCTCTACCAAGCTTTGACAAAGTGTTTGAAGTGGAGTGTGATGCATCTAGACTAGGCATAGGTATCATGTTGATGTAAGAAGGCCAACCTATTGGTTACTTTAGTAAGAAACTTCGAAGAGCCACACTCAACTATTCCATCTATGATAAAGAGTTCTACTCCTTAATTTGAGCCTTTACGGTATAGCAACAATATCTGTTGCCTAAGGAATTTTTGATTTACACTGATAATGAATCCTTGAGATATCTAAAAAGCTAATCGAAGTTGTCTAAGAGACAAGCCAAGTGGGTTGAGTTTATGGAGGGTTTTTCTTATGTCGTAAAATACAAGAATGGGAAGAACAATTTAGTGGTCGACGCCCTGTCGAGACAACGTACTTTCTTGACTGAGCTGTAGACAAGGCTACTTGATTTTTCAACCATCAAGAATTTGTATGTTGAGGACTTACACTTTAGTCCTATTTATGCCTGTTGTGAGGAACGACGGACACTAGCTGACTATCACAGGGAGGATAGATACTTATTCAAGAAGAGAAGGCTATGCATCCTAACTTGTTCTATGGGAGAACTGCTAGTGCGCGAGGCACATAGAGGGGGATTGATATGATACTTTAGCTAGCGCTGAACTTATGAGGTACTATCTTCTAGATTCTTTTGATTAAGGATGAAGAGACAAGTCTAATCCATGCTGGAAAAGTGTACGACTTGTTGAAAGCGTACGACTTGTTGAAACGCGAAGAGTTAAGCCGAACAAGGATACTACCAACCTTTGTCGATCCTGACCAAACCATGGTTCGCGCTGAGTATGGACTTCATGTTAGCATTGTCAAGGACATCTTGAGGGGAGGACTCCATCATGGTGGTTATGAATCGATTTAGCAAGATGGTACATTTCATGCCCTATTTCAAAACTAACTACGCTTCAGCTATTTCTTTTCTTTTCTTGCAAGAAGTAATTAAGCTGCATGGAAATCCTAGGACCATTGTTACAAATCGAGACCCTAAGTTCATGGGCCACCTTTAAAGGACCTTGTGGAGGTGAATGGGAACCAAGTTGCTATATAGCATATCCTGCCACCCATAAACCGATGGACATACCGAAGTTTTCAATAGAGCAATAGGAACTTTGCTACGAGTTGTTGTCAGATAAAACACGACTGATTGGGATTTGTGCTTACTAATCATTGAGTTCATTGACAATAGGACCGCCCATAGTCTAACAAGCATGTCTCCATTTAAGGTTGCCTATGGTTTCAGCCCTGAGTTGCCTATGGGTTTAACCCTGAGTTGCCATTGGACTAAGTACCTTAGTCAATGCTTGATGATGACCGGTCAGCTATTAAGAGAGTTTAGGCCATCAAAGCCATGCACTAGAAGATTGTAGAGTAATTGGGTCGAGCTAATATTAAGCTCGAGAAGTGAAGTCAAGGATAGAGGAAGAGAGAATTTCAACTAGGTGATTTAGTTTGGATATACCTTAGTAAGGAACGATTCACAAACTTGACAAAGAGCAAGTTATCTTCTAAGGTCGACGGACCTTTCAAAGTGCTTGAAAAGATCAACCCTAATACTTGTAGGATTGAATTACCTGAAGGATATTCAACATTGCCGAACTCCAACCTTATACTCCTGAAGATGAGTAACCTGGACTTGAACCATATTTGATTGCAAATCTCAAACAACTCGGAGGGGATGATAGGGATCAAGGATTGATTACATGCTCTCGAGCCCGAGGGCTCTCTTAAGTAGTCCGTCGAGCTGTCTAAGGTAAGTTAAGTACCGAGGAGCAGTTCTTGCCCCAGTTTGATCTACTAAGCTACTTCACTCATCACGCTATCGAAGGTGTTGCCGAGGTGACCAGCTGACGTGTTGAACCTGATCCTCTACTATGTACTAGTTTACGCGCTAAATCTGAATACAACAATCTCTATGGTGTCGAGGCTAAGCTGATAACTATTAAGACTTGACCATTTGAGACCAACCTGATTGTGAGCTATTCCTGAACTAACCCCAATCCAGCCTCGGTAGTCAGGGTATCGAACTTTTGACATTGAACAAACCTGAACAGAGGCCTACTCTTGCTTGGCTCACAATATTGCTAGAATCACCGAGTAAAAATGTGTGCACGCTGTCCTTCCTGACAATTGTACTGTCATTTCTAATAGAGGACATTCGCTACGCATAATTTTATGCTTTCCCTATAAATTATTTTCCTTCCGTTTAGCAAATAGGGCTTCATTTTTATAATTTTCTGTAACATAGAACTTAGCCTAATAGGATACAATAAATAATTACATAATGTAATAGCCATAAGAGAATATACAGAAGAATACACTGAACTTTTTTTTACCTTCTCTTAAGCTAAGTGTCCTCTTACTTATTCTTGAGTTACTTTATCTAGCCCATTCGAGCGTAGACTAGTAGTGAGTGACCTCTGGTCATATTTATGCATTATATTAAATGTGACCTGAGCTTGTGTGAGGCATTGGTGCATCATATTTATCATTGGTGCATGGGAACCCCTGCTTACCCTCGACTATCATTTACTTTTTGAGCCATCTTGCGGCTTAGACCTACCCTTTCGGTTACACATGATACTGAGTTCATGTGTTCGCCCACGAGTCTATATTAGCTAAGCTTTATGAATACATGTAAATTTGCTAAAGAAGTTTTGGGAAGAGTATATCTTAGTAGCTACTTCCAATGTAAAAATTGAAGTGGAAGTCTCCTTATGAGTTATTATATAAAAGAGTCCCAACTTATGATGATCTTAGAGTTTTTGGACGTTTATATTATGTTGGAACTAATTCTCAATTGATAGATAAATTTGACAATAAAGCTAGAAGATGTGTTTTCTTAAGATATCTTAATGGGATAGAAGGCGTATAAGGTCTATGACTTGAATATACATGAAATGCTTGTAAGTGAAGATGTGCTCTTCTTTGAAAATGTGTTTCCCTTTCGAATGGTTAGAGATTCATCCAGTCCTAGTAGCAAGCATCGTGGAACATTGTTTCCTTATTGTCATTCTAAAGTGGTTAAGGAAGAATGTGGTCATAATTCTATTGATATGTTTATAGTGGATCATGGAACAGTAGGTAATCTTGATTCTCATAGTGAGCAACTTGTCTTGTCTTTTACTGATGTTGTTTTAGTTGATGATATTGGTATTACACTTAGAAGATTAACATGTACTAGGCACATACCAACTTGGCTCAAAGACTACATACATACGATGAATATATCTTCTTCTGTTCCTTCTATTGTCCAAAATTCTAACCAAACTGATTCACACTCACACACACATACCAAATATCTATTGTTTAAACCAAACTCTTTTTTGTCTTTCTTAAAGGAGTATCTTGTTTCTTTAGCTTATGTATTTCCAATCCATGAACTATAAAACTATCATGAAACTAAATAAGATCCAAGATGGATAGAAGTAACAAACAAAGAGTTTTTAGCTCTACAAGCTAACCATACTTGGGATCATATTCCCTTACTACATGATAAGAAAGCGATTGGTTCAAAATGGGTTTATAAAGTGAAATGCAAATCTTATGGCTCTATAGAGAGATTTAAGGCTTGGTTAGTTGCAAAAGGCTATAATTAGGTTAAGGGTATTGATTATACTTTTACTTTTTCACCAGTAGCAAAATTAACAACCGTAAGGTTACTTCTTGCTCTTGCTTTATTAAATAATTGGTTTCTTTATCAACTTGATGTTAGCAATACATTTTTACATGGTTTCATTAAGGAAGAGATATACATGTTTCCACCAGAAGGGTATGAAGTTACAAAACCAAATCATGTTTGCAGGCTCATTCGTACCCTTTATGGTTTGAAACAAGCCTCTCATTTATGGAATAAAGAATTTACAAATTCATTTGTTCTTTAGGATTTATACAATCTAAAGTGGATTGCTCCTTATTTGTCAAGACTAATGGATCAATTTTTATCGTTGCCTTAGTCTATGTTGATGATATATTGTTAGTAGGAAATTATTTGTTTGCTATAGTTGTTGTTAAGGAGTCATTGGATACGGCCCTTACTATCAAAGATCTAGGGGAAGTAAGGTATTTTCTCAGGTTAGAAATATGTCGCACTTCTATTGGTATATTTCTAAATCAAAGGAAATTTCTTGTTGATATTTAGTAAGATACTAGATTATTAGTAGCTAAGCATTTTTGTATCCCACTTCCTGCTGACACACATTTGAATAATGATGATGGTGAATTGTTATTTGATCCAACACTATATCGAAGATTAGTTGGTCGATTGTTGTACATGACTATGACTCAATCGAATATTTCGTTATCTATATAGCAATTAAACTAATTCGTTTCCCATCTTTGCACTTCACATCTCAATGTTGCACTATATTTGCTATGTTACTTGAAAGGAATGATAGACGAAGGTTTACTTTATTCTTCATAATTCACTCATTCCTTAGTTGGTTTTTTGGATGCCAATTGGGGATCCAGTAGAATTGATCACAAGTCCCTCTTTGTTTTTTATATTTTTCTCGACTTATCCTTGATATCTTAGAAAACAAAGAAATAACTTGCTGTAGCTACATCTTTAATTGAAGTGGTATATCGAGCTATAGCCTTTGCTATAAAGGAGATTTTATGGCTTTCATATCTTTTACAAAACGTACATATTCTTATTTCACTTCTTATTTCTCTATTCTCTAATAGTAAATCAACATGCTTAATTGCAAATGACCCTTGTTTTCATGGTAGAATGAAGCACATGGAACTTGATGTGCACTTTACATGAGACTTTATTTCTTAGGGATTTCTTCAGCTGCAACATGTTCCTTCTTTGTAGTAGTTAGTGTTTATTATGACTAAGGCTATTCCTGAGTTGTAACTTCATCAATTTTTATTTAAGTTGGATTTACGAGATCATCTAAGTTGAGAGAGAAGGGGGTGGTTTTAGTTAACTACACATAGTTAGTATAGGATTAATTGTATAAGATATTTATTTTATTGACACGTGTATAGTTGCTAGTTATTTCACATCATGTATAAATAGTTGATAGAACTGAATAGAATAACTAACACATTCATCCCACATAACCCTTGAAGTTCATTTCCTTTGTTCTTCCTCTATATCCTCTTATGAATTCTACAACATCAATATACTGAATTTCATTGAGATAATCACAACACTGAAGCTTTTCACTTTCATGGATCATCTATCAATACGATTGCTAAATTCTCAATATCAATAGTAATGGATGAATATTTCTAAAACTTACATGGAGTAATGATCTTATGTAACAGTTCAAAAGATTTAAGCCAATAGATGTGTCCTCTTGTGGCTTTCTTGTTTTCAACTATAGATGGAGAGACAAAAGGGAACTACCACTTACATATAGGCAACTAGGATTGACATGGCAATATTGACATGTGGGGAACTCAAGATAGTGCATATGCCTTTAATGTTAGCAAATTTTGCTATGAGATTGAAATACTAACTAGGACAAATCTCTTCCTGGACCTTGATTGAACTTTTGTGATAAGGTTTATCTACTAAATAATCATTCATTGGGAGATTCAAAGAAAAAGACATTCAATGAAGAAAAAAATGAAATATTTATAAGTAGAGGATATTGGTTTTTGATAATAAAAAGTGAAATAAATGTTACTATATGTATGTATGTGGAAAATGTGAGTTGAATTAGATAATAAACACTGCAATATGTAATTTACTATTTATACATTGAAAAAATCAATTTATTACCTAACTAAAGATTTCATGGTCGTTTTTACCACTTGAACTAACTTTACTAAATTTTTTTATTGACATAGATATAAGGACTAATTAGAAATTGGTCCATGACCGTTAATGGGTCGAATGACCCAATTTTTAAAATGGATTGCAACCTACTTAGCTTTAAACAATCATTTTGGCTACCCTAGGGCTAGGGGGTGGCCGGTGACCACTTGGTGGAGGGTTGTACAACTCTTTATAAGTAATCTCCTACCACCCTAGTCTTATGATGGCTAGAGTACTAAGTTCTTGATTCATCTTTATGTCTAGGTTAATAAATTGACTTAATGGATTTAGTTCATGTAGTAAATGATGACAAAAACTTCAATTAGATAGTAGTAAATTGATAATTTCAAAGTATAGGCAATAGCATATTTCGACAAATTTTGAGCATTAATCCTTTTTGGAAATATACTCCCATGTTCTCTTTTTCTCTTCGTGAAAAACCATATTATTTGAATTTAATAAAGTAGTGATCGAACTAGTGGTGCAAACACTAACTGTCAACAATTTTTTTTTTTCCTCCCTCTCCATTTTTCCTTTTTAATGTTCTATAAAGCATCCCCCAACCCAACCAAAAAAATAAAAATAAGAAAACAAGGAAATAGCTATTACGATTGTTTGGTGCTACTACCAAGTCTTCCCCCCACCCCCCCCCCCCCCCCCCCCCCCCCCCCTCTTCTTTTTAATGTTCAAGAAAGCATGTAAGTTGGAATATGTTACATTATTTCAAAAACAAATGTAGCTATGCTAAAAATAAAAGAAACTGACGACACCCCAAAAAAAAAAGAAAGAAAGAAAAGGAAATAGCTCTTACAATTATTTGGTGCTACTGCCGAGTCTAACATTATTCTACCAATACCTAAGGAATAATGAAACAGCTGTATATGGATTCTCAGGTTGCACCTAGGATTTTAGCCATTTTCTTCTTTCTTTCATGGACAGGTCGACGTTGTAACGTGAGAAGGACCAATCAACAACTTATTAAATATTTTATCTGTCTTCTGCCAAAAAAATTAAAACAAAAAACCTTATTCCTCTTATTCGACCAACCAACAAACGCAAGGATGTTCTTATATTACAATGGATGACATATCCATCATATTGATGATTTTAGAATTTCCAAGCCAATCGCGTGAACATGGTATATTGTTGTCATGTTGACCACTAATGTTTGGAATCATCTCCTCAATATTCTCTCTCTCTCTCTCTTTTCTTTTATTATTATTTTTTAAGTTTGCAGATATGTTACTCCGACGGTGAAGCTATTTATTAAAATCATTGTCATTTGTTTTTTTAATAAAATAGATTAGATTTGAATTTTCCTTTCTCGAAATGTAATCTGTAAAGTAGTTAAGAAAAAAAAAATAATAAAGCCATTTCCTTTACCAGATCTGTAGGTTATTGGACCGTACAAGTACTCTAAGCTGGGAAATGGGGAAAGGATTCGTTTATGATTATTTTTGGAGACGGTTGTTCATGGGCAACTATAACCATCCTTATGAGATATGATGAGAAAAATGGAAATACTTATGCCAATCAACTTGCCTTAATGGAATGAGGCTATCGTAAAAAGGTATATTTAATGAGTAAGATTAAAATTGTTGTATGGTTTAATTAATCTATTCAGTTGATTGAAAATGAATTCTGTTGTTTTATTTAGTTGTAGACTATGAAATATAGTATATACGACATCACTATATAACTTAACATCAGTGCATCACATCCGTCACCTCCACAACACCACGACTATCAGCAAGCTACAATTATCACAACCTAAAAACACTATGACCTCTATTGCTATACCACCTCTCTTTCACTGCATCGCCATTGACACAACCCGAAAGATTGCACTACTCACACTTACACATTATCGCTATTACCATTACATGATCGCTATCTCCATTGCAAGTCAATGACATGCCTATAGATTCTTTCATATTTCTACTTGGTGTACCACGTATTACCAAAAATCATCAATATCCCATCCCATGTGGTGAATACAATTTATTTGCATATGGACATTATTGTATACATATTAGAGGCCATAAGTTGCATTTACTAGGATCTGTCCTCTAAGCTTACCATATACCACTCACTTTACCGTATCACATCGAACCCTATTCTATAATTGTGCAGAGGATGACAATTGAATCCACAACTTTGCTCTTTTGGATTCTTCAAGAAATGCATGGTGAAAAATACTGACTCTACTTCTTGACTTTACTCAATTTGTGATGCAATTTGGGCATGACTTGCCTCTTATAGAATGGATCATGAAAATGATTAACAAAGCGGCGCACTTCTTGGCCTTACCCAATTCAAGATGCAATTTGGGCATCACTTGCCTCTTATACAATGCATCATGAAAATGATTGATGATGTGTCGTTTCTTGATGATGTCTCCAATATATCATTACCTACATTATTGAATGAAACAATGACCTACCTATTCGGTACCCTTCCAAGTGTCTCAAAATAACCAGATACATCTAATAGTTTACATTGCATGCAATTGCTAATAGTATCTCTTGTTTCTAAAGCTGGGTAAAAAAAATCGTGAACTGCAGATTGAACAATAAATCAAAACAAAAAAAAAAAATTTTTTTTTTAATAAATTGTTTAGTCATGGTTCAATTTGATTATATATAAATGGTTTGCAATTTAATTTAGGAAAGTAAACCGAATTGAACCGTTTTGTTAAAGAAAAATAATTTCATGTAATTGTTTTTTTTTTTCTTTTTATGAATCTTTATGGATTTCATTAAGTTTTTCATATCTTCTTCTTTTTTATCTTATTTTTGGGTAAATTATTAAGATTAAATTGAGTGAGTTCTATTTGAAATTTTATATTTAGAATTTTCCTTTTTTAAATTATCATTTTCTTATATGTTTTCATATTAAGAGTCTCACATTGGTGTTTTTTACATGTCTCTCATTTCTTTTCTCACATTGGTTTTTTTTACATGTCTCTCATTTCTTTTCCAATATTTAATATGTCTCTTTTATTATTTTTTTTTTCATTTCGCATTTTGATAAATAGCTCTATTTCTCCCTCATCGTTATTTATTCATTAGAATAAAATCTTTTATCCTCATTCAATCAAGTTAATTTTCCTAAGATATTGTGTAACTTTTTACTAAGTATCGTTATACATAATAAATATATGAGAAATTTATTGGAAACATATGAAAATTCAATGGAAAGGAAAACGTGTTATTAGAGAAAAAAATATTTAGTGAAAATTTGATATAAATAGTTAGAACCATGGTTCAAATTGAATCGAATTGGTTTTAATTAGGGTAAAAAAATTTATTAATCGAACCGTATGGTTAGGTTGGATTTAAAAAAAAAAACGAATTGTTATATTAGATTCAATTTGATAAAAAGAGGCAAACCATACCAAATCGAATCGCTTCTATCCTTACCAACTTCAAGTCACCTTCATGAAAACACCTACAAACTTAAAATAGGCCTACAACCCATAATGAATCTGTAATATCTTAAAACTTGGAATGTTACAGCCCACTACGTATCCGTATCATCTATTGACATGTTAACTGTAAACAATAAACTAAAATCTCCAAAAATACTTATTATTATCTCTAAATAGTCTCAAATTCAATCTTTACACCTAAAAAAGAAAAAAAAAACAAAAGGATGATTACTAACTAGGTAAATTCCATAAAACTTTGAACAAGAAATTATTAATAGTGATATAAAATTTTAGTTGCTTAATTGCAAAGCTTCCTCACATTTATATTTCTAACTGTCACTCACCTCTAACCCAGTAACTTAGTAGTGACAAAATATAAGAATCTTTTGTAGATACTCGCTCCTGAAAAAATTAATACCTATTAAGCTGAAGCATAGTACGAAATACGATATACACATGCGCATGAACATACAATTTCCAATCACATATGATTACGAAATACAAAAAACGCAATAACTAACCATTCAATTATCTTTACTTTAATCTAACAAGCAATATAGGAGTACTTATGACCCTAGTGCACGTAATATACATATGCCATATAGTATTGGTGTTGAGTCGTTCCTAACACCCGAATCATTTCCAAGCTACACTCCACTCAAGATATCATCACGTAAGGATCATTGAGGTATTACCCTAAGGTCATTAGTCCTCCTAATCCATTGGGCCAGCCAAGTACAAACAACATGCATTTATTTAATGTTTAATAATTGATTAGTAATACAAACAACAAACAACTATATTGTATTTGAGTCCGAAGAAAGACTGGTAGTCTTTACATCAGATGTCCTTTCAAGTCTAACACCTAAAGTATGATATAAAGATAGCAACTTTTAGAATTTATTTCCAAGTGTTCCATCCTAGCTAAATTCTCCTCACTAACTTACTAGATTCTTGAGCTCAAATTTTGGCATAAAAAAATGTTTTAGAACCTACTTAAACCCCTAAATAGGTTTGGGACCAATTTAAACTTCTAAACTAGTTTAGAATCGATTAGGTTACACTTTAGAAGGATAGGAAATAAGAAATAACAAGTAAGAAGAATAAAAGGGTTATAAGTCCATGATTAGGGATCATGGTTGTAGACCTTGGTTGTGATTCCCTTTCAAAAACCATAGCGATATCATGCCTAGGATCATAGTCGTGAATTTTGGCCATGATCTTCTCGGCCATAAATTTCTTCAAATTTGTCTATCCCACTTTACTCTTACACATTTGTAAGGACCAAGGACAAGATTATGCTCATGTCCCTAAGCCATGTTTCCCTATTTCATAGATTTCCTCACCAAAACCCTATCACCAACACAATCCATCCTCTCAATCAACAATCCAATCTCCTTAAATGCAAATTTTCTTCTTGTTTAATAATCAATTACTAAAAATTTTCAAATCTATAATCCTTAATCAATCTCTCTAACAAAATCACTAAGAAACTTAAAATAACAACAAAGATTAAAAACTTACAATAAGGGCTAGGATTTGGCATTCCCTTTGCTTGTCATCTAAGACCCCAGTTAATATATGAAAACTCGTTTATCCCCTTGACCTAGGTCGAAAATGAATTTTTCTTAAGTAGAACTTAGGAATTTCACTAAAATATCATTCAAATCCATACTCACCTTGATCTCTCCCTTTAATTTGGAGAGTTTTTCGTTGGTCTTTATTCAATCTTGTGCATGAACCTTTGTTCAAATCAGTAGCATGCGAGGGGTGGGAAAAGAATAAAAGTTGACCTAATTCTTTGCTTTTATAAGGTTAAGGTTTCCACACTTTGTTAAATGTAATTAAAAAAAAAACTATTCTTAACTCTTATCATTATTACTTTTTATTTTCTATGCCATGTTATGTCATTTTTTATTATTCTATATTTGTGAGGTTTTATAGAATCCTAATCTATAGCCTCTAAATAAATGTCTTAGGTTAAGTCTGTTAACCGTAACATCAACTATTATACATCCCATAATTGGGCTTCCTATTTTGTTCATATAAACCTTAAGACCTTTATGAGTCACTCATTTCATAGAATAGAATAAGAGGGTAATGAAATTAAATTCATTAGGAATGGAATATAAGGGGAATGAGTATTATGTTGTTTAGTTGGTTAAAAGGACAAGTAAAGAATAAAGTTGTAATAAGAATCATATTACTAAATTGCCCTTTCTCTTTCTTCCTCCTTTACTGCCATCGGAAAACTTCTAAACCCTAAAATGCAAATTACTTTCTCTTTTTAAGACTTAAACTTTTTGCTTCCTTTTTCTAAGTAAAAATTCAAGTGATTAAAAGGATGGTGACAATGAATACAAATCCAAGCAACTAGAAAATTGATGATAGTGAAATGTAAAATGACCAACGAGTGTTTGTCCCCATTCTAACACAGAAAGTCTAATTAAGTACTTCATTCTTGTCTTAATCCATTGCTAAGGAAGAACTTGTTCAAGGATCAATTGTAGCTATCTAAACTTCACTAATGTATGCAGATTCGCTTGCGATTAGGAAAAAGAAAAGACTGAAGTGGAAGAGCGGGTAAAAGGAGAAGACTGATTTCTACTGATGGTGGTGCTTGTGATGGTGGTGATGTTCATAGAGGTAATGAGGACAACAAATAGTAGGAGAGAGAGAGCAGAGTGGTTTATTTGGGAAATAAAATTATGAGACAAGGAATTGGGATTCTTTGGTAATGGGAAGGAATTTCTATTTATGATTTGAAGGAATGAGGATTCTTAAGAATTGTGATTCCAAGGCTTAAAACACAACCAAACAATGTAATAGGGAATTAGGAGGGAATGGAATACCTATTCCTCTTAAGTGAACACAACGTTAATTTCTAGCTTAAACCTTATATTAATAACCTTGAACTACATAATCCTTAGGCCTTTGATAGTAAATGTAGGTCAATCCAATTCCAACTCCTCCTTTACTATTGATTTGTGACATTTTAGACATAATTCCTAACTTATATAAAAAATTATTTCCTAAGAACCTTATATGTATTATCTTCGAACAATGACGCATAAAACTTTACGTTTATATACTTAAAAATTTTCACTGTGAAAGAAAACTTTTTTACTAGACTTAGAAGATGCAAATCGAGCAAAGTTGCAACCAAGATTCTGACACTTGAATTGGACTCTCCTTTTTTGGTTCAAGGTCAATCTACGGTTATGCATATGGTAAATTAACTAATACATTGCCTTTAGGCATTTGGTTGATGAAATAATATATTGCCTGCTTAAATTGTTTCATATTGAAAGAGATTGTTCCCTATGTATAGGGCACATCACTTTGCATCATATTAATCCTTGATTTGCTCTCTCTTATATGGTTTGACTTTATTCCTTCTTCACTGCAATCTCAATAGAAATTACCATCATCCTCAGAAAATAGATTATCTCGTTAGTGGTCGCTATTCTCCTTTAGACTTATTCACTAGTCCTTCTCCTTACACTATTTAGTTCTTCTCTATAGTCTAGAAAAACCATGTAGACTTCTATCTAAAACCCTTAAATCTAACAATACCCTATAAAAGCTAAAATAGGTTTCTTCTTTCTACAAATAGCTACGACTTCATTCTTAACATCAACAAATAAACACCAAACCTTAACCACCTCTTCTACCTCCAAATGTTCTGATTAGATTCATCACAACTCTAACTCCTAACATCTTCTTACATCTTTACATCCTTAGCTTACTCAACAAATGTGTCTAGAACCTTGACTCCTAATAAGTATAGCAATATTATGTTATGCATCGTCGTTTTTTACTCCCATATCGAATGAATTGTATGCTACATGTTTTCCAAAAATCAAACAAGATGTTTTCTATGATTAAATACCTAAAGACTCTTAGGAAATGGTGCAAGGTCACTTCAATTACCACATCGACATTTACGATTTACCAAGTTCATTACCTACTTACGTATTCCCTAGTTTCTCATTATATGAAAAATCGACTTCCAATGTATATTAACAAATCTAGCATATATTTCAAAACAAATAAGTTTAAAAGACCAATAATAAGAGAAGGAAAAAAAAAAGAAAAGAAAGATAAGTGGAAAAATCAAGGACAAAGGATTTTAAATTGAAGAAAGTAGATGAGAACAAATAAAAACTTGCCTTTTATTTCCTTAAGACCTATAAACATAATTTAAAATAAATTTTCTTTGATTAAGCCATAAAGTGAGACAAAGGAAAGCCTTTGAATAACCTAGCAAATTAATGTATCTATTATTATTTCATAGTAAATAACCTAGCAAATTAACATGTCTAACTGGATAACCTTCATCAAACTACTTATCATCCTGTCTTTTAAAAATTTAAAGCATCATTTGAAAACCCTAACAAATGAATTAGAAAATGGTTAGTAAAACTAACCTTCTCCCCTTCTTGAAAACCCTAATCTAAAAGTTTTTTCACGATCATATTCATAATATGAAGATATTCCTTCTAAAACATGATCTAAATTAACCCCTTCTTCTCTCTTCTTACCAAAAAAACCCAACATAGCTAAAAAATGTCAACATATATTAGATTAGGTTGCTAAAACTCTTTGAGGAAAGAAGATGCAGAAGAGAGTCGAACAAGGTTGATGAGCTAGACATGTCTAGCACCATTAGTGTAGTGACATGTTTTGTAGTTTGAAGGCATTTGAGTTGACATGATGGACTTGAAGGAATTTAGGTAGAAGGTCCATGACTTGCCTATTGTGGAAGGATGGAGAAATGTAATTTCTATAGATGGGTAGATTGGAAATTTTCCAAAGCACAAAGAAAGTTATCTTTAGCTTAATGGAGATGATATTGTAGAATTGGAAGAATCGAGGCATGAACTAAGGGTTTAAAATGCTAAAATTCATGTAGACAAAGAATCAGAGGCAATCCTTAAATGTGGCTTATTGATTACATGGTTTATAATATCTATAATGATTTTTGCTTGGTTTGTTGTTAGAAATGAGTCAAGAAAGCAACTAGCATGATGTTATAGTGTTTGTCATAAATTTCTTTAGAACTTAATCATTTTTGGTTTTGTCCAAATGTAATTTTTGGAAATGGTTCTTTAGCTATGTATGGGGATGTGATATGTTTAACCTAACTCTATTTCTTATAACAAATACAAAAGTTTTTTTTTTTAGTTAGTAAGTGTACTAGGTTGCGTATATATTAATAAAACTAGTATAAACTAGGTTGAACTCATAGGAAATAATGACCAATTTTTATTAATATTAGTCCTATCTAAATTTAAGCGATTAAAATTGGAGATTTATTAAATGCTAAAGGAAACGAAATTAATAAAAAAAAAATTTGATATTTAAGAACTTAAAGAATTCAATTGCAAACCAGACAATTAGAACACCAGTTAATGATAATAAAGATGTCCTTGATAGATTTAGTTTTAAGGAAATTAAGCAAAATTCCTTATCACAAAGAAAATATCCATGATTAACCAACTTATTCTTTCTATCATTAGACAAGAGAAAAACTAAATTAATCCTCTCTAATTCTCAAACCTTAATTGAATTAAAGAGCATATCACTATGTCTTCTTTAATCCAAATTATTCAACTTATAGTAATCAACTAGAAAAGATCTCACAACTTAATCCTAATTAACATATATTCTAATAGAGTCAAAATACATATTTTTCATGATTAAGGAATTAAAGACTTCACAAACAATAAGAACAATTCACTAACTAATAATCCAATAAACAATATTAATTAAAGCATAGAAGAAATAATGGGTACATAAGATCTAAATTAAGAATATGTGGAAGGAAATGAATACAACCTTTGGAGTAGTTCCAAACCTTAACTTAAGGTCAAATATTTTTCCTATTACTTTTAGTGTTGAATTTCAAAGAGAAGTAAAACTACTCTAAAAGATGTTCTTCAACCTTAATTGAATGAAAGATAATCTTTATTTTATTCTACCTTCTCTTCTATATTGTGTTTAAAAGGCCTTTTATAGAAGTATATGTGTAGGGAAACTTTTAGGGTTCAAATCTTTTCAAAAATAAGAAGATTCACAACTCATTGCATGCTCATACCCAAGGATCATGCCTGTGATTCTTCCTATGGTCTTTCTATGCTTTAAAAGTTGCAATATAATTGAAGTAGGAGAAACAAGCCCAAGACCATGGTCTTGGTCCTTACTGGTCACCAATTTCTCTTTCATTTCTTGCTTCTTTGCTCGTAATTTCAATTTACGGTCATTATTCATGGTTATGATTCTTTAGGCTTCAAAACTCATTAAAATCATCTCCAAGTTTTCCAAAACTTTGCTAAAAAATCATGAAACTCTTCAAATCAATGAAATGAAACCTAAAATCAAAATATAAACAAATTAAACCTTGAATTCAATATAAACACCCAAAAAATCTTACAAAAGTATTATGAAATCAACTATAAAATATGTTTATCTATGCACTTATTAGAATGTACGGTCAGCAATTGGCATTTGTTAAGGACAAAATGTACGATATTGTTGTTCTTTTTTGTGCTTCTAGTTCTACTAAAAATTTCCCATTTTACACTTTATTGTTTAATCTTAATGTACTCACTATTTTACCATGTTAATTGTTACTAGCTATAAGAGAGAAGTAACTTTAGAAAAGCTTAAATTATGTCATGTTGACCACGATATATCATGGAACATTAAATGCAAAGAAATGACTTGAATTGTTGATAATGAGGACATAATATGTAGAGAATGACATCTTCTAATTTAATACTATCATGAAAGACTAAGGAACATAGATGATATTAGTTTACTGTTGCTGCTAACCTTAATTTGTTATTCCTCTTATTATAAATAGAAAATAATAAGTTATATGGCTAAGGATTCCATGAAAGCTCTAGTTACTAGGAGAGCTTTATTTCCATGTACTCATTTCAAGTTCATGCCCGCATGTAATCATACCATTATGTTAGGTCTTTGATAAATGCTAATAACTTTCACTTTTTCATGAAGCAAGGAGATTTTGATATCTATAAGCAGTGTCCGTTATGGAAAATATGTTTATAGGCTAGCTATGATGAAATTCCTATATCAAACATGCAATCCATCCATATGATTATTTATGTCACCAATAATATTTGAATTTATGGAGCCTATTATAGCAGCTTCAGAAGAATAACCACCTAAAACTTCATCATTTATAACTAAGGCATAAATAAGTCTAACAATTTTAGTCAACAAAATACCTTCTTACTATTTAATTTGGATATGATATATATTAATATATAGACACTAAAATGGACAACCTAGAATTTGTTCACTCATTTCCAAAGTACTATCTACAAAACAATTTGTACACATAGTCCATAACAAGATTTTATAGGAAACTTCCAACATTAATTGACACAAATAAACAAGGCAAAACAAATCCATGTTTTGATGCAAAGGTGCTAAATTATTGAAATTACGAGCATGAACATTAACTATATTCTTGTAGTTCATAGAAAGATGACCAACAAAGAACAAAACATTTGGTTTAAGCACATATATTGTTTTATAAAATATAACGTTCACCACCCAAAGAAAAAGAAAAGAAGAAGCTACTTTAACTTATCCTAATGGTGCCATTCATAAACATATGCACCTGAAAAAGCCATACACAGAAGTGCAAGTTTCTAGTGCATAAACCAAAAGTTGTATAAGATCTTACACCAAAAGTTTTGGTACTGTGGCCCCAAAAGAATGAGAAGCAAGAAACTCCATCAATCTAATGTCAATAGGCTATCCTTGTTTGATGACTTTCTTTTTTTCCCAACACCAAAAGGCACACATATTATTGAGCTTTGCCTTGGAGAAAAGGACAAACTTTATTTTGCTATTGTTAAAGATAAACATCGCTTTGCTACTGAAGAGGGCTCTTATATGCCATAATCTAGAAGTTTGCATGCTTTATAGAAATGACTAATGTGAAACAAGTTAAAAATATTTAGGTATCAAATATTTTGGGGTTTTGAGAACTTAATAGTAAAAAATAAAATATATTGATGTAGATGTGGTTCGATATTATGCACCAACAACAAATGAGAATTAGATTTATGATTGGACTAGGGTTTGATGTTACTCACAAACACTACATTAATACAGGGGGTTTCAAAAGATAATAGATATTAGTCACTATTTTCTAATGAAGGGATCATGACAATCAAATTAATGAGTGGTAACAACACAAGATGGTTATAGAATAGCAAACATTTGATAATCTAATGTCGACATGATGGAGTCTCTCATTACAAAGAAATGTGATATGATATTGTTGATAATAATCATTGGCTGTTGCTAACATAAGTAGACTATTTATATTAAACCTTAGACCCTAGTAGTAGTTTCATAAATAATTACATAGTACTAAACCATAAAAGTGGACCCATAAGGGAAAATAAGCAAAATAACAAGTTTATGTACAAAAAATGTACATTTTGACGTAGAGCAGAGCTGGTAATTGATATTAGTTAGAGTTGGTTGAAAACATATAGGAATTGGTTGAGTGTAATTCTGAAGGTGTTTGAATAAGCTTACTTTTAGTTCTTGAGTAGTTCAAATAGGTTAGCTCAGGGATGAGCTTAGGCGTAGGCCTAAGTAGAGAAAGAAATAACTTGGTGACACCTGAGTTGATCTCAGGGCATTGAATTCTTGGCACTTGTAGTTGAGATATACAAGCTCCAAGTTAAACTTATGAGTCTTGTTGGTATCCTCCTCCTATTGTTGGTTGACCTAGTAAGCTCATCATTGTTATATAGATTTAAGCTCAATAAGATCCTTGATAGGAATCATTAGTGATTGGACCCCTCACTTAAGCTCAAGCCAGGGGGTTGGAGAGTATGGCTCGTTGATTTCTCACCTTCCATCATACCTTTGAAGAGTTCGACTTACTATTTGAGTCTTAGTTTCCCCTCTTCCTTGTGTGTTTTAGCTATTGCATTATGTTGGGGATTAAGGAATTGACTAAATATGAATCTAGTATCATTTTAGGTGATGTTGCAAATAGCTATGCAGACATAACTATGAGATTGATTATCTTGACTCTAAGTCAACAATGTTAAATACTGATTTGTTTAACCGATTGTTGACCTGCTCTTGATTAATGAGCCAATCTAAACACTTTCCCCAAAAGAGTGACATTCGACTTGAACTTAGTTCCAAACTCTTAACTGGGTTGCATCCATTCTTTACCTCAACTAATCTACCAGATGGACTTTGACCATTTGAAGTAGGACATGTATCCTTTGATAGCCATACTAGTATGGATACGCCTACAATATTCCCTTTTGTATGTTAAAGTTTTTCCCTTTTATGTATTTCCTTCCTATTATGTTTTCTATTTTAGGTAAATTCCCTTTCTTGTAAATTACTTAGGTTTGTTAGTTGTCCTAAAGGTTTAAGTATAAATACTCTTGTAATTTGTATCTGTTATCGTCAATAGAATTCATCTTCTTCCCTTTTACTTGTTCTTGCCTACCTTTCGAGTTCAACTTACTTATATACTCTTATAAATAACCTTAAACAAAGTCTGGTGGTGAGTATCCTAGTCTGGTATAAGTTGTGTGTCATATCACTTGACTAATCAGTCTATGAGTGTTCACTAGTACATCATATCCTTTAGGTGGCATGTGTTTACTTATTCTTGATTTCTTTCCATTTAGATTTAAGCCATATCAAGATTAGACCCATTCCCCCGATATAGCTACCCTTGTTAGTTCTTGGTATTAGATTAGAGGTACATGAGGCAATGTTATAGTGTATGTGGCATTGTACGCAATGTGTTCTCTAGGAGTTGAATATTATGTGTTCTTAAGTCTTTAAGTAGCTATGTGTGAAGTGTTGTTCTTATTTGTTGGGTGTTTTGTTGTGTCTAAATCATATTGTAAGTGCTTAAGTCCTTAAGTAGCGATGTATGAAGTGCCGTGGTTAGTTGTTAGGTCTTTTATTATGTCTAAATCATACTCTATTCTGCATCGTTTTCGAGTTTGGAAATAAAGCAATACGTATTAGTTGAAGTTTTGGGTTAGATTATGTAGTATGATATGTGTTGTGTTTTAGTTTGATTTTGTTGGATTTTTTTTAAACATATTTAGTTAAAGATTAGAGATACCACCCAAAGAGGAGATGACTAAATTAAGTTTAAATGTTGTTGTTGGGGATAACGAAAGTAGTGTTCAATATCGTAGTAGACAAACTCCAGCCGCCCCTAAGAGCACAGATGAACATTTTGATGAAATGACTACAATGATTATTGAGTTGATTAATGCACTTTGTGATTTAGTTGCTACATAGCCTACTTAAGTTGTTCATAATGCTCCTCGAGCTATTCTTAGAGTTGGAGAAGTAGTGTATGAAGCTTGGCAAGGTCGTAGACAATTCCTTACCCGGCAAGTTCGAGAAGAAAGAGTGGCAAGTTAACCTAAAGAAAGATTAATTTAGAAGAAGTTGAAGAGGAAGAAGACAAGGAGTATTATGGGCCAAATGAGAGGGGTCATGGTTTATGGGTCATCGATCATGTGGAGCCCCAGATTTCGACCTTTAAAGTTACTATACACACAAATGAACACCTCAATTGGGAAGAGAAGTTCAAAAGAATTTCTTTTTTATTATTGATATGAAGAGTACAAAAAGGTGAGACTAACTGCCTTATAGTTTTCTGGCTATGCTAGAATGTGGTGGAGAAACTTTCATGACATGAAAATGGAGAAACAGATACTGAAAAGTTAAGACATGGCCTAAAATGAAAAGGGTTATATGAGCAAGGTTTACTCTGGACTCTTACTTATAGGATACTTTTGCTCGATTGCTATAGTTAAAGTAAGGAAGCCATACTATTGATGCGTATATATAGGAATTCCAAATGCTCATGATTTGTTGTGATGTCAATGAGCTTAAGGCATAAATTGTGTCAAGGTTTCTTACTAGTTGAGGTATAAGCTTAAGGATACAGTTGAGCTACAACAGTTCCTTATACTAGATAAGGTTGTCAAGATTTCTTAGCATATTGAAAGGTAGAGAAAATATAGATTGGCCAAGCTTTATTGAGCTGAACTATTCTATCTACCTGACTTGTACAATGTGGATCCGAAGCTCTATTTTGTATAAGACTAAGTAGAAGAGAAGAGGCTTGGCCTAATCATGTTTATTTTGATGAAGTAAAACTCCACCTATCTCTTCAAAACTAAGAGTGTGACTATCTTTAAGCTTAAGCTTAAGGTGAAGTTACTAATTTTGTTTATAAATAAGCAAAAGTCTTGACGAATTTGAATTCAAAGTCTTTTATGAATTGAATTTAGGTATAACCTGTAAGCCTTTTGAGTTCTGTTTTGAAGGTTATGCAACACCTCAAAACTTATAGGCATCATAACTTGGCACTTGTTCCTACCATTTAAGAACACATTAAGGCTTTAAAACCTACCATACATTCGCAAAACCTGTAACCAATGTCATATTCTATATAATGCTTCCATAGTCTCAAATATGAGTAGAAATAACCTTTTACTTCACACATCAGAGAATTGAGTAAAAACACGGTATCCACATATTGAGGAGTATAACACCCTCTCAATTACGAAAATCACCTACGAGTATCATCAAGGAGTCTATTATGCTCCAGAATACAAAATGATCAAATAAGTCCTTAGAAAGGATATCTCCCCAATAGAAAAGATATCTCCCCAATAGAAAATAGCTAAAGTCTTTTTGAATTCAAAGTCTTTTATGAATTAAATTTAGGTATAATTTATAGGTCTTTTGAGTTTTGTTTTGGAGGCTATCTAAAGCGCCAAAACCTATAGGCATCACAACTTGCCATGTGTTCCTCATATTTAGGAATATATTAAGCCTCTAAAATCCACCAAACATCTGCAAAATCTTTAACCAATATCATATTCCATATCCATAGTCTCAAATATGGGTAGAAATGACCTTCCACTTCACATATCAAAAACTTAAGGAAAAACATAGTATTCATGTATTTAGGAGCATAGCACTCTCTCGATCATAAAAACAACCCATGAGTATCATTAAGGAGTTTATCATGCTCCAAAATACAAAATGATTAAATAAATCTTTAAAAAAAAGTATGTTCCCCATAGAAAACAACTAAAGTTTCAACAGAACCATAGATCATCATCTTACTCAACTAGATAAACATTAAACCAAAATCTTGTATCTCCTATGGAATCCATCTATGCCATCAACAACAGCAAAATCCATTAACAATTAACTTAATCAACTTAATCATAGCTCTAATCACTAAAGAAATATAAATAATCAACTTCGACCTCCTCTTAAATTTCTTCTACAAATGGCTCCTCATATATAGCATAATCATCAGTACTTAGACCTAAAAAAGAAAAGGATCAAATGAATCCCAAAATGAAATGCAAGAGTATACATGGATGTTAAGTCAAGTCATTTACATGCAAATCATGTAAGAACAACATCTGATTATTATCATTTGTTTAAGGTCAACAACCATCAAAGGGGTACTTATGACCTCGCTAGATCATGATCTCTTATATATAGATATATAAGTTTTCCTTTACTTCAATATGTGTATGTGTGTGTGTAGTACTCAAAACAACTACCTTGAACCCCAACACCTAAGAGTCCTTAAGTCCAAAGTCTATGATACCTAATTTAATTATGTTGTCTCATTATGCAAGTTTACTAGGAAATCTTCACATTAGATTAGTAGGTGCGTTCTCAAGGAACTATTACTATCGGCCCCTAAGATGAGCAAAACACAAACAACAAATCATATTTTAAGGTTGGATATATATTAGTCCAATTTCACTATATCTTAATACGTTCAAACAACACATAAGCATTACGTACTTGAATAGCGAGGTAAATCACTACTAAGTTCAAATCCTGATAAAAGGTAACTCGTAAATAAGGACTTGATATCCAAGATTATGAGCTCAATTTAATTCACTACCTTAGCTAAATCCAAAATCAATAACTTCTTAGTTAGAGCTCAACATAATTCCATATCCTATTTGAGATCATCTTTTATCTAGCTTCTTGCAACTCAACTCTAAACCTCATTCCTTAACCCAAAATATTCCCTAACTAACACCCAAATGTCTTAAGTATTCTTTATTCATACCTTTAATTAATTCAATTCAAGATTCTGAACAATTTTTAATTATATCCCCATATACCTAATAATAATCTAAGGAAAACTTAGGAATCTTAAAGTTGAAACTTTTTTACAAAAGAAGGCTCACAGAAAAACTTGGTTAAAAGTTGGTTTTTGCAATAAGTTACAAAATTAGGCTTCTCTAAGACAAAGGATAGCATCTAGAGTTTAAGAGAATCGGCATCCAAATGCTATAACCAAATTGCTCTTGGGTCAATTTTCAACCCCTTGACATTTGGATGCTAACCCTAGAGTTAAGATGCTAATAGCTATTCTACAGTTTTTTGCATAACAATGACCCTTGAACCAAACTTAAGCCTCCACCACTCCTCAACCTGACTCTAAAACACATCAATACACTAATGAAATCACTAATAGAATATTACACCCATCCCAAGCTCCATATTACATCAACCTTCTACCAACTTCAACATAACCAAGTAGAATATAAAATAAACAAGGGTAGTGCAAGAGAAACTCACATATAATGGAGCATACACCTTAAAAATTTAACATAGAGATGAAAACCACCGAGTAGCTACACCAAACACTTAACCTCAAACTATGATTGAAGCAAAATCCCACCAAAACTCCTCTAAAATGAAGGTTAAAACACAAAAACAAATTAAAAATAGTGTCTACTTTCCAATTCTTACCTTAATCTACCTTTTTGGAGTGTTCCTTAATGAGAGTTTGAGTGTTTGTGGCAACAACTACTAAAAAAAAAAAAGGGTTTTAGAGTGAAATGATTTTGATAGGTTTTAATGAAAATGGATAAGGTTTTAAGTAATATAAATCTAGGTTAAGGTGAAGGGAATGTTTAAGCCCATTTCATTATTTACTAATATACCACTGGGTTTGAAATATTTTTCTTTAAATTTATTTAGATATTACTAATTATGAATTATTATTATTATCAGTTTTGGCTTCACTAGATTTTCAAGCCTGTTTTCCTTTTGTTTTTTGATTTTTTTGATTTTCCTTTAATTTATATACATATTTCATTTAAATTGTTATTTAGACTAATTAAGAGTTGCTACATGTTAGGTTTAGGTGAAAAAGTTAACAGCATTAATGAAAGTTCTGTTTTGTAAAAGCTAGAAAAAGTTGAACCTTAAATAGAAAAAAAAATAGAAAAAATAGGTTATGGTTTTCAAATAGAAAAATACTGAAATGTAGAGAATAAAAAATATACTTTACCCTTAGAAAAAAGTTACTTCAAAAATTAAAAGTTTTTTTAAGGGTTGCTTATTCTTAGAGTTCTCTTTATGACTATCTGTAGGTTTATAATTGACTTTTTCAAGCTAAAACTTTTTTCTAAGGAATGCCTTAATCTTTAAAGGGATAAATACTAGTTATTAGCAAGTAATCATTCGTTCATCAAGGATAATTTCTTGCTTAATCCTTTTCATTTTGGATTTATAAGCTAAAAGCTACTACTTTTACCTATTGGGGGGATGGGGTGGGGTGGGGTAGAAAGGCCTATAACATGGGGTTCATGTAGATAAAATTTAACAAGTTTCTTAAATTGATGATATGGTGCTTTAACAAATTCCATAGGTCCTTACTATAAAAAAAGTCTAAGAAAATCATCAAAGAAGTAATAAAATTGAATCTATTTCTCCTTATGGATTTTGCAAGTTGACGTATCTAATGATATTTTTCAACAACTAAAAGTTGCAATAGAGGAGTTAATTCATGTTGTCATATCATGTTTATATCTTGGAAAAATAATTAGGTAGGGTTTGAGGGTATTTACTTTTACATACACTTTTCTTTCAATTTATGATACATAGTATTGTTCCTAAAATTTACATTGCTTTTTTCTACTTTATGTTTGTGGCTAACATAAAAATAAGTTTCATGTAGAACCTTACATAGTATAAGATGAGTGAAAGGTACCTATAGAAGTAGATACATAAATAGATAAATAGGTTACACACATAGATATGCCATCGTAAATATGCTAATCTATCATAATATAGATACGATATAATTAATAAATGGGTTAACATGATACAATGCTATTGATAAAAATATTAATTGATTGATATTTAACACATTATTAAATGTGTATATACATTGATAGAGGTCATTGTATTGAGTAATTGTATAAGACTAGCGATGAGGGTTAGCATGAATACGATCAAATTCAATACAAATATGTTATGATTTTAAGTAAATAATAGCTTCCCTTATTCCTCATATTAAATGTGACAGAAGGAAATGATGCTGGAGCTCCGAATGAATCCCAAAATCCAAACATCTAGTCTATACCATTTGAAACTCAAGTATTAGTTAAAAGTAAGCCCAAAAAAGGATTAATAAGTCACTATTTTAGGATGGCTTACTCTTATCAAGGCATTAGCCAAGATGAGGCTCATTTAGCAAATGTTACTACTCCTATATAACATGTCATACGTTAGAATTAGTGTCATATAAATATTGATAAAATTCTCACTATCATTTAGGGATGATAATTTGTGGTGTTGTGTCATATCTTGTATTTGTATAGAAACAGTTTCCTATTTAGAAAACTTTAACCCGTAACATAATCCGTTTATTAATTGTATCTAAAAACCTAAATCCATAACCTGATCTGTTTAATAAGCATGTATCATATTCGGCTTAAACCGATTATGGATTAAAAAGTTAGAAATAAATTTATGAAATACTTATAGATTTAATAAGAGTGCTTTGTGAAAATATTATAACACAATTCTAGTACTTTTCCTTCTTTTCTTTTCTTTTACCTTTTTCTGCTTCTTATTTTTTTCAAATAAGTGAACATATAGCTACTATGACCAATTTGATACCAATCAACTATCCTAAACTTGCTTTGTATAATTTTCATTATATATGTACAAATACTCCTATAAACATTTACTTAGCTATGTTTTGTAACTTACCAAAGGTTTTGTAGACAACATGCTCAAATAATGTAAATCCTAATTACTTACTCAGTTATGTATTGTAACTTACTAAGAGGGATGGAAAAGGTAATATGACATGTGAGCACCAATGTTAGCAAAGAATACTTGGAAATTGACGTAAGATAAGAGGAAGGAACTAGTTTTTTGAGATCTATGGCTAGGAAATAGAAGAATAAAAGCCTAAAAGAGTGGTAGAACCCTAGACTAACATAATAATAATAAATTATTATAGGTGGTTAGTAAAGTAAAATAAGAATAAGATAAAATCAAATGCAAGTATTATATAATTATAGATAATAAATGAGTTCACAGGTTAGACTCGTTACTTGTTCTAACACCTTAAGCCAAAAGTAGTAACAAATACTAATTGGCGCATTTTAACTATTTGATTAAAAAGTTTTAAACTTGTATAAACAAGATATTTATAACTACGACCTTATAAACTAATACTATAATTTTCCATATTCTATATAAGATATTTAACCATAGGGTCTCACAATCTTCTTCCCTTAAATACGATATTTTTATTACGAGACCTTATAATTGGGCTCAAATCTTTCCTTAGTTTCAGTATACGATTCGAGCCACCATTACCTATAGTTCGTCTTAGAGAGACATAAAGAGTCACACCTTGATGACACTCCCCACCTTCCTTAGACATCTTCTCTAAATTAGACTCAAACCTGAATCTTCTACTTACTAGTAGAGGGTTTGCTTTGATACTATTGGTAATACTCCAAGTTAAAAGCAGTGAATAACCAAACTAACAAATACTAATAAGTTTATTTCAACCATTTAATATAAAAGTTTCGAGTTTATTTTGATAAAATATTCATAGTCATGACCAACCATGGGATCTCATACTTGTTTATAGAACTTGTTTAATAAACGGATTTGTAAACTAGTTTAGGACCCAAACCCAAACTCAAACCTAAACATGAATTTAAATGTGTGTAGGTTTAACCTATTTATTATTCATGTTGGTTTTCATTGACTCAAACTTGTTCATAGCCATGTTGTATCGTGTCCAATTTTTATGAGTTGGGTCTCAAATTGCTAGCCCAACTATCACTCCTAGTCTACGTGGCACTGAACAACATCGGTAAATTGCACACATATTCCTCCTATGTTTTATTTTATTTGTGTTTAGTGCTGCCCTTCAATGAAATCACCGAGAAACAGTGCAATTTAAAAAATCTATAAATAAAGGGTAAAATAGTTATATAAATTTAAAGATGTGCTAATTAAAATGTATGGAACGGAAGCATCTGAATTGATCGGCCATGAATTTGGAAGAGCAATTTGAGCTTGTATAATTGATGATTATTAACAAGGATTTTCTTGATTGATAATAATTTGTCCGTCTGTTAAAGCAATTTGAATAAAATGCCATTTTAATACTAAAACAATGTATACGCATGTAGTGAAAAGTTGAAAGGGTATATTCTTAGTTTGTCAAAATTATATATATATACACACAAATATATACATAATTATAATTATAAGTGGAATAAGTTTTAAATAAACAATTTAAATGCTTCATGTTTATATTGAAATTTAATTAAGTTTTATGCTTTGTACAACGTAAAATCCATTTTTCTTTTTATGGCTTATGATTTATGGCGTAGATATAGATTGGTGAGATGATACAAATATAAACGTATAAAAGACTGATTGCATTTTATAAAAGAACTAAACAGACAAATACAGACAATACGTGTGTTAAATAAAAAAAAAAATTGAACTATTTAATATTTTGAATTGCTCAATATTGAATATAATGATTGTAGAAATGAATATAGAATAATTATTTTATCTTATTTGTCTTAAAGGAAAAGAAATTGCCACTAACTCTGGTTAATTCACCCATATTCAACTAAATGTTATACAGTATCTAGTTGAATGGATGGTTTTAATTTGATAATATAAATAAGATTGATAATTGACGATGTCGTCTTAAATAAAAAAAAAAGAAAGTACAGTAAAATATAGAGAGCCATTAGAATTATTAATAGTTTTCGATCATTAGAAATTAGGTTTTAAAAGCTATAGTATTAAAGAAGTGGTGGGGTGTAAACTATTGTAATGGCTAAAATTATTATAACTAATAGGATAAATTAGGTTCAAATCCCTTTCCGCAAATTGTAATATAGTTAATATTAAAGAAAACAAGTAACATAGTGAGTTACTTTCTAAATTAATTTCAAGCAATATTATACATTTTTTTTTTTCTCAAAACCATCTAAGACATAGTAATTGGGCTTTAATAATATAATAAACATAGCAAATTTAAAGAATTCACTTAAAACTTAAGGTATTTATTGAATTTTATTATTAACATAAATACCTTAATAAGTTTGCCAAAATAAAACCTTTTATCCATTTTCATTAATTATATATATATATATAGTAAACAATGCACACATAGTTCAATTACTTAAAACATGGTGAACTATTAAGTAAATCAATCATTTATGGGATTGTTTGCAAAAATTGTGTTCTTATTGATATGATATTGATTATCAAGAAAGAGTGGAGGGCCATCTCAAATACCTTTTCTTCCTAATAAGTTCTTTTTCTTGGTATTCTATTTCTCTAAATCCACTATATCTTTGACTTTGAACTTCTACCTATAATTTTAGTATTTTTTAATTTAATTTTAACATTACTACAAATTTTTATAGATACTAAAAACCACCACATCCCTCTTAATATTATAAATATGTATTGCATGTATTGAAGAATCGTAGATTAAGCAAATGAATTATAAATAGAACTTTGAAAAGTAGAATGTTTTTCAATATGATAGTTATCGTCTAAGGAAGAGTAGTACAAACTTAGAAGATTCTCTTATCTGGCCTTTTACTCATTTGAGTGATTTCTATATCAAGTCCACCTATCATTACTTGCACAAAAAGAATAGAGTCACACAACAATTCACTACCTCATCACCATATGCTATACAACCAGTGTTGTAGAAATTGTTATGGAACTTGCAAACCCTACCGAAGATCCACTACTTCACTTAACATGTACTAGTCAGGTGTTTATCCACTTGTGCTAATCTATTTCGAAGGTATGTTCTTATGAACCCTTGTTACCGGTTTTGTAGTGAGACTAAAATGCTAAAGCAAGCCTTACTCTATTGTGATTGGACTATCTCTATTTGGTTTGGTGTATTGTGTTGAAAGGGCCTTTTGAACATAGGCCTCTCAAGCCTGTGCTGACCTTATTGAACTCATGGCTTAGGCTGTACTTCTCCAGATCCAACCTCCCTACCTTTAATATCACGCTTAACCCAAGCCCATAATACACCCTACCTAACTACAATGGTCACCTACTACCATAAGGTTGTGGATAAGGTCGAAGGATCGAGTCAACAACCACCTCATATATTTACAGATCATGTTTGCTTGCGAATGTAGCTTATGCCCACTAACTCCTCTCCAACTGCCAGCTCTACTCCTTTACAAATATCAAACCATCACCCAACGATAGATCACTCGATACTCCACATACTATGGCTTACTCTTTACATTTGAGTACTATCACTTTCTTTGCACACTAATCTAACTTGAGCATTTGAGTCGCTATAACAGACAACACTACAATGCCCCCCCCCCCCCCCACTATTCTTTGTCTTGTAAGCTCATATAATTATGCAAAGCTTAATCTCAACTAAATTTCTACTAGCTAAAACCCAAAGACGACATTTGGTGTAGTATGTAGGAACTAATCTAATCTCTTACCCAAATATACACTAAACACTCTCCTAAATACTACCCTCGATCGCCAACATGTCTCATATCGACAACCTTAAGAACAACCAATTGGTGAATAACCAACTTACTAATAACTAGCTCTTAGCTAGGGAGAAGCTTGAACAGTGCTTGGAGTGTTCGAAGCACCTACTTGAGGAATTTGTTGCACAAAACAGGTTGTTTCATGCTCTCCTTAAGGAAGCCGAGGGGCGTAGCGCACAAACCTATATGCCTAAAGCTTCTAATGCTTACAATAGGCACAATAACTAGTAGTAACAATAGGAAAATGGTAGAGATCAATTACCTGATCCCTTAATGTAAGAATAGTAGGTATGGTCGGCGATTTGTGGTCACTAATAACTGCGCCCTTGTTGGTAATGAGCAGGTAGCCAACTCCTCTGGAGTATTGACATACTCTATAGTATGGTGAGCTTATCTAGTAGATAATGTCGACCTCAATGAGCTCCATGTCATAGTAAGATGGCTCTCGAGTAGTAGGGAAGCAAGGCAGTTGACAATTCTGAGTTGGTCACTAATAACAAAACCCGCATTACGAGGGGTATCCAAGATGAAGTGTTGCCTTCAAATAGCAAGCTTCTTACCTTAGACCAATATGACAGTACTGGTGATCCTAATGATCATCTCCTCTACTTCTGTACCCTCATGAACCTCCATGGTCATGGGGATACCATCATTTGTAAGGCTTTCCTAGGAACTTTGAGGAAAGTAGCTTGGACTTAGTATAACCACCTACCTAAGAACCTTATTGGCTCCTTTGATGAGTTGACATGGAGGTTTAGTTTCTGTTTTAAGGCTAACAAGCCCCTATCCAATGACACTTTGTCCTTATACTTTATAAGGTAGAGTGAAGGGAAGGTTCTGTAGGAATATGTAGCCCGGTTCAACAATGCCATAGTTAAGATCCACAATTAGATGAAGGAGTAGCAGTAAATGTTGCGTAGCTTGACATAAGACCTGTATGAAACTTCTTCCACTCACTTGTGAAGAGCAAGCTAAAAACCCTAACCAAGTTCTAGAATAAGGCTTAGAAATATATGAACTAAGAGGACACCATTTATGCCAAGTGCAATACCAACCTAGAGAGGCCAGGCAAAAAGAAGGATAATGAGATTATCTGTGAACGTGTAAAATAGAGGTTTATAGCAGAAACCCCTTAAGATGAAAGGGGACCTAATTGTTAAAACTTGGACAAGTATTACTAGTTCCACGATGACTACGGCTATACTATGGAGGAATGCTTCCAGCTAAAGAGCACGATCAAATATGCTATTCAGTAGAGCTTGTTCAAGGAGTATGTGGCATAGCCAAAGAACGACAACCATTCTGATTATGATGAAAATAAGGCTCTTTGGAGGTAGTGAACCAAAGATGGTTGAACAGAGTAGAATGATGATTACAATGATGATTAAGCATCTAGTAGCATGATTAACATAATCATTGCATGACTAGTGTCTAGATAGATGGTGAAGTACACAATAGAGTTAAGCGTGTATGGAATCTAGTATTAACTATGAACAGCCTATAAGGTACAAGTGATGGCCGATTTTGTGATTACATACATGGGAGAGGAAGAAGCACCACTAAAGGATAATAAGCTGGTGTTAACTCTACATGTTGATGGATCATCCACCTCGTGTGGGTCTCATACTGACTGTACTACATAAGATTACAGTTTACTATACCCTCAAGTTCGGGTTTAACATTAGTAATAATGAATTTGAATACGAGGCACTAATAGTTGGTCTCAAGCTAGCTAAGGAGATCGGCGCTGACCATCTATTAGTTTTCTTAGACATGATGCTTGTTGTTTAGTAAGTTTAAGGTAAATATGAGGCTAGGGATGACACTATAGCATCATACTTGGAGAAAGTGAGAAGTCTCCTAGCTGAGTTTCCTTTGTAGACCATCATAAAGATCCCTTGAATCAAAAACTCAATTACAAACTGTGGTATGTAACAATCACATCTATTTTCAAGCCCTCTACATTCGAGCTTTGCAACTTAGATACTATTAGCCAACCATGAGGTAAGATGCCAAGGCCGTAGTATAGAAGTGCCCCCAATGCCTAAAGCACACACTAATCAGTTATGCCCCCATTACCAATTTCCAGTCCTTGACTAGTTTGTGGCCGTTTGCTTAGTCATGCATCGACATTCTTAGTGCCTTCCCTAAGGCGTTGAGAGGTCAACAGTACATCATTGTGGCCGTTGACTACTTTACCAAGTAGGTTAAGGCTAAAGTTATGGCCATAATCACTAAAAGGAGCATTGAGTCATTCGTTTAAAACAATATCCTCTCTAGATTCAGGGTCCCCTATGCCCTTATCATGGATAATGGGTATCAGTCTAATAACCCCAAGTTTAGAGAATTTACACCAAGCATTACATCATGTCAATCGCTCATCCTCAGTTGAATGATTAAGTTAAAGCAACCAATCTGATCATCTTCAAGAGCTTAAAGAAGAGGGTAAATTGAGCTCAAGGCACTTGGATAGATGAGCTGCATAATATCTTGCGGGGATATTGGACTACCCATCATACCTCTACAAGTGAAACTCCTTTTTCCCTAGCGTTCGGGTCAAAGGCAGTTTTCCCCCTCAAGCTAGAACTCCCGAACATTCAGACTCAAAGTTTCAATATTATCCTCAATGAGTCCCTACTTTAAGCTAGCATTGACATTATAAAAGAGATTAGAGATCTCTTTGCAGCTAGGGTAATTGCCTACTAGCATTGAGCAACTCAATATTATGATTAGAAGGTTCAACATAAAGAGTTCAAGGTCAATGACTAAGTCTTCTGGAAGCTAGAGGCCATAGGCTCACAACAAGGACAAGGTAAGTTAGCTCCAAACTGGGAAGATTCGATTATAGTAAGAGAGAGCTTGGGCAATGGAGCATATAAACTAGAAAGGTTGGATGGCAAGCTCTTCCTATGCACTTAGAACACTGAACCTTCGGCCATATTTTGACTAATTTATAGTTTCCTTGTAAATTTTTCTATATATATATTAATAAAAGTTTTATCATTTACGAGTATCGTTTACTTTTTTTACTTTTTCTCTCCCTTACTCCCATATTAAGTCTAAGCCTTGAAAGGGTGAACAGACCCATTACTTAGGTAGGTTGGAATGCTACCAACTTGACCCCCTCAAGTAACCTCAACAAAGGGAAATGCCCTTTATACAATTGAGGAACTCCCATTACCTAAGCAAGTTAAAAAGCCACCGACCTAATCTCTTCAGGTAACCTCAGTAAGGGGAAATACCTGTTACATAACTAAGGAACACCAATTACATAGGTAGGTTAGAAGGCCACCTACTCGACCCCCTCGATTATTTCTAGTAAAGGGAAACATCTCTTGTACAACCAAGGAACTCTTAGGTAGGTCGGAATGTCATCGACCTGGCCCCATCGAGTAACTTCAGCAAGAGGAAACACCCTTTGCATAACTGAGGAACTTCCACTACCTAAGCAAGTTAGAATGCCATCGACTTGACCCTCTTGGGTAACCTTAAGGGGAAACACCCCTTGCACAATTAAGGAACTCTCATTATCTAGGCAAGTTAGAGCATTACTGACCTAATCCCCTCGAGTAAGGTTAGAAAGGGGAAACACCCCTTATATAACTGAGGAACTCCCCTATAGATAAACGTCAAACTTTATACCCAAATTAACTATACGATTGAATAGTTAGACATAAACATGCATATGACTAAGTGTCAAGCTATGCTACCAAACAAAAAACTGAAAGGTATTGATAAGAGTTGAAGTGTGGAAAGTAAAGTGAGTACACTGAATGTAGAAATCCAAATTCCATTAGTAAAAAGGGGATTTGCAAAATTAAGGTCGGTATCATGACCTACCATGTAAAGTGAAGGGAAGGGGGACAACCATTTATTGTCTTAGATCAACAAACTACGAAAGCTCTAAAAAATCTAATACCTTAATCCATTTAAAGGGTTAATCCCCTAATAGCCCCTACTCCTAAGATGACTGGCCTATGGTTACAAAGGGATAGGTTGAGATCTGCTAGCTCGAGTTAATAGGAGGATTACCCTAACCTTGATCATCTTGGGAAGCACTCCCAAGAGTGACCTCTTACTGAGCTATCAAGGAAAAAGTGGATGGAGTAATGTCTTAACCCCACGTCAACTGCTTAAGTAGCTTCTCTTTCTCTTGCTTGGCCTACCATCTTTGCCTAATGAGTTAGAGCATCTAGCCAACCTAAGAAGCTAAGGTCAAGCTTAGGATGATGGGAAAACACCTAATTTCGGATAACCCGGGCACATTCAGTAGGAATGTCCCCTAGTTCCTCCAACCACTAGTCTATCTTATAGAAATCCTTGATAACATTATTGATAGCCACCTCATCGAACACTTCCCTACTCTCCAACTTAGAGATGATCTCTTCCATCTCCATAGTCTCTCTCTAGAGCTCATGGATCTTTTGCTCTAACCCAACCTTCTGACTAGCCAACTCTAACAAAGTAGTTTTGGTACTGTCACACTTAGATGCCTTCATCACTAACTCAGTCTTTAGCTTAGAGACCAATGCCCTTAGCTCATCATTTTCCTGTTCAAGCTTTTCCTTGGCCTTCTTCTCCTTGTATAGTTTTTGAGAAAGTTGAGCCTTGGTCTTCTATTCATCCTCCAGTTAACTCTTAAGTTTGTCAAACCACTTAGTTGTTTTCTTAGCATTGGCCTGACCCTGCCTCCTGCAACTTACCCTTAAGCACAATCATTTACACATAAGATTGATACAAGTGCTGGTTAGTTTTGCTAAATTTTTCTAAAAGTTTGCTAGAGCAAGACTCTACCTCCCTTAGGCCCTTCTGTACGCTAAATACTGCCTTATGAAGTCAGTTTACCTCATTGAGTAGTGCATTGTAGTTATTGAGTTAGAGCAACACTTAACCATGGTACTGTGAAAAAACATACGAACTATGACCAAAGTAGTGTCAACAAGGAAACATATCAATTTAAAAAGATGAAGTCTTACCTACTGAATGAGTGAGTGCAAGTGACCCGCCATCTCTATGGGAGCATCCTTTCCTATACTTGATAGGTCTTCGAGGATGGCCTAGTCTTTAAGGGTGTATGATCCCATTGAGGCTTGGAGGTTGAGACCTCAATAGCGCAATGTAAAGTCGTTGCCAAGAATCTCCTACTTCAACCTTAGGAGCCTCCCTTAGCCTTCTATGTCAAGAATTCTCTCTGTTGGATGCATAGCTCCTCATTCTATGATTCGTACAACATATCCTTGAATGAGCCCTGTGTTATCTCCAAATACTATAACTTGTTTAAGACTTTACAAAAGACATCCTTGAGGTCATTAGTGCATTGATAAGGATGACCTGAGGGCCAATCATACATGTTCAACTGATTGATAGGCCTCTTCCCTTTCTTCATCTTCTTTAACTTGGAGGCCTTATCCCTTGCACTTCCGATGGCCTTCCACTTTTACTGTACTACCTCTATTGAGGCATTAGCCTTAGCCTTCCCTCCTCACCCTTGCCAAATGGGGGAAGCATTACTATGTTTGATTCGTTAGGATAGGTAGAGTCATTCTCCACTATTATGAGCGTATAGGTAAGGGCATAATGGTTGAAGGGAAGGACCAAACTCAAAGGCTCAATAGCTTGTGGCTTTATAGTAGGGGACAAACAAGAGAAATCCCTTGGGGCAAAGTAGCTGGCTTGGTCTTACTTGTCTCCCCTACCCTTGACTTCAACTCTACAGCTTTACCCTTAGGGGCAACAGTCTTAGTCGACAGTTGCACTATGTAAGGATGTTGCCTTAACAGCCTGGATGTCGATGAACAAGGTGCCTCCTCAACCAATTTCTTACCTCTAAAGAAATAAACAAACATTGTCAGTATGAAGATAAATATGACATGGTCATTTACGAACCATACCATAACCGATATGGGCAAGGAAGATCCTTCCCTTCTCCTTAGAAGGACATTAGACGAAGCACAATTTCATGCTGGCATAATGGAAGAAGTTGTTCATGAAAAACAAAATTATACCTTCCATTCACTTCTTTACCATAGCCTTCTTCATGTTGAGGAAAAGCTCAGAGATTGGATACTTAAGAATCTCTTTATTGTCTCCCCGATGTTTATCTCTTGGTCATACCTTAGGCCTATGATGGCCAATATTTCTCTTACAGCTTTCGCAGCGTCATTAGCTTCAAGCTCCTTCCAACCCTTAATTTGGACTAGTGTAGTCTATTGCATCCATAGGTTTGCTTCTTTAAGTAACTCTACCACTAAGAACTCATGCTGCTAGCCTTTTACGAAATTTACCAATCCGATGAATAGTTTCTGCCCCAAACGATTTTGGAGGTACATCCATCTATTTAGACTCTTCCACAAGTAAAGTGGTTGAATAGTTTTAGAGTAGCTTAAATCACTAGGTACTTGCATAACCCTTCAAATGCCTTCAACAATCTCCACTCATTGGGAAGGACTTGCGCCAGACAACACCGATAGTAGTTAAAGAGTTCCTTCTCGAACTTACTTAGGGGGAGTTGTTGCCCAAACTCCGGACACTTTTCAAACACTACTGCAGGGTACCTTCTCTTCCTTGTCAATAGCCATACTGCTTAGCCTTGAGTTGGTTTAACCATAAAGTTTGCTAGGATCTAGTTAACAATAGAAGGCTTACTCTTACTAATTTGACCACTTAGACCTCTATCTATTCCAAGCTTGGTGTATAAGTCCATAGCCTCAAGTAAGGGATTGTTTAAATAAACATCCTTAGGGATGGCATTAATGAGCCCTATTCTATCCAATGCCTCAACCGTTATTCTCAAACTTTGTCCAATTATGCTAGCAATGAGACTTCATCCTCCCTTCCTTAAGGAGGGTCACTCTTTATGGCTTTGGAGTTGGTGGTAAGATTATACTTAGATGCATTAGAAGCTGTCTCACGTGTGTTTGTTCCACTATTAGTCGATATCTTGACGTTGAAAAAGTAAAGAAGCATAAAGACTTTTGAAGTAAGTTAAGATTTGTTAGCAAAAAAAAAGTGAGACAAATTGCTTAAATTACAGTAAGAAAGCAAGAGAAGTTGTGAAAGAGTGATTTGTATAAGCAATTATGGTATTTATAGGCCCATCACTTTGGAGCGAGTTAGTGGTTATAAGGATCTATATAAGCACAAATCCCCTACAATGTTGTGATGCAAGCATGTAGAGAAGGTTTTTATTAAATTGTTGAATTAAAAAGACAAAAAACATGCAATTGTACTTAAGTTTGTAGAGACAAGATACCTACCACATCATTAAAGCACACGATAAAGTAAGAATTTGAAAAGTTATTTTCTCAAAAAGTTTTCTTGATGCCTCTTTAACTTCTACCCCATTAAGGAAACTTCTTCAATGCTTCAACAACATTACACCTTGGCAAGGACAAATGGGAGTTGCTTGGACAATGGTTAGTTTTGCTTGGTCTTATTAACCCAGACCATTTGATGCCTTTACTTACTTAATGCCTTTGCTTTACAACCTTTCTATGTAAAGCGCCTTACATACTTAATCTTTGCCTTAGCTTAGAGCGCTTAATTTGATCCATTAGTATTTAGCTTAAAATACTTCACTCTATTCAGCCTTGTACATTATTAGCCCAAATCTCCTCCTATGTCTCCCTTGCTCTGGATAGACAAAGGGTTAACTACTTGATGCCTCCTAACAACTAAGGAGGTTGGACCTCCTATGTCCCACTTCGGGGCTAGAGCAACCACCTTGGCCCAGGTGGTAACCTACTCAGGTCAACCCTCACATTGCCTATTTTTAGCTTATTACCTTGATATACTAAATTGCTAATGTTATGATCTTTTTTTTTTGTCTCATTTTAATATGCCTAGTAGGTTAATATTTTATATTTAGAAATCTACATTGAACTTATTAAATATACACACACATCTAAAGTGCATAGACTGGTTAAGAACATTATAACTTGGTATATGGAAATAAGCCGGAATGGGGTAACAATACTGGTTTCATTTCCATTCCTCATGTTTGGAAGTGCACTTTGAATAGGAATCGATGATTTCAGTAGCAAGGGGAATTCGATTATGTCTTTGAAAAGGGAGAATTCAAAGGTAAAATTGCAATTCCATTCTTACTTCATTAATTAAAATTATAGCATGCAATAATTAGAAGATTTTTTATAGATAATACTATTTGAGTATTTAAAATTATTTCATTCCATTCCATTTTGTGACCATTTCTAAATATAGAAAACGATTTATCATTTTGATTCTCATCCTATTCTATTACATTCCAATAGATTGCATTCAATTACATTGCGGTCCACTCTTTCATATTAAAAGTGACATTAGTAGAATAATGAATATTAATCTTTCAACGGAATGGATCGAGGTTAATTTCCCTTCTCAAATAGTTATAGTAACTAAGGTCATTATAATTTAATAGTATAAATAGCAGTTTTCCAATGAGATAACTTATGTTTTAATTTCTTCTTGTCTTGATTATATATCTAATCAAAAGAAAAAAAAAAGTAAAACAATTGTAGCATCAATTAAAATTATTTATGGAAATAAATTTGATTAATATCCTTTTAGGTGAGTACTCTTAGGGAATCATAATAAAGTATCCATTTCATTCCATTTTAATCCAATCCATTCGAATATATTGCATTCAAATTATATTTCGGCCCACTCTTTCATAGCAAAAGTGACATGAGTGGGATAATGAATACTAACCTATTTAATTTCTCTTTTCAAATGGTTGTAGTAGTTAAGATTATTATAATTTAATACTATAAATATCATTTATCCAATAAAATAGCTCATGTTTGAATTTCTTTTTATCTTGATTATAGTCTAATCAAAAGAAAAAAAAATTGTAGAATCAATTAAAATTATTTATAAAAACAAATTCGATTAATATTCTTTTATGTAAACACTCCAGGAGAAGTCATAATAAGGTATCGATTACATAATATAGCATAAGAAGGAACCCATGATCGATGAAAACCCACCACGACTCCAGCCTCACTCAGATCTGACCACCTCACCCCCACCCCCATTCCTTGTCCCTGGTCCTCCGTATCAAATACATCAATTACAAACAAGCACAAGACAGCCCACAGACAACAACGATAAACCAAATCCTTATATTAAATTCCAGTACGAAACTTAGCTCTCTCTCCTCTCTTAGATCCCATCTCTCTCTCTCTCTCTTCTGATCAATCAATTTTTCATTAAAATCAGAACCCAAATTCCAAAACCAACAGCATTTTAAGTTTTGGACAGTGGTGAATGGCAAGAACCAACAAGTACACTTCCATTAACTTCAACGACATCTACGACAAGCAAAGCCCCAACGCCACTGCTACCCCTAAAAAGCATGCTTCTTCTTCTTCCTCGTACACCTCCGCTTATCCCAATCACCAAAATGCCCCCAACTATAAAGCCCACCTTACTCACGGTCGCATGCTCGTCCTGACCCGACCCACTCCCAAACCCATCTCCATCCCCTCTCCCGCACCCCAACCTTCCCCCACACCCGCCGGGACCGACCCCGAACCTGACCCAATTTCCCTCCGTCCCCTCGGCCGTACCGATTCTGCTGCCCCCACTCCGGCCCTTTCATCTCCCGTTCAGGAGGGTTCGAGGGTCGGTTCTTTAGGTAGCTCCGTTACTTTGCCAAAGACGGACCGCTTCGTGCCGCCGCATCTTAGACCGGGCTTTTCGGGTAAGGAGGAAAGACCTGAACCCGAGGTTCATAAGCAGAGTGGATTCCGGGTTAAGGAACCGGGTCAGGGTCATAGACAGCAACAAGGGTATTACGGGTCTCCGGGACGGTATGGTGAGGATAGGCGGCCTAAATCGGGTGGGTATGATCGTATGAGGAGGGGTGGTGACTCGGATCTGAATCGGGTGAGTTTGTTTGGGACTCGGCCGAGTTCTAGTGGATGGTAAGCACTATCTCTGATTTGAATCTTTAGATCGTGGGATTTGCAATTTTCAATGCGTTGGTACCACGCTCCATAAGTTTGATTAGTCCATTGGAAATTTTGTTTTTACACTCTGTCATATGTATATGCGGTTGCAATGTCAGTTTGGAAGGATAAACAACTTGTCTAATGTGAATTTTTTGGATTCTTGAATGTTGCCCTTAACCATATTTAGCAATTTTGAGAGAGGGATCAGAAAGGCAGTTGGCACAAAGATGAAACAAAAAAGGAAAAATATAACTTAGATTATGCTTGGGGTGTAAAAAACATTAAGGTTTTCTATAGTATGTAAATTAAGCATGGAGACTTCATGCCGTCATTGAGTGTTCCAGTCTACTTCCTTTGTGTTAATATTACCCTAATATTAGGATGTATGTCTGCTTTGCCAAATATGTCATCCAAATCGTGTCTCTACCAAATCATAACGGAACACCTTTTGTTTATATCACCTAGGCATTTGACTGTGATCGAATGAGATGCCATCTAAAGACGGTGGAATTCTATATGGAAAATATTTAAAAAATTGGATTGTTTATCATGTGATCACACATATATCATAATATAAATGGGTATTTTGGATTGTTTTGGCATGTTGGTTTATATTTATTCTTGTTTTGATTGCTTGAATAGTGCTGATTGTACAGATGCATATGTTATGAAAGTATCGTTTTCCTTGTGTATTTCTATATGAGATCATTGTAACTTGGAAAGAACACTCATTCTGTTCTATGAAATGCTTGGTTGATAGATGATCCTCTGGCAAAAACCATGTAGTCCATGAAGGGTTCCAGCTATGCAAAAATTACCCATGTTTCATCTGCTATGTGTAATTTCTTGGTTAAATTGAAGCTGTCAAACTGAAATGGTAGCGTAGTTTAGGTCAGATTACATGTTCCTTAGCTGTGAATGAATTTTGATAGCTGTAAAAATTCATATGCATATCAGAGCCTATCATTAAAGTTAGGAACTCAGTCTTTCCTATGTGCATCTGAGAAGATCATTGTGAGTTATACTGATTTAGAAAAATGATCATCATGAGGAAATTGATGGGATTCACTGGATTGAGCCTTATTAGATCGACTACTCTATTGGTGGTGATAGGTTTAAGGAGAAAGAGCTAGATAGATTGTGATAAAACATGTTATAGACCTTGTTTGTTTTACTTGGAATAGGATTGAAATTCCTTAAGAGTGCGATTCCAACATTTGATTAATGAAAATAAGGTAGGAATCCTATTTCACAAGGAATCATATTCATTGAAATCCATAGAATCACATTCCTTTTCTTACCCTGTCATTAGGATTCTAGTTCCTTAAATGCACTTTAACTCTTCAAATAATATTGTATTGTCACTTCATTCTCACTCTGAACTCTTCTCTTTCTCTTTCTCTCTTTTCCTTCCGCCCTCCTCCATCTTTTCCTTTGTATGTATAAAATGTTCTCTCTTATTTATAATTCCAATGTTCACTATAAATGAATCAAACAAAATAATGATATTTCATATCCATTCTTTATAAACCACAAAAAAATGAATGAGTAATCAAGTTCAAAAGAATTGCATTTGTGGTTGGGTTCTAGGAATAGGATTTCAACATTTGAAACCAAAGGAGGCTTTAATGGCTTGGAAATATCTATATATTTTTCCTTTAACTTACAATTGTTACCTTGATGTCAATGAATACATTGGAGTTGATTTTGTCCCTCCCACAGATAGCACTACATTACTATTTTGTCAGTTGGCCTCAAAATTCATGGGAAAACTACTAGGTTACTAATTTGTCGAGGCCGAAAGGTTGGCCTAGTAGATGAGGCCTAAGAATTAAAATGATAATCTGCAACTAGTCTTAGGTTCAAATCTTACTAAGAGCATCTTTGGGCTACTTACATAATGCTAACAATACTTTAACCGGTGTGTGGGTCTGAAAGGGTGTTTCATGTACCTGGATTTAGCCATGGTTATATCCTTCCAGTAATTATTAAAAAGAAAAAAAAAAAATTTGAGAAATAGATGTATCTCGAATTTTCCTTTTCAAAGAGGAGAAGCATCATTACCAATTCATTTGAATTTGCTGCTTGTGGTCAAACTGTAGATAGGATTTTCTTTTTCCTGAATGGATAATTAAAAGAGGTCGGTACACACAGGTGTCTTGGGGTGAAGGTAGGGAGAAGGTTTGTATATGCAGTCTACCATTGCATTTTGCCGAAAAGCCATTTGCACCTTGAATCTGAGACCTTATTTGTCAACTAAAGAACAAGAACAGCCTAACCTTTGTGCCAAGACTCACCCAATAGGTGTTAACACAGCTAATTAGGAAAAAGTTGTTTCAGACTAATAGGATCCTTGTTCATTTTCATTTTCTTCAGGAACATCATGGTGGAAGCTGGAATTTAACATTTTGATTTAATTGTAATGCACGTGGATTATATATATTTTTTTCGTCTTCGAGCTTGCACTGAGTTCTTTCATGTTGCTTTGAATGGATATTTGTTGCAGAAACTGTAGGAAACAATTTCATCTCAAGGGATCGAAATGGAACTTTTGTATTCTTAATCTCTCCTGAAATGTGGAACCGGGTGTATTATTTGGTGGATCTGATGGATGAAATTGATGAAGTCAGATTCTGAACCCGGAACCTTTTGGCTTTGACAGAATTCAGGGAGATCAGAGGTTAGATTGTGTTTGTTGCAATAGATGCTTGAGGAAGTAATTCACTTATTTCTGTTAAACTTTACAACATGCGCAATGTTTCTCATGGGATATAAAATTAACTATTATGACATTCTCTGTTTATGTTATTGGTACTATATTGAAGGCAACCATTTTGTCTGTCTTCAGTACAAACATTCTATTTATGTGAGACATTTCAACTCATTACCCATTCTAATTCAGCTACCTTTTATTTGGGAATGCAACAGTTACTTTGAATGCTTCCTGTTATTTCCATTTCTATGTGAAATACTCGGCGCATGCCTCTTTATCTGTATCCTTAACCATTAGCATTCTGCTAATGTGATTAAGATGCTGGGCTTCTTGTCTGCTCGTGCTTATTTGTGGCAGTATATAAATCGTCACAATACAACTGACGAATTATAAAGGGGAATGCAAAGAAAAGATATTCTTCAGGCCTGGAAGTTAATGCATGACCACCACCTATCCACCATTTTAAGAACTAGACTTTAAGGTTTCTTTTCCAAGGTACTCCACCCCGGGTTTAATACCATGATTGTACACCTTCCCAACCTTGACATCAACATTGCTATCACTTAATATCTTCATACAGTTTTCCAGTCATGGAGTATGCACTGTTTTTCTTGTGTTTCACATCGAAAGTGGGTATAACATCTGAATATTATTTCTATCTACATGCATGATTAGAGTATCTCATTCGACTTTATATAGCTATACTGAGAATTTTATCGATAATGTCGTGTGTGTGTTAAACCAATGTAATGCACGCGGGCTGCAACTGGACCAAAAAGTAATTCCGAGATTTTGGAATTTTCTTAGAGTAGCCTTTAAATCCTCAACAATTTCTTAAGAAAGATGCATGTGTGGATTGATTAAAATCATAATTTCATTGAAAAACTACAAGGGACCTCATTAGAATAAGGGTTTTTTGAAATCAAATTAATTATTAATCCAAGACAGATAAAGGTGAAGCAGCTCGCATTAATTTTTCTCCTGGTGTGTAATATATGGTTGTTTCTGGAAATGTTAGGGAACATTATCGATGAAGTTAGCTCTTCTAGAGTTAATTTAGTAGAATTAGAGACAGATCCAAAAGGAATTAGCTCATCCTTATTTAATGTGATTGAGCCCCTTGGTAATAATGGAAGTACTAATCCTCATGTTCAAGACTCTTGAGAATAATTACAATGCAAATGATAAGATTGTGAATATTGCATCTGTAGAAGTGACGTTGAGGACTTTCACTTTCTCGTCTCCATGTTATTATTTCATGAAATATTTAAATGTGATGGAAGAGGCATGGAAAAAAAGTGTTAAAGAGGACTAAGCACAGCTTGAAGAAAATAAGTGTCAAGGTCGACATGAATTACACGTGCTCCTATTCAACAACGAGGCACTCAACGGTCAATTCATAGTAAATACAACATAATAGGATAACTTAAAAACGCGTTGGAAACCGCACCATATCCATTACATCAGGTAACAAGTCCTTCGTAATCATACGAGGCGGTATTTCCAATCCCAAAGGATACTGCACCAATGAACAACAGTAACAGTGATTAACCATTCATCGGAAACCATCATTTTCAGGGACACTTACCGCCGATTAACGTCGCGTCAACAAGATATTACTACCAAGCCACTCTACAGAGAACATCAACTATTAAAAGGCCGAGCTTCAGCAAAGGCACAAATTAACTACACTCCCTATGGACACTTACGCTATGTTTGGAATGAGCAAAAAAAAAAAAAAAAAAAAAATAAATAAATAAAGGGGAATGATTATTTTGTTTGGAATGAGCAAAGAATTAGAAAAAAAAAATAAATAAAAGGAAAGTTTTTATTTGGATTGAAAGGACAGAAAGGAATGATTATTGAAGGTGTGTGGGGGTTTGAATTGAAAGGAGTCACATGTGTACTGTATATGAGATTGTACTACACGTAATTAAGGAAATGACTTGATTTATACATATGAGATAATCAAGTGAAATAAGATAGGAAGAAGGGGTAAGTAGTCTTGGTAGGCTCTAATACGTTAAGTGATAGATAAAGGAGTACGGTGATATCAAACTCTATAGTAAATGAAGAACTGGATAATGTTTTTGAATTTGTTTGAGTGTTTAATAGTTGAGATAGAATTCTAATAGAGTAACGATATTAGAGAGAATTTATCTCTTATCCAAACAAGGAAGTAAATGGGTTATTTATAACAGATAGTAGGGGGGGTTAGATTTGTTGGATTATTATGGTAATCAATGGTTAGGATTGAAACCTTATATAAATGAGTATCAAGTGAGCTTTTTTCTGTGAGTTTAGGTCTAAATAGAGGGCTTTATTATTTTTTAGTGTGAGTAAAATTAAGAAAGGTTTGATTAAGCGAATTGACTAAACAAGCTTTACTCTAAGTCTACTATATCAAATCTTCCTTAATCATCTCAAAGCTTTTTGAGCTTATCTCTCTAGGCCTTGTCACCTTAGCCTAAAAAGTTAAATCCATTTTGTTATTGGGTTTCAAGCCCATAAATTAGATTTAGCCTTCCACAATTTGCCCCCTGACTAAAGTCTTTCGGACGAAGTCAAAGGGGTTTAGGTATTGAAAAAGCTTTTCAATCGTCTTTGGCGTGTGTTCACTATTTGAACGATTGCTTCAATGGATGCCTTTTCCCTTTTCTTCATATCCATATTACTCATTTAATCCCCTATTCACTCACTCATCATTATTTCTCTTGAATGCATTGCCTTCTTCTCATTCTATTCCACTGTCTTCCAAGCTTTCTTCATTAACGCTTTACTTCTATTCTTCATGTACATCCACTTCCTCAAATTTCCTTATTCTCCTTCGGCACTCCACCTTTTGACTTCATTTCTCACCTCTTTCCCACTCTACAAACTTTACAAAATTCTTCTATTATACACCTTTGTTTTCGATTTTGCTCACATCTTGCTTCATACATACCCTTCTTCAATTTTATTTTCTTCCAGCCTATACGCATCTTTGATTTCATTTTCTTCTATTCCTCACTCAAACAATTCAACACAAGATTAAATTTCTCCCAATCTAAAGTTTGAGAACTATGTAAGACAAGCCATAGCAACTATTGAAGATTGAAGACCACTGAAGCTATGGGAGCAAATCAAAGTTGTGAATAGCCGAACTTGTCGAAGACTAAAGTTGATATTAAAAGAAAAACCTCGCCTGAAATTTGGAGACCGAAGCTGCTCTGCATCGTGTAGATTTCTTGGCATGCACATATCTTACTTTATCTATTGACCTTCTATACTTTTAATACGCTTCTTTATCTTCCTCTGACCTCGTTTCTTGCTCCTTTGATACTATTCTGTAGACTCTTGCCCCTTTTGAAACTATAGTCATGAAAGAAAACTAAGAATCAAAGCTTAGAGAATCACTTGGAAGTAAATGCTGAAGGAAGAACAGCAAACACAGTAAAGAACAGCCAAAACATTGGAAAAATCAATAGTGAATCATTAAACTAAAGGTGATGATGTCTCGTCTAGTACGTTGGAAAGTCGAAAATTTGGCCTCGTTCTGAATTAACGCCACCTTGTCTTGCTTCGTACAGGAGAATATTTAGAGCCCCATTACAATCAGAGCTGTGGTAGATCTTAAGATTGTAGTTAGGTCGAGAATTGAGTCACTATTGTCGCTTTGAATCGTGTACATTTCTCGAAGTATTTATTCTATGTTGCTTTTATCATAAATTCTCTAGTCCAATTTACTCAGCATGTATCTGTCAGGCATTTCCTCGAGGTTATGTGCACTAGCACTCGACAAGGCTTTTAAGCCTATATTTGATATGACCGTCCTCATGTAGGTGGACCCCCTTCTCACTCTTTATTCCATCCAATGAAATATGTCCTGAATTAAGATCTTAAAAACTCTGTAGAAGTGAGATCACTGCAAAGCAATAATTCGGTAACTCAAGCTTCAAGTTCATCCTTAGTATCAACACTAGTTATAGCATTCCTAATAAACCAAAGGCCAATTGAGTCCAAAATAGCAAGTCCTTTAAAGGATTTTCTTTTAGAACATGTTGGTAGAGAGTTGTCCCTAAGAGTGCACCAACCAAGCCAATTCCAGAGAGAAAACCAATAGTCTCCTCTTCACTTCCCCTTATAAGACTTGTGTACCCTAAACGCATGGCTCTAAGAACTTTGTTAGAATAATTATTTCCCTATCTGTTTTAGTACATATGGAGTCATCATTTAGCAAGTCCTCACACACAATTTTTGGTTTGAGCCATTTATTTTGCCTATTCAAGGTTATAAGTTTCCAACTCCAACACAATACTAAGATAATCTGCTACTTTAACAAGAACTCAATCATCCTGATTACTGAACTTGAACAATTTTTTAACCAAACCGATAGTAACCGCATCCACTTAGCCCAATTGTAAGGCAAAGAAAAGAGCACAACTGGTAGAAATCATGGGGTAAATCTGGGAATCGATCCAAGACTGAAATTGCAATTAGCTGTCATCAAGGATTAGTTGGAGATTATCACTTGTCCCAAAAACAGCTCTAGCATTCTCTAAAAGAATCTTCAACAGCTTAAGAGCCATGAAGTTCCCCTTCATAACTTATTTCCAATTTGAACCTCTAAATCATCTTCTCTCTAATAGTCTTCCCGTAATTCCACCAATGCCTAGTATTTAGGACTAAAACATTTGCATCTATCCACTAATTTCAGGTCCAATCAACATAGTCTAGCATTAAGATTACTTTCACTTCATCCGGGGTTCCCTTAAGAATCCCCACATCTAGTACCAATCAACATTATTCGTAGCTGAATCACACGAGTGAGTATATTAATGATATATCCCCAACAACAGCAGCATTCAAATACTTAAATGAAAGAGAAAAGAAGAACCATATGGTAAAGATTTGCACATTTGACATGATTCCCTTTTGCACCATCTCCCTAAATAATTTTCCAATATGGTTGAATTTGGTAGTGTAGCAAAAAATCCTTATACAATGCAAGTATAAGTGATAACATTGGGCTGAACCACTCTTCTAACCATTATAGCTAAGAGGTCCGTAGCCTCTATTATTGAAATGCCTATACAAAGTGCATCAACAATTAAATTATATATAATTATATCCAGTTACTGTTAGTCTCTTTTCTCCCTCTTGTTCAGCAAATTGATGGCTGAGTCAACATGGCCCATTTTGCACAAACACTTTATTATGGCTCTGCAAGTAACTAGATTAGGCCGAATCCCCATTTCCTCCACATTTTTAGCCAACCGAACAACTTGATTGCAATTACCTTGACCAGAAATTGCATTGATCAGAGTGGTGAAGGTCACGAAGTTAGGTTGAAATCCAAGTTTGATGATTTTGCCCAAAACCTAAAAAAAAAAAAAAACTAAATCGATATGCTCTAGATGGCACAAACTATTGATGAAACGTTTAACACATACATATCCTAAGTAAGCAGTAAAACATCCATGTGCCTAATCAATCTGATGGCCCCATTATATTGTTTCAGTTTCACAACAACTTCTAACAATAGAGTAAAATCAGGGGCTAGAGACAATGGTTTCATCTTAATCATCGCTATTAAACATAAATTGAGCTTCATTGAGTCTCTTCAATCCACTGTATTGCATGTTGTGTTATCTGAAGCCACCTCAATGACTTTCATCATGCATTCAAAAGAAATCAAGCAATAAGATTTTAATGAATTTACCTCGTGGTTTCGATTGCAAAATACTTGATACAGTCAGCTTAGGTAGCCTTAACGAACCATCACCCACATTCCACAAATCCTTAGCTTCCCCCTTTATGAACCGATCAGCTAAAATCTCAAATCTTAATTAGAGTCTCCACCAATCTAAGGCACTCAAGGGCAGATCCTCTATGGCCAATAGCAATCCAAGCATGAACAATGTAGCCATTGATCACACTCCGTTTGCATGACTACAATACATTCACTAGACTTTGATTCTTGTCTTCTTAGATCTCAAGGACATAGAGGTACAACCTATAAAGCAGATCCTATTCAAGTAAGGTTATTCCCTATCAGAAACAATAGTAGAAAGTGTACAGCTTATTGGAGTGAGAGAGAGAGATAGTGAAAGGGATGGACGGAGTAGGTAAGGTCAGGTTGAGAGAGTAGGGGGCTTAAGACTTCAGTTTTGAAGTGAAGGAGAGGGAGATAATAAGATAAATGGTGGAGTATACAAAAGGGTAGAGTGAAAGGGTCGAGGGAGGGAAGAGAGGATATGGTTTGTGCCTTCGATGGCTGAAGGCTATTGAAGATAAAAGAATTAACTCTATGATGAGTATTTGTGTGAACACGAGAGAGATAAAGAAGGGACAGAATGGACAAAGCTAAAGAGGAAAAGGTGAGGGTGATGTACACAAATTCATCTATCCACATAGAGAGAGAGATGAAGTTAAATGACAAGGGGGCGACAGATTTTAGATTTTACAAGATTTTCTTCTCTCTCTCTCTTTAAGACGAAATATTCGAAACTTTTGGGTGTAAAAGGGTCACCACTTGCCCCTCTACTCTAGAGATATACCAAAGTCTATATGATAATAGGCTTCTCTTTACCTATTTATGCCTAGAACATCGAGATAGCTTCATTATGTAAATCTACATTGAATTGAACTGAGTTTCATTTTACCTTACATGCTTTCATCCATTTGATTCATTCTATTCTCTTCAGGGGTTTCTTTACACTCAAGCTCTCCCAATGTATGTGATTTCCTATCCAATTTATTTTGTTTACTTTGTGTTGAACTTTCTTCTTTTCACCATACGACTAATTAACCTTTGTTATTTAATTTCACAGGTGATACTCAAAAATGGATAAGGAACCCAAGAAGAAGATGCCCAATAAGAATAAGCAAGTGCTAACCGTCCAAGATGGTCGCATTCCAGTCCTACCTTCACCATGGGACAAATGGCCTGATGCAACGATAAAGGAAGATTCCTTTTGGAGTGACATAAGAAGATAAGATTCAGACAAACAACCGATTGCTTAAGGTGCTTTACACTTCATCAAGCGCGAACCTTAAGTGCATGAGAGGCGAAATATAAAAGGAGATTCAGTACTCCGATTTAGAAATGAAAGAAAAGAAATCCCTCTATTTGAAAGCTTGTTTTTCTTCCCTTAGATACTCATAGCTGGCTGGGTTGATTGGGTAAATCACATTCTTGGCAACTTGGTCTATGTTGATACTTTGGAGAAGGCGAATGTATATTTTCTAGTGTATATTTCCTCTCGTTTCAATTTTCTTCCTTCCAACGACATGGAGGTTTGGAGGGCGTTGATGTATCGTTGGGGTACTCAGACATACACATTTGTAACTGTGTAGGGTAAGATCACACCTACCCTTAAAGATATTAGCATACTTTTGCATATTCATGATTTCGGTGCGATTGACATCACTACTTCTACGATCTCTAAAGAGGATTGAGACCTCATCTTAACTTTGGAGGCCAAAAGAAAGAAAGCCATACATGCTCACAAAAAAGCTATTTTTAATGCCTAATTGAGATATTTCTTCGAAGGGAATCAAGAATACGAGTGAGTATCAACGCTCTTACTTTCGTTATTCGATTTTGTGAATCTAACTAAGTTATCTCATGAACGGTCTCTTCCTCTAGGTATGAATTAGAGGCTTTTATTGCTTGCTAGCTATCGTTGTACGTATTTCTCAACGGTTTAAAAGACAGTATGAGCCCATGTTTATTTCACTTGGCGATTCGTATAGTACATAGAGTGTTTTGCCTTGAGACTATTTTACTTAGGATCATTGTACCGGTGTCTCGGCCTCTATCATGAGACCTCCATTCAATTGATGGGTCAATATGCTATCGTATCCTATATAGATGTGGTATTCTTGCATATTTTCTTTTGTAAGTGGTATAAAGGATATTGTGGCTGTTGTCTTGATAGACCTAAATATAGTGAGCTACGAGCTTGAGCATGGGTTAATAAGTGACCTCTAGGCTCTGTATTGGATGTTTTAGACTACTATAAAAAAAAAGTCACTTTTTGCCCCTACACCAGCAGGATACCTGAATACTTGTGGCTCCTACATTTTTATTTAAAAGGATGGAATGATATCATGAATTTACTTGATGCAAGGGAAAAACTCGATACTGTTGAAGCCCGTTTCATCCTTTAGTGCTCACTTGGGGATCTCCCCTCTTTATTTGACTGGGATGACTCTTGTAATCGTTATCTAGAGTGTAAGGTGATGTTATACACACTACACCGAGTTGCTTGCCAATTTAGTTTTAACTAAGGGGGTCCCTTCAAAAATATCAGTTGATGATGATTTCGATGAGTGTTGTAGGTCACTAAGCCTACATGACTTTAGAAATATCCACTTGAGAGTGAGGCAATTGTTTTTTTCATCCATTAATCGCTATGAGATCGCTTCCACTGGTTGGCTTACTTACTGGACGAGTTTCTTGAAAAACTTTAAGAAATATGTGACTGTGCCAGTCGAGAGTAAGCTTCTAGTGAGAACTATTTATAAGTATGAATTCCTATTTCGAGCTCCCAGTGAGAAGAAAAAAGGACTTTCTAGTGCAAGAAATAAGAACAAGAAAGACCATTCCACCCCCAAATTACTTGCCATCAGACAAATCAAACAGTCACGAATTTGTGAGGTATCTTGTTAATATCATCCTTTTGATACTTATACTTTGTATCTCATGACTTTTTACTCATTACTTTCCTTTGTTTCTTTGTAGGATGAGGGCAATAGGAACGTTACTCCCACTTTGAAGAACGACAAGACTTCTAAGAAACTCCCTTCTGTTCTTTCTCCTTTTCTTGTCTGACATGGCTTTAGGAAAACAATCCAAGCAAGTGATCATCCTATTGAGGTTGCCGATGATAGTGAAGATAACAATGAGTCTTTAGACACTGATGAATCGCCCAACGATACAGATGAAGGTAGCAATGGAGACGGTCTACTAGGTAGTATTGATAATTAAAAGGAAATTCAGGACCAAGCTGTCATTGAAGCGGATCAACCAACTGAAAATAGATTGAAGCTTTGAAAGAGTTAAGCAATATTGTTGATCAAGATGACCACGAGGCCACATACTTAGAAGAGGCTAATATCTCGGAGTATACTAAGGTTTTGAGGGTAGTTGGACTCTTTGATAGCCAGCTTGATGGTATAGTAGATGGCATTTCTTTAGGTACTATTGTGGTTGATGATATCACCCCAATATACAGTTGGATTTCTTCACCAGTGGCTCATGAGCATATCGAGCCTATTATAGCTGTTGAGGTACCAAAGCAGATTGAGGGAGGTTTACCCCATACAGTAGTAGTAGAGACACCTCAGCTTTCTAGTGCATATTCTTCATTTCATGGATTCATAGTTCCATCAGATCTTTTACAATCGCTGGAGGACTTATGGGCTATGGAGGGTGATTTTTGGGTTAGATCAATCTGTCTTAGTTTTGAGGTGACAAATACTATAATAACCTTTCTTAGGAAAGCTGCTTCACTTCTAGACAAATCTTGGGAATCAGTACCTATTCAAGACTTGCAGCTATTGGTAAGCAGTATTGCTGAAGTACGTGGCTTGAACTTCAAATTACTAAATATGAAAGTGATTACCTCTGTATCACAAGATATTGTAGAGCAATAGGATCAACTTGAAGCTAAACTTAAAGTGGTTAAGTTGGAAATGAAAAAACGTATTAGGAACATAGATCGTAAAACTTCTATTAGATCAATGCTTCGTCGTTAAGTGATCTCCATCTGAGTCCTTTTATTTACGTTTTTGAACTTTTATGCATGTTTGTAGAAGTTGAATGAGAGAACACTTACCCTTTATTACTTGGACATCTTGTACTTTTTTTCTTTTTTCTTTTTTCTTTTTATATCGTTGAATGAATCATCATACTAACTCAATTCTTTTACAAGCATTAAGGATGTCATAATAATGTATGTTATATTTAGCAGCATAATCATGATGTATGTCATAATAGCTTTAGATCGGGTTTTACGAATTCACTTAAAAGAATAAGGAATAGAATGTTGCGCATCTTATGTGAAAGTAAGATTCAACCATAATTTGCAATCTATCATTGATAAAGATAGCATTCAACATGTTAAGGGCGCATTACCCACTTCTTAACCCCATTGATATGATTATGTATAGAGTATAAGATAGTGAAATTGAGTTATGTATGAAAGGTGTCATGTTATGCACCCAAGAGACAACACTCTTACTAGTTAGCATAGCATGAACCCAAGGCTATTGCGTACTTAGGAAGCAAAGCTCTTACTAAGTAGCAACAATGCCATACTTACTCTAGGTAAGTATTAATTAGAAAAACAATTGACTGAAAGTAAGATCATATAACTAGAGCCGCATATTTCATTTGAATTTTGATATATTATACTTTTTTTATATATGAAACTTTTTTATGTATTGGAAGTTTATAGGTACTATGATGGCATTAGTCCTAGGGTTCTAAAGCTTGCAGTACCCACTTTCATATACCTCTTCAACGATGAAAGGCCCTTCCCACTTAGGTGTAAATTTTGGCGCTGAAATACCTTAGCATACATGTTCGGTTGCACGAATTATGACATCGCCCTGTTGAAATGATCTCTTCTTTATTAAGTGATCATAAGACTAAGTGATCATAAGCCATTCCAAGTCTTTGTTAATAGTTAATAAGATTACATTTGGTGGTGTCACGCCTCTCCTCTAATGCTTTTAGGTCTATCATTCATAGTATATTGGGTTTAAGCTTAGCACTTAAGGCCAATTTGGCAGATGCAATCAAAACTTCTATTGGAACCACTGCCTTACCCTCGTATAGCAATGAAAAAGGAGTTGCTTGCATTGGCCTTCGTTTTGATGTCCTATAAGCCCAAAGTGCTAGTGGCAGTTTATCATGCCATTTCTTATGATTGTTGTATACCATATGACTAAGGACTTTCAATAAACTTTTGTTTGTTGCCTTAGCTTACCCATTCCCTTTTGGATAGTAAGGCATGGATTTAATATGATCGATACTCTAAGAAGCCAATAATTGTTGAACATGATAATTAATGAAAGGAGTTCCGTTGTTGGAAAGGATGTGCTTCGAGATCTTGAATCAACATACAATGTTCTCCTTTATAAAAGTTGCTACAGCTGGTCCCATTGCTTTTTTTAAAGGAATTGCCTCTACCCATTTTGTAAAGCACTTTATTCCAACCAAGATCCAATTATATCCCTTCAATGGAGGATGTATAGGTCCAATGAGATCAAATGCCCATATATGAAAAGGCCAAGGGGCTGTAACACTATGAAGTGTAACCGTAGAGTCATGGATAACATCACCATGTTGTTGATAAACAACACACCTCTTAGTGAAAGTAATTGCAAAAGCATCTACCTCCATTATATGCCAATAATATCCTCTATTGAGTAAATAATAATATAATTTTCTTCCTCCTTGACGCTCTCCACACTCTCTAGCGTGCACCTTTATCAGAACTATTTTTGTTTTAGGAGGGGCAATGCCTTTTAAGGGTTTCCCCATGAATGATACCTTATAAAGCTCACTCTCATGAATAAGATATTTTCTAACCTTACGTTTTATGAGTCTAACATTCGTACCATTTGTAGGTAGCACATTATTTTCTAAGTAGTCAATATAAGGATGCCTTTAGTCTCCAACACTAGACATAAAATTGCATTTAGTTTGATCAGGTAACTTAGAACATTTGGGACAATTTGGACTAAGACTATATCCTTTACCATTAAGGGCTAATAGTAACATGTACATTGAATATGTCGATATAGCGGAAGCCCCTCCTCTTCATACCAAATTTGGTGATACTTGTCCAATTCAAGACGAGCCTCCTTAACTTCGATGCAGCGAAACAATACACCTTCTGTGCCTTTGTAATATAACATTCTCTTGATGTTAATAGAGTTCTTCAATGTTGAAATAGAAGCTACACTAGGATGTAGCAACTGTTCCATTAGCGGGATACACTAATCATTTTGTACCTCTTCCTGTTCCTCAAGAAAATTCAATATTGTATACGAGATAGATTTCTTTATTACTTAGACATTCATACCATTACTTGTATCTTGAATTAGAATCTTGGTTGCCAAAGTGGCTAACACATCAGTATCGATTTGTAGATCGTATTGAGTGCTCATATCACACGGAGTTGAACTTTTTGATGAAGGTTTGCATTGTAGCCCCATAAGGCGCTAATGTAGGTTCCTCTAATCCAAATTCACCTATGGCCTATTTAATGATTAAGTTCTAGTCAGCTCGAACACATAAATTGTGTACCTTAACTTCTTGTGCCAACAATAAGCCAAGTAACAATGCTTCATATTCAGCCTCATTATTAGTGCATCGAAAATCAAGTTTGAATGGCAATGGTACTTCACAACCCTCAGGTGATGTCAATACAAGTCTAGCTTCCCAACCTTGATTTCCTACTAAGCCGTTAAATTGCAACATCTATTCTCCTTATGTCTCAACCATAAAAAAATCCTCATAAAACTCAACCGATATAGCATTTGTACTTAAGCCCTCTTGTACGTTTGGAAAATGTGCTAAAAGATTAGCTAAAGCTTATGAATTAACAGCTTTAGGGGATTGTATCATAATATCAAACTCTCCAACGAGAAGCAACCATTTTGTTACGCGTCCTAACAAGGCCAATTAAGACAATAAGTACTTAATCGAATTAGACCAAGTCATCGAATAGATCTTATGCGCGAGAAAGTAGTGCCGTAGTTTTTGCATGGCAAATATCAACGTAAGACAATGTTTCTTGTAAGTTAGGTAATTGATCTTACTCCCCTAAAGAGTTTGGCTTAAACAATATACGGGTTGCTCTTGACCTTTCACTTCTTGTGCAAGCAAAGCTTCGATAAATCTATTGGTAGAAGTAAGCTATAAGACTAATGGCCTCCCTTTGATAGGCATAATCATAGTCTATAAGGAAATTAAGATTGTCTTAATCTTCTGAACTACCTCTTTATGAATTGAACCAAAGATCTCTAAGTCATATGTGATGCTAATGTTCAAGTGCTTTACCAAATGATCTATTGGTTTTTCTTTACTACAATATTATCTAGATATTTTTTTTTAACTTGTTAAATTACTAAAATGTTCCTCTCACTTTCTCTCTATATAAGGAGGGAATGGATTCATGTGGAGCCTAGGGGGGAATTTTTTTGAAAAACAATCATTCCCTTTACTTTCCTTCATTTTACTAAACAAAGGAATGGGAAACTTTCCTTCTCAATTCCTTCCTTTCCCATTCTTTCCTCCTATCTAAACATAGTGTTAAGGGCCAAGGGAGCTCCACCAAACAAACAGAATCCAACGAACAACTAACTCAACTAAGACCAGGGAGACCTACCCTACCCCACCACGTCGATAATAATTTGCTCGTCTTTTTTCAACTTAGATGGGAGTGAGGGGATTAGGGGTAAATGTTGATACTAACTATTAGGTATGACCCAATAGCCTTAGCTTAAGGCTCGAGATTAAGACATCCTAGACTACTTTCCTAGCAAATGAGGATCATACACAACTTAAAGAGGAAAGTGTCAAGGTTGAAATGAATTAACCGTTTTCCTTTTCTTCTTTCTCAATTTGAGTGGCATTACTCTCTTACTCTTTGTTTTAACTATTTGGAATGTAATGGTATATTTTTAATCTTGTGTTTAGCTTTATTTCAACTAAATAAGGTTCATATCCCCTTGATCCTATACTTCTTTGACACTATAATGAAATTGGATTGGTTCTTCTTTATTAAAAATAGAAAAAGTAAACTTTAATAAAGTTTCGAATGTTAAAAATACTAAATTATTGGATTAAGACACGTTTCAAGCGTACTAATACTAGAAAATACGATATGGGTTGATACTCCAAATCTGAAACGTTAATATCCTTTGCTTTTAAAGTTTACAATTTATGGAGGGATAAAATATTTTGATTTTTAAACCAAGTAGAAATCTAAGATTGACTTCTCGGTTTAATGGTAAGGCTCTAAAATCAAGACCATTATTTGGAATGACTTGAAAAAATTTATCAAGATAGCTTTGAACTTTGAATAGTGAGCATTTGACTATATGTCCATTCTCAACCTTCTTTAGGAAAGTTCATGTACTTAAAAATTTATTAAGGCCATTGACTACTAATGCAATTTGGTAATATAGTCGATAGCAAAACTTTATTCATACTAAAGAGTTACTTTCTTATTTGGCATATTGTAGAGATTAGGGAAATGATGTGATACTTAAATTGGTATTCTAAAAGATAAAGAAGATTTAGGAAGAAGAGCAAAGATGTGTCGTTGATACTCTAAAACTCCCATTTGTTGCTTATGTAGTAAAACTCTAAAAAATAATCCATTCCTCTTCCTTACTTCTCTCTCCAAGTCATTTATGCGTATCAGTTTTACATCACTTCTTTGAGAAACACGAGACATATGGCATGCACGTAACAACTTCAACATTATTCCCTAATCTTTACACTTCTACATTATGCATATGTAGATATAAGGTGAAGTAAGAAATAAAAATAAAAATAACAACATTAATCTTTGTTAAGAAGAATTTTCATATAGTGAGTGTTTGAAAATAAATTATGACATTCTACGATTTTGATAAGAGTATAAGTTTTTATCTATATTTTGCATAAAACTTTTTTCTTTTTTTTTTTCTTACTTTCATCAAAATTAAGATTCTAAATTGCCATTATATCCAAATAATTTCAAATGTTGAAAATATGTGAAATTACCGATGTTGACAAGTGATTCTCATTTCAGTATATAAATACCTGCAACATGAGAAAACAACTACTGGGGGGAGAAGGCATCGGAAGGTGCTCTAACATGACCATTCCAATGCCTAAGTTAGTTCCCTCGTCATGTAGAGAGAGATATATTGAATAGTTATGGTGTTGAGAGAATGGAAGAGAGTCCTATTACCTATGGTTTTGGCTGGTATTTATAGTAAATCTATGGGGATTATCCTTAGGCCGAACGATTAGATCGAGCTTAGATATTGGACCAAGTAATATAAGCCCATATAACAATTATCCAAAAATGCCTATCAACACTTACCCCTAATTCTCTTTGGTGATCAAGTTGGAAAAGAGAGTATTTAGGGAGGTCAATTTTATGGAGTTTCTAGATAAGTTTGCAATCCTGGCCTAATGAAGCTAAAGTGTTTGAAAAGGCAAAAGGCGAGAGTAGTCAGAGCACTTATGAATATTGGTATGCCTAGAAAGGTGAAGACTCGAAGAGATTGGAGCGCTTAAAGAAGTAAGGGCATGGAGTTTAGTTTTCGAAGTCATCACCAATGTTAGTGAAGCATTTGATTCAAGCTTGAAAAAGATCTAACTCGACACTATCGTCACAGTCTAGCTAATCACCGGCCTAAGCATTTTTTGCACTTTTTTGGCTAAGCTTAGAAGATATTCTTTCTGTAGAGCTTGACATATTGAGAAAATTCTTAGAAATTCAAGTTGTACTTTGAAATTTTATTAAAAATCGACTGCTAACTTGTAGTAATGTGACATGAAGGAAACTCAACAACAATGGAGTGAAGAGGAAAATCCATTCGAGGATGTTTTGCCCTTGCAAGCTTGGATAGGTTCTATACAAATGAACAAGGCTATATGATATGCTCGACTTCTTGAAGCCTAGAATTCTTTCATTTTCGAAGTGAGCAGCTTAATCTTATCCTTAGGAGTTCAAGTCAGATACCATTGGGCAGTTTATCTTGGCTTTGAAATGCTGAAATACTTTTAAGTACTAACTAAATGCTCAACTTTTGTAGGGCTTAGCGGTTGTGAATAGTTCTTGGCAAGGAGATGTACAATTACTTAGCATTTGAATAGATAACTCGGCTTCCTAGCTATTGTCAAAGGTAGAGAGCAATTATTTGGCAAGTTTAGAGTATAAGTCAGCCGTATTTTTGCATTGATATCATGTAGGTAGCTGTTGTGTGGAACAGTATGACTGTAGTTGCTGTTAAAGCTCAGTAATGAAAAGAGCTCCGCCTTGACTCGGTATTCGCAGTGCTTGTCTTGTCAGAAGATTAGCCTTTGCTTTGCCGAGATTGTGCTTGTTCGGCAATCGCTATCTTGGAGCATGAGCAGATATTACGCTAAAGTGCTCGGCATAGATTCAGTTGTAACTTAGTAGAGCAAGTTGCTATCAGCATGATAGGTACACTGCTACTATTCATTTGTAGAAAATGTTTAGGTTGGTCTTAGCATCGTTGGCAACTTGGCAAGGACTTGGATAAAATGCACTCTTCCATTCGGCAAGCCAAACCATAGGCCAATATAGATTGATCGGCACGGCATGGCAAGAGGACTTCAGGACGTTGCTCGCTCTAGACAACTTGGCAAGCAACCTTCAACAAAACCTCGAACATCGCCTCGGCCTTTCGTTTTCTTATCTCTCGGCCTCTCGGCCAGTGTTGTAAGTGAGAACAACTCGGCATGATTCTTCTCGACATCTTGTTTTGTAGTAACTTGACTTCATTAGGAATGTTCGACTCAAAATTCGTTCACTAATTAGAGATAGCTTGACGGCATTCTTCTTTGACCATAGGTGGAGCTTGAGTCTACACCATAGCATCAAGAGAAGTAGCCCGGTTCTTACTCGGAAAATTGAATTTCAGCATTTGGTTAGCTTACTTAGATATAGGTAGTCGGCATCCTCAGAAGCGTTTTAACTTGAGCTGATTATGAAGTATGAGATTTCTCACAATGCCGATTGAAAAGACTTTATAACACCATTTTTCTTCCTACTAGAAAATGTTCAGCATATTGTTGCAGCAGCGTGGACTTCGCCAACTAATCTTACTCGGTATAATAGCTCTGTTTGAAATTTGGTTTGCAATGAAATTCGCATGTGGATTTGATTGCACAATTAGGTGTTGTAACCTTTATTGGTGTATTCATCTCTACTGTAGAGAGCTTGGGTCTTGAACTTGTGTATGAGTTAATTGGCTATTCAGCCTAGGTTGGTTACTTGGACCTTGATCATTGGTCTTAGTGACTCGATGTCTATGTTTCTCCGTAGTCAGCATGGACTTGGGTAAACTCTCGGCACTCAGCATGTTAAGTTACTGGAGCTCTCGAGTTCTCGACTACATACAAGCCGAAAGAAAAGCTCGGCAAATCAACGTGGAACATATAGTGTACTTGTTTAGTAAAGTGAGCAGCTTGCCATATGTACCCGGAGTAACTCGACAACTTAAGTTTAGGGCGGTTCCTTGACAACTTTGCATAGGGGCTCGGCATAGTTATGGAATTTTGGCTATTTGGCTACGGTGCGTGACGATAACTCGGCATTTCAAGTTACTTGGCACATTTGAAGGCCAATAGAAATATTCGACATTAGTTTCACATATAGCGACTCGACATGCAGGTTGGAGTTCACATTTAAGGAACTGCTTAACCAAAACTTCTCGGCCAAAATTGCTCAACCTTGACAGGATAAGGTTGGTTCAACTAAAATTGCTAAGTAACTTGGCATGGTGGACGAAAGCTTGAATTGCGTACCCACGAATTGCCGTGTGCCCTATAATTTGGAAACTGTACTTGGCTAAGAGTTGCAACTTGACTTATGAAGTTGTTGCCGATTAGCAACTGAAGTAATCTTGGGATGCATTGGATGTTGTGGTTGTTCATCTTAATACGCTGAGGGTACTGTTATGAAGACAGCTAAACTAGCTTAGAACACCGGCCAAAGATACAAGAGCTTAGAAGCTCAGAATGGAAGCTGGACGACTTAATTGTGAACAACTTGGTCTTTCATATACGGCTTGGATTGCAGATTAGGCATGCTTATTGTGCTTTACTGTGTTGCTGCTCCCCATATCTACTATTTCATTAGAGATACAGCTTGGCTTTCCAATCCACTTCCTTACGGCAACACATGTCAATTGGCACACGTACTTGAATACTCGGCAACCGTTCATGGTCGCTTGGCGATGTTATGTAGCTTATGAAGCAATCACTCGAACATGACTCAGTTGAGAATTATTGATAAGAAAAGTCAAAACTGTGGACTTTTAGGCTGGAATTACGCTTGTCAAGTTCAAAATGTGGCGTACATATGAGATACAGTGGTTACATGGCAGTTACATAACCATTATATGGTGGTTAAAAATCACCGAAGGATGTTGTAATTATCCCAACATGAAAGGCTTGCATGAGGATGGCCGTTATGAGCCAAATAATGGGAAACATTACGGTAGCTACACTAAAAAATAGTGGTTACAAACAGTTTCGGACCAAACCAACATGAGATCCCAAAGACTGCACTTAAGAAGAACGAGTATGAGCCATATGTATTTTGTTACTGGTAAACTTTTGCAAACGCGAAACTATCATGCATCAGAGGAATATTATAATGCTTTTATGCTTGTGGCCTGATGTTTCGTTCAAGATAATTCTTCCTATGAAGCATATATAAGAAATCCAAAATCTGAATGAAAAGCACCGGTGAACATTAATGTAAGAATCAAATGTTATCCCATTCGGCAACTCTAGAAATTCACCACAAAGTTTTGAAAATTGTCGAAAACGTAGGGAACAGATTACTCGTTCCTATAAACAGTGCTAATTGTTAACGGGTGATTCTTGTTTCGATATATAAATACTTGCAACACAAGAAAACGACTACAGAGGGGCATTAAAGGGTGCTTCAGTATGGCCATTCCAATGCCTAAGTTAGTTCCTTCGTCATGTAAAGAGAAAGATATAAAATAGTTATGATGTTGAGAGAATGGAAAAGGGTCCCTTACCTAGGGTCTTAGTTGATATTTATAGTAAGTCTATAGGGATTATCTTTAAACCAAGTCATTGAATTGGGCTTAAATATTGGATAAAGTAATATAAGTCCACATAACAATTATCTAAAAATACCTATCAACAGCTAGTTTATAGCCAATGGTAGTATTTAATCATGGGAGAAAACATCCATAAAAAAAAAAGAACAATGATTTTATATTTTTAAAAGAAGATAATAAAGTTTTCTTATGCATTGTTGTTATTTTGTTGTTAAGCATCTCTATGAAAAACCGGCTATCATTATCTTCTACCATCATTTCTCATTGAAAATGGTAGATGTATATAATTTTAAAGATTAAGGATTATTACACTTTAAGTTCTTAAACTTTACCACATTTTCTAATTGAATATTCACAAATTTTTATCCTTTCTATTTCAATCTTTACATTTTTCAAAAATTTGTAAAAAAAGTTATCTATTAGTAAATCATTAGTTTTTTCGTCGATGATGGACTTTTTACAAATTTTTGAAAAGTCTAAGCATTGAAATAACAAAAAATAAGAGTTCAAAGACTCCATTAAAAAAAGTGGTAAAGTTAGGCAAGTAAAAGTGTAATTTTGCATCTTTTTTCCCTTTTCATTCTTTGTTAATTTTTCTAGTAAAAGCATGGGTTATAACTTAATAAATTAAAATAATGTACAAATGCATAATAATACACTAATTAATTTTACATAGTATTAATAAATAAAATATGATAATCAATTGTGTGTATTATTTATTTAATTTAATAATTAAAATAAATATTAAATAAGTTATGCAATTACTTTATTAAGATTGGTCTTCAATAGAGACGGACTAGGTTTAAATTTCTTAACCTCTAAGTTGTTGTAATTAGAGACGGTTTCTAGGGGGTTATAGGGGCCTGGCTTCCCCTTAAGCTACCAAAAAAAAATAATTTTAAATAGTTTAGAAAAAGACAAATATGTATTAATTATATATTTTAAAGAGCATAATATAACATGATATTAGATATGGTTTATTAGTTTAGCATTTAGTTTTATAAATATGAGGTCTTGGGTTCAATTCTCATATTTATCATTTTACTTTTTTTTTATATGCATTTCTTACATCATTTTACTTTCTCTATATGTATTTATTGCATCATTTTACTTTTTCTATATGCATTTATTGCTCAAAAGACATTTGTCCTTTTAAATTTATTAATTTTTTAAATTTTTATTAGTAATACACCATAATAATAATTACATTATTCATATTATAAATATTTTGATCTTATCACATAAACTATTAATAAATAATACCAATTATATGATTTGGTTTTGTTAATTTTTTTTACAATTATTATTATGAAAATAAATGTAAATTATGGAATAATTGATTGAATAATAATTTATATTCAAAATGATATTTCTTATTTTAGTATTGTTAATGAGATAATAAAACAAAGATATCATGGAAAAAGATAGTATAATACTTATATCTATGTTAATTTACTTTTTTCACTAAACTAATAATTTCCTATTCAAATATTTTTTTTTCTAATCCATTTTTGCTAAAAATAAAACTTACATAAGTTTCTATATATAAATTAATTGTTAATTTTTTTTTTTGCAAATTAATAGTTAAATTTTTTTAGTATATATGCATAATAAAAATTTCAAAAATTTATTCTTTTAACTTTTTATGAAGTATACCATTCACCTTTAATCATTTCTAAAAAGACTTTTTCCATCATATTAAGATTTATGAATTATTGCAAGTTAAATTATTAACAAGATACTCATACATATATAAGATGTAATAAATTACAACAATGAACAAATATTTTCCTACTATGATTGTAATATTGACTTAAATAAGATTAACCCAAGCTCACACTTCACGTAATTTATGGGGAGAAAAAGTTATTGTAATATGTAAATTCGAAAAATTATAAAATCAAATGCAATAAGAATGCGAAATTGAATCATTGATTTATGTTTTCACTTTTCCTACCTTTTAGTTTTAGGATTTTATATTTTCATATTTTTTTTTTCTCCATTTCAAGACCTAAGTACTTAAAAATGAGCAAAATCAGGATTTTTATTTATTTTTTATTTTTTGCACGTGACAAGGGCCATTGAAAACCATGTCTTGAAAAATCAAATATGCATATGTATAAGCATAGGCTATAATGAAAAAAAATATATAAATATAAATCCTAAAAGAAAAAAAAGTGTGAAACTACACTTTACACCTTTAGTGCACAAACTTTCTCACTTTTTTAATTGAGTTCTTAAATTTTTATTTTTTTTATTTTAGTCTTCAAACATTCCAAAAGTTTCCAAAAGAGTAATGCTCTTTTGTAAATTTTAGAAAAGATAGAGGAATGAAATAGAAAAACTAAAAATTGGATTGCTCAATTGGAAAAAGTGGTAAGTATAAAAGATTATTACTATATTATTAAACTCCGTTCATAGAAAATATGGGAAAACATTAACCTATATTTTATGTAATGATACGCTATGACATCTATGTTTTTCTAAAGCTACTGTAGTAAACACAATATCTTCACTGTAGCCCTGTAAGAAATCTGGGGACTTGTTTGATTGAATTCGGACGATTACCCATCACACACTCTCGATATTTTCAAAGAAAAAGTATCTTACCAAGCAATTTGGCCTTGGATACGTAGGTGGTGTGCAAGCAAATAAAACAGCGTCATTTTGATCTATAGGTAAATTGTTTCAAGCTTATTTAATTTATTTTTAAATGTTATTTAATCTATTTTTAAATGGGTTAAAATACTTCAAACCTAATGTATTTAAAAAACGAATTAAACAGTTTAAAAAAATAAATATATTAAAAGAATTGATATAAATTAGCCTATTTTGACTTATAAGTTAAATAGATCGAATTTATTTAATATACTTTTAAATGAAGTAAAATACTGCGATCTAAATTCACTATAAAAAAACAAATTAAATGAGCTAATCTACAAATCAAAACCTACTCTATTTTCCTAAGTTTTAACCATGAAGAGACCATACAAGTCCAAAGCAAGTTCCATTAGAAAAACTATGTGCGTACAACCACAAAGATTAAAATAAAAAGAGGATGATGCGAGAAATCAAACTCACAGGACAACAGTAGCAAGTTACTGTTGCTCTAAAATATTAAAGTACAAAATTTAAAACCCGCATATTACTTTGTTTCATTTTCTTGTGTGGTCTCTACACAAGCAATGTATTTCAGGTTTTTAATTTATAATGCCAACATGAAAATCAATGGATACAAAATACACGATCGATAAACTACATAGTTTATCAAAAAAAAAAAAAAACAAAAACCTTTTTAAGGATACACCTCTATCAAGGATCTTAAACCTAAAATAGGATATATTTTATAATTACTAAAACCAGCTTCAGAGAAGAGTTGTGCCCACTCCTGCTCCTCTCTCTCTTTACCTAAAGAAAAATTCATGAGCACGATGTCAAAATGGAGCATTGTGCCGATTGATTTTTCATCTTCTTTCTTGATGTTCATCACCATATCAACAATAATCACCTTTCCAGTCCTGCCATTGCTATCGCTAGTAATAGACTCCATGCATCGCTTTAATATCTTCACGCAATCTTCGTCGGTCCAGTCATGTAGTATCCACTGTATTTTGTCTCGATCACATCATAAGTGAATGATTGTAATATAACTAGAAATTTTAAATAAACCAAAAGTTCTTCATAGCAAAAGTTCCTGATCCAGTTATGTCAGCATATATAAAGTGGTCTAGCGTCAAGAAATTTGTTTGAGCTTCTCATATAGTCAAGCTATATAAAACTATATTATAGGTATTATAACTAGTTGTACAACCACTAACCTTACGCCATCATCTTTGGTTTAAAAATTATGTAATCATTTTTCTTGAAAGCCCCTTAATTGTAAATTTCACTTTAGAGATAAGTAGATGATCTTGTTATATTTGTTACTTCCTCATATCTCATTTGAACAAATAGGTTTCACGAATAGCATTTTTGGAACTTACTTTTATAGGACAATGTACCATTATGGAGTCTGTATACTATGTACCTATCGTAAAAACTGTAAATGGTATAGCACCTTATACCCACACTACAATGAATTATTAAAAAAATATTAATAAATGATAATATGTATTTTCCAACCAATAAATATTTTAGTAAAAGAGAAAAATAGTATAAGACCATAAGTTAATTACCCATAAACAATTAAACCTAATGTCATTCACTTTATATTTTCCATTCTTTCCCTTATTTTTCCCTATTTTTCTCTCCAACTTTATATTTTCCATTCATTTCTCTTATTCTCTCTAATTTACTATTTAGTAAGATCACATAAATTTGAAATAATGAAGGTTGAAGAAGCTTTTATTTTAATTTCACGTACGTTGCTAAAAGTTGTATAAGTTTTGCATATAAAAGAGAATGTAATATCACATATAGATTACTTTTCTAATATCACATATAGTTGAAATTTATATTAAGAAAGACAAGATTTATAGGTTTCGCAATGTATCTTATACTTATATGTATTGGGATAGTTTTATGGTGTTGCTAGATTGGTTATGATTCCAAAATTTAGAAACCTGCATTTCTAAGAACGTCATATCCTATTCACTTTATCACCCACTAGTCTATGTTTTGCTTGTAGTCATTAAAACTATGAAATAAAGCATGTCATTAATTCACTACAGATTTTTGAAACCTAAAACATCTAAGGCCATTGAATCTTAACAAAAATGTGGAATTGACCAATAAACTCAGACCCTGTTTTGGTCAAGAAAAATATAGAAATTGATTAATTTGGTAGTATGTAAAACTTTAATGTAATTTTCATAACCTTTCTAAATTTTTCATTTATTTCATCACTTTGCACACTTTCATTACTACTCTTTTTGACCATTAAAGATTATTTTTTTACTATTTATGTGCCAAAAAAAAAAAGTCCATTATGAATTGTAGTTTTATCTTTTAAGGTTGTAACTCTTGCATAACTATGCATTCTCTTTCCATATATAATGTCACATTCTCACATTATGTTGAAACTTTAACTCTTTCAAACAATATATTATCTTATGTAAATGCACAATTACCATCAAAATCATGTTTATGATTTGCTCTTTTAATTTCATTACTAATACATTTTGGAACATAATTTTTCATTACTACCTGTAGGTATAAGGGCCTTACATGGATATTGCGTTACACTTGATTAGGGAAATGATCAGACTTGAGTAGTACTTTTAGAATGATTAAGTGATGAATAAAATAAAGGAGAAGTAGGTAATCACAATAAGACTTCTACTACAATATGTGACAAATGGAAGGGTTTAATAGTATCAAACCCAACCATTTGTGATGACTACGGTTGGTGTTTTTTACTAATTCAAGTGTTTGATCTGTTTGAATAGTGAATTTGATAGTATGATGACATTACTTGAGATTCTCTTCTGTTAAAACGAGAGAAGAGTAGGGTACTTATAAAAGTTAACTATTGATCTCATTTATTAGATTACGATAATGATAAATGACTAAAATTAACCCCTTCTTTTTATGGATCTCAAATAGACACTTCTTCATGGGTATAGGCTCAATAGAAGTTTTATCTAATGTGCGAGTTAAATTGAGAAAGGTAAGAATTGGATAGATCAATCCAATGAGCCTTATTCTAAGTTCATTATATCAAATCTTCCTTAATCATCTTAAATATATATAAGCTTGACTCTTTGAGCTATATTATATTAACCCAAAGAGTCAAACTCAATTAATCAATAGCTTTAAAGCCCATTTCTCAAATTTAACCCTCTACATCACTAATTATACAATTTCATCGCTAATACTTTTTGGGTTTTTGACCATTAGCAATTATTTTTCTTTTAGTTATGTGTAGAAAAGATATGTCACTTAGGCAACCGATAACACTTGTAAAGAATTGTGATCTATTACTTAATGGTAAATGAGAAAAATCTTGATATGTAGTTTTGCATTTATATAATTTGAAAGTTTATATGCCTTTTTAAAATGATAAATCATTTAATATAAATATGAAAGAAAAAAAAATCAATAAATATATTGACTTATAGTATTGATATCTATTTACATAAATTAGTAATAGTATTTACACTTTACCTAAGAAAATTTATAAACTTAGACTATTAATAATGATCTTTAAATAAATTTATGAAATTGAAATCTATACATATTACAAAGTTTTAACTAGTTTATATTAAAAAAAAATAACCATCTTATCATATCATCAATTGAAAAGAAAAAGGGTTTACGTATAATTTTACCAAATTTTTTACTGATTATCATTTTGTCATTTTTTTAAATATATAATTATTATCAATCCTAAATAATAAACACTTATCACATCTCCATAGAGATTAGGATAGAGAATACAACAAAAGTTAGATTTATACCTTGAGAAAAGCCACATTAGCTGAAGGGATTTCCTCAAGCATATTCACGCAGATGTAGGTCAAATTTTCTTGGTACTTTCTAAGTTAGGAATCACATGTGGAAGCAAAGATGGAATCGGGATAATACAACTGGGAAGGAAGGAGGGGAGCCATCTTATCTTAACTAAGTTAATATTAGAATCATTTGCTAGGAAAGTTATCATAATTATATTGCATCTTATATATATTAAAAGATCTTATTAATAATTTAACTTACAATAATTCCTTAAGCTTAATTAAGTTAATATTAAAAGAATAAATTTTTGACAATTTTATTATGTATATATAATAAATAAATTTTAACTATTAATTTATAAAAAAATCATGTTAATATATAGAAACTTATATAAGTCTTATTTTTAGAAAAATAGATTAGAAAAAAAAAATATTTGAGCAAGAAATTACTAATACAATGAAAAAAGAAAATTGATATGGATATAATTAGTATACTATCTTTTTTATGATAATTTTGCTAAGTTGTTTCATTAGCAACACTAAAAAAGAAAAAGAATATTATTTTGAATATAAGTTATTTATTTTCATAGCATTAATTGTAAAAAAATAAATAAATAAATAACTAAACCAAATCATACATTTGGTGTTGTTTATCCAAAGTTTAGGTGGTAAGATTGAAATATTTGTAACGCGGACAATGTAATTATTATCTATTGTGTGTTACTAATAATTGTTTTTCAAAAAAAGAAGTTTAATAAATATAAAAGGATAAATGTCTTTTAAGTAATAAATGTATGTGAAAAAAGTAAAATGACAAATATAGGAATTGAATCCAAAGACCTCATGTTTGTAAAATAAAATACTTAACTATTAAACTATACCTAATTTCACCATCTATTTTGCTCTTTAAAGTATATTTTTCTTTTTTCTTCTCTTATAAATTATTATTTTTTTTCGAAGCTCCTAAATCCGTCCATGTGTGGAAGGTCAAGCACTGTGCATTGAATATGAGAGAATTCTTCAGCTGTGGCCTCCACAAAACAACCTGTATTGCCACCAGCATCAACCATCGACCTCACTCCCTCAAAAACATCCCTACGTTTATTAATTACTGTGCTTGCTGCCAATTCGGAATCATTAGCCATTGCTTCATTCATTAATGATTAATCCTAAGATCAATTGCACAAATGTTCCTACACTTTTTTCCCATGTCTTTTCCACCCCCATGTTTTTTGCTCATAACTAGTGCTCATGTCACCCCAAGAACATTCCGAAACATCGTGAATTGGATCGGCTACATTTGGAACAATCACTAGCAAGGTGAACGTGGATGCGTTGAAGGTGTTAGTTTTTAGCAATAAGCATGATGGATCCGGTAGAGTCGTAGAGATGTAGCAGGACTTGGAGGGATCCATCGATGGGGGTAGTGACAAGGTTGCCTAGTGTCATTGGGTGGCCATGATTGTGAATGGCATCAGGGATACCAAGTTCAATAGTACATTTTAGTGACAACGAACTTATGTGGATGAGTGAGTGACGCCACACATGCTCAAGAGATTGAAGCAGTTCACATTCACTTGTATGATATCCCTTGCCATTCATATCTGTTTTCAATGAAACACGACTGTGTTTGGAGAGTGATATGATATGTTTGCTTAAATGTGGCAAATTAAATGATTGATGCCTTTCATGAGAGGATCGCCACAGCTTTCTGTGTATCGTTGTTTATAGGTCGGGAGCCCTACTCTGCCAACCAGCAAAGGGATAAGAAAATAGGGATTGGGGCGACAACCCACGCACGTTTGTTTTCTTACGACTAATAAAAAGATTTGTATCACTCATCCTATATTTTATATATACTTGGTGTGCTATGTAAATATTAACAAAATATTAATATAAATAATAATAATAAAAAAAATTTTAAATCATTTATCACTTTCAAGATTTATATACATTATATAAATAAACCTTTTATTGATATTTATATATCATAAATATATCATATGTGATATATATTATCTAATGATATGTACTCAATAGTATATATATAAAAGCTTTTCACTGATAGAAAAGAAAAGAAAAAAAAGAAACCTCTTTTCAACATTTGATGTAAAGAGAATCTTATATTTGCACTCAAAAGCTGCGACAACAGTGACTTTTAGCGGTAATTAAAGGCTGGATGTAAATGTGTTAATTTGCAACTGATGTCGAGTTATGGTTAATCTTCACAGAATGTAAAATGGGAAAAATATTTCTATTGTTTAATTGAGAAAATTAATTTTTCCCATTTTTCATTAAAACTTTCGTATCGTTTTCCATATGATGTTGACGGGATAAAAATCGAACACAGTGTAACATGTTCATGCTTTAAAATATTAAGGTATAATATATAAATGGATAAATAATAATGACATTTCTCAAAAGTATAAACATGATAAAAGTAACCTGGATTAGAAATATAAAACATTGCAACCCCTATTCAAGAGAAATGATTTAAGATAATACATATCATGTCGTAGATATATAATATGTAAATATTAATAAAATATTAATATATAAATCATATAGAATAATTAATTTAAAAACTATTTATATTATTACTATTTGTATTAGTATTTTATTAGTATTTACATATTATATATGTAGTACATGATATATAATATATATTAAATCATTTTTTCTATTAAAATAATATGATCCACTTTATTATATACGTATCTCTTCAGTTTCGTAATGATCTTTCTCGCATATATTCCTCTTTGAAGGGTATCAACATAATTTTATTTAATATATAGAACCCTTACCCAACGTTTTCGAATGTTTTCTTAATAGACTCATTTTATATATAGAACATATATTTTAAACTTTTAGACTTGTAAGATCTATATATAAAAACAAAATGGGAAATCTCATAAATATATCCGTGCAAAAAACACTATCCTTACACCATGTGGTTCGTGGGAGCTATTTCCCTTCTAAGGGTACACCTCTATCACATATCTGAGGCCCCCCAAAATGGGATATATTTTACAGCAACTAAAACTAGATTCAGAGAAAAGTTGTGCCCGCTCATTCTCATTCCTTTCTCTACCTGAAGCAGTAGTCGTCATCATGATGTCAAAATAGAGCTTTATTTCAGTTGATGTTTCATCGTCATTCGCGATGTTCATTGCCATTTAAAAAAGAATCACCTTCCTAACCTTATCATTTCCATTTATAGTGATTGACTCCTTGCACGGCGTTAATATCTTCACGCAGTTTTCATCAGTCCAATCATGCAGTATCCACTGCCATGCAAATTCTTGATCAACTTAATGCTTATTAACATATGTAACGGGCATCGTTTTTAAGGTTTTGGAAAATTATTAGTGCTATATCCTAAAGTCTAAAGTTAAAAATAGTGAATGATCATATCATAAAATATCAATAGGCCCATTTTAATACAAAAGTTTTTAACTAGTATTATCATAATATTTACTATCTTAATCTTAATAAATAATATAATTTTTTTCTTATAATCTTCGTGAGATCGCAATATCTAAAATCTTACAATTGAGCTCAATTTTTCTTTCCTTTCTATCATCCCCACATAAAACACTTATTAGCATGGGATTCGTTTTAATATTATTTGTGATGTTATAAACAAAAGTAGTTAACAATTAAGCTAATAAATACTAATATACTCATTTTAACCACTTAAATTAAAAGCTTTTAATTAGCCTTAATGTAATGTTTACAACCTTAACCTTATAAACCATTATAATTCATCTCCCACGATTCCTGTGGGGCCATAGTCACGTGAGGTATCACATACTTATACAGTGCAATGTATATATACAGGACTTGATGAGTTTTGTTATTTTTTTGGTGTTCGGCTAAATTAGCCCCTGGATCCATCTTGCACTAAAATATCACAATCACTGAATAGTAAAATGCACTTAAAGTTATTGAACTTTATTAAAAGAAAAATAATTGCATGTTTTTAAATTAACCACTGAACTTTTACACCTAAAACCATCTGGCGCCATAAAACTTTTACAAGCGTTGAATAAACTAGTAGACCTTTTTACTTTTAAATATATATATATATATATATATATAATATGAATGTACAAAGATACCAATTTAGTTGGATGTAAGAACTTCAGTTGTAATTGTGGTAGAAAGCACAGTTCGATCGGCTAATTTGATACTATAGCCTAATTTCCGTAGCCCACCTAAATTTTAAACATGTGTAGGATTATAGCCTAAGTTATGATATATATGTATGTGAGTGCGCTTTATTTTATTAGTTACTCTTTCATTGTCTCTATTTACGTTCTTTCAATTTCCATCAACATATCTTATTAAAATACTGCTATGTTGAAATTAAAAAAGAAAGAAAATGGTATTACAGTGATGCCATAAGAAATTTCAAATATTTATGTTATTACGATTATTGATTTATAGATTGATATGAATCGCGGGATGAACTTTCAGAAAATTCACTTCCAACTATTAATTAATGGTTAAGCTAGAAAAACTTTCTATAAACTACAAATTTTAAGGGATTGTTATAAAGATAATGTTCGAAAACCAACTCACACATATCCATTTTGGAATCTTGGGTACAACCGTTAAGCTAAAAACATCAAAATAAATAGATAATGAAAGTAAGTGCTACTAAACTGTTCAGTTAATTTTTTGATTGTTGATATAATATTTCAACTAGTATATAGGCTACATGATCCCATCCATGGTACCAATTAAGCAATAACCCTAATGAAGATTCACAATGAGTATTACAATTAGTTTTTGTTATTTGCGAAGAATATATTTTTTTTGTTGTCTTAATTTGAACTATGCACTACAGAAGTAGTCAAAATTCTTGTAAGATCACAAAATATGTGAAATATCTATGGAAGCAAATAGTACGACACATGTATTACCCAAGAGTTGCAACCAGCTCTCTTCTTATTGAAAAACCAGTAAATTCATGTCCATGTTATTAAGCCAAAAAAAAAAAAAAGACTAACTGTATTTAGGGCTGGGTAAAAAATTACGAACCACATATTGAACGGTAAACTGAATTAAATCGAATAAAAAAATTCAGTTTTTTTTTTTTTAACCATTTAGTTTACGGTTTGGTGAGGTGAAGCGAACCGAACTATATTATTATGAACTGAACTAAACCGTTTAGTTAAATAAAAAAAATAATGGGATTATAAGAAGTTATTAACATAGTGGATAGTTTTTTCTTTTTTTTTTTCCTCCCATTTATATTATGTGTTCTTAATAAATTAACAATCACAATTGTTGGATTTAATAAGAAAATAATATTTTTAAAACATGATGATGATAATAATATACGATCACCTTGAAGGGGGTTTCAATGATCCAATTTCACACTAAATCTGATTAAAGTGAAGCTATAGGAATGTAGTCTTTCTTTTGTTGTTGTTGTTTTTTGCCCCCTTCTTTCGTCTTTAAAGTTTCTTATGTATGGGTAGTAGATCAACTTCATCAGATATTTCGTCACAAAAGAATAAAAGTCTTATCACATCATCAACGGAAAAGAGAAAAGAAGAGTGTATAATTTTGGGAATCTTGAGCAATTATATTTTCGTTACGTTAAAAAATGTATAACTGTACGATTAATTAATAATAAAACACTTATTATATCTTGACCAAAGATAAAGGTAAAGAATATAACAAAGGATGGATTTATACCTTGAGAAAAGCCACATCAGCAGGAGGGATTTCTTCAAACATGTCCCCACAAACATATGTCAAATTTTTCTTGGTACTTTCCAAGTTAGAGATCACATGTGGAAGGTCAAGCACTGTGCATTGCATGTGAGGGAACTCTTCAGCCATGGCCTCAGCAAAACGCCCCATATTGCCACCAACATCAACCATCGTCGTCACTCCCTCAAAAATATCCCGACATTTATCAATTACCACGCTTGCCACCAGTTTGGAATCTTGAGCCATCGTTTCATTCATTATATGATTGATCCTAGGATCAATAGCAAAATGTTCCCACACTTTTTTTCCCATGTTTTTGCTCATAACTTGTACTCTTATCACCCCGAAACCATGATGAGACACAATGAATTGGATCGGCTATATTTGGATCGACCAGTAGCAACGTAAACATGGATGCATTAAAAGGGTTACTTTTCAGCAATAAGCGTGAAGGATTCGTGAGAACATACCCGTGTTTGAAGGAATTTTCGCTAATTCTTTCAATCGTGAAAAAACCCGAATGAACTAGAACCCGCATGAGTCGGAAGACATAGCTGGACTTGGAGGGATCAATTGACAGGGTAGTGACGAGGCTGTCTAGTGTCATTGGTTGGCCATGATTGTGAATGGCATCAGGAATACCAAGCTCAATTGCACATTTTAGTGACAATGAGCTTATATAGCTGAGTGAGTGATGCCACACATGCTCAAGAGAATGGAGTAGTTCGCTTTCGCTTACAATTCCATTACCATTCATATCTGTTTTCATTGAAACACAACTTTGTTTTGAGAGTGATGTGATGATATGTTTGCCAATCTGAGGCAAATTACTCTTCGATGACTTGCATGGGACGATCGCCAGGGTTTCTCTTTATAGTAATGCGGTTGTCCTTCAGATAAAAGAAAAAAAAAAAAAAATTATAGTTCACATGTTTCACGCCAACACCATTGGAATCGACAAAATTTGGATGTATTCCAATCTGATTTGCTTTTACCAAAAGCACTTGTTAAGGATTAGAAAAATTAAAATTTCTATTTCTTTAATCTTGATTCTATTCATTCAAAACAGGTATTATTGAACTTCTTATAATTTATTATTTAACTCTTAGTGCTAGGATATAGAGAATATCAAAGAGTTAACAGGCTATTGAGTTGTAATTTTATAGCCTCATTGCAAAAAAAAAAATATGCTTTTTTTTTTCTTTTTTTACTAACCATATTGCAAGTTAGAAGAGACAAAACTCAGTCTTTGTTATTAGTATTAGGAAACCAATATTTATACTACTAAATTACAATATTTTTATTATAGAAAAGATTGAAGTCTTTGTTATTAGTATTAGGAAACCAATATTTATGCTAATAAATTACAATATTTTTATTATAGAAAAGATTGAAGTCTTTGTTATTACTATTAGGAAACCAATATTTATGCTACTAAATTACAATATTTTTATTATAGAAAAGATTGAAGTTATATTTCTTTTGCAGTCATATGACCTACTGCTAATTTATATAATCAATTTACATTTTAACATTAAATAACTTAAATTTTCTTTATTTAAGGCACAGATATTATGCCTATCTACGTTCTAATCTTATAACATTTAACGAAAACATATTATAAGATGCCACATATTTCATAATACATTTTTTGCAAGCTAAAATCTAGGGAAGCGCGGTGGTTGGTTACAAATCAAGCAGGACAAGATCATATTCGTACTTTTCTATAATTAATATACTATAAATAGTCTATTCATATAATCATATACGTTTCACATTGAATAATATCGTTCGTTCTTGTTTTTAAACAGATGTATCGCTACGTTTTTCCTATAAAGTTAAAAATTATCGATTAGGTAAAATTCTAAACGCGTTTTATCGATTAATTTATAATTAAAGAAAGGTAGACCATTACATTGAGACATCAGGCATCAAGGTTTTCCATCTGTGGGGACGGTTTTGTCGAATGGAAAGATTTTAATATGTAATACGTAATCATATATGCTTTCTATTTGATTTCTTTTTAATTAACAAATGATGCAGTGGATCAACTTGAGATATGTGGAAATCTTAAAGTAAAAGGCATTCATTACGATAGATGAAGGCACGTTGATACATGCCACTCTTATGCCGCCTTCCCCACTCCAGAAAATGGCTAGATAGCTAGGAAGAAGACATTTCGCGGATGCTTATGTTTCACTGATAAGTTCCACACTAGTTTGTTTCAAAATGGGTGGTCAAAAGGTTAATGATGCTTGAGATATAAGGTCTCTAAGTCAGAGTACAACAGAAATAGTAAATGATAAAAGGCGGGAGCATTATCCTTCCAAGATGGGTCTGTTTTACAGGGGAAACGCATGAGTTAAATGTCTCGTGTTTTTCAACAAAAGCAGTTTGATGGGAGAGATTTGGTAGGATAGTTACAAGATTAATAATATGGATAAGAGTGATATTAAAATATTTCCTCTTAAAATGTATTAACTTCACCCCTTATAGTTTTACAAAATCTCCCTATTATTTTGTGACAACTAGATAGAAATTCTTTAATTAGAAGGAACTCAATTTAGTTATAGAGTACCTATTTGAGAATTTTCCTAACTCTATTATGGTCCTATTTAGATTGTCCTTTTTTTTTTTTTTTGTCTGCATCTTATCTATATTGAGTCTATGTCATATATATATCTGTTTGAAATTTAATGTTTAGAAAGATATCTCATCTGTTTTCATTTTATAATTATAATAAAAGTAATGCTTGAAGTGTCATAATTGGAAATAAGATTTTTACATACTTTTAAGAAAAAAGATTTGAAAAAAATATATTTAATTTATTGGAAATAATTATTTTCATTGGATAATTAATTTTAGAAGAGGAGTATATATGAAATTAGATTTCTATCTTTTTTGTGTCTTATTATTATCAAATATAAGATTCAAGTAGATACCAATAAGATAGAAAAAAAGATAAACCAAACGGAGTCTCTATGTAATGGCATTGTCAAAGATTTGACCTTTTCAAACTTTTTTTCTTCACTAAGAGGAGATGTTTCCAAGTCGAGATATGCAGCAACAAAAACAGTTGAACAAGAATAAGGATTTATTAGAGAACTCTAGTGCATGTAGAGATCTCATATGTGTTTGACATCAATGATGAATCATTATTTAGATCGGCATTTATTCCTATCACATATAGCATTGTTTGTGAGAGAATTGTGAATGCTATTGACGGAGAATAAGAGAAGTAATAGGATCGAGGAAATGACAATGATATGCTGTATTATATTTACAATTCTATACAAATATATATATTAACTATGTCCTTTTAACTGTCTAACTAACTTGTATTTGTACACGTGATAAATAGACTAAGACTATTATCCTCTAATGAGTTTAATACAATCCAACCCCCTATTCCCCTTCAAGTTAGGGCAGTAGAAAGTCCTTACTTAGAAAGGAAAATCTGTAATTGTGTGACAGTAACCAGCTTCATGAAAAGATCAGCCAATTGCAAATATGAGGGAACATAAAGTGTCTTTAAGAATCCTTGTGCAATTTGATCCTTAGTATAATGAATGTCTACTTCAATATTCTTGATGCGGCCATGTAAGTAAGGGTTATTAGCAATTGAAGTAGTTGCTTTATTATTACAAAAAAGGATAATGGGAGTCTGTAAAGGGATTCGCAAGTCTTGAGCAACATGAAAAATCTACTTAACCTCTCGAGTAGCTATAGCCATATCCCGATACTCTGCTTCAATAGAGGAAACTAATATAGGTCGCTATTTCCTTGATTTCGAAGCCACCAAAGCCTTGCTAAGAAAAATACAAAATCCTCCAACAAACTTGCAATCCATAGGATAAGTTGCACAGTCTGAATCGGCATACCCAAGCAAATTGAAAGAGTTTGTCAATGGATAGAACAAGCCAAGTGAAAGAAAGCCTTTAATGTAGTGTACTAGATGCATCGCTAACTTCATATATAAAGAACAAGGCTTTAACAAGAATTGACTTAAGTAATAAATAGGATATGCTAAATCTAGCCAAGTGAGTATGAGATATAATAATCTCCCTTCCAATCTTCTATAAACAGTAGGATCGAAAAAAACTTCACCACTATTCTAATCTAAATGCATACTAAAAGGTAAAGGTAGTAAAGTTGATTTAGCTCCTATCATTCCCATGTTGTATAAGAGATCAGTAATGTACTTATGCTAACTTTAAAAAGTATCAAAAACAGTAGAGCATAACTTTATACCAAGAAAATAACGTGCTAATCCTAAGTCCTTAATTGTAAAAACTTTATACAGCTTATTCTTTAAATCAACAATGGAAGCTTCACAATCACTTGTAATGACCATATACAAAACTCTATGATAGATTACTCACCATGGAATTCAAAATCCAACATCTAATTAAGTAATCATTCCTAATCCATTGAGTGTAGTCCTTAAAATCTTCATTAGGTTTTGTAATTTTACCATCAATAAATCTTAGTTTTAGTTTTTTTCCTAGGGCCAATCTTATGGATCGAATCTGAGTCATATAATTGCTTCGATTAAAAATGATATTTCTAAGGATCATACCTAGATTTTCTGATCCTAAAGTGTAGAGAGGATCTAAATTTGAAACCTCACTAGTAGTTGCCATGTTAATACTCTTTCTACTGATCTGATCATGTTACCTCTACAATGAGAAATGAGAAAACTGATCAAAGAATTCTACAAACCTTAGCTACCTGCTTTGATATTGAAACACTACACTGAGAACTAATAAGGGTTTCGGTATCAGGGTAAGTCAAAGCTTGTAAAAATCTTGAAAACGAAGATGGGAAAATGTGCGAATAATAATGAAAGTAAACAAGTAAAACCACTAACAATTCCAAGGGTATGACGCACTAAGGAAACACCTTGGACTTACAGCTCAACTTAATATAATACATGAGTTGGTCCAATGAGTACACTCACTATCTAGCCTTATTTAAGGGTTAAGATAAAAGTAAGAAGAGGGAAGTAAGCACACCTAGCTCACAAAAGGGAAAGTATATTCAATATCTTAGGTATGATGATGCGGTTATATTTACAATGGGTGTTTATACCTGAAATGTTAGGACAACAACTATAAACAAAAATGACTAGAAAGCTTAAAATCCTAAAGACCTAACATATAAGGAATGGAAGAGGGCATAAAGAGAAAATCAAGAAAAATGTTCATCTTGTATGGAGGATTCTGCCAATGATTACTTAGATACGTAGCTTTCTATAGATAGGTGACTTTCTAGCAGAAGTAGATAAACCGTATGATTAGGTTGATGACTATCGAGCCGATGTGCTAAGTAGACCTAGGGGTCCTTTGAGAAGTTGTGGTTGTGGATGTGTGATGGGGTTCATGCTACCAATACTACTAAATTGGAGGTCGTTATAATCATGTCCAAGCAGATGTGTGAGAGGTCGAACCGTCAATGGAGCATACTTCAGGTTAGCACTCAGTTATTAAGAGATGAGAAGTTACTCAGCTTAGCATATAGAGTTGGTTGGTAATGAAGATCAGCTCAACTTTGGTAGGAGTTGGCTAGAATAGTAAAATTCACTTTACTAATCCCTTAAGTCCACACGCTCGAGTTAGAGTTAAAGGTCCAATAGTTTAATTCCTATCATCCCCACTAGGTTGATTGAGATTTGGGATCAAATCCAGTTGACTCTCATCCAAGCCTTCCTTGGATCAATAGGAATTGAAGTTGGCAACATTAAATACATCGAACACTTCGAAGTCCTTTGGCAACTCTAATTGGTAAGCATTGTCATTAATCTTCTAGAAGATTTTGAAAGGTCCATTAGCTTTAGTAGATAGCTTACTCTCCTCTTGTTTAAAAACCTTTCTTGGTTTAAGTGTAGCTACACTTGGTCACCAGGTCGAAACTACTTGGTCTTCCTTCCTTTGCCTTTCTCATTTAGTTTTCTAGCAGTTTGGTCAATGTGTTAGGTGACTCATTAGTAGATCTACTAAATGAACTAAGATCTAGTTCTTACTCCTACATCTTCTTAGTCAATAGGTAACATCGGGATGTGATTGAGGGGTAGTTTAGGGTTAAAACCATATATGACCTTAAATAGGGTGTGTTGTAAGCAAATTCGACCATAGATAGGTAGACTTCCTAGGCGGTTAAGTTCCTTCCAACTATAGCTCGAAGTAATGAACTTAGGGTACGGTTGACTACCTCTATCTGGCCGTTAATTTAGGGATGGCAAGAGGTGCTGAACAGTAGTTTAGTTCCCATCCAACGTCACAGAGTTCTCTAGAAATGACTCAAGAATTTTTTGTCTCTATCTAACACTACACTCCTTGGTACTCTATACAAGCAAATTATTTATTACAAAAACAAATAAGCAATAGCCGAAGCATCGTTAGTTTTGGTATAGGGTACAAAATGTGTCATTTTGCTTAACTTATCCACAACAATCATTGTTGAGTTTTTGCTTTATGCAGTTTAGGGTAATCCAAGGACAAAATCCATACTCAAGTTAGCCTATGGTTTGGTCGAAACAAGTAAAGGCATTGCCTTCATTTGTTCTACTCAGCCTTTGCTTTCTTGCAGATGGCGCATCCCTTAATCACATAATGCACATCAATTTTCATTTTAGGTCAAAAGAACCTATCATTCAATAGTTCATATGTCATCCGTTCTCCAAAATGCTTAAAGAGTCTTCCACTATAAGCTTCTCTCACCAGTAACTCTCTAATTGAATAGGTCGGCACACATAATTTGCTATCTTGAAACAAATAACCATCCTCCATATGGTACTCATCCATTGGTCTTCCTTCTACATAGTGCTTATATATAGGGCCAAAATAAGAATTATTTTGATATTATTCTTTAATGCTTACAAACCCTAATAACCTGGTCTGTAACTTAGTGAGAAGAACATGTTTTCTTGAGAAAGCATCGATAATTACATTATTCTTACCTTGCTTATATTGGATGATGAAATTAAATCCCTCTAAAAATTCAATCCATTGAGCTTAGTGTTTGCAAAGCTTAGATTGGCTCCGCAAATATCTCAAAAACTCGTGATCTATATATATGACAAATTCTTTTGGCAGAAGGTAATGTTGCCATACATAAAGAGCTTGGATTAGGGCCAAAAGTTCTTTGTAATACACAAAATAGTTTAATTGCGCTCCTTTAAGCTTCTCACTATGATAAATGACAGGTTGGCCATCTAACATCAGTACAGCTTTGATGTCAACACCTGACATGTCACATTCAAGCTCAAACACTTTATCAAAGTCTGGTAGAGCCAAGATTGGAGCATAGGTCAACCTTGCTTTTATCTTGGCAAAACTCCTTTCCTCTTTCTCTCCCCACTTAAACTCTACATTCTTCTTTGTTAGTTTAGTCAAAGGCACTATTATGGTATTGAATCTTTAGGTAAAGCATTAGTAGAATGATGCCAATTCATAAAAACTCTTCACTTTAGTACATGAGGTTAGAGTCAGTGGCTCAACAATGACTCATACCTTCTCTTCATCAAATCTCAATCCTTTTCCACTAATTACACAACCTAGGAAGATCACTTCTTCTTGATAGAAACAACACTTCTTCATGTTTTCAAACAATCCCTTTACTCGGAGGACCTCGAAAACAGCTTAGATGGTCAGTATGCATTACTAAGTCGACACTATGGACAAGGATGTCATCAAAGTAGATGATGACAAATTTTCTGATCAAATCTCTCAAAACATGATTCATTAGTCTCATAAAAATGCTTGGGGCGTTTGATGATCCAAAAGGCATGACCATTTACTCATACAAGCCATGTTGAGTCTTAAAAACAATTTTCCATTCATCCCCTTGTCTCATTCGAATCTGGTAGTACTCTGACTTTAGGTCGATCTTACTAAATACTCTTGCACCACTTAGATCATCTAACATATCATTTAGCTTCAGGATGGGGTATTAATATTTGATAGTAATCTTACTGACAACTTTACTATTCATACACATACGCCAAGTGTTATCCTTATTTAGCTTAAGTAATGTAGGTACAATACAGGGGCTAAGACTTTCTCTTACATATCCCTTCTCTAATAGTCTGTTGACTGTTATGCCCCGAAGTCGCAAAGTCGCAACAGTCCCGCCGTGTAAACCATTCTATAATAGTAACTGGCCTCACAGTGCCTATCATAGAGATAATCTACACAAGGCGTCGACGACTCCTAGCTTTGAAATAAACAGTTTGATTAATAATTATACTACAATTATGATAATTATCACAAAGTTCTATAAAACATAGATAATTATAAATAAGTCCACAGAGCTTCCCAGGAAGTTTTACACAAACACGACAGTTCACTAGATTACATAATAACTATTAGTCTTTCCTTCCTAATTACATGGTCATTCTAGCCACACATTATATTAAGTAACTTGATCCTCACACCCCTGACTTCAAACGGTCTAACCTCTGGGTAATTGTAGGGCGGCATAGTACTTGAAGTGTTCACAAATCAAAACCTGCAAAAGGATCTATAAGGGTATGAGCAACTACAGCCTAGTAAGTTGAATTGGAGACTCATGAATGCATACAAGCACAAACAGGGTTATCAAACAATTATTTTCATGCAATGCAACAATTAAGTGTCATCGCACAACGTAATCCGGTCCATTGTGAAATCAGAGAAATTTCACCCGCTCTAATCCGGGTTGAGGAGTTCCATGTTATGTAGTAGCTCACAACTAAACCCAGGCTTGTGCAATAGAGACTTCGCTCCTCCCGTGACTACCTTCGAACCATTGACTTTACCCCCGCCGCGACCTCCTTTCCTGTCACTTAGTTCGACTGAGGATGAAGAAGGGACCATTTTGCAATCCTGCACTATCCCTTTCGAAGGGGTCGATATTTGGTTGGAGAGTCCTATGATCCCCTAACGGATTGCAATGCATGACATTTCGGTTATTAGGGTCGACTAAGATTAAATGCCGATTAGGGTGTTCAACCAGTTCACACCAATTCAATCAGTCACAAAATCATTCACAGTACAAATTCCAGCACGAATTCAGATACATCAAGCACATGCACAAACTATTTACAATCACAATCATATACAAGCCTAAGTCTCAAAGTACTACAAAACTAGTACTCTATTACAATAAGCAATAACCCAACTTACATGAATTTGCTCGATCGCTCGATCCTCTAGTTGCGAGCTGATTTGTTTCTAGGTGTCTTATAATACAAATAGGTTCTTTTAGTACTTATATTTTATGGATTCTTATTCTAATTCATAATATAACTCATTTTCCTCATGTATACCTATAACGTATTAATGATTCGTTGTGTTCTATTTCGGGGTTCGGCTCCTAAACTAGATCCTAGTTTTAATTCCTAAGTCGTAATTAAGCTCGAATCCCAATGTGATATTAATCACATTATGCTCGGGTATTCAAATATCCTATTGGGTCGTAATTTTTGTATTATACACTATTCGGTACACGCTAACCCTAATTGAGGTATCGGATTTATTCCTAGTGTGTAAAAATCTTACATTTTGAGATATTTACTTAAAATTAAATGTCATTTCAGATTTATTATTTTTCTGATTTCTATTATAATATTATCTAAATAACCTTATTTTTTTAAATTTATTAATTTATATTTTCACATATTACTAATTTGTTATATTACTTACCTAATTTCCCTAATTAACCATACTTAGTACCTAAAGGATAGGATTAAGGTTCCACTGTAGAGATTAACTTCCCTTAACCTCTAATTAAGATTCAAATCAGTAATTAACATCCTAATCACTTAATTAAACCTTAATCACCCAATTTTACCATCATTTTAGGGCTAAAAATTAACTTAAAAATTTCAAAAATTAATTTTAAAAAAATGGCTTCATAGCACTGTTATACATCAAATGAGCATCCTATAGAAAAATTTTGAACTTCAAACTACATCCCTAAGCCTATTTATTTTCTGGTTTACTAATGCTCAATTTTGAACAATTTGTTAAGGACCCTATATTTCCAGACATAATTAAACTAAATCAATATTTTTCCCTAAATCTACATACAATAAAGCCTCATAATAACAAGTTTCATAATTTTCTGGGCAAAATATATAATTTTACAAAATTATACAAAAATCGGGTGAATAAATGACTAACCGGTTCGAAGCTTTTGGGCCGTCCAAACCCGGTCCAATGTTGTCGGCCGGTCCAGGCGGTGGGTCTAGTGTAGGGTGGTGGTGGTGGTTCGGTCCCAGGTGGTGGTTAGTGGTGGGTTTAGCTTACTTGCCTAATCTGTACAGTTTTCTTTTTTTTTTTTTTTTTTTCTGGATTTTCTCTCTATTATTTTGATGTTTTGATTTTTTTTCAGATCTTAAACTGACCAAAGGACTTCTGGAATTTTTTTCCCCTATTTATAGACAATTGTAGAATTTAATGTGCATTAATTTGATGGGATTTTGCTCATTTTTCTAAGTTTTTGGCTTTTAGGTTGTCCAAATTTGATTGGTTAATTTTTCTTTTTCTAATTTGAAGCTGCCACAACCTGATCTTGCTTCATCTTATCCTCTTCTGATTTTTTTCTAATTTTTTTATAATTATTTTATAATTTTCTTTAATTATTTGCTTAGTTTTTGGCCAATTTAGGTAATTACGTGTATTTTTATCTACACATAAATACATGTGGTGTACACGTGAACATTCCTCATTATTATTTTGGTCATTTTAAAATTGTTAGTATACATGTAATCTATCTCTAGTAATTTATTAGTTATTTCATGACACTTTTTGTATTTTCGGTAATTAATATCTATTATACTTAAAATTTGAAAATTTTATAGTCTCCTATTTTATTACTTATTTTCTTAAATTAAAGTTTACGGGGTCAGTTTTACTAATATTCCTTTCAATAGTTTATAATTTGGGTTTGATCGGATCCTTTAACCGATCGCCCTAAACCTTGGGTTCTAAGTTCAACCCTACGGTTACTTAGCTTGGATTTAGGGCTTACATTGACTTACTTCAGGACTTCTACAGCTTGCTTAGGATTCATTCTATAAGCCAGTTTGTTTGGTAGTACAGCGCTAGACATCAAGTCAATGCAATGCTTAATTCATTGAAATGGGGGTAATATCTAGGGCAATTGTTCGAAAAACAAGTCAAAATATTCTTGGAGCAATTTCTTAACCTCCTCTGGCAATTTCACTTGTTCTTTCAATTCTAGTAGCCTCCTTACCAATAGGAAAGTTGGCAAGTCAAATTTGATGGCTAGTTGAAGTTTAACTCTACTCAATAGTTACACCTTCTTCAATCCTCAAGCCATTTTAGCTCATAATTTACTCACTTGACTTAGGCTCATGGGGTTTATCCTTCTCAAATGCATGGGTGTTCCTGAATCCATCATGCATGACCCTCCAATCAAAAAGCTAAGGTTTGCTTAGCAATACGTGAGATGTACACATGGGTAGCATGTCATAGAGAATTTCATTGGAATAATTTCTAATAAAGACTGACAAGAATACATACCAAGTGACATGTAGTTCTCTCCTCTCATTTAACTAATGTAACTTATACGGCTTTAAGTGTGAGCTAATCGACAACTTGAGCTTTTTAACTAGGTTGATAGATGCGACGTTAATGCAACTTCTACTGTCTACTATAAGCGCACATACCTATTCATTCACCTTGCATGTAATGTGGAACAAATTCTCTCTCTACTCCTCCTTAATAAAGGGTTCCAAACTCATCGTACGTCAGACAACTAACGTTAGCTTATCCAATTCTTCAGCAAATACATCTTCCTCAACTAGTTTGGCATTAACCTCAATCTCTTCCTCCACTTCTTTTTCTTCCTATAGTTCCTTATCTGTGTTGTCTACTTCAATCTTTAAGGCATCTCCCTTGATAATCATAGTTCTTCTATTTGGATATTAGTTGGTTATGTGCTTAAACCCTTGACACTTAAAATATATGATCTAGCTTGTCTTCTTCCTAAATCCTTATCCTTTCTCATATATTCTTAGTGGTACTTCACCATCAATTGGCTAGCCCTTTTGTTCAACTTTAACATCTTCCTTTCTACTCAACTTGGCACTTTGCTAAGCTCTGTAACTTCCTTAAGCAGGTCAGCTCGACTAATTAGGTCGGCTTGACTTATTTCTCCTCTGGCTTTCCACTCACTGAGCTATTCTTATAGGCTCATCCAATGTAGTAAACTATTGAAGTTCCACGATATCTCAAATGTCGCTTCTTAATCTAGTAAGAAATCTAGATACTATTCGAGCTGATGGCTTATCCACTTCACATTGGATCATAATCATTTGAAACTCTCGAACATACTCATTAACAATTTGGCTTCAACTCCCTTGTTGTAGCTCTTAAAGTCTAACAAAAGTATCCTGTAGGTAGATATTTGATACTAACCTATTTTTGAGAATTCATTTCATCTTGGGCCAGGTGCTAACTTTTTTGTTTCAATGGTTTAGAAGTTCTTCTACCACAATGTAGCATACCCCGAAAATTTTATAGCAACAACCTTCACCTTCTTATAATCCTCATATTGATAATAGTAAAAAATACCTTCAACCTTTTCCTTCTAATCCAACTAGTCATTTGCATTCCTAGAAACATTGAAGCTCAAAATTTGAAACTTTACATGGTCAGCAACTCAAGGTGCTCAAGATCTCTCCTCTTCTTCATTATACTCTTCTTCTCCTTCATCCATATCACTAACTCAATCCTTCTCCTAACATGTCCTCCTACCCCTCTACCTTGATCTTATCAAAATGGGTTCTGTCTTCTTGTAGGTCCAGTAGCTTAGGGATTATTTTGCACAACTTGACAGGTCAAAAGGTCAATGCATGTTGATGCATACTGCAGCCAAGAATAGATAAGGTCGGTTGCGGGGATGGTCCAAGCTTGCCGAAAGCTTAAAAAGGAAGTAGAGGGGAATGTGCAAGAGAACAAAAACAAATGAAAAAGTAAGCAAACCTACGAATAGTTCCGATGGATATGACGCACTAATAAAACTTCTGAAGACTCATAGCACAACTCAATATGACATATAAATTACTCCGATAAGATTACTCGCCACCTAGCCTTATTTAAAGGTTGGGATAAGAGTGAAATAAATGTAAACAGGCAGTGTTTACGAGAAGACAAAATGTCAAGTGTATTAATGTTAATCTGATGGTTATAACTATAAATATAAGGGGTATTTATACCCAATAAGTTAAAGAAATCTTCCTAAAAAGGGAAAAGAAAAAAAGAGTATTACTCTAAAGAAATAATGTATAAGAATACAAAAGAGTAGAAATGAATATTCAAGAAAAGTAATGATTAGTGTAGTAGATCCTTTACGTGGTCCCATACACATGGCAAAGTTACATTGGCCACGCTGTTAGAGGATATAGATAAGAGAGTGCAGTCAGGTTGCTCGTCCGGGTAAGGGTGACTAAAGATTGGTCCAATGTCATTCTCTCAGCCTCTTGGCAAGCACGAAGCCAAGCAAGTGATCGGCTCGAGCATAAGTGTGTGTGGGTGAAGACTTGTTATTGTCTCAACATTCTGTCTCTCAATACACAATCACTAGAAAATTGGCAATCACTTAGCTTGACATGTAGAGTAGGTTGGCAAGGAGATACTTAGCCTCGACAGGAGTCGATTAGAGCAAGAAGATTCGCCTTGTCAGTCCCTTTAGTCCTCAGGCTCAACTGCGGGTCAATGGTCCAATAGCCTGATTCCCATCATTCCCTCTAAGTTAATTTAGTTTTGAGATCAAATTTGAATAATCTTCAGTCAGCTCTCCATCAGGGTTATATGGATTGCGTTTGATAATGTTGAAGGTGTCTGATACCCTATAATCTTCTGACAGCTCCGACCTACAGGCATTGTCATTGATCTTCTAAAGGATCCTAAAGGGTCCTTCAACTTTATCTCTTACTTGAAAACCATTCCTTACTGAGGTGCAGCCATACCAAGTCTCCCGGCTAGAATTGTTTAGTTGTACTACCCTTGGCCTTCTCTTAGAGTCTTCTAATGGCTTAGTCGATATGCCAAGTGACTTTATTGTAGATGTATTGAAGGGATTGTGTGTGGACTCTTGCATTAGGGTCTTCTCGTACAGATTTAGGTATAGGGGTGTGATCGAGGGGTAACTCAAGATTGAAACCATAAACAACCTTAAAAGGGGTTTGCTTAGTGGTGTTATGTACTGTTCGGTTGTAAGTGAATTCGACCACTGGTAAGCAGACGTCACAATTAGCCAAGTTCTTGCCCATTGTAGCTTGGAGTAGTGATCCTAAAGTGTGATTAACTAGCTTTGTTTGGCTGTCTGTTTGGGGTGACAGGAAGTACTAAATAGTAATTTGGTCCCCATTCATCGCCACAAAGTTCTCCAAAAAGGCTTAAGAACTTCGAGTCTTTGTCTAATACTACGCATTTCAGTTTGCCATGTAGCTTGACAATTTTCGACAAGAAAAGAGAAGCAATAGCAAAAGTATCGTTAGTTTTGGAGTAAAGCATAAAGTGTGCCATCTTGCTAAACCTATCTACGACGACCATTGCAGAATCTTTGCCTCGAACAATTTGTGATAATCTGAGGATAAAGCTATGCTCAACTCAGTCTATGGTTTTGTCAGAATAGGCAAAGGCGTTGCTTTCCTTTACTCAGCTCGATACTTAACCCTCTTGCATATGGTATAGCCTTCAATAACTCAATGCACATCTCGCCTCATTCTCAACTAGAAGAAATGGACATTCAATAGTTTATAAGTCCTTCTCTCCCTAAAATGCCCTAAGAGTCCTCTACAATGGGCTTCTCTAATAAGTAATTATTGTAAAGAGTAGATTGGCATACACAATTTTCCCCCTCGAAACAAGTACCCACCCTTCATATGGTACTCGTTTACTGTCCTTTCATCAACACATCATGCAAATATAGGTCTGAAGTGTGGATCCCCAGAGTACTACTCCTTAATGCTGGCAACCCAAAAAAATTTGGCCTACAATTCAGTCAGGAGTGCATGCCTCCTTGAAAGAGCATTTACAATTACATTACACTTCCATTGTTTGTATTTTATTACAAAGTTGAACCCTTTAAGAAATTTGACCTACCTTGCCTACCATTTTGACAATTTCATCTGACTTCAAAGATGCCTTAGAGACTCATGATCAATGTAGATGTCAAATTCTCTTAACAGAAGGTAATGCTACCATACTCACAATGCTCGAATTAATGCTAAGAGCTCTTTGTCACATATGAAGTAGTTTACTTGAGGTCCCCTGAACTTCTCACCATAGTAGGTAATTCATCAGCCTTCCTACATTAGGACAATGCCTATCCTAATGCCTGACCCGTCACACTCCAACTCAAATATTTTCTTGAAGTTAGGTAAAACTACCACATGGGCAAAGTTCAATCTTTCCTTCACCTCAAAAAAACTCCTCTCCTCCTTTTCTCCCCATTAGAAGTCGATATTCTTCTTTGTCAGCTCAATAAGAGGTGTGAAGAGGGTGCTGAAATTTTTTATGAATCTTCTATAAAAGGAAGCTAATCTATGGAAACTTCTCGCTTTGGCATAGGTAGTAGGGGTCAGCCACTTGACAATGGCTTGGATCTTCTTGTCGTCTACTTACAAGCCTTCCCCATTTACTATGTAGCCCAAGAATACCACTTCCTCTTGGCAAAAACAACACTTCTTTAGGTTGCTAAATAATCTCTCAATAAAGAGGACATTTAGTATAACTTTGAGATGTTCATAGTGACTCAGCATGTCGGCATTATAACAAAGATGTCGTCGAAGTACACCACGATACACTTCCCTATTAGATATCTTAGCATATACTTCATCAGTCTTATGAAAGTGCTTGAGGCATTTGATAGGCTTAACGACATGACCATCCATTCATAAAGTCTATGTCGAGTTTTGAATGCTGTTTTCCACTCATCTCCTATCCTTATGCAAATTTAATAGTAGCCAAACTTGAGATCAATTTTGCTAAAGATCGTGGCTCTACTTAATTCATCTGGTATGTCTTCCAGTCTCAAAATAGGATACCTTTATTTGATCATAATCTTGTTCACTGCTCTGTTGTCTACACACATTTGCTAGGTCCCATCTTTTTTCAACACTAGAAGTGCCGACATAGCATAAGGGATAAGACTTTCCCTAATATATCCTTTCTCTAGTAATTCATTAACTTGATGTTGAAGTTCAAATGCTTGTTCAGGGCTTATCTTATAGGCTGGCTTATTCAATAGGGCAATATTGGGTATTAGGTCAATGTAGTGTTCAATACCTTAGAATGGAGGTAATCCTTTGGGTAACTATTCTAGGAACAAATCAATATATTCATCCAACAGCGCTCGAACTTCTTAGGGTAGTTCACCCAGCTCCATCTCTAGCAAGCGCCTGATCAACACAAAGGTCTGCTCGTCAACATCGATGGCCTCTTAGAGTTCGACGTTACTCATCACTAGAGCCTTCTTTGATGTATGAGCAAGTTTTGTATGTAGTTTGTTAACTTCACTTGGCAGCATCAGGTTCAGTGTAACACAAAGGTCTGTTCGTCAACATCGATGGCTTCTCGGAGTTTGATGCTACTCATCACTAGAGCCTTCTTTGATGTACGAGTACGTTTTGTCTACAGTTTGTTAACTTCACTTGATAGCATCAGGTTCGGTGTAATCTTTCAGCCATCCTTCTTGAACACATGTGTTTTTATATCCATTGTGGATAACTCTTCTATCAAATGGTCATAGTCGACCGAGTAACATATGTGAGGCACACATGGACAGTACATCGCAGAGAATTTCGTTGGAGTAACTTTTGACAGTGATCAGCAGTAGTACTTGCCAAGTGACATATAGTGCTCCCTTCTCACTCAACCAATGCAACTTGTATGGTCTCGGGTGTATAATAGTAAAAATTTCAACCTTGTGATCAAATCGGTCGATGCTATATTAGTGCAACATCTATTATCCACAATTAACATGCTCACTTTATTATTTACCCTACAGATGGTATGAAACAAGTTCTCCATCCACTCCTCCTCTTGTGAAGGTTTTATGTTCATTACACATTGGACAACCAGGAACAACTGGTCCAAGTCCTTAACAAACACATCCTCTTCAATAAGTTCCTTCTCAGCAATATTCTCTTCCTTCTCAAGTTCCTCATCAGCACTTTCTACTTCTAGCATCAAGATGTCTCCCTTAATCACCATAGTTGTTCGATTCGGACACTGAGCAACCACATATCCAAACGCTTGACATTTGAAACATTTGATCTAACTTGTCTTCCTATTATATCCTTGCCCCTTCTCATAAGTTTGGGTTGGCACGTCAATGTTAGGTTGGCCTTTCTACTCAAATTAGACATTTACCTTTCAGATCAGCTCAATACTTGATTGAGTTCGATGACTCATTTGTTCGGGTTGGCTAGTTGACATTCTGGTTGGTACTCAACCTCTCTTATATCTCTCCACTCATCAAGCTATTTGGATGGCTTCATCCATTGTTGTGAATCACTGGAATTCCATAATGTCTCGAATGTTACCTCTCAATCTCGTGATGAACCTAGAGATTGTTCATATTGGTGGTTCCTCTACTTCACATTAGATCATGAGCATTTGGAATTCTTAGACATATTCATCAACTATTTGGCCTCTTCATCTTAGTTCTTAAAGCCGAGTAAAGGTGTCTTGTAGATAAGTATCCAACACAAATCTATTTCTCAGTATTCTTTTTATTTTAGGCCAAGTATAAATCTCTTTATATCCTTATCGCCTCCTCATATCCTGGAAATTCTTCCACTATATGACGGAATATATGAAAAACTCAATAGCAGCAGTTCTCACTTTCTTGTAATCCTCATACTGATAATAGTAAAAACATACTCCACTTTCTCTTCCCATTCTAAGTATTCATTAGCACTCTAAAATCTATTGAAGTTCAGAATTTGAAGCTTTACATGGTTAGATACTCTAGGAGCTGGAGCTCACTCTTCTTCAAAATACTCTTCCTCTTCCTCGTCTTCTTCATCCAGTTCTCTTAGGTCTATCCTTCATCTTATTCATCCACCTAGTCCTCCACCTTAAACTGGTCTAGCTAAGTTCTAACCTCTAGTAAGTTAAGTTGCTTATGGGGTGTTTTGCATCGCTTTAGTCTATCAACAGGCCAATGCATGAACAGCTCAAGTTAAATTTACAAAGAGGTTAGCCACCTCATCAAGTCTCTCGTTGATACTCCTAAAAGTTCCTTGAGATTGTCGGCCATAGTGGATAACTCTACTGTTGTCATCTCTAATAACAACATCCACACTTAGGTTAGTCATTTTCTCCATAGATTCAAAGTTTAAACTCTTCAACTAGGTGTTTTAGCAAACATATCCACAAACTAAAAAAGTAATAACTAACAAATACGACAATTAAATGAATACAGTAACTTACTCTATTTCATACGTGCAAAATAGAGTATATACAAGACTCCGGAAACAAACTACAACTCAAATGAAACCTTCGCTTTGATACCAAGATGATGCGTACCACAGCTAAGAACAAATAAGGCTAGTCGTAGGAATAGGTCTAAGTTTGCCGAAAGCTTGAAAAGGAGGTGGAAGGGAATGTACAAGAGAACAAAAACAAATGAAATAATAAGCAAACCTACAAACAATTCCAATGGATATGACGCACCAATAAAACTTTCAAGGACTTATGGTACAACTTGATATGACGCACAAATTGGTTTTGTGAGATTACTTGTCACCTAGCCTTATTTAAGGGTTAGGATAAGAGTGAAATGAATGTAAACAAGCAGTGTTTACGAGAGGACAAATTGTTAAGTGTATTAATGTCAATCTGATGGTTACAATTATATATATAAGGGGTATTTATACCCAATAAGTTAAGGCAATTTACTTAAAAAAGGAAAAGACAAAAAGGGTATTACCTTAAAAAAGTAATATACAAGAATATAAAAGAGTAGAAATATGATTGGTGTAGTAAATTGTTCAAGTGGTCATGTACATGTGGTAAAGTTACATTGGTGATGCCGTTAGAGGATGTAGGCAAAGGAGTGCAGTCAGGTTGCTTGTTCAGGTAGGGGTAACTGAAGATTGGTCCGGTATCATTCTCTCAACCTCTCGGTAAGCGTAAAGCTAAGCAAGTAATCAGCTAAGGCATGATTATAAGAGGGTGAAGACTGGCTGCTGTCTCAACATTCTATCTCTCGATGCACAATCACCAAAAAATTGGCAATCACTTAGCCCGACATGTAGAGTAGGTTAGCAAGGAGATACTCAACCTGGATAAGAATCAGTTGGAGTAGGAGGATTTGCCTTGTCAATCTCTCTAGTTCTCAGGCTTGACTGTAGTTCAATGGTCCAATAACCTGATTCCCATCACATGTATAGCCCTAGTAAGGTTAACTATTAGGTTAGCCATTTCATCAATTTGTTCATATGTATTTCTAAGGGTACCTTAAGGTTATCATCTATGGTGAACAATATCGCTATTGTAGTCTCCAATACTAGCATTAACACTAAAATCCATCATTCTCACCAATAAAACTTAATAATGAACTCAAAATCTAAGAAACAATAGACATTACTCCTCCAAGCTAAACAACATACACACTCTTCTATACAAATGTCCAAATAATCTATGAATGCAACTACCTTAAAGAACAATAAGCCCAACTGAAACTCACTCTATTTTCATATGTTTGAAACAGGGAAAAACAGAGTATGCAACTATAGTAAAATACTATATCTCCTACTTAAACACTCATAGCTAAGTTCCATGCAACTAAAATACATTACTGCAACAAACACTACTTTTAAGAAAGCTCAAACACAACTTATTGAAACAAACCTCTACTTTGATACCAAGATAATACACCATGCCAAGAGCTAATAAGTGTGAAAGTATCAAGGTAGGTCTAACCTTGCAAAAAGCTTAAAAACAAAGATAGGAAAATGCGCGAATAGAAATGAAAGTAAATGAGCAAAATCATTAATAATTCTAAGGATATGATGCACCAAAGAAACTCCGCAAACTCATAACTTAACTCAAGATGATGCATAAGCTAATTTAATGGAAGTACTCACCACCTAACCTTACTTAAGGGTTAAGATAAAAGTAAAAATAGGGAAGTAAGCACACTTAGCTCACAAAGGGGAAAGTATATCAAATATCTAAAAGTGAAAATAGGGAAGTAAGTACACTTAGCTCACAAAGGGGAAAGTGTATTAAATATTTTATGGATCATAATGTGACTGCATTTACAATAGGTATCTATACCTAAAATATTATCGTAACAACTATAAACGAAAATAACTAGAAAGGGTAAAGTTCTAAAGAAGTAATGTATAAAGAATGGAAAATGGCATAAAGAGAAAATCAAGAAAAATGTCCATCTTATATGGAAGATCCTGTCATATGATTGTTAGATACATGGTTCTCTATAGATGGTTGACTTTCTAGTAGAAGTGGACAAACTATACAATTATGTTGGTGACTGCTAAGTCGAAGTGCTAAGCAAACTTGGGGGTCCTTCTGAGAAGTCGTAGGTATGAATCTACACTAGGATTCTTGGTACCAATACTGTTGAGTTGGAGGTTGGTACGATTATGACCAAGTAGATGTGTGGGGGGTTAGACAGTCAGTAGAGCATACTTCAAGTCATCACTCGACTACTGAGAGATGAGAAGTTATTGGGCTAGGCATATGGAGTTAGTCTGCAATGAGGATCAACTTGGCCTCGGTAGGAGTTAGCTGAAACGGTAAAATCCACTTCGCTAGTCCCTTAAGTCCTTATGCTCGAGCTCAAGTTAAAGGTTTAGTGGTTTAACACCTATCAAATACCATAAGAGAATTACAAATTCTATTGATGGAGAATAAGAGTAGTAACAAAAGAGAGGAAATGAGGATGATCTATTTTATTTTATTCATAGTTATGTACAAAAATATATACTTACTGTATCCTTTTAACTGTCTAACTAACTAGTATTTGTGCACATGATAAATAAACTAAGACTAGTATCTTCTAATAAGCCTAATATGATCCAACAGTTTAGCATGTTGATTCTATTAAAGGTCCATTCAATTTGTTAAAAATGGATATTCCATTATGTAATAAATCATGACATAGTATATATCAAATAATCTTTAATGTCCGTATGCTTCTTTCCCCCCTAAAGGAGCATATATCTAGAAGTGAAAGGAAACGCGCTTTCTTTTCCTAGTTTTAGGAGTTTTCAATTTGAAACTATTAATTATATTAATTAAATCTTAAACGATTTTCAAACATATATAATAAAAATCTATCTTAGCCATGTGTTTCTAATTTGATATATATATATATATATATTGATATCTTTTAAGCCATGCAAACATGAAAGTGGCATATTATATATATCACTAGATTATAAGAAATAATATCAATTGTGGTTTGTCAAGGCATATTATAAGAAAAAGCTACAAGTATTGTGAATACGTAGCAAAGAGTGAAGCATGAAAAAGCATATGGACAACTACAATAGGTAACTAAAATGATGCAAGTACAAACTTTTTGTTTTATCTTGTAAATGCAAATATTTGGGCTATTATAATCCATTGGCGGCTTTTAGTAGTCAACTCACCAAATACATAAGAGTTCCTACTAATTTGACACCTTTAAAAGATTAAACCAACTGTATCATATTGTTAAGCTTCAACTCTTAAAGATAAGATGAACCTTAGATGAAGAATAAGCTACTTCTTTTCAAGGGTAGTGGAGTTGATACTCTAATATCTCATTTGAGACGAAGGAATAGTTTAGAATAGAATAAATTAGAATGAAATAAAATAAAATGTAATTAAGATTAAAATCATAAATCGATTCATATGTTTGGAAATATTCAAAGAATGGCATAAAATCTAGCCATTAAATGTAAATAATAAGAGGATATTTATAATTAGAGGTTAAGGGCATTTTTCTCCTTGCTAAAGTTCTTAAAAGAAACCCTATTTTTTATAATAGAGAAATACATACAATAGCCTTTTCTTACTCTCACTCTCCTGTTTTGTAATAAATCTCCCATGTAAGAACTCCTAAGAACAAGTGCTCTATTTACAACAATAAAGGAGAAAATTAAAGGTAAGATAAGAAAGTAAGGTTTTCTTTAAATCCTTAGGGTGTTACGTTTTGACCCTTATCTTTCTATTTAGGGTTTGGAGAATAACAAGTCTGATGTATCAATTTGTAGGTGAATTGTAGATCTTTAAAGTAAGTGTTGGGTTCTAATTCATAAGTAAGAATGTGTTTCAATCCTTTTTATTCTCATGGTTATTGCAGAATCGATGTCCTAAAATCATTATGGTTATTAAAAGAAAAAGAGTAAGATTTCAAAAATTGATAAGAGATAGTGTGGTTATCAATTTTGGAGAGAGATTTTGCATTTATTGATGTTAAATATTTTGATAAACTTATTTTAGAGGATGGAATTTTGATAGTGATGGGGTTGTGATGCAAAGAGTAGTGTTTTAGAGTGGTGACTTGCAAAATATGAGGAACATGGCCAAGGAACATAAGCATGATCTTACCTATGGTCCTTAAGAATGTATTAGAATGAAGTATGAGGGAGGAAATTTGAAGAAATTTGTGGCTAGGAAGATCATAGCCAAAGTCTACGGCTATCATCTAGGCCATGATCTTGCAATAATCCAAATAGGGAAGATTATGGCCAAAGTTCATAGCTGTGATTCCAGGCATGGTCTTTCTATGGTTTTTAGAATGGAATTACAACTAAGGTCTATGGCCATGATTCCTAGGCGTAGACTTATAACATATTCCTTTCCTCTCATTTCTTGTTTCTTAACCCTTTAATGCGTAGCTTAATCGATTCTAACCTCCTCTTAACTTTTTCTCTCTTTTGTCTAAAAACAACACTCTACATCCTAGAACCATCCTCTAATCTTAACCTCAATCTAAAAACACCAAAATCCCCTTTCATAAATTAACAATTCTTGTCCTAACAACTCCATAATACAACAAAATTTTATATTTACCTCAAAAGTAACAAGATTATGAGGAATGGGATATACTACTTTGCTTTTGTTGAACCCTAAAGAGACAGTTCCTTTGAATTCTTCTACCTTAATTAAATGTCCACACATTCAAAATCAAAATTATGCTTTTAGATTCAATCTTATGCTTTACCATAAACATTAAATCATTTATCCTAAGGTTATGATTAGCCTTATGCATTAACCCCTCTACTAAAGCTTTTCTCTTATACAACCACAAGGATCACAATTAATTTTGTGATTCAACGAACCAATAGTCTTAGGGATTCATGTCATGCTTATGAGAGAGTTCCTATTATATAGCATAATGGAAGTCTAATGAGCCTTTTAAGGAGAGAGGGGTGTTTTTGTGTCATACTAAATTGGGACTTTCTTAATATTCCCAACTTACCCCTAGCTCTTTTAATATTTACTTTGCCTCCCTTTAATAATATAATAACTCCTGTTTACACTATGCCTTAATTTTATTCTTGTTTGAGAGTTATGACTCCAAAACATGAGGAAAGGGAATGAAACCCAAAAGCATAACTCCATTTTGATCCGTTCTTATAGATGAAGCTTGACAAAAAGCTCCGTCACCTATTACTTATGCGTGCACGCTAAGGCAATTTGTTTCCTTTTCCTTACCTCTCTCTCTATAGAATTCATCTACCTCTCATTCCAACATGGTTCTTCTAAGGTCATGTGAAGCGTGAAGCTCATGCTGTATGTACATAATCACATACACCAGATCCTTGTATCTATAATTTCCTAGCCAGTAAATTATGCACCATTTATATCTCCACCATTCATGTATTAATAGGTATGGGTAATATTTGCGCAAATATTAGATTATATTATCAAATTTGGTAGGAACGAGAATGAAAACGCCTTTAAATGAAATATATTTACATACTCCGGAATCTACCATTTACGAGTAGTATTTAGAATACCGAAGTAGCAGGACCAAGGCGGGAGTTCGATTTATTTACACTCTTATCTTACGCATAAAAAATTGACGCGAAAATTATAATGGTGATATATCACATTTGCTACTGTACAATTTAAGCCACTCAACCTCGGCTTTTTTATTCAAGTCATCCACCTTTTTAATATGACCATAATTAATTTCTGGCATCGTCATCATTATTATTATTATTTTCTATATGGATTGAATCATTAGCGAACATAATATATGAACCTTTTCAAATCGTTTTGAAGAGGTTGATTTCAACATCAAAATTGAAAATATTCAATTAATAGGAAAACAAGAAAGGTGTAGAGTCCAATTAAAAAAAAAAAAATTAGAATAAAAGAATCCACTAAAGAAACAACCTTACCAAAGGACAACTTTTCTACATTTTTATTTGAAAAATAAAGACGATAATGACAATTCAACTATTTCTTCAGAGTAGAAAAATAAATGAAAAAGAAAAGTGGAACATAAGATTTCTACTATTTCCAAGATTTAATAGTGTGATACTTATAATATTGATAATATGGATGGAATTGATGCAAAAATATTTCCTCTTTAGGCATATTAACTTCATTTCATAAGTAGGACAACACTTTATTGCATGACGCTATTAAAAACAAAGCACTATATTTCTTCTAGAGGATGTCTCAATTTTTCTCGGTGTAATTAGACAGAAATTCTTTAATTAAAAAGAACTCAATTTAAATGTAGAGTACCTATTTGGTACTTTTCCTAGCTCCATCATGTCCGATGGAATTATAAAAAGTTTGACTTTTTTGAACTTGTTTGTAACTCACTTAAGCCTCAAGAAACAAAGGCAGATGTTTCCAAATCGAGATATGCACCGATAATGACAAATGAAGAACGAGAAGGGTTGAATAAAGAACTTTAGAGTATGTGGAGATCTCTTATACCATGTTATCAATGGTGACTCATTATTTAGATCAATCTTTTATATATATATATATATATAGCAACTTAGATTCTATTATATGTCCATTCAATTTGTTAAAACAAACATTCTATTATGTAATCGATCATAATATAGCATATATTAGTAGAATTATGCAAAGTGGTTTTAATTTATGAATCAACCCATTTTAAAAATAAGTTAGGGGCAAATTTTTGGACTTACATAAAAAACTAACCAATTTAACTCGGTTCACTTAACCTATAAGTTAAAGTGAGCTAATAAGTGAGCTAACCTTTAATGAGTCGGATTAACTCACTTTTTTTCAAATAAAGAAAAAGGAAAAAGAAACAATGTAAAAATTACATCAATATTAAAGTTAGGCCTTAGATTTATATTCTAGCTTGTCCCTCTTATTGCCTTTTTTTTGTATTTTTCTATATATTCTTTTTTTTTTTTGTCAAAATTGTATTCTATATATTCATTGGAAATAAATAATTTAAGTTTGGCCCTTACATTTTGATTTGGACTTTGAATAACTGCTTCGTATTCAACGCAGCGAGGATGTTTAGTTTGCCTTAAATATTTAGTATGGTTTTGTACATTATATCTTGAATATGAAGCAATTCCTTTCATGTCTTTGTACATTTTCATCGACACAAGAATTGTCTGGATCTGAATAGGCTTTTGAACGTCAATTGATTACTACACGTTTGCTTGAATTGAATCATAAAATATATATTTTACTCTTTTCTAATCCCTCATGCATGTAGCTTTGACAATGACGCGTGATTCATTGCCACTACTAATTAATTTTAAACCCATGTGTAATGTATCACAATACAAAGCCAGATTAAATAATAACTTAATTGATACTTAATGTTGCCTTTTAAAATCGTTACACTTGGAAATCAAGATAATATTTAGAAAGGGTCCATAGATAATTTGATAACTCACAATGATCGCCATTTAGTTGGTGGTTAGACCTATTTAATCCATAAATTAAAGTAGGTTGGGTCAAACTAGTGAAATTCTGACTTATTTATAAAGTAGGTTAAAATTTGTTAACTCATTTAATCTACGAAGTTAAAGTGAAATAAGTTAGATTGGTATGTTTAACCAACCTGCATACCTCTAATCGTGTATATATATATATATATATATATATATATATATCATCATTTGAATTACTAGAGATCCCAATACTTCACTTTCGGCATACACATTACATTCAAATGATTCACTATCATGGTTAAATTCAACATTTCCAGCAATACCTCTATCAATCAAAGCTTTATGTTTAAAAACTCTACACCAAAATAGATCAACACTCGCATTTGCTATTGCCTAGGTACCGATAAGAGAATCATATACCCTTACATATTAGTGATTCTCCCTCCTATTGCTATAAACTACAAATATATTCTCAACATTAGAATCTTTGCCAAAGAATACTAAACTACCTTTCTCATCTATTGTTTTCCTAGAAAATTGATAGAATGAAAACATCTCGTGCTGCCACAACCAACTAATTCATCTATCAAAACATTCAAGGTTAAACCACTTTGAGTCAGTCACTTCTACCTTTTCTAAGCTCCCCTTCTCATAATTGGTTTCTAGCCTTTTAAGTGAAATAGCTTATTGAGCTTTATTTTAATTTTCTTCAACTTAACTTATATTAAGTATAGTCTATTTAATTTAAATTACTTGATATAAAATAAAAAAAATTTAAATATTAAAAATTATTTTTGAAAACAATTTTGAAATTACCAACTAATAAAAATCGTTTTGTATAAATCAAACCAGCCCGACTAGTTGAACCAGGTTGACCTAGAACCAACTATTAAGGTAGGTAGGTCCATATAAAAAACCATTTTAATGTTGAGCCGATTGGACCTACTTGACCCGGTCAATTCAACTGTGAATTGGTCAACCCAATCCGGTCATATAGATCCAAATGCAGCATTATATTAAAGAAAGAAACAAAACACAAGACCCAAAGGAAAGATGGAAATGAATGGAGAGATTGTCAGCTTTCTAAGTCGGTATGCAATATGCATATCTTTTGGCCAAATAATTTACAATAATTTTTCTAATATTTTATTTACTTTCCAAATCAAAATCAAAACCAAAACTATGCAATATGCATATCTTTAATCTTTACCCGACCTTTTTTTTTTTGTGGTAATATCTTTAGCCAAATAATTTATAACATTCCTTTTCCAATATTTTATTTACTTTCCAAAACAAAAGCAAAACCCTATTGTCTAAATTTTCTCTTGTTTATAGCACTTTAATTTGTTTGACTTTTGTTTTAAGTTTCAAATGAATCTCTTTCAAGTTTCAAGTTTCATTATTTTCATCTTCAAAAATTCTTCACACGACAAGGGCTATCAAATTTTGTACTGATCGTCCACACCCATTGCCGTCAAAACCAAATATTAATTGATTAGGTAATTTTCTTTAGTCTTTACCATATGATGACCTAACAAATTTCTTATACAATTATGCACATGTACATTCATATTGCCCGTCAAGTAGTACATTATTTCTGTAATGATTCTAGTTTTGTGAACTATCTTTTTCATATGCGAATAAAAAAAAAACAAAATCGATTCCTCTTCCGTTAATCTCTTCACCACATGGTTTAGTTTTGATCTTCTTTTAACTTTCGTCTTCCCTATATAGTTTTTACATATGGACTGATCAAGTTGTGCCAAGCATCGTAAATATAGCTTCTTTTAAAATTCAAGTAATATTTGTGTATGTTTTCATTCATGAATACATACGCTTGAATTAGATATTAGAAAGCTCATATATGATATACATACAAGTATTAACTTTATATCGTTCTTTCAATTCACACATATTGCACAATAGTTTAAGGGTTTTGCTATTTCTATTAAATAATAATATAAATTTCTTGCAATTTTTTTTAGGGAATGGAAAATAGTGAATCATCTTCTACTATTATTCATTCAAAGAATGACACCGCATAGGAGCATTTTATTTTGTCCACCAATAATAAAGGAAAAAAATTATTCACATGTCTCTAATGTAGATCTAATTATCAACATGAAGGGGTTAATAGGATGAAGTATCGTTTAATAGAGATTCATGGTAACATAACATCTTATAAAAAGGTTCCGAGTGAAGTTCGAGAGAAAATAGTAGAATATTTTAAATCCTCAAAACAAAAAGATCAAAACCCCAATGAAGCTCCACATATTGAAATTGAAGAGGATGAAGTAGAGGAATTAAAGGATTCGTCAGAGCTGCCAAAACAAATAAGGAAGGCTAGTATAATAAATATATGTTTAAGAGTACTACTAATTATCTCAACTAGGTATTAAAAGTGTATTAGCTAGCAAACAAGTTATTCATAGAGCAAACATGGCACTTGCTATATGGTTTTTTTATGCATGTATACCTTTTAATGCATTAAAGTCACCTTATGTTCAACCAGCTTTAGATGCTATTACTATAATTGGTAGTGGTTATAAATGTCCATCTTATCATGCTATGCATATTCAATTACTACGAGATTGTAAGAAGGAGTGTCAATTGCATATTGATTCTCACAAAAGCAATTAAGCTAAATCTAGATATATAATTATGGGTAGTTTGGTGGATCGATCAAAGATAGAGGACCTTGATTAATATTTTAGTATATTGTCCTACTGGAATGAAATTTGTGAAATCTATTGATGCATTAAACATTGTCAAAGATGCCAATAATCTGTACAATATGTTTTTAGAGATAGTAGAATGGGTTAGGCTTGCTAATGTGGTACATATAGTTACTAATAATACAAGTTACTATGTCGTAGCTAGTAGGTTGTTACAAGAGAAATATGATCATATATATTGGTCTTCTTGTGCAGCATATTGTTTAAATTTAATGTTACAAGATATTGATAAGATGGATCATATCAATGAGCTTGTAAGTCGTGCTTCTAAGTTAACCATCTTTATCTAAAATCATATTTACTTGTTTTCTTGGTTAAGAAAAAGAAATGGTGGGAAAGAAATTGTTCATCTAAGAGTGACTCGATTTGCTATTATTTTCTCACTTTGAAAAGTATTTACGAACACAATCATGACTTGTAAGCTTTACAAATAAGTAGGCACTTCATAAGTTATGAGTTATCTAAATGTGTTGTTGGAAAAAATTTTATTACTATTGTTTTGGATAGCAAATTTTGGGGAAATTGTTTCCTTATGATAAAAGTTACAACTCCAAAGACTCTTACGTATTATGGATGTTGATGAAAGGTCTTCTCTTTGTGTTGTTTATTAAGGTTTTTTTAGGATTTGTGAGGGGATTGTATCCATTTTTAAAAATAGACAAAAATTGTATAATCCTTACATCAAAATTATTTATGAAAGGTGAGATAAGCATTTGCATCATAGTCTTCATGCTCTAACCTCTTTTTTAGATCCAACTTTTATATATGATGAAACTTTTGAAGAAAGTGTAGAATTTATACAAGGCCTTTTCGATGTGCTTGAAGAGGAAAGCATATGTAGTAATAATACACAAGTAATGGACATTAAATTATAACATGAAAGGAAAAAGGGTTTTGGTTAAGAAATGGCAATTAAATCTACCAAAATAACACCACTTGGTAAGTGACTACTAGAATTACAATTACTTTCTTTATATTTAGTTTTTATTTTTCCAGTTATTTGACTAATTTCATTCAATTATAGATGAGTGGTAGAGGTTGTTTGGTCATAATGCTCTTACTTTGCAAATGATTGCTATTCGAATTTTAAGCCAAACAATTTCTTCTTTGAAATGTGAATTATTGGAGTTTTTTTTTAGCGCATTCGTACAAAGAAAAGAAACAAGTTGGACCACCAAAGGCTAAATAACCTTGGCTATGTGATATATGATTTGCATTTTAAAAATTGGGTATGTAAATTATTTTATGTTAAAAAAAAAAATACATCACCCATGTTTTCTTTATATGGAACTTACTAATTACATTTTTGTTTGCTTTTTCTTCCTTAGATTTTAGACATCAACATAAGAAAAAAAAGTTATGATCCAATTGATTATGATTATGTTGATAACACAGATTTTAGGATAATGGAAGAAGAAGAAGAAGACGTAGTTCCTAAGCTTGATTTCGATGAGATTATTCAACAAGTAATATATGAAGATGATGCTACTCCCATAACAATTTATGGTTCCACTCAAGGTTAGTGATATATTTCTAAACTATTAATTTTTAATGAGTATAGAATTAGGAGTTTTTTAATGTTAACTATTTTTTCCCTCCTTCCAAATGATACAGAGATTGAAAATGTTGTGGATTTGGAAGCTATTAGAGAACAAACTAATGTTATGCAAATTTTGAATCAAATGATGATCATAATAATATTGATTAGAGCTTGAACTATAATCCAAGTTCATGGTTTTGAGTTTTGAATGTGAAATGTCTAGATCAAACTATGATATTGCCTTTTGAATTAGTTTCAATTTGATCTAAGTTTAGATTATATGGAACTATATCCCATTTACTTGAGCAAATTTCATGTCATCTTAATGATTAATGGATGGATTTAATTGTCTAATTTGATATTTATTTATCTTTTGAAAATTAAAATATGACTTATATTTTATTTTTTCATTGACCTTAATTCAACCCCTTGACACTCTTACTTATCTAGATTAACCACCTGGTTCAAGTTTAACAATATTAGTTGAAACTAGTAAAAGAAAGAAATTAGAGTTTTTAGGTGGAAAAATCCTAATTTAACCATTAGTCTGTGAATTTTCTAAAAAAATAATTTTCAAAAAAAATTTAACCAAAACACCAAGGTCGAAAGCTAAAAAATTCAAACAAAAGTCACCTTATAGGAATTTAAGAAAATTAACTAATTGGCCTCCATTTTTATAATTTTTTCTAAAAATGAAAAAAATATGTAAAATGCATGAAAAATAATTTTTTATTCTTTATTATGAATTTTCTAAAATAAAAACAAATAGAAATTTTTTAAATTTTTATAATTGCTCTATAGATGTCTATATACCCACTAGTACATTTTATTATGTGGATTCATTTTATTCTTTAAAAAAAAAAGTGGCCAAGTTTACATTTTTATTCTATTTACTTTTATTTAAAAAAAAAATCCTAAAAAGAACACCTTAATTTTTATTATCCAATTTTGAAAATAGTAAAAAAAAATTGTAAAAGAGCCCAATTAAGATTTTTATTTTATGAAAAACCAAGTAAGTGACAAAAAGAAAACAATTTGTTGCCCTAAATTTCCTAATTTACTAAAAAATATAAATTTAATGAAGTTAGAAAGATTTCAAGAAGAAAAATATTTATTATGTTTTGAAAAAGTAAAAAATTAATACAAAAACGAAATATAATAATAGATAAGAAGAAATGCGACCAACCCCTACATATTTGATACCTTCTCCGAAAAAAAAAACTGGTAAGGCCAAATCCATTTATAATGCAAAATTTTATGAAAAAATGTAATTTCTACTCAAATTTCCAAAGATATGCAAACTTAGTGTAGAAGATGCAAATCTTAACCTAAAAATATGAATTTTGATAAAAATGCAATTGTACCTAAGAGATGCAATTTTTTTCTAAAAAGAAAGCAATTTTTTAAAAAAGATGCAATTTTTGCAAAGAAAATATGTAAAAATTTAATAGAGATAGTAATCTTTATGAAAATGTGATTTTCCCTAAAGGTATGCAACTTTTAATCCTAGATACGCTAATTTAAAAAAAAATTAACACTATATATATTTATATTATGTATATGCTAAAAAGATGCAAAAATAATGATAAAGTTAAATGTAAGCAAAAATAACCAAAAAACTAAAACTAAAAGCAACCTAAAAAAAAGTAAAATAAGTCAGTATGGATTCTTATCAAATATAATCATGCATCAAAATAAAGTATTAAAATAACATGAAGACAAAGATAACCAAAGGTTAATCGAGGTTCCTAAATCATAAGATAACCAAAATTTCTAACCTTAAAGATAACTAAGGTTCTTAAGTAACAAGATAACCAAAGTTCCTAAATTTCAAGATAACTAAAGTTCTTGAGTAACAAGATAACCAAAATCCCTAAGTTTAAGGATAACGAAGGTTCTTAAAACTTTTATAAGATGATCAAAGCTCTTTAAAGATAACTAAGACTCCTAAATTTTATAAGATGCTCAAAGCCCCTTAAGGATAACCAAGATTTCTAAAACTTTATGAGAAGATCAAAACTCCCTAAGGATAACTAAGACTCGTGAATGTGAGACAACCAAAGTTCCTAAGGATAACTAAACTTAATATTCACAAATTCTTAAAATTTCATTAGCGTGACATGCACTTTTGATTAGAAAAACTATTGACATCTTTTCTTTGCTAACTAGTAAAAAAATTACCAACTCTAAATATTATAGATAAATGATATGCTCATTCTTTTATCCCTTTAGAGATTTATTCTTCAACTTTAATTATTTGTTTGTTGCTAATATGGGAAAAGGACAACTTCCACTCAACACTTCATCCTTCTTATTGTAGACAATCTCACTTAATTCAAGAGCAAGGTGCTTCCTATACCCCTAAAGCATGCTTGCCTTTTACATTCATAAGTTTCATACCTAGGATAGTATCTCAATTATTTGAATTATTTAGTGTAATAGGACTTCCTCACAATTTCAAATGGTTTGTTTTCATTCTTGACCACAATTCCAAAAATTATGGTCAGTCTTACAAGTAATACATTTTAATCTATTGACAGGTCTTTTTCATAGGTTGTAATGTAAGCTTTTAGTCATTAGCTTGAACAAAAGGAAATATTGATGTGTTAGGTAATTTTGAAAATTTAATGCTTCAACTTAAGTTTATAAGTTAAGAATCTTAATGGGAAATGCTAAGATGAGCTTGCCTTAATTTCATGAGCAATCATTGTTTAAGATAAATTGAATTCTTTGGTTAAAAAGGTTTTGTTTGGGGTGGTATAATAGGTAAGGCCATAGAATTAAAGCTTCATTCTTTTGAGGCTCGCAATCTCACTCATGTTTGTGTTTTAAAAGATACTAGATGATAAGGATTAAATCCCTGATACCAATATGATAAAGATCAAAGAAGAGAGACGGCAACGGATCCGAAAATGAAGAGGAATGGGTGTTCAAAGAAAAATAGATATGAAGAATAGGAAAGGTTTTAATAGTGAATGTAGATGGATATAACTCACCAAAGCATAAACATAATCAGGGGTTTGAGTTCAAAATAAAGTTTGATATAACTCACGAACATTAAATGTTACTCAAGGTTCCAAATAAAGGTTAGACATGACTCATTAACTAGTTCAATGAAAGGGTTACCATAATCCTTAGAATAAGATTGATAAGAACTCGAGAGAGATTAAACAAAGTAAATGAAACTCAATAATCTAGCAAACGTAAACTCTACTAACTCAAGTACAGCCTTGCTCAAAAGAAGAAACTTTCACTCTCCAAATATTCTTTTGTATACAACTATATATATCTGTATCTGCGGTATCTTGGTGAGTTATATCCATCTACATTTACTATCAAAACCTTTCCTATTCTTCGTACCCATTCCTCTTTGTTTCCAGATCTGCTGCTGTCACCCTTCTTTGATCCTTATCATATTAGTATCAGAGATTCGATCCTTATCATATTAATATTAGAGCTTTAGGGAGACCTATATGCTAGTGTTCTTCGAAGTGGATTTGTGGTTCTAACATTTCTGTTAATCATTGTTTTGTAGTATAGCATAGCATACTGTTAATAGTAGTCGTAAGTAGTTGTAGAGGCCGAGTAGTGGTTGTTTCTAGGTTACTATTATTGTGTTTTGTTATTTTTTTCAATTCTCTAGTCAATTACTGTACAGACAAGAATGTCGGAGGACAATGTCAACAATATTAGTGATAGTTCTCGCGGAAGCTTAAGGCAACATATTGACAACTTAGAATATCAGATTCAGAATCTTATTGGCTCTATCCAAGAACACATTGGATTAGTCAGAGGCCGTTGATGGGATAGGCAAAAGGAGAGAAGGGACAAACTACCTCTAAGTAAAAGTGATTCTAATGAGCTTAATCATGATGAGCGACAACTGAGAAGAGCTGTTAAGCCAATGAGAAGAGAAAACCATCCAGTATCGAAAAGGATGGATAAAAGGAGTATTGACTCTGAAACAAATCAAGAAGCCTGGACAAGAGAGCTAAGGCCGAGAAGAGGTATAGCAAAGCAGAGCTCTAATAGAAGTGGCCAAACCAAGGAAAAGTGACCAACTCAGAATGCAAGAGATAAACTTTGAACACTTGGCCGAGAACTTAACAATGACAAGCTGAAACTGCAAACCTTCTATAGAAGCAACTGACTTGAAAAATTCCTTGACTGGGTTCCTCAAGTCAAGAAGTTATTCGAGTGCTATGAATATGATAATCGAGCAAAGGTTAAGCTGGCTTCCTTAGCCTTTGTTGAATATGCAACTCTTTGGTGGGATAAGTTAGTTGCCAAGCGAGATACTAAAGGAAAAGGGCCGATCATAACATGGAGACTTATGAAACGGTTGATGAATTAGCGCTTTGTGCCAACTTACTTCAAGAAAGAGATGCTCTATGCTTTCTAGCAACTAAGATAAGGTCGAAATACTGTTGAAGAGTATTTACAAAAGTTTGAAACCTTGATGATGAGATTTGAAATTGTCAAGCTACAGGATTGCACCATTGCCAAATTCCTGAGTAAACTCTGAAACAACATTGCCACCATAGTTTAATTACAATCGTTCAACTCTTTGGATGAGCTAATTAATTTAGCACTAAGAATGGAGAGGCAAAGGAGGATAAGGCATTAGAAGTTGAGTAACCAACCTCAATAAGGCAGCCCTGAGCTTAAGAGGTATGCTGAGAGAAGACAAGAAAAGAAAATGGAGAAAAGAGAGCTTAGCCGACCTATCCATGCCAAGAAATGGATTGTCGAGAAAGAAAAGTTACCCGGCAACAAGGCCCAAGAAGTGAAGTGCTTCAAATGCTAAGGTTACAGACACATTACATCCTAATGCCTGAATAAAAGGGTCATGGTCTTAAAGGGCAAAGGACCCACGGCTCAAATTGAAAGTTAAGAGTGATAAGAGCTTGGAGGACCAATTGATAGAAGAAGATGTCTATCTCGAGGACCTCAATAAACTCTTAGTTATGGCGATGCGAATTGACATGAAGGCAGATCCCGAGCAAAGAGAAAATTTGTTTCATATACGGAGCCTAATGAGTAGGAAGATCTATTCCTTAGTTATTGATATAGGTAGATGTACCAACATCGTCTATGCCAAGATAGTGGAAAAGATGAAATTGTCTACCTACCCGCACCTCCGACCCTATGGATTGAAGTGATTTAATGATAAGATGTGCATAAGCGCACTCAAATTGCATTTAAGGAAAGACAATATGAAGATGAGATTGAATTCAATGTGGTCCCTATGAATGCCGTGAATTCACTTCTTGGCTAACCTTAGGAATATGATCGAAAAGTGATCTATGATGGCTTCCTCAATACTTACACTATTCAAAAGGATGAGAAGAGCCATTGCTATACCTCCATAGCATTAAGGAAATTCAAAGACACTTGGCATACATGGTGAAGAGAAAAGGGAAGGGAAGGGAAGGGAAGGGAAGAGAAGCTTATTCGGTATCCCGACCCAAGCTTATTCGCTATCCCGGCCCATGCTTAACACTTAACATCGAGGACGACTTTTTTTTCAAACCTACAATAATGATGAGAATCAGCCTCTGACTATGAGGCCGACCTGTCCAAAACCGATGCCGACCCTCCAAAAGAAGATGCCGACCTATTCCAACCCGAGGCTAAACATTTCAAGGCGGAGGCCGAACAGCTTTCGCCAAGGCTGAGTAAATGACAAAAGACCAAGGGGAAAAAAAGGAGCCACTCAACAACAACCCTATTATTTGCCGAGAAGACGAAATACCATAAGGCTGAGTATTCGAGACCAAAGAACCACTCAGTATATCATCGAAAGATTCGTGCCAACTCATTTTAGGACTTAACAATTATAGGCCGATCTTTCTGGTGTCTCGGCTAAGACATGCAAGACTTCAAAAACTCCTTTCTGAACCCACATATTCAATTGCTGACCCCATTCGGTTCAGATACTAGTACTCCTAGGACATGTCAAGTTACTACATGCCAACTTCTGTAAAACGCACATTTTTTGTATTCTTGTATATTTTTTCCCTTATTTTATTTATGGGCCTGATTCTTTAGAGTTTGAGACCTTGTACTTTATTTATAGTTTTGCCATTAGGATTTAAGACTTATTATAAATAGCAACATTTGTACTAACAGACATAGCAGATATAGATAGATATAGTCGTATACAGAACAATATTTGAGAGTAAAACTTTCTTCTTTTGAGCAAAGCTGTACTTGAGCTAGTATTGCCCCTTAGGCCAAACTCATTATGTTTATTATAAGATAATTCATGGTAGAGATAAGCTTTGTGTTTGGTTTGTGGGTGGTTTAATTTTGTAGAGTGGCTGTTTAGGACATTTTAGGCCTAAAAATGGTTAGTCTGTGTGGAAAAAATTCTGAGTGAAATCAATAACCTACATGTTCGGGTCCTTTTTGGCTTAAAGTGGATTGAAATAGGTAAGACAATCAATTGCTTGTGTTTGCATCTAGGGCTTTTGAAAAAGTTTGGTAATGGGATTCTTTTTAAGGACTGTTTAGTTTTCCTAGGGGAATCAAGAGCTTTTATTTGTTTTAAGGATGGATTATATCTCTATTATTTTTATATATCAATTTTCAATGTACTTTCTTCTTTTGCCACTCAACATCAATCTCAGTATCCAATTTAATTAATAAGTTGCATAGTGTCGTGAGCTTAGAACAAGTAACTACCAAGACTAAGCTTGGGATGGAATTGTTATTATCACTCATCTTAGCTTAAAAAATAAATGGCTATAGGCTTGGTAATCAAAATCATGATTCTATTACTTATTTGAATGCATAAAATTAGTATACTTAAATAGAATTATATAAAATTGATAAACTCGTAAGCTTGTAAAATCTTATATGAAAATTCATAATTTTACTACAAATCTATACGCAAATGATTTTACATCAATTTTAACTAAGAAAAATATTATAAAATTATAAACTTGTAAAATTGTATTTTTAACTCACGATTTTGATAACTATGGTTATAAGCTTCAATGATGGGTTTAATTGCTTAAAAGCAAAAACTCAAAGCCTATAAATCTATACTTATTAGCATATTTTTCATTCAAAAACTTTATTTTTTTTTCTACATTGTTTATTATTACTTGTTCCATTGAAAATTTTGTATTGTTTATTATTACTTGTTCCATTGAAAATTTTGTACAATAACACATATGTATATAAAATAAAAAGAAAACAAAAAATACTAAATAAATAAATTATTAGATTTGTATATATTTGTTACTTATAATTTGTAATAAATAACATTTCCTAATGGAGTTGCCAATTATATCTAACCTTATTTTAATTTTTCTTAATTTAATTTATATTAAGTTCAGCTCACTTAATATAAATTACTTAACATAAAACTAAAAAAAAAAAATAGCATTTCTTTCTAAAAAATGTTGAAAAATATTTTTGGAAACAATTTTAGAGTTGCCAACTAGTAAAAATGGCAAAAGATGGAAATTAGGGTTTTTTGGTGGAAAAATCCTAATTTAACTGCTAGTCTACGAATTTTTAAAAAATATATGATTTCAAAAAATTTATATCTAAAAAACTGAACTTAGGCTAACCTAATAAGATAGAAATCACCATATAAGAATTTAAGAAAACTAACTAATAGACCTATATTTTTATGATTTTCTTCTACAAACGGCAAAATATGCAAAATGCACAAAAAAATATTTTCTATATTTTATTACAAGTTTTCTAAAAAACCAAAAGAATAGTTATTCGATTTTTATGGTTATGTACATACATACGGATAAATTAAACCAATGTAATTCTGTTTTCGTAAGAAAACTATGAGTGACTCATTTTATTTTTGAAAAAAGGTGATCAGGTTTATGTTTTTAATCGGTTTACTTTTTTTTTTTTTAAAAAAAAATCCTAGAAAAGACATCCTAATCTTTATTATCTGATTTTGAAAATCATAACAAAAAAAAATTATTTTTTAAGAAGAGCCCAATCAAGATTTTTATTTTATGAAAAATCAACTAGGTGACCAAAAAATATTCCTAAAAATCCTTAAAACACTAAATTTATTTGAAAAAAAAAATCTAAATTTAATAAAAAATGCAAATTTTATTAAAAAAAAAAAGAAATTTCTACTCAAATTTCCTAAGATATGCAAATTTAGTGTGGAATATGCAAATCTTAACCACAAAATATGAATTTTGATAAAAATGCAATTGTATGTAAAAAGTGCAATTTTTTCTATAAAGAATTTTTTGAAAGGATTTAATTTTTGTTCTGAAAATTTTCAAAAAATTATTAAAGATGCTAATCTTTATGAAAATGTAACTTTTTCAAAAGGTATGCAACTTTCAATCCTAAATTTGCAACTAAAAAAAAAAAAATAACACTACATATCTTAATATTTTGTATAAGGTAAAAAACACAAAAATAATGATAAAGTTAAATGTAAGCAAACACAACCAAGAAACTAAAACTAAAAGTAACCTGCATAAAAATAAAATAAGTTAGTATGGATTCTGATCAAATTTAATCATGCATCAAAATAAAGAACTAAAAAAATACAAAGACAAGGAAAAGAAATGTAACTAAATACATAGGAAAAACAAAAGCCTACCTATTCTAAACAAGTTGAAGGGGGGCATACGTTGGGTGCGGGTCGGTTTTTTTTATTCGGGTCACTGGCTCCAGTGGGTCGGATCCAGGTCATAGGCTGGACTTCACTGCAGCCACTTTTCAAGCTTCACACCAAGCATAATCAAGCACCAATTCAAGCGGAATTGACACTGTTATGAGAAAAGTATTAGTAAAAGTAAGATTGGTGCATGTGCCTCAAGTTTTGATGGTGGTTTGGTGGAGTTTCAAAAGTTGACGGCGGCGGTGGTGATTGGGTGTCACGGTTGGGGTTGATTCTTCATGATGTAAAGGTGTCTTTGGGATATTTGGGCATGAGGAACATGTTAGTGGTGTTGGTTTTGGTCAGGGAGCGGTGTTGTAGGTATTTCGAAGGGTTACCATGTGTGGTGGGGTTTGGTTGTTCACGATGATGGAGGGCATGGCGGTTGATGAAGGTGATCGAGATTGGAAGCTTGGATGGTGGCGATTCGACTGTGGTGATTAGTTTGTGTGGTTGTCAGCCGTAAGTTGTGCTTGATTTAGATAGAGAAGAGGCGGTCGTTGGAGAGAGTGTGTTGCATGTGTGGTACTTTTACAAGTGAAGATGGTTTTCCAGTGTTTCCTGAGCTTCGAAACTTATAGAAATGTAATTCGCATCATGTTCGGTGCTTGAGATTTGGTTGAATCGCCCATGGCAACCATAGATAAAGCTTGCATTTTCTGGTTTTTGTCAAATCTTTAACCCATGGTTATCAATGAAGATTTGTTAATCACTTTCAATCTTTCATAATTTTTAATCATTCATTCATTAAAAACCATCAAGATTTGGTAAAGATTCATCACGCCTCATTTTTCCTCCTCTTTTCCACGGGTTACGCGTGACCATGTAGTGGAAGCATAAATTAGAAAATTGCGTAAATGTGGCGCGCCTGGATCCCGTGACTTCCATTTTACAATCCAAGTCCACACGCCTGACCACCCTGCTGAACTCATTTCTCAATTACAATGAGCAGCATTTTTTACCGATTTACAAGTTCTTGGGCTTTTACTTATTGTCGAATAAAAACAAGCTCTTGGGCTGAATTCTTGTTGGGCTTTTAAACCCAAAACCAATTCCATCCAACTCACAATTAAATAACCAAAATATACATGCCAAATGACTTTTCATTACAAGTTCAATTTAGTAAATTCTAAATCTTATTTTTTTCTATCCAATTAACATTATTTAAATTTTAAATTGAACGAAGTCACTTACATGAGTTTAAATTTTTATTGGACTTCTCTCAAAATATACATTTTTTAATGAAGTCCGATTTTTCAAAAACCTTAAATGTATTAAATTCAATATATATATATATATATTTATATATTTTAATCTTATGTGATTCAACCCTAAACGATTAACTAACGTGACTCAAACTCTTCAACACTTCTTCTTTTTTCAAATTTTCAATTTCTTTGGATTTTTTCATTTTTCAATTTTTTTTTTATATTTTCTAAAGCTAGCCAAAAATGAAATAAAATCAAGAATGGTAAAAATAGTGTCTACATAACCACCATAGTGTACACTGAAGTTATAAAATGTATTTCTTATCATTTTTGCAATATAAAAAAAAAGAGAAAATACGATAATATTAGTGCATTGCAATATTTTAATAACAAACATTGGGATCAATTTACACTAGAAATACTATTAAAAAACCATGTTTCCCTATAAGTCAAAAAAAAAAAAAAGTAAACAAGTACAAGTCATTGTTGGCTAAATGTGCATGCTTAACCCATTGCAATTTCTTTTGAAACTTTCTACTCTAGATTCTTTATGGAGAATCATTATATATTGGTATTTATATGATAAATTCATCTTAGTTAATTTTGCTTCTAGCATACAAATATAAAGCAACTGTTCAAGTTTTTATGTAGTATATTTATCAATCCTATAAAACTAGATTCAATCATCTTGCTATTCTTTTCTTAGAATGTAATATTCAATTATTAGTGATCTTAAATGAAGGTGTCCTAAAAGTCATATTGTTTAATAAAAAACCATAACTTATAATAGTGTATACTAAAACAAATATAGAGACCACTTCAAATAAGGAAACAATAAAAAAAAACCATGCCCTACACTAAAAACCTAACTTTCACATACTCAATTTAGGAATAAAAAGACACTCACATACTAATAAGATGAAAAGACAAGTGAAAGTAAAGAAATAATAATAAGTCAGTACTGATATTTATAGTATTTTAATAGATAAAAACAGCATTGGCAACAAAGTCTAATATAGTAGTGATAAAAAGGGGAACAACTAAGTGGTTTGAATAAAAATAGATAACTAAACAACAATACCAACAATGTTTGTAAGAAAATAGACAAAATAGCAACTTTGAGCGATCAAGTATAATAAAAAAGGAAAACACAGCAATAAACAACAACAGGAAAATAAAAGATGATACCTTTTTCACCTTTTACTAGAGAAATCATAATGGATTGTTGAAGGTTATTTTTTCTTTTTTTTTTCTAATTTTTCTTAGTTGATTGTATGTATGGGTTGGATTTTTCCTAAGAAGTTTCTAATAGTTTTGTCATCCACTAAGTGTTATCTCTCTTCATTTACGTTGTAATCGGGTTTTTTTTTTTTTTTAATGGCCAATGTAATTTAGGTCACCACTGATCCATAGATAGGGGATAGGTAGGTGGGGGTTGAAGTGCCAATTGTGGAAATTTAAGAGGGGCGAAAACCATACTGATAAAGTTAAGGGGGGTAAATCCACACCAAGATAAAACTTATTTGGGTTACAATTTCTACACCACAACCCTAAACTGGAGTGTAAGAATCATTGAGAATAATTATGGATAGGTTAGATGTGAGAGATAAGGTACCTAAGGTTAATGATTGAAGAATCATAACGAAGCTAGTTGAAATAAGGTTGGATCAAGTATGGAACTAGTGCAAACAATATTAGAGATGGTGGAAGAGATGAATGAGATAAGCTATAAAGGGGTTTGAAGATATTAAATTGAAGATTCTTACTTTTACTAGGAAAGATAAGCCTGAATAATTTTTGTATTGGGTGCTACGAGTGGAGAAAGTATTTGATTTTTATGAGTAGGATGAGAGGAAAAAGGGTAAAGATGACATCTTTAGCTTTTATGGACTATGTTGGCCTTTGGTAGGATAATGTACAAGTAGAAAGGCATAGGGACGATAAAGGAAAAGTGAGGAAATAGGCTTTGATGAAGGGATTGATGAGGTAAGGTTTGTTTTCGATCATTATAAACAAGAGATGTTGCTAAGTTATAGTGCATGAGACAAAGAAACAAGAGTATTAAGGAGTACATGATGAAATTTGAAATTTTACTGTCAAGTGTAACCTCAAGGAATCATCAAAGGAATCTATAGCTTGATTCATTAGTAAGCTTTGATTTGATAAAGCTAATTTAGTTGAATTGAAAATGTATTAAACCTTAGAGGATATTTTTAAATTAACAAGTCGAGTTGAGCTATATTAAAGGTGATCGAAATAGAAAATTTCAACTCAACAATAAAAATTAGATGATATGGAAGTCAAACTTACTATTAAGAAAAAAGTAGGAAAAGGAAGTCAATAAAAGCGAGGTACTAGAGGAGAAGAATCAGGAGAAAGTATAGTAGAGAAATAATAAGGAAGTTGAACGCTTTAAGTGTCTATGTTATGGACATTTGGCATCATAGTATCCAAATAAGAAGGTTGTGATATAAAGGGAGAAGAACTTGAAAGTGAAGAGGATGGAGAGGATACAGTTAGAGATCTAGAGAGAAAGATGAAGGATCATAAAGGTGACAACTTCATTCGTGTACTTACAAAAGAAGATTAGTATATGGCACCCATTCTTAAGCATGAAAAGACTGAAACCACCAATTGAAAGAGGGTAGAGTAAGAACTTATTCTTTACTAAGTGTTTAGCCAATCGAAGAACTTGCTCCTTAATCACCAATAGAGGCAATTATAATAATGTGGCATCCTAACTTTTGTTCATGCATTGATTCATAAAGTCAAAACCTCATCCTCAACCTCTACATTGCAATATGTGTTACTAGAAGGTTAAAGTTCCTTTTAACTATTAGTGAATATGAAGATGAGATATTATGTGATATAGTTGTCATGGATGCTACTCATATTATATTGGGTAGGCTAGGGTTATATAATTGGAGAGTAGGCTTTAGCAATGCCCACTTTTTCAAAAGGGGTAAAGAGAATGCATCATCGCCCATAAGACTAGATGAGATTCAAAGAAATCAAACTACTAAGGGGAAACTAGAAGCAGGGGTGTTGTTTATATAAAAGTGTTTTTACAAGCCTAAGCAAAGCAGGATTCCAGGAGCAAATCTTCGCCAAACCCAAATAGAATGATGGGCATCAAAGTTCCATATATGGTTTTAGAAGGGCAAAGAGTAAGTTATTTTAAAATGGGAGGGTCGAGCTTCTAATTACGAGCGACAAGTGGAAAGTAAGCTGGTTCTGAATTGTAGAAGGGAACAACTTAGAAGTAAAGTTGAATCCGGTCATGGAAGAATGATTAAAGCAGCTTTTGATGGCACGCGGAAATGGTGCTTCTAGCATCGACACCAAAAGAAAGCTTCCTATAAAGTTCTAGATTCGGAAAGGAAGTTCAGCTTTGGATTGAGACTCCTGATTTGAAGATCATAATTGTCCATTCATAGAAGATTTCTTTCTTATTTTAAATAGATATTTTCTTATAGTAGATTTAATATCTTGTTTCTAGAGTCTTAGCAATAATTTTAGATTAGATCATATCTTTAGAAACTAAGAAGTTAGATATTTCTTTTCCAAAGCTATTTATTTCCATTGTAGGTTAGCCTTCTAGGGTTTGCAAATTCATAAATAGGCAAGTTTTGAATGTAGTTCATGTAGAGAATTTTGATATATTTTATTAAATATTATCTTTCTTGTTTTTAGAGAAACTCTTTCTACTATATTGAAGAACTGTTATTAATCTTATCAATCAATCTTTTTTTTTTAAAAAAAAAAAGAAAAATTATAGTTATCACGTAATTGGATTATCGTGAGTCATACTAGGAGCACAAGTTTGAAACACCATATTCAATTATCAACCTAAATTCTTAACTTTGATAATTATTCAAATCCATTTATTTTTTTCCTATTCCATAAACATAAGAACCATAAAATATTTCTTTTCTCCATATAATCCTATACAAATACCAAAATGATCGTAGTTTCATTATTGTTGCGGGTAGATATTGTGCTTGATTAATTTTCAAGGATTTTAGACACATTAGACAATCTCAAAGGGCATGATCAATGTCCTTATCTACTACTTTGCATCAAAATTCTGGCGGAAGTATAAGTTGATATCTTTCCTTTTGTTTTTTTTTTTTTTTTCTAAGAAACATTTTGAATATGGATGCAAAAATTACAAGAAGTTAGATTAGCAATGAAATTTAGGAAAAATTACTAAAGATGGATTCCTGCCATTATTTTTTGCCACCACATACTGCTAAAATAAAGTGATTGCTATTTAGAAAATTTATGAGACAATCACGGTGATATTTTTTGCCATTATATAAAACTTAGACTACAACAAATATAAAAAATGAAGTCAGAAATATGTTATAGACTATCCTATATTATATATGATAAACCGATATTAGACTATCATGCATATATGTTTTTGAACGCTTCAATGACAAGAAATATAGCGATGGTAGGTAAACACAATCTACTGTTGTAGCATGTAGGAAATATATGGGATTTAAAAGTGTATGGATGGTTAAATTAACACGCCCTTCATATTTTCTTCTACTCCTCTACTAAATTTTATTATTTAAATATGTTGTATTTATCAAAGTATGATTCAAACAATTAAAACCTAACCGAAACACCTAGATTCAAATCTTATAAAATTCAGGTTTACTAAGATTACTTTTCTTATGAATCTCTAAACAAGAATCTCGCTTTATACAAATGATTATCTACTGCCGGATCACCGGAAAATTAAATTAAATTGTCATTGTTAAACTTTATGCTCGTGTTGTATTACTTCAGTTGCCTCTAGGAAAGCGTAACATAGAATGGCCCACAAAGAAAAATAGGCCCCGTTTTCGGCCATTTTATGACAATGCAATTTCAAATCAATTTCCATTGAAAAGCTATGTGATGCAACCACAAATATTGAGATAAAAAGAGAATGAGAGAAAATTAATCAATTCACACTACAACAGCAACATTTTATTAATGCATTGGGTTTTAAATTATAAAATATAATTTACACATTATTTATCTCACGTTTAGACTCACGGCAGTCACTTAAACCTCTTATTCTATGGAGGCAATAGATAATAACAATCGACAATGATAACAATAATAATATTACATGTCAATTTCCTCATTTTTCGCCATAAAGTGACAATGCAAGTCCATAAAGCAATTTCCATCAAAAAGCTATGTGGTGCAACCACAAAGATTAAAATAAAAAGATAAATGAGAGAGTATTAATCAAACACACGGTGCCATATTATTATTTCTTTAAATACTAAAATATAAAATATAAGACCCTTATCCAACATTATTGGGTTTTTTTCTTTTATAAACCCAATCAACAATGATAATGTTGTTCAAATACATAACACCTATAGAGAAACACGTAAGTAAAATATAAAATACACGATCTATAGTCTTAATAAAAATAATAACAATAATAATTCCCTTTTTAAGGATACACCTCTATGAGAGATCTTAAACCTGAAATAGGATGTATTTTGTAATTACTAAAACCGGCATCAAAAAAGAGTTGTGCCCACTCCTCCTCGTTTCTTTCGCTACCTAAAGCAGTAGTCATCATCATGATGTCAAAATAGAGTTTTATTGCAGTTGATGTTTCATCATCCTTTTTGATGTTCATCACCATGTCAAGAATAACCACCTTGCCCTTGCCATTGCCGCTGCTAGTGATTGACTCCTTACACCGCTTTAATATCTTCAGGCAGTGCTCGTCGGTCCAATCATGTAGTACCCACTATTTCATATGTTTCAATCACATAATAAATGAGTAATTGTTATTCAGAATGAGCAAAACTCATGCATTATTTATGAAAAAAAATTAAAAAAAAAAAGGGGTACGTATTAAAAATTATTACGACCATAATTATTCGTAGATAACAAATACAAAAATTATATCTCAACCCAGAATTTTCTAACTTAAGAATATAACGAAAGGTAAGATTTATACCTTGAGAAAAGCCACATCAGCAGGAGGGATTTCCTCAAACATGTCCCCACAAACATATGTCATGTTTTTCTTGGTAACTTCCAAGTCGGAAATCACATGTGGAAGGTCAAGCACCGTGCATTGCACATGAGGGAATTCTTCAGCAATGGCGTCAGCAAAACACCCTGTATTGCCACCAACATCAACCATCGACCTCACTCCATCAAAAACACCCCTACATTTATCAATTACTATCCTTGCCACCAATTTGGAATCATTAGCCATCGTTTCATTCATTATGTGATTGATCCTAGGATCAATTGCAAAGTATTCAAACACTTTTTTCCCATGTTCTTGCTCATAACTGGTGCTCTTGTCACCCCGGAACCATTCCGAAACATGGCGAATTGGATCGGCTACGTTTGGATCGAGCACTAGCAAGGTGAACATGGATGCGTTGAATGGGTTGTCTTTGAGCAATAAGCGTGAGGGATTCATGAGAACATACCCGTGCTCCAAGGAACTTTCGCTAATTCTTTCGATTGCAAAGAAGCCCGAATGGACTAGAACCCGCATGATCCGGTAGATGTAGCAGGACTTGGAGGGATGGATCGACAAGGCAGCGACGAGGTTGTCTAGCGTCATTGGTTGGCCATGATTGTGAATGGCATCAGGAATACCAAGTTCAATTGCACATTTCAGTGACGATGAACCTATGTAGCTGAGGGAGTGATGCCACACGTGTTCAAGAGATTGGAGTAGTTCAATTTCACTTGTATTTCCATTACGAGCCATATCTGTTTTCGTTGAAACACAACTGACTTGCTTGTTTTTTCGTGGCAAATTAGTCCTTGATGATTTGCGTATGGGTGGATCGCCAGGGCTTCCCTATTTATACTCCCTTACATGAAAATTTTTTAAATTATTCGTCACATGTTAAATGCTATGAATCATCAAGATATATAATTTTATTAATTAATATATAACATAATGTAATATTGACTAACTTTATTATAGGGCACGCACATATTCATACACCTCTAGCATACAATTTGAAACACTGGAGACGTAAGCCACCAGGCATTTTACATGGATCAATTTTTACTGATATTTAAATTAGGCTATTTTCTGTGTATCATATCAATTTATTTTCTTTTAATTTACTTATCAGTAGTTCAAATTTTCTAAATTATTGAAACATATTATAATATCATCATCTTTTTTATAATCTGAACAATTAATTATATGTAATAACATTTGAAATAAATAAATTGATGAAGATTGAGAAATATATATATATATATATATATATTTGGCCATAAGAAAAGACAAATTGGAAAGATCCTTTTCCTCTCTTTTTTAACTTCTTTACACAAGGTTGTAATTTGGGCACTCATCGTTGTTTTTTTCTTCCTTTTTTTTTTTTTGTATTTTAACGAAAATTCTAGGCTCTCCTATCGATTTATTTATAATTAAGGAAGGAAATACACCACCCTTGCATCGGAGACTTGAGTCATATCAATCATTTTATATTCGGCACTATGTTGTTCAATGAAAACGACATTAAATATATATAATCATATACGTCTCTCTATTTCTTTCAACTAAGAAATAATGTTAAGGGAAGGCACGTGAAAATTGCTTTTATTATGCTACCGTCCATGTAAATGGAGATATGTCATGGATGATCATGTTCATTAAATTAGTTTTACATCGCTTGATTCAAGTGAAAAGGTCAAAGATGCTTGAGATATGATGTTTCAAATTAGGATACAATAAAATAAATAAATAATACACGGTGTGGAGGTTATCCTGGTTCTGTAAAGGATGAAAAATATAAGCAAGACAGATTTATAAGCGATGGCCTTGGCAGCCACTCATTTATTTTTAATTCAACTTCCCGATTCATTATGGCATTTTTTGTTTTATTATTTTAAAAAAAAAAGAGTTCTTTTGTAATCAAGGTAGGTTTTACTTGTTTCAAGATAGAAAAAAAATCACAATAAATATTAAAACTTATGGTTTTTTTCTATCAAGTTCTATAACATTTGTAAGGGTTTGATATCGAAAGAAATCACAAACGCATTGCATACCGTACCACGTTACACGTGATTAAAGAAATAATTTGACTTGTACATGATCAAATGAGGTGAGATAGGAAAGAAGAGTAGACAATCCTTATACATCCTAATATGTCAAGTGACAGGTGGAGGAGTAAGATAGTATCAAACTCCATAATGAGTAAAGAACGAAGTAGTGTTCTTGAAATATTTACGTATTTTAATTTTTGAGACAAAATTTTAGTAAAGTAACGGCGTTAGTGGGGATTTGTCTCTTGTCCAAATAATGAAATGAATAAAGTATTTATAGTAGATGGTAAGCAGATTCAATCCGTTGGACCATGATATTGATCAATAGCTAGAATTGAAGCATTTTATATATGACATTAGGGTATGATTTTTCTATGAATTTAGGTCCAAATAAATGGGTTTATATTTTATTAGTACTAGTCAAGACAAAAAAAGTTACATCAAGTAGACTGATCTAATGGATTCTATTTTAAACTCACCATATCAAATCTTCCTTAATCATCTCGAAATTTTATGGCATTTAACTCTCAAAGTTTTATCGCCTTAATCCAAAAAGTCAAACCCATATTATCATTGGACTTGAAACTCATAAATCAGATTTAGCCCCCTACAACATTTAATCTTAGCAATCAAATATCGAAGTATTTTATAAATATAATTAAAATGTAACATCCTATGTGGCACAAATTTGATATATTAATATATATTGTTCCATCCAAACATTGATATAGAAACCATGGAAACAGAATATAAGAAATAATTTATCAGCACATAAATCCTTTAATATACTTTACTTATAGTTGTAAAATCATTGGTTAGGATTGTTTAGATATTTTAAATACCTTATATAATTATGATGGTACTTTCTTTTAATTATGTTTATAACCATTAATTATACATAATTCCAATTCGAACAGGATCTATGAAAAGGAAATCAAAACAGAAGCAACGTAGAAGGCATGAGTACACTAATCCCAGAGTCAAGCAAGGGATTGCAATTTGCTCGCATGTCGAACAAAGGGCGGCAACCTATAAAAGGTCATATCAGATGAGGTGGTAAGTCGCAGACTGGGTTAGCGCCTCGCATCTCCCGTATTATGACGTCCCTATCACCATTTGTAAGGCCACTACATGAAATTTTTTCGTTTTTTCTTTTTTTTTTATCCACTATTACAAGTGGGTTACACGATATATATATATATCGGCCTCTCCTTATCCATTCTTTCTTTTTCCCCGATCAATCATTAGGACAATGGTGGGTATTGATATCCACTATTACAAGTGGGTTTCACGATATATATATATAATTGGCCTGTCCATATCCATTCTTTCTTTTTCCCCAATCAATCACTAGGACAATAGCCAGAATGGGCAATCATTGGCTGATATTCGGCTTTTTTCTTTCTTTTTCATTTTTTTTTCTTTCTAGTTTTTTATTCTTTTATTGTTAAATTAGTAGTTTTTAATCTTTTTAAGATTGTTGAAATCGAATCCAACCTCAGCACCCATCATAGAATATGAAAATATATTAAATTAGTGTCGCGGCATGTTAGGATTGCCTTGTGTGTTTTGCAAAAACGTAAGGATTCAATCGTTGAAATTGGAAGTTAGGACTTGACTGCAAATATTGCAAAAATTTTTAGGATTTTAGTGCATTTTATCCTTGTTTTGCCAAGAATGCTTCTCCATTTGCTTGCATTTGACTGTTGAGAAGTACTTTCATTAATATATAATGTTTAGTACTTTCATTAACATATAATGTTTAGTACTTTCATTAATATATAATGTTTTATAAACATATATATAAAATAATTCTCAAATAAATCCCATTTTAGCCTTTTCGAAAATAAATATCAATATAATTGACACCAAATTCATAATTCTAATTAAAATTTTCATCGTTATTTATATTACTTGATTAACTTTATTAGCTTATACTACTTAATTTAACTTTGTTAGCTTCCGTTTATTAATATCGCATGAGTTAACACGTGACAACGGTTATCCCTTAGCTAATATAGCACAACACACGGCACATTCTCAAAGACATAGCATCATAACACATGATATGATATAAGTATGAAGTGACATGTGATACTTTCTTTTAGAGCAAGAAATAATTTTACTAATTACTAACTTATATCCATATATAATTCATATGACACTCTCTATAAGCTTCCTACTTATGAATATTTAAGAAAATAAAATGAAAAGCTTCTTTAATGTACCATTCAATGTGGGATAATGTGTCGGGGTTGGGATAATGTGCTAAAAATCTACATCAAAATAGACTCTTTAACTATAATATGTGCTTAAAGATCCCACTTTAATATAGATTTTAAGATGACACATAGTGCCATGTAACATCACATGACAGTTAGAGTTGTTACCATATATCAACCAATGTTACATTAGCAAATGTAAACAAACATAAAAAAGATGCCAAGTGACAACGGAAGCTACTAAAACATATCAACTAATGTCATGTTAACAAATGTAAACTAATAATAATAATAAAAAAAAAATAATAATGCCACATATAAGTTTAAACTACTACCACATGTCAACTTCTACCATATTAACAAACGGAAGCTAATAGTTAGATCAAGTAGTATAAATGACGATGAAAACTTTAATTAGATAGTAAATTGAACTTAATAAAATTTAGGTGACAAATTGCACATTTGGGACAAGTTCAAGTATCAATTGCAATATTAATCCTTTTAAATATTATAATAATTTTAATAGGATAAATCATTTTGTTTCAGCATTTAAAAGCAGTAAGACAAGAGAAAGTAGAAATAAACAAGAAACAGCTTCTCAAAATTTGTTCACTATACTATGTTGTACATTATATGACATAAGTCTACAAGGTTCCGCTGTACATGACCAGAATGAACAAGGCTGCTTCCACCTGGAACACCTGAATAACTAACCTCATACACATAAAATCAACTACCCTCCTTTCACCAATCAACAAGTACACAAATATACAAAGTTGAATAAACAGAAGCTTAAATAATTAAACTTTGACTAGTGTTGGCGAATGCCCAAACGCACGGAGAAATAGAGTGGAAATGGGGCTGGACAGAACATATCAATACTCATGAAGAACTACTGGTTATCCCGAAATGCAGAATGAGGAGCTTAAAGCTGGAGGCAAGACGCATACTAGGTGTGGTCCTGCAGGATTACAGCTTATATTTCCTTCCTCAACATTTGGAAGCCCCAATTGCGGGGGACGAACATAGCCTGCCACCAGTGGCACACATAAAATGGAGATTACTATTCTTGAACCTGCCAGAAGGAATGACACTATGAGGACAGGAAAAGTAGCATATTAAAAAATAGACAAGCAAAAGTACATTGCCAGATATAACTTTCACATGATGATAGGGAATTTAAATGTACAAGAAAAATGTAAGAACTTGAGCACCTTGCTTTGAAGATAGAGACACGTGTCCTCTCTTCCTCCCAGCAATCATCCAGTTTGTGGAATTTGCATTGACTTCATATAACACCTCATCCTGTTGCAAGAACTTTACGATTATGATTCACTCATCAAAATATTTGCTCAAAACAGATCGATTGTACACGCCTTGTTAAGTACCCACATAAAAGAATAGTCCCGGTGATACTTGGATTGCCTCATGTAGGGAACAGTCAGATTTCAAGAATGCAAAAAGTTTCAGGCAAGCTAAGCTGTGCTGTAAACTAAAAGACAAGAATATATGAATCATCAATGTCTCTTTTATGCATCATTTTCCACTTTTCTACTTTGATTTTCAAATCAATCAAATTGAGATAGAGACCTTTGAGCAAAAACCAATTGATAAACCACTTCTCTTAGCAAAGTCAGAATCATCACCCGGTGGTTTCAATAGAGTTGGGGTAATAGCTCCTATATACCTTCGTTATTGAATGGGGGAAATAAAAAAGGGTGAAATCAGCTGTTTTAAAACAAAAATAAGAATGATGCAACAAGTGAACTACTATTAGCTGTAATCAGTTTGATTTCAGTGTCAACAAATTAGTTCAATGCCACTATATATATTCATTCATAAAGATCATTAAATCCATATGACTTACTTCATGCAGCCGCAAATTCTCCTCAAAATCTTTCAATCTTTCAATCCTCCATTTCATCATGACTATTTGCCCAACTCTAAGGCCATTAGAAGGAAGAGGGAGAAAACCAACAGCAAGGTGTGGATCAAGCACAGGCCTTTGTAAAGTAATGGCACTCCTGAAGATCAAATCTGACCTATTGCTATCCAATTCAGTTGATTCAGCTACCACTGGTGGATGTGCACCACTTGTGCGCTCACCAGAAATTCCATATCTGACATTCAGTATGCTATCCCGCTGCTGCATCTTAGCTATATCTGTGATTAAAATGGGGTAAAGTACCTTCTGGTTAGATTCAACAACTGCCACGACCAGATGATTGCAAGAAATGGCAGAAAACATATAACCGGATTCATCATCAAATTGAGAAAGCAAGTGGACAAATCAGCACATTAGAACAACAGAGCTATAGAATCTTTATCCTTCACCTTCGGTAATAGAGCATGATTGCAGTGGACTAGTTACCTTTGAACATATGAATGACTGGGAAGAGCATTAGTCTTGTATCAAGATAAAGCGTTAAACAAGAAACTAGCAGCTTATAACTTAGGTAAAGATGGTCTCTCAATTTTTCCTTCATTTCTGTAAAATAAACCAACATTTGCCATTCTTTTTATACCTGCCGCATCCATCTTGTCTGTGCTTATGCTGAAGACAATTCCTGCACGAGAACTTGGAGAAATGACCAGAGGAAAAAATGCAGATGCTGGCCTTCCATCCTTTTGTCCAGTATGCAAAAACCCATCTTGAAGGTCAAGCCAAGCATCGTATACTGTCAATTTTGCATTTACTTGAGAATGCAGTATAATCTGGAAGTAGGACCACCATGCAGCAAAGATTCTTGTGATAAGTACATTTTCATCAATGAACTTCTATGTGATTAAGAAACTTAAGTAGAATGGTAAAGAAAATGAACACGTCTGTGTGTGTTGCATTAACTAGTGATATAACATTCATGCTTGTATCTTCTTAAGTCCACTCCTTACTGCTTTGTTTTGTTTTTTCTTTTTTTTTTTTTTTGGGGGGGGGGGGGGGGGGGGGGGGGGTTGGGGTTGGTGTGGTGGTGTGTGTTGTAATTTAAGGATTAGTGAGCAGTATGGATTCCTCTCTCTCTCTCTCTAATGCAAAGCTATGGCTGGAGACTTCAAGCCTTGATTAGAACCGAGCAAATTGCAAGGCAACAAAACTGTGAATTTTGATTTCCCTAGAGAATGCACATGCTACTATTGTTATTCTTCTATTGATTGCTAAGAGTCATTTTCAAACTGCATGACAAGAAGTTTAATATCAACATTACCTGCAAGAGCAAGGTGCCACCATCGCATTTATCAGCAACACGAGTGCTCACATGGAAAGGATCTGTGAAATGCACAGCTATTGTCCTGCCAGGAAATTCAAGTCAACTCAGACTTAACTTAGAAAAGGAAGAATGTGTTAATCTAGTTAATTGACTGTGTACAGATAAAAGATAGGTAGCCAGGTCCTGTCAAATATCTGGTTGTGGGAGACTCCAAATTCAAGTTTTAAAGCTATTGTCCTCATACTGTCCACAATGCTTTGTTTCTGAGGGTTGACTGCTCACAAGCAAAATAAGATGTAAAAAATAGTTAATGCAACAAAGCAACTAAAACAATAGGTACATAAAAAGATGGAAACATTTATGCATGGTGTTGACACATGCCAAATAACAAGGAAAAGATTTATCAATTAAAATGACCTAACGAGGATCCTCTTGCAAGCTCATCCTTAATAGCTCGAATTGGGACCCACAATAGAGAAGTGATGTTCCTTGCCCAATCTGAAAATTCTATTTGGCTGTCTTGAAGTTTTAATCGCTCAAAACTTTTACCATCAGGCAAACAACTGTTTCCCACATCACCATCAATATTCCCAGACTCAGAAGGTTTATGCATTTCTTTATTGTAGCTTTCCATCTCAATGACATGCGATTCTTCAATCTTCAAACCTGGACCGGTATGTATATGCAGGACAGCATTCTTCAGAGAGTAGTTGAGAGGCTTTACTGTTATACCAACCCACTGAGGCTCATTTATCAGCAAACCAGATGAAACAGCTGCAGTAAGATCAACTAGAGGTCTTGGATTGAAAACCTGAGGAAATTTTTCATTCATATCACTCTCATAAGTTGCCTATATGAAAAGGAAGTTAAAAGATAATAAACAATTTTGACATTGCATTCAGCTCAAAAAAAGCTGACATCTTGTAACAATTCATTTCTTTCAATTTAAAAATAGTAAATTCACCTTCAGGATAGGTTTTGCTGGTTTTTCATAGCTCATAAAATCATCACTATCAGCTGGGCCAACCTTTGAAAAGCTATGGGATCTGAATTTCAACTTCCCAATCTGACCAGTGATGACTCCAAGGACATAGGATCCAGGTTTTTGCGGGGGTAATGCAAGTGTGATTGTGTTTTTGCCAGGCTTCAGAATTATCTCAGTAGAGCTCTTTAAAGCCTGGAAATAAACTAGCAGAGTCAACAAAATAGTACATGTTTATTACATCCCTTAGTGTGATATCACAAAGAAAGACATAGTATCCAGGAGATTATACCTTAGCTCCTTCATCAGCATTGTATGTGGCTGTCAGTGTGAGATTAAGGGAATCCAGAGTTATATCATCAGGAAAACCACTCCAAACAGCAACTGAAAGGTTCCCAGGATCACCGTCACAAAGCTTCAAAGGGGGTCCAGGGTTCCCCGAAAAGGTGATCAATGATGACACATCAAGGGGCACAGGGTGTGTCATATCACTGTGTGCAAGACGAACCACTTCAGATTGAAAAGCTTGGCGTTCCTTCATCGAGAATAAACCTTCATCTAGAGAAAGCAATCTCACACAAGAAGAAAGGTAGCCTGCTTGATCATTCAATATCTTCTGACATTCAGCCAGATTAGGCAGAACATCAGCCAATAGTTCATGCCATCCTTCACCCGAATACAGAGCACAGACCTTTTCATATGATTTTGCAGCTAAATCATAATTTCCATGCTTAAAGCATACTGCTGCAATTTCACCATCAAGGACAACTCCATGTCTTTTCCACCATGATCGATGGTAGTTATCAGCAGCTCCTTTAGTAAGTTCTAGATATTTTTGCTGTCATAATTGAATTTCATAACTAAGATTAAAGTATTCATCCAATTCATTTGAAACAGGGGCAGAAAAGATATCTCATAGTAAAGAAACAAGACCCTATGGTAAAGCCTAACCATCTAGATGGATTGAAGCCATGTATCCTTTAACAATTTTGAGCTAATTTACCAACATGTTCTCCATGAGTCCTTTTTTCTTTTTTTTTTTTCAGGTGGCAGGGAGGGGTTTGTTGTTTAACACCCATGCACCAGCTAAAGTGTAACTTGTACTATATGTGTAGCCTCAAGGTGTCCTCAGCTGGATTTAAGCTTAGGACCATCATAGCCAAATCATAATCATCCAGATGAATTGAATATATCCTTTTAAAATATTGAGCTAAAAATACCTCCATATCCCCCATCAAAATTATTTTTTTTGGGTTAATGGAGATTGTAATTGGACCACTACCTCTACACATATAAACCATCCTACAAGACTCGTACACCAGTTAAAGTACTACCGGTGTGATGTATATATTTTCAAGAAATGTTCCTAGTAGGATTTGAACTCAATTTCTCATTAAGTCAAAGTAACACAGAGAAGAGTAAAAATTCACCCATTACAATTAAACAATTTGGATACAAGCATTAGGCATGAGATATGAAGTTTATATGATACCTCAAAATCCTCTACAGATGACAAAGATTTCCAAAGATCAGGACTTGTGATTGTCTGCTTTACTGCATGCTCTGCTGCAACATAGATTTCAGCAAGTCTCATGGGTCGATCAATGGAGCTCTCAAAGGTTCCTGGAGATGAATTAGTTCGAGACATAGTAGCCACAGGCACTTTATGCGACGGTGACAATTTTGACATTGATCTGTCAACATATTGTGAAAGAAAATTAGGCACCAAAATGGATGAGTAGCATATCAGGAATTTTAATGCCCATCCATCAGATTGATTACTAAATCTGTAGAAAATTTAAAGATAAAAGGTCTGAAGCTTGAATTCCTGAATTTCATTTACCCGTCAGGGTGACCATCGAATATTTCGAGCATATTTCCTGCTGAAAGAGAAGCCCTTCGTCTATTAGCCTCACGGAGCAATACAGAAGGTTCAAGAGGTAACCGATTCCTTTGAATGCCAAAGTGCTTGACTCCAGGACTAGCTTGTAGAATCGTCTGCAACAAGCCAGATTGCTAGTTATCTTAAGATATTTTTCACATGCTTTGTGCAAGCCAATTAATTATAACATATAGATTTTAAGAAAGTGCCAAAATAAAGTAAAACTATGAAAATTTAATTGTACTAAGGAATGATAAAGCTGCAGATATGCCTGCGTAGTGCGTACTAGGGATAAATCAATTTTCCTTTGAGTCAGTGATAGTCAAGGCATATCCCAAACTTTTGAAATCGCTTCCTTTGTTAAAAGGATCTAAAAGACTTTCTTCATGCTATTTGTCAGACCATAACTAAAAGAAAAACAGTTTACAATGATATAGAATTACCCTTTGTCTCAATGGAAGAAATGTCATATACCAATTATAACTTTCTGCTGTAAGGAACAGTGCCTCAACAAGGAAAGAGCTCAATATATAGCAGACATTTCCATCAGTTGAAACAAGCACTGACTGAAGAGCTTCCCTTCCAATGGCTCCTCAGTGTAAACATAATCCAAGTCATGGTATATTATTAGATTTTGCACAGTAGATGCTAAGGATGTTGTCGGAAGTGTGACACTTATAAGATGTTAGTACCAATGATCTTCTATGAAAGAAACTAATAAATTGAAAGTAGGGTGTCATCATGGAATAAACTTCTTTACTGCTTCCTTGCCCAAAAAAAATTTAAACCTTACCCAAAAAACTTCCTTACTTCTTTAAGGAAATTTTCATATTAAAGTATAACAAAATATTCACCCATAAAAATGACATTTACTTGAACATTTGCTTCTTGATTATTAATCAGTGAAATTGAATACAATCAGAGAGCTCTGAAGAAATCTACCAATTTTGGCCAGAGAAAGCACATGCTACAATAATGGGCAGGTTCTGGATGCATCTCCAATTTGGTACTTTTTATTTCCCTCAAAAACCTGATCAGGTTTGTGATTACCAGATACATGGAACCTCTGATGGAGACTAGGGGACTCAAAGACATAATTTATTGATGAAAAAGTGGTTACAAACACTAATTTGATGGAATTCCAGCTACAAGACACATGCTCCAGAGAAAATGCTTCTAAAAACAGAGCTCAAAACTCCTTACTGATTCTCTACTAGAGAAATATCAAATAACACCTATTACACTCTTGTGGCATGTCTGCTTGGTAAAATAGAATAATGTAGAAATAGAATTGCAATTTCAAAGAAATAGGCTAGAGAAGTAATTGCTTTTACTTTGATTTAAAATGGAATTAATGATGTATAAGGAATACTTCTAAAAATACCAATATATCATGCCCCATTCCATAGCATGATCGTTGGGATAAAGATCCCAATGGTAGAAATATGAAAATATGCAAGAAAAGATTGAGAATAAAACAACAATTCCTTTAATCCAGGCAATAATGGTAATTATGTGGAATTGTAATTCCACAAAGCAAGGAAAGGGTAGACCTTCTATTTTACTCCTAAGGACATGACTTGTACTCCTAGATTAACTATACTAGTATCAACACAAGCTATACAAATACCATTAACTACAATTAATACCTATCTCTCTCCCATGAAAATCAGAATATTCATATTTCATTTGTTTAGCAATTGTTAAAGATGTGGATTTCAATTATCGTTATGTGTCTTACTATGTCCTTTTATTATTATAATATCTATATGAAATTGGTAGTACCGTTCATCAATAGATTAGTTCAAACAATGTAATAGATTAATGAATAGATAAATCCATGAATAAGTTAATTCAATAGTAGATTCATGAATGGCTAGATTCATTGTATGATAGGAGAGAGAGTTATTCTCAACTCAAATGTACAGGTCTCAACTTCTCACTTTAGAGGGAAGGAAAAAAATTGTCTCAGCATTTGAAGTCTTTTTTTAGTATCTCGATAGTTTTAAAATAGTTTATGAGATCAAAGGATTCTCTCTAAACAAGCAGTCAAACCCTTTCCGTAGAAATATCATCCATGACTAGATCTATGACTTGAGCTCATAACATATTGGTATCCAAGCCAAACGTCATGGTGGTTTCCAGCAAGCTTGATTGAAAGCCTTCATTCTTTTGGCTAAGGTGAAAGCCTTCAATCAATGATATGAATAAGATCAAGTCAAAAAGAAGAGGGATGATGGCAAATAATGGATATAATGGCTGAGTCTTCAAAAAAGATAAGTTCATTGGAGACAAGTCCACCATTTGTCCCACCTCCTGTGGATCCAAGTGTTCCCTCGCTGCCCCAAATACATTGTCTTTGAAGTCTAACATCATCAACCAAGTTCCTCTTGTCAGAGTTCAGTCCCTCCCCATGAGACCAGGAAAGCTAAATTGTCCATACTTTTTGAAGACCCAAAGATGTAATTTTGGTTCACAGAGCAAGTTTAATCATTGAAAAGATAAACTTCCAGTAGTGGAGACCAGGAAAGCTAAATTGTCCATACTTTTTGAAGACCCAAAGATGTAATTTTGGTTCACGGAGCAAGTTTAATCATTGAAAAGATAAACTTCCAGTAGTGGGTGGACCAGACAGCTGATGTCTCAATTTTGCCAAAGAGGCAATATAAGCCTCCAAGTGCTTTCTACATGAAGATAGGAAATCATAAATTTAGAGCAGCTGTAAGTTTCATCACCTTAGGGATAATAAGGTACAGCAAACCACGCAAGATAATGTCAAAAGTGAGCAGGGAGACTCAAATGATGAGTTTCAAGGGGATGGAAACTTTGTTGAGCCTCCTACATATATTTCTTCGGCCATTATGTATAACTTGAAAGGGCTTTCTATAAGACCAGAACAAGTGGATTGGATTGTCCATTTTACTTAAAAACTGAAGGTTGTGAGCATGGAGGCAGCTGCTGCTATAATCATCCTGATCAAAATGCAATCAATCCACCTGCCTTTGCTGCTGTTGCTTCTGATTCTTCCTTGGTGACATCTCCAACCACTTATCATAGGGTTGTTGATACCTAGCAAAAGAATTCTCTCTTGATACTCATCCTTCAGACACTCTTTCATCAGTTTTTCTGACTCTGAAAACGTTCGCAAGTCAGTGCTCCTAAGGATAGTTAAATCATCCCAAATACACTTGCAGGGGATAGAGGAGGAAGATGAGCACCAAACCCCTTCAGGGAATCATAAGCATAAGTATTCTGGGGCTATGAGAGCCAACAAATAAGTTTTTTTTTCACATTTGTATCTCTATTGCAAATATATCAACCATAATGGCCCAGAAAATTTCAAAGTAAAAGCATACAAGAGACATATTCTATTGAGAAAGTCAACAGACATGAGCTTAGATTACCAGATCTTTGAAACAATCTTTCTAGAGATGGAGAGCCCCTTGCCTTACTTCTTCTAGCCTCTCCTTATTGCTTATTTACCTAGCTTTTGATTTAGCAGCTCTTCCTCTTATCTTTCCTAGATTTTTTTCTTGTGTGTTAAGAGGGTAGATTTTTCATTTGATCCAATAAAAGGTGGGTCCTTGGCTAGAGAAATGCTCTTTGATACGAAAGCCCAGCCCACCATGGTTAGTGGCACCACCTAACAGATGAAAAAATTCTTGATCTATATGAAGTTAAGCCCCAAGTACAACTTCAGATTAGAGATATGCAACAATACTCCTAAATCGCATTTGTGATTTACTTGCCTTTTTTTGTTTTTTTGGATCAGGTAAGAAGTTCATTGATAGTAAACAAATACAGAAGAGCATAGTCCAGCGAATAAGCAAAAACGTAGACTATATGAAGTTAAGCCCCAAGTATTGGAAATTGCACTACAAAAAGAGTGCAAGAACCAAAACTAAGTAAAACAAGCATACTCACTATCAGAACAATTTACTTGCCTTTTCTTTTGCAAGAACTGATGATGAAGCATCAGCTGGAACTGAAGGCCAAACTGCAGGCTTAGGCCATGGAAGCATGCTGAGTGAAGCACTGTTCAAAAGGAAAGACCAGTATCGGGAATTTCTTCTACTAATACACAAGCTTTGATAAGAAGAGTGGAAAGTGACAGAAAAACTTGGAGGAAACTTAATGACACCATATTTCTCAAAAAACTTAGATAATTACCTGTTGACAGGGCTTCTCTCTAGGTACATTTCATATCCAATCAAGTATGCCAGCCTCATAAACTGCCAACAGTCTTACTAATTCTCAGTACATAATCACAATTAATAGCCAAACTAAAGCAACAAAGAAACAGATTAAACTCACAGTAGCAAGGGTACATAATACAGCCACTTTTTAGCATGTTAGATAAATTTCTTGTCAGATAAGAGTACTAAGTACTGTAGCATTTATATGGCATGCTTCCCGCAGACAATTCTCAATTAAAACATGCATCTTGGATAATTATCTTGCAGATGATTGCAGGTGCCCTTTATAAATTCACAGGAAGAGAAAGCATTAATTGTTCAATGTTTAACAAGGTCAATTCTCTGATACATTCACTTAAAATTATGATCTTTTTTCACCTTATAGATATGATTTCTTTTAAACAAAGAGAATTTTTTTTAAGTTCAAGATGTATCACATTACCTTAAGCCTACAGAGAGAATAAAGATCACCCAGCAAGCGGTAGAACTCCTTTTCCATATCAGGTGCTAAAAGCCCGTCCTTATAATGAGAGGCAGTTGCATTTATTAAGGCCAAGCAAGCTGTTACTACCCAAACTTCACGTGTACAAAATGGCAATATGCTCTGAGGTAAAATCCAAAGATAGAGAACAAAAGTGAGATATGTATAAAGGCATATGGTTAACATTGTCCCATCAGCAAAATCATGGAAACAAAAAATAACAGAAGTACCTCATACACTGAAAGGGACTTCGAGAAGCTTATTATGAAAGAATAACCCCGTGATGCAACTTCATATGGTCGATTGACTTTAAATAGAAGCTGTAGTCAAATGTACATGAGTTAGTTGCTCTGCAGACTCATAAATTTGCTTTTAGAACAAGTGTTGGACCTCAACCAACTTGAATAACACATTAGATACATTGAGGAAACGACAGAGTTGAATTAGATACTATTGAAGTGACATAAATCAAATCGAGACACAGGAGAATGAACCAAAATTGTAGCTATACTACCAAATAACCCCTTTCTTTGCCTACAATGCAAGGAGTTGTAACAATAAGCATATGCAAGGGTTTTACGACAGATATATAAGAAATCAGTTCATTTCTCATGCCAGTGGCACATTTTACTATAGGTAAACCTCAGGAAAAAAACAACTCTAGACAATGGACACTTCATAATAGATATCAAATTACTAATCATTCTGGATCTAACCACATATCAAGTAAAATGTATCAATATTGCAATATTTTTCTCAAGAATCTCCAGAGATGTGGATGGTATGGTGGAGTTGAACCTCTAGTCTCTATGTTGTATACAATATATGCAAACATAAAAACTGTACTAGCTTATGTAAGCGATGCACACCTTTGATTGACAGGCAAACAAATATTGTCTAAATTCAAATTCTCTAAATGAATCATCTTGAACAATTTGAATCAATGGCTTGTTTCCAGGATTGAGCAATGCGGCCTGATCATCACCACGGTCTTGTCCTCCAAAATCCCTCTGTTTCCCTGTCATGTTTACTGCACCAACAAGATGCACATATTTGGATGAACAAAACGGAACTATCAAATAACGTATATATGCAATAAGCAACATTTTCCTCATGCAGTGAAGAGGAGAGTGAAACCTGGATAATGGAATTTGACTGGAATAAACGGTTGGAAAAGGTCCAATTCTTTTCTCATAGTTACTTTCTTTTCACTCAATTTATACCATTATTGTCAACCTTATATCTAGAAGTTAGTCACAATCCTGTGACCAAATTCTGAAATAACTTACATGCTACAACATTTCAATACCCACATCAAGAGCTGTTACAATTAATTTTTCAAGGTCTAGCAGATTAACAACCTCCTTTTGCATTTTCTAAATAATTTTCCAATTTTGATAGGCAACTGAGACCCTCCTCTTGTTATGCAGTTGTATATACTCATAAAAGAAAAAAAGATTAAGAACAAAAGGGGCTCGTAAAACCTGCCAGGATGGCAAACAGTTGAGCTTTTCCACCTAAACTTAGAAGGGATAACATGCACAATCAAATCTTGATCTTATTAGAGAAATTTGTACCAAAGAGCTGATTAAATGTGTCCATCATACATGAAGCATACCATGTACAGAGGAGGAAATATATCAAATATTTAAAATAAGCAACACTATGAACTCAGAAAGTCATACAGATGACTAACCTGTTTCTAAATAGCAGAGTTCTAGTTCATCATACTCACGCAATGCATCTTCATTCAGTTGAGCCATTTCAAACATAAAAGCCAAGCTTTCCTGTAGATCATCTTTATAATCAACCAAGGTAGTAAAGAAGGAAGAGTACATTCAAGAAGAGAATGCCTTAAAATGCAGGAAATACATAAGAAAATCTGAACTTTCAATTATCGGCAGTGTGCTTTGATACAAGATAATGGTAAGTGGCAAATCTGCAGAAAACTTTGTCAATTGAAATATCTCAAAAATTGATATATGTACATAAATATAGGCACCCTTTTGAAATGGAATGTTTAGACATATAAATAAAAAATAAAATGACATATACTGTGCACACACACACACACACAGTGAACAATACAAATCAGATCTAGATAAAATACAAACAACAAACATTCTCAGAGCAATTATAATACCAATCCCAGCAAACAAGGCAACAGTAGCAGTAAAAATTAACATCATAACATAGTATATTCTGTTGACAAACGACTCCTGATTAAGGCAAAAACCTTTAGAATGAAGAAGTTACAGAAACTCCAAACTGGCATGAACCGCTGTTCACTAAGCTTGCGTATCTCTTCCTCATAAAACTGTACACGCCTATCCAGTGTATTCCTAATTGACTCCACAATTTTAGACTCCAAATCCTCCCAAAAGTTTGGTTCAGGGCAATGTATGTCTAACTTGCAGCACCTGAGAAAGGGAAATGTTGAGAAATCCAAGCTTGAAAAGGTCAAACAAAGATCATAAAATCTACAAAGATTTATAAGCAAAAGAAACAACGGCAGATTTCTCTTCTTGACTAGCAAAGAAGCAATAATTTCTCTTCTTTCCACCGTTAATTTTTTGGCACACTGATCCCTCTTCCTGTCCATCCTAGGCAGCTGAACTTGCATGCACATATTGGATGATAACATATATACTAATTGTGATCTTATAACTTGTTAATAATACCATATAGTAGCTTCTAGAACCTTATGGACTGGATAAGCTATATAAACACTAAAATATTGAAAGACATTTATTTCAGCTTCTTTAATTTGCAGTAGGAATGCAGAGAAACTGGAAAGAGTCAGCAGAGACCTTTCCCTCTTTTTAGAGCTGAATTCAACTTCAAGCTTGGCATATACTTTCTTTGCCATTTTGGTAGCCTGATCATTGCCGGGATGAGCTTTAGACACAAAAACGATAAACCATTCACGCTCATCGTTCTGAACAAGTAATTTCAATCGAGGTTTCACGATGGTCTTGAACTCGTCAAGATCCTGAAAAGGAGTAGGGTAGAATTGAGACGTGACTTATACTAGAAAAACGAAAATACAAATGAATGGGAAGAGAAGGACGGCAAGAACAAACGATTGAATGCCAAACGCTTTATATTCTTCTATTCTGATCTTAAATGAACTAAAATCCCATAGTCTACAACTCATATGTGGTCGCACAGTTCGAGTGCTCAAATTAGAATTCATCTTCATTGGACGTAAATGCAAATATAACTTCAACAGATGGTTTTACATGCATGATAAACAGCAAAAGGTAATGTTCACAACTAGTACGTCCGAGTGAGCAAAGCATATTAAGAATGTAACCTTAATCCATTGAATTACTCGAAGCTTAATAGTATATTAATCAGTCTTACGGAGCTTGAAATGACGTGCAGAAATCCTAAGCAACTAGAAATCAATCAAAAAGCACACGAAGAACAAGCCACAGGCCAATGCAACAACCATTCCTACATCAAAACCCATATAAAGCTACTAACTCGAGACATATCAGGCATCAAGTACCTCACAAGTAACTAGAATGATAGTGGCAAAGGGTTCCCGAAACCAAAACAAGTACTGTTCCTGGGGAAACCGGCTGCGAAGTCTCGCATCCGTGGTGAGAATAAATTCAGCAGGCAAATTCTCAACAAACAGCGGATTACGAGTCTTGTTATTTAAACAAGCTCGTTTAAACGGCAACCGCTCTTCGAATCCATTCTTAATAGTAGGCCACAAGTCACTCACATCCTCAACTGTAAAAACAAATTTTCAAAACAAAAAACGAATTTCAGTTGTTCGATCTCAAGATTTCAACTTATCATGAATATACCTGCAAGTAGTCGTACTCTTGAATGTGAAGCGAAACCCTAATAAAATACCTGCAATTATGAGGTGATCGCAAGAGCTTTTGATAGTTTGAAACTGAGCTAAGAAGTTGGCCATTTTGGATCTATGGATACCATAGATCACATATGCACATGTACGCTAGTGCATCGAGAGAGAGAGAGAGAGCGTGTGTTTGTATATTCACATTTCTTGGGCAGATCTAGTGCTTCGCACCGTAATTGGTGTTGATGGTGCTTTGGACGTGTCAGTGGATCCACGTCGGATAACTGACAGGGCAGCCTCGGATGAGACTTGGGCTTGTCATAAAAACCCCATATCCATAGCTTGGCATGTTAAGTTGGAAACTACCATTCGACTATTGCATGTCCAAGCTACCTCAACACATTAAGCAACGGTTTTCTTATGAAATTTACCACTCTATTCCTGAGTTTCTTTACAAGTTGCTTACTATTTTTTTGAAAGTTTTGTAGATACCAATAAAATTGTTTAACCAATCAAAACTTAGAAAAAGAGGAAAAGAAAAAAAAAAACAAAACAAAACAAAACCAACTTTTTAACGTTCCACAACAAAGGAACCTTTGTTGGTTAAGGAACTCACTCCAATGGACATGCTCTTATATTCCTCATATTCTTTATTTATTATTTTTTTTTTCAACTGTTATTACAACTCAAGGAAAAGGGTTTTATAATTTCTTTTTTATTAAGAAACCAACATTCATATCATTATACTATAACGATCTTGATTTATCATTATAATTGAATAATTATATTTATATCAAGTTATAGTACCTTTAGCTAATATTATAATTCTAATAAAATTGCTATCTGCATCTTATATACCTAATTATGTACTTAGATGGTAGAATAGCAGCATTGTAAAATTGTTATTGTGGCCAAATGCGAATTGCAATTTATTAAATCAAAAGGAATGGCTATTGTTGGATTTATTCTATCCATGAGAACTTAACATTTTGTCACTCTACCTTTATTACTGTAAAGTAATTATTACCTTGTTTGATTCGTAAAAAGTTATATCATAAGTAACTTCTATTTCATATAATGTGAAGTTGATAAAAGAATTTTTATTTTTTCTCCTCATCGGAGGAATTACTATTTCTTACGTAGTGTAATTTTGACTCCAAAAATCCCTCATTATTAAACAAAATAACACTAAAAGAATATTTATTTCCTTCTAATCTTATTTCATTCAAGTGAATTAAATGCAATGTTATATTTTGAATTATTCCATTTTACAAGATCTTGGTCCACTTATGAATTACAATTCTATTTCTTATGAATTACAATTATGTTTTTACTTTTTTTAGCCTGTAGACTGAATATGATGTTAAGATGAAAATCAAATGTAATGTTATTTTTTGATCATGTAATATCAATTCAATAATAAATCTCTAAAACTAAAATAATGAATGGGAATTCATCACTCCATCCATTAGTTCTTAAACAATGTTACTTGTAGGGTCTAGGCCTACTGCTTCTAATTTTAGCATTCTTAGGTTTAACATATCCCATTGCATATGATATTCTACCCCTTTTATCCTTCACCACTTGTTTGAGTGCATATTGTCTTTAAGAGGTACATACCATGCAACATAGGAAAAAAATTTTCTCTTAGAATTTTGCTTATTGAATCTACATAAGATCTAATTAATGTATGTATTTTTGACTTAGCCCAAGTAGCCTTCTAAACCTCTCTCAATGTATCTTAATTCTTAAGTATGGTTGCTTCTCTAAAGTCTTTCCTATAAAAGCACTTACCTAATCAAGCCATTGGTAAACTCTAAGGCAAGAATATTATTTCCAATTAGTAGAATATTATCAACATATAATATTAGGAACACAATGAAGTTGTTGTGTACTTTTTTTCTAAATGCAAGGTTTTTCTTAATTCTTAAGATAGCTAAGTTCGTTACCACATCATCAAATCCTTGATTCCAGCTTCAAGAAACTTGTTGTTAAGCTCTCTCTTAAAATATTTTTTATGATAATAATATTTAAGTTTTCTATTGAAATTTGATAAGTTCACAAGTTTAATTCTAATTGATCTAAGAATATTTACCTAAGTTAAGAATTAATGAAATAAGAAACTAACAAGAGCACAAAGGATAAGTCAGAAGCTAAGACAATAACATATATATATATATATATATTTATAAACTCAAAAGATGTGTTAGAGGATACAAGAGTGGTAGTTCAACAGAAGATTAGAGGATCTCTTAAAGGGTTTGCTTAGAATGAATGAAAAATTGTAGATTTTTGCAAATTTGGAAATAAGTTGGATAAAATAATCTTTCAAAGGCTCATTTCTTCTTATTAGATGTATTTCAGTAATGCATCTAATATATTCTACTAAAGTTGGTCTATATCCATGGGAATTAAATTAAGATTTTTTTTTTAATACTATTCAAGCTCGAAAAATTGCAAAATTTCTCTGTATGATTTCGAGTTTGTAGGCATTTCAGGTATGTTGGTTACTTTAATGAGTTGATTAATTGATTTATAATGAAGTCTAGATGAAGTCAAGTTGTCAAGAAGTGTTACTATTGTTATTTAAGTTAATCAGATAAGGATGAATTTTATGTTACAACCATATCTTATCTTAGAAGATTAGCAAATATTTCAAGAATTCAAATTTAATTTTTGAAAGGATTACATGCATAACAAAAGGAGTATATCAATTGAAGATTCATTGTTGGTTTATAAAGGCAGTAATAGTGGGGTGGGGGAACAAAGAAGTTAAAGATCATGGCCACATAACCACATTCAACCCTTCAAAGCCCTAATAAGAGTCAATATTTTCAAAGCTTGCAACAGCTCATTCAATTATAAAATCAAAATGTCACATGTACATTTAGTAGAGATACATCGGATAAAGTTTCCTAAAGCTCCAAGTTGTTTTTCAATATTTAAGTTCGAAAATCAAATTTGACCGACTAGAAGATATTTTGCATATATATTTTTAGAGAGCTTATCAATAATGGATATTCAAAAAGTTTTAGATTTACTTAAGTTTATCTTAGTTATCTTTCAGAGATCAAAATTCTGCATAGCTTAAGCTATTTTGTTGATTCCACAACAAAGCTCTCATAAGCTTTTTTAGAGGAATACATCTGCAATTACAAAGAACCGATTTGATTTGATTTGGATATAGTCGAACAATATTGATATGAAATACTGGATTCCTAATAATTGAACTAGAAGAGTAAACTACATACAAAGCTAAAGCACTATAATTTTTTTACCTAATTCTCTCTCTCTCTGCATATTTATAATTAGTTATTGAATATTCTTTTAATGCTATCTTTAGTTAAGCAACTAAAGGGGTAACTTTAAATCGCAAAAAAGTTTTAATTTTTATAAAGTAACCCTTTCGCACCTCCTCTCTTGGTTACTTAAATTGAACCTGCAAATGGTTTTCTTGAACTTTCAAATTTATAAACTTTTTAAGGTGTTAAAAAGCCCTTCAACCTCTATAGCGAAATTGACATCATTAGTTGAGGAGCTATGTAGATAAACTTTACTTGTTTTATGAAAGGACATCAAAAGAAAAAAAAAATAGTAAACTTCAGTTTCAGAAGTTTTTACAAAATTTTTTCCTTGTCTCATTAACCATTTCTTAAGAAATTTGATTTACAAAACCATTTTCAAGATGTATTACAAAACTAATCAATGATTTCAAAGACTAAAATTGGTTTAATAACCTACTCTTTGTGTAGTATGCCTAAGCATACTTTACTTAAGTAGAATATATGATGGGTTGTCATTGCCCTTTAAGTTTCGAGGTATTGTATCATGTACACTTGATGTTTTAACTTTTCATTTAAAAAGCTATTTTAACATTCATATAACAAATTGCATGATCCTTATAAGTTTCCATTGCTAGAAAAATCCATACAGACTTAAGAATTACTACTAACAAAAAAGCTTTATCATAGTTGTTTTCATGATGTTGGTATTGAGTTTTATAGATTAGAAAGAATACAGTGGAAATAAAATTACTACTATAATATATGTATACCATGCAATAAAAATATACATATCAATAAAAAATTATAAGGTTACCTTTTTCCTAATAAAAATATCGTCTCCTCCTATGATGTAGTTCAATTACAATCTAAATTTGATTTGTTATTTCAAATGTATTCACCACAAAGACTTTAAATGCAGTCCCTCTAGTAGTATCCATACGCATGATAACATGAACAAATTACAATCCTTTATATTGCTAGGTAACTCGGATTAGAGTTGTAAAATCTAAGAAAGAAAAATGTTCTATTACTCTAAGTTTGGTGAAGTAATTGCTTCTTGTAAGTGGAAAACTTATCATCTTCTATCATGTCCTCCAAAAATGTTTTGATAATTACATACTAATCTTGTGAGTTTACTAATGAGATACTTGAGCATTCCAAGGGAGAAAATGTAAAGTAAACCCTGTATATACCTAAGAAAAGGAAAGAAATGAACCTAAGAAGATGTAAGGAAAGGAAAGCAAAACCTAAAGTGATATAAGGATGAAGAAGTAAATTCTCACTAGTAAAGGTTTAGAACTAAGTAGAATTTACATAATAAGACATAGGAAAAGCTAGATGAGATTTAGAAGAATCATAATTAAAAGATTAGAAGTTTAGAAGAAGAATAGAAGCTTAAGTCAAAGAAGATGCTTAGAAGAAGGTAAGAAAGTCAAGTCAAATAAGAAGCTTAGAAGAAAATTCAAAGCTCAAATGGAGAAGATCAGAAGAAGCATAATCAAAAGGGTATACCAAAAGTTAAGACTCAATAGAAGCTTACAAAAAGACTAATTTATATCATAAACTCAAACACAAAGAATAGACCAAAAGCTAAGTGTTGACTAGAAGTTAAGACTCAATTAGAAGTAATGAGAGGATTAGAAACTATTGGCAAAACAAAAGTATGGTTATAGACAACAATCACTAGATTAAAGGCCTAACACCACATATTAAATATATTTGGTAATGTATCTAATCATATTCTAATATATCAATTATATGGAGAATTCATGATCATAATATATTAGATAACAATCAATTAGAGACAAAATAAGCAAATCCAGATTTTGTGGATTTATTTTAGGGAAGTTAAAATTGACATATATGGAGTTGACCAATTTAACCAATAAGAAATCTCAAACTTAAGGAAAGGTATAAATCTCATTTAAGTTATGATCACAACTCATATGGAAAATTCCTTACACTTAGATTGGATAAAATTCAAGCACCATATAAATGATAAAATTCAAATGTTGAAATATATATAAGGAAGGCATGAGATCTTAATAGTTCACATCTATCATCTATTGAAAATCATAAGCACATAAATGTTGATTTTCTTCTATTTTAGTTAGATCCTAAAGATAAATTTTGAGGAGCTTTACTGTAATCATCACTTAAAAGCTTTTACACTCTTTCAAATTCTCTATGAAAATTCTTTTGAGAAAGCTTATAGGGTAGTTTCTATAGTCTTATGTATTCTCAAGCAAAGTATGAGATAAGGTGAATTAGGATAACTAATAATGAGGAGCTTATAAACCTTATTTTAATTATTTTCTTAAATATTGAAACACACCGATGTATGGATAGATTGCTTTATTGATGTAGTGTTAAAAGAAAGAATTAAGTCATAACAAAATATGTTTAGATATCAATGCCCGGTCTTCTTATTCCTTATATTCTTTATTTCTCTACATCTCTATAATCTATTTTTATCATACTAAGTCCATTTGCTTTAAGCGCAACTCTAATTGATCCGAATTGTAATCAATGCTTGAAACTTATTCTTTATATTAAAAGGATCCAATACAACCAAAATTAGCAAATTCTAACTAATACTATCCTTTAGAAAATTAGGAGGAAGTTTTCGTTTTTGTTTTCATGAAAGATTCTCACTCTTCTTAAAGTTTGTAAGAATAATCAATTGAACCCCTCTTTCCCTTCTTGATTGTTTGGCTGGAACTAACAATTGGTATTAAAGCATAGGCAAGCGTTATGTGCTCCTCTTACATTTAAGCTAATTAATGTAGTTAATCTAATATTACTGAAACCATTAACTTGATTTGCAATTGTATTTACATGTATGTCAAGAGTATTGGGATTACTAAGGTAGGCGAAGTGATGATTATAAACTGATAGTTGTAGTGTACTACAAAAGCAATGATTTAGGATGATGTGATGGGTAATTTAGGTGTTTGAATTATAATGTGTGACTAAATGAGTCGTGGATTAATTGACCACTGTCTAGAAGGAAGCGATAATTGGGTTGCAATGGTGGTGTGGAGTGCCATTATGGATAGGTCGTAAACTAATTAGATGATGGTTGATACTAGTGGCTACCTTGAGTTAAGATAATTATGATGCTTAGGGAATAAAATAAACACATACACATATGTACGCACGCATACACACACATATACATACTATATATGATCATTAAAGAGTTTTATCTACTCTAGATCTTGGTTACCTAAACTATGTTGCCTACTATACATAATTATAATAATTAAATTGTTATATGTTCCAATAGTGTTAAGAATGTATAGAAGTAGGGGTCTAATTGGAGTGGTCACATGTGTGCTGCAAGAGTAACGTGCTATATGTAACTTCAAAGAAGTGAAGTGGACTATCACTTAAAGGGATAATTAAGTGAGAATAAGATGGGAATGAGGAGTAGGTAATCTTGGTGTCTCAAATGTACAAGTGATAGATAAGACAGCCTTAGAGGACCTCAAGCGTTTATTTTATAGATTAAGCGAATGAGATAAATTCTATGCTTGAATGCTATTTGATTTTAGAGAGCAGAGTTTTCATAGTAGAATATCGTTTCTTTGATTTATTTAAGAGTTTTAAATGATGAGAAAATGCTAGGTATTTATAGGCTCTTGGGCATAATAGCATATGTTAGATCATTTAGGTGATCACCAAATGCGATGGAGCTTACTCAATTCATGGTTATCCAAAATTGGCTAACTAATAAGCTCAAGTCCAATAGCCTTCCTTATAAGTGTATGAGCCTGCCTGAAAAAGGTTGGAGATGGATGGACTAATCTAACTATTTCTATTCTAAGCTCACCAAGCTAAATCTACCTAAATCATCCCAAATATGGACCAAATTCCTTAGGCCTTATCACCCGGCCTAAGGAGTTAACCTTAAATAAATAATGGGCTTATCCTAACAATTTTCAGGCCTCTATATTTTACCCTGTGACAAAAAATCCCTTGGACACATTAATTAGGGTTTTGGGCATTTCTAGAAGTTCTTTCTTCTACTATCATGTAGATGTACTAAATGTTGACTTTGCTTACTTGATTACTTTTAATATCTATGGAATTGATGCTTCTTTTGGATCATTGGTGGGCTAATCATGAAATGTTAGTATTCATTTTGCTACCATAGAACATATATTTTGATATGCTCTTATATTATACTATTGACTTAGTACTCCCACGACATTGATTCGCCAAATAATGTGTATATAGCGACTCTTCTTAGTATTTCTTCCTCATTTTCTGATAATTAGCAAAAAAATTAAAACCATTGATAGTTTTATCTCATATCTTCAATATAATTTCTCTTGCTTATTATCTATTGAGATACCCCATTGCTTTTATAAGCATAATTCTCGATGGTTTGAAGTATGACTCTTATCTGGTGTATTGTCACCAATTTTGTTTCTTATTTCTTCAGTTTTATTCCTGGCTGACAAATTAGTATGAAAAGGATGCGCATTCAGATCTTGATCATCATACTCTTATTTTAAGTCCTTTCAATGAGCGGCCAAGTGATCAAAAATTGAATTTCTTTATTCCTTTTTATTGTTCCCACGCTTATGTATGTGTTTACTTCCTTAATCTTCGTATATGTTATATTGAATTGAGGTAGATAGCATAATTTCTTAGACAAGTAGCATGTTGAGGAACTTATTTATTTAAACCTCATAGTTCTTGCCCTTTTTACAAATTTGATTTGTCAAAAGTTAGAACTACAACAAAGAACAGTAAGACACTTGCCCATAATTGACCATTCAAATTATGCTCTTGCTAACGAACCTTCCAAAAGCTATGCTAGGAGGTTGCCTTTCAATTTGCATACTTCTTTCATACATGAGAAGGGTAATGACAACAATTGCTTCAGTAATGCTTTTCTTCCTTCATATATTGAATATATTGATTTTATGCTCTTGCAAGAAAAGAGAAGAAGTCTAATTAAATTGAAGCATAGATGTATTGAAGATGAAGGACTTATTAGTACGTTAAGATAAATGTCTATCACCCATCCCATGTCCTTGGGATAAGTAGTTAGATGAAACTGTCTTTGAAGACACGTTTTGAGACAAAGCTAAGCCTTAAGAAGCCTGCACAACACTTCCTACTGATGGTGGTCTCCAGTTCATTGAACGCAAGCCTCATTTTGATTTTAGAGATACCTTCAAGGGAGATTCAGTATTGCTCTTCAAAAATGAGATGAGAGAACTACTTTTCTCTAAAACCTAATTCACATTCCTAGAGGAGTTACCCTCTGGATGGGATGATTAAGTAGCATACATTATAGAGAAATCGGAATACATAACTTTATTGAAGAAGGCTAAAGTCCTACATGCAATTGCTACTTCTACTTAGTTGTGGTTCCCGTAAATGAGTGGAATGGAAGTTTAGTGGGCAATCATCTCGCGTTGGAGTATTCAGACCCATACATTTATTACCTTGTAGGGAGAGATAACTCCAACATTAGAAGATATAGCTGTACTATTAAATCTATGCAACTTTGGACTAGCTGACCTTATTACCACACATCCTCTCATAAAGAGCACAACTTTCAAACATCACTAATGGGTGCTTTGCAAGGTACCTACACTAAGAAGAAGAAGCTATGTTTTGCTTCTTGGCTCCATACTTCTTTAAGAAGCAAAAGAAAGATAAGCCTTAAGTTCCCAGCCTAGGTCGTAGGAAAGAGTTAGTACCTTCATATCCTCTTTCTCTCTCTCTCTCTAATTTGGGGGTTGTAGTTGTCTCTTCATCTCATATGTTCTCTATCCCGTCTTTGTAGGTATGAACTTTCTGCTTTCATTATGTTTTGGCTTTCCTTGTTCATATTCCCTAGATGGCCTAAGGAAGGTGTTAGTTTACAACTTTTCCTCTTAGCCATATGTATTGCCTAAGATGAGTGATTTACTTTAGGACCCTTCTACTTAGGTTCGCTTTACCGCCGCTTAGACCTATATTATCATGCTTCTATACGTTCAAAAGGTCGATATGTGATCATTTCACATGTTGACCTAGTGTTTCTTCAACTTTTCTTTTATGAGTGGTTTCGAAGACATTTTTCTCCTCTTGTTGTACAGACCAACCCGACCTTACTTTTCCTAGAGTGTAGGCTTGGGTTAAGAGATCAATTAATCAGTCACTCCTGTAGGTCATTGACATTGAGGGTGAATTCACATTCTACCCTTATGTCAAGCAAATTACAAGATATGATGATAGTAGTGGACTTTATCCTCTTAGCTCAAAAGGTGAGGTTATCTTAGTGGAAAATTGAGAAAATATCCTCGATTCTCATGCCAGGTTCCTCTTATGGTGTATTCTAGGGAGTTTGCCTTCTCTTCTTGACAATAAGGTTTCAGCTAGCTGCTTTTTAAAGCAAAGAGTCATGGTGAACTCTCCTTATCAGGTTGCCCATCAACTTAGTTTTGATTAAGGAGTACTATGCTTGATTACTGCGACTGAGAGTTTTAAATTTTGCCTGCCAATCACTATGTCTTAAGGACTTTAGGAAGATTCACCCAGAAAGTGACAGTTATTCTTTCTTTAATTGATTGCTCTGGAGTTGCTTCCCTTAGATGGTTGACACATTGGACAAATTACCTAGATAGGTTTCGAACTTATGCCTTTACGTCTGTAGGTGGTACACTTCGTGCACTTACTGTGTATTGTTATGAATTCCTATTTAAACTCCTAAGGCCTAAGTCTCAAGGTAGTAGAGAAGCACGAGGAGCTATTATAAACAATTGAAATGTCCTAATGAGACAATAAGGGTGAAACCTTCTTTAAAGTCTAAGAATAGCTACCCCTCGCCTCCATTAGTAGATTCAAGACAAACCAAGGAAGCATTAATTCAAGATGTAACTTTATTAAATGTACATGCTATTTTATATGTATGATTTTTTTTCTAACTTTACTTCTTTACGCTGGTAAGTTGAGACAGGCTTTCTTATTGCAGTCCACGAGAAGGATGATGATATTAACTTGAGCTCCAAGGTTCATCCAGACGATCTTGCTACATTAGTGGTAACTTTAGATAATGATGATGAGGACTTGGTAGATTATGGTGAATCTCCAGTCCAATACAGGGATGTTGCTGATGATAATGGAACTAAAAAGTTGAATGATTCCCTTGAAGCACAGGATATTACTTAATCAGTCAATGAGGCAGGTGATGGCGATGCTTATGCAAATATGTTACTATACTCAGCGACTCATGGAGGTGAAGTATATGCAGCATCTATTGATGTCTCTCTACCCCTAATTGCTAACTTATCTCATGGAGACATGGTAGCAACTCCAAACACCATCCTAGAGGAGATAATAACCTTTCATAGATTTGACATTCCTACTTGTCTATTAGAACCATTAGAGAGACTTTACGTTATAAACAAAGATTTTTGGAGTGAGTCTCCTATGTTGGGGACCAAGTTAGCCAATACCATGGTGAAAATGTTAGGGGAAGCTGCATCACAACTTGAGAAGTCTTAGAGGTCTCTATCAGATGATAACCTACAACAATTGATTAGCTGTGTTGAAGGGGATCATCTTTTAAAATTCAAGGTTGGTAGCTTAGAGCATATTGTTGCTAAAGTTAAGAGATTGTTGAGTTATCATACTGGTCTAAGAAGCCAAGGTGAGCTAATGGTAAGGATTCAAGCCTTGTAAGGTGCTATTAAGGAGATAGAGCATTAACTAAAAGATTTATTGGGAGATATGGACCTTGATTCCATAGTAGGTTTAGATTGCCACCCTTAGCGGAGTTTGGCTATATTCATTTATTTTGCTAATGTTCATTCTTCCCCTTTTTTTCAATATTAGAGTTATTTTCAACACTTTCTAATAGAACTTATTGATTGAATGAAATGTGATTATTTTCCACCTATCCTTCTATTCTTTATTTATTTCAATTGCTTAGTTATATTAGATGACAAGGCTTCTTATCCTAGAGGTAGCTTATGCTACTAAAACCTACAGGGGTCATTGTGCGCTTTAGAAGGTAGTACCTCACTTAGTAGCAACATTGCAAAAGAAATGCTATGATAGTAGGATTTGCTCCTTATGGCTTGTGAAGCTTAGAGCATAGCGTTGTGCATTGGAGGGAGGTTCTCACTTGCTAGTAACAATAAGTTGAGCACATAAGATAAAATAGCCAATCACTCTTAAGTAGCAATAGTAACATTTGCCAAGCGTATCATCAGTGGTCAAGAGGGTATTTCCTAATACTTAACCTTATATCAATTTCTCTTTACTTATTCATGTATTAGCCTTATGCGCTAAGGAAATGTGTCTCTAACTTTGTAACAATAGTGAGACAAAAATAGAATACATACTTAAAACTGTGAGCTAAGGAGATAAATCTCTAACTTTGCAACAACAATAAGGAAAACGAAAGTAAAAGAACACAAAAAATAGAGTAATAGAAGTTAAATGTTTCATTCATGTGAATTATAAATATATTATTGGATTTATAAATGAAACTTTTTAATGAATTGAAAGTTAACAGGAGGGGTTATTGCATCGGTTTTTGGATTAAGACGCTTGTAGTAGCCGCTGTAATGGACCTCATGAATTATAAAAGGGCCTTCTCACTTCAATATAAACTTTAGCACTAGAATACCTCGCCACATATGCTTTACCACATGAAGTACATCGTTGCCTTACTAAAAAGATCTTTTCTTAACTAAGCAATCATAAGTAATACTAAGTTGTCTTTGGTAATTAGCAAGGTTGTGCTGGGTAGTGTCTTGCCTTTCTTCTAAGTCTGGTTCTAATTTAGTATTAAGAGCCAAGAGTATGGAAGGGACCAAGATTTTAATAGGCATTACAGCCTCAGACCCATATACCAAAGAGAAAGGTGTCGCGTAAGTAAGACCTCATTTGGAAGTTCTGTAAGCACATAATGCCAATGACTGTTTGTCATTCCACTCTTCGTAATTTTCACGAATCATTCGACTAAGCACCTTTAGGGGAGTTTTGTTTGTTTCCTCTATTTAACCATTTCCCTTTGGATCATATGGTATGGATTTCGCATGATCAATATTATAAGAAGCTAGTAATTGTTGTACATGTAAGTTGATGAAGGGGGTACCATTATCTGAAATGATATACATAGGGATTCCAAAGTGCAAATAATATGTTCCTTCATGAAATTTGCTATGGCAGGTCTTGTTGCATTCTTGAGGGGGGATCGCCTCAACCCACTTAGTGAAACATTCATTCCCAATAAAGATCCATATGTACCCTTTGGATGGTGGGTTTATTGGACCAATTATGTCAAATGCCTAAGTATGAAACGACTATGGAGTAGTTAAGTTTATGCAATGTAATCGCGGTAGCATGGATTGGATCACCATGTTGTTGGCATGCGATACACTTCTTAGCAAAATTAAATACATCATTTTCCATGATAGGCCAATAGTATCTCATATCAAGCAAGTGGTGGTATAACTTGCTTCCCCCTTGATGTTCTCCACCATTTTTGGAGTGCACTTTAGACAATATAGTTTCTATTTCAAGAGATGCTATACATCAGAGACGCTTTTCCGTGAATGATACCCTGTACAACTCACCCTTATATATAAGATACTTTCTTACTTTATGCTTTACTAATCGAGTATCTATGCTGTTCGTGGGCAAAACGTTATTTTTCAAGTAATCGATGTAAGGGTACCTTCAATTGCCCATACTTGCTACAAAGTTGCATTCTCCTTGGTCGAGGAATTCAACATACTTTAGGTAACTTAATTGTAGTTAGGATGTATCTTTAGACATTGTTGGCTAGTAATATCTTGCGTGCTAGACGCGGTGATACAAAGTGGCCCTTCTTCTCCGCATCAGATCTTATGGTATTTATCTAACTTTAAATGAGCTTGTTTTACACAAACACATCGAGATAAGACACCTTCTAGTCCTTTAAAATACATGACACAGTTAATATAAATGAAGCTCTTCAAGGTTATCATAGAAGTTGTAATTAGATGTGTTAACTGTACCTTGATGGGACTGCATTGGTCATCTTGCACTTCTTCATCCTTGTCTACTAATTGTAGAGTTGTACATGAGATGGATTTCTTAATAACTTGAACACTCAAACTATTTTGTGTGGTTTAAATGGGAACTTTAGAACCTAATGTTGATAGGGCATCTGCATATTAGTTGGTATATTATGTGGCATCCTCATATCTCACTAATTTGAACTTGCCAACCAAAGACTATACTATAACCTTATAAGGCACTAATGTTGGTTCTTTGACAACAAATTCACCATTTGCTTGCTTGATAATCAAGTTCAAGTCACTGTGAATGCACAAGTTAGATGTTTTGGTAATTTAAGTAAAAATGAGACAAAGTAGGAGAGCTTCATACTTAGCCTCATTATTGATACATAGAAAGTCTAGCTTGAAAGCTAAAGGTATCTCCTAACCTTCTGGAGATGTTAAGATTACTCTGGCTACTTATCTAGTGCTATTAGAGGAGCCATCAAATTGTACTTACTACTCTTTATCTAGTTTTACTCTCATAAAGTCTTCATAAAACTCTGTAAGGATTGTATTTATGATAGGAGCTCCTTATGTCACAAGAAACTAAGCTAAAAGGTTTGCTAGAGCTGGAGACTTAATGGCCTTAAGTAATGCCACCATGATGTCAAATTCTGATAGGAGGAGTAACCATTTTGCAATCCTTCCTAAAAGAGTTGGTTGTGACAACAAGTATTTTAATAAATTTGAATGAGTGACAAGATTAGCCCTATAAGTTAGAAAATAGTGGCATAACAATCTTCCAACCGCTATGTAGACGCCTTATAAGGTATTAATGCAGATTAGCCTTATGAGTAAGAAAATAGTGGCATAACTTTTGCATGGCGAATACCAATACGAAGCATTGCTTTTCGTAAGCTAAGTATTTCACCTCGCTTCTTTGGAGTGACCTGCTTAGGTAATAGACCAATCATTCATCACCAACTAATTCTTGAGCTAGCAAAGCCTTGATAGATTTATTAGTGGCTGTTAAATAAAGAATCACTGGTAACCCTTTAACTGGCATTATCATTGTTGTTGGCGAGGTGAGTATCTCCTTGATCTTTGTACGGCATCTTCATGAGGTTGTCCCCATTCAAATAGGGCTCCCTTTTTCATGTACTGTTGTAATGGATGAGAAATTTCTACTAGTATGAAGATGAATCACCTAATATAAGAGACTTTTTTGATGGAGGTCTTTAATTCCCTTAGATTAGTAGGTGCGGTCATAGAACGTATAGCTTGTACCTTTGCTGGATTTATATTAATTTCTTTTCTATGAATAACGAATATAAGGAATTTACCAGAAACTACCCCAAAGAGACACTTTAAGGGATTCATACACAATTTATATAGACGATATCGTTTAAAGACCCGCAGTAGATGAGTCAAATGATTGGGTACCCATCTTAACTTGACAACTATGTCATCAATATAGTCTTCCATGAAATCATGCATCATGTTATGAAATATGGCAATTATTGCCCTCTAGTAGGTAGCTCCTATATTCTTATGTCCAAATGGCATGATTGTATAGTGGAAGTTTCCCATTGGTGTTTTGAAAGCAGTGCATTCAATATCTTTGAGAGCCATCTTTATTTGGTTATAGCTACTGAAGCAATTAATGAATGAGAATAATTTGTATCCAACTATAACATTTATTATGTGTCAATATTTGGTAATGGGAAGTCATCCTTTGGGTAAGCCTTATTAAGATCTTAGAATTCCACATAAATACGTATTTGTCTATTCTTCTTTTTAACTAGTACAATATTATCCAACTAAGTAGGATGTTTGATTGGCTTAACAAAGCTAGCATGGAACAACTTTTCAATATCTTCTTTTATTCGTACTTCAATTTCAAGATGAAAGATTCGTTGTCCTTAAGCTGGCATGGAGCAACTTTTCAATCTCTTCTTTTATTTGAACTTCAATTTCAGGATGAAAGATTCGTTATCCTTACTTTACTGGCCTAACCTTAGATACAATGTTCAATCTATGCACCATTAGATTAGGGTTTAATCTAGACATTTCATCATATATCTTAGCAAATGAGATCTTATATTCCTTTAACAACTCTACTAAGTGGAACTTAATTTCTTACAATAGATTTTTGGTAATGAAGATAGGTTGTAGGAACTCTCCTGATCTTGCTAGGTCCAATTCCTTAATCTCTTCGACTTGGAATTTTATTTGGTCTTGCATTTGAAGAGGGGCGGGCTGGGATTGTTGTATCGGTATGGGATCTAAAGAAGATAAAAAAGCCTCTTTAGATCCCGAAGATGATCATAAGCAATATACCCTTTGCCTATCTTTCTTGACAAAACTTTCTACGGCTTCATCTTTTCTTTGCCTCTTCTTGCCCTTACGGGAGCCTCATATTTTTCTCTTCTTCTTTTGTTTATCTTAGGTCTCCTCCTATGTGGGCAATGGTGTACTAAAGGGTTTAGTAATGGTAGTCTCTTCATCTTCAACATACTCATCAAAGAACCCTACGTTAGCTAAATAAGACTTGTTATGCTCAAACGAGTTCTTTATAGCTAGAATGAAGACATCTTTACCTTTTCAATGGCCCTTGATGCATTAATGTTACGTTGAGGGTATAAGGTTGTAATTGTGCAGCCATTTCCTCCCAACTAGGAGATGATGATAAGATACGAACACGTCAATAACGTAGAATCACATAGATCCTTGTATAGGTCTAACTTTAAAGTCCACATTAACATACCCTATAAACCCTATAAAATCAATAGTCTGAACCCTAATTTAAGTTCGAGCGTTCTAAATTATGTCATGAGTCGATAAGGCTAGTAACGATAAAATTTTATATCATTGTTCAAACTGTGAGTTATAACGTCCAAAATAGACCTCACTACAAGAAAATACACTCGAAAATGATTAAAATGAATTATAAGTTCATAATGATTCGAGTTAAAACGAAAAAGTTATATGCAATTTAATAAAAAACGAAAAAGTTATATGTGATTCAATAAAAAACTCGAATCGATAATTTCACATAACTAAGTGAAGTAAACAATACAAATTACAATACTAATTTAGCTTTAAATTCTCAAACTTATAATTTTTTATATTATTTATTCTTAGGTGATCTCGACCTTGACTCTGAGTTACCATTGGATTATTATAACCCCTGAGTTGATTATGGCTGAGTGAGTTTTCCTTAATGATCCCATACGTACTTATGTTTGTAATTAACGAATATAAATTATGATTAATAATTGAATATTGTATGGGGCTAGGTTATGCTTATGTATGATAACTGTTTGTTAATGGTGAATTTACTTTAAAGTACGATAACGTATTGATTGTTGCATAATAGATTCACTAGGAACTGATTGTTTATGACCTTATTAATTACTGAATAATAAGATCTAATTTTACTCGACTTGAAAAAGTTAACTTGAAATATGCATAATCATACACTGCATAACTAATTCCGATTGTTCTATTATACGGAGGTAGTGAGAGGCCATACGTGGGTTAATTATTGGATTATTATAGATTTCATACGGTGTACACGTACGATATGACCTTATCTTGGCTTGTAGGATCACTAGGCATTGGAGGCATTAACTGCCTAGCTAAGAGTCAAGTCCAGAGGCCTCCGTTTAAGGGTGAGTGAGGGCTATATGAACTTACTCACAATTATACGTAGAACTCGTTTTTGATAAAACTGAGAATGGATATACCATTACATTTTAAATACAAAACGTAGAGTTTCGTTATGAGATAAGTTCTAGTATGATACCCAGATCTAATTATACCGAAGTATCTCCAACCTTGACTTCGAAGAGTATTAAAACTGAGTTGCATGCAGTACCTAGTCATGTACATATATTTGTTTAGCATACTGATTGACATGCATTCATTTGATTGAATTTAATTAATGTATAACTTGATTGCTGCATGGTGGAGGGGATTATCTCACAAGCTAATTAGCTTATACCTTTATAGTTTACTTTCGTAGGCCGAGTTGTTTGTAGAGTTGGGCTATCGCATGCCTGAGGTTAGTTATACATCAGGAGGTTAATATGGGAGTAAGACGTGACTAGAGTGTACTCATGATAATGTATTTAGATTATGAATTTTACTATATAATAAAATGATATTAGTTTGAGTTAAAAAGTATTATAAACTTCTTATCTATAAATTTCTATATAAATAGATTGTATTTTGAATTTCTTTGATTTGTCATTATTATCATGAATTGATGTTGCTTATACTTGTGCAACTCTTGGTTATTAGTTGTAGCTGTAGCTGTAGCTTTGTGTATTTCATAAAGAGTTGTCAATTGTAAGAGAATTCAATCTATAATCTTTTGTACGATATACGACAACTGCCACAATTAGCCCCCTCGGGTTATGACATACCCTATTGTGTTTGTAGTTATTTCGATAACGCTATTTATTGCAATAGATTGCTTCACCAAGCATTGATTGTCTGTCCTTGTAGCCTTAAATATAGATATTGGCGTAATATTTATGGAAGAGCAATTGTCTATGAATGTCCTCTTAATGGAATGCTTATTAACCTTAAATGTAGAAATTGGCATAACGTATATGGAAGAGCTATTGTCTATGAATGTCCTTTTAATGAAATACCCATTGAGTGTACTCTCCACAAAAAGAGAACGATTGTGATTAGGGTTCTTCATGTACATATTTGCATCGGTAAAGAGAATTGCATTCTCATACATGTTGGCCATCCTTCATACTGGTTGTATTGTACTACATTCCTTATATTATCTCTCAAAAATTTGGGTAAGTGTAGTCGCAGTGGCCATTGATAGGTATGTGCCTTAGTTGGTTTTCATTACTACTTCTTTCTCTTCATATACCTTAACCTATGACACATCTCCTTCCTCTTGTTTTAGATCATGACTAACAGTATTTGTACCACCAAGTTGGGTGTTGTATACCGAGAGCAGATTGCTACATACATCATTTCTCTATGACAAGTTCCTATTACGAACCCTGTCATTAAATATCTTCTTCAATGTCTATCACCCTTTAGTTGGATGATACATAATCCTGTGATATCTACAAAACTTAGGGTCATTCTTCTTGTTTGCAGTCGGCAAATGCTCTAACCCTAGGAGCTTTATGTTCCTATCTTGTAACCACTAGTCAAGTACAGCATGTAGCTTATCCATCGACCATGAAAATGACATAGTTGATGTCGAGCCTCGTAAACTATCATTCCTTAGCTTCTTAATGTCTCTAAGACTTTCTCCTCAAGCTAAGCTAGCAGATGTTCTCATTTCCTAAATTTACCCCCTTCTATCCGTTGTCATGTAATAGAAATATTAGTTCTTCTCGTAGTCTCAACGAGGTGGAGAAAGAACATAAATTAAGGTCTTCCAGGTAGATGACATACTCAGTGAACATCCCCTGAATGCAAATCCTCATTAATTCCTTTTCCTTAGAAACATCTTGGATGTTTAGGGTATGCTCTCTAAAGCACTCTATGTAATTCATCAAATCTTCCTTCGGGTTTTATTACGTTCTTCCCCTATTTGTAATCGTGACCTATTCTTGAGTGGAAAAGAATTTCTCTAAGAAGAGCTTGCACATAGTTTCCCATTAATCAATCAATCCCAAGGGGAAGTTGATATACCAAGTATTTGCCTTCTCTGTTAGTGATTTAGAGAATTCTCTACGCTTTAGATTATCACTAAGCCTATAAGGCTCCAAGGTTTCAATAAATTGTAAGAAGTGTTCATTCGCGCTTCCCTTTTTTCCATTGAATAGCATAAATTTAGGAATTACATAGTCCTTAGGATATGGCTTTTTTACAATGCATTGGTGATATGGGACTTTCAACTTTAGTACTCCTATAGATGACTTAGCTTGTATTTCTCTCATATAAATGTCAAAGTTTTCATTTGTTATAAAGGAAGTCTTTAGAACAGAAGCTGTGGACACAGGTAGTAGAGAGGGAGCAAGATTGGGATGAGAAGTAGATCTTCTTAAGATTAGGATGGTAGGATTGGATAAAGGAGTAGGCATGAAAATGAAGAGCTGCCTAAATAGACTCTTACATTCTCTAGTGCAGGAATTGTTTGTCATGCAGGTTCTACTTAGGGAGGAGAGGGGGGGAAGGGGGTGGTAGGTTGGTTCATCACCTCCTCTTTGTTGGAGATCCTCCTCAATGGCTAGAGGGTTAATTGGTTGAGCTGAGATAATAATGCTTGGTTATGTAGCAACCATAGGATTTAGCAAAGCCATATCTTATTGTGCAACAACGATGGCAACCATCTTGGTAAAGATAGGTTGGAACATATCCATGAACTAATTTAAAGCCCTCGTAGCTTCTTGCATTATCTACATTGTCAATATGGGATATATAAGAGCTTCAAGCACCGAATGGTCCTTACTAGTATTCTCAAGCAATGGGAGTGGATTCTGCTCAATAAGCTTGACATATGTCAAGCTTTTAGGATATGGCACCAAATACACTAGTTGCTTTCTTCCTTGGAAGCATCATGTCTTTGCAATTACTCCTCCCTAGTGGTGTCACCAAAATATAGAAGTAGAGGTTCGATTAGAGTGGTCGCGTACATACTATGGGAAGGTGTTCATCACTTCCTCCTTGATGGAGATCCTCCTTAATGGTTAGAGGATTAATTGGTTAAGCTGAGGTAGTAATGCATGGTTATGTAGCAACCATAAGATTTGATAAGGCCATACCTTATTACACAGTAGTTGTAGCAACCATCTTAGTAAAGATAGGTTGGAACATAGCCATGAACTGATTTAAAGCCCTCGTGACTTCTTGTATTGTCTATATGGGATCTATAGGAGCTTCAAGTACTTAATGGTCTTGGCTAGTATTCTCAAGTAGTGGGAGTAGATTCTATTCAGTAATTTTGACATTAGTGTTAAGCTCTTGGGATGTGGTATCAATCATGCTAGTTACTTTCTTCTTAGGAGGCGCCATATCTCTGCAATCACTTATCCCCAGTGTTGCATAAGTAATGTATTATACATGATTTCAAAGAAGTAGAGTAAAATTGTCACTTGAAGGGATGATTATGTGAGAATAAGGTAAGGAAGAGGAATAGGTAATTTTAGTGTCTTAAATATACAAGTGATAGACAAGACAGCCTTAAGGGATCTCAAGCATTCACCTTGTAGCTTAAGTGAATGAAATCAATTCTTTGTCTAAATACTATTTGATCTTAGAAAGCATAGTTTTCACAATGGAATATCGTTTCTCCAATCTCTCTAAGAGTTCTAAATGATGAGAAAATTCTGGGTTTCTATAGGCTCTTAGGTATAACGGCATCCGTCAAATTATTTAGGTAATTAGAAAATGTGATGGAGTTTATTTAATTCATAGTTATCCAAAATAAGCTATCTAATGAGCCCAAAGTCAGTAGCCCAAGGTTAGTAGCCCTCCTTATAAGTGCATAAGCTTGCTTGAGAAAGGTTGGAAATGGATGGATCAGTCCAATGATCTTTGTTCTGAGTCTATCAAACTAAATCTCCCTAAATCGTCCCAAATATAGACTAGACTCCTTATATCCTATCATTCGACTTAAGAAGTCAAGCTTAAATAAATAATAAGTCTATCTTAACAATTTTCAATGCTCTACAAAATGCATGTGATTTTTAGCATACCTACTACATGTTTTCTTGTGGCTATTAGGCTTTGTTGCTCAACGATTTAAGACTTTATTGATTTAAGTACTAGTGTTATGTTTGATCAAGACCCCTACATTTAAGTATTATGGTGAATGACAAAGATATTTGTTTGTGATTTTTTATGTTTGAAGATAGTTTTGTTCATTCGAGTTAAGACAACCTATTAGGTATAATTTTAGAATTTAGTTTATTTTATTGACACAAAAGGATTTCAATGGATTACTCACTTTGAGCATTTGTTTTATTTTGATAATGTGATGTTACTTCTTTTTCTTGTGAGACTATGGAGTTATGTTAATAAAGATTATGAATATTAGTTAAGTAAGAACTTTACATGCTCATACTATAGCGTGAATGTATAATAGGGCTATTGCATCTCATTATCCAGGCATGACAGTAAATCTTAGCTCTTACATAAATTCTATCTCTAAGAGAAGATAGTATTTCTTCGAACATCCAACATAAGAATGAACTTTTGTAGGAAATTTTATTTTCGCTATATTTCCCAACATTACAAATTCTAACACAAATATTACCAAATAACTATTAGATATTTAACAAACTTACAATGAAATACGTTGGGACCTCTTTTGACATCTATTATAGAATAGGCAGTGGTGGGAGAAGTCTAACTAAAGTTTGTGTAAAATACTTCATTTGCTAATAAACAAGTCTAATCTTAAACAATACCTTTCCAATAGAAACTGGTACTATATATTGAGAAAATTTAACTACTCTTTCATGTCCTCTTTTCGGAGAATCATGGAGTTCTCAAATGATTAATACTTCAATACTAACATTATACTTTGATATAACTAAATGAGGATAAAATTGAATGGTCATTTCATGAAATCAAATGGAGCTTGGTTGATCAATACATTGTTTTGATTAATTAGACTTGAATTATAATACTTCCTTTGTTTGACTAAAAGAGTGACACAAATAAAAAGGGTTGTATATTTGAAAACGTACTACAATACCTTAACTAAAGTAAGATGAAATTTTTGTGTTATTTAAACAAAAAAAAAAATGCTGCTATAAGTAATTTCTATAAAATTAAGTTACAAAGTTCTTTAGAAAGCATTATTTAAGTATATATTTTGTTGCTATACATCTATAAAAAATTAAGTTATCTCTTAAGAAAGCATTACTTAAAATAAATATTCCATTTTTTAGTCATATTTAATCTTTCCGTTAACTTAATGGTTTAGGTATTTACTTAATCAATGTTGTAGTTTGTATTTTACATAAGAATATGTTTGAAATAAAATAAATACTCCATAAGGAATGGGTAATCTTTTGATTGCAAGGAAGAATTGACATGCTATAAATTTTATAACAACCATTCTTACAAAATGAATATTGCACTAGCTAAACATGGAAATAGTTGTTCTAAGGCTAGAATAAAAGCTGTATTCCAATCAATCAAATACAAGGCATATCAAAAGGTACAAAATAGTTTACCAAAAAAAAAAAAAAATAGTTTTTCAAGCATTATTAGCATGTGTTAATCATATTCATACTCTTCAGTTCATTTATTAATTGTTAACTCAAAGCTCCATATAAAGTTGAGATGTTAAGAAAAAAAGCGAGAAAGATAAATGGAGTAGCAATTCATATTTTAAGCACCAAGTTTGAATATCACTTCATAATTAAAATACAACATCTCCATTAAGTATTTTGGTTGTTTAAGTGTTTGAATAACTTAGATTTCAATATCTTTGATTCCCCTCTAATCTTCTAATTATGATATGTTAATCCAAGACATATTAGCCATTTCTTTATGTACTTCTACTATGTCATAGGTCGTAGGAAAATAAGTTTAGTTTTTCTACAGTCATAGTCATGTTTTGGCTAAAATAGGCAATTGACTTTATTTCTTAGAATAAGAGTTAATTAGTCTTACCTATTTTTTAGTTTCTATTTAAAACAAATTTACATAGGATACTCTAGAACTATCTTCAAATGTAATATGTGCTTCTTTCAAAAATCTTGCTAAATACTAGAATGTCATTCAAAAAGGAAAAAAAATAGTGACATACTTCCTTAAGTATCAACAAAATATTATATTCAAAATAAACTAGGATGTAGATAGGGAATTTAACAATCTAAAAGGCATTACTATAAGCCTTTTATGTCCTATATGTGTAAGAAAATATGTCTTTTTTAATATTAGCCTGATATATTTTCAATTAATATCGCATCCAAATGGAGGTTAGTAGAATTGTCCTATAAGTTACCCTATCTCTTGTACACCTATCACAAGATAATTGTCTTATGTATTAGAATCATAAGGCTTTAGCTTAGTTGTTGATCTTAGATCTCTCATAAAAATAAATATAGAAGGTTCTTAATTTAAGCCTATATTAGGTCCTTCTTACAAAACATTCTCAAACATGATTAAGAAAAATAATTTTTTATTAGTAAACGAAAAAATAGAGTCATACTAAGGTTGGAATAAGATGTTTTATCAAAGCCAACTAGAAAGGTTAATTATATCAATTGGCACTAATCTTTTACTCATAAGTTAGTTATCAAACTAAATTTCAATTCCATTTGAGAACTTGTGCCTATAGTACAGCTTAGATGGAGGCATCAGTTGGTTTCAAATTGAAGACCCTATTCAAAATCGTAACCGATCCCTCATGAATAGTTTTAGACCAATGGACCCTTCAATTTGATGGGTTTATAATAGGTTAAGGGGTCTAGAACCATTGCCAAAGGGGAAAAATAAAGAAAAAAAAGAAGAAGGCAGCAATGCAACAATATTTTAACTAGCATGTGTACATTATGTGAAGTAAATTTATAGAGAAATGAAAAACTAAGAAAGGTTACATCTCCTCTTAATGCAAATGTCACACAACACAAAAGTTATAGAGAGAAGTGAGACAAAACATAATGAAGCAATAATGCAATTTGTTGAAGCAAATTAAAGGAGGAAAGATGAATGACATGAAATGAAATATGAGGGAAAAAAACATAATTGAAAAGAAAATAATTTAGAGATAGAGAAGCAAAATTGAATGCAATAAAATGGGAGTAGAGTGTGCAAAATTCAAAAAAAAATTTCTAAGAAGTAGAGAGAAAGCAGATGAAGAGCAAACGTTATACAATATTCTAAATTTCTCCTATAAATTTAAGGTTCCATAAAGCATTTAATCTCATCATACACTCAATACCTACCACTACTTTACTAACTTCTTGCTCTAATATGCTTAATATATGCTTCCACTTTACTAATTTCTTTCTCAATATCTACTTTTTGCTCTCTACTTCCTTGTTGTTTTCAACACACAATCTCATGTCTCTTTTTCATGTAGCAACATTCCTATAACAAAACGGGAAGCTTTTTTTCTTCAATAGTGGATGTAGATTTGGTAACAAGTCCATCTCCGATGGAGATAAATAAAAAATCCTGTAAACTAAAGCATGTCCCCATCTATGACATCAATGAGGAGCATGAGTTTATATGTAAGTTCTATACATTAAATAGACAAGTTTCCATATGTGTGGACATACAGACAAACAAATGAAATGAAAACTCATATATGGGAGTAACTTATCATTAAATTGACAAGAAATGTATTTTATGTAAAAGATTACTAGCACTTAGAAAATTTATCGAACCCCACACAACACAACATATTTACATAATCAAATGTTTTATTTTGGAAGAATATGGATTAAGTTAAAAAAAATTTTCATTGGTTTTGATAATGCTTAGCTAACATGGCATTAGCATTCTGCTAGTTGATGCTTAGGGGGACCTTTTTCTACATATATTGTGCACATCACACGTTAAACTTGTTTCTTAAGGGTACATGGGGCCATTAGATTTCAAAATATCATTTTTTTTATAAATAAAAATCGAAAAAGATTTTGTATGGACAACTGGCTTCCACCAAAAATATTTTAAAGAGATGTTAAGCATAGGTGAAATTCAACTTATCAACTATTGGAAAGCATAATTCTATACAAAGAAGCATTACATCATTTTGCTCTAATTAATATCCAAAATATTTCTTTACACCTTGGGATGCGAGCAATAAGTTGCTAGTGATGGTTAAAATTTTTCATGATCGTATTAAAACATTTTCATAAGTCTACAACTTTAGTATTCATTTATTTGTTATAGAAGTTGTTAACATCTTAACTATTGTATATAACTCCTATGGTAATTTGGTATTACAAATGTGTGTTAACAATATGTAAAACCAAGTGATTAAATTATTACAAAGAAATTCTAGGTATTTATCTTGTTAATATAATTTTAGACCTTAGTAGTAGAATAGAAGGTTTGTGTAAGTATCAATAATATTTTTATGATATTGTTAATAAGTTTTTTGACAAATAAGATGCTGACATGATCAATGTGGTAGGAGTTCTTCAACATGTAAACTTGGTAACAATTGAGTTATTTCAACTATTTTCATACCCTTACATTGATCACGTTTAGTGAGTCCTTATCCTAATATGCTTAAGAGCTTACAAATCACTAGACATCAATAAGATAATGCAACATGAATGGGCCCTTCCAAAAGATCAAAGGAAAATTCGTGGGCTTAATGAGCATTTTTAGCAAAACCACGATCTACTCGATGAATATAATCACCAACAAACACAACATGACCTAAATTACTATCTTAATATGATGTATGAGATAATAATGAGGGGGGGGGGGGGGTGGGGGGGTTTGCCATAAATCCTTGCTAAAAGCGGTTTGATAAGAGCAGAATTTGAACTTAGAGGTAGTGCTTACAAGAACAAAGGTAATATATTCAAAATATGACAAAGATAATGTATGGCTTACATATGAGGGACTATATATAGCATATCCCTTAGGGCAATAAGGACAAAAGGAGAAATTTAAATAGTATGTTTTGGATGTACATTATTAGTAGTTATAAAAAATGGTAAAAATGTAAAAAGCCAAACAGGAATGATTCCATGAATATGGGTCATTGTCTAAGTCTAAGACACATATCTCTAAGGCAATGGTGATGCCCTTAGCAAAAAGAGACAAACTGTACGAAAGGATGGTTTAGTTGTTGGTTAAGCCGGTATAATAGGGAAAAAGGTGGCATGGTTAAAATCAAATAGGTTGGCAATTGTCCTAATAGGTTGGTTTAAGCTGTTATAGGTAGGTAGGTAGGTCATTATGCGGTTCTAAGTTGTGTTATCGAGTGCTTGTTCAATTAGCATAAGGAGGTTAAAATGGTTAGCAAGCAATGCAATTTGAAGCTCTAAATGAAGGCCAACTTGTCCTCAATTGGTTGATGGCTCAAAAACCTTTGTGCTAAGTTCTAGAGTCCTTAACATCGTGCCTGAGTCATGGGTCCTAAAGATCAGAATCATATCACTTTCTTAGGATTGTTAAAGATTTAACCTTAAATCAAGTGATTCATCTTGTTCAACTTTGTCTTGTATGTAAGGAGTGAGGTTACTAACATTAAATGTCAAGGACATGTTAAAGCCTTAGGTAGGTTGAGCTCATAAGTATTGTTATTGATCTCCCTATGACCCTAAATGATCCATCTACTTAGGGAGAGAGTTTATTGGCTCTAAGGTTGGGAAATCGGGGAAATTGATTCAGGAGAATCCATACTAAGTAACTTGGGTTAAAGCTCATGACCTTCCTTCTTTCGTTTTCTAATTTCTTACTATTTGGCCTTAGTTTTAGAAAGTTGTGTGGATACCTTTTGGTACAGCTTCTAGTTCTCTTGTTCTTTACTTTTACAATTTGAACTTTCCTCTTTTAAGGTTGGAACGAAGATCATACCTATGGTGAAGGTTAGATTGCTCCAATAGATGACCTCAAATGGAGACTTACTGGCTGAATTATAAATTGACCTATTGTAAGCTAACTCAATAATTGATAGATAGAAGTCCTAGTTGATAAGGTCTTATCAATTATAGCTTGGAGAAAGGCACCTAAGGTCTCGTTGATGACCTTACTCTAACAAAAAAAATAAAAAAATAAGGATGACAAGACATATTGAATATGAGCTTTCTACTAATTTTCCTCCATAGAGACATTTAAAAGAAGCTCGTGAATATTGAATCTCGTCTAAAACTATGTTATGGGAAAATGTAAGACCTCTAAAAGTTAGTAACTAAGGCTTTAGCACCTAAATTTAGTGTATTTACAAAAGATTCTTGATTAGGTTTTAAAATTTGCAATAAGGCTATAAAAAAATTGGTTGAAGTGATTTCATAAATTTAGATTTAGAAAATTGAATAATAAAATAATAATATAGTTTAAATGTTAACTATAGTAATATTAGTCATTAAATATAAAAAATGTATGAATTGAGTTTTGATATATTACAAGATTTTAGAAATAAATTTTTTAGATAAAATTTATAATTTAATATGAAATTTTATTTGAAAATAATGTATACCCACTAAATATATTAATATAATATGAGCCTATCATTTAATAAAAGTCTTATATATGTACACACAACTAAACTCATTTTGTAATTAATAAATAAAGTAGCCACAAGACTGAATATAAAAAAGCGGTCTTTGAAATAGGCATGGAAATCCTTCAAAACTTGCATGGAACTAATTATGTAAAGCCAATTTGTGGAAAGGACACATAATTTGTAAATTGAAACAAAGATAGGGGATAAAAAAGCATGTAGACATCATTGTAAGCAACCTATTGACACCTCTCTATAAATTAAGTGTTGGGATTTAGTGATTTGAAAAACTCCTTTTATAGAATTTTTTTTTTTTTTTTTGGAATAAATCTAAATCCTTAACTTCAGTAGATCCATGTGATAAATTAAATTGATATGAGTTTAGATCTTTTACCTTATGCGAATCTAGGTCATGTTAGTGTTGCAAATCTATAGGCGCTGAGATCTTGCAAGCCTCCTCTATGGTATCCATACTCGAACGAATACACTGAATAGACTGTAGTATGCTAGCACCAAAATTGAATACAGAAAACCCTAACAATATTTCATATGTCATTCTCTATTTTTGGTTTGTAGAGTTGCTTTGCAAGTCTAGTATTAACGATATAACATCAGTGTAACCTTAATAGAGAGTCGTCTATAGGTATATATAGACTAGCGAAAATATCTTCTACAAGATATTATGTGATTAGTGAGATATTAAAGGATATTAATAATATTAAATATGTTTTTTAATTAATTTTCATGAAAAATAATAAACATAATTATTTATCATTCTTATATCATTAAGAATAATAAATATTTCAATACTCCCTATTAGGGTTAAACTCATAGTTTATTTTGTTTGTTCTTTATATAAGAGCCTATAGGTTCACTTAATGTTAGGAGTAGGCCTAAACTTCTTTTGGGCCTACAAGACATAAGTAGCCTCTAGCAAAACGTTATATTTACCTAAATTAAGCAAAGATCGATAATTCCACTTTATGTAATCCATAACTTATGTCATAATTCTCTTATCACATGATATCTAGATTGAACATAAGGCATGGATAGTGTCACCTTTATTGTAAACCTCACAAATTTAATTTTTTAAGTATAGAGTTAAACTTAAGTATTATAGGTAATTTCTCTAAGTTAACAGAGACAATAAATTTAAAATTGATTAAAATTTTAAATTTGAAACCTAAAGTCAATATGAAAAACCTTAATTTATTAATCAAGACCCTAATTTCGTATAAAAATCCATAACCTTATGTACGCGTAAATACAAAAGATGAGTTTCGAACCTAATAAAAACTTTAAACTTATAAAAATACACAAATTTACTCTAATTGTGATAAAGCCTTAATCGGGTGTAATTATTAATCAATAAATGTAATTGCATAAAATTGCTAATGAACGAATAGATATAACTCCAAAAAAACGTGTGTGCGTGTGTACGTGTGCACGCGTGTGTGTCTATGCATATGCATGCGCATGCGCATGTGTGTGTATTTGTGTATATGTATGTGTGCGTATACGTGTGTGTCTGTGTTTGTGCGTGTGTATCTGTGTCTGTGTTTGTGTCTGTGTCTGTATCTTTGTGTTAGTGTTATTTTGATTTAATTGTTTTAATTTAATTTTACAATATAATATATGTTTATGTATTATACAATTTATATTAATATTATATATTATATCCTATATTTTCTTTTGTAAATACATTATATTTCATCCTAAATGTTACCTAAAAGTTAGGAAAAATATATAAAAAAGTCAGAAGTAAAATTTATAATTCTTTCTATTTTTCTTCCTTTTTCCTATTCCTTCTTTCTTTCTTTTCTTTTTTCTTTTCTTCTTTCTTCTTAATCTTCTCCAATTTTCAGTCGATATGTGTCCTATAAGAATTGTCACATGAGGAAACAATTTTGAAACAAGAATCAATTTATATCATTTTCACTTATCTTATCTTCTTATTTTTTCCCTTTCTTTTCTTGTCTTTATCTTTTTATTTTTATTTCTTCTTCTTGCCATGGGCCATGTGTATATGTAACTATCACATTTGAAAAAATTTTTGAAAACAAAGTCAACCATGTCATTTTCATTTTTCTCTCTCTCTTATTTTTTCCTTTTTCTTTTCTTTCTGTAAGCCACCTTGCTCCTCTAGAATTCCCTTCCAAATTTCTTTTTCTTTTCTCAACTTAACATAAATAAACAGTCCCCCATTCCCCTTTTTAAACCAATAACCCCCCTTCCTCTTTCTAATTTTCTTTCATTTGTTTTTCTCCTCTTTTTCCCTAACTATTATTCCACTAAAAATCCCCCTACTTACTTCATATTTCCTTATCATTTTATTTTTAGTTTCCAAAAGAAATAGAAAGCTATAACTTTAAGGTCTTCAAGTTTAAGTAATCAAAATTTATTATATTATTCTAATTTTTCTTTGTAATATTAGTTTGTATATTTTCTTAAGTTAATTTGTTACTTAAAACTTTATGTACTAGAAGATATTTATATATTTACTTAGTCATGCATATTTGTATATATATCTATATCTATATATATATATATATATATGGCTTAATACATGTACATACATGTACTACTAATACTATATACTTCAATATACACATATGACTGAACATGTCATTAAATAGTGTAAATACACACATATAAGTAAGTAGTAAAATATAAGAGTATGTATATATATCTAAATATATAAGTATGCACCTACATGTATATATATGTGTTATTCTATTTTGCTAAGATTTAAATAAATATACATATGGTATAGTATAGGTATTTACATATATATATGTATACCTAAGATTACATACATATGTATATTAATATCTAATTCTCCTAAAAATAAGTTAATAAGTATAAATATATACATATATTGGATGTGGACTTCAAAGGAGAAATAAGGGTTTTTTTTTGTCAACATTTAATAAATTATAGTAATATATATGTATATATATTAATTATTAATATTACAAATTGGAAAAATATATAAAAAAATTGGAAGAATTAAGAAATTGTGACATAGAACAATAAGAAGCTATTATGTTAGCTTCTATAAATTTTTCTAATTAAAACTACAATTTTCAAAAATAATAATAATGAATTAATTACAAAATTACAATTATAACAAAAACAATGTAATTAGTATTTTAAGCTTAAAATAGTGAATTAAATAAATTATTATAAAATGGACTTAAAAATAAAAATACTTCAAACATGTAAAATTTAGAAATTAATTAAGTCATAAATCAATAAAGAAATGTTTAAAATGAAAAATGAAAACATTTGGGCTAAAATAATAAAATTCATAACATTTTAGGCCCATAATAAAAAATCTAGGTGTTGACATCTAAAATGGACCTTATTATGTGAAAATACACCCGATAACGATTAAAATTGACTATAAGTCTATAAAAATTGCATTTAAAATGAAAAAGTTATATATAATTTTAGTTAATTAGGTTGTTTAGTATTACATTTAGATATTCATTAAGTTCTTATTATTTTATTTATCTAGAGACACTGATCAGGAGGGTGATTTGCTTATTGATTGCTACGATTCTTGATAACTCTATATTTATTTTATACTTATAGTTAATACACCTAAATTTTATATATTAATAAATTAATGCTTGGGGTTTGGGGATGTGCATGTGCTTGATGTTGGTTGTTAATTGTGTTAAACATTATTAAATATGACAATTAAAGAATTGGTTGTATGATTGGCTACTATGTGATTTAGATGGTTTGCTAATATTAGTTGATCGTTTAATAATTTAACTTAATCATATTAGATTTATTTTAAATTAAATAGATCATACATAAGCACGAATATTACATTTACTGTTCTGCACATCACTTCATACGGATGGTAATGAAAGGCTTGTAAGGATGGGAATCCTATATGATTTGATTATTTATGATTTGTACAGTGTAGGGGTACTTGTACAACAAGACTCTACCCTTGGCTTGTAGGCTTACTTAGTGTTAGAGACGTTAATTGTGGGTAATTAAGGGTTAAGTCTAGATACTACCATTGTACAATTTAAGTGTAGATAGAGGAGTTACCTTACTACTAGACTTGAGAATTTGTATACTACTGGATTTTAGAAAAAGAAGATGTATTTTGTGAAATATGAAATTTTAATATATGGTTAAAAACTTAGGTATTAGAACCTGGTTGTGATTGGTGCCGATGAATCTCCAATCTTTACTTCAGAGGGTATTAAATCAAATGTTGTATGTAACACTTAGTCAACTACATATATTATTTGGTATACTATTTGTTCATGCGTTCATATGTCTATTAATTAATTACTTGATAACTTGCTTACCAATGTAGTACAAACGATATTTTACTAAGCTCATGTAGCTTACTTATCAACAGTTTTCCTTGCAGGTTAATTATTAATTGGGCATGGGTTAAGAGTTAAGCATTGAGTGCAAGTAATGAGACTCCTTGGGAGATAGAATTTTAAGATAAATTGTATAGCTGGTTTAGAATATTAAATGTAATTACTATTCTTATAATTAGATTTTGTAACTTAGGAAAGTTTAGATATTAGATCTTTATTACCTGATCTTATTGTTTGGTAAGGGATACTGATTCTCTAAGGTTCTGAGGGACTATCGAATATTGGATATCTATAGTTATTTATATTTTACAATAAGTTAATAAATTAATAATTGAAAACCTTAGTGATTCATCAATTAGAGTCTTACAATCTTTAACTTATAAGATAGTTTTCATATTATAGGAGCATAAATGATACGAAAATTTTAAGTAATCCTACTAGGCTCCTCTTAGTGTCATAAGACTTATAGTGTTTAACCTTATCATTTTTCGATCTCCAAGTAGATTGATATGACAAATGACATTGATCATACTATCAGTTCATTTGAGTACGGCCATGCATTTCTCAGTCTCACTTATTGAGGGGCCTAAAGATATCTATCTCATAATGAGACGAACAAATTCCATCTTAATCACTCATCTCCCTCTACACGATTCATATAGTGCCTAATCATAACCTTTAAAATTATCTAGTTAAAGATAACATTTGATTTAGTTGAATCACAATGTTCTTCATCTTGGAATCCATGGTGATTTCAAGTTTAAGGATGCAATGATACTGTTATAACAAGAATCACTTATGACATTAATATATGTAGTGACCACATAGCAAGTCGATCTAATATATATTTCTCTAATATGTACCTATGAGTTTGATTTATATCTCTATACAAATAAACATCTCATGATTATCATCAAACCTTATGTTAGTTTTAATTCATTATTGTTCCCATAATAATGAGCATCTAGAGACATTTAGAATAACTATATGATTATTCAAAGATATTATTATAGAGTAAACATGCAAATAATATAATAATGAATGCCTCTTAATTCATAAAATATAATAATAATAATAATATGCAATAATTGACCTAGAGCACAATCACTAATATTAAGCACCCCACCATAAACCATACTTTGTACCACTTGAACATTTAGAAAAAATAAGAAAGCTCAACTAGGAATCAGAGGAGAAATAGGAGGAATTAAGGAAAAGAAAACCAAAAACTAAACTAGATGCATGGGATTCAAATACTAAATTAAGACCAAACATCAAACGTTGGTGGATCCAAGCAGAGCACTTTGCCTCTTGACTTTCCCACAACCTCTAGACCATTACTAGTGGCTAGAATCTCTTGCATTAGTAAGTGTTCAAATTAGCTTTGATTTTTATTTAATTTTTAAAAATATCAAATTATGTTAGAAAATTCTAAAAAGTATATTCTTATGTTATTTTCTATGTAGTTTGATAGAAAAATATTATTCTTATGAAATTATGTAGTTATATATATATATCATGCTTAAGATACAACTAAATTCAAACAAATTTCCAATTCTATTTTTAAAACTCTAAATGATGTAGTTTTTGCTTCAAATTTTTTCTATGAACTACTGATGAAATCTAGTTTGCTATTATGTAAAACAATTTAACAAAGGAACTTGTCTAAGTTTTTGTTAATCTTTAGATTTTAAATAATGGGTATGTGGAAATTTATTGGAAATATTTTGATTTTTTAAGAAAATAATTTCCTTTCTAATCTTTGTTAGATTGTAATATATTTTGGTAATGTATAGTGGATTGGGCTGAATTTTGTAAGTTGGAGGGATTGATTTCATATACACATGAGTTTTTTAAGTCGGAACCATTATATTTCCCTTATGTAATTTTATTATTATTTTTATCTAAATGGTGAGTTAAATAAATTTTCTATTGAAATGCTAGATGTGCAAGAGTTAGATGGTGCATTGACCAATGATTCTAATTGTAAGTTAGGGGAAATATGAAAACATAGTAAGTTATAAGTTGCTTTAGCTGTGTAGAGGATATATAAGAAGCTTCGTTGAGTAGGATTTCATACTAAGATCTACTTAGAGGCTGAATTAGAAGGTGCTCGATGAGAATTCTAACTAGGATGGACTTAGAGAGTAAATCAAAAGATATTTTGTTAGGAACCTAAAAGCTAATCTAACTAAGAGGTTACCTTAGAAGGTATTCAAAGGATAACTCAATAGGTACTTTATTAAGATCTATAAACTAACTTAATTCAAAGGATGATTTAGTTAAGAACTATAGCTGATCTAACTTAAAGGATACTAGAGATAATAAACATCTTAAATAATAGCTAAACTCCTAAGTCCTTATACACATATAGCCTATCACAATTGCAATCCATAAACTCAATCTTAGTAATGGAAATTAATTACTTTAATCTTTCTAACTCAAATTGGTATTAAAGATATCAATCGTAATAGAGGGATTGTTGATGAATGAGAACTTGCCATTTGCAACTAGTGTAAGCAATAGGAAATTTAAGGAAGTTAAGATCAACACTTTTACCTCATTTTGAAGTATTATTTTGATGTACTTAGAGATGTAAGTGTATCCTTAATTGTACTTGTAATTAGTTGATTGTGTACATGCAATATGTTTGTATCCTTAGCTATCTAGGGTTTCATCAATTCCTACAAATAAATGTAGCCAACCATGGATTCAGAAACAAAAACGCAAGTACTAATTGAAATTGTAAGGAAATTTGCAATTGAAGGCATAAGTAATTCATAGAATTGCATAAGAATAATTGAAATAGATGTCACCAATTGTGTATTGGAAAAGATAATCTTTAATTGCAATTTCAACTTGGTCTCCACAACAAAAGACAAATCTTCTCAATGATCTAAGTGATACTTCGAAAGAATTCTTCAAGAACTATTCTACAACTCTCTAAGTCTAAGGAAAGTATGTTAATAGTCTCTTAATGATGAAGCATAAGCTATTTATAAGAAAAATTAGGGTTGACTAGCGTGAAACTTCTTTTTCATGAAGGCCAGCTGTTAAGTTGGCAGTGTAGACATCAAGGACTAATGGTATACATTGTAGGTTGGCTGCCTTTAATTCCAACTTACACGTGTTGATTTAGACTTTGTTCTTTTGTGCAAAACTCCTCTAAATCATCCATGATTTCACTCTTGATTCCTTTAATTCCTGAAATGTCTAAATAAAAATAATTAAGTACCATTTCTTAATGATTTCTATAAAATTAATAATAATTCTATCTTAATTTGCACTTTAAAACATGAAAAATATGCCTTTATCAACTCCCTTACTCTTGAACCTTTGCTTATCTTCATGTGAAATAAACAATACTAAGAAATCTATTATTGAAAATATAAAGTTTCCAATTGCTAATCTAAGACATCTAATATTTCATATTTCAGACTCACTAATTTATAATGCACACTACTATAACCAAACCGAAATATGTAATTAGAGTACTACAATTGAAATTAATAAGCCATTCTAGAGAAAACAAATTTTAATCTAAGCATTTAATCTCAGATTTCTATTTCAAAAGTAGATACTTAGTTTTAGAAGAAAAATTGCCCATTTAAACTTCATAGCTATTGGCAAGCATATTATCTATAAAATTATTTTGACAAATAAATTGACAAAATAGTGAAAGCATACGGTATCTGCTCTATCCATAGATTTTCTTCCTTTTTATTATAAGCCTTAATTCATTTCTTGAATTGCGTTCAAATTTCCATTTTCCATTCCCTTTTTTTTTTTTTTCTAGTTTAGATACTAAACTTTTACCTTTCTTCCCTTCTTGTTATAGTGAATGTATTAAGTCGGCACATCTCGAATTCATCATCCAAGTGACTAGGTTTTAAAGGGACCCTTACGAACTCTTCTTTACTCTAACATTTAAGTTATGATACGTTTAACTCAATATCTTGAGTTATTGGAGTAAAGGTTCTCATTTCATCACTTTTTGAATGCTGAAGTAAAATTTTTCGAACTTCTTTTATAGGAACACTAAGTTCAAAGCTTCACTTACCTCTTTTACTAAGTGTTAAATTACCATTAGAATAACTGAAAAGACCATATACTAACTAACTTTGCATAGAAGTGAACTTGTTTACTTCTCAATTAAGACTCGACCAACTTTTAAACTTCAAATTCTAAGGCTAAAAAACTAAGTAAATTAGGTTTCTAAAGAATTAACTAATTAATATTAATTGAGTACAAAAATCTCAACATTAGTGAGTAAGGCATTTTAGTGAGTCAATTATTTAAATCACAATTAGATGCTATCAACAAATTTTTTTTCTTTGTATAATCTCTAGATTCCAAATAAGAAATTCAAAAAAAAAAAAAAAGAAAAGCCTAAACATTGCCAGATATTTAAGAACAAGTAATGTTCAAGCTGATAGGAAAGTATAACTATTTATAAACAAAAACTGGCATCAAAATTGATATTTTCATTTCCTATAATTTCTTCCCCCACTATAGGATATACAATATCCATACTATCTTTTATTCAATATGCAAGAGGAAATAAAAATTTACAGCAATAAGAAATGAAAAACTAGTACTCCCTTAAATTCAAATTTTCAACAATAATGAAAATTCCAAGCATAAGATCATTGCTATCATAGAATTCAGATCTGACCTATCTCATCAAACACAAAAGAACATGAAATAGCAAAGATAGCATAAAAGTGCACTGAAGAGCACATAGTAGAGCTAATGATCCCGAGTTAACCAAATAGATGGTACTAAACAAAAATAACCAAACAGCAAAATAAAAGAAAAAGAAAAGAAAGAAAAATGAAAACAAAAATAAGAAAAGCGCGCAAATATTTTTAAGAATATCTCTATCGATGTTGTTACTCTCTGCATTGGAACTCTCATAATGGAACTGTTCTGCAGTTGTTAGCTAAAAACATGAGATAGCAGACTTCAACATATTGAATATAGTAGTCTAGAACTTCTTTTTCTTCTTCCTTTCTTTCCTAATTTCATTCTAGACTTCTCTAATTTTAGCATTCAATTGTTCATAACTATTATTTGGAGGATGAGATGAAGTAGATGCTCTAGCAGTAGGAGGAAGATTTTTAAGAATATCCTCCTCATCAATAGGATGAGGCCTATTATTTATCTTGACCAATCCCTAACTCCTAAAACGTATAACAAAAATAGGTTTACATGGGATACCATCATTCTCCTCCGGCTTTTGAAAAAGCCTTATATCCTTCAATAATGCTGTAATATACTTACTACAAAAGATAACCTGTGTCTTGGTATCATCTATTTGTTTATAGATAAAATTTGCTATTTCTATTCTTAGATCTATTTGATACCCATAAATCATACTATATAGATAAAGCATATAAAAAATGGTTACCTTGCTATAGCTAGTCTTTTTACAGCTGAGAGTATAAGCAACGATATGGAGGAGTAGCTTATGCTCTATTACTAAGAAAGTTGTGGCGAGCGACTTTGAAGGTATAAAATCATCTCACTTGGGATGAATCAATCGAAACCAAAATCTCTCAACAGTTATATCACTAGGCCAAAAGTTGGGTAAATCGACTTCCTCTTCCTCATATAAACCTAGAAAATAGCTAATTTAACTTAATTCAATTACATGAATTTCTCCATAAACTTGAAATGTAAAAGTGGACATTCGCCTACTTCTCTCCAGCTACAAAGTGGACAAAAAATCAATGGCTATATTTCTAAAAGCGGGTTCTTTTACTTCAAATAACCAAAACCATGTTTTATTATAACCATCTATTGGATTCTATCATCTATCCCATACTCTTGCAAAATAGTCTAATTTAGATATTGCTGATTCATGAATGTCATTCGTTGTAACTTCCTCTTTCTCTCCCTAGCAAACTCCTAATGTGAGAGTAATCGCTGCCTAAACTTTTAGAAGTCAAAGTGGCTGCCGTCTTCTATTTCTTTCTTGGTTGTATCTTCTTAGGCGGTATGATGCACAAATTAGAACTGCAAAGTGAAAATAGGTATGGAAAAAGTGAAATAGTAAGTGAATGTGAGATGGAGTGATAGATTAAGTGTGTGGGGGGAAGAGAGATCTAGAGAGAAAACTAAAGAGAGAATTCGGGAGAAAAAAATGAGTGAGAAGAGAGAGAAAACCGATGGATGTACTTTTAAAAGCACTGTACGTTGGTGACATACATTGTTGGTATATATGGGTAAGTTGACAGATAGGTTGGTGGCCTTAGGTGTCGGCTTGGATTTCAAATTTCGCACTTTTCTCCTTTTTTTTCCCCTTAAGTTAGTAACCTTCATGCCAATGAATGGCCTATTTTTTTTTTATTTTTTCAACTAATAAATAAAAATAATTAAATAATAATGAAGAAAAATTAGTTTTTGTTAGATATGGGTTGTCTTCCATGAAGTGCTTAATTTATAGTTGCTAGCTCGACTTTTCCGATCTTACTGTGAATTCCCACTTACCACCATAGTAGCGTCACTATCCATGTTTTTTCCTTCAAAATAGTGTTTGAGGAGATGACCATTTACCTTGAAAGTATGATTGTCTCCGACCTTTAACTCAACTGTACCATAAGGAAAAACATTAGCTATTTTAAATGGTCTAGATCATCGAGATTTTAACTTTCTTGGGAACAATTTCAGTCGAGAGTTATATAATAACACTTTCTAACTAGGTATGAACTCTCGCTGTTGAATGTTCCTATCATGCTATCGCTTAGCTCTCTCCTTATAAATCCTAGAATTTTCATAAGATTTTTCTCTTATCTTGTTTAGCTGGTTTAATTAAAGCACTTGCTTTTCTCCTATAACTTACAAATCAAAATTAAGGTATTTTATGGACCAATAGGCTTTGTGCTCAAGCTCTATAGGTAGGCGACATGATTTACCATAAACGATTTTGTATGGAGACATTCTTATAAGGGTTTTAAAAGCTGTCCTATAAGCCCACAATGCATCATTGAGCTTTAGAGATCAGTCTTTCCTAGATGCATTGATAGTCTTTTCTAGGATACGCTTTATTTCCCTATTGGATACCTTAACTTGTTCACAAGTTTGTGGATGATATGGGGTGGCAAGTTTATGAGTGACTCTATATTTCGTTAACAATTTAAAAAATTTCCGATTGCAAAAATGTGACCCCCTTCATCATTTACAATAGCCTTAGGTACCCCAAACCTGGAAGAAATGTTCTTTTTCAAAAATTTAATTACCACTCTAGAATTGTTAGTCTGTAGAGCTACTACTTCTACCCATTTCGACACATAATCTATTGCCAGAAGTATATATTTGTTTAAAAAAGATAAAGGGAAAGGACCTATGAAATCTATTCCCTATACATAAAAAAGCTTAATTACTAGAATGCTCTTTTTTGGTAATTCATGTCTCCTAGAAATATTCCCGGTTCTTTAGCATTGAGCACAAGACATAACATAATTCTTATAATCACTAAATAAACTAGGCTAGTAAAATCCATAAGATAAAATTTTGGCTACTGTTCTTTCTACACCAAAGTAGCCTCTTGCTTCTTTAGAATGACAGTGCTAAATTATGTTAAGTTGTTCTCTTTCAAGCATACAATGTCTAATTACTTGGTTAGTACAACTTATAAAAAGATACGGTTCATCTTAGAAATAAAATTTCACATCATGTAAAAACTTCTTTTTCTTTTGAAATGTGAAACCGTATGGTATGATTTTACTAGCCAGGTAATTGACTATATTAGCATACTAAGGTAATCCTCAGATCTCTATTGAATATAATTGTTCACAGGTGGCTGTAAACACTTTAATTATAATTGAGATAAATGATCAGTAATTACATTTTCAATTCCCTTTTTATCTCTAATTTTAAGGTGAAATTCTTGTAGCAATAAGATCCATCGAATTAACTTAGGTTTAGCATAAGCTTTAGCAAACAAATATTTTAAAGCAGCATGGTTTGTGTAAACTATGATCTTATAACCTATGAGATAAGGCCTAAACTTATCACAAGCGAATATAACCACTAAAAGTTCTTTCTCTATCTTAGCATAGTTTTTCTGTGCCTCATTCAAAGTTCTACTCACATAGTATATAACATGAAATAACTTATCTCTCCTTTAGCATAGTCATTGGTATCATACATCATCTCGAAAGGAAGCTCCCAATCTGGTGCAACAATCACTGATGTCGAAGTAAGCTTTTCCTTTAATAGATTGAATGCCTATAAACAGTTGTCATAAAAAACAAAGGTAGAATCTTTTTCAAGTAAATTACAAAGAGGTTTAGATATTTTAGAGAAGTCCTTAATAATCTCATGTAGAAGCCAGCATGCCCTAAGAAGCTTTTGACTCCTTTGACTAAAGTAGGTGGTGGTAACTTCTTTATTATCTCTACTTTGGCTCTATTAACTTTAATCCCCTTTTTTGATACCTTGTGACTTAAGACTATTCCCTCTCTTACCATAAAATGGCATTTTTGCCGGTTCAAAAGTAAATTAGTCTTTTTACACCTTCTGAACACATAACCTAAATTAGTTAGAAATGAATCAAATGACTTCCTAAAGACAGAGAAATCATCCATAAATATTTTAATAAAATCTTCTAACATGCCATAAAATATGGACATCATGCATTTTTGAAAAGTCGCGAGTGTATTACAGAGACTAAAGGGCATTTTCCTAAAGGCAAAAGTGCTATGAAGACACGTAAAATTGGTTTTCTCCTGATCTTTGGGCGTGATATGAATTTGTTTGTAACTAGAATATCCATCTAAAAAACAATAATAATCACACCATGAAAGTTTTTCTAATATCTAATCTATGAAAACGAATAGGAAGTGGTTTTTACAAGTGGCATTATTTAGTTTTCTATAATCTATGCAAACTCTCCACCCTATTACAGTGTAAGTAAAGATTTGCTCATTATCCTCATTTTTCACCACGATCATACCACCATTTTTTGGCACTACCTGAACGGGACTAACCCACTTACTATATGAGATGGGGGAGATAATACCTACATCTAAAAATGTAAGTACCTCTTTCTCCACTATTGACTTGAGAGTTAGGTTGAGTCGTCTCTATGGTTGTACTATAAGTTTGTATTATAGGTTTGCACTCAGCCTCAAGCAATATCTTTTGAGTGTAAATTAAGGGACTAATCTCCTTTATATTGACAATGGTCCACTCGATGGCTTCTTGATGCTCTCTTAGAACTCCTAGAAGTTGTTTCTCTTAATCACCTATCAAAGAGGAGAAGATAATTATTGGCAAAGTATCATTTGTTCCAAGATAAGCATATTTTAAATGACTAAGTAAAGGTATAAGTTCAAGCACCCAGGATTGTGTCAATGATGGGACTGGCTTCTGCTCGCTGGTGCTTAGTTCTTTAAAGTATCAAGCTTTGATTTTTGATACCTGTTCCCTACCTTCTTCCTCAAGCTCGTTGTCATCACTCCAATCATCTAGATCCCTAAGAACTAATTCCATGGTATCTAATCCTACTTTCTCTTCTATAGACTTACAAGTAATCTTATAAAAAATGTCAATAGTGTAACATGATTTGCAATCAAAATGCTATATGGTTTCATAAATATTAAATGTTACTTGATCGTCCATAACTCTTAAAGTTAGCTTACCCTATTCTACGTCTATTAACTCTTTACCTATTATAAGAAATGGTCTACCTAAGATCATGGTTAACTCTCTATCTTCTACCATTTGTAGGAGTATAAAGTCGACTAGAAAGATAAATTTGTCTACCTTTACTAGGATGTTCTCAACAATACCCTTTAGGTATTTGATACTCTTGTTAGTAAGTTGAAGGGTGACATGAGTCTCCTTGTAATCTTTAAGTCCCAACTTCTTGAAAATAGACAAGGGCATTAAATTTATACTTTCACTTGAATCAATAAGAACCTTATCAAAGTGAAAATTTCCTATAGTGCAAAGAACAGTAAAACTCCCCTAATCTCTTTATTTTCTAGGTAGGGTGGATAAATTTTTCTAAAAGATCATGGAACACTCCCCTGTAAGCATTACTGGTTTGTTCCCATCAATCTTTCTCTTCTTGATAAGTAAATCCTTCATGAATTTGGCATACAAAGGCATCTGTTGAACTACTTTTGTAAAAGGAATGTTGATTTGCAGCTTCTTGAAGACATTTAGGGATTTGGTAAATTGAGCATCTAGCTGTTGTTGCTTCAATCTTCTTGGAAAGGGGATTGGAGGAACATATGGTTTCACTTCTGGTGACTTTTGCATTGGTTCCTCTTCTACCTTCTTCCCTTTTTCTACCTTTAGAATCTTCATCTTTTCTTTAACTTGTCTGTCAACTGTTTCCAATGCTTTTCCATTCCTCAGCATAATAGCATTGACACCTTTGGGATTCTCTTTAATATTGCTGGGTAAAGACCTTGATGGTTTATTACTCAACTATTGAGAAATATGACTAATATGATCCTTTAGGCTTCGAATAGTCGCCTATTGATTCTGTAGCATAGTATCAGTCTTTTGCATATAGCTCAACATGAGCTCTTCCTTTCTAGATTGATTTTGCTAAAGTGGAGTGTTTTAAGTAGGCCCTTGCTTTTGGAATCCAGGTGGTGGTTGGAATGCATTGTTATCATTTCTCTATGAAAAATTTGGATGATTACGCCACCCAAGATTATGTGTATTCAAATATGGTCCTTGATTGCCACGTTGAAAATTATTGACAAAATTCATCTGTTCTCTACTAGTTGAACTTGAGTGATTCCAAATTAAGTACTTAAGAGTCGAATGTGGTCCTTAGCATAACTCACAAAAAACAATAGGATTAGCATTAAAAGATTGTGTTGAGGTGAGTTTACTTACCTGAGTAGCGAGAGCTGCAATCTGAACTATTAATTGAGATACAGTGTTATTGTTACTGGCTGCTCCCTCTCCTAACTTGCTTCTTTCGTTTTGCTAGTTATGTGCATTGGAGGCCATCTCTTCTATTAGTGTACTTGCTTCATTATATATCTTACCCATCAGAGCATCTCCAGCTGCAGAATTAACTAGGAACCTTAATGTCTCATCAAGACTAAGATAGAAGATCTTAATCAGGAGATTTTTTGGTAAGCCATAATGTAGGTATTTTCTGATTGCCTCCTTGAATCTCTCCCATGCTTCATAAAGTGACTCACCACTAAACTTGGTAAAGTTAGTGATGTCGTTCCTAAATTTTGTGGTCTTAGTTGGTAGTAAAAATCTTCTTAAGAACTTCGATGAAAGATTAGCTTAGGTGGTGATAGACTCTTATGGTAGTGAATGAAACTAAGCTTTAGCTTTATCCCTTAGTGAAAAGGGAAAGAGCTGTAATATGATAACCTCATCTGTCACATTGTTCATCTTCACTATATTGCAGTATTGAAGGAATTCTGCAATATGCTTATCAGGACATTAATTGGGATATCCTCCAAACAAATTCATCTAAACCATTTGAATAAGGGACAACTTCAATTCAAAGTTGTTAACTTGAATAGTGGGCCTCCTTATTGCTGAACCTATCATCGTAGGTACTGTATAATCTTGTAGTGCTTGTGGAACTCCCTATATCTAATTGTTACCCTTGTTACCTGCCATCTCTTCTATCCTTCTTCTATTCTCTCGCCTCGATTAATGTAAAGTGCATTCTATTTCTAAATCTAGTGGTAGAATTTTGGTACTTCTACTCCTTCACATAAAATACTTGCAAGAAGAGCAAAAATAATACACGTCGTCAAGTGCACCTAAATTACCAACATAACTAAAAGGTTTATTATTTCTAGTCTTTGGCAACAACGTTAAAAACTTGGTTCGCTTAAAATATATATATAAAAATAAATTGCGGATACTCTAACAAGTATCTTAGGTTGGAATCAAGTAATTAAAGAAAGTAAGGTTGTCGATCTTTCGAGGATTAAGAAACTATTAATCCTATGCTAGTTCTTATCAATATTCAAGCAATCAAAATTAAATTAATTAATCTAATAATTACTCTAAAACTATTGAAAAGAAAATAATTATGAAAAATCTAAAATTAAGCAATCAATTGAGAATTGTGGGAAAATATAATCCACCTTAGATTATGCCAATCAAATTGTTATTATGTTATATAGATTAATAGCTACATGGTCATTCAAGTAAAATTATTATACCTTAAAATTTAAGGATTTAAACTCCTAATTAATTAATCAGCTTCCGTATCTTCTAACTAATAGTAGACTTTAAATTACAATCATATATCTCCCAATATTATGATTATCTAATGGCTTAAATCAATTATCTCTAATGTCTCCGTGAATAATCAACCATCGAACATTGCATTAATTTTTAGGTAATTTTTAATTAATTCAATTACCTTTGCTTCTATATTAATTAATCAAACCAATTAACAATTTCTAACAAACCCGATATCAACTCCCATATCATTAGGGTTTCTAACAATTATAATCAATTGAACAATTATAATTGAAATCATAGAAATTGCAATCATAAATCATCCATATATCTCTTAATCCTATCAGATGAACACAATCATTATCTTAGCTATCTAAGGTTTCATCAATTCCCATAAATAAATTTAGCTAGCCATGAATTCAGAAACAAAAACACAAATACTAATTGAAATTGTAAGGAAATTCATAATTGAAAGTATAAGTAATTTACATAACTGCATAAGAATAATTGAAATAGGTGTCACCAATTCTATATTGGAAAAGATAATCTTTAATCGCAATTTCAACTTAGTCTCCACAACAAAAGCAAAATCTTCTCAATGAACTAAGTGATTCTCTTAAAGAATTCTTTAGAAACTATCTCAAGACTATTCTACAACTTTCTAAGTCTAAGGAAAGTGTGTTTAAAGTCTCTCAAACGATGAAACATAAGCTATTTATAAAAAAAAATTAAGGTTGACTTGCGTTAAACTTCTTTTTCATGAAGGCTGGCGATATAAATGCAAGGCTGGCAGTGTAAGTGTAAGGCTAGCTATTAAGCTGACAGCGTTGTCATCAAAGGCCAACTGCCTTTAGTTCCAACTTACATGTGTTGATTCAGACTTCGTTCCTTTGCATAAAACTCCTCTAAATTGTCCATAATTCAACTCTTGAATCCGTTAATTCTTAAAATATCCAAATGAAAATAATTAAGTACCATTTCTTATTGATTTCTATAAAATCAATGATAATTCTATCTTAATTTGAACTTTAAAACATGAAAAAAGGTGCCTTTATCACGTGTGTAGCCCTATATTAATATATAAGTAATGCGCTTTTGAAATATATATGTAAAATGTGGATATATATATATATTTAAGTAACTCTATTAAGCAACTATATAAATAGTATTTCAATCTACTTATATAATAATGAGAAGAAGTTAATAAAACCTTAATATTTTTGTAAATCTTACGAAAACTAAATCTGGGTTTTGATATATATAGGACTTCCAAGTGAATAGAACACTAATGTGATAGACCAATTGGAGTGAGCTTCAGTATAAGTAAGTAGAATTTGTAGAGAATGAGTACATGCTTGCTTGTGGTTCTAAGTAATTGTTTGTGTGCATGTTACCTGTGCCTTGTTATTGAGTTGTTGATTAGTGGTTGAGCTACATGTTTGTTTGTGTTAATTGACCTTATTTGGTGTGTTATGAATTTGTTGATTACTTTGACTAGACTAATTAAAACATAAACTAAAACTATAAATAGACATACATCGCATCCCAATAGGGAACGATTAAGCTTCTCTAGCTAAATTGTAACACTGTTGACAAGGTTACAGTAAACTAGCCTCTTCTTATCCTTGGTTGAACTAAATGATAGGAGAGGATGTTGTGGCAAGGTTGGGGGTATTAGATTCAAAGGTAGTCGAGGCAAAGTAGGAGTCTCCATTGCATAAGCCCAAAATAAGCCATAACAGGGCTCGTAGCCTTTATGATTGGTATTATGGCTATCATATTACAACTTCTCAACTCGGGTTTAAGCCAGTGGAATTTCCCTAACCTTATGGAAGAATGAATAATGTCGTATAGATGACACATTGCTTGTTTATGCATTGCACATAATAATTACTTAATAACTTTGTTGTATTGTTCATCTTGTATATGCTTTTTGCCTCCTCCTCCTTACTGAGCTATGGTTTGTTTACTCCCTTATAGATTCGCTTGTAGGTTCTAAGTAATCATACCACTTGATGATCACCTCTAGGTATGTAAACAGGGTATATTCGGGCTTAAGTGAAGCATAACTGATGAGAACTATGTTTTTAGAACTTTTTGTTTTCCGTAAAATCAATTAGCTCATTTAGGTGATCTAATTGGATTCTTACTTTTAAGTCATAACATATACTTATATATTTTTATAAATACTTTGTACCTAGCGTTATTGTAAATATAAGTTTTCTATGAATATAAATGGTAGGATATCTATGGAACTATGAATACTTTAGAATGGTTTGTTGTATGAGCCTTGTATATATTAGGGTTATGCTAGTGATTGAGTGGATAGTTTCTAGTATAAAATTGACATATATGGTGGATTGTTACGACTTGATAGTATTCGGAGCATGACAATTCTCAGTTGGTATCATAATACGGTTCATAGGAACCGTCTTTGAAGCGTCTAAGTTAAAATTTGATACATATTATAGAATAAATGAGTAGTAAATGGGTTGTAAAAGCTTTAGACGTAGGATATATATATATATATATGATTACTAATACATAAAAATAAATATACTATAGCATACATTTATCAATGTATTGATTGTTGTTTTACTTAATAGGATCATAGAACTCTACTTTGGAATGGTTGGGTGAATTTGGGATGGTATGGGGGAGAAACTCCTATAGATTACCAAACTAGGATGTTGTGTTTACTCTTAGACATAGCTAACTAGAATATGTTTGTGACCATTAATGACATTATTTACAATTATTTTAGGGGATTATCCTATAGTTTGTAGGATTCTTAGCACCTTATGATCCTAAAATTGGGATATCATTATGACCAATACGCCTAGATTGTGGCTTTAAAGGATCAATACATGCCGAGACTGGGGATGATATTTATGATGATACCTGTATAATATTTCCTAGCAAGAACCGAACTAGGATGACCTTATCTTATTGGTTTTGATTTAGTTTGATAGGAATCAGGCCATTAGACCTTTAATCTATAGCTGAGCCTAAGGCTTAGAGGGACTAACAAGGCGAATCCTGTTACTCCAACCCATTCCTATTGAAGCCGAGCTAATCTTTATTGCCGACCAACTTCTTATGTTGAGTTGAGTAACCACAAATCATTCGGTAGTTGTGCGTTGACTAGTTGAATGCTTTACTGATTGCCCAGACCCTCATACACAGCTGATTAGCTTTGATTGAGTCAACCTTCAGATCGGCAACATTAGTACCATGAAGCCGAAAGCTCCAATACATATTCGTAGCTACTCCTTCTCAAACAAAACTAAATTTAACTGGCACCTCTACTTTGCACCCCTGCTTAGCCTTCCATTATGACCATACTATTTTATTTGTTTTTACTGAAAGCATCCTTAATATGCTATTGCCACGTATCCCAAACTTATGTGAAGGAATCTATAGCACCAATCATTAATTTGCCTGAATTACCATTTATACCCTTTATTACTCTTTATACATTACTTCTTTTAGATATTACCCTTTTAATTTTTTCCGTTTTAGGCAAGTTACCTTAGTTTCTTAGGTATAAATATCCGTTGTACATGTAGCTGTATAATTAATTATCTTCTTATCTTCAATCTACTAAATATACCCTTTTCTAAACATTGCTCTCATTAGCCTATTTACTCTTTACACTTTTATCTTAACCCTTAAGTAAGCTATGTAATGAGTAAACTCACTAAACCATCTTGTATGTTATATCGAGTTGTGCCGTGAGTCCTCAAAAGTTTCTTAGTGTGTCATATCCTTAGAACTATTTGTAGGTTTGCTTACTTTACTTTTACTATTTTGGTACAATCTCATCACCTTCTTCAAGCTTTCAGTAAGCTTGGACTTATCCCTGTGACTGACCTTGTCTATCCTTGGCTTCGGTCTACATCATCTTGGTCTTAGCATGGAGGTTTTGTTTAGGTAAGTTATGTTTGTGTTTGTGAAGTAGTGCTTGTTATAGAAGTGTATTGAAGTTGTGAAGAGAATAACTGAAGTTTTTGAGTGAATAATAGAGTGTAGTAGTTTTTTCTCGAGTATACTTTGTTTTGCCCCGTTTTAGACACTTAATAACAAAGTAAGTTTCGATGTAGTGATTTATTCATGAGTATAATTAAAAGTGTTTACATGTTAATTGGAAATTTGTGTAGAAAGTGTGCATGTTGTTTAGTTTGGAGAAATAGTGTGAGTTGTATCTTATAGTTTGAAGTTTGAAACTAAATTAGTCAAAGAAATGATAGACTAAAGTGTTAATGTTGACATTGGGGATGACAATAGTAGGGTTGTCTACCATAGCAGTGTTGTCCACCATAGCCGATAGCCCTAGGGTACCCTAGAAGAGCAGACACCTAATCATTTAGTTGACTTAACTAGAGCTATTCATGTAATGGCTTATCAACCTATTGAGGCAATGTAGAACACTCCACAAGCAGCCCAAAAAATCTAGGGTCACAACCCAGCTCGACACATTTGAGGCGAAGGAGTAAGAGGATGAGTGAGAAGAAGGATTGACTTGGGAGATTTGGATGATGATGGAGAAAAAGAGTTTGAGGAAAAAGAGTAAGCTTAAGCACCCTAAGTTGTTAACCATGCGAAGCTTCAGATTCTAAGCTTCAATGGGTTTAGGAGTGGGAATGATTATTTAGATTGGGAGAAGAAAGTTGAGCAAATTTTTTATTATTACCAGTATAAAGATCAAGAGAAGGTGAATACTGTTGCTGTTAAGTTACCAAGGTATGCCATCTTATGGTAGAAGAACTTTTAGATCATAAGGAGGTGAGAAGGATATAGAGAGGTCAATACTTAGCCTGAGATGAAGAGGATACTTAGAAATAGATTTTTATTAGATACTTATTTGCAAGATGCTTTTGCTTGGCTTCAAGAGCTAAGATATGGTGGTTGAACTGTTCATGAGTATGTTTAGGAGTTTCAAATACTCATGACTTGTTATGAAGTAAAAGAGCCATCAGCCTGAACAATGTCCAGATTCCTTACTAGATTAAAAAATGATATTTGAGACATTATGGAACTTTAGCAATTTACTACAATGGATGAGGCTATACGAATAGCCGGATGAGGCTATACGGATAGCCTAATGAGTAGAAAGATAAAGAAGGAGTAGGATGCTAACCTGATCTCCGATGAGCTAACCTAGTTAATCAAGTCGACTTATTTAAGGAAGCTATTAAGCTAACCTAGTACCAAGCCGACTAAATAAACAAATGTCATGACTGAATGGAAGGGCCAACTTAATGGTGACATACCGACTTGAACATATGAGAAGGAGTAAGGATCTAGGACGGAGATGAGCTAGATCAAATGCTTTAATTACTAAGGGTTTGGGTACATAGTTGCTTAGTGTCCAAACTGACCAACTAGGGTTATCAAAAGAGATGTCCTAAAGATTGAAGTAGACAGTACTAATGAGGAACCCGAGGAAGAGGTCGGTCTCGAGAAGGAAACTACTCAGGAGGATGAATTGGTTGAGGAAGATGTATTCATTGAGGACCTGGATAAGTTGACTCATGTTATCCATCATGTAATGAGTTTGCAAACCCTCACCTAAGGAAGAGCAAAGGGAGAACTTATTTCACATCACTTGCAAAGTGGGTGATCAAGTGTGTACACTCATAGTAGACAGTAGGAGTTGCACTAATGTAGTGTTTGCTAACTTAGTTAAGAAACTGAAGCTGCTGACTATCTCACATTTGAAGCCATACAAGTTGCGTTGGCTAAATGAGAAAGGAGCGCTACATCTCACTAAAAAAAGTCTTACTGTAGATCTCCATAGGAAATTATTTTGATGATATTCTCTCTGATATGTTACCTATGTGTGCATCTCATGTTTTGCTAGGATAACCTTAGCTTTTGACCAAAGAGTTATCCATGACAGTTATAAGAACACATATGTGTTTGAGAAGGATAGGAGGAAAGTTAAACCCCATGATATTAAGTCAAGTTAGAAAACTATAAGCTAAACTTACTTAAGGACCTAAGAAGACTTAATTCTAAGCAAAGCCGAGCTCCAAGAAGCTATAAAGGCGGACATGTCGACTTTTACGTTGGTTGAAAGGCTATTAGAATTAAGGGAACAAATTAGGCTACCCCTTAAGGTGAGAGAGCTGTTAGATGAATATGCTAACTTGTTTCCAAAAAAGTCACCCAAAGGATTACCCCCATTTAGAGGCATTGAACATTGCATTGATCTAATACCTAATGCTACCTTACTAAATAAGCTGGCTTATTGAATGAATCACGAAGAGGCTTCTAAGCTCTAAAGACAAGTCAATGAACTACTAGAGAAAGGATATGTGAGGGAAAGCCTTAGCTCTTGTGTTGTGCCAGTGCTCCTTATGCTGAAAAATGATGGTATTTGACGAATATGCGTCAATAGTTGAGCCATGAACAAGATCACCATTAAGTATCGGTATCCTATCCTTAAGTTGGATGACATGTTGGATGAATTAAGTGGAACTAGGATCTTCAGTAAGATTGATGTGAAGTCTGGCTACCATCAGATTCAGATGAGGCTGAAAGATGAGTGGAAAACTGCTTTTAAAACTTGACATGGACTCTAAGTGTGTAGTAGTATACTTTGACGATGTCTTTGTGTACTTTGACAACGTCCTTATGTATAGTGCCGACCTTACAAGCCACCATAAACATCTCTGTATTGTGCTCAATGTACTTCGAGTCAAGAGATTATTTGGCAATTTAAGTAAGTGTTGCTTCTAGTAAGAGGAAGTGGTATTTATAAGCTATGTAATAGGTAGAAGAGGCTTATAAGTGGATTATGAGAAGATTTTAGCTATTGTTGAGTGTCAACTCCAACCACTTGTGCTGAAGTGAGAAGTTTCCATAAACTAACATCCTTTTATCAAAGGTTCATTAGAAATTTCATTACCATTGCTGTACCCCTTATTGAGCTAACAAAGAAGAACATTGAATTTAAGTAGGGAGAAAGAGAGGAAGGAAGTTTTATTGAAGTGAAGGCAAGGTTGACTTCCATACTTGCATTACCTTTATGTGACTTCATGAAGATTTTTGGGTTAGAATGTGATGCGTCAGGCATTGGTATAAGTGTTGTCTTAATGTAAAAAGGATGATTAATTGCCTACTACAACAAAGGACCTCAATCGAACTACTTTAAAAATGACAAAGAACTCTTTGCCTTTATCTGAGCACTCTATGTATGGCAACATTATCTATTACTAAGAGAGTTTGTCATTGATACTGATTGTGAGTCTTTGAGGTACCTTTGAAGTTAGACTAAGTTGTCTAAGTGATAAGCGAGGTGGGTTGAATTCCTAAAAGGCTTCAAATATGTGATAAAGTACAAATAACGCAAGAGCAACGTCATTGTCAATGCTCTACCCAAAAGACATGTTCTCCTGATTGAGCTATAAGACAAATTGTTTGGGTTTATGAGTATCAAAGAACAATATCTAAAAGACTCACATTTTGAACTTATACGTAGGCATCATGCCGATGGAAGGATTGTAGATGAGTACCATATGGAGGATGGTTATTTGTTCCAAGGAGGAAAATTATGTGTATTGACCTATTTGTTAAGGGATTTCCTTATCAAAGAAGCCTATAATAGAGGACTCTCTGGCCATTTTGGAGAGAGAAGAACATATGAGCTATTAAATGGACTGTTTTTTTGGCTAAGAATGAGACAAGACATACATCGAATTGTTAAGGGCTGTGCTACTTGTAAGAGAGCCAAATGTCGAGCTAAGTAAGGGAAACCAATGCCTTTGCCTGCATCGACCAAACCCTAGACTGAGTTTAGCATAGACTTTATCTTCAAATGATTAAGAATTACTCAAGGCAAAGATTTCGTAATGGTTATTGTGGATAGATTCAGTAAGATGGCAAACTTTGTGCCCTGCTTTGAGACTAATGATACTTTAGCCATTGCTTATCTCTTTTTGCAGGAAATTGTTTGATTACATAACGTATAAAGAAGTGTAGTTTTAAATAGAGATTTAAAGTTCTAGAGCCATTTTTGGAGGACTCTGTAGCACTGGATGGGGATTAAAATGCTATTTAGCACTTCTTGTTATCCTTAAACTAATGGCCAAACAAAGGTAGTTAATTATACTTTAGGATCATTGCTTCAAGCTACAGTAGGTAATAACTTACCTAATTGGGACATTTGTTTGCTCGTAGTAGAATTCGCTTACAACCATACGGTACATGACACCACTAAGTAGACCCCTTCGAAGTTGTATATGGTTTTAATCTTGAGCTGCCCCTTAATCATACCTTTATACTAATATCTAAGAATGAAGACCCTAACATGAGAGATTGAGTACAGTTCCTACAATACATCTATAATAAGGTTACTTATCAGATTGCCCAAGGTACGAAGAAAATGTGAGAAATGATCAAGGGAAAGAAGTTGATACAATTTTACCCTAGAGACCTAGTATAGCTACACTTAAGCAAGGAGAGGTTTCCGAGTAAGAAGAAGAATAAGATATTCGCTCAAGTTGAGGGCCCCTACAAAATCCTTCAGAAGATCAATGACAATGCTTATAGATTAGAACTACTCAAAGATTATGGGGTCTTGGATGCTTTCGACATTGCCAACTTCATTCCTTATCACCTTGAAGGAGCATTGGATGAGGACTAGTTGGATTTGATCTTAAATCCAAATCCACTAAGAGGGAATGATAAGAATCAAGTTACAGGACCTCTAATTCACAGTTGAGCCCAAGGACTAGAAGGACTAACTAGGCAAATCTTCTTATTCTACCCCACTCTTACCAAGGTCGGGCTAATCTTTGTTGTCAACTAACTTCTTATGTTAAGTCGAGTAACTACAAATCACTTGATAGTTGTATGCTAACTAGTTGACTACTCTATTGACTACTTGACCCCTTACATACACCTGCTTGACTTTAACTAAGCTGACCTCCAAATCGGCAATATTTGTGCTGAGAAGTCGAGAGCTCCATACATATCTATAGTTACTCCTTCTCGAATGAGCCTAAGTTTGCTCGACACCTCTACTTGGCACCCTTGCTTGGCCCTCTATCATGACTATACTATTTTGTCTATTTTTACCAGAAGCATCTCCAACATTTTGTTGCTACATATCCCAAATTGACATGAAGAAATTTACGGCACCAATCATTAATTTACTTGAATTATCATTTGTATCCTTTATTACTTTTTATACATTACTTCTTTCAGACATTACCCTTTTAGTCTTTTCTGTTTTAGGTAGGTTGCCCTGTTTTCTTTGGTATAAATGCTTGCTTTACATGTTGTTGCATAATCAATTATCCTCTTTTCTTTAATCTATTGAATATAACCTTTTGTGAACATTGCTCTAGTTATCTTGTTTACTCTTTGCATTCTTATCCTAACCTTTAAGTAACACTAGGTAACAAGTAACCTCATTGGACCATCTTGTATGTCATATCAAGTTGTATTGTGAATCCTCAAAAGTTCTTAGTGTATCATATCCTCAGAGCTATTTGTGGGTTTGCTTACTTTACTTTTGTTGTTTTCGTATAATCCCATCATCATCTTTATGCTTTTGGTGAGCTTGGATCCATCCCTACGATTGATCTTGTTTGTCTTTGGCCCCAATCTGCATCAAAGCCCTTCTAAGAGTATTTTATATTCTTAGACTGTATCTAGAGGGAATTGTAGATTGATTTCCTTGATCTCCTTATCCCTTGGCTAAGGAGTATGATGTACCACTTAAGCCGTTTAACCTAAATGAAGGCCTAGTTGAGATAATTCCCTAAGGTGAACCTATTAATGAACATGCAGAAAACCTTATGAATAATGAACTAATAAAGACAAATGAGGATCCTGAGGAGGAGGATCCTGAAGAAGACTTACTTAATGATCTAAGCAAGGCACCGGTTTAGGATGTAGCCGTTGAGGAAGAAATAAACCATAATAGTGTACATGAAATTATAGTAACACTCGATACCCTGGAGATTGTATGGATAAGTTTAGGTAGTGAGACCAGTGGTAAGATTAATGATGAGACAAGCAGTGGGACTAACATTGTAAGGGAAGACATAGACTAGATTCCTTTAGAAGACTTGTTGACTTCAGTAAGCTTCAATAGTGCCAATAATTAGTAGATTAGTATTATGAACTAGCTAGCAGTGGGAAGGATGATAGATAGTAGAATTTTTTGTACATTAGGCAAATTTTAATGTACCCTACTTCTTTTTGATGTAGTCTGATATTTTGATATACTTATGCTTTCATTATGTTTTCAATATCTAGATTGAATGTATTTGTATAAAGAGTTGTAAATATTAAGTCTGTACAAATCTTTTATATGTAATCTTGTAAATGATGGTTTGTAACTTTACTTTATCATTTATATATAGAAGAAGTATCAATATGTATCAAGTAATATGTTATTAATGGATTTGTACTAGTAGTATCTTTTATATATGAAGTATGAATGGGTGTCTACTTATTACGTTATTTATGTAGTATGTATTAGACAACACTTTGTAATTGTAAATAACTATGTAACATCATTAATCAATAGACTTATGAAATTTTATGGAATTACAAAGTTAATTGAAAATAATAACCTAAATATAAGATCATGGTTGAAGCTAGAAACAGTAATAACAACAAAACTCGACTTACCACAAGCCAAACACTACTACTAGTTGTAATGCAAACCAAAGCTAAGGATAGACAAGGAAGATTGTATAGATAGGTCTAAGCTTGTTGAAAGCTTGAAGAAGGTGATGGGATTATGCAAAAAGAGTAAAAGTAAAGTAAGCAAACTCACAAACAGGTCTAGGGATATGGTGTACTAAAGAACTTCTAAGGACTTATGGTGTAACTTGATATAATATACGAGATTATTTGGTGAGGTTACTCTCCACTTAACCTTGCTTACGGGGTTAAGATAAGAGTGCAAAGAGTAAACAAGCTAATGAGAGCAATGTTTACAAAAGGGTATAGTTAGTAGATTAAAGATAAGAGGATAATTGATTATGTGGCTATATTTATAGCTAGTATTTATAGTTGAGAAATTAAGGCAACTTACCTAAAACGGAAAAGACTAAAAGGGTAATGTATAAAAGAAATAATGTACAAATGATAATTCAAGTAAATTAATGATTGGCGTTGAAGATTCCTTCATGTAGGTCTAGGAAATGTGGCAATAACACATTAAGGATGCTTTTGGTAAAAACAAACAAAATAGTATGGTCATGATAGAGGGCCAGGTAGGGGTAACAAGCAAAGGTGTTAAGTAGACTTGGGCTCATTTAAGAAGGAGTTGCTGTAGATATGTACTAGAGCTCTTAGCTTTTCAATACTAATGCTAACGATCGAGAGGTTAGCTCGATTAGAGCCAAATAGATATGCGAGGGGTTGGATAGTTAATAAAGCATTCAATCTATTGGTAAATGATAATTGAAAGATTTGTGGTTACTCGGCTCGGCATGAGAAGTAGGTCAGTAGTAAGGATTAGCTTGGCTTCAACAAGAGTGAGTTGGAATAGGAAGATTCGCCTTGTCAGTCCTTCAAGACCTTAGGCTCGACTATGGGTTAGAGGTCTAGTAACTTGATTCTTACCATTCCCTCCTAGTTGATTTGGATTTAGGATCAAATCTAGTTAGTTCTCGTCCAATGCTCTTTTAAGGTGATAGGTACTGAGGTTAGCAATGTTGAAAGCATTTAAGACCCCATAATCTTTGGGTAATTCCAATTTATAGGCATTATTGTTAATCTTCTAGAGGATTTTGAAGGGGCCTTTAACTCAGGCGAATAGCTTGTTCTTCCTTTCACTTGGGAAACTTTCCTTGCTCAAGTGTAGTCATACTAAGTCTCTAGGCTAAAAATATATTGACTTCTTTCCCTTGACCTTTTCTTGCATTTTCTTAGTAGCTTGGTGGATGCCGAGTAACATTATAGAAGATGTGTTGTAGGGACTGTACTCGAGCTCTTACACTAGGGTCTTCTAACATAGATATATGTATAAAAGTGTGATCGAGGGGCAACTCAGGATTAAAACCATGGACAACATTGAAGGGAGTTTGCTTAGTGGTATCATGTACTATACAGTTGTAAGAAAATTTTATCACTAGTAAACAAATGTCTCAATCAACTAAGTTCTTACCTATTGCAGATTGAAGCAATGATCCCAAAGTACAATTAACTATCTCTGTTTGGCCATCAATTTGGGGATGATAGGAAGTGTTGAATAGCAATTTAGTTCCCATTTGATGCCACAGAGTCCTTTAGAAATGGCTTAGGAACTTTAGATCTTTGTCTGAGACTACACTTCTTGACATGCCGTGTAACTGAACAATTTCCTATGAAAAGAGAGAAGCAATAGCTAAAGTGCTGTTAGTTTTAAAGTAGGGCACAAAGTGTGTCATCTTACTGAATCTATCCATGACAAACATTATAGAATCTTTACCTTAGTCAGTTCTTAGTAATTCGAAGACAAAGCTTATGCTCAACTTAATCTAAGGTCTAGTTGGTGTAGGTAAAGACATTGCTTTCCCTTGCTCGGCACAGCATTTAGCTCTCTTGTATGTTGCATAGCATCAACGATTTGGTGTATGTCTTGCCTCATTCTCGACCAAAAGAAGCATCCATTTAATAGCTCAAATGTTCTTTTCTCTTTAAAATGGTCGGAGAGTCCTTTACTGTGGGCTTCTTTGACAATAGATAATGTTGCCACACTTGGAGCGCACAGACAATGGCTAAGAGTCCTTTGTCATATATGGAGTAGTTCAACTTAGGCCTTCTAAGCTTCATGTTATGGTAGGTAATTGGTCGACCTTCTTGCATTAAGCGCTTAAACTAATGCCTAATGTGCTACATTCCAACTAAAAAATCTTCTCAAAGTCGAGTAAGGCTAATACAGGTGTGGAAGTCAACCTTGCCTTCACTTTAGCAAAACTTCCTTCCTCTCTTTCTCCTTACTTAAATTCAATATTCTTCTCTGTTAACTTAGTAAGGGGGTGTAACAATGGTACTAGAATTTCTAATGAACCATCAATAAAAGAATGCTAATCCGTGGAAACTTCTTACTTAGCATAAGTGGTTGGAGTTGGCCACTCGACAATAGCTCGAATCTTCTCATCATTTACTTGTAAGCCTTCTCCACCTACTATATAGCCTAGAAATATCACTTCCTCCTGGTAAAAGCAACAATTCCTTAAATTGCCAAATAATCTCTCGACTCGAAGTATACTAAGCACAGAATAGAGATGTTCATAGTAGCTCGCAAGGTTAGCACTATAAACAAGGATGTAGTTAAAGTATACCACGACATACTTCCTAATCAAATTTCTTAGTACATGGTTCATTAGTTGCATGAAAATGCTCAAGGCATTTGACAAACTAAAAGGCATTACCCTCCACTTATAGAGTCCATGCTAAGTATTAAAGGTGGTTTTCCACTCATCTCCTAGCCTTATCCAAATCTGATGGTAGCCAGACTTCATATCAATTACACTAAAGACCTTAGCTCCACTCACTTCATCTAACATGTCATCTAACCTAGGGATATGATATTAGTACTTGATGGTGATCTTGTTTACGGCATAGCTATCGACATATATTCTCCAAGTGCCATTCTTTTTCGGTATAAAAAGCATCAACACAATACGGGGGCTGAGGCTCTCTCTCACATATCCTTTCTCTAGTAGTTCATTGAATTGTCTTTAAAGCTTAGAAGCCTTCTTAAGATTCATCCGATAAGCTAACTTATTTAGCAATGCAACGTCGGGTATTAAGTCAATGTAATATTCAATGCCTCTAAATGGGGGTAATCCTTCAAGTGACCATTCTAAAAACAGGTCGGCATATTCATCCAATAGCTCTCTTACCTTAAAGGGTAGCCCAATTTGATCCCTTAATTCTAATAGCATTCTAACTAACATAAAAGTTGGCATGTCGGCCTTTATAGCTTCTCAGAATTTGGCTCTACTCAGAACTAAAGTCTTCTTGGATCCTCAAGCAAGTTGAGCTTACAGTTTGCTAACTTAACTCAGCATCATAGGTTTCAAAGTAACCTTCCTCCCATCTTTCTCAAACACATATGCGTTCTTATAACTGTTATGGATAACTCTTCAGTCAAAAAGCTAAGGTCAGCCTAGCAAAATATGAGATGCATACATAGGCAACATGCCATAGATAATATCATTAGAATAATTTCCAATAAAGATCAGTAATAAGACTTGTTGAGTGACATGTAATGCTCCTTTCTCATTCAATTAGTGCAATTTCTACAACTTCAGATGGGAGATAGTTGGCAACATCAGTTTCTTAACCAGGTCATGAGTGCAACTCGTACTATCCACTATGAGTGTACATACTTGATTACCCACTCTATAAGTGATGTAGAATAAGTTCTCCTTCTGCTCCTCCTTAGGTGAGGGTTCTAAACTGATTGCACATCAAATAACTAGAGTCAACTTATCCAGGTCCTCAGGGAATACATCTTCCTTGACTAGTTTATCCTCCTAAGTGGTTTCTTTCTCGAGAACAACCTCTTCCTCATGTTCCTCCTTAGTATTGTCCACTTCAATCTTTAGGACATCTCTTTTGATGACCATAGTTTGTTGGTTTGGATGCTAAGCAACCATGTGCCCAAACCCTTAGCATTTAAAGCATTTGATTTGGCTTATCTTTCTCTCAAATCCTTACACCTTCTCATATGTTCGGGTCGACACGTCACCATGAGGTCAGCCCTTTTATTCAATCTTGACATCTGTTCATTTGGTCGGTATAATACTTAGTTAAGCTTGGTAGCTTTCCTAAATGGGTTAGCTTGGTTAACTAGGTCGGCTCATCCGAGTTCGGGTTAGCATCCTACTCTTTCTTTGTCTTTCCACTCATTGGGCTATTCGTATAGCCTTATCCATTGTAGTAAATTGCTAAAGTTCCATAATGTCTCAGATATTACTTCTTAATCCAGTAAGGAATCTAGACATTGTTTGGGTTGATGGCTCTTCTACTTTACAGCAAATCATGAGTATTTAGAGCTCCTAAACGTACTTGTTAATAGCTCAGCCTCTTTGTTTTAACTCTTGAAGTTGAGCAAAAGTGTCTTGTAGATAAGTATTCGGCATAAATCTATTTCTAAGTATCCTCTTCATCTTAGGCCAAGCATTGACCTCTCTATATCCTTCTCATCTCCTCATGATCTAAAAGTTCTTCTACCACATGGTTGCATATACTAATAACTCAACAACAATAGTTCTCACCTTCTCTCAATCTTCATATTGGTAATAATTAAGAACTTGCTCAACTTTCACCTCCAAATCTACATAACCATTCGTACTCCTAAACCCATTGAAGCTCAGACTTTAAAGCTTTACATGGTCGGTAGCTTAAGGTGCTTGAGCTGGCTCTTCTTTCTAAAACTCTTCTCCTCCATCATTATCCAAATCTCCCAAGTTAATCCTTCTCACCCATCCTCCTACTCCTTAGCCTCGAACGTGTCAAGCTGGTTTTTGACCTTAGACATGTCAGACATCTTATGGAGTATTCTGCACAATCGTAACAATTCGATAGGCCATTGCATGAACAACTCTAACCAGGTTAGCTAAGATGTTAGTTGCCTCATCTAATCCCACGTTTGAGCTCTTGGGATGCCTTGGGGCTATCAACCATAGTAGACAAGACCACTGTTGTCATCCCCAACGCCAGCATTAACACTTAGATTTGTCATTTCTTCAACAAATTTGGTTTCAAACTTTGAATTTTCAGATACAATTAACATTATTTCTCCAACACGCACACTTTCCACACAAATTTCTAACTAACCCATAACACGTTTAACTATACTAATGAATAAATCACTACCACACTTTATTATTTACTTAAACAGTTCAATGTTTCTCTTTACAACTTTGACATACTGCTATAACAAGCACTACTTCACAAAACACGAACACAACTTACCCAAATGAAACCTCTACTTGGATACTAAGATGATGCGGATCGAGGCTAAGGATAGATAAGGTTGGTTGTAGGGATGAGTCTAAGCTTATTAAAAGCTTGAAGAAGGTGATGGGATTATTCAAAAACATTAATAGTAAAATAAGAAAACCTATGATTAGCTTCGAGAATATGATGCACCAAAGAATTTTCGAAGACTTACGGTACAACTCAATATGACATACGAGATAGTCTATTGAGGTTACTTAATACTTAGCTTTACTTAAGAGTTAGGATAAGAGTATAAAGAGTAAATAAGCTAATGAGAGTAATGTTCACAAAAGGGTATATTCAGTAGATTGAAGATAAGAAGATAATTGATTATGCGACTACATGTACATTAGATATTTATACTTAAGAAACTAGGGCAACTTGCCTAAAATAAAAAAGACTAAAAGGGTAATGTCTAAAAGAAGTAATGTACAAAGAGTAATAAGTGTTATAAATGGTAATTCAAGTAAATTAATGATTGGTGCTGTAGATTCCTTCATGTCGGTTTGAGATACATGGCAACAACATATTGGGGATGCTTTTAGTAGAAATAGATAAAATAGTATGGTCATGATAGAGGGCTGAGTAGGGTTACTAAACAGAGGAGCCAGGCAAACTTGGGCTAGTCTAAGAAGGATTGGCTATGAATAGGTATTAGAGGTAAGCTCAGTTAGAGCTAAGTAGATGTGTGTGAAGGGCTGGGCAATCAATAGAGAATTTGACCAGTTGGCACACAACTACTAAAAGATTTGTGGTTACTTGGCTTGGTATAAGAAGTTGGTCGATGACAAAGATTAGCTTGGCTTCAACAATAGTAGGTTGGAATAGGAGGATTCACCTCATTAGTCTTTCTAAGCCTTGGGCTCGATTGCTAGTTAGAGGTTTAGTAGCCTAAGTCATACTAAGCGAAGCCTCCTTAGGAACAACTAATTGGGAATGTATAGCTACCATCCCCTTGCAACCAAACACAAACCCATACTGCCACTATACCTATTCTAATAAAGCTTATGTTAACCAATATGTACACAATGATACAAAAAAAATGTGATTTATTGCAACATCTTTTAATTGGGGGAAATCTAATAGATAAAAGGCCTTAAGAAAAGGTCACTAAGACAAACAAGCCTTTGAATGCATCATTAAGGTTAATCGGTATTTTGATGGAGATATTATTAAGCTCGAAGAAACAGATGATTGGCTAGCTTAGATAGAGCATAATCTTATTGCTTTTCAAATACCAAATAATCAAAAGTATCTTATGGAACTTATATGTTAAAGTCATGAGCCCAAGTTTGGTGGAATTCAAAATAGGTTAATTCAAGGAACAATTACTTGGGAAGTATTTAAGGAGGAATTCATATAAGGATTCTCCCTCAAAAGTGTTTAGTTAAAAATGCTTAAGGATTTATTTTCCTTGAAGAAAAAGAACATGAGTGTGACCCAATATAAGACTTAGTTCAATAGGTTATTCACTACATACTATCTTGGTATAAGGATAATAAACATTTGAAGAAAGCTTTGTTTATCTGAGGATTCAATCCTGTAATGCATTGTAGACTTTAGGATTATGATTTGCTTACTTATAATGATATAATAAAGAAGGCTTGAAAACTAGAGAACAATTACCTGAAAATGCTATTGTAGTTAAATAGAAAAGTAAGCAATGGATCTTAATCTAGATTTCCTTTTAAAAGACCCTATCTAGGTGCTAGTAGTTCAAGTCAAAGAAAAGACTAGTTATTGTGGTGAGTAGTCTTGCTCAACTTGTGTCAATAAGAAATATTTATGATAGGAGTCTTCATGTAAAGTGTTGGAAGTGTGGTGCTGGTCATTATCCCTGATACTGAGAATAATTAAAAGGAAAGTGCTTTATGTGTAGCGAAGCATGTCATTTAGTTAGAAATTGTCCCAAGCTAAAGAATATTAAGTGTGGACAATGTGGACAAAAGGGACATTTTAATTGCTATTGCCTACAGTTTAGCCAAGGTTTTAGGAAAAGAGGAAATGTTACCTAATAGGTAGGAATTAGGAATGAAGGTGAATCTAGTGCAACTACTATTCCTGCAAAGGTATTTGCTATTGAGAATGAAGATAAAGTAGAGGAATTTGATAACTTACTAGATGATTATTATGAAGAGGATGATCTAAGAGAATTTATGAATCTATATGATGAAGTAAATAAAGGATTGGTGATAGGAATGTAACTTATTATGGACTTTGAATTCTAATTTAAAATATGATTAGTATGAAATGATTTGTGCTTGAGGAGACTTATACTTTTGAAATCATGAATCGATTAAGCATGTGATGATACTATTCAGATGAATTTTGAATGACTAGGATAGTTAAATATTTCAGGGAAAATACAAATAAATAGACAACCTGCTTATACCTAATTCAATACAAGAGCATCACATGTCAAGATTTTATAGTTGGAAATGGAACTGATATGATTGAAGTACATGCCACATACAAAATTAGGACTCTTACTAAGGAAAAAGTATCGACCCGAAAGGTAGTAGAAGAGGGATGAATTAAGCTACAAGAGAAGAAATATCCAATTCACTTAATAGTGTTACCATTATGGGGTTATGATATTATCGTTGGGATAGATTGGTTGTCAAAGAATAAGGAAAAAGTTGAATGCCAAAGTAAAAGTATTATTTTAGATAAGGGAAGCCTTGTGTTCTAAGGAAAAGGTAGCAAAGGTAGAACCATTAGGATAGTAGTTGTTGAAGCCGATGAGGATGTGGAAAGTGAGGGAAATTGGTAGTTTTGTTGGATCTTTACAATAAAAGGAAAGAAGGAAACCTTACAATTTTCCAATATACTTGTTGTGTGTGAATTTTTGAACATATTTCTCGATGATTTACCTAAATTAGCTCCACATTAGGAGTTAAACTTCACAATTGAACTAGTACTTAGAACAGAACTTATTTCAATGGCACTATATCGGATAGCACCTATTGAACTCCAAGAATTGAAGGAGTAATCACAAGAGCTCCTAGAAAAGGGTTTTATTAGACCAACCAGACCCAAGCAAGTCGTATAGCATATACAGTGATGCTTCCCATAATGTGTTAGGATGTGTCTTAATGCAAGGTGAAAAAGTTTTAGCGTACTTATCATGACAATTGAGACTATATAAAAAGAATTATCTTACTTATGATCTTGAATTAGTTGCAATGGTTTTTGCATTAAAAATTTAGAGACATTATTTATATAGGCAATACTATGAGATATATACTAATCATAAGAGTCTCAAATACTTTTTCACTCAAAAAGAGTTGAACTTACGTTAATAGAGATAGCTGGAGTTGACTAAAGATTATGATTTGACTATCAACTACCAACTACTATCCTACAAAAGCTAATGTGGTAGTTAATGCACTTAGCCACCAAAACTATAGACAACTTATGTCTTCTCTCACTAACAATGGGAATTGATATGAGAGTTTGGAAAGTTAGAAATAGGGTTCAGGTGGCATGACCTTGACTATGTTTAATGAATCTAGCAATCTAACCAACTTTATTTGATAGAATCAAGGAGTTATAGAATAAAGATGAAGATTTGGTACTAATCAAGTTTATATTAATGCATAAGGAAGAGTTACTTGACTTCCAGATGGATGAAACGAGAATGTTAAGATTTAAGGGAAAAATTTGTGTACCTCAGGTTCTTGATCTAAAAAGAGAAATAATGGATGAAGCACATAATTTTGGATATACACAACATTCAGGTGGAAACAGAATGTACCAAGACTTGAAGTCTACTTTTTGGTGGCATGAGATGAAGAGAGATGTAGTATAATTTGTAACAGAATGTACAACATATTAGTAAGTTAAAGTTGAGCACAAAAGACCAGGAAGCACACTACAACCCTTAGAACTACCATAATCGAAGTGGGACCACATCACAATGGATTTCATTGTTACTTTCCTTAAAACACGAGCTGAATATGATTTAATATAGGTGATTGTCAATAAATTAACCAAATGAGCTCCTTTTCTACCATATTGTGCAAGGTACTTTTTGGAGAAAATGGCTAACTTATATGTATAGGAGATTATTAGACTACATAGAGTATCGCTTAGTATAATTTCTAATAGAGACAGTTGATTTATATTTAAATTTTAGGAAAGTTTACATTAAGCTCTAGGTACTAAATTGAAGTTCAATACTGTATATCATCTACAATCAGATGGGAAATCCAAAAGGATTGTTCAAACTTTGGAAGATATGTTAATTTAGTAGAGAGTGGGATAGATACTTACCGTTAATGGAGTTTGCCTATAACAATAGTTTCTTGGCTACCATATAAATGGCCTTATATGAAGCTTTATATTGACGAAAGTGTTGATTTCCTTTATATTGGGAAAATAAAGAGCATGCAATACACGAACCAAATTTGATATCTCAAATGAATGAGAAAGTGTAGATAATTTGATAGAAAATGAAAGAAGCCCAAGATAGATACAAGAGTAAGGCAAACATGAAGAAGAGACCATTAGAATTCAAAATTGGAGATCACATATATGTAAAGATATGCCCATCCAAAGGATTTAAGTGATTCAAATCTAAATTGAAATAGAGCCCAAGATATATAGGACCTTTTGAGATATTAGATAAGGTGGACGAAGTATCATATCACCTTATACTACCCCAAAATCTATTTAGATATAATGACGTATTTTACATCTAAATGTTTAGAAAATTCATAAATAACCCTGATGCGATAATGAAATTGCAACCAATAGAGTTTTCAGAAAATTTGACATTTAAAGATAGACCTATCAAAATACTCAATAATCGTGTTCAAAAGTTAAAAAACAAAGAACTAGAGTTTGTTAAGGTACATTGGTGTAGTGGTCTAAAAGTAGAAGCAACTTGAGAATCGAGAGCAGCGATGGAAGAGAAGTATCTATGGCTCTTCGGAATCAGAGGCACTGACCTTTAGTTGGAAACCTAATCAATCCTACAAATAATTGACTCTATAATTCTAATTATGAGAAAGTTTTGACGAAAAAACTATTTCTAATATGGGATGGAAATGTGAGCTCTTAATATTGCTTTTAAAGCAACTATATCCAGATTTAAGGCCTTTAGGAAAACCGAGCCCAAAACACAATGAAGATTTAGAGATAAGTTGTTTAAGCTATAAAAGATGATAAGTTGTTTAAGCTATAAAAGAGAATAATAAAGCATGATATATTATATGAATATATATGTATTTTTATGAATATACTAGATATATATAATAATTATACTCGTAAATTAACTCAAAAACCTAAATATATATATATAATAAATGATCAATTCCTAAAATTAAATTGAAAATATTTCTTAAAAATAAAAACATGATAGAAACATGATTATATGTGTATAATTACACATTACATGTACCACATACATAGGATGCATACATGTATATTAGTAAATACTCATTGTGGCATCAAATTGGAGCTAGAAATTTGCTTATTCAAAAAGCAAATCACTAAGATAAGCTACCCCTTACTAAAACAAAAATGGAGAAAAAAGACAGGAACAATTACTTAATTGTAAAGAAAATTTCAACCAAACCTAATCCCAATAAAGAGGACTTTTTTAATTAGATTTCACACTTTAGATACCTAAGGCACTTAAAGAAAATTTAAAAGAAATTAATAGGATTTAATAAAAAAAAAGGAAAAACAAGAGAACCTACTATTAACCCCAGATGGTTAGTGAACCTAACAAAGACTTAAGAACCAACCTTCCCACCACTAAGTAGGGCCACTAGCACCTAGCTCCATTGATAACCCCTCATAGGTAGAAGACCACCAAAACTTTAACAAATGGTTGGATAAGTTTCTACCTTATTTTCTAATTAAATCATAAAAACATTAGAATAATTAGGAAAATTATGAAAAAAAAATTATTCCTAGATTATTTTAAATGTACTTTCATGTTATATAATTATTTTGATAAAATTTTAAATATTTTATGTATTTCCTTAAGAAATGTACTATTCATCCGAATTTTAGAATAAATATAAATATGTCAAATAAAGTTGTTTGAGACTCAAAATTTTTTTGTAAGATCCTTATTATTCTAGTTTGATGCTATCTAGCCTAATTTTGATTTTATACATGTTTAGTATTTATTGTATTTTTAGCTTTAGAAATAGTTGAAATAGGTATTTTTTGAGATAATTTAGTTTTTATACAAAATAATTGACGAATTTGACATGTAATGACTTTTGGACACTTGTATTATAGTAGGATAGCTTGTAATTTATTTTGTATGAAATGATATTAGTTGCTTAATTAACTGTAATTTAGGAACAAAAATGTAATTTTACTTATATAGGCGATAGACCCAATTGCATGAAACAAGTTGCAAAATTATTTGATGATATGTGCTATTTGATAATTATTTGATTAAATTACAATTAAACATACTTTGATTAGATAGAATCACCTATTGTTCTTAATGTATTTCGTGATATTATATTTATAGAGTTACGATATATACATGCTAGGGATAGATAATATGTGATTTATCACATTTTATCTCAAAAATATATTTTCTTTATATACTATGATATTAATATGATATCACTTGCTGTATGACTTTATCTATATACTAGGATTAGAAATACTCTTTAGGAATTATCTTTTGAACGAAACACGTAATACGTATTGTTGAGTTCATACAAATCTAACGATGTTGACTTTATTAAAACTAAATCACTTAAGGTAATAAAATAGATATTTCCTATGATATAATGGAAAATATTGTCCTACAACGACCATTCTATAATTAAAACGTAATTTGACTAATAAAAGTATGTTTCAACACAATTAAAACAATATACTATAAGTAATAATAAAACTATATATAATTAATAATATTAAATAATTTAATATAACCTATGTAACGGAATATAATACTTAAGTATGTGTGTGTGTGTATATATATATACACATACACACACACATATATATATATGTTTGTGTGTTTATATTAGTATATAAGTAATACACTTTGGAAGTATGTATGTGTGTATACATACATACATACATATATATATATATATATAAGCAACTTTATTAAATAACTATATGAATAGTATTTCAATCCAATTATATAATAATGCAAAGAACTACATAAACCCTAAAGTTTTCGTAGATCTTACAAATATTGAATCTAGGTATTGATATATATAGGACTTCCAAGTGAATGGAACATTAACGTTATAGACTTGTTAGAGTGAGCTTCAATACAAGAAAGTAGAATTTGTGGAGATTGAAGTATATGCTCATTGTGGTTGTTTGTGCATATGCTATGCCTATGCCTAGTTATGAGATGCTAATTAGTGGCTAAGCTACATGTTTTGCTATGTTGATTGACTTTGTTTAGTGTATTATGAATTAGTTGATCACCTTGATGGAATTAATTGAAACAAAAACTGAAACTATAAATGGACATGCATCATATCCAGTTAGGGGATAGTTAGATTTCTTCGGCTAAATTTTGATGTGTTTTTGATGATGTTGTAGTGAATTGGCCTTTCCTTACCTTTGGTAGAACTAAGTAATAAGAGATGAGGTTACAGTGAGATTATGAGCATTGGGTTTGAAGGTAACTGAGGGCGAAACAGGAGTCTCTATTGCATAAGCCTAGAATTAGCCATGAGAGGACCTTGTAGCCTTTGTAATCAGCATTGTGACCATCATATTGCAACTCTTCAACCTAGGTTAGAGTGGATGTAATTTCTCTAACCTTACAATGGAAAAGTTAACATCGTACAGATGACACGTTGCTTATTCATGAATTGCACGTAATAATTTGTTGATAGCCTGGTTATACTATTCAACTTGTATATGCTTTTTGCCTCCAGCCCCTTATTGAGCCATGGTTTGCTCACTCCCTTATAGATTTTCTTATAGGTTCTAAGTAATTATGCAACATGAAAATCATCTCTAGGTGTACAAAAATGGTGTGTTCAGGCCTTGTTGAGGAAAAACTAGTGAAAACTATATTTTTGAAACTTTTTGTTTTCTATAAGATTAATTAGATCAATTAGACGATCTAGTTGGATTCCTACTTTTAAGTCATAACATATACATATATACATATATTTTAAATACTTTGTAGCTAGCCTTATTATAAATATAAGTTTGTCATGAATATAAATATTAGGATAGTGGAATTGCAAATGCTCTAGAGCGATTTGTTGTATGAGCTTTGTATATGTCAGGGTTATGCTAGTGACTAAGCAGATGGTTTCTAGCATAAAATTGATATATATGGCGGACTGTTATGACTTGATAGTGTTTGGGTTGTGAAATAATTAATGATATTAATAGAAATAACAAAAGTCACAATAGAATATTTTGTTTAATACTTACTAAGAAAAGAAAATCTAACATAAAGACATAATAACAGGAAAGAAATAAGACAAATCAAGGAAACCTATAATTTTTTCCTACCGACTCTACTCTAAAGGGGCTCTCTCCATAAACTTAGACCTAGACTCATATTTATAAGAGTTAGACTTAGATTTATAAAGAAAACTTGATAAAAATGGAAGATTCGAAAATTATAGAATCACCATGCCTAAGAATCATGGCCGTAGAGATGGGGTATGATCTTCCATTTAGTTTGAAATCTTCAAATTTCAATAGAAACTGATTACAAGGGGTATACAACCGGAGATCATGCTCATGGTTTCCACTTGTAGTCTCTCCTAGACTTCAATCCTTGGTTGAAATTCTTTCGCTCTAATTTCTTGATCAATATTTTTCTTTAGATAAGGTCCAAAACTTGATAAAATCTCTCACAATTTCATTGAATATTTTCAAAGTCCCTAAAAATAAAAATTAAACAAACTAAGCTTCAAATTGCGATAAAATTAAATGAATTAATGTACAAAATAGTACAAAATCTTCCTAAATGCTAATTACATGTTATCAAATTCCCCTATACATAAGTTTTTGCTTGTCTTTAAACAAAAAAATAAAAATTTCAAAAACAAAAACATCTTAAGGACAAGTTCATAAAAAATTTTCTCCAGAAAAGTACACCCTCAAATTGAGAAACTTTACAAAAATTTCCACAATCATCCTTTCTCCTTAACTTAATAATGCCCTTAGAACACTTAAATAATAACTACTTAGGAATTATTGAATTTCAATAATCAATCCTAATAATTCAAAGCTAGCCTTATCACTTAAATAAGAACTAAACTAGAGATTATAAACATCAACAATTCAAGAAAAAGTTCTAAAAATTCCATTACTCTAACTCAAGAGGAAGGGAATCTTCTCCTAACTAATTTTATTCCGAAAGCTTAAACTGGATGCATGGTAATCAATTTATTCTCTACTTTTTTCAATTTCACCAGGAGGCTTTTTAATTCAAATTAATTTCTTTATTGAAACTGATTATTATTAGGAAAGAATCTCACACTTCTAACAAACTAAGATCGATCCTTACTAATTTAACCATTTTATTTATTTTTTTAGTATTATCGATGGGAAAGCACCACGCTCTTTTAAAAGATCAAGGTCGATCCTTAATAATTTTAATTTAATTTCCTTTCTACAAGTGGCAACAGAAAAGGGTCTTACTCTTCTGAGGGACTAAGATCGATTTTTACCAATTCTTTTTTTTTTTAATTCAATTATGCCTCCAATTACTTTGATTTTTCAAAAAAACTTTCAAAGGAAAAATCTCCTTTATTTATCCAATCTATTTTTTTTTAAATGAGAGATAGATAACTATCCTCTAGAATTGACTTTAGAAATAAAAATAACTAGTCCTTAACTTGTTTATATCTATCATAATCCTAAATCTAAGTATAAGCTTAATTAATAAAGAATTCTAAATTATGGGGATTTAATTATTCAAATTTAGTAAAGCATACTAAAGTTATAAAAGATTGTGGCCATATTTGAAAAAAAATTACTTGCTTATATATGGGGGTGTAAATTTTTAAGATTTATATTTCAAAAACTCAAAATATTAAGTGTTTATATTTCAATCAATTTAGTAACATACGTATCCTATCCTTTCCCCTCACACTTAAGTTTTATATTATCCTCAATGTATATTATAGCAATCATAAATCAAAATAAAATGGGAGAAAAAGAAAAAAGAAACTAGGACTTCCCTAATTTTTTGCATTGATCTTTGAAAATTTTGAAATCCAAAATTCAAAATTTCCTTGATTTGATTACGCTCAAAGTTTTTTCTTTATATCACTAAAACAAATTAACTATGAAATCAAAAAGAAGTTAACTAGACAAAATAAAACTAAATAGAAAGAATACTATTTTGAGTACCATAAAGTTAACATTGCAAAACTTACAGACCATGAAAAGTTAAACAGTTATCTAAAAAGAAAAAGCGACGGTAAATAAGTTAAGAAGTTACACTCATCCAAACAAAAGAAATTAAACAAAGTATTTTAAAAAGAAAACTAAAAATAAAAGGAAATCTTTCCTCCTCCTTATCTATGTCCTCACTCTCTTCCTCTTCAAGTATCTCTTCTTCAGTCTCTTCGTTGGAGGGGGGTACTAGTAATGGTAGTAACAGTAATGCTTAGATGCTATCATGAGCTCAGAGTACATTTACCTTAGCCTTAATGTGTTGTACTTGATGGGATAAAGTTTTCTACCTCTTCAGTAATTTTCTCACTATCCTCTTTATATTACCAATTATTGAATAGAATGATCCAAGCTGTAGCTATGATGGGGATGATGTTGCCTCTTTGATTGGCTTAAGTAATGAGTCCTTTAGTGGTGGAGGAAGCATCATAGCCTTTATCTATTCATAGCTCATTAGGGTAAAGGGCTCAAGTACATTAATACGGAAAAGATTATGAAAAGCAAGGGTGTTCTTTATAAGTTTAGTAATAAAGGGACCTATAAAAATATGTTTAGAATGGCCCTCAATAGCTTGACTCCTGAAAAAGAATGTCATCCTAATACCTAAGTTTATTAGGCATCTTTTGGTTATGCTATGTAAGTATAAAATGTCCCTCTCATTCATAACCCCACTATTATATCTCCTCCTTATAATGCCTTTAGCCTCATTGGTATCCTATCAAATGGCATAGCTACCTCATTATTGTTGCACTTGAAGTACATGACGTTTTGTGTACCATTCTATATGTTGTCATATGCTAGCTTCAAAGTACTTAAGACTTCCAATGTCAACTCCTTGTAGACTAGCTCATTAATAGTCAATAGTTGGTCCCAACCATCAAACTCCAATAATTATTTGACTCGGGCATCATAGCCCACTTGAGTTAGTGCCTCCTAGCTTAAGAAAGAAATACTATTTTGTTTACTAGGATTCCTTAAAAGTTAATAAGGGGTGTATAGGACTAGAGCTTAAAGAGTTCTTACGAGTTATGTACTTGTATCTTGGCAAAGAGGATTTAAAATTTGATAAAAACTTATGTTTTAAAAGAAATATTGTAATGTTAAGAGAATAATTGCTAATTCATTCCATCAAGCAATAATTTGCATAATGAAATTCCAACCTGTATTAATCAAGGATTAATAAAATCTTAGGATCAATTCATGATTAAATTCTATTTTTCTGTCACAATATCTATTAATACAAGTTTTAGTATACAATATACAATCACATGAAAACTTGTTTTTATAATACTTATACATGTTATGGCATAAACCACTCTATCTCATATGTGATTGTTTTAAAAACAAGTTCTTATGAGTTATAACATGATTTTCATGGCATATGGCATATGTGAGATGAATCACACAACAAGTTTTCCTAATCATGAGTTCTATGGATTAATCTAATTGCATACTTCCCCTTATTCTCTAAAAACATTCAACATAATCCTCATGTTCTTGCTATTTCCAATCTTTATCAAGCATGTGTCTTTATTGTGATTTCAAGTAAATAAAGGATATATAACATATTTCATTATATTATCCTCCCTAAATCATTCATAAAAACTAAGATTTCTATACATTCAAGTATCATTGGTCATCTTCAAACCCTAAGTAAAAATCCTACTTTTATTCAAATTAACAACAAATTTAGGAAAATAAATAGATAAGGATGATGTACATACCTTGGATTTGCTGTTCAACGATTAGATCTTCAAAGATTTATGAGGTTTGAGTAATTGTATAGTGAGAAGGAGTGCAAGAAAGTGGAGTTTTAGAAAGCGTATCTAAGAGATTGGAAACCTAAAATGGAAATTGGTTTAAAACCTAGTCAAGCTCTTTTGAGCTGACTAACTTAGGTGAGAGTATCTTTAGGGGACTAGAAACCCTAAATTGAAAATCAATCTGAAACCTAGTCATACTTTTCTAAGCTAAATAACCCAAGCAAGAGTTTCTTTAGGGGACTAGCAACCTTAAATGGGAAATCGATTAAAAACCTGGTCATGCTCTTTTGCACTGACTAAACTAGGTAGAATTGTTTCTAGGGGATTAACATCCCTAAATGGGAAAATGATTTTATACCAAGTTATGCTCCTTTGAGTTATGTAACCTAAACGAGAGCATCTTTAAGGGACTAGCAACTCTAAATGGAAAATTGATTTGAAACCTGATCATTCTCCTCTAAGCTGACTAATCTAAGTGAGAGCATTTCTAAGAGATTAGCAATGGGAAATCGATTTAAAACTTAGTTGTACTCCTTTAAGCTTATTAACCTAAGTGGGAGCATCTCTACGGGACTGGCAACCCTAAATGGGAAATCGATTTGAAACTTGGTTATGCTCCTTTAAAACTTAGGTGGGAGCATCTCTAGAGGCTAGCAACCTTAAATGTGAAATCAATTTGATACCTAGTTAAGCCCCTATGAGTTGACTTACCTAGGCATGAACATCTCTAAAGAACTAACAACCCTAAATGAGAAATTAATTTGAAACCTAGTCGAGCTCCTCCAAGTTAACTAACTTAGGCATGAACGTCTCCAAAGGACTAGCAACCTTAAATGGGAAATCAATTTGAAACCTAGTCGAGCTCCTTTAAATCGACTAACTTAGGTGTGGGTGTCTTTAGGGAACTGACAACAATAATTGTTTGGTAACCTAGTCATGCTTTGTAAAGCTGGCTAACCTAAGCATGTACCCTTTTAGGGGACTTGCAACCTTAAATGGGAAATCAATTTGAAACCTAGTCATGCTCAATTGAGTTGACCAAACTTAGAAAAAGCGTCTCTAGGGGATTAGCAATCTTAAATAGGAAAACGATTTGATACCTTATAATGCTCCTCCAAACTGACTAACCCAGGTGAGAGTGTCTTTAAGGGACTAGTAACCCTAAATGGGAAATTGATTTAAAACCTAGTCATATACCTTCAAGCTGACTAACCTATGTGATAGCGTCTCTAAGGGATTAGCAAAAATCGATTTGAAACTTAGTCATACTCTTCTAAGCTGACTAACTTTGTTAAGAGTATCTCTAATGGACTAACAACCCTAAATAGGAAATTGATTTGAAACTTGATCGTACTCTTTTAAGTTGATTATCCTAGGTTAGTGCATTTTTAGGGGATTAGCAACCTTAAATGGGAAATCGATTGATTCGATACTTGGTCATACTCCTCCGAGTTGACCAACTAAGGTAAGAGCATTTCTAAGTAATAGACAACTCTAAACAATAAATGGATGTGAAAGCTAGTCAAGCTCCTTTGAGCTAGTTAACTTAGGTAGGGCCATCTTTAAGGACTAGCAACCCCTAATGGAAAATCAATTTGAAACTTAGTCATACTTTTTTAAGCTAACTAACCTAGCTAGGAGCCTTTTTAGGGGGCTAACAACCCTAAATGTGAAATCAATTTATAACTTGGTCATGCTCTTCTCAGCTAACGAAACTAGGTAGAAGCATCTTTAGGGATTAACAACCTTAAATGGGAAAACAATTTAATACCTGGTCATGCTCTTCCAATCTAACTAACCTAAGTAAGAGTGTACCTAAGGGACTAGTAACCTTAAATAGGAAATCGATTTAAAACTAGGTTGTGCTCTTTTAAGTTAACTAACATATGTGGAAGCATTTTTAAGGGACTGACAACCTTAATTGGGAAATTGATTTGAAACATGATTGTGCTCCTTTGACTTAGCTAACTTAGGTAAGAAAAGCTTTCCTTGATCTTGTTAAATCTTGAAAGCTAGTTAGAAAAGGGGAAGTGCCGTAGAGGTTGGTTAAGACCTTAAGAGAGATTTGTGAAAGGGAAGTACCCTACGAGTTAGCTAAGACCGTAAGAGAGATTGATGAAGGGAAAGTTTCTTATGGGCTTAAAACCCTAAAGGAGATGTAATATGAGACATCGCTCTATGACCTAGTTGGAACCTTAAAAGATATTTGAAGAATGCGCCCAATAAGCTAGTTTAAAACCCTAAAGGAGATGTAAGATAGGATTGTATTTCTGTGAACTAGCTAGAACCCTAAGATAATTGAAAAAACAAAAGTCCCTTATAGGTTGACTTAAAACCTTAAGGGAGATGTAAGATGGGATGGTGCTCCATGAGCTAACTAAGACCCTAAAAGATGATTAGAAGAAGGAAAGCACCTTGTAGGCTAGCTTAAGACCTTAAAGGAGATGTAAGATGGGACAACGTTTCTATAAGCGAGTTAGAACCCTAAAAGATAATTGAAGAAGTAATAGAGGTGATTTAATCATTTTGGAAGACTTTGCGACTTGGATATTTACAAAAAAAATACAGGGAATTTTCTCGTAAAAAGCCATCTAGGATAGAACAGGCACTAAGGATAAGATCCTTTGATTTGCAAAATGTTGGCAAACATCAATCATGAAGGTAATTATGTCTAAAGGGATGACTTTGGATATAAGGGATGACTTTTAGGAAGGTCTTTCAAATGGGAGTTAACCCTTGAACTTAGACATATGGAAGAAAAACCAAACATTGGTTAGATACTTTGGAATTAGAGAAACTGATTGCTAAGGTTGACTTAGGAGAAGATAACTTATGAAAAATCTTTTTAAAAATGCTTTCTTCTTCTTCTTCTTCTTCTCTCTCTATTTTGTTTTTTGACATTTCCTAATAAGCTTAGATTCCTTATAGGTTCTAAGAAATTTGCATGCAAGTAATAGGATTTTCTAATAACATAACAACTTAATCTTTTAGGTAACCTCTATTTGAGAGTGCTCATTCTCTTTTGAAGGCCTTTGAATTCTTCATTGGGATTTTGACTTTAAACTAGGGTTAGATGATTTTATGCCATTGGGGATGACTTCTTCAGATATCTTCTCACTTGGAAATACATATCTCTTTGAAAGTATGTTTAGTCTAAAAGGAATCCCATGCACTCTCAACTTAAATCTCTCTTTCTTGACTTTAATTTCAATAATTATGGTCTATCTTGTAAGTGATATACTTTTAATCAATCTATTAGTTTTTTTTTCTTTTTTCAAACTGTAATGCAATACGAACTTTTGGTCTTTGTTTTCAAAATAGATGAGGTGGCATTTTTTGAAAGAATCACCCTTTAACTTGGGTTTACAAGTCAAGGACTTTTTAGGTAAAACTAAAATTATGCTTACCCTAATATCACAAGTGTTTTTTTAATCATGGATAAATTATTTCTTTTAATTAGAAGGTCTTTTGAGGAGGGTTGGAACTATTGGCAAACCTTGATATTTAGGTTAAATTTTCAAGAGAAGCGGATTTTGGAGGTCTTTATGTTTAACCCCCTTATTTCAAATTTTAGGGTCCTTATTTTAAGGTGAGAGCCTTGCTTCAAGAATGGGCTTTATGACTATGTATCCCTAATCCTTTCACTCTTTAGGGCTTTATGTTTTGGACTTGATCACCTTTTATATAGACTTCTTGATTCTTTTAGATTTCTTTTATTTTCTCATTCATTTCTTCTATCTTACCCTTTTTCTTTCTTTTCTTTTTTTCTCTTTCTTCATTTTGACTAAAGATAAAGGTAATCGATCATCTCTTCTTTTTGCATGTAACTCAAAGTAGATGTGGCTATTATGGTATTTAGAATGATTGCCTTTCTTCATCTTAAAGAAAATGATTTATTAGATGTAATGATTACAATTGAGTTGATGTGATTGAAGTTAGTGCATATTAGTTTTAACCTTTTCTCCTGTTTAACAATCCTAACCTCTAAGTTGCCTCATTATGGGGTAATTCTAGACAATGTTTAATTTTGAAAAATACTTCATCTAAAAAGCTTAACGGTGTTGACAAAAGATAATATATGTATAAGATGCTAAATAAGCATGAATCAAAATAGCGAAAGCTTAAGATAGCATTCTATTGCTCAAGTAATGAGGGGTTATTAAACTACTTCATTTATGAATTTCATAATAATAGAAATACATATCTTATCGAAATAAAGTTTCTAATGCCCATATCATTTTGATTTGTATATCAAGTTTAAGATGGATGTCCTTTAAGGAATAAGTCTGATGACCTCATAATGATGTCACTTAGTTGTTAAAAGTGTTTTAGTGTTGATGTTTAGGGTTCAACTTACCCCTTTTCATCCTAAACCTTTCAATCAATAAGGTACCTTATATTTGTCTCAAGTTTTACTTAATAGAATTTAACAAGCCATGTGCCCCCTTAAAATATAATGCCCCTTTACGTACCCCATTAACAAAGGCCTTAAAACATACCCCTTCCATTTAAGAAAAGATTGCCCTAGCCTTAGTTATTTATGTGACCCATTTTCATTGAGATTAATTGCCTCTTAGTACCTAAAGTCAAAGCTTTTGAGGTTAGAGTCGGTGGAAGGACCTTATGTTCAAGTTTTTCAAATTGAATGCAGGTTGGAGCTTGTGGATAGGCCTTGTGTTTGAGTTGATGGCCATGTCTTGTGTTTAGTTATTTAGCTAATCTTTTGTTTTGGGAGTGAATGAGTGAATCATTTGACAACAATTTTCAAGGCCCTTTAAATATTCCTACCTATTAGCAATCTTGTTTTCTTTTGTCTTTTTTTTTCCTCTTTTTTTTAATTGAAAAAAATAACAAGAGAAAGCGTCTAAAGTGTCACAACTGTTCACAACTCAAAAAAATGAAGAAATATTTTTACAAGATGAAGAGAAAAGTAAAATAAATTTGCACACAATACCCAATATTCACAAATTCTAATCTCTATTTTCAAAAATTGATTTATTTGAAAACCATGTGTCAAAAATTTAGAAGGTTGGAAATGTAGTTAAAGGAGAGATATATAAGAAGTTAATAGTGACATTAAAAAGTAATCATTTAGAAACTATTTATTTATATGAATGGCAAGAAAGATGACATTGGGATCTTATAGGCAATAAAAATACTAATTATTTATGAGTTTGAGAATCTCTTAAAACATTCTTGAAATGAAAGGCCTTAAAGATTAACAACATATAAGAACTTATGGCACTAGATTAATATCTTATAGAACTATTTATAAGCTAGTGCAGATTTTCTAAAAAAGGAAAAACTTTGAAAAAAAGGAAAAGAAAAACTTTGTGATTACCTAAGAAAAGGAAGATCATATGGATGGTAAGAAAAATTTGACAACCACTTTATAAAAGTAAAAGAAAAACTTTGTGATTACTTTTTTTTTTCTTTGAAAACAAAGATACTAGAAAGAGAATGGAGCCTTGTGACTTTTAGAAAAGGGGGAAATATTATGATGAGATTTTTCACAAAGTGGAAAAATTCCAATATGTATAATAACAAAAATTCTTGAATTCTTAAAAGTTAAGTGATTAATTTATAAAGGATGATTAAAACGGGAGGAGAATCAGTTAATTATTACTTATAAGTTATGAGAAAAATTTGAAATTATTCTCTATTTTATTCAAAGATAAAAATTGAAGCTGAAAATAAAAGGATAGGAGTAGGATTCTCTTACAAGGCGATAATGAAGAAAACGAATAGGGGTACTTACATGTTTGAGAAACCCTAAAGATCATTTTGAAAATAGGGAACTAGAGATTAATCAATAGTTGTAGCTTAAGTATTCTATAGGACAATTTATGAAGATTCCTAACTTAAAAGGAAATGGGTAGTAAAATGGCAACTAGATAACGAACTATACTATTTTATAGGAAATTTTCTTTTGATTGGATTTTTCTAATAAAATTGCATATTTTACAAAGATAGTATGACTATTCACAAGGCAACAAACACGATTATTTACAAACCTAATCACAACAAATCTAAAATATTTAAAGTTTAGAGAAAAAAAATGTATTATGAAGGTACGGGGATGCATATGCAAAGGATTGAAAATTAAATAGAAGTGTAGCAATATCAAGTATTTTGGTTGTAACTTTATTGGATTCCCATTATCATAATAAATTTGAGATTATAGGGGAAAAGGTGTAACACCCCAGAAGGAGGCCTATAGTTTTATTTAAAATCTTCATATTATGTGTAAACTAATGATATAAAAATTGCCTTATAAGTTAGAGGTTGTAAGCTCTAACTAGAGAGTTTCTAAGAGTATTTATTCATTAAACATACATTTGCTTAACTATATATATATATATATATAAGTGATCTAACAATCTACAGTCACTAAAACTGTAGAGAGTCGGAATCACCTACCAAACAATAAGAAAGGATATCTAAACTCCAATAATCATAAAGCCACTAGATGCTTTAAAAGTTTAATTTGACTATCCTACTTGCTTTTATAAACTTATCATTCTCCTTTCTTAACCTAATGGAGCACTTTAAATTCAAATCCCAGCCTAACCCCAGCTTTGTAAGGCCTACAAAAGAAACTATTAGGAGGTAAGCTACATCCTGCTTAATGAGTAACCTTCCTACTTTTCCATCAAACAATAGCAGGGAAGTTATTTATCAAACATATGAATACATGTACAAGCATAAGCAATACAAACAAGTATACAATTGACTGAAAACAGCATATAACATGGTTTTATGCCTATTGTTTCCTAGGTTAGGAAGTATCTAGGTACATTAGGACCTAAGTATCTACATCTAATATGAGCTCTCTTAGTGGTATAAGCACCCTCAACTATAGCTACAACTTAGCCTCAAGTAGAAGACAGTACTTTTGAGGGCCAAGTAGATCCCAAAGGTTGAGGTAAGAACATGTCACATGAATACGTCATACAATAAACAATCACAACATATAAATCAATATGGATCCATCTATGCATGATCTCTCACTCTACTATGTAGTGCTAAAGCCCTTTAAATTATGTAATAGGATGAAGTACATGTCTAGTTTAATTAAAGGCTAAATATTTATTAATTCGAATTCATGGGGAAACTAAGAAAAATATATTCCAAATACTCCAATACCTTAAGTTCTAATGCAGTAAACAAGGGTATTCAAAATATCTTAAGATATTTTGTAAGCAAAAGTCAATCAAATCAAGTACATACAAGTTCTCACATATCTTGACAAGCAACAAGTTCAATTATCATATATAATTAGATGGTGCACTAATTACAAGCACATAATAGAGAAAAATAGGGAGCAGTATACTCACTTAGCTTTAAAGTCTAGTATTTCCAATAGTCCTCTGTAGTCTTAAACTTGGTATATTCCCTAACATCGCTATAATTTCCCTATTTCTATTTATTGTATAGTTTGGTCATAATTTTCTCATTTTAAATCAAAATTTCACATCCTTTTGGTTCATTTTTGTTTTCAAGTGTCCTTTCATTTGGAAAGGTCATTTTTGGGTTAGCAAGTTTTCGGTTTGGGTGTTATAAGGTTATGGGCCCAAAAGATAATTTTGTTCACTGTAGGGTTTGGGGTTAGTTTTTTATCTTGAGCCTTGCATTTAATATTTTAGGCTTCCTTTTAAGTATTTTAAGTAAAGTTTTTCTACCCAACACTTAAAATTTTCATCTTAGGCTTTGGTGTTGCTCTTATGGACTTAAATAGGCTCTTTTCTTAAGTTTAAGGCTTCAACTCATTAAGAGGCCTGTAATGAATGTCATGGATGGACTTTAGGGTTTAGTGAGCCTTTTAAATAACTTATTTTAAAACTTTTAATATAATGTTCAAATCTATTCACCCCTTCTATTTAGGTCTTAAACTTGGGTTTTAGGGGATTTATAGGCCTAAATTGCACTTCAGGGCCTTAGGCCTAAACCTACTTGTCTTTTTTTGGCTTAAACCCAACCTTAGCCCTAAGTTTAGTCCACTTTACCTAACTTTACAGATCTGGTCATGGTTATCAAGGTTGCTATTAACACTTTTTTTAAGTTTCTAATCACTAACTAAGCTAGTTTATGTTCCTAGCTCATCATTAACCTACTTAACTTGGTTAATCAAGTCCTAAACCATACTTAACATTAAAGAATCATGCTATTAAGCTAATAAATCAAAATTTGCAGATTTGAAACTTTCATGAAAGTGGTGACCAAGTAGGGTTTTTCTAAGCTTTCCTTCAACTTCTTCCATTCAATACTTATTCTAGTAGGTTTCTTTGTTTCAATTACATTTCTTCTTGTTAAGCTAATAATATCATATAACATGGTGAAAACAAGATTGATACGTATCATGGAGGGGACAACATGGATGGTACTTAAGGTTTCATGAAGTTTTATCAACATCTTTTCAAGTTATTCACATAAAACTATCTCCTACACTTTTAAAATATAAGTAACAAACTTGCTAAGTACATAAATGAAGGTATAATTATAAGGCTCTAAAATGACATGTACAAGATTATAACATATTTATATAGCATTTCTAATCTTAAACTCTCTAGTTATCTTAGGTAAAATTGGTGTAAATAGAAAACTTAAGTTAGGGTTGTTTTACCTTAAACTAATATGCACAAGCTTTACCTTTTTCACTAAAAAATGAAGTCAAAATGTACTCCTTTAGAAGAGAGGGTTTGTCAGTAAGAAAATAGAGAGTGTGTGTGTATGACATTTTGGTGATGGTGTCTTGTAATTTGGTATGTATGGTGGTAGAAAATGAAAAAGGTGTTGATCTGTACAAAGGGATTCGGCAACTCCTTTTGTTTTCTTTTCTTTTTCCTTTGGTTTTCGGATAAGATATGATCCCATCTTGGTACTATTATAATTTATTTGATTTTTGCCAAATGAGAGAGGATTTTGTCTCTAAGATGATTGTCCTTTAATTCCCCATTAATTCTTTGTCTTTTGTTCTTAATTGAGTTTTGCTTGCTACTAATTATGATGTAATGAAAGTTTAGTAGATGGATTAAAGGGTAATTAAGCTAATTAAGCGCGATTATTCTTAATTAAGTAATTTATGCGTAATTAGGGTACAACTAGGGTCTTTTCATATTTTATCATTTTAATTAAGATCATTGACCAATATTACTTCATTTGTTATAGTCCTTTATTATTCAAGACCAATTAGGATTTTTGGCTTACGTATGAGATTGATGATTTAGGGTTTTTTGGTGAAGAAATTATTTACGATTAGCGAATAGTTTATAGATATACTTAGGGTATATTAGTTGAATTAAGGTTTTGCACTTCTAATTGAGGTTTTACTCAATTCATTGATACTTTCCAATCGTTTTAAGGTTTTTCGTGTAATAGGGGTTTTAGGGTTTTACACTTATGATTAAGGTTTTAGGGTTTTACTCTCTTAAAAGTTTTTCAACTTATTACTTAAGGTTTGTAACTTATTATTTAGGGTCAAATCATTTAATTTATGGATTTTTTTATTATATCTCAAGCGATTCTAAGGATTACTTATTAACTTATTTATTTGACTTTGAGTTTGGATCTAAAAATTTATGAGGTTCATAGTTTCCCTAATTACACCAACATTATACTTAGGGAGACTATTAACTCATATATTTACTTTGGTTTCATATGATTAATCGTTCTTAATTTATAGTTAATTTTGATATAAAGCTCGATTAGTAAATTATAGTGTGATTAAGTTTCTTCATCTTAATTATTAGTAGACTTGGCATAAATTAGGCTCATTCTAGGGCTTAATGTGTCAAATTAAGTTAGTTAAGCCTGTTGGACTATCTTATCTAATTAGTTTAAGGAATTGAGTCAATTATTACTGTTAGAGTACATTTTGGAGGGTATATTAGGGTTTTAGCGGAATTAAGTAATTAGTTTCGGATTAATGAATAGTTTTACTATTTAATTAGAGTACAATAGTTAGGTTAGGGTTTTCAATTGTAGATTAGGGTTTTATAATTATTTTAAAGGCTTGCATATATTAGGGTACCAATTAGGATATGAGTATTCAATGGTTCATTTAAGGGCTATAGTATTCGTTTTAAGGTTTTGAATTCATTATAAGGATTAGCTATATTGATATTCATCTTTGGCTTATCTTACCTTTTATTGGTTTCAAGGAGCCCTCATGGGCTTCGACTATTGGTCTTTGTCCCATTAAGGTTAGTTTTGTTAGATTAAGTTAACCTTGAGAGTTAACATTAGTTATTAACATTTGTTTATAAGATTTTTGGGCTTTTGAGTATAGGGGTCAAACTAAGATTAAAATTGCCATTTAAGGTTTAAGGAGTTTGCATTAGGGTTTTTTAGCATAGCTTATTAGGTTTAGATTTAGTTATCTTGCCAGCACTAAAAATATCTTTTAGAAGAACTTATCAACTTTTAGCACCTGTTCTAGAAAATTTGCAAGGTTTAGCATGTCCTATTATTATTTATTCGCTAGTTTAAAGATTCCTATATATAAAAAGGATGGGTTTTAAAGGTTTTTAAGTTCTGTGACTTTACACATTTTTGAAGAAATGGTTCGTCAAGTTGTCGAACTTGAATTTTTTGGTTTTGGTTTTGGTTTTCTTTAATCTGACTAATATTAAACCCTAACTTATTTAATACTAACCTTCGATTAAGAATTAAGGAAAATTTGGTTTCTTATGGAGTTTTAAAAATGTTTGGAGCCACCACTTAATTAAGGTTTAGGAAAGAGTTCACTTATAACCAATTAGGTGGATTGGTTGTAACTTAGCTATCAATCTTTAATTAAATTAGTTTAAAAATATGATTTTTTGAAACTAGAGGCTTTGAGTTTAAGGGCTAACTTATAAAACCTAGAATGAGTGTTACCTTTACCTTTTGAATTTAGTTTTACATTTTAAAATATCCTTTTAATCTTGAAAGAATAATTCTAATTTACTAGTAAAGAAAACTAAATTTATTTAAATGAAAAAAATAAATAAATTAAATTTATTTAGAAAAAGGAAAAAAAAATTTCTATTTTAAATCATCGCACATGTGCCTAAAGATCCTCTAGTAGCATTAAAATTTCCCATAGTGTGGTCCTAAAAATTTTTAATTGTTTGGTTTATTTTAACTTAGGAAAATGGCAAAGTTTATGTTTTTATTCATTAATTTTACTTAAGAGAAAATCCTAGGAAAAACGGGCCCTAATTCAATTTTTTTTTTCATTTTCATTCATTTTATTTTATTATTTCATATTTTTTCATTTATCATTTTTTTTGTAGAAAATTTGAAATTTACCTAAAAATAGTTCATTTATTATATATTTTTTTATTTCTAAAAGTAAAACAATTTTAAGCAAGAGAAACCTTTTTTTTTTCTTACATGAAAATTCTGAAATTTAAATAAATAGTTTTTTAAATGAAATGAAGGAAATTATATACATATATATATATATATATATTGCTTCAAGTACCTAATGATCTAAAATGAAAAGTAAGTAACTAAATAAAACTAAAACGAAAAAAGAGAGGAGGAAAAATCAAATTGAGTTAGGAAATGAGAAGCTTGGGTTAAAGTTTCAGGTAGGTCGGTTTGAAGTGGGTTTTTAGACTTGAATAAGGATCTTCCACAAACTCTAACAATAGCAACTAACAAACAACGTATAAGAGCTTCTAAGCACCTATTCAAGTAAGAGTTTTGATTTTCATGAAACTATATTTGGTGAAAGTTGGTATAAAAACAATGCCTCAATGAATAACGGTCGTTTTAGGGGTATTGTGTGGTGGTCAATGGTAGTGGAGAGAGAAAGATGCAACGGCTACTAGCGGTGGCATTTGGAGTTCGAAGAGGTGATGAACCATAGGTTTTTTGGGGGTAATGAGCTATATATGGTGGTAGTTTTCATCCAGGTGGTGGCCAAAGGTAATTCATGAGGTATAGGGGTTGTTAGACCTTAAGTGGTTGAATAGGGGCGTTTAGAGTGAAATGAAGAGTAGGGGTGGTTTTTAACAAAATGTTACTTTATGGTGGATCTTTTGATAGCAATAGCTTGACTTAAAAGTGGCCAACGGAGGATTTCCATAAAGAGAGCAGGGTATCATGGGTTGAAACCCGTAGAGAGAGAAAGCTACAAAATGAGTTTAAAGAAGGGATGTTAAATGTTTCTTGTTGTTGGAATGTGAAGCATAAGACCTTATTTATACAAATCAACCTTGCGACAAGCTTAGTACGTCATGGAAATGGATCGAATTCAAAGACCAAACTTAATGGGTTTTGACCAACTTAATTTGCGTAATGAATATAAATGACTATAACTCAAGTGTGATTGTTGGTCAAATGATGTTAATAAAGCCTCAATATTATTAAAAACTTAAATTGGATGCTTCAATTCCCTAAGATTGATTCAAATCAAGCTCAATCAAACTTAGAGAAAAAAATGTACATTGAAGTTTTTTTTTAATTAAATATCGACCCATTAAATCTTCGAATTTTGTCATGTTTTTGGATTCAAATGAAATTATTCTAAGTCTTCTTTTGATTCCCACATTTTATTTGATGTAAATATATAAAAAATGGGTGAAAATTCAATGGTGCATGTGGTTTTCTTTTTCCCTTCATGTTTATGCATTTTCTAGCTTCATAGGGCGACAACAATGGCTTTGTTACATACCTTGCATGTGTGATGTACCCTAAGCATGTATGAATGACACGTAAAAAAAAAAAAAGAAAAAGGAAAAGGTATGCAGATGCACTTAGCTTAGATCAAACTAATGACCTCCGACTCTTTCTTATGCGCGACTGAGACAATCTAACTACTAAGTTGGGCTTGTTTCTCAATTTTATTTCAACTAAATCTATATTTAAGGCTTAATATTTCAAAACATTTTTGGGCCTTGAAAATTAGCTCAACCCTTTGATTTTGGAACATAAATTTACCTAAAAAAGTGGAACCAAATGATCCTAAAGTGACCCAAGACTCTTATTTTTCCTAAATGTCCTATTTTCCCTATCTTATTTATTTATTTTTTAATTTTTCTTCTTCTTCTTCTTCTTTTTCTTGTTTTTTGTATATTTTGAATTTCATAATTTTTTTATATTTTTGTATTAGAACCCTTTTTTTCTTTATTCTTGAAAAATATTAAAATTATAGAGAGCAAAAATGGCTATGTATAATAGCCCTAAGCATGACCATCTCAATAGAACATGTGCCTTTTTAGCATTATTTAAACGAAAAAAATAGCCTTCAATATGATCCTATCAATTGATTGTGTTGATCTTTAGAAGGTTATAACTCATTCAATTCAATTTTGAATCAAGTAGAACTTTATTCCTTTTTCTTTTCAAGTATTCCCTTATAGCCTAAAATCAAAATATTTTCTAATTGAGTACCAAATATCCATAAATTACCTATACAACCATCAAAAGCATTAATAAAAACCCATGAACATAAATATATAATTAAGCAGTTATTAGGCACCATTAAACTTCTCATTAAAGTAGGTAATAGGTTGGAATTCTTCCATTAATACGACTTTGATCACAATGCCTAACACATCGCACTTTAGCTTAAGCACCTTATCAAAGTTCAGCAAGGCAAGTACATATGTAGTAATATGTCTCTCCTTAATCTCTTTAAGGCATTTCTACACTAGCTCAATCTATCCAAACTCTGAGCTCTTCTTAGTCAATTTATTCGATGGAGCCACCATAGTACTGAAGTTGTGAATGAATCACTTGTAAAAGAATTGCAAGCCCATATAGCTTCTAACCTTGGCTAAGTGTTGTAAAGTCAGCCAATTCAATATTGCTATGATCTTTTCTTCATCTACTCATAGTCTATCTCGATTAACTAAAAAACCTAAAAACATTACTTTTAGTTGGTAGAACATACACTTCCTGATGTTTCCAATGAGGCTCTTAGGTTGTAGCATGTCAAACATCATTCGCAATGCTTTACATGGTTGAAAGATCTTTACTATAGACCAACATGCCATCAAAGTAGACGTTTGAGCAAGAACCTAAATAAAAGGATTTTTTATGATAAATCCCGAATCAAATGTATTTTGATGATAACATAATATATGTTGAAATGAATGAAAGGTATTTTATTATTGTTAATCAAGTTACATAGAATGTAGAATATAGAATAAAATTCTTAAAGGTACTTGAGAAGAATAAAGAATTGAATGATAAAAAGTTAATAAGATCAAAAGTTACTTAAGGAATTAGAACTCTATGAAATAAGTATTAGTAGTGGATGTTGAATTAGAATCTATTGTTATCAAAAGCTAATCAAACTTAAGTCATGGCTGCATTATTTTCTAGATGAAGGAAGAAAAGAAAAGAAAAGAACTGATTAGAAGACAAGACTAATTAGAAGTGTAGAAGATGTACCATATTTAAGACATGAACAAAAGCTTATTACAATAAGAATAGTTTAAGACTTAACATTATGGAGTTAGATAATATATTTAGATAAGCCAAGGGATACAAAAGCAACAATTACAAAGATTTTAGAAGCGTGTGATATGGTAGACTAATAAAAGTTTTTAAGCATATGAAGAAGCTATAAGGAAAGTATTACATGACAAATGAGCATATCAACAATGATAGTAAGGCAAGAAGATCAAATAGATTAAAAGATACAAGGAATATACAAATGTTACTGCAATATTGAGAATATTTGAACATTAGAAGTTATACCTATATAAAGATGAAGTCATCAATGAAATGAGAAGCAAGAAAAGAATATACGCAAAAGAGAATAGAGAAGAGAAAGTAAAGAATAAAAAAAAAAGAGCTACATAAATTTTTGTTAGTATTAAAATTTAGTCGAGTTCACAAATGTTTATCTAATTTAAGAGATAAAGCTCATAGCTTAATAATTTGATTGTTAAGCAATGTGTGAAAGTAAGGAAATCTATTGTAATTCTCAAAAGAGTTACTAATCCCTTTAAAATTAGTATTATATTATTTGAGAGAACTTAAGCGGGAGATTTTGCGCATATACAATTTGGAGGAAGGTAAGATCATGGGAACTGTTGACCTTTGCGTAAATTTTTCTTCATATAGTGGATGTACGTTGTCGATAATCGTATCTCTAGATGCTAGCTGGAATAGTGGACTGAGCATAAGGTAGAACTACTATATATTCTTGCTTGATTTTCTAATCCCTACATTCTTTATTTACTTATAATCTAGTTATTATTTCTGTAATATATCACTTGATTGCTTGGGTGATTACATACTACACAATTTTATCAATATCATCTACGTAATGTTAAATTTATGATTAGAAGCATGATTGATTAGCTAACCAAATTTGAAAATTTGAATTGCTAAGTATTAAGATTGATTTTCGTATGAAAATCTCTAATAAAAAGTTGTTAATAATTTTTATATGTTAGAAATTAAGAATAAGTTTAGTAAAGGTAATCGATATTGAATATTGAGAAGTAAAAATTGGTTAAGCATTAAAATTTGGCAACAATCAATACAAGCCCCCTTCTTAATTGTTCATTAGGAACAATAATAGACAACCATATACCTAAAGAACATTAAGCTAATTTTAATATACCTATTAGTTTTAATATAGCGGATGTGAGTCCGAGTCGATCCCTCAGAGACTTCGAGTATTAATATTAACCTTAGCTTTATTATCTAACAGAAAATTATGAAAGTTTGAATTAATTAAAAATACTAAAATTAACAAACTAACTTAATTATAAGACTTAATTAAGCAATTGAAAAAGCGATAAAATCAAGAACGACTTCAAGAAAGTAATAACGTATTTAGGAATTATTTCCCCTAGAGTTAATCATGTGATCGCTTAAAATATATTTAATTCGGTTTCTATTATTCTTGACCGGAGGGATTCACAACTAAAGTTAATACCTTTCTCAAGCATATTAACCCTAATCCTAAATTATTCACCGGAATTTCTTCACTTAGTAATATAATTTAGAATTGCATTAATGTATAATGAATTCTCATACAAATAATTAACTTTCCGGAAGAAACATGTATCTTATCTCTAAGTATACATGTAATTCTCTTCAATTATGTAAAGATCTAATTATACATGTAATTTTTCAATCAACATGCATAATATCATATATTGATATTCTAGAAATATCAATCAATAATTAACGACATAATTGAATCAAGTAAAGATAGAAACTTTATTGAGAATTCTAAATCAATCCAAGAATCACATAAAACCCTAGGTTCCATAATCCTAAATACTCGAATTCTAAGCTATCATAATGAATCTAAAAATGAGTTTCATCAATAATATAAAATAAAACATGGAAACCTCTTTTATTAATGAACAATCTCTCTAATTTTGAAGTTGATGTTGTTTCTGCCTCTTTCTTGATGTTCTCCTTAAATCTCTTTCTTGACGTTGTTCCGCCTCTTTCTTGATGTTGTTCCTTAAGCCTCTTTCTTGATGTTGTTCCTTAAGTCTCTTTCTCTTCTCTCGTGTCTCTCTATTTCTATAATGTCTCTCATTTTTTTTGAAACCCTAAGATATCCTTTTATATGTGTATTACAAAGATTCTATTTTTGTCACCAGACACGGCCGTGTCCCCAGGTCGTGTAACTTTTTGCACTAAGGCAAAATTTTCTACACAACTTCAAAACTTCATAACTTCTTCATTTGAACTCCGATTTGAGTGAAATTTGATTCCTTTTCTTCGTTTTCGATCCTAGAACGCGTTCAAACCTAGAAATCAAAATTTTACTCAATTAAGTATCAATTTCTTTAAAGAAAACCAAAAAAATGAGGAAAATACTATAAAATCACCCTATGAAATATGTTTAAAATCAGAGTTATCAAGGGGGTTGAATTGAGATTAAGGATAAATTCCAATTCTTTTTCGATATAAACAACTAAACACAATAATTAGAGTAATCAAAGTAATAATAGAATAATAATAAGTGCGAAAATTAAAAGAGATAGGGATAAAGAAAATCAAGTCCAAATATAACGTGGAGTTTGGACCCCCCCCTCTTAATCTCCATGGACATACAACACCTTTAACCAAGGACCTCATACTACTTTATTGATTTCGTAATCCAAGCTCTAAGAGCTACACAAACATAAGCTTGATTACACAAGTTTCACACTCACAACTCTCAATACAAATCACAATCTCAACTCTCAATACAAAACTTAATCTCAACTCACAATACAAAAACTCAATCTTAAGAATTATTGGTATAGTGCTTATAACTTTTAATACTTGCAACTAATAGCTTATAAGCACTACACTTCAAATCTCTCTAAATATTAGCAATTTATGGTATAAGAGACAATGAGAATTATAGACAACAAGAATACAAGAGTTTGTTGAAATATTGCAACAAAAGATTAGTTCTCTACTATCCTTGGTTGGGTTGTTGAGCATTTATATTATCTCATTCGTTTCTTCTCATTACAGTGCATTTAACGCTCCAATGCTGGTACTTTAAACTACTGGTAAGCTGGTCGGTAAGTGAACTAGTAAGCCGATTCTTCAAAGTCAGTGAACTTTTCTCTGCATTTTCTAGAGCTTTATATCGTCAGTCTGGTTCTTCCTTGAGTTGTCAACCTGGTAGGCTAAATATTACTTGAAAATTCTTTTAACATACAACAAACGAATACCCTTTGCAAAATAACTTCAAGATCATTTGATCACCGCTTCAAAAGATTAAATTTCTTGTAGAGATAATTCATATATTTAATCATTAAGCATACTAATTGAACTTATTCAATTATCTTAAAATAATAAAATAATACTTAGTTTAATTATCCACTTGTTTTTGTTCTCTTAAAAAGCAACATGTTTAGATGTACACTTTTTATTTTGTTCTCATCAAAATCAAATAATAAACCCTAGGTTTAACAATCTCCCTCTTTTTTATGAGAACAAAACTCTTATACTTTGAATGCCCCCTCTCAATCTAATAATCCCCCTCAATCTAATGCTCCCCTCAATTTAATACTCCCCTTCAATTTAGCACTTGATTTCAAGATATTTAACAATTGAATAAGATCAAGTGAGTGCTTGGAAAATAAGGGTATATTGATGTGCTAAGGAACTAAGTCTCACTTCTTAATAACTTTACATAAAGAATATATCAAACTTTCAAAGAATCAAGATATGCCAAAGTTATAGGATCAATATCATCTTTTGAGTAACTATTATCAATTCAATGTAATACACGTTTTGACATTCTAACAACTTGAATATTTCTCCCCCTTTGGCCTCATAAAAAAAGAGAGAGGAGGATCCACGCTGTGAAGAGGGAAGATGATTTAAGTCGAAATTTCGGCATTATCTCGGCTTAAGCCTTAGGATATGCCTCTTACAAAAGTGAAATAAAAGAAGCTAAAAGCCATGCCAAATAAAATTTCCATAATGAATTCATCAACATCAACCCATGCTACATCAAATGTTCAAAAATGTGAGCCAACTATGGGGAGTGTAATAACTCTATGAGATATATGAACTACAATTAGTAAACAATATAGATAAGTAACATAAGTAATAAAAGTCAAGATAATAGCAAAGGCAAGAGAATAAAAAATAACAATAGTAGTAGCTAATGGCTAAATTTATAACATGAGAAAAACATAATGAAGAGCATATACAAAATAGATTGGAAGTTAGCAATTCATGCAACTTATAAATCATCATCTTTAAGCTAAAGGAGGAATGAGGCATGATGGATAGTGATAGTTCATCTAGAAGTTGCTATAGTTCATTAAGGTGGCATCTTAATGGTGGATGGGGGATTAGTGGAGAGAGAAAGTCTTGTGAAGGAGAAGAGGAGAGTGTAATTTGAATAAGTGAAGGGATTAATGAGAGATTGTGTAGATTTGGAGATGATTTATAAAGAAAAATGATGATTTTGAGAGTTTGGAGATGGAAGATTGAAGAGAGAAAAGGATTCTAAGGTTTGAGGGAAGAAAAAGAAGGGTTTTAGGAGAAGGATAAGGGAGAGATAGTGTGATGCGATTTTAAGTCGTACCTGAAATCTGAAGAACCAACTTGCTAGTATTTTGATGAGCCAGCATGTCAGCTAAGAGAATAGAAGCAAAACAAATTGCTTCAGGAGTAGAGTATAGCGGTATGCTAGTGGTGAGATGGACCGGATCGTTGGTTACAAGAACAAAATTGAATATAAATGAAAAACTAGAGTAGTATACCGGCTTACCGGTACTTAGGTGAACCAGCTTTTCGGTTAAGAAAATAGAAGCAAAAACAAGTTATCAAACACATAGGTATACCGGTAAGCCGGTGAATTGTTTAACCGACATGACAATTGTTTGCAAAATTACAGAAAAATAATAGGGTCTTTTGATTAAGCAAGCTTACCAATCTAAATTAATTTGTAGAGATTCAAGCAACATCTTAATACTTCAAATAAGTTTATAAATTCGTTAAGGCTTGAAAAACTCAATTTTTAATGAGAGAGCCAAGATTCATCTAAATAAAGTCCATAGAGCCAAGTAATTCATGATAAAGTGAAAGTGTGCATGTATGATCAAAATAGGTGCATAAACATTGAGTTTTTGCACACCAATAAGTCAAGTAAATTTCAAATACATGTTTGAGCATGGTAGTCACAAAATATAGCTTTAAGGCTCTACAAATTGAAAAATCACTACTCGAGTTCCTTAAAATCAAATGTTAAGTATAAATGTAGCTATCGAGTAAGTATGGATTCTTTCTCAAATTCAAGACAAGTTTATGGTTTAAGCATATTTGAAAGATAACAAGAACATAAAAAATGCATGATTAAACGAAGTAACATTCATATTGGTGTAAATAGTCATGAAATGCTTTATAATACACTTAGAACCTAAAAAGGGTCTAAAGAGGTCAAATATGCATGAAACTCAAATCAAGCTAGTTTAACCACTCGAACATCATTTAGGAATGAAAATAAACATGTGAGACCCAATTTTAGGCATGGAAACCAATGCATAATTTATTTGTGCATATATCAACTTAGTTGTTTATGAATGACTTCAAGTGTGCCTAAATCATGCTAAACACTATGTTTTATGCATGAAATCTATATGAGCATATTTCTTAGGTCTACTTGAGTGTGAAAAGCTGGTATCTCAACAACATTAGTAAGATTTAACAAGAATTAAGTCATTAGTTGCTACAAGGTTTACTATTAAGCCATATAAATGTATAAATGACTAATTTTGAGCAATAAGGCTTAGTTATGACAAATCAATACTTCAAGTAAGTTTCATCATCATGTTCAAGCATGTTGGAAGGAAAATATTACGAGAAGGATTTGGAAGTCCTAAAATCACTACTTGAAATCATCAAAATCAACCATTAAATACAAATTGAGTTTAATGTCACACATACATGCTAAATCAAGTTCATGATAATTTGGCATTCTAAACAAGTTTCAATGGTGTCTATAGATACAAGGGCAGCATGATTAAGACATATAGCATGCAAATAGACAAAATGATTACATGACTTTCCAAACAACAATAAGAGCCTAAATTGAGTCTAAAAGAGTCAAATTTGCACAAAAACAAAAGTAGGCCAACTTAATTATTCAACCACAATCTATGGACAAAATTAAACATAAGGGAATTGGATTTAAACACGGAAATCAAAACATGGCAAAATTGTGTGCACATGATTTTAAGTATTCATGAGAAACTTTAAATGTGCACAAAAAGTATGATATTTGCAATTATCTATTCTAGGCAAGATTTATATGTACATTATGAAATTATGAGAGTTTAAGCATAGCTTGCAAAGATAGTAATTGCAAAAATACTAATTAAATCCTCAAATTGAGGATATATTAATTATGCATAGCTTCATAATCAAATCAAGCCAACCATTCAACCACAAAATATTAGCATATTTAAACATATTGGAGCTAACATTTGACACTAAAAGATATTTGCACAAGGAAGCCTTAAGCAAATGTAGAGAACTTTAAATGTACATAAAATATATTAGTTATTGTATGGAGACTACTTGAATGAATTTCTTGAATCAAATATGATGTTAGAGGCACTTCGAATTTTCTTTAAGCATTTTCCATTGGAGTTTTTCAAGTTACTCCCACTTGAAGTTCCTACAAAAACATGTGATTGCTTCTTTAGTACTCATGTGAGTTTGGGTCCTTTGTGGTTAGTTGCAATAATATATCATTATCCTTTTGGAACCCAAGCCATTTTACCTTTATGATTCAAATTAGTATTACAACGTATTGCACACGTATGTGCAATATGGCCATATCTACCGCAATAGTTATAAGTCTTAGTTATTGCTTTTACAAAGTGACTTTTGTAAGGCATGTAAATATATTTCCTACTATTGTCAATTCCAATTTTGTTCAATCCTTACCTTTGAGAGAGAAGAAGCTTATCTAAATTTTTTTCTCCATTCACGAACTTAGCTATAGTTCATTTTGAATCATCTAGGCTAGCCTTCAAGATAGCATTTTCAATTTGAAGCTCTCCTAGCTTATCAACCATATTATCCTCATTTTTCATGCTATCAATTTTTGTTTCAAGAGAGTTGCACTTTTTTTCAATTAATCATTTTCCTTAGCCAATTCCTCATTCTTAAGATTTAAGGCTTCATTGTTTCGATTTAATTTATCAACTTCTAATCTTAAGTGCTCATTATCCTCCTCTAAACTTTCTTTGACATCATTTACTTTATTATATTCATTTCTAAGTAAATCAAATTCACTTCCTATTTCAATTATTGTTTGTTTCATCATCTTGTTCTTCTTTTAGGCCTTAATAAATTCCTTAAGTAACTCATCATACATATTTTTGAGCTCATCAAATGAAGAATCACAAGAAGTAAAAAATACCTCATTTTTCATTGCTATAAAACACATTTCTCCTTCTGAGTCACTTGAATCACTCCAAGTTGCCATCATAGCCTTTTTCCTTACTCTTTTCTCAGCCTTCTTAAGATCCAGGCAATATTGTTGAATGTGACCCAGTTTTTGGTAATTATAATACTTGATTACTCTCTTCTTCTCCTTCCTTAACTAAGATATGTTTTCATCCTTATCTTTTATCAATTTCCTATTAAACTTCATAAATTTCTTAAAATTTCTCGTGATCATTACCACATCATCATCATCATCATCCTCACTTTCATCACTATTAGTGCTCTCTTTGGTTGCTTTTAAAGCAATTGTTTTCTTCTTGAATTCCTCTCCTTGCTTTTTAATCATTTCGTAAGTTTTGAGAGTTCTAAGAAGTTGCTCTTTTGGCATTGTGTTAAGATCATGAGTTTCCTCAATCGCAGTTCTCTTAGCTTCCCAATCTCTTGGCAAAGACCTAAGAATTTTGGAATTTATTTCAAGGTTAGTAAATGGCTTTCCAAGAACACTCAAAAGATTGATGATATTGATGAATCTATTATGCATCTCATCAATAGTTTCATTTAGATCCATTCTAAAGTTTTCAAATTTTACATATAATAAGCTTATCTTTGTATCCCTTACTTGACTAGTTCTTTCATATATACCTTTTAATTCTTCCTAAATTTCCTTAGCACTCTTACATATATAAACTCTATTAAAGTCATTTTCATTAATGGCATAATGTAAGATGTTCATAACTATTTCATTCTAACAAATTCCAATCATTATCGGTATAATTATCTTCTACTTTGCCTTCTATCTTAAATGGTCCTTTACCTACTACTTGCCATAATAAACTATTTTGTGCAATTAAGAATATACTCATTCTACATTTCCAATAAGGATAATTATTTCCGGTTAAAAGTGGTGGTTTATTTATAGCTTCCCTTTCCATAAAGCCTAGTGTATTAAATACCATGACCTTTACTTTAATATGTGGTTAAGCAAATGACTAAAGATTAGCTCTAATACCAATTGAAAAACACTAGGCTAAACTCAAAAGGGAGGGGGGGGGGGGTGTGTGAATTGAGTTTGAGGAAAAATTGCAATTCTTTTCCGATATAAACAACTAAATACAATAATAAGAGTAATCAAAGAAATAATGGAACAATAATAAGTACGGAAATTAAAAGAGATAAGAATAAAGAAGATCAAGCTCAGATATAACGTGAAGTTCGGACTACCTCCTAGTCTCTACGGATATGCAATGCCTCCAATCGAGGACTTCACATCACTTTATTGATTTCTCAATCCAAACTTCAAGAGCTATACAAACACAAACTTGGTTACATAAGTTTCACACTCATAACTCTCAACACAAATCACAATCTCAACTCTCGATACAAAACTCAATCTCAACTTACCATATAAAAACTCAATCTTAAGAATTATTGGTGTAGTGCTTTTAACTCTCAATACTTATAACTAATAGCTTACAAGCACTACACTTCAAATCTCTCTAAATATTAACAATTTATGGTACAAGAGACAATGAGAATTATAGATAACAAGAATACAAGAGAATGTTGAAATATTACAACAAAAGATCAGTTCTCTACTGTCTTTGGTCAGATTGTTAAGCATTAATATTATCTCATTCATTTCTTCCCGTTACAGTGCATTCAATGCTCTAACGGTTAGTTGAATTTGACTTACCGGTACTTTGAACTACCGGCAAGCTGATAAAAATTACCCTATCGGCAAGTGAACCGGTAAGTCAGTTCTTCCATGTCAGTGGACTTTTCTTTGTGTTTTCCAGGGCTTTATATCGTCAACCTAGTTCTTCCTTGAGTCGTCAACTTGGTAGGCCAAATATCACTTGAAAATTCTTTTAATACACAACAAACGAATACTCTTACAATGTAACTTCAAGATCATTTGATCATCACTTTAAAAGATTAAATTTCTTATAGAGATAATTGATATATTTAATCATTAAGCAAGCTAATTGAACTTATTCAATTATCTTAAAATAATCAAATAATACTTAGTTTAATCATCTACTTGTTTTTGTTCTCTTAAAAAACAACATGTTTAGATATACACTTTTTGTTTTGTTCTCATCAAAATCAAATAATGAACCCTAAGTTTAACAATAACTTACTAATAGATTGTGTTGGACATGATTCATGAGCTTCATAAACATTTTTGGTACATTGGTTAACTTAAAATGGTATAACTGCCTACTCATATAACCCGTGGTGCATCTTGAAGGCGGTCTTCCATGCATCACCAAGCATCATCGGTATCTAATGGTGTTTCCCCTTAGGTTTGTTTATGAGAAAATCTAAGCCCCCAAGTAGTTTTTTGGGCATGTTGTTCGACCTTAGAATCGGGTATTGATGCTTAAAAATAATTTAGCTGATAGCTCAATTGTCTACGAACATTTTCCAATAGCCATCCTTCTTTAGAATTAATAACATATATATTGCATAAGAACCAGTGCTTTCCCTTCCATATCCCTTTTAACTTAGCTACCTATTTGATGCTTAAGCTCAATAGCTTCTTTTGTATTCATGCAATAAGCAAGTCGGTTTGGTAAAGTAGCTTTGAGCTTCAACTCCATATCATACTCCATACCGTTTAAGGGTGGCAATTTACTTAGTAGCTTATTGGGAAAGACATCTACAAATTCTTTCAATAGGGCCTTCGCTGCGTTTAAGACTAAGGCCAAGTTGCTCACATATAGTAGTTACTTTATAATGCTCGTAAGAGTTTAAAAACTTGATTAGCTCGCTTCTTCCCATATATATACAATTTGAGTTGAGCTTCTTGCACTTCTTGAGGTACTATAGGATGCAAGAAGACCTTTTTGCCATCTTTCTAAAATGCATAATTATTGTGGTACTTATCTATAGCACTCACATTAAACATCTAAGGTTGGCTAACTAATATAGGAGGTACACATTGGCAATATGTCACAAAGAACCTCTTCCCTATACTTATCCTAAATATTAAGATGTACTAATACTTGTTGTGAGACATAGAAGGTTCCCTTCTCACATAGCCAATGTAACTTATAAGGCTAGGAATGTGGGGTAGCACTGACAATTTGCTTGATACAGGCTAACTAATGTTGCAAAGGTTGAAGAAACATAAAGATAATGGGAGACCTCTACAAAACTTGATAAATATTTAGGCACATACTTTTGAGTTTGGTGATAGTATTAGTATCTACAACTATGACATCTTAGATTAGTAGAAGAGACATATGAGAACTTTTCCAATCCTCTCTTGCATGGCCTCACAAATGCTCTTAAGTCTAGTGTTAATAGTGGCTATGGCATAAGCTTTCAACACAGCTAAACTAATTTTTTAGATGATTGGAGGGCATTGCTATTGCCCATAAATATTGAAGTCCTTGCTTGTTTGGAAGATTGGATAAAAGTAGAAAAGGAGAATAGAAACCTTTAATATGTCAAATGAAGAAGATAAATACTTCATTGACTTCAATAAGTGAAGTAGATGTATGAATGTCTCTTCCCCTGAGTGTATGTGAGGTGAAAGAGATTAAGCACTTTAGTTGAAAATGTTCTATCACCCATAAAACTTGTTTTCCTTATTTAAAAAAAAAGCTCAATTGGTTGTTTTTATAGTGAGGGCTTTTTTATTCAGATTTTTTTTTTTCTTTTTCAAAAAATGGTTGAGTGAAACTTAGTGTATTTTGTAGCATTTTCCTACACTATAAAGAAATTGGATAATTATGTAAAACTAGTGGTTTTTTTTTTAAAAAAAAAATTAATCAATACACTAAAAGCTATTTAAAGAAAATAAAATTAGATAGTTTGATTTTGGCTAATAGGTATGTAAGCATCTACAAATGACCAAAAAATAGAAAATAATATTTTTTTCCAAAAATTAATAATTTCACTAAAATGGGACTAGAATTTAAATTCCATTATCTAAATATTATGTAAGGGTAGTAGTATGACCTTATCCATTTTTTCGTAGTAATTTAGCCGTTATTTATAAGGTTCCCGTCCCTTACTTTGTTTGTAATATTTAATTTCGTACTTATAAAATCTCGGTGTGGCTTCCTTATTTATTCTCTTCTTGATTGCATTTATTTTCAAATCTATGGTACATACCATAAATTTATTTAAAAAATTTGTGATGTAACGGAAACTTGCATTTCAATTAAGTAACATGTCGATTTATTAAATAGTTTCCGGAGAGAAAAGAACTAGAATAAGAAAACGAAGAAAAAAAATTTTGCGCGATGATTAACGGGTCTTTAGATTTTTCCCGTGAATCTGCAGTGTCAGTGGCAATTCCACAATTTTGGAACCGTGATCAATGGGGTTGGGCCTGGTTCCAGGCCAAATTAGACCTGCGCCTACATCTGGTTATGCTTAAATGCAGGAAAACAAATTGTTAGTATTGCCTTATGGTTATAAAAAAATTAGTTCTTATAGAAGAAAGTTTTGTAAATTTAAATGACATTTAAAAGTTTAGAAGTAAAGAGAGTTACTATTATATTCTTCGATAAATTATCTTTTCTAAATTCTTAAAGGCTTTGTTAACTACCTTTAAAAAGTTCACAGCAGTTTGCTTTATTTTATTTTTCTTTTGCCGACTATATAGTATAAAAGGGACTGAAGATAAAGGAATTGAACCCATCAAATCCACGTGAAAGAATAACGTTTATGCATAGTAAATATACTAAAGTTCAATCTAATAATTTACACTTTGAAACACGTTAAGTTTATTTTCTACGTTGATGTGAAAATTCAACCAACTTCTCGCAATGATATAAGCACATGGAATTTTCTCTCTCCCTTTTTTTTTTTCTATCTGTTATTTTTTAATTAGCTACTTATGATGTTCACTTTGAATGAAAGAGATCCAATCGAAACTATCTAACTCGACAGATTTATCTCCATGACTCAGTTATCATCCACCACCACCATCAGTATCACTACTATCTAATTGCCACTGACACCACATGTACTTTATTAAACCCATCATTAAAACCGTCACACTAGACCTTCACGAACCTCCATACTACCGTGACCGCTACCAATGCCATCGTCACAATCATCTCAACATACATTACAAGGAGCATAACATGACTTCACTAAATAATTGTAGTATTTTTTTCTATTACCTCTGTTATTCTTCTCATCAAGCAGTTATAATAAAGATGATAAAATATATCAATAGTGGATCTGTGAGGGAAAAAAAAAAAAGAAAAACCTCTTCTAAAAGTAGCCATGATATTATGTACTATAAAATATAACTAGAAGGGCAATGCACCTTAGCACTTCTAGTATCGCTCATGGCTAATAGAGTGAGAGAAAAGCAAGCTCTAGTGATTAGATGGCTTTCCCCACGGTTCAATTTCAATCTTTTCCTTTCTTCTTGTTGCATTAGAAAAAAATTATTCCACGTTCACCAGTACAAACACAAGTTTCATGCCAACCAAAACACGTCGCCACCTTATAATTTTGAAGATCATGAGTGTGCTATCAAATCTAGGTGTTTGCATATTATGATCTTATGTCTTTTGAGGAAGTTGCTAATAATGATTGCTGGGTGAAAGCAATGGATAATGAAATTCAATCTATTGAAAAGAATGGAACTTGGGAGCCTACTATACTTCCCAAGGATAAGAAGCCAATTGGTATTAAATGGGTATACAAGACTAAGTACAAGTCTAATGGAGAGCTAAATCATTTGAAGGCAAATTTGATTGCAAAGGGTTATAAGTAAAAGCTGGGTATTAATTATTTTGAGATTTTTGCTCCTATTACTAGACTTGATACTATCAGAATGCTTATTTCACTTGGTACTTAGAATAGTTGGAAAATTTTTCAAATGGATGTTAAGTATGCATTTTTAAATGTTATACTTAAGGAGGAGGTGTATGTCGAACAACTTCCTAGCTATGTGAAGAAGGGGGAGGAAGATAAGGTTTATAGATTGAGAAAGCCTTTATATGGCTTGAGGCAAGCACCTAAAGGTTGGTATACTAGAATTGATTCTTACTTTGTTGGTCATGGTTTTCAAAGTTGTCTATACGAGCACACTTTATATGTTAAATCAAACTCATGATGCGATGTTATCATTGTGTGCTTATATGTTGATGATTTAATTTTCACTGGAAATAACTCTAATTTGCTATTAAAGTTTAAGGGGGCTATGATTGCCAAGTTTGAAATGAGAGATATGGGCTTGATGTCTTATTTCCTTGATATTGAAATGAAACAAACAAATTTAGGGATCTTTATTTCTCAAAGTAAGTATGCCAGTAATGTATTGAAGAGGTTTAGGATGGATTCATGTAAGCCAATCTGGGCTCTAATTGAAGAGAGATTAAAGCTAGTAAAAAATGGTGGTAGTGACTTAGTTGATGTAACTAATTACAAAAGGTTAGTTGGAAGCTTAAGATATTTGATAGCTACCAAACCAGATATTATGTTTAGTGTTGGCATTGTTAGTAGATTTATGGAGAATCCATGTCAATCTCATTGGTAAGTAGCTAAATGTATCTTGAGATACATCAAAGGTATGCTTAGTGATGGAATTTTTTATTCTTATACTAATAATATAGAGCTTGTTGGCTATACATATAGTGATTGGGTTGGTGATGCTGACATGAGAAAAAGTACTTCTGGTTTTGTTTTTCATCTTGAGACTGAAGTTTTTTCTTGGTCATCTAAGAAGCAATAAGTAATAACTTTCTCAATAGTAGAGGCAAAATATATAGTTGCAACAGGATGTGCTACTTAGGCAATTTGGTTGAGAAGAATGCTAAACGAGTTATAGCATCAATAAGCTATGCCTACCAAAATCTTTTGTGATAACAAATTAGCAATTACTTTGACAAAGAATCCAGTATTTTACGATTGTAGCAAGCATATTGATATCAAGTATCATTACATTCGTGATTTGGTGAAGGACAATGAAATTATGATTGAATTTTGTTCTTCTGAAGAGTAAGTTGCAGATATCTTTACAAAGCCACTTAAAGTGGATGTATCCTTAAAACTGAAGAAGATGCTTAGCATGATGAAACATGAAGACTTAGTTTAAGGGAGGCAATGTTGGAATTAATTAAACCAAGTAATATTATATTTTTATTGATTATTTAGGTGCCATATTTTTATTGGTCATTAAAGTGCTTATAGTATGCCGTCTCACGTATTATTATTTCTTTATTTTAACCTAGCAATATAAAGTTTTATTTTAGGGTATAGATGTCAATAGAGAGATAATTGAATAATTGAGAAACCCTAGATGCCATGAATATGGCTTTCTTCTTTTGAATAATAAATCATTTGATTAAGTGAATTATTATTCCTGCATCCTTCTATAAATTTTATGACTAATGCTTCTTCTTCATTCTTATATCCATATTGTATATTAAAGTTATAGTAGTTTAGTTTTAGCAAGAGAGAGAGAGAGAGAGAGAGAGAGACAGAGAGAGGGGTGAAGAGAGGGAAAGAATGAAAAAAATTGGAAGGAGAGATAAAAAAATGAGATTAGGTAGTTGGATCGTTCCAACTTTTATTTTATACCCACATCTCAATTCTCTTATAATAGTCTACTGTGTATACCATTTATAATAAGAGCTAACCACTAAATTACTATTATAAGTATCATATATGTAAGTTTCTACAATGAAAATGCTTTAATATTATCAATTGGAGTATAAGCAAATTTCTTTAAGAAAAAGGATTTATTTCTATAATATATAAAAATGTTTACAAAATTCACTTGTATCATATGGTTGTGACAATTGTAAAAGTTTTTAGGAGTAATTCTAGTAGATAACACATAAAAATGAAGATAAAACAAATCGAAAGTTCATATTGTCCTAACCTTATTTTTCACACTTTAAGTTGACCCATTGTAGTTTTCTAGTTGTAAAAATTTGAGGTTAGTTACTTGTAAAAGAATCATAAGGAGGCGAGTTAATTACGACTCAAGAAGGGGTAGGAGATCGTGACCATCATGTCGTACATAAAACTGTAAGTCAGCTCAAGTAATTATTAAGTGTAATATAGTAAAACTAATGCCATTTACCCATTGGTCTCTCACAAAGATAAAGAAAATGACCCTACATACCCTAGGTTGAGGAGTTTTTTATCTAACATGAATGACTCTACCCAAAAATTTGAAATGGCGATGTTATGTCTCCACCCAAAGATGAAATAGACATGTTTTTGGTCACATTATGATCTCCTCCCTTGCCAGTTAGTTCCCTGAACAAGAAAAGTGCTCTCTATTCCACTCCATAGGATTGGTATTTGGTCTCATGATCCTAAATATGCTCCTTCCAATTAAGATTTAAGCCATCTATTATGTTAAGTCATTTAGATGATGACTAAATAATTCTTAGACACTCCACTGTAGGGCAAGATACACCAAATGTAACATAACACATAATGACAATAGTTTTTCAAGCATAGGCATTGCATATGCATATCCACAACTACTTATAACCACTAGTAAGTACAAATGGCTTATAATCTCTAAGTATATGAATTGTATTTTTGGCAATAGGAATACGTAAGTAAGACTATTAGTTTATAGCTTCTTTCATCGATCTCATATATACTACAAGGAGCCTTTAAATTTTGTAAAACTACAAAAATATTACAAAGTCGATGTAGTTTATTTAGTTTATAATTACATTTTCATAATCCGTTGTTATGTTCATTTTGTATATTATATATGTTATAGTTCATCAAATTTCATCCTTGTTTGAACATTTAGGAAAGGTATCATATACATGTAATTTGTAAAAAGGATATAGTTTTACTTGTTCTATGTACTTAGTTATAATAACTCATATTATATAACTAACATTTATATATATAAAGATACTTTATAGATAAAAATATAGATAGACACATGACAAGTAAACATATGTATAATCTTTGTTATTGACATACTTGTTGATAGTTGGTTTTCACCTTAAAATATTACTCGGCTGTTCGGCTAATGAGAAGCCAAGTGGCTCTATTTTTTGCTGATGTCAATTAAAGTTCAACCCACTTGATTGGTTTTGGTGCCCAACTTGTTAATATGTTCGGTTTGAACTTAGAAAAATGGTGCAAACAATTATGATCTAGTATGATCTTATTTCATAACCACTTACTATTCCTATATTTTAGGGATATGTTTGATTACGAGATCTCTACATGGCCTGCTACTAATGATTAGCTACTATTTTAGACATCTAGTGTTCGCCTATAAATATGAAGAGAAAGTATTATAAGAACTCTCTTAAGACCATTAACTCAATATTCAGTCACTTACTTCTTTCTAAATATATTTACTGATTTAAGCATCATAATAGTTACACTGGACAAACCTTGCTACCCTTAGCTTTTTGTATCTTTATAGAAACAAAGTCCTTCCTAACAATCATATAACAACATTTGGCATTGTTTATTTTTCATTTCATACCTACATGGCAAAGACAAGAATGATGAAAAGTGCAAGAATTAGTTCTTCACCTCATTACCAGGTAGGGTGAAGTAGGCATATTAAGGAACAACACTTAGCTAAGTTAGAGCAACTTTGCCTCGACTTCACCAAAGAAAACAAAAAACTCAATAAAAAACATGATGAGATCCTTAACCTCCATAGAAATGTCCACCTAAATTAAGACCAAGAGTACAATAAATAACAATGTTGATAATAATGGTGATTCAATTTATTCTTATGAATTACCCAAAAAGCAGGCTGAAGTTATACTTAGACCTTCGGCCCTTACTCTTAAGAAAAGTGATAGAAGAAAACAAGCATAGTAGGTGCAGCATGCAAGACCCTCGTATGTTATTTTAATTATTTTGGCATGAGGAATTCAAATCTCAAACTATGTTTTTCATATTTTTCATAATTTTTTTAAAAATAAAATTAACTAACAATGAATAATTAAAATAACATACGAGGGTCCTCTTACTACTGTTGCTAGAGCATCTACTTTATCTCATCTTGCTGCTGTTAGATCATCTACTTCATCTCATCCTCCAAATAGTAGTTATGACAAATTAAGTGCTGAAATTAGAGAAGTCCAAAATGAGATCAAGAAAGAAAGGAAGAAGAATAAAAAGTCTTAGACTATTATGTTTAATATGTTGAAGTCTACTATCTCATATTTTCAGCCAGCAATTGCAGAGCAGTTCCATTATGAGTCTTCCAGTGTAAAGAGTAGTAGCATTGACATAGACAGTTAGATATTTGTATGTTTCTTTTTTTTTTTAATTATTATTTTTTCTTTACTTTTTCTTTTATTTAGCTACTTAGTTATTTTTGTTTAGTACCCATTTGTTTGGGTAACTCTGGATTATTAGTTCTACTATGTATTTTTTAGTACACTTTTATGCTATCTTTGCTATTTCATATTTCTTTGCATTTGATGAGGTAGGTTAGATCTGAATTTTATGATAGCAATGATCTTATGCTTGGAGTTTTTATTGTTGCTGAAAGTTTGAATCCAGAGGAGTACTGGTTTTTCATTTTTTGTTATTGTGAATTTTTATTTCCTCTTGCATATTGAATAAAAGACAGCGTGGATACTGTCTATTGTATAGTAAGAGAAGAAATTATAGGAAATAAAAATATCAATTTTGATGTCTAGTTTCCGTTTACAAATAGTTATACTTTCCCATCATCTTAAACTTTACTTATTCTTAAATTTTTTGTTTTGAATCTAGAGACTATAAAGAAATTGTTAATAGCATCTGATTGTGATTTGAATAATTTACTCACTAAGGTACTCTACTCACCAATGTTGAGATTTTTGTACTTAGTTAAAATTAATTAGTCAATTCTTTAGGAACCTAATTTACCTAGTTTTTAGCCTTAGAATTTTAAATTTAGAAGTTGATCGAGTCCTTAATTGAAAAGTAAACAAGTTCACTTCTATATAAGGTTAGTTAATATATGGTCTTTTTAATTGTTCTAACGGTACTTTGACATGTAGTGAAAGAGGTAAGTGAAGCTTTGAACTTAGTAATTCCTATAATAAAAGTTTGAAAAATTATAGTGAGCATTCAAAAAAAAAAATGATGAAATGAGAGCCTTTACTCCAATAATCCAAGAAATTGAGTTAAGAGTATCCTAACTTGAATGTTAAAGTGAGGAAGAGTTCGTAGGGGTCTCTTTAAAACTTGGTCACTTGGGTGATGAGCTTGAGATGTGTTGACTCAATGCACTCATTAAAATGAGAAGAGCAAAAAGGCAAATGTTCAGTATCTAAACTAGAAAAAAGAAAAAAAAGAAGAAGAAGGGGAATGGAAAATGGAAATTTGAATGCAATTTAAGAAATGAATTAAGGCTTGTAATAAAAAGGAAGAAAATCTAGGGATAGAGTAGATACCATATACTTTCACTACTTTGTTAATTTATTTTTTAGACTAATTAGAAGAATAATATGCTTCTTAACAGTTTTGAAGTTTAAATGGGTGTTTTTTCTTTTAGAATTGAGTATCTACTTTTGAAATAGAAATCTTAGGTTAAACAATTAGATTAAATTTTTTTTTCTTTAGATTAGCTGATTAATTTCAATTGTAGTACTCTAATCACATATTTCTTATTGGTTAGAGTAGTGGGCATTATAAATTAATGAGCCTGAAAATGTGAAATATCAAGTGTCTTAGATTAGCAAGTGGAAACTTTGTATTTTTAATGATAGATTTCTTTAATTTTGTTTATTTCACTTAAGGATAAGCAAGTTTAAGTGTAAGGGAGTTGGCAAAGGCATATTTTTAATGTTTTTAAGTGAAAATTAAGATAGAATTATTATAGATTTTATAGAAATCATTATGAATTGGTACTTAATTATTTTCATTTGGACATTTCACGAATTAGAAGATCCAATAGTAGATTACGAACAATTTAGAGGAATTTTAAGCAAATAAACAAAATTCATATCAATACATACAAATTGGAATTAAAGGCAACTAGTCTAACAGTTCGCTTAGAACTTAAACCTTGTACCGGTAACCTTTGTTGGCTAATTGCTAGCCCTAGATGACTGTGCCACTAGCCTAAAAACTAGCCTTGCACTTATACCACTAGCATTCATGAAAAAAGAAACTTCACTCGAGCTACCCCTAATTTTTCATATAAATAGCTTATGTTTCATTGTTTGAGAGACATTTGAGATACTTTGTCCTTAGACGTCAAGAGTTGTAGAATAATTTAGATAGTTTTTGAAGAATTTTTTGAGAAAAGCGCTTTGATTATTGTGACGATTTTGCTTTCGCCGTGGAGACCAAGATTGAAGTTGCAATTGAAGATTATTTCTTTTCAATACAAAATTAGTAACATCTATTTCAATTGTTCTTATACAATTCTGTGAATTACTTATGCTTTCAATTATGAATGTCCTTGCAATTTCAATTAGTATAGGTGTTTTTCTTTCTAAATCCATGCCTGGTTAAATTTATTTATGGGAATTGATGAAACCTTAGATGGTTAAGATGGTGATTGTGTTCATGTTATAGGATTAAGAGATATATAAATGATTTATGATTGCTATTTCTATGACTTCAATAATAATTGTTCAATCGATTATAATTGTTAGAAACCCTAATGATATGGGAGTTGATTAGGGTTTGTTAGAAATTCTTAGTTGATTTGATTAATCGATGTAGAAACAGAGTTAATTGAATTAATTAGAAATTATCTAGAGATTAATGCAATGTTCGGCAATTGATTATTCACTAAGACATTAGGGATAATTGATTTACAATATTAGACAATCACAGTATTGAGAGATATATGGTTATAATTTAAAGTTCACTATTAATATTAATTGGAAGATGTAGAAGCTGATTAATTAATTAGGAGTTTAAATCCTAAGTTTTAAGATATAATAATTTCACTTAAATAATCATATAGCTATTAGTCTATATCATATGATAACAATTTGATTTGTATAATCTAGAGTGGATTTTGTTTTCTCACAATTCTTAATTGATTGCTTAATTTTAGATTTTTTATGGTAATTTTCTTTTCAATAGTTTTAGTATAATTATTAGATTAATTAATTTAATTTTGATTACTTGAATATTGATAAGACCTAATATAGGATTAGTAATTTCTTAATTCTTGAGGAATCGACTACCTTACTTTCTCTTTATTATTTGATTTTGACCATGTATAGTTGCTGTAGTATTTACGATTTATTTTTATATATGTAGTTCAAGTGATTCAATGCACTGTGTTGGATCTGCCTCTCATGTGGTGGCTGGATTGGAGGGGAATGATAGGGTGAAGAATGTTGGAGGGAACATGTTTGAGAGAGTTCCACCAGCAGAGGCTATTCTGTTGAAGGTAAGTTATTAATGTTATTACGTACTTTTATTCTGCACATCAAAATTGGGTGAAAGTGGCCATTCAAACTATCAATGACTAAATGTTTGCACAATTTTTAATGTTTGTTATAATTTAATACAAATTATTATGCTTATAAATTCTTTTCAGCCATAGCCAATAGGACAATCGTGGGTAGTGATTCACCTTGACGAAGAAGGGGGGTTTTAATTTCTCCAATTTTTTCCTTCTTTTTTATTTTGTAATTTATTTTTTCAAATGTACTTAAAAGAAACTCTTCCTTATATAACATGGAAAATTCAAATAAAATAATAACGTGAAGGAGCCAAAAGGAAGAGACGATAAATTTTATAGACTTCATGTGACTATTTTTTCCTAAATTTAATAGTGAAAATCAGTCAGGAGTCCATACGATGAGTGGATAATAATTTCAATTACAGTCGTACATATTGCACTGGAAAACGACAAATAAAAATATGATTTGGTGATGCATTTATCTCAGCATAAAAGCCGATTCAGAATAATTTGCCAATACTATATTGTCGCCATTCTTCTTTTAAATTGTAATATTTGGTTATTGAAATTTTGGTCAAGAAATAATTTAAAAATGTCATAATCATCATATCTAAATATATATCACAAAAATTTTGAGAATGTTTCCATAAAGAACAAGAATAACCGCTATTCATCTCCATTTTAAAATCTAATAATTTTTACGTTAGCTAAGGTAATTAGAGGCATCATTTCCATTTTTTTAAAGCATACGAGATTAAACAATTTTTTAGTTTGGCATATGGATACACTTCATTGTCTAGCGCACAGAGGATACAATGGTGAGATAACAAATGAGATTATTTAGAATCTTAAAATATCTTGCAATATTACTTTACTCTTATTCTTTTCCTTATGATTTGAATTACGTAGAGGGTTAAATTTGACTTGGAGGCTTTAAATCTAATAATGAAGTGTATTTAACTTTTTGAACTAAAGTGACAAAGTCCATAGAGTTAAAGCTATAAAAATTTGGGATGATCAAGGGAGGCTTGGTATGATGAGCTTGAAGTAAGGCTTATTGGATCGATTTGTCTGATCTAGTTTTTTTTGGCTTGACTCATACTAATAAAATATAAAATCCTTTATTTGAGCTTAAACACATAGAAAAAGCCCACTTGATACTCATATATAAAAAGCTTCAATTCTAGCAATTGATTAATATCATAAGCCAATAGATTGAATTTACCTACCATCTTCTGTAAATATCCCGTTCATTTCATTGTTTGGACATTAGACAAATCCCTATAAATACAGTTATTCTGTTGGAATTCTATCTTAAAGATCAAAACACGTAAATGCCTTAAGAACACCACCTCGTTCTTCACCCATTGTAGAGTCTGATGCCATCGTGCTCTGCCACCTATCACCTGACATGTTAGAGCTTACTAAGACTGCTTAATCCTCCTCCTTATCCTAACTCACTCGATCGTCCCATACGTGCAAGTCAAATCATTTCTTTAGTCATGTGTAGCACGATCTATCACACAACATGCACGTGACTTCTCCTGATATCGAACCCCCTACATTTCTTAGCCACTTTACTGGGGAGGAAAGATTTGACATTCATGTCATGGTACCTCCAAGAAGAAGGCTTGCTGATCTTACCGACACTAATGATCAAGAACGAGACGGCACTATTATTATCAATAATCAGAATCTACATCCAATGGGAGGTACGAATCAAGAATAGGGTACTTAAGAAGTTGTCTACGACAATACGCAGCTAGTACGAGAGCTGTAACAGACTAATTAGAGTCTAAATGAGCTTAGAGTAATATTTGCCCAATGTGTACCTGTTTTGACTAACTTTACTGCTGCACAACAAGGCACAACTACTGTAGCTCTCTCCAATGTGATGCAACAATATGTTACACCAAGTTCCTAACCACTTAATCCCTTAATTACTAGTGAGCCAGATGCTCCTATAGTTGGGGAGTAGCCTTCTGCAATGGAACCTGTACCCACACAACATACCCCATTTAAATTGGTAAATTAGGGAATTCAGATAAGAGCCTCATCGTCTTCACGTGTCACTCCATGTGTTACGATTGTTGAGTCAGTGCACCTTACCTATACAAATTCAGCTCCGATAAATTTTGTTCCTGTGAACTTCACTAACCATGCTCTTGCAAGGCTAGTAAGAACATAAACATCTATTTAAAGAGCTTTGTTTGTAACTAAAGAGGATTTGGATGTATACATGAGGGAGATATAGGCAAAATTTACATTAGCCATCTTGGAATTGAAGCTCCTATATCATTCACGCATCGCTATCAAGCCATATCCAAAGGACTATGTGAGTCTGAAGTTCATGTTGTTTAATGGGAAGAAGGGGAGTGTCAAGGAACATTTATTGAAATTTCTTGAGACCCTAGAAGTCTACAGCCAGCAAATGATAAAAGCCTCTAATTTATAACTACAAGAAGAGACCGTTTATCAGATAACTCAATTAGATTTACAAAATTGAATAACAAAAGTAAGAGTGCTGATACTTACTTGTATTCTTCATTCCCTTCAAAGAAATATCTCACCTAGGCATTAAAAGTAGCTTTTCTGCGAGTGTCTATAGCTTTCTTTCTTTTGGCTTCCAAAGTCAAGATTAGGTCTTGGTCCTCTTCAGAGATCATAGATTTGGCGATATTGGTAGCACTAAAATTATGAAGATGGACAAGTGTGCTAATATCTTCAAGGGTAAGTGTGATATCACCCTATGTAGTCACAAATGTGTGCGTTTAAGTGGTCTAATGACACATCAATGCCCTCTAAATCTTTAGGTTGTTGGAACAAGGAAAATTGAAATGAGAGGAAATATACCTTGGAAAATATACGTCCACCTTCTCCAAGGTATCATTATAGGCTGAGTTGCTCAAGATATGATTTACCCAATCAACCCAACTGATTATAGGAATTCGAGGGAAGTGAAATAAGCTCTTGAATAATGGGACTTCTTTCTTATCATTTCTAAATCGAAGCATTAAATCTCCTCTTATATTTTGCCTCTTGTGCACTTGAGGTTCCTGCCTGATGAAGTATAAGGCACCTTGAGCGGTTAGTTGTTTGTATAAGTCTTACTTTCTTACGTCACCCCGAAAGGAATCTTCTTTTATTGTCATATCAGGCCATTTGCCTCATAGAGAAGGTAGGATAGGAATGTGGCCATCTTGGATGGTTAGCACTTGCTTGCCATTATTTTTCTTAGGCATCTTCTTCTTGGATTCCTTACTCATCTCTCGATATCCATTATAAAGTTGAATAACAAGGATTGATTAGTCACATGATGAAGAGAAGAAAATTCATTACCAAGTGCTATTACGTATACATGGTATGAGAAGTAAAGAACCATTACATACATGTGACCAATAGCTCAAGCTCAAACAACTGAAACTCTTACATAGCTAAGAACACAATTCATTAAAGGAGCGATAGGGGAAATGTGAGTATCAGCGTTTGTTACCTCCTCCATTACGGGCGTTACCAAGGGAGTGATAAAACAAAGTTTGAGTATCAGCGCCAGTCATCCCCTTCATTACGAGTATTACCAAGGGAGTGATAAAACAAAGTTTGAGTATCAGCGCCGGTTACCCCCTCCATTACGGTTGTTACCAAGGGAGTGATAAAACAAAATTTGAGTATCAGCACCTATCACCCCCTCCATCATGGGTGTGACCAAGGGAGTGATGGAAGAAAATTCGAGCATCAGTGCCTATACCCATCTCCATCACGAGCATGACCAAGGGCATGACTAACAACAAAGCATCCCCTAATCCATCACCAGCTGTGATAATACATTAGAAGGACAATCATTCTCTCCATCACGGTCATGATGGGATGGAATGTTTCTGACGAGTCAATCACATCCTCCATTGCGACCGTAATATGGGCTATGAACCTGAAGTTTTAGGCAATCTATGGGTGTAGGCTTCAAAAACATTTTCTTCATTGCTTATTAAAGATTATTAGACTATGGAGCATAAAGAGGCAATGAGATCAATGAAAAAGATCTAGGTAAAGAAACAATGGGGATTCTAATTGTTCAAAATGCACGCATTGATATGTTCATGAAATATAGTGGTATAGACATGTCAAGAGCTTTATTTAAGTAAATACTTAAGGGAACATTGTAACATGGAGCACTATGTTTGTCGAACTTGCAATTAACGAGAACATGAACGTAGGAATCGGTAGCGAGCTATGCTTTGGCATTAGGGATAAAGGGTTAGCAACGAGAGTTAAAAGATGTTACTTTGTGCAATGCAATCAGGGATAAGAATGAAGTATGCTATGTAGGGGAGTTGTATAAAAACAAGGGTCTACTTTATTATAGAAAAGATAAATCCGAGGAACATGAATCTAAGTACATTCTATTAGAGGCGAAAGCTAAAATATATTTAGAAATTCTATATTTGCTATGTTCAACATCATAATAGCTGGATGTTCAATAGATTTATTATGCATTTCTTTATTAGAATATGCATTTTAATGGAAGTCTTATTTAATAGACGGTAAATGAGAATCACCTATTTCAATGTCTTAACGGAAGCCTCCTTTTACGTCGTCTTAGCTCGCTACCTCATAAAATCATGAACAATAAAGGAATTGGCATTGGTTTGAAAGAAAAGACCAAAGGTATGGGGTAAGAAGGTGGACATAGGGTTCATTGACCTATAGTTGCTCAAGCCATTGCAAATAAAGGTTCCTCAAGGATTTCGATGGAATGTGGATGCTAATGTATTCTTTTTGACTTTAGCTAATTGTAGTACTAGTTCCAGGTTCTTCTTTGACAACTTCAACACTCCACCTTACTCTTTTCAATGGTATCCAAATGGTGGTCTTCTTGGTAACTTTGGTCCACAATGGTTTCTATTGGGTCTTCAAGATTTCATTTCTTTTAAGGGATAATAAACAAAGTGAAGGGAAAGGTATATGGGTTGTAATGAAATAAAAGTAAAGAAAATGTGTACAAGATAAATAAGAGAAAAGAGAATGTGTATGGCATGAACAAAGATAGAACTGTATTTAAGGATTCAGAAAAACAAGAAATAGGAAGAGAGAGAAAGAGGAATTAGGGAATGAATATGTGTATAGGCTAAGTATGCAAAGAGTTGTAGTGACCAATGAATAGAAAAGAAGAGGAGTAGAAGAAAATTAACAAAAGAAGAAGAGAACATGGAATTTGAAGTATATGAAAAGCAAAAAACAAAAGGGTAGATTGAATGAGAAAGAATAGAACAAAGGATGCAATGTTAGATTTACAGTTGACTGAGGATTTGAAAAAAAAAATGATGATGAATAAGGAGCTTTGAGCTTTGTACAAGATAAACAATAGGTGTTAAGGTATTTGAAGAAGGAATATGATACATAAGTGTATAACCAATAACAGAAAATATTCTCTAATATCTTCTATACAATCAAAGTGTGACACCTCATCTAACAAAAATCATGCACCCATGTCTAAGCATATGCCTAGGGCAAATGCAATGTTTATCTATTGACAATCGGTTATATGAGGAATGAAAGAGACAAGGCTATGCAAGAGCATGAATTTGGCTTTTGGAATATGTGTATACAATGAAAAGAGTAGAGGTATGTATATTTGAAAAATAACACCATAACAAAAAATATTCCTTGGTAAACCAAATAGTAATACATGGCAGCATAACATAATATATTCCTTTTTGTACTATGCACAAATCAAGCCATGACACTTCAACATTTTGGCATATTTTCTAGATATACCAATTCAAGTGAGATGCCATTTGTCACAATAGTATTTTATTCTAGAAATATTGAATGCACAGCATAACTCATGCATAAATGAAAGTGCCAAATATTCAAACAATATTTACAACAGAGTCATATGTCTAGGGCATATATGAAGATATAGAGGAGATTACCAAATAATCAATTCTAGCAAAATGAGTGGAAGCACATAAGCTTAATTTATGGATTACAAGATTTATATGTTTAAGGAGGCATTCAATATTGAGATAAGGAATTATCAGTCCACCATCAAGAAGAAAATTAAGGACCTTGATTTGGCTTCCATTTACTGTCGCTTTTAAGGAAATATATGTAAATGATTTTAGTCAACTTAAAGCATGACAATTACGTTAAGTGGTACTATAGATTCTACATGAGAAAGAACTTTAATTATCATGGAGATGTTGATAATTTAATCTTTTAAGAGAAATGCAATGAGATGATGATTAGCATCCTCAACATGGACAATTATGTTTCATACCAACAAATGGAGCTCAAATATTTTTTGCTTATTGAAAGGCAGTTTGTTAGCCTTAGAATGAGTTAACATAACTTATCATAAGAAGAAAATCAGGACCATGTTGATACATAGGTTTGGCTCAATGAGATTACTAATGTAAATCCAATATATAAATTCAATTCATTAACACCAATGACTCATGAAGACCAAATTGAAGAAATGAACTAGCTCAAAAATGGACAAGTCGAAGAAGGTTTGCTTTAGTATTGCTACAAAGGCAATGTATGACTCTATTTAGTCAAGACATGACATGTAAATATGAGGTGCTGCAAATTCACGCACTAAGTTAGTTCTTGAATAAAATTGGTGGCAATGTAACTGTTTAATAGTGCACATGAGCCAACATCAATTAAATGTCTTATTTCATACCCAAACCCCTTTTGACTTTGGTTAGGGGGCAAAATGTAAAGGGATAAATTTGACTCATAGGCTTTAAGCCTAAGAATGAAGTGGATTTGACTTTTTGGGCTAAGGTGACAAAGCCTAGAGAGTTAAAGCTATAAAAATTTGGGATGATCAAGGGAGATTTGGCATAGTGGGCTTAGAGTAGGGCTCGTTGGATTGGTCTACCTAGTCCAACTTTTCTTGGCTTAGCTCACACTAATAAAATATAAAACCCTTTATTTGAGCCTAAACCTATAGAAAAAGCCTAGTTAATACCCATATATAAAAGGCTTCAATCATAACCATTGATCAACATTATAAACTAATGGATTGAATCCACCTACCGTCTTCTATAAATACCCTATTCATTTCATCATTTGGACAGGAGACAAATTCCTACGAACGTGGTCACTCTGTTAGAATTTTGTCTTAAAGATCAAAACACATAAACACCTTAAGAACACCACCTCATTCATCACCTATTATGGAGTCTGATGCCATTGTGCTCTACCACTTTTCACCTGACCTGGTAGAGTCTACTGAGACTGCCTACTCCTCCTTCCTATCCTAACTCATTCGATTGTCCCATACGAACAAGTCAAATTATTTCCTTAGTCACGTGTAACATGATTTATTATGCAACATGCATGTGACCTCTCCTGATATCGAACCCCCCACAAACTGTCAATATATGTGGACATATGTGGAAATATTTTTGAAGGATAATTTTAGAAAAGTTTAGTAAAAGTAACTTAAAGGACGTAATTGTTAATTTGTAACTTTCTTATGCTAGTTCATATTTTCCTTTTCTTAAAAAAAAAAAAGAAAAAAGAAAGAAAACAATATCATCTTCTTCCTTTCTTAATTTCTTTCAGCCAATGCACTATCTTAGGATTCCCTCGATCATAATTGTATCTTTCTCCACATTGTCTGGCCGATAGGTTTTTACTAGTTAGCATAACTACTTAGAACTACTTTCATGATGTTTCATATTGTTACATACTTCAATATAGTAAACATTAAATTAGTTGAAAAAAATTGTCTACAAAATAGACAATTATATCATTGGTTTAAAATGAAAATATAAGATTGCTAATTGACATGACTGAAATGGAAAACCCAGTGGATGATCCATGATTGGATGGATGAGGATGGTGTGAAGATTTTGAAAAGATGTAGAGATGCTACTTTGCTAAGAGAGGAAAAGTAGGGTAAAGTTATCATAATAGATATGATTATGGAGAGCCAAAAGAGAGATGATTAGATAGCACAGATACAACTCTTGCTTCTTAGAAGAGAGAGAATAGAGAAGGAGTGGGCTAAACTTTTCTTTGAGGTTGGTTTCAGTAAATATAAGATATCACATGTACTTGGTACAAGATCCCTCATTGAGGTTTATGTGTAATTTACTATGTTTGATATGTCTTTCTTCCACATAAATATGTGGTTTTATGGGCTAAAGAAGGATCCTAGGATCTTGCCATCTGGATGGCAATCTACCCTTGGTAGTATTTGTTCCCTTAAGATGGAGACAGGTGGATATCGAATCTCGTTTGACAAATATGGGCCCTATAGATGGTACAAGAGCCATCTAGATTAAGACAAGTAGCTGGGGATACTTTCTTTTGCAATGTATCTCTAGGCTTCTACTGCCATTTTGAGATGTGCTTGGTATCAACCCTATGTTGTCCTAAAGGTCTTCTTTCTTGGTGAGCAAACTAGGCTAGAGGGTAAGCTAGGCAGAAAAGCAAGCTAGACTATAGTTACGTAGGCCATAGGGGCAAAAGGTGCTTAATGGTTGAAATCCATACATATTAGGATGTATTTAATGAGCAAATTAATATTAAGCCAAAGCCTTATAGCCCATTTGGCATGAACATTGTTCTCCCACTACAATAGAATACATTCAAGCTTCACTTGGTTTATAAGATGTAGTTGGCATAATAATAATAATAATAATAATAATAATGGCAAAATGCATAAAACTAGGTGAGTGTGTTTGAAAACTAATGGATAATCTATACTCAAGAGAAGAGGGCATGGAAATCCATATGAGGTATATCTCTTAGATAGGAGCGTTTAAGATCTCTTGATGAAGCCTATCTTTAATTTGTTTTAATGTATATATATTTATTAATTTCGGCATTGCATCGTGTTACTATTGGATGGACAATACCAAACTACATGTTTTTCTATCGTAGTAAATATGGAAAAGTAATAAAATAAAATAAATTGCTCCCCCTTTTACTAATCCTTTAATGCATTATTTATCTATATAATTTGAGATCTTATGTTCTTGTTCAAGTTATTCATGTTTCATATCCTCTAATCAAGTTTCCCATCTTTTTTAAGTGATTAGAAATAGCCTCGCCAACATGTACAATAAAGATTCCATTAGAGTAATCTTCTAGTAAATTTTTCATTAAGAAAATAAATGTTTGTCAAACTAATGGTCCTTACTAAGATAAAACATAAAGTGAAATTGAGTCATTATCACTCATTATCCAACTCGATTCTCTAACCCTAAAATTTTAAATTTTTAAATATATATATCTACTCATGGAACATATCAAAACAAAACTCTTACCCATTAGGCATATGATATCATGTGAAATCACATGTTATTTTGTAACTAAAAAACTATACTTATATGTATTTCTATTAGATAGTATTATGAAATTAGCTAAAGATAAATGAGGTACTAACATAATAGATCAATCACACAAAAAATTTGTAAAAAGAATCAATAACTAGGGTATTGGACTTAGAATTATATATGTTTCGAGAAAACTTAGCCTACCATTCAAACTATTGTCAAGATGGTAGTGATCATTTGAGTGATTACTTCCTTATCATCCAGATGGTAGGTGTACTCACAAGGTTAGTGGAAATTCTTTCTCAAACTGTCCAAAAGATAACCTCTCTTATTATCTGAATGATAGTTGGAAACTAAGTAGATATAGAAGTCTCAATTTGTAATTTTTTTAGGGCATCCTTTACTATATGCTCTTTTATTTCTTCATAAACAAGAATCTTACTTAGAGTTTATCATCTTAAAATATAGATTTAGGCTAGTTTTATTAATGGATTCTAACTGTGAAATACATGAAAAACATAAATAGAGCACAGATTGGAGTTAAGTATATCCATTTCTAGGTCATTTCTCTCCCTTACAAAAATTTGCTTATTTTAGATGTTATTTTTCTTGTTATTTCTTATGTATTTAAGTAAGATTATGAATTTGATGTTGTTGTTGGAGTATTAATTAATGAATCGTGTTGTTTACTTGCCATTATGTTTATGGTATGGGTTGTTGATTCTCTTTCAACCAAGTATCTCGATTGTTTAAGAATACTTTTTGGTTAGGATTATGTTTTGAAATATTTATTCTAATCAATTCCATGATTAGCTTGCTTGGATTCAAAATTGAAGCCTTTATAATTTAGTTAATGATGGGACCCCGATTTGTCCTGTTATCATGTTGACCTCTAGGCCAATGACAAGACGAAGACTTCAAGGCTTATAAGGACTAGCTTAGTGCGTCTTAATTCAAAAGCCCACTAAGGATAAGTCTTTGCACCTATTTAGACACTTATTATGCTCTTTCCCTATGCAAAAAAAAACTTGCTACTCTTTTTCTAAGCTTTTGATTCCTTACCTCTAGACTATCTTAACCATTCATCTATCTCGGTAAGACATGGAGACAGCTTAGCTCCTATTTTAGACTTGTTTTCTTACCTGCAACTAGGATGCATCAACTCTTACCGACCTAACATGCCAAATGCTAACCTACCATAGATTGGTCGCAGTTGAGTCCTCTTATCTTCGTATTGAATTTTCACCAATGGACTTCACTAACCATACCTTGACATGTGTCTCTCTCTTTTTTTTTTTTTTTTTGCAATTATAATGTTATTTCCTTTTGTTTCCTTTTTTAAAATGCTTAAGGTATTTAAAATTAATTTTACCCTTATGTAATTTCATCTTTTCCTAGTTGCCCTAAAAGCTTACTATAAAATCTCCATATCAATGTAAGCTGCATTACATTCCTATTTTCTTAATGAATATTCCTTGTTTCTTGTAAGAACATTTCTCTAAATTACCTTCCTTATACTCTTATCTAATTTTGTTAGTAGATAGGGATTAGTAGCAAGTAGAGCTTAATTTCTTAGCTTGTGATTCATATTAAGTAAGAAACAAGTCATATTGGGCTCTTCAATGGGTCATATTAATAGAGTGGCTTCACATAGCTATTATTTGAATCCATTTCCTTTCCCTTTTTTTCAATATCTGGAAGGGACCCTCCCTAGCCATTGTAAGACTTAGTGATAACTTACTTTTTAAACACATTAGTTAAGGTTTGGCATCTAATGGGGGTTAGTTTATTAAGTGCCTATCTTGGGAATATGAAAGACCTAATTATGTAATTCACTTAAGAAAGGGAATTTTGGCATAGTAATTAGTTGTTTTAAAAATTAAAATGGTTAGCTATTCACTACATGTAACATGAGTTAAGCTAATAGAACCACCATATCATCATGCTATTCCAACTATTTAGTTCTTATTTGCATTCATTTTAGGTGTTGCACATCATATTAGTTAGATTATCTTTGTTTTAGTTTTATTTTTGAAAAAATCAAACCTTTATTGATTCACCTAACTATGTATAGAAGTAATATATTGAAGCTATTATCACTTCCTTTAAAATACGACCTTGATCTACTAGCACTAAACTACTTACATGATCCAATATACTTAGGGTAATTTTTCACTCTAATATGTCTTAGAACAACCATGCAACTTTTAGGCTTTAACAAGTGCAGTAGAGTAACTTAGCTTAGGAAGTAATTTTCAGTAAAAAATTGAGACTAATTATAATGCACTTAGTCTTAAAGTTTTTACAAACTTGTTTAGGGATATCGCAAAATTTTCTAATAGATCTCAGAAACATAGGGGACACTAACAGAGAATATAAATAATGAGGATTTAAATAGAATGTGAACAATTAATTACCAAAGTGATATAAAATTATGGACAATCAATTTTTTTTTTTTTACACTAGAAAATTAGGGGAATATTCAAACATTAAGGAGAGGACTCAAACTTATTACCAAGCTTTGTTATAACATATTTTATATTCCTATGTTGGCGACTAATAATATGTTTGCATGATTGCATGATATCTTTTATAGGCAATTCATGACTCTATCAATGCATTCATTATGCTCTAAAATTCTTTAGTTCCTAAAATTGTTATGTTACATTTGGTATATAGGAATGGACCTAACATGAAATTGCAATTCCAATTCCAATTACTTTTTGCATAGTTGGATGCATTTTAAGAAATTAGAATTGTGATTTCTTAGAATTGACAATTCTAACTTTAAGGTAGAATGTGATTCCAACTTTAAGTTGGAATGTCATGATTTCACTTGACCTTACTTAGTAGGAAATTACTTAAATAACCTTGAGACTAACCCTCATTATTGTGTAATAATGTAACCTTATTAATTACAATCCTCTAGAAAAAAGAAAAAAAAGGCCCTTACAACACGATACGATACTTAAGCTGTAGTTATGAATATGATTTTATTTTTATTAATATTTGATCTTATTTGATAAATTATAGTGAAATAATCAATATATTCCCATTTTGTCTCTAAGTTTTTAATTTGTTTTACAAATATTAAAACATTCTCTATTTGAAAAAATATATTTATTTAAAAAAATATACATACCATTATTGTATATGTTATCTATACAAGTGACGTTAATTATCCGAAAGAATATATATGTGATGTTATATATATATATATATATATATGTACATATTTGTCTTATGAATCAAATAGGCAATGCTATATACATATATATTATTTATATGTTATATTATATATACATATGTAAAATATGCAGATTATATAATTAATATATACCTTACATATAGACTGTATTTAGATTATACATATAACATATGTGTATAGAAAATTTATATTTGTTACATATATATATATATATACACACACACATACATTTGTAAATATAATATGTAACATTTAACATGTTATATATATAGTATATAGTTCTATATTATATGTATTCTATAATATATGTTGTGCATACATAAATAACATAATATATATATAACACATATTTATAGATTAGATGTTATATATAATATATATTTCTATATATATAATTGTATTGTTATATATAAATATATGTTATGAATATAAGTGCTAGTTATACTCTTATAACTTAAGTATAGGTTATATATACATGTTAATTTACACAAATTATATATAAGTTTTGTACATAACGTTTGTGTGCATATGTAAATTATATATATAACAAATATATAGATTATATGACTAATTTATATGTTATCTACCTATGAAATAACATAGACTTGAAGTTTTATTGTATGTATTTATCTATTTGTTATGTGTATAGATTACATGTTATGTATATAGTTACACATTATATATAGGGAAAAGAACAAATAAATCCTTAATGTTTGCCTATATATACAAATCAGTTCTTAACCTTTCATTTAGTCTATTTTAGTTCTCAATATTTTAATAAATTTACAAAAGGTCTCTCCGTTAGTTTTCTCATTATGTATGGACATGTTGAGGATTAAAATAAACCAAATGAAAAAGGTTAAGTGCTAATTTATATATATAGGTAAACGTTAAGGACTAATTTGTATATATAGGTAAATATTAAAGATTTTTTTGTACTTATGTGAACAAATTATATATGATGCATGTCCATAGTAATGAAAAATTTAATAGAGTTAATAGAAAGACTTATTTGATATGACTTAAAAAAGTTGAGGACTAAAATAGACTAAATAAAACGTTAAGGACTGATTCATAAAAATATGAAATGTTAAGTATTTTTTGTACTTTTGCCTTGTATATATAATGGAACTCTCTCTCTCTATATATGTATAACTAGCTTGATATATATAAATAAATATTACATATAAATATAATATATACATGTTATGTATGTGTATATAACATCTGTATATGTATAAAAATATTATATATATATAATATAAAGATTATATGGTAATCGTATATATTATCTACATATATAATTATGTATACATAATGTTATGCATATGTATAAATGCGCATATATGTTTATATATATATATATATAACTAGTTGGATATATATAAATATATATTACATACAAATATATAAATGTTATTTATATATTTGTAATAGGAATATAGATTATATATACATGTTATATATGTGTATATAACATCTATACATGTATAAATATATTATATATAAAATATAAAGATTATGTGATAATTGTATATGTTATCTACATATATAATGTTGTATACCTAATGTTATATATATGTATGTATGTGCATATATGTATATATATGATTTTTATATATATCATATGTTTTCTATGTAATATATTATTTTGTAAAATGAATAATCTATATATGTATACTGTTATGTGGATAGACATACAAATAAAACAAAATTTACTCACACATACACACATATCCTTAGATTAAAGACATTTTTGTTGAATAGTATATGCTCATTCTATTCCATTCCAAACATGACACAAGTAAATATAATACAAAATAGAATCTATGATTTCGTTAACTTATGATTGGTCATTCCATTCCCAATTCCATTATATTTCTTTTCATTTCATTCCAATCTATTCTATTTCAAGTTATTCATGTATACTAAATGTGATATTAAAGTTACAAATTAATGATTATTATTATCTAAATTCTTTTAAAAAAGATAATATCACAATGATGTTTCAAAAATTTAAATAATAATAATCATTGATTTGTAATTTTAGAATTTTTTTTTTTTAAAAAAACTTTAGCATATCTATTTCCTCCTTTATTATTATTATTATTTTCTTTTCTTTTCTTTTTTTCCAATTGCCGCCTGTTACTTGGGCAGCGACATGTCTACATGAGACAACACCAGTTGCATATTTGCATCAATCTCTCTGAGGTGGTCCTTGTAATAAAAGGAGTAGCGACAAAGTGAGGAAAAAAAGGTCCTTCTAAGGCCATCTGAATCTAAAATATATCCATGTCACTAATGGGCATAGCATGTGTGGGTTGGATTATTGCACCCAATTGCATATCTGAACAAATAAGTAGATGCTCTGTATCAAATCCATTTTTAGCGAGCAGTCTCACGTGCTGGTTTTACTTTTTTTTATTTATAATTTTTTTTTTATATATCATACCTCCAATTAAAGGTATTATTAAAAATAGATATACAAAAGTCCTCCTCACCTTTTTTACTCGCATATTTGTATCTTTTGTATCATGCAGATTGCTTTTGGGGTGGACTTTCCAGTACGGGTAGGAAATAGAGATATTCCTCTGTCATTTGAGACCAACATATCTTCAAATAATTTAATTGGCATCCGACATCGAACAGCACCCAATTGCGTAATTGCGTCTTTAATTGGATCACTCCGACGTCAAAAGAACCCTTTTAGCGCTCTATGAGCCTGAAATATCTCCATGTCGTTTAATCGGCATCATGTTAATCTTGGACTGCACCCGATTATCTGCATGATTAATTAGATCGGCCCCTTTGAGGTGGCCCTTAACATTAAGGGGCAGAAAGAAAACTCCATTTACTGCCATGGTGATCCCAAAATATCTCTAAGTGGTCAATAAAATAAACGAACGCAATAGTGAAGCAAAACTCATGTTGTTGTGCTTATAAACTATATAATAAAATCCCTACTCTCATATAGGTGTAATGCGACGATCCACTCATCAGATAAAAATATTATATACCTAACCTTCCAAGTTGAATTTATTGATATAAACATATTATATTTATGCCTCGAAGGAAATCACCGAGAGCTTATTTATTTTAAAACCGTTATTATTGCATTTAATTATATATTAAACTCATAATAACTATGAACATTGCCAAAATCAACCCAACCTTTAACGTAGAAGAGATAAACAATCACTAACCTGGAACAAAAAGTTTGTTCAGAGCTGATTGGGATCAAACTAGGCTCAACGAGCTTATGAAATTATCAATCATGAATTCTAAAAATATCAAATATATTTGCTTTAACTACGTATATTATTGTGCTGTAGAAAAAATTTAAAGGCTAATGAAAAATATACCTCATAGAGATGGCTGTAGTGATGATGTTATGCTAGTGGTGGTAATGGTTGAGTGTGGTGCTTCACTAAGGTTGTTTAAGTGAAAAACATATTATTTATTTATTTATTTTATCATCATCATCATTATCATCAAGTGGATGAATCATACCCATTTATTCCGGTTATGTAAGGTAAAACTTTAAAATACCATCTTCAATTGCATTACTAGTACGGGGCAATAATATTATATTTTAGATTAATTAATATTCAGAATAATTGAAAAAATACTATCTAAATTAGGATCAAGTATGAACAAACCCTCCAAAATTCTATAATAAATTTTTTAATTTTTTTTCTAACTTTTAAAAATATATAAATAATCACTTAATTGTTGTTGAAACATGAAATTATTGGTAAAAGTACTTAACTAATAATAATAATAAAGTTAGCTCCCAGCCTAGTTGTGAAAGGCTTTAAGTTGCCACTAACTGTATGAATAACGCTCATTGCTACAAGTAGATATTCTTCTTTCATGTATCATTTGGATCAAGAAAGATCATATATGATATTATTAATATATTTTATTTTAGAATTTAGTTAAGTATGTATCTTTTACTCAAAATATAAAATTTTTTATTTTCTATATTTATTAAGATTTAGTTTTTTAGAATATTAGATCTTATTATGCTAATAAATAGGCAAAACTTGTAATCAATTCAAAAATAGTAATTAGATATTGAATAAAATTATTCTTTCTAAATTAGTATGACCTTTTCTTTTTTATCGATAGTGTGACGTCATCATTTTTCTCATTGATGGTGTAGAACATTAAAATCTCATCATGAGAGGCCATACGGTGTAAAACCATAACCTTAATCTAATAGTATAAGGCTGTTAAATATATCTTTTCAAGTTTTGTTTTTCTTTCATTGAATACTTTCCCTACTTTTTCATTCTTTAATAATTTTTACTTCTACTATCCTACATCAAATTTGGTATCAAGTCAAACAATAGGTTTCTTCGTAAAGCCTATTATCTTGTTCTTTTTGGAAATTAACTTTAATGTCCTTTCCTAGGACATAGAAAAAAAATTTAATTTCATTACACACCAAAATATCAATAACATGGAATCTACTTTCAAAATTTTTTTTGAGTAATCTATGTTAAAGAGTGATAAGGTTATGACTATGTTAAGTACAATAAGTCATTCACTCGCATGTATTAACCATCGTTTCTATGCCTTAGGAATTGCTAAATTACCTGTTAAGTTGAAAAAACATATGATAACATAAGTCTCACATATTCTTCAAGAAACAAGTATAGCGTACAATTCTTTTGAAATTGAATCCTATCATGAAAATATTCAAGATAGTACACTTGAGGAGATAGAAGAACTTTATGATTTCATTAGTGAGATTGTGATAGTTCCACCTATAATTGAATCGATCCTTTTTCAAACTGATAATAATTTTATAGAGATTAAAAAGAAAATCATTAGTGGTGAGCCAAATGAAAAAATATATGAGTTTTTTGATTTTATTACAAAGAAAGCTAATGAGACTATTCCAAATCTACCTATATTACATTCATTAGGTTATGCCAAGTCAGTTCCTAATTAAACTCACATCTATAAAGACATTGATAAGAAAATTGATCCAAATAATGAATTATGTGAGTTTGTGGAAGAACTTTATCGCAAAGATTTGAAGCATTAAAAAAAAAATGGTCTTATTTGTAAGAGAAAAAGAGAAGACCAAATGCATTATGAACAATCAAAAATAGAGGTTAAATCAATTTATCAAGGTTAAATCTTTTCAACCCGAGAAAAGTTGATGAGAAGCATGGAGAATTGTTTGATCACGTATTAAAATTGGCTTTTGTAGATTATTGTTTGATCCAAGAGTATTCAGATAAAATCTTAGAGATTTGAGAACCGGACCGGAAAAGAGGGAGAATGACATGGATCAATAAAAAGCAGATATGATATTATTCATATATTTTATTTTAGGATTTGGTTAAGTAAGTATCTTTTATTCAAGATTTAAAATCTTTCATTTTCTATATTTATCAAGATTTAGTTTCTTAGAATATTAGATCTTATTAGGCTTATAAATAGGTAAAACTTGTAATCAATTAGAAGAGAGTGATTAGATATTAAATAAAATTATTTTTTCTGAATTAGTTGATGCCTTTTCTTTTTCACTGATAGTGTGAGGTCATCTTTTTTCTCATCTATGGTACAAGACAATCAAAATCTCATGTGTGATGTGAGACTATACAATTCACCGGTGGTGTAAAACCATCATCTTAACTTAGTAGTATAAGGTTGCTAGATATATCTTAATAAGTTTTATTACTTTTTTGTAAAAAAATTATTAGATGAACTTTTCTCATTGACTTTTGTGCTTTCACTACTTTTTTATTCTTCTATAATTTTTGCTTTTGCTATCCTGCATTAAATTTTGTATTAGAGTTGAACAATAGGTTTCTTCTTAGAGCCTATTATCTTGCTCTTTTTGGAAATTGACTTTAATATCCTTTCCTAGGACTTAGAAAAAAATTTTACTTTCATTATACACCAAAATATCAATAACATAAAATCTACTTTCAATAATTTTTTTTAGTAATTGATATCAAAGAGAGATAAGGTTATGACTATATTAAATTTAATAAGTTACCAACTCAAATACATTAACCATCATTTTGATGACTTAGGAATTCCTATATTACCTATTAAGTAGAAAAAACATATCATAACCTAAGTTTCACATATTGTCAAAGAAACTAATACAGCATAAAATTCTTTTGAAATTGAACCATATAATAAAAATATTCAAGATAGTGTACCTAAAGAGATAAAGGAACTTTGTGAGTATGTTTGCTAAGTTGTGTTAGTTCCACCTACAATTGAGTCAATTGCGAGACTTGGTCTTCAACCTATTACTCAAGATTTAGAGCGGTGGATCACTTCTACTATACTTAGGACGTAAGAAGTATAGCAGAGGTAAGCAATAAAGTAAAGTGATTAAGAGAAGCTTAAGAAATAGGTTAAGTCAAATGAACATACCTAAATTATTTGATATCGACGAAAATTAAAGCCTTTTGAATGATTTAGGGCGTTTAGATTATTTTATTTGAGTTGAGTTAAATTTTAATATAAGTTTATAAACGTTAGACAAATATCGTTTGTAATATCAATTTCTCAAAATAAAGTATTTATAATATTTAATCTTAAAAAATGTATTTTTACTAGCTACGATTAGTAATTATCGAAAACTTGAAATTAGAGTTTTGACTGTTCACCAAATTTTAGAGATAAATTATATATGTAATAAAAATATTACATGACATAAAATAATATATATAACCTATGTATATACCCTACGTATAATTATTACATGTAATTATATACCCGTAATTATCTAAAATAATCAATTAAATATTAAATTTAGTTGAAATAAGCAAGGGAAAATAATAGCAAATTCATAAAAGTAAAGAGAACAGCTGGAAATACATTAGCTAAGGCATGCAAGGATTCAAGGATAGCTGCTGAGGTATAGAATAGCAAATTGACACTTGTAGATGTGTATAAAAGGGGATTTTTTTTGTAAGGATGAGAGAGAAAATCATTTTCAAACCCTCCAAAAGCTTTGTAAAATTGTACAACTCCTTCTACAATATTCTTCATGTAATATAGGACTTAGGAAAAATAAGTTAGGGTGGAGGAAATCCAAGAAGAAATCTAGAAAATATTATTGAAGAATAGGTACAAATTTAGGTAATTTGGAGTTCAAAGGCTTGAACAGAAACTAGAAATAAACCAAGAGCACTCCTTAAAGGATGGGCTAATGCTAATCTCAGCCAACAAGAGTGATGGTGTTGGTGGTGGCCGGAGCTTCTAAGTCCAGTAAGGTCCAATTTTAGGTTGATTTTCAAACATTTATTAAGAATACCAATTTAATCCATAAAATTCTGGAAAAATTTTTTCTTAAGTATTTTTATGTATAGAATTAAAATAAATATTATTTTGTATAAAATTAGTGGTTATATAATACATCCATAAGAAATTCGAGAAATCGAATAATTTTTAATATTGAAATAAATAGGTCTAATGAATTTCACCTGTAAAATTTTTTTGTAAACTATCCTATATTAATATTTAATTTCGATGAAAAGATTTCTTGCAAAACTATTTTCTAAATTTTTATTTAATTTTTGAGCTTCAAATTAACCGTGAAATGATATTTGCTAAGGAAATTAATAGACTTTTCCTTAATTACCTCACTTGAATTTTGAGCTTAATTGATTATAATGTATTTTGCGATGTATAGATGATGTTGGAAGGGGTTTTACTGAAAGAAATTAAGGAAATCAAGAATATGCCACTCATATGTATAATTTGGTAATATGAGAATTTGAGAATTGGTGAGTGGTGATATGTTAGATGCGGATTCTAGAGAGTGATGAAGTGAAGAAGTGTTAGATAAGATATAAAATGAGTCCTTATAACTAAAACTTAGGAGAAAAGTGAGCAAATCAACTAATTATAGGAAGTTAGTTAAGGGTAAAAGGTAACTTAGAAGAAAAGGAAGGCAAATTTTTACCAGATATTCACTTAGAAGTCAAATCAGATGCAAAATTATGAGTGAGTTGTGAAATAGGGTAAACTTTGGGACTAAGTTAAAGGAAATATTGGAAAGAAATTTATAGTTGCTAGTCTCAAAAGGTAAATTCCTTGAAATTATGAAGTTGATTGAACTCAGAAGTTTTATTAGAGGGTGTTTATTGAAGAATTTGGGATACTTATCAAATTCAGAAGTTAAGTTAGAGGTTGAACTTATTATGAGCTTCAACACCCACATCACGATTTTAAACTTCCAAATACGTAGGGCATAGGATAATAAACTAATGACTAACCAATTTAATTCTTATATAGAGTAGTAAATTGGCAATATCTCATAACTTATATCTAGAATAAAGTACTACATCGAGATAAATATTGAGGGGTCGCTAATGAGAACAAGTTAGCAAGCTTAGTGAGGGAGCAACTGTATTCCAAGTGGGTATTTGTGTGTGCTTGAGTAGACTTATGTCTACTCCTAACTTTATGTGATTGGTGATGTTTTGGCTTAGTATAACTTGATTTCAAGTTCATATGTTGTTCAATGAACCATTTGGAACTACCGTTATAATTGTTGTAGATTGAATAGTGCCATGGTATTAAACTTGGATATTAGGTTATTGATGAATGCATATGTGACATTTGCTGGGGTCTATGTTATCTTAGATAAGAATTTAAGGGATAACTCTCTCCTCTAAGCTATTCACTTAAGTGAGCTCGATATCGAGATCTTAAAATTGATAAAACTACAACGTAAAGGCTACGTAACAAGTGATGAAAACGTTTGCTTAGATTTGCTGGATTTTGCTTAAAGTGTGATCTAATCTATTCATCACACAGCACGAAAACGACTTAGAGGTTAAGTTTTTTAAAAACCGAGATATTGTAAGGTTGGTCTCCATATGAAATGTTGGGTTTATTAAGTGAACTACTTGATTTATACAAGTTAGGTTTATCAAGTTAACTACATGATTTGTAAAAGCTGGGTTTTTGATCATTTAGAGACTATATTATATCTGTTTAGCCAACTATATGCCAGAATTTTCAAACACCCTATGTGATTATTATTAAGTAGAAATGTTTGCGAGGTTCCTAGATATATTATTCAAATGCTCTGTTTAAGTAAACCGAACCAGATGAGTTGCTAGGTTGAGCTAGGATATCAGTATTAATGCTTGTCACATGCATTAGCATAGCATGCGCTTGTTACATTTACGTTGATTGCTTAGTTGGGAAACTATAAGATAACATAATTAGACTAACTACTTGAGTGATTTGCCTTTTTTTTTTGTTATGCTTATTGTTATGTATCTATCTGCTCACACTCAGCTTATAGTAGTTGAAGGGATAAGTTTCTCTTATCCTCAAGTTTCGAATGAATAGACAAAAGAATCAGAGTAACAATGAGACTTTAAAACTCTAGTTGAAGATGGGCTCTTGAGAGAAGTTGTTGACTACATAATATGGCTTGAGTACATGAAGATATCTTTTAAGAAAAGTAGTGGGTGTTACTTCACTAAAGGTTTAGTATAGCCGTGGTAGTCTGAAAACGTGTTTTTGTAAATGAGTTACAATGTGGTATAGAAGTGTATAATTATGATACTCTAAGTACGGCTCATTAATATAGAAGTTTTTGTAGCTGTTTGTCATATTGAACGAAAAATTATTTGAAAGTAGTTGTTTATGGAATAAAAGAGTATGTTGGATGCAAGTATTGCCTTATCCTTAACTTAAGGATAATAGTAACGAATCGTCTTTAGGGAGGACATTACAGATTGGTATCAAAGTGTTGTTAGTTTAACTAGGCCTTAGAGTATCACAACTTATCTAGGATCAAGGTTTTAAAGTATGTTTAATGGAGGTACTAAGACCTTTATGTTGACTTGATGGATTGAAGTAAGGATGAAGATGAGGTATAAAACAAAACTAGGCCTATGAACTGGGTTGTGCTGGAGGAAAGAATGATATGGATCAATATAGATTAGAGTAAACTTAGATGAGAAGCTTTGGCAGAATGCTTGAGAACTTAGTGAATTTAAGTTGTTATTGAGAAGAAAATCACTGAAAATTGATAGAAATTTGATTAATGAAAGAGATTGTCAAAGGATTTTGGTATATATATGAGTTAGAACCAAGGACAGTAGGAGTGAAGTATGCCTTAAGATAAGGAAATGTTAAAGGTAGATAATCTAGAGCTAACTCATAGAATGATTAGAACCTATATCAGAGGCATTATTGAATACAAATTCAAAAGTTGACTTTGTATAGAATATGATTGTGACTTGTAAGAAAATAGTTAATAAGGAGATTAAGGAGTTAGATGATGATAAAATATATGAAGTAAATAGGAAATACAATAGTCACATTATGAGAGCATACTACACTCTTTATGCACCCTTAGGCACATGTAGTAAGCAAGGTGAGTAAGGAAAATCTATGACTTTCATGATTCTTTTATCAAGACTCATGTTGTTACAACTCTTGTGTCTTTCATGAAAAAGCTTCCTATCCTTCCATTCGTATTGTTGATCTAGTCTTGTCATGTGTGTTGTCAGCCAAAAAAGTGTCTAGTGTCATTGTCAATCTTGTTCAATAAGAGTTATGTCAACTTCCTTCAAATTAAGTCAAATATAATTGGTATGAGTCATTCTTTGTCTTCTCGGTGTATATGTTGGTAAAAAGTTTAGATTTGCCAAAACTTATTGTTGTTGATATATGTGTTAACTATGAGAAGTACCTAAGATCTTAATTAGGATCGTAAAGCAATTATCGTACTATAAGATCTATAGACATAGGGAAATTGAATTTGTTATGACCATCTTAAATGAAGGTTGGGATGTAGATATGCATAAGTGGTAAGGAGAAAATGAAAAGATATGTTGACAAAGCTATGGAGTGGATAACGGATTAATGGAAGAGATGAGTATTAGCTTTACATAACTACTTAATGTGAGGGTTTAAATTAACTAAAGGAATGAAATGAAGACTAAGTAGAAATCGATATTTAAATGATGGTGAGGGATTGGTCTAGAAGCATGCTAGCTTGATACGAGACAATTATGAAAGTGAAATCATAGGTAGTAATATGATGGTTGTGATATTTAGATAAGAACCTAATAGAGTAACGATGAAGGATTAGTTGATAGGAAAAGGCAACTTGAATAAGAAGGGAAGTGAAGAACATGAAAAGTAAAGAATATAATAGAGGATAAAACAAGTGAATGCTTAGAGCTAACTATATTAAGTCTATGCTACACCAGTTAGAAACACAAGATAACAATAGCAATAAGACATATAAGTTAAAGTGGGAAGTTCTTGAGTTGATAGATTTAAGATTAAGATGTAGAAGTTGGTATGGAAGGATTTCACCCCTTAATAATAATTGATGATTGCGATGTGATTTGAAAGTCAAAGTCACGCAATATAAGTATGGTATTAGATTTGAACTCAAAAGTCCTAGCTTGTAGAAGTTTTCAGGATGAAACTTTTTGTAAGAAGGGTAGAATGTGAGACTTGGTCTTCGACCTACAATTCGTAACTTAAAGCGGCGAACCACTTCGACTAAACTTGGGATGTAAGAAGTATAGTAGAGGTAAGTAATAAAGTAAATTTATTAAGAGAAGCTTAAGATATAAGTTAAGTCAAATGAGAAAGCCAAACTGTTTGATATTAACATGAATTAAGGCATTTTGATAATTTTGTCTAAATTGAGTTAAATTTTAATATAAGTTCATAAAAGTTAGATAAATAACCTTAGTAATATCAATTTCTCAAAATAAAGTATTTATAATATTTAATCTCAATAAAACGTATGTTTACTAGACTACGATTAGTAATTATTGGAAATTCAAAATTCAAGTTCTGAATGATCATAAAACTTTAGAGATAAATTATATACGTAATAAAAATATTAAATGGCACAAAATAAAATATAGAATATATGTATATACCCCACGTATAATTATGTACTTGTAATTATCTAAAATGCCCAATTATATATTAAATTAAGTTGAAATAAGCAAGGGAAAATAATAGTATATTGATAAAAGCAAAGAGAACAGCTAGAAATACATTAGCCAAGGCTTGGAAGGAGCCAAGGATAGTTGTTGAGGTATAAAACAACAAATTGACACCTATAGATGTATATAGAAGGGGATTTTTTGTAAAGATGAGAGAGCAAATCATATTCATACCCTCTAAAATCTTTGTAAGGTTATATAACTCCTTCCATAATATTCTTTATGTAATCTAGGACTTAGGAAAAATGAGTTAGGGCTAAGGAAATCCAAGAAGAAATCTAGGAAAAATTATTGATGAATAGGTGCAAATTTGGGTAGTATAGAGTTCAAAGGTATGAACAAAAACTGGGAATAAACCAATAGCTCCACCTGAAGTAGGGGCTAACACCAATCTCGGTCAACAATAGTGGTGGTGTTGGTGCTGGCCAAAGCTTCCAATTCCGATGAGTTCTAATTTAAGGCCATTATCAAATATTAACTAAAAATATCAATTTAATCCAAAAAATTCTAGAAGAATTTATTCCAAAGTATCTTTATGTGTAGAATCAGGAAAAATATTATTTTGAATAAATTGCAGGTTATATAATATGTCCTTAAGAAATTCAAGAAATTGAAAAAAAAAATTATATTGAAATAAATAAGTCCAACAATGTAGTTTCGCTTTTGAAATTTTTCTATAAACTACCTTATATTAATATTGAATTGCTATGAAGGGACTTTTCCTTAATTGCCTCACTTAGATTATAAGCTTAACTAATTATCATGTATTTTACGGTACGGATGTTGTTGGAAGGCCTTTTATTGGAAGAAGTTAAGGAAATAAAAAATATGCCAATTGTATGTATACTTTGGTGATATGGGAATTTGAGAATTGGTGAGTGGTGATGTGTTAGATGTAGGTTCTAGAGAGTGATGAAGTGAAGAAGTGTTGATAAGATGTAAAATGAGTCCTTATAATTGAAACTTAGGAGAAAAGTGAGCAAATCAATTAACTATAGGAAGTTAGTTAAGGGTTGAGGGTAACTCAGAGGAAAAGGAAGCCAAATGTTTTACTGGATATTTACTTAGAAGTTAAATTAGAGGCAAAATTATGAGTCAGTGGTGAAATAGAGGAAACTTAGAGACTAAGTTAGAGAAAATATTGGAAAGAACTTTCAAGTTCTGGTCTTGGAGGAAAATTTAGAGGGTTAATTTCTTGAAATTATGAAACTAACAAAACTCAAAAGTTATACCAGAAGTTATTTAATGAAGAATCCGAGATGCTTAACAATCTTAGAAGTTAACTTAAAGGTTAAACCTATTGTAAGCTTCAATACCTATATGTTTAGAGAGTAACTTAGGAGTTTCTCAAGTTAAATACTGTAATGGTATCTCAACTTATGGAATAGCTTAAAAGGTAATAAAGTTAACATAGACTCATATCACCATTTTAAGCTTCTAATACTTAGGGCATAAGATAATAAACTAATGACTAACCAATTTAATTCTTATGTAGACTAGCAAATTAGCAATATTTCATAATTTATATGCAAAATAAAGTACTACATCGAGATAAATATCGAGGGGTCGCCAACGAGGATAAGTTAACGAGCTTAGTTATTGAGCAATTGAGTTCTATGTAAGTGAATATTTATGTGTACTTGAGTAGACTTATATCTACTCTTAACTTTATGTGCTCTATGATGTTTTGGCTTATCTAAACTTGATTTTAAGTTGATCAGTTGTTCGACGAACCATATGGAGCTACTTATTATAATTGTTATTTATTAAATAGTAACATGATATTAAACTTGATTGTTATGTTGGTGCCGATGAATGCATATGTGTCATTTGCTGGTGTCTGTATTATCTTGGAAATGAATCTAGGGACTAACTCTCTCCTTTAAGCTGTTCACTTAAGTGAACTTGATACCAATATCTTACAACTAATAAAACTACAAAGTAAATGTTGGCTAATAAGTGATGAATAAGTTTGCCTGGATTTGTTGGGTTTTTCTTGGTGTAGGATCTAATGCATTCATAGCATAGCACGACACGAAAAAGACTTATAGGTCAAGTATTCTAAAAACCGAGATATTCCTAGTCCGGTATCTATATAATAAGTTAGGTTTATCAAGTGAACTATATGATTTATAAAAGTTAGGTTTATCAAGTAAACTATATGATTTGTAAAAGTTGGTTTGTCGAGCATATAGAGAATTTATTGTTTTTGCTGGGCCAACTATGTACTGAATTTTTCAATCATTTTATGTGGTTATTGTTAGGCTAAAATGTTTAATAGGTTCCTAGATATTTTATCCAAATGCTTGGTTTGACTCGATCGAATTGAATGAGTTGTTAAGCTAAGCTAGGATATTGGTATTGATGCATATCACATGCATTAGAATGGCATGCGCTTGATACATTTACATTGATTACTTGGTTGGGAAACTATAAAATAATGTAATTGGACTAGCTATTTAAATGATATGCTTATTTCTTTTATGCTTATTGTTGCTTATTGTTGTATATCTATCTACTCTCACTCAGTTCATAATAGTTAAGAAGATAAGTTTCTCTTATCCTCATGTTACGAATGAGTAAACAGAAGAATCAAAGTGATAAGGAGACTTCAAAACTCTAGTCAAACATGGGCTCTTGAGAGAAGTCGTTGACTATACAATATGACATGAGTACACAAGATTGCTTTTGAGAAAAGCAGTGGGTATTATTTCACCAAAGGTTTAGTATAATCGTGGTAGTCCAAAAACGTGTATTTGTAACAGAGTTATAGTGTGGTATAGAAGTATGTAATCATAATACCCTGAATATCGCTTATTAATGTAGAAGCTTTTGCTATTGTTTGTTGTATTGAATGAGAAATTACTTAAAAGAAGTTGTTTATGGAATAAAAGAGTAGGTTAGATACAAGTTCTACTTTATGCTTAACTTAAGGATGGCAGTAATGAAACATTTTTAGGTACCAAGAGTTTAAGAAAAAATTTTAAGTAGACACCTAAAAGGCTAGGCATTACATCAATCCTTTTTCAACTAATAATAATTTTATAAAGATTGAAAAGAAAATCATTGGTGGTAAGTTAGATAAAAAAATATATGAGCCTTTTGATTTTATTTCAAAAAAAGCTACTGAGACTATTCCAAATCCTCTTATATTACATTCTTTAGATTATGTCAAATCAGTTCCTATTCAAACTCATATCTATATGGATATTGATAAAGAAATTAATCTAAACAATGAATTATGTGAGTTTGTGGAAGAACTTCATCGCAAGGATTTGAAGCATTCAAAGAAAAACATAGTCTTTATGACAAGAGAAAAAGAGGAGATCGAATGTATTATGAACAATTAAATATGAGATTATATCTATTTATCAAAGTCTAATTTTTTCAAGCCAAGGAAAGTTGATGAGAAGCATGGAGAACTACTCGATCATGAATTCAAGATTGGTTTTTGTAGATTGTTGTTTGATCTAAGATAAATCTTGTTAAGAGAGAGAGAATGATATGGATTAAGAAAGAGCGGATATCATATTATTAATACATTTTATTTTATGACTTAGTTAAGTAGCATCTTTTATTCAAAATATAAAATCTTTTGTTTTCTATATTTATCAAGATTTACTTTCTTAGAATATTAGATCTTATTATACCTATAAATAGGCAAAGCTTGTAATCAATTAGAAGAGAGTTATTATATATTGAATAAAATCATTTTTTTTGTGAATTGGTGTAATGCCTTTTTTTTTTTACTGATGGTGTGAGGCAATCTTTTTTCTCATCGATGGTATAAGGCTATCAAAATCTCACTTTGTGACCATACAATTCACTGGTAGTATGGCACTATCATCTTAATTTAGTGATGTGAGATTACTATAAATATTTTTCTAGGTTTTATTATTCTTTCATAGAAAAACTATTAGATTAATTTTTTTATTGATTTCTGTGCTTTCCTTGCTTTTTTTATTCTTTTATAATTTTCTCTTCTTTTATCCTACATCAAATTTAGTATCAGAGCTAAGCAATAGGTTTCTTCTTAGAGCTTATTTTCTTGTTCTTTTTGAAAATTGACTTTAATGTCCTTTTCTAGGACCTAGAAAAAAAAAAATTTCTTCCATTACACACCAAAATATCAATAATGTAGAATCTACTTTTAATAATTTTTATGAGTAATTTATATCAAAGAGTGATAAGGTTATGACCATTATGTACGATGAGTCATCAACTTGAATACATTAACCATTGTTTGATGCTGTAGGAATTCCTCAATTACCTATTAAGTAAGGAAAAAAATATCATAACTTAAGTCTCACATATTGTCCAAGAAACTAGTGTAGTATACAATTATTTTGAAATTGAACCATATTATGAAAATATTCAAGATAGTGCAGAAACTCTGTGAATATATTAGCGAGGTTGTGTTAGTTCCAGCTACAACTAAGTCAATCCTTTTTCAAACCGATAATAGATTTATAGAGATTGAAAAGAAAATCATTGGTGGTGATTAGATGAAAAAATATATAACTCTTTTGATTTTATTCTAGAGAAAGCCAATGAGACTATTCCAAACCTCTTATATTACATTCTTTAGGTATTGTCAAATCAATTCCTATTCAAACTCATATCTGTATGGGCATTGTTAATGAAATTAATCTAAATAATGAATTTTGTAAGTTTGTGGAAGAACTTCATCGCAAATATTTGAAGCATTCAAAAAAAAAACATGGTCTTTATAATAAGAGAAAAAGAGGAGACCGGATGCATTATGAATGATTAAAATTAAGGTTATATCCTTTTATTAAAGTCGAATATTTTCAAGCAAAGGAAAGTTGATGAGAAGCATGGAGAACTATTCGATCATTAATTCAATATCGGTTTTTCCAAATTATTGTTTGATCTAGGAGGATTTAGATGAAATCTTAGATATTCGAGGATAAATCTTTTCAAGAGAGGGGGAATGATGTAGATCAGGAAAGAATAGATATGATATTATTAATATATTTTATTTTAGGATTTATTTAGGTACGTATATTTTATTCAAGATATAAAATCTTTTATTTTCTATATTTATCAAGATTTAGTTTTCTAGAATATTAGATTTTATTATATTTATAAATATAAAAAGTTTATAATCAATTAGAAGATAATAATTAGATATTGAATAATTTTTTTTTTTAAATTAGTGTGATGCCTTTTCTTTTTCATTAATAGTGTGAGACCATCCTTTTTATCATTAATAGTGTAAGACAATTAAAATCTAGTTATGTGATGTGTAATTCACAGACCATTATTTTAATCTAAAAGTATGAGACTGTTAAATATATCTTTTTAAATTTTGTTTTCTTTTTAAGAAAAATTGTCAAATTAATTTTTCTTATTGATTTCCGTAATTTTTTACTTTCACCTATTTTTTTATTTTTTTATAATTTTCGCTTTTGCCTGCCCTATATCAATATAACTTCCTCAAAATCAATTTCATTCAACACTATCAATTCTCTGTATTTAAAAAAAAAAAAAGACAAGTCTTATCAAGTTGAACCATTTGCCGTTGTAATGTCATGAACCGACCCAATGTGAGGCAGCTGGAACCATGTGATCTATATGGACTATTACAAAGTGCACTAGATAAAATAAATTTGTAATAAATAAGTGACAAATTTATAACATTGAAAACTATATATATAGTATAGTGCTCTATCTATTATAACCGGTGAAGGGCAACGCTGCTAATTTCGTATAGATATGGATCTGGTTCATGGAGAGATTGCTGTGGAGCTGTTCCAAGCCCATGGTTACGTATGGAACCAAATTTTTAATTTCTTCCTTTTTTTTTTTGTGTGTGCATATTTATCTTGTCGATCTAGCTAACATATTGGAAAGGAAATGGCGAGACAAACCTTTCAATGGTGCATATATTTTATGGAAATGTTTCTAAAATTTCCGGTGTTCGTTAAATTAGTATAAACTATTATACTTGTATTTAGTTGATAATTAACAAATATTAACAAAGGGTTACCTTTTATAAGAAAAGAAAAGAAAAAACATAGGTCATCACTTTCTTGCAAATATTAACAAAGGTTACGTTTTTATAGAATTAGACGTGGCATGTATTACTCACTAAATTTTTTCTCCTTTGCAAAAGGGTCAAGATACAAGAGAGAAATGATTTAGTAGGTAATACGCACTATCTATTATACACATATGGTATGTAATATTAATAAAATATTAATATCGATATTATGTACAAATTATATATGATTATTAATTTAAAGACTTTTCAATCATTCACATATATAAATATATGATGTGTAATATCTATTAAATCTTCTTTCAGGAGAGAAGTTAATTTTGTATAGGTTTTTCCAAAAAACAAATAAATAAATAAAGAACTAAAGAGTCAAATCGAAAAATAAGTAAACCTTGATGACTATATATATATATATATATTACCTAAATTCAACAATTAGAAGTACCAATGTAAAAGGTGAATCATATGCTTTACCGAGCTCCGTACATATAATTGAGTAAATATTTCACGTGTTCATTTATTTTTGTCAATAATTATTTAATTAATACTTTATTGGTTGAGTGCTAGTGATCACTTGGAATCGAAATTTTTTTTTTTTTTTTTTTGTTCAAAGCATATACATACACCTTATCAATGTGGGGGAAATTTCTTGTTCAATGTGTCTGGATTATGATGAGCTCTAATATATACGATCCACTGTTTACGGAGGAAAAAAGAAGAAGAAAGTTATACAAATCTAAAGAATTAAAATGTATGGTCTATATAGACAAAGTCTATACATGAGGTACACCCTAAATCACAAAAGAAAAAAAAGAAAGAAAGAAACCATATTTAATACAAGCTTTATCATTATCATTATTACTATTATGGTGATGATAATGGTGTCAAGTGAAAAGCTTTATTTCAACTCTACAACCAACACTAGAAGAAAAGAACTAATAAAACTCAATGGGATTAGTCACATGATGGAATGGAATGGGATAGAATCCGGACTAAAATTAGAAATCTATTTCTATGTTTTGACATGACTATGGAATGAAATGGAATATAACAATACTAAATGATTGAAAAGTACTTTTTTTAAAGATGCAATTTGTTGTTGCACGCTATAATTTCTTTAAAGGTTACAAATTAATTTTAATTAAACATAATAAATAAAATGGGAATGAAATCGCAATTCCACCTTTGAGAAAACAAAATCGAATTCCCACTAAAGTTGGAATCATTGATTTCAACTTAAAAAAATATACTCTAAAATAAGGGGAATGGGAATGAAAACCCAAATTACAACTCCTTTCAACGTGACATTAGCTAAAGAAGATGGAGTTTAAAACCCTACAAATACATGTTCATCCTCTTGTTATCGTAGGATTCGGTCCAATTGGTACACTATTTACCCTTCTACTCATTAAAACAAAAGACCACCAATCAAAATTTGACTTAAGAAGTGAGATAGCATTGATAATGATAAGTGGTTGTAACAATCATTAGCTAAGACATCACCAAAGTCCATTTCCAAGGTTATTATCTTCCATCCATTCTCTCTTGCCACTAATAAGCCTTAAAAGTTGCACATGCTCTTACTAACTAAATCTCAACACACATGTAAATTCCCTTAAGCAACTTCCGTTACAGTTCGTGCAACAACATCAATTCTAACTAGACCAACACACAAATTCTACCCACCATCATATTTTAATTAATTTGACCTCTCTTCAAATGTCTATGCACTTAAACTTCGATCATTCCAATGCTTCAAAAGGAATACAAGGTGGCAAGGTTTTTAAATTTCAAGTAGAGACTTATCCAATTTTCAAATCCTCTGAGATATAGACTCTTGTAATTGAAAAGGGAATCACTTATATGCTTACATATGTGCTACAAGTGGTTCCTATTGTAGTAGAAATGCCTTAGGATCCCTCAACATGTTTTAGACTTCCCCTTTTTCTCCAATAACCAAGAAACAACATTAGTGAACTACCCATATGATGCATAAGCCTAACATTTCACAATATACTGACTGAATTTAATGGCAAATGTTTAACTATTTTTCTTGAATTAGAGAATCTACAAAAGTATCTAATTATACCTTCCTTTTAGAAAGGTTATCATTAGTACAAAGGAAATTGTCACAAATACACTATAATAGATGCTTCTCTTTGGTCATACATCCGGTGCTCCATATTAATTTCCATATTACAATGCTACATAAGCTAGATGTTAATTTTAGACATAGGCTACTAACCACATTTTCATTCATCTAGCTATAATAGCTTTATTTAATAAAGTATTGTCCACCAACAAACATATAAAGGCCATATTATCCTATCTTTCCTCGATCCTAATCACAAACTTGCATCTGAAGACCTATACACAATATAAGTTATTCTTCATCTCAGTGTCTTTCATTACAAGAAATAAGTTAATTTACCTTCAAGCCCATATGTAATGCCCTAAAACCTGGGAAATTACAACTCACAATGTGTCCCTATAATCTACTAACATATCAGGCATCTTAAATCAACCTACTAAGTTCTCCACATAATTATTATTCATCAACAACTTGTAACAACTCTAATATATTATCATGGATCCTTAGCATCTACAATCCTCCAAAAATTACTAAAAGATCAATTTGACAATGTTATTAATCAATGAAAAAGAGTTTCAAATCCATATTCCACATGAACTGTCTCAATAGTAAATAGTTAACAACATTCTAGAATTTCATATTAGTTGTGACCAACTCAAATAATAAACACGTGTTTTGACAAGAGAACTTTTGGGTGACTTCTTATGACTCAAAATACAAAATAGAAATAAATAACTAATAGTTTGATAGCATAATTCAACCATATCCACAATCCTATTCAAACTACACTAAGTTGTATCCATTGTCAAGATAGTAGTCATAATCTATTGCATCCCCATAATAGTCAAAATTGTCGTAATAATCCTCATATTCTCCATAACTCATTCCTGCACCTAAAAATAGAAATCTCTAAAGGGTAAGCAAAGCTTAGTATAAGGTAACAAGCACTCACACATGATCATACAATATATGCATAAGCATAAACAATAACTGGTTCACAGCCATTATATGTAACAACAAAAATTTTTTATTTTTTATAAAGTTGGTCAAGCAACACAATTTTGGTATCCTAAAACTTGGAGTCTCTCATGACTCTTGCACACAAATATATATAAATACATATAAGTACGATATTGGGTCCTTCCCAATACCTTAGAAGCCATGGAACACCTCAAACTACATAAATCACTTCAAAATGTGATTCCAAATAAGTCAACATTGTACTAAGATAGTGAGGGTGCTAACCTAAGGTTACTGGTTCTCTTAATCCCTTGGGCCTAGCCAAGTATACATAACACACTTTATTTAGGCTAAATAATTGTTAAATCCATTTAACACACGCTAATCCTACAAACACAATCAACATACAATGCCCCATACTTGATTGAATCGTTTGCTTACATTCTGAAATGTTTGCCTCACTACCTATTCACATGAAAACAAAGTACCTTTCTCAATTTCTAGACTCAACTAGCAACACTCTTAAAATCAACAAATCAACCACCTCACATTTACAACTTGTCTCACTTTGGGAAACTAGGAACACTAAGATAATAAATTGTTTAATAAAACATTTTGGATGATGGTTCATGTTGAAAAAGGCTTTACAAAGGATTAGGAATGGAAAAACACGCCTAGAAAACATCAAGGAATCATGAAAAACATCATTGCACACAATAAGATCAATACTTTGCTCCTTCACCATCATAAATCCGTTGTAGGCTCCTTGAAACAACACCCCAAAATCATTTTAATTATTGTCGTATAGGAGAAAATTAATTTTGATTGATATTTGATTGAAAACTTCAATAGAAAAGTGATCTTACAACTTACCTTAACTTTATTTCTATTTAGATCTCGTTGAAATGCACCAATCTCCTTCCCTTGATTCAAGATTTGCATGGAAACCCTAGCCAACAAGTGTAGCACATGAGGGAGAGTATGCAGAAAGGGTTTCTAAACTCAATGTACATCTTTTATACTAGTGTTCATAGGACTTAGGTTATGCGTAAATTACCCCTACTACTTATAAGTAATGCTAACTTATGCCTTTAATGAAAATGTTATTTACTTATTTATTTTCTTTTATTTCTTCTTAAAATTTGTTGAGTTTTACATTCCTCTACCCTTATAAAAACTTTCATCCTTGAAAGTTGAAAATTTTGCATACCTTATTCTTGAAACATTTCTAGGTACTCCTTTTTCTCATTTCGTCTTCTAACTCCCAAGTTGCTTCCCTTTCTAAACTACTAGAGCACTGTACCTTAACATAGGGTATCTACTTTCTTCTCAATTCTCATACCATAGTGGTTCCAATCTTTATAGGCCGCTCTATAGAAAACAAGTCTAGCTATAACTCCAACGTTCCAAGTCTGTTACCTATATCCTATGTCAATTTGCTTCCCATTTCGAGTTGGGCTTAAATTTCCTTAACATTGACTTGTGGAAGATATTATAGAAGCTCCAATCATTATGCTACATACCAAATTTTCTTAATAACTTTCAAGGGTCAAACATACCTTGGAGATAATTTTCCTCTTGGCATAAATCTAAAGACTCCTTCTAACGAGAGATACTTTCAATAAAACTTCATCTCTTAAAACTGTAACTGATGTCTCCACTTATCGGCATAACTTTTCTAACAATTTTGTGCAGTTTGTATTTTTTGCCTGATCAATCTCACTTTGTCTACTGCTTCTAATACTAACTCTAGACCTAGAACTTGCCTTTCTCCTACTTCGTCCTAGTGAATGAGCAATTTACACTTCTTACCATATAAAGCCTTATAAGGGGCCATTTGAATTGTCACTTGATAGCTATTACTATAGGCAAACTCAACTAAGGGTAAGTGCTTATCTTATTGGCTGCCAAAATCAAATACACATGCTCATAATAAATCTTCAAGAATCTATATAGTTCTCTTTGATTTCTCGTCAGCTTAAGGGTGGAATGACGTACTAAATTGAAGCTTTATAGCTAGAGTCCTATATAAACTCCTTCAAAACCTACCCATGGAACGAGTATCCCTATCTAATGTAATCTTTACCGGTATATTGTGTAATCTCATCACTTTTTTAATATACAACTTTGCCAACTTTTCTAATGAGTAATTGATGTTAATGGGGATCAAATGAGTTGACTTCATCAGTTGGTGCATGATCACTAAATTGCATAATGCTTACTTAGAGTATTTGGTAAGCCTGTTAAAAAATCTATGGTGATATGTTCCCACTTCTACTCTAGAATTGATAATGGCTATCATTCACTAGCATAACTTTAATGCTCAATTCCTATATGTAGACAAGTTTGGAACCTTAATACGTACTTAGTGAGCTCCCTTCTTATATTATTCCACTAGTAGTGTGTTTTCAAATCTCGATACATATTTGTGCTACTTAGGTGTATTATGTATCTTAAGTAGTGTACCTCTTTCAATGGTTCACTTCTTAACTCTAGCTTCGTAGGTACAAAAAACTGGCCATTATACTTAAGATCTCCTTAAGCATCCATTATGAATTCTACTACCTTTTCCAATTCCATATTTCTTCTTCTTCTTTTTTTTTTTTATCTCCTATATACCTTCATCTTCAACTTGAGCCATTTTAATCATGTTTACTAAAGTGGGTTGAATTCGTATATTCACTAACTTGATGTCTACTTCTCTAATCAAAATCTTCAATTCTAATCTCCTCATGTTTTCTAGCAATGGTCTCTATATTATGATTAAGCTAGCCAAATTTCCATGTCACTTCCTACTTAAAGCATTAACCATTACATTAGCCTTCCTTGGGTGATACTACATATCCAAATTATAATCCTTTATTAGCTTTAACTACCTAATCTACCTCATATTTAGATCTTGTTGAGTGAAAATATTTCGAGCTCTTGTGGTATGTATACGCCTTATACCTCTTCCCTTCAAAATAATGCCTCCAAAGTTTTAAGGCATGGACCACTATTACTTAAGTCATAGATTAGGTAGTTATTCCCATAGGGTTTAAGTTGATGCAAAGAATATGTTATTACCCTACCTAATACAAACACTAACGTGGATAGATATACGAATAGTGATATCATGCAAACAAGGAGGTGAATCTAAACCACAAGATGGTCTGAAAGGTAAATGATAATCATAGTTTGAGTAAGAGTTTTCATGTACCAATGATGGATATGACACATTAACACCTCACATAAACTCGACCTATAGCCAATATGGTGTACAAGTGTAATCATGGGGTTACTTATCACTAATCTACGGTTAAGAATGGACTAGATAAGAGTGCTTTAAAACTCAAGTTTTTTTGTTAAGGAGAAGCACAAGTGTAAGAAGGGAAATGAAGAAATTCTATCCTGATAATCAAAAGTTTTCTCTTTTGCTATTGTAGGTGAGGGTATTTATATGGCCTAATTAAGGAAAATCCTAGGATTCTATAAATTACAAAAATAGATTCTTACTATAAATTGAAAACAAATGTTACTTAGAGGTAAATTAGTAAACAACTAAGAAGGAATATCCCTTGCAAGGACAATATAAATGTTAGAAAAGTAGGGCACATGTTAGCTACTTAGTTTGTGGTCCTAGTGGGCCTGAGGTGTCAAGCAAAGCTAATGAGGTTGTCATTAAGTAGGCAATACAGTAGCTCAAGACTTAGAGGATTCTCATTTAAGCTATTGATGCTCAAGAGCTCAGGTATAGAAGTTTGTGTGACACTGAGTTGGTATGGATATTGGCATTTAGAAGCTCAAGGTACTGTGAGCTTGAAGCTCGACATGTAGGAGTTGTTAGCTTTTACAGGAACTTCCTCCATTCGAGAGATTATAAGTTGTTTGGATGATCTCAGGAAATCCATAAGATTGGCTTAAAGAAATTCTTCTTCCTTTAAGGTCAATTCCTTCAAGATAGCTCAGCGTACAAGAGTAGCAAGCCCTTATGCTTAAGATCATGTGATTGAACCCTAATTCCTATCATCGCATCTAGGATATTTGAGATTTGGCATCAAATCTTAGTCGACTTCATGCAATTTATCCTAAGGTAAGTATTGGCTAAGGTCAGTAATGTTGAAAGAGTTAGAGACTCCATATCCCTTAGGCAGTTCTATTCTATAGGCATTAAGTTTGATCCTCTTGAGCACTCTAAATGGTCCATCTACTCTTGAAGACAATTTGTTTTTCCTTAGATTTGTGAATTGGTCCTTGCCGAGGTGAATCTATATTAAGTCTCTAAGCTAGAATTCTCTGAGTTTTCATCGTTGCCTTGTTTCTCGAGTTTGGAAGTAGCTCAAGTTAGGTAGTCCACCACCTTCTAGTGCATTATCTTGACAGCCTTTGATTTGCCTATAGCTTGTTGATCCTAAGGTCAGCTTAGTAATGGAACCTAGTTAAGTGGAAGCTTGGGGTTAAATCCATATTGTGACTACAAAGGGTAACTTTATCATGATATTATGGGCTATCCTATTATAGGCAAACTCAACTATGGGCAAGCATAGATCCCAATCAACTTGGTTCCTTCCAATTGCAACTCTGAGTAGGTGCCCAACTATCTATTGATAAGCTCCGTTTATCCGTCTATCTATGGGTAGCAGGATGTGTTGAACAATAGGTTGGTTCATCTCCATAATATCTTCTAGAAATGGCTTAGAAACATAGGGTCTGGATTTGACACTAGTCTTTGGTATTCCATGCAACTTGACCACTTCCTACAAAAAGAGAGAAGAAATAGCCAAACTTTTGTTAGTTTGATTATATGACACAAAGTGTGTCATCTTACTGAACCTGTCCATGACCACCATGATGGAGTCATTTACCTAGGATGTCCTTAGTAACCCCATTACAAAGTCTATACTTAGCTTAGACCATGGTTTGGTTAGGATAGACAGTGATAAATAAGATCCTTGATCAGTTTGGCTCTTCGCCTTTCTATAGGTAGCATACCTCTCTAATACAAACTACACATCTCTCAAAATTTTTAGCCAAAAGAATCTTGAAGTCAGTACTTCATGGGTACTAGTCTTTCCAAATTGGCCAAAAAATTCCCTTCCATGCACTTGTCGTACAAGAAATTCTTGTATAGAATAGGTTAAAACACATTGTTTCCCTTCTTGAAACAAGTATCTATCCTCTTAATGGTAGTCATCAATATCTTGTCCTTCCTCACATCTAAAATTAATTGGACTAAAGTGTAGATCTCCGGCATATAAGCTCTTGATCATAGAAAACCCAAGAAGCCTTGTTTGAAGCTTAGTTAGGAGGGAATGTCACCATAATAAGGCATCAACCATCACATTACTTTTGTTGTTCTTGTACTTGACGACATTAGAAAATCTTTCCATAAATTCAATCCACTTTTGACAACTTTGGTTGGCTCTTTAAATATCACAGTGATTTACGATTTGTGTAGATTACAAATTCTCTAAGTAGCAAATAGTGTTACTAGATTGTCAAAGCTCAGATCAAAGGGTTGAACTTCTTGTCATATATAGAGTAGTTGAGTATAGCTCCTTATAGGTTTTCACTAAAATAAGCAATAGGTCAACCCTCCTACATTAGTGCAATTCCTATGCTCAATCTAGAAGCATCACATTCAGCTTCAAATACTTTATCAATGTTTAAGAGAGCTAGAACTACAGTAGTGGTCAATTTCTTTTATACCTCTTCAAAACTCTATTGATCCTTCTTTCCCTACCTAAACTCAATTTTCTTCTTTGCAAGCTTGGTTAAGGGTGCCACAATATTATTGAAATTCTTTATGAAGTGGCAATATAATGATGTTAGGCCAGGAAACTATCGATATTGATAGGATAAGTCGGTACTGGCCATTCAGTTATTGCTCTCACCTTTTCTTTATTGACCTGAATACCACCTCTACTCATAAAAAAAAGTAGGAAAACCACCTCGAATTGGTAGAAGTCGCATTTCTTTAATTTTTCATACAATCTTTCAACTCGGAGTTTAGCAAAAGTAGATTGAATATGCTCCAAATGTATGTTCAGATCAAGGTTGTAAAAAAGTATATCATTGAAAGAAACAACACCAAACTTTCCTATTAACTCTCAAAACACTTCATTCATCAACCTCATAAATGTGCTTGGGGCATTTGATAATCCAAATGTTATCACAAGCCATTCATACAATCTATGATGAGTTTTGAATGTGGTCTTCTACTCATCTCCTTCCTACATCTTGATTTGGTGATATTCAAATTTGAGGTCAATCTTAGAGAATATTCTTACACTGTATAACTCATCGAGCATATGATCAAGCCTAGGTATAGGGTACCTGTACTTGATGGTAATTCGATTAATAGCTCTGTTATCTATACACATTTGCTTTGTACCATCTTTCTTTAGCGCCAATAAAGCTAAGTTTATATAAGGGCTTAAGGATTCCCAAACATATCCTCTTTCCATTAGCTCACTAACTTATTTTTAAAGCTTAGTAGCTTGTTTAGGAGTTAGTTGATATGTTGGTTTGTTCAGTAGTATGACTCCTTATTATGGGTCTATCACATGCTCAATCCCTCGAATTAAGGGTAGACCCATAAGTAACTCTTTAAGGATAGTTTGGTAAGCACATCTAGAAGGCTCCTCACTTAGGTAGGTAGTTCAACATTTAAGGCCTTTAGCACGCATGGTCATCGAACCAACAAGAAGGTTAGTACTTCTGACTTCATCTCCTTTGATAGTTTAACTCAAATTATTACTAGGGCATCCTTCTTTAGAGTTCAGTTGACTTAAGCTTGTATGAACTTTACTTGCTTAGAAGATTTAAGACTTACTAATAAATTGCCAACCATCGGACCCATTACTCGCGCCCGCCTTTGCAAACTCCAATCTCTTACCAAGAAGATTCTCTCTTGTTGACCTATCGAAGATGAGCTTTAGTATATGGAATAGCTGTGGCAAAACTCCCTAAGGAGACAACTCGGACATACTCTGCTTTGCTAGAACTCTTGCCAGTTGTTGACCTATTAAGTGCCGAGGCTAACTTGTCGAGTGTTGTGCTTGAGGATACTATATATTGAGCTCTACTCTTCTAACCTACAAAATTGCAATGTCATCCAATTACCTTGGAAATTCCTAACATAGCTCATTAACAATAGCCCCAACATCAGCTCCATTCAACCATAATGCCTCAAGATCCTAAAATGCAGACCTATTGACAAGCCGCCACCTATCCCCTACTGTGTTGACCTTTGTACCATATTATTTTTGTCCTTTTCTATATTTATCCTCTTTTGTACAACCTAGGAATCTCTTTCTTATATTATCTTTTTATGTAATTTTCCTTTATTTTATTATTACCTTAAAGGACTTACTATGAGTAGTCTTTTTTATTGTAGCCACAATCATCTTACACCGTACAAGTTAATAAATATTCTTGTTCTTATAAGATACCCTTCTTTGAGTATACTCCTTTCTTACACTTTTATCTAATCTTGCTGAGTAGATCGAGATTAGTGGTTAGTGGACTTTACTATTAGCTTATAAGTCATATTAGGAAAAATATTGTGTTATGTTCGTTGGTATGTCATATCTTCTAAATAACTTCACAGAAGCTACTTCTTTTGCTGACTTTTTCATTCCTTCATTCTTCAATAATTCGAAGGACCCACTGTTACTACTTCTTATGGTAAACCCAAATGATCAAATCAACTCCAAGGTATATCATATAATTCTGGTGTCAAAGCTTAAGGTTGTGACCAAAAGCTTAGTATCACAGTTGTTCTTGTTATAGAGTGTGTTCTATTGTACTCTGTTTCTCAATTGGAAAATAGAGCAAGTTCTTAAGTTACTATGTGAAATTGTATTTTCAAAGTTATGTGAAATCTTCTATTGAGTAGTGAACTTCCTGAAGTTTGTATTGAGAATGTCAGATCTTAGCTTTAAGGAAAGATTAATGATGCTAAGAATGATGCTCATGGTCGTGATCATATTTCCCAACAAACCTTGTAAACTACTGATAAATAATTGTAAGACCTTGTTGCTATTGTAGCTAACCTAGTTATCTTTATATAAAGGGTAGTAGAGACTAAGCCACAAGAGAGAGTCGATGAACAAAGCCAAGAAGACAAGTAGCCGAACCTAGAGCACCATAAGCTATTAATGTGAACCTAGCTCCACCTCTACATGTTAAGGGGTTCCTAAGGAGGAGACTTGAGTTAGACAAAGTTGACGAATATGGTGAGGAGGAAAAGTAGTATGATGGATTCTAAGAGCACGAAGGAGCCGAGTATCTCTCTATGCAGATTTTAAGTTTTAATGGGTTTGGTAGTATTGATGTCTATCTAGACTAGGAGGAGAAGATTGAAAAGATATTTGACTGACTACAAAGACTCGGTATGTATTTGAGTAGCTTTTTTAGAATTTTCTGAATATGTAACAATGTAGTGGAAGAAATTATAAAATATATGCCAAAGAAGCCGACATGAAATCTGAACTTAGATTGAGATGAAGAGAGTTTTGAGGAATAGATTTGTGCTAGAACATTATTAACAAGATACCTTACAACATCTTCAAGAACTCAAGCAAGGTAGTCAATTTGTAAATGAATATGTCTAAGAGTTCCAACTACCGATGACCCACTATGATGTCGATGAGCTTAAAGCATAGACCATAGGAAGGTTCATTTTTGGACTGATATCAAAGATTAGTAATGTAGTGGTGGTACAAAGTTGGGAAATCTAGATGCGACTATCTGAGTAACATAAAGGGTTGAATGGTAAAGGCGAAATTAGCTCAGTTGAACATTGAGTAACCGACTTAGCTTACCAAGTAGAACTGGTATGTTATGCCAACTTGGATATGAAAAAGCTTAGTACAATTCCGAGGTGGTTCGCCGAGGTCAAATGCTAAACAGTGTTGATAATGGTTGGGGAAAGAATAAGATCGAAGAGCTTAAGGTCAAGAAGGACCATGGTTAATGCTTAGGATGAAAAACTTGAGAAATCAAGTGTTTCAAATGCCTTGGTTTTGGATACATGGCTAATTAGTTGCTGAACTGACGTATCATGACCACTAAAGGAGACAAGCCCCAATTTGAAGTGGAGTGTACTAGTGAAGGGGAGGAAGAAGAAGTAGGACTCAATCAACTGCTAGAAGAGTTTCAAGAAGATTCAAACATCGTAACTTGACTTGAAATGGTAGACTATTGTTTGGTTATACAAGATCTCTTAGTACTTTTACCTTTTACGAGAATGAACAGAGAGAGAACCTCTTCCATATAAATTGCTAAGTGAATAGCAAACTATGTACTTTGATCATCAACAAAGGTATATGTACCAATGTCTTAGCACAAGGAGTGGTGAAACCTTTGAAGTTGCTAGCTTATCCTCACCTTAAGCCCTATAAGATTCATTGGCTAAATGAGAAAGGAGGTCTACCTACTACAGAGCAAGTCAAAGTATTGATCACTATTGGTGACAAATATAAGGATGAAGTGTTGTTTGACGTCCTACCTATGTGTGCTTCACACATTTTACTTAGTTGACCTTGACCGTTTAATTTGAAGGTAGTCTATGATTGGTATAGGAACATTTATATGTTCCAGAAGGATGGGAAGAAGGTTCTACTAACCCTATGAGCCCCAAAGAAGTTCAGGAGTCACAAAAGAAGATTTCCAAATCACTTTGGAAGAAGTCCTTAATGATTTCCTAAACCTAATGTTCCAAAGACGTTAAGACGAAAAAGTATGTATTCTTATTAGTTAAAAGGCCACTAGAGTTGGAGGAAGTTAGAGCATTATCTATCGAGGTGTAAACATTGCTTCAAGAGTATGTCAACTTGTTTCCTACTAAGTTACCAAGAGGTTTACCCCCTATTAAAGGTATAGAGCATTACATTAACCTCTAGCCTGGAGTTGCTCTACCTAATCGATCTACCTATAAACTCAATCTTGAATAGATAGCCTAGTTGAAAAAACAAGTTGACAAGTTGATTAAGTACAAATATGTCTAGGAAAGCATGAGTCCCTATGTTATGCTAATAGTCCTAGTATTGAAGAAGAGTGGCTCATGGAAAATGTGCATTGATCACTGAGCAATCAACATACTGTCAAGTACTAATATCAAATCTCATGATTAGATTATATGCTCGATGAGTTATATGGTACACAAGTATTTTCAAATATTAACTTAAAGAGTGGTTACCACCATATCCAAATAAGAACTAAAGATGAGTAGAAGATTGCTTTCAAAACAAAGGATGGTCTATTTGAGTGGATAGTGATGCCGTTTGGTCTTACGAACATGCTGAATACCTTTATGCGAATCATAAATTATGTTATAAGGACTTTGATTGGCAAATGTGTCATTTTTTACTTTGATGATATTTTTATGTGGTGCCAACCTCATTTCTCATGTTGCGTACTTGAGATCTATAATCGATATCCTTTGTGCCAAGCAATTGTTTAGCAATCTAAAGAAATGGGTATATTGTCAAAGCAAGGTAATATTCCTCGATTATGTTGTCTCTGAGGGAGGTATTAGAGTTGATGATGAGAAAGTTCGAGCTATTCTCAAATGGCCAATGCCGACCACTAATGCCAAAGTAAGGAGTTTTCATGGTTTAGCTTCATTTTATTAAAGATTCATTCAAAATTTTAGTTCCATAGCTACCTTATTGACTAATCTGACTAAGAAGAACTCTAAATTCAAATGGTTTGAGAAAGCTCAAAGTAGTTTAGATGAGATTAAATCCAAGTTGACTTCTACCCCAATACTTGTCTTACTAAACTTCAAGAAAGTTTTTGAATTAGATTATGATGCATCTAGAGTTGGCATTAGAGTTGTTCTCATGCAAGAGTGTCAATTAATTGTATATTTCAGTGGGAAACTTAGAGGTACCATGCTGAATTAGTCAACATATGACAAGGAATTTTATGCCTTTGTCTGAGTACTTTAAAACTGGCAACATTATTTGCTTGTAAGAGAGTTTATTATCTACATAGATCATGAGTCCCTTAAACACCTCCGAGGCTAATAGAAACTCTCTCAACATTATGCTAAGTGGGTCAAGTTCTTGAAAACCTTTTAGCATGTCATCAATTATAAGAAGGGAAGTTCTAACACGGTGCTGATGCCCTTTCTCATCAACATGTTCATGTCACAACATTATAGGCTAGAAAACTTAGGTTTGGTACCTTGCCTAGTTAATATGAACATAATCTATACTTTGGACCCTTGCTAGCCAAAGGTAACATTAGAGAAGTAGTATATGGGTTTTATTTAAGCTAAGAAATTTTTATGAAGGGAAGATAAGTTTGTGTGCCAAGTGGTTCTACTAGAGAATTACTTGTCTAAGAAGCCTATGCTAAAGGCTTAGCTGGCTTAGGATGATGAAGGATGTGCACAAAATTCTTGAGCAATACAAAGTGTGTAAGCTAGCCAGGGGGAGAAAAGAGTCATATGGAGAATATACATCTCTACCTAAACCTAAGTAGTTGTGGACTGATCTAAGCATGGATTTCATGATTAGCTTACCTAGAACACTACAGAAACATGATTCTATTATAACAGTAGTCAATTAGTTCAAAAAAATAAGCTACTTCATCCATTACCACAAACTAATGATGCTTTATTTGTTGTTAACCTCTTTTTCCAAGAGATCCTATGATTACATGGTGTCCCAAGAAGAATTGTATTAGATCGTAATTCAAAGTTCATGAGCTTCTGCGAGCAAACACTATAGAAGAAGCTCAACACCAAGTTTATGTTCAGTATAAATTGCCATTCATAGATAGACTGCTAGACAGAGGTTGTGAACAAAATAATAGATAACCCCCTTCTAGCTACTATTAGGAAGAATATATAAGATTGGGATCTCTACCTACCCATCATTGAGTTTGCTTACAATCGCTTTACTCATTACTCATTGTGAAAGATGCCTTTTATGGTCATCTATAAACGCAACCCAAACTTACCATTAGATATGATCACCAGCTTGACTTCCTTAAGAGAAAGTCAAACTGGCCTGTAGCAGGCCAAAAAGTTTCAAAAACTACATAAGAAGGTTGTCAAGTAATTAGCTGAGACAATGGATCAACATAAAGAGTAAGGAAGCTAAGGTAGAAAGTGAGTTGTTTACAACCCAAGTAACCTTGTCTAGATCCACCTCAACAAGGAATGATTCTTAGGGAAAAGGATAAATAAATTATCACCCAAGTCAGATGGCCCCTTTAAGATACTTCACTATATTAATAACAATGCCTATGAGTTAGAACCAATTGAAGGATACAGATTGTCTCCCACTTTCAATGTCGCTAACCTGACACCCTATGTGCTGAAAGAAGAAGAAGAAGATAAATATTGGAGGGAAAATCTTAAATAACTTAGGGAAACTAATAGATTACCGACCTCTAGACCCATTGCTTATGCCCACCTTTGAGGCCTCCAATCTCTCACCAAGAGGATTTTCCCTTATTAGCCTATCGAGGATAAGCTTCAATATATATAATAGCTATGGAAGAACTCCTTGAGGACACAACTTAGATATATATTACTCTGCTTGGACTCTTGACCAGTTGTTAACCTACCGAGTGCCACATCTAAGGACATTATACTTCATGCCTCACTCTTCCAGCCTACTAAACTGCAATGTCTTTCAATCATCTTGATAGCTCCTGGCACAGCTCATTAATAGTAGCCTCAACATCAACTCTACTTAACCCTAATGCCCTAAGACCCCAAAACGCGGACCCATTGATAGGCTGCCACTTGACCCCTACTTTTCTAACACTTATATTATATTCCTTTTATCCTTTGTCATATTTACCTTCTTTCATACATCTTAGAAAACTCTTTCTTACATTATCTTTTATGTCATTTTCCTTTATTGTACTGTTGCCTTAAATGACTTATTATAAATAGTCCTTTTTACTATAGCTGCAATCATCTTACACCTTACAAGTTAATGAATATTCTTGTTCTTGTGAGATATCCTTCTTTAAGTACACCCCTTTCTCACACTCTTATATAATCTTACCAAATAACTCGAGATTAGTAGCGAGTGGACCTTAGTATTAGATTATAAGTCACATCAGGTGAAATACTAAGTCGTGTCATATTCATTGGTACATCATATCCTTTGAGCAACTTCATAGAAACTACTATGTTTACCGACTTTTCCATTCCTTCACTCTTCAATACCTCAAATGACCTACTAATACTACTTCCTATAGTAAGCTATAGTGATCAACTCAGCTCTTAGGTACATCACTTAGCCTTACCCTTCTTCCTTTAATGTTCGTCCTTCCATCATTAGTCACTTGTCGATCAAACATCTGTAGTCTACTAAGGAGAATGTGTAAAGCACTCATAGGTAACACATTATAGAAACCTCATTCTGATACTTCTTAATACAAGTCGACACTACAACTTGCTTGGTCACTTGTAAGGCTTCCTTATTACTGGGCCAATACAGTTTATAGGGCTTGGGAGGGGGTATGGTCAGCAACTTCAACTATTGGACCATAAAAGCAGTGTCATGTTGGTGTAGTTGCCACTATCAACAATAAGTGCACATAGTATCCCTTTGACCTTACATCCAATGTAAAGTAAGTTCTCATGTTGTTTATCCTCAAGTGCTGGACTCACACTCATCACTTATCTCAATACCATGGTTACAAGTATGAAATTTCCCTCTTTACTATATATGGCTTCCTCCTCCTCAAACAGGTTGGTTTGTCCAATATCTTTTTGCTCCTCATCCTCTTCATTAGGGCTATGGACATCAATGGTTAGTATTTGTCCCTACCATTGTTCTTCTGCTTGGGCATCAAGTTGCCATGTGTTTGAATCTTTGGCACTTGGACCATTTGATTTCACTCGTCTTTTGGCTAGAGCTCTATCCGTTCTCAAATTTCCTTATGACTTCCTTTACTTTTGCTCGGGTAGTCAAAATAGGTCAAACTTCATTAATTCTACTTAGTTCTAATTGTACAGGTTTTCTCAAAACAAGTTAACTTTGGGAAACTTAACTAGTAGGAGCTTTGAATTTGTTCATTTGATGTCACTCTATCCTTTAAGTAGCTCGGATTGCTTCATCGAATGTACTAATATCCCTCATCTCTAAAATATCTCATATCTCAATTAGCTAAGAAATTTGGAGATAGTTTGGTCCTCAAGTTCTAACACTTCACAACGAATCATCAACATTAGAAATTCTTTTACATAGACATCAACACTCAAACCTCCTTATCTCAACTCCTACAATCTCTTGAATGTATCGTACAAGTAATAACTTAATACAAACCTCCTTCTCATCACTCTCTTCATTTTGTCCTAATTACTAATTTCTCTCTCTACTTCTCTATGTTGAGTAGCTTACAAATTCTTCCACCATAGGGTGGTGCATCCATTGAATTCCAGCAAGACAAGTTTAACCTTAGCATTCTTAGGTACTCCATGGCACTCAAACTGCTTCTCAATTTTATCTACCCAATCCAAATAATCCTCAACATCACTACTACCAGAGAAGCTCGGACTTTACAATTTCAAGCCTTTTACCTTAGGAGCTTAGACATTTTGTTCCTCCATCTCATAATACTCTTCTTTCTTATCACCTAAATCCTCTTCCACCTCTTCGATCTTATCATCATAAGTATTTATCGAGCTAGTCTTTCATCTCCTCCAGCTTGGTGAGGTTAAATTGGGAAATTAGCTCAACTAAGGCAACTATTACCTTGCTAAGCCAAAGCACCTGCTTAGTCTTTGTTTAGTTCATCCTTAAGCTATTGCTTATTGCCTTGCAATGTAGTAACTAAGCTATTGACAAAGTCAATGAGCCTATCGAGTTTGTCATCAACTAACCTTAGTGTATAACTCCCTTGTTGACTACAACTAACATGAGTATTACTTTCATGGTTCATAATAATTCTACGAACACTAGAATCTAACATTGCTCAACACTTTAATACACTACTTTCTATAATCAAATTAACTTCTAAACCTCACAATACCACCTTTAAACCCTTCTTCGAACAATACTCAACAATACTTGCTCTGACTATACTTAAACATTACCAGCAACACTTAATGCAATTGTACATCAACAAGAACTACACGCTTTGCTCCTTAAGCATAGAACAAAGGAAAGTAGAGCACTTACTTTTCATGTCTCAAAATACTACTCAATACCCACTACTTACTACTACCATAGTTTAAATCCTAATGAAAACTACTTAACACAATGCAACTATAGCACATACAGATAAGAACACAAAATGCCATAAACTTACACTTATAAACATAGCTAAGCTCTAATACTGAGGTGATACGAACATTAATGTGGATGGATACACGACCAATGGTATCATGTGAATTAAGGGGTGAATCTAAACTGCAAGATAGTCTAAAAAGTAAATGATAATTGTAGTTTAAGTAGGGGTTTTCATATACTGACAATAGATATGATGCATCAATGCTTCACACGAACTCGAGTTACACCTAATATGATGCATAAGTATAATCATGAGGTCATTCACCGTTAATCCATGATCAACAATAGACTAGATAAGAGTGCTTCAAGACTTAGTTTCTTTGGTTAAGGATAAACATAAGTCTAAGAAGAAGAAATTCTATTATGATAATCAAAAGTTTTCTATTTGGCTATATAGACAAAGGTATTTATATGGCTTAATTAGGGTAAATCCTAAGATTCTACAAATTGCAAAAAGATATTCCTACTAGAAAGGGAAAACAAATGCTATGTAAGGGAAAATTGGTAAACAACTAAGAAGGACTATCCCTTGTAAGGATAGTAGGGTACGTGTTAATTGCTCAATTTGTGGTCCTAACAAGTGTGAGGTACTGGGCAGAGTTGATGAGGTTGGCATCGAGTAGACAATGTGGCAGCTATAGACTTAGATGATGCTTGTTCAAATGTTGGTGCTCGGGAGCTTGGTTACGAGAGGTCAGTTTAGTACTAGGCTCATGTGGGTATTGACATCTAGAAGCTCGAGGTTTTGTAAGCTTAAATGTCAACCTTTGTAGGAGTTGTTAGCTTCTATAGGAGCTTCCTCCAATCAAGAGATTATAAGCAATTTAGACGAGCTTGAGAGACTCATAAGATTGATATGGAGAAATTCTTCTTCCTCTAGGGTCAATTCCTTCAAGATAGCTCAACATACAAGAGTAACGAGCCCCTATGCTCAGGATCATGTGATTAGAACCTAATTCTTATCATTGCCATTCTACATCAACATACACCTTAGACCCTAAATCAAAGCATCACTATATATCATGAACTTTTATCTACTACAAAGTAAGGACAACACTAAGGTAGTCACATGTTTTTCCTTCAACTGCTAAAAGATTTGTTTAAATTTGTCATTCTAATCAAATTTCACCCCTTTTAAGGTCAACCGAGTCTAAGGCATTGCCAACTTAGAGAATCCTTCCACAAACTTTTTGTTATAACCTACTAGCCCAAAAATTTTTTTATCTTGGTTATCATTTTTTATCTTGGCCATTTTACGATGGCTTTTATTTTCTTCAGATTCACTATTTACAATATGACCTAAGAAAGCTTCCTAATCCAACCAAAGTTCGCACTTGCTAATTTAGCATGTAACCTTTCAGCTCTCAGTTTACTTAGCACAATCCTCAAATACTATTTATGCTCTTCTCTACTTTTAAAGTAAATGAGAATGTCATCAATAAAAACTACTACAAACCTATCTAGATACTCATGAAACACTTGGTCCATGAGGTCCATAAATGTTGCAAGCACGACGTCGAACGACATAATTAGAAATTCATACAACCCATATCTAGTTCAAAAAGCTATTTTCTCTACATCCTATGCTTTCTCCTTCAATTGATAATAGCTCGACCTCAAATCTATTTTCGAGAATACTTATACTTCTTGCAACTGGTCAAACAAATCATCTATTCAAGGAAGTGGATACTTATTCTTAACTATTACCTAATTCAAATCTCTATAGTCTACATACATTCTCATGTTCCCATCTTTCTTCTTCACAAAAAGCACTGGGACTCCCTAAGAAGATGAACTTGGTCTTGTAAAATCTTTATCCTGTAACTCTTGTAGTTGCTTCTTCAATTATACAAGCTTGTTAAGTGCCATCCTATACGCTAATTTTGAAATAGGCTTAGTGTCTAGTAGTAGATCTTTACTAAATTCTACTTCTCTATCTAGTAGTAACATAGGTATGTCATCTAGGAAAACGTCTAAGAATTCTTGCATTGTTGGTACCTATTTTGGCTTCAATACTTCCTTGGTCTTTGTACCTAAAGTGATTAGGATAAGCTTCCCCCACAACTCATAAGTAATACTCTTCACAAGCCTCTAAATCACTACCTGATATTGAAAACGTACTTCTCTTAATGGCTCAAAGGTGATCACCATCTTGTAGTAATCAATGGTTGCATAATGCCTTGACAATAAGTCTACTCCCAGAATTATGTCAAAGTTTGACATGTATAATACTAGTAAATCTATTGGTAAGATTCTTCTTTCTACCACAATCTCTATGTCCTGGCATATTCTATACAGAATGGTTTCACTCCTTATAAGTGTATTAATAATTAAAGGGGTGTCTAAGAATACATCACATAAGTCATAAGCATATACAAGGGATTCAACAATACAAGAACAAGAAGCTACATTATCAAAAAGAACATGAATAGTGAGCATACCTACCAAAGTGTCTACATTAGTAGTCTCTTGATTATAATTTTGATGCCAAAGTGAAAAGACCTAAGTTAGAGCTCTCTGATGGGGTCTTGGTTGTAGTTAAGTAATACGAGTGGTGTTCTAAGAGGTAACCACTTAAGTAGTATGAACTAGTTGCTTCCCCATATCTTTACAGTCAATTACCTAATCGCCTCTTTGATTAATCTAAAATAGAAGCCCTAATGCATCAAAGTCGGTTCCTTGCAGTCTTATCTAACATGCATAGTTTTACCACACAAAAAGCATGCACTTAGAGTCCATTTACATTCTTAGATGTAATGTGGTTTGAAGCAATGGGTGCATCTAGCTAGCACTAGCATAGGTAAACAACTTGGAATTAAAGCTGGCTACATAATTGGCCTAGGTGGTCCATATGGCAGTTTGTTGCCCTCTTTGATCATGATACCCTGAGTTGGTCTTTTAAACCTCTCTAGCTATCCATAGCTCTTAATGGGTCTTTTACCTATGGTCTTCTTCTCTCTACGAGCTAGTAACTCCTCTTTTCTTTTCATACCCTACTCTAAACTTCTTGCAATTTCTACTGTCTTAGCATAGGTAATGCCCCTAAACCCAACAGTTTTTTCTTGCAACTCCAACCTAAAAGTAAACCTCCTATCATGTGATCTCTCACCCCTTTTGATAGGTTTCGGCAAGAATTGGGCTTGGTAGTTTACCTCTGCCTCATACTTAAATACTAACTTATTTCCCTATTAAAAGGTTTGGTAGGTGAGCTCCATATGTTCACTAGTGTTGTTGAGGAAGAATTTATCATAGAACATATGTTTGAACCCCTCGCAAGTGATAAGATCAGTTGCATTCTTGTTTATCTAAGGAGCATTCTCCCAATAATGAGCTATAGACCCTTTAAGAAAGAATGTGGCATAAGTTATCTTCTTGTTTTATGGTACTTCTACCATGGTAAAAGACTTTTCGACTTTAGTAATCCACTCTTCAGCTCCTATTAAGTCGTTAAGTTTAGGGTGGACATCATGGGTTATCTTCACAAACCTATCAAAGGTGTTTCCATTGGTATGACTACCTATACCTATGTTCATAATAACCTGCCTCTCTTGCCTCCATATATAGGCATTGGCTTGAATCACTTGCATACCTTTCTAAATTTACTGCTACACCAGTACCCCAATGATCACATTCATAGAATTCAAAACTCAAATAGTTGTCACTATTTTTGACCTTAGACCTTGGTCATTCTAAGGCTATATTTGGTTGGGTATATGCATGCCTTAAGGTAGGTAAGTTTGCTCTTAGTCTTGGTTCTGCTAAGCTTGAGTCTGGCTAAGGATAAGTTAGCCTTAGGCTAATGGCTATCTTTGCCCTTGTAGTGGCATGGCTGCCTTGGCTTGATTTAGTAGAGGGATGTGGCAAGGATTGATAACTTCACCACCCTAAGGATGAGAGGAAGAATTAGAAATTGTACCATATTTAGGCATACTACAAGAAGGACCACATGAACAAAGTTATTCAGGTATAACTTTAAGTTCACGAAGAGGGTTTAGGCATAATGAGTATACAATGTATAACTTGATAAGAAGGAATTACTAAGAATATAAGGTAAAAGAAACAACTTCATTTACATGTCCCAACATATCTTTAAATGCTACTCATCCTATCCTTACATTCATGTTATTGTACTTTCATTCATAGCTTATTCCTATTGAGGTTCATATAAAGGTTGTCTATGATTTAAAACCTATAGCTTTGATACTACTAAATCTGTAACACCCTAGAACCTAGAAAATTCAGTTTACCACATGTCATTAAGCATACTGACACCTCAAGCATCTTAAATCAACCTATTAAGTTCTTCACTTAATTATTATTCATCAATAACCTGTAATAACTCCAATAAATTTTCGTTGATGCCTTAGCATCCATAATCCACAAAAAATTATTGAATGATCAACCTGACAATGTTATTAATCAATGAAAAAGAGTTTCAAATCTTTATTTGACTTAAAATGTCACAATAGTGAATAGTTAACAACATTCTAATATTGGGCCCTATTTTGGTTTTTCTTAATCTATCCTATATTAAGTCCAACCTATTTAATATAAGTTACTCGATATAAATTTAAGAAAAAAATATATTTTTCTTTAAAATATAATTTAGGGTCGCCAACCAATAAAACTAGTAAAAAAGTTAAATTATGATTTTCATGTGGGAAAATCCTAATTTAGTAACTAATCTATGGATAATCTAAAAAAATTAACTTTTTAGAAAATTTAACTAGAAAATCTAAATTCGAAGATAAACATATTAAGACCAAGTCACTATACAAAAATTAGAAAAAAGGAATTAATGGGCTGTTTTTAATAATTTTTCCAAAGATGCCAAAATATGGAAAGATATAAAAAAATGCAATTAAAATGAATTTTTAATGATTTTTATAGCAAATTTTGAAAAACAAATTATATATTTTTATTGTTGCCTCGGAGTTGTTTACGTACATATTAGTTAGGATCAAACTAATAAAGTTCTATTTTTTAGAAATGATTTACTAGGTTAATTCTTTTTAATTTGAAAATTAAGCCAGATCTAAGTTATTTAACAATTTATTTAAAAAAAAACTACAAGATCTAATTACATAAATCTATTTTTAAATAGGGAAACCTAACTAACTAAATCTTTTGAAAAAAGACTCTAGTTAAGTTTTTCATTATTTAAAAAAAAAAACACTATGTGCCAAAAATTTATTTTTCTAAAATCCTAAATGCAAGATTTATGCGAATCTACTAAAATAGGAGATATAGATACATATTTTCACTAATGATATGAATATTAGAAAATATGTAATTATATCTAAAAGAATGCAATTTTCATGTAAAAGATGCAATTTTTTTTAAAAGGATGCAATATGCAAGATGTAAGACTAAATTTTTAACACGACTAGAAAAATAACCTATCACAAATCAATATTAGAACCTGCAAAAGAATAGGAACAATAACAAAATAAAGTACCACAAAAAAGAAAAAAACTTACTAGATATGGTTTGGGCTAAACCAAAAGAAAACCAAATTTAGGTTGGATGGGTCTAAGGAATTTCAGGTTAGGTTGGATCTACACTAACAACAGCAACAATTCCAACTTCCTACGAAGTTCTCTAATCCAAAATTTAAGTGGGTAATCATATTTTAGTGATAAAGTGATTGGAAAAAACTACTCCAACACTAACACCAAGATGTTTATTATGGTTTGGAATGTTTGAGTCTCGCGTAGATGTCGTCTAGTCAAGTATGGTGGTTTAGGGACTGTTGCTATTGTGAGTAGGTTAAGATTTATGAATTTCGAGTTGTTTCTAGTGTGTATGTGAGTTGGCTTGGGTTTTACAAGTTTGACTCTGGTCTTAGGCAAGAGTGGAGCAATCATATATTAAGTATGGTATTACTGCAATGCAGAGGGGTCGTAGGTTTTGGTGTTTGGTAGCTGCACGGTGTTTATTGTCATGTTGCTATGGTTAGGTCATGGATCAATATTGGGCCACTGCTATGGCTATCAAAGGTTATTGTGGTGTATAGTGTGGTCGAGATTGTGAAGGTCAATGGATCATGGTGATGGTTATATAGGATTAGTGCTGCTATGTATTGCTGTTGGGTACTATAAAGATGAAGTCGGTTGAAGATGTTGTGCTTTGGTGTTGGACTGCATGTGGCATTAAGGTTGGATGAGGATAGGGATAGCCATGTAGCAATAGTCTGATGTTAGTTGCGCATTTATAGAGTATGTACTACTATGTGTGCATTAGCATAGTGAGTAGGCGTGTGTTATTATTGTTGTATGTAGATGTATAACTGCTGTGCGTGCATGAGCTTAGTAAGTGGGTATATGTTGTAGGTGTCAAAGGTGAGAGTGTCGAGACTAGGTCATTGATTTGGGATTGTTGCAATGGGGAGAATTACTATCAAATGGGATGAAGTTGAGTTTAGGTAAGGGGTTTAAATATTTTAGATCTTTTTTATGAATATTCTATTTTAATTAGAGTTTAACAAATCTAATCTTTGTGAGATACAAGAATATTTGCTTTAGATTTGTTAGTTTCTCAAATTATTTGATGATCACGTGCAAAGCACATGACAGATTTTAGAAACCTGCCCAATGCATAGCAATGGATTTAAACCTATGACCATAGACTCATCTATGCATAAGTTAATCAACTAAGCTATTGCTTTTTTCTCTACATGATAAGCACTTAAAATATATTTAAATTATCAACACTAGACCAACTTTAATTGTTATTTTCAAACCTTAGACTGATTTACTTTGAATATACGTGCTTAATAATTTTCAACACATTTTTAATTTAATAAACCACGAGTCTTATTTTAATTATTCCAATTAAAATATCCATTTTATTGGACTAAAATTTTCAAAAACTCTTAATTCATTAAATTGCTTGTACATTTTCGACTATTGCTTGATTCGACTCTAAACGAATTATTGATTTGATTTGACATTTTTGATACTTTTTATTTATTTATTTGTAAACCAGGTCCTAAATAATCAAAAGAATCATAAAATAATAAGGTGACAAAAATGGAGTGTTTACATCTAGAATCTCATATTGGTTGTGCACAACTGAAATAATAAACATGACAACTGATAAGAGAAGTCTCACATTACTTCTCATAACCCAAAATACAAAAGAGAAATAAAAAAACTAACAATTTGAAAACATAATTCAACCTTGTCCACAATCCCATTCAAACTAAACTAAATCGTTTCCATTGTTAAAGTAGTATTCATAAAAATTTGGTGCATGACCACAATAGTTAAAATTGTCGTAATAATCTCATACTCTCCATAACCTATTCTTGTACCTAAAAATAAAAACCCTCAAAGGGTGAGTAAAGCTCAATATAGGGTAACAAGCATACGCACATGATCATACAATATATGCACAACCATACACGTTAGTTAGTTCACAATCACTACATGCAACAACAACAATTTCTTATCTTTTATTAAGCTAGTCAATTAACATAGTTCTAACATCTTGAAACTTAGAGTATCTCATGACTCCTATACACAAATATATATACGAATACATGTAAGTGTGGTATTAGGTCTTCCTTAATACCTTAAAAACCAAGAACACCTAAAACTACCTAGATCATTTCAATGTAAGATTCCAATTACAACAACATTGGACTAATATCATTGGAGTGCCACCTTAAGGTCACTAATGCTCCTAATCCCCTAAGCCTAGCCAAGTAAACGCAACACACTTTATTTTGGCCAAATAATTATTAATTTCATTTAACATGTTATAATCTAACAAACATAATCAACATGTAATAGCCCATGCCCCATACCTAACTAAACTATTTACTCAGATTCTGAAATGCTTACCTTATAAGTAATTCACGTGAAAACAAAGTACCATTCTTAGTTTCTAGACTCAACAAGCAATGCTCTTAAACTCAACAACTCAACTACCTCACACTCACAAATTATCCTACTTTGGGAACCTAAGATCACTAAGATGATAAATTGGTTTACAAAATGTTTTAGGTGATGATTCATGTTTAGAAAGACTGTAGAGTGGATTAAGAATGGAAAAACATGCCAAGAAAACATCAAGGAATCAGGAAAAACATTATTCCATGCAATAAGGGACCTGGCTTTCGGACACTACATCATGTGGCGTCTAGATGCCAAGATTCCATAAGCATTTGCTCCTTGATGTCTGGACATTGATGGGGGTAGCATTCGGATGCTAGTCTGCAGTCTATAGATTTTTGTAAATTGCAATGATGTTTCACTCCCAATTCTTCAAACCCCTTTTACCAATTCTCGAAAACCATTAATCCCTAGTTTTTCTAATCAACTACTCAGTCCTATACCCCTCAAAACACTAACCAAACACCAATCTATACCCAAATCTCAAATCATTATTTCAAATCTCATTTATATTTTATTGAAATCAAGCATGTAAAGCATAGCCATTAGCTTCTTAACTTTTAGGATCCGAACTTTACACCGTTACCACTAAGAATCCGCTATAAATTCCCTAATACAACACCCCAAAATCGTTTTATTTGCTAGCCTAAAGGAGAAAACGAATTTCATTGATATTTGATTGAAAGCTTTAATAGAAAAATGATCCCACAACATACCTTAACTCTTTTTTTGTTTAGATCTTATTGAAACACATTGATCTCCTTCCCTTGATTCAAGATTCATGTAGAAACCCTAGTCAACAAGTGCTGCACATGAGGGAGAGTTTGAAAAAAGGGTTTCTAAACTCAATATGCAGCATTTATAGAAGTGTTTGTAGAACTTAGGTTATTCCCAAATTGTCCTTGTTACTTAGAAGTAATACTAACTTAGACACTTAATGAAAATGCTATTTATTTATTTTCTTTTATTTCTTTTTAAAATTCATCACATTTTACACCATATTTGCTTCTTGATCTTTAGTAAGAAGTGATTTTTTTCTTTTCAAGCTAAGATTGAGAGGTAAGGATCACTCCATGCATATATATCCACTCCATCTCCAACTTACTATATATAATCTTTAATATCACTTCTCTTCCTACTAATATGTCATTCGCTTATGAAGAGGCTTAACTCATTTTTTATCACTTAAGAAATCTCTATTTGAATGTAGATATTTCTTATCAATCTAACCTATGAGATTTAAATCATTAACCATTCGTGAAGCTAGTTTTATCAAGAAAGCATCTTCAAAATGCTCAAGATCATCGTGTAAACACTCCATCTTTACCTCCCCTCCTCCCTAGAAAAACACAAAAAAATAAGAAACTTAGAAAAATACATAAAAATAAAAAATTTAGGAAAATACAAAAAATAAGAAATAGAAAATTTAGAAAATTACAACTAGAAAGTCACAAAGAATAGAAAAATAGTGGACTTAGAAAGTTTAGAAAATGTTTAGATAGTTTAATAAAATATAATTTTTAGTTTAGATAAATTAAAAAAAAGGGCTGTTGGGCCTAAGCCTAAATTTGAATCTAACTTAGGCTAACTTAGTCTATATGTATAATTTAATTGCATATATAGACAAAGCATAAGTTAATGGCCTAATGGATAAGTACTTATAATTAACATTGCATTAAGTTGGAGATCTAGAGTTTGAATCTCGTAAGGCAAAAAGAGCCTTTTTCTATTTTTTTTTAAAGATATAAAAATAACATGTACAATTAAGGTATGACTTAATTAATAGGTATCTAATTTTTGTTTCTAGCTTATTTTATTCTTATATTTTATATAATAATAATTGTAATATATATATATATATATATATATTAAAATGAAAAAGAAAGAAAGAGTAATCAATGCGGACTAAAAATGAGTGCATAAATGTTGGAAATAGGGTGTAAGCCCTGATTAGAAAACGAGGATGGATGTGCACTTACGCGCCCAATATTTTTCAGCCACAAGCGTGCAATGCACGCGTGTGTAGGGACGTGTGGCACATGTTACGTACGTGACCTACATCCCAAGTTTTTCTTCTCCATGTTTTTTACCATATTTCCATCAGCTTCCTCCTCTCGTGTGCTTGGTTTAGGTCATTTTTTTTTTACCTCATTTACTATATGATTTCACCGAATTAATGGTGAAATTGAGTGGTACACCTATTGTACTTTGAATCGAGACCCAAATTTTGTCTTAATTTAATCAAAATTCGACATTTAATTGGGGCTAAAAATGAAAAAAAAAAAAAAAACTAAAAATCCGGTATCCCATTCATAGCCAATTTCTCCATTAGTGAGCTTTTTAAGCTCGTTCAAGCTTTGTTTAGTATTGATATGAGGCAAGCGAACCTATCAGTTTTAATATAGCGGATGTGAGTCCGAGTCGATCCCTTAGAGATTTTAAGTACTAATATTCACTTTAGCTTTATTATCTAACCGAAAAATTGTGAAAGTTTGAATTAATTAAAAATACTGAAATTAATAACTAAACTACTTATGAGACTTAATTACCCAAATTAGGAAGCAATAAATTATGAACGACTTCAAGTATGCAATAATGTATTTAGGAATTATTTCCCCTAGTGTTTAACATGTAACCTTTTTAAAATATATCCAATTCAATTTCTATTATTCTTGACCGGAGGGATTCACAATTAAAGCTAATAGCTTCCTCAAGCATATTAACCCTAATCCTAAATTATTTACCGGAATCTCTTCACTTAGTAATATAATTTAGAATTGCATTAGCGTGTAATGAATTCCCATGCAAACAATCAACTTTCCGGAAGAAACATGTATCTTATCTCTAAGTATACATGTAATTCTCTTCAATTATGCCTAGATCTAATTACACATGCAATTTCTCAATTAACATGCATAATATCATATATTGATACTCTAGAATTATCAATCCATAATTAACGACATAATTGAATCAAGAAAAAGTAGAAACTTTATTGAAATTATAATTCAATCCAAGGGTTACATGAAACCCTAGGTTCCATAATCCTAAATACTCTAATTCTAAGCTATCATAACGAATATAAAAACGAGTTTCATCAAAAACGTAAAATAAAGTATAAAAACCCCTCTTGATTTGATGAATAATCTCTCTAATCTTGAAATTGATGTCGTTCTTGCTTCTTGATTAATGTTCTTCTACAATCTCCTTTCGTCTCTTGTGTCTCTTGTTTATATAATGTCTCTCCTTTCTTTTGAAACCCTAATATGTCTTTTTATAGTGTATCAAAAAGATTTTGTTTTCGTCACCTGACACGGCCTGGGACATGACCGTGTCCCCAGGTCGTGTAACTTTCTGCACTTAGGCAAATTTTCTTGTTAACTTCAAAAATTCATAACTTCTTCGTTTGAACTCGGAATTGAGTGAAACTTGATTCCTTTTTTTCGTTTTCGAGCCTAGAACACGTTTAAACCCTAAAATCAACATTTTACTCAATTAAGTATCGATTTCTTTAAAGAAAACAAAAAATGTACGGAAAATATTATAAAATCACCCTATGAAATATGTTTAAAATTAGAGTTATCAAGTATAAATACGGGTCGAGAAATACATAAGAACAAACAACAATCTCCCACTCGAGTTTAATTTTAGGTTTCTCTCTCTAGGAGTAGTTAGTTTTACGATGGTTTTCGACGAAAACCAGCATTACTAATGACTTCCCCATCCTCGAAAAACCAAGACAACCCCCTATTCACTTCTAGCAAACATCGTACGCTACTACCAACAACCACTGTAAGCTACCACCTTTAACCACTACCCAAATGGACTCCAATCACCAAGGTGTCAAGTGTACACACCCCACCCAAGTCTAATATGAAAGACATAAATCTCCTATTTCCCGTTTGTTTTAATGTTATCAGGCATCCAAAACCACCCTAACCAGTCGTTGCAATTGGAGTTTAGAGTCACCCAAGCCAACTGGGTCTACTTTTTGAATTTATTTTACTCTTTATTTAATATGTTACTCATGTATTCGTAAATTGTAAAAAAAAAAAAAAAAAATAGAAGAAAAGAAAAAAGAAAAGAAAGAGGAAGGTATGTTTTATTTTTTATTTTTATATTCCAACTAAGACTTAGGACCATAAAATTAAAAAAAAATAACAAAAAATAGATTAATATATTGGGTTTTATCACCTAGAAAATAGTTTTCTTTTAACAAGGACAAAACAAAATTAACCGTTTTCAAAATTAGGGCTTTCTTTATGAATTTTCAAATAAAACCGATTTTAGGACTCTTTAACATTTTTTTCAAAAAATAAACTTAAATCAATCTATAATGTAAATCCGATTGGCTTTTCAAAAGTTAAAATCAACTCACCTACCTAAAGTTTTCAAACCAAATAAATACATACATTCAATCTCAAATAGCAGGTACGTAAGCACTTATGAGGTGATAGTAAAAAACAAAAGAACCTATTTTTTTCTAGTTTCAATTTAAATTACTTAATTCAATTCGTTAACCAATAATCGAGTTTCTCTTTATAAAATAGTCTTTTGAAAGATGATTTTTAAGCTGAAAATTAAAATTGAAAAGTTAATGATACTCATAAGGGTTTAAAAATCCTAATCCCTATACTTGTTTCTCTAGTTTCTAGAACAATTTACAAAATTGGTTTAATCAAGAAACCAATATTAGTTATAATTTAACTCTTTTTCCTAACTTTGGTCAAATGTCGACTCTAAACAATTTTCAAAACAAAAACCAATTTTCTTTAAACCCTAATCTAAGGTTAGTATTATGTCGGGAGGGTTTAATATTGATTGGTTTAAAAAAGAATTATTTATAAAAACAAGAAGAAAAAAACCATAGTCGTCATACAAAAACCTAACCTCCTTTTTTTTTTTTCAATATACAATTAGGGTATTAGAGACCAGGGATGATACACCAGCATACCATTTAATAAAGGAATTCAATGATTAACATTTTGTATCTTAAGATGGCATAAGCCATCAATTTAGTTAGATTCTCTTGACCCCCTCAAAACAATAGAGAACTTTCCTATCCTTGAATTTTTTGTAAGATAATTTTTCTTAACTACCATTAGAGCCTTTTTATTTTATTTTCTTACTTTCCCATACACTCTAAGATAGTATCCTAAATGGTATGAAAATGGAATGCCTAAAATTTGACTAATAGACTCTCAAACTAAATATTCAACATTGTGGATAGAAAGAATGCTTAACTTTTGAAATTTTATTACTTGTCTAGACATTGATATGCAAGAATTTCCCTCAATTGATTGACATTTATTTCACTAACACAAAATTAAAAATCATCTTCAAAGAACAAATGTGTTAGCCTAAGACAAGTCATTTGACCTTAATGTCCGGTAGTGCTCCATTACTTGAAACTTTAAAGATCATGTGAGATAAAACATCAACAATAAAAAAGATAGGTAAGGGGATGAAGGATCCCCTTATCAAATCCCTATTGAAGAACTAAAACTCCCCATGTGCTTTCCATTAAGCATTAGATTATAAGATATTGAAGAAATACATTCCATGATCCATTGGAGCTAAATTGCACTAAATTGCATTTTATCCAAAGTTTTCCTAAAAAAAAAAAAAAATTTACTTATCATAAGCTTTGGTTATATCAATCTTAATGGCCTACTGAAAGCTTTTGCTCTTTTTCTTAAACTTCAAGAATGAGAAACTTGGGGAAAATCGCTACTTGCCTTTCATAAATCAACTAGAGATAAAAGGGACTTATTATGTCATTCAACAAAAGTTTTTAGCCTATTAATATGGACTTTTGAGATTATTTTGAAAGACAAATTACAAATGATGCTTGATCTAAAGTGACATAGTCCCATGGGCTTTTAACTTTAGTGATCAACACAAGAACTATTAAAACGTAGGGAGAAAAGTATTTGAATTCATGAAGTTGGAAACTACTTCATGATCCAATGGTACTTAAATAGACTAAAAGAATGATCCATTTCAAAGCTTTGTTTACACCCACTTGAAAGCCAACATTCTTCATTTACTGATGTTGTTACCATATCGTCATTTTATATGAAATAATAATGACACTAGTATTTCATTGATATGAGAGATAGATTTAACACTAAACAGGTTGTTGAAATGCTTCAAGTAGCCAATTCACCTCATTTGATTAGTAGCGGTTTGGTGGAAGAATCTTTTGTTTACAACTTAAACATATGCTCCCATTGTGTATGAGAGACATATATGAGAAAATATATCTAGCTCCTTTAGGATGATTGAAAGATTATAAGAAATCATCATAAACGGTATTGTTGGACCCGGTTGGGCCCCATCAGTTTAACTTTGTATGGACAGAACTAGCCATAAGGATGAGCTGGTCTATTCTTATAGCCTGTTTTTACATTGACGCGTGAAGACCCATTTGACCTTAGTCGCGATGTAGCCAATTTTTTTTTTACTAAAGCTCAAACTATTTAATTCTTTCACTTCATATTTGATAGGTGAAAATAAATGAAGAGCATCTAAGTGCATTTATCGATATTCAATGCATATATTTTTCAAGTGATTTAGAGTTAATGTTGTCAATATATTTCAAAAAGTATATTTGGTATTTATCTTAATTATAAAAATTATGGAAATACGTTAAGGAGAAAAAAAAAAAGATCTCAATTTATTGTAGAAGAAATAAAAAGTTGGACAATTTATGTTCTCAAGCCTAATGTTTAGCATTTTAGATAACTCTATCAAAATTCTTCCTCTGTTTGATGTACTTTTCTTTTTTCTTTTATATAAAATTAAGATCTCCTTCTAATTTAGTTATCTTCCCGAATTTTTTAAATTAATTCAAATACTATGTTTTGTTGTTACCATACATTGTACAATTGATCCTAATTGCTTTTGTATAGCATTGTCATGATGTGGTAAATAACATTTCCTACATCTTTTATAGTTGGTGCACTATATATGTTACCTTATATGTTTATTTAAGACCAACATTTAATAGGCCTTTGCTTGATAACTTACTATTAGCAATTGAATACTTACAAAACATTTTGTACTTAAACTGTATTCTCGTTATTAAGAGAGGCAATCTTCCGCAAAGAAAAAAACATTCACATACCATGTTGTTATGCCTTTTAAGTTTTTGTATATGTAATGCATAGTTTCAACCCTCATATTGGTTTTTAAATTAGTTTGAATTTAATCTAAGTTTATATTATATGGACTTATATATTATTTAAGGTATATATTTCATGTTGATTTAATGGCTAATATAGATTTGATTGTGTTGTTCATATATATTTGTCTTTTATAATTAAAATATGAATTACATTTTCATTTGTCATTGATCTAATTCAACCTTCCGGTAGAATCTAGTTTGATGCCCTAACTCTTAACCATCTTATATGTCTAAGTTAATTACTTGAGTTGGGTATAACAACAATGATCACAAATGCTCAACTTGCTTCTTCCAAACTGTAGACACCTCATTTTTTACATTTTTTATTTTTCATTAGTTGAGCTAGGTTAATAAAAAATAAAAAAATTAAAATAATAAGAAAAAAGTAAAAATAAAAAATAAAAAAGAGAATCGAGTCAAACTGAGTTAAGTCAAATTGTATTAAATCAAATCATATCAAGTCGTATTGAGTTGTCCTATCAAATTGAATAAGTCGAATCGTATCGTATCAAGTCGAATCGTATCGTATCAAGTCGAATCGTATTGTATCGAATCAAGTCGTACCATATTGAGTCGAATCGTATCAATTTAAGTTGAGTCATATTATATTAAGTCGTGTCGTTTCGTGTTGAGTCGAGCCTAGTCCCATTGAATCATTTAATATTAAATCAAATAACAGTGTGTGATCAATTTAATAAATCATTAAGTCATTTAAAAGTTGAGCTTTATTAAAATACTTTTAACCTAGTTCGATTTAAGATAGATTTTTATTTAATTTATATTGGGTTGAAATAGACTTAGAATTTATTAGATAAGTTATTAGGCTATATCTAATTGAATTGAATCGAGTCTTGAAAAATAGAGAACTTAAATTAAGTAAGGTTTCTAGAAAACTAGGACAATTCTTAAAAATATCCAGAATTTATCTTCTACATCTAGAGTTCATTATCATATTTAGAATTTATAAATAGGGAATTATCCAAAGAGTTCGGCACATATTTTTTTTATTTCCATAATTAACAGCTAACGAAATCAAAGCCCTTGAAGTCAACTCTAAAGTTTCCATTTTCTAACTTCAACAATTAAAATTCCAGATGAAAGCTCCTGACATCTCAAAAGTCCACACCATGATCCAACTTTCCGCGATCCAACTTTCCGCAATCCAACTAAGCTCAAATTTCCGAAGATGATTGAGATCCAACCATAATTCCAATCTACAAAATCTAAAGACGATCGAAATCAAATCTCCAATTCATGCTCCGTAGCAAAATCTAATTCCCAATCTGAAGCTGACAAAAGCTGATTTCAAACCACAATCCAGCAATTACAATCCGCAAAGCCCTAACGCCATCATATAATATACAGTGCACACCGAGATCCATATAATATACGGCGTACATCGAGATCCATACTTTGCTGAACACCAAAGTTCGCACGAATACGAACGCAATGATTGCATGCGGTTAGAATGATTTAGGTAAAAATTATTTTTTATATTAGTAAATTTAATTTTATTTATTTATTAATTTATATTTTTTAAGTACAAGTTTATTATTATTTTTCATATTGCATAGTTTTCTAGATAATTCCAATTTTTTTAATAAAAGTTAATTAAATTACGTTTTTAGAAAAATCGTGTTTTTTTTTAAAAAGAAATATGTATCTTATGGTTGAGATACATATCGTGCGAGTGAGATAGGTATTTTTCGGTTAGAATTTGGAAAAGATACGTATCTAGTAAACATATATAATCGTATCTTTGACATATCTTATAGTTAGAATTAGAAAATAAATTTTTTTATAGGTAGTTGTTATAAAAGTAAAAAATCTTAATCGGGATTTTCAAAAAGATATGATTAGTTCGGGTTTTCTTTAATTTGAGAAAATTAGATTTCTTAGTTTTTTTTTAAAAAATAATAAATTGATAAATAAACATAAACCTGACTTGGTTTTTAAAATAAAAAGAATCCACCCATTAAATATTTTATAAAAAGAGAATTACGGCTAATTTGATCATGACTAGTGAGTATGTAGGCATCTTTAGGAAAATCGGATAAAAAATAAAAAATATTCCTTTTTCTTAGAAATTTATAATAAAAAAAATATAAAATTCACTTTAGTTATCTTTTGTATATTTAGGTATATTTTAGTATTTTTAGAAAATTATGAAAATAAAAGCCCATGAATTTTTTTCTTAGTTTTTACATAGTGACTTAATCCTAATAGTTAGCCCCCGAACCTGGTCTTTTCTGGTTACTTATTCTAAAAATCTTTTTTTTTAGAAAATACACAGATCAATGACCAATATAGGGTTTTTCCACCAAAAAAACCCTAATTTCATTTTTTATCTGTTGAACTAGTTGGTGACTCTATTTTTAAATTTTTTAAAATATTTCCTTAATTGAATGTTGTATAATTTATATTAAGTGGATTGGGCTTGATATAAGTTAAATTAATAATACCAAAATAGTGCTTGATAGAATCGGTGACTATACAAGGGAAACTTGGTGGACTAGCCATGTGAAAATTAAGAATTATTGATGGGCTTTTCTATAATTATTTTCTTTTTTTATATTATACTTGTACTAATTGTTTTTAGTGATACAGGCCCTAAGAAAAAAAAAGTCCAACCTAATGGGTCTTCTTAGGGAATTAGGAGGGGTTCTTTTCATTTTCAGTAATTATTTGAATGTTTAGATGTGGTTGGACGCAAACCACCTTAAGAACTTAGGACGGGCCGCCATTGTGTAATCCTCAGGTTGTTAAAGTCTTTACCCTTGCCTAGCAATGATAAGCGAGCCCACTCAGGCTTCGATATAGCCCATTAGGTTTTTCTCTAGAAAACCTTCGAGCTATAAAGCCTAAGACCCATAGACTCTACCCTCTTGCATCATCCTTTTTGAAAAAGGGGTAGTTATTCTTAAATTATAGTAAAAACCCGATCAATCCATGATCGACTTAATCTTATTTTGCAAAAAGGGAAAATTTAAAAGAAAAACTAGTAATCCTTATATATCAATATTCATGAACTTTAATTTTATAAAAGTCCTATTTTGAACCTACTTATATATAGGGGTATTTCCCGACCATAGATTCATCATACTCTCAATAGTTTATCAATAACCAACCATATTACATTGTACGTGTATATAGCATATTACATCACATTTATTTTGCATATTTGGTGGTACAAGCTATCTTTTATAATATATATAGATCTTGTAGATTTTGTTTTATTTCATTAGTAATAGGTCGTGTAATATAACCTTTAACATAAAATGCTCAAAATTATTAATATTCCCCTTATACCATGATGTGTCAATGTTAAAAAAAGAAAAAAAAATTTCTTAACTTATAATTTTTTTTTCATGTAATTATGGAAGTTAACTATGATAAAGATTATTTTGGAGGTATTGTTTTTTTTTTCTAAAAAGACTTTCCAACATTTAAAAAAAAAACTTTAAAAGATATTTTATGATAAAAACCTAGTTTCATGATAATTATTTACATAGTTGATTTCTATTGTAACACTCTATATATACCATACTATTAGGAACTAACAAAATACAAAAAAATAAAAATAAAAAATAAAAAAAGATTCAATCATTAGATTTCTATTGCAAATTATTTCCCATCTCAAAGTCATCAATCTTGTGAACATTTAGGTTCTCGTTCTTCGTATTCATCTATTAAGTTATCACGTTCCTGATAGAGCTTTCTCTATGAGTTATCACCCTTATATTATCTTTTAATGAGTCTCTCATTGTAAAATAATTTCCATTTTCCTATATCACCTTTGTAATATAATCGTCATCTTATGTTCTTAATTATCAGTCCTAATATTTCCATTTTTTTTTTTAGATTCATCGATATCAATATTAGGTTTCTGTAACATAAAATTAACATTGATTTTTATTTTTTCCAATAAAAGTTTCAAAAAAAATGTTTTTCAAAACTAAAAAATCAATGCAGTGTTTCTAATAAGAAGAGATTCTTGCAGGTTTTGAAATAATGCCTTTCAAGGGGGTTAGCCCAACTTTAAGCCCATAGTACTCATTTTCAAAAAGAAGATGTCTAAAGCTCTTGAAAATGGAATAACCACAATAGAAGGGGTTCTGAGCAAACATAAGAAATAAGTCAAGGCCATAGCCCATACCTAAGACCAAAGGCTTATTAATATACCATCTAAGACAAATAAGTCTAAAGAGTTGCTAGTTCATGAGCTCAATAATAGCAGTAAAGGCTTAAGGAAGGAATTGGTATAGAAATTGATAAAGATGGAAGAAGAAACTTCCAGAAAATGGGAGTTCTCGACGATTATGATGTGTAGAGTGATATGAGCTTGAGCAGTGTTTATGCTTTTGAAGACCATGAGTTAGCCAAGAAGTTTAAGATACTAAATTTCAAAAAGTATAATGGAACAGGTTGTCCTAAACTTCACCTTAGGCTTTATGTTCACAAGATGGCCTAATTCTCTAAACATAAGTAGTTGATGATTCAAACTTTCCAAGACAACCTAACTGGGCTAGCGTTGATTTGGTATGCCCAATAAGACTTAGTTAAGCTTGATACTTAGGATAAGCTAGCTCAAGCCTTTTATCAATAGTACAAGTCCAATGAAGAAGTGGATATATCCCTAATGGATTTGAATAATATGAAAATGAAGTTGACCAAGTCCTAGATGGAGTATTCCCAAAGGTGGAGATCTATAGCTACTGAAGCTACAGTACACTTGTTAGAAAATGAATTGATGAACATATTCATCCACACATTAGGTGAACCTTATTATAATAACCTCTTAGGCCATACTGCTTCTACATTTGCAGATGTAGTTACAGCTGGTGTTCACATTGAACATGATATTACAGTAAGGAGATTGATAGGGAAACGATTAGGCCCGTTGGATTCAGAGGCCATTATGAACACTATGATGTCCTATGTAATGATACGCAAACCTAGTACCCTAAGCATTGGTCTAAGGCTTGAGGAAAATAAGCTAAGCTAGAAATTACCTAGAAGGAGGTTTATTCATATCCCAATTCCTATGTCTCAGTTCTAGTGTCGCCTAAAAGAAGAGGGTTTACTACATCATAAGACTCTAACGCTAGGGTATAAAACTCGAAAATACAATCTTAATGGGCAATATGAAAACCACATGAGTTAGTAGGGGCATGCTACTGACCATTACTAGGAGTTGAAGAATAAAGTCCAAGATTTGATTGATGAAAAATTGGTCTAGTTGGACTTTGTTAGGGATCTAATACCCCAATTTTACACAGAGCCTACTATTAACATGATATAAGGATTGGAAAAGTTGCTAGAAACAGATTTCAATGGTCAATTCCAAGGGGTATGTTACTACTATGATCTGGAAAAAAGAGTTAAAACCTTAGAAGAAAAGTTAGTGAAGATCGAAGAAAGACTCTTGAGTACAAAAATGGCGATAGGTTATGTGCTTAATCAGCTCATAAACCTACATCCTAATGTGAATAGGAAGTTATAGCCCAAGCTTGAAGAAGATTGAATGAAAGAAAAATCAGGAGTGAATATGCCAATCGGGAAAGCCTAGAATCAAGATAAGCCCGTCTGCAATAAGAGGAGGCAATTTATGTAGTTTAAGATTCCAATGGCCCAAGTTTTCAAGCAATTGAGAGATGTAAGACTACTAGTATGTGAAAACTCAACAAAAAAATACAAGCCAAGGGATCGTGACCCCAGCAAATGGTATGACTATCATGTAAGCAAAGTAGGGCATACCACTAAAGATTGTTGGAGATTGAGGCATAAGGTGCAAGATTTGATTGATACTAAGATTATCTAACCAAGTTTTCTAAAGATTAATGGGTCGATTAGCAATGGTATTCTTCCCCTAAGTTTTGAAGAGGCGTCGAACAGATAACCTCCGACGTTGAGCATTGAAGATCTACTATTATCATTTGATATGGTGGCTCACCATTTGAAGTAGTTGGGTATATCTTCGAAAGATTAATTTAGTTGAATGAGCTAAGTTTGAAGAAATGAGAGAAATAGGGGTAAGCAATAGGAAAGAATTTTAGTTCCTATATTTTCTTTCATTTTGGAGTTTATAATAGATACAAGTTATTAAATAAAGCAATTTTCATTTGTATTATGGTCTTTATATGCTATGAAGCTCCCTCAATTCAATTAAAGGCATTTCAAATGAGTGAAAATGGATAAAAAAAATGTGAACCCAAAACTTAAAACTTTTTACCTAAAGGAATGATAACTTATTGCTTGAAAGGTTTACAATGAAAAGAGGCAACCCATGTCCCAGACACAAACCCTAGACATACGAGAGTTGAGCATCACAATGTGAGTATTAGACTCATTCCTTAAAGGAGGTTTGTCTTAAACTTAGTACACGTGTCAAAATGATATTAAGCATTCGTTTCATTATCCCTAAATACAATTATCCCTTGCAAACCCATTTGAACTCTTAGGGGATTTTTCTTAAAATTAACCTTACTAAGAACCACCCCAAACTAAGGTGATCAGGAGGTTAGGATCATTAATCTAAAGAAAAGGAGTAGATTAAATTGTGCTTGCCTTTGTTATTCCAATTCATAAGCAAATGTTGTCATAGATAATTCAATTTCTTTAAGATGAAAAAGAATTTCAAACCATAAGCATCTCACTTAGACCTATATATTCAAACACCTCAAGCCTATAGACTTTTTCCAAACACTTCAAAGCCATATACACTTCTCTCAAGCTTATACACCTTGAGCCTATCTTTTGGTGCTTCAAATTCTATTAATTAAAAACTTAACAATGGAAGGTGACCACCTTAACAAAAAATAAAAAATAAAAGAAAAAGAAAAGAAAAAAGAGAAAACAAAAGGAAAAAAAGAAGAAAAATAAGAGATTAAAAATATTAGTAAGGTGATGGCTTTCAAAGAATAACCAAATCACCAAAATAGCTTAAAGTCCAAACTGGTGATCATATCCAAAATCTAAACATTTTCAATCCCTAAGCCTAAAAGTGAAGCCATTATTATATGATTCCCCTACTATATCACCCTTGATAAAACTCTTTTAACTAAAGAAAAACAACTTATGTCTAACAAAATTTACTCATAAAACCAGGGCAAGCCCATGTTTAGCTTCTCCTAGGTTCTTAGCTTGTAAACCTATAATTGATTGCATATGATTTCTTTAAAATTAGCTAAGTACATTGATATCCATTTGTTTAAACCATTGACCAAAAACCTTACATTGCAAACCCAGAAAAGACCTATTGATTGACCTAGCACACCACTTACAAGATAGGCTACAATTTTTTGAATTGATGCTTAGAGTAAAAACAAACTTATGAGAGTACAAAGAAGTCCAGTTTGACTAAATATTTCAAGTAGTAATATCTATCTCCTTAATGGAAAATTGAAGAGTTGAGTATTTTGTCAAAAACATAAGTGGTCATTTATCCCAAGTTAGAAATTAGAGCTTATAAAATAGTTCAGAGATCATGGATTATGCTCTAGGAAATAAAACTAAGAGAATGGGTAATCAATGAGCAAGGGGCAAGCCAACCCCTTATTTGTAATATTTAGAGTTGTTGAGATTTTCTTACTGGTTAGCAATACAATTTTCTACCAAAGAGTGTTTTTTGAATTTCTTGAAAAAAAAAGAAGAAGAAGAAAGAAAGAAAGAAAAATAAAAGCTTTCAAAAGAGAAATGAAACTTTTTTAAAAAAAATTATCAAGAGAGATTTCTTAAAATTTTCAAGGAATCATCAAAATCTCTCAAACTCAAGTCATAAATCAATTTGTCAAAACTTATGAAAGTTTTCTTCCTTCTTGGATTGCTTAATCCATGGAGTGTCATTGAATCTTATCTAAGATTGCTTGTTGAAAGAAGTGTTGTCCTATCTATTCCTTAGTTAGATCACTTGCTCATAGAAGCACTATCCTATCTATTCTTTTCTAAGATTGCTTGCTTATGAGAATGCTATCTAATCTAGTCTTTAGCTAGGATCGCTTGCTTATGGGAGCATTGTCCTTTCTATTTCTTCGTTGGATCACCTGCTCATAGGAGCGCCATCTAATCTTTTTTAGGATCACTTACTCAAAAGAGCACTGTCATATCTTTTGTTAGATTATCTTCTCATATGAGCGCCATCCAATCTTATCTAAGATCGCTTATTTAAAGGAGTGTTATCTTATCTATTCTTCTGTAAGATCATTATCCTAGTCCTTTTTTGGATCACTTGCTTAAAGGAGTACTGCCCAGTCATTTAAAAAATCACTTGCTCACGAGAACGTTATCCGGTATCATCTTATCTAGTCTTTGAAAGATTTTTTCTTTCGAGCAATTCATCCTGAAAGACATCTATCCTCTTTGGATTATCTACCAAAACAAGTTTTTTTAATTTTGAAGAGATCTTTTCTCTTAGGATTATCCAAGTCGGGTTTGTCAAAAATGGGTATCTCTTTTGTTTTTATAATAAAGTTCTAATCGATTTTCATTACAAAGAAGGGCAGCTGTAGATACCATATTTTTACCATTTTTCAATTTTCATTAGTTGAGCTAAGTTAATAAATAATAAGAAAAATAATAAAAAAACGAAAATTAAAAGAAAAAAGGAAAAATGAAAAAATAAAAAAGAGAATCGAATCAAACCGAGTCGAATCGAGTCGATTCTATCAAGTTGTATCAAATCGTATCAAATCGAGTCAAGTCATATCGTATCATATTGAGTCAAGTCGAGTTGAACCGTATCGAGTCGTGTCATTTCAAGTTGAGCCAAGTCGCGTCGGATTATTTAATATTAAATTAGATAACAGGATAACAGTATATGATCAATTTAATAAATCATTATGTCATTTGAGAGTTGGGCTTTATCAAAATAATTTTGGCCCAATCCAATCTAAAAAAAAATTTATCTAATTTATATTGGGTCGAAATAAATTTAGAATTTATTAGATAAGTTATTAGATTATATCTAATTGGATTAGATCGAGTCTTGAAAAATAGAAAAACCGAATTAAGTAAGGTTTTTAGAAAACTAAGACAAATCTTTAAAAAATCCAAAACATATCATTCGTTTTTAGAGTTCATTACTGTATCTAGGATTTGTTGAGATATGATAAATTCAATAAGTGGATTTATAAGTGGGGAATTATCGAAGGAGTTTGGCACATATTTTTTTATTCCCATAATTAACAACCAATGAAATCAAAGCCCTTTTGAAGTTAACTCCAAACTTTCCAATTTCCAACTTCCACAATTGAAATTCCAGATGAAAGCTCCTGACGTCTTAAAAGTCTATGCCATGATCCAACTTTCCGCAATCCAATGAAGCTCAAATTTCTGAAGACGATCAAGATGTAACCATAATTCCAATCCACGAAATCTAAAGACAATCAAAATCGAATCTCCAATTCGTGCTTCCTAACGAAATCTAATTCCCTTTCTAAAGTTAACAAAAGCCGATTTCAATCCACAATCCTAACGAAGTCTAAATCCTTCGCACAATCCAGCAATTACAATCCGCAAAGCCCTAACGCTATCATACACCAAAGTCAATATACGGTGCATACTAAGATCCACACACGGCTAAACATCAAAGTCTACATGAACACGAATGCAACAATTGCATGCGACTCGAATGATTTAGGTAAAAAATATTTATTTTACTTGTAAGTTTAATTTTATTTATTTACTAATTTATTTTTCTTAAGTGTAGGTTTATTATTATTTTTCATATTGCATAGTTTTCTAGATAATTCCAATTTTTTTTAATAAAAGTTAATTAAATTGTGTCTTTTAGAAAAATCGTGTTCTTTTAAAAAAAGATATAATACGTATCTAATGATTAGAATTTGGAAAAGATACATTCTAGTAGATAAAATTTGAAAAAGATATGCATGAAAATATGCATGTAATTGTATTTTTAATGTATCTTATAGTTAGGATTTAAAAAAGATATTTTTGACACGTAGTTTTTTTAAAAATAAAAAATCTTAATCGAGATTTTCAAAAAGACATGGTTAGTTAGGGTTTTCTTTAATTCGAGAAAATTAGATTTTTTAGTTTTTTTTAAACAATTAATTGATAAATAAAAGTAAACTTGGCTCAATTTTTAAAATAAAAAGAATCCACCTATTAAATATTTTATAAAAAGAAAACTATGACTGATTTGATCCCAACTAATAAGTATGTAAGCACCTTTGAGGTAATCGTATAAAAAATAAAAAAAAATTCCCTTTTTATTGGAAATTCGTAATAAAAAAAATATAAAATTCACTTTAATTATCTTTTGTATATTTAGGTATATTTTAGTATTTTTAGAAAATTATAAAAATAAAAATCTATCAATTTTTCTTTAGTTTTTACATGGTGACTTAGTTTTAATAGATTAGCTCTCGAACTTAATTTTTTTTTCGTTATTTATTCTAAAAATCAATTTTTCAGAAAATACTTTGATCAATGGCCAAATTAAGGTTTTCCTACCTAAAAACCCTAATTTTATTTTTTACTAGTTGAACTAGTTAACGACTCTAATTTTTAATTTTTTTAAACATTTCTTTAATTTAATGTCGAGTAATTTATATTAAGCGAGCTTAACTTAATATAAATTAACTTAAGGAAACCAAAATAGAGCTCGATACTAAGTTATTAGAGTTTTAGCATTTCAAATAAGTTTATAATAATTTTCATGTCCTCTAAATTATTACTGCTTTAGACTAACATACTTGGAAACTTCAATGTATGGAAACAATCTTTCTCAAATCATATGTCTTCATTTATTAATAGAAACTTTTATAAGAGATTTACAATATAACAATCTAGAATTTCGAAGATGACATCATATATTTTTGGAGCTTTCTTATCATGGTTATAGGATGGATTTTGGAATTTGCCTAGCTAAAGGGTTTAATTAAGTTGCAAACAAATTTCACACAATATAAGAACTAAGAGCAGTAAAATATGATAAGACTCAAGTTTATTGAATCCAATTAGACTATGGTCCAAAAGATTAAACCTACAAGAGAATTTATTTCTTCATTTACTCAGTATAGTTATTCATGAATGCACATTGGATGTATGATTATTCTAATATAAAATAAATGTGATTCATTTATGTATTTGACCACTGTTAACACAATCATTAATTATGTTTATCTTAATAAATTTTTTGTAATATAAACTATTAAATTTATGTGATTCAAAAATGGGAAAAGTATAACTTTTCTTACTATAATTTTTTAAGTGTAACTTCCTCCATGAATGAAATGATTTAATAAATATTTAGTTTTCTAAGAGAAAGAGAAGCATATTTACTTGATTGTATAGCTTTTTTTATGGCAGACTAATCAAACATATTCAACATTTCAAGAAATAGTATTTATACCAATTAGTAACTAGGTTATAAGGCCTTAATAATAAAGATGAGAATTTAGTTGTACTATCTTATAAGATGTAAAATTGAAGTAAAAGAGAATTACCATCATAGTTCTTCTACAAATATCTATTATTAGGCTTTTGTCTAAATTTGTTAAGCCAATACATGTAAAAGCCATAGAAGAGGGGGAATTAATCTTGATCAATGCATGTAAAAGAAGTTTATACAAATTAGATTATTAAATGTTGCCATGAAGGCCTCTCTTTTCTTTTATCTTTTATTTATTTGTTTATTTATGTATTTATTAGAATGAAGAGTTGTTTTACTACTTTAAAATAATATATAAATATAAAATTACACCCAGTGCAAACAAATATATATTAGTCTTGCATTTTTATAAATGTAAATAAGCTTTTCTATAAGTATAAGGAATATAATAGCACTATGAAACCTATAATAGATTTTCTTGCCTTTAGAAGGAAATATTTGGATTGCTTAAGCTACAATTATTATATGATGATCTTCATACGTTAGTTGTACTCACATGGTGATTCATACTTTGCTTTTCCATTAGAAAAAAATGAAAATAATGTCATCATCTTTCTCTTTTATTGAATGTTAACTATTACCATTGTCACCCTCATCAATAGGTTATTACTAATTAGCACAACTGCTTTCATAAATTACTGCTTTACTATTTTACAATAACATATACTAGAATGTTTAACATTAGAGTACATGAAAAATAATTTCTTCATAATGGATAAATATCTTTTGTTTAAAATGAAAATTTAAGATTATTAACTGACATGATTGAAATATGGAAAATCTAGTCGATTAACCAAGATTAGACAAACGAAGATAGCGCAAAGATCCTTAAAAAATGCAAAGAAGTTGTTTCTTTTGGAAAGAAAAAGGTAGTAAAGTTATATACTAATTATAGTCATCGACAAACAGAAAAGAGACAGTAAAACAATGGAAACACAACTCTTTTTTTGACATAATGATGATGGTCTTGCTCAATAGAAGAGAAAGAATAAAGAAAGATTGGGCTAAGCTTTTCTTTAATGCTAGTTTTAGTGAATATAAGATATCACCTATATATTTGGTACAGGATCACCTATTGAGGTTTATTTGTAATATGTTGATTCCAATGCATCCTCATTGAGGTTTATTTGTAAGTTGCTAATTCGAATGTGTCTTTCTTCTTGTTTATTTGTACAATGTCTCAATATTATGAAATGATATAGTACATTACAAGCTCTCTTTAATGTTAAAATAAAAAAAGTTTAGTATGACTAATGGTTTAGCCCTTTCATATTAACTAATGACTCTTTTTACTTGATTTCATGATGGAGTGAGAAAAACAAGCTATAATATTAGTCAAGTGGTGGTGGTGGTTGGATGGTTAGCGGTGAAGGTGGTATGGTGGCTAAAGGAGTGGTTATGTGGTGGAGTATGGGAGTGGTTTTTTAGAGTGATTTTTAAGGAATGAAGTGAGAGTGAAATGAAAAGAAAATTGAGAGTGGGTAGTAAGGAGTGGTTGGTGGCATTTAGGAGAGAGAGAGGGGGAGAAATGAGTGTTAATTTGTGCTAATGGTGCATAATCCTTACTTGTACCATGGTACCTTATGCGCTTTTATCTAATTTTGGTATGATCTTGTCTCTAAAAAGGACATTGTCCTCTGATGCATAACTAATTCTCTTGTCTTTTATACTCAATCATGGTTATCTTATTGTAAATTAAGATGTAATGAGAGTTGGTTATGACCTTATAGGATTGGAGTGTAACTAAAATAATTAATTGCGATTAAGTATGACTAATAAAATTAGGCATAGTTAAGGTTGATATAGGGTTTGATCTTACTTTATTACTTTAATTTAGTTAATTTATTTCTTCCACTCATGTGCTTAGGGTTTCTTAGGGTTTCTTAGGGTTTTAGATCCTTTTACATTTATTGGATTGCGTACACATTAGGAACTTAAGGATTTCGATGATCAGTATGCTTGATTATACTTAGTGAATGATTTTCACTACGAGATTGAGGTTTCCTATTATTTTAGGCTTTTTAATTGTGTAATTAGGGTTATACATAATTTAGTAAGATATTGTAATTGTTTTAAGGTTTCCTGCGTATTGAGGTTTTTAGGTTTTTACATGTATAATTAAGGTTTTAGGGTTATACTTTCTTTAAGGTTTCCGATCTTCTTATTTAGGGTTTTTTTTTTTATTTCCTAGTTAGGGTTTGATTGTCATATTTAAGGTTTTTATCATCATATTATGTATAAATCTATAGATTATCCATTGACTCTCTTGATCGACATTACATTTGAGTCTGAAAACCTTTAGGGATTACAAAGAATTAAGAAGAATTGGCTACATTCTTGTTTTGGTTGTTGACTTTTCTAACTCGTAAGAAAACTACTCAAGTCTCATCAGGTGGCCTAATACTTTTCGATTTTTGTTATATATTCTAAGTAACATGAACTTGTGAATTTTACAATTACTACTTTTGAAGATTAAACTACAAGTTTGTTTTAACATTTATTTCAAAAATATTATACAACAGGTTTACATCAGATAGGTACTAAATTGCATGCTTCAAAGCAATTGAGTCAAGTATGCTTGATCTAGACTATGTCCATGATAGCAACCATGAGGCTAGCTTCTATCATGGGATGGTACAATTTTGTGTTGATATTAAAGTATTATTCTTAAGAACTCACTTATAGTGTGACTCTTAAGAAATCACTTTAAGGTGTCATAATTAAAATGAAGTAGACACCTTAAAAACACTAAGAGTAGGAAATTAAGAGGGTCGTAGAAGATTTAAACTTGTTGGTATATGTCTATATATAAGACTCTTTAAGGTAAATTGATAAGAAGTTATACATATGAGTCTAACTCTGATTGCTTATCGATTTGCAGAAGTAAAGGTATATATCTTGGTTACATTATAATAGATGGTAAAGTGTTGCCCATAACCTAAATGGTTTCGATTACAAAAGTTATCTAGAGAAAGGGTTAATGGAGAATGCTCTGTATTCTTTATAAGATTATAAATACAAATTGCAAGGATTATCTTATAGTTTGAAGGGGATTTGAAGATAATGGAGAAATGGCTGGAGTCTTATATTACAAACAGGATTCTTGAGAAAAGATACCTACAAAGTAAGGAGGCTATATCTATAATGGTTTTAGTATTGTTTTTCCTAGTAAATGTAGATTTAGATGGGTTTAACTAAGTACTAATATGATTACCCTATATCCTTGGAGATTACTCTCTTCATATTATTGACTAGTTTCTAAAATCTCCACCTGTAAAGAGAGTAAATATAAGAGTTCTGCTTTAACCTAATAAACTTGAACCTTAGTTGAATCATGAGAAAACTTATCCCTTATAGCACAAGAAAATTGGATGTAATTGATGAGAACCCAGATGAAGATCCTAAAGAAAATCTCAATTATGAATTAGATGCAACACTAACTTAGAGTTGAAGACGACGGTGAACAAATGGATATGTAGATCACGAAATATAACATAAGAGAAGAAGTAGAACCTTTAGCAAAACCTAAGGCAAAAATTGCTTCTACAGCTCAAGTAGAGGTACATGTATAAATAATGAAATAAATCTTGACATAGTGTTTAGTGTTGGAGATAATGATGATGATATTCAAGCATATTTAATTTGCCCTTCCACCATAAATAGAGATAGAGATTTTAATAGAAGTGCTTCTATGTACTAGGAATTACATAAATAAAAGGATGAAATCAAGAAACAATAAATGAATAACAAGGTAATCCTTATGATCATGAACCTAAGTGTGAATTGAACTATAACTGAAAATTAGAAATAATATGCAATAAGAAATAATTGTTGATATTTAATTAACTTATAATTATTTATGATCAATTACTTAGTTTTGATAATTAATCCAATACTTAGTATTTATTGAGTGTTCCCTTTTAGGTTAACTAATTATCTAACTTAGTAAAGGAAGTTATATTTAGAGTTACGTTCATTGCTAAGTTAACCAAATTCAATTTAAAAGTTAAACCATCTCTTACTAAATTAGTTAGACAATCTCGCTCCCTCTCTCTGCCACACATCCCCCCCTTCCCACCCATCCCCCCTCTAAAGGGGGCTTTAATGGTCACATCCATCTATTAAGGAATGATTTATTGAAGCAATCGACTTAATGAAGAGTGAATAAGTTTAAACTGTTGGAACTAGTTCAACCCATTTTGCTTCATACATATTAAACTTAAACTTCATATGAACTTTTGGATCTTATCAAATTGTAATGGTCTCTTGATCTATAAGCTTTAACTAAGCTTAAATTCATTAAGGAATGTAAAATTAAATCAAATTGAGAAGGATTAGAACTCCTTTGAGCACCTATAAGTGGTGTCATACCCGATTATAAGATGATGTCCAAGGTTTAGTTTCATTTGTATATATTATACACGGTTGTTGGGAAATTTGAGCTACTGTAAATCTTGACATGCTAAAATAGTCTTGCTTACTATACTTAAATACGATAATTAGATTGTTATTTGATGCAGTAGCATTATGTGTGTTATTTTTTGCATTACATGTTACTGTATTTGTAGGGACTATTGTGTTGGGCTTTGTCACTCATCTCATTGAAACTTTATTGTTTTAGATACCGATGCTATGTTTGATTAAGACTTGCATGACGATTTAGGATTTCGCTTTTATTAGTAGATCGAACAAGTAAATAGTTAATTTGAATGCTTTACATTTTTAGCAAACTTTATTGATTTTATCTATTTGACTTGAATGGGACAAAAAACAAAAGTTATTGCTAAGCTTCTACAATCCCATCAACTATTAGGACACTACATCATCTTTTTTATCCTATTTCATTTTTCCCCATTCTCTATCTCCTAATCACTTATTTGACGTTCATAGTTTTTAATTAGGATTCAGTTTTAGTAGCAAAGTTTACAAGGAATTCTATTTATTTTAGTTTATGTCTTTAAAACTTAAGATGAGTTGAAAGGTTTGTTTTTTTTTTTTTTTTGCCATTCATCTCTTTTTTCAAACAAAATAATGAAAATATGAATTACTTTCAACTTTTCCTATCCTATATTATATATTAAGAATTTTGTTTAATGAAAAAGAACGTATATTCGTAATTTCTTTATTTGCATCATCCATTGCAATTGCTACCATAAGTAAAGTATTAAAAGTTATACTATGTAGGTTGCTAAAACTTATGATTCTACATTTTTATTTTACATTCTCAATCTATAGGCACTATTAATTTTACATAAAATTATGAGTTTAACAACCTTATACCCGATAATATATGATTTCAGAATTTAGTTCATTTTACTTATAAAAAAGGATCTTAGTAGATTGCTCACTTTGTATTTTGACTATATGATGTTACTCCTTTCTAATGTGAGGCTATGAAGTTATATTAACAAATATTGTAGATACTAAAAGTCTCGCAGCTTATATACTTATTCTATAATATAAATATGCTAAATGATTATTGCATCTCGTCCTCAGCATAATAGCGAGTCTTAACTCTCTCTTAATCTCCATCCATAAATTAGGAGACAATTCTTCTTTTATAATAAGAGCTATTTATTTAACTATTAAATTTTATATTTAAATTATATATGTCACATACGGATATTAGGATAGATTTTACAGAACTGTAATTTCCATTACATTTACCTAACAACTACAAAATTGATCATAAGTATCATCGAAATAATTAGTAGAAATTGCTAAACTTACAATGAAATCTATCATGGTATCATCTAACATCTCTCTTTGAATGGGCAATAGCTAAAGAAATCCAATTAGAGCTTCTGTGAAATACTTAGTATGTTAATGAATTGTTCAATCTTTGAACAATGCCTCTTCAAAAGAAACTATTAAGTATACATTCAAAAGTTCTAAGTAATCATTCATGTCTTCTTTTAAGAGAATCATGAAACTCTCAAATGATTAATGTTTCAACATTGACATCATGTTTGCTATACCTTGAATGGGGTTAAAAAGAACAATGATTCCATGGAATGGAAAGAAGCTTGAATGATTGACAGTCAGTTGATCTCTAGTTAATTAAAATAAAATTATAGTTTATTTGTTTGATTGGTAGAATGACAAAAGGATCGAGGGGTATATATTTGAAAAAGTACTATAATACCTTCAATAAAATAACATGAAAAATTTATTTTATTTAATAGTATAACTTCTTGTTGCACGTAATCCCTATAAAATTAAGATATAAAGTTCTTAAGAAAGCATTTTCTTAAATAAATATTCCATTTTAATTATCATATTTAATCTTTTTACTAACATAATTATTTGGGTATTTACATAGTCATGATTGCAATTTGTACTTTAGATAAGAATATGTTTAGAATAAAATAATTATTCCACAAGAAATAGGCCTTCTTTTGATGAGAAAGAGAAATGATCATATCATAAATTTTTGAATGAGTCTTCCTGTAAAATGAAGGTTTTTCTAACTAAACATGAGTGGTTGTCTCTTAAAGAATGAGACCAGAATGAAATCTCTCTACAACCTACTAACATAAGATAAATGAAAAGGCATAAAATAGTCGCCACATAAAAATACTAGCTATTCACTTACTATCCACATGTTAATTTAAAGATCATAGTAAAATTGAGAAGTCAACCTAAAAACTTGGAAAAAGTAAATGGACTAGTTATGCATATGTTTAAAATTGCTTAGATGGTACATAGGCTACTATATTTTATGTACCAAGTTTATATGTCACTTATAAATAAAAACCAACAATTCCCCCAAGTATCATTCATTCTTTTAAGTGTTTAAATAATTACAATATCTCAAATGCTCTTCTATTCTTGTAATTACGATATATTGTCTAGGAGATAATATAGCCATTTGTTGGTGCTTTTATTATTCATATAACTTTGGAACATAAGTTATTTCTTATCTCTAATCTCGTTTTTGCTTAAAATAACAATTGATTTGTTTTATTTCAATAAAAATCATCTAGTCTTACTCCATTAAAATGAACCATGTTACCTAAATGAAAATAGATTCTCTAAAATTACTTTAGGTAAAGTTACAAATAAATAGTTGAGATGATTTAGATTTTTGAAATATCTTATAACATCAATATGTGTTTACTTTAATTAATAATAACATAAATTCTTTAGACTTAGTGCTTAGAAGATTAGTTGTTATGCCATCCTTGATGTAAGGATGAGGCTAAACCAAAAAATTTTCAACTTGTACTTGCTATTCACATTTAAAAAAAAAAAAAAACTTCATATAGCACCTCATATGTTGTACGTCGAAGGGCTATATTAGCGCCTATTCATCAATCTGACATAAGCTAAAGCTTATATTGCATAGTTATCAAATTCCTTATGGATCTACCTTGCTTGCTTAATTTTAGGACTTCAAAAGGAACTACTAGCTTTACCTTTATAACGTTCACATCATATAGGAAAGAAAATTACATACAGATCCACATCAAGCTTAAATTCAAACCATATCATATTAATGGATCTATTTAAAGTAGAGCATAGCATTCAATCTTTCCAAAAGCTAGCTAAACGTACTCAAAATCCTAGGTCCCTTCTTACAACTTAAACCTCTAATACCAATACCTACATTCGAGGTCTATATATTCTAACCCCCTCATTCCTTATGGAACAAAGTGAGTGCACAAAAATAAAACAACAAGAAAAATAGCTAAAGATAATATGTTCACAAGATTGTTTGAACAATCAAGCAATGCAATGAAAATGGAATGCAATTGCAACTAAGGCAACATTGTTACTCATTTAGCCACCTTGTTGAAAAAATGTCATGAAAGCCTCCACATACAACTTGGAAGGTCTTAAGATGATTCCACTATGACTCTAACTTAAACCATTGTGCTAACATTTGGCCTTAACAACTACTTTCTCTATTAAATACATTAGCTTTACTAATCAAGAGTTAATACTCTTTCTCCTTGCCTTTCATAAGCCACAAACAGCTCTAGGGGACCAATCTTAGTAGATCACCAATTCAAGCTAATTTAGAAATCATGACATAAACTTATTAGATCAATTTAAAGATTGCACCACAAACTAACTAGTCTTATTTTTTACTTTATCTTTCGCAAGCTACAAGCAAGTTTGGGGACCAATCCTAATGGGTTACAAGCTATTTCAAATATCATGCCATGAATTACTGGTTTGATTCCAAGATCATACCACAAGCTTACTGGGCCACATGAATGATTTGATTCTTTAGGGTAGCTTTAGGTTAACACTCAAAGTTTTAATTCAAAACTATACCTCAAAGTTCGAATTGCATTTTTTTTTTATAAATAATGAGTGGTATTGAATAATATAGATTTTATTAAATTAAATCCTTTCTATCTGTTATTTTGAGAAATGAACTTTAGGACATTATCACAAAGTTTGACCCAAATCAAATAATGTTTTTTGATGCTCTATATTTAGGAGTTTGGAAACTATGGTTATCACAATTATAACATCATCTTTTTTCATGTATTTTTAACAATTGATATTACGTTTTAAGTAAATAACTTTAATAAGATTTTAGGAAAATAATTTTAGCAGATACAAACCTGATCTAAATAATTAATTATATGTACTAGAAAGATTCATTTTGATATCTTAAGAAACATTTTACTTAGGAGAATTAAGAATTTACAAAATTATTTTTCAATTGTTTGGATTATAAGGGCTCATTTACTTCATAGAATAGAATAAGAGAAAATGGAATTGAAATTCTTTAGAGAATGAAATAAGCGTGAAATATATATTATTTTGTTTAGTTGGATTTATAATCAATTTAAGAATAGATATATAATATAATTTTAATAACTAAATTATTTTTAATTTATTTTTTTTCAACAAATCATAAAGTAATAGGGAGTAGTGACAATAATAGTAACGGTGGCAGTAATAGTAACCGTAACTATGATGGTTATAGTGGTTTTTCGTGGTGGGGGCAACGGCAGCAACAATTATAATGGCGGCGATGGTAGTTGATGGTGGCAACAACAATAATGATGGCGATAATAATAGAGGTCATGGCGATAGCAGTGGCGATAGCGGTAGCGGTAGCGATGATGATAGTGGTGGCAATGATGATAGTTATGGTAGGTAGTGGTGGTGACGGTGACAGTAGTAACTGCAATCGGTGATGGTGACGACGACGGTAGTAGCGACAATAATAATGATAATAGTAATAGTAAAAAATCGTGATTTCTTGATTGAATTAACTATTAAACTACAATTTTGTAATAAAAAACCAATCAAACATCATAATAAAGAATTGAGAGAAAATAAAATTTTAGTTCCCTTTTAAGTAAGTTCATTATCAATTATCCACATGGTATTAACAATAATAAAACATATTCAACGTAATTGCTGTCGAAAACATTTCCTGGATCCAAAATTTTATGTTGGTATTTCAGGATACTTAATTATAATATTTTAAGATCGATTTAGAAAACAGATAAATTAAGTTTCGTGGGAAACTAGTTGTGAATTTTATAATGACACTCAGGTTCGCAAGTCTGCCGACCTGTATAAAATATTGAAAAATGTTTGTTTGCGATAATGGATGCCGAACTGATTTGACAGTATACGTTATCATCCATGTGTTCACTTGTCTTTTGAAGATCCAGCGTATTCCAATGAATTCATAGCAATTGTCATTTCGGCTCCTCGCTCCTCGCATCGTTACCCCTAAAATATCGTCAATTATTCCAAGAATGACTCTTTTCATTGGCAGCTGATGGTACATAATAATGAAATATCTTCAGATTAATAATGTAGCCAGTTGTTCTTTTTATTTTCTTTCTGTCATTTTTTAAAATAACCATCTAATCCCATATTGTCTTTACTCGGAAGTTTGTAGTGCATCGCAACTATCGAGAAAAGTTCCATTCACATCTCATGTGCGCCCACGTCTTCCCTCATATTTTTATGGATCATCAAGGGGAAATTGAATGAATAATGCCTCTTGAAAACGGATGCCCGCCTATGATGTTCACGTAGCATTTGTAGGATGACTTTAGAACATCGTCAATACTCAATAATTGCTGCATGCAATGGAATTCTCTTGTGAATATTACAGTCTTATTATAATTAGTAGGTACACATTATTAAAATTTAGTACGTAGGTTTAGATGTTCATATCAACAACTAGTTATAAATAGATACGAATCTCTTAATGGATTTATTTAATTAAAGAAAATAATACTGACTAACCATAAAAAGCTAAAAGAAATAATTAAAATTGAAAACAATTGATAATTGCATGATGGGGAGAAGAAGGCTGGAGATAAGAAGATTTACTCCTTAAGTATCAGTGTACGAGATCTCTCACCAAAGCCTATCTTTAATTTATCTTAATTTATGTATATATATATATATATATTTCAATTTTAACACCGCGTCATAGTCTTATTGGATAGATAATGCCCAAATGCATGTGTTTCTATCATAATTAATAGGGAAAGTTAAAAAAATAAAATAAAACAACATGCTTGCCCTTTTCCTGTTCTTTTGCTGCTTATTGATTCGAGTAATTTGAGATTGTACGTTTTTATTTGAGTTGTATTTACATTTCTTATCCTCTTATCAAATCTCCTATCTTTGCAAAATGACCAAAAGAAGACTTGCCAACGTGGTACCTTCTAACTTAAATTTTTATTAAAAAAAAATAACTACTTGTCGAATTGATAGTGGTCCTTATCAACATAAAACATAGAGTGAAATTGAATCACTCCTCGATATCCAATTGGACCCTCCAACTCAAAGACAAATTTGTAAATATATAAATCTTGTTTCGAAACATATCCATACAAACCTCTTACTCCATTAGGCTTATGATAACCTGTCGTAGGCTATTTCCTAATTTAAAGACTACACTTTTATGTATTTCTACGAGATTTTTGTTGTGAAATTAGCTAATTGCCAACTAGCAAACATTGATGGCAGCATAAGCACGTAGTAATCAAACTTTGGCCTTCGGATTCTTGTTTTCGATTACTCGAGTGCTCAATTGATTGACTTGCTACTGAAAAAGCATAATATGTATGCACCAGGCATCTTCGAAGAGAAATAGACAAGAAATTGCCGTTTCAAAATTCCAAGAGATTCTATCGGTAAAATGACCATGAAGCTTCAATCGTAAAAATGCATTCTCTTCTCCATACAAATTTAGTAAAGATTCAGCGAGGTACTTAAAGCACATTGCCGACTCGTTACTTGAAATAATATTTTTTATTTTGGCCAAATCCAAAGTAAAGTATTAATTTTGATTTATGATTTGTGCATAATGTATCAAGGTACTTTTGATGTATTTATAAATATTATTTATAAATGATAAATATTTATTGTATTTATATAACTTTCTGATGATATATATTTTATAATAAACTCTCATAAATAATTAGAGTATATATGAAATTATAATAAAGGTATATTATTTAGGAGATTTCATAACATTGTATTATTTAAAAATTGTACTTGGTCGAATAAATATTTGAAAAGGATGTGAATATTTAGACTAACATGTTGTATAATTAATGTTACTCTCACTAGACCGAAAGAAATACATTTGAGTTATATAAGTAGGTGCTTAAGGTTAAGTAGATATAATGGACATGACGCATTAATAAAGCACATCACAAGTTTAATGTCATTTATCTCTCCTCTATATGAATGAGCGTAAATAATCTCTAAACTTGAGACCTTCATATATCTTATATATGAAATATTGTGTTTCGATACTATTAAAAGCAATCTTTATTTAGATTGCAAAATAATATAATTATTGGGTATGATATAAAATATAAAGAAAATATTGATGTGTTTAGACATAATTTATCATTCTTTTTTGTTAAGGAGTCGATATCCAATACTACTTGGTTAAAATAATAGTGACTTGTAAGGCCGCGATCATGTCAAGTATTATTGAGTTTATTTTATCTTAAAAACTAAGTAAAATGATTAAATATTGATAACATGACATGCAATAGTTTAATTAGGATATTATTTAATGAAAAAATTTAATTATGCAGTAATTAGTTCATAGTGGTTTCTCGTTCACATATTTTCTATTACGTTGTTGACCAATAATTATTGCTAGATGGTTACCTTGATTTAAATTTAAATAGACATTACCTTTATATATAGAAATCTAGAGGGTCGTACATTATATCACGATTAATGGGAACAAAGTTTTGATAAGAAATTTTTAGTGGATATTAAAATTTGTCAATATTTATTTTGGAGTTAGAATAAATTGATCCAAAATAATAAATTGGAAGCAATTTATTTTATGACATACAATATATTTATGATTAAATACCTTTTAAAAGGCATATATTTTATTATTACCTTTTCATGTAAAAGTAGATAAAATTTATTAATTCCATGTTTAATTACTATTGAAAAGTTCATGGCAATGAAAAAGATACGGAATTTATTAAATTCATATTCTATTGCAATTGAAAATTTCGTAGCAATTAAAATGTTATTTGCCATCAATTCCATGTTTAATTGATATGCAATTTGAAGGTTATGATAATTGAAAAGTTCATGAAATGAAAGCTCTCTTTCATTAATTTTAGTTAATTTTTAAAAAGAGACAAGGGTAAGAAAGGATTCTATGATAATTTTCTATTTAGAGAAACATCTAAAGAAAATGCAAAAGAGAGAGATATAACTTTTTACTTCCTAATTTTTTTAATTCTTTTAATTATCTAGTAATACAAAGGATTATAATTGGTTCTTGTCAACAAGTGTGTAGATATCGTTAAAGGAACTATGTTTGGAGTTCTTATGGTGAACACATTTTGAAAATAATAAATTGGATTTAGATTTTAATTAAACTCTATTCCCAAGAGGAGAGAGTGCTTCTTATTAAGAAAAAGGAAATTTTATAATCTTTTATTGACTTATATACTTTATTGCACATTACAGATAGATCTTAGGATAGGTTTTATAATGAAATTTTATTTTCGATACTTTATTTATAATCTATAAAACCAAATAGTAGTATCAAAGCAACCTGTGTAACATAGAAAATATATGTTGGTATTGGCCTAGATTTGATTCATATAATAATTGTTGCGATCTTGAAGGGATTAATTTGTTCATGCTTACATTATGGATTTAGTGTGAAACATGATATCTTTTGCTTTTAGATTGAAAACATCTATATCTTTTATAAGTATAAATAGTTATTTGATATAGAGAGTGCTTTTTGATCCATAGACCATGAAATTCCATAAATAATTTTTTTATTTGTGAGAATTTATTCATAATAATGCCAAGTCTATATATATTTCGATTATAATAATTATTTTGAATCAAATTGGCTAATATGGTTTATGTTATTTATGAAGTAATTATTGCTTGCACATAATCATGAGCCTAGGCATGAAAGGATTTTGTGTGAATATTTATGAATTTATTATATAGGTTCTAAGTGTCCTTCGGACAGGTTGAGTTCAAAAAATGGATGTAATTTTATTTTATTTGGGTTTATGTACCCATAAATAAAATGCAAATTGAGTATATGTAGATCTACGGAACCTAAATTTATATTCCATTTGTACTTTGTTCTCTAATTTTTTTTAGAAAATTAGTTTCAATACTAGAGATGTAATATTGGATGTCCATATTTACTTGAGACGCAAAGGATTCTAGAAAGGTAAAGAGAAACTACATCCGAGTTAATGGATTTTGGTCCCATAACCTTCAAGTGTAAGCTTAAGATATTTTTAGTTAGCTCATGATCACTGCATTATTGTTTTATTCTAGTTGATTTATTTATTTTATGTATGCAAGTATTGTTAATGATTGACAATAGTATATATCATTGGTGAGACATAATGAAATCCCCTAAGTCTATTAAGTCAAGGTTTGATAACATTGCCATCTAGTTATAAATTATAAAATAGTTAGGATTTCATGTGAGTCAGTACAACTCGATTGTGGGCTCACATTAAATAATTGTAATTTTTATAATATATTACTAGGTTGACTTAAATTGAATTGTTGATTTGTTAGCTCAACTTAGGTTGATAATTTAATGGGCAAGTATTAGGTTTTTAAGTTATACTTTATAAAAGTAGCCCAATAGGAGATCTAAAAGTCATATAGATTTATGATTAGAGAGTCAATTAAGGCTTACGTAAAATAATGTAATATGTACGTACAACTCAACTATATGCGTATTAATTTTATTTAAGATTTTGGATTCATTATAAAACCTTCCAATAGGGTTTTCCAAATCTAATAGAGGGGGCTATTAGATTTGAGTAAAATAATAGGAGATAATTTAAAAGTCTTTTTATAAAATAAATTTATAAACACTAAACTCTGTATTTATTTTGTAGATCTAAAATGGCAAATAGCAACAATAAAATTTCATTGTAATCTATTCTTAATAAAAACAATATCCTCATAAGACCAAATTTCCTTGATTGCTTGAAAAAACTGAAAATTGTCCTTAGACATGAAAGGAAATTATACATCTTAGAAGATGAAGAATTAAAGAATTGGGCGAGAATGCTACCATAGAAGAATATGAAATACCTTAAGGACTCTATTGATGTCTAATGTCTCATTTTATTTGCAAAGTCAATTGTATTGCAGAAGCAGCATGAGAATATACCTACAAGAGAGCTATATGCTCACCTGTAGGAGCTATGCTTAGAAAGTTCTAGGATCGAACTATACAACATGTCTCAAGCCCACCCTATTGAATTGAAAGATGGTTGAGGGGAACCAAGTTGGGCCCCATGTACTCAAGATGATAGGGTACATGGAGAGGCTCAAGAGCTTGAGCTCTAAGTTAGATGATAACTGGGCCATTAATATGACATTGGTTTCTCTACTAGACTCCTTCTCATAGTTTTTCATAAACTATAAAATGAACAGAATGAAGAGGCCTCTAATAGATTTGGTTGCCATATTGAGGACAGTTGAAAAGGACTTGAAGTCCAAGTTAAAGATGCCTCAAGGGATTCTCTTTATTGGTAAGTCTAAAAAGAGAAAGGTTGATGGAACCAATAATTCAAAGGCTAAGTAAGTAAAGAAAGGTAAGTAATGCAAGCTCAAGAAGGGGTAACAAAACCCTAATTCCGATGAGAAAAAAAGTGATATGTTTCCATTGTAGTAAGAAAGGCCATTAGAAGATGAATTGTATTCAATTCAGGAAGAAGATGTGAAGTGAGGATAACACCTTAGGTATCTTTATGATTGAATGCAATATTTCTATTTCTTTTGCATGAGTCATAGATATAAGATGTAGTTCTCACATCTATGTTGACTTATAGGTTCTAAGTGAGATCAGGAAGTTGTCTAAGGAAGAAATGGACCTGCGAGTAGCTAATAGAGGAAGAGTTGCTGCCTTAGCTGTAGAAACCTATATTATTTCTTTGCTTAGTAGACTTATATCAGAATTAGAGAATTTTTATTATATTCCTAGTTTCACCTTAAACGTGATTTCGGTATCATATTTAGATACCAAGGGATGGTGATGGAATATTACTTAACAGTCTTTATATTCTTAATATTAGTGAATTTGTTCATTGCATTAAGACTAAAAAACAAAAAAAAACATGATTCAAATTTAACTTACCTATGACATTGTAGACTTGGCCATGTAAATGGAAAATGCTTAACTAAACTTCATTTGAAGGGTATTTAGATTCATTTGATTTTGAATCCATAGATATTTGTAAAGCTTGTTAACAAGGTAAAATGGCTAAGAAACCTTTTACCAACAAAGGTAAAAGGACAAAAGAGTTATTAAAAGTTATATACAATGCTGTGTATGGGCCATTATCAACTTAAGCTAAAAGAGGATTTTCTTACTTTATGACTTTTACTAATGATTTGAGTAAGTATGGATGTATCTACTCAATAAGGTATAAGTCAGAGACTTTTGAGAAATTTAAAGAATTTAAAGTGAAGTAGAAAATCAACTTGTATTGAAGATAAAAACACTTCATAGTGATAGAGGTGAAGAGTATCTTAGTCAAGAGTTCATTGACTACTTGAAGGAGTGTAGAATAATTTTACAATTCATACCTCTTGGAATGCTAGAATGGAATGGTGTTTTAAAGGGGTGGAATTGTACCCTAATGGATATGGTTAGGTCAATGATGAGTCATGTAAGTTTAACCTTTTGGAGTTATGCCTTGGAAATAGCAACATATATATTGAATCATGTTCCAACTAAAGTAGTAAATAAAACACCATATGAGTTATGGTTTGGGAGAAAACCTAATTTATCTTATCTTAAAGTTTGGTACTGTAATGCTTACGTGAAGAGTAGATTCTCTTATAAGCTTCTAACAAAGTTTATTAAATGTACATTTATAGGATATCCTAAAGAAACCAAGAGATACTACTTTTATATTCCAAGTAAGCACAAAGTGTTAGTTGCTCGATATACTACATTCTTAGAGAGAGAGTTTATCTCTAAAGAAAGTAATGGGAGTAAAGTAGATCTTGAAGAAATTCAAGATTCGATAAATGAGTTGAAAAATGATCAATTGGGCATGAATCAAGCATCATAAGTACTTGTGGTACCACAACTAGAGATTACTTCTGAAACACAAGAACCAATCGAGAACCTGAAAGGTTAAATCTACTCGTAACACTTCAAGAAGATGTACTACTTGTCGAAATGACAAATCTTTGATATATGAAGAAGCAGTTACTTCACCAGACTCTAAGAAATGGTTAAAAGTCATGAAATTTGAGATGGACTTCGTGTACACTAACCAATTATGGGATTTGGTAGATGCACTAATTAGGATAAAACCTATAGAGTGTAAATGAGTATTTAAAAAGAAGATTGGCATGGCTAGAAATCTAAGTACCTATAAAGCTAAGCTAGTAGAAATTTACTTAACATCATGGAATTGATTATAATGAAACTTTTTTGCTAATTCCAAAGCTTACGTCCATTCGAATTTTGCTTGCAATAGTAGCTTATAAGGATTATGAGATTTAGCAAATGGATGTTAAAACAACTTTTCTAAATGGAAATTTAAAGGAGGAAGTATACATGGTTCAACCTCTTTGTTTTATAGCACTTGAGATTGCTAATAGAATCTATAAGTTGAAGAGGTCCATTTATAGATCGAAGCAAGCTTCTCAAAGCTGGAATTTGAGATTCAATGAGGTAGTAAAGGAATTTGACTATCTTAAGAATCTAGATGAACCTTATGTGTACAAGAAGGTAAGTGGGAGCACGATTATGTTCCTAATTTTATATGTTAATGATATCCTTTTGATTGAAAATGATATACCTATCTTAAAGTATACCAAGGCTTAGTTAGGTAAAAGCTTCTCTATAAAAGACTTAGGAGAAGCAACTTATGTCTTAGGAATTAAGATATACCGAGATAGGTATAAGAGACTGCTTGGACTTAGTCAAAGTACGTACAGTGACAAAATATTAAATAGATTCAATATGAAAAATTCTAAGAGAAGATATTTGTCTATATCATATAGTGTACATTTTTCCAAGGCAATGTGTCCAAAAACATAAGAGGAGAAGAATAAAATGTATAGGGTACCATATGCCTGGGCAATTGGGTCCATAATGTATGTCATGATATGTACGTAGTCAAACATTACTCATGCTACGAGCATGATAAGTAGATATCGAGGCAACCTTGGTAAGGGTCACTACGCTGCTGTTAAGACCATTCTCAAGTATTTGAGAAGAATAAAAGATTTGTTCTTTGTTTCTAGAGGAGATGAGGAACTAGTTATAAGAGAATATATGACGCTAGTTTCTAAACAAATCAGGATGATATTAAATATCAGCAAGGTTATGTGTTTTGATTAAACCATGGAGTTGTTTGTTGGAGGAGTTCCAAACAAGAGACAATAGTAGATTCTATAGCAAAGTTTGAGTACATAGCACCTTTTGAATCAACTAAAGAAGCCATATGGATTAAAAACTTTATCTCTAAGTTAGGAATGGTTCCAATTATTGCAAATCCTGTTACACTATATTATAATAACAATGCAACTATAACTCAGGCTAAGGAGCCAAGGTCTTACTAAAGGTCTAAACATGTATTCTAGAAGTTTCACATCCTCAGAAAGATAGTTTATAGGGGTGATGTGTTAGTTTATAGAGTAGCAACAGATGAAAATGTTGTTGATCCACTCATAAAGGCCTTACTTTAATAGAAACACGAGACCATGTGAAGAGCTTACGACTTAGAGTCTATAGTGCTTGGTAATAGTGCAAGTGGGAGTGTTATGATTTGTAGACAATGTATTAAGACACTTTTGATATATTTATGAATATTATTTATAAAAGGCAAGTATTTATTGCATTTATTATATTTATATACTTTTTCACTAGTATATATTTTATAATAAAGTCCCATAAATAATTAGATTATGTATGAAATTATAATAAATGTGTATTATTAGTAAGATTCTATGATATCATATTATCTAAACGATGTCCTCGGTCGAATAAATATCTAGAGGAAACATAAATATTTAAACCAATACGTTATATAACTAAAGTCACTCTTATTAGACTAAAGGAAATATATTCAAGTTATACAAGTAGGTACTCAAAGTTAAGTAAACACATTAGACATGACCCGCTAATAGAGGACATTTTATGTTTAATGTCATTGGTCTCTCCTCTACATAAACGAGCATAAATAATTCTTAAACTTGAGACCTTCATATATCTTATATATAAAATGTTATGTTTTGACGCCATTAAACATAATCTTTATTTAGATTTTAAATAATACGGTTATTGGGTACGATATAAAACATGAAGAGGATAATGATAAGTCAAGATAAAATTTATCACTCTTTAAAATTAGGGAATCAATATTTATGGCCACTTGGTTAAAATAATAGTCACTTATATGCCTATAACCACAACAATTATTATTAAGTTTATTTTATCTTAGAAACTAAGTAAAATGATTAAACATTAATAATATGACATGTAATGGGTTAGTAAAAATATCATTTGATGAAGAGATTTAGTTACACAATAATTAGTTTATAGTGGTTTCTTGTTTACACATTTTTTATTACGTTGATAACCAATAACTATTACTAGACAATTACCTTATTTCATATTTAAATAGACATTATATTTGTGTATCGAAATTTAAAGGGTGGCACATTATGGTACAATTAATGGGAATAAAGTTTTGATAAGAAAATTTGTCAATATTTATTTTGAAACTAGAATAAATTGATCTAAAATAATAAATTGGAAAAAATTTATTTTATCGCTTATAATATACTTGTGGTTAAGTATTTTTAAAAGCTTATGTATTTGATTATTTTATTTTTGTGTAAAAGTAGATTGAATTTATTAATTTCATGTTTAATTACTATTGAAAAGTTCATGGTAATTAAAAATGTGAAATTTATTAATTCAATATTCAATTGTAATTAAAAGGTTAATGACAATTAAAAGGTTGTTTGTCATTAATTTCATATTTAATTATTATGTAATTTGAATGTTATGGTAATTAAAAAGTTTATGGAATGAAAAGTTTATTTCATTAATTTTAGTTAATGATTAAAAAGAGAGAAGGATATAGAATGGATTCTATGATAATTTTCTGTTTAAAGAAACACCTAAAGAAAAGGTAAAATAAAGATATATAACTTTTATTTCTAATTCTACTAATTCTAATTCTAATCCTAGTTATTTAACAATATAAAGGATTAGAATTTATTCTTATTAATATGTGCACAAATATAGTCAGAGTGACTACGTTTGAAACCCTTATGATGAACACATCTTGAGAACAATAAATCTTATTCAAATTTCATTCTTAAAAGAAAACGGTATTTCTTATTAGGAAAAATGTAATTTTATAATTTTTTATTAACTTATATATTTTATTACATGTCACATATAAATCTTAGAATAGATTTTATAATAAAATTTTATTTTCGTTGCGTTTTTTTTTTTTTTTAATTTATAAAACCTAACACCTACTCCTTCTTACCTCCATACACGTTGTGAAGGGTTATTCCTGGCCTACAAGTTCGGGCTGACAGCACTCTACCACGACGACCCCGCGTGAAGATTTTTTCAACTGCTACCCTCGTATAACAATGATAGAATTAAGTAGAAATATTTTTGAAAAATAGAGATGCGGGATATACAATATAGACTACCCATTACTAAAATATAAATATTCCCACGTGTGGGATGCATAACTTATTACTAGAAAATTATTACATGATTCAGCACCTGAACACCACCAGTTACATTAAATCAAAGAAAGCAAATATATATGTATATATATATATATATAACGCTACCTATATGAATAATATCAATAATTATTTACATAAAATGTTAATTTTGGATCTATCCTGGCCTGAGACAGATAAATTGGCTATTAGCATTCGGTAGCAATGCAAAGAAATTCATGAGATGATTTTATCAAGAAGAAAGGAAACTTTCTTACCATAATTTCCCCCGATTATATGCTAGGAAAAGATAATATCACCAGTCTGTGAAGAAGACGAAACCGTTGCCCTTCACAATAAATAATATAACGCAATATATTGTTAATAGTCTCTAGTTTATTGCAGGCGATCTCTGTCCCATAATTTTTTTTTTTTTAAATTGTCGGTGTCATCTTGTCAGACACCGAGTGTGCCGAAATGCCCATCATGATGGATACCCCTTCAAGTCTATATAAATTGTAATGTTATCCCAAAGGTTTTGAATATAGTATACCGTTAAAACCATATTGATAACGCATCTACGGAAAAAGTTTTAGTGCATCTAAATTCTCTGTTTTTTTATTTTCTTTTTATTTTTAACTCTAATTTATTTTAATAAAAATTAATAATAATATTATTAAATTATAATAATCTCAATAATTCTATACTGTCGTTGCTCAAAAGATTTAAATGCATTGCATCCATCGAGAAAAGTTCTATTCACATCTCATGTGCACCCACTTCTTCCCTCGTATATTTACGATCATCAAGAGGAATCCTTGTATTCACGTAACATTTTTACGATGAAATCAGATCATGGTCAATAAATATTCAATAATTGCTGCATGGGATGGAATCCTCTTGTGAATATTACATTCTTATTAATTAATAGAAATACACTATAAAAAATAATAATTATCAAGTAAATCGATTAGTATAATATAAGTATTTATTAAATTTTTATAAGTAAAATTATAATACTATATTTTTAATAAATATATATTTTTATTAAAATATATCAAAATTTTATTAATATTTATATGTTGATATCCTTAATAAGTGGAATCGAAAACGATGATAGGGAGGAAAAAGGTATGGAGATAAAATAATAATAATCCCATGATTAGGAGAACAGGGCGTTGAGATCAAAGGTTTACTCCTTCTGTACGAGCGTACAAAATCTCCTATTGAAGCCTATCTTTAATTCATTTTAGTGTGTGTATTATATATATATACATATATTTCAGTTCTTGCATTGCGTCGTGTTATTATTGGTTAAGCAGTACGAAAATGCATGTGTTTCCATCGTTAATATTAGGGAAAGTTTTAATAAAATAAAATAAAAGAAGATTCTTCCCCCTTTCCTATTCCTTTACTATTTCATTGATTTGAGTAATTTGAGATTTTTCGTTTTTGTTCGAGTTATATTCACCTTTCTTATCCTCTAATCACATCTCCTATCTTTACAAAATGACTAGAAAAAGACTTGCCAACGTAGCACATTAAAGATTCCATTAAAATCTTCTCACGTAAATTTTCTATTAAGAAAAATAACTTCTCCTTATCAAGATAAAACATAGAGTGAAATTGCATCACTACTCGATATCTAGCCAAATTCTCTAACTCAAAAACTAAATATATAAATATTGTTCTCCAAACATATCCAAACAAACCTCTTACCCCGTTTGGCTTATAATAGCGTGTAAAATCACACGCTAGTTCCCAACTTAAAGACGACACTTAGTGTGTAGTTTTATGAGATTTTACTGTGAAATTAACTAAAAACGGTGAAATACACACACGATAGATCAATCACATGAAAATTTGTAAAATGAATCCACGGTGAATGGTAATGTAGTTACAGTCTATTCACTTGAGTAGAATAGTAATTTAATTTTCTTTTTATTTTTTATATCTCTTTTATTATCATGTTTACTTCACTCGAATCACAATTACTAATAATTTTAATTCCATAATAATCAGTAATAGAGATTCCTTTATAAAAATCAAGAATTGTTATATATGATAAAAAGGACTATCATTGACCTTGTTTCCTCAAACGTACCCTCACTACCCATCCTCCCCACCCAATGCATCATCACACCACTGCCACCACCACGACACCCACTAACCACTACCACCACCAAGATCTAAACAACGGCCACCTTCTACCCCTTAAGATTTGGGCCTCTCTAGTGACCACCACCAAGACCTAGACCTCTACCACCATTGGCATATTATCACCATATAATCTTCACCATTACCTACCAACAAATGCCATCACATACCACCACCTGCCAATAACACACACCACTACACTTAATCCATCCACCACCATATTGTTACCTTCTTCATCTCCATCTCTCTCTAACAATAACAATCTTAGTTTTAGAAATCTTTCTTCTTTTCCTTCCAAGCTTTGTAAGCCATCTAACTTTTCTTTCTCTAAACTAGGTGCTACTACTTCACTATGCCTTTTTTAGGTGAATAACACTTTACTATGCTTTTTTTTTTTTTGGCCAAAATACCACCTTACTATGCTGCTCATTAATTTTTCTTCTTTCTTATTTTTAAATCTTGTTTTGTTTGCCGACAATGTTTTTTTAGGTGATGTTTGATTTAAAACTAACAAGTGAAAAGTTGATGTTGACCCATAATTTATTTTCAATCGATTTGGTGAGATATGGAGAGAAATTGAGAGCAAAAATAAAATCAAGATGGAAACTTTTGAATCTACTGAGGATATGTTTGTATGTTTGTTTAGTTTTATTTAAAGCAATAAAGTTAGATTACTATTTAGCTAAGTAAATCTGATAAGATGGGTAAAAGATAGAAGAAGATGAAAATGGTCCTTTTAAGTCTATTACAGGTTTATTCCCTTACTGGACTTTTTGTTAATGTAAACAATGTAATGGCTTTTTCAACCTTATTCCATTCCTCATAAATTTGGATTTCATTTCCTCCTTATTTTATTTAACAAAGTGAACAGGCCACTAATGTTACATATCTTTTACATAAGAAAAATAGAGGAAACTTGTCCAACTATCCAAAAGGATGATAGTAAAGTCCTAATAATAGTTTTCTTACCATCTAGATGGCAGGTGCACTTGAAATGGTTAGTAGCAATTCTCTCTCATATAGTCAAAATAATAGCCTCTTTTTCCATATAATGGATTATGTTGTTTACTTGCTATTGTATTGATTTTGTAGGTTATTGGGTCTCTTTCATTGATCAAGTATCTTAATTATTTTGGAATACTTGTTGATTAGGATTGTTTTTGAAGCATTTAATCTCATCCATTTTGTGATTAGCTAACTTGGATTTAAAAATTGGCACTTTTTAATTTGGTATCTAAGAGGGGTTACTTTGTTAATTACTTGTTTTAAGAATATGAAACGCTTAATTAGGTAATCCTAGAATTTTAATTCACTTGACAAAAGGAATTTAGGCATTGTTCTTAACTATTTTAAAAACTAAACTAGTTAGCAATTCACTACATGCAACGAGAGTTAGGCTAATAACATAACATATTACCAACTAATATTCTAACTATTCAATTTTTGTTCATATTCATTTTAGATGTTAGACATCTAGTTAGTTGGTTTAGCTTAGTTTTAGTTTTATTAAAACCAAACTTTTATGGATTCGTGTAACTATAAGTAGGACTAATATAGTTGAGAGTTATTTCTACTCTATGAAATATGACCTTAATTCACTAACTATATTTCTTACACAATTTGATATAACAGTTGGCAAGTTTTTGCTCTTCAAATTTGTTTGATAAAATCCATGTAACTTTAGCGGTTCAACAAGCATAATAGAGTAAGATAGCTCACAAAACAACTTTTGATAAAAAAAATTAATGTAGACTGGTTATAATGTGTTTATTGTTACTTATAATTTTAAAAAACATGTTAATAATGGACATTGCAATGATTTTCTAATCGTTTTGGAAAAGGTAGAGAACTTTAACCAAGAATATAAAATATGAAGGAAATAAACAAAAGGTGAGAATTTAAATAGCAAAGTAACATAAAATGGAGCAAAATTTTTTATAATTTTATTTTCCTAAATAGAAGAATTATGGGAATAATCAAACATTCTTAAGAGATGACTCAAACATGTTATGAAGGTTCATTATAATATGTTTTGTATTCTAAAATTAATGCTTCGATTAATGATCTGTTGGCATTGCTACTGATATATTTGGTAGGCAATTCATATGTCTCTATCAATATATCTATTATTCAATGGGAAAAGGAAAAGAAAATAACTCATGTATACAACTAGAAGCTATTAGGATTCAATATTATTGAGCATCTTGGATAATAATTTTTCTTCTTCTTTATTTATTTTTTAATAGCACCTATAGGGATCAAACATGTCTTTATGGCTATATGCTTCAATAATGATGGTTTAAATTTAATTGAATAACTTCATAAAGGATTCACTAGGTTTTACACATCACATGTAAATATATATGGTGTATAACTACTTATTAGATTTAATCACGTAAGGGTTATAATGTGTGGTCTTTTAAAAATCACTACTCATATTATCACATGTCTAAGTATAATCGATTGTTACATACCACTTGTATATATATGTGACCTGTAGTACCTATTAAATCTTTTTTTTTTTCATCTTCGTAGGATTGCACCAATTGCGTATTTGCATTATTAATTAGATCACCTTGAGCTAGTCCTTGTAATAAAAAGGTTAGGAGAAAAGGAGGGAAATAAAAGTCCTTTCAAGGCCATTTGAACCTAAATATGTCTTTACCATTGTAGGATAATAATATAAAGACTAATCTCCTAATGAAATAGACTAATTTCGTATTCTCCCTTTCGTAGTATAGTTAATGAGAAAAAAAAAATCCAAAATATCTCCCAGCCATAAAAGGGCACAACGTGTATATGTTGGATGGCACTACGTTGCATATTTGGAATATATATATGCTCTCTTAGCACATCTATTTTTAGCAAGTAGTTCCACATTTATTTGTAACTTTTAATGTATTACACTATCAGATGAAGGATGTTAGAAATAGACATAGAAAGGTCTTACCTACCTTTTACTCACACATTTGCATTATTTAGATTACTATACCGTAGACTTTTCAAAAGGGATAGGAAAAAGGCTTATTTAATGCCATTTGACACCAAAATAATTGGCATTTACATGTCTTTATTGAACAACACTCGATTGTACACACACACAAACACATATATATTTAGTAAACTAGGAATTCATTCATGAGTAAAGTAACATATGTACATATAGCAATTTTGGTTACGACAATCTAGAAAATATGGTACAAAATATTTCACATTGCATCTACTACATTTCGCTGATAAACACAGGGACTAATATCCTACAACAAAACATAGCGCATTTCTTCTAGTAGGATAAAAGCTTGAACTTCCTCAGCCTCCATTTTGCTTCCAAAATTAGCCATGGCATCTACAACTTAGCTAGCCTCCCTTAGCTAGAGTAAAAGTTCCTTACAAGATGCACTAAGTGAAAAATATTTCCATTGCATGTTTGCAGAATATCATGATTCAAAAGAATAAAAGTAAGCAAAGAATTTGTACAAATCTCAAGCTTAGGAAGTCGAAGAAATTATGCATATCTTAGACCATAATAGATGGCTTAAAGCTTAGCTGATAATATGTCTATCCTTCCACATATATATACATCTATATACATACACACACACATATATATATATATATATATATATATTGTAAATCTAAATATTGAAAGCCCAATTCCATCTCAAAATATTCTTGCAATAATAGCCTGCATTTTTAAATTATGGAAGGATGCATCTATGTTGAGCTTTACTTTTCCTTCACTTAGTAACCTCCATTTGATTAGTTGTGGCACAAGTTTTTTCAAGTGAAAGTGTTTTTTATTATAGGGTGTATGCACCCCATTTTTGCTCTCCCTAGGTCCATGTCTAATTTAGAAACCCTTCTTTAGATAAAGAAAAAAAAAAAAGAGAGAGAGAAAAAACCAAAAAAAGTCTAAACAACAAAAAAGTTAAAAAAATAATAAAAAGGGTTGTGTAATGGTCTATTTACGTAAGTTTGGGGTAGAAATAATTTTGTGAGGTCCAAAACTACTTTCAAAGTTGAAATAAATATATATGATTTAACCGAATTTGAAATTTTGGACACAATGGACATTTATGGAAAGCCAGTTTTTTCTAGCCCAGTTCATATCACTCTTTTTAAAATATTTTGAAAGTTTGTTTTTTTAGGAGTTCATGATCTCAAACCACACCTCAATCAAAGTTAAAAGGAACACTTTATGGCAATTTGAAATTTAAAATAAAAACCAAATGCAGTAGAAAGCAAGACCTTAATTCGATCAAATTAGAAAATTTTTAAAATATTTTAAGTCTATGTTTGTTAGCCTTCATATTTTCTAGATGAAATTAGTGTGATATTTTTTAAGTCAGATATTTAATCAAGTCATATTTCATGTTTTATTTTTTTAAAAAAGAAAAAGAAAAAAAAAAGTCGAAGAATCAGCTTAGCGAGCAAAAAGAAAAAGAAAAAAAAGGTTATAAGTGGCAATCATACGTACTGCCACATATCATACTCTTAAGGTAAAGGGTTACCTACTACTAGCCCAATCATTCCCACATGCCTAGAGGCCTCTAGTCCCTCGCCCGAATGATTCTTTTTCGTTAATTTACCGATGACGAGAAACAGTATGCTGAAGGAGGATAGCTAAATTCTCTTAGGGCTTTAGGTAGTTATACTATGCTTTATTCATTATTATGTACCAATGTTGACTTTCCTTTAACCAAGAGCTTTATGCCGAATGATCAGACTTTTAACTACCGAGAGTCTCCTACCAAGTAAATTTAGCCAGCTCCTAGCCAGGTACTTCTCTTCCGGCCTTCGTCTAACTTTCATGGCATCTTCTTATATCTCGACTTCTTTGTTGCTACGATACTTTGATTCCTCTTGCTTGCTATGCTTAGAGAACCCTTGTATAGATTCAGTATCATACTGTCACCTATCCTCCACATTTGACATTATACTATTTTTCATTTTTTTGTCTTTTGTTCCTTTTACTCCTTTCCATACGTACCGGGAATCCCCTTTTTGTATATACCTTCTTATAATTTCTTTCTTTATAATGTTTTCCGAAGGACTTACTATAAATAGTCCTTTCTCCTTGTAAGCTGGAATCATCTGACTTTACACATAGATATTGAATATACTATTCTTGCGAGACAACCCTCGCTAAGTCCACTTTCATACACTCTTATCTAATCTTGCTGAGTAGTTTATGACTAGTGGTGGATGGACCTTAATATTAACTTATGCGTCATATCAAGTGAAGTATCAAGTCGTGTTGTGTTCATTGGTGTGTCATATCTTTCAAATAACTTTACGTTAGCTACTCCAATCAGTTCGTAGACCTACTCACTTTGCTTCTTCGATATTTCAAAGGACCCATTGGGTTAGATTTGCAATAGTAAGTCCTAGTGATAACTAAGCTCTTAGGCACATCATATAATCCCGGTATCAAAGATTAAGGTTGAAACCAAGAGTTGCGTAATATTTATATGTGTATAAGGATTTCTTATGTAAAGAGTACTTTTTTAAAAAAAAAAAAAAACTCGTTGTGAGAATATCAAATCCTAGTGTTCAAGGATAAATTAACGATGCTAAGAGTGATGCTTATGGTTATGTTTTAGTGACCCAACAAATACCATGTATTATTGATAAGTAGATATAAGATCTTGCTGCTATTGTGGCTAATTTAGCTACTTCAGTATAGAAAGTTATGGAGACCAGGCTACATGAGAGAGTTGTTGAATAGGGTTGAGAGATGAAAGATAGATTGAGAAGGTAGATGAATGAATGAGCACTAGAAGCCCTTCCTGTGAACCAAGCACCACCCCATCGTATTGATAGAGCCGCGAGAAGAAGATTAGACTTAGATGAAGTAGAAAAGTATGAAGAAGAAGAGGAGCAGTATGTTGGAGTTGACGTGCGTGAGCATAGAGCTCCTAGGGGAGTTGAACACATCAAAGTACATATTCGGAGTTTCAATGGGTTTAGTAGTACTAACAACTACTTAGTAGTATGAAGATGCTGTTTGTATTTAAGTAGCTGCATTAGAATCTTTTAGATATGCGGTAATGTGGTGGAAGAAGTTACAGAATGTCTGCATGAGAGCCATATGAGAAGTCCAGACATGGAACAAAATGAAGAGAGTCCTGAGAAGTAAGTTTATTCCTAAACACTACGAGCACAATACTTTTAGACAATTCCAAGACTTGAGGCAAGGTAATAGATCAGTAGACTTCAGTTGCTCATGATTCGATTTGATGTCAACAAACCTGAAACGTGAACTATAACATGGCTATAGACTGAGATTGGTAACATAATATATCTGTAGAGCCTTATAACTCTGAATGAAACCATTTAGGTGGCATAGAGAGTTGAAAGGCAAAGGAAAAACCAAGTTAGTTGGATACCTAGTAGCTGGCCAATGCTGCTGAATAGGAGTGGCATGCCGAGCCGACCAGGGAATGACCAAGCATTAAATAGTTCCAAGGTGGAATGTTAAAGGCAGATGTCAAGCTAACTAGAAGAAGGCTGAGGTAAGAGCAAGACCAAGGAACCTGAGATTTGAAGAGATCAAGGCCAAAGTTTAGGAAGGAAGACTCGAGAAATCAAATGTTTTAAATGCGTTAGTTATGGACGCATAGTTATGGACGCGTAGCTAGTTAATGTCCAAATCACTAAGTCATGACTATAAAGGGAGATAAGCCCCAATTTGAAATAAAGTGTGGAGCAAAGGAGAGGAAGAAATGGGAGTTGATTAGATGCTAAAAAAATTTCAAGAAGATACTGATGCCAAGACACCACCTAAGGGCGATGCCAAATACTACTTTGTTGTTTGATAGTCTCTCAATGCTTTTGTGGCTACGAGAATGAGTAAAGGGAAAACCTCTTTCATACAAATTACTGAGTGAATGAAAAGCTATTAATGAAGGGAGCTGTACTAATGTCATAGCTCAAGGGGTAGTTAAGGCCACGAATTTGCCAACACTTCTATACCCTAAGCCATACAAAATTCACTAGCTAAACAAGAAAGGAGGGTTACACATTACCGAAAAAGTTAGGGTACCAATTCCCATTGGTGATAAATATAGGGATGAGGTATTGTGTGATGTTCTTCTCATGTGAGCTTCTTACATATTACTTGGTTAACCATGCCTGTTTGACATAAGAGTATTATACGATGGGTATAAGAATACCTACATGTTCCAGAAGGATGAGAAGAAAATTATATTGACACCTATAAGTCTTACGGAAGTGCAAGAAGCCCAAGAGAAGGTTGCTATATCATTGCAGCAAAAGTCCTTGGTGATTTCTTAAGCTTAGTTTGCTCGAGAAGTCTTGGTTGAGGGCTTTATGCTCCTCTTAGCTAAGAGAATCTTAGAGATGAGAGAAGTTGAGAATTTACCTACTGAGATACAACAGCTACTTCAAGACTCTGCCGACTTATTTCCTATCGAGATGCCAAAAGGTTTACCTCCCTTGAGTGGTATTGAACATTGCATCAACCTCCGACTAGGAGCTGCCTTACCAAATCAACCTGCTTATAGGCTTAATCCCAAGTAGGTAGCTGAACTGAAGAAATAGGTGGATGAGTTGGTGGATTGTAGATATGTTCATGAGACCATGAGAGTGCATGAGCCCTTATGCCTTACCGGCTATGCTCTTTCCAAAAAAGGATGGAATGTATAAAATGTGCATTAACAGCTGAGCCATCAATAAGATCACTATTAAATACTGATACCCGATTCAGCGACTTGATGATATGGTTGACGAGTTACATGGTACCTAGATCTTTTTTAAGATTGACCTGAAGAGTAGCTACCACCAAATATGAATGAGACTTAGAGATAAATAGAAGACGACCTTCAAGATAAGAGATGGTTTGTTTAAATGGATGGTGATGCCGTTTGGGCTAACTAATGTGCTGAATACATTTATGTAGCTGATGAATCATGTGCTTAGAACATTGGTCAGTAAATATGTTGTGGTTTATTTTGATAATATTCTGGTCTATAGTACCAACCTCATCACTCATATCAAGCATTTAAGATTAGTGTTCAACATCCTCTGCATTAAGAGATTATTCGACAACCCAAAGAAATGTGTGTTTAATCAAAGTGAGGTTATATTCCTCATATATGTTGTTTTAAGGAAAGGAGTTTGAGTTTATGATGAGAAAGTTAAAGCTATTCTTGAGTAGCCTATGTTAACTAATGCTGTTGAAGTTAAGAGCTTCCATGGACTAGGTTCGTTCTATCAGAGATTCATTCGAAGCTTTAGTTCCATAACTACGCTATTATGAGCATGATCCACATTTTTTACCCTTAATGGCCAAGTGCAGTGTTGGGGGAGCTACGGAAGGGTCTACTTAAGTCAGGGCCTCTTGATGAAGGGTAAGCAAGTTTGTATGCCGAGTAGTTTGAAAAGGGAGCTACTCATTCGAGAAGCTCATGCCGAGGGTTTGGTTGGTCATTTCAGGGAAAAGAGGACGAATAAGATATTGAAGGAGTATTTTTACTAGCCTAGGATGATAAAGGATGTGTACCGAGTATTTGAGAGATGCGAGGTGTGTAAATATACAAAAGGGAGGAGAGAGCCCTATCGAGAGTACATATCCCTACCTATCCCAAAGCTGTTATGGACTGATTTAAGCATGGATTTCATGCTCAACCTTCCCTAAATGCTAAGAAGACACGACTCAATCATTGTGGTGGTTGATCGATTTGGTAAAATGGACCACTTCATTTCTTGCTACAGAACTAATGATGCCTTATTTGTCGCTAACCTCAAATGCTAAGATATTGTGCCATTACATGGAGTGACAAGGAATACTATGTCCAACCATGACTTAAAGTTCATGAGCTTCTTTTGGAAGACCCTATTGAAGAAACTTGGCACTAAGCTTCTATTCAGTACTTCTTCTCATCCTTAAATAGACGGCCAAACTGAAGTTGTGAATAGAATCATTGGTAGCCTCCTGCGTACAGCTGTTAGGAAGAATTCGCATGACTAGGATTTATGCTTACTTATCATTAAATTTTCCTACAACTGCTCGATTTACAGCTTGATTGGAACATCACCATTGGAGGTCGTGTATGGACTTAACTCAAACTTACTCTTAAATTTAATTAACAATCCGACTACACAAAGGGAAAATTAATCCGACCTATAGCATGCCAAGGAATTCCAAAGGTTGCATTAGAAGATTGCAAAGCAATTGTCGAAGATAGTGGCCCGACAAAAGGAATCAGGAAGTTGAGGGAAGAGACGAGTTGTTTATACCTTTGGAGACCTTGTTTGGATCTATCTTAGCAAGGAATGCTTCCTTAGTAAGAGGACAAACAAACTATCTCCCAGAACAGATAGCCCTTATAAGATCCTTAGTCACATCAATTATAACGTTTATAATTATATATAAAGTCCATAGAACTTCCCAGGAAACTCTACATAAACATAACAGTTCACTAATTTACATAACAACTATCATTCTTTCAATCTTAACTACAAAGGACACACTAACTACATATCCACTGTTAAGAAAATTGATCCTCACACCCCTGGCTTCAAAAGAACTAACCTCTAGCTAATTGTAAGGCAGCATAATACTTAAAGTATCAGAAATTAGGACCTACAAAATGATCTATAAGGGTTTGAGCAACTACAGTTCAGTAAGTTGAATTGGAGACTCATGAAAGTATACGAACACAAACAAGATTATCAAGCAACTATTTTAATGCAATGCAACAATCAAGTATCATCACACAACGTAGTCTGGTCAGTTGCGAAATCAAAGAAATTTCACCCGCTCTAATCTGGGTTGAGGAGTTCTCATGTTATGCAGCAGCTTACAACTAAACCCAAGCTTGTGCAATAGAGACACCACTCCTCCCGCGACTACCTTCAAACTATTGACATCACCATCGCTGTGACCTTCTCTTCTGTTACTTAGTTCGACTAAGGATGAAGAAGGGACCATTATGTAATCCTGTACTATCCCTTTCAAAGGGGTTAGTATTTGATTGGAGAATCCTAATGATCCCCTAACGGTTTGCAATGCATGATTTTTTTGTCATTAAAGTCTAAGAAGATTAAATTTCATTTAGGGTGTTCAAACGATTTCGCACTAATTCAGTCAATCACAAAACCAATTACATTACAAATTCTATTACGCATTCAGATACATCAAACACATCCGTAAACTATTTACAATCACAACCATATACAATCTTAAGTCTCCGAGTACCATAAAATAGCACTCTAATATAGTAAGTAATAACCCAACTTACTTGAAATTTCTCAGTCGCCCGATCACTTAATTGTAAGTCGATTTGTCTCTAAGTATCCTATAATACAAATAGGTCTTTTTTAGTACTTATACTTTAATGCTTCATATTCTAAGTTATAATTGAACTCATTTTTCCATATATACCTATTATTTAATAATGATTCATTTTATCCTATTTCGGGGTTTAGTTTCTAAATTAGATTCTAATTTTGATTGTAGAATCTTAAACGTGCTCGAATCTTAATGTGAAATTAATCATATTAAGCTTGAGTATTCTAATATCATATTGGGTCTTAATTTAGTGTTCTAAACTGTTCGGTATATACCAATCCTAATTGAGGTACCGGATTTATTCCCGATGTGAGAAAATCTTACATTTTTTATATAATTTCCTGAAATTAAATTTTTTTTCAGATTTATTATATTCTGATTTTTATTATTATATTATCTAATTAAGCCTAATTTTTTATATTTATTAATTTTCCAATTTTACATATTCCTAATTTTCTACAATTACCACATAATTCCTTCATTAATTACAATTAACACTCCAAAAGCTAGGATTAGATTTTCACATCAGAGATTAACATCTCTAACTCTCTAATTACTATCTAAATCAGTAATTAATGTCTTAATCACTAATTAACCCAAAATTACTCGATTTTTTTTATCATTTTAAGGCTAAATATTTACCTAAAAATTTTGAAAATTAAATTTTAAAAAATGGCTTCATATCATTATTCTATATCACTTGAGCATTCTACAGAAAAATTTTGAGCTCCGAACTACACTCTTAAGCTTATTTATTTATAATCCTAATCATGCTCGGTTTTGCTTAACTTCTTAAGAATCCTATAATTTCAAATGTGATTATACTTAATCACTACTTTTTCCTAAATCTACATACAATAAAACCTTAGAATAATAAATTTCATAATTTTTTGGGTAAAATAAATAATTTTACAAAATTAGAGAAGATGAGAGACTCACTCGGTCCGATTTCTTTTGGCCTTCTAACACCGGTTTAGGTGTGTCAGCCGGTCTAAGTAGTGGGTCTTGAGTGGGGTGGTAGTAGTGGCTCGGTCCCAAATGGTGATGGCGTGTGGGTTTGGCTCACTAGCCCTAACTGTACAGTTTTCCTTTCTTTCTTTTTTTTACTCTAGTTTTTCTCTTAAATTTCGATGCTCTCTATTTTTCTCTGATTCCTAACTATCTAAAGGAGCTTTGTAAATTTTTTTCCTATTTATAAAGCTTTGTGCTAATTAATATACATTAAATTAGACAAAATATTTCCCAATTCCCTTGATTTTTGGCTTTTATGTTGCTTGATTTTAATTGGCTAATTTTGCTTCTTCAACTCTTGACTTGCTACAACCAAATCTACATCATTCTTGATTCTTCTTTTTTATTTATTTTTTCTTAGTTAATTAATAATTTTCTTTAATTATTTAATAAGTTTTTAGACAATTTAAGTAATTTCGCGTATTTTTATCTATATGTAAATACATGTGGGGTACATGTGAACATTCTTAATTATTATTTAGGTCATTCTATGATTTTTAATATACATATAATCTATCTCTAGTAATTTATTAGTTATTATATTAAACTTTTCAATAATTAATAATTATTATACTTAAAATTTAAAATAGTCTCGTATTTTATTACTTTTTTTCTTAAATTCAAGTTTACGGGGTTATTTTTACTAATATCTCTATCCATAGTTTATAATTTGGATTTGATTGGATCCTTTAACCGATCACCCTAAACTTTATGTTCTAAGTTCAATCATATGGTCATTTGGTTTAACTTTAAGGCTTACATCATGTCTCGGCTTCTTTGTCGCCACAATACTTTGATTCCTTTCGCTTACTGTGCTCAAAGAACCTTTGTACTAATCCAGTATCGTACTGCCACCTATCCTCGTCATCTAACATTGTACTATTTTTCCCTTTTTATCTTTTGTCCCTTTTACCCCTTTTCACATGTACTAGGAATTCCCTTTTTGTATATACCTTCATATAATTTCTTTATTTATGATGCTGCCCTAGGGACTTACTATAAATAGTCCCTTCTCCTTATAAGCCAAAATCATCTAACTTTACACATAGAAATTAAATATACTGTTTTTGCGAGACAACCCTCTCCAAGTCCACTTTCACATACTCTTCTCTAATCATGCCAAGTAGCTTAAGATTAGTAGTGGATGGACCTTGACATTAACTTATGCATTGATCGCTTCTAAATAGAGCTTCCGAGTTTTATAATTTATAAACCTATGTCCTATCCTTAACTTGGTTTGACAAGCAAGTGTACCTATCATTTTATAGTACGGATGAGGATAGAGTCATCTCCATTAGGAAAAATGGCTCAAACACTAGTGCTTAATAATTTTCCTATTGTCTAGCAGTCGAATTTACTAAGTGATTGATTATTAAGACTCTAATTGTTAACTAAACTATACTAATCCACAAATTAAAATGATTGAAACAATGATTATGAGAACAACTACAAAAATACACTTAACATGTAAACTTGCTTCATCAATTAGCATCATCTTACTAAAATACCTTTCATCCTAATACTTGTTAACAGTGGGAAATTATAGTACATAAGTATTCTTCTCAGAACTACTTACGTCTAATCCTAATTGTGTCTATTGGAATCTCTTCCTAATTAACAACCAAATAGGACTACATGATCGTTGTGTTCATATATCAACTCCCCTACAGATACAACAACTTTCCTAATAATATCATTATTATCAAGAGTAAATTGTTCCAATGAACTAGATCTATTCAATAGAATTATCTCTCGATATATTCTATTAAAATCTATCCTAAGTCGATGTCGTATACTACACCATACTTAAATTCATTAAGTACAATTCATCAGAATCAACAAATTTTAGGAAATTACTTTTTTAAGCACTTGATCATGCTAATGAAGTAGCAAGTCTTAACAGATTACTCACACATGATGAAACAATAATATAAAGTAATATGAAACATAATTATACGGAAATGAATCATGGAATAAGTGAAAAGAAAAAAAAACCTTTTATTCCAATAAAGAAGTTTGATGAATACACAAACAAAGTAATTCTTAGAATAGTACAAGGTACAACACTTAGAACTATATAATAGAGAACCTGGTACAAAAAGGGTGAATGGAAGTGTATTTCTGTAGATGATGTTTGATCCACTTGATGTCTATTCTCCTAAAATTTGATCTCTAAAAAGAAAGTTTTTTTTTCACCAATTGCGATAGCTTTTTATATTCTACTAGTCAAAAGACTCAAATTTACTCCTTCATAGCACCACTTGATGTTTCTCATGTATTGGTTTACGTAAAAAGGTTAGAAAGAATAGTTGTACCCTTTCCTATCACGCCTATGACTCGGTGCATGATAGTCTCAAAAAGAATTAATCTTCACCAATCACAGCCTTTATTGAAGCCGTAAACTCCTTATCACATGATGAAATCTCATTACACCTGTGACCATGGCCGTGATCATCCTTTTGTTATCCAATCACAACCGTCATTGATAAGGGTATTGACAAAACTTCCCTTGATTACGGCTATGATTAAGGGCGTGACTAAGGTGTATTCTTCATTGCTTAGCTATCATGCCCGTGATTGATATTGCTATACTTATTTCTTCTCCTTCATAGCCATAACTAACTTGAAAGTTGTTATTTTAGTGTATATTTCCTACCTTTGCTCATGATTTACCTAAAATCATTATTTTATTCAATTTGTGTTGTGTCAATCAATTATCCTTTGAGCAACTTTACGTCAACTAATCTAATCAGTTCGTAAACCTACTCACTTTACTTTCTTCGATATTTCAAAGGATCCAATGGTTCAGATCTGCAACAATAAGTCCTAGTGATAACTGAGATGCTAGGTACATCATAAGATGCCAAATGGCACCCATACCAGCATACTATGCAACACCACATCATTGTGCTACGTAACCCAATCATGTGGTGCCCTAGTTAATTGAGCCAATCCTAGCCCTCTCCTTCTTCTTTCTTCTTCTATGACATACAAATCCTAAACAGTATGTTGTGGGTTTTATTTTGACCTACCTAACTAATTTTTTATACCTAATTTCATACCTTATTTGTTAAATAAAAATTTTAAAAAATATGGAAAGGAATGCTTAGGACATCTTCTTTTCGAGAAGCTGCATTTTGAGAATTATTGTCAATGAAATTGGAAGAAATAAAAATAAAAAATTCAAATGTTAGATAAATACCAATTTATTACATCATGAGCAAAATAAGCAAATTCGAGTGATGTCCTTGCAATAATCCGAAATAAATTCATACAAAACTAGAAACCTTATCTCTCATGAGATAAAGGAATAATTTAACCAAATTTTGCATGAAATCATGACCAATTTAAGCCAAAAAAGGAAGAATTTCAAAAACAAAAGGAACTTGAATGCGATCAATAAATAAAATTTGAATATTTCTCCTAGATAGAAGTTTCTTTAGGAAGAATCATAGCATTAGGTTATAAATAAACACCTCCTCCACACATTCACGTCATCACACCTATTGAAAATCAATCAAAAATCCGAATTATGCTAGTTTCTCACTTTAAGTGATTATTAGTGTAAACCTACTCTTATTATAGAGAAAATTGATCAAAGAAAATCCTTGGGAATGTTCCACTCATGTTTATGAATTATTACTAACATTTAGTTTCATCCAATTTAATGGAGAATCAATTGATTTTTAGGAGAAAAGTTGGAAAAAACTATGTTGAAGTTGTTGTGCATTAGGTTGATCTTTTCTTTAAAAATCGAAGGGGGGGAGGTTGGGTTTTCTAGAAATTGATTTGGGGTTTTTGAAGCTCAATGTCTTAAGAGTCTAATGCCATCAACTACGCCTTGAGAATCAGTTGGAAACCACCCGAACCTGCTAAGTTTTTTCCACTATGTAGGTAAGTCTTTTACCTTGTTTTTGTGTTTATAGATTTGTTCCTAAAAAAAAAAAGAAAGAAAATGTTGATGAACATGTTTTGATATTGTTTTGATTTGTTCCCATGGCCATAATATGTTTGTATTCATTTCTTTTACATGATTATGTTATGTTAATAGTCCGGTATATTTTTTATTATTGATATGCTATGCATGCTTTAATAAAATTAACATATTTAATAATAAATTCAATGTTTTTTATTAGTGTGACATGGTTTTAGTGATATGTTTTTGTGAATAATTAGTATTAGACTGTAATTTTTCGTTGTTGACTATAATAATGTTTTGAAACAAATACGGACCTTCCTTTTCCCAAAAATTTTTTAATAAAATGTTTTTTCATAAAAAAAAAAACTAAATTGGTCTTTTTGAAAATTTAGGATTCTTTTTTAGAATTTTGCAAAAGTGGACCAAAAAACCATTTTTTTTTTAAATTACTAAAATGTAACAAACTTAAAGTAAAAGGAGAGTTTTTGAAAATAAAATAAACTAATCAACTAAAGTTTTATTAAATTTAGAACTATGTAGGCTTGATCTCACTCCATAAGTTCATTGCCACTTTGGGTAACTAAAAAAAAAATCCTTTTTTTTTTCCTTTTTAATCTTTTTACAAATATTTGAAATAAAATAAAGCTCTTTTATTTGAAAATCCCATTTCTTAGAAAGAAGAACAACTGTTAGCCCATTAGTTATTTCTTAGATTTCTTTTATGGATTTTTTTTTTTATTTTAATAAGTTATCCTTCCAGCCTAGTGTTTCGTAGTTTCTATTTTCTATATATTTTTAGAAAACTTGTAGGCTAATAGTTGAAATTAGGGTCCATTTACCCATGGACCTTGATTTCAGTTTTTCTCAACTTCGATTCAATGGTGACTCCTTTTTTAGAAACTGTTTTTGAAAAAATGAGACATTTTCTTAACTTGATTAAGAGGTTTATCTTAAGCAGGCCAAGCTTAATAGAAATCAAGTTAAGAAAAGAAAGAAACCGAATTTTCAACTCAACAAATTTAACAACTTCAATAGGCATTGGTTAGTGGGCTAGCCGTAAAAGAAATCCATGAAAAGTTAATTAGGTCTTGTTTTTTTTCTAAAAAAAATAATAGTTGTGCTTTTTTAGGTATCTATTTTTTTTGTCACTCATGATGTATGTTTATATGTGGTCAAACTTAGATCATCCTAGAAACCTAAGAAGGGAGTTACTATGTAAGTCTTGGGTGATGTGGTATAATTACTACTTAGGTTAGAGTTGGCCAACCTCACTTAAGTTTCAAATGGGCTAGTGATCCATGTAAGACCTTTTGAAACTTGGGGTCCTTTTAGTACTCACCCATTAACATTCATGAACCTACATGAGTTGGCAAGTATACTGTATGTAGTAAGTGCTTCACAGTCAAAGGCTATAACTTTTTTTGTAATTTGTTGTAAAAAGGAAAAATGTGTAAAATTAGTTTGTTCATTTTGTATGTAGAAATTTTTAGGACAATAAAGAGGGAGATCTACATCAACAAGCCTAAGGACCTTAAGGATGTGCTCAAGAGGTTGTTTTAGCTTTTTAAGTAAAAAAAGTACATCAAAACAAAGATTGGGCCCATTATATCCCTAATGGAAATCTCTATTAACCTCACTTTTGTATGGGCCTTGGTTTACTTTTGGAATTCAAAACTTATCGCTTTTTTGCTTTGGGCCTCACTAATTATGCTAATATGAGTGAGATTTAAGTCCCAAACCTTGAAAAAGGTGACTACAATATCTTTAATGATTTATTAGGGATGAAAAAGAATGAAATAGACTGGGTCTTGAAGGCGTATAATAGGAGATACCTTAAGTTGTTACCGGATTGGTTTATGGGAAAGTTTAGGTCCCAAGAGAAGCAAGATGTCTTTTATAGGGCCTATTAGGGATGGCAACGCAATCGGTGTTATGTATATATTCTAAATGTATTCTAAATTGTCTTGTTTCTAGAAACTGTATTCAACATCTACTTCTAAGTTGTAGAGATAGTGGCTTTGTTTCTGAAAGGAAAATCATATGTCTTAGCCTACTTGATTAAGTAGATTAGATTATTGAATCACCTTAAGACCAAAGACATGGAGACATGAAGACCTCCATGGGCTTGCTTATGACCTAGTTTGTTAGCCAGATGATAATTTACCAACTCAAGTTCCATAGGGTCAAGTTAATTGTGAAAGTTGACAAAATCTCAACCTTTATAAGGTTGAGTTGCTAGATGCTCATACTCATTGTTGGGTTGAGTTCCTTCAAAACTAAAGTGCTGAAGACTTGGTATAGATAGCAAGATGGTATGTTGCTAAAGAGGTTATAAAGGGCTATAGTGATTATGAGGCAGTTCCACTCATTAGGATGAATTAGTGCACAGCGTATCATCTAGCTACCAAGATTGGATAAGCCAGGCCCATTTAGACTACCATTGATAAGCCCTTGTTAGATAAACTATAAGCTATTACGACTATCGGTTTATGATCAATGAAAAGGTATCCTACCTTCTTACCATCAGGACTTTATGTAGTGAACCACTTACGATCCTAACATTCTATCTAGAAGACTTAGTAAAGAATACCAAGGAGTATCGAGCCACAAAAGATTGTGTCTAATAACACCTTAAGGAAGTGGGCTAGAAACAATTCAAGACCCTTGATGTGTTGCAACTAGCTCTAAAGAATCCTACCCTTGAAATGGAAACTTACATAAAGCAGGTCCAAGCTCGAGTGAAAGTTGTCTATGAAAATGCAAACAGGTTAAGGAGAATCTAGAAGGCCTTAAATAAGGTAGTGAAGTAATGGGCTGAGACATTGAGGGATTGACTAGTAAGAGCCTATGAGAAGATCCAAGAGTTGGAAACATAGCATAGCCTAGCTTATCTAGGAGAAAAAGAAGCAATGAAGTAGGATACAGTCAACAAACCAAGAGAAGATCTAGCATAGAGGCCTTTAGATTAGAATTTTTTTGATTCAGTTATGGAATAAAGAGTTGCAATTGAACTCTATCATTTATGGTCTTAATAAAAATAATATTTTTGCCACCTTATGGATTACTTGCCAATTCAAATTTCAACATCTGTGTTCTCATAAGCACCCTTATTTTATATTTAGTTATTTATTCCTTATTATTATTGTTATTATTATATATTTAAAAAGGAAAAACATAAGAAGAACAAAAATTTAGAAGAAAAAAAACAGTGATAAATTTATTATGTCCATAGGAATCGTCCCCTTAGAAGCTCATACAATTTGTTACCCTTAGTCAGTTGTTAGTTTCACTACTGCTCACATCTTCGTAATAAATTAGTGATTATATTGAAAAAATAAAAAGAGAACTCAGATTCCTTCTTTAAATTTTGTCAATAGTTGTTAGCTTTCACTGTTTTGTTATAAGATTTGTATTTGTAAGCATTTTAGCCAACTCCTAAAGCGCTATCCCTCTTTCATGAATATTTTTAGAATTTAAGTCAACTTATATGGTGCTTTCTCATCTCTAATCGTCTTTAAAGGTTTTAGGCCAACCTATAGGGCTCTTTTCCTTCTTTAATCATCTTTTAGGGCTTAAGTCAACTTATGGGGTGCTTCCTTTTCTTAGTAATCTTTTAGGATTCTAACAAGCTCATGAAGCACTGTTTGATCTTACGCTTTCCCTTCTTGATCCTTTTTAGCTCATAGAGCACTACCTCATCAATCATCCCTTAGGGTTTTAAGTAGCCCCATAAGATGCCTTCCTTGCTCATTCATCTTTTAGTCTCCCAGCCAGCTTATAGAGTGTTACTCATTCTACAAAGTTTTAAGCCAGCAAATGGGTGGTTTCCTTCCTAATATTTCCTTCAGGACATTTCCCCCTTTTCAATCACTTTTTAGTGTCTTACCTAACCTATAAGGGGCTTTCCCTTATTTAATCATCTTTTGTGGTTTTAAGCCAACCCATGGGGGCGTTTTTTCTTCTTCGGTCATCTTTTGTGGTTTCATGCTTGCTTATGGGATACTTTTTTGTTTCTTTAATCACCAATGATCTTAGCTAACTCATCAAGCATTATTCAATCTTACCTTTCCTTTAAGGTTTAAAAAAAGGAGGCAAAAAAAAAAAAATGACAAGAAGAAAAAGGGTTTCACTAAAAGATCCTCATAGGCTTTAAAGATTACTTTTCAATGGATTAGCCTAGCCTAAAACTTGTAGTCATTTGCTTTGAATCATGAACTTTGAAGTAGATTACATTCTGAGGTCAAAATACCTTAGCCAATGAAACTACATGCCAAAGGACAATTGAGATACGATGCTAAGGAGCAAAAAAAGTAAACCCTATTGAAAAATACCTACTAAGAACAACCCCCAAGAATAGAGAAGATAAAACTCAAAATCCTTAAATGAACTAAAACATATCTTTACTGTTACTTCATTATTGGAGCATACAGAGGAAGGGTTGAACCAACAAACCTTCAAAGAAGGTTATCATAACCAAGTTATTGAATTTGTTTAAGGCAATTATATAGCCAAGTTAACAAGCCTACCTTAATTAGGGGGCATTTTGATAGGATCAAAGGTTTAACTTAAATGACTAAGTTCTAGGCATATGAGTTTAAGGGCACACGTATTTGTCCATGTAGGGCATTTTGTCGGAAAAATCAAAGATCCAACAAAGTATCCCACCAATTTAAGAATTTAAAATGAAAAGACGTAAACCAAGTTCCAAATACTCATCCCAAACACACTTTAGAGTTGAGTGACATCAATGAGAGGAATTGAGACTTATTCTATAAAGGAGGTTTGTCTTGATTTTGATACATAAGTCAAAATGATGGTAGACATTCATTTTTATATCTTAAGCATGTTGTCCCTTATTAACCCCATTGAGCCTTCTAGAGAAGTGATTCCAAAATTAATCCTTGTTAAGAACCACCCGATATTAGGTTAATTAGGAGGTTAGGATCATCAATAAGGAGAATAGATAAACTAATTTGTGCTAACTTTGGCCACATCAATTCATTTGTAATAATTACCATTGATAATTTGTTCCCTTGAAAGGAAGAAGAGCTTTGATTCCACAAGTTCACTTATTTTAAGCTGTAAGAACAGCAAGAAGAAGTTACCTTCATTGAAAGCTCACATGAAGAAGCCTAAGAGGAGTGAAAGGAGACAAAGAAAGAGAAAAGAAAAGAGAGATAAATAGAGGAAAAATTCAAACAAGAAAATGCAAAAGAAATTTTAAAAGAAAAAGAAAGAAAAGAGAAAGAGAAAAGAAAAGAAGAAAGAGAGAAAAGAAAAAAAGGGGGCATCAAGTTGTACTCTTTCTAAGAAAACAAGTTTGAAACAAGTACTAGAAAGTCAAATCAGAGCTCAAAATCTCAAGGCAACTTATCCCAAAAAGGCTTAAGTACTTCATGAATCAAAAGCAAGACTCATAGCTCAAAACTCAAGAGTCATACCATTATATGGGTCCTCCTATGACACTATCCCTAAGAAGCTCTTTTGATTAAAGGGATAAGATTATTATTACTTATGAAACTGTAGGCAAGCCCATTTTAATTTCTATTGAGGACTCTAGACTTGTAAACTGAAGTTGAGACAACAGTTTTTTTCAAAATAGGCCTTATTCATTAATTTTTCTTGAAACCACTAACTAAAAGCCTATATTGAATTACAAGTCCAAAAAAGACCTAACAGATTAACTAAGATATATCACCTACAAGATGGATCATAATTTTTGGAATCTAGAGTCAAGAGTTAGACATAAACCGAGAGATTGTGGAAACCCTCTTTAATTAGATAATTCAATGAGTAGGATACCTATTTCAAGACAAGAAAATATGAAGATTTGTAATCCAAATTCAACAAGCCTTTTGTTGAAGAGTAAGCCCATAACATCAAAAGCCTAATAAGAGTGATATACAAAAGAATCCTACCAAAAGAAGCCATGGTAAAGTTCTATGAAATTCAAAGACATAGCGACAAGCAACCTAAGAGGTCAAATTGACCTAAGTCTAAGCTTTAGATAACACATGTAATAGATCAAATGACTATGAAGTAGTGGGGCAAGCCTACCATCTATCAGTAATGTCCAAAGCTTGCAAGGCCTTCTTATGTATTAGCAATTAAAAAGAAAAAAGAAAATTGTTTTGAAATAAAGGCTATAACCCTAATTTTCACAAAAAAAGGAAGAAAAAAATTTTTTTAAAAAAAAAAAAAGGAGAAATTTACAGAATAATTTATAGTTTAGAGAACCTTTCATTCCTACTTCTCTTAAACCCAAGTCTTCTAGGCCTCCTTACAAGCATAATTCAGGTAACTACCTATCAAGCCCTATTTCGGTTTTTCTTAATTTAACCTATAATAAGTCTAGTTCACTAAATATAAATTACTTAATATTAAAAAATGTTTAAAAAAATATTTTGAAAAATAACTTAGAGTTACCAACTAATTAAACAGGTAAAAAAGTCAAATTAGAATTTTCTAATGGGAAAATCTTAATCTAGCCACTAGTTTATGAATTTTCTAAAAAACTAATTTTTCAGAAAATTTAACAAAAGAAATCTAAATTTGAGAGCTAACCTATTAAAACCAATTTATTATGTAAGAATTGAAAAAAAAAAATAATGGCCCTTTATTTTTATAATTTTTCAGAAATAAGAAAAAGCATGCAAAGGATGTTAAAATACCTAAAAATGATTTTTAATTATTTTATATTACAAAATTTCCCTAGAAACAAAAAGAAAAAAAAAATATTTTACAAATTTTATAGTTACTTTGAAGGTACTTACATATTCGCTAGTCGGGATCAAATCAACATAGTTTTATTTTTAAAAAAAAAAGATTTAGTGTGTTGATTTTTTTTAAAAGAAATAAAGCTCAATTTACATTATTTAACAATTTATTATTTTAAAAAAATACAAAGATCTAATATGGTGAATCTATTTAAAAAAAAAAACATAATTAACAAAAATCTTTCAAAAAGACTTTAGTTAAGATTTTTATTAAAAAAACCACTACGTACCAAAAATTGATTTTTCTAAAACCCTACATGTAAGATTTATGTGAATTTATGATTTAGATATACAATTTAGATATATATCTTCACCAAAGATATGAATCTTAGAAAAGATATGCAAATATATCTAAAAAAAATATGATTTTATGAAAAAGATGCAAGATGCAATTTAGATACATATCTTCACTAAAAATATGAATCTCGAAGAAAATATGTAACTATATTTAAAAAAAATGCAATTTTATGAAAAAGATGTAAGATGCAATTTAGATATATATATTTACTAAAGATATGAATCTAAAGATATATATCTTGGAAAAGATATGTAACTATATCTAAAAAAAATGCAATTTTACTAAAAACCTTAAATTTATCTAAAAAAGTAACTTATCTAAAAATTTGCAAATTTATAGTTTATATTAAAATTATTAAGTAACCTATACAAAAAAAAAGTTAACAAAATAAAGCTATTAATTAAAAAGAAAAATAAATAAATAACTAAAACAATTTACCCAATTACCTAAGTAGGTCGGATCCAAGGAAATAATTATGCGAGTCAAGTCGTATATATGATTAGACTAGACATGTATAGACTTAGATTTATGTGAAGTGCCGATCGTGAGTGACTACTGTACGTGCTGCTGAGTTCGTGCTACGTAGGGTTGTGACTGGTCAACGTTCGTGAAGTGTGCAGTGAAGCTCCTAACATGATGTTCATGAGTAATCGTGAGCGTAAAGTGGATTGCCATGGAGTGGACTGTGTAGTGATTGTGTGTATGTTGTCCTAACATGAATAGCAGCTTGTTTGTGTATGAGTTATGCCTGAGTGAAAAATTGTGATCATATGTGAGTTGTGTGCGGTGAGAACAATGTGTATATAAGGATAGTATGTGCATGAGAACAGTGTGACTTATGTGATGGTTTATGAGATGTAAGTGACCGTGAGATGTGATTATATATGTGGGCTTATGTATGAATATGAAAACATAGACGTGAAGAGATTGTGAATGTAGACTTGTAGGAGATTGTAAATGTTGACTGATTATGGAGTTAGTGAATTTTATGTAATTGTAAAATGTGAAAATGTTTTTCAGCAAAACTTCACTATTTATAAACCATGGATTTTAAATCTTTTAGATCTTTTAATGATGATTCAATCTTAACAAATTTAATATTCAAATGATACGATAATACCCAACTTAGATATATTAAATTCATCAAGGATTTAATTCAATCCATTTTCAAGAACAAGTTTCTAAAAACCCCATATTTATGTAGGCTTTCAATCTTAGGTTAGACTCAACCCAACTTAATTAACCACGGCCCATAGCCCATTTGATAAATCCTAAGTCTTTTTTTTTTTTAGCTAAGTTAAAATATTCAAAATTGGACTTAGATCACATTTATGAGTTCAAATATAATTGAAATTTTCTTAAATAGCATTTTTCTAATAAAGCCCAAAAATCTCTAAATTTACTAAATCACACGTATATATTTTATTGTAATCTGACTCGATCTTGAATGATTGACTAACTCGACTAGAACACTTTATATTTCCTTTTACATTTTCACTTTTTTCATAATTTTTATTTTTTCAATTTTTTTATATTTTTTTGTAAACCTGGCCCTAAAAACTCCAACGAATCTTAAAATAAAAAGAAGGCAAAAATGGAGTGTCGACATTACCAATCTTCAAAGAGTTTACTCCAAGTCCATTAAAAAACATCTATTAGACTTGATTACTAAGTCTTTATCAATATTCTCCATTCATGTGATGTCCTCCATGTTTGAGTAAAACTTAGTGAGCTACTTCTTAATTTAAGATAGTAATTAGCTCATCCATACAAGTTATACCATAGCTTCAAATGTCTTCTCTCTTTAATAAACACCAATTCCTCAAGATTACCTTTAGTAGAGTGCTATCTTACTTCCAAAAAAATTTAGATTGCTTACTTGGTGGAATACTGTCCTATTTCCAAAATATCTGGATCGCTTACTTGATGAACCGCTATCCTCTTTCTAATAATTCCCATAGACTACTTACTCGATGGAATACTGTTTTGTTCTCAAAAGTATCTAGATACTTAGTTAGTGGAGTGTTATCTAATTTTTAAAGTTATCTAGATTGCTCGCTCGCTAGAATACTATCTTGTTTTGAAAAATATTTGGATTGCTTACTTGATGGAGTGCTATCCTATTCTAAATTTCCCAAGAATCACATGCTCGATAGAGTGCTATCCAATTTTAAAATGTCTCTAGATCGCCTGCTTGGTAGAGCATTATCTCATCCTATTCTAAATTTTCCATAGATTGTCTACTTGGTGGAACGTTTCCTAACTTATTCTAAATTTCCTAAGGATTGCCTGCTTAGTAGAGCATTGTCTTGATATAAAATTTTCATGGTTCACTTGCTCAATAAAAAGTTGTCAAATTTGCAAAAGCATTTGGATCACCTGCTTCGTAGAGCGCTATCTACCCTCTTTAAATTTTTAGATTACTAGCCCATTAAGCACCATCCATCATTTTAAAGATGTTTTCAATTACTAGCCCATTAGAGCATTATCTACCTTTTATTATAGGATATCTTGTAAGAGCCTTGACTTATCAAATTCCTTTTAAGGTAGGATATCTAGGAAGAGCCTTGACCCATCAAATTCCTTTTAGGATAATATATCTTGTAAGAGCCCTATCCCTTTAAATTTCTTCTAAGGTAGGATATATCATAACAGCCCTAACTTATCAAATATCTTTTAAGCAAGAATATCTCACCAAAGGGTCTCGTTAAGGTAAATCGTAAGGAGCTATTCCATCTCCTAGATAGCTTTAGTGCTATCATTTCTTTAAGATAGATATCTCATTAAAGATTCTTGTTAAGATAGATCGTAAGAAGCTATATCCTTAAATAGCCTTAGTGTTATCATCCTTTAGGAAAGAATGTTAAGCATTTCATTAAAGGATAGGAATCAAGTGTAGAGTGCTACTATTGAATCAATATGATGAAAAGCTTGTGTAGTTAATTTGGAATGTTCGAGGAAACAACTAATATCTCAATTAAGTTTGGTATCTTTAGTAAATTTAGAATTTTTTGGAACTGTCTTCCTTATTTCACTATTTTGGTAAGGGATACCAATTCTTTGCGATTCTAAAGAACTGTAGAATATTAGATATCCATAGTTATGTATATTATTCAATGAGGTAATGAATTAAAATCTAAAACCCTAGTGATTAACTATTTAGAGTCTTGCAAACTTTAACTTGCAAGACAATTTCCTTATCATGGGTGCAAACGTGATATGGAAATTTAGGCAATACTACCAGGCCCCTTATAGGGTCCTTACACTAGCCTTTGGTCACGTTACCCATATCTTACAAATTAATTAATGCATATCTCCCATGATGTCATGTATTCTTTTACTTAGGGCTTTTTCGATTAGGCAAATCTTCATGACATCAACAAATCTCAAAGTCATGACTTGGGCAGCTTACATGCATACTATCTTAGACTTTGTTCCTTCTCAAGAGAATTTAAAGTGTATACAATTTATTGATGATTTTTTAAAGGCCGATTAGGCTTCTTATAGTCTTAAGCTATCTAATCAATGCTACGTATATGGTTAGAGATGTTTTAGGTCCCCTATATAAAGGGTGCATGGGTCCTTTATTCCTGACATCAAATATACCTAAGCATCCTTATGGGATAACATAAAGAGCTAATATACACTTTGCATCAATCATGAGCAAGTCAATATCAAGTCGGGTGAAGGAGAGGGCGTATGAGCTTGGGAGGTGCCTTCCCTTGGTGCCTCCCTTCGAGTCGTGATCATGAGGTGTAATGAGTTGCTCGATGGAGAAGGTTAGCCCTTGAGTTGTGTCTAAGAGGTTTACATTAGCCTTTAAGTCCACCCTTTTTATTAGCCAACGAAGCTTAGATGATGGGGGCACCTTGAGTGTGCATCTACCACTTGTTGGGGTAACATCACCACAAAGGTGCTCATTTACACAAGGCTACGGGTAGAGCCTTTAGGCACTGCTTCGTAAGCCCTTTTGCAAGAAGGTATGGTTATGGTGATTATGATGGTAAAGGAGGCCTCTTTCTCTACCAGGGTTTTGTGACTAAGGTAGCCTGAAGGAGCTTGATGGGACAGGTATGAGTCCTTTGTTTCATGAGTACTCCTATTCATTCCGTTAGTAGCTCTAATGGTGTTGGTGGATCATTTCTCGTCCCTCCATTGTTGTTCTAGTGGATGGTCAGGAGATCTAAATGGAGTAGAGACCTTCCTCCCTTATAGGCTAAGTAAAGTGGCTGGATCAGCTATCCTCATCACTCTAGGTTACTTTTGTAGAGGGTTGTCTTACTTAGGTGGAGTAGGGACCTTCCTTAGGAAGTTGAGGTTACTGGTGCTATGAGGATACAGGCTTCAACTAGGTGAAACCTAGGGATATAGTCACATCTCATCGAGCTAGGCTTAAGTTGAAGTTAAGAGTAGTTCCTCTTAGAGCATGGTCTCATTCGAGCAACCGAATCGAAGTTGAGAGTAGTTGGATTAGAATAAGAGGTAGCCTTGTGCCCTTTGTAAATTTTCCTTTCTCTTTATGTACTAAGGGTTGGTATGTCGACCCTTAAGGCCTTATAATAATTGTTAAATATCTAAATAAAATCTTGCTTCCTATTTATTTCCACTTTCATTAATGTTTGGTTTATCTTTAACTTTTCATGCTCTCATTTTGTTATGATGGCTTTAGTTTAGTCCAAATTTGTTCACTTTAGGTTACAAGCGAATTTGTTAAGTTAAGATCATGAACAAGCTCGCAAAACTTGCTCAAGGATGGGAATTGACTCGAGAAGGGCATAGTGTAAAACAATACTTAGTCCCTAGCATTTGAATTTGCTGAGTTAAAACATAAGAAAACTTAAGTGACGTGCTTAGGGATGAAAATCGACTTATGGATAGAAGATCATGGTGTATTAAGCTATGGTACAAAACCACTTAAGCAAGGTACTCAAGGCCATGAATCGACCCCAGGAGAGGGGAGCATAGTGTAGCATTGCATTCAGTTGCCTTTGTAGTACCAGTGTAAGGACTACTTAGAGTACATCCTAAGGGATGAGTCTCAACCTTAGGGTAGGAAGGCTTGGCGTAGAGATGTGCTTAGTAGTCCTACGACATTAGTATGAGTACTGACTTGTAGTATGTCCTTGGGGATGAAAATCGACCAGACAATAGGGAACCTTAGCATAAAGCCATGCTTGGTTAATCCTACAATGCCAGTGTAGGAACTAACTTATGGACCCTCTTCGAGATGAGAATTCACTCGAAGGTAGAAAAGCTCAATGCAAAGCTGTACTTGGTCAATCCCATGGTGCCAACGTAGGTATTAACTTATGGATCCTTTTCAAGGGTGAGAATCGATCTTAAGGCAAAGAAGCTCAGCTTAAAGTCGTGCTTAGTTGATCACATAGTGTTAGTTAGGTACTTACTTGTAAATCCTCCCCGGGGATGAAAATTGACCCAAGGCTATGGCATAATGTGAGGAAGAGACATTGAAAAGGAGAATAGATAAGTATAATGAACATATAGCCTCAAGTTTTTTATGTTTCATGCCCTAAGAATGGGTTATCCATTTAGAGTTTCTCGTTTATATGTGCCTTCCTCCTAATTGAGAGCAAATTTGCCTCTCCTGTTGGCTAAGCAAGTAGCCTCTAATTTCCTATACACTAAGTCTCTTAGTTGGAAAACCTTGTAATTCATCTTCTGGTTATAGGATCCAGCTATATGTTGTTGGTATGTAGCTTTTCAAGCCTGCATGACAACAAACACTTCCTCAATAATATCAAAGCTTACTTGAAGGGCTATGTGGTTGGTGTTGATGTCAAAGTACTAAACCTTGTTAATGGGTAACTCTAGCTTCATCAAGAGCATAGTTTCCATCTTGAATGCAAGATGGAAGGGAGTTTCTCTAGTGGAAGTCCTATGTATGGCATGGTACCCCCAAAGTATATTAAGGTGTTTGTCGGCCTACTTACCTCCTGCTCACTCACCGTCTTCTTAAGATCGAGGATGATCTTCTTGATCGCCTTCACTTGTCCATTGGTTTAGGGTTGGGTTATGGAGGTATAGTGGAGTCTAATTTCATATTTATCATAGAATTCCCTAAACCTACTACTATGAAACTGTCCTCCCTTGTCGATAATTAAATAGTATGGGACTCGGAAGCAAGAGAGTAGTGAGTGAGGGTAAATCCTTCCAAAGCTCAAGTAGTGACAATTGCTACGACCAATGCTTCTACCTACTTGGTGAAGTAATCTGCTACTACTAGAATAAAATGTCATCCTAATGATGCCTTCAAGAAAGGTCCAAGGACATTTTGCTCCCATTGGGCAAATGGTTATGTACTCATCAAGGGGTATAGTTCTAAGCTTGACATGCGAGCAATCGGGGTGTGCTTCTAGCATTGGTGACATTTTTACACTAGGGTCTTGGTGTCTTCCTTCATTATTAGCTAATAGTAGCCTAACCTTTGGGCTAAGATGTATAGGGCTTGAGATTAGATGTAATTACAGTAGATCCTTATGTATAGCTTCTCAAGGACATAAGTACCTTCCTCTTTTTTTAGGCATCTTTGTAAGGGAACGCTCTATCCTTGCTTATGCGATACATTGATGAGGGTATAGTTAGCTGTGGTGTAAGGCAGGTTCTTTACCACTAATTGGTCTTAAAGTAACAATCCTATCTTTAAATGTTCTATTATAAGATCCATCCAACAGGGTTTTGGGTCTGCGGCTTGTATCTCGAAGACTTCTTGCTCTTGCATCTCTATGCTATACTTAGGGAGCTACTGTACAAAGAATGGCTTATTGTCATCATACAATATGGGGACAATGGATGATGTTAATCTGGACAGCTTATCTACTTTGGCATTTTCCACCTAGGGAATCTTTTTTACCTTCCATGAGCTGAAACTTATAAGCAGGCCTTAGATAATCTATAGATATTTGATCATTGTTTTCCCTTTAGTATCATATTCCCCTTTTACCTACTAAACTTTTAGCATGAAGTCTAATTAGATGTCCAACTTTTCTACTCCAATATCTTTAGTAATCCTTAAGCTAATGATAAGTGCCTCATACTCGCCTCATTGTTGCTTGATGGAAAGCTGAACTTTAAGGCATAAAGCATCTTCATGCCGTACGAGCCTTGCAGTGTTATGCTAGCCTTACTCCCCCCACTAATGGAGGAGTTATCAATGTGGAGGGTCTATATTAGCATGGTAAGCACATGTTGTGGTTTGTCCGGTTCAGTGTATTCTACAATGAAGTGGATGAGCACTTGTACCTTGATTGCTTGTTGAAGGTGGAATTGGACTCTATGAGTGTTGAGCTTAAGGGAGTATTTCATCATTCTACCTTAGGCATTGAGCCTTTGGAAGATAGTTCTCAAAGGTTGATCAGTTAGCACCACGATGGGGTATGATTGGAAGTAAGGTCTAAGCTTTTCGGCAATGATGACTACTACCAAGGTGAACTTCTTGACCTTAGTGTATCTAATCTCTGGTCCTTGTAGAATGTGGCTAAGGTAGTAGACGGGCTTGTGTTCATGTCCTTTTACTTAGACAAGGACTAATGATAATGCTTTGTCATTGATGGAGAGGAAGAGGTATAACTCTTTGTCAAGTATAAGCTTGGATAGCACCAATGGGCTTTCCAAGAAATCTTTGGGGTCCTCAAAGGCATTTTGGCAATTGGTGGTCCGGTTGAACTTGGATGGGTTCTTCAATAATTTGAAGAACTCTAAGCAATTGGTTACACTCTTTGACATGAACTTACTTAGGGTAGTAATTCATCTAGTTAGACGTTGTACCTCCTTTATTGTTCTGGGGGCTTGCATGCCTCAGACTACTTTAATCTTATTCGAGTTGGCTTCGATTCCTTGCTTAGTGACCATGAAAAGAAGGAATTTTCCATACGTGACCTCGACTATACATTTCTACAATTTCAACTTCATCTGATTGTGGTACAGTGCTTTGAATGTTTCTTAGAGGTTTTTTATGTAGCTTCTCTTGTCTTTGATTTTCATAATTGTGTTGTCCACATAGACTTCAATATTCCTACCTATTTGTAGCTTAAAGATGGAAGTGATGAGCCTTTGGTATGTTGTACCAGCATTCTTTAAGCCGAACAAATGAAGTTTGTGATGAATGAAGTGTGAACCTTATCTTAAGGGGCCATACAGATATGGTTATTCCTCGAGTAGGCATCCATCAAGCTGAGTAGTACATGACCAAATGTTGAATCGATAAGTTGGTCGATACAAAGAGGAGGGATGCAATCTTTAAGACAAGCCTTATTAAGGTCAGCATAATCAATGAATATCTGCCATTTTCCATTAGCCTTCTTCAATAGGATGGTATTTGTAAGCCAGGTTTGATACTTTTCTAATCTTATGAATCTAGCATGTAAGAGCTTCTAAACTTCTTGTTCGATTGTGGTTCGATGCTTTTGGGAAAAGTATTGCTTTTTCTACATAGCTAGTCATATTTTGGGATCAACATTGAGGTAATGGGTAGCCTTAAGTATATTGATGATCTTAGGCATATCTTCTAGCCCGGGCGTAAAGACGTTCATGTTTTATTTGAGAAACTTCATGAATTGATTTTTCTCTTCTAGGGTAGGTCGGCCTTAATCTTTATAGCCATTCCTAAAGCATTAAAGAGTTAGATTTCTTTAGTCTTTTCGACTGACTCTCTACGTAATGTTGGGGTTAGGACAGTGGTGGACTATATGCTCATGATGTTACCTTTGGTTTGGGCTTTAAGGAATAGGGACCTAGATAGCTTTTAGTCTCCTTGAATTTTACTTTTAGTAAAACCAATCGTAGTGTCTCTTTTTAGCCTTTTCATTTGTATAAGGTATGCTTTATGTTGAGCCATCATGATTATGGTGTTTAGGAGGAGGTTAGGGCTTGTAAAATGGTGTTCACATGTCCTTATTGCCCCTAGTGATTTTAGTCGCCAACTAAAGCATTAGTCTGCTCATTCTGCTCTTGTTGTTGCACCTATTGTTGTTGCTTTACTTAGAAACGTTAAGTTAGTCGTTTTATTTGTTTCATCTTGTTGGCTACTTGGCTGTCAATGTAGCCTTTATGGATAAGTTCTTTGACCACATTCTTAAGATGACGACATTCATCTGTGTTGTAGCCGTATGCTTTGTGGTAATCACAATACTTTTGTGAGTTGGCTACTGCTAGGGTTTTGCAAACATTAGGTACTTACGGGAGTTGTTGCCTAACTTCATGCATAATTTCCTTGAAGGGTTTGCTAAGGGGTATGTAGGAGGGATTGTCTTGCAACTTTTGTTGATTTCTATCTCATTTGTCCTTTTGTAGAGGCTATGGTTTGCGATTGTAAAGCCTTAAGTAGTCTTTTACCAAACCTTGGTTGTTAGGTTTTACTTCAAAACATACCCTGATGGTTCCTCTTGTGCTACATACTTCTCTACTATTTACATGAATTCGTTAAGGGAGTCAAGCTTGTTTAATGAGACTACATTGAATAGTCTACTTATAGGGTTGATTCCTATCATGAGAGCTTATAGGGTTGTCTCGATGTTGAGTTTAGACACCTATAACTTTGCACAATTAAAGCATTTTAGGTGTACACATAAGGTCTCATTTGGTCCTTACCTTACATTGTAGAGGACGAAGGAGTCTTTCCTTAGTACCTTGGAGCTTAAGAAATGCTACAGGAATTTCTTTCCTAGGTTATCAAATGAGGTGATGGAGTCATTAGGTATGGTATTGAACAAGAGTAAAGCAGCTTTAGCTAATGTGCTAGGGAATGCCTTGCACATGATTACATCATAGAAGTTGGGTAGGCTCATCATTGTTCTGAAGTAGATAAGGAGATTGTTCGAGTCAATGGTTCCATCATAAGTATTGAGGTATGGGGAGTCTTACACCTACAGGCATCGTTTCCTCAAGGATGGAGAAGATAAAGGTGCTCTTTGTCATTACAAAGAGTGATGTATGGACGGATGACAATACTTTCTTTTGGTTATGTATACTAGAAGTGCAACAGATGTGCTCATCTAGTTTTGCGACATTCATGTCTTGAAAAGTTTTTGGTGATTTTTTTGGAGTTAAGTCATCGACTAGGTTGCTTGTAGCTGTACACTTACCTTACATTTGTGTTTCGCCATAATTGTGATTCAACAGGTCATGCAAGTCCTAGAGAGCCTGTTGGCCGTTCTAGTTTTGATTGTGTGAATGCACAAAGCATAAGTTTCTTAGGTTGTGGTTTCTATCTAGCTTCATGTAGGAATTAACAAATACCTCTTCATTGAGGCATTTTTCTACTATACTTTTCAATATTGCAACATCCCTACATAGGGCAACATTAAACTGCTATGTCTTTCTATTTTTTTCTATCATTTGTTGGATGAGGAGCTTCAGCTATTGAACCTCAACAATCTCATTTTTTTGGAGGTGGTAGCATTGTTACGCATCGTGGTAGGGGCATTGTATTGCCGTCTTGTGGCTATGACGTATGATCATCACCCAGGTTTGAAGCTTGAGGGTTATTATTTTTGCTTTTAGCCATTATATGTGTAGTGACCTGAAATGGTAGGTGCCAAAATGTTGATTGACTAGAAATCAACTGTGACAAGAAAGATTTGATGATGCTAGATGGCCTTTGCTAGAGGCAGACCGAGAAGTATGTTTTGTTCTCAAGAGGGTCCTTCCATACTTAGTGGCCTCTTATACTATTTATAGTATATTGGGGGTACGATTGCTTGGACACATGGAGGTCCAAGAGTTGCTTATATTAGTAAGTGGCTAGAGACATATGCATGTAGTTGACAATGTAGCTCTAGAGGAATGTCAGCTACAACCATGTTGGCAGCTGAATTTATGGCCTGCAGGTCTAACAACTTTAGGGGCTGTCGAGTGTACTAGCCGTACCATAGATATCAAAAGATAATTAATGGACCCTGGCTGGGTGCTATTGCTAGAGACAATGGAGGAGTGAAGACACTTAAGGAGCAAGCAAGTGCTCATCTAAGGATGAACCAAACATTAGGGTATTCATTGAAACCCCTTAGACTACTATACTGGACTTGGGCATAGATGGCTTGGAATCACTCATCTAAGATCCATTTTGAAGTGACATAAGTCTTGGAATCAAACAACATATCGATCCAACTAATGGATACACTTCTTCACAAAAACATAATTTGCAGAATTTTGCAATTAAGAGTGGTTTAAACAACTCCAAAGTGTAGTTTGAATAACTCCTACACAATTGAGACCTATTTTGCTTTTGTTGCCGACTTGCTTGAATTACTCTTCAACGTCAGTCGAATGTGTTGATGTCCAAGTTTGTTTCTCCCTAATTTAACTTAAACTCGTTTGAATCATTACTCATAACTATTCCAACGAATTGGGAAAATCTTAAGCTACAACAAATTTTCACATTTAAGTCATTTCCAATATTTCTAAGCTGTCTTTCAAACTTTCAACTCCACCTACATAATTAAAAATCATTCAACAAATTTTCTCCTCAAGTTGTTTTCAATATTTCTAAACTGTGTTTAACACTTTAAACTCCATCCATATAACTGAAATCATTCAACATTTTTCTCTTCTACTGAGGTTGCTCTTTTGGCCTAGCAAGTATGATATAGATGGTGGAAAATGTCAAAATGGAGATTTGAGGAAAAATGATGGCGATCATATATCCTGTTATTATTGCGTGAAAACTTATTCCATAATATTGCGGGCTTTGCATGCATGAAGTTTACTACTTTTTTGCATGGGATTATTGAAGACGTGTCAAACTTGGCATAAACTTGCATAGGAGGTCCACATGTGGCATAAATATATATAGTCGGCATGGACCATATATGTTGGAGATTTGTATTATTTCCAGTTGTTTTATTTTATTAAGAGACATTATTTTGTGAATTTATGTTTTATTTATTATTATCAGACATAATTAGGTAGTTACATTTAGGTCTATAATTTTTTGGTTTATTTCCTATTTTACCCCGGGGATGTCAAGGTAAATAATTTAGGACTTGTTATGACTCATTGTTTTGTTTAGTTCAATGATTAGTTATTCAGAAACCTTAAAGGATTGCTTTGGTCTCGGTCTTACCAATCTCATTAATTATTACGATAATTTTTTTGTTGTTTTATTCAGTTGCGAGTCACATCAATTGAACAATACGAACTTTTATTTAATTTTAAACTACAAGTAATACCAATTATAGTAAGCAAATGTTTAAAAAGATGATTGTGAGTAATATCAAACAAAATCTAAACCTCTGATTAATCTTGTTTAAGTGCCTAATATCGAAGAACAAGATTGTTCATATCCCATTTAGTTATTCAATTTGATAAACCCCAAATACAAAAATCCCTAAAAATCAAATAAACCTAAAACATATATAAAACCTCAATTATCGTTTTCCAAGAAAACCCTAGCGCGAAACCATATACAAGACTCTACCAGTAACAAAAAATTTCACTCCTATTGACTTGATCATAAATGCTATACAATATAACCTGAGGCACAATGCACCTTAGTACTTCTATTTGCCAATCATGACTAACAGATTGAGAGAAAAGCAAGCTATAGTAAATAGTAATGGTTGTCTTCCTAATACCATTTCAGTCTTTTACTTTGTTTTTTAATTGACATATTTGAAAACTATCAATGTTCAAAACGCGCAAGCAAAACTATCATAATGGGTAGAAAAAGACACTATTAAGCCCACCAATCTTGCAAGAATCGTTTATGGGGAATCCATATGGAGAGAAAAAATATTCAATAGTATCATCTGGCATCATGAAACAATGAATAATATGAATAATATATAAATATTTGATGTGACTTTTGCATATAAAAAATTATTAATACTTGTATAATAGTATATTGATCATGTTTGCAGGTACACAGACTTCACACCCATTAAAGCATGGTGCCAGCACATCGCTATCCAATCTAAAGGTGATTTTGACGTTGGACCTAAAATGTAATTCTATAAACAGCATACGATAATAAAACAAATGTTGCTTCTCACTTAGTCGTACGTCAAAGGCTTTCAACCTTACATATCTATACGAAAAATCCTGTTTTCTAGAAATTTATTTACGTTCTTCTCTCACACAACTTCCTCAAAATCACTCTGTACGAATACCATTAACAATAGTACACAATTTGAACAAAAAGATACTCATAAAGTTAACCATTTTTCTAATAGAGTCATGTTTACTGGCCCGCCATGTAGCAGCATGAATCATGTGACTTGCATCACTTCACCGACAATGTGGAAAATATATTATAAAAATGCAACATGAAATAGATTTTTAATAACATACACCAAATATATTAGGGCATGCCCTGCATTATTGGGCCTAGTTTCACATAATACATCATGGATCCTGTTCAAGGAGAGAGTCCTAGGGAACTGCTTCAAGCCCATGGTCACGTATGGAACCAAATTTTTAATTTCATAAGCTCCATGTCTCTCAAATGTGCCTTGCAATTAGGCATACCAGATGTTATCCATAACCATGGTCAGCCCATGACTCTTGAAGAGCTAATCTCAGCACTGTCGATAACACAGGTGAAATCGGGTTGCATTCACCGTCTTATGAGAATCCTCCTTCACTCTGGCTTCTTTGAGTTGAGAAAATCTGGTCCAAATAATGATAAATTGGGCTATGTGCTAACTGGTGCATCTCATCTTCTACTTAAGGACAACCCCTTAAGCATTGCGCCTTTCGCTCTTGCCGTGCTTGATCCTATTTTAACAGATCCATGGCATTACCTAAGCAAGTGGTTCCAAAATGACAATCTGACGCCATTTGACACGATACATGGCATGACATTTTGGAATCTTGCCGGGCACAAACCCAATCTCAATGAGTTTTTTAATGATGCCATGGCAAGTGATGCTCGATTCGTGGCCAGTGTCGTGGTTAATGAGTGTAAAGGGGTATTTGAGGGATTGAAGTCATTGGTGGATATAGGCGGGGGGACCGGGGAGATGGCCAAGGCACTGGTGGCTGCCGTCCCTGAATTGGAATGCACTGTGTTGGATCTTCCTCATGTGGTGGCTGGATTGGAGGGGAATGGGAGGGTTAAGTATGTTGGAGGGGACATGTTTGAGAAAGTTCCACCAGCAGATGCAATTCTACTGAAGGCAAGTTACCGATTTACGTCATGTTAACTGCATTTTCTTCTTCGTTTGCATTTATCTGTTTGTTCTACTTATCGAAATATGAAATCAGTTGAAATGCCAACACAAAATACAAACTATTAATGATCAAAGGCGCGTTATTTCCTTCTTTTTTTTCTTTTCTTTTTTTTCCTCGTAATGAAAATGCCATTTATATCAAAATGTAAACTAATTTCATTGTTAAAATCACGAGTTTATTGGTACGGTTCTACAAATTTATCATTTTAAAAAGTTCTTCCAAATTAATTTAAGTATAAAATTGTTTTTGTTTAGGAACTTACTAATTTAACAAAGTATATGTTGAACTCGGTAAAAATTTATAATTTTAATTGAATTTACAGATTTTACATATCTAAACTTAATAGTCTAAGAAGAAATGAAAGAGAAGAAATAAAAGAAAAGAATACAACTAAGCTTTTATAAGTCACCGACTAATTAGATCATCTTTCTTATCTTATTCTAATATTTTTCCTCTTTCTCTCTTTCTAATCCCTTATTTGATGTTCATAACCTTTATTCGGGTTTCAGTTCAATAGTAAAAGTTTACAAAGGAAAATTATATATTTTAATTTATACAATTAAAAGGTCAATTCATTCCTTTTTTTTAGAAAAAAATAAAAAAAAGTAAAAGAATATTATTTTTGACTTTACTTATCCTTCCTTTATACATGTCAAATTGTAAATTTTTTATTGAAAAAGAACTTAATTTATTTATCTTTTTATTTCCTTCATGTAATTCAAATTTTTAACAACTACCATAAGTATATTTACAATTTTTAAAAGCTATTTTAGATAGATTGTAAAAATTTACATTTTTTATATTTCGATTTTATATTCCAATTTTATAGACTCTAGCAATTTTAGATAGAATTGTAAATTTAACAACCTTAAATAATGCAAGTTTCAATATTGGGTGTATACCTCTGTTTTTTTTTTTTCCCTAGTTCATGTATTATTTTCTATATTTTTGAAAAAAAAAATGATTAGATCATCACATATTATCAAATTAATAAATGTTATGGCTATGAGTATGTCAAAAAATTGACAAGTTGTTTAAGAAATTACCTATATATTTTATGTTATAGAAATATGATTGGAAATTTCACAAGTTTTATTGAATACCTTATACCATGTAGATTATAAAGTACAGATTCTAGGTGGTTTTTACAATTTGTTAAATGGGTGCTACTTCTAAAATTTAGGAACCTATATTCATAGAGTACAAATATGGCTTTGTATCCTAACCACCTACACGTACACGTACGCATGCACACATACACATAACCTTACTAAATGCATGTTTTGTAAAGAAATATATATAGCGAGTAGGTATTATTTAGTTGCTATATTTTTATGGTCTAGAATAGATAAATTTTTTAGTTTGTCATTTGGTTTGTATATTACTCAAAGTTACCAAACAAAAATGGCTTGTGGTAAATTGATAAATTTATATCAAATATTTAGTGGTTCAAAAATTTATTTCATAGTACAAAATAAATATTTATTTAAAATTCCAAGAATAATCCTACATCAAGTTTCCAAATTATAATACTGAACTTTATCATAATTTATAACATGAATAAATTTTTTTTCAATTTTTAAAATATTTTTCAATTATAAAAATCAGTATTCATTACTATATACACTAAACTTGATACAAAAGTGTTAAATATTATAACATTCAGTTCTTCTTATTCTACTAATTCAGCTAACTAGCAGCTTCAGAGATGGCATCGATTCAGACCTCCGAGTTTTTCTTCTGAGCGATGCTGAGATAGGACGGATTTAAAAATGCAAGTAGCTAGAAGGCTTCGATCACGTAAAATTTTTCAATCGATGTGAGAATTAGGAACCATACAGCGTGAGACGTGACGGCTTCGGATTTTTAACCCGATTGGACCATTGTCCTAAAATGGATTTGGCTTGCTTGAACTACAATCAATTTGACATGACGAACTTCCTACATTAACTATATTCACACGGTACTTCGTGTTTTGCTTTTCCACAATAAAAGAATGAAAGCAGTCCATCTTTCTTGGTTGCCTCCGATGAATGTCAAGCACTACCTAGCATCCTCCCAGTTAACTTTTTTTTATAGAAAAATTTTAGTGGTATTAATACATAACATGAATAGATTAATGATAAATAAATATAAATAAAATTTTAATACATGGAAGAAAACATAAATAATAATAGTTTAAAACTACCTACAAAATGGATAAATATCTTTTGTTTAAAACGAAAATCTAAGATTGTTAATTGACATGATTAACCTGGAAAATCCAGTGGATAATCCATGATTGGGCAGACAAAGATGGCATAGATATCCTAAGAAAATGCAAAGAGGCTATATCTTCCAGAAAGGAAAAGCGGGCCAAAGTGATCATAATAGATATGGTCATGGAAAACCAGAAAAGAGATGATGAGGCAGTAGAAACGCAACTCTTTTTTGACATGTTGATGATGGTCTTGGTTCCTGGAAGAGAAAGAACTGAGAAGGAATGGGCTAAGCTCTTCTTTGATGCTGGCTTCACTGAGTATAAGATATCGCCTATACTTGGCACAAGATCCCTCATTGAAGTTTATTTGTAATTTGCTAATTTTGATGTATCTTTCTTCCTCCCAGTTTCTAGTATTATGATATTGTTGTGACACATTATATTACGTGTGGTTTTCCATGTTACAATAAAAAAATAGTTTACTATTACATATAACTCGTCCTTCCATGCTAATCGACAGATCCTCTTACTTCTTTCCATGGTAGAGGATACAGATAGCGATTTGATATTTACATATCTAAATCCTCTAACTCTATTTAATTCTTCATTATTTGTTGTGTATGTGTATGTGTATGTATGTATATAACGAATGGGTGTAGAATACATTATCTCCGTGCATATAGCAATTGTCTCAAAGATCAATTGAATAATTTATGTTCTAAAGATAAGCCAAGTCTTTTGTATTGATATTGAAATTCAATTAAGTCATCTACATTTAGAATGAGTAACTCAAATCTCTTTATTTGTATAATAAGCAAGTAGTTGGTATTTCTCATAGCATTGAGGCCACACTAATAGAAGATTTACTTGCTGTGACATAAGTATATGGGACTTAAAATTTACAATTTAAAGGAAAGTGGCCTAGTTGAATGCAATTGTAGATTGTATAGAAAAGTCTCTCGAACATATAATACCAACTGAATATCGAATGCTACGATGTATGGTTGTTAAATCAACATGAATCAATCTATGAGTTAGTTTGGTTAAGAAAACCATCTTGAAGGGATCATGGTCTGAGTCATGATGCTAGAGGTAGGGGATAAACGGGGAGATGCACTACAAAAGTTACATAAGTCAACAAGGGATTGAGAAGCCAATTTTCATGTATTAATTTATAAAATAGATCTCTCTTAAATATTTTTAGTATTCTTATAGATTGGGACAAACAGTGTTCTTATCAATCTCTTCAAGAGCAAGCTAACAATGCTATTTGAGGTTCATACATCACCATATCAGATTCTCTATAATAAGATTATTTTTATTTCTTGTGAGATATACTCATCTAATAATTCATCGTTTCTGAAAATGGTGCTTAATACCTAATTCTTAGATTCTTCCATACCCCTATTTATTATGTAATAGAAATCAATCTGAAAAACCTAATAATTTTCTAAGCTTCATCATTAAGACGCACTATGTCCGAATCCAACTCATTAGTAGATCAAGTTATGGATCAATCCGTAATCTCCTTTACATCACATCTACATGCACATCGCATATATTGCAAAAATATGCTTCCTTTAGAAGTTATTTTACAACCAATAATTCTACACTTGCAATATGTGTGATACGGAAAGTTGGCAGAGGAAAAAAAAAATGTGTGTTATTTTTAAATGGTCGTACATAAAAATCCTAAAACTTTATGCAACTTTTAATCCTGTGCTAAAACTTTTACAATAAATCTTATATATTTTTATTTGCTAATGTTGAGATTTTTGTGGATGTGACATTGGATATCCACATCAACATTAAACTAAAGGGTACGTTGCAATTTCACTACTAGATATACAAGTCCAATGAATACGCTCCTTAAACTCATAAAACCTGGTTTTATGGTGGCCCCTTTGGCGTGTACTTAAATTTTAAAGCCTCGCCCAATTAGTGTCAATCTTGAGACATGAATATTAAGCTAGAAAATTCCACTCACATGACCTATGTATCTCTTAGTTATACACAATTTCCAAGTTTCTCAAAGCTTCATTCTTATTTTGTTTATGACTGATATAGAATATAACTAATACAAGTTTATGTTTATAATTATTGTATCTTCTTTCTGTGTAAGCTAGACACCAAGCTCCAAGAACTCAGGAAAAAAAAAAAAAAAGTGAAAAGAGGCAAAGAGCTTGAGGTTTTGTCTTTGAGGGTAAAGTATGAATACCCTTGCTTGATTCTGTCATTTCTCTTTTGAATCAGCTAACAGGAATACCTATTCTCATTGTACTTCAAACTTTAGCTAAGTTTAACACCGTATTGTGTTAATAAGCAGCTATTCCTGTAATCCTGTACACAGAAGCCATTGAAGCTTGGATCTCTATCTCAGACTTCTTTTTCTAAGTTTAGCCCTACCTTCAAACATTGACATCATTCCCTAGGTGAAAATCTAGATAATACTGGTTAACTGCGTTATTAAATTCCTTTGTGCCTAAATTTGGTTCATAGATATACCTTGACGTCTAGTTCATCTATTGCCTAGAATGGTATTAACTTAAATAAAGTCCTCTAGAAATGAAACAGTCTTATTGTTGCCCAGCCAATTTCAAAAGAAACACTAGATGTATTTTAGCAAATGAAGGCAGTCCTAATGGATAGGTTTATTCTAATCTACTTAAGGACCTTGAGAGGTCCAAAATACCTTCAGCTGCGCTTTTTGAGATCCTTAGTTGACAATAAATGCTTGTTTGTAGAGTTTGTAAGTTTACTTAAACCATATCTCCCTCATGATATTCGACCTCTCATCAATGTTGATCACTTAGTTCTTCATTTAAACATGAGCTTATAACTAATTCATCTTCAACAGTTGTAATACCTTTTCTTGCTCCACCAACTCATGATCAATTGCTCCAACAAAGATGAAATTCTTATATACATAAGTAAAATTGGTTGTTTCCTTCCATAAGTAGCATAAAATAGTAGCATTTTACCTATATGGGAAGATATAAGAAAGCAATATTCTACCCATGCCAATTGGACCGATTTCTACAATATCCATCACATCTTAGATACCATTTCAAATATCGATGGCAAACCATATTCCCAACCATCCATTGAGAATGATATGCACTTAATATCTTCAGGGTGGTCATGCTAAATTTAAACAGCTTTACCAAATTTATTCATGAAAACATGATCTCTATGAGAGATAATATTCTTACAATACGTTTGACTTAATCAGGATGGAATATAATAATTATTTCTCTTCTACAAAATTAATTCTTCATTTAGTTGGTAGGAAAACTATTTTTAAATTTACCATTGGTATGAGATAAGAAATTACGAGTTCCTTCTTAGGATCAAAGGAATAGATGTTTCTTGATCTTTTCTAACATCTTCGAATATCCACTAATGAGACCCTATCCCAATAGATAAGCTACGATCTATAGTGAGGTCATGTCGGTATTGCTATTGTCGTTTTAAATACAATTAAATAAAGTAATAGTTATTATTTCTCTATTCTCTCTTTCAAAAATCATTATTCTACTTTGCAAACCAAATTCTCCCACTTTTGGATTACCGAAGCAAGAAAACATTAAGGAATAATATAATTTATATGATAACTATATTAGCAATAAATCTAATGGTCGGAGCTCTAAAAGCACGACATTATTCAATCTATCTATAAGGACAAGTATCATTAATAACAATTAGGAATTAGGAAACTTACAATGAAGTTCATTATGAATTTTTCCAAACTCTGTTTTTAAGTAGGTAATGATACGAGTAGCTCGTTCAAATCTTATGTAAAGTACTTGGCTTTCTAAGACGACATACAATCTTGAGCCTTACCTCTCTAATAACAAACTATTAACCATACAATGAAAAGTTTTAAGCAATACTTCATCTCTGGTTTGATGAGAATCAAAGGCTTCTTAAATGATTGATGTTTCAATACTAATGTTATGAGTACTTCATTGGAACTAAATAAGATTAAAATGGAATGATGTTCAATGGTATGGAATGGAACTGGAATAACCAATACAACCATTTGGTTCACTAGAATAAGACTATATCACGCATGTTTGATTAGCCAAATGATGACATAAGGACTAAGGCTAGATGTTAGAGAGGCACTAAAATGCCCCTAAATATCATGAAATGAAATTTTTCATTTTGTTTTTATAATGATAAAACTTTGTTTGTTGCACATAAATTCTATAAAACTAAGCTGTAAAGTTCTTAAGAGAGCATTTCATTTAAATAAATATATCATTACATATGGTTCTGCAAAATTATGATATTTTTTAGGAAAGCATTTTTTAGAATAAATATTCCATTTTTTTATCATCATATTTTTGCTACTTAATGATTTGGTTATTTACACATCAATTTCCTCATTTATTGGTTAGATAAGAAAACACTTAGAATAAAACTATTATTTCATAAAGAAGGGATATTCCTTTGATTAGGAATAAAAATGACCATTTCGTAATTCATAAAATGCAAATTCTTACAAAACGGTCATTTGGCCAACACCACAAGGGAAAAATTGTACCTCTAAGAAAGAGGTTAGAAGGGAATCTTCGTTCTATTTAACTAAACATAATGCCAATTAAATTGAACAAAGCAGTCATCCCATATAGACATTAGCTTTTCATGTACTATCCATGTTTGCTTATCAAATTAGCCCTCTTCAATTGATTTGAGTAACTCAAAATATATTTGTAATTAGTTTGAAACTCATTGAGAAGTTTAGAGGTACAACTAAAATCTAGAAAAGATAAATGGAATAACTATGCATCAATTTAAAATTACCTCAATAGTGCATCTACGATATGTTTAAGCATCACGCCTCATAGCATACACTAGGCATACACTAATTATGACAACTCGCCATAAGTACTTTGAGAGATACCAAGTCTTCCTATAAGTAGCACAAATTACAAATCTCATGTGATATACATCCTAATATGAATAAAGGCACAATTTCTAAGTTACTTCTATAGAAAAAATTAGATGTTTGTGCATTCTTTGCGTCTAATATGGAATATAAATACAAGGAATTATGTTTTGGGGCTTTTAGTGTTTTGGAATTACTAAAAATTAAAAGGATATGAATATTTTCAATTAATAAGATTAACTAAATGACGAATTAGTTGATCAAATCATATTTTGGTACTTTTGTGAAATTGAGATTAATATAAGAAAAATTGAGCATTTGATACGACCTACAAAAATAATCTAGTTATCAAAACACAAGGAATATGTTTTAAAAGAAGCAAAAGATTTTTGTGATAGTCAATAATCATAGTAAGGTCCTTTAGGTTAACTCCGAGTTGTCCTTCAGTCATGGACAACGAGAATCCTACAAAAAGCCCCCTATAGTTAAGTTAATGAAGGCCCTTCAATGATTAAGTTAATGAAGAGAGAGAGAGAGAGAGAGAGAGAGATAATGTTGACAAAATAAGAGAGTTCCTAGGAGTGAATAAGTGGTTAACAAGTACCAATCCTTTCACCCAAAGAACTTACTCTTATTTACAAGTTTGAAGTGCTTACTATTGTAGAGATGTAGTAGATTCTAATTAGCTAGCACACAAGCCAACGAGGTAAGGCTTCCTATGCCTGATGGGACATCCTTCCTTATACCATTTGGTAGAGACTGGAGGGATGGCTCTGTCCCATCAGCAAGGTGTAGCTACCCAAGTTTGGCAATTAATAGGTTGGCCATATGATAAGTAGTCAATCAACATTAAATAAAGAGAGAGAAAGTGGTAGTAGATGGAGAGTCAACTCAGCTCATGGCAAGTGTTCCTTTGATTACGGCTTATTGAGGGATAGGAACCATCCTAATGTAAACAATATCAACAATAGTAGGGCACACTTAGGGTACCCAAGGATTCTCAAAGCAAAGGCTATAACTCAATCCTACTTAGGGTGCTTCCAAGCAACTTGATGGGCCTATATGGCTAAGAACAAGCATGGACAGTGATTTGTTGACCTAAGCCTAGCATTTCAATGGGCTTGGACCATATAAGCCCTTATGGCGAGAATCGATCATCAACATTGCTCACCCTTCCCCCCTGGGCATTTAGGACCCCTACTCTCATAATCATTTGGTCAGCAAGTAAAGTACTAATGTTTGTAATTTTATTTGTATTTTTCGCAATGGTAGCTTGTATTTAGAGATGGTATGTCGACTCCTAAGGCTTGTAGTAAATCTGGAGTTTTAATGAAAGTCAAATCTGCTTTTTGCATATCTATTTTCTTCTTTACACTATCTTTCTTGCTTAATTGGTTGCACCTTTTTACTTTTTCTTTTCTTGTTTATTCAATTTTTCTTTACATTCTACCCAACTACAACAACACGCTAATAGTCAAGTGTCTTTTTAGGAGCTTGCTTAAATGGTTGTTTGATCCTACCTTTCAGAATGCTTGGAGACTAAGGCCCTTAATGACTATTGAAGAGTTCATGTAAGCATGGGCTCAATCTTAGTCTTTAACATACTCAGGAATCTAAGCCCTACTCACTCTAGCATGACTGTTGATTTGATTAATGTGACCATTAAACTCTTTAAGTTCTCAAAAGTCGCATGTGATTAATACCTTTTATGTACGTACCCCATTAGCAATCCATCTACTCGCACAATCTTCGTTGTCGATTTAAATATCTCCACGTATGTCCATTCATGGGAGCATCAATCAGAGTGATGCTTCATTTGATCTAACCACCTTATATAAGAGCTAGAAGGTAATCACTTTTCACTTCTTTAGTTTCTACCTTACCAAAATTACTTTAGAGCACTCTCTTGTTTCATCAACCACTTTTAACTTTCATTTTCCTTCTACTTTCTTTATTTTCTTTTGCTTTTTTCTAACTTCTCTTGAAAATGGCTGGTTAACAAACTCAAGGGAATCGCTTTGAAAGTGAGGAAGGCAAAAGTTCTGGTTAAAGGGATGAGCTAGTCCCTATTCCCCTTAAAGAAATGTCAATGGTGAGAGATAATGTTGTTGATAGGAGCTACATTTGGGAAGTACATAGGACATTAATAAAGGCAAGGGATCAATGTGAATACTCGCCCGAAAAGGAGGAGTTGAGTGAGAGTTTATTACTTATATGTAAAGGGAAGGGGATTATTATTGAGGTAGAGTACGTACATAAGGAATATCAATGGCTGAGGATGTGCGAAGAAGTGGGTCGCAACATAGATGCATAAGAAGTGTGTTTACCAAAGGTAGGAGCATGAGCTTATGATTATGGTGATGATGGGTGCTCATTCTATTTGTACTAGAAAGCAATAGAGATGGAGAGGTGATTGTAGTTTATAGAATTCCAGCTAGAGGTATTCAGGTACTTTCAGGTGAATCTAAGGTCTAATAGGATTCAAACAATTAGACCTTTAACCTAAGCCTAAGCTCAAGGTCTTGAGGGATTAACGAAGCAGATTCTATTATTCCAACTAAGTCTTACTGAGGCCGAATTGATCCCCACTGCTAACTAACTCCACATGCCAAGCCGAATAACTTCTCATCTCTCAATAATCAATTGTTGACTTGAAATATGCTCCATTGACAGCTCGATACTTTTACACATTTGCTCAGCCTTAATCGTACATCTAGCTGCTCGGTGGTACTGATGTTAAGAATCCTAAAGCACATCCGAACCCCATCTTCTTGGAAGGATCCTTAAGTCTGCTTGGTAATCCCCATCCTAACCTTACAAATTGTCTGTTTCTACCAGAAGCACCCCAATGACTGAATGCCACATGTTTAGTCCCACGTAAAAAGGATTATGCTACACCAATTCGTCAATTTCTTTAAATTTTTATTTGTATCCTTTTATTATTCTTTATACATTACTTATTTAGGTAATACCCCCTTTTTGTCCTTTCCATTTAAGGTGGCTTACCTTAACTTTTTGGGTATAAATGCCCTTTTGTAATATGTAGCTACAACAGTCATCCAATATCAAATATGCTTCTTTTTCATAAGCTAGTGTGCTTAACACTTTTTCTTACTCTTATCCTAACCCTTAAGCAAGCCTAAGTAGCGAGTGACCTCACCGAGCTACTTGTACATCATATCGAGTTTCTTGAGTTGACAAAGTTTCCTTAATGCATCACATCCTTGGAATCATTCACGGTTTGCTTGTTTATCTCATTTTCTTATTCTTGCTTTCACAATTTCATCACCTTTCACTTCAAGCTTTCTACAAGCTTAGACTCACCCCAATACTTTCGCCCTTATCTACTCTTGGCATGGTGTACAACTTTAGTATCAAAGTAGAGATTCGTTTAGGTAAGTTGTGCTTGAGCTTCCTTTTTAATAGTGTTTGTTGCAATAGTGTATTATAGTTGTGTAAAGGTTAACTATGATTGTTTAAGAACATAGAAGGCATAGTAGTTTGTTGTTGTTGTATACTTTATTTTGAGCATACGAAAACAGAGCAAATTTTCAACTAGGCTTATTGTTTTTTAGAGTAGTTGCTATGTTGACAATTAGCCTAAATGTTGGTGTGGAGAAGTGTGTGTGTGTGTGTGTGTGTGTGTGTATAAGTTGTTTGGCTTAAAAACGCAATATCTATTGTTTCGTAGATTCTATGTTTATTACCGAGCCTTATGAAGAGGATGATGGATTTAAGTTTCAATAATGGTATTAGAGATGATAATGGTGATATTGTCAACAATAGACAACAACCCTAGAGCACCCCTAGAAGTATAGATAAGCAAATTGATGAGATAGCTAAACTTATAGTCAATTTTACTAGAGTTGTTCATACACTAGCCTTTCTACCTGCCAAAGCCATGTAAAATACTCCCCATGCCATTTGACTTATAAGAGGGTAGATCCTAGCTTAATAAGATTGAGGTAGAGGAGTAAGAGGACGTGTACGGAGAAGAATTGACTTAAACGATATGAATGAAAAAGGAGAAGAAGAGTACAATAAGGAAGAGGAATGAGAACACTGAAGACTATTTAGATTAGGAAGAGAAGGTAGAGCTTATTTTTTATTATTACTAATATGAAGATCATGAGAAAGTGAGGACTTCTATTGTAGAGTTCTCAAGTTATGCCGTGATATGATGGAAGAACTTCCAAATTATGAGACAGGAAGGATATGAGGAAGCAAGCACTTGGCCCAAGATGGAGAGGATACTTAGAAACAAATTCATGCCAAATACTTATTTGTAAGATAATTTTGCTCAGCTTTAAGAGCTAAGACAAGGAAGCCAAATTGTTGATGAATACATTTAAGAGTTCCAAATATTCATGATTCGATGTGAAGTGAATGAATCATCAACCTGAATAGTATCTAGATTTCTCACTGGATTAAGAGGTGACATCCGAGATGTCGTGGAGCTTCAATAGTTTACTACCTTGGATAAGCCCATAAGAATAGCCTAGTGAGTAGAAAGACAGAGGAAAAATAGGCTGAGTTGAGCTAAGCCGACCTCTAATATGTCAACTAATCCAATCAAGCCAACCTGTATCGATCCTAATCTTTTCCCCGTTTTATAAATTAATCTTATTTAAAATGATCGATATTAAACTCTACCCGTTTAATACTAACTATCAACTAAGGTTTAAAGAAAATTGGTTCTTTTATTTTTAAAAACATTTTAGATTTGCTACCCAACTAAACTCGGCAAAAAGAGTTAAATTATAACCAATCCAGGTTGGATTGGTTATAATTTAACTCTTTTGGATGGATTAGTTATAATTTAGCTACTGGTCTTTCGGATAAACTAATTTTACAAACAATTTTGTAAACCAGAAAAATCGAGTCCGAAGATTAGGCTTTTTAAACCCTTATAAGTATCATCGCCTTTCCAAATTTAGGTTTAATCCCTTAAAATCACCTTTCAAAACTATCCTATGAAAATGAAATCTAATCATTAGCTAATGAATTGAATAAATTAATAGTGGAAAAAATAGGTTTTTTCATTTTCTATGTTGCCTCGAAGGTGCTTATGTACCAACTATTCGAGATCAAATATGCGTAGCTTTTTTTTTAAATATTAGCAAGTTGGATTTGTTTTAATTTAAAAAAATGGTCAAGTTTATGTTTCTTACCCAATTCAATATAGCTAATGAAAATTTTCTAAAGGGTTCTAAAGTCAGTTTATTCTGAAACGTCTTAATTTTGAAAAAAAGGTCAATTTTGTTTTGTCTTTATTGAAAAACTATTTTCTTAGTGATAAAATCCAATTTATTTATTAATCTACTTATTTTATTTTATTTTATTATTCTAAGCCATAATTGAAATGAAAAATAAATAGAAAACAAACTAATATGTCCCTTTTTCATTCTCTTTTTTTTTTTTTTTTTGTTTTTCATTTTTCTTCTTTTCTTTCTTTTTTTTTTTTTACTATTACATTTACAATCATGAAAATAAAAATAAAATAAAATAAAAAATACAAAGCATGATGCAAAATAAAAAGAGCAAGTTAGACCAACAAGGCAGGATGTAAGTTGGATGCCAAGGTAGACTTGGGTCGTAGGTTAGATCCTAGGTTGAAGCATTAAATCTGATTCTAGTCAGCTAGAGCAGGTCAGGTTGGAACGATCCAAATCGAGTATGGAAATGGCTACGATGGCTTATTTGGGCTGTTATGGAGGCCGTTTCGAGCAGATAAGATGTTAATCCTAAGGTTTTAGAGGGTAAGGAAAGTGTTAGTGATATTATTTTTGCAAAAAAGAGGTGGTTTTAATGGTGTTTGGAGGAGGTTGCTGATGGATGATGAATTTGAGGTTGTGGTGGAGCTCATTTGGTGGTTGCTAAAAGTAAGTGAGCTATGGTTTCTGAGGTTTTAGAAGCTAATGAAGCTAATGATGGTGATCGTTTGCTTTGAAAATTATAAAAAAAAATGAAGCTTTATAGAGAGAGAAAGTGCTTCATGTTAGAGTGAGAAACTATGAATTAGAGCTTGTGTGGTAGTTTTTGAGTGAAAGTTGAAGATGAAACAAAGAGTAGAGACCTCCATTTACACTTGGAGAGCTTAAAACATACTTGGAAGACCATAAATGGCCAAATTAAAAATCGCAAGTATGGGTTGTACAATCTTGATTAGGCTTCCTTTTGAAGGAAATAATTTATTTTTATTGATGATTTCAGTTAATTAGATATCAATGATTATAAATCAAGTCATGAAAGCTCTCATTTTTGCCTAAAAAGCTTTGATATGCAAGTTGTATGAACTCGTAGTTATGATTTTTTTCCAAATTTATGTCCCAATTTCATCCTTTTAATGAATGAATTGAGATGCAAAATTGGATGGGATTCAAAGTATCCTATGTCAAAAATTGAATTATTGTTTTATTTACTAAAAAAATGGTAGGAAAATGGGTTGAAAATGGCAAAAAAGGAAGGGGTTGCATAGGTTTTCTTTCTTCAATTTCAAGCTCTAAGCAGGACAACAATGGCCACATTCAACTCCAGCTAACCCGAAAGTGCCATGTAGCATATTGAAGATGAAATTCAAAACGAAAAAACACAACAGTCTCCTATCGAAGTCTAACTCGAGTCTTCTACTCCCATCAACCGTGCCCTTGCCAGCTAAGCTGGTAATTGTTCTCAACTTTAACTACAACTCGATTTTATACATATCATTAACTTCCTTGGACTAAATTTAAATAAGAATACTAATTTAACCGAATTTAAACTATAGTTCACTTGGTTCCAAATAAGTTAGAAATGAATTTCCTTAACAAGCCTAGTATACATATGTTAAAATCAACTTTCAAATTGAACCCAATTTAATGGTTTTATGAACTTTGATTCATTGATCGCGCAGGTAAATAGAAATGTCTTTTCTTATAAATCCACCAACTTAAACTCAATTGAGGTATCATTTGAAACCACAATTAGCTTCAATCAGTTTCATTTTTACAAGAAAAACTTTCACTTCAACCATGGTCAGAATATTAAATTTTCAGAAAAATTTAATACTCTCAAGTATAGTTGGGAACTATTGAATCACATATGTGTACTTTGGCTCCTTTTGATCCTAAAAATGAAATGACCCTATCCATGTGACTTAAGTTTTTTTTTTTTTCTAAATCTTCTATTTTTTATACTTTTCTAAATTTGAGACCCTTTACCCAATTCTAAAAATTCTAAAAAAAAATGAGGGAAAAAATGGGCTGTCTATACCCGCTAAGGGACATCATTGAGCTCAATAAAGTGTTGAGCTGAGTAGAAGAATAGATGTTATAGCTAAATAGAAAAGCCGACTAATTGAAGGTAAAGTGCCGCTAAGAACTTATGAGAAGGGACAACGATTTAGGAGGAAAAGGAGCTAGATCAAATGTTTTAAATGTCAAGAGTTTAAGTACATAGACGCTTAATGTCTGAGTAGAAGAACTATGATTATCCAAGGGGACATTTCGAAACTCGATGTAGATAGTACTAATAAGGGGCTCGAAGAGGAGGTTTCTCTTGAAGATAGTACTACCCAAGAAACTAAGCTTATTGAAGAGGACGTATTCTTCGAGGGTCTAGACAAATTAACCTTGGTTATCTAACGTACGATGAGTATAGAACCCTCTATTGAGAAGGAATAGAAAGAGAACTTATTCCACATCATTTTGAATGAGCAAGTTTGTGCACTTATAGTGGATAGTGAAAGTTACATCAATGTGGCTTCTACTAACCTTGTTTAGAAGCTTAAGCGGCCAACTATCTCACACTGAAGCCATATAAGTTACATTAGCTACATGAGAAGGAGGCACTACATGTCACTTAGCAAGTATTGCTATCAATCTCTATTGAAAATTATTCTAATATAATTCTTTGTGATGTGTTTCTCATGTGTGTGTCTCATGTCTTAAGAGGCAAACCTTAGCTTTTTTACCGAAAGGTTATATATGATGGGTTAAAGAACACGTGTTTGAGAAAGATGGTAAGAAGATTACTTTATACCCCATGACGCCAAGTCAAGTTAGCAAGCTATAAGCTAAACTTGCTCGAGAATCTAAAAAAGGCCTTGATTCTAAGTAGAGCCAAGCTCTGAAAAGCTATTAAGGCCGACAAACTATCCTTTCTGTTGATTAAACAACTACTAAAGCTAAAGGAGCAAATTGAGCTACCTCTAGAGATCAAGGAGTGATTGGATAAGTATGTCGATCTATTTCTTAAATAGTTACCCAAGGGATTACCCCCTTTCCAAGGCATTGAACATTGCATTAACTTAATACTCGGCACTGCCCTATCGAACAAGCCAACTTATCAAATGAGTTCTAAACAAGCTGCAAAGCTCTAAAGATAAGTTAATGAGCTACTAGAAAAGGGACATGTAAAGGAAAAACTCAACCCTTGTGTTGTGCCAGTGCTCCTTATGCCGAAAAAGGATTAAACTTGGTGTATGTATGTAGATAATAGAGCTAAGAATAAGATTACGATCAAGTATTGATATCATATCCCCAGGTTAGATGACATGTTAGATGAACAAAATGGAGCTAGGGTCTTTAGTAAAATTGATCTAAAGTCTAGCTACTATCAAATCCAGATGAGGCTAGGAGATGAGTGGAAGACTGCGTTCAAGACTCGATATGGTCTTTACTAGTAGATGGTAATGCCCTTTAGCTTATCAAATGGCCCAAGTACATTCATAAGATTAATGAACCGTGTGCTACAAAACCTGATTGAGAAGTGTATCATGGTATACTTTGATAACATCCTTGCATATAGTACTGACTTAGCGAACCACTCTAAGCATCTTCATGATGTATTTGATGTATTCTATGCCTAGAGATTTTTTAGCAATTTGAAGAACTGTTGTTTTCGCCAAGAGGAAGTAGTTTTTCTAGGATATGTAGTTGGTGGAGGAGGCTTCCGAGTCGATGATGAGAAGATCTGAACTATTGTCAAATGGCTGACCCTAACCACTTATACCTAAGAAGAAGTTTACATAAACTAGCATCCTTTTATCGAAGATTTATCAGAAGTTTCAATACCATTGTTGCACTCTTACTGAGCTGACAAAGAAGAATATTAAATTCAAGTAGGGGGTGAAAGAGGAGAGAAGTTTTGCTAAGGTGAAGATAAGATTGATTGCTGCATCAGTATTAACTTTACCCAACTTTGAGAAGATTTTTTAGCTCGAATGTGATACGTCAGGTATTGGGACAGGCATTATCTTAATGCAAGAAGGCTAACCAATTACTTACCATAACAAGAAGCTAAGAGGACCTTAGTTGAACTACTCAGTATATGACAAAGAACTCTTAACCCTTATCTAAACACTCCAAGTATGGAAACTTTATTTACTGCTGAGAGAGTTTGTTGTCTACACAGATTATGAGTTCTTAAGGCACCTTAGAAGTCAAACAAAATTATCAAAGAGGCAAGCTCAATGGATTGAATTCTTAAAGGGATACAACTTTGTGATTAAATACAAATAGGGCAATGACTAAGCTACACATAAGATTCTTAGGATTTGTGAACATCAAAGTACAATATCCTCAAGACCCCCATTTCAATCCTATATTTGGACGATGTGTAGAGGGAAAAATGGTAGATGACCACCATATGAAAGATGGTTATCTATTCCGAAGCAACAACTATTGTTAGTAAGGGAAGCTCATGGTAGAGGGCTCTTCGACTATTTTAGAGAGAAGAGGATGTATGAGCTATTGAGTGGAAGGTGCTTTTAGCCTAAGATGAGGTAGGATGTACATTAGATTGTTGAGGCTTGTACTACTTGCAAGAGGGTCATATGTCAAGCCGAATAAAGGAAAGGAATGCCTTTGCTGGTCCCAACCAAACCTTATACTACATTAAGCATAGACTTTTTTCTTGAATTGCCAAAAATTGCCTGAGGCAAAGATTCTATGATGGTCGTCATAGATAGATTTAGTAAGATGGCACACTTTGTGCCTTACTCCAAAACTAATGATGCTTTGGCTATTACTTTGCTCTTTTTACAGGAGATTGTTCATTTGTACCGTGTGCCAAGAAGCGTAGTATTAGATAATGATCTAAAGTTTCTGAGCCATTTTCTAGAGGACTCTTTGGTATCGTATGGGGACTAGACTACTATTTAGTACTTTTTATCACTCCTAAACCGATAGACAAACAAAGGTAGTCAACCGCACTTTAAGATCACTGCTCCAAGCTATAATGGGGAAGAATTTAGCTAATTGAGATGTTTGTTTACCTATGGTGGAATTCGCTTACAACAACACTATACATAATACTACTAAACAAACACCCTTTGAAGTAATCTATAGCTTCAATCTAGAGCTACCCCTTGATCACACCTTAATACCCATGCTCAAGTAAGAAGACCCTGACACAAGAGCCTAAGTACACTCTCTACAACAAATCTATGAATAGGTTTAAGCTGCAAAGAAGCTGAGAGAAGAGTAAAGGAAGGAAGTCAACACAGTTTTAGGCCAGTGATTTAGTATGGTTGCACACTCAAGTTGAAGGTCCCTTCAAAGTACTCCAAAAGATTAACAACAATGCTTATCGATTGGAATTACTTAAAGACTATGGAGTTTCTAACATCTTTAACATTGCTAACCTCAGCCCCTATTAACCTAAAGAAGAATTGAGCGAAGACTAGTTGGATTTGAACCTAAATCCAAATCAACCTAGAGGGGACGATAGGAATCTAACAATAAACCTTTAACCTAAGCCCAAGCTTAATGTCTTGAGAGATTGATGAAGTAGATTCTATTATTCCAACTAACTCCTATTGAGGTTAAACCGATCTTCATTGCTAACCAACTCCACACGCTAAGCTAAGGAACTTCTCATCTCTTAGGAATCAAGTACCGACCTGAAATATACTCCAGTAACAACTCGATCCTTTCACACATCTACTCGACCTTGACCATACCAACTAGCTTCTTGGTAGTACTAATATCGAGAATCCAAAAGCACATCCAAACCCACATCATCTCAGAAGGATCCCCTGGTATGCTCGATAATCCCCATCCTGATCTTATAACTTATCTATTTCTACCAAAAGTGTCCCCAATAACCGAATGCCATTTGTCCAGTCCCACATAAAAAGGATTATACTACACCAATCATCAATTTTTTTGAATTTTCATTTATACCCTTTGATTATTCATTGCACATTACTTATTTAGGCAATCCCCCTTTTTTCCTTTCCATTTAAGGTAGCTTACCTTAACTTTTCGGGTATAAATACCCTTTTGTAATATGTCGTTGCAATAATCATCTGATTCAAATGTACTTCTTTTTCGTAAGCTAATATACTTATCCCTTTTTCTTACTCCTATCATAACCTTTAAGCAAGACTAGGTGGCAAGTAACTTCACTGAGTTGCTTGTATGTCATATCAAGTTAGTTTTGTAAGTTCACAGAATTTCCTTGGTGCATCACATCATTGGAATTATTCATGGTTTACTTATTTATCTCATTTTCTTTTTCCTACTTTTGCAATTTCATCACCTTTCTCTTTAAGCTTTCTGTAAGCTTAGACTTACCTCGATATTGTTGCCCTTGTCTACTCTTGGCATAGTGTATCAAGGTCCCTGTACCCCTATGCCCAATAAATGCTAGTAGCCTTCGAGATCGTACATATCTTCCATATGAGGAGGTTAACCATAAGGTTATTATGATATTTCATCCAATTGAAGGGAAATAAGTTCTGTCAGGTGTATTATGCTAATTAAAGGGCTCCAAGGAAGTTATTCTACAAGCAAAAAAGCAAGGCTAAGGAATGGAGATACCAGTTTTATGTGGTAAGGGAGCCTTATGTCTTGAATTTCCTAACTAGGTGGACAAAGCTAATGCATATGACGTCAATAACCCATTTAAAGATGGCAAATGATGAGGTGGCGGAGTGTATCCTCGATATCAATTGGTGGAAGGGTTTGAAGTTTAACGTTATAGAGGTAGTAGACTTATATCTGAAAGGTAAGATGCTCGACACCTGGGAGACTAGTGTAGTTTTTGTTGTAGTTGAGGGAGGGTAACTGTCTATATTGTGTCGCTAATGAACCATGAGGGGCTTAGGGTTACTCTCCTCTATAGGTGTGTTTCCTTTAACTTTCTTCCTTTGGTTTTCCTATGCAGCATTGATTTGTCTAAGGACAACTTCAACAAATAGATGAAGTGGATTCAAAAGGAGAGGCATCATCTAAAAGGACATGGGTTGAAGGTAAGAGATGAGCCTATTCATGACATGGTTGTAGATTTAGCTGATAAGGCTATTAAGGTAAGTAAGGAGAAGGATGTTGCTATTGCTAAGAAGAAGGCTATTAAGGTAAGTAAGGAGAAGGATGTTGCTATTGCTAAGAAGAAGAATAATAAGGTAGCTAACCTAAACACAAAGTCGAAAAGACTGGTAATGGAAGGATCAAAGGGCATTCCAATCGGTGTGACCTTGAATGCTACTGAACAACATGAAGTTACTATGCTAGTATTTGAGGAAAAGGTACCCAAATAGACTGAACCAAAGGTTGCTGCACCTATGTTTGAGGTAAGTGAGCTTGGACGAACTAAGCCAAAGTACGTATTGAAAAGACTCTCAAACAGACAAGGTCAGATGTTATTGCTAGGATAATAGCTACCCAAGTTTAAAGCGAGTAAGCTGTGCTCGTGGAGGGTGGTTCAAGGAGTCAAACGAGCAACAGGGGTAAGAGCATGGAGCCCATCATAAACTTGGAGAAGCATTCCAATAGAAAGAGAGGTTCTGGTGAGTCAGTGATCTATCTAGACATAAGGTAAGGAGGATGCATCCCGACTAAGGGAGTAGTCAAGAGAGAGTCAACATAGCAAGGGAGTGGCCGCTAAATAATATCCATGCATAATGGCTGCAAGACAAGACATTCAATGACTGCTTACTATTGGCCTTGAAGGGATTAAGGGAAGCGATGAGTCTTTATCACCATTTTTTTCATGAGAGTAAGTTGACTCCTTAATGAGGTATGTCCCTGAGTTTATGTTTAATGCCTTTCTTTTGTTAACTCAAGTTCGTGGAGTTAAGATGCAAGCAAGGGGGTAGTGAGGGCGGTTGCGCAGGAAGTGGCCATAATGAGGAATGAGAATATGTGTTTAAAGGAAGAGGGCAATAATTAAGGGATTGAGAAGCTTCAGCTAGAGTAGGAGGTTACCACTTTACATTCAAAGCTTGGTTGGTACGATAAATGGGTTGAATATTTAGATGAGAGGTGCAAGATTCCAATAAAGGAGTTTACGACTGCTAAGGGGAGGGTAAATTCAACTCGTTAAGAGCCGGAGGCTATTGAGAGGAGACAAGGGCTGCAAAGGTAGAAGGGGATACTGCTGTCAAGGGGGAGGAAGGCTAAGGTGGAGGCTAATGTCACCTGGAGGGATGAGGGGTTGACCAAGGAGGTGTATCGCTTTAGGAGGAAGGTTGCTACTACTCATGTTAACTTTGCTAAAAGGGAAAAGGAAAAGGAATTGAGGGTCAAATGTGACCTTAATCCAATTGCGATGAAGAAACTATTTGATGAGTTTTTGTTGAGTTAGAAGTACAAGTATGTTGTGTTCAAGGCTGGTCAGGATGGCATAAGTATGGCAAAGGACGACCATAGGAAGATGTATCATGAACTCGACTTCAGCTTTCTAAACTATTTGATAAAGGAGCATCATGAGGAAGACCTAAAGGGTGGTGGTGGTGAAGCTAGGGCAGACGTTACAGATGAAGTAAGGGACCAAGGGAAGGTTTGACCTATTGCCTATGTGTAGGCCTTATGTTTCTTTTTCTTTTATTTTATTTAACTTGGTTGTAATAGGAATTTTGTGTTTTAATAGGATAGTTGTGGGATTATTTGAAAATTTGTATCAGCATAATGAATGATATGTTTGTTCGTATATGTGCTCTGCTTCTCTTCCCCTCTTCTTGATTCTCCTTGCTTATTTCTTTCTTTATTTTGGTGATTAACCTCTTAAGGGGTCCTTGCATTTTAAGGCTTGAACTTAACATGTCCAAGTCCCATAAGGTTGGTGGGTTCTTAAGACTTAGGCTTTTTTAAGCAATCAATCATGTGAATGGGTGCTCAACTTGAAGCTTAATGAGTTGCTACTTGAGGTAAAGCTCGAGGCTTTGACTTGTTAAGGCACATGGTCCTACGAGTTGATTCTTGAGGTAGGATTCAAAACTTTGACTTGTTCGAAGACATAGACCCACAAGCTCTTACTTGAGGTAGAAGTTGAAGCTTAGACTCATTTCAGGTACATAATTTTATGAGTTGATGCTCGAGGTGGGACTCGAGGCTTAGACTCATCCAAGCACATGAACCTACAAGTTAGTGCTCTAGGTAAGACCGAGGCTTAGACTTGTTTAGATGCATAGTCCTACAAGTTGATCCAATCATTGAGGATGGGAATCAACTCAATGTGTTTGGTGCTAGGAATCAAGTCCTTCAAAAAGAATGTAGTTCATAGAATAAATAGCGTTATCTTTTATTAAGTTCTCAAAAGATACATATTTGTAAGCAAGTTATTCGCGTGATTACATGAAGTATGGTTGAAGGTTGGCTGCATCCCATATCAGAGAGATAGGCTACCCTTCAAGAGTTTCAAGTTTATTTGCTCCACCACCCACATTTGCTTTGATATGGATAAGGTCTTTCTAATTGAGGGATAACTTTCCTTGTCCTTAGCTAGACCTTATGGACTCTAATTTACAACAGACGTGATCTCTTGGTTAGAAAACCGTGTACTTGACTTTCTTATTATAGTACTAAGCCGTACGCTATTGGTATGCCACCACTTAAGTTTTCACGACTTCCCTTACTTCATTAATGGTGTCTAAGCTAGCCTAGAGAGCAATGTTATTAATGCTAATGTCAAAGTTTTAGGTTCTGCTTGTTAAGAGTTCAAGATCTATCGAGAAGACAACTTCAGAACTGATGGTAAGGTAAAATAGGGTTTCGCCTATGGTTATGGAATACATAGTTCAATAACCCTAAAGGATAGTAGGGGGTTGATCTATTGACTGCCTATTGGACTGTGGGTAGGCAACAAAAGTGTACCAGGGCTGGATGTGGTGCTATATGCAAGATTCTCGAAATCGCATACTATCAAACTGCAGTCTATTATTGGTAATGAAGATGTGGGAGATGCCAAACCAAGTGAAGATGTTTATTAAGACAAAATCTTCAATTACTCGTACCGTAATAGTCGTAATAACCAATACCTTGACCTACTTAGTGAAGTAATCTATAGCTATTAGAATGAACTATCGCCTGCCTAATGCCTTAGGGAAAGGACCCAAGACAACAAGTTCCCTCTAAGCAAAAGGCCATAGGCTGGTGATGGGGTAAACATCTAAGCTTGGTGCTTGGCTGACAGGCTCGTGCTTCTAGTAAGCATGGCATCATCAAACTAGGGTTTATACATCTTGCTTCATAGTTGGCTAATAATACCCAAGGTAAAGGGCTCAGATGTATAAGGCATAGGCTTGTATGTAGTTGTTGTAAATGCTAGAATGTAGTTCTTTAAGGATGCAATGCCCTTCTTCAATGGTTAGGCATCGATGAAGGGGCAGACTATATCTATGTCTATATAAGATACCGTCTATAAGAGTATAGGGAGTGGCATCATATGTGAGTTTCTTAGTCTCAACTCTGTCTTCGGGGAGAACATCCGTGTTTCGATAATCGACAATGGGGGTCATCTAGGAGGGTTTGGTTGACGTGGTCATAACTTCGAGAACTTGCTAAGGGGATTCATGTACTGTATGCTACAACATGAATTAAAGGAACACTTATTTGGTAGATTCCAAAAGGGTAGGTAGTAATGCAGAGGTGAGCTTAGAGAGCTTATCTGCCTTGGAATTTTAGATGTAGGGCATCTTAATGATCATCCATGAGGAGAAATTGGCAGCTAGGTCTTACACCATCTGGAGTTATCTTATCATGCTTTCTCCCTTCGTCTCATAAACCCCTTTTACTTATTGCACAACTATCATGGAGTCAAAGTATATATTAATCTTCTAAATGCCTATGTCTACTGTGATTCGTAGTCTTATGATGAGGGCTTTGTATTCTACTTCATTATTGCTCGCATGGAATCCAAATTTGAGGGCGTAAAATACTTGGTGTCATAGGGTCCCTACAGGACTATTCCTACTCCATTCCCCCCTTTGGTGGAGCACCCGTCAACGTGAAGGGTCTAAACTAGAGTATCAATCGAGGTGGATGGTTCTTCTTTGCCTATATATTCAAGAACAATATCTGCAACCACCTGTGCTTTGATGGCCTGACAAGGGCAAAATTGGACTCCGTGGGCATTGAGCTCAAGGGAATACTTAACTATTCACCCTAAAGTATTGAACATTTGTGGGATTGTTTTGAGGGACTGGTCAATCAAAATGACTATTGGGTGTGCCTGGAGTTTTCTTGCCATGATGATGAGTGTGAGGGTGAACTTCTCAATTCAGGTGTATTTGGTCTTAGGGCCCTAGAAGATGTGACTTACGTAGTATATCGGTTTATGCTTATGTCCCTTTGTTCAAATAAGTATTGAGGATAAGGCTCGATCAGTAATGATAAGATGTAAGTAGAGTTCTTCACCAGGGACTGGTTTTGACAACACTAATGGGTTTTAGAAGAATTCTTTCAACTTCTCGAAAGCAATCTTACACTCAGGTGTTTAGTGAAATTCTACTGGATTCTTAAGGAGTTTGAAAAACTCAAAGCATTTGTCTACACTTCGTAAGATGAAGTGATTCAAGGCAGTGATCCTGCCAATAAGTCATTGGACTTCTTTTATTTTATGTGGAGCCTACGTGTCTTTAAGTGCTTAAATTTTGTTAGAGTTGGCTTCACCACCTCTTTCCATGACCCTATACAAGAGGAACTTACTAGACCCTATACTAAGGACATATTTATGAAGATTAAGCTTCATCTAGTATTTTTGTAACGTGTTAAAGGTTTCACGGAGGTTAGCAATGTAGTTGGCTTTTAGCTTGCTTTTGACAATCATGTTTTCAATATAGACTTCAACATCTCTTCTGAGTTAAGGCTTAAAGACCATGGAAACTAAGTGTTGATAGGTGGCACCAACATTCTTTAGTCCAAAAGGCATGACCTTATAGCAGTACATAGCAAAGTTTGTGACAAAGGAGTGACAAAGGAGGTGTGGACTTGGTTTTCGGGGGCCATATGGATTTAGTTGTAGCCGAAATAAGCATCTATGAAACTTAATCAAACATGGCTTGAGGTAAAATCAATGAGCTAGTCAATTCTTAGAAGAAGGGAACAATCTTTCGAATATGCCTTATTCAAGTGATGTGTATGGACGTAGCAAGTCTTGAACCAAGAATAGGTATTCAGATTCAAGGGAGTATGCAAAACAGTTAGTGAGAAGAGGGGGTTTAACAATGAATGTATATGGATATCACATACTAAGGTACAAACATAATCAAGGCTTTTGAGCTCAAAATAAGGTTTAATACGACTCACAAACGCTAAATATTGCTCGAAGTTTCAAATGAGAAGTTAAATATGACTCACTAAATCGCTCAAACGAAGGGTTCACTACAATCTTAAAGGAAAAATTGTAAGAACACGAGAGATTAAGGAGTAAAGCACACTTAATAATCTAAAAAGCCAGCTCAAAGGGCTCAAGAATGTCCTTACTTCCAGAAGGAACATTCAAGTGTAAATTCTCTATCTGAATATTCTTTACTATCCCTTGATAATAACAATTGTTGCTATTTATAACAAATCCTAAAACCCTAATGGCAAAACTGTAAGTAATATACAAGGCCTTAAACCTTAAAGAATGGCCTACAATTGAAATAATAAAAATATTTACGAAGTATACAAAACTGTATATTTAATAGAGTAGTCGAAATTCAGTCATCCAAACTATTTGTAGGGTCGAACCCGAGCAGGGGCCGATTAATAGTCAGATGCCCGAGTAGGGGTGGGATATTTGGAAGTCTTATTATGTTTGCCCAAGGTCCTAGTGAAGTTGGCCCATAGTTGTTACACTCGTAGATTGCTTACCATTAGCTTTACCGAGCTATGCCAAGCTGTTCTTTAGCTTAGGGGCTTCAATCGTTTAGTTTCTTATCGTCTCGGTAGACGATAAGCTTGATGCCGAATGGTTCTTTTTCCTCCCTTCAGCCTTTGGTTATCAGTTCGGCCTCGGTAAGAGTAGGTCATCCTTGGCTTAGGACAGGTCGGCTTTAGCTTCTGGTTAGTTAATCTCGACTTCTGACAATTCGACCTCGGTAAGAAGGTCGTCACAGGCTGATTCCTATCATCAAGTTAGTGTAGTCTATGCACATTCTCCATTTACTACTTAACTTTTTTACGAAGACCGTATTGGCGAGCTAAGTAGGGTATCTGTCTTACCTAATGAAACTAACCTTCAAAAGTTTTTGTACTTCCTATTCAATGGCAACTTGTTATTCTAATGCAAAGTGTCTTCTTTTTTGTTTTACGAGTCGAACGTATAAGTCAACCCTTAAGTAATATATAGCCTTCAGAATTTTTATTATCCCTAAGATTTCATTTGGGGACATCATGAAGACGTCTAAGTTGTCGCATCAAAATGTAATCATTTCTTCCTTTTCATCAAGGGATGGAGATCTTCTTATTTGAGTTGATTGATCGAGGAGATCACCGTATTGAATAAATTCAATCTCTTTAGCAAGTTCACCATGAAGGGCTTATAGAGTCATTGAAGAGGACTCAATGTGCATGATTTTATCGTGGGACATGTCACTAAGGTACAAGGTTTAGGATAGCTACTGGTTTCCACGTGCACATCTGACCCATGTAGGTATAGGAAACTTCATCAAGAGGCATTGTTGGCTTATGCATGTGTCAAATTTGTTAAGGCTAAGGCATTCGAGGATGGTACTATATAGTGACCAATAGTTAACAACTATGAAATTGATGAGGTGAGAGGTGATGTAGCCGTCATCGGCCAGCCTAACAAGAAGTATGATGAGTCCTTTTACTGAGACTATTTTTCCTTTGAAGCTTGCCAAGCTCTAGTTATATGGGAAAAATTACTCATTGAAGTTGTCTTTCATCTACCCATCAACTAAGAAGAAGGGTATGTCTATAGAGCTTCTATTATCTACAAATGTCCTAAGTATGCCGAAGTATCCTATCTCGACATTGATGACTAAGGGGTAGATATGGGGATATTGGATGTCTATTCTATCATCCTCGATGAACGATATGATAGTGTCAAGGCGTGGTGTCTTTGATTAGACTGAGAGCACCTTGTGCTATAGTTGGGTAAGGTGTCCCTTATTTAAGAGTCTAGGTCCACTAATGATTGTTTGTACTTACCTCCTGTCACCTCTTCACTCTATGTTATCTTATTGGTTTTACTGCTCGAGCTATGGTTGTTGTGGTTGTCAAGGCTCCCGTGTGCGACATCGTTGGGCTGGACATGGGAAGTTTCTTTCGTTAGCAATGAGGTGGTTGATGCAGCCCTAGTGAACCAGGCCTTCAACCTCATTTTTTAAGTTCCTGCATTCGTTAATGTTATGGACCTATGCTCTATGGTAGTCACAGTATTTACTCGAGGTAGAAGCTTCTAGTATTTGTTAGACAGCTAGCATAGTAGGAAGGCATTCGTAGACTTCATAGTAAACTTTGCTAAGGGGGTGAGTAAGTAAGGTGTAACTAGGGAAGTCTACATATCTTTGCTTACGTCTATCTCGCCATTCTTAAGAGGAAGGGCTATCATCCTTAAGGCAGAGATAATCCTTTATGGATACAGTATGTTGCGAATGGCATCCTCTTGCACTAAATATTGCTCATTAAGGGTTATGAACTCTTCAAATGGCTTTGGTCAGCATAATGTCATAGCTTCAAAGAGCTTGCTACTTAGGTCCAAGCCATATATGATGGCTTGAAGCATTGTACTTGACTCCACTTTTAAGATGAGGAGCTTAGCGCAATTAAAGCATTCTAAATATACTTAAAGGGCTTCATTAGGACATTGTCACATGTTGTACAGTATGGATGAGTCCCTGCACAATGCTTTGCTACTCAAGAAGTGTTGTTAGAACCTAGTAGCCAGGTTATCGAAGGAACAAATGCTGCCTCTTGGAAATTGATTAAACCAAATCAATATAGCCTTTATTGAGGTGTTTGGAAAGGCCTTATACATTATTATGTTGGAGAAGTTGTGAAGGCTCATCATGGTGCAAAATAGGCTACGTAATCATCGAGATCACTAGTTCCATCATAACTATTGAGGTGCAAGAGGCATATGCCTTATGGTAAGGTTTCACCAAAGATACCCATAGTGAATGGGCTTTTATTGGTGACTATACCTAATTGCCTTGTAGAGGACTTAATTCATTTTTAGTTGTGCAGACTGGATGCATGGCATATGTGCTCACCAAGCTCCCAATCGTTCATGTCACCTAAGTGTTCAGGCAAATATTTGACGGAGCGAGGTCTTCGACCTCTACTTGCCTCTAAATAGGTACTAGGGAGATGCGCTTTGTTGTAAGTATTGTTAAGTTGTTCACGCCAGTTTGGGAGGAAACGTTGCTTGTTAGCAGCAACATCACGTAGGCTTACATGGTTTTGATGTAGTGTAGGTAAGTCCCTACTTTGGTGGCTAAGAGAGCTATTAACTATGTCTTTAAGTTAGGCTTTGTCGTTAGGCTTGATTTTTTCTTTTAGTTTTTGAGTAGTAATAAGTTGTTGTCTTAATTATGCATTTTCCTAGGGTATCTCAGCATTAGTTCCCATAAGTTGTTGGAGCATAGTTTTTACTTGCTCCATGTTTAAGAGTTGTAGCTTTATTGGTGGTGGTTGTGGGTCTATGTTGGTTTGATCACCACCTCTCATTAATGCCAAGAGTAGGTGAGTGTTTTTGTTCTTTGCCATTATGAAAAGTTCCATAAATGGTAAGCGCCAAGTGGTGATGGTCAATAATCACAGTAAGGTGCCCTAGGTGAACTTCAAGTTGTCCTTCGACCATAGACAATGGAAATCCTATAAAAAGCTCCTTGTTGCTAAGCTAGTGAGGGCCCTTTAATGCTCAAGTTAGTAAGGAGAGAGAGAAATGTTACAAGCAAATAAGTAAATTTCCATAAGAGGATAAGAGGTTAACAAGTGCTGATCCCTTTACCCAAAAAACTTACTCTCATTTATAGGTTTGAGGTACTTACTATTGTAGACATGTAGCGGGTTTTGATTAGCTAATACGCAATCTGATAAGATGGTACTTTCTACACCTGATGGGGTATCCTTCCTTATGCCAGTTGGTAAAGACTGGAAAGATGGGTTTGTCCCATCAATAAGGGGTAGCCACCCTATTTTAGTAACTAACAGGTAAGCTGTGTGATAGTCAATTCACATTAAATGAAGAGAGAGAAAGTAATTGGCAAATGGAGGGTCAGGTTGGCTCATAGCAAATGCTCCTTTAGTTGTAGCCTACCGAGGGATAGGAACCAACTTGATGCAAACATTGTGAACAGTAGTTAGGTATGCTTAGGGTATGCTTAGGGTGCCTAAGGATTCTTAGAGTGAAGGGTATAACTTGGTCCTACTTGGGGTGCTCACAATCAACTTGATGGTCCTAAATGGCTTGGGGCAAGCCTAAATAGTGATTTGTAAGACTTAGGCCTCGCATTTCAATGGGCTTGGTCTGTGCAAGCCCTTATAGCAGGAATCAATCGTCAACAAATTTCACTTAAGAACAAGGTTTTAACAAAACCTAAATAAACTCAATAGTTTCGATAATCTCAATTTTAATTTCTTTTATCTTTGTCTATATGGACAAAATAATACTTAACACTAATCCTTAAAGCATAGAAAAATTATAAATAGGGATAAAATACAAATAATTAAAAGAAATTCATAACTAGAAATCCATAATGTGAACAAGCGTAAGTACACGAGCAAAATACATAGGCATGTTTATGGTTGTATAACACTTAACTACCGATTTTCTTCAAGAACACACCCGTATTGTTGTGTTATTGTAAATATATACCTACTCACCTAGGTACACGGATGTATTTAAGGTCATGTATCTCACAATCACTCTAAAATTGGCTTCTTCTTCCTCTCTTGCTTCTTCTTGTATAGCTGGCTTAATTCAAGGACCTTCAAATCACATCAACATCCCTTAGTAGATTATGGTCATTCAAAGTCTTAGTAGAAAGCATCATAATAACCTTTAACACAATAGCAAAAGGGTAATACCTCCTTTGCCTTTACTCCCACATGCTAATATTATGATTTGTGTTTTGAAAGAAAATATGGGTATTTAACTTGGGGCTTAACGTAAAGTAAGTGGTATTAGTTTTTAGTTTGTTTGTGGGATGGAGTAATATCCCAAGGCGAGTTTAGCCTCTCGTAAGCAAACTAGTCGAGAGCTAATGCTGCTCTCCTGATGATGTCCATGATAAGCTGAAACCAATTAGGAAGTTGGACATTCCCTATCATATGGAAGACGATGATAATGTTAGTTGACACTCCTAAAGAAAGAGGGGCTTAAAACAATCCTAAGTTAACAAAAAGGATAAAGGCTGGCTTACCTTACGTAATACTATAAAATATATGAGGCAAAGGAGGGTCGAGTGCCACACCAACACTTATAGAAGGGGTAAACCTCCTGTCCCATGACAAGTGGTATCAAAGAAAAAAGTCCCAGCCCAAATAAGCCAACTAAATATTACCCATTGTGCTTAATGAAAAAGGATAGCTCTTGTTGACAATTGGGCTCATATGGATGAAGCTTAAGGGAAAGAGCAGCTACTAGGTAGAAGGCATCATTGCCATAGGGGGTAGTTGTACCATAAGTAGTATTGTAACAAGACTCTACCTAAATCTTAAGAAGATAAAAAGAGAAAGTAAACTTTAAAGGGCAAACCCTACCATTGAGCTACTTAACAAGAGGCAATCTTAGAGGATGAGAGGAGAAGGTAAAGGTAAGGTGATGCTTGTAGAAGCCTTGGAGTCTTGGCATAAAGTTGGGTAATGGAAAAATGGGGTTGATGATCCTAAGGGAAAGGGTAATAGTGGAGAGCTAGCCTCATGACGAGCTTATCATAGATTTAAGTGAGGGAGAATATCATGGTCCGTGTTCTAAAGAGAAGTACAGGTGTTCGACTTAAGGTTTAACATGAAGTACATAAAGTCAACTAACAGTTTGTTCATGGGGTGAAGTAGTATCTCAAGGCAAGTTAGCCTCCAATAAGTAAACTAGTTAGGAGCTAATACTGTTCTTTTGATGATGGCCATAGCAAGACAAAAACAATTAGAAAGTTGGACGTCCCCTATCTTATGGAGGACAGCAATAATGTTGGATGACACTTCTAAAGCAAAAGGGGCTTATAATAGTCCTAGGTTAATAGGAAGGATAAAGGTAGCTTACCTTCCATAATACGATAAAATATATGAGGCAAAGGAGGTTCAAGCACTATACTGGCACTTATAGAGAAGGTAAACCTCCCGTTTCATAAAACTAACACCCATGCCCTAAAAGGGTAGGATTGGGAATGTTAACATAAGGTAACATCCTCGCGATGTTATAATACTAACTACCTATAATATGGATAAGCCTACAAAGTGTAAGCAAATCATTACTTAGTAAAGTAGTATACTGTAATGCCTTAAGTCAAAAGTAGTGAATAACTAAGCCAACAAACACTAATAGGCTCATTTCAATCATTTAATCCAAAAGCTACAACCATATATTGAAAAGTTATTGACTACATGGCCTTATAACCATAGGGCACTACAATCTACTCTCCTTAAACACAAAATGTCTTCGTTGCGAGACCTCACAATTTTGGCTCAATTCTTCCCCCTTTTCAGTGTACAATTTAAGTCACCCACTCCTATAGGTCATCTTAGAAGTATGCCAAAAGTTACTAGCCTGATGACACTCCATCTACCTACCCCCTAAACCCTTCCTTGGACCTCTTCTCTAAATCGGAGCCAAATCCAAATCATCTACATACTTATAGGGAGTCAACTTTGTTATCATTTGTAATACCTTAAGGCAAAAGCATGAATAGTCAAGCCAACAAATACTAATGGGCCCATTTCAAGGTATTTACCATCATAGCCTTATAAACTAGTAATATAATCTCTCACAACTCATGTAGGATACTTAATCACAACGTTTCATATATACACTTTCAAAAGCTATAAGTACACACAAGTCAAGCAAGTTGTCAAGCATATGCTATGAAAGAGCAACCAAATGAATGTAATCATCACATACAATATTCTAGTAATTAGTATAAAGTTTAGAATTGTATGAGGATTTGTTGTTAATGATTGATCACATGCAACACAAGTGAAAATTAATCTTAGAATAGTCTTAATTCTAATATTACATCGATGATGATGTTAAATAGAGGCATGGGAGGTGGAACAAGTACGCTCAACAACTCAGAAGATGTACTTATCTCAACTACAATTCAGCATTTAGGTCATAGAAGTATAGGCTTCAAAGATCAATGAAGAAAACTTCGTCTTTTAAGGGTTCTCAAGCTAGTATCCACTGGGTTAGCCCTTACAATCCTCTAGCTTGATTTCGTGTAACAAGTCTAAGGAGTTGATTCCTATCACCCTCCAAATAGCAACTGATAACACTCATTTAGCATATGTATTTTAGGATAGTTTTGCATGATTTTATCTATTAATCATGTTAGTTTTATAGTAATTTAGAGCTTAATTCATTAATATTTCATTTAAAGGAGTTTTAGAAGCATTTGATGAATATTTTAGAAATTTTGCTAAAGTTTCAGAGTTCAATTGAAGAAGTGCATTAATCAAATGATTGAAGTAAAGAAACTCAAGTAAGAATTCACATCTAAAGAAGACCACAAGCAACCACCATGGCCATAATCTTGGTTATGTACCTCTCGTCAAGAATTTCTACTAAATTAGAAGAAGTTGCATGCGAAGTGCAAGACTACACTCAACATCTATGGCTATGATCTTAGGGCGTAATGATGTTATGATTTGTGAATCTTCTATTTTTATCATGTTTTCTTTGTAAACCTAAGTCTAATCTCTATAAATAGGTATTTAGGTTTAGATTGCAAAGAAAGCCTCTTTTGAAATGAGCTTGTAGGGTAAAAATTATACAGGAATTTTTCTCTTTTGTTTCTTTTCCTTTCTTTTAATTATTATGTAATAACTTTATTTATTCTTAGTAAATCATTATTAAAACCTAGCTTCTTGTGTGACTATTGATTTTTTCTATTGATGTTTTCTTATTTCAATCTATGATTTTATACTTTGTGATCTAATTGTATTTGATTGTATTATTCTTTAATTTGATTTTATCGGTAATTGAATTAATGAGAGAACTAGCTATAAAGTTCACGAGATCTTATAGTATAACTAATTAATGTAATTAGAAGTAATTAATCTGACTAAGGTTCTATGTTTTGGTTTAATGCATGTTCGAGGTTGCACACACGGAAGAGCACCACGATGAAGAGAACTAAAAGAAAAGAAAATGGGGCTAGCAAGTTCGAGCAGCTACCAACTCAATATAACATACCAATCGATCCTATTCGACCTACAATCCATTGGATATGACTCACCAGTCCAAATTATAGGGTCACTCACCACTACTTCTTGCTAAAAAAAATAGATAAAATTTAAAGGTAAGTAAAAACACTAAGGTTGCTCAAAAGGGAAACTTGTAATAATCCGATAATGAAGTGATTGATTGGTTTATTCATGTCTGCATACAAAATGAAGGGGGTTTATATATTAGCCCCATTAGGGTTACAAGCACATAATAAAAGACAAAAGAATAATTTACAATTGGAATACATGAATATATATTAAAAAGGGTAGAAAAGACAAAAAATATTCAGTACGGAAAAGTAAAGAATTCTTCTGAAATGTTGTACCAAAGAATACATGTCTCATGGTGGTTGGTTGCTTTGAAATAAAGTACAATTTGAACAAAACGAGGAAAAAGAGGGTATGCAATTAAAGCCGACCTAATCTGGATCAAGTCGATCCTCAACCAATCAATCACTAATGAATATTTGCCTCAAACTGGGGTCGAATCTTGGTTGGTTCGAGGCTGGGCTTTAGATAGTTGTTGAGGCTAGTATGCTTGAATGATGTCAGGATTATGGTAAGGCTGCTTAGCACATAGGCATGCCTATTTAGAGGGTCGGTATGTCTACTCAGCAGCTTTAGAGACAATGTTGGTACATACGAAAGCTTAGTATTCAAGTCGATAGTAGAGTAAATTATGGAGGTCGGAGCAAGAATCCTTATCCTGGATGGACCTACAAGCTATTCTCCTTATGAGTCCTTGGATTCCTTTGGTTCAATTACACATAATCGATCCAGATGGTTGATTCCTATCATGATTTCTCCATATTAGGTAGGGTGTTCATGGTTTGGTTCAATTCAGTTTAAGAGCCGAACTGAACAACATTTGAAATGCAATTTAAATCCTTAATGAACCTAACCACTATCAACTATTCGAGGCTCTAAACTGAACCACTTTAAATGTAGTTAGGTTTAGTTCGGTTTGATTTTGCTTAAATCACTTTTAAAAACTCTTCGGTTTTTTTTTTAATAATACCAGTACTTATTAAAAATTTTAATCAAATAATGATATTTAAATAAGGAAGATCAAGCATAAGTTACAACCACATACTACTTGTTACAATAATATTTCATTTTAAGTGATAATTAAAGTATGCAAATTTTCGTGAGAGATGAAAAATGACAGTAAAGAAAAAGGAATAGATGATAAAGATTGAGTGTGAGATGAGAGACAATAAAAAATATAAGTAAGATTAAAATGAAATGTTAATATGGTTTAGAATTAAAAAAAAGAAAAAAGAATTCACTTATTCTTTATTTTGAAATAAAAAGCAGCTCGATTTAGGTTCAACCGGTTTGGTTTGGTTCAATCTCCTAAATCAAACCATGAATTATTTGGACCCTATCTAAACTGAACCTTTGATCGAACCAAATCGTAAATCGAACCGAACCACAAATCGAACTAAAATATACATGAGCTGCATTTTATGATTTGGTCTAATTCGATTCAGGTTTTGTTTTGGTTCAATTTGTTCAATGAACAACTCTAGGATTTGGGTAACATAATAGAGAGATTTAAGATCATAATGTAATCTTAAGATACTCTATCAAAGAAATAATTTGGGTAGAGTATACTCCAAGTTAAGAATTAATTAGAGACGTGAGTCCGAATAGTTTATATTAGGAATCTCTACAATCCAAAATTGCGATTGAGGTTGAAAAGTCAAATAGAACTAGATAGTAAATAGTATAAAATTTACTAAGGGTTTTACATCCCTCTAAATTAATAAATTCTGCTACTTTAATTAATTTGTGTTATTATTATTTATTCTCTTATTTGTTATAATTATTGTTCTTCGTTTTATTGATTATTCAATTATTCTTTTAATTGAAAAGTTAGATAATTGGAGATCATAGGGAAAAATTACTAACAATTTAGGATTCACTCATATTCATAGTTCTCCATAAGATCGATAACTCGGATTTAAAATTTGTATTTATACTATAACTTCACTAAGTACACTTGCATAATACTACCTTATGTGTGCACATCAATAACTAAGCACTATCTTGAAAACTTGGTGAGGTTCATGACCACATATTATTGTCCAAAGGGCAACTACATGATAGTTGAATAATAAGCATATCTTTAACCAATTTATTTGAGTTTTATTTTATGTAGTGCTTATACTTTTGTTGCATCACCCTAAACACTATTAAAGAATCATGTTTTCCATTTATAAGCACAAGACTACATTTTTAATATATGATTGAAGATTTGTCCTCTCAATTTCCCATTTTTATCAATCTCATTTATTGACATGTGATAATACGATGTTTATAAATACCTCATAAGATTATGGCAAATGCTTTCTGATTATTTCTAGGAAATCATGAGTTATAATGATCATTAGATTTAGTCATCCTAATTCATTTATTATTCTAGTGGATGAGTTGTTACGCCCCGAAGTCGCAAAGTCGCAACAGTCCCGCCGTGTAAACCATTCTATGATAGTAACTGGCCTCACAGTGCCTACCATAGAGATAATCTACACAAGGCGTCGACGACTCCTTGCTTTGAAGTAAACAGTTCGAGTAATACTTATACTATAATTATGATAATTATCACAAAGTTCTATAAAACATAGATAATTATAAATAAGTCCACAGAGCTTCCCAGGAAGTTTTACATAATAACTACAGTTTACTAATTTACAGAATAACTAATAGTCTTCAACCTTTAACTACAAGGTCAGTCTAGTTACACATTTGCGAAATAACTTGATTCTCACACCCCTGGCTTCAGAAAGACTAACCTCTGGATAATTATAGGGCGGCATAGTACTTGAAGTGTTCACAAATCAGAACCTGCAAAAGGATCTATAAGGGTATGAGCAACTAAAGCCCAGTAAGTTGAATTGGAGACTCATGAATGCATACAAGCACAAACAGGGTTATCAAACAATTATTTTCATGCAATACAACAATCAAGTGTCATCGCACAATGTCGTCCGGTCCGTTGCGAAATCAAAGAAATTTCACCCGCTCCAATCCGGGTTGAGGAGTTCCATGTTATGCAGCAGCTCACAACCAAACCCAGGCTTGTGCAATGGAGACCTCGCTCCTCCCGCGACTACCTTCGAACCATTGACTCCATCCCCGCCGCGACCTCCTCTCCTGTCACTTAGTTCGACTGAGGATGAAGAAGGGACCGTTTTGCAATCCTGCGCTATCCCTTTCGAAGGGGTCGGTATTTGGTTGGAGAGTCCTATGATCCCCTAACGGGTTGCAATGCATGACATTTTCGGTTATTAGGGTCGACTAAGATTAAATGTCGGTTAGGGTGTTCAACAAGTTCATACCAATTCAATCAGTCACAAAGTCATTCACAGTACAAATTCCAGCACGAATTTAGATACATCAAGCACATGCGCAAACTATTTACAATCACAATCATATACAAGCCTAAGTCTCCGAGTACTACGAAACTAGTACTCTATTACAATAAGTAATAACCCAACTTACTTGAATTTGCTCGATCGCTCGATCCTCTAGTTGCGAGCTGATTTGTTTTTAGGTGTCCTATAATACAAATAGGTTCTTTTAGTACTTATATTTTATGGATTATTATTATAACTCATAATATAACTCATTTTCCTCATGTATACCTATAACGTAGTAATAATTCGTTGTGTTCTATTTTGGGGTTCGGCTCCTAAACTAGATTCTAGTTTTAATTCCTAAGTCGTAATTAGGCTCGAATCCCAATGTGACATTAATCACATTATGTTTGGATATTCAAATATTCTATTGGGTCGAAATTTTGGTATTCTAACTATTCGATACACGTTAACCCTAATTAAGGTATCGAATTTATTCCCAATGTGTAAAAAATCTTACATTTTAAGATATTTACTTAAAATTAAATGTCATTTCAGATTTCTTATTTTTCTGATTTCTATTATAATATTATCTAAATAACCTTATTTTTTTAAATTTATTAATCTACATTTTCACATATTACTAATTTATTATATTACTTACCTAATTTCCCTAATTAACCATACTTAGTACCTAAAGGATAGGATTAAGGTTCCACTGCAGAGATTAACTTCCCTAAACCTCTAATTAAGATTCAAATCAGTAATTAACATCTTAATCACTTAATTAACCCTTAATCACCCAATTTTACCATCATTTTAGGGCTAAAAATTAACTTAAAAATTTCGAAAATTAAATTTAAAAAAATGGCTTCATAGCACTGTTATACATCAAATGAGCATCCTACAGAAAATTTTTGAACTCCAAACTACATCCCTAAGCCTATTTATTTTTCGGTTTACAAATACTCGGTTTTACATAATTTGTTAGGGACCCTATATTTCCAGATATAATTAAACTAAATAAATATTTTTCCCTAAATCTACATACAATAAAACATCATAATAACAAGTTTCATAATTTTCTGGGCAAAATACATAATTTTACAAAATTATACAAAAATCGGGTGAATAAATGACTAACCGGTCCGAAGCTTTTGGGCCGTCCAAACCCGGTCCAATGTTGTCGGTCGGTCCAGGCGGTGGGTCTACTGTAGGGTGGTGGTGGTGGGTGGTAGTGGGTGGTGGTTTTAGTTCACCTTGCTAATCTGCACAGTTTTCTTTTTTTTTTATTTTCTGGAATTTCTCTCGAATTTTTTTGTGTTTCGATTTTTCTCAGATCACAAACTAGCCAAATGACTTTTGAGAATTTTTTCCTTATTTATAAACAAATGTAGTAATTAATGTGCATTAATTTGATGGGATTTTGCCCCATTTCCTTCATTTTAGGCTTTTTGTTTGTCCAATTCCTATTGGTTAATTTTTTCTTTTCAGTCCACGACCTGATCTTATTGCAGTTATCCTCTTCTGATTTTTTTCTGATTTTTTTATAATTATTTTGTATTTTTCTTTAATTATTTAGTTAGTTTTCAGACAATTTTAGTAATTACGCGTATTTTTATCTACACGTAAATACATGTAGGATACACGTGAACATTCCTAAATATTATTTTGGTCATTCTAAAATTTTTAGTATACATATAATCTATCTCTAGTAATTTATTAGTTATTTCATGAAACTTTTCGCATTTTCGATAATTAATACCTATTATACTTAAAATTTGAAAATTTTATAGTCTCCTATTTTATAACTTATTTTCTTAAATTCAAGTTTACGGGGTCAGTTTTACTAATATTCCTCTTAATAGTTACTAATTTGGGTTTGATCGGATCCTTCAACCGATCGCCCTAAACCTTAGGTTCTAAGTTCAACCCTACGGTTACTTGGCTTGACTTTAGGGCTTACATGAGTCATATCCAATTGATTACATATCCATATCTTTTAATTTCTCATACTTTCTATATATAAAACCACAAAAATAATACATTACATTACATTAAATCTTAAGAAAACCCATCTTATGATTTATTTGGAACTTTGTCTTATTTATGAGTCAAGCTTTACTCACACCATAATAATGGTGTAAGAGCTCTTAGTTGAAGCATATTGTTTATAAGACAAGTTTATGGTAAGTTTTTCCACTTTTTGTGCAATGAAATTCTTGAAATTTTAATGATAGATTGTAATAACCTATAAGTTTTGATATTATTAAATGATTGATTGGTTGTTGTTATGGCGGTTGTTAAATATGCAAGTAATTGTTATTATTTTGGAAAGAATTAGATCATTTGATATTAGGAAAATTAAGGCTAGGAGAAGGGAAATTAAGGGTGGGAGGAGAACACAAAGTGTTTGATAAATCATCTAAGTGAAGAATTTGTTAATATTTATAGATTATTTTAAGAAATTATGATTATGCATATCATATTTGTGAGAAATCATGCCAAACTTATATGAAATTTCTATAGAGGTAGTGCAATAACATTGACTTTGAGCATTGTTAGCTAATTGAATTGTAATGAATTGTAAGGGTGCTTAGTTGTATTAGAAAGTTTGTATAAGTATGATGCTGTAAAAACTTGTTAGAAGTTTGATTCTTGAATACTTAACTAGTTGAAGGATGATGGATTTTTATTGATGATAAATTGAAAGTTGCATTTACCTATTTCAAATTAGTGATAGTCCTTTTTATCTAATTTTTTAACTTACTACCTATAGATTAATCTTAGGTGTCATATAAGCTACTATGTTACAATGAGGATATCCAAGTGATGAAACAAGTTTGGGTGACATTTTATATTGACAAAGTTTATGAAGGCAAAGTCTTCTACAATATTACATTTATCAGTTATAGTTACTTACACTTAGAAAATCCTTAACAATTACATTAGAAGGCATAAACACAGTCCACTGAAGAATATGTATTGCTTTATAAGGATGACTATATAGAAGATTTTCAATCAAATTTAGAGGTGGTTAACTTCTTATTGATACTAATCATGACTTGAAACTTTGATGATGCAAAGATTGGCAATTCTATTCTTCTTACTAAATTTTATTAAATAAATTTGCATGTACTACCATTACGTAGTTATATTATCACTTATGCTTATCAAAGCACTCAAAGACATCATGTCTAAGGATTTGAAAAACCAACCATAGCATGCTTACTAATCTTCAAAAAAAAAAAAACTCATGTTATTAGGTTTTCTTTTATCAAATTAGAACCTTGATTTTCAACCCCTTCCTCATTATAATCATTAAACAACAATAGTAATATAGTGTTTCTCTTACATTTATGTAATATTCAATTTCTCATTACATTTATAATAAGGTCTCTCTCCCTTTTCTTCAACTATTTAAATATTGATAACCAATCAATAAATACTATAATAATAATCTATAAAAATGGCCTGTAATGAAATTACTGATTTCTATACATCTTTTAAAACCAACTCAATGCTATCCCCCTCATTAAAAAAAATCTAATTGTAATTATTTTTAACTAAGGCACTTAATGGTAAAACACCCCAAATAAAAAAAAAAGATTAAATAAATAATAAAAGAGAATTAGATAACCAAGTTGAAAAGGCTTAAATTAACTTTAGAGATTAAAGGTTATTAAGGAAAATTTTCAAACTTATAATTTTCAATGAAATTGTAGGTCTATTTAAATTTGTTATATAACTTAATTAATCAAACAAACAAACTTGTTGTTAGCCTATTCAAATAGTAAAATAACTTTAAAATATGCATTAGAATTAATATTATACCTCTGCTAAAATGTCCAATAACAAATAGCCCAACAACAATCATATTTGCTATTGAGGCAATTTATTGTTGATTATTATTAGTACAAATAGTTTAGCAAAGAAAAGCTTAATTATATTTGTTGAAATAACTAATGTTACTAACACTTTATTTTATCTTTCCCTACTCCCGTTCTTTTTTTTTTCTTCATTTTCATTTTCCCATACTCTCTCTCTTTCTCTCTCTTATCCTTTATATTTTCTTTTCCTTTTACACATTCCCCCAATTTTCTTAGGCGCTGCATCCTTCCTACTCTTTTAGACATACCCTAAATTTTGGAAACTCCCATAATCCTCTCTCTTCAGCCTCTCATCCACCTCCTTGTCCTACTTACTCTCTCTCTCTCTTCCTCCATTACCTTTCATTCTCTCTCCTATAAACCCTTTCCTCATTACCACTCTCTTGCTCCTCAATTTTGCTCGTAAGCAACCCCCTTAACTCTCTTAGCTTTTACTCTCTCACCTTCTCTCTTATCTTCTTCTTAGCTCTTGTCTTTATTGTTGAGCTTTTATACTTTGTGAACAATAAAGTTCAGTTCATGCCAAACATCAATGGGGCTAACTACCTCTATTTTTGTTAAGAATGAAGATATCTCTAAGAACAAAAGATTGTATGTACTCATCAATATCACTCTATATATCTTGTCATTCTTTGTTTTTTATTGTATTTATGTCTCTCTTTTTCACGTTTTTTATTTGTTGTGAATTGCAATAGTGATAAGGTAGCAATGGAGTTTCAGTCTATTTAACTTCCTTCTTCGGTGCCCTTCTTCCTCATCAACCATGACATTTGTTTTACACTGTTGCATTACTATTTCTCAGTTAGTTACTATACTCCAAGTTAGTTCTCATATGTGTCCTTAATCACTAAAATAGAGCCCCTATCATTTATTTATGAATTGAAGAACATGTTCATAAAACAAAGTTTAGTATCCATTCATTATTCGATTCCGAATTTGAGTTGAGAAGCATCTGTTATATATAACTTCAAATGCTTATTTATTCATTTATTTATGGAATTATTTTGAATGTTACATTACAATGTAAAATAATAATAATATCCATAATATAAAAGATGTAAGATTCAAGTGTTTTAGTACCAATTCCTTGGTGAAAACTTGTCAATCTATTTAGTAATGCCTAAATTTAATATGAGATATGAATAGTAAGGTTATTATAGTTAGTCGATCACATGCAAACAAGTGTATCGATCAACTTAGGAGACATCTTAAATTGATGGTACATGGAGGAATATCATTAAGAAGAGGTGTGAGAGGAAGAATAGGTAAACTGGGTATCTTAAATGTGCACATGCAATGGGGGACCAAGCTTGATATTCTTCATTGTTCTTAAATTGTTTTTGATGAATTGCTTGTTTGATCTTCTATGAAGTGATTTCAACAAAACTTCAATGTTTGTTTCAAGTTTACCAATTTTCTAAATGAATCAAATGAGAAGAAAAACCTTCTATTTATAAAGGTCAAAGGTCAATCTTATCCATTGAATGGCTTCAAGATGGATAGCTAAGATTAAGCCTTGTCATTGAAACTACTTCTCTCCTTTAAGCCGTCATTGGCTTAAATATAGGTTTAGATTTATTCAAAGGCTTATAATAATTAAAGGAAGTCAATTATTATTATAAATAAACATGGAGCACATATAAGCTCCTTTAAGGCCCATTAAAGACAAATGAAGCCCAAATGAGTTCAAAAATGTAGTTTTTAAGTCTATTTTTCATACACGAGATAACTAAGTAAAGTTAATAGCAAAAATCTAGTCTAGCGATCTTTGTGTTAAGGGTATTAAGCTAGATTTTCCCATAACATCCTTTATCAAGCCCAATTTCCTAAACTCTATTAGGAGTCTAAGTTATTGTTCTATAACATTAGAATAGATTAAAAAGTCAAATTACCAAAATAACCCTCTATAAGGTAATATTATAACATTCATTAATATTAATCAAGTTAATAAGTAATTCATTGTCCCTGGCTTGTATGGAATAAGGAATAGGAATTTTAAGCGCTGTGGCTAGAATTTAATAGCGTTATATAGAGAATAACATGGTAATACTTTTTCTTCCGGATGGAAAAAAAAAAAAAACAAGATAAAAAAAAAAAGAAAGAAAAGAAAGAAGTTTCGGAATAGCCCATCTCTTCGCTTCGTCCATGTGCTCGGCTGTAAAACTCTTTAACACATATTTCTAAATGGTTCAACAAGTATTAAAGTTAAATTGATGTTAATTATTAATTGTAAGTGTATATTCTCTTTATTATATATTATTATTAAATTATTAACTACTACTTGCGAAATATAAAGAAGCTGACTCCAAACTTCATCATTAATACTGTTCACTCATTAGTTAGCCATTACTTTCACGAATGTAGAACATAGGATTATCTTATTTACTTGGTTCAAAATTGTAATAAGGTACTATTATAATACAAAACATGCACAGCCTTTGTACAATTAATTATAAAATAATAACAACTATTGAAAAACATCATTAGCTTAATTTCCACATGATCCATTTAATGTTGAAACTTCAAAGTGGTGATATCAAATAATGTCTTGTTATATTTGTTGAATTTATTAAACAGAAGCATTATATTTGAGTAAATAAGATATGGAGATTGAAATGTAGATTATAGTAGTTACCTCAACCTCAATGCATTAGCTTGAAGCTTTATCTTTCAATATTTCGTTTAGTTGTGAAAGGGATGATCTACTAATTCTACTACTAACTAATGTTCATAGCTATGTTATTATGATATAAATTATTTAATGACGTAACGCCTTGTGATAAAAAAACTATATGCAATAGTAATTTCGGATTGTTAATAAGAATTATTAGGAGTAAATTATAATTAATTGGTCTAAATTATAATTAGTCTAATGCTAAGAGTTTTTAAATTAAAAAGATTTCTATAATGATTAAACTAACCTTATATTGCACGTAGGTATTGTATTAAGATTTTTCAGATAAAAATTATTTCTATAATTTTTAGGTCTTTAAATTCAATGAAAAATACAATTTTCTTGAAGATTTCATATATTGAGTTTGATGAAAACCCTTAGTATCAAGTTTTGAAGTTTTTTTGAATCATATTCTACTATGAAAAATAATCTAAAGTTATGTAGTTTAAGTTGGAGTTGAGATATGCACAAACCACTAGTTATGATATATATACATTAAGTTGAAGAAATGATGATTTAGAAGTTTGGGTGATATCATAGGTACGATAGACCTGTTGTATAGTCATGATTTACTACACTTGTAAACTATAATAAGGTACTGGAGTGGGTTACTCTATGCAAACTTGTAAATTGAATATGTTCATAGTCTTTTAGATAGTTGATCTGATAAAAGAATAACATAAAATTCTTAAGTTAGATACTCGATCAAAAGGTTAACTAATGCAAAAATCTTGATTATAACAATGTCAAAGTTTTGGTAAGGACGTTAATTAGTGAATGATGCATAATTGTAATGATTTCAGAGACATGTTCAGAAGGTTGGTAGATGAAAATATTTTAACTCTAAATATATTGGAGCTTGATTCGAAAAGTTATATGGTGAAAGAAGTATGGTTGCAATGATTTCGAAGACATACCTAAAGGGTTAGCTAAATTAGAAGGTTTTAGATAGAATTGCATCAACGACATCCTCAGAGGGTTGATCTGTAAAGAAGAGACTTAATCTTTTATTAAAACAGTTGATCAGAAAGTTGGATAGTGAGAGGGACTTAACCATACCCCCATCAAAGACTTATTTAAGAAGTCTTTAATAAAGAAAATATAGCTAAAAGAGTTTCAGGGAGTTGATCTAAGGATTGATTGGTGTGGAATAATTAAAGGAGACGACTTCAAAGGTTTGTTCAAAGAGTTGATTAGAGTAAAGAATACAATTGGAATAAATTTAAAAGACTTAATTAGAAGGATACTAATCTAAAAACATTCATCTAAAGACTTCATTAGAAGGGTCTAAGACTAACATCTAGTATTAAGCAAGCTTCCAAAACCTTGTTCAGAAACTTCAATAATAAGTAGGAACTCAACACAAAGCTTACACAACTTGCTAAAGATAGGTAATAACCATACTTAAATTATTAAAATTAACTTATTTAACTTTATATTTAGTAAAACTAAGGTAATTATATTAAATATTTAGGGAACAATTGAAGTGAACAAGTTCAACCATTAAGACCGTTAAGCATCATATATCTATGTAAGTGAGATCAGTATCTCATTGCACTTTAAAGTATTGTTTAAGAATGCTTAAAGGCTTTAGTACATGTCTTGCTTGTGATTGTAAGTTAGTTGCAGGAGTATATTTAATGTTTGTGCTTGAATGTAGCTGTACTATTTTGAGTGTTAGACTTTATGTATTGATTACATTATAAGTTTGCTTACTTTAGACTGTCTGAAATTACTTGATTATCCTAAAAAGCAAACTAACACAAACTCAACCTAACTTCTAATTAAACATGCATCATAACCTACTAAAGGGACAACTAGGATTCTCGAGCCGAATACAGACCCATCGATGAGGATAATTGAAATGATTATTTTCCTACCCTTTGTTGAACTAAGTGATAGGAGAGGAGGTTGTAATAAGATTGAGGATCATGATTCGAAGGTAATCTTAGGCAGAGCATGACCTCCATTGAATAAGCCCCAGTTTAGTTATGATTCGTATTTAAGACATCAAACTCTCGAACTTGGATTAAAGTGGACACAATTTCTCTAATGTCATAAGGACTAAACAACGTGTAAACCCTAGAAAATCGGTAGTTTGAATCCTAATTTAAGTCCGAGTATCTTAAACTGTATTATGAGTCGATAAGGCTAGTAACAATAAAAGTTTATGAAATTTAATAAATCAAATATAACACCTATAATAAAAACCCTAGAACTTGATCGAAACCCTAAATTGTATACCAAAATCCTAAATCCTAAATCCTAAATCCAATTTATGCACAATTACCCAAAATCAAACCCGAACTTGATTGAAACCTTAAAACTATAACTTTAAACCTATAAAATAATTAAATATCACTGAACAGTGATATAATTATAGTCGATTACAATTATTGACTAAATCACGTAATCGCATAAAATTTTTAACGAAATTATTAAAATAACTTATAAAAATTATAATTGTAATGGGTACCAATTAAATTGATAAATTTTCATAAAATTCCAAAATAAATTTATAATGATTCCTTTTACGATTTTTATGTTTAGAAAAATTACATATAATTATTTCTAATTTTCTTTTTCTTCCATTTTGTCTATTTTCCTTTCTTTGTTTTTCCTTCTTTTCTTTTTCTCTTCTATTTTCCATTTTTTCACATGTGAATTCCAGCTGTAAATGCAGCAACCCATGTGATTAAATTTTGATTATATGTGTCACAAAATAAAGGGGAGAAGGACAAAATAATAAAGTGTAAGTCTTATCTTTATTAATGCTTAAATTAAGAGGATAAACTTCCTTATTTTTTTATTTTATTTACTCTAAAAAAAATCTGTTGATCATCACGCCTAGAAGAAAGAAATCTGGAAAAAAAAAAATCAATAGAAACCGAACACATAAAAGAAGAAGGAAAAGAAAGCAAAACAAAAGAAAACTAAGAACAAGAAGAAAATTAAGAAGAAGGAGGAGGAGGAAAAAGAAGAAGCAAAATTTGGAATACTACCAACAAATTTAGATAAGTATATTTTATTTACTTATACATATGTATATTATATAGTATGTATATTATATAGTATGTATATGTATATACTAATTATTCTATTACATATACATATAGGTATGCATAAAGTAGATAAATATATATGTGTATCTCTTTCATTTGGGTATAAATATATGTATGTAGACATGTATAAATACATTATTATGTAAAACATACAGTATATGTATATGTGTGTATGTATAAATAAGAATACATATAGTATATATTTAGTATTTTCACAAATTAGGCATTGATATATATATATATGTATATACACGTGAATATGTATATTTATGTATATATGTATATAATCTTTATTTTCATATATGATATATATAAGTATAAGTATATGTATATCATATATATATACATGTGTTCCGTATTTTTATACACATGTAAGTTATATATATATATATATATATATATATATATATATATATAAGAAGAGAGAGAGAGAGAGAGAGAGAGAGAGAGAGAGAGAGAGAGAGAGAGAGAGAGAGAGAGAGAGAGAGAGAGAGAGAGAGAGAGAGAGCATGATTATATATATTGAAACATCAATATAGTATTTTATATATGTATATGTGTATAAGTATAATAATAGGTATATGTATGTAAATTTATATCTAGTATTTTCATATTATAAGAATTTTTGTATATATAGTTATACAAGTATTTATATATATATGTATATCGTAGAATATTAGAAAATAATAAATTAGAAAAAAATAATAATAATTTAATATGTCTAAAATCTCAAAATAGGTAAAAATAAGCAACTAAGGTAAAATAAGCTTAAAATAATAAAATCATCAATTATATGATTTAAATAATTGTTAAATCATAAATATATTAAGAAAAAGCTGAAATTAATATTTTATAACTATTTAAATTAAAATAATAAATTTTGTGATATTTTTATATCACAGTTAAAATTGCGAGTCACAACTTCCAAAACGAATCTCGCTACAAGAAAATAAGCTTGAAAATGATCAAAATGGATTATAAATTCATAATGATTCGAGTTAAAACAAAAAGGTTATACGCGATTCGATAAAAAACTCAAATCGACAATTTCGCATAACTAAATAAAGTAAACATTACAAATTATGATACTAGTTTAGCTTTAAATTCTTAAACTTACAATTTTCTATATTCCTTATTCTCAAATGATCTCGACCTTGACCTTGAGCTGCCCTTGGATTATTACGAACCCTGAGTCAATTATGACTAAGTGAGTTTATCCTAATAATAACATACTTACTTGTGTTTGTAATTAGTGAATATAAATTATGCTTAATAATTGAATATTGTATGGAGATGAGTTATGTTTATATATGATAACTGTTTGTTAATGATGAATTTTCTTTAAAATACAATAACATATTAATTGTTGCATAGTGGATTCACTAGGAACTGATTGTTTATGACCTTGTTAATGACCTTGTTAATCACTGAATAATAAGACCTAATTTTACTTGACTAGAAAAAGTTAACTTGAAATATGCATAATTATACACTGCATAACTAATTATGGCCGTCACATTATACGGAGGTGACAAGAGGCCATACATAGGTTGATTATTTGATTGTTATAAATTCCGTACGGTGCACACGTACGATATGACCTTATCCTGACCCGTAAGATAAGGGTTACATGAACCTATTTAAAATAATATGTAAAACTCATTTTTGATAAAACTGAAAATAGATATACCATTACATTTTAAATACAAAATGCGGAGTTTCGTTATGAGATAAGTTTTAGAATGATACCCGGATCTAACTGTACCGATGTATCTCCAACCCTAACTTCGGAGGACGTTAAATCTAAGTTGCATTCAGTACCTGATCACCTGTATGTATATGTTTGGCATACTGATTGACATGCATTCATTTGATTGAATTTAATTAATGTATAACTTAATTGTTGTATGGTTGAGAAGATTATCTCACTAAGCTAGTTAGTTTATACCCTTATAGTCTTCTTTCGCAAGCTGAGTTGTTTGTTTATAGAGTCGGGCCGCCGCATGCCCGAGGTTAGTTGTTCATCAGGGGGTCGATGTGGGAGCAAGACGTAATCAAAGTGCACTCATGATAGTTTATCTAAATTATAGATTTAATTATGTAATAAAATGATATTAGTTTAAGTTAAGAAGTGCTTTAAACTTCTTATCTGTAAATTCTTATATAAATAGATTATGTTGTATATTTTTTTATCTTATTATTATTATCATGAAATGATATTACTCATGCTTGTGCAACTCTTGATTGTTAGTTGTAGCTGTAACTTTATGTATCGTATAAAGAGTTATCGATTGTACGAGAATTCAATCTACAGTCCTTTGTACAATATACAGCAACTGCCACAGCTAACTCCTTCGGGTCATGACACAACATCGTACAATGCCATTTGTTTGTACATGCATAACATCTAACTAAGGTGCTTAAAAACTCCAGTTGCTTTGTGTCTAATATATACTATTGTCTTTACCTCATTTACTGAACAAGTTATCGTCCATTCCTTTATAGTTATTTTGCAAGTTCCCCATAGATTTAACAAATGACACCTTCCATTTGCCCAAACATAGTGTAAACTTATTGTAAAGTGGTTAGAACAGATAAATAATTTAAACACTTTAATTTTATCTTCCTCACCTTATAAATATTTTAAGATTTAAATAATTAAATAATCACCTAAAATAACTTTATCTTTGTATAACTACAATCAAAATCATTGCTAAAATAACCACTCTACATTAGGGCTTGCAATTTAGCATCCAAACACAATGAATATGGATAAAACATAACACAATTAAATGACTTAATATATAAAAAATCTAACAAGAGACATAAATGGATGAAACATATTTAAATATAGTCAAAATCATATTCGAAAGCTCTCAAACCTAAACACAAAATATAAGACATGCTATATATTTTTTTATATTTGTATTTTGTCACACAAATAATTTCTTTCTAAGTAAGAGGTCTAATTAAAAGTATGAGATATTTTTATTTATTTATTCTTCTCATTGCATCGTTTAAATAGGTAAAAAATTATGAAGTTGTGTATAGATTATTTAACTATTTTCTTTTTAAATTTAATAGATAATATGTGAAATTTTGAAATCAACGCCGATAATAATACTAATAAGCATATAACTCATAATTTTACTTAATTTAATGATGTCATATAACTTAAATTTAATAATATTATATATCTTTCTTATTGTATTATGGTTTAAATAAGAAATTGTGAACTCAGGTGTATATCTTTTGACTGTCTACGTTAAAAGTTTGGCAAATCATATGATAAATTTAGAAATTAATACTAATAGTAATATTAATATCTATTTAATTCATGATTCCACTTAATTTAATGATGCTATATAACTTAAATTTTCATATTTTCTATACTTGATAAGATTTTACTTTACTAAAAACTTTTGTTTATATTATAGTTTTTATTAATAATAAAGATGCTTTATCATTTATTTTTGTAAAATTTTAATATTATTATCATTATTTTCTCTTTCTATTTATAAATATTTTATAAATTAATTATAACTTATTAATAAATAAATAGTATCAAACTTAAGATATTTTCATATACAATTAGTAAATGAATTGTGTCAGAAATATAGATTTTCTAAATACAAACTCATTTAGAAACATAAAAATTTAGATTTTCTAAATACAAACTCATTTAGAAACATACAACAACATAAATTTAACTAAAATTATGTCTTTTTGATATTAAAGAAAATTCAGAGAGTTAAAGACTTCCCCACCCATTGTAAAAAACAAGCAAGTTAACCCATCAATTTATGCTCTATGCTGCTATACTCTATGTAGATCTGCTCGGATCCTCCGCCTACCTCATTCGTTCTATCTCACTTGCAGCAGTCAAAACGAGTACTTTGCTCTTGTTGAAACAAACACGCCCTCCAAAAGGTAAAACGACTTTCTCTTCGTATTGGAGGTTTTTGTTGTTCTACTTTTTCTCAGCTCAACTCTTTGATTCTAAAAAAGTTCATGTTTTTTGGGCTTTGAGGAAGAAATGGATATGATATAATTTTGGGGAGAGTTTGCGTTAGGGCTAGGTTTTGGTTTTATTTTTTTTCTTGTTGTTTTTCCCTATCGTGATCCGGTAATTGAAATAGTTGAAGTGGAATTCGAATTGTTCTTTATCATTAATTTTTAGTCAAGTTTATAACTATTGTTTTGATTGGTAAAGTTCTTGTAGTACGTTTTCCCAATGTGCATTCAAGCATTAATCATCACCTGCCTTGTAAACTTGGATAGACAAAAAGTGGGTCCTGCAGTAGATGATTATAATACAACACAGCTTCTGATTGTGTTCTGCCTGGGACTTGTAGAAGATGCAACACAGATCAGTGATTGAGTGAATATTTTGCGAGAAATTTTAGCTGATGTTGCAAGCCACCACAAATAAACATCATCAATCGATGTAATCGTAACTGGTTTGTGCTTAGAGTTCAGGCGGAACATCTTTCTGTTGTAACTGTGTTCAAGTGAACCGGAAGCAAAAATAAAAAGCAAGAAACGCAATGAAAGTGGACAGCTAATTTTCCCCCGAGAAATCTTGTTTCTTCTCCATCGTTCTTGGAGTCTTGCCAACTCAAAATGGTCATTTTCTTGTTGTCTTTATTGTGGGCCCTCACAAAATCATACGCTCTAGTTAGCAATACAATAAACAAATAACTGAAATAAAATTGCAGAAAGAGGTTTTAGTGTCTCAATCATCTTACCTTTGGCTGCACACAGAGTAGAAAAGCTGTAAGGTTTTAGCTGGCAAAGTTTCAGATATTTTCGTGTCTAGAATTGTAAAGTGTAGGCGTAGAGTTGGACTTGGTTTTGGTGCTTTTGAATGATATTAGGGCCTGAGCTTACATTGACAGGCTATAGATGGGACACCAAGTGGGACTGGAAGTAAGGGATGCCATCTTTGGTTATTTTGATGAGAACAGAAAAAGATAAAAATTTGACAAGGTTATATATACCATGCATTCTGGCTGCCTTCTTGATATAAATAGGCATGAATGATCATCTGTGGTAGAGCTAGAAATTGATACTTTATATGAGTTGAAATTCATATAAATTGACAAAAACACTGGTGTGGTTGGTTTTGATTATTACATTAGATAAATAATGCAAAATTTCATCAGTAATTGGGTTATATTTCCAGGCACGTTTTTATGGGGTGCCCCTGTACTCTACTGTGGTTTTAAAAGAAAATTAAGTGAAGTATATTCAGCATCACCATGGGCATTTTGGTTACAGTAAATCTCAAGAATGACATAGCTGAGGTCTAGGATGAATCAAGCTCTACGACCTTATCCTAGCATGTGTCAGCTTTACTGTCAATCACAATTGCATGGTTTTTAGCTGCCATGCTAATTTATGTTTTGGTCTTGCATAAGCAGATATAGTTTGATCCTTTGGGAGGATGGAGAATAACACCAAGGGGACGAGTGAGTCTTTATCTCAGCCACAGCTCACAGACAAAGCAAGGAAATTAATTGACGATGTTCAAGACAATATGACTAATTTTCAATTGGCTTGGAAGGAAGGTCGGTCTGGTGACATAGGTATCTTCGTTGAGCAAGTACTTCGTTTGCTTCATGAATTGAAGGCCGAATTCAATGCATCTTCTCCTGCTTCTCCTATACCTGTAAGGGTAGTTTGTGTTGTTTGTTTCCAATGTTGTAATTTTGCTTAATTAATTGGATTTTTATATGTATAATGGATGTCTTTATCGATTAAAATAAGATAATTTTTACAAGTTATATTGAGTTTGGCTTCTATAAGTGTACAAGCTGGCAAGGTTTCAAATGTTTACACTATTTCACTTGTTTGCTTCACCTGTGAACCTTGGTTTAAAGAACATGGCAACATCGCATCATGTGCTCATATTTTCTTGTGATACTGATTGTATCTATCTTTTCATTTCTTTAGGTTGATAGTCTTGGATCCTTCTCAGACGACATATGCCGTATACTGCAACTATGTGAGGAACAAGATGATGCAACTAGTACATTGGCTGAATTGACCAACTTGAAGGTGGATCCTGATGTTCAAAACTTGCAACCTGGCAATGTGCCAGCAGCTGAGGAGGTCCTCTCTCTCTCTTTCTCTCCATGCACTTGTGCTTGTGCACGTGTGTGTGTCTTTTAGCATGTACAAGTGTATTTTTGCTTCAAAAAAGGCTCAAACATGTGGATTCTTGCGCTATTAGCTTTTGCATGCAACATAGGATCCTTTATTATCTTATTTTGCTAAATCAACTAATTAATACTGTTGAGTTCGTGATTGCAATTCGTGGCCCTCGATGCCTCCTGTAGAATTTGGTGGCAAAGAATGCATATACGTACCTTTGTTATTTCAACTCAATTCTATTCTGTAGGAAGAGTTACATTGTTCTTGGTTTATTCCATTTTGCAAACTAAATGCATCATAATTTCTGAATGTGTTGGAATTATATATGCAATTAAGAGAACTTAAGGGTACTCATGGAATCACAATACAAGGAATTACTTGCAAAAATTATCGGCCTGACTATATGGCAGTTCCATCTTTTCAAACTCCCATCATCATGATGGAATTGTGGCAAATGCTTTAATGACAGTGCATTTAGAATATAAGTTGGATAGTTTCATTAAATTCATGAATGCATATACTTATTTTATGCTTCACATGGGTTTTTTGGAAGTCTTCATAACCTTGTTGCTGTATATGTGTCCATTTTTATTCAATTCCAATCTGGACTGTTGAAATGCTTGCTAATTCAGCTTAGTGATTCAAAAATCCCTGCCTGTTTTGGCTATGTGTTGAATAATTTTCTTATCATCTTGATATGGCTGGTGTCATTGAGCTTTGTTTGTCATTTTCAGAATAATTATGCAATTGCCAGCCAGCAAGAGAACACGTTTGATGGGTTTTATCAATGCAATGGATCTGAATTGGGCACACATAATATAGCTGTTAATGAGTCAGATTCAACTAACCATTTGGACTATCTCCAATTTGACTTTCATGATGTCTTTGACCACGGACAATTTGGTGGTGGCAGTGATATCAGACAATTTGGACATGATTCTACCCCCAATGTTTTGCCACATAGTAGCCCGCCTCCATCTGCTTTTCTGGGACCAAAATGTGCTCTATGGGATTGCCAGAGGCCAGCTCAGGGTTCAGAATGGTGTCAAGATTACTGCAGCAGCATGCATGCTGACCTGGCCTTTAGTGAGGGTGGCCCTGGTATGAATCCCGTGTTGCGGCCTGGTGGCATCGGCTTGAAGGATGATAGGCTTTTTGCCACCCTTATTGCAAAGATGCAAGGAAAGTTTGTGGGAATTCCTGAATGCGAAGGGGCTGCTATCGAGAAATCTCCTTGGAATGCTAGCAGTAAGCTTTAAAGAATCTCTTTTCTTTTTTTCATGTTTTGCTTGCTGTCATTCTGTATTAGCTTTTTATGCAGTAATCAGTATGTCTGTAATGTCACCACCAATATCTAATTTGGTAAAATTGCAGGGCTTTTTGATCTCTCTCTCCTTGAGGGTGAAACAATAAGGGAGTGGCTTTTCTTTGATAAGCCTAGAAGGGCATTTGAAAGTGGAAACAGAAAGCAGAGGTCATTGTCAGATTACACCGGCCGCGGCTGGCATGAATCCAGAAAGCAGGTGATGAAGGAACAGGGGGGCCATAAGAGGTCATATTATATGGATCCCCAACCTCCAGGCTGCTTCGAGTGGCATTTGTATGAATATGAGTTAAAAAATTCTGACATTTGTGCTCTATACAAGTTAGAACTCAAGCTTGTCAGTGAGAGAAAGAGTCCCAAAGTAAAGGTGAACAAAGACTCACTGGCTGATTTGCAGAAACAGATGAGAAAATTAACTGCTGAGGCTTCTGCAGATGTCAAGGAACCTGCCAAATTGGGGTTGAAGGACGATAAATTCAATGAATCTGGATGTTCATAATGGTTGGACGTTTTATCTTTGTCTTGTTCCCCCGCTGAAAATACTATATTTGGTGATAAAAAGGTTTTTGCTGTACATAGCAAGAATGTCCTTGCATGATCATGAAGTGAAATCAAGTTTATCAAGGTTTAGTAGATGGTTAAAAGAGAGGTGTATGGGAATTAGGGAGAAGTACATATTAACTTATAGATTAGATGATAGAAAGGCAACCTTTTGTTTCCGGGTTATGATCTTCCTTTACCATAGTCCGTGGTTTTTACTGCATGGTTTTCTTCTTGGGGCACTCCGTATGGTGAGCATGGCTAATATAGAGTTGTTGGCTCAATCTTCATCAACTCAATTGAATACATGGATGTTGACAATTCTATTATATGCTACAAGGGGGAACTGCAGTCCGTTTTAAGCTGTCATGCAAGCAGTGTTGTGTCTCTAGGTTATGGCTGTGCATGGAGTTGGTATATATACAGTTTATACATGTAATGATTTGACTAGAGTTAAGATTTCTTCATTACTCTTTTCTTTCGGAAAAATGACATTTAAGGTCTGATCACATGATGCATTTGACAATCTTTTAGTTTCCTTTTCTTGGGAAGAACTTAAATCAACTTTACCTCTTCCATTTAAGGACCTCTTCTCTTCTCTTTCTTAAGATTTATTTATATCATTTATAGTTCTTAAGTTTGTACTGGGTTTTAATGTTCAAGGAGCTTCATGTGGAGGTTTTTTAACTGGCCTTTTATGTGCAGACGTTTAGAGTGGCTATTGTTTAAGGTTGACCAAAACAAAAATGTCGAAGTGATGACCTTTGGAGTAATGGCTGGCTGTAATGGCCCATGCCCATTGAAAAACATCTTGTATTCTTGTTTCATGGTGGTACCACGAATACACAAGTTTAGGAGACAAAAGAAGATTATTCCCTCATTTTCAAGTGCACAATGTTGAAGATCATGTGATGCTCCTATCCTAGCATGGAATTTCCTTTCCTTTTCTATGCTGTCATTTGCAGATACATTTTCGATTTTTTTTTCCCCCTTTTGTCCTCCCCAAGAGACAGTGTTCTCATGCAAATTTATTGAATTTTAAAAATGGTTACAGTTTTTACAAAATTTAATTGCACAACAATACAGTTACGACTGTTTTGTTCCTATATTTTGAAAATATTATAACTCTCTTTAGATGAAGTATCATTTCATGCAAACCCTGTGATATATTATATTTTACAGATAATTAAGCAATAAAAATTCATCTTATATTTACAAAAGTTTATAAATATAAATCGTTAATATTATCTGTGTTAATCGTTTAGATGATTCTATTATTTTTACCAAATGTGATTTAAACCAGTTTATCATATATCTAGGGAACACCTAAAAATTCAGCAGCAGCTTTCTTCTTGAAAGAATACATTATGGGTATAGCGTGATACAAGTTCCTCTTCCATTGAACTGACGCAAAATTTCCTTTTCAGCTCATGTATATATAGCTCTTCAAACATATTTTCTCCATTTATGGATCTGCTCGATGCCATTACATCAAAACTCTTGTCGGAGAAACAGATCATGTATCTGTCGGATTATGTTTAAAAGCTTCACCATTATCACTAACTCTACCTGATCTCGAAGTAGTACAGGATTTCAATCCTGTTCTAGAGAATTTTATTGGATCCTTGATTAGATCTGAGGTCAGGTTAAACCCGACCCGGACCCGTCGGGTCAAGGGCTTGATCTTCTTGAATTGGGATTACCTAGGTTTAAACCGGTTCACTTGATCGAGTAGTTCAATAGATTAGTTTTCACCTTGTGAATTGCTTAATATTTTTATTTTTTTACAATTGGGAAAAATATTTTTTTATCTTTATTTTTTATTTGAAAAAAAAACCACTAATAAATCATAAAAATTTAAACTTTTTACTATTTTATTTTATTAATTGTTGAATACTAAGATTAATAATTCATACCATATTAATTGTTAAGCACAATATTAATAATTTACATTTTCAATAATATATAATTATTATTTTATACCCATAATTAATGAAATGAATAAGTAAATATTTTTTTGGTAGATAACACTTCAAGAAAAATTTATTAATATAATTAATGTAAGACTTAATTTGTAATAAACAATGCTTACTCTGCTCTTTTATTACTTTGGATGAAACCTTAAAAAACAATATAATTCATATAAGAGTTAGACTAATATTATAAGGAAAATAACATCTATATAATATTTACAATACACTCATAATTTTATATATAGCATAAATACATTCCTCATGATTTTTAATGGTATTAAATTATAAATACACTTTCATTTTTATAAATCATTAAAACATATTATTTACAAAAATAATTGTTTTTTCAAAAATTAAACAAAATTGTATGAAACTTATGATATTCTATGCTTTGAACTTTTTTGGTGGTTTTTTTTTTCCATTGTAAAACTCTTTTAGTAGTTAAAGTAATACATTATATTCTATAACTATCTATTTTTATCAATATTAAAATACATAGATGTTAATGATATTTTTTATAAACTCATATATTATTTAATATCAATATCAACTTCTAAATATAGGTAAAAATATATAGTTAATTTTATTTTATATTTTAATTAAAGAGAATATTTAAATTTAATTTTTTTTTTAATTCTCGAGTCGGAACCAACGGATTGAACCTACTAATTCCTTCGACCCATCGACCCAAGCTTAAACCTACCGATTTAATAGATCGAACACATTAAACTGCGCCAACCCGTCAAACCTGACGAGTCAAGCTACAATTTAAACTCGCTATTCACAAATTTGAGCCGATTCCGATCCAATTCACAGGTCGGATCCAGCCCCCCGAGGTCTATCCTCGATACGAAATAAACTTCAATGATAAAATCATGGACGTGTGCACAAAAGCCCTTAGATTAGTAAGACACGCATTTCGTATACATGGGGGCAACCGTATGTAATTTCTGTTGTAACGAATACAGCTAAACAATCAACTTCTGAAGTGAACCATGGGCTACACCAACCAGTTTTTGAGGTGATCGGCAAATATATAAAATGCTAAGTCAACAAACTAACAGATGCTTCACCTCAATGACATTGTTATTTGCGCACTTGCCCTGAATTTCCCAAAATCTATAATAATGGAATTCCTCTGCTACATCGATCAAACGGGCAACAGATTTACAGTTCTTAAAGAAGAAGAAACTCTGAACAAACATGAATGAAAAATGTTCACTAACTTCATAAAAGTCCGTGTATACATCTTCAAGACAAGGAAAATCTCACTCAGGTAAAATGAAGAAAACAACTGCTTCAGTCTACTCAAAGTTTACCCACCCGATCCCGCAGCTTTCACCACGAGGACGGTTGAACTCAGGAATTTGGGCTTAAAATTTTGGGTGCACCACCATCATAGCAACATACAACTCATAAACAAATGGATGGAAAAGAAAATTATGTCCCTATCACATGAAACCGCAGAACTATGAAAAGTAAAACTATTTCTACAATCATGGTAGTTCCATTACTCCACACTATGCAGAACAGCAGCCAACCTTTTTCATTGCAGATACATCGTCTTTGTTGCCAACATTTATAGTCTCCCCCTTTGGCAATGATGTCGAGTCATCCCCAGTATCAAGAGCTTTCCTACTGACAACGCGATAAATCTGAGTAAGCACTTCCGTAAAGGCATTCTCCACATTCAATGACTCAAGTGCAGAGGTTTCCATAAAGAAGGTATTCTCCTTTTCAGCAAACGCCTTTGCATCCTCAGTAGAAACAGCACGCAAGTGACGCAGATCTGCTTTGTTTCCAACAAGCATGACGACAATGTTTGAGTCCGTGTGATCTCGCAGCTCTTTCAACCATCTTTCCACATTCTCAAAAGTGACATGCCGAGTGATGTCATAGACAAGCAATGCTCCAACAGCTCCACGGTAATATGCACTCGTTATAGCACGATATCTGTCTCACGAATTCCATAAAATGAGATAAAATACTTTTTGAGGGAAGATACTTTCATGCAGAGTCTACTAAGAGAAAAAAACTACTCTTTCAGAGAAAAAAGTTAAATATGTTTCCTTCTAAACAATTGAAATTATTGCTTGGAGAATATCTTTACTCAATATTTTTAGCCAGTTCCCAGAATTCTTGATGGAAATGGGGATGGAAATGAATATGAAAAAGAAACAAGCTGATCCTTGATGATCACTTTTTGCATAACAAACAACTGGTGCTCGCTTTCCTTCATATTTTTAACTTAAAATATTCTCTTTCCTGCGTCAGAACACTAAACTTGGTAGAAACAACAGACACCATGTCTTTTCAAAAGGATACTCATTTTACTTGCATTCATCCCATTGTATTTTTATCTGTTTCATGTATATAATAACAATTTTCATATTTGGGAAGAGCTTGCCCTAGCAACCAATAAAAGCTCAAAGCAGGCGCAGCTGCCTGCATTTTGTAATGGCCATAGAATGAAAATGCAGACTTTTAGATCTTGATTCTGCTGTATATCTTGCTCAAAGAGTCATTTCCAGTGCACAGTCACACAAGTTCCAGATTAAAGGGAAAGTAAAACTAAAGCAGATAAGAAGCACATGGACATGGGAAAGCAAATGCACTTATGAGAAGCAAAACAATTCAATCAAATGCCTGCCAAGTCGTGAACAAAGAGTGCAGAATCACCTCAGGAAATCTACTATGATTTCATCAGTCCACATCTTAAAGTTTAGCTAGTTACTAAATTGCATGTTGTATTAGTCTTTTACACATTGAGCCCCAACCCAAATCGAAACAGGCAGTTAAATTAAAATGCTTTACTTTTCCATTCATTCAAGTAAAAAGCTCTTTTTTTTTTTTTTTTTTGCTGTGCTTCAGATTCCATCACCATATTTACAATGCTGCTCGGTCTACAGTCTCCACTAAACCCATCCTTCCTTCACCAGTACATTACATTACAACTGCGCAAAACGGAAATGGCATGGGTTTGTAAAAAGTGTTAAACCCTGTTATAAAAAAGATTTCGAACTGTTAATGATCTCAAATGCTGAAGGGCTGAAATAGGAAAAAGAAATGTACGGTCTAGAAGCTAAAGTGCAAAATGCACAAGTTTAGATGTTGCATCTGTCATTAACCCCAATCTAAATGGATCATTTTGCAGGATTTAATTCATTCGACACCCAAAAAAGAAACATCACACCACTGATCCAAAAAAAAAATTCCTTAATTACACAAAATGTGTGCTAATACCTACAAATCCTCAGTAATAGCTCACAAGAAAACAATCCAGGTTCAAATCCCACCAAGACCACTCCTTTTTCCTATTTCACTTCCCATTAAGGTCTCTGTCAGTTATATCCTCCCACATAAGACAAGTTCTGTTAATCGTACATGGCCACGTGTGATCAGTCGAAACTGGATGAGAAAAGGAAAGTTTATCCTATGTTAACTAGTAAAAACATTGAGGCCTAGAAAATGGGGGAACTGCAAGCTATTGTGGAGGGAAAATGATAACGGTTTCTAAAACCAGTAGTAAAAACCATATATGCAGTAGCTAGAAACTAGATAACTAGATAAAAAGAGCAAAGAATCACAGGTTATCTTGGCTATTGACTATCTTTGGACAACAGAACTTTTCAGATGTTACCTAGATCTGGTAGCTGATCCAAGAACGGCCATGCTGTCCACAACCGAAAACAGACACACAATGCAAACCCAAATTACTGTTTCCCAAACCTTATTGCCCCCACAAGATGGTAACCTATAAACGTTGACATAACCACTTACCTAAAAAACCAAACCAAAATCAGCATCAACATCAAAATGCAACACCAACCCAATAACGAAAACACCCATTGCCACATAAAACACCAAGAAAGAAACCAAAATGACGTAAAATCAAATCGATGTGTGTTAAAGGAAGGACCTTTCTTGACCAGCAGTGTCCCAAATCTGAGCTTTGACAACTTTATCATCGACATGAATACTACGGGTAGCAAATTCAACACCAATAGTGGATTTGGATTCGAGACTGAACTCATTCTTAGTGAATCTTGAAAGTAAGTTTGATTTACCAACACCCGAATCGCCGATCAGTACTACTTTGAATAAGTAGTCGTAGTCATCATCTGGTCTGTAACTACCCATGTCTTGTGTCAACAAGAAAGAGGGAAAGAGAGAGAGAGCAATGGGATGGGCTCCCGTGCCAAGCAGCAACAAAGGAAGGACTAAGGAGGGAGTAAGATTCAAAGCTTTGATTTTGGTTTTTTAAATTTGCTTTTGGTTTTATAGGTTGATGATGTTACATGTTTTGGCAGATCCTTTTTCACTTTTTCCGTGACAATAATGGAAAACTGGAAACTAGTATTGTTCACGGATTCGTAGTTTTGCGTATTCCCTAAGGTATAGTGTGTATATATATATATACACTTATTTTCATTTTCATTAATTATATAATATATATCCTTTTTTCAAAAAAAAAAAAAAGTTTCCTACAAAAGGGAACTTATTAATAGACTAGTTAATTAAACTTTGTGGCTTTTTAATGAATCTTAATAATTTTCTTCTTTTAACCCTTAATGAGTTTTTCGTTCCATTGAATGTGAAAAATTCCTTTTATTAGCTTTTTTTAAATTATGTTATTTATTATAGAATAATATAGATTTAGTAATGCTGTCAACTTTTTTTTTTTTTTTTTTTTTGCCAAAGAGTTGAACACTGTTGTTAAACTTAAGCTTGAAACAAAAATTCAAAGTTCGAAAGAAATTGCTCGAAAATTAAAGTTTAGCTTAACTGGACTTATAATTTTTAACTCCACTAAACATCATGTTTTATAGAAGCGAAAGGTGCATCTAATATTGAACATTTATCTATTTTTTTTTCATCATCAATATTTGTTTTCTTTTATTCAGATCCTCATTTACAAAAATAAAATTTTCGTCAACCCTAATAAAGTTTTGGTTCATTGTTTACATATGTTAGCTTTGCATCGATCTTATGGTGGGTGATCTAAGTGGCTAGTATTTGTAAAAATTTGTGTAGTCCTTTAACTTCTTTTTTTTTTTTTTTACTTCTTCTATTTTATTATTTTTATTAATTATGCATTTAAATATATTTAATATTATTTTATCATATTACGTAATTAAAATTTTTGATATTATTCTTTTATTAAATTAATTATTGTGGATCAATCAAAAGTTGACACATGTCAAGTATGAAATAAAAATTTAACAAAGATAACAAAAGTCTAATTCTTATTAAAGTAGAAAATGTTGAGAATTCAAATATAAGAAGAAAAAAAATGTTATGATTCAAATAGAAAAATAAGTATTGAGCACTAAATGTATACCCAATTAAGAGGAGAAAAAAAATTATAAATTCACACATCTAGGTAAGGAAGGAATTAGAAGGATACATAGTATCAAATTTTGCTGAAGGTACCAAAAAGTGCCAATAATTTAAGATTGTCATTTTATTTCAAGGGTAAAATATTATTCTTATTAATATTCCTTTCCAATTTTCTCCAATTATGAATGGAGATCTTTATACATTTGTTGCTCTTTTTCTTCATTTTCCAAACATAAGAAAGGTGAATATTCTCTTTCAAATTCCTTTCATCCCCTTTTCTTTGCCCATTTCAAATATCATGTTACCTAATGAGTTCAAGTTCAACTCAACTTCATGTTGATTTAAACTTAATTATATTTATTGAAAATAAAAAAAAAAATGGTTAAGCTCCAATAACACTCAAATTCAACAAAGCTCAACATGTATTCAAGCATAGACCCATGAGATTGATAAAGTTAAACAAGTTGAAAGTCGAATTGAATAACCTCCATTCTTCTGTAATTGAATTAGCCTCGAACAACTATTGAACGGTTTGTTTGATTTCAATCTCAAATAAGTGATTAATTTACATCTGCTTTGCATTAAAGAATAAGTTCGTAAAAGTTCAAAAGCGTCACTTGAGTAATGGTTCATCATCATCACTTACGGATTGCAAACTTCTCCATAGAGGAGAGGAAATAATAAGACAATGTAAGAGATTATATTAAGAATTAGATAAGAAGCAAGCTCGATAGAGTAATCAATTGCATTGGATATATAATAAGAAAAAAGTTCGAAGTTTAATGGCCATTCATTGATTCAAGATAATCTCGGGTAAAAAGGACTAGATCAGTCATAGTTCTAGACTTCCTATTGCAAAGATGATCCCATTCAAAAGATAACAACCGTCATCCAGAAATTGAAAGTAGAAACAAGCAGTAGCTTGTCTTGGGAAACCTTTTTCTTTTTTCCCTCCCCGTTGTGTCCTTCATTTTTATGGAAACCGTTTTCACAATGTGTTATTAAGTCCTTTTAAGTGATAATGATGATAACAAATCAGGTTGTGTATTTTTATTTATCAATCTATTTACTAAGTGTAACGCAATTGAAATTCTCTCTCATCATGGGAGTCTCCATCTCCTTCGTGGGATATTCGCATATTGTCCTGTTTTTTAAACTCTCGGCCTTAGGTGTATGTTGAGTTTTTCATAAAGCTTCTTGCCATCCTTTTTCTATTTGTCTCTATGGTATTAACCTCTTCGTTGGTTGTCTTTTTTTTTTTTTTTTTTTACTTTTTCGTTCTAATCCCTCTTGTTTAGTGCAAACCACTATGGCATCATCATCTAAAGATCCATTGACATTCCGTAATGCTGATGAAGATGAAGAAGAAATCCTCGTTCTGGACTCTGAGAGACCCACTATTGAATTCCTCTTTGGTGGAAGGATACTGACTAGGAAATAGATTAATAGAAAAGCTACCCGTAACATTTTATTACGAGCATAGTTAGGCTATGGACGGCTCAAGATCGAATCGATGCGGAATGACCTTATTTTATGCAAAACGAATAGGCAAGACAATATACAGAAGGTGCTTCGATTTGAACCATGGTTTATCATGGGATGCCTGGTTATTTTGGAGAGATAGGATGTATTGTAGAAAATAGAAGATACCTTTTTTTGAAAGAATACTAAGTTAAACTCAAGAGGAATGGTGAATTGAGTTTTAAGGACAAATATCAATCCTTTTTCAATATAAACAATTAAATACAATAATAAGAATAATTAAAGCAACAATAAAACAATAATAAGTGTGGAAATTAAAAGAGTTAAAGGTTAAAGAAGATCAAGCTCGGATATAATGTAGAGTTCGGACCGCCCCTTAATCTCTACAGACACGCAATGCCTCCAACTGAGGACTTCACACCACTTTATTGATTTCTCAATCTAAGCTCCAAGAGCTATACAAATACAAACTTGATTTCACAAGTTTCACACTCACAATTCTCAATACAAATCACAATCTCAACTTACAACATAAAACTCAATCTCAACTCACAACATAAAAACTCAATCTCAACTCACAATAGTATTAGTATAGTGCTTTTAATTCTCAATACTTTACAATTAATAGCTTATAAGCACTACACTTCAAACCTCTCTAAATATTAGCAATTTATGGTATAGGAGACAGTGAGAATTATAGACAATAAGAATATAAGAGAATATTAAAATATTGTAGCAAAAGATTAGTTCTTTACTGTCCTTGGTTGGGTTGATGAAAATTTATATCATCCCATTCAATTCTTCCTGTTATAATGCATTAAATGCTCCAATGGCCAGTTGTATTAGAATTGCCGGCATGCTACTACTTTGAACTACCGATAAGCTAATAAAAAATACTCTATCGGTAAGTTAGCTCTTCTAAGCCAATGAGCTTTTCTTTGTGTCTTTCAGAGCTTTATACTGTCAACATGGTTCTACCTTGAGCCATCAACCCAGCAAGCAAAATATCACTTGAAAATTCTTTTCATACATAACAAAAAAATACTCTTTGCATTCTAACTTCAAGATCATTTGATCACTACTCAAAAGATTAAATTTCTTGCGTAAATAATTGATCTATTTAATAATTAAGTAAGCTAATTGATCTTATTCAATTATCTCAATATAATTAAATAATACTTAGTTTAATTATCCACTTGTTTTATTCTCTTCAAAATCAACATATTCAGATATATACTTTTTGTTTTGTTCTCATTAAAATCAATAAGTTTAATTATACACTTTTTGTTTTGTTCTCATCAAAATCAAATAATGAATTCTAGGTTCAACATTTTCCACTATTTAGTTCTGGATAAGAATTAAAGGACTTCCTCTATAGCTATTGACTAATGATAATGCATAGCAAATTGGCACTTACCTAGGTCCGGTAATGGAGGTGAAAGATTGTGAGAATTTAAGGAAAGAATTCCTTCCAGTAAGGTTAAAAATGGATATTAATAAACCCCTATGGAAGGGATGATGGATTACAGCTCAACAAAACAAGCGAATCTGGATCTCTCTCAAATATGAAAGATTATCTAATTTTTATTATGCATGTGGCAAGATAAGGAACACATTGGACCTATGTGAGATGAAAGTAAGCATGGACAATGAAATTCATGCATACAATCCTTCTTTGCGAGTATCGACAAGTCATGGCATTAGCTCTACTAAGATGCATCAAACTCATGGGAGAACATTCTTTACTATCTTGTTAGAAATCGAATGCTCTTCGCCAATAACTACTAATAAGACTTATCTCATTGTTGCGCAAGATCATGTAAGTAAGTTAAATGTAGGGCAACTACCTTATCGGGTAAGTGAAAGCATAGTTACTAAAGAGAAGGAGGTGGCTTACATGGATGAAGTTGTGGAAGATCATAGATGGGAGTTTGACTCCAACCATTTGATTGTAGCCCATGACAGTCAAGCCCATTTAGTTTTACAAGATCCAATTTCTAACAATACCTAAACTCAACATCTCCCAAATCCACAAACTCGAATGCCTTCTAACTCGAAAGTAGGAATACCAACTATATCCAAAAGTAATCCTACCAATCTCCTAATTCCTATAAATCATCACCCTCTGAACCTTAGCTCATTTGTTAATCCCAAACTTAACTAGCCCCTTATTGTTGCTCTACTGTATGCTAACTAACATCACCTAGTGTTCCTTCTCCCTTCACCTAACTCGGAATCCCATTCTTCTGACTTAAGCCTTATGGGAGCAACCCCCCCATTATGGAGCAACTGTATCCTAGCAATCCCCTTAAACCTAACTAATTTTGCTCACCTTATAGGGTCTGCAATGCCTTTTGGAGATGCCCTTAACCTATGGCCTTTAACCAAGACTTTTCTTTCTTTAAGTCTTAAAAGAGAAGAGTAGCTGAAGATAATGTATCAACTTCTATATTTGGGGCTAAGAAGAGTAAGGATGAGATTGCCCTAAGTGTCGGCAAGAGGCAGCATATGTAGAAGCCAAGTGGTTAGAGGACTAAAGTGATGGTTACATGGAAAAGGGTTGTGCAAAGAAATCTTTCTTTTACGGACCTAGTGGAGGTTAAAACTGAGGAAGTTGAGAACAAGTATAAGGACTGTAGTGGCTGGCTCAATTCAGCTACACACTCGTTACGAGACTTATCAATTAGAACTGTGGAGGATTAAGTCAATCCTCAATAGTGAAAACCCTTTTTAGGGTATGTTACAAACACCAACCCAAATTAGTATTCCTTATGGAAATGAAGAACAGAAGCAATTATGTTGACCAATTGAGAAACATACTCATGTTATGTTGAACCGAGAGGTCTATTAAAAGGCCTATCATTATGGTGGAACCAGGATACCAAAGTAGAAGTGTTATAAGCCAATGCTAATTTGATTAACACAAGGGTTAAAGTGTTTAATTAGGAAGATTAGATGAAAATAACATAGGTATATGCCCCCCTATTCTGGAACCTAAGTCAGCCTTCTAGAATAAAGTCATAAACATCTCTAAGCAAGTTAGAGAAGCTTGGCTATGTGTAAATGATTGGAACAAAATTCTAACACAAGAGGAGAAAAGTGGTAGGAATCCTAAGCCTATTTCTCAGATCATGGCTTTCTAGCAAATGACATCAGAAGCACAATTGTATTACTTAGGATTTAAAGATCAATTATATATGTGGTGCAATAGACGGAAAAGAGAAAGTAAGGTGAAGGAGAGATTGGATAGGGGTTTCGAAAATGGTTTATGACTGGATAGATTTAAAGATAACACTGTAATGATCTATTTTTCTATAGATTTAACCACTTACCTTTAGTGGTTAATATATGTAAACAAAATGGCTATGGATATTATCTTTTTTTATTTGACCAGAACTGGTCCAATATTGAAGGCTATCGACAAATTGTAGAACACACGTAGTGAGAGGAGTCACATGAGGACTGTTTTGATTTGATTCGAAAATTAGATAGATGTTGTAATTGGCTTAAAGCTTGGAGCAAGCACGCAGTTCTGAATTTTGTAAAGGAAGCCAAGTGACTTATGGATTTGCTCACAATTGAGTAGGGGAAACCTTGTATTGATATAGATCATTCATAGGAAGAAGACTTGCTACTGGATATTGACGATATCATATCTAGAGAAGAGTTGTATTGGAAGCAAAATGCAAGGGTGAATTAGCTTGCATATGGGGACAATAATACTAAGTTTTTTCACAAAGTTACTTTGGATAAAAGGGCAGAAAATAAGGTTTTTCAGATTAAAGATAGGATTGGAGTATGGAAAGAGGAGAAGACGGAGTTGAGCAACCTATTTGTTCAATTTTTTTACAAAAATCTATAGAGAGGATATACTGAAAACATCCAAAAAGTGTAGAATAGTGTACCATGTTTGGTGAATGACCAGATGAATAAGCAACTGATAAAAGATGTGACATCGGAGGAAGTAAGGGAAGTAGTATTTCAACTTAGGGTAGATAAAGCTCAAGGCTAGATGGGTTTTAAGGCTCTTCCTTTCAAAATTATTGGAATGTTCTTAGAGCTTCACTTACTGATGTTATTCATCAGTTTATGAGCTCAGGTATTCTCCCTTCTAAACTTAGCAAAACTAACTTAGTCTTGATACCAAAAGTTAAAAATGCATGTGAAGTAAGTAACTTTTGCCCAATTAGTCTACAATTTTTCAACTATAATTATTACCAAAGTTTTAGCAAATTGTTTTGAGCCTCTACTAAATTGTATCATAACCCCTGTTCAAAGTGTCTTTGTTCCAAACCATCCAATCCAAGATAATATCATAGTAGCCCATGAAGTCTAATATGACTTAAAATTAAAGCGGAGATGGAAAACTTATTTTTTTGCAATTAAAATAGACATGATGAAGGTGTATGATAGAGTCAACTGGAAGTTTTTAGAAAAGGTCCTTCAGAAGCTTGGTTTTCATGAAAAATGGGTAAAATGGTTCATGTCCACAATGAAGTTGGTGTCTTATAATCTGATGCTAAATGGCAAACGAGTGGGATGTATTATACCCTCTAGGGGTATTAGGTAGGGTGACCCTCTATTAGCCTATTTATTCTTGTTTGTTGCTAACGTACTTTCTTGCCTAATTTTTATTACGATGGATAGAAATGACATTAGAGTGATAAGGATTAAATCTACATGCCCAAAGCTAACTCATCTTTTTTTTTCGCAAACTACTCTTTATTTTTCCTAAACGCTAATGCAGCTAATATAGCTCATTTCAAGGATATCCTTTCATCTTACTATAACGTTTCAAGTCAAGTAGTAAATTTCTACAAATTAGCAATTGTCTTTAGGAGGAATACAATTGAAGAGAGGAAATAAAGAATATACTGACTTTTAGGTATACCACCTTAGAATAGCACATGCAACTATCTGGGCATTGCTATGTCTTGGGGAAGATCCACATATGCAACCTTAGCTTCAGTCAAAGAAAAGATAGGCACTAAAATTCAGGCATGGAGAGGAGCACTATTATTACGAGGTGGGAAGGAAGTACTCTAAAAGGTTATAGCATTTGCTGTGTCGACTTACACCATGGCTTTATTTAAGTTCACAAGAAAATGGTGCAAAGAGGTGCAGTCTTTAATAACTTGGTTTTAATGGGGAAACAACGAAGTAAGAGGCAAAATATGTTGGAAGAGATAGGACTCACTTGTAGTTTCTAAGGAGTAAGGTGGCTTATGTTCCAAGACTTAGAAGCTTTTGATGATGTAATGCTTAGGAAGCTAGCTTGGAGGCTTCTTACAAATTTAGATCAACTGTGGGTAAGGGTGCTTAGAGGTATGTACTTCCCTAACGACATTTTCTTGAAAGCTAGACTTAGGGGTAGAGCTTCATAGGCATGGCAAAGTATTTTAGTGGATAAGGAAGTGATATAGAGTATTTACAGCTGGAGAATAGGTAAGGGAGATAAATTTAAAGTATGGGACGATCCATGGATTATCACATCTAATGGGAAGAAGCCTTTGTAGATTTTGGAATTTAGAGATAATCAAGTGTAGTGGGTTTCTAAGCTTATGAATGACGAAGAGGGCTACTAGAGAGAGGACCTAATACAGTAAATCTTTCCTTCCTGGGACTACTGAACAAGTTTTCCAAATACCCATAGGAGGACAATTGGAGAGTGATAAAATCATATGGTCTTTAAAAAAACATGGTGATTATAGTGTCAAATTCGCTTATCATGCCATTTTCAAATCAAATTTGAGAGAGGTAAGTAGACTTTCATCTTCTCATTATATTAAGCCTGATGTATGGAAACTAATTTGGAATGCAAAGTGCTTGCTTAAAATTAAGCATTTCATGTGGAGGTTGTATCACAACACTCTAAGTACAAATGCAAATTTATTCTGAAGGCATGTGAAAGACACGAGTACATGTAATTTCTATAAAAGGGAAGAAACTACGGAACACATTATTTTGTTGTATAATCAAACTCGACTGATTTGGCTAGAGATTTTAGGAGTAAGATTAGATCCAACGATGATTACTTCTTTTGATAGATGGATTTTATGGGTATAAGAAAAAACAAGATTGCGAAAGGAACAATTCAAACAGTTGATGGGTGTAATAGGCTTCACTTGCTAGAGTATTTAGAAGCAACATTGCTGGTGCATTTTTAACCATTGTATGCCAGACCTGAGAAATGTAGCTGCCATCACTGAATACTGGTGTACTTCTTTACAGCCTAGTAACTAATCTTCAAACTAGCACATTAACGGAGCATGAGATAAGTGGAATGCCCTTACTAATGGGATAGTTATGCTCAATGGCTCCTTAAGTATTAAACATCAAGGGGGGCAGGCTTAGGAGTAGTAGTACGAAGCAGTGAAGGTATGTTCTTGGGTGCAGTTTGCAAAAGTGTGAAAGCAAACAACTACTTATTGGATAAAGTAAAGGCGAAGAAAGAAGCCCTAAAATGGGTAAAGGAGAAGCATTGGAACAAGATTTTAGTGGAAATAGACTCTTCCTTACTTTTTAATTGTCTATAAGGTCATGGAAGTTATTGGTTCATTAATGCAATCTTAGCCGATGTCAATTTGTTGAAGTCCACCTTTATGTCTTGTTCTTTCTCTCTTGTAAATAGGAAAGCAAATAGATGTGCTAATTGGGTAGCTACCCAAGGAAAAAGGGGCTTGTGCGTAAGTCCTTTAGTTAAGTTGGTTAGAGCTTATCGATTAGTTCGTCCTCTTGACTTTTTGTAATTTTTGTTAGTACTTTGCTTTTCAATGAATCAATGATGTGTTGTTTTCTAAGGAGAAAAAACAACTATTTACTAAGTGTATAGAGTTTGAAAATAGAAAGTTGATATTCGATACAAAAGTTACTAGGTGCTATATATTGAATGTAGTTATTCTAATGTAGTCAGCAATAAAATGGGAACTTGGATTAGGGGAAAAGGAAAATAATAATATGAAAAATCCTAAAAATAAGGTTATTAGAAAAATATTCTCAACAATATAACACTCAAAATTGCCTCTAATTAAAGAGGTGATTTTATCAAGAAACAACCTATATACTAACCCCCCCACCCCAAAAAAAAAAAAACCTACGTCACCTAAAATCCAAATTTTGAAATATAAAGCAAAGCAAAACCTAAATAAAGCTATAACCATACTTCACAGTCACACCCGATCCCTTACGCCAAGATTCCCATATAATCCAAATCTGTACAATTACAAGTTTACTGCTCTCCAAACTTTTTAACACCTGTAAAGCAAAAACCATGCAATACCTATATTTCTTAACTATTAACATTGCCAATCACAATAAATCTTTAATCGATAAAAGGTGAGGAAAACACAATTAAGTAAAATAAAAGTTAACAATATATTATATACAAAATGTGTATAAAATGTTCATCAATTAAAATCAAAATGTTTATTAACTATAACTAGTGATAATATATTGCTATCTATACGGTTGGCGTGTATAAGTACACATCTTTTAAGTATCTATATCATGCTCAGACTGTACCATCTAGCCTACATCTAACTATGTGATTTGTATACCATCCCTTTCATGGGCACTGAATGAATCATGTACATAGGGACTGAAGTAGACTTGAGTTGCATGAGCCCTTCGCCTATATTTGCATCGTGATCTCCAACTTGCCTCTTAAATGGAGTAAAAGGAATGTAAATTTGACTGCTAGAACTCTCTTCAAACGATCTTTAAAACTAGAACTCAGGCATTGCAAGAAACGTAAGGGGGAAGTAGTGTTAAGGTGAGAGATCGTTTTGAATGTCTAACTTGGACAATACAAGTCCACTGCCTACACTAGCCATATAGAACAACACAAGTTCTGAACTTCTAACCACCTCCACATCTGCAATTAAACTATGCCTCCAATCATTTCTCCTGTTCAACCCTTAAGCTTCATCTATAGACTAGAGCCACCTTTCATTTGCATTAATACCATCATTGGAATTAGTGTTGTTAAAATCTTCAACAATGACCTCATACACTAATTCATTCTCCACATCTATATCCTTATTAGATTTGCTTGTGATCAAAATGTTAACTAAACGAAGCAGGTAGCTGCTATGCAGTTCTTTGGTAGGTGGAGCCGATTGAGATTCATATGTTTAAGTTTTAACTTGACACCTAATATTAATCTTATGTCCTTCCATATTGTACTCAATTGTTGTAGGGATGTTGATTTCATGAATTTCAACATACATCTTTGCTAAACCATTAACTCCACTACATCCTTATAAGGATGCCAACCATTACTGGACATAATAATTTTTGTTTATAAGCTCAACAAAGAATAAATTCCTATTACCTCCTACAAGAGTACACTTGTGGATCAACTCAACTTGATGAACAGTCATGTCAACTCAAAGACGATTACATATTAAACCTAACTAATCATAAGTTGCACCAGTTAAAACCTCGACTACTGTTGTCGACCATTTATCGTAGGGTATTACATCCTCCCCTTCTATAATGTTTCTTCTAGTATAACAAACTACTCTCATATTATCCATTCTCACCCTATTTGTCACAATAACTTCATAAAATTTACAATGCTAATAAAAACTGTGTTATATGTGAAGAAATATAGTCATGGATACCAGTAATACAATAGTTAAATTATAATTTACATATACATACCTGTAACAAAAGTTGATTGAGTCCTTATTATTACAACACTACATGTAACAGTTGAATTAACGTTTAAATTGACCAAAATCCAAAAAAAAAAAAATAAAAAACACTTAAGTTTCTCTACATTACATATTACAGATGCATACAAAAGACACTAAGCAAACACATCAAAAGGAAAAGAGGAAATTGATGATAACAACAATGTAACATAATATATATACATCTAAAGTCATTTTCACCATTATAGATAAGTACATGTGAGCAAAAATTTTTAAAAAATACCCTTTTTTCTTCACTTATAGAGAGAGCAAACAAGGAGAATGTGCATATTTCTTCAAGTTCTTATGAATTTGATGTAGGTTAAGATTGTTAGCTTTGCTGGGATCATAAATCTCATATTGATTCAATAAGAAATCAACCAAAAATTAAGAATGCAAAGAGAGAAAGGGCATTGGGGGTTTAGTTTTAGAGAGAATGTGTGTTCTAATGAAGAATGAGGAGGAGGAAGAAGAAAGTGCATCAGTTTGGTATTATGCTTGATAAAATCGCCCGTTGAAGAGGCAATTTTAACTTGAATTGAAATTGCCTATCTTTGGGTTTAAAAGTGTCTCTTAAAGAGACAATTTTAAGTAATGTATTATTAGGATTATTTTTCTAATGACCCTATTTTTGGATTTTTTTTTTTATTTTTATATTACTGTTTTCCTTTTCCCCTTGAGTGAATATTTATTTTTTAACTTTAGGTTGGATCAAATTTTTTGAGAGCTGACTTCATCAGTCAAATATACTTAGATATATTTGGATAACATATTTAACTAATTTTTATAAACTTTTGAAAAATTTTAAAATCATATTACAAGGAAAATGTCAAGCTCTGAACACCATAAATTCGAACTTTATGGAAGAAATCTTGAATTATTTATCTAAATTAATAGTTTGAATTCGAGACTAACAAGAAGACTTTTGGAAAAAAATATATAACGAAATTCTTGTTTGGATTAATGTTGCAAATTCAAGAATAACTTTGAATAACAATAGTTAGAGGACTTCAAGGAGCATATCTAGTTGGAAGTATTCGTCAAAGCGTATCTGTTGAAGCTAACAGTTCATCGTGTCCATCACGTTTCAAGATTTTATGAAGATAATTGTGATTTTTTATATTAAACGATGCGGGTTTCATTTATTAAAAAGAAAAAAATGGGATAAGGTTGAAGAACCGATTTTGCGGAGAAAATCTGAAAGAGATCAAGCTAAATCAGCTTCAGTTCAACGCAAATATCAACTAATGATACTGGTAATAGTATCCATCGAAAATCAAGTATTCTGCAAGATCATTAGGCGAGATGTGTTCCATAAACTTAATAATACCGATTTTTGCGAACAGCATTATATTAAAAGTAATAAAAAGTGTGGCCTAATGATAGAAGTGCGCAGCAAAATTGAGATTTTGATCAACAACTTCAAAGGTTTGTACTTAAGGAAAATTCTATGGTGCCATATGTTCATTTTCTAATTTAGTAAATCATCTGATTTTCAGTAAATAATGCTCATTAACTAGTAAAAAGAATTTTTGTGCTTGATAGTGTCATTTTTATTGTTGAAGGGTATTATTCATTATAAATTGAGATAATTTACTGAAGAAGAAATCATAATATATAATCACTTTGAAGTAACTCTACCCATTTTATACCACATACTTAAAATTGTCCGGAATATTTTTAGCTTCCAGACTCGATATTACGAACGTTTGACCAAGTGTTTTTTAATGGGTCAATTTCAATTGAAGCAACGCATATATTTTCAAAAATATGTGAGCTCTGCCTACTTTCATAGATTTGAAATGTTGTTAAAGGCATGTAAAAAGATTTCAAGCATTAAATAAAGAATAAAAGAAAGAAAGAAAAAAAAAAAAAAAAAGGTACGTCGAACAAAAGAGTTCACATGTCAATGAACAACTCTAATCTTTATAAATAATACGACTATGAATTAAATCGAATCGAATTGAACTAAAACCCAAACCAAATTAAGCAAATATTTTAGTTTAGTTTATGTTTCGGTTTAGAGAAGGTTTAAATGGTTCGCAATTTGGTTTAAGAAGTCAAACCATATTAACTTCACCAACCATGCTCTAGCGAGGCCAGTAAGGACAAAAGTATCTATTCAGGGGGCTTCATTTGTTACTAAAGAGGATTTGGATGTGTACATAAGGGAGATACAGGCAAAATCTACATCAACCATCTTGGAATTGAAGCTCCCATATCATTCACACATCGCTATCAAGCCATATCCAAAGGACTATGTGAGTTCGAAGTTCATGTTGTTTAATGGGAAGTGATATCAGGCAAGTGTACCTATCAGTTTTAATATAGCGGATGTGAGTCCGAGTCGATCCCTCAGAGACTTTGAGTACTAATATTAACCTTAGCTTTATTATCTAACCAGAAAATTATGAAAGTTTGAATTAATTAAAAATACTAAAATTAACAAACTAACGACTTGATTAAGCAATTGAAAAAGCGATAAAATTAAGAACGACTTCAAGAAAGTAATAACGTATTTAGGAATTATTTCTCCTAGAGTTAATCATGTGATCACTTAAAATATATTTAATTCGGTTTCTATTATTCTTGATCGGAGGGATTCACAACTAAAGTTAATACCTTTCTCAAGCATATTAACCCTAATCCTAAATTATTCACCTGAATCTCTTCACTTAGTAATATAATTTAGAATTGCATTAATGTATAATGAATTCCCACACAAATAATTAACTTTCCTGAAGAAACATGTATCTTATCTCTAAGTATACATGCAATTCTCTCCAACTATGTAAAAATCTAATTACACATGCAATTTCTCAATCAACATGCATAATATCATATATTGATATTCTAGAAATATCAATCAATAATTAAACGACATAATTGAATCAAGTAAAGATAGAAACTTTATTGAAATTTTTAAATCAATCCAAGAATCACATGAAACCCTAGGTTCTATAATCCTAAATACTCGAATTCTAAGCTATCATAATGAATCTAAAAACGAGTTTCATCAAAAACATTAAATAAAACATAGAAAACCCCTCTAATTAATGAACAATCTCTCTAATCTTGAAGTTGATGTTGTTTTCGCCTCTTTATTGATATTGTTTTCGCCTCTTTCTTAATGTTCTCCTTAAGTCTCTTTCTCTTCTCTTGTATCTCTCCGTTTCTGTAATGTCTCTCCCTTTCTTTTAAACCCTAAGATATCCTTTTATATATGTATTACAAGGATTCTGTTTTCGTCACCAGATACGGCCTGGGATATGGCCGTGTCCCCAGGTCATGTAACTTTTTGCACTAAGGTAAAATTTTCTACACAATTTCATAACTTCTTCATTTAAACTCCGATTTGAGTGAAACTTGATTCCTTTTCTTCTTTTTCGATCCTAGAACACGTTTAAACCTAGAAATCAAAATTTTACTCAATTAAGTATCAATTTCTTTAAAGAAAACCAAAAATATAAGGGAAATACTATAAAATCACCATATGAAATATGTTTAAAATCAGAGTTATCAGGAAGAAAGGAAGTGCCAAGGAACATTTATTGAAATTTATCAAGATCTTAGAGGTTTACGGATTAGATGACAATTTGAAGTTGAAGGAATTCTCAAAATCACTCACAGAAAAAGCTTATACTTGGTATGTCAATCTTCCGTTAGGCTCAGTTGATTCATGGGGTAGAGTGTACAGGATGTTTCTTGAAATATTCTTTTCTATTGAAGAAAGAGTGACTCTCACCAACATAGGTTAAATTCATTAGAGGTCTAAAGAGGATCTCATGGATTATATTGAGCGGTTCAGAGAACACTCCTTAGATATACAAGATGTTTGTGATGAGAAAGAACTAATTAAGATTTATATTGAAGGGATGTTCCCTGAATAAGCGGTCTATCTTGAGAATCTATCGTTGGCTTCTTTTACTGCATTAATTGAGAATGCGCGAAGGACCAACAATTCGATGGCTCGATAAAGGAATGAAGCCAAAAGATTCAATAAGTGTACCTCACCTATGAATGCTGCTCAAGGCAAGTCGGAAAAGGAAACAAAGAAACCTAGAAATGATAAGTCTTACAATTTTAAGCCTACACCGACATATCCTTGTCCAATGGCCAAGGTACATCAGATGTTGGATCAATGGTTGTGTGATGGAAATCTCAAGCTCTCAAGGGTTGAATGTCTTCTTACAAATGAGGAGAAGAGCGATCCTAAGTATTACAGATTTCACCGAACTATCGGTCATCCAACTAAGGATTGTTTCACTCTAAAGAGAATATTTAATGAACTAGTTGCACGAGGAGAGTTGATTATAGACAATAATGATGTCAGAAATAATCCACTTCTAGCTCATAATGACTAAAGAGGAGCTGTTGATGCTATCAGCCATGACCCTTCCATGATTGAAGCGGTTGACATACAGCCCTCTGGAAGTAAGGAAAAGATGGTGGAAGCTTACGACAATGAGTATCCGCCTCTTGTCGTAGCATTGTTAAAGACTGCAAACTTTAAGAACTTCTTCAACTTGCTGGGATTTGACAAAAATGCCAGGCTTGCAATAGCGGTTGCACTTACGCAGATCTCTGAAGGTCAGTATGTGGAGTATAATGCAGTACAGCCCGTAAAGAGAATGGCCAAAGCACACGAAAACGCCATCTTATTCATTGAAGCAGATATGTGTGTGAAAGGCCCTAACCATAACCATCCCTTACATGTAAAAGGTGTTCTTAATGGCTATCCAGTTAAAAGAACGTTTATTGACAACGGTTCTTCCTTAAATATAATGCTAATGAATACATTCAAAGCTGCAGGGATCGATATATGACGCTTGATTAGACAACCCATATCGATAAATAGCTTTAGTTATGCCCCTACTAACTCTATTAGATATGCTAATGTTGATCTTAAAGTTAGGCTTATTCATAGTATCACTACTTTTCATGTGATCGATACACCTGTGCAATATCACTTACTAATAATAAGTAAGAAGTGCTTGCACAATCACAATTTGGTTCCCTCAACGAAACATCAGTGTGTCAAAGGACATTGGAATGGGAGAGACGTGTTTATTCCAGCCACAAAGAATCCTTTTGAACAACATGAGTCATATTTTACTAAATTGGAATTCTTTAATGAATTTGCTGAGGATGGGAAAACAGCCATAGATAAGCCATCCGGTATTCCCTTGCTTACATGGGAGGAAACTTAAGAGGACTAACAAAAGAAGAAAAGGATGCGTAGATGTTGTGGAGGGAGGAAAAAGAATAAGCAATCTACTAAAATTGTGTGCCTTTTGTAATTCAAATGATCCAAAGCTATGGATTCATGAGATGAAAAATGAACAATAAACTTCTTTAATATTACTTTTGGAAAATTTATGATGAATGTTTGAACTCAATTTTAAATAGATGATACAAAATTTTAATAATGCTATTATAGATAGTGCAAATAAAGGCTGTCAATAGTATTAAACTCCATACATATCATCAATGTGCAAATGTTAAGTGCCAAAATAGAATTATGGATGTTGTTATGGTGTGTATAGTGGGAAAATGATAGATAAATGGAATCACAACTTGAAATTTAATAAAAGCCCACCTAATCCGACTCCCTATAGCCTAACTCTAAACTACAAGAAGAGAAAACTTTTTTCTCAAGAAACCTACCATGAATGCACGTCGAAATCCTAAGTCCACATACCAAAATCAACATAGAAATCTACTCTCAATTATTTTTACTCTTTATTATTTTCTCCCCAACTTAAATGCTTTGGATAAAGTTTAAGCATTCTGCCAATACTAACTCATAAGGATGCTATATAGGTCTCGAATTACACATAACCTCAAGGAGTAACATACAAATAGCGTTTGAAGAAAGTACTTAAAGAAAAAATTACCAAAAGGAAAAATGGGTAATCTCAGAATAAATAAAGCATTTGCTCAACTATGTTTTCCCCTAAAGAGTTAGCAAATACATAAAGTAGAATCCCCCTTCCAATACTAATCTTACATACTCTTAATAGTACAACTAGCAATCTTAACAGAACAAATCTTTACTTTTAATAAAAATTACATACTTTTCTCTTTAGACTTCTATTAAATATCTACTGATGAAGGTAGTAGGAAAACAAAACATAACTCCATGCCTTATACAATCCATTAATATGTTGGAAATTAAAAGCACACCTAATGTCGTCATGAAGAAGCTTTCGACTTACGCAATTCTACAAATATATTGCATCTCAGATTCTAGCTATATTTTGGTTCTTAATCCAAGCCTTTAGATCAAGTGCCTAAGTGCTTTTGGTTATGATTAATGCTTCTTATTCCATTTCTATTATTTTTAATTGTTGGTTAGAGTAATTAGTTGTCTATTAGGGTGTTGTGAAAGAAGTTATGATTTGATTTGGGCTCAAAATTTTAATCCACAGATAATAGACAATATCTTTTATTTCCTTTTCTAGAGTCCATAGGAAAAATTCTAAAAGACATCATTCATTATCTATTCAATAGGAAAGATATTATGTAGTTTCATTATTAGGACACTAAATGATGGGACTAGATGCTAAACTAGGGCTAAAGATAGGATGTTGTTGATTTGCTTAGAAAGTAGATGCTTCTGACCTGTACTTCTAACTATTCTTAATTTTGATTTGTTCAAGCCTCTAGTTGATTTTGACATTAAGTTCAACTTCTCATTATGAGAAATCTACTTTAGTATACCTTTTGTTTACAAACAATCTATCTTTATCTTTGATATATTTTATTTCCTTATTAGCATTTTAAACATATTAAAACATTTTTGAATAAGGAAATTGGATTTTATTAGGTTGTTATTATTGTTAAATATTAGATATTAAGAAGATTTTCTTTATGTATATTTCCTTAGAAACTAGGATATCAATAGGTATCTATATATTTTTTTATTATGTTCTATAGTTGTAAGGATTCTTTCTTACTTATGAATAAGCTATATTATGTAATGCAAATTATTATCCAACCATATGAATTATTGAAAGTTTATTCTCCACACATATTTGTGACTATCTCACTAGATGCTGTGTCAATTAGTATTCAAGTAAGGATCTCGACCGATAGCAATGTTCATGATCCTCATGATGATCTTCAAGAGGCTTGGGTCCTAGTTTAGGAGGATGAAATTGAAACCACATTGCAACAATTGGAGCAATATTTACAGTAATGGATAGGTCTCATATTCAAACATTTTAAGAAAGTCTTTAACGAAATAGTAGACCGTTTGGATGTTTTAGGTATGCCAATAGAAGGCTAAGCATGGACATAGCTCGTGGTGACCCTATTGATTGATCTCTTCCTATTCATAGGCAATATGCATATGATGATGACGATGACTCCAAAGATGAAGATGAATTTGAATTACAAATAGTTGGTCGTTAACAACCTTATCAAGAACATAGAAGGAAAGATGTCTATGGGGGAGTTGATAGATGCTTTGGGAATTTTTTTATCAAAGTTGACTGCATGGGGTGGTAACAATAGTTAAAAGGACTAGGAGGAAGAAGAATTCAAAAGCTACCATTTAAATAAGAAGTTAGAAGTGATTAGAAGCAATAGTAGCAGTTTAAGTTATTAAAAGGATTCAGTAGTTATTCAAGAGCAATTTCCTATAGAAGTAGTTAAGATTGATAAGATTTATAATTCCATAAGTAAAGGGAATAGGAATCAAGCTTGTAAGGATGAAGAAGATGAGGAAGGTTGTTGTGAGCCCAATGGTAATGAGAAGAAGGAGTGTGATCATAAAGGTAAGGAAGAGGTTAAAGTTAAATAGACCTTACTAGAGGTTATGGAAGAGAATAGAAAATTAAAGAAAGTGGAGTTTGAGATAAAAGTGACCAAGGAACCTACATGTAATGTTGAAGATGTATTTGAGAAGAGCATAGTGGTAGTAGGAAGTACAAATACAAACTTAAGTGGGAGCCATGACAATCACATAAGCTAAGTTTAACTAATGATGAGACTCTATTGTCTACTTATCAAGGAGAGATGAGTATTGGTGGTGCTACTGGGTCAAAACCTCTTTCTTCTTTACAAGTCAGACATTTAGTGGACATAGGTTTAAGAGATATATCACTTTGGTGATATATTTTTATTCGTGGTCTAAATTCCATATTGATTATTTCTATATTAACCAATGATTTCTTCACTATTATTAGATCTATTATCAATATTATGAATATTTGTATGGTCTAAGACTATAGTAAATGAATATAATTTGATTTAGTAGATATTTGTCTTGTAATGGTGAGATAAGTATTCCAATTACATTTATGAGAAGGTTTTTTATGAAAGGGAATGATGTAATGCATGATGAGAGACATTGTAGTGATAATATATATATATATATATCAGAAGTCATTTTGTTAGATGAATGTGATAGGAAATATGATTGCAGTTATATGGGAATCAAAAAGAGCTTATGACTATTTGCATATTCACATGTTGCGATGGAGGATATTTGATTTTATTCATTTATTCGAGTTTGGATCTTGTAATTTTGCTATCATACAAAAATGTGGGTTGCTCATTAGTAATTCCTATCTTAATGATGAAGAGGGTGATAGACATTTTTGTTTTGTTATGGTAGGGAAGACATGTAAAACATTAATGTATAATTTGTGCCTTGATGATGGATGTCTTTATAAGGTGACATGATATTTTTTCTTGTGAGTAATATACTTTACCTTTTAATGCATGTGCTAAGATTTTTTTTTTTCCAATGTTTGGTGTCTAAAGGACAACATGTTATGCGATCCCTGAGTTCAAGATAAGGCTAACCTATAATCCACCTGTCAACTTAACTTCCACACATATATAAACCCTCTATGATTTCTCTTAATTAACAAAACAAATAATAGAGTAAAACTTCTACAATAGTGGGTCATTCTTAAAGTATCACAATTTCCCTTACTTTTTGATATATATATCAAGTAAAGGCTATGCTGTTACAATCATAAATTCTATAAACAATCTTTATAACATACTCTTATGAAGTAGCATTCTTGCACTTAATGATGAACTCTATAGCTAATTGCTCTTTCTCAAAAGAATTGACTCCAATTAGTGCTCTCAAAGTCTTCTTATCATCATGGTGGTAATATCTTGTCTAAATTCTTTTTGAGTTTGAGGATAAGATAACTTATCCCTTTAGCTTACTATAAACTAAGTAAAAGTACATGAATAGACAACAAAAGAAACACAATCTAGAACCAGAAACACTCCAATCAATTGTTGGTCAACCACATTATCTTTATAACATTCTAGCAATTAGTTATTCGAGCTTATAATCATAATACCCAATCGAGTAATTAGTATCATAAATGTGTACTATGGCTATGCATGTGATATGTAATCAGTATCGATATCTTAACCTAACCTAATTCACACATCTAGTTGGTTGACACAATCTGGGGATTTAGATGCTAAGTCCAAGAACCTAAATGGTAACGAGGAGCTACTTGGGAGCAGAGTCCAAAAATGCTAGTCTTCTTATTAGACTATAGGAGTGGTCAAGTTGCTCAAGCAAATGCAATTCTACATGTTTTAAAACCAAGTTTTATAAACTAAGTTATTTACTTAATGAAAACCTAGCTTTTCAAGTAAAATTTGACTTGAAGATCCTTTTTATGCTATGCCATGAATGTAATAAACAAAATATCAAAGCAATGTCAAGCATAATTCTCTTTTAAGTTATATGGCATCTAATTAATCCAGACTTTGCTTTTGATATCTTATCTTTATCGTGTAAAACATTATCTAGGTTTCACTTAAGCAAACACCGTAGAAGGTTGAGTCAGTTCCTCACTTTTCCTAAGTCAAAACATGTCTCAACAAGTGTCACATAACAAGAAGCAACACAATTTTGGTAACCAAATTCCAAAGTAAGAACATGTCTCAATTAATATAACATATATGAAAGGAAGTATTGCACAACTTATCAAGCAACACATTCATAGCAATCAACTAAAACTTACAACTAAGCTCAACCAAGTCAAACTTAGCAAAACAAATGACAAAGCATACAGTACAATGGGTAAACATAACTGTATTCTAAAACATGCAGATATTCACTTATCAGGGCTTATGGATAGCTTAAGATCTATGTTTCTACACGATGTTCTTCCTTGCCTAGCTCACCTAGGAAACATTATGCAATACCAAAGTCACTTTGAGTGAGATTCAGTCTAATTACTTAAACTTATAGTTTAAGGTATCTTTTGACTTTAAATTACCCTTTAAGTCATCCTCTAAGTTAAGTTGTTTTTGGAATTCATAGGGGAGTATCCTCTAATGCACTTTTTGAGTCCACAATAGTTAAAATTCACACTCAATATTCTCTGATTTAGCTTATGAATAAATTCCTTATATAAAATTTACTTAGCAAATCCTCTTATATAGTCTTTGACTAGAATAAAATACTATTTAACTTACAAAAGTTTCACATTTTTACCCACTTCAAGTTATGATCATCAAACACTAGTATTTTTTATCTAGTTTCCTATATATATATATCTCGCAATAACATTAGTAGTGCAAGTTGCTAACTAACAATTGGAGCTAATGTATTAGTAAGGAATTACATAATAAATAGAATGCTAACACAATTAAATCGACAAAATATACTGTAAACTTATAAAAATATAGAGTCTAACGTGTGGTAATTACAAAGCCTAAACCTTCCCATTCCAAAACATTGATTTTTGGCTCAAAATTGTAGAAAATTAGCTTAAATTGTACAAATAATGAAGTTTCATTGCAATATCATAACTAAATACTTTCAATAGTATAATTAAGCTCTAGAAGTCGTACAAAGTAGTTTCATTAAGAAATAATTTGAAAACCATTTATTTCCTTAAGCTAAAAAACATGTAGATTTGATAAATTAATTTTAATACATAATAAACATTTGGTTTATTAGAAACTCTTGTTATGCAAATTAAATATAACAATCTCTAAATCAAAAATTACTCAAAACAATGTAGTTTACTAAGTTTATAAATTAACACAAAATTTATTATACCAAACTAGTTTCTAAAGGAATCCATATAAATACTTTGACTTTCAAAATTTTGATCTAATTTTTCAATTCTACATGTAAAATTACCTAAGAAAATCAAGTTTTGTAAATTTTAGATATCGTTTAGTATTTTTAAGAATTTAATAAAAAAATCGAACAAAACTGAAGCTCTCACCAGCAAATGGATCTCTGACGACTAGGAGAAATAAAGGTGGCATCACCCGACTTAAGCGATGGCTAGTTTCTCTAATGGTGGTGGCCTCTCAACATCAGGTTGTGGTTGTCTTCACAGGCTCCTCATAGCTCAATGCTGCACTTTATTTGCTAAATTTATTTATTTTTTTAACTTTCCTCTTAAGCTTTTTGAGCTCCCACTATTTTATCCATGCTTCCAATTGTCTAAAATCTCTAAATGAGGCAAAGAATAGCTTTATATATACATGTTTCCTGGCGGTGAAAATGCTTTTCCCAAAGACCATTGTCTAACTCTACCTTTTCAACATATTAGGTACCATTAGATTAGGCCTTGTAATCACTTACGTTTCTTAAGATAATTCCATCCTTACCACGACACGATCCAAAAATTCCTTGCTACCAACTTTAATTATATAATCTATTTATTATTTTCTTAATTCAATTCAAAATTATACATATTTAGGGTTTTAATTAATTAAGAGTATATTTCATACATCGTAAATATACTTGATATATATACATAATTTCTTAGATATCATTTCATAAATTTTAATGTCCAAATAATCTATCTCTAAGGACTCATTAATTAATTCTTTTTTAATTACATTATTATTTTGATATTCCATGCAAAAGTCCTAATGCAAAGGTCCTCTCATTATGTTAATTTTTAATAAATATATTAGTTTAAGGTAATAATATAAACATATTATATACATATATCTTAAGTAACAAGTATATCTAATGAATACATGTTTCCCTATAATGTCATTTTCTACGATATTACCATCTTTATATGCCAAATAATTTATTTTCAAGACCTTGATGTATATTGAAACTCATTATCCAAGTTACTGATAGCTAGTTAATACTTTTTACATTTTTAACTATACCTTCTAAATTCCATGTTTAATAATGATAACATTCGTTCTGGATCTAAGATGGGGTCAACGACTGAGATTTTTGCTTAAGCGAATACTTATAATGTAATGACTATTATGGATTTCTTGTCAATGTTCAAAGATTATACAAGTTTGAAAGTCAATTTTAATAAGTTAATGGTAGTGTTCTGACCTAATTTACAGGTTTAGAAAGGACCTCCATATGTGACCTTATACACATAAAAGAGAAAGCTACCATGGAGAAATACTTAAGATTTCTTATAGGAGCAAGAAAGAAATTGCGTGGAGGGGTTGTTGTAGCCGACCAATCGTATCCAACAAGTGTATCGATTGACCTAAGAGATGTCTTGAACTGACGGTACATGGAGGGATGTCGATAGGAAGAGGCGTGGGAGGAAAAAGGGAAAACTCAATATCTCAAATATGCTCGTATGACAATGGATCAAATTCAGAGTTCTTGATTGTACTTGAATTGTTTTTGATAAATTGTCTATTTAATCTTCTGAGGAGTGATTTTAGTAGAACTTCAATATATGTCTCCAGTTTACCAATATTCTAAATACCTCAAATGAGAAGAAGAGCCTCCTATTTATAGAATGTAAAGGCTAATATTATTTGTTGGATGGCCCCAAGATTGATGGTTGAGATTGAGTCCTATTATTGAAGCTTATCCCTTTGCTTTAGCCTTTTTAGGCTTAGATATGGGCTCAGGCTTATGATAATTTAAAGAAGCCCATTTTCTCTTCAAATAAGTTTGAAGCATACTTAAGCCTCTTTAAGGCCTAACAAAACCAAATGAAGCCCAAATGAGAACAGAGAGGTCGTTTCTAAGTCTACTTTTTATGCATAAGACAACCAAGAAAGGCTAAGAGCGAAAAATACACTCTGGTGATCCTAATTTCAAGCCTACCAAGCCAAATCTCTCTAAGATATCCCTAATTAGGCTGATTTTTAAGCTTTGTCACTAGCTTGAGATATTGATCCATGGCATTAAATTAGGTTAAAAGCCTAATTACCAAAATGATCTTCTATAAAAATCTAGAGAATTCGATTTAAGTTCTTACTAGATAAGTTGCAAAAAATAGTTAAATGGTTGGAAGGGTAGAATGTTAAAAAATGGTGAGAAGAATCATTCTAGCAAACTCAATACTTGATGCATTACCCAATTATTGTGTGCTATTAGCTTTGCTTCTAGCCAAATTCATAAATAAAGTTGACCAAATTGTAAGGAACTTTGTTTTGAAGGGGCATGCAAGTGAACATAAGATACAATGGAACAGTTGGGAAGATTTAACAGAACCAAAAGAGTTTGGTAGATTAGGCATACCAAAGCTTTCTCAAAGAAATAAAGCTTTTGCTCTTCATAGAGTATGTATTGTAGAACAAGAAACTATTATGGGCAATATCATGAAAAAAAAAGGCATAAAAGGTTTATCAATGGAGAAGGTTTTATGCTAATAAACAATGCTCGCTGTTTTGGAAAAAGCTAGTAAAAGCAGCAAGTGGGCAATGGACAACACACTAATTTCTAGTCTAATAAATGGAGTAGGAAGGGTATTCTTGTAGAAATTATTGAAGGACTTTATGGCTTGCATCAAAGGCATTAATGGTAATTGATTGTTGCATATCTAAGCAAAAGTGGAATTAAGAACTGGACTTTTAGATCTTATACATTATATTTAAGGAGTTTGGGCATATAGGATTATGGGAAGAATTACAACGGAGGGAATCAATGTAAGGGAGTAAGTTTAAATAGGGGATCAACGCATCAGAAAGTTTAAATAAGGGATCAACGTTTCACAAGGTGATTTAAAAAACAAAGGATCTAGTTATTATAAGATTAATCATTCCATAAAATTGTTCAAACTACTTTATGAAACATTAATAGCTTATTGAAACTTTTTGAAACATTGATTCCTTATTTGAATTTATCCCTAAACATTGATTTCTTTTATTGTAACTCTCCCCAAGATTATGTTTATAGAAAGAGGATTAAAGCATTTTGTTGCCAAATATACAAGTCATAGCAAGTTTTCAAGAGTTACATAAATGCCTAAATAATGAGAAGAAGAATAATCCTTAGGACTTAAGGTGGTTGTAGAAAAGAACTCTTATCCAAAGATTAAGTTGTTCTATAGAAAGCGATAAATGATATTCTCCTTACAAAGAGTCATATCAATAAGGTAATTACATCTCAGAATCCTTAGTGTTGTCAATATCAAACTAAAGAAGAATCCATATATCATAGGCTTAGAAAATGCTCCTGTATTTAAAGTATTTATCAAGTAAGTGGATTTACAAATATAGTGGCCAAAACTTAAGAATAGCCATTTAATGAATGGGTTGAAAAGTGCTATCAACAAAAGGCAAACATGCTCTATTCATCAAATCCTCCAGATCCAATGATGTTAGCATTTGCCCTTTGAATTATTTTGTTACCATGAAATGTTTAATGCATAACACTTCTTTTGATAACAAGAGTAGAACTCAAATCATCAAACATAAGGCTCATCAATTTTGAAATACCATAAAAAAATAAAGGTATAAAATATAAAGAAGGATTTTTTTTTTTAAGAGCATATTAGTCTTGCAAAATTATCAAGTGAAGGTGTTTTTGGAAAAGCCAATCAACCTTTAAAAACCCTCACATGCATAAAACCCTAGTCCCATACTCATTTTCACATAGGGTTTTCTTTATCTAATAAGAGTTTTGGACTCCCTCACCCTAAGCTCTATGCATCAATGATAAGTATGAGACATGTTACTTCCTTCAATTTTGGGTGTTGTTGCACACTTCTAGAGATCCTTACTTTATTAATGCAAGGAAAAAGGGACTTTCAAGTAGCAAATGTATTGCAAGTCATATTTTGAAGGAAGATCTATTAATAAGTAAAGTTTTAATGATATTCAATGTGTTTTTGTCATAATCTGAAGTATTCTACATTAATCTATAAATGTAGAATGTTCAAATGGGAGGGTAACATGTGAAATCTCTTGTATTTGCCATGAGAACCTAAGTAAGTTGTTTTAACACTTTGGATTAGGAGTTTTTATGTTGAATCTAAATTGTTTTGTAGTGAACTTTCAAAGTTGTGCATTAATTAGTTAAGGAAACAAAAATGATCATTGTAGGGTTTCTTCAAGTTTTGAGGTAATGTATTCTTTTAATTGCAATATTTTATCTTTTGTAAGATCCATGGATCTAAGTGTATTTTGGAAATGTTTTTACGCTAGTTTTAATCAAAAAACGAAGACTTATGGTGTTTTTAGAGTGAGGTTGAGTTTGAGGATTTAGATCAAGGATTAGATGAAGTGTTCTTGGTTAAAAAGGAAGAAGAATTGCGAAGTAGCAAGATTACAGTTGAGAATTACGGACATGATCTTGATCGTGATCCTTACTAATGTGTTAGGAGTAAGGTATGCATGTGGAATTAAAGGAATTAAGTAGACAAAAGGATCATAGCTAAGGTTTACAACATAATCCGCAAAGAAGGAGAATCACAGCCAAGGTTCACGGCTGTAATTTTAGGGCATGATCTTATTGCTTTGAAATAACAAAGGATCATGGGCATCGTCCCTAATCATAATTCCTCTAATTGTTTCCTTTCATTATTCTAGCCTTAGGTTAGTTGTTTCTAACCTAGAATTCTTATCTAGGACTCTTAGAAAGCCATAGAAAGTTATAAAATCTTGCTAAAGTGGTTTTATCTTTCATTTTCTTTAACATATTACTCTTTCAATGCTAGTTACAATTAGGTTCTTTCAGTTCTAGGTACGTGACACTTAGGTATTGTATGTGGTTGTTAAGTTGGAATATGTGTGTATGTGTGTGTGTTTAAATTGACTAACTAAATATCCAGCCTTAATAATCTTTTCTTGCTACTTATGCTTAGCTCGTCTTAGGGGCCCAAAGTAGTGAATCCCTAAGCAGCAACGCTGATGATCTATGTGATGTATACGTTATCCTTAGTAAAGTCTTGCATGGAAATGATTTGGGATAAATTTAAGTTGTTGCAAAGGGGCTTGAAGAGACATGCCCAACGTTAGGTTATAAAGGGACACAAAGAGGCATGCTTAAATGCTAGGTCATGATATGAACTGTAATGTGCTTGGATGATGAGGATCGCATGGTATGTTATATTATTATCATAAAAGCAACAATAATTAAAGTAATTGTATGATTTACTTGTTTTGCATTTAAATACATGTGATTATGTATTTCTTGTTCGTGGGCATATATTTGTACATTACATACAGGGATTCAACTCACTCCTTATATCTTTCAAATGCAAGAAATGTTGATGCACCAAAAAGTCTAAGTTATGAAGATACCTATCACTACCTTTTATCGTGGGAAGAGAGACTACTTATGCTTGTTATTTGAAGAATAACATAAGAAGATTTGATAAGTTAAAAAAATCTTGTTTACTTAATAATTATTGTTTAAGAAATAGCTATTTTATTTAGAAGAAAATATGACTTTATTTGAGGAATTAAATTTATAAGGATATTTAGGGACTGTTACAAGGATATTTCGGAGATTTTAGTTGTTTTCCGCGTTTGACATATCAATGGATGCTAGGGGCATGTAGCGATCTTTCGCATCTTAGCTTATTAGGCAATATAGATAAAGTGGTATCCAAGCTAGGTTTAAGATCTATAGGAAAATTAGGAACATGATCCATAAGTTAATGAGATGGCAAGGGTAGATAGTTAAAGGTTAAGTATTTTCCCTTTTAAAGTTTATTGTAATGCTCAAGTTAAAAGCAGTGAATAAACCAATCCAACAAAAGCAAATAAACCTATTAACCACTTTTCCTAAAAGTTGTAGTCTCATGTTGACCAGATAATTACTACCATAGCTTTATAAATTAGTACCAATTCCTCTTACAATCTAGGTGTGACTTTACTTAACCATGGGGTATCACATATGCTATAGCGGTTTAGGTTTTGGGGTGTTACAACTAAAGTAGCAATATCACATGGCTTATGGAAGGGATTAGATCAGTTTATAAGGTCATGATGGTGAATACCTTGTCAATAAGAGGTTGCAGCTTTTAAGGCAAGCAATTGAAATGAGCTATTAGTGTTTATTAGCTTTGTTATTCACTACTTTTGGTCTAGGCCATTACATCCCGCCATATGTCCCTAGTATTTACTGTCATGTCAGGTGTAAACTTTTACTAAAATCTCTAAAATACCTATTAGAATCTCTAATTAATTTTAATGAAGTTTAATCTTTAAAAGAATTAAGTAACTACTAAATGAAAGCTATAAAATCCTAAACAAAAATTTACCAATTACACAATAAAACTTTAACTATCTTAACTTAATTATCATTGTTACAATTGAAATTGTAGTGAATTTTACAAATTCACTTAAGTACCTGCACTTGAAAAATTTTAAATAATATAAGCCAACCCCATGTCAATATGTAGACGATTTAAGTCTTACACCGATTTAAAGAAGAGGTTTAAGAAAGGCGGAGAATATCACCAAGATGTAACTCTTTACATACTTTCAGAATGATCTATTAGTACAAGGAAGCCTGAATAATACACCAAAAAAAGGGAAAGATTTGGGCCTAATTGTAAAGTCTCGAAACAAGGATGTTGTATGTTTAAGGAGAGAAGATTGTGATATCCCTTGATTAAGTAAAGTCTCACATGGATTGTAGGAGTGATTAGTACTATTTTATAAGGTCATGATGGTAAATACCTTATTAATACAAGATTACAACTTTTAGGGCAAGTGGTTAATAGGCTTATTTGTGTTTAATAGCTTGGTCTATTTACGACATTTAGCCTGAGGCATTACATTCTTGTTATGTGTATTTCTTTTATGTTGACTTTTGGTAATTTATCTTGTGGTTATTATTAGATATTTTGAATCACCTTAGAGATTTTTCTTTTATTGTACTCATGTTTTGAAGATAATAAGTGTACATAAAGCTCTACCAATGGTAATAGGCTTAAATCACTTTTTAAAAAAAGTGAATTAGTATATATGATTACAAACAGATTCAAATACTATAGCATTTCCTTACAAAGCTAATAACACATTAGATATCATTAGCTTGAGGTTATGATGCATCACCAGAGTCGTATACATGGAGAAGCACCATAACAAACAAACCGGAAAGGAAACAGAAAAGAAGCTAGCAAAGCCCCAGCAACTACCGAATGGATATGACTCACCACTTGATCCTACTCGGCCTATAATTCCCCGAATGTGACATACCGGTCTGAATTGAAAAGTCACTCGCCACTACTCCTTCCTAAAGGGATTAGATAAGAGTTGAGAGATAATGAGAATACTAAGGTTGCTAAAAAATGAGTAACTCTGTATTGGAAGCTGAATGTTTGTGTATAAGGAAAGTGGGGGTTTATATACTTGCCCACTATGGTTATTTTACAATTAGGTTACATGAACCATACTAAAAAGGGGTAAAAGAACAAAGAATATACTGTACAGAAAAGGAAGAATCATCCTAGAACGTTATGTTAGAAGACACGTATCGCTTAGTAGCTAGACATTTAGGATATGATACAACGTAGGCAGAAGTAGGAATACGTTATAGTCAGGGGCCGACCTGACCGGATCAAGTCAAGAGCCAATTAGCCTAGCAAAAGGTCACTTGTTTTGAAGTCAGACGCCGTCGGTAGCTCGGCTTAGCTAGTTCTATGCTGTCTTCTAGATTAAGACTTCACTGTTGGGCAGGAGCATGTTAGATGCATGTAAGGATCTGAGAGATAGGTCAGCAAAAGGTTGGACTGGGATAGGAGTCCCTGTTTGGGCTATGGCTTAAAGCTAGTATTTTCCGTATAAACCTTTGAAGTCCTCTAGCTTAACTTCTTGTGATCGGTCCAGGGGGTTAATTCCTATCATCTACCTAAGGGTCAGAAAGATTTGTCCTCAAATCTGCAACAATTTCTACTTGTTCTTCTAGGGTACTCGCAGGGTCTTCTTTTATTAGTTGATAGGGAATCAAATCAGATACATTGAAGATAGAAGAAAGTCCATAGTCATCAGGCAACTCAATTTGGTAAGCGTTTGAGTTGATTTTCTTCAAGACCTTGAATGGGCCATCAACTCGAGGAAATAGTTTGCTTTATATTAAGTATGGGAATTGTTCTCTACTAAGGTGAATCCATACTAAGTCTCCTAGCTGGAAAGAAATAGTTCGACGGCTTCGGCTGCCAATCTCCTGTTGTCTCTAATTAAACTTGGCAATCTTCCTCGTGACATATTAGTGTAGCTTATGCAATTCTTAGGCTGAATCCACTTTGGATTGACTCTTTTTAGTAGCTCTTGGGGTGCCGATCATATCTAGGGGAACGATAGGGTTGAGGTTATAGACTACCTCGAATGGGGTCTTCCCAGTGGTGCTTTGGTCAGTTCAGTTGTGTACAAACCCCATGACTGGTAGGCATAGATCCCAATCCCTCAGGTTCTTCCTTATAACAGCTCTGATTAGATTGCCTAGTGTCCTATTCACCACTTCAGTTTGGACATTAGTCTAAGGGTGGCTATTGAAATTGAACACTAGTTTAGTCTCAAGTCTCCTCTAAAGAGTCTTCTATAAGTAGCTTAAAAATTTTGTGTCCCGATCTAAGACAATAGTCTTCGATACTCCATGTAGTCGGACGATCTCCTGTAAAAACAATTCAGCAATATATAAGACATCGTTAGTCCGATGGCATGAAATGAAGTATGCCATCTTGCTGAAGCGATCCACTACAACAAAGGTAAAATCTTTCCTCTTAATGTTCGGGGAAACCCTAGCGCAAAGTCCATATTAAGGTCAGCCCAAGGTAAGATTGGTGTCGACAGGGGCATGTACTCCCCATGGGCTTTCTCTTCCCCTTTGCTTGTTTACACATCTCAAAACCACCAATTACCTTATGGACATCTTTAGCCAAACTAGGCCAATAAAAGTTTTCCTTCAATAGATTGGTAGTCTTAGTTTCCCCAATGTCCGGATAATCCTCCGCTTCCCTGACTAATAGCTCACGAGTAGAGCAGTTTGGTATACACGGCCTTCGATCCTTAAATAAGTAGCCGTCCTTAAGATAATACCCTTTAATAGCAATTCCATCTCTACACTATTCTATGATGGGGCCGAAATGAGGATCATGAGCATACTACTCGGTAATGAGTGAAAATCCCAATAATTTTGTTTGTAGAGCGGTCAGCAAGGTCTGCCGTCGTGATAAAGCATCAATGACTACATTTGCACTTCCCTTCTTATATTGAATGACATATGAGAAACTCTCCATGAACTCTAACCACTTGGCTTGTCTCTTCAATAGCTCATTTTGACTCCCAAGATGCTTCAATGATTAATGGTCAGTGTACATAACAAACTCTTACAGCGGCAAATAATGTTACCAAATAGTAAGGGTCTGATAAGGGAATATAACTTTTTCTCATACATAGAATAGTTCAAGGCAAGACCACTAAGATTCTTACTATGGTAGGTGATGGGTTGTCACTCTTGCATCAGGATAGCACCAATTCCAATTCCCATTGCATCACATACTAATTCGAAGGGTTTGTCAAAATCTAGCAACGACAGGACAGGTGCCAAGGTGAGTTTTTCCTTGATTTCTCTAAAGCTATGTTTAGCTCGATCATTCCACCTGAATCCTTCACTCTTCTTCGTCAACTTGGTCAATGGGGCAGCTATTGTATTGAAGTCCTTAATAAATCGCCTATAGAAAGAAGCTAGGCCATGAAAACTTCAGACTTCAATGACATTCTTCAGTGTCGACCATTCCAAAAAAGCTTGGATCTTCTCCTAATCTGCTTGAATTCCTTCCCCCGATACTATAAACCTTAGAAAAATCCCCTTCCTTTAGCATAACGTACATTTCTTCATATTCCCATACAACTTTTCAACTCGCAAAATATCAAATACTGCGAAGATGTTAAACATAGTCATTCAAGTTAGCACTATATACTAATATGTTATCAAAGTACACGACCACATACCTTCCAAGAAGAGGGCACATCACATGGCTTATTAAACTCATGAATGTGGTCGATGCACTAGTAAGTCCAAATGGCATAACCAACCATTCATAAAGTTTGTACCTAGTCTTAAAGATAGTCTTCCATTCATTACCCGGCCTCACGCGAATTTGGTGGTAACCACTGTACAAATCAATCTTTGAAAATATCTTTGCACCATGTCATTGAACCTTAGTATTAGGTACCTGTACTTAACCATAATTCAATTAATTGCTCAGTTGTCGATGTACATGCACCATGAACCATCTTTCTTTGGAACGAGTAAAGCCAATACAACGCAAGAGCTCATGCTGTCCCTTACATATCCTTGCTCTATGAGCTCGTCCACCTGCTTCTTTAGCTAGGTAGCCTACTTAGGGTTCATCCTGTATGCAGGTCGGTTCAACAGAGTAGCTCCTAGTTGCAAATCGATACAATGCTCTATGCCTTGAACTGGTGGTGGTCCTTTAAGCAATTCTTCTAGAAATAGGTTGGAAAACTCATTAAGTACGCTTCAGATTTCTTTGGGGACATCTGGCAATTCCCTCATCTCTATTAATCTTCTAACCAACAAAACATGGGTTCATCAGCCTTCTCAGCAAATCGAAGCTCTCTTCGGCTCATAACTAATGCTTTCTCTTTACTGGCTCGGGTGAGTTGATTATAGGTTTCATTTACTTGTGACGGGGTCAGAGGTTGCAACACAATCCTCCTTCCATCCTTGACAAAGGCATAGGTGTTCTTATACTTGTTATGCGTAACACGTCGGTCAAAAAAACAAGGTCATCTAAATAACAGATGTAGAGCTCCCATGGGGGTGACATCGCACACCACTTTGTCTCTGTATACATTTCTATCACTAAACGACATGGTCACTTGTTTAGTTACATGTAAAGCAATTTTATCATAAAACCAATGTAACTTATAAGGTCAGGGATGCTTTAAGGTTGGTAGACCCAACCTCTACACAAGGGATTGTGCAACAACATTTGAACAACTTCCTCCATCCACTATGATTATGCACAATTGGCCCTTTACGGTATACTTAGTATGGAATAGATTTTCTCTTTGGTCTTCCATAGATTTTAGCAGGGAACTTCAGACTTGCCTCAAAACTAGAGTCATTACTTCTCCTTGGTCAGCATAAACACAGGTCTCCTCCTCCTCCTGCGCAACCTCGAGCTTCCTAACATCTTCTTCTTCGAGCTCACTCTCATTGGTGTTATCCACTACATCTCCTCAGAGTACCACGACGCGTCAGTAAGCATCGATTTGGACACTCGGTAGCTATATGTTCGAAGCCTAATCACTTAAACCATTTCACCTCGTTAGTCTTTCGTTCAGAGGTTTGTCCCTTCTCATATGTTCTTGAGGTCGACCTAACCTCTGATCGGCTTGGCCCTATTGGCTGGTCTAACTGTCATCAAGTTAGTTATTCCTTTCCTCAACTTAGTATGGCCTCCTCGGGGCTTGAACGGGTCGGTACGATGCAGGAGCTTGGGAGAATGTTTATCTAGGTCAGCTCAAAACATTTCTCCTCTACTTTTTAACCCTCTGCATGATCTTGATCGCCTCTTCTAAGGAATAAAACCTCTATACTTCTACAATATTGTAAATCTCATACTTGAGCCCAAAAATGAATCTTGATATTATATGAGCTTCTAGTTCTTCTATGTCGACTCGGATCATCAACATTTGGAACTCTCTAACATAGTCATCAACAAATCAGTTTCTTTAGCGAAGCTCTTACAATTTTGCAAACGTATCTTACAAGTACATCTCAAGCACAAATTTGCCTCTTAATAACCTTTTCATCTCATCCTAAGTTCTAATACTTCGTCTTCCATCTCTTGCTCGGGTTGCATTGAAATTTTTCCACCATATTGCTGCACACCTAGTAAACTCCAATGCAGCAAGTTAGACCTTGACAATAGCCATATACCGGTAACAATCAAACATCTTCTCGACCTTCCCTTTCCACTCTAAGTATTCATCGGCATCTTTACTTCCACTAAAGGGTGAGATTTGAACCTTGACATTATCTAGCCTTCGAGAAGCTCGGTGTCTTTGTCCTTATAATAGGTAATAGTCAGCTTCCTCTTCTTCCTCCCCAAATTCTTCAACATCAAGTTCCTCATCTTCTTCCTCAATCTCCTCCAACTCTAATCTTCATTTAGCAGCTTGGCTTAGCCAACTGCTCCTCTAGCTCACTGTAGTCGAATTGGGTGGTTAATTTGGTTCAGTTACCTTGGCCACGGTGTCTCTCAGGGGCATGTTTTTATAGGTTAAGTGGCTGTACACCTTGGGGCTGTTGCTTATTTACTTGCATCGCCGTGATTAGACTCTCAATGAGATTGGTGAGCCTATTAAGTCTATCGTCAACGGACCTTGGGGTGTTACTACCATTATGACCACGACTAGGTTGAGCACCACTACTTTGGTCACCGATAACTCTCTGAACGCTTGAATTTAACATAGTTTAATACCCTTCTGAACAGATTAATAACTTTACTAACAACCTTAATACCTAATAGTCACTTAAACAGAATAGAAACAAACTTGCTTTGTTTTCATGATGAAAAACAGAGTAACAATGAAACCACACTTGCTATCACATTAACATACTACAGTAGCTACAAAAGGAATACAGTAGCCATAGATAGTAAGGCGAACAAAAGCTTCGTAAAAACTTAACACACTCCCTCATAAAATCGTACTCTGATACTAGCAAAGTTGATGCATCTCCAGGGTCATACACACGGAGAAGCACCACAACAAACGAATTGAAAAGGAAATAGAAAAGAAGCTAGCAAAGCCCGGGCAGCTACCAAATGGATATGACTCACTACTTGATCCTACTCGGCCTATAATTCCCTAGATATGACACATTGGTCCGAACAAAAGGGTCACTCGCGACTACTCTTTACTAAAGGGAGTAAATAAGAGTTGTGAAATAACAAGAACACTAAGGTTGCTAAAAAATGAGTAACTCTATATTGGAAGCTAAATGTTTGTATACAAGGAAAGTGGGGGTTTATATACTTGCCTACTAAAGTTATTTTAAAATCAGGTTACATGAATCATACTAAAAAGGGGTAAAACGGATAAAGAATATACAGTACGGAAAAGGAAGAATCATCCTAGAACATTATGTTAGAAGATACGTATCGCTTGGTAGCTAGACATTTGGGATATGATATAACGTAGGTAGAAGTAGGAATGCATTACATTCAGGGGCCGACCTGATCTGATCAAGTCAGGAGCCAATCAGCCTAGTAAAAGGTCACCTATCTTAAAGTCAAACACCAATGGGTAAGGTCAGTAGCTCTTAGCTAATTCTAGGCTGTCTTCTGGATTAAGACTTCGTTGTTGGGTATAAGTATGTTAGACACACGTAAGGATCTAAGAGACAGGTCAGCAAAAGGTCAGATCGGGATAGGAATCTCTATCTGAGCTATGGCTTAAAGCTAGTATTTTCTATATAAGCCCTTAAAGTCCTTTAACTCGGCTTCTTGTGATCAATCAAGGGAGTTAATTCCTATCAGGTTATAGATACCTACCCATAGATATCATAATGGTGGAAAATAATAAACATTGAATAAGAATATTTATGAAGATGAAGTAATTATTAAATGACTAGGATTACACAATAGATGTGATTGAACACTAGAATGGTAAAAAGTATTTTTATGAGTAATGAAACAACTTAATAAATACATACATTTATAAACCACCATAAAAGTTTAGTTGATTAGAAAAATTACAACACCTAAAATTAAAACATTGCAAATAAGAAATAGGAAATAATTAATGGAATACAAATTAAAATAATAAAAATAGAAGAAATAATAGATTGACTTGAACCATAAAAAAAAATGTTGACCATAACACCTACGTGGACAATGATGATACTAAAAATTACTTATTAAATCACCTAAGATCAATAAAATAGAACAATAACAAAATAATCATATATGTTTCAAAATTCAAAAATACAACTAAAAGTCCATCTACACTACCTCCTTAGTAGATGGTAATGCTATTTTAACAAAATAATGAACATAAATAGTCATTAAAATGATACTAATACCACTAATATCAATCCATGAATACTTTTAAAAGTAATTATTGTCTTACTATAATCGTGTAGATGGAAGAAACGCAATAATAAAATAATGGTTGAACAACAATAGTGATAGCCAAAAACAATATAGTAATAACAACAACATGAAAGACTACTACAACAATCAGTATAAAAAATAACAATAATGACAAAAATGTCTCATAACATAAAACTCCCATAATGAACAATAAACACATAAAATCATAAAATTTCTATACTCATAACTAATAATAAGTAAAACTTTTCACAAAAGTCCTAATAAACATAAGATGGAAAAGTGAAGAAGAAGAAGAAGACATACAAAGAACTAAAGTAATTAATTGAAAGGGAAAAGAAGAGAACTGAATATTTAGTATCCATTTTAGCACATGCACATACAAACTGGAATGGCGATTCCATGTGTCCTTATTTGATCCATGTCATGTCAGGTGTACTAAGTCCCGAAAATTGTCCTATCTCATCCTATTATGTCACATTCTAAGTCGTTAGTTATGTTCCGGTCATGTTAAGTAAAAGTCAGTTTCATCAATTCTATTCATGCAAGCAATTGTGTTAAATGGTCTATTATGTGAGTTCCATAACATCAAAGTAAAAGTTAAAGAAAATAACCATTAAATGAAATGAATTGGAAACCTAACAAACCAATTAAGGTACAATCCAACAAATAAGTAAAATATCACTAATTATAAATGAAACAACTTTCTAAGACCATTACACATGTCTTCAATATCTGCAATAAAAACCTTCACAAAGAAAAGTAACGATTATAATAGTAATAAAATTGTTCAAATTGTAAAATAATGTATTGAATTGTAAAATAAGAAACTTAAGGACATGAGTTAACTAATTATACCTATAGAACAATTATAGGAAGCATAACCTTTCCCTTCCATCTAAATAGCTGAATGGAACTACTATATAGGAAGTACAGGATAACTCTAAAGTGATATCAAAAGAAAAGTCCTTCTAGCACCAAATCAAAAGATTATGATCAATAGGCAACTAAGAAGTAAGCAAAATCAAAGTTTAAAAGTGTATAAGCAAGTCGAAGATTAATTGTTAAGCAATGGATTTAAAGAGATACCTAAGAATAATTTGGAGGGAAATTTAAAGACCATAAGTAGAGATCTGAAGTCTAAATAGAGAAGGAATGTGGAGACTCTAGTATCAAAGAAAGGATTTACAAAGTACACGAAACAAGGAAGTGAAGGAAATATTATGGATGGAAGTTGAAAGGATAATAATCTAAAAATGTTATTTTTTTAGAGAAATACTTGCTATAATCTGGTGAAATTAGAGAAGTAACCTAAATATGTTTGAATCTTTTGGATCAATAAATATATATATGTATATACCAAAGTGACAAAAATGTAAGCACAAGAGGGAAAATAACTATAGGTAAGATGATCAAATTTTTATCAGAGTAGCATAGTGAAAGATGAGGTAAAGGGAAAACTTTAAATAATTAGAGACTTATGAACACTGATAAGAGACTTTGTGTATAACATAGAACTATCTCATTGAGAGACTAAAGAAAACATAAGTAAGATCTTATAACAGGACATGCACTTGAAGACAAAAGGATAAATCTTGAGAGTAAAAGTGATTAATTGTGTTGAGGTCTAAAAGAGTAACATATAGTGAAGGGAAATTTTATGGAAATACTAGATAAGGAAGCACATAGTGGATCTAAAAAGACTAGTAATTTAGTAAGATAAAATAATCTCGATAAGATGTTGGAAAGATAGAATTGATATCAGGGTTAAGAGAAAGGCAATTGCAAAAGCATAATTTAAGGAGCGAAAGTATGGTATGAACTAAAAACGTGGACAAAATGAAATAGGTAACAATTGGAGAGGTAAAAGCTATAAGTTTTAAAATATTAAGTGTTGATCTAGAGGACAAGTAGGAAGTTAATGAAGTAATAAAAGGAGAATAACATAGCTAGCAAAGTAAGCGGAAAGCAAATGCTCAGGGAAACTTTAGGATGGTTACAACATTGAAAATTGGAAGAAGTATAAGGGGATTAAGAAATAAATGAAATTTGTAAATGGAAGATGTAAGGAAGCATAACCATAAAAACTTGAAGATTATAACTATTAAAAAGTGGTGAGACTAAATAATTAACACATTTAAACTAAATTCCTTAGAACAAAATGAATCAGGTCAAAGTAAAACAAGAAAAGAGTTAGTAAAGGGGGAAACTCAAGTAATTAAAGAATCACGAAGGACAATGGGAGACTTGAGGATAATAAATAACAGTTCCATGAATGATCGTGTAACAAGGCAACCAATCAAATACAAAAAAGAAATAGACAAGTAAGTTAAGGCTTAGATAAGCATTTTACATGGACGTCAAAGAATACCATGGAATCTAGCATGCAAAGTTATAGAAACATTTGAGGATGAAAATTCTTAATATACTCAGAAAAATAAAGCCATAAAATAGAAAGAAGGATTTATTAAACAAGGGCATATAAATCTTTACAAAATTATGAAGTGAGAGTGTTTTTGAAAAAGCTCATCAACCTTTGAAAACACTCATATGCATGAAACCTTAGCCTCATACTCATTATCACCTAATGTTTCCTCTTTCTTGCAAGAGCTTTAGACTCCCTAACCTTAAGCTCTATGCACCAATAGTAGGTGTAGGACATATTACTTCCTTCAATTTTAGGTATTGTTACACACTTCTAAAGATACGTACTTATTAATGTAAGGAAAAATGGACTTTCAAGCAAAGAATGTATTGCAAATCGTATTTTGAAGGAGGATCTATCAGTAGGTAATGTTTTGATGATATTGAGTGGGTTTACGTTGTAATCCATTCTACATTAATCTATAAAGGTATACGTTCAAATGGAAGGGTAACATGTGAAATCTCTCATATTTACTATGAGAACCTAGGTAAGTTGTTTTAACTCTTTGGATTAGTAATTTTTATGTCAAATCTAAATTGTTTGTAGTGATCTTTCAAGGTTGTGCATTAATCAATCGAGGAAACACAAAGGATTGATTTAGCATTTTTTCAAGTTTTAAGGTAACATATTCTTTCAATTGCAATATTTTATATTTTGTAGGATTTATAGATCTGAGTGTATTTTAGAAATGATTTGTTATGAGTTTTGATCAGCAAACAAAGGATTATGGTTTTATTAGAGTGAGGTTAAGTTTGGGGATTCAGATCAAAGATTAGATGAAGAATTCTTGGTGAAAAAGCAACAAGAACTGTGAAGAAGTAAGATCACGGTTGAGTATCATGGATGTGATATTGACTGTAATCCTTATTGATGTGTTGAGAGTAAGGTGTGTGCATGAAATTGAAGGAATTAAGTAGTTGAAAGGATCGTGGCCATGATTTAGGGCGTGATCTACAAAGGAGGAGAATCATGGCCAAGGTTCAAGGTTGTTATTCTAAGGCATGAACGTGTTACTTTGAAATAACAAGGCATCATGAGCACCGATTCGCAACTATGATTCCTCTAATCATTTCCTTCAATTTTCCTATCCTTAGGTTAGTTGTTTCTAACTTAGAATTCTTATCTATGACTCTTAGAAAGCCATAGAAAGTTGTAAAATCTTGCTAATGTATTTTTACCTTTCATTTTCTTTATAGATTACTCTTTCAAAGCTAGTTATGATTAGGTTCATTCAGCAATTCTAGGTACATAACACTTGGGTGTTGTATGTAGTTACTAGGTTAGAATATATATATATATATATATATATATATACAAGTGTATGTGTGTGTGTGTATGTATGTGTGTGTGTTCAAATTAACTAACTAAATATCTAGCCTTGATGATCATTGCTTATTGCTTGTGCTTAACTTGTCCTAGGGGCCTAAAGTGGCAAATCCTTAGGGGGTAATCTTGATAATCCATGTGATGCATCATCCCTAATAAAGTCTTGTAGTAAATAATCTGGAGTAAATTTAAATTGTTGTAAAGGGACCTGAAGAGGCATATTTAACGTTAAGTTGTAGAGAGCTCAACGAGACACATCTAAACTCTATGTTATGATATGAACTATAATGTGTTGGGGTCATGAGAACTGCCATAGTATGCTATGTTACTGGCTTAAAAGTAAAGATAATTAAAGTAATTACATAATTTACTTATTTTTCATTTAAACACATGTAATTATGTATTGTTTTGTTCATGAGCACTTGTTTGTATGTTATGTACTAAGATTTAGCTCTCTCCTTATATTTTTCAAATGCAAGAAATGTTGATGCAACAAAAAGTTTAAGTTGTAGAGATACCCATTACTACTTTTTTCATGGGAAGAGAGAAAACTTATGCTTATTATTTGAAGAATGACCTAAAGACATTTGATAAGTTAAAACTTTAGTATTATTTACTTGATAATATTATTGTTTAAGAAATAGCTATTTTATTTAGAAAGAAATATAACTTTATTTAAGGAATTAAATTCATAAGGATACTTGGGGACTATTCCAAGAATATTTTGAAGATTTTAGTTTTTTGTACGCTCAACATATCATTAGAGGGTAGAGAGACGTGGTGGTCAATGGCATCCCTAGGCATTACAAATTTTCAGCCTATTATAGAAAGAGGAAGAAGTTAAAAAAGATGTTACTACATCAGTAAAAGGAAAAAATGGGAATAATACCCTTAAATTTTGATTTAGCTACTATTTTTGGCCTTTGAACTTTCAAATTTTCTAAAATTACGTTAAACATTGATAAACTAGCAAATAACCCCCTTAAGTCGCTAATAACTTCTCTTAAATTTTGATTTTAGTACAAAAACACTCTTTAAACTTTGCAAAATGTACTTTAAGACCCTATAAACATCAACCATAAGGTGACTTTTTTAACTATAAAAGGAAATATACTTTATGTTGCCAATTTATTAATGCTTAAGAGGTGATTTGCAACAATTGAAAAATTAGGGAGTAAATTCACACTTAAGTCAAAATCTAAAGGGGTTACTTGCAATTTTCTCTTACTAAAATTGGAAAGGCCCAAGAGAAGATTAGATAAAGATCAAAACTAATGCTTCCAAAAATAATGATGTCAATTATGCAATGATTGGATGGGTTATCCACAACGAAAATGGAGATTCAATTTTAGGTTTCTCAAAGAAAGTTCAAAACATGTGATTTTTTATCAGTAGAAATTTGAGCCATTTACTAGGGTTTTGAGTTAGCACAAAAACTTAGATTCAAAATAGTGGAGCTAAACACAGATTCAACTTTGGGAATTAAATTGATATTACCCCAATTAGCTGATAATTTCAAACGGAAAGATGTTGCTACCTTATATAATTGGATTAGGAGAATTATCAAGCTGATAATCGTATTCAATATTTAAATACACATGTAAACGCTCTATATATGCCACGCATAGGCCATATGAGCACTATGTGCCATTTAACAACCATGTCAAAAGAAACTAACGGTATTATAATAGTGATCTCTTATTTAACCTCTCACTCAAACGTTGATTCTTTCTTTGAATTTTTTCAAATGTCGATACCTTATTTGAAATTATTCTCAAATGTTGATACCTTTTAGAGTAATCCTCCCTACTAGTAAAATTATGCATTTTTTTGTCATAATAGTTTTACTTAATTAAATAGCATCTCCTTTTAAGCAATTTCATCTTGAGCATACAATTTTAATTTATTTTGTTGTTGATGAGTCCCAATACTTTCAATGATCAAGTCTTAAATATATATATATATATGTATGTGCGTGTGTTTATGTATGTATGTGTATGTATGAGTGCGTGCATGGGTGCGTGTATGTGTGCATGTGTGTGTGTATGCATGTGTGCATGTGTAGGTATGTGCGTGTGTATGCGCGTACGTGTGTGTGCGTGTATATATGGGTGCATGTGTTCGTGCATGCATGTGTGTGCGTGTGTGCGTGCTTGCATGTGTGGGTATGTACGTGTGTGTGCGTGTATACGTGTGTGCATGCGTGCGTGCGTGTATGTGTATGTATGTGTGTATGTGTGTGTGTGCGTATGTGCGTGTATACGTGCATGCATGCGTGCGTGTATGCTTGTGTGCATGTGTACGTACATGCGTGCGTGCATGCGTCCATGTGTGCGTGTGTGTGTACGTGTGCGTGCGCGTGCGTGTACGCGTTGTGCGTGCACGTGTACGTGTTGTGCGTGCACGTGTACGTGTGTGTGCGTGTGTGTGTATGTGTATGTGTGTGTGCGTGCGTGTGTGTGTGTGCGTGTGTTTGTGCGTGCGTGCATGCGTACATGTGTGTGTGTACGTATGCGTACATGTGTGGGTATGTGTGTACGTGCGTGTATGTGTATGTGTGTATGTATATGTGTATGTGTGCGTATGTACGTTTATATGTGCGTGCATGCATGCATAGGCGTGTGTGTGTGTGTATGTGTACATGCGTGCGTGCATGCGTACATATGCGTGCGTGCATGCGTACATGTGCGTGTGTGTGTACGTATGCGTACATGTGTGAGTATGTGTGTACGTGCGTGTATGTGTATGTATGTGTGTATATGTGTATGTGTGCGTATGTACGTGTATACGTGCGTGCATGCGTGCGTGCATGCATGGGTGTGTGTGTGTGTGTGTGTGTGCGCGCGCGCATACATGCGTGCGTGCACGTGCGCGTGCGCGTGTGTGTGCGTGTGTGTGTGTGTGTGCGTGTGTGTTCGTGTGTGTGCGTGTGTGTGTGTGCGTGTGTGCGTGTGTGTGTGTGTGTGCGTGTGTGTTCGTGTGTGTGCGTGTATGTGGGTGTGCGTGTGCGTGTACACGTGTGTGTGTGCGTGTGCGTGTGCGTGTGCGTGTGCGTATGTATGTGTGTGTGTGTGTGTGTGTTGGGAGTCTAGTTTGTATTAGGATAACTTAGGGAGATTTAGCTTGGTGGACTTAGAATAGGGATCATTGAATCGGCCCGTCTGCCTCCAACCTTTCTCAGGCAAGCTTATGTACTTATAAGGAGTGTTACTGGATTTAGGCCCTTTAGCTAACTCATTTTGGATAACCATAAATCAAGCAAGCTCCATCTCATTCATTGATCACGTAGATGATCCAATAGATGCCACCATACTCAAGAGCTTATAAATATCTAGTATTTCCTCATCATTTGGGAACTCTTGGAGAAAGATTGGAAAAATGGTGTTTTACTGTAAAAATACTACTTTCTAAGATCAAATAACGTTCGAGCAAGGAATTAATCTCATTCACTCAAACTATAAGGTAAATGCTTGAGGTCTTCTAAAGTTACCTTATCTGTCACTTGTGCATTTGAAACACTGAGATTACTTGTTCCTCCTTCCTGTCTTATTCTTACCTAATTATCTCTCTAGATGATAGTCTCGCGTCATTTCTTTGAAGCTACGTGTAGCACACTACTCACGCAGTACGCACATGACCACTCCAATCAAACCCCCACATTAACATTTTGGTGACTCTACTGGGAAAGAGCGATTGCAAAGACATGGCACCAATAAAGAAGAGAACAATTGGTACATCTGATACCATATCTCAAAAGCTCGACACTAATATTGAGCTTACTGAGCAAAATCCACTCCCATAGCTTGAGAATACTAGCCAAGATCATTCAGCACCTGAAGCTCCTCTAGATCTCATATAGACAATCCGGACAATGCAGGAAGCTACCAAGGCTTTAAATCAATTCATAGCTATGTTCCAACCTATCCTTACCAAGATGGTTGCTACCGCTGCTATGCAATAAGGTATAGCTTTGCCAAACCTTATGGTAACTGTATAGCCAAATGTTAGTACCTCAACTCAACCAATCAATCCTCCAACCATTGAGGAGCATCTCCATCAAGGAGGAGGTGATGAAACTCCCCCACCAAATCTTGCATGACAACTAATTCCTGCATTAGAGAATGTAAGAGTCCATTTAGGCGACTCTTCATCTTCACGAATGCCTATTCCTTAATCTAATCCTAGGATCTACTTCTTATCCCAATCTGGCCCCTGGTCTACTACCTGCATCCACAGCTTTTGTTCCAAAGACTTCCTTTATAATAAGGCAAAACTTAGACATTTCTATGAGAAAAATACAAGCTAAGTTGTCTATGGGAGTACCAAAGTTAAAGCTCCCATATCACCAACGCGTCGAATCAAAGCTATATCCTAAAGACTATTTAAGTTCTAAACTCATATTGTTCAATGGCAAAGAAGGAAGTATGAAGGAACACCTCCTGAAATTTATTGAAGCATTGGAGCCCTATAGGCATGATGATGACTTAAAGCTTAGAGAATTCTCTAAATCACTAATGGAGAAGGCATACACCTAATATGTCAACCTCCCCTCAGGATCGATTGATTCATGGGGAACTATGTACAAGCTATTCTTAGAGAAATTCTTCTCTACTCAAGAACGGGTCACGATTACAGATATGGAAAGAACGCGACAAAACCCGAAGGAAGATCTGATGAATTACATAGAGCACTTCAGAGAGCATACCCTAGACATCTAAGATGTATGTGATGAAAAGGAATTAATGAAGATTTGCATTCAAGGCATGCTTACTGAATATGCTGTCCACTTGGAAAACCTTAACTTACGTTCTTTCTCTGTACTTGTCAAGACTGCAAGAAGAACTATCAATTCCATTGTGCGACAATGGATAGAAGGTGGAAGATTTGGGAAATGAGCAACATCTATTAGCTTAGCCTAAGGAGAAAGTTTTAGAGACAACGACAAGGAGTGATAGTTTACGAGGCTCTCCATCAGCTATATCATTCTCGTGCTCAATGGGTAAGGTACATACAGTACTTAATCAGTAGTTACAGGATGGGAACTTAAAGCTCCCAAGGGTAGAGCGTTTGTCGACTACAAATAAGAAGGATGACCCTAAGTTCTATAGATATCACAATGCTATGGATCATCTAACTAAATAGTATCGAACATTGAAGAAAATATTTAATAACAGGGTCTGTAATGGGGAACTTGTCATATAGAATAATGATGTACATAATAATCCGCTCCCGGCACACAACGCCCAACATGGCGCTACAAATGTTATTAGTCACGATCTGAGACAGGAGGAAGGAGATGTGTCATAAGCTATGATACATGAAGAGAAGGAAGCAGTAATAGAAACCATCCAAGGTGCACACCCATTAGTGGCTACCGCCTTAATGAAAACCTCTAACTTTAGGAGGTTCTTCGATTTATTGAGGAGTGTGAAGCAATGCAACTAATACAAAGGATGGCGAACACATATGAGAATGCGATACTCTTTATTGATGCAAACATATGGCCAAAGAACCCAAATCACAACCATCCTCTTTATGTAGAGAGTACACTCAACAGGCATCTCATTAAAAGTACATTCATAGAGAATGGCTCTTCCATAAACATTATGCTAATGTTTACATTCAAAGCCACAAGGATAGACAACCGATGCCTAGTAAAGCAATCTATTGCAGTAAATAGTTTCATTGAAACAACTACAGACACAATAGGGCATGTTAACATGGACCTTAAAGTTGGACCCGTACAGGGATCCATGTAATTCTATGTGATCGATGCACCCGTATCTCACCATCTTCTAGTTGGGAGGAAGTGGCTATATAATCATAACCTTATACCCTTAACATGGCACTAGTGCATTAAAGGCTATTGGAAAGGTAAAGATGTCTTCATTCTAGCTAAAAAAAAAACCCGTTGAAACATAATGAGTCTTATTTAGCCGACGTTGGTTTTTTTGATGAGTATGTTGTAGATGGAGAGACTGTCATTGCTAAAACCTTTAGAACACCATTGCCCATATGGGAGGAGACCAGGATAAACAAAAGAAGATGAGAATGCAAGGCTCCCGTGGGGTCAAGATGAAGCCATAGAATGTTTCTTCAGGGAGAATAGGCAAAGGGTATATTGCTTATGACTGTCTTCAGGACCCGAGGAGGCCTTTTTATCTTCCTTAAATCTCATACCAGTGTACGAAACCCAACCCGCCCTTCCTCAAATGCAAGACCAAATGAAACCTTAAGCCAAAGAGATTAAGTAATTGAACCTGGCAGGACTAAAGGAGTCTCTACGACCTATCTTCATTAGCAAGAATCTGTTATAAGAAATTAAGGTTTACTTAGTAGAGTTGTTGAAGGAATACAAGGATGCATTTGCTTGGATATATGATGAAATACCAGGATTGGACCCCGATCTAGTGGTGCATAAATTGAACATTGTGTTTGGGGTTAAGCTAATAAAGCAAGGACAGCAAATTTTTCAACCTAAAGTTAAAGTAAAAATAAAAAAAAAAAAGAGATTGTTTATTCCTCCCTCTTGCCTTATTCTCACCTAATCATCCCTTCAGGTAATGGTCTCACGTCGTTTCTTTAAAGCCATGTGTAACACATTACTCACACAGCACACACATGACCACTCTAATCGAACCCCTACATTAGCAATATACATGTTAATTATATATATATATATATATATTAATCGATTCTAAATATTTAATGTTTGGCAATCAAGATTCTATTTTTTTTTTTCCTAAATAAACTATGCTATTAAGTCTTTAAATTTTAAAAGTATAGATAATAGTATTCATTATAAGAACTACATACAAAGCATGCATCTATGCTTTACATAATATAGATATGTAAAGTTTAGTGTTATAAAGAATGATTCTTAATAGAAGAAGAAACAATTAAGAGAAGAATTGAAGATACCTAATAGACAATCTTAGTTGGTACAAATATGAGCGATAAACCTGATAGAGCCTAGGTCTAAAAGTCTCGTATCTTTTATGAGCAATATTAAAGAATATTTATAGATATTAATGGTCGATTATATAACCAATAGATGAGATTTATTAAGGTCAATAGATACAAAGGGGCCTAATAAAAAGAGCAAAATAGAAAGTGAGTTCATAATGAATTTTGACCACTATTCAAACTCGCTAAGAAAGGGCTAAAGTATACAATAAAATTTATGGAATCTTACTCCAAGCTACCAATCCAAACTCTCTAAATCAACTTAGAATAGATGTAATTGTTTGAATCTTGAAACTAATATAATTAATTAACCAAAGCGTAATTTAATTAATTTTAAGCTAGCTCCATAAATTATATTATTATAAATTTCCTCCATCCTAACAATAGTTTAAATAGAGGAGAGAGAAACGGGATGTTGGACATTCAACACGTACCGTTGCGCTCAAGTTGGCCGCTTAGGGGCATGTTATATGGCATCGCATCGCCACATGGTGTGCCACATCGCTTAAAACTAAGCATGACCTAGCAAAACATGCATATGTCACTATGTCGTCCTTCATTGTGTTGTTTTATTTTGTGCATTTTAGCTTGTATGCTGAATTTATGTGCAAGTCACTTGAAACTCGTGCAACAGCTTGCCCACACGTCATATAAATAGTGTGGAAATCAATTGAATCATTTTTTATAATGTTGTATTTCTCGAACAAATATGCATATTTATAATAGTTTCTTCTCAAAGAGAGAAGAAAGAATGACTCAGAATTTATATGCTTGTCATCGAAAAATATCATATTCACTATATTTTCTTTTCAATGAATAATGGATAACAACTTACACGGATGACTATTTATAATATTGAATAATACCTACTAATATCTAACTAACTAATACACGAAAAGATTTAATAAGTAATGCACTAATTATCTAATAAGATTTTTCATCATAATAAGTGGTTTATATAACGTACTTATTGTAGGTTTGTTAAAATTTATTTATGGTGATGATGACGACCATAAATAAGGTTATGAAAGAAAAAATATAAATAAGTAAAGAAAGCTCATTTGAAAATTGACATGTATAATATGAGTATTTCTATACATAAAAACAAAGTTTGAAGTAGATATTATTTGGGCTTGGAGAATTTGAAATTTGTTGAGTTCACATAAAATCTTTGAGTGAATTGGATTTCGACCCTTTATTTGAGTAATCAAAAGGGTAATCATATATATTAACAAAGCAAATATATAGCCATGCGTACATAGCATTAGTCTTCGAATATGTACATAGCATATATTCTACCCTGGATCCATCGTTTCCCTAACAAGTGACATTAACAAGAGGTGCCTTTATCCTTGAGCGAACGAGTCCGAACTTCTAGAGATGGAGCAAAAGCCAGCAATCCTTCACCTTCACAGCATACCTTATGTGCCAAATAATCATTAGCTCCTAGTGGCCGGTACACAGGACAATCAGAGCGCATGCATAATGATCCTGTAACAACCATATCAAAGGGAATCAACTAAAGACAAGCTCAAATAAAGTATCAAAGTCTCAAAAAATTCCAAAAAGAATTAACATTTAAATGAAAAAAAAAAAATCACTCTTATAACACCATTAATTCGACTATTAAGTGACATATAGTGCTCACATGGCACACATATAGCATATACATAGCGCTTACATGTGTATTTAAATAATAAATAAATTTAAAAATATTAAAAATTACTAAAACTTTGAGAAAATACTTACAAATAAAAAAAAGTAAATAAAAAAATAAAAAATTAGAAAAATAAAAAGACAAAATAATATAATCTAAGTATAACATATATTATAATAAAATTAAATTATATTATTTTAAAAATTGAAAATTAAAAAAAAAGTACAAAAATATTAAAAAAAAGAAAAAGAAAAAGGCAATGCCCAACCTTTAGGGTGACCAGATTGACCTAAATCTCTACAATGGGTCTCGATGCACTTATAAAGGTAGGTCGTCGACTTATTAATTGGCGACTCTCCTACTAGTGGTTAGCCAGAAGAGGGACCCATCACAAGTTAGCAAGTTGACAACATACTTTTTTAAGTGATCTGCAACCTACTATGGACATTCAGACCGATACAACATCCTAATAGTCAGGGGTGGTCAGTTGTAACCTAAATAAGGTTGCACGACTTCATTGAGGTAATCGCTAGTTAACCTTTACTCTTGGGATGGTCCTTTTTTTTAGATTTTTTTTTATTTTTAATTTTTTAAATAATTTAATTAAATTTTATTATTTTATATATTATACATAAATTATATTATTTATTTTTTTATATTTTATATTTTTTCATTTTTTTAAATTTTTTTTTCCATTTATTTACTATTCAAATACACATGTAAGTGTCACCTATACACCATGCAAGCACCACACTTATGCCGCATGTGCCAAGTGAGTATCGTGTGTTACTTAATAGTCATGTTAAATAAAACTAATAGTATTATAACAGTAATTGCCCATTTTAACCTTTTACTCAAATATTCAACCTTTTTTTTTAATCATTCGAAATATTGATATATTATTTAAACTTACTCTCAAATATTAATACTCTATTATAATTCTCCCTTTATTAGTATGAAAGACCATGTAACTTATACATATATCGGAATAGCAACTTTTTGTACTACCATTAAACACTTGTGGTTATGCCCATAATGTAATAATTATATTATAGTTCTTTACAAACATATAAATATTTTATTGTAATTACAATTTTATATGATCTATGTATCAATAAATCGGTATTCCAAATGAAAGCATCCTACAAATGTATCATATACACACAAGATGTGTTTGCGATAAATGTTCTTAAAAAAGACATTATATTATTGAAAAAAATTATTATAATAACAAAAAAAAAAAAGAAAGACAACTTTGTTGGTACAGTTACGTATATGTTGTGCATTTTTATAGATTTATATATTAGATATGGTGTTTCTCAAACGTAAGAAAGATGATATGACTTGTATGCCAATGACAATCTTTTGTACCATCATCAAGCGCCAGTAGTTGATGTATATAATATACATATAATTTATAAATATATGCAACATACAAATATAAATATAGATATTGTTACAATTACAATTATGTATAGTCTATATACCGATCATCAATGCTTTATATAAAAAATATATTATAATTGGTATAGGCACCTGTAGTTATGTATACAACATACATATAATGATATTATAATTATATGCAATATATATAATTACAATTACATACGATCTATATACCGGTGATAAGTGTTTTAAATGAAAATATATTCAGGTGTACAGAAGAGAAACTCTACGATTATTGTAAATCACCATAATAACAAACGACGCATAATTTCATCATCAAACACACGTAGTCATGTCCATAACATATATATATATATATATATATATATATATGCAACGTATTAATATGTTATGTAATTACAATTTAATATAATCCATATACCAGTGGTTTAAATAAAAATTCATTGACGTGTTCCAGTATATGGAAAATACCTTCAGAGAGACGTTATTAATCTGATTGATTAGTGCAAAGAATTTAATATGTTCCAATTTGAAAAGAAATTAACACTTCGTAATCATGCCCATACTCAAAAGAAACCAACTGAAAATAAATTATTAGGCAACTTATGATAAAAATGCTCAAAAAGAAAAAGCAGCATAAGAGAAAATGCCACTCGAGTGTAAGCCCCCGTACAATCGGGATTGTCTGTCTGGACCCAGCTAGGATTTCGATTTACAAAGCGCCACTGCTTCAGGACGCACTTTTCCGAGCCCAACCCAATTTGAACTCTGATGGCAGCTCATTCACCGCTTCCAAGGTGGTACTATTGATTCCTCGTGTGCCGACGCTAAGGTAACAAGGATGTAGAAGTTAGAAGGTCCAAACACCAGCACCATTCGTGGCCAATCAAAAATAGACCGGTCAGTCGAAAAGGATACAGGGAAAAAAAAAAGGAAAAAAGAAAAAAGGAATTGCACTAATAGCAAAGAAGAAATAAAAGTAAATGTTGCTATATACAAACTACAAGTAGTTTATACCCCCCTTTACCCAAAAACATGTGGTTTATACCCACAGATTGTATTACCGATTTATTCAACATTCTCTCGTATACACATGATATGTTTGCTCCTTCACAGGCATCACATCGAACACTTATGGCCTCAGTTGAATGAGAAATAAAACTTTGTTTTGATAGAAAAAAATTGATATAATGTGAAAGAATCGACCATAAGAGTCCTACTCATCAATACATTATGAACTGCTTATTAAGTTACAGGTATTGTATTCGGTATAAAGATAACTGAAGCCGCCACCTGGTGCTTTCGACTTTTCTTGTAGATCCCTCTTCTCTAATTGGATGGTAAAAAGGATTTTCACTCTTTTGGTCTTTTGCTCATGCTCTTTCTTTTGTTAACGTCTAGATATCTCTTCCTTAATCGAATGGCTTTAGGCGTGACCTGCAGATGAAGAAAGCACAATATTTAATCAGCGCAACCGTTCTGATATCAACACTTGTTCCATGGAAAGATTTCCGATGTTTTTCCGTATATTCTACGTAATCTAATATCGCCCTACTCTTACTCCTTTTAAGGAGTAGATATGGTTGTCAGCAGCTTTTACTAGTCGGTAGTGGGATGCCGGTGGCTCACAGCTAGTAGCGCCAGTTAAATAGAGAATAATGTTAATAAAAAATAAGGAAAAACGATTTTCTCATTTTTAAGAACAGAAAACACTTCATTTCAAGGATAGTTTCCATAAAGCTAATTGACACTGTCGGCTATTGGACGCCACTACTGTCTCCCAACACCACCTTTTACTGAAATACACTAAATATCACCGTATCCTAAAATAACAATGGTAATATTTGAAAAACGTAAGAGATACTTGAATTTCACGAGACAAATGCACCCTTAGCCCTTAGGTATGAGACAAGGAAAAAGATGAGCTGACTGAATAATTTGAGACGGTATGGTACAGATATTGGTTTTTGAGAACTTAAGACTTTGGAAAAAAGAAGTCTTGGTAACGTTTATCAATCCTAACAATCAACTAAACTTACATATCCCCCTTGTTCATGATCTTAAAAATTGTATAGAATCTAAAATGTATAATTATTTATGTGGCATCCAAAACCCCCCTATTCCTTGGACATGCTTGCATACACATTATACATGCATTCGATATCACTGCACAAATTATCATTTGTCAAAAAATTTAGTTGGCTTACCTCAATAAGCTCATCTGAGGCAACATATCCTATGGCTTCTTCAAGGGTCATCTGCCAAAATGGATTGTCAAAAGATTATCAGAAGGTCAAATTGCATTGCACTATTTCCCTGTTAAAGATGCACGATCTTTCCTTCATTCACCCAAGCCCCAACACAAAAAGCCAAAGAAAAAAACAACAATTTTAGTCAATGCAATACGTAGATGAAATTACTAAGATGGTGAAGTACGTAAATAAATGCTATGAACTCCATATGTCTGTATCTGATGTATAGCGGTCAACAATAAGTGGTGAAATCATTAAAAATAAAAAAAGAAAGAAAAAGGTAAAGAAAAAAAAAGGCTACTTTATCTTGCAATGGAGCATCCATGTCCAAAATAAAGATAATTAGAGAGCACATACAAGTCGAGGGGGAGACAGCCTCACATTATCATCCTTGCAAGCAGCACGGACATTTGTTAGTTCTTTGGTCCTTACAGGGTTGACCTGCCAAAGTGACCAACGTTAGACCACCAGTACATGCTGACAATAAAAGCAGAGATCTGATTCTTCTTACATCAAGGTCTGAGTCCCTCGAGTGTTCACCAACAATCATCCCATCATATGTCTGCATATATGTCAACAAAGCATGAGTGCTTTTTTCAAAATTTTATTTCTCTTTTTATTTTTTAACTATGGCTCAAATCAAGAAGGAATCCAGAATCCAACGACACAATCAAAGTATCAAATACGTTCATTCTTTTCCACTCTGTTATGTTTCAGAGATAACATGTCCCAACTATTTTCAGTACCATGGGGAAAAACTGAAAATTAAAAGACTATGCACAACAATCCCCAGTCCTTCCCTTACAATGAACTTCCATGAGACTTGCATGGAATCACCCAGGCAGTGGGAAAAGGGAATGAAATAGAGAACCCCAGATCTTATGTGAACAACCAATTGAAGGAGCCTAGCAACTGGAAGACTGGATGTTTACCTTCGATATCATATATAAGTAGGGCCTTAGTGCCTGTTGGCATCAACTAAGTAACCTCCAGTTCATGGAAAGAAAAAAATTTGAAAAAGAGTGAGGACATGTTCGTTGCAGAGTATCCAATCTTTACAAAACCTTTTGTGTCAAAGTGTGGAATTCATATAGTCAAAAAATAAATCCCCTCTCTATTGTCAATTGTAGCCAATCTATCAAAATGCATTATCCACACTAGTGTGTCTTCGATTCAAGAACATGCTCATCAAGGAGTGTCACTTAAATCTTCCACTATAACATATTGAGGAAAGTCGGGAAAAAATATTTCTATAAGACACACCCATTCTCTGCCGAAAAACATGAAAGACACCCTTTCCCTTTAACTTCATTTCCAACACGGCCAATATAATTCTAGGTTTTGATTATCACTATCTCTAAGCATATCAATGCCTTGTTTACTCCAACCTCATCATTCTCCAACTATGCACTACAAGACCTGATGCCAGAACCACCAATTGAGATAATGAGAAACAATCATAATCTTAGCCAATAAAACACACAGCTCTAAAATTTGGTCAAACAAACTTAAAAGAGCAAGTAGTAAATATTTCTCAGAACTCAAATGAACAAGTCACATGCAATAACCTCCATTCCAGGAGTCACAAGGAGGGTTCCTCGAGCCTCTAAACTCATCAAAGCATGAGCTGTGATTGTACCATAACCCATTGATACCTGCCCAGTGCAAGTAGATACCATAAATAAGAATTATGATACATATGTACCAGTCATCTTGACTGTTGCCCAAAACAGGGCACAAATATCCAAAAAGCATCATAGAGAAGGGCAAACATTCACAGAACAACAATGAAGGCTAAGAATTAATAATAGCCATTTTAGGAATTTTTCCAGAACAAAACAAGTAAACACACTAATGAAAATTACTTCTCTCTCTACATTCAGTTAATTTTGCATGTGCTTGTTTTTATCCTATGACCATGAACCAGAAAACTAGAAGATAACTCACCCTAAAAAGCCAGAAACAACTGCAACAAGAAAGTAAAATACATGGTAAACTGAAAGTCTTTTGCAAACATTAGCCTCAATTAGTTTCCGCAGTATCATTTAAAAGTTCATTTGAATATACAAATTAAATCACATAGGATAATATATAGTTAGTTTTCACAATGCGAAACTGCAAAAATCTTTTTAGACTATGAAGAAACCAATATCAGATGTTAACTCATCCACAGCTGTATCTGTTTTATCTTTTAAGATTTAGAAAACTGCTTAGCAAGATATGCAGCTGACAGCATAAAAATTTGTTGTTTTTCCTCAAAACGAAAGCTGCTTTGAACTAATAATTCAAACGAACATGTTTAATCATCCACAGCATGCTCCAATTAAGACATATACACTCATAAACATAATGTAAGGACACAAACTTACCAATACTCCTTTTCTCACATTTCCAAGAGGCCCGCGATGTTTTGCATAATCTGTACATGAAAACAGTTAGTCAGGAAGAAAACATGCTGAATAGATCAAAACACAAGATTTAGCTGCCAAATGATGTGACCTGAAGTATTAGTAGAGCATATATGAGATAATCAGTGTTAGTAGTGTAATATATGTGTAGTGTAGGTATATGTAGCAATTGCGTGTGGCTATGAACTGATGTGGTTAGGTGCTGAGGTGGCAATCTATAATAGATACTATTAGCTAGTATTTCTATAAATAGGTGGAGTTGGTTAGAGAGAGGTATCTAGAAGTTTTATTACTCACCCAGATATAGTTCTTGTGAGCTTCTTTCTCATGTTAGTTAGTTGGTGAGCTTAGAGCTCATGACTCTTATTTGAGAGATTAAGGTTTGTAAACAATTGCATTACAAAATCAATACACAACACCTTAGATCGTCTATTCTTTCACTTAAGGTTCATAACAAATTGGTCCAACCTGCCAGATCCTCATAGGAGACCAGATGGGGCTTGTTTGATCATCTACATCAGTCCACTTTCGACTGGAAATTTTTTCCAACTATTTTCACCATCTACTTTTGGACTATGATTTCTCCTATTCAATCAGAATCAGTTCAACCGCATTTTCTCTTCCAACTAAGAGCACATCATGACTTAACTGGAATCGCAAGTGGAAGAGCTTGAAACAAATGTGCAACAAATCCATGGAGAAATCTTTGCAATTCAACAACAACTAGTTTCCTAGGATTGAGATCATAATATGACTGGGAATGTATCCTTAATTCAAGCAAATATGGTCAAAATGCAGAAAATGTTGGAAGATTTATGGATTGCAAGTCAAAATAATTCAAGCAAATTTGTCAATGAGGGAACATCCTTCGTTACCAAACGCGAAGGAAATAAACAAAATCAAGTAAGAGAATCATGGATTCGATGGAAGTCAACTAATTAGAGGGGAAATCGATGGTCATACTATTGCCAATCGTCTGGTACAACAGTTGATTGGAGAAGAGGATCAAATTGAAGCTATTGGAGATTATCAATTCAATGCAGCATGCATTACACTACCTTTATTCGATGGATCTGAATCTGTATATTAGATTTCCATGGCCAAGACATTCAAGGAACACGCAATGCTCATAAGGTGAGCTCACTGCCTTGTGTATGAGGTCAATCTATTTCATCGGTTGTAGTTGCTTCAGAGTCAAGTTATCAATCTTACTTGGCCGATGACAAAAGATGAATTACTGAAATGATTTGGTGGTCTCTTGACGGCCAATCCGTTCAAGAGTCTTTCTCAACTCCACAATATCACCTACTGCCCTAGATTTAGCAATGGAGTTGGAGTTGAAGGTTGCGAGGGAGTTCGAGTGTGGTATTGTCTTGTATTCCTCTGTTGATCATGGTGCTGGTCAATTTGGTGTTAGGGGTGAACTTAATAGGCACAATGTCCTAACAAATCTCTTCGCATCATGGAGTTAGAAGAAGATCAAGATGGTTCTAGTTGTGTTTGGGAATGGGACAGAGATGTTGCCATTTTTTTTTTCTTTTTTTCTGATTTGGGATGAGATATGTTTAGGAATGAGATGTTGCCAATTTACATCATGCTATGCAACATAATCACATGGGTGTTGGATGATTGCGATGGTTGCCTTTCCTTGGCTATCCTTGAGGGCAAGGACACTTTTGGGCAGGGACAAATTGATGTGACCCAGAGTATTAGTACAGCATGTATGAGAATTCATAAAATTAGCCTTAGTAGTGTAGGTACATGTAGCATTTGTGTGTGGCCATGTGCTGATTGACTATTGGCTGCTGTGGTAAGGTGCTGTTGTGGCAAAACATATTAGATACTATTAGCTTGTATTTCTATAAATAGGTAAAAGTTAGTTATAGAGACATCCAGAAGTTTAAATACTCACTGAGAGATATTTCTTGTGAGCTTCTTACTCATGTTAGTCAGTTGGTGAGCTTAAAGCTCATGGCTTTTATTCAAGAGATTAGGGTTAGTAAACAATTTCTATTACATAATCAATACACAACACTAGATTTTCTGTTCTTTCAAACTTGAGGTTCATAACACCAAAGATTGGCATAGAGCAAAATAAAAGGCAAAAGGAAGAAGACATCCTTAACAAGAAACTGTTCTTTTGGGTAATTTTAGATTTTTTTTTTTTTGATTCATTAATAAAAGGTATTGATACATATAAAAGGGGGGAAATCCTGAATTAAACAGTAATGACACCTCAAGAATGATACGAATACAAAAGCATGAAACCACAAAAATTGCCAAGAAGCTACTAGAGATCACCACATGCTAACACCCTAGGTCCTGAAAGGCTGTCTACCCCTCTTCTTAGCACAAGTAGTTCCAAGAGACCAGCTATGAGAGGCCTAACAAGAGGATGGAGAGACAACAATAACACTAAGGAAATCAGCCAACATGATATCGAAAGAAGGTTGGCTCTAGAAATTCATCAGATCTTAGAGACTCACTTGCAATGTGGATATAATCACCTGCCACATCTATGGAATTCAAAAAGGCTCTCACTTTTCCCAAGGTCTTTAATATGAATCATTTAGCCCTCAACCTGGATCTTGAACAATGATTGATTTTCAATAATTTTTTATTTAGGGTTTTTATAGAGCTTGAAGATAAAAGGAATTCTTTTGGGTTTTATGCAATGGAATAACAAATAAATTAAAGAAAATGGATAAATCAAGAACACATATTATGCACTATTCTCCAGCCAAACTGGGGCAGATTGAAACAACAATTGATGACTTACAATTGTAAAAGTAATCAAGGTATTAAATAGAATCCAATGTTAGCCATGGAATTCTAGATAATGTGGTTCACCAAAATCTGATTATAGATTGATAAGATCCCATGAATAAAGAAATAAGGGTTTTCAATATTCAAAGGTAAAATTAAAATTCTCATAAACTCACTCAATGTCATAAATTGATAATTGATATACAACTTAATATATGGCCTATTTATAGGTTGTAACAAATAAATCTTAATCTATTAAAGGAAAATCTCTAAAATAAATAAATAAAGTAAAAAAGCTAAATAGTCCTTCTTTGACTAAATAAGATGATATGAAACAATATAAACATAATAAAAGGCACGAACTAAGGAGTTGCTTCAAAGAGGACCAGACTAGGGCTAGTCAGACTTGACCCAGTGAATTGTGACCAATCGACCACCCTAGGTCAACCATACGTATTTATGGTCCTCTTCTGGCCGTCCTTTCAGGTGGCCTTGACTTGGTTAGTCTAAAGCTCATTTGCCCCCATCAACACCCATACCCTACACTAGTCCCCAAACCCAACTTCCCCAACCTCCTCTCACACACTTGTAGCATCGCGAACCCCTTTCTGAACTTTGCTTATGACCCTGATCCACATCATTATTGAGGTTGACAATAATCCACCCTCAAATCTAATTTCTAATGTGCACTGGAATTTAACACCTGCCTCTTCTAAAAATATAGTGCCCTAAAATTCATGAACAAATTCCTCATTCCTTTCTTTGACCTCTTCATGACAATTTGATCTTTATTCACCTCATCCAAAGTCATAAGTAATAAAATGAATTGCAGTCCATCCATCATAAAAGTCTCTGTGTTCCTAAACCCATTATGTGCAGTACATCTGTCAAACTACCATGGCCTCCCCCCTATAGCATGTGTAGTACTCATAAAAACATCACCAGTAATTTCATTAGTGTAACTACCAAAAGAAAACAAAATGGTAACCCATTTATGGACATGGACAATTCCTTAGTCATTAAACTAGTGCAACCCATAAGGCTTTAGATGTGTAGTATTTTGTAACCCCATCTTCCCAACAAAGTCTAAGGATGAACAAATAAATTGCTTCAAACTTTTCTAGTCACTACATAAAGCTTCCCTACCATTTTTATGTTTTCCACATGGACTAGGGTAACCAGAAGAAGCTTTGTCTTCATTATGGAGGTAGCAAGAACAATGAATGAGCTAATTACTGCTCATAAAAATTTGGGTGATCCAAATTTTGATCAATTAAATATGATTAGTTATGAATAGTATTTTAATGAATTCATTAATTTTAGTTTGACCCTATCTTGATCCAATCAAAATTCAACTTATCTACATGAAAATTCATTTGGTTCACACCACCTTTTTTGCTACCAATTAGAGGCCTAAACTGCATGTAGAAAAACTACTCATTTTGTCCATGATATCTCTAGCTTCTTTAGCACCAAGTCGTTATACCAAATTTTAGCCTTCTCAGTCAGGTTGAAGGATGCCAAGCCAGCCTAATCAACCTTTGTGTGTATCCTTGTGCTCAAAGAAATGTTTACATCTGCCCAAAGATGAAACAGGGCTGTCATTGCCATCAAACAATGAGAATTCAACTTAGAGTTGCAAGGCATGTAGGCAGTCAACTCTGACCTTGTGTTGTTGCTGTCCAAGCATGGAACACATATTTAGTTTCATTCTCATCAGAGATCAAACGCATCGCAGCATGTGGAGATCACCCATTAGACCATATTTGCGCTATGCAACCAGCAGGCCCGTGGCTGGCTCGTTTAACGTCATCGAAGTCAGGTGATGCACCTTGTGTGAATGCATCCACAAGGGTTGCCACCACTTTTTTCCTCTTGACATCTAAATTGGCAGCATGCCCACTGCAAACAAGCCAGAAGACTCACCACCATCTCAATCTACTCTGTCACAGCCTAGGGAATGCCCCACCACAAAAGATAGGAATACAAACAAAGGCAAACATGTCCCAGAGGATATCTTGCTAATCATCCACCCATGACTTGATTCTTTAGTTCTCATAAAAACGCACTGAATTTATTCTTACCTTTAACTTAACCAGAAGCACTATATACATGACAGCAACCATTTTCAAAGCTTTAAAAAGTACAAGTGAATTGCATTGAGGACGAACAGGGAGGAGGGGAAAAAAAAAGGTAATGCAGTAATCCCTAAATAAAATAAGTAATGCAGTATAATATACATACTCAGAAAAGCGCGATGCATGAATCCAGTTCCACGAGTATCACTGCTGAACACACTACGATAACCAACCAGGCCCCTGAATCGCAAAGACATGAGCTAACATTGTATTGAAAGGACACCCTGAAAATATAAAATAAAATAAAGGGAAAATTGCAAATAACCTCTATAAACTTTGACTTAAATGTAAATTAACCCCTAAAATTTCAAATTGTGTTTTAAGGTCCCTCAAACTTTAATAAATTGACAACATAAAGAATATTTCTTTTTAGCTAGAAAAAGTCACACTATTATTAAAATTTAGAAGATCTTAAAGTATATTTTGATAAATTTTAAGAGATGTTCGTGTACCAATATAAAAGTTTAACAAAGTTATTTTCAATTTATAAGGATTATTTACTAATTTATTAAAGTTTACGGAATCTTAAAACATACTTTAAAAGTTTATAAGAGTAAATCTGTATTTAAGTCAAAATTTAGAAGGATTATTTTCAAAGTTTAAGAGATATTTATGCATCCAAAATCAAAATTTAAGAGGACTATTTTCAACTAATAAACGTTATTTGCTAATTTATTAATGTTTTTGCTTTTTTTTTGGTCAAATAATTTATCAAAATTTATAGGATTTTAAAACATACTTCAAAAGTTCAGAAAGTTAATCTATACCTAAGTGAAAATTTAGAAGAGTTATTTGCATTTTCTCCTAAAATAAAATAAAATAAAACCACTATGATGCAGAATCCCAATATGGCAATTACAGTGAGAAACAAAATCCTTAAACTGACTTGGTAGAATATTTAGGAACTAATCCACAAATGCTGTGATGCAGGTTAATCACATGGTCAATAATTAAGCAGTTAAAATGCAAATATCCCTAAAGAAGGTGAGCATTTGATTGAAGTACATTTCTTCTTGAGGAGAGCTTGCTATTGAGACATAAATGTACACCTACATATAAGCTAAAACCTACAAGTCACTGATAGTGGTATCAAATTTAATATGGTCTACACTGAGAAATATTGTGTTTGAATTCCCACATCTTGTTGTTTTACTGTAATTTAATCAAAATTCCATGTAGTTAGGCAAAGTGGATGTTACGGCACACAAATATTTTAGATAAAATGACAATGCACACATGTAACACTGACTATTGAGTTGTATTAAGTAAAGGTTAGTGCATCAATTATCATCACATATAGTGATGTGTCTTGTAATATATCTATCATTTGTTCTCTTCAAAATTGCTTACATGATATCAGAGCCTTAGGGCTTTTTTGGGGATTACTTCTTCAAAGAGCAATCTCCATTACTGTTATTCCTCCACTTTTCTTGAAATAATTATTTAGGGAGCCTTAATTGCACCCTTAATTGTCGCCATTTTACAATCACCTTCCAATTACTTTTGAGTCGTTTTTTTCCAACCCATGATCATGTCTAGTTCCGCCATTATTAGTAGTTCTATACCTTAAGCTTGCCTAACTACGACAATCAAGATTGACGAAGCCTCAAAGACAAAAGTATTCAATAGTGAAGAAATTAACAAATTGAAGAACTTAATAAAATCTCTTGAGAAGCCTTCTCAAGCAAGTTCATTAATTCTCTCAAGTAAATCTTTAATCTCTTATGAAATGCATTTCCCAAACAAATCTCATACCACCTCTTGGATTCTTGACTCTGGAGCCACGGACCATATGACCTACTCTTCACATTTTTTCCATTCTCATACTTCATGCCCTAGCGATAGAAAAACTTTAGCAATAAATGGTGCCTTAGTTATTGTTTCTAGATTAAGAAATATTCATATTACCCCTTTAATTGTCCTCAAAGATATTCTTCATGTGCCAAAATTATCAACCTACCTCATCTCTATTCAAAAACTTATAAGTGGCCTCAATTGCCATGCTATTTTTTCTATGTCTGATTGTGTTCTTCAAGATCAAATCTTAGGGAAGAAGATTGGACTTGCTATGGAAAGGAACAGGCTCTATAACCGTGAATTGTCTCGAAATGCCATGAGTAATGTTTCTTTGTCATTTCTCAATCCTTACATTAAAGATACTATTTGGATTCACCATTTACATTTAAGTCACCTTCCTTTAGAGTTTTGAAAATTATGTTTCCCAAATTGTTTCAAGGATTAGGTATCTCTAAGTTTCATTATGAAGCTTGCGAGTTAGCGAAACATACTCGTATATCTTTTCCTATTAGTAATAAAAGGAGTCATTTCCCTTTTCATTTAGTTCATAGTGATATTTGAGGACCTTTAAATATACCAAACATTTTAAGGGTTCAATGGTTTGTTTCATTCATTAATGACTGCACACAGGTTCCAGAAATCTTTTTACTTAAACAAAAGTTAGATGTTAGCACTATCATTCCAAATTTCCATTCCATGGTCCAAAACCAATTTGGGATTAAAATCAAAACTATCAAGTCTAACAATGTTACAGATTACTTCAATCAAATTATCACCTTATTTTCAAGAGGGCATTATTCATAAATCATCTTGTATTGACACACCCCAACAAAATAGGATAGCAAAGAGGAAAAATGGCCATTTGCTTAACACTACTAAAACCCTATTGTTTCCAGGGAATGTTCCCAAATCCTATTGAGACAAATGATAAATAGGCTACCCTTACAAGTATTAGATAATAAAAGCCCTATAAACATCCTCAATAGTTTTTTCCCTCATTTTAAAACATCAAGTAGCCTCATACCTAGAGTCTTTGGTTGTACTACCTTCGTGCATGTTCATAATCGACGTAGAGGAAAGTTAGATCTCTATGCAATTAAGTGTGTATTTCTGGGTTATTCATCTACTCAAAAGAGATACAAATATTATCAACCCAAGAAAATTTTATACCTTAGCTGATGTCACTTTCATTGAAAATATGCCATACTTTACAAAGTCCCATCTTCAATGGAAGAAAGTCAATGTTGAAGATGAGACTTTTGAGCCTTTTAACCCTCTTAACTTGCCTACACTTGCTCATAAATTCTAATCCAATATAAGTCCAATGACCTTTTCGGAAAGTCCTACAAAAGGGTCAATCAAAGAGAACCTTTCCTCAAAACATAAATTCTCATCCAACATAAATCCAATGATCTCTTTGGGAAGTCCTACACAAGTTGGTCAAAGAGAGCCTTTCTTCAAAACATAAATCTTCTTTAGAGTCAATAACTGTAACTTATCGTTTTCCAAGATTTTTACAAGTACATTCAAAAAGAGCGACTATTCCAAACTTGCAATAAGTTTGAGAACCCAACTTGCGCTTTGAAAATAAGACTATGGTAAGAACTAATCCTTCGTTGCAATTAGAGACAATTGAAAAACTCATAGATAAACGATGATCTCCCTATTGCTGTTCGAAAGGGCACTAAAGAATGCACCAAGAAACCCCTTTACCCAATATCTAACCATATATCACTCAAACACTTATTACCAACCTATTAAAATTCATGATAAAGCCTAAATACCATTTTCATACCTAATACTGTGTTTGAGGCATTATCGAAAAGAGAGTAGATGGATGTCATGAGAGAGGAAATGGATGCTTTAGAGAAAAATAAAACATGAGAAATTGTTAATAAGCCAAAAGGAAAAAAAAATAGTAGATTGTAAGTGGCTCTACACTTCTAAATACAAGGCAAATGGGACACTTGAGATATACAAAGTAAAATTAGTTGCAAATGGGTACGCTCAGATTTATGGTGCTGACTATTGGGAAACTTTTACTTTAGTAGCAAAAATGAACATCGTAAGAATCCTATTATCCTTAATAGCTCATTTTGATTGGCCCTTTCTATAGTATGATGTAAAAAATACTATCCTTGATGGTGACTTAAAGGAATAAATTTACATAAATATTCCATCAGGTTTTGAAGAAGAAAAGCTTGGAAACAAAGTTTGCCCACTAAAAAAGGCACTATATGGCCTCAAACAATCTCTTAAAGCTTGGTTTGGTAGGTTTACTAAAGTCATGAAGGCTTCAGGTTACAAGCAAAGCCAAGGTAACCACACTTTATTCATTAAGCACTTAACCTCAAGAGAGTAACTATACTCTCAGTGTATGTTGACGACATTATTGTTATTAAGAATGATGAGAAGGAGAAGCAACAAGTGAAACAATAATTGACCAAAGAATTCAAATTAAAGGAGCTTAGGAAATTGAAGTATTTTTTTGGCATTGAGGTAGCTTACTTAACTAAAGAAATTTTCATATCACAACAAGAGTATATGCTTGATCTCTTGAAGGAAACATAAATGATGGGGTATAAACTGGTATCTACTCCAATAAATCCAAATTAGAAACTTACAGAAGTTAAGAAGGAGCCAACAGTTGATCAAAAGATGTTCCAAAGATTAATGGGGAAACTTATATACCTTGCACATATCTAACCTGACATAGCATACCCTGTGAGTTTGATAAATCAGTTCATGTATGATCCTCGAAACTCTCGTCTACAAGCAGCTTATAAAGTTTTATGCTATCTTAAGGGAAGTCTTAGAAAAGGGATTTTGTTAAAAAAGAGTGATAATCTCACAATAAAAACCTACAGTGATGCAAATTATGTAGGATCGATAGTAGATAAAAGACCAACTTTAAGCAACTATACATTTTTTTGGAGGAAATCTTGTAACATGGAGAAGCAAGAAGTAAAATGTTAGATTAACTAAAGAATCTCAATTTAGGGCACTTGCTCAAGGGATTTGTAAATTGCTATGGCTGAAGATAATTCTAGATAACTTGAGAATCAAATGGGAGGAACTTATGAAGCTTTACAGTAACAATAAATCAACAATCAACATTGCTCATAATCCTATAGAATAATGATAGGACGAAACACATTCAAATTGACAAGCATTTCATCAAGGAAAAGTTAGAGGATGGTTTAATTTGTGTGTCATATATTCTTTTAGAAAGGCAATTTGTAACAAAGAGATTAAATGCTATAAGTTTTTAAGGGATTATTTCCAAGTTGGGAATGATAGATATCTATTCCAACTTGGGGGGAGTGTTGAGCTGTAATTTCGTGTGTAAAGCATTTCTTTTTTTCTTTTTTATTTTTTAGATAGGATAATAAATGATGTATTAGGTAAATGTTAGTACACCAACTATGATTACGACTACTAGGTAGACATTGTCTATATATAGTGGTGTGTATTGTGATATATTTATCAATGAAAAACATTATTTTCTTTCTCTTTAAAATTGCTTGAACTGACTACCCTAAAATATTAGTCAGTTGTGCTATGGTCAAATTTAATACTCATCAGCACCCTGTAGGAATAACTCTACTAAATTAAGTGGGGACTTCTTTTGCTATCGAGCTAAAAAGACCAGAGTATATGTCTGAAGTAATCAACATTATTTCATCTTCAGACCTACAAACCGCACTGATCCATGTATGCTCCATTCTATTGAAAATGCCTCATAATCACCAACAATTATCTACACCAATGAACCGCTGCCAGAATCTTTGTCAACAGCAATAAGCTGCTTCTATCCCCATCAAAATAAATCAGCACATCCAGTGTTACATTGAAATTTGATGTTAATAGGTTGAGCTCTATAATTGCAAATGCAAAATGCCTTATTTTAGTATGGATGAGCAATTGATTTCATCTGCCAACCAACCTCGATGGACAACTCAGGGATAATCTGGTACGACCATCATTTCCAGGGACTGGCCCCATGTCAATAACCTCACCCCGCCTATGAGATAAAGCTTCCATGACTAACCCAACATGTTCTTCATTTACCTAAAATATTATTGAGATGAACAAATGTCTCAGATCTTCCAAATGAATGAAAAAACCAGTGCACGCATGCAATCAATATAGTACCTCAATGGTAACTTCTTCAATGGGCTCAAGCTTTTGACCATTCTCAATTTTATACCTGTCAGGGGTAACAAAAGTAGCATTAATACTGATTACTGGGCACCCCACCCAGGACCATAATTTATCGTCACACAGAGTGCAGAGGGCATCTATATATGCATTCAAGCAGAAAGGATCATGCATCCAGAGCTATGCATTAACAAGAGAGAGAGAGATCAACATTTCCCTGAAGTTGTCAGTAAACAAACTGATTTCAAACAACGTTCACCTCTAGATGGATTTAAATTTCCATCCGAATCTACCATCATCTGAAAGTTTTAGATACCAAAACCAGAGATGATACTTTTTTCTCCATTGAATTCTTATCAGCAGGAATCATTAGACACACAGACAAAATAATGAATCATCTATTCCAAGATAGTATGAGATCATTATCGGGCCCATAATCAGATATGTGGATCATTGAAACTTAATCAGAGGAACCTTCCTCCATTGTTGGATTCCAGAACATCAGAGTAAATAGACTCACAAGAATTTCTGGAAATAAGATATTTTAGAGTTTAGAACATCAAATTTACAAATTTTTATTGTCTTCCAAGGTCTCTTCAATGAAGCTAGAAAGCCCATCTGTAAGACAGAGACGGTGAGGACTAAAAGAGTTTGAAGGGCACATGCAGTTACAAACATCTCACACAAAAAATTAACTATAACACCAGTCATGTGTGCCATGTACTGGCCTTCAAACGTCTCATAGCAAAACAATATGGCAGACCAAGTAAAAAGTTTTGCAGGTAATACAATCTAGACAAGATACATTACCTAGCACATGAAAACATGGTATGTAAGCCCATATTTGGACATGATATTGTACATAAATGAAACAAAAATCTTGGTTTAGAAATGTTATTTGTTAATATTTCTGCTCCAGGCAACATTTGTAGACCACTTCAAAAAAGAAATAGCTAGACATGATGCTATCTCAAAAATGATAAAATGCGAATATAAAGGAATAGGTTATCACAATTTAGACATAATAGCTGTACAAGTGATGGTGAGGACTAGTCACACGAGTGACAGGTTGCAATAAACTCACATGACTTTTGGGGGTGAAACAGACAATTCAAAACCTTCACGCCTCATATTCTCAATTAATATACCTGATGCATGCAATAAATGCAAGAAAATTAGTAAGATATTCCAAAAATATACAGCCAAACATGATGTAACGAAACCATTTTTCTCCATGAACAAATAAATCCTACTTGATGATTAGGGTAGAAAAGGTGAAAATTAAATCTGCAAGGTTTCAGAAACAAACCCAGTTGAAGTTCTCCCCTCCCTTGAACTTCATATGATTCCGACAAACCAGGTATCACATTTATGGCAAGATTTGTCTCTGCTTCAGCCATCAACCGTTCACCTATTTTCCCCCCAGTCAACTGCACATTCGAGGAATTCGAGAATCATAAGTTTCCTCTATAGTCAACAGAAATTAACTGTAAATGAGTTACACCAGGCAGAATTTCAGAAGCTAGAGCAGATACAATCAATTACATTCTAGCATCTGCCATAACATTGATCCCACATTTAAGATGTGACTATGGGTATGTATGTATGTATGTATGTATGTATATACTTTTTTCTTCTGGCTGAATGGCAGCTCACATCAAAAGCAAAAAATGGAATGCCTCACGTATTGATGTTGGAATTCAAAAACTAATCTATGACAGATAATATAGGTCTTCCTAGATGGTAAGACATCACAATGGACATGCATTTTTTCCCTCAGCAAATCAAATAATTCAACTAACACTCAAGATCTTGAATTATAGGGATATGTGCTTGAATTACTCAAAAATCTGCTTTTTCTCGCATTCTTTCATGAGATAGGCCTCAAACAACATGAGAAAGCTTGGGTAAGGCAAGCACCTCTATTCCTACAAGCAAATGGAAGTTTAAAGAATGGAGCTCCACACTAAAGGTCCACCTTGGCACATTTCAATAGCTTTAATAAACCTGAGCTAGACTTAGTAGGATTGCTAAAGAAGTTTCCTCACTCAGTTGGAATCCATAAAAGGAAGATGGAGAAGAAAAGCATCTGACTGCAAAGATAAATATTTCACATTAACCAGAATTCTGGTCAAAAGCTTGAATTCCACTGCACAAATCTCCCCTCCCCTCCAAAATTGAGCGTGACCAATACGCATAAAACAATCTTTTCTATCTAGACAACTGCTTTTTAAACTTGATCATATGCAGAAAACCTCAAGGATGGTAAGTTTGGACGTCTTCTCATACACACTGATTTTTTATACTAAGTTGAAAAGGATGTCATCCAAAAGTATTTCAAATAATTGTAGCAAAATCTGACAAGGAACTTTTAGCAAATCGAACTATGTATATCTGCCTAATGGAGGGCAATAACAACTGCGCCATTTTTTCCTTTTGCCTCTAAGTACACAGGTGCTAATGTGCCATGTAAAGACCAACATGCATAAAACATTCTGTTCTATCTAGACAGCTGCTTTTTACCTTTAATCATATGCAGAAAATCTCAAAGATGGTAACTTTGGATGTCTTCTCATCCACATTGATTTTTTATAATAAGCAGGAAAGGTTGTTACTCAAATATTTCAAATAATTGTAGCAAAATCTCACAAGGAACTTTTAGCAAATTGAACCATGTATATTTGCCCATTGGAGGGAAATGACGACTGTGCCATTTTTTCTATTTTCTGTATACAGGTGCAAATGTGCTATATAAAGACAAACGGCAGCATATTAATCACTAGGAACTATGTGCTCAGCAGCACAAGAATATGAAAACGTCTCCAACAAAGAAACAAAAGCTTCAGACTTACATGAGTACCATCACGACCAGCTAATGGAGAATCATTGACACCAAAAGTCATGGATATGGTGGGTGGGTCCAATTCAATAGTTGGCAATGGAATCATTACCTAGTTTACATAGCCGAGAATCAGTTGAAGCTCAAAGTGCAATAACACATTTGGGATCAACATGAACGTGATAGATGATAAAAGAAATCATTACATTACAATTTAGGACACATAAGGTGCAGTAAAAGTGAAGTGTTCAGCGAACAAATTGACAATCATAGGAATCGGGAGTTAAATGAAATAAGGAATACTCAGATATATACTTCAGAATTTGCAACAGTATGGCCAATTGATGGGCTTGCTAGGCCAGCCACCGAAATTATATCACCTGCTCCTGCACAATCAATTGTCACCATACTAGTACCCTTCTTCTTCATTAGCTTCACAACCTACAGAACCAAAGTTCGCAGGACTTGTCATTGAAAATGGTAATGATGCAAGTGATCAAATGTTGGTTTGCTGGAAGATAGGGGAACAATCCAACCAGGACCCTTTAAGAGCTCCAGTTCTAGAGTATATCTAAATAAAGCACAAGAAATAATAGTTCATATAAAAGTGCTGGGAGGGATTTTCCTATTCATCCGCCTGGACAGGTGTAAGTGAGTAATAGCTACAGTCAAAGCTCAGTCATTTTCTATGCACTGTAAACTACCATATATTTTATTCCTTTGTTGCATAACAAGAAATAAGTGACATGAAAACAACACAATTTAGCAAAAACAGAAGTAACCACATTGCACAAGGTCTATGTTGTTTGTTTGGTAGAGAGTGCTCTTTCAGCTTATATATTTGCAAACACATAACAGGTCAAAACGATTTACAGTATCTGCCCTTCAATTTTTTCATTTAATTTCTTTATTAAGTCCATTTTCCACGTAAAGAAATCTCTCAAAACTACAGTCAAGAAATTGAAGTGGAAAAGGAAAACTATAAGATGTATTCTTCTGCTGCAGCCAGAAATTTGACAATAACAACAAACCTTGCCTTCTTCAACTTTCTGAACCCCAGAATCTGTTGCACGAATGCCATGTACCCTGTCACCAACACGGACTACTCCAGAATGAACACGCCCAGTCAATATCCTCCCAAGATAAAAGTCTTTTTCCATCATGGAAACCTGCATATAGCTCAAATAAATGGAAATCCTTGACCAAGATAAGTTTCTTTAAATCACAACTATCCTTTTTTGAGCAAATAATCACAACTACCCTGAAGCAAACTCTCTTTCCTACTCCATCTGTTTATATCTTGAATTTTTACCCCCATCCAAAATGACAACTCTGATCTTTTTTGGATAAGGATTAAAAAAAAATGACAACTCCAATAAATACCTAATAGTATATCTTATTAGCTCTACATTGCAGCTTAGCTCTTTCACATCAGCTTACAGATAATTGGGACTCCTTTGACAAATATCGCACCATTTGTCAGAAACATCTGCTACGCTTACAAAAGATAACTAAAGATTTGCCCTTAATGGACTTAACAATCGGCATTATCACTTACAGTTGTCTAAATGCAGAAAGAAAAAGATCCTAGACACAAACCATCATTTGAAAAGGTGCATCGACTGTTGCATTAGGAGGTGGTACATGTCTCACAATTGTATCCAGCAATTGTGACATATCCCACTTATCTTCTGGAGGATCTTTAGTATATGTGGAGGAAGCCCATCCTTCCTTAGCTGAAGCATACAGCACTGGAAAATCTAGCTGTTCATCTAAACACAGGTTAAAATAAATAATTAAAATATAAGATTTGGAACATGGATCAAAAACAGAGAAAAGTTCAGCATAAAACTCAAACAAACAAAAAGCTATTGAGTAAAAAATTTTGAAACCTGTTGCACCAAGACTCGCAAAAAGATCAAACACCAGGCTCTCCACTTCATCACACCTCTCCTCAGAAACTGCGAATCATCAACAACTTGTGTGAGGATAGAAGTCATCAGAAAAGAAGTGGGAAAAAAAATAAAAATGAAAAGAATAAACATAAACATATTCAACAATCACAAGACATGATATCACTTGATGCTTTCAAACACAGTGCAAAGATATATAGATAACTAACAATTCTCAACTGTGCTTCAACCAACTTAAATAGATGAGAGCATTTTCTTTTTCTTTCAATTTGTTAATTCAGGGGTACAGTTGTTATTAGACCAGCTACCTCCATAGATAAGAGCTTTTTCTTAATAGGGCACCTCTAATGGAGATATAAGGTGAAAAAGCAAAATACGATCATGAAAAAAGAGGTTGGGTCATACCAGCTAGTCGGTCCACCTTGTTTAAGAGGAGGATAGGCGTCAACCCATACTTCAAGGCTTTTGCCAATACAAACTTTGTTTGCGCAAGCGGACCTTCACCAGCATCTACCACTAGAACTGCTCCTTCAACCATACCAACAACTCGCTCAACCTGTGTCAACCCAGACATTGTTAACTGTTCTCCACCGATATAAGTACATGGTCAAGCATAATATAGGCAAGGCTATGCAAGTAGTACTCTGTTAGCTCTCCTGAAAACATAATATTACAATACCCTAACCTTCAGTCTTCCAAAAAATACTAGTTACCAATGTGTAATTTGCATGAGCTCTTCTGGAAAGTTGCAACCAGAACACTATGCATGGAACACTTTTCTTTAAACTTTTTAGTCAAATAATCCACAAAATTAAGGGGCAAAGCCTATGTGTATTTAATAACATTATGACTATACGAGAGGAAAATCACTGGAACCAAAACAAAGGAAGAACATCTGCTGATGCCTAGGAAATCAAAATAAAAGAAATAATCTAGAACAGGCACAAGATTTAGAAAACCAAGACCAATAGCTGGACTTATATGGTAGTTAAGAATCTTCAACAACAATCTATATATTACTAAGATTCATATACTCATATGTTTAAAACCAGCCTATATAAATAATATTAGGACAAACTGCAAACACACTCCAAACTATCAAATAGGTATGGATAGACTCCTGCACTTCCAAAGCATGGTTCCAGCTCCCGAAAACATATGAAAATTTGCAACATTTCCCAAAACCATCGCTAAAACCCCATAACCATCACCATTTATGGTGCTTTTAGCAATTGCTCTGGGGTTTCAGCAATGGTTAGGGAGTATGTGACGTGCTTCTATGCATGTAAAATCATGCTTTGCTTGTTTAGGGCAATTTATCTGCACGAGTAGTACTGTCAGAGATATAAAGCCAGCAACTTGTCTAGGGGTTTGGTAATAGAAGAAAGGGAAGCATTCCCCAAACACTTTAGGAAGAGTTTGAAGGCTTGCAATGACTAACCACAAGGGCAACAGGAGAAAAGAGGTTTATTGTAAGACTGAGACCTAGTCAACAACCAAGAGAGCATGTCAAGACAATTTTCCCCTATTCTCCTTATGGAAAAGAGAAAGGCAAAGGAATTGGTTTTTCCTCGAATTCGAAGAAGAGTAAAGTAAAGGCTAGGGGAATGGTGAAAGGAGAAAACTCAAAGATTGATTCCCAGAGGGATTCTCACATGGACCAAGAAAAAGCACAATTGTCCCATAATATCATGTTCAAGAGTAATAAAGTTTTTTTTTTTTTTTGCCCAAAAAGAGTAATAAAGTTGCAAATTAAAAAATGCAGCATTACGTTTTTGATCCTAAAAGTAAGATATTTATACAACAATGAACCAACCAATCAAATTATACATTACATGGTATTGATCTTCCAGAAATTCACTAAAAGACGCAGGAACCATGAGTAAGAGATGGAAGTTAAAAAAAAAAAAAAAAAGAAAGGAAAGAAAAAGAACAAGAAGTTTCTGGTCATTATCTTGAAATACAGTGAGAACGCTTAAAATTGAAATGCTCTCACCTTTTCTCAGACACATCACCTTACAAACTTTAAATAACATGGTTTTCTTTGTCGACAACTAATATACTTTTATCTCAGATAACACTTACTTCCCCACCAAAGTCTGCATGTCCTGGTGTATCAACCATATTTAGCTCATTTTCTCCCCACGAAACAGATGTAACCTGCAAGCAATTATAGTTTCAAGCCCAAGGCCAGATAGAATGAAAAAACAACCATCTAGAAAAAATTATACTTCTGATTGAAACTTTTAAGGAGTGTATCAAGATAGAACTTCCATTTTTCTTACATAGTTATTAAACAAGTCATAAATGTCCACCAAGGATTCAAAGATCTCTCTGTGTGCACAGAGTGAGATATTTTCCTTCTACATTTATTTGATATGATGGGACATTTTTATAGATAGAAAAATAATCATAGGTTCAAGTGGAAATGAAAACATGCTTTTCCACCAAGTATTCAAGATTTCATCACATTTCCCTGCTATAAAACCTATGATAAGTTCAGAACTTTGTCACAGACTCCCACTACAGTGATCAAATTTTCTCAATTCCACAGCATCACACAATGTATTCAAACTGCAGAAGCGAAGGGAGGAAAAAAAAGCTTATTGAACTTTACTTTTATATCCAGATTGGAACTGTACTTAAAGATCTTTTGATCCTGCTTATTACCAATTAATAATTGAATTCACCATTGTCAAGAAAAGATTCAACAACTCACCTGATTTTTGCCATATATCAGGAAAAGTTCCTCATTATGCTTGTTACCTGATTGAAAAGTTTCTATACTACTTATGCAGGAACAATGTATAATGCATTGTTAATAAATAAAATGCATATAAATTATTTGCTCTCCATAAGAGAAAACTAGGCATGGTTACTTGTCAGAAAGACCTCCAATTAAAAGAATAGGGTCAACCCCAAGGGATTGGCCTAGTGGATAACGACCATGTCTCTCATGACAATTTGCATAAGAACTTGGGTTCAAATCTCATTATAAACATTTGATGAGGCTACCTATATAGTGCAACCTGAACCAATGCATGAGTTTTCTAGGGTAGTTCGTATGCTCAAAAGTAGATGATCATGGCCATATCCGTCAGTTTACAGGGAATAAAAGAATGAGGTTGCCATTTTTCTCGGCTGCTATACAAAAAAGATTCAAGTGATCTATGATAGGACTGTCAATCACAAACACAACATGCTAGAAGGCACAGAGGAGACAAAACACAAAAATAATCTGACATGACTAACTTGAATAGATAAGGAATCTGATTTAAACCAACATGATCATAAAGAAATGAGTGCCGTTACTAACCTACAATACAATGTCCCAGTAGCCAAAAAAAAATACAACCTACCAACTAGGTTTATCAGTCAACTCTATTCCTATTCCTAAATTGTAATAATGAAAACCAACACTACTGTCTCATGTAGCAACAGCACTGCACCAGGGGAATCACATTAGATCCCCTGCTCAATATCCACCCACATAAAAGCCTCATAATAGACATTAAAATATGCTTCAAACTGGACTCTTAAAGGACATAAATATATATGAAAAACCAACCATCAACTTCATCTTGACTAATTATCAAAAGCTAAGGAAGTTCAAAGTAGAGCTCTCATCAATTCAAACTTAAAAATCCATTCATTCTACTCCCCATCACCATTCACTGGATCACATGAAACGTCCACCAATGACAACGTCAATTACACTAGCACCAGCTTCCAGCTCCAGTTTATCAAATTCAGAGTTGCATGTCTAAGTTCCTCGTTTCCAAAAAGATACTCAATCACCTAGAGAGCTCGCACTAGCATCTCAAAATTGGTTTTCCAACTAATATCCACGAAAAACCAAACTAATACTCACATTATTACTAACTCTCTAACTATTAACTAATAACCGCGAAGACTGGAACTAACTCAACAGTCAACAACTATTTCGCATTCCATCAGATCGTTACAACTTCCAAACTGAAATAACTAACCACAACGGAAAAAGGAACTAAATTTTTTCAAAATTCTTCAAACTTCTAAAAGTGCCCCACGCCGAGACCTCCTACCAACAATAACGAAAGAAAATTAAATTCGTTTCATTTGGAAAAACCCTAACCTTAGAAGCAATAGTGATTCCACGCTCACGCTCAAGATTAATGGAGTCCATGGCGCGTTCATGTGGAATATCAGCACCGCACTGGCGGAGCAACCGGTCCATGAGCGTGGTCTTCCCATGGTCCACATGAGCGATCACGGCCACATTGCGGAGTCGGGAGGGGTCAAGCGCGGGGGAAAATGAAGGCGATGGTGCGGAGGAGGTGGCGGTCGCAGGAGCAGCGGAGAAGGCGCGGGAGTAGAAAAAGTCGAATTTGAGAAGGTGAGAAGAGGAGAGAGAAAAGGATTTCTTGGTGGAGGAATGGAGAAGTGAGCGAAGCAACGGACCGGCCATTGCTTCTGCTTCTGTTCGAAGTTAGAGGAATGAGAATAAATTGTTGCAAGGCAGAGGCAGCAAAGGGTTTTAGTAGTTTTAGCTTTTGCTTGCGAGGTAGCAATACATTAGTTTTGATTTGGTAAATTACATCTTCCATTGCAGGTTTATTGGTCTTTTCAGCTCGCAGTTTTTCAATTTTATTATAGCTAGTTCTCGGTTGTAATTTTTTTTTTTCATTAAATAAAAAATATTTATAATAAAATATTTCATATTAATCATTATAAATTTTACTTATAATGTACCTATGTAATTTATAATGACTGCATTCGTGTGGTGTATGTAAATTTGTTTTTTCTCATCTAATAAAAAAAGTTTATAGTAAAATATTTTATATTAATCATTATAAATTTTACTTTTAATGTACCTATATAATTTATAATGATTTCTTTCAAAAAATTATATTAATAAAAAATTATAAAAATTATGAAAAAAAGGGATTTTATTGAAAATTGTAAAAAGAAATAAGAAAGTGGGACAGAAAAAAAAGGAGGAGAGAAAAAAATGGAGTAGAGTTTTAGAAAGTGGGACAGAGAAAAAAATATAATTTTATACATAACATAAGTTATATATAATTTCATAATATTATTTTAATATTAGTTTTTTTATTAAATAATATTTGATATTAATCAAAATAGTAATTTTAATTATAGCAATTACTTAAACCTTTAAAAGTTTTAATTATATACATAATAAAAAACTCAAATGTCAATTGTTTTTTTTTTTCTTTTCCTATAATTTTCATTTTTCGTTTACAACAATCAATGATGCTTTCAATTAGGAATTGAGTTTCCTCTTCTATTTATTATTAGGAATTCAAACAATTGGAAACTACCAAATGATGCTTTCAATTATTCTTCGCACTAAAAACCTCATTAGAATATAACGTGGAAAAATCATTTAATCGCTAAAAATTTTTGGCATATTTAATGACAAACTGTATTGAGCATACTTGATTACTTAAGACTTAGCATTAATTTTGAACCCGATGCATAATGAAACTTAGAAGATTTGAAAGTATGGCGTTTGTATGTCAATCATATATAGATCAACCAGAGTTCCTAGAGTTAGGTTTCAAACGTAGGTGGCTAACTAAGATAAGTAATAGACGATGATAAACGTCAAACGAATATCCAATCAATTATTGAGCTTGGATAGTCAAATGGAGATCAAAGCAATTAGGTATTGTAGATATTTAATTTTTACTCTTTTATTTTTATTTTTATTTTTCTTTCTTTTCTCTTTATAACCTAAATAAAAAAAACACAAAAAAATTAGGAAATTAAAGAAAACCCAAAAAATTAAGAAATTAAAAAAAATCATGGAAAAATACAAAAAATTTAAAAAATAAGAAAAAGCACAAAAATATAAGAAAATTTCAAAAAGAAACCCTAAAGAGATAAAAGGTTAGAAAATGAAGTTTAAAAATTTAGAAATTTTAAAAAAATTAAATTACAAAAAAAATAGAAATATTAAAATTAAATAAAAGATTTTAGAAAATAGCATATTATTAAGATTGATTTTTAATTTTAATTTTAGTTTAGAAGTTGGGTTATTGAACTTAAACTTAGATTTAAATTTAGTCTAAACTAATCAAGTCATTCATTGCACATATGAATAAGGCATAAGCTAACGACCCATTGGTTAAGCATATGGACTAAGAATGGGGTTTTAGTGTGAGATTTTTGGTTCGAATCTCGACAAAATTAGAGTAGCTTTTTTTGCTTTTTAATTTCTATTGATTAGCATATTGCCACGTATCAGGATCTAGTTGCACCGCATGTCTTGACACATGACATCATTGGACTGGACGACCTGCTAACGCGACACCAAATGGCATCTACGCACGTGCCACATTAGTACTACGTATCACGTGATGACACATGGCACGTTGAGGTTGGCCGGCATTGTTGACGTAGTGCTATGTCAATGCTACGTAAGCCCTTTTTTTTTTCCTCCCCTTCTTTCCTTTTGCCTTCATTTTCCCCTTTTTTCCCTCTATTTCCCTATTCTTTCTCTAGATTTTCAATACTTTCCTCTTTAGACTACCTACTTTAACATGATTTTTGGACCTTTTCTTGTTATAATTTCACCAAATCAATGACGAAATTACAAACTAGATATGGCCTAATGTTAATAGCAATCAAGAACACATCCAAATTCATACATTAACTCAATCAAACCGAGCTTCAAAAATTGGAAAAAAAAAACTTAAATTTCGGTTTTTCTCATTTAACTTCGATTTGAACTTTCCATGTTTCTAGGCTAATTTCAAGTATATAAAAGATGTTGGGAGTGATCATAAGGACATACAACCATTTTCAAGCTTCAGATTCAACTCCCAAGCTGTCTCTCTCTCTTTCTCTCACTATTCTCTTTCTCTCTCTACCAATCTCTCTCTCTTTGGGTTCCTCTTTCTAACCAAACCTAAACCCAACCACCACCACAGCTGTAACCTCCATTCCGTCAACTCCCTAACCCAATTACCCTCTACCGCCACCGTATCCCCTAACTACTATTCCAAACAAGCCATTACCTAGCCTTAACCATAGCAAACCACCTTCTCTCAAATCACTACCACTGATTACCTTATCCTCGAATTAAGCCTACGGCCACACTCCCCTTTTAACTCCAGTAACCCTCGACAGCACCACTCGAGCACCATCGTCGACCGCTACTCACCAACACTACCCAAACTGCCCCTAAATGCTAAAGCAACCTCTCTTACCCCCTAATCCCAATTGGAAATACATAAAAACCTCTTTTCCCCTTTGATTTAGTGGCTAGATCAAGCTGAATTGTACCTTGCTACTAAACCGAAGGTCCGACTTGAAAATTCAACCCACGACCCAATCTAGCAACCTAAACCAACCCGCATCCAACCTGACCCACGAGTCCAAAAGTCCATCCTAGTTCGATTCTTTTTCAAATTTTTATTTTATTTTATTTATTTATTTACTTGCATATAATGTAAATGTAATTAAAAAAAAGAAAAATAAAAGAAAAGAAAAAATAACTTTATTTTTTATTTTTTACTAATTTAAATAAAAAATAAATAAGACATAATAAATAATAAATAACTTAAGTTAAAAAAATATAAAAAAAGGATAAATAAATAAAAAAAGAAATAAGATTAAATAATTGTTTTAATCACTTAAAAAAGTTGATTTTCTAAAAGTAAATGAAAATAAATAGACTTCTTTTCAAATTAGAACTATTTTAGAGTTTCCAAAAATAAAACACTGATTATGATGCTTTCAGGATTTTCTTAAATAAATCAAAACTAAGTAAAACGTAAATTCAATTGTTTTCAAATTAAAATAAAATCCATCCACTTAAGTTTTACAAAAAAAGAACTAGTACGTCTGATCCCAAATAGCGGGTACATAGACACTTATGGAGTGATGATAAAAATAAAACATAAAAACGAATTTTCCTTTTTCTTTAATTTAGATTATTTCATTTTATCCAATTAGAATAGTTAAATTGAGTTTCGTCTTGTAATATAAAAAAGGTGGTTTTTAAAGATTAAAGTTAATTTTAGAAAGCCAATGTTACCCATAACGGTTTAAAAGTTCCAAACCCCCAAACCTAAATCTCTAGTTTTCAAAAGAAAAACCTTTTTGACAAAAAAAATTTGGTTTTAATCAATAAACCCGTAGCTAAGTTATAACCAATCCATCAAATTGGTTATGCCTTAATCCCTTTTTGTCGACTCTAGTCGGGTTACGACTCTAACCCCTTTTTAAATTGAAAAAAACGGTTTGTTTTTTTAAACCCTAATCGATGATTAATATTAAACAGGTAGATTTTAGTACTAATCTGTTTAAAGAAGACCTAATTTTATAAAAAGAACAAAAAAGGTGAAAAACCAAGCTCGACAGCTTGGCTACTCTACTAGGGATTGTCATGAGAGCTAACCATTAGATTTTCCAAAATTAAAATTAATCCCTAAAAATGATCTTTTTGTAATTCATTTACTTATTTGTCCTTTATTTATACCATAGTTGTACTAACATTTTCTTTGCAGGTTTGGTTTTATTTATTTAATTTAAGCATAATTTATTTTATGTACCATAAATGTATGATAGATACAGTCGAACTTGAACCGTCTTAGGACCTTAAGACGGAAGGCCATTGTAAAGGCTTCGAGTATTGTGGTATAACCATCACTTGGGGTTGATTAGGCCATCCCTACTTAAGCTTGATGTGACCAATGAAAGTGTTCTTTAATAAGTAAGATCACACAAGCTTAAGAACCTTTAAAACCTATCCTTTATGCATTCATGACATCCATAATAGACGAATAATCCAGCAAGATGGAAATAAAAAAACAATAGCTTAGAGTTTCCTTGGTTTCCCTTATAATTTTCATGTATTGTAAATATAGAATTGTTATAAATAATTTTTTTCGTTATTAGACAATTTTATAACATAGTTTCTCTTTTGTAACCTAGAAATGGCCTGTTCATCATCTAACTTTATCTCCTTCAAGAAAAAATTTGTAAGCAAGCCCATCTACCCCAAACCCATCCTGGACTAATGGTTACGGCACTTCAATCTAAGGGAACAAGAAACCATCTTCAATAAGATTAGGCCCATTCTATCACTTCCTAAACTAAAGATTGAGATTGATTTGATTAAGGGTTTGACCAATTTTTGGAAGCCAGAAGAAGTGGCTTTTCGAGTTAAGCCCCATTTGATTAGCCCAACACTTGAAGAGTACACCTAATCACTCTAAGCCCCTTCTTTAGAAAGCATATATACCCCAAATTTGGAAATGGATCCTGTGAATACCTTCTCAAGATGCCTAGGTATTAGAAAAACAGAAATGAACAAAGCCCTCAAAAGTTGTAACGATAACTGCATCAAACTGGAAGACTTAAAAGCATGGTTCACCACTAAACCTAAATCCAACCAACGGGATATCTTTTGTGGCAATCTCAAAGCTTAGGGACAAAACATAATAAAAACTTTTATCTTAGCTGCATTCGGGACGCTCCTATTCCCTAACGGAAAGTTTCTCATACATTTCAGTGTCGTTGAGTTAGTGAGCTAATTTCTTGAAGACAAATCATATGCCTTGACCCTTTTCGTGAAATAGATTAGAAGCCTTAATATTTTGAAAGAAAAGAATGATGGTGTACTAAAGACTAACATGGTATTACTGACAGTATGGTTTGTAAGCCACATGAAATGTTATGGGCTTGACCTAATCCAAGGAGAGTTTGCTTACAACATCGATCTAATCGATTCATTCATTGGTAAGGTCCGTCTCCTAAAAGAAAAAAACCATACACTGCTGGGTAGAAGTATTGAGAAATTTCCAAGTCATTGATATCCTATTAACAGTAAGATGGAATAACTTTAAAAAGGTAATCTTAGTTTGCAAAAACTATCAAGCGATGCCCCTAATCAGGATGAAGTTATGCACAAGCTATTACCTTAACAACATAATTAAACAATTCGAAGGTATCCAGGATACAATCTATAGACCTCCATTGGATACCATGACCTTGGATTATGAAGATCTTCAAATTTCACTGCTATAGAAAATGTCTAAACTCAAGGCAATCAAATAGTTATGAGAAACAAAGATTGTTAACCCAAATATCGATTTAGGAGCATGACTACGAGAAGTAGACAAGCATCGAGTTACCAAAGAATATTTATACGATCAGCTCCATAAAGCCAAGGAGATCTAGTATTGAGCACCAAAGGTCATCCAGCCTGCAGTAGTTGAACTAAATCCTGAAATCAAGACCTATATGGACCAAGTACAAGCCTAAGTAGAAATAATTTATGAAGATAGGGACATATGGGAAGATCTCTTTTAGGAATCAAAACAATGTTCGAAGGCCTTAGAATATTAATTGAGGATGACCCAAAAGAAGCTCAAAGAATTTGAGGAAATGGAAGAGCCTAATTCAGGAAAAAAGAAGAGAGCACTAGTAGGGTCCAATAAGCAAAAAAAGGGGAACGCTTGTCAAACACCCGAAGGGCATTCAAAGATAGGAATAATCTTTTTGAATGTATTTTATTTTTTCAAATAATGTAAAAGGAAAATTCCAAAATGCTACAAAATAAATAAATAAAATTACCTTATTATTGGTTATTAGTCAATTCTACCTTTCTACATTCATATGCCATGCATTTCTTAGTTTCTTATTATTCCCTTTTAAAATATTGGTGTTCTTACTTATTGAAAAAGTAATCTTATCTATGTTGTAAGCTCCCAAAATTAAGTTTACCGAGCCTAGATTTAGGGTTTTTAAGAAAACTTATCCAATTGAGTCCAAATTTTACGACTAGAATAAAAAAAAGTTAGTCGAGATATTACAATGAAGTTAGATTTTAGAAATAATGACCCGAAATCCTAATTTTGTCCTTAGAACTAGGAATATTTAATATAACACTAAAATCTTCGGAACTCCAAAAATAGAACTTAGATTACAACGAGAACTTAGAGATAAGTTAATTGAGCTATAAAATGAGATAATATAGTAAATTTACTATATAAAAATACTTGATATAAATAATAATTATACCGGTAAATTAACCCTAAATTATGTAATTATATATATTATGTTAAATTCATGAAATTAACTTAAGAACATATCCTAAAATAAAAGATATATTAGAAACATAATTATATGAGTAAAGTTATATATTTCACGTGTTATTTACATAGGGTATATACTTATATACTAATTATATAACTAAATTCTAACATATAATATTCATATTTAAGTAATAATTAATAATACTTATCCAAATGCATTGGAGCTTGTTGGAAATTTACGTGGCTGCTGTAGAAGAAAAGAATTTGCTGAATCAAAAGTGAAGGAGGAAAAACATGACACCTCATACTTCATTAATGGAGAAAACTAAAGAAAAAAAAGAAAAAAATTCATAGGCGGTGAAAGAATTCTATAAATACTATCCTATCAGTAGATTAACAACATTTTAGCAATTAAGAACCAAGAATAGAGAAAAAGAAAAAAAATGGAAAATAGAATAATTTAGGAAAATTAAACAAAAAATAGGGGAAAACTCGTACTAGGCTAGAAACCAAGTTTACCTTGAATCTGCTGTAAAACCCAACTAACTCCACACAGTCCACCCACCACGTAGGCCGTCTGACAACTGCTCAATCGCTGTTGGCCACTAAAGCACTCAAGAACACCAAAGTTGATTTCATGCCCTGTTTTTCAATAATTTTTAAAAATTAGTAAATCCACCCAGAAAAGTATAAAAAAAAATTGTACTTAGGTTATTTTAAATATACTTTCATGTGATATTTTTATTTTTGAAAAATTCATAACATTTAATATACTTTATTAAAAAATATATTGTTTACCCGAATTTATATTTGTAAAATAAATATACTAAATGATGTTGTTTCTAGCTGAAAATTTTTGTGTAGGATGTGTATGATATATAGATAATTTCTACGTAACTTAAATTTTTATTAGAATAATTTTAATATTTATTTCATTTTTAGGCCTGAAAATAGGTCGAAAATAGGCTAAAATTATGAATTTAATAGGAAATTATGAAATTAATTGATGAAATGGACATGTACTAATCTATAATAAATAGTAACAGTATTGAGTCAGATTAAAATTAATTTGGTGCTAAAAGAATCATAATTGAATAATTTATGATAATTTAGGAGTAAAATCGTCAATATAAAAATATAGGCAATAGGTTGGAAACTTGAAACCAAGTGATAACTGAATTCCCTATATTTTTAGGAGTTTATATAAATTTTTGGGAAATTATTTAATTTATTAAGTAAAATAGCTTAATTTACAAGTCGGGGTATATTTGTAATATTAATAAGCTAAAATGAATTAAATAGTTAAATAAAAACTATATATAAGATTGTTGATTAGATTAGATTAAATAGATATTTTTATTATATTTAGTAATATTTTTTGATCGGGATACACTTTAGGTGTATTAGAATTAGATAATACTTATGTTGTAATAATATATGGACAAATTAGATAAAATACAATTTAACAACGTAAATTACGTATAATATGATTATTTTTATATAATTATGTATAATTGTATTAAAAAATCAAACTACCCATTAAAAGCAGTCTCTAGAAACAAGACTCGTAAAACGTGTCGTTAAGTCTATACGAACCCAATGACATTAATTTTGTTAAAATCGGACAACCTTAAGTAATTTAACCTATAACTTTATCATATTTAAGAATGTACACATTTCGGTAACCTTACCAAAATTAAAATGTGAATTCATAATTTAAAAGTACGTTTCGATACAATCGAAATGATATATAATACGTAATAGTATATATGATGTACAGTATCAACAATTAATAACTTAATTTGATATATAGCGATAACATGACCATATATTATGAAAATAATATATATATATATATATAACCATTTTAAATTAAACCCTAATGTTTTCGTAATTATTACAAAAATTGAATTTAGGTCTTTTGTGTAATTAGGACCTTCCAATATAAAGACGGTTGACGATTTGAGTCAACAATAGCGAACATCTAAACAAGTAAGTTGGGATTGTGGTTTCACTACTTGTTTGGATACTATTTAAAGTATTCGAAGACTTAAGAGTACTTCTGGTTGTGTTTGTAGCTAGATGATTATGCACATGCTGTGTGTGTAGATGATACTCAATTGTGACAGGAATTCAACTCCTTAGTGTACTGTTCTGCATATTTGCATGGATTCTGTATTGTGTGAACTTGTTGATCACCCTTGATTAAAACTAATGGTTATTCAACTAAAATGAAACTGAACATGCATAACATCCGTTAGGGGAAATGATTAAGAGTGTTAGGCTAAATACCGACTTCCTTCGATGAGAATAGCTGAAATGGTCATTTCCCTATCTTTAGTCGAATTAAGTGACAGGCGAGGAGGTCGTGGTAAGGTTAGGGGCTATGGTTCGAAGGCGGTCATGGGAGGAGGGTGTTCTCTATTGCACAAGCCCGGGTTTGGTCTAACTTAAGTCGCGATGAAACTCCTCAATCTAGGTTAGAGCGGATGTAATTTCTCTAACCTCACAATGGACTGGATAACATTGTGCGATGTTTCATTTGAGTGATTGCATTGCATTTCATTATAATTATTAACCTTATTTGTGATTATGTAATACTCTTTTGACTCCATCCCACTTATTGAGCTAGTTGTGCTCACATCCCTACAGACTCTTTTGCAGGTGTTGAGTAAAAATAGGATGTTCAGGTACCACAGTTCCTAGGTTAATGTGCTGCTGTGTGGGAAAGTGAGGATCGAGGAATTAACTAAACCTGAGCCTTTGACTTTGTCTTTAAGTTTTGAGGAAACTAATTGGGAATTCCCTGAAAGCCCACTAGTTTCTTAACTTATTGTATATAGACTACAAAACCTGTGGGTTTTAATAAACTCTTATTGTAAACTTTACCTTTAGACGTAAAAAGTTTGTATAAATACTGTTGTGGTACTAAACAACAGATTGCATAGAATAGGTATTTTTTAAAAGCTTTACCACAGGTTTAGTTATTAATAGGTGTCGAAACTGATGTTTTAAGTTGGTTGAGTCATGCGCCTTATGTGAACTGTGTCTACGATAATAGCTGTGAAGTTAGCTTCGAAGTCAGCTTCTATCTTAGATTAGTTTACACAACGGGACTGTTATGCCTCTTCCTGTTTGGGCCGTAACATAGGTCGCTAAGATAGCTCTCAAACATCAAACTTTCTAAAGAAGCCTCATTAAAACTCGTTCTCAAACTAGAATGGCTAACTAAGGAAACAACAACAACAATACCAACAATGGTAATGGTAAGCTCGAGGTTATTGACACCATAGAGTTAAGGTTCCAATCTTTGGAACGAATAATGAGAAAGATTGTAGATTTACTGAGCTTTCTTGTGGACAGCATCTCTCTACTTAGATCTACGGCTCCATCAAATGAAGAGAGTTCCAAAGCCTAATATGGAAATAATACTGAAGCCCTACCCTTCGAAACAGAAGAAGCCTACCTTAACGGCAATCAAGGCTTCAAATCCTTTGAAACAGAAGGGGTATTTCCAAAGGCTAACCCAACTTTTGAGCCGAATACTTACTCATTCTTAATTAAACTAAAGCCTGAAGTTGACCAGGACAAATTGAAAGAGCTTTAGAAGTGGCTAAATCAATAAATTATAGAAAAAATGAAAATGCTCAAGGGGTGATGGATTCGAGCACGCTGGCATAACAAACTTCTTTACCTATGATTGTGGAAGCTTTCCAGAAAAGTTCAAAGTACCTTACTTTGAAAAATACAACAGGACTGGATGCCCTAAGCTATACACCCGACTTTACGTACATAAGATGGGCAAGTATCTACAGTATGATCAACTCATGGTTCAAACTTTTCATGATAGCTTGACTAGCCTTGCCTTAACCTAGTACACTTAGTTAGATGTAAATTAAGTGAATACATGAGAGAAGCTGGCCAAAGCATTTTATGAGCAATATAGATTTAACGTCGAAGTGGTGCCAACAATGATGGATTTGGTTGCCCTAAGGAAGAGGCATAATGAATCCTTCAAAGAATATGCTCAAAGGTGGAGGTCTCTAACTGCAAGAGTATTTACCCTTGTGATTGAGAAAGAGTTGATGGCAACTTTCATTAATACTCTTGAGAGGCCCTATTTCATTCACCTAATCGGACTAGCCTCTTTTAGCTTTGTAGAAGTAATGGTAGCGAAGTGTCGAATTAAGAGTGCCATTTCCTCTGGTAAGTTGCAAGAGACAGTAGATAGAAGACTACCTTCTGTTAAACCCACTACCAACAAGCCTAGAGAAGCTACTGTCGGTATGGTCAACTCGAATGCAAGGCTTAACTCCCAGGTTTCTTTTAGTACAAATCCTCCACCAGCTCAACTACAATACATAAGCTAACCACAGGCTAGCAGAGCCCCGAGACAGTTCACCAGAATACCTATTCAATTCAGTCAAGTGCTTAAGAAGTTAAAGAGAGATAATCTATTCTATTCTAAGGCTCCCAATGAAAGGTACATGCCGAGGTTTTTTTACCCCAATGCAAGATGTCAGTATCATCTAGGGCAGGTAGCCTATTCAACTAACTTGTATTGGAGGTTGAAAAACAAAATCAAATACTTGATTAATGAAGGTACAGTACAATTGGATTTTATAAAAGGCTCCTACTCCAAACGTTAACAACAACCCCCTGCCAAACCATGGACCCATCATCAATATGATATTTAACCACTTAGAATCTGCCATCAACATGATCGATCCCAACTAAAAACCAAAGGTTTATAGATTCTATAAAAACAAAGACCTACAAGCTAAAAGGTACACCTTTCACATACCTGTGGCCCTCTAAAATTATAAAGCTGCCCCTCTCAACTACAAAGCAATAAACCAGGGGGCAATCAAGCTCACTTGTAAGGGGGAGTAGAATCTATGATCCGAGGGAAGACCTGAAAAAGAAGGTTGTGCTGGAAATGCTAAGTACTGAACAAGATGAATATGAAGAAGGATTAACTGCCTTCACCAAGATGATTAAGTCTAGCGAGCATAAAATAATAGACTAGCGAGCATAAAATAATGGACCAGCTCACTAAGATTCTAACAAAGATATCCCTCATAAGTCTATTGATGGCATCAAACCCACACTAAGAAGCTTTATTTAAAACATTAAGGGATGTCAAGGTCCCTCGTGAAATCCCAACTAAAAGGATTGGCTCTGTCACCAATTCCATCCTCACTATGGATCAAATTTCCTTCTCTACCAAGGAACTGGATGAAAAAGGTACCCAGTACACAAAGCCTCTATTCATAATAGTAAGGATAAATAACATCATTGCAACAAGAGTCCTCATTGATAACGGGTCTTCTCTAAATGTCTATCTTTTGGCTACCTTAGATCTATTGGGTGTCGATACAATTGCTATCAAACTAAGTTCAATAAGGGTAAGAGCTTTTATCGGATCCAAGAGAGAGATAATAGGGGAGATCGACTTACCGGTTGATATCGGCCTACAGATATTCAACGTCCCATTCCAGGTTTTGGACATTCCAAAGACCTTTAATTTGTTATTAGGAAAGTCTTGGATATATTTAGCAAGGGCCATATTGTCAACTCTTCACTAGAAAGTTAATGTAATTAAAAAGAAAAAAGAAAAAAGTGGAAAAAGAAAGAAAAGAAAAGAAAAAGAAGAAAGAAAAAAAAAAGAAAAGGTAACTTTCTTTTTATTTTTTATTAGTTTAAATAAAAAATAAATAAGACATAATTAATAGTAAGTCAATTAAGTGACAAAAATAGAAAAAAAAAAGGATAAGTAAATAAAAGAGAAATAAGATTAAATAATTATTTTAATCACTTAGAAAAATTGATTTTCTAAAAGTAAATGAAAATAAATAAACCTATTTCCAAATTAGGACTGTTTTAGAGTTTTCAAAAATAAAACACCAATTAGGACGCTTTAAGGATTTTCTTAAACAAATCAAAACTAAGTAAAACGTAAACTCAATTATTTTCAAATTAAACAAAACCAATTCAGTAAAGTTAAAAAAAAAATTACGTATGTCTGATCTCAAATCACGAGTACATAGGCACCTATGGGGCGAAGATAAAAATAAAAAAAAAAACCTAGTTTTCCTTTTTCTTTAATTTAGATCATTTCATTTTGTCTAATTAGAATAGTTAAATTGAGTTCCGTCTTATAAAATAAAAAAGGTGGTTTTTAAAGATTAAAGTTAATTTTGAAAAGTTAATGGTACCCGTAAGGGTTTAAAAATCCTAACCCCCAGACCTAAATCTTTGGTTCTCAAAAGAAAAACCATTTTATAAAAAAAATTGGTTTTAATCCATAGATCAGTAACTAAGTTATAATTAATCCATCAAATTAGTTATAACTTAACCCCTTTTTGCTGACTCCGGTCGGGTGGTGACTCCAACCCCTTTTTTAAATTGAAAAAATGGTTTTCTTTAAACCTCAGTTAAGGATTAGTATTAAATGAGTAAGGTTTAGTATTAATTAGTTTAAAGAAGACCTAATTTTATAAAAAGAATCAGGAGGGTAAAAAACTAAGCTCAACAAGTACTCTAAGCTAGTGTTTGGTTGTAAAGACTAGATATGATAAGTGTAAGGAGGATTTGACAATATAAGCTTATTGTACTATATTTGGTTTATGTAATACTTTATATAAAATTTATATTAAAAAATTAATTATTTATATTATAAAATAAATAATTTTTTATAATATTTAGTAAAAATAATATTCATTAACTTAATATTATAACATAAAGAGGTATTTTTGGAAATGCAAAATAATTTTTGTTTTTGTTCAGTGAATTTGATTTTTGTACCGTAGTTCAGATAGGCAAAATTTAGGTATTTTGTCTAATTCATCAACATAGTTTTTATCCTGCCACCAAGCAAATTTATAAACCAAATATGGGATAAAATTTTTTGTTCAATTCAGTATCATGAAAATTGTGTAATCAAATATTACCTAAGTGTCATCATGCCGGTTGGGTCGCCTAGTGAAGATAGGTAGCTAATAATTACAAAATTTCATTTGTTTACTTTTCTTGTTTGTCCCTAAAGTTTCCTTATGTGCTGTTTTCTTTGCCCTTTATTTAAGTGTAGGCTTATAGATAAGGTTTTTAGGATTTTACTTTATATCATATTACATTTCATGAAATACTTGAAGTTAGTATCATAAGCTTTGAGTAAAGACTTATGAATTATTAAGAGAATCTTATAATTTATAGGTACTCCTCCGTTTCTCTTTGTAATAGAGAATTAATCCTTCTAATTTTTTTTCCAAGAAATTTTTTTAAGTAATTTACTATGTAAATCTACTCTCTTACCTCCTTTATATATTATTGGTTGTTGTTTGATCACATACTGCATCCTAACAAGTGGGTATAAGATATATTGAAATACAACATATTAATCATTTATTTTGAAGGGTAGTCATTCCTATTGAAGCCAATACCATAACCAACTTATCTAAAGGTTAAATAGAGAAGGATTGACTTACGTACAAGCGTTCAAATCCAAGAATCCTATTGTCATGCTTTGACCAAAAGTTGCTAATAATCATATCAATAAACACTAAATATCCCTTTTCACCACTTGACCTAAAAGTTTGTAGCTAATGTTGACATTTTATTAACTACTTAATGGGTTATCAACTTGTTTGAATTTTGATGAGAACAAAAGAAAAGGTATATATTTAAACATGTTATTTTTTAAGAGAACAAAACAAGTGGATGATTAAACTAAATATTATTTGATTATATTGAGTTAATTGAATAAGATCAATTAATTTGCTTAATGATTAAATATATTAATTAACTCTATAAGATGTTTGATTTTTTAGTGATGATCAAATAATTTTGAAGTTAGATTGCAAAATGCATTTGTTCGTTGTGTGTTAAAGTTGATTTCAAGAAAATTTGTCTTATTGGTATGATGGCACAAGGAAAAACTAAGTTAACGGTATAAAGCTCTAGATAACAAGAAAAAAAAAAAGCTCTTTGACCTTAAAAAGCTAACATACTGGTACACTTGCTGGTGGTCATACCGGTTGTACATTTACTTACTAGCATGTTAATAAGCTTCGTTTTAACTAGCTGTTAGAGCATTTAATGCACTATAACGAAAAGAATTGAATGAGATGATATAAATGCTTAACAACTCGACTAAGGATAAGAGAAAGCCAATCCTTTACCATAATATTTCAACATTCTCTTGTATTCTTATTGTCCATTATTCTCATTATCTCTTATACCCTAATTTGCTAATATTTGTAGAGATTTAAAGTGTAGTGCTTGTGAGCTATTAGTTGCAAAGTATTGAGAGTTAAAAGCACTATAGCAATAATTCTTGAGATTAAGTTTTATGTTATGAGTTGAGATTGTGATTTGTGTTAAGAGTTGTGAGTGTGAAACTTGTGCAATCAAATTTGTATTTATGTAGCTCTTGGAGCTTAAATTGAGAAATCAATAAAGTGGTGTGAAGTCCTCAGTTAGAGGCATTGTGTGTCCATGGAGAGTAAGGAGCAGTCTGAACTCCACATTATATTTGGACTTAATCTTCTCATCCCTATCTTTTTTAATTTTTGCATTTATTACTATATTATCATTATCTTGATCTTACTCATTATTACATTTAATGCTTAATTTTGAAAAGAATTGCAATTTGTCCTTAAAACTCAATTCACCTTCCCTCTTGATTTTAGCCTAGTGTCCTTTAATTGGTTTCAGAGTTAGTCTGTAAATCTATTGCTTAATTAAATTTAAAGTAAAGATCATTACATTAAACACTCTAGGTGGTGTGAACCATGACTAAGAACAAATAAGGCTAGTCAGAGAATGGGTTCAAGCTTACCGAAAGTTGAAAAGAAAGCGATGTGGAATGTGCAAAAGGACAAAATGCAAATGAAAAGTAAGCAAAAACCCACGAACAGCTCCAATGGACATAACGCACCAATGGAACTTCCGAGGATTTATAGTACAACTCGATATGATTCATGAATTAATCTAGTGAAGTTATTCGTTACCTGGCTTTTCTTAAGGGTTAGGAAAAGAGTAAAATGAATGTAAACAAAGCAGTGTTTATGAGAGGAAAATGTCAAGTGTATTAATGTTCAATTTGATTACGGCTACAAATACAAGGGGTATTTATACCTAATAAATAAGGGCAATTTGCCTAAAAGGGAAAAGACAAAAAATGTATTATCTTAAACAAGTAATGTATAAGAATACAAAAGGGTAAAAATAAATATTTAAGAAAAATAATGATTAGTGTGGTAGATTTGACATGTGGTCTTATATACGTAGTGGCAATATATTGGTGAAGCCATTGGAGGATGTGGGCAAAAGAGTACGATCAAGTTACTAGTTTGAACAGGGGTGATTAAGGATCAATCTAGGTCTCTCTCTCTCTCTCTCTCTCGGAAAGGGTGAGGTCGAGTAGTTAGTCAATTTAGACGTGAGTCAGTACTCGAGAATGGCCTGTCTGTTATCTCAGTAATCTACAATTCAACATACTTCAGAAAGATGAGAAGTCATTCGGCTTGGCATACAAAGTAACTTGACAAAGAGATACTTGGCTTTAGTAGGAGTTAGCTGGAGCAAGAGGATCTACATTTTTAGCCCTTCCAATCCTCAAGCTCAGTTGTAAATCAAAGGCCTAGTAGCCTGATTCTTATCATTCCCTCAGGGTTGATTTAGATTTAAGATCAAATCTGAATGGTCTTCGATCAGCTCTCCATTGAGGTGATATGGACTCAAGTCAGCAATGTTGAAGGTATTAAAAACCCCATAGTCCTTGGGTAGCTCTAATCCGTATGCATTATCATTGATCTTTTAGAAGATTCTAAAAGGTCCTTCAGCCTTGAGGGATAATTTGTTCTTCCTTTTGCTCGAAAACCTCTCTTTGCTTTGGTGTAGCCACACCAAGTCTCCTAGTTGAAAATGTTTGGCCATCCTACCCTTGGTCTTCTCTTGTATACGTTTGGTGACTTGGTCAATGTATCGAATGATTTTGTTATAGATGTGCTAAAGGGATTGTACTATAACTCTTGCACCAGGGTCCTTTTGTGCAAGTATAGGTACAAAGGTATGATTAAGGGGTAACTTGGGATTAAAACCATATACCACTTCGAAGGGGCTCTACTTAGTGGTGTTATGCACTATTCAATTGTAAGCGAATTCAACCATTAGTAAGCAAACATCCTAATCAGCCAAGTTCTTATCCACTGTTGCTTAGAGTAGTGATCTCAAAGTGTAATTAACCACCTTTGTTTAGCTGTTAGTTTGAGGGTGGCAGGAAGTACTAAATAGTAGTTTAGTCCCAATTCGATGCCACAAGGTCTTCTAGAAATGGCTCAAGAACTTCAAGTCTCTATTGGAGATTACACTTCTCGGCATGCCGTATAATTACATAATCTCCTACAAGAAAAGAGAAACAATAGCCCAAGTGTTGTTAGTCTTGGAATAGGGCACAAAGTATGCCATTTTGCTGAACCTATCCACGACAACCATTATAGAATATTTGTTTTGGGCAGTTCATGGTAGTCTAAGAATGAAGTCTATGCTCAATTCGGCTCATGACTTTATCGGAACAGGCAAAGGTATTGCTTTTCCTTATTCAACTCAATACTTAGCCTTCTTGCATATGGCACAACTTTCAACAACTTAGTACACATCTCGCCTCATTCGCGACTAAAAGAATTGACTACTCAATAATTTATATGTTCTTTTCTCTCCAAAATATCTAGACAGTCCTCTATAATAAGCTTTCTTGATTAATAGCTCTCGAAGTGAATAGGTCGACGCATACAATTTCCTTTCTTAGAACAAGTATCCTTCCTCTATATGATACTCATCCACTGTCCTTCCATCGATACAATACGTAAATATGGGTTTGAAGTATGGATCCCCAAAGTATTGCTCCTTAATGCTAGTAGACCTAAACAATTTGGTCTACAATTTAGTCAGAAGTGCATGCCTCCTTGAAAGAGCATTTGCAACTATGTTGCTCTTCCCTTATTTGTATTTTATCATGAAATTGAATCCCTTAAGGAATTCAATCCATCTCATATGTCACTTCGACAATTTGGTCTGACTTCGGAGATACTTCAAGGACTCATGGTCAATATAGATGACAAATTCTTTTAATAGTAGACAATGTTGCTATACTTACAATACTCGGATTGGCGCCAAGAGTTCTTTGTCATATACTGAGTAATTTAGTTGAGGTACTCTAAACTTCTCACTATGATAAGCAATTGGTTAGCCTTTCTACATTAAGATAGCATTTATTTCAATACTTGATGCATCATATTCTAGCTTAAATATTTTCTCGAAGTCAGGCAGAATAAGTACAAGGGCGGAGATTAACCTTTCCTTTATCTCAGCAAAACTCCTATCTTCCTTTTCTCCCCATTGGAAGTTGGTGTTTTTCTTTATTAGCTCAGTAAATGGTGCAGTGAAGGTATTGAAATTTCTGATGAATCTTATATAGAATGAAGTTAATCCATGGAAATGTCTCACGTCGGCATAAGTAGTAAGAGTTGACCACTTGACGATTGCTCAAATCTTCTCGTTGTTTACTCGTAAGCTTCCTTCACTTACTACGCAGCCTAAGAATATCACTTCCTCCTAGCAGAAGCAATTCTTTTTAAGATTGCCTAATAATCTCTTGGCTGGGAAGACATTCAATACATCACATAGATATTCATAATGACTCAGTATGTTAGCACTGTACACAAGGATGTTGTCAAAATACACCACGACACACTTCCCTATTAGATGTCTTAATATATGATTCATTAGTCGCATGAAAGTGCTCGAGGTATTCAACAAGCCAAAGGGCATGATCATCCATTCATAAAGTCCATGTTGAGTTTTGAATGCTATTTTCTACTCATCTCTTAGCCTCATTCGGATTTGATGGTAAGTAGATTTCATATTAATCTTACTGAAGATCTTGGCTCCACTCAATTCATCCAGCATATTTTCTAATTGGCGATTAGATACCCGCATTTGATTGTTGTCTTGTTTATGGCTCGGTTGTCAACATACATTTGTAAGGTACCATCCTTTTTCGGTACTAAAAATGCTGGCATAGCACAAAGGCTGAGACTTTCCTTAATATATCCTTTTTCTAGTAACTCGTTGAATTGACGTTGGAGTTCAGAAGCTTACTCAGGACTCATTCGATACATGGGCTTATTCATTAGCATAACGCCAAGTATTAAGTTAGTGCAATGTTCTATGCCTTGAATTGGGGGTAACCCTTAAAGTAACTATTCGGGGAACAAATAGGAATATTCATTTAGTAACTCTTTTATTTTTAAGGGTAGTTCACCTCGCTCCTTCATCTCTAATAAGCGCCTGAGTAACATGAAGGTTGGGGCATTAACTTGAAGGGCCTATCAGAGCTCGACTCTACTCATCATCATAGTTTTCTTTGATCCATGAGTAAGTTTGGCATAAAGTTTATTAACTTCACTAAGCTTCATCGGGTTCAGTGTGATCTTCTTACCATCCTTCTTAACCGTATATGTGTTCTAGTATCCATTATGGAAAACTCTCTTGTCAAGTAGCTACAGTCCACTTAGCAACATGTAGGAAGCGTACATGGGTAATACATTGTAGAGAATCCAGTCAGTGTAATTTCCAATAGTAATCGGTAGTAGTACTTGTCGAGTGACATGTAGTGCTCCTTTCTCACTCAACTAATGTAACTTGTACAACTTTAGATGTGTAATAGTCAGCAATTTCAATTTTGTAACAAGATTGGCTGATACCACGTTAGTGAAACTAACATTATACACAGTGAAGGTACGCACCTGATCATTCGCCTTACATGTGATATGAAACAAATTTACTCTTTGCTCCTCTTTGCATAAGGGTTCTATGTTCATTGTGCATCGTATAACTATGATCGACTGGTCTAAGTCTTCAGTAAACACATCTTCTTCAATTAGTTCTTTCTCGACGGTGCTTTCCTCTTCCTCAAGTTCCTCATCAGTACTCTTTACCTCCAGCTTTGGGACGTTTCCTTTGATAACTATAGTCTTTCGATTTAAGCACTGAGCAGCCATATGTCTAAACCTTTGGTACTTACAGCACTTGATCTAGCTCTTTTTCCTACCAGATCTTTGCCCTTTCTCATAAGTTCAGGTTGGCACGTCACCATTAGGTCGACCTTTCTTTCCTACTTGGACACCTACCTTTCGAATCAGCTTGGTACTTGATTGAGATTGGTTATTTCCCTATCCGAGCCAACTATTCAGCATTTTGGTTGGTATTCGACTTCTTCTCTACCTCTTTACTTGTTGGTCTATTCTAATGGCTTCATCCATTGTAGTAAATCATTAGAGTTCCATAATATCTCTAATGTCACCTTGAAATATAATAAGGAACCTAGATATTGTTCTTGTTGGTGGTTTCTCCATTTCACATCAGATCATGAGCATTTGAAATTCCTGAATATACTTGTTAACTGTTTGACCTCCTTCTCTTAGCTCCTAAAATCGAGTAAAAGTATTTTAATGATAAGTATCTGGTACAAATCTATTTCTAAGTATTCTCTTCATCTCAAGCGAAGTGCTAATCTCTCAATACCCTTCTCACCTCCTCATAGCTTGGAAATTCTTCCACTACATGGTGGCATATTCGAAGAACTCAATAGCAGCAGTTCTCACTTTCTTGTAATCCTTGTACTGATAATAATAAAAAACATGCTCTACTTTCTTTTTCCACTCTAAATATTCATCAGGACTCCCAAATCCATTGAAGCTCAGAATCTAAAGTTTCACATGGTTAGATGCACTAGGGGCTCGAGCTCGCTCTTCTTTATAATATTCTTCTTCGTTCCCTTCATCCAGTTCTCTGAAGTCTATCTTTTGTCTTACTCGCTTGCCTACTCTTCCACCTTGAACTGGTAGAGCTGAGTTTTGACCTTTAACAGGTTGAGTAGCTTGTGGGGTGTTTTGTACGACCTCAGTCAGTCAGCTATGAACAACTTGAGTCAAATTTACGAAGGGATTATTCACCTCATCAAGTCTTTCGTCAATACTCCTAGGAGTTCCCTATGAATATCGGCCATGGTAGACAACTTCACTGTTGTCATCTCTAATACCAACATTTACACTTAGGTCCGTCATCTTCTCTGTAGATTCAAAGCTTAAACTTCTCAATTAGGTGTTTTAGCAACACTTCCATAAACCAGAAAAGTAATAGTTAACAAGTATAGTAATTAAACGAATACACTAACTTGCTTTGTTTCACACACGTAAAATGGAATATAAATAGAACTTCAAAAACCAACTACAACTCAAATAAAACCTATGTTCTGATACCATGATGGTGTAAACTGTAACCAAGAATAGACAAGGCCAATTGCTAAATGGGTTCTGTCACGCCCTGAAGCAGCAGAGTCGTAACAGCCCCGCCGTGTAAACCATCCTAAGATAGAAGTTGGTCTTACAACCGCTATCTTAGACCTGATCTACACAAGGTGTCCATGACTAACCCGCTTTGAAGTAAACAGTTTGTAATTTAAATAAATTATTTACCTAAGAAGGTGAGGAAATTTATATATATTCACTATAATTCAGTTATTACATTATTCAGAAATGAAAAGTAATAACATCTGTGTTGATTCTTCAATGTTTTTCCTCACTCCCCAAGATCCAGAGTTCCTAGCTTTAGAGTAGTTGTTTGCCGCTTCTTAGCCAGCACCTGCACGACGTCTATAAGGATGTGAGCAACTACAGCTCAGTAAGCTAGGATGGAGGACTTAAAACTATACCACAAACACAACAAGGTTTTCAATCAACTTATTAGGTGCAATGCATGTGTAAGCAAATGCCATCACATGACGTTGTCCGGCCGGTCGTGAGATTAGAGAAATTGCGCCGGCTCTAATCCGGGTTGAGGAGTTGCCATTAATGCAACAGTTTACGACCAAACCTAGGCTTGTGCAATGGAGATCTCACTCCTCCCACGACCTCCTTCGAACCACTGACTTCACCCTCGCCGCGACCTCCTCTCCTGTCACTTAGTTTGGCTAAGGATGAAGAAGGGACCAATTGCAATCCTGCGCTATCCCTTTCGAAGGGGTCGGTATTTGGCCGGAGAGTCCTAAGTTCCCTTAACGGGTTGCCATGCATGTCCGATTATGATTACTGATCGTATATTTGATTAAGTCCAGTTTAGGGTGATCAATCATTTCATACAAATCATATAATACATGCCAGAGCAATAAACAGAATCATAGCATTACCCATAATCAAGCACATGCACACATCCAACTATCTAACAAGCACAACCAAGCATAATCTTAAGCCTCCAAAATACAGCATCGTATTAATCCTAACTTACCTCGACTCCTCGCTCACTCACTCGAGGTCCGATTTGCTCAGGCCATCGCCGATCATCCCTATAACACAAACGTGGTTTCAGTTTTTCATATAACTATTATAGGTTCATTTTATCCTATAACGCTTATTGTTATGTTTTGTTTAGGGTTTAATATGCCTAATTATCTAGGCCTTAAGTCTTTTACAATTATTTTAGGTTTGGGGTTAGGTTTGGGTTCGGTTTTCGCGTTGATTTCCAAATTAGGTTTTAGTTCAATTTCTAAATAGTGTTTTATTTCAACCTATAATATGAAATTAATCACATTACTTCCTGATCCCCTAAATACCATCATTACCCCTAGTCAGTATTTATTTTACCCGATATATTTAAATCCATATTAGTGTACCAAATTTACTCCTAATGTGAGAAATTTTTACATTTTTCATATAATTACGTAAATTCAAGTTTCATATCAGATTTATTGTACATTTTTATTATTATCAAAATATCAATTTTTATTATAATATTTTCTATTTATTATATTCTAATAATTACATATTATGTATTATTACCTTTTTTGTATATAATACACTTCTAATATTTCTATCACTCTAATTATCGTCTCTAAACACTAATTATCATTTCAAAATGTCTAAATTCATCATAAATCAGATTTTACTCCTAATTACTCTAATTTCCAAAATTAACTTAAAATTTACTATTTTTCCCTATTACTCATTTACTACATAATTAACCTAATAATAACATCTAACACCCTAAATGCTACAAGTATCATACTCCATTAGATTTTAACATCCTAAAACATGTACTTATTCACTAAATTAGTAATTAACCATCTAATTACTTTATTAACCCTAAATTACCCATTTTATGCCTTATTTTAAGGACTAAAAATTATCTAAAAATTTCAAAAATTAATTTTTGAAAATGGGCTTCATAGCACTGTTCTAAATCAGCTAAGTGGTCTACGCAAAAAATTTGGGCTCGAAACTACACTTCTAAGGTCATTTATTTCTAAATCGAAATATGCTCGGTTTTGCACCATTTCTTAAAGACTCTATATCACGATATATATTTTCATCAAAATAATATTTTTCCTAAAAACTAGATACAAAAATATTTCAGAATAACAAGTTTCATTATTTTCTAAGAATATATACTATTTTTTCAAAATTACACAAAATCGAGCTAGAAATCGAACTCACTGATTTGGGTGGCTCTAGCCACTGTCGGTGGCCATGGGTATGTCGGCTCACCTGGGCATTGCCACTACCATGTGGTGGTGGTGGCCGTCGACTCCCAGTTGCCCATCGGATCTGCGTTTTCCTTTATGGCCCTAACTGCACAGTTTTCTTTTTCTTTTTCTTTGGTTTTTCTCTCAATTTTCGACTCTCCCTAATTTTCTCTGATTTCTAACTGTCCAAATGAGCTTTTGAATTTTTCTTGCTATTTATAGAGCTTTTGTGTAATTATTGTGCATTAAATTGGACAAGACAATTGCCTTATCCCTTAATTTTTTTGGCTTTTGTATTGTTTTAATTTAATTGGCTGATTTTTTTCTTGTTTTTCCCAGTTGCCACGACCTATATCTGGATCATTCCTTATTTTTCTTTATTTTTCCTTAATTAATTATGAATTTTCTTTAATTATTTAGTATAATTTTAGCACATTACGCGTATTTCTACATACATGTAAATTCATATATAGTACAAATAAGTATTCATAAATATTATTTAGGTCATTTTATGATTTTTAGTATACATATAATTTATCTCTAGCGATTCGTTAATTATCGAAATGCATTTTATGCATTTTCGATAAATGACGAGTTATATACTTAAAATTTGGAATTTTTATAGTCTTTTATTTTATTGCTTATTTTCTTAAATTCAAGTTTATGAGATCATTTTTACTAATATTTCTAGCTTTACTTTATAATTTAGGTTCGATCGAGTCTTTCAACTGGTCGAAACTTCAAATGGTTAGTTATGGGGCTTACAGGTTGAAGCTTGCCGAAAGCTTAAAAAGGAAGTGATAGAGAATGTGTGAAAGGACAAAATGTAAATGAAAAGTAAGCAAAAACCTATGAATAGCTCTAATGGATATGATGGACCTATAGAACTTTCGAGGACTCACGGCACAACTTGATATGATGCATGCATTGGTCTGATGAAGTTACTTGCCACTTAGCTAGAGTAGGAGGATCCGCCTTACTAGCTCTTCCAATCCTCCGACTCGACTACGAGTCAAAGGCCTAGTTGTATAATTCCTATAATTAGGCTTCATAGAAGGGCAAGTTATAAATAAACCACCATTCTTAATTGGAAATAATTATCCTTATTAGAAATATAGGATAAATATATTCTTAAATGCATAAAATCGATTGTTTTGGCAAGTAGTAGATAAAGGACTATTTAAGATAAAAGGTAAGGAAGAAAATAATTATACTGATAATGATTAGAAGTTGTTAGACTTAAATTAAATAGCTATGAATATCTTGTATTATGCCATTAATGAAAGTAACTTTAATAGAGTTTGTACATGTAGGAGTGCATGAAGGAATTAGCCCTGTAAGGAACACAAAGTAAGCTTGCTTTGTGGGCAATTTGAAAATTTCAAGATGGATTCTAATGAAACAATTGATAAGATGCATAATAGGTTCGTTAAAATTATCAATCCTTTAAGTGTTTGGTAAATCCTTTACTAATCTTGAAATCAATTCCAAAATCCTTAAGTCATTATTGAAGGAGTAAGAAGCCAAGAGAACCATAATTGAAGAAGCTCACGATCTTAACACAATGCCAAATGAGAAACTTCTTAAAACTCTTAGAACCTACGAGATGGTTAAAGGGCTATGAGAGGAATTTAAGAAGAAAACAATTGCTTTGAAAGCAACTGAAGAAAACCCTAGTAGTGATAAAAGTAAGGATAATGATGATGATGATGTGGCTATAATCACAAGAAATTTCAAGAAATTTATGAAGTTGAATAGGAAATTGGTGAAGGATAAGGGTGAAAGCACATCTTGATCTAGAAAGGAGAAGAAGGAAGTAATCAAGTGCTATAATTGCTAAAAACCGGGTCACATTCAACAATATTGCTCGAATCTTAAGAAAACCAAGATAGCAACAAAGAAAAAGGCTATGATGGTGACTTAAAGTGATAGCGAATCAAGAAACTCGAAGGGAGAAATGCGCTTCATGGCTATGGACAATGAGGTATGTTCTACTTATAGTAACTCTTCATTTAATGAGCTAAAAAATATGTATGATGAGTTACTTAAAGAATCTGTTAAGGTTTAAAAGAAGAACAAGATGATGAAACAAATGATGATTGAAATAGAAAGTGAATTTGATCCATTTAGAAATGAATATAATGAAATGGTTGATGTAAAAGAAGGATTAAAAGAGGATAATGAATATTTGAAAATGAAGATTGAGAAATTGATGAAGGAAAATGAAGAGCTAAGTAATGGAAACAATGAATTGATAGTTGAAAATAGAAAATTGAAGGAAGCTAATCAGAATTTTAAAAAGGAAATGAAAGAACTTAAAATTGAGACAAAAAATGATGAAGTTATGGTTGACAAGCTAGGTCAACTTGAAATTGAAAACTTAATCCTAAAATCTAGCTTAGTGATTTAAGGAAGATAATGGCAAAATTTGTAGATGGAGAGAAAAACTTAGAAAAAATCCTTAAGACACAAAGGTAAGGGTTAGACAAAACTGGAATAGGGTATATTAAAGAAGATGTGTATAAAGTATACAAAAGCTACTTTGTTAAGGCATAAAATAAACTAGTAATTATTATGCAAGGCATAGTTTTATTGCACATACTTGTGCAATACGTCACAATCTCTCCCTATATAACAAAGGTAAAATAGTTTATGTTCCAAAAGGAAAAGGATAAATCATTGTTATTAATAACAAAGGATCTAAACTTACATGGGTACCAAAAGAAGTAATTACATGTTTTTGTAGGAACTTCAAATGGGAGCAACTTAAGAAACTTGAATGGAGAATGCTTAAAGAAAATTCGAAATGCATCCAACATGATATTTGATTCAACAAACTCATTCAAGTAGTCTCCATATAATAACTAACATATTTTGTGTGCACTTGAAGTTCTCTACATTTGCTTAGGCTTCATTGTGCACATATTTACCGTATCTTGATTTTAATATCAAATGTTAGCTCCCAGATGTTTAAATATGCTAATGTTTCATGCTTAAATGGTTGGATTGATTCGATTATGAAATTGCACATAGTTGACCTATCTTTAGCCACATTTGAGCTCATTAGGGACTCAGCTAATGTTTTTGCAATTGCTAGCTTTATAAGCCATGCTTAAACTTTCACTATGTCCTAATATGCATTTACAACTAGCTTAGAAGCTTAAATTGCAAATATCATGTATTTTGTGCACATTTGAAGTCACTCATGTACATTTAAGATCATCTGTGCACAATTTTGCCATGTTATGCAAAAAAAAAAAAAAAAAATAGTTTACATGTATTCAACTCCATTTATAGATTATGGTTGAGTGATTGATTTGGCTTATTTTCTATTTTGAGAAAATTTGACTCCCTTAGACCAATTTAGGCTCTTATTGTTATTTGGGAAGTCATATGATCATTTTGTCCATTTTCTGCTATATATCTTGATTATGCCACCCTTATATCTACAAGCATTATTAAAACTTGTTTAGAATGCCAAATTATCATAAACTTGATTTAGTATGTATGTGTGACATTAAGCACAATTTGTATTCAATGGATGATTTTGATGATTTTCAGACCTTTGAATCCTTGTTGTGATATTTTCCTTCCAACATGCTTGAATATGATGTTGAAATTTAATTAAAGTATTAATTTGTGATAATTAAGCCTCATTGCTTGAAATTAGTCATTCATGCATTGCATGGCTTAATAATGAATTTTCTAGCAACTAATGACTTAATTTTGTTAAATCTTGCTAATATTGTTTAGATACCAATTTTTCACAATCAATTGGACCTAAGGAATATGCTCATATAGATTTCATACATAAAACATAGGATTTAATATGTTTTGGGCACACTTGAAGTCATTTATGCTTATCTAATTTCATACATGCACAAATTTATCATATATCAGTTTCTGTGTCCAAAATTGAGCCTCACATGTTTATTTTCACCCCTAAATCATGTTTGAGAGGTCAAACTAGCTTGATTTGAATATTGTGCATATTTGACCTTTCGAGACCCTTATTAAGCACTAAGTGCTATATAGAGCATTTCATGCCTATTTATGCCAATATGGATAATGCTTTGTTTGATCATGCATTTTTTATGCTTTTTGGTATCTTTCAAAAGTGCTTGAAGCATAAACTTGTCTTCAATTTAAGGAAAAATTCATACTTGCTCTTTAGCTACATTTATTCTTAACATTTGACCTTAAGGAACTCAAGTAGTGATTTTACAATTTATAAAGCCTAAAAGCTATAATTTGTTCTTACTATGCTCAAATATGTATTTGAAATTCACTTGAAGTGTTAATATGTAAAAACTCAATACCTACGCACATATTTTGCTCTTATATGCACATTTTCACTTTATCATGAATTACATGGTTCAATGAATTTGCTTTGGCTAAATCATTGGTGTCTAATTAAATTTTAAGTTTCTTAAGCCTTAACGGACTCAAATAAATTACTTAAAGTGTTAAAACACTCATTAAATCATTTAAAATAAACTTGAATAGGCAACTTAGACAAATGGAGTGAATTTAACCAAGATTCTATAGAATTGCAGAATACCAGCATGACGATGCCCATCACTACTAGCGTGACAATATACTATGCTAGATAGGAAGATTCAATCAGTTATGTTCCTAGAACTGCCATGATGATATCCTCCACTACTGGCATGCTAATATACCCTATAAAATAATTAGTTCCACGGGATTGTGTTTAATGAACTAGCATAACGGTACCTTCTCTTACCGTCATGCTAGCACATCAAAATTTCAAGCAATCCTCTTTCTGAACCATTGATCTTTCTCTCTCTTCTCTTTTATTCCTAAATCATCCTCTTCATTCTTTTCATAAACCCTAGAATCCTCATCTCTCTTCGATCCATTATCTTTACACCCTCAAAATCATAATTTTCCATCATCAATCATCTCTGAACTCACAAATCTCTCATCAATCACCTCACTTCTTCAAATCACACTCTCCTCTTCTCCTTCATGTGACTTTCTCTCTCTACCAAACCCTTATCTACCATCGTGACACCACCTTGATGAATTATAGTCACTTCTAAATGAATTATCACTACCTATCTTGCTTGTTTCCTCTTCTAGCTCAAGATGATGATCCACCAACCGCATAAATTGGCAACTTCTAATCTATTTTGTATATGCTCTTCTTTTTATTTATCTTATGTTATGAACTTAGCCATTAGCTACTACTACTACTACTACTACTACTGCTACTTTCTATTATCTTACCTTAACCATTATCTTGTCTTTTGTTGCTTATGTTGCTTTTCTATATTGTTTATTACTTATGGTTTATGTATCACATGGAGTTATTATACTCCTCATAGTTGGCTTATGTTTTTAAACATTTGATGTGGTATGGGCTGATCTTGATGAATTCATTATAGAGATCTTATTTGGCATAGTTTTTAGCTTCTTTCATTTCACTTTTGTAGGGGGCATATCCTAAGGCTTAAGCTTGGATTATGTGACATTTTGACTTGAATTCCCTTCCTTCTTCACCGCCTGGATACTCCTCTTTTTAATAAAACCAAAAAGGGAGAAATATTTAAGTTCTCAGAGTGTCAAAAAGTGTATTAAGTTGAATCGATGATAGTTACTCAAAAGATGTTATTGATCCTATAACTTTGGCATATCTTCATTCTTTGAAAGATTAATATGTTTTTTATGTAAAGTTATTAAGAAGTGAGGCTTGGCTCCTTAGCACATCAATACTCTCGTTTTGCAAGCACTCACTTAATCTTATTCAATTGTTAAATATCTTGAAATCGAGTACTAAATTAAGGGGGAGTATTAGATTGAAGGGAATAATTTAAAGTATAAGAGTTTTGTCTTCATAAAAAAGAGAGAGATTATTGAACCTAGGGTTCATCATTTGATTTTGATGAGAACAAAAGAAAAGGTATATATTTAAATATGTTGTTTTTGAAGAGAACAAAACAAGTGGATGATTAAACTAAGTATTATTTAATTATATTGAGTTAATTGAATAAGATTGATTAATTTGCTTAATGATTAAATATATCAATTAACTCTATAAGATGTTTAATTTTTGAGTAGTGATTAAATGATCTTAAAGTTAGATTCAAAGTGTATTTGTTTGTTGTGTGTTAAAGTTGATTTCAGGAATATTTGGCCTACCAACATGACGATACAAGGAAGAACCAGGCTGATGGTATAAAGCCTTGTATAATGAAAAGAAAAACTCTTTGACCTTGAAGAGCTGACATGTTGGTACACTTGCTGGTGATCATGTTGCTTACCGGCATGTAGTTAAGTGTAATGTACCAACATGTCGGTAAGCTTAAGGTATTGGTATGCTAGTAAACCTGTTTTAATTAGCCGTTGGAGCATTTAATACACTATAATGAGAAGAATTGAATGAGATGATATAAATGCTCAACAACCCAACCAAGGACAAGAGAAAGCTGATCCTTTACTGCAATATTTCAACATTCTCTTGTATTCTTATTGTCTCTTATACCCTAATTTGCTAATATTTGGAGAGATTTGAAGCGTAGTGCTTGTGAGCTATTAATTGCAAAGTATTGAAAGTTAAAAGCACTACAACAATAATCTTTGAGATTGAGTTTTATGTTATGAGTTGAGGTTGCAATTTGTGTTAAGAGTTGTGAGTGTGAAACTCGTATAATCAAATTTATGCTTGTGTAGTTCTTGGAGCTTAGATTGAGAAATCAATAAAGTGATGTGAACTCCTCAGTTTGAGGCATTGTGTGTTCATAGAGAGTAGAGGCTGGTCCGCACTCTATAATATATCAGGACTTAATCTTCTCATCCTTATCTCTTTTAATTTTTGCATTCATTATTATATTATCATTATCTTGATCTTGCTCATTGTTGCATTTAGTGCTTAATTTAAAAAAAAAAAATTGCAATTTGTCCTTAAAATTCAATTCACCTCCCTCTTGAGTTTAGTCTAGTGTCCTTCACTTTGGACCCCTCATTCGTGCCTGCCTTTGAGGTCTCTAATCTCTTGCCAAAATGATTTTCTCTTGTTAACCTACTAAAGACGAGCTATAGAAGATCTCCCTGAGGATACAGCTTGAACACAACTTGCTTTGCTTGGACCCTTGCCCAAATGTCGACCTGCCAAGTGCCGAAATTGACTTACCAAGGTCGACTTACTGAGTGCCAAGTTCAAGGACATTATATGTTGAGCTCTACTCTTCTAGCATAGCTCTTCGCATAGCTCATCAATAGTAACCCAACATTAACTTTGCTCAACTACGTCACCCCAAGATCTTAGAATGCAGACCTATTGATAAGCCACCACTCGTTACCTACTTTTTTGACACTTATACTGTATGCCTTTTGCTCTTTATCTCATTTACCCTTTTGGTATGTATTAGGAATCTTTTTCTTACATTGTCTTTTTTGTAATTTTCCATTATTATATTGTTGCCCTAAAGGACTTATTATAAATAGTCCTTTTTACTGTAACCACAATCGGCTTACACTTTATAGTTGATGAATATTCCTGTTCTTACAAGATACTCTTCTCTAAGTACATTTTCTCTCACTCTTATAATCTTGCCGAGTAACTCGAGATTAATGGTGAGTGGATCTTAGTATTAGCTTATGCATTATATCAAGTGAAGTATTGAGTCATGTTGTGTTTGTTGGTGTATTATATCCTTCGAATAACTTCACGAAAACTACTATGTTTGTCGACTTATCCCTTCCTTTATTCTTCAATACTTCAAAGGACCTATTATTGTTGTTTTCTAAGGTAAGCCCTAGTGATAACTCAACTTCTAAGCACATCATATAATTCAGGTATTAGAGCTTGAGGTTATGACCAAAAGCTAAGTATTATAGTAATTACTCCTTGTTATAGCATATGTGTTTTGTTATACTTTATTCTCTATTGGAAAAACAAAGAAAATCCTTAAAGTCACTATGTGACATCATATTGTTGAGGTTGTGTGAAATTTTCTATTGAGTAGTGGATTCCTTGCAATTTTGTATTAAGAATATCGAATCCTAGTATTTAAAGAGAGATTAATGATGTTGAGAGTGATGCTTATGGTCGTAGTTATATTAACCAATAGACCTCGAGAACTATTGATGAAAAATTACAAGACCTTGCTACTATTGTGGCTAACCTTGTTATCTTTGTACAAAGGGCAATAGAGTTTAGGCCACAAGAGAGAGTTGATGAATAAGGTTAAGATGTGAGAAACAGGCCAAGAAGGCAAGGAGCTAAACTTAAAGCACCAAAAACTGTTAATGTGGACCTAGCTCTACTGCGACATGTTAAGAGGTTTGTAAGGAGGAGACTTAAGTTAGATGAAGTTGAAGATTATGAGGAGGAGGAGCAGCAGTATGGTAGATTTGAAAAGCATAAGCTTTGTGCCCCGAGAGGATCCCAACATCTCAAAGTATAGATTTTGAGTTAGGTTTAATAGTGTTGATGACTATTTGGAGTGGGAGGAGACGATTCAAAATATAATTGACTTCTATGATTAGACTCAGTACGTATTTGAGTAGCTGCTTTAGAATTTCTTGGATATACAGCAATGCAGTGGAAGAAATTGTAAAATGTACACTAGCGAGCCTAATATGCAATTCGAACATGAAATAAGATGAAGAGAGTTCTAAGGAGTAGATTTGTGCCCATACATTATGAACAAGACACATTCTAACATCTTCAAGAACTTAAGTAAGGTAATTGATCTATATATGAATATGTTTGAGAGTTTCAACTACTGATGATCTATTGTGATGTTAACGAACCTAAAGCATGAATAATAGCAAGGTTCATTTTTGGACTTAGATCCTAGATTCGTATTGTAGTAGAGGTATAGAGGCTAGGAAATCTAGATGAGATTATTTGAGTGGCCTAAAGAGTCGAAAGGCAGAGGCAAAATCAACTCAGCTGAGTATAAAGCAATTGACCTGGCTTACTGAGTGGAGATCAAGCTTAGTACAATTTTAAGGTAGATTACTGAAGTCAGAAGCCAATTGGACTTGATGATGGATGAGGTAAGACTAAAGTTAAGGATCCTAAAGTGAAGAAGGACCAAGGTCAGAGCTTAGGATGGAAGACAAGAGAAATAAAGTGTTTCAAGTACCTTTGTTTTGGATACGTGGCTAGTTAGTGCTCGAACTAACGTTTCATGACCATTAAGGGAGATAAGCCTTAGTTTGAAGTAGAGAATGCTAGTGAAGGAAAGGGAGAAGAAGTGGGAGCCAATGAATTACTAGAAGAGTTTCAAGAAGATTGAGATGCCATAACCTAACCTAAAATGGGAGACTACTATATCGTTGTATGTAGATCTCTCAGTACCTTTACCTTTGATGAGAATGAACAAAGAGAGAATGTCTTCTATACAATCTATCGAGTGAATGGCAAACTATGTGCTTTGATCATTGAGATAAAGGGAGTTATACCAATGTCATGGTATAAGGAATAGTAAAGGCTCTAAAGTTATTGACCTATCCTTACCTTAAGCTTGATGAGATTCACTAGTTAAATGAGCAAGGAGGTTTACCTGTTGCTGAGCAAGCCAAAGTACTGATTACTGTTGGTGATGGATATAAGGACGGGGTGTTGTGTGATGTACTACCCCTGTGTGCTTCATACATTTTACTTGGTCAACCTTAGTTATTTGATTTGAAGGTACTCCATGATGGATATAGGAATATTTATATATTCTAAAAGGATGGGAAGAAGGTTATACTGATCTCAACGTGCCCTAAAGAAGTTTAAGAGTCGTAAGAGAAGACTACCAAATTGTTGTAGAGGAATTCCTTAATGATTTCCTAAGCCTAATTCTCTAAAGATGTTAAGAAGGAAGAATGTGTACTCTTGATAGGAATTAAACCCTTAGACCAATCACTCACAGCCGAGCTAGAGAATACTAACTCGAAAACAAAGCTAAGATGGAGATTCTTATGTCGAACTAATCTCCTATCGACTTGCTTATTAGATCTTCACATGTGTCAGACATGCACCTGCCCAACAGCAAAGTCTTATTCTAAAAGACAGCCCACGACTAGCTAAGTTAAGCTCCCCGACCAACCATAGGTGTTTAACTCCAATTCAGTTGACTTCTTTATCGGACTAATTGGCTCCTAACTTGATCTAAATTAGGTTGGCCCTTGATTGCAAAGGGTATTCTTTTTTTGCTTACCTTGTATCATATTCCTAATGTCCAACTACTAAGCGACATATGTCTTTTAACATAATATTCTAGAATGATTTTTTTTTTCTATACTGAATATTCATTGCCCCTTTTAACCCTTTCAGTATGTTTTATGTAACCTAATTGTAGAATATCCTTTAATCTTTTCATACATGTAAAGTAATCCTAGTAGATGAGTATATAAACCCCTACTTTCTTATATGCAGACAATAAACTAATCAATATAGAATTATTTATGTTGAGCAACTTTAATATTCTCATTATTATTCAACTCTTATATATTCTCTTTAGGAAAGAGTAAGGGTGAGTGACCCTTTGGTTCGGACCAGTGTGTCATGTCTGGCGGATTATAAGTCAAGTAGGATTGAGTGGTACATTATATCCATTTGGTAGTTTCCCAAACTTTGTTAACTTTTTTCCTGTTTGTTTTGGTTTGCTTCATTGTGGTGCTTCTCCATGTATATGACCCTAGAAACCCATCAGCTTCGCTAGTATCAAAGCATGGTTTTGCGAGGGAGTGTGTGAAGTTACAGTGAAGTTTGGGTTCACCTTACTACTAGTGGTTGCTGTGTTCCTTTCTGTAGCTATTGTAGTGTGTTTTTGTATAAGTGTAGTTTCATTATTACTCTCTTTTTACTCTGTTTTTCATTACAAAAACAAAGCAAGTCGCTATTGTTTTGTTCGAGTGATTATTGGGTATTAAAGTTGTTAGTAAGTTATTAATTTGTTCGAGAGTTTTGCACCATGTTAGATTTGAGTGGTTAGGGTATTATTGGTGATCAGAGCAGTGGTGCTCAACCTAATCGTGGTCATAATGGTAGTAATACCCCTGAGTCGGTTGATGACAAACTTAATAGACTGACCAATCTTATTGAGAGTTTAGTCACAGTAATGCAAGTTAATAGATAATAACCCCACGGTGTACATCACCATAACTCACCAGAAAATGCCCTTAAGACACACCATAGCCAAAGTAGTTGAACCAATTACCTAGCTCAACTACAATGAGCTAGAGGAGTAGTAAATGGAGTTGCTAAACGAAGACTGGAGTTAGAGCAGATTGAAGAAGATGATGAGAAGGTAGATGTTGAAGAGTTTGGGGAGGAAGAAGAAATTGACTATTACTGAGTGTGGACGCTTAATTTTTGCCTCCTTTATTTTTATTTTTATTATTTTTCTTTCTTTTCTCAATAGGCCTTAAATTAGGAAAAGTACAAAAAATAAAAAAATAACAAAACCCAAAAAATATGAAGTTTTGGAAAAAATTCAAAAAATAAGAAAAGCATAAAAAAAAATGAAATCTGGATAAAAAAAAAACACAAAAATTGAGAAATTTGGAAAAAAGTTAGAAAATTTGAAAAAAATTAAAGAGTTTAAAAGTAACATGTTATTAGGATAGATTTTTAATTTTAATTTTGGTTTATAAGTTGGTCCATTGAACCTAGGCTTAGATTTAAATCTAGCCTAAGTTGATCGAGTCCATATGTGTAATTTGATCGTACATATGGATAAGGCACAGGCCAATAGCCTAATGGTTGAGCATATGGACATAGCAATGGGCATTAAGTATGAGGTCTTGGGTTTGAATCTTGGCGAAGGTATGGAAGCCTTTTTTATTTTTTGTTAACTAACACATTACCATGTGTTAGGGTCTTACAATGCTATGTGTCTTGACATGTGGTATCGTCAAATTGGACGACCTTGCTAACATGGCACCACGTGACGTACCATGTCAGCTACTACATACCACATGCCATGTCAGTACCATGTCAGCACCTTCCTTCTTGTTCTCTTAGTTTTCCTTCCCATTCTCTTAATTTCCTCCACTTTCCCTAGCCAAGAATAGAGTTAACCCCCTTACTTTGGCCCTTGATTTCGCATATTTTCCTTACTACAACACACCAGTTAATAGTGTGATTTCATTCCCCATATGGCTTACTGTAAATTAATACTAAGAACGCATCCAGATTCGGTCAAATTAGCATTCAAATCAAGTTCCAAAAATTGGAAAAAAACTGGATTTTTGGAAATTTCCATTCAAGTCAGGTTTTTGATTTCCATGTTTGTTTGATCAATTTATGTATAGAAGGGGCGTTGGGGGAGCACATTAGGACATACACATTCATAGATAACCTCGGAATCAACTCCCACATACTCTCTCTCCCTTTCCGATCACTTTCTCTCTATACTAATCTCTTTCTCTCTTTGAGTTTCTCTTTCTAGCCAACCTCGAGCACAACCACCACTACGTTCGTGACCCCTACTTCATCAGCTCCTAAACGCGATTACTCTTGGTTGCCGCTGTAGCCCTTAGTTGCTTAACCAAACCACAACCTCCAAAACTTAACCATCGAGGCTTACCCCCCTGGAACCATTGCTTTAGCTACCCTTAGCCTAAACTAATCCTATGGTTGAACTCCCTATACTCTAAAACCCCTACCGCAACCAACCACTCATGCTTAGTATAATGGAAATAGGTAAAAAAAAAAAAAAACAAATAGGATAAAATATAAGATAAAAAAATAAATAGAATAAGAATAAATAATTTTTTTATCACTTTAAAAAATTGATTTTCTAGAAAAATAAAATAAATCAATCATTTTTCAAATTAGAGCCCTTTTTAGATTTTTCAAAAATAAAAATTTCAATTTAAGACTTTCATTTTTTAGAAATTTCCTCAAATTAACCAAATTGAATTTAAAACGTAAATTTGACATGTTTCCAAAATTAAAATCAATTTAACCCACTAAAGTTTTTATTAAAAGAACTATATACATTTGATGCATCTACGGGGTGACAAAAAAAAAAACTAATTTCCCTTATTTTTTAGTTTAGATTATTTTATTTATCCAATTAGAGTAACCAATAATCAAGTTTTGTCTTTCAAAATTAAAAGGTGATTTTTAAGTTTAATTATAATTTTGGAAAGTTAATGGTACCTATAAGGGTTTAAATCATTAACCCTCAAACCCAAATCTCTAGTTTTTAAAAAGCTGTTTCGAAAATCGGTTTTTTTGTAGACTAGTGGCTAAGTTATAACCAATCCACTCAATTGGTTATAACTTAATTGTTTTTCCTGACTTTGGTCAGGTGGCAACTCCAAGACTTTTTCAAAGTTGAAAAAAAAAAACCAATTTTCTTTAAACCCTAGTTGAGAGTCGGTATTAAACTAGTAGGGTTTAGTACCAATTGGTTTAAAGAAGGCCTAATTTTATAAAAAATACTAAGAGGGTGAAAAACCAAGCTCAACACCAAGCATAAGAACAAGGATGTCAAGTCCCCTGAGGCTTAGATAATGTCAAGGTTCAAATCCTACCCTTCAATGGAAGTAGAGATCTAGATGAATACTCAGAGTAGAAAGAGAACGTCGAGAAGGCCGAGAAGGCGTTTGAATGTTATGAGTATATGGATGTTGTCAAAGTTCGACTAGCTGCATTGGAGTTTACAGGGTATGTTATTATGTAGTGGAAAAATTTGAATGCAGCCAAAACAAGAGATGGAAAGTGAAGTGTTAGAACCTAGGATGAGATGAAAAGGTTGTTAAGAGGTAAATTTGTACTTGAGACCCACCTACAAGATACGTTTGCAAAATTGTAGGAGTTTTGCTAAAGAAGCTTATCTGTTGGTGACTATGTTAGAGAGTTCTAGATGCTTAGGATCCGGGTTAACATAAAAGAACCTGAGGCTCATACTATGTCAAGGTTCATCTCTAGACTTCGATATGAAATTGCCACATCGTGGAGGTGTAGACATTTCGTACCTTAGAAAAGTGATAAAGATAGCGTAGAGGGTTGAAAAACAGAGGAAAAGTGCTCCAAGCTGACTTAAGCCAACAATCTCTTAACCCCCAATTCTACACTAACCTATTCAAACTAAGCCAAGTAGGGCATATAGGGCTGAGGATAGAAATGACTGATCTTATGACAACCAAGTAAGTTAGTAGGGCCGAGTCAGTTAGATTGGTTGAGCTAAGGTTAGGCTGACTCTAAGGATATATGAGAAAGGGCAGAGCTTCGGATGGAAGACTAGTGATATGAAATGCTTTAAATGCTCAGGCTTCATACAATTGTTTTTTGAGTGTCCGAATCGATGCGTCATGGTGCTCCGAAAAGATGTAGTGGACAACACTAAAGAAAGCGAGCTTGAGAATGAAGAAGATGTTGGAAAAACTAAATCCAAAGAGGAAGAGGAAAGTTGTGTCTATGTTGACTAGAGAGAAGTGTTGACCTTAGTCTTACGAGTACTGAGTTCCTTGCCGAACTCTAAGGAGGACCAAAGGGAGAATTGTTCCGTACTAAGTGTACCATCAAAGGTCAATTGTGTATAATTATTTTAGATGGGGGAAGTTATACTAATGTCGTTGCACTGTCCTTTGTATAAAGGTTAGGTCTGCCGACCTCAAAGCATCTCCAACCTGACAAGCTACATTGGCTTCATGATAAAGGTGCTTTATACGTAACTGAACAAGTGACCGTACTATTCAGTGTTGGGAGTGTGTATAGGGATGAAGTAGTGTACGATGTTGTCCCCATGAGAACTTCATATTTACTGCTTGGATGACTTTAGTTGTTCAACTGATGTGTTACTCATAACAGGTATAAGAATACCTATGCTTTGTTAAGGACGGAAGTAAGATTATGCTGCAAGCCATGACCCTGTTCCAAGTAAATGAAACCCATAACCAGCTTACTTAAGCTAGTAAGAAGAAAGCCTTGGTGATGAGTCGAAGAGAGCTCCGAGCTACTAAAGAAGCTGAAGAACCAATGTTCCTATTGATTTGAAGATTGTTGGAAATGAGAGATTTGGAGGATATCCTTGATGAAATCTGAAGCCTGTTAAATGAGTTTGCCAATCTGTTCCCTAAAGAACTGCCTTTAGTTCGAGGCATTGAGCACTGTATTGATCTGCAACTAAACGCTACCTTGCCAAACTAACTTGCATACAAAATGAACTCCGAGCAGGCTGCTAAGTTGAAAAGATAGGTAGATGAACTTAGAGAGTGAGAATATGCAAGGGAGAGCATGAGCCCTTGTACTATACCAGTTCTGTTTGTCCCCAAGAAAGATGGTTCATGGTGCATGTACTTCGACAGCTAAGCAATTAACCGAATTACTATCAATTACAGATACCTAATACCGAGGCTCAATGATACATTAGATGAGCTTTATGGCACTAAGATATTTTTGAAGATTGATTTGCGACATGGTCACTACCAAATTTGCATTAGGTTGAGCGATGAATGGAAGACTGCCTTCAAGACTAGGCATGGACTCTACAAATGGTTGGTTGTGCCGTTTAGACTTACTAATGTGCTGAGTACATTCATGAGGTTGATGAACCATATAATGCGCCCTCTAATTGGAAGATGTGTGATCGTGTACTTTGATGACATATTGGTATAAAGTGCTGACCTGAATGACCATGTTCAACATTTTCGTGAAGTATTTAACATTTTGCAAACTGAGAAGTTGCATGGAAATGTGAAGAAACACACGTTTGGCCAAGGTGATTTTCATAGGGTTTATACTGTTAGGGGAAGGACTTTGGGTAGATGAGGACAAGATCTAAGTTGTTTTTGAGTGGTTGACACTAAAGAATGTCACTAAGGTTTGAAGCTCTCATGGACTAGTTTCTTTCTATAGGCGATTTATCAAAACCTTTAGTACCATACCTACCCCATTGACTGAACTGACAAAGAAGAATGAAGGGTTTAGGTGGAATGATTGAGCTGAGCAAAGCTTTAGGGAAATTAAAGAGAAGCTTACCTTGGCGCCTATCCTTTCACTATTAGATTTTGACAAACCCTTCGAATTGGAGCACGATGCATCGGGAGTAGGAATTGGTGCTGTCTTAATGCAAGAGTGATGACCCATTGCCTATCATAGCGAGAAGCTTAATGGTCCTGCCTTGAACTATTATTTGTATGAGAAAGAGTTATACTCTTAATACCAAGCCCTTAGTATTTAGCAACATTATTTGCTATCGCGAGAATTTGTTATTTATACAGACCACGAATCTTTGAAGCATCTAAGGAGTTAGAATAAGCTTTGAAAAGGTAAGTTAAGTGATTGGAGTTTATGGAAGGGTTCTCGTATATCATCTGGCATAAGAAGGGAAGTACAAATGTGGTTGTCGACGCTCTGTCAAGACAATAAACCTTATTGACCACTTTATAGACAAAATTATTGGGATTCTCACTCATTATTGTGCAGTACACTCATGATCCTCATTTCGGCCCTATCCTAGAATAGTGCAGGGATGGAATTGCTGTTAAGGGGTATTATCTTAAGGAAGGCTATCTATTCAAGGACCAAAGGCTGTGCATACCAAACTATTCCACATGTAAGCTATTGATCAAGGAAGCTCATAGCGGTAGATTATCAAGTTACTTTGAGGAGACCAAGACTGCTAATTTGTTAAAGGAGAACTTTTATTAGCTAAATTTGGCTAAGGATATCCATAAGATAGTTAGTAATTGTGAAATGTGCTAGCGAGCTAAGGGGAAGAAAGAACCCCATGGAGAATACACGCTACTACCAACACCAACCTTACCTTGGGCTGACCTTAGCATGGACTTTATCTTAGGGTTACCTCAAACATCTAGAGGCAAAAATAGCGGACCGCTTTAGCAAGATGGCACACTTCATTCCGTGTCATTGAACTAACGATGCTTTATATATTGCTAATTTGTTTTTGGAAGAGGTTGTCCGATTACATGGGGTACCGAAGACTATTGTCTCATATCCAAACACGAAATTTTTGAGCTATTTTTAGAAGATTTTTTTAAAGAAAACTTGGAACTAGATTTATATTCAACTTTAATAGCCACCCTTAAACTAATGGCTAGACTGAAGTGGTAAACAAGATGCTAAGTAATCTGCTTAGAGCTATCGTGGGAAAGAACTTGAGGTATTGGGATCTATGCCAACCGGTTATAGAGTTCGCATGCAACTAAACTGTCCATAGTACTACTAAGAAGACCCCATTTGAGGTTGTCTATGGCCTTAACTACGCTATTCCCCTGGATATGATCGACGCCCCAGCAGCTACTGAAGAGAATTAATCAAGAGTTGACCAAACTCAATAATTGCATGAGCTACACCAGTCTGTAACCAAGAAGATCACCAAATTTAATCAAAGATAGTAGGAAATTGGTAGTCGAGGCTGTCGAACTGTTTCCTTTCACCCAGGAGACTTGGTATGGATATACTTAAGCCAAAAATGATTCTTACACTTGAGACAAAACAAACTATCTCCTCGAGTTGATGGTTCATTCAAAATCCTAAAGAAGATCAATTGCAATGCTTACCAGATCAAGTTGCCTGATGACTATGGTGTTTCTTCTACCTTTAATGTATCTATTTTGATCCCTTGCCAACCAGCAGGAGAAGACCCCACGTGTACCCCAAAAGAAGAAGCTGAAACCCCTCCAAATTTAATGGTAAATTTTTTCAACCCCTATGCAGATGATAGGAATTAGACCCTTGGAGTAATCACTCACAGCTGAGCTAGAAGACTCTAAGGACTTGTGTAAAGAATACTAGCATGAAAAGAAAGTCGAGACGAAAATTCCTATGTTGAACTAATCTCCTATTGACCTATCTGTCAAATCCTCACATGTATTAGACATATACCTTCCTAGTAGTGAAGTTTTATTTTAGAAGATAACCAAAGACTAGCTAAGTCGAGCTCCTTAACTGACCACAAGCATCTAACTCTAATTTAGCTAACTTCTTCACCGAACTGATTGGCTCTTAACTTGATCTAGATTAGGTTAGCCCTTGACTATAAACGTTATTATGCTTTCGCCTACTTTATATCATATTCCTAATGTCTAGCCACCAAGCGACACATGTCTTCTAACACAATATTCCAGAATGATTTTTTCTTTTTTGTATTGAATATTTTTTGCCCTTTTTACCCCTTTTAGTATGTTTTATATAACCTAATTGTAGAATACCCTTTAGTCTTTTCATACATATAAAGTAACTCTAGTAAATGAGTATATAAACCCCACTTTCTTGTATGCAGACAATTAACTAATCAATACAGAATTATTCACATTGAGTAACCTTAACATTCTCATTATCATTCAAATCTTATTTATGCCCTTTAGCAAGGAGTAGTAGTGAGTAACCCTTCAGTTCAGATCGGCGTACCATATCTAGCGGATTATAGGATAAGTAAGATTGAGTGGTATGTCATATCCATTTAGTAGTTGCCCAGACTTTGCTAACTTTTTCCCCATTTGCTTCAATTTGCTTTGTTGTGGTGTATCTCCATGTATTCAACCTTGGAGACCCATAAAATCTTATTAGTTAAGAGACTTCTAGAGTTAAAGGAGGCCGGGGCCTTACTTATTAAAGTATAGGCACTGCTTCAACAGTATGCCAACTTCTTTCCTACTAAGTTGCCAAAAGGTTTACCTCTTATCAGGGGTATAGAGCTTTGCATTGACCTCCAACCTGTAGCTACTCTACTTGATTGACTTGCTTATAGACTCAATCCCAAATAGGCAGTTGAGCTAAAGAAACAAGTTGACTAGTTAATTAAGCACAAATATTGTTGGTCCTAATAAGATACCAAGAAAGAGAGGGAAGGGGGTAGGTGGGGGGGAGGAGGGGAGGGTATGTATTGATATCTTTTGCAAAAATTAAAACTTTTGATTTAAAAATAAAATCCCTCTTAATATCTTGAGTGGTGTAATAAGTATTTGGAAATTGATTATTAACTCAAGGTGTAAATAATAACAAATAAGATAGGAAGTAAGAAGATCAAGTAAGTGTTTTTATAAAGCTTGGATCTTTTGCCTACTGCTCTCTTCCAGCTGTATGCTGGGGACCTGGTCCTCCTCACTGGTATTGTTTTACTAATCTAAACTTTTCAATAAATGAATATTAATGAGAGATTACGGCTAGTTCAGTGTCTTGAACAACATTGTCTTTAAATTAAATAAACTCTCGTATAATAGTTGGAAACGGCTAGTTCCGAATTTTTCTCCAAGATATCTTTATTCAATCATAATTGGTTTTGTTGTTGGAGAAATATCCCATGAAAATAGGAACTAATAGTTTGAATTTTTAAAAACTTGAATCATGTTGTTCCTGATTTGTTCCTTTACCAAGCTTATGTAATTTGAAAGTTGCTACATGTTATGATAAGTTCCAATCCTCTGTTGACTTCGTGGAAATTCAAAAACACATTTCAAGTAATAAAGATAAGGATAAAAAGATATGAACAAATCTTCATACTTCAAGAGACAATCCAGCACTACCTATCTAACTACTATAAACAAATCTTCTCCCTTCTTCAATATCTTTATTTGAATTTTGTCATAAAATTTCCATAAAAGATCAGGTTGGACTTATTCAAAAAATTCGACCTTATCTTAAACAAAATATCTTGGAATTCTTATTCTATTTCCCATAAACTAGATTATATATTTATCTTGAGAACCTACTAAAATCTTATATTTAAAATTTTCGAACAAAACTTTGGCCAAAGAAGCCTCGTATGGGATCTTGATATATAACTTTAAAACATAAAATCCTTTTTCGAATCTTACCAAAACTGTTAGAAAATGTTCTTCCTAAATGTATTACTCAAACCTTAATCAACTAATCTATATATTTGATATTAATCCAACTTAGAATCCCTATGAACTAAATCCAACTTTACTAGAACAAAATTAAATACATTACCTAAATATGCTCCACAAAGTGGAGTTGGGCCTTCTTGTACATTTGTCTAACTTAATTTGTTTCTGTTAATTAGAAAAATACTTAGAAACAGTAGCTCAACACAGTATTGAGCGCAAATTGTTATATTTTGATTGTTTGCTGATATACATTCTAATAAACTTTTTGACAAACTTAGTCTTATTTTTTTTCTAAACACTTCTTTTCTTTAGAAGGGTAGCTTATGGAGAATGTGCATTACTAGCTAAGCTATCAATAAGATCATTGTTAAGTATTGATATTTGATCCTACGATTATATGATATGCTTGATGAGTTGCATAGTGTGTAGATATTTTCAAAGGTTGATCTAAAGAGTAGCTACCACTAGATCTTAATGAGACATGAAGATGAGTGGAAAACTGCTTTCAAAACAAAGGATAGTTTATTCGAGTGGATGGTGATGCCATTTGGTCATACGAATGCACCACCTTTATGCATATCATGAATCATGTTTTGAGAACATTAAGCAGTAAATGTGTTGTTGTTTACTTTAATTATATTTTGGTATATAATGCTGACCTCATTTCTCATGTTGGACACTTGAGATTTATATTTGACATCCTTCGTGCTAAACAATTATTTGGCAATTTAAAGAAATGTGTATTTTGTTAGAGTGAGATATTATTCCTTGGGTATGTTGTCTCTGGAGGAGGAATTGGAGTTGATGATGTAAAGACCTAAGCTATTCTTGAATGGCCGATCTTGACCAATGCTGTAGAAATTAGGAGATTTCATGGTCTAGCTTTGTTTTATCGAAATTCATTTGGAACTTTAATTCTATAGCTATCCCATTGACTGAACTGACTAGGAAGAACTTTGAATTCAATTGGTCCAAGAAGGCTTAAAAGAGTTTTGAAGTGATTAAATCCAAGTTACCCTCTGCCCAGTGTTAGTACTGCCTAACTTTTGGAAAGTTTTTTTTATCTAGAATGTGACACATCTGAAGTCAGAATTGGAGCTATTCTCATGCAAGAATGTCAATCGGTTGCATATTTCAATAAGAAGCTCAGAGGTGCTACATTGAATTACTCAACATATGATAAGGAGTTCTATGCCCTTGTCCGAGTACTTTAGAATTGATGACACTACCTATTGCCAAGAGAATTTATTATCTACACAAACCATGAATCTCTCAAGCATCTCAGAGGATAGTAAAAAATCTCTTGACGCCATGCCAAGTAGTTAGAATATTTAGAAGCCTTTTGTTAAGTCATCAAGTACAAGAAGAGAAGTTCTAATACTGTGGCTAATGCCTTTCCTCATCGATATGTTCTTATCACAACATTATAGGCTAAAATACTCAGGTGTAGTACCTTACCTAATCAATATGAGCATAATCCATACTTTGGACCCTTAGTGGCCAAATGCAATGTTGGAGGAATAGTGGATGGGTTCTATTTGAGTTAAGGATTTCTAATGAAGGGAAGATAAGTCTATGTACCGAGTGGTTTCCCTAAGGAATTGCTTGTCTAAGAAGCTTATGTTAGAGGCTTAACCAACCATTTTGGCGAAAAGAGAATTGTTGAAAGAACACTTCTATTGGGTTAGGACAATGAAGGATGTGTGTAAAATTCTTAAGCGATGTGAGTTGTGTAAGTGAGTAAAGGGGAGAAAGGAATCATATGGAGAATATACTTCCTTATCCATATTTCAGCAATTGTGGACCAATCTAATTATGGATTTCATGCTTTACCTACTCAGAACACCTTGGAAACATGATTCTATTATGGTGGTGGTTGATCGGTTTAGTAAAATGAGGCACTTCATTTCTTGCCACAAAACCAACGATGCTTTATTTATTACTAACCTCTTTTTGCAGGAGATTTATAGCCACATAGAGTTCTAAGGAGTATTGTATTTGATCATGATTCGAAGTTCATGAGCTTCTTCTGGTGAACACTATAGAAGAAGCTCGATATTAAGCTTATGTTTAATACTTCTTGTAATCCACAGACAAATGACCAAATAAAGGTTGTGAATATAATAGTTGATAACCTCCTTCAAGCTATTATTGGGAAGAATCCACATGTTGGGATCTTTACTTACCCATCATTAAATTCGCTTACAACCGCTCCACTTACAGCTCAATCGGAAGATCACCTTTTGAGGTTATTTATGGTCTCAACCTAAACTTACCATTAGATATGATCACTAGCTTGACTTCCTTAAGAGAAAGTCAAATAGGTATGTAGCGTGCCTAAGAGCTTCAAAAACTACATAAAAAGGTTGTTAAGCAATTGGTTGAGATAGTGGCCCAATAAAGACAGCAAGGAAGCTAAGGTAGAAGGCAAGTTGTTTACAGCCTACGTGACCTTGTTTGAATCCACCTCAGTAAGGAGCAATTCCCAAGGAAGAGAATAAATAAGTTATCTCCCAAGTTAGATAACCTTTTCAAAATTCTTCGATGTATTAATGACAATACCTATGAGCTAGAATTACTTAAAGGATATAGAGTGTCTTCGATTTTCATTGTCACTAACCTTACTTTCATTATACTAGAAGTAGATGAAGACTTAGATTTAAGGGAAAATCTTTAAAAAATCCGAGGAACTAATAGATTACTAACCTTTAGATTGTTTACTAGTGCCTGCCTCTAAGGTCTCTAATCTTTCACTAGAAGGTTTCTCTCTTGTCACCTTATTGAAAGCGAGCTTCAGTACATGGAATAGCTATGGAAGAACTCCTAAAGGAAACATCTTGAACACATCCTACTCTATTCAAACTCTCACCTAAATGCCTACTTGCCGAGTGCTTGAGTTCGAGGACACTATATGCTAAGCTCTACTATTTCAACCAATTGAACTACATCATCATTTAATCACCTCGGTAGCTCTTAGCATAACTCATCAACCTTCGACATAATACCCCAAGATCCTAGAACGCGAATCCATTAATAGGCTACCACCTGTCCCTTACTTTTCTAACACTTGTATTATATTTCTTTTGTCTTATTTACCCCTTTCGTATACTAAGAATCTCTTTCTTGCATTGTCTTTTTTGTAATTTTCCATTATTGTATTGTTGCCCTAAATGACTTATTATAAATAGTCATTTTTATTGTAGTCGCAACCAGCTTATACCTTACAGTTAATGAGTATTCTTGTTCTTGCGAGATGCCCTTATCTAAGTACATTTTCTCTCACTCTTATCTAATCTTGCTAAGCTTGAGATTAGTGACGAGTAGACCTCAATATTAGCTTATGCATCATATCAGGTGAAGTATTAAGTCGTATTGTGTTTGTTGGTTCGTCATATCCTTTGAGCGACTTCTAAAGGACACATCTTGAACACACCCTACTCTATTTAAACTCTTGCCTAGATGCCTACTTGCCGAGTGCTTGAGTTCGAAGACACTATATGCTAAGCTCTACTATTTCAACCAATTGAACTGCATCATCATTTAATCACCTCGGCAACTCTTAGCATAACTCATCAACCTTAGCCATAACACCCTAAGATCCTAGAATGCGAATCCATTGATAGGCTACTACCTATCCCCTACTTTTCTAACACTTGTATTATATTCCTTTTGTCTTATTTACCCCTTTGGTATACTAGGAATCTCTTTCTTGCATTGTCTTTTTTGTAATTTCCCATTATTGTATTGTTGCCCTAAATGACTTATTGTATATAGTCATTTTTATTATAGTCGCAACCAGCTTATACCTTACAGTTAATGAATATTCTTGTTCTTACGAGATGCCCTTCTCTAAGTACATTTTCTCTCACTGGTATATAATCTTGTTAAGCTTGAGATTAGTGGCGAGTAGACCTCAATATTAGCTTATGCATCATATCAGGTGAAGTATTAAGTCGTATTGTATTTGTTGGTATGTTATATCCTTTGAGCAACTTCATGAAAGCTACTGTGTTTGTTTACTTATCCCTTCCTTCATTCTTTGATACCTTGAAGGACCTACTGTTCTTACGATAACCCCTAGTGATAACTCAGCTCTTAAGCACATATCTTGTTTACTACTACTCGACATCTCTCATAATCCATGTAAGCTCCATTCATATGGGATATCATAGTCTTATCCTCTTAGATATATGACATTGTTGTTGCAAGAACTTGCAATTAGGCCTAGATTTTCTCCCTTTACGGTTGCCCCTATATCAGACACCTATTATTAGAGGATTAACTTTAATACCATTTATAATTTCTTAAGCCAAAAATAGCCAATAGATATTAAAGAGTCTTTTTCAACTAGTTAGACAAAAGTTCTAACTAATCTTATCATTTTATTCACTTCCCAACCTTATATAACACTACTTAACATTTCTTACGATTAATTTAAGACTCCATATTTCATTCATATGAGGTATCACACCTGCTTTAATATCATGTTCAGGCTAGTACCATAACCATCTGCTCTAACTATTTAAGTTTCTAAATTTAGTATGGGCTTGATATTTATTACTGAACAATTCCTAATTTTTTAGTAATACTAATGTTTTTCTTTCTTTTATTTTAACAATACCATATTGCATAATTTTAGTTTAAAAGACATGACTTTTGGCCATATTCCAATAAATTGCTTGTATACTTGAAGTAGCCATATGCTTAATTATTATAGAGTATTTTCTCTCTAAAGAAGTAAGCTAGGCAAGTAATTGGATTAGATCATATGTGTAGGTGGATTAAGTGGGGGGAGGAGGATGGGGAATGTATACAATGGTGCTTCTAAGTCACAATTTCAAGATTTTTTTTAATTAGTCATTTCAATCATGATTTCATAAAAAAAATCATTAGAGAATTTGTACAAAGTTTTTTTGTTCCTCATGAAAAAAAAAAGATAGTCAATACTTTTGTCCTCCCCATAATGATAAGTATTTATTGATAGGAAAATGTAAAAGAGATGGAAGGTCATGGAATGGCTTGTACTTTGTAGCCATTAACAAACATAAACATTTATACCTTATATCATTTAATTCCAACGTGAAACCCTATACATTGCAATAATATATAACTTAGAGCATTATACTTATAGATTTTATTTCATAAAGCTAAGATAAACAAAGATAAGCTTATAAGATTTCTAAGATATATAACATTATCAATTTTTCATAGGATAGCTTGCCTCCATTGCAATGCCACAAATACCTCTTCGATCACTTGAATCCTTAACCATTCTTACATAACCTGATTCCCCCCATTCAAGTCCCCATGAATTCTTCACAATCCAATACTTGTTAGCCTTTTCTTCACCGTATCCAACAATAGCCACTCCATGATTCAAGTCATGTCCACAGTTGCCTATAAACACTCCTTTAGAGTAGAGTTGGAATTCTAAGCCACCAGCATCAATGGCAACTGAAATAGGTTGTTTAGCGACCACATCCATCAAGCTTTTCTCATTATTAGCAGGCACTTTGCTATAGCCAGTAATGGATGCAGCATAATGTTTAGCTTTGGATTTATTACAATAACTATTTCTTCCTTTATAAGGATAAAGTGATTCAGTGGTGATACCTCCATTATGTTTGATGAATGCAAATGCATCTACCATGAATCCGCCATTGCATCCTTGGTTTTGTTTGTCACAGTCCATAAGTTCTTGCTCTGATAGAGAGATTAGTTTATTTGTCTTGATCTTGGTGATACCTTCTACTGTTGCTATTGCAGAAAATGCCCAACAACTTCCTACACGAGGTGCAATTTCTTCAAAATTTGAGAAGCAAATCTTTTGAGAACAAAGGAAAAAGAGCTTATGTTGTTATTGAACTAGATTCATGTTACAATGGTTTTTAAAATTTGACACTTTTACAAGTTGACCAATAATTAGATACAATAGAAGTCTAAAATGCTTGAATTTCGAGATGAATTGGTTATAGATAGATGAGCTTGTATTCTCATTTTACCCTTAGTTTATTAACTATGACACTTGATGGAATTTAATAAATAATATGAAAGGGAGTCAAATTGTCTTGCAATAATTAGAAAATCGCACTAAGTTTGAAAAACTTAAGTTTCTAAAGAAATTTAAAAGTTATCACCATATACATTTATTATGATTACATAGTTACCATAGAATTCAAAAGAATATCACATTCCATGAAAGTGTAACAATGTCTTAAGAGAGTAAGAAGAAGAAGAGGTGGGGTTTTACCACATTGGCCTTGATCCTTGATAGGAGTTACTGCACCTTTCTTTCTCCAATCAACACTAGTAGGCAAATTTAGACATTCCTCTAATGTTGTGCTCGACATATCCTCTTCTTGCCTTCTTATTTTGCGAAAACCCAAATAGGTTGACCTGAACTCATCATTTGTTAAGTCTGCAAACTTATTATCAGTAAGGTTGTATGAAAAGCTTAGAGAATTGAAATAGTCAATGAATAAAATATTAGATCTATAAATTTGATAGCGCTTCTCTTGTTCATCTCTACTATAATAAGTTTTACCATATCGGTCTAACCAATTTTCATATCTCTCTATGATATTTTGCTCATAACTTTCATTTGTCTCTTTGTCATGCTTGGAATGAATTTTTTGTGCTTCAATCTCACTTAAATGTATATGTGTTAGCCATATCAGTACAAGGGTCAAGCAAGTGTTCCTTAAAATAATGTGAGCCCCCATGATTTGTTGGTTTGATATTTTGTAGTCTTATATGAGCTTATTTATAATGCTTCTCATCTTATAAACATTGTAAGAGGAATTTACATGTTAACAAGTACGTGTAGTAACTAAAAACCACAACGTTTGATCATACATTATGCATGGTGTTTTCTCTAATTTCTTACAATGATGAAACTTGTTGCAATTTTTAAATGGCTTTACTATGTAAATTGTGGTGCTAAAAAATTTTGCTTGATTAATTTTAGATTTATCATACTTTATTTTCTATTATATCTCTATGGAAGAATGTTTAGATAGTATCATCTAAACCAAAATGAAATAAATGCTTTGTGATTTTTAATTTTCGATCCAAACACATTACTATAGCTTAACATAGGAAAATTGCTTTGGAATAGAGTTTGTCTCTTATAGATCTCTTAATTCACTCATGCAATAGGTATGACAATACAATTGATTTCTCAATGTAACTAACTGCTAGGTTATACAATATTACACTGCATTATGTGTTTTTATTAGACTAATAGGCGATACCCTCACATGCATGTGCCAACATGAAAAGATTAAATTTATGAAATATTAATTACAAAACCTTTACATAATTAACTACATGAAAAAATAAAAATTAAAATGACAAAGAAAAGTTACACATAAAAATGGATATGTTAAAACATAATAAATTCCTTTTCTTTTCATTTTATGTTTTCTAGCTTGATCTTTTATTTGGTGGAAGATAAATGGGAGATATTCTATAAGAGTAGACTAATAGTTATTATGCCATAGGGCTATAAAACATTCGCAGTTAAATTTTATATAAGAACTGTGTAATTGCTAGTATGGAAAATTCTTGAATAATTTCATATGTTATTAGTATATATTATACTGTTAGAGGTAAAATGTTAAAATTATTTTATTTAATTATTCATAATAAGTATATGACTAATTCTAAATTTATGTTGTCAACTTTTTCTTCCATACCTGGAAAAAAAAATTCAAGCAGAAATAATTAAAATGATGGTTTGGAGTTTTAAAGGTATGTTGTGGAAAATTATTCATGTAGTATTATATCAACTAAATCAAAAGCTAGAGAAAAGTGTTTTCGACATAACCCAAATTTAGAGGTAGCATGATTAGTTGTTCTATTATTTTTAAGTTTATTTAATTCTACATCTTAGTAAGTAAAACTTAATTTTATATCTGTGTTTAACAATATAAGATTGCTTAAAGGATCTCCACTCGTTGAAATGAACCTATGATATAAATCAAAGATTGCATGGGACTTGTGAAGAACTCCACTATCGGAAGTTGAGATGAAAAAAATCCATTAAAAAATAATTTAGAAAAAAAAAATGTTGCAACTAATCATGCCATTAATATTGCGCCTCGTGATTTCAACAAACAACCACATCTAAACTATCTTGCACATAATACGTATAATAAGCCTCTAAATGAATTACTTGCAAGTCATCAACAACTTTTCTTATTCTTCTATTTATAATATCTTAGACATAAATTGGCTTATATTTTATTTTTAAGGTATGTAATTGGGATGATTGAGCATTAGATTTGGAATCAATAAAATATTTTATTAGCAACAAAAACCTCCCTTCTGGTTTTATCATCGTAAATTTCCCTTCTCCATGTTTTCAAAAGGACTACAATAATAATAATGAAAGAAACATAGATTAAGTAAAATTATTATATATGATAAAACCATTCATGAAAGATGAATTCTCTATGAATTCTTTTTCTATATATTGCTAAGAAGAACCGATATATATTATGTTTTTTATATGAACACCAAATAAATATGTCTAGATTTATTTTACTTTCGTAGTCTCCACAAACAAACCTCTCATATACAAACTTATATGTTGTGTTATAATTACACATATCACAATAAATCTATTTGTATTTATTTTACTTTCATATTTTGCCAACCAAAATCTTCATTCTCTTTACCATTAATTCGAAAAACATGTAAAAGAAATCCATCATAGCTAATCACAATCGCATTTAAAAATAGCCCATGCTCATTTTTAGACTATTTAAAACTCATTCTTTTAACTTCTAAACTTTGCAAGAACTACTTTTACAAGTAAAGTACACAAATTGAACCTTGAGTCTTAACTAACCGATCGTTGTGTACATCCATTGATGCACCTAAGAGCTAAGAAATCATTAGAACATTAGAATGAGGATTGATCCTTCTTAATAAAGAAGAAAATGAAGTGTAATTCTAGTAGGGTTTTAGCAAGAACATGAGCTACCCGATAGGTATTACTTACAATTGTGTAAAAAGTATCCTAAGTGAACACTTGATATTACTTAAAAGCATTAATCTAGCATCTCTTGCCATTAATTCTAGCTAAAATAATTAGATCAAAGAGGAACCAAGTAACTTGGAGCTATACTCTCAAGGAACCACAAAATGCAGTATATTCAAAGAGGAAGATGACATCTGCAGTTACAATTTGAGATTATTAATATGAGCCTCTAATAGGGTAAACTACAAGAGGAAAAGACATGAGGGTAGAACCCAAAAGTAGTAAAAATTACACTACTAAAAAGGGTGAGGACTTAAAAGGAAGAAAAAGAAACATCTCAAGAAATGTATACATAGTGCTAGTCTTACAATGCATGTCATTTAAGGATTGGGCACCACTTATAGTAAAGATAAGGAAGTATGGAAGGAGGCTTCTCATTAAGCAGAATTACTAGTAGAAAGTAGATTAACAAGTAAGTGCTAAGCCTAAAATTATGTTGGTGATTGTTATGGTAGAACTTTCCAAGCTATTGGAGTCTTGTAAGCGGGTCTTCATGCTATTCTAAATGGGCTATCTTAGGCTTATTCTGCTCTAACAACTATAACGAGATTTAAAAGTGTTGGCAAATCATATAGCTAGAAGCTCTTAACTAAGGACACTTTATCTTAGTGGGCTAGTTACTGAGAATAATCTAAGATAAGTTCTAAAGGCCTCAAAGACTAACTCGAGTAAAAGTTCTAGAGGTTAAATTCCCATCAACTCCCTAGGTCTGTGAAGATTTGATCTTAAATCACAAGGCTCGACTTCATCTAAGACGTAAGGGGTTAGGTTATCAACATTGAAGGCTGGGGATACATCATATCTATTAAACAGATCTAGCTCATAGATATTTTCATCGTGTTAATAGTTAGTTTTCGTCCACCTATCTTAATAAGCATTGACATAACTTCGCTTACTCGTCCATTTGGCTATCAATAGGTCGAGTAATCTATATTCTCGGCACCTAGCCAAATAATTGACACTTTTAGCATTCCATTGAGTAACATAGATTGATCCCTAATTTGAATTTAAGTTCATGGCACGAATAGTTATTATAAGCACAGTTATATTACATAACTGTCGACTCCCCCTACGTTTTAGAGAAGGTGTCTAATCAAGAAGCTTCCATGTGTCTTGATAGTTATTCTAATAACTACTCCTTTAAACATGACAATCTCCTATAAATACAGGAAAGAAACTCTGTAAGAGATATCTGATAACTTTAAGCCACTGACTTTACTTTCCTTATTCTTGCTTACTAACATAGGCATCGGAATGGCCACACCAGATTACCCCTAGTACCAAGCAATTTTCCTTTTTTTACAGGACATTTTCAACCCTTAAAATTCACCAATAACATTTGGTAGCATCTATTTTTTCCTAAACATACCCACATGGTTAAAACTAGAATGACTAAGAGTATAAGTGCTGGCACTTCCCCCTAACACCTTGAAGGGGGAGTCAGTACACTAGCGATCAACAACTGGCTAGACTTAAGCAACTTTGCCTCGATTTCGCACAAAAAAAAAAACTTGAAGTTAAACCAAAAACATGGACAATTCCTTAATCTCCTTCATGATAGTATTCATCCAAATCAAAATAAACAGCATAGCGATCATAATGCCGAGAATAGCGATAATTCAATTTATTCACCTGAGTGGCTGGAAAAGTAAGTCGAGGCTGTGATGGGACCCTTAGCTTTTGCATTAAAAAAGAATGACAAAGGCAAGCATTTGTAGTAGGTGCACCATGTAGGACCCTCACATGTTAGCACCCCTGCTGCAACGAGCAAGCAATTCCAAATTAAGAAAAGTCCTTTTATTCTTGAGATTTTAGAGGAAGTGATACCTCAGTACATCAAATTGCGACAGTTTGAAACTTATGATGGAAAAAAGGACCTTAAAGACTACTTGGAGTACTACTGTAAGTTGGCCAAGTTGCATGGTTTAAGTAACGTAATGGCTTGTCAAGCTTTTCCCTTAACTTTGAGGAATGCAGCCAACACATGGTTCAAACACTTGAGACCAAACACCATTTCTTGTTTTGATGATCTAGCAGAAGTGTTTCTTCAATACTTTCTTGCAAGTAAGCTTCTTATTAAGGATTCCTTAATCCTCAACATAATCAAACGAAGATCGGATGAGTCCATCAAAGACTACCTTGCCAGGTTTATGGAGATGGTTCAAATCCTAGAATTGGATATGAACGCGATCCTTAATGCCATAATCAATGGAGTTAAGCCCCATAGAGACTTTTTCAAGTCTCTCATAAAGAATAGGCAAAGAATTTTTACCGAGTTCAAAGCCAAGGCCACCTCATACATTTGGTAGGAGGGTAATATAAAAGCCTAGTGAGAGGCCAATTAGAACTGAGGAGATAGAAAAAATGACAAGAGGAAAAGTGTGAAGGATAGACTTAGTACATATGATGATCAATGTTTGAATGTCGAGAGAAAGAGACTAAGGATTCCGACATTTTCATCCTATACACCCATCAATCATTCAATTTTGAACATATTGATGGAGGTATGTAGGTAGAGAGGCGTTTTGCAGTGGTTGGAAAGAATAAGAGGAAATCCTTTAAGGAGAAATTCTAATAAGTACTGTGAATTTTACTGTGACAAAGGTCATAATATGGATGACTGTATCAAGCTTAAGAATACGATTGAGGATGTGATTCAACATGTACATTTGTGAAAGTTCTTAGCACATAATATCGAAAATATCGAAAGGCATCCTAAAGGAGACATGAGGAATAGGAGAATGACACTTGGCTAACTGTGGCTGAGAGAGATGTAAAGGATGCAAATTCCAGTAGAGTAACTAATAGAGTGATGAACACCATTGTCGGCAAACCTACTACAGGCCAGTTAAGTTCTTTGAGCTTGACAAATGCCAAAAATTATGTTTGTAACATTCAAGGTAAGAAGGTCAAGATCAACAACACAATTTCTTTTACGAAAGAAGACTTTGAGGGCATCCAAAGGCCATATGACGACGCACTTGTTATTAGTGCAAGAGTCGCTAACTTCAAGGTCAAGAAAATTCTTGTTGACATAGGAAGTTTGACAAGTATCATTTTTCAGCATGCATTTGACCAGATGAGACCCAAGATCAAAGTACAACTAAGATTTTATAAGTATGATCTGTATGCCTTCAACAATCAATCTATCCAAGTAGCCAAAGTAATTTCTTTGTCGATACAGATCGATGTTGACGAGTATGTTACAAAGGATAAAGTAGACTTTCTTGTTGTCAAATATTGGTCTCCATACAACATGATAATGGAATGGCTGTGTCAACATCTATTTAACCTTATCCCTTCAATTGTACATCTTAAAGCTAAGTTTCCTACTTCTATAGGAGTCGGTGTGTATAAAGGGGATCAATAACTAGCAAGGTTATTATATGTGAGGGCTTTAAGACAAGAAGAGGTATTTTAGGTAGAAACCTATCTAGAAGGTAAGTTGGTTCACATAAAGAATGCCGAGAGTGATATCGAGGAAATTTCTTTGGGAGATAACCTTAGGAAAACAATGAGGATAGAGAAACCCTTATTAGTAGATATTCGGCAAAGTTTGATTAACTTCTTGCAAGCCAATGTTGACGTGTTCGCATAGTCCCCTTTAGACATACCAAGTATATTAAGAGAAGCTATGGTATACAAGCTCTAGATTGATCCTAATATGAAGGTGGTCTTACAAAAGAAAAGGCATTTTGCCCTAAAGAGATGAGCAATAATAGAAGAAGAAGTCTACAAGTTATTGAAGGTAGGATTTATTTGAGTAGAGCCTTATCTAACTTGGTTAGCAAATTGTGTGTTAGTTAAGAAGTCTAATGGCAAGCGGCGAATGTGCATAAACTTCACGAATCTCAACAAGGCTTATCCTAAGGATTGTTTCCTACTACCGAAAATTGATTAGATAATAGATTCAAGCATTGGACATACATTACTTTATTTTATGGATGCTTTCTTTAGTTACAACCAAATTAAGATGGATAAGGAAGATGAAGTCCATATGTCATTTGTTACCAATTTTGGAATATATTGTTACACGATGATGCCCTTTAGGTTGAAAAATGCCAGTATAACCTATCAAAGGCTTGTTATCAAGATGTCCAAACCCTAGATTCACAAAAATGTTGAAGTATATGTCGACAACATGATTGTAAAGAGTGTAAAGGAGGATCGGCATCTTGCTGACCTCGAGGAGACATTTGCTACAGTGTGGAGATACAACATGAAACTCAACCCAAATAAGTGCATCTTTAATGCAATGTTAGGAAAATTTTTAGGATACATGGTTACTAGGTGTAGCATTGAGTTCAACCCGAGAAAGATTAAGACAATAAGAAATATGAAATCTCTTCATACGGTCAAGGAAGTGTAGGAACTCACCATGGCAATAGCCGCCCTCAACAGATTTGTGTTGAGAAGTACGAATAAGTGCATAGAATTCTTTAAAATCTTAAAGAATTTGAAGGAATTCAAATGGTCCGACTATTGTGAAAGAGCTTTCAGTGATCTTAAAGAATTCTTTGTGTCGTTACCAATACTCTTGACACCTATCTCAAGAGAGAGTATATATTTTTATCTATCGGTTAGCTGTTGAGCTCTTTCTTTTGTATTAGTTCGAATTGACAGCAAAGAGCATTGACCCATTTATTACATGAGTCATGTTTTACAAGGGCTAAAGTTTTGGTACATGAAAATTGAGAAATTTGTTTTAGTAGTGGTTCTCTTGGTAAGAAAGTTGAAGCCATATTTTGAGGCACACCAGATCATAGTATTCACTAATTAGCCATTGCAACAAGCATTGTAATAACTTGACTCCTCTAGAAAGATGATGAAATATGCCTTAGCGTTAAGTGCCTATGGTGTACACTACAAACCTAAAATAGTATTGAAAACTCAAGTGCTGGTAGATTTTCTAGCTGAATTCATTGGTGAGGAAGATAGTGTAGAAGTTACTTAGAGACTTATTTGGTACCTTTATGTGGATGGTTTTTTTATGAGAGAAGGAGGTGATATTAGCCTTGTTCTTTAAGGCCCTTATAATGTCAAAATTAATTATGCTTTAAAATTTAAATTCTCGACCAACAACAATGAAGCATAATATGAAGCTTTGATTGTTAGATTGAAACTAGCAAAAGAGATTAATGCTGAGAAACTTGAAGTGTTCTCTAATTCACAACTAGTGGTGAATGAGGTTACAGGAAGTTATGTGGCAAGGGAGGAAGAGATGAGCAAGTACTTGTTGGTGATACGAACATTTGCAGAAGAATTTCAATCTTTTTTCATCTATAAGATTTTGAGAAGTAAAAATATTGCTGCCGAGAAGTTGTCAAAATTAGTTAGTATGGCATTCCCCGACTTGAGCAATAAACTTTTTGTCAAATTTCTTCTATAGAAGAGTTTATCCACTCTTTCGTAGAGTTGTGAATTAGCTCCTTACTTGAAAGAAGAATCTTAGATAAATCTCCTAGTAGATTATTTGAGAGATGGTACTCTCCCTAACAACAAGAAAGGTACATGAAGATTGGTTTATCAAGCCATGAATGATGGTTAGTTGTACAAACGTGGCAGATCATAACCCTATCTTTGATGCCTTCCTTTGAGAAATGCCCAAAGGGTGTTATTCGAACTACATGGTGGTATATCTAGTAACTACATAAAAGTGCAAACACTATATATTTAAGTACTGCGACTCAGCTATTATTGGCCGACCATGAGAAAAGATGCAATGGAAGTTGTTTGGCACTATTCACAACATCGGAAGTATGAAGCGCTGAGTTAAGCACCTGCAAATGAGTTATGTAACCTATTTAATCCCTAGCTTTTGCTTAATGTGGGTTAGACATTTTCGGACTCTTTTTGAAATCTACTGCTTAGCGAAAATTCATTATTGCTACCATGGATTACTTTACCAAATCAGTAGAGGTTGAGGTAGTAGCGAAGATCACAGAGCAAAAATTAGAAGTGTTTGTTTTCAATTCCATAATATCAAGATTTTGAGTCCCTTACATGATAATCACAGATAACAGCTCACAGTTTGACAACAACAAGTTCTAAGCATTTTGCGAGAAGTATGGCATTCACTTTAACTATACGTCTGTAGCACACCCTCAGACGAATGGACAAGTTGAAGCTGTAAACAAGATCATCTTGTATGGCTTAAGAAGGAAAGAAGATCAAGTTAGAGGGAAATGGGTTGATGAACTGTCGAATGTCTTATAAAGGTACCAAACCACTTATAGAACTACAACAAAGGAGACTCCCTTTAGGTTAACAAACGGTACGGAAGAAATATTGTCGATTGTGTTGGATTTACCTAATCTGCGAATGCAGAACTTTGATGTGATGGTTAATCAAGTTAGATTAATGGAAAATTTGTATACCATTGATGAAATTAGAGATATTGCAAGAGCTAGGGTTACAGATTATTAGCCTAGAGCGATAAGGTATTATAACCAAAAAGTAAAGCACAAGGTTTTTCAACTTGGAGATTTGGTTTGTTGAAAGTTGGAAGCAACTAGTGCACGAGTGAGTCAAGGGAAGTTTGACGTGAATTGGGACGACCCTATTAGGGTCTAGGAAGTTGTTGGCAAAGGAGCTTATCGGCTAAAAAGGTTAGATGGATCAATCATTCCTAGATCATGGAATGCCGAGAATTTGAAATTATATTTCAATTGATTGTTTGGATGATCATCTCCATTTGTTTGTAAGGCGATAGTCTACTTGCTTGTAAGGCGACAGTCTACTCACTCGTAAGTTGATAGTCTACTTACTTGTAAGATAACAGTCCACTTGTTTATGAGAATTTTATGTGAAGTCTTATTATGTTTCTTGATCTTTTTATGATTGTCGAGTTAATGAGTTCTAGATTGCATGGCAAATGAACTGGCACAAGTTATAGCTTATCGCAGTTAATGAACTACAAAAATTAATTTCATAGCCAAGTAACACGACTAGTTCACATCTCAAAGGGCAAACGAACAATGTCTATAAAGACGCACGAATTGGGCGTGTGAAATAAAATATGCTAAAATAATTAGGTGTACGAAATAAAAGATGTCGAGAAATAATTAGGTGTGTAAAATAAAACATATCGAGAAATACTTAGAATGTGAAATAAAACATGCTAAAGAATAAGACTGTATGAAATAAAACATGTATATCACACAAGCCGGGAAAACATGGTGTGTGAAATAAAACATACTGGAAACAATTATATGAAAGATATTTCATTCAACAATATAGTTGCAAATACTCAACCTATTTATAGAACGACAATGTGCAAGGAATACAAAGAAAATCCTATAGTCTATTCTCAGAATCAATAGAAGTAATTTTTAGATCAAAGGTTGGGGCTTTCTCCATGTAAGCTTCTTTCTTAATGCTTAGGGTCTTAGAGTAAATAGATTTCTCTTTCTGCTTATATGGGATTAATTTTGATAGACATTCTTTGTCTTCCCCTAGATCCTTGGCATGAGCTTCATTGTTACCCTTCATAATCATCTTATTGCTTGATTCATCGTTGTCGGACTCGTCGTAACTGCTTACTTTGTCATCGATGTTGGCAAAGTTAAGGCAGGAGAGATTGTAATCAAGGTAAAGCTTCAGGATCTGCTCTCTTGCCGTTTGGACCCCTTCCAACAACTTCTTTCATAGAAGTTGTTCGTATTGTCAACTAGGAGTGACTATATCGAGTGCCTCTTCAACAGAGGGTCCTTTCTTCACAGTCTCCTCTAGCTTTGTAAGTTTGTATTATTGGTCTCTAACTCATTAATCTACATTATGAGCTTAACTTCGTCGTCGCTCATCGTGCAAAGATTTCAGCCTAGCTTCCAATACTCTTCTTTCGTCTTCTATAGCTCCTCCTTAAGCTTTTAGACTCTTTATATTGCTCTTTAATCTTGGCCTTTAGGCTCGAGACTTCATCGGTAGTTAAGGTATGTGCCAACTTTTCGGCAGCAAGGTCTTCCTGGAGCTTTCTCACCTTTATTTCAGCCCTTATCCTTGCATTCTTGGTAGTAGCAGTGTGGCTTTGGAGGCATTATATGCATCCTCAATTTTCTAAAACATTTTCATTTACTATAATGACTATTAAAAGTGAATCGACAGAATGCATGTAAACTATTATGGATTTTACCTTCTTAGTTTCTTTGATGACCTCATCCAAAGCCGTCAAAATGTGGCTACTTATCTAAAAAAGAAAAGATATCATCAACTGAGTAAATGCAATAGTTAAAAGATGGATGTGGATACTTACGTCATACAACTTAGCCATAATATGGGCTTTATTGCAACCACCGACGCTATCGACATCCTTCTAGGCAATCTTTTTGTCCTTCGGAAGAATAATTCCTTCCATTAAGACCATTTTGTCTTGTCGCCTAGGGTCGAGTTGGTATCCAAAATGTTGTGGCTCTAACATTGGACAAAGTATTCGCCAACCTCCTTATTGGCGATGAATTCAGTACTGCTGATGCTAAGAGCTTTAGAACACATTGCCTCCTTTGTCCTCTTATCCATACCTTTAGACCTTTTGGCAAGTGGTTAGCCAGTGAGTTCCTTCCCTGGTCTCTTCTTAGCACTCGGTACTACTCTCACCAATAACGATGACCCTTTGATAGTAATGCCATCTTCGACCTCACTATGGGATTGGGTCTCTTAGTCGCCCTTTTTCGGCTTGGTAGCAGCTTGAATACTTTCGATCGGAGGCTCCTTAGAATAAGCGACCTTGGCCAGTATAGTCTTCTTACCCTCCTTCCACTTTTCGGACGGGTAGAAGGTTTTCTTCTATACTACCGCCTGCTTTGTTGTGTCCTCCTTTACCATTCTCTTCATGGTAGCATGTCGAGTGGTAATAGCTATGGTGGCTACCCTCTTATTAGCTTTTGATTTCTTGGCTTAGGCTTAGGCTAGCAGCTTGGTAGGATTTACCTCACTAATACCCATATCTGTAATATGAGCAAATACGTTAATATTAACATAAGGGAAAAGAATAAACTTACATTCTCTGTACCGAGCAAGGCTCAAAGGCAATAATTCTCCCCCTAAGTCATGAGGATGACTTTCTTCTTGTAGCTATACTCTATACTGTGGTAACTCATTAGCATACCTTCTTTTTTTAGAAAAGATTGGCTCTCTGCTTTCATAATGCCTTACAATTCTCTCAACATCCCAGAAGAACATTTTGTTCTTCCTCCTCTCTTGAATTTTCTTCATCATTATGGTATCATTTGGCATCAGTTCTATATCCTTTGTATGGATCGGCTCAATTCATTGTGTCTAGAAGTCTAACTCCTTGTTAGATAATATTGATACGAATTGGTCATGCTACTTGTGGATCTTGGACTTTAACCTATCTATGAACTTATGACCATACTTCGTAGTAGCAAAGTACCACCCATCAGGTTACCTCATAATTGTAAAGAAATATCGGAAAAATTAAGGCATAGCCCTGACTTCGACTTCTTCACAAACTATCTTGAAAACTGCCAGAAGCCAATATATGTTTGGTGAAAACATACTTGGTGTGGCTCGAAAGTAGTTGAAGAAACCCCTCACAAAGGTCGAGAAAGGGAAGCATAACCCAAAATCTACATATTTCAGGTATATGTGGAATTCGTGCTCCCTTACGAAACATATCCTTTTCTCCTCTCTCGGCCTCTTAAGATTCCATGATCCAGGGAAGTCTTACTAGTACTAGTTATATTTTGTGATGAAGTCTCTATCGATAGCATTAATAGTTCAATTTGGAGTGTTGCAGAAGTAAGCTATATTGTTGTATAGATATTTCATTGAGGATCTCCCTTCTTTGTCTTCGGGATAATTATCCACTGCAAGAGCATTTCTTTGAGTGAGTTTATCTTACCTTTCCTCAACGTTGTTGGCCGAGCTATCACAAGAACATGCCGTCTCAATCTTTATTTGGGGGGAAGGGAGAAGTGGCCTCAGTTTCTGTTGCTTCGGAATCAGAGAGGATAAGTTGACAAACATGTTATGAACCATATCTGAATGGTTATAATAAATGATAGCATAGAAGTTGAAGAATTTGAGAATGAAGATGAGAAAGCAAATGAAAGTTTGGAGATGCAACTAGAGAAATGAATTTTGATTTTGAATAGTCCTTTAAATATGGACAACTCACCCTTAGAACTACAAATATGTTTCTGATGGTAATGATGCACTGGTTGATTGTAGTGTAGATTGTTAATGCGTATTTTGAGGTAGAAATCTAACGATTGACAACTCTCTAACAGTTATTAGGCCTGTAGCATAATGATGACTGAGGTGATGAATGTCATGCCTCCTTCTTTTTGGTTTTTTGAATAGGCGGGAAATTGAAAATTGCAACTTTTTGATTGGGACACAATTTATCTTACTTTTTACCTCGCTTGACATCTAAAGAAGTACTCTCTACTCGACCGTTAGTGCTATCACTCCCTTTGTCAAATTCTTGAATACAAGAGTTTGGAGGCAAATGTTGATAGTTAGTTTTCATTTACTTGTCTTAACAAGCGTTGATATAACTTTGCTTACTCGTCCATTTGATTGTCAATAGGTTAGGTAATCTATATTCTTGGCACCTAATCGAGTAATTAACATTCTCGGTATTCTATCGAGTAATATAGATCTATTCCTGATTTGAATTCAAGTTTATGGCATGAATAGTTATCACAAGCTTGGTTATATTACAAAACTGCCTGCTTGCCCTACATTTTAAGGAAGATATCTAATAAAAAAGCTTTCACGTGTCTCGATAATTATTCCGATAATTGCTTCTTCATACATGATAGTCTCCTATAAATACATGAAAGAAATTCTATAAGAAACATCAAATAACTCTAGACCACTGACCTTATTTTCCTTATTTTTACTTACTGACTTAGGCATTGGAGTGGCTGTACCAGACTGCCTTCGGTACTAAGTAATTTTCCTTTCTTTATAGGACATTTCCAACTCCCAAAATTCACCAACAATACATTGATCTTCAACAAATGTTACTAAACGTTATCTTGCACAATATCACCCTCGATTATGTGCTTTAATCAAATGCAATTGCTTCATAGTATGAATGATATCATTTACAACATTTTAAGTTCATGTGGATCTGTTAAAGATTAGGAGCATGGTAACAAACACATTAGATAAATCAATTTCTTCAATTCTTTCTTTTGGTCTTGAACTGTATACACAAACTTATTTTATATTTAAGACATTACTTTTCCTTTACAAAATCATTCATAGGAATTTATTTACTGATTTACGACTTTTATTGAAAAATATAATCATATGTAATTACAAAATTTGTTAAATATATGCAAAGAAGAAATTATCCTATTAACTCGACTACAGTTGAAGTAAACCTTCGCTTGCAATGTTAACTTTCATGATGATGACCATTCATATTCAATTACTATCTTCATGAAAAACATAAGAAAAATCATTTATAAGAGTAAAATAGTACTAGAAGGATCCTTTTATTTTCAAATTTGCTTCTATGACTACGATCCTCACTTTAGTTTGCATTAGTGTCTCTACAATTTATCAAGAAGTTCATCTTCAAATTGGGTTCGAATTTTGGTTGTAGTAGTGTAAATCTGCTGCAAACATTACTTGTTCATCTTCTTCAGGATTATGGTGTTTTTGAATTTCAACAAAGACTCTATGTCGAGTATCTCTCGCACGATGAAAGAGGAACATTATTAATGACAATGTTGAGGTAGAGACTGTCACTAAAAATAATCCCCAAAAGCTATCAAGTCCAAGACTTTCATGGTCATCAGTAGACTTTGAAGATGAGCAGTCGTATGAGGCAATCAAAGTGTTTTCAAGCTCTCGCAATCGACCACTTTCAGCTACTTTTAGGATTGCCTCTGAAATGTCGGGTAGATATGGCGAGCTCTTAGGAAAAGCCTGCTTGATACAAACATAATTCAATTAAATGCTTGAGAAAACTGCTTCAAGTTGGATAATGTGCATATTAAAATAGTCTAAAACACACATTTAGATATTAGTGTCAAATATTTAGAAAATTTATCAAGGTATCAGAAAGAATACTTACAAATCCGAAACCACCAACTTTGAAGATCTGCTTTGAGGTTGTGAAACCTTCACAATGCTTTGATAGGAATATTTTAACATATGGAACCTCTAAGAATGCTGCTGAAATCTCCCCACTCATAAGAGCTGATGAATAATCATCTTTTGAATATATTTCCTTAATTTTTGAAGGGCTAAAGCCTAGTACTTGTAAATAATTTACAACAAAAGAATTCACATCACACCCTACTGTCGCTCCACTTCTAATAAGGCTTTCAGCACTGATTTCTACCTGTTTAAGTCTTCCTATTGTGAGGAAAGATGCAAGATTAGCTGTAAAACTTTGTGTTATGACCAACGCTGCAAACAACCATACTACCATGGCCATTCTAGATAAATTGCTGTGTAATTTATCTCCTGAATAAAACAAAGATATTTAACTTAGATGAGCAATTATATGATTAACCATTTCTGGTATTAATGGCATATAGATTAAAAAAAATCATATGACATGTTATAGTATTTAAGAATTCTAATCATTATAGATATGATATAATATAAAATAAGTTTCCTTATCCTAAGATGTATCATCATTCATTTCCCTTCCAATCACATATTATGTTATATATATAATGTGTAGGACTTGTTTCTTTCTTTTTGCATGACAACTAATGATAAAAGGAGTCATGGCATGACATCATTTGTAGAGGAAAATTGATACTCTAAAGTTACTTTAAGCAAAATTACATGTTATATTTTAAGGGGACATCATTATGATATTGTTTTCTTTCATGTAATCTCAATCATTAATTACATGTTGCTATATTTTAAGGGGACAACTTTAGGAAAGTAATTTTAAATGTAGAGATAGAGAAACTTCATCTATGGAATATGGTAGCAAAAACATGAGACAAAAATAAATAGGATAAGGTTAAACATGATAAGGTTAAACATGATAAAAAAATAAGAGCACAATAAAAATGTCATTTCAAAAGTTGGAAGCTATGATGTATTCATTAGTATTCTTCATTTTATAAATATTCATTTCATCATATATATATATATTTTATTTAACATAGCTAAAATTACCTTTCCTTCAATATATAATTTAAGTAATCAAGAATCAAACTTACCGTGTAATGAAAATAATGTTGTAAAGGCCAAGGAAAGCATTGTTCCAATTTGGTTCCAGATTGAACCTCTAAAATCTGGATTATGGTTCCTCTCAATTAGCCAAACCACAAAGCCATTATATACATTAACAATACCGGTGATAATCCACATAACTGATGTAAAAGGACTTTTAATCAACCAAGCCCTTTCAAACCTCTTTGGCTTCACATATATTACCATTTGTAATCCTGAGTCTGTATAAGGTTGTGAAAACTCCGCGTATTTACAACGATGGGCCATTATGGTTGTGTCTCCAACCACTGCATCAAATCTCTTTTCAAGTGCAAAGATATATCAATATAAGAAATATGGAAATGATAAAGTACATTAAACTTACAACGAACTAAACTTATTGTGAATTTGATGTTGATGTGTTATATCATACCTGTATTATGCTATTATGAGAAGTATCTTTTTGGACACTTCCTTTTTTTTTTTTAAAGTGTGCAATGAATGTGAGAAAGTATAAATAAATATATATGTATATATATCCTTTATTGAGTGCTTAGAATATGTATACCAAATGAGATATATAGTACTAAAAACTTACCTTCAATTGAACTTGTTGCACCATTGAATCGTAAGTCCCCGAATAGTTGTAAAAGTCATATGGCAAGTCATAAGGCAAATGCTTGAGTGTTTCTTTGAAGACATCAATTGAAAATCCAGATACCACTAACTGAGTACCATTCTTATTTTCGTACCTTGCACTTACAAATTCTTTATGAGCATTTGCATAAGGAACTCCTACTTTTAGTCTCCTTCCATTAATTAAATTTATCCAACCTCTAGGCACATTCCAAGCACCACCTGGCCAGAACACTTGCCTTAAGATACTCATGGAATCATTGTATACACTGCCCTTGCTAAGTTTTTTAGAGAACCCTAAATTCTTAGTCCAGTACCCTAGTTCTCTATAACTTTTTCCTACTACATTTACTATTTTGAAAGTAGTGGCAAGGTTCAAAACCCCTCCATGCATTCTAAACTTACCGCTTAACCCCTCAAATGTAACATTCTTAATTCTACCAAGCAATTCTCTACTTGATAGTGAAGTCATAGGCGGTATATTGTTTGATGATGTTTGCCTTTCCATAGCTATTGCTAATGCCCATATTGCATCATAAGCTTGTACTGTCAAAAACCCTGGGTTTGGATACTCTTCCTTAGGGTGTTCCAAACTAAACGTTGAAATGAATTTAGATTGGAATTGCTTAAATTTCTTAGATTGAGGGACATAGCTCTTAATTCCCAATATACCTTGCATTGAAGAAAATGCTTTGGCATCTAAAGTGTCAATATGGTTTGTAATGTCTGTACTTATGATCCATACAGATTCATTTCCCATTAATCCCAATTCATTGGCTATGATGAATAGATTAGTGGCTAGTTTAATTGAAGTATGTACGATAAACACCTTAGACTGGCCATGCTTGAGTCTAAACAATTTTCTCTTCATGGAATAGTATGATGCCATGGGAGGAAGGGCAAATATGCCGTCGACACGTGAATCAACATCTTGAATGGCAGTGATAAAATCAGGGATAATGTCGGTGGTAGCCAAGTCGATGTCTTCATATATTATGTTTACTTTCCTCCATTGCCCGCTCTTGACTATGGTAGCTATGGCTTTTGTTTGAAAGTGTTGACCATGAGCAACTTTGAGTAGAAAAGGCCATAGTGAGGAGGACCATTGTGGTAAGTCACTTGCTAAGGAAAGGATGGGAATATTGGAGTAGTTTCCTATTTCTGCCACAGAATATGACTCTCGACATCTTCCGAAGCTTAAGATAGTAGTTACTTGATGCTTCTTGACCAATGTCCTAGCTGCACTTGGATTAAAACTTATTACCAGATAGATCTTAAATAAATATTACTTAAGTACATACGTGTAATGCATGTAGCCAAAGATAATTACAATTAAGCAAAACTTATATATTGTCTAGTATGATTCAGTACTTCTTGTTTTAAATTTTACATAAAAAGAGGAATTTTAATTAATCAATTATCAATATAAAAATAATAACACTTAACATGTACATGGGGTTAACTATATGGATTAAGTTTTGCTATTCTACTAACCATGAACCATATTTTCATCATTAACACATAAGTATGACATATATTAGTTTTTCTCCATGTTCCTTCATCATCACTGCATAAAGCAAGTTATGATATATGATTAAATCATCTTATTTATGTTGTTCCTTCTTTTCATCTATGGAAGTGGATTCAACTTTTTTTTCCCTTGATACATTCATTCCTTATCTTATCCATTCTCTAATAATCACACATCAATTTTGGCATTTTCATTTGCAAAGCTCTCATCTTCTAGTCACTTCCACAATGTAGTAAGTAATATTCATATTTATAAGAATTACTAGTCTTATGATATTGATGATATTCATTGATAAGTATAAATAATGTTTAAACCTAGGATAAATAGAAGTAATACAAACATGATTATATAATACTTGATAACATCCAATATGGTAAAGTATCAAATGAATCAAATTATTTATATTACATATTATAATGATTTGTATAATCGATGATTTGCCATAAATCTCTCCAAATTGTTAAGATATATTTTATCAAGAATACTATTTTTGAATTTGTTATGAACTATGGAGAATCTAAAATAGCCTAATAAATAATTTAAACTTAAGAGGCATATATAAGTCCATTTGCCTCTAGACTTTCTCTTTAAAAATAAAGGCAATTGGTTATTCCTTCGTGTAAACACACATGACACTAATTTCCCATTTACTTTGCTTTAATAGTGATTACATTCTCCTTTTGTTCCTTGTAAAATTACTATCATGGTGAATGGTTAGACTTTAGCCTTGTAATAGCAATTCCTATGAAGCTATTCCTAACCCGAACATATGAATAGCTATTCATTACTTATCTCCCTTAACTGTCCTTTTATATTCTTCAACCAATCACAAACCACAACCATAAATCTATGTACCATCACTACAAAGCACGTACCACTATTACAGACTATCATATCACTGCCATAAACCTGTACGTCACTACCATGAACTATACATTGTTAGATTATTTGATTATGTGTATTAGTACTAATCAATTATTTAAAATATATCCTTTTGAATTATCAATAAATCAATTATGGACTTATTATTTAATAATAACACTTAACTAGTATGGATATTGTAAATGAGCTTTTAATGTGGATAGCCTGTGGTGGATGGGGCAACTCACTTTGTTGCCTAGTGAGAGGCCCCCACTCTTATTAGTCAATGATATAAAAAATTCTCTCTTATTAAATAGTTTTAACATAACTTAATTTTTTGTCAGAAAAAGAATAGCCTTCTTTCACACTTTGTACAATCCTATGTAGACAAGCATTACTACTAGATGGATCCTTCTCTAATTTCAAGTACAAAAACCTTACTCTTACTTTATAAATATATCATGATTTACATGTTATAGATCTTGTATTTGTATGCAATTTGATTTGGATTTATATATACACATATATAAATTCTCTAGCATATACCATTACTATAAACTAACACAACACCATCATAGACCCATTAATCATGCATCACATAACTGATGCACCATAAACAATACACCACCACAATCTCATGAACTACGCATTCCAAGGCCTGTACACTATAGACTACACAACCATACACAATATACCATGCATTACCATAAGAGAAAGAGAGTATAGAGAGAGATGAGGATCGGATGTGAGAGAGAGAGAGAGAGAGAGAGAGAGAGAGAGAGAGAGAGAGAGAGAGAGAGAGAAGGTTGTAAAAGATACAGAGAAAGGGCAAGAAGATAGGAGGGTAATATAGTAATTGGTAGTATATTATATGTTTATCCTTTTCGATGGTTTTTGTCTAAAACGATGTAATAAGGTATTATAGGCCTATTCAATTCTCAATGAATAACAATGCTATTATAGGTCTATCATCTAGTAAAGTGAATTGGCTGTAAAGGAGGAAAACCCCTAACTCACTCTTTTACAATCACCCTTACTTCCCTTAAGGAGTCATACCCCTTTTCTTTAGCCACCACTATAGCCACTTTCCTTATCGCATGTGGTGAGTTGCCTTTCCTTAAATAATTACTCACCAAATAAGGAATTGAATGTCCTAACAATAATCCCTTTTGGTTAGTGAAAGCGAGATTTCAAGAGTTAACTAAATAATACATAAGAGTTGGTAAATTAGTCCACTCATTCTTTTGCGTGTTTCAATTAAAATAAAAAAGGAAATCCTAACCAATAGTGTGTTTTATGAAAGGAATTACCTTAACCAAATATCAATTTAGATATCTTTGTATAATCTGTCTTATTCCTAAGTCCATTACTCATTAAGGTTACTAAAATCCATCATTCTTTAATATTACAGATTAGATAAAACCCTAAGTTATAGCATAGCAATAAAAGTTTAAGCATGAATTAATAAATATTACAAAACTTAGGATCTTATATCTTTCAAAAGAGTGTAAAGTAGAGATTTAAACCACCATCCTTTATTGGTTCTAGAATTGATAAAAGAATGGTTAATTAACGAAATTGTGGAGACTTTATCATAAATAAGGGATATAATGAAAGAGGCACAATCGACTAACTAAGGGAGAAATGACAGGCCAGCCTACTCTTTATGGTCAATTGTCAAGGTTACTAGTTTGATTGCTTATCTACTCCCCCTTAGGTAGACTAAGTGATACAATAGTGACTTAGTAGGAATTAAATATGCTCATAAAAAAAATCATGTACATGAGACAGTAATTTAAGCATTATATATGGATTATGCTGAAGACGTGAGCTAATAACTATTTTCCATAAATAAATGTATGTGATGAGTAGGGTTAGCTTAGGCCAAGATCTACAAACAACAATCACGGGTTGGGTTTCTATGGTCTTAGAATAGATAGACTATTGGGATGATATGATTGTAGTTTGACACTTAAGCTATGACTTATGGCTCGGTAAGTCATCAATTAAGGGAATTATAGTTGATATACATGATTTTAACATTGGTCAAGTTGCAAAGGTTGAGTTGGTTGAATGAGATTTCATAAGTTTCCTAAGATGCACATAAGATTCAGTATGTAAATAAATGCATTCTTCTAATATCATATCACATTTGATAAGAAACTATAATCACATGTGTATTTTATGAAAGTGGCAAATAGTTGATTTGGACAATCTTTGTGTAATCTATCTCCTTCCAAGTCCTTCACTTATTAAGATTTATGAAATCTATCTTTCTTTAGGTAAGACGTTTTAGAAAATTTAAATAGTATTATAGATTAGATAAAACGTTAAGTTATAGATTCTTAGTAAAAGTTTATGCATAAATTGATAAATATTACAGGTTTAAGATCTAATATCATTCAAGAGAATATAAAGTAGAGGTTCAAACCACCTTTAGCTTTATTCATTTTACAATTCATAAAAAGTAATGAAATTGTACAGACTTAATCATAAATTATGGATATTACGAAATTCATTACTTGAAGAATTATACATAAGGAAACTTGGAATTTAGTATAAGTTGAGTTATGGAAAAATATATGAGAAGATAAAATATTAGGGTAAAAAGAACTATAAGTTGACTTAGTGGTTAGTCTTGAAAGAGGCATAATCATTAGAAAACCTTTACGGAGATTGACTAAGTATCATAAGGTTATGAACTTTTGGGTTGATTGCTTAATCCCCTTATGTTGATTGATTAATAACAAAGTGATCTAATATGAAATATATAAGCATATAATCAATTATATAAATTAAAAATTAAGTACCAACTTAAGGAATTCCAATCTTTAAGACTATACAAGTACTAATCTATTACATATTGGATTTAAGTGTTAGGTATAGATTTGGTATTGGCAAGACTTTAAGTAAATTCTAAGCATGTGTTTGCTATTATTTAATGCATATGTATGTATGGATGTAAAAGAATAATTAACTAACTGACCCAAAATAAATGCATGTGATGAGTTTGTTTCGTGATTTGTGGATAGGTGGTTATGGCTTAGGTTTCCATGACCTTAGAAGGGATGGATTGCATATATAATTTATTTTGAGTTCGACACTTAAGCTACGATCCATGGCTCGACGGATCACTAGTATAAGAGAACTATAGCTAAAGCTAATATTAGGTAATTGAGCAAGGTTAATGTTATAAGGGGACAAATTTATGGAATGAAATGTTGGTTCAAATATTGTGTTAAACTTTACAAATTAATAAAAGAAAATACTTATCAGGTTAAGGGCATGAAAAATAATTAACTTCATAAGATAAGGGTAATTTTTGAAAAAGGAGAAAAAGACTCAAACCCTATTTGTAAATAATCTCTAAACCTAATAGTCAATCTCTTTTTCCCTTTGGCATTGTCAAACCCTCCATACTAGATCAGAGACTTCAAGCAAGAATTATGATCTAAAAGGAAAGGCATAATTCCTCTATAACAGATTATTCAAGAACTGAGGCTAATGTTGAGACTCGATTTTCATAAGATATTTTTTTGGGAGTTGTAGTACATTGTCTTGGTATAAATCTAAGACATTAACCCAAATATTAATCAAGGTAAAACATTTGTTTTTTATAACAAGATTATATTAAGATTTTGTTTATCAGTAGAGATTTTGATTGATAGGCTCTTTAGACGTGGTTGGTGTATTTAATGGTTTCAACTAATAGATTAAGTAAGTTAAAAATCCTAATCTTTCTTGTTGTAGAAGGTAATACTTGGTTTTGATGTTTTAGGACAGTACCCTTGAGTGTTTTTGATTGAGAAGGATGGATAGATTTGATATAATTTCAAAGAAGTGAATTTTGGATCTAGAGGTATGTTGGGATTAATCTTATGAAGGGTGAAGGAGGAACTTTCATATGATGAGGATTGCAATTGATTGAGAGATTGAAGTGGTGTTAAGAAAAAAAAAAATTAAGTTGAAGTAAAGATATGAGTGACAGCACATGATGTATCTAAGGCATACACACCATATATAGTGGAGAAGACATAGTGTATATATGGAATGGAGTACATAGTGTAAATATAGTATAGATAGCACGAGTTGTTGGTAACACAACAAGTGTTGTTTCATTATGATTGTATCTTATTTTCATTAATTAAATTCTTTTTCAATTCCTTTTGCATAACTATTATCAAATTACTAAATTAATAGATTTAAATTGCTTTAGTACACAAAAGTAATTAAAGAGTTCCAAAATAGACCTTCATTTATCTCATCAGGATTAAACTAGAGAAAGACTAGTTAAGATTAGGGTTAAAGAATAAGGATATGAAAACAAAAGTACTAAAAACAAGTTATCTTTTGTGTAATACTTTAGAAATAGAGGTTGACTTAAGTCATTGTTATATTCTTGCTAAATTAGGTTCGTGTTTACCTTGTGTGTTAGTTATGCTTGGTATGATTAGAAATTAGATAAATTGAATAATTATTCGGTTGATGATAAATTTTCTATTGCTCTTGTAAAGCTCGACTTAAGTGTTAGGAGTGGAAAATCCCGAAGGGGTACCCTTATGATCCTTGAGTTAGTTGTCCCTAGTAGAGTCATTCTTGGAAATGATTTGGAGTAGATCTAAGTGTATAGGATCATGAGAGGTGAACTCGTACTAGTTTAGAAAGGCGGGAGCATGTGAAGGTAGATTCGAATTTGTAGAAGTTAGGAAGGTCTCAAGATGGTGAGATGGTGAACCCAAACCTATAGCTAATGTGTATCAGAGTAGGAAAGTGTCGGGACATTTAGGGGCGAACTCGAACTTGTAGAAATTAGGAAGGTATCAAACAGTGAGATGGTGAACTCAAACCCGTAGATCATGTGTTTGAGATTGAAATTATGGGTATTCTTATGTTGATTGTTGGATTTAAGTTATGAATATATAAATTGATTGTTGTGATATGTGTCTATATGTTATTGCATATGAAATGGTTGCTTGCTTAACATGCATATGTGCTTATGGTACTTACGTACCGGGTGATAGTTCATCCTTTATTTTTGCAGATGTAGGTATTTAAGTGGTTTTACAAAGTTTAATGAATTTGGAGACATGCACTAAGGTGACTAGGAGAGGGAGAGAGATGAATAGGTATACAATTATAAGAATGAAATACGAGTTAGGAAGTATCCTAAGATTGGATATATATTATTTAAACTAATGGTTTGTTAAATGGTTGATAAGGAATTTTTAGATTGATCATTATTGGAACTTGTTCATAGTTTGAAGAGGTTTCCCTAGTGGATAGTTTTGAATTTAATTAGAAGATTAATTTATGAAATTATCTAAAGAAAAATCTCTTTTATTTTAGAGATTGTAGGCTTTAATTAGAGTCCTTATGTGTGATTAGCTAATGTAACCTTCGTATTTAAGCGACTAGATTTTGAGTGAATGATTTAGGACGTTGGAGAAAGTAACCTGATTAATTTAGAAATTTACGAGTAGATTAGTAATATTAGCTAAGAAAAATCCATAGACTTAGAATTCAAAAATATTATAAAATATTAAAAATATAGCTAAATTAGTAAAAATTTACTATATTATTATATACTTACTAGAAATGAGTAGATTTGGCATTGTTAATTAATGAATTCCTAGAGATAAATTATATGAGTAAAAAAATTATTAATGGACTTAAAATAATCTATAGAAGACATGTATATACATTAAGTATAATTATTATATAACTACATAACCATAATTACTAAAAAAATACTCAAAAATATCAAAATTCATTAAATTGATGAAATAAATAAGGAAAATATTAAAAAAAAAAATGGCATAGAAATCAAGAAAGAAATTTCATGATGTATGGCAATTTCGAAGGATAGTTGAAGATTAAGAATGGATTAAGGAAACAAAAGATTGATACATCATCAAGGCATGTAACTGCATATTTAGTAAGGATAAAAAATCAAATCACTTCTAAAATGCCACTATAAAAATATGAAGCCTCCTTCTTCTGAAAGTTTAGCTCATTTGAAGGTTTAGAAAATTAAAAGGATAGAGATTAAGAGAGAGGAAGTAGAGAAGAAAAATTTAGAAAGAAAATAGTACAAGTAGGGTATTGAAGGGTTCCCATAGATAGCTACAAACTGGGAGTGAAGCTAGACCACCACATAAAGGAGTAGTTGCCACTTGGATTAGCCAACAAACCCCCTTTCTCCCACAGTAGCCAAAGTTTCATGCTTCGATAAGTGCTTGCAATGCCTTGATTTTGACTAAAATTTATTAAAAATAGTAAATAGTCTTTAAAAATCTTGAAACATGGTTTTCTAAAGTATTTTTGCATGAAGAATTCAAATCTTAAATTAGATTTTCAAAATTTTGAGCATTAGTATAGGGTTGTTGAGAAAAATGTTTCGACCATTGATATTTTGATTGCATTTTCAAAAAACCAATTGTTAGGGTTTGGGCTTGAATTTTTATGAGTAAACTCCTAAAATGTTATACCTCGATACTTTGTGGTTAGATTTTTAAAATTAAGTTATTGAATTTTGGGAAAATTTTGGTTTCCATGAAACAGTGTGTTGGAAGTACTTTTTCAAAAAGAACTTTGTTCAATTTTGACAAAAACATGTTTTAAATCTATTTTCATCAACATGCAGTAACTAAAAGTAGGTGATTTGAAAATTTTAGTGGAGTGTTTATGAGTTTAAGTTGAAATATAGTAACAAATAAGCTTAATTTTATGATTTTTCTAAAGAAATGATACATATGTAAAGCTTTGATGAAGAATGTAATAGGTGGCTATTGAAATTTAGTTCTGGTCATGTTGTAAATACAAGCTTGTGATGGTTTTATAGCTAAATGTAAGTTGAATTTAAGTATAAAGCAATGAAGTGTAGAAGTAACAGCATGGTTAGAAATTAGGTTAGAATGTAATCTGGTATTGAATATTTTGATCACATTAAAGGTCGGATAATATGTTAGAAAAGTGGTTTGTATATGGACTCTATGCCCTTATTAGAGTTAGAACGTAAGTAAAAAACTTTTTAGCTAAGAACCTATAGTAGGACGTTTGGTTAGAACCTTCGTTAGAAAATTGGTTAGAACTTACCTCATAAAATTAAAAATTAATAAATGGTTAAGGAAACTTACTCAACTTAGATGAAAATATGCCTAATATTGAAAATGAACTTCTATTACATATTGTGTTTAAAAACTAAAGTTGTGCATTAAATTTTAGGGATCGTCAATGAAGACATGCTCTACGTTTAAAGGATAATGTGACATTGTATCAAGGTAAGTTGGGATTGAAGCTTCGTAACTCATTAGGATACTATATCATAGTATTTGAAGGCCTAAGAGTGAATCTACTTGTGGTTATAACTTAGTTGTATGTGCGCATACTATGTGTGTGGTTGCTATTTTGATTTATGGTAGGGGTTAAACTCCTTAGAGTGCTTTTTTGTATGATTATGCGATGTTTGGTTTGCTTGATACTTGTTTGGCTACCTTTAAGTGAAACTAAATAAAATCCAAACTTTAATCTAACTGGACATATATAATAACCTATTAGGGGAAACGATTAGTTGTGTTAAACCAAATACTGACTCCTTAGATGAGGATAAAATAGTCATTTCTCTACCCTTAGTCGAACTAATTGACAAGAGAGGAGGTCATTATAAGGTTATATATAGTGGTTTGAAGGTAGTTTCTAGAGGAGGGGGTTTAGTTTAATTTGAGTTGTGTTGAAATTCCTTAATTCGGGTTAAAGTTGATGCAATTTCTTTAATCTCATAATGGATCGGATAACATTGTGTGATATTGCATATGACTAATTGCATTGCTTTTCATTAAAAATTAATTACCTTGCTTATGTTTATATTATATTCTTCTATCTTCATCCCGCTTATTAGGCGAGTTCTACTTACATCCTTATAGATTCTATTATAAGTATCAATTAAAAAATAAAGATGCAACAATAGAGCCAACCACAGGTTAGAATGTGAGGGGTTAGGGAGTGAGGAGAAATATGAAGACTGTTAAAACTAGATCTCTTTGGAAGTTTTTGATCTTTAGGGAATAATAATTGGTCTCCTTAGGCATTAGTTTATTATTGAAGTTTGTATATATGTATCTAAACCTATAGCTTTTGAAACTTTTCTTTGAAAATGAAGTCCTTTGATGTAAATATTATTTTGTTGATATAAACCAAGTATTAATAATATGTACTATAGGTTTTCTTATGTAAATATTCTGAAGGAAATACTAGAAGTTCTACTTATAACAAGTATCCTACTGGATACTTCAAGCTGGTTGAGTTGTATTCACTTTGTGTAGGCTATATTTATGATAGTAGTTGTAAGGTTAGCTTCTATCTTAGATTAGTTTATATTGTAGGACTGCTACGACTCTACTCATTTAATATATTTATGATAGTAGTTATAAGGTTAGCTTCTATCTTAGATTAGTTTATATTGTAGGACTGCTACGACTCTACTCATTTAAGGCATGGCAACTAATTGTGACATGTAGTGAACTATGATGTCCTAAGTCTAACAGTTACATTTTATGTATGGGTTTTATTTTTGGTGGCATGATATAGGTAGTAAATTTCATATGAGATGCTTATTGTAGTAAATGGTGGTATGGAATTAGTCATCTACCACAAATGTGATGAAGTTATGGATTAAATGACCCTTTGCAAAATTTTGTATAGATTAGGATTTTAATTGTGTGTATAAGGTTGAGTCACTATGAATATTGGGATGCCCAAAATTATGTTTATTGCTATACTTTAAAATAAAACTTAATGAACCTTATTTATTGCATTTAGTAGGCATAGGCTTGTATATGTATGGAATATGATTATGTATGATTGGTATAGACTAGATGATGCCCAATGGACTAATTAGTAGAAAAATCAATGAATGAAATATGTTTCAATATGTAATTTTTGTTTGGAAATATTTTTAGAGATAATATAAGTATTCTTTAATCACTGGATGGTGAACCTTTGAGAAATACTTAGAGATTCCATATATAATAAGTTCATTTTTTAGATATTAATTGTAATGACTAAACTTTATACACCAAGGTGCTGTCTGCTTTAGCATAATATACTTATAATTTTCTCTTTAATGCCAATTGCCTCCCCAAGGGTAACCCTTTCTGGGACTACTCCTTATTAAGCATTCTTAAAACTTAAGTTATGATGAACTCCATACCATCATACTAAAAGGTATCTTAATAATTAGAGTTTTATTACCTTTCATTTGAGAGATATCATAAACTTTCTTGCTTATAGAACTTATATCCTCATCAGTTTTGTTATGCAGGTCCAACATCATATTAGGCAAAGAGGGCTTTAGATGTGCTTCCATATTATTGCACTTTGCCCTTATGGTACTTAGCTCCCTTACTTTTCGAGTAGTGAAGTATTGATACCACTTGTAATGATTGGGACTCTACTGGACTAAAGTATCGTCCCGCTTTGGCATGGTGTACCTTACAATTTTGTCTTTGGTGCAAACTGCTTTTTAGAGGCTTACCCATCTTAGATGATATGATTCAAGATTATCACATGTGTAAAAGTTATCCATTTATACGAGTAATGAAGTTGGAACATGTTGAGAATAAAGATTTAAAAGTGAAGATCATGAAGAACAAGGAAAGAAATTTGAGAGAAATATGTTACATTAACATGATCTAGTTGGACACAGTCATTTGACATGACTATGTCATAGGTTGTGTCAATTTGGTTGTGTTTACAAAAAGATGCATGACCTTTTTGACATAACTATGTCGATCTACAATGTTTAGTTTGGTTTATAAGTTGTATCAATTTATATCATTTTGTTTTTTTTTTTGTTTTTTTTTTATCTTAAAAGTATTGTAAAGACCTTATAACGTATTTTTTTGTGTTTCTAAGAGTCATTGCACATTACAAAATTGTTAGAAGTGGTGATTTATTAGTTCAAAAGTTGTGATTGTTGTAATTGTACCAAGAGTTGTATATATCCATCTATGGCATTATAAAGGCCTTGGATTTTATACTATAATTAATTAGTAGATCAATAATAATTTATATTTTATAAAAATTTCATGTCAAGGGGGTTCCTCTTGAACAATTTTCTATTTGGAATGTTTTTCTTATCACTACTTTGTTGGTGTGATGAATAATAGGTATAACTCTTATCAATCCGATCTTATCTGACAAATTTTGGTGGGTTTCCTAAGTTGATCGTACTCATGGTGCCCATTAGCTTATTGTGTTCAACCAACTTGCTCCTAAGACAACAATTGCTATCAATCTAAGTGTCGGATGGGATATGGTGAATCAAACGATTCTTTCTATGTGTGGTGCCCTAGGCTTATCATTTAAGAGGATTTGTTTTTAAGGATTTAATTCCCTTCATAACTTATGTATAAAATGATCCCACTTTAGCTTAACTATATTCATTTGTACAAGTATTTAAGTTAAAATGTGTTGGGAATGAAGATTTGGAAGTGAAAAGTGAAGATCATGAAGAACAAGGAAATACATCCAAGAGAAGTACATCATACTGACATGATAGTGTGATACAACCATATCATAGAGCATGTCAATTTATAGAAATAAAATTGCATTTACAAAAAGATACACAGCTTTTTGATACGTCTGTATTTAAGGCCATGTCAATTTGTTATGTCTAGTTTGGTTTAAAAGTTAAGTTAATTCGTGTTATTTTGTTTTGTTTCATTCCAAAAATATTGTGAAGACCTCTTAATGTATCCTTTTGTGTTTCTATGAGATACTAAGCATTAGGAAATCGTTAGAAGTAGTGATTTATTAGTTCAAGAGTTGTGATTATTGTTATTGTACTAAGAGTCATGTTTATTCATCCATTGCATTGAAAAAGTCTTAGATTTTGTATTGTAATTAATTAGTAGATCAACAATAATTTATATTTCACAACAAATTTGTGTAAAGAGAGTTCCTCTTAAGATATTCTCTATTTGGAACACTTTTCTTATCAATACTTTGTTGGTATGATGAATAGCAAGTGCAACTCTTATCAATCTAAGATTGTTTGACAAATTATGGCAAGTTCCCTAAGTTGTTCGCAACCATGGCACCCATAGCTTATCATGTTTGAATAACTTGTTCCTGGACAACAATTCTTATTAATCTGAGTGTCCGGTAGGTTATGGTGAATCAAAGGACTCCTTTTATGTATAGCGCCCTAGCTTTATCATATAAGAGTATTCATCTCCAAGAACTTAACCTTTTTCCTAACTCGTATGTAAAAACAATTCTTCTTTTGTTTGCCCATCTTTACATCATTTGGTGTTAGAGCCTACCATTTTTACACTATGAGATTCCAACCATTTATTCTTGATCAAAAGAAGCAATCATGGATTTGAGGACAAATCCAAAATAAATTGGGGGGATTGATATGATTCAAGATCATGACATATGTATTAGCGTTAGAGTTAGAACATGTTGGAAATGAAGATTTAGAAGTCAAAAGTGAAGATCATGAAGAACAAGGAAAGAAATTCGAGAGAAGTACGTTAGACTAACAGGACCAAGTGAAACGCTTATGTCAAGGTCATGTCGATTCGTAGAAATCGAATTGTATCTATAGAAAGATACACAACCTTTTGATACAACTGCATCTAAGGTCGTATTGATTTGTAATGTCAAGTTTGGTTTAAAAGTTGTATCAGTTCATGTTATTTTGTTTTGCTTCTTTCCAAAAGTGCTACAACGACCTTTTAATGTATCTTTTTGTGTTTCTAAGAGTTACTAAGTATTAGGAAATTGTTAGAAGTGGTAGTTTATTAGTTAGAGAGTTGTGATTGTTGTAACTATACTAAGTGTTGTATTTGTCCATCTATAGCATTATAAAAGCCTTGGATTTTGTTCTATAATTAATCAGTAGATCAATAATAATTTATATTTTACAAAAATATCATGTAGAGCATAATTATCAAAATTATAATTGCACCCATGTGATTTTCTGAGTTTACGATTTTAGGAGATTTTTTCGAGTTAACTCGTGTATAAAATTGTTTATGTATAGGAATTTAAGTTCTTAATCGAGTTTACATGATAAAATATTACATTTTTGACCGAGTTTACCGATTTTATATATCTAAGTTAAATTGGTTAAAAAATGAAAAAGTATAACTAAGTTTTACAAGCCATTAATTATAGGGCATCACATCATCTTCCTTATTCTATTTTAATTTTTTTCCTCTTTCTCTATCTCTTAGTCCCTTATTTTATGTTCATAGCCTTCATTTAGGTTTTAGCTCCAACAAGAAAGATTATAAGAAAAACTATATAATTTAGTTTATGTCATTAATAATTTAAAATGAATTGAAATGTCTACTTCTTTTTAATTCATTACTTTTTTAAAAAAAAAATAATGGAGAAAATTTAGTTTTGACGTTGTTTTTTTTTCTTTCATATATGTTAAATTATATATTATTAAGAATTTTTTAATGGAAAAAGAACATAATTTCTTTATTTCCATAATGCATTTCAAGTTTTAAATAATTATTATAAGTACATTTATAGTTTTTTAAAGTTATTTTATATAGATCGTAGAAACTTATGTTTCTATATTTCAATTTTACTGATTCTCTAAAAATTCTAGTTACAATTGTGCTTGACAACCATAATGTAGAGAGAGTTCTCTTGAGTAATTTTCTATTCGAAACGCTTTTCTTATTACTACTTTATTAGTGTGATGAATAGCAAATGTAACTCTTATCAATTGGTATTTGTTTGATGGATCGTGGCAAATTTCTCAAGTTGTTCATACTCGTCGTGCCCATTGGCTTTTCTATTTGATCAATTTATTCCTAGGACAACAATTCTTATCATTCCACTTATCAAATTAGTTGTGCGAATCAAGAAATTCCTTCGACGTATGGTGCCTTGGGCTTAATTATATAGGCGGATTCATCTCTAAGGACTTAACTTTTTTTCTTAACTTGTGTGCAAAAATGATCCCACTATATTTGCACATCTCCACATCACTAAGAGTGCTCTCAAATAATGAGCATCCTTAGCCTTGGAATTTTATTATCCCTAGGTTGTTATATCAAAACGCGTTTGGATGATTAGGGTTTTATTATCTTTTGTTAGAGGGATATCACAATTTGTATGTTTGCATATTTCTAGCAGTTGGAAAGGGAAAAAAAAAAAGAAAAAATTGACGGAGTAGACGCACCTCTGATTTTTTAAGGTGATAAAATATGTTACCAATCTGGTGCTAAATTTTCTCCCTTTCTTCTTTTTACATGCTCGTCATCTGTAGCATAATTTTTACACTAAGTTTGACATTTTCGAATTTGACAGTAGAAATCCATCATAAAGAATGTTCCCGATCCTTTCTCCCCACTTTCCTTAATTTTATACTTTGCAATAATTTGGTGGGGGATAATTTTTTCCTCCCCAATCCACCGTTATTTTATTTAAAAAACCTAGTATAAAAGATCTATTTTTCCACGTCAATATAAAAATTATACTTTTCTACGTGAAGCAATCAATTGGAGGAGAAACGGATAGAATTAAAAGAATGATTTTATGCTATTAATATATTGCTGTGATTAATCCTACTAAATGGAAGCAATTTCATGATGCATGATATTAATGAAAACATGAGATATGCTGCCAATGTATACATTGATTTTGATTAGAAGCATAATTTAGTACACTTTATATTATATTAGGGGCGAAAATATGTGGTAATATATGCATATATGATTTTGATTTTTTGCTAGACGTATATATATGTATCATCTCGTAAGAGCAAAAGATGATCATTTCGTTTTACTAAATTTATATCCCAAACAGGAATGATCCATGTCCAATTTGCACATGATACAAAGAAGATCATGCCTGATGGGGCAGTTTTACTTTATATTAAAATTTACTTTAGATATTTTAATTTTGGTAATCGGTGGTAAATTAACATTAATAATAGAAATAAAAACAAGATACAAAATGCAGCTTGTTGCCGCTTACCGTCATCCAACTTGAATTTGGTTTTATCTCATGTTTGAATCGAATTCTCAGTGATGTTCATCTAATTTTGTCACCTCAAATGGTGGACGAAGGATGCACGGAGGGCATCAGAATAGACGGACATAATTTTGTTTTGTCGTCCACCGTGAGATATTAATATGCTGTAATAACAAGCTGGTTCCAAAAATAACGCATATCAGCTCCAGAAATCATATCATAATATATCCCTTTTCTCTTTTATGTTGCGCCCTTTTATCGTATCATTAATAAATTTCAAGCGGCGGACTCTGTTTCTTTATCTACTGTTGTTCCTAATTTTCCGTTGGACTCTATTTCTCGAGATGCTGGTTGTTTTCATCAAAGTGAGCCAGCTGTTATGGCTCAACTTTCAAGTCTTTCCTTTCTGGATGTTTTGAACTATTAGTTAATGGATTTTGTGCTTTTGATCAGAAAAAAAAGGAAATAAGTCATATTATAATATATAGATTCCATTCGTGAAGCTGTTCAAATTTTATATTTCATCTTTTTATAGCATAATTAATGTGTTTGTAAAATTTTTAATATCATATTTAATTTAATTTCGGATCATCTTTCCATTTATATTCAATTGAAGCAAATTATTATTGTCCATAAAACTTTTATAGTCGAGCAACATAAATATTGATATTTCAATGGAATCGATTGTATTTCACTTTCTTTTTTATTATTATTGTTGTAATAGTATTTGACAAAAAAGTTACTCTAAATTATTTAAATAATTTCAAAATTGGATATGCAGAAATTATATTGCATATTCAACAAATTATCTATCGATATATCTATATATATATATAGAGAGAGTTTATGCCTTTTTTATTTCTTATTGAGTATTCAACAAATTATGTATAGCAAGTTATTCGTTTTTTAGGATTTTATATGACTTAAATAATATTTTATTTTATTTTATAATACATAGAAGCATTACATTATGTTTTAACAAATGTTCTCATCGTCAAATCAAATTAACATGCGTAATTTACTTTTATAAATATCCATGATTCGGTAAGATGAATAGCATATGTTTTCGTGCTGTGAAACTTTTCTCCTGTCTTATTGATAACACATTTGATTGATTTAATATAAGTAAGATATAATAATTACTTCTCTCTTATATTCTTTTAGCATTTTATTAGCAGAATAATTACTTCGTAAAGTTTTTTTTTAATTATATTATATTATAATTTTACGAAAGAAATGAATTAAATCCGTTTCATTTTATTAAAAAAATAATATTCATATTACAGTACTATAATGTTATGATGATAATCTTTAAAAGTTTAACATTTTGTTTTTATATATTTTTATGAGAAGTATCTACGACTTTAAAGTCCCCGTTCCTCCAAGTCTTACGACACAGCCACCCGCGGCCCTTTCACCCAAGTCCTCAGAAATTTGACCGTTTACTCAGAATTCGCCGATATTATTGAAGTAAAACACGACTTTTATCATGGTATCGACTAGACTTTCGTCATGACATTAACATTGATGGTTCGTTTTATTTATTTATTTTTAATTTTTCTGAATTAACAAATCAAAATAGTTATATTTTTAAAAATATTTTTGATGTCATCGTGACATTATTTTCTTCTTTATAATATGTGATAATATTTTAAAGTATTATCTTTACTTGCATGAACCTATTTTTAAAATAGGAAGGATTCATATCCATATTAACTATTTTGTATAGCAAAATCACATCGATAGTTTTATACTCTTATATACATGCACAATGTGTGCATATAGAAAAATACAATAGACTATTTTAAATTATGACAGGGGTGATCATGACATTCATCCGTGTGATAAGATAAAGAGCGGAAAAATAAGGAGAATAGGGCCGTATTGAGTTAGGATATATGTTTTAGTATCAGACGAATCCTCCACAGTTGTCTATTTTAAATATTTTGTAAAAACAAAAGCAATCGTATTTTTGTAAGGGTAATTTGTGTTTTTATTCTTTTCCATTTTGGATACCCGTATTATTATTTTTTACAATTAAGGGACCTATGTTTTATTAATTAGTGAAAATTAAACCTCCATTAAAACAATCATTAGTTAAAAAAAAAAAGAAAGAAAGAACATCTATTAAAAATATCTAACCCTTGGTGCAATGAAAGAGGTACGTTCCTCTTTTGATGTTCATGAGTACTGTAGAAAGAGCATACCTTCGCCAACAGCGAGGGAAATTAACTTTTTAAGGGAACTTGACTACAATAAACCCAAAAGCTTACATCACATCCTGTGTGACTTATGATACTCAAAAAGAATATATTTAACAAACTTAAAAGTAAAAAAAGAGTAAAAATATAGGTAACTAAAGCATAACTTACTCTATTAATGATGGTTTAAAATATTAAAGAATATTGTACTCTTTAATAATATAGATGATTATAATATAAAATAAGTATAACACTCTAACCACAAATATCCTTATACTTTAGCATTCAAATATGTAGATTTATCTATAGCATTAAGTTAAGATATTCTATTTGGATTCACTCCGTATCATATGGAGTGTTTGAAAACTAATATTGAATATGGCTGAATTACACATATAATGAATGTAGTGATAGCTTTGTTTACCCAAAACTTTCTCGTGAAACAAAAATTACGTCTGCATGCAAAAGCAAATAAAAAACTTAAAACTTCCATTTCTATTATCACATGCAGTTTTAGGCCTTTTTATTTTTTGGCATACACATTGAGGTACATTCCATGTAATAGACTATAGTGTAAGGTTTGGAGCTAAATGAGAAAATTTTAGGTTAAGGTTGTTGTAGCGTCTAGTGTCCCATAAACACGAGCCATCCAATGGGATAGGCCTTAGGGTGTTAATATACCGCAACAGATAAACCATTTCTTACATTGTAACCACCTTCTAATCAACTTTTGGATAAATTGAAAGGGAAATAAAAGACTAGTTCTAAACAACGGCAGATAAATAATTCAATACAAAAAACGCTTAAGATTGGCGAGACATACCTGCGTGAGCTGCTAGTGCGGGATCACCACGAGAGTTTCGAATCCACAGTGGGGGTAGTCGACCGGCCGAACGAGAATAAAAGTCATGAATGGCTATTCTCATGGCTATTTCTTGTGCTTTTCCTTCGCGTGTCGAGTTATCTAAAATCGCACCAAAACTGATTCTTCTGTGTCTTTCTTTCCTAAGGCTCTCATTTTGGGCTTTAGACAACGTTATTAACACAGAAATGACGAAAATAGCCAAGAAGAGGGAGAAGAAACGAAGAAGACCACGTAAAACCACCATTTTTGTTTCTTGCTTCTCTTCTGGTGTTTGAGAAGAGTTGACTTCTATGTCCTACACATTTGAGAGTTAGATTATTGCAGCATCTCTGTGTTCAATATCTTTCAGTATATATACTTATAAGCGTCATCGAGAGTGAAATTTCCTTGAAGTGGGGTTGATAATAATTTACTAATTCCTCAAGATTACGAGATTCTTCGTTATTATAGCTTTTGAAACCGCCGGATTGGGATGGAAATATTCTGATAGGATCCCATGCATTATTTTTTTTAGGAAAAAAGAATCAATTGATAGTACATAACAGCTATATTTTTAGACATGTATGATAATATTATTTATGGATTTTTAGGTAGTTATATACTACGAATCTATAGGTTCGAATTCGATTAATAATTACATATCATATATATTTATATATGATATATACTATTTAATATTTATATTTTTATAATATAGCTCGAGTGTATTATGGGATGTATACTGACTAACTAAATATATGTACTTGTATGTTATACTACATAACATCGATCCCTTGTTAATCCATTCCAAGAAAAATTTTGAGAAAAAAAAAGGATAAAAACAGAAGTCTTCTGAAGCTGAATGAAACATTCATAGACATTATATAGACATTATATATGAATGTTACTTGAAAAATTTTATTAGTGATGGATAAAAACTATTATGTATTGAATCTTTTACTGGTTCCTATCCATCATTGGCCTATCATTGCTGCTGTATTGTTTCACAACTGAAATTGTATTACTGAAGTAATTATGCTTAAACCCATGCTTAGATATACTACATGATAATAACTCCAAGCAACATTCAACCATAGTCTGTTGTTAGAATGTAATATTGAATGGTCAGCAAGGTTGCACGTAAAGGTTTGGTGTTGGATGAAATGGATGAACTAAATTTCCCGACGATGTGACAACTCAAGTTACAAGTATTACTTTTCTCGTCGCCACATGAGCCCATAAAAAATAAACTTGTAGACATTGACATGACTTAAATTAATATTATTTAATTGCTTAGAGTTTATGCTGTTTCAAACATATATATATATCTACACAAAAATATGGCAAAGAAGCTGATTCTTGCCGTCTTGAATTGCCTCTATTATCAGTACTAATGTTGACGAAAATACCATATGATTTTGGTAAGTTTAAGAGCATATGCACTGCAATCTAGTATTTATAATGCCTAAATATTATTGTAGTAACTAAAAGCATAGCGTGTACACTAAATAATCACTGCTGATTACAGGTGATGGTAAGTAAGTATAGTAGAAAATGTTTTATTAAAATAAGAATAATATAGCTTTTTATTTAGTAAAACGAAAATAATTTTTTTTCCGAATTTTATATTCTTTTTTATCCCTCTAGTCAAACAAATGTATCCCAGTATACATTTATTTTCCTAATGGTTTCTGTAAACATATGGGAAATATAAATAAAATGATATATGGGTTATAATGAAAAAAGGTGGAACAAATTTTATAGTCACTGCCATCATTTTCCCCTATAGTAATTAAATTAATAGAGAAAACATGACGTCAAATTGGAAGTACACTCTCCAACTTAATCGCCATTTATATATAGGTTGATTATTTAAACTCTCAAAACATATATTTATTTTTAGTCTCACATTTGAAAATGTGCACAGAATCCACAAACTGTCGTTCAAGTACTAAAACAGTTGCTTTTAATGGATTCGTAGTTATGATTTTGGGATTTTAGTTTCATCATTATTTGCATATTTAATTTTTTTCTAACTATATTATAATCTAGGATAGGGAAAGATTTAAACCCAATTAATCTTAGAAGACCATTTTAATACTGTTATGGCTTGTTTATGAAGTGGGAATTGAATTGGAATTTTTAATAAATGTAATAAGACTATAATACTTATTACTTTATTTAGTTTGGTTTATAAGTTGTCAGATTTTATAGATAAGAAAGAATACAGCAGGAAAGAAAAAAACTAAACTATTAAACCTAAGATTCATGTATAATATGCAATAAAATATATGTTAATAAGAAATTATAAAATTACCTTTTTCATGATGAAAACTACCCTCTCTTCCTAGAGATGGAGTTCAATTGAAATCTAAATTCAATTTGTTGTTTTAAAATATGTTTACTACAAGTACTCTAAACGTAATCCCTTTATCAGTATCCACACACATGTTAACAAAAACAAATTTTAATCCTTTATATTGTTAAATAACTAGGATTAAAATTAAAAAAAGTAGGAAGAAAAAATTATATATTTCTCTCTTACTTTTTTTTTAAGGTGTTTCTCTAAAATAAAAAATCATCATCATAACTCTTTCTCTTGGTCTTGTCTAGTTTTAAACATTAATTAAAATTATTGAAAGATACATTTTATTCCATGAACTTTTTAATTGCCATAACTTTTCAATTGTATAATAATTAAACATGGTGGCAAACGTCCTTTTAATTGCCATGAACTTTGCAATTAAATATGAAATTAATAAATTCCATCTATTTATACAAGGAAAGGCAATAATAAAATCTATAACCTTTAAGAGGTAATTAATTGCAAATATATACTATGCGATAAAATAAATTGCTTCTAATTTATTATTTCAGATTAATTTATTCTAGCTCTAAAATAAATAATGACATTCACTAAAATTTCTTATCAAAATTTTGTTTCCATTAATCATGCTATAGTGTGCGACCCTAGGTAATGCATATATAAACATAAACTAAGATAACCGTCTAGCAACAGTTATTGATCATCAAACGTAATAGAAAGAGTATGAACAAGAAACCACTATGAACAAATTACTATATAATTAAATCTCTTCATTAAATAATATTCTGGTTAAATCATTACATGTTATGTCATTAACATTTAATTATTTTACTTGGTTTCTAAGATAAAATAGACTTAATAATATTTACTGTGACTATGAGCTTACAAGTCATAATTATCTTAACCAAGTGGTCTTGGATATCGATTCCCTAATCTATGAGAGTAATGAATTCGATCTTGACTCATCACTATACTCTCTATATTTCATGTCATATCCAATAACCGTATTATTTACAATTTAAATAAAGATTGTATTTAACAGTATTAAAGGACAACATTCCATATATAGAATATATGAAAATCTTAAGTCTAGGGATTATTTACACTTGTTCATTTAGAGGAGGAACCAATGATATTAAACATGTAGTGTCCTTTATTAGCGGGTTGTGTCTAGTGTATCCTTATAACTTAGATATCTTTCGCTCGGTCCAGTGAGAATAACCTTAGTTATACAACGTATTGGTCTAAATATCTATGTCTCCTTAAAATATTTACTCGACCAAGGATAGCTTTTAGATAATATAATATGATAGAATATTACTGATAATATACCTTTATTATAATTCAATATATACTTTAATTATCTATAAAACTTTATTATAAAATATATACTAATAGAAAAGTATATAAATACCATAAATATTTGCTTTTTATAAATAATATCCATAAGTATATCAAAATATTTTATCACATTATGCACGAATTACAACAGAAGTAACTTAATAATAGATTATATTAGAATATTAATCACTAAATTATTTCTATTTTTTTTTTTCAACTAAACCTAAAGTAATAGGTTATGGTGGTTGCAATAGTAGTGGTGGTGATAGTTTGTGCGATGACGATAATAGTAGTAACAACGGTAATGATAGTGATAATAGATATGGTGGGGATAGTAGTAACGTAGCAACGATGATGATTGATGTTGGTAACGGCAACGGTAGTGATAGTGACAATTGGTGGTGACAAAGGCGATAGCGATAATGATTGGTAGTGGTGATAGTGTTGGTGTCGTTAAATTGGAATGAGATTATTTTTAGGAAGAATATGAAATTTTGCAAAGAATTTTAATTTTTTGGATAAAATAAGAAATCTCTATTACATGAAATTAAAAGATTTTTAATGGAATTATGATTTAGTAATATAAAATAAGTGAACGCCGTAATAAATAATGAGAAGGGAATGAAATTCCGATTGCTGCCAAGTGAACGAGATGTTAAACTGAAATGGTCTTGACAAAAAATTTAAACGGTTTCTCCGTCTTGACTTACGGAACTTTCGAAGAGATATCCCATAAATCGACGCCCAAAACTGTTAAAATTTTAGCGTTTAATGGCATCAGTTGAGGTTTTAAGTGCAATAGTCTTGGAAAACTAAAATAGATGCCTTCTTCATGCATGTCTTGGGTCAAAGTCCTGTGCATATGCTCCCGTTTGAATGAGTCTCAGTGTAATTTCTTGGAATTAAAGGATGAATTTCCACTACCAATTTGTAATCTAAAATAATCAATAATAATTGGGCAGTGATATGATCCCCACCAACCATCCTAAAAGATTCCAAATCTTATAGCCAATAAAAAATAAATGAAAATTGTCAAACAATAAAAATAAAATAAAATTGTGACGAATAAAGTAAGCTCTGAAGAAAAGACTGGCGGTCGATAATTTTGACCGGAGGGATGAAAGGAAAAAGTCTCTGCAAATAAATTAACCAGTTGAAATGAACACAAACAGCTATTGGAGGGGAAATTTTATGTTATTTTCCGTCAACTCATTTTAACTGTTTCAATGAGTCTACGCCTAAGATAATGTTATTAGTCATTCCCCCGCTTTTATATAGGCCTCGCCTTACCCCACAAAAATCTCAAGAATGACCGGAACATATGCTTTTTTTTTTTTTTTAAAGTATCCTTAAATTACGAAGTTAATATTTAACTTGACATAAGAAGTCTTCAAACACGTTACGCCTGTCACATATCCCTAGAGTTACGGAGCAGACTTAATATCAATCTTTTAACACTCAACGACTCCCTCGTATCGGGGGAAGGAAAAGACAGATAAACTCCCAGCCATGGATCATCCCAAATTGGTAAAGGCATCAGCAACTCCAATTGCCTCCACAGAGTTCCGATCAATCCGCAGTTAAAATCTCCCATTCTCTTGGGTTTTAGGATTGCAGTTTTACAATTTTCGCAAACCCATAAAGATCATCAAGGGAGCTTTTGAAGCTTCAATTATTGGAAAATGACTTCGCTATCCGGTGGACGTTAAGGATAGTTGCAAGTTTTGAAAATCACTACGTTGATTCAACTATTTCCAGATTCAAAAGCTTCTTTGCAATCTTCCTAGTTTTTGTTGACTGATGTGCAATCATGTTTGTAGAAAGGAAATTGAGAGTAGCTTTTACTCAAAACAAAGAAGAAGTGTACGATTGATTGTATCACCAAAACTATTACAAGAATCATGTTTGTAGAAAGGAAATTGAGAGCTGCTCTTACTCAAAACAAAGAAGAAGTGTACAATTGATTGTATCACCGAAACTATTACAAGAACTATTAATGTGCTTATTTATATACAGGCTCAACATTAGAAAAACTAACCTAACTAAGTAATTGTACAAACTAGTAAATAAATAACATGTGTAAAGAATTAACAAGTAAAGTACACATCTAACATGTATAGTTAACATTCCCCCCTCAGATTGGAGCCATTTGAAGGCTCTACTTGAAGAAGAACTAAGGCAATTGAGCAACAGTAGGGAACTTAGTAAAAAAATTTGCAACCTGTTTAGCGGAAGCAACATGATAATGTAAATAAAGAAATCCCTTAGTTGTTAAATCACAAACAAAGTTAATGTCAATATCAACATGTTTTGTGTGTCCATGTAAGCAAGGATTAGGAGCAATAAGGATGGTAGAGCGGTTGTCATAGTAAACAAGAATAAGTAAGGATAAAGGAATGCAAAGATCACGGAGAATGTAAGAAATCCACATAAGTTCTTTAGAAATAGCAACCAAGCTTTGATATTCCGTTTTGATAGTGGAAGTACTGATGATAGACTACTTCTTAAACTTCCAAGAAATCAAAGAATCTCCAAGAAAAACACAATAGCTTGTTAATGACTTTCTATAAAAAGAAAAGGAAACCCAATTGGCATCGGAGAAAGCCTTCAAGGACAAAAAAACTAGTAATAGAGTAGAATAACCCAAGTAAGTTGTTCCTCTTAAGTATTTAAGCAATGTATAGCAACATCATAGTGAGGAACACGAGGTTGTGAAAGATATTGGCTAAGTTTTTAGACTACAAAAGATATATCAAGTTGGGTGAGGGATAAGTATAATAGATAACTAACAATGCGTCCATAAGGTTGTGGATCGGCAATAATTGGACTAGTATCTCTGTGCAAATCAGCAGTAGTTAATGACAAAGAAATATCAATCAAAATATCAAAAATAAACTTTCCTTGATGAAGTAAAAGACTAGCTGCAGTATGACATATTTCCATACCCAAAAAGAACCAAGCTTCACCAAGATCTATAATTGTGAAAGCCTTGTCCAAATCACACTTAAGTAGCTTAATATTAGAAAGATTAGCTCTAGTCAAAAGGATCTCATCTACATAAAGTAATACAACCAAAAAGCCAATAGAAGTGAAATGAATGAGTGAGGAAAAGTCACTAGGAGATTAAACAAAACCTCTTGCAAGTAAGAATTGTGATATTTGTTTATTCCATTGCCTAGAGTTTTGTTTAAGCCCATAGAGGGAAGTCTTCAACCTACAATCTTGATTAGGACCTACCTTAGTATATCCTTGAGGAGGCAACATGTAAATCTCTCCATCTAGTGATCAATTTGAAAAGGCATTAGTAATAACAATTCGATGAAGTGGCTAGTGATAAGCAGTAACAAAGGCCAAAAGAATTTGAATCATACCAACTTGGCGATGGGTGAAAAGGTATTCTGGTAATTTACACCCTTAACTTGTAGATAGCCTTTAGCTACCAAGCTTTACATTTGTTTATAGAACCATCTGGTCTATACTTGATTTTATAGACCCATTTAAACCCGATAAGTTTCTTGCTACTAGGTAAATTAGTAACTTCCTGAGTATCATTAAGTTCCAAAGCTTCTAATTCTTTATTCATGGCTATTATCTACTCTTCATGTTTAGAGGCTCAAGAGCAATAAAGTGGCTCTCAAGTGTTGAGTGCATTGGCCAAAGAAAGAACAAAGTCAAAAGGGTAATTGGGAAAAATGGTTTCAGTCAAGAAAGGATACGAAGTGTTAGATGGTGGGATGAAGATTATAGACATAGTCTTGAAGAAAAAAAGGGATTAATGAGTTATAGCAAACCTTCTTATCGGTAAAAGACAAGCAATGAGAAAGAGTCAAGATGAGAAGGACTAGAAAAGACAAGTTCAAAAGTTCAATGAACAGGTGAGGAATGAGTAGAAGAGTTAGAAATAGGTAAAGATGAAATGAGGTTAGCTTGAGAAGAAATAACTGAAGGAGAGGAAATAGTTGGAGTAACAATAGTAAGGGAATGAATGAAAGAATCTTCATAAGAAAAAGAGGGTTGCTATCATGAAATAGAACTATCAAATTTGTATGGAAAAGAATCAAAAGCAATAAGAGAAACAAAGGGAAATATATCTTCATAGAAGACCACATCCTTGCTTACAAATACTTATTTGGTGGATAAGTTGTACAACTTATAAGCCTTTGTGCTAGTAACATACGTAAGGAAAATACACTTTCTAGCCTTAGAATGAAATTTATCCCGATAGACAAAAGGTTGAGAAGAGAATATAAACACCTTAAGACTTTCAAATGAATATAAGAGATTTTTTCTCCAAATTACAGCTTATGAGGGGATTTCTATCCTAACTTTGCTATTAGCATTAAGTTGACAAGGTACATGATAGTTAGAACACACTTACCTAAAAGTGTTTAGGTAATGAAGATTGTATTCTTAAGGCCTTAGTAGCCTTAACAATATGCCTGTGTTTTCTTTCAATTTAACCATTCTATTGAGGAGTATAAGGTATAGTCTTTTGATGTATGATGCCAACATTAGAAAATAAAGCCTAGTACTTTTAGGAGACAAACTTAGTTCCATTATCATACGGACAACCTTAGGTACAAATTTAAATTGATTGTTGACAAGTTTAAAGAACTTTTCTAGTATAGAAACAACTTATGCTTTATCATTAAGAAGAATTGTCTAAGGCAACAACTATAATCATTAAGAATGGATAAGAAATATTTAGCTCCATAAATGGAAGGAATGGCATAAGGCCCCCAGACATCCACATGCAGCAATTGAAATAAAGAAGTGAAATAATGCAAAGAATGAGGAAAGGGCAATCGATGAATTTTAGCATGATATCAGTAGAAGGAACTATATGTATTAGTTTAGACATAGAAACATGCTTAAGCATTAATGTAACAAATGTAAAGAGTTTGGTTTATTCTAAAATCTAGAAATAAAAGAAGTATTTGGATTAACTAATGAAGAACTACTAGAATATCCCATGACTTGACACTCCAAAATATAAAGCCCATTGGAAGTATTTGTTGTAGCTACAGGACAATTACTTTAGTTATCCTGAAAAACAAAAGAACAAGCACCAACTTTAGTGGTCAAAGTGTTGTGTTTGAGTAATTGGTACACAAACAACATGTTATGTGAAAAATCAACTACAAAGAGAACTCTTATGATAGTAAGTGAGGAGTTGATATTAGTAAACCCCATCAATTGAATAAATTTGGTTAAACCATTGGGAAGTTTACATTCATAGGTTGTGAGAGAGTGTGTATATTAAAAAGTATGGAGTAAAAGGGTGTGATATGATTAGTAGCCCTTGAATCAACAATCCAAGTGCTATATTTATTACTTATAGCATTAAAACATGAAAGAGTTCGAGAAATACCAATAGAACACGCTGCATTACTCACTACTGAAGCATTCTATTGTGACTGGAACAACTTCATTATCTCTTGACACATTGTATAGAGCATATATGAATCTACAATAAGTGTTGTGTTTGCTCTAGTACTACAAGAACCTTGTCCTATAAAAGAAGTATTCAAACAAGGCCCAACAAAAATAGTATTATAGATAGAATGAGAATCATTAACTATAATGGTATCCTTGGAATCATTCTCTACTTGTTGTATTAAGTAAAAGGCCTTGTTAATAGTAGGCAAGGGCTCCATTACTAAAATTTGATTTCTAACCATTTTATAACTCTCATTTAGCCCCATAAGAAATTGAATCACCCTTGCTTTATACTCAAACTCCATTACTCTCTCCTTTAATCGACATGTGCAAGCATTTAGAACTCTACAAGAATACATAAGATAAGTATAAAGGATCCATAATTCATGCTAGCATTTTTTCAATTGATTATAATAAGTACCTATAGCTTGATTATATTGCTTAGATTGTTAAGTTCATATTGAATCTGAAATATAGGTGGTGCATTGCTCAACCATATCTTTCTCAAATCTTAACCCATAGATCAAAAGTAGACGAAGCATACAAGAAATTTTGTGCAATTTCACTTATCATTGAATTAATCAATCAACATCTAACCATATAGTCACTTCTCTCCCAACAAATCAGGTTAGATTAATCAGGATTAGATTTTATAATAGATCAATTGAGAAAACCAATCTTAAGTTTAGCTCCTAATAGATTTACTTCATGCTAGATAATTCAAACGATTGAAGATGATATTACTTACTACCATACTAGGATTATCCGATGGTCATACTTACAAAGGATCTTCAATAATGTTTTCCGCTTTTCACTTTAGGTTTGTTTTTTTTTTTTTTTTTTTGGAATCAGTATCATCCATTTCCATAAGAACAACTAATCAATTGAAGTAGAAAATTAGATTAGATCTTACCATGATGCTCTAATACCATGTTGACTGATGTGCAGTTGTGATTGTAGAAAGGAAATTGAGAGTAGCTCTTACTTGAAACAAAGAAGAAGTGTATGATCGATTGTATTCTCATCATTATTAAAACTAACCTAACTAACTAACTGTACAAACCGGTAAATAAATAACACATGTAAAGAATTGACAAGTAAATAAATATCTAACATGTATAGTAAATGGTTTTGCAATATTTTATCTTTTAGTTCATTAAACAAAGGGTTACTTGAATGATGTTAGCTATTCCAAGTCAGAGTATTAATTTATAGGGAATAGGATAAATACTTAGATTAAATTTCCTCTCTCTCTCTCTCTCTCAAACCCTATTTCTCTTACTTTGTGTTGTTAAGTGATATCAAATTACTATGAAATCGTTAAGAATGAAATAAAGACCAAATAGATTATCTACAGGGGATACTTACTCATTACATTTGCCTTATTTAACTCCTTAAAGTCATTGAATATCTTATTAAGACATATTCCTTTTGTTTGATCGAGGCTATCTATATGGCACCTTCATAATCAACCTTATTCCAGGTACTAGGTCTATAGTACACTCGATTTATCTTTTACGTGGTAATCTTAGTAAATCTTTAAAAAAAAAAATTAGGAAACTCATTCACAAACTATATCTCCCTCAATTTTGGGTGTTTCTTCTCAATATCTATTGCGTAAATCTAATAATAACTCTAATAATTACTTTTCATTTGATCTAAGTTCATCATTTGTAATTGTTATAACTCCAGGTTTTAAACCTCTAAATTTATGGAGTTAAGAAACATTATTGATTTTAAGTCAAACTTTACAAAGAGACCAAAGAGGTTAGGGAAGTAATTCCAAATGGTTTGCTTCTTAAAATTAAGTTATAAAACTTTAATTTGATAAAAATATGGGTTTATTGATATAACTTATTATTTATTGAAAACTCAAAATTTAAGTCTTGAGGCATAACGTGGCATTGAAAGTAATTTATTTTGCTTATTAAAATGATAATATGATCTATCATATAACAATTAAAATATGCACACTATTGGCACAAATGCTAAGTTCAGGTAAAATACCCTACTAGTTACTATATATATCACAATGAATTAGGAAAAAATGGTGGAAGAAATTCTAATCGGGTTGTTACAGTAATCCTTTATTGTTACGTCTTTTTGGCTCCTTTACAAATAATTACTCAACTTCTTTGGACTTTTGAAATTGAATATCTTTCCTCTTACGATCCACTTTCACACCATGTCTAAACAACTAATCCATACCTAATATTAGATCATACCCATTCATTTCAAATATTATTAACTTAGCTGGCATAACCTTTACAACAACTTCAACTGGGCAATCCTTAATAAACCTAGACATTACTTTCTATAGGCATGCTTACTATTAGGGATCCTCGCAACTTCTATGCATGCGTTCCCATCCCTTATGCTAGGTTAAGGGTTACATAGGAGTAAGTGACTTTAGTGTCAAATAGCGCATATTTTGGAAAGGTAGCTATGAAGAAGGATCCTAAACAGGTTATATTTAAAGCTATATATTCTTAACCTCTTTTGAGGTTTTATCTTTCTATGTTGTGATGGAGAAATTGGAACTTAAATTGTACACGTAGAAATTTTTAAAGTGGAAATATTTGGTTCCTAATCATAAACCAACTATATAGAGGAGTATTCGTGATAACTTATTGGTCTAATGCATACAAGTGCTAGTGCATGTAAAATAGTATGTCCCTAAGTAGAAATAGGAAGTTTAGACTTTGTAAGTAATTGTCTTGCTATTAATTGGAGATGTTTGATAAATGACTTAGTAAGACCATTTTTTATGCAAACATGAGCAATAGGATGTCCAGTACTTGTTATAATAGATATGTAATATCCTTAAAGGCTTAGGATATAACTTCATTAGCATTATTCATACGAATTGTCTTTATTGGATAATAAGGAATATGTGCTCGAAGACAAATTATTTATGTTAGTAATTTAGCAAGTGCCAAATTTCAAGTTGATACTAAACATTTACTATAAGAATTTTGACCTTACCTTAAGGATTGTAGCCCTATGGTTCTCCATGCCTTAATTAAGATGAAGAATGAAATTGAACCTACCTTAATCTTTTGTAGATCTTACGAAATCAAATGGGTAAACTCAAAAAACAAAGTGCCATATCCCATTCCCATTTCAAGTTGATGCTTACTTGTTTTTATCTCAATAAGTGCCATAATGCCTAATCTACGCCATTTTAGGAGAAACTCGAACATTTTTGGACATGTTCCCTTGATATCTTTCTTTCTCTCTATAAGTAATATCTGCTAATATTTGTTTATTATTTTTTTTCAATTTTTTCCATTCAAATTTATTTTAGTTTTATTTTTTAATATTTATAGGTCAATGGATGGTAATGAAACAAAGTAATATCTAATGAAGGATTTAAGTAATTTCTAAGTTTTTTTAATTGTAGGTACCTTTTTGAGTAAACTTAAAGTGATTTATACTATGATGAGTATTAGTGGAATTAATTGCTATCATGCATTTTTCCCTGATGTATAGTCATGTAGGTAGGCAGTAATGATGAAAAGTTATTATCTTTTATGTCAGGGAATAATGGTTAGCATTTATATGTACAAAGAATCTTTTTGGTTTGAAATAAATGAGAAGGCTTGTAGGTTGATCTACCATATATATGGACAAACTTCCTACATAGGTTGCCAGTACTAACTCTTAGTATGCTTTGCATTAGTTGAATTTCATCTACGAATATGTGATAATGGATTTCTTTAGGGAAAAAAATTTAACATATTGATATTTTTTTCCTTTAGAGCCTAGTCATCTTATCTTCAAAGTACAAGGAATTACAATAGAGGTAGTAAACTTTGAAGAAAAAACAATACAAAAAGTTACCACAAAATTGGAAAATTAAGATACTTTATATGTGAAAGTTAGGTACTTTCTATAATGACCTCATTTTATCACATAAAGTTTTGTTAATTTTCAGATTATCCAGTTCTTAATAACATTATATTTCATAGTTTAAGTTTGTAGCTTGGTATTGTTAAATATGTTGATATTAGCTTTGATGACCATCATTAGTAGAAAATCAAGGCTTGACCATAAAACAAAATGTTCCTCAACTAATATTGGAAGGTAATTTATTTGGATTCTCCTAATTATTACGATTTATTTTGGTTTCTACAACTACTTTTGAGTAAGTTCCACGATGTGCCAAATGCTAGAAGGTTGATTTTGCTATGATTCCAACTTGAGGTAGGTAATATCCTATGCTTATAATTGATGCAAATTGTAATGTTTGCATATCTTAACCCAATGGTAAACTTGTCATATATCTTATATTTTCAAGGCCTTTGTGTTTGATTGTTGCTCAATAAGCAAATATCTACTCAATGTTAAAACTATTGAAGTTTCTTCCTTTTTCTTACTTGATTGAAAGTATGCAAAAGATGTATAGATTTATGTGCATATAATGATCAATAGCATAAAATGAAGAGTCTAGAGGCCATTAAGAAACCAAATAATATTGTGTTTTTTCATAGAAGTTACAAAGACTTATTTATGATTTAGATAATATGGTACATATATAGACTATGAAACTAGGTAGAATACAAATAAACATTTTCATTTAAAGAAAATAACAATCATTAGGAATAAGAAACTTAAACTATATATAATCCTTAAGAAGTATAATTAGTTGCAGGCTTAAAATCTAGGAGTAAACTTGAACAAGAGATGTCTAAGTTTTTTTTTCTCCTCATTGTCCTCATTTTTCTTAACCTAAGGTTAGACTTTGGAAATTTATATAGTTTTTGCTTCTACATGAATTGACTTCTCTTTTTTATATTTATTTAACTATTTTACATTTATGATTAGTTTCTTTAAGTGGCTTTAGAGGGTAAAATTCACCAATCGAAGGAGATATTATAGGAAATTGCATATTAATTTATATCCCTTTAGGTTAAAGGATGTTTAAGAGGAATAATACTCTTAAACCTATCACCTTAAGTCAAGCTAAGGCCTACTGGATTTGCCAAGCATGTGCTAGTATGAAAGCTAACGTGGAATAAAGATTCCTACTAAGTTCATGGCTTTTATCATTTCACCAGATTTGAGTATTTGAGGACCATCTAGGCAAGGATGGTTCCCTACCTAGACCTGACCTATCAAGCTCTCCTTAGCAAGCATCTTCATCAAGACTGAAGCCCAACTTGCTGAGTCGACTGACCTGGTGTAGATTGGGAAAGCTAGCCTCCTTACTATTTCCATTATTTTCGAGCTATCTACATTAGTTGTCAACTTGTTTGATGAACAAAACATAGCTTTTGCCTAAAGATAGTCTGGATATTCCCCTTTACACTATTGTCAGAGTGTCCTATCTATTGGCAAGATATGTCCTAATACACAAAATTTAAGGACAATTCTCTAACATTTAGACTTTTTGTCTTTTATCTATTTTATCCTTTTTAGAATATATTAGGATGTGCATTTTTTTTTATATAAGCACAATACTGCTTTCTATCATTTCTTGTATGTAATAACCTCAAAGGTTGGGATGTAAGAGGTTATCTTCCTTGTATGGTTGGATAAGTCATATTAAACAATTTGAAAAGAAATTCCTTTCTTCTTAACAAGCCTTTCCCTTGAAATCTTACTTTTATCTTACTTCTTTAGCAAGAGTTAGTAGCAAGTGACCCTAATAATTATTTGTGCATAGTATTAAGTAGTTACTAGGCTATCAAGGATTTATTGGTGTGTAATATCTAAGAGGTAACTTGTGGATTAGCTAAATCTCATTTTAGTTTTCTTTTGTGTGTTTTGTTTTTAGATACCTCCTTATGTCTTAACCCTGGAGTATATCAATATTCCTTATAAAAAAATGTTGAAATTAGTAAAAAATAACTTAATAAGCATTTATTATAATTTCATGACTATCTATCTATCTTCTGAATTGAGTTATACTTTTATTTGTTTTTGTTCATATTTCTTTTTATCTACATCCCAAATTTTGCATTTAACATTTGGAGTCATATAACATAATTTAAGCTAAGGAGAATCAACTAAAACAAAAAGAAACTCTTCTCTTTTGGATGATTCATAAAATATATAGTAGAAAACGCAATAAAATTTGCACGATTAACTCTTCCTAAATGCTTTTGAATTGTTAAGAATTTTCACTTTGTTTGTTTTTGATGAATACTAACACAAATTTATCTTAAGGACTTCTTTATGCAAATAGTTGTTCTCTTAATTGTTATCATCTTCTTTGGATTAATGCATTAAGCACATGCTTAGGCTCTTGATGTACCCATTCCTTCATTATTGGTAGCTGTTCAATCAAATTAGACGATGCCTTTGCCATTTTGCCTTTTGGTGATTGTACTTATTTTTTTTTTCCTTGCTTCTTTTATACTAGTTGACTAATCACTCCCTCTACATGCAACATTTATTGTCATTTCAACTATTTACAATTTACTCGCAAATTGTTTCATGATAATTCTAATATCAATCTGTTAAGCTATCCTTTATGTGGCTATACTAATGCATGCTTTCATTAAATCTTTATCACTCATTGCATGCTATATCTATGTTTGATCGATTGCTTTGTGTTGTATATTTCTTATATATTCATTTTTTTAAGTTCTACCTTATTGAAGCAAGAAGTGTTTATAAGCACTCCTATATGGTTTGTTATGCCAAGTAGTTTTCATCAGGGCACTTGTCAACAATTTTTTATTTGTGTTACTACAGTATATGTCGTATATCCAGTATTGGCTTCATAGGCTATTGCTTGGATACTGTAATACAAACTAAAATTGAGATAAATATTCTTTTTATTCACGATTCAATATTGTACATATATATACACATAACCTAGTGCTACAAATAAGGAAGGAAAAATGATTCTACAAAGGAAAGTAAATATTGCATAATTTCTACATTCTTATTCCATAGCATTGCCCCTTAAGTTAGAGTATAGATATTGATCATGCCTAGCTTGTTACAAAGATAATTAACTGAAATCCATTTAAAGCCTTTGTAAAAAAAAAAATCTCCTAGTTATTCCCAATCTTTACGTATATTGTAGAGATCAAGTTCTATTGCACTTTCTCATGAATAAAGTAGCAGTTAATCTCAATATATTTGGTTCGCTCATGAAACATAAGGTTTGATGCAATATGAATAACAACTTGGTTATTACACCATAGTTTTGTTGGCATTGAAAATTTAAGCCTAACCTTAGTCAATAAGTGATATATATACAATACTTCACCTTTAGACCAAATTGTAGCTCTATATTTCGATTTTGTACTTGATCTAGATACAACATCTTATGTCTTGCTTTTCCATAAAACCAATTTACCACCAAAGAAAATACAATAATTTGTAATGGGTTTTCGATCAGTTTTGGATCCAGCCCAATTTACATCTAAAATTACTTTAAACTAGAATGCCTATTGTTCTTGCACAATAGTAGCCTTCAAATAACATAAAATCTATTCGGTGATTGATAAGTAATGTGATAAAATAATGAATCGTCACTTCCCTTTCCCCTAGAAGGACATTGTTCCGTAAATGTGACATTAGTAGATCTAAGAAATTTGTAAAGACTAGGATAGTAACACAAATATCCCTTCTATAGACAAGAGTAATCCAAGAAAATACATTTGAAAGATTTAGGATATAACTTGGTGATGTTAGGGTGATAACAAAATATGCAGTACAAAACATGCGAGGTTTAATAGGAAATAAAGGTTTTGTGGGAAAAAAGTATGACTATAAGGATGTCCACCTTAAAGAACTTATGAAAGCATACAATCAATGAGAAAACAGGCTCTTGAAACAACTTCAGCTCAAAAGTGTTTAAGAACATGAGCTTGAAATTAGAATGCCTTGACTATCTCAAGAAGATGTCCATTTTTCCCTTTAGCCACACTATTTTGAGATGGTGTATGCTTAGTCATATTTTAAATTCCTCAAATAAATATTCTTAGTATTATGACTTCTCAAAATTCAATAAGAGCATTAAATTGAGTTTGAATTTTAGTATAAATGACAATAAAATGAGAAAACAACTTCAAACGATTTTTCATCAAATAAAGCCAAGTCATTCAAGAAAAATCATCAATAGATGTGACAAAATAACGAAATATAGTTTTAGACATAACTAAACAAGAACTCCAAACATTTGAATGCGCTAACTCAAAAGGAGCACTTGCTCTCTTATTGACATGAGGAGCATAAAGTTGATAATGGTTTTTGCAAAATATCATGATTCATAATATAAAGACAACACAATTTGGAACTAAGACATGGTTTCTTTAATGTAAGAGAAAGGATGTCTTAATCAACAATGAGCTTTAAAAGGAGTTAAAGCACTTGAGCAAACAAAGGACTTAGGTGCACTTACTTGAGTATCTAGTACATAGAGGCCTCTTAACAAAGGTCCTTTACCAATAATCTTCTTTGTTATAATATCCTAAATAGATGATAATCGAGAAAGAGTAAGATACAACAATTTAGATTACGAGTAATCTTGCTAACAGATATTAGATTAAAAGAGAAATTCGATAAACTTAAGACTGTGATAAAGAAAGTGATAAAGTCGGATGAATAGTTCAAACTAAGAGCAAATGATGTGGAACCATTAGCTAAAGTAATTAAGAAGAAGAGGCATGTGGTTTACAAGTTGTGAAAATGTTAGGATTGCTTATTATATAATCAATAACACCTGAGTTAATGACCCATTGTAAGGTAAAGGAAATAAGGCACTTATCCAAATTACATAAGCCATCGATGGTCAGCAATAGGGTGAGCTGGATTCTTAAAAGTTTCTTAGTATTGAAGGAATTTAGCAAACTCTTTTGTAGATACAATAATTTTTTAATTTTTCACCCATGGATACCAAAGTTAAACCATAAAGCTTCACAATTAGAAAACCCCAAATCTAACCACCAAAAATTCAGAACTGAACAAGTAACCTAAGATCAAAACAAACTAGAAAACCTCAAATATGACTATAAAACTTCCATGAATTGACCAAGAGATTAGAATAACACAAAGGCATGGATTAGAAGCAAACCTAAGAGATCAATGAGCAAAGTTACATACCTAAAACATTATAAGAACACAAATATCAAAGGAACTGAAAGAAATACTTACTACTTACAAGATTGACCTATCGTAAGGGAAAAATATGTAGTTGGTGACGTTGTATGAGTTGGTTAGAGGATGAAAGGAGTTGTTAAGCGCTTACGTACATTGGTACATGGAAGAATGGCGTGAATCTTTAAGAAGTGCATGAACCTTATAAACTGATTAAAATATCATTGAATTTCGAAGTTTGGTCGAACTTAAGGTGGCATGCCTACTCTTATAGGTGGTGAGAAAAAATAAACACCATATATAGGTGAATCAAACTCGACAGATCTATGGTTGCTTACGCAATTGGAGAGATTAAGTGAAAAGAAAGAAGTTTGGAGCGGCTTTAATACCATATAATGTAACTAAAATGGAGACAAATTTTCTTCTTATTTCATGATTCAATATTGTACATGAATATTTACACAACCTAGTGCTACAAATAAGAAAAGAAAAATGATTCTATAAAGGAAAGTAAATATTACTTAATTTCAACATTCTTATTCCATAATAGATATCTTAGGTAATTTGTGCTTTATGTTACTTGAATTTGGTGCTAGAGTGATCTATTGACCATCCATAATATATTTCATGTATTGGATGGAAGCTAACTAAAAGAAGAGAATAAAAAAAATAAAAAAGAAGATCTTGATACATTCCATTGTGTCAAATAACAAAAGTTGTAAAACCGCATATGGCAACTTTTGGAAGGAAAATTATATTTCTTGAATTTATTGGTTTCTCGATCTATCTTTAGGTTTTTCTTACTCAAGGTAACTTATCCTATCACTAGTTCTTGGAAGCTTATACCCTCATGCATGCACTATTTCTTAATAATACACTTTATTTTAAATTTTCAACTTGGGAGGACTTACCTTTTTTTTATCTTTTTTTTTTCATTGATAAGATTTTCAGCACCTAAATCTCATAATTAGTGGTCCTAGCGACATAATGAAGAAGTCTCTTTATTGCCCCAAGGCGATGCAATGTTGGGTTATGCATGAATCTAGAAACAACACTTATGTAGAATGATATATCAAGCCTTGTATGGGACAAATAATTCAAATTATCAACCATACTTGTAAAATATATTGCACTTGCCATACTAGTGCCATTGTTGGCAACAAGCTTCTCATTCATGGGATTTGAAACTAGATACAATTTAACAAATAAAACCTTTTTTGTAGATCAATAGCATACTTTTGTTGAGAAAAAAAAAATTATCAATGCATTGATTTACCTCAAGCTTAAGAAAGTAATGAAATAAACCCAAATTTGACACATTAATATTTTCCACCATATAGGACTTAAATTCCTTAACTAAAAACTCACAAGAATCCATATAAATTAGGTCGTCAACATAAAGACACACCATTAAAAAATCAAAGTTATCTCTTCTCTTCACATAAAGGATTGTCTCGTTTTTGTTGTTTCTAAGCATATTCTTTAAAAAAATACAAATCAATCTTAGTGTACCAAGCTCGTGGAGCTTGTTTGAGCCATATAAAGCCTTCTTCAACTTGTACACATTGTTTTCTTCATCACTGACAACATAACCTTCAGGTATAAACTTCTTCAAATAATTCGCCATTTAAGAAGGAAAAGTTGACATCAAATTGATATATTGGTCAAATAAGTTAAGCAGCTGCAATAAGAAAAGTTCTTATAGTTTCAAAGGGAGCCAGAAGTGAGAATGTCACTTTAAAGTCATTCCTTCGTTGTTGAGCATACCCCCTTGCAATGAGACAAGCTTTGCGCTTATGTAAACTAACATCGACATGGTTCTTAGTTCTAAATACCCATTTTCGTCCAATGACATTCTTGCGTTCCAATAGATTAACCAACTCCCATATCTCATTTTTCTACATAGTTGATATCTCCTCACTCCTTACATTCTTCTTCACTTGACTCTATATAGCTTCATCATAACAAGGGTGGTAAAAAACATATAAAGTAAAACTAATGATGTTGGAAATAAAAAAATAGATTTCTATATGTAAACATACCAAGACCTCTTGTGAGAAATTAGGGCACAAACGATATAATTATAATGTATGTGGACGCATATCTAAATCTATAGAAATAACTTTTCTCTAAAGGTTATGTTTTTTTAGTCTATAATAGTGCCTACTTTTGATTTTTTCATTGATGGGATATGGAAAAAGGGCAAAAGAAAACCTTAATAACACATTACTAAATTAGGGACCTCAACTCTCTCTATATAAACTTTATTATTTTATTTCATTATGACTTATCATCACAATAGATAAAATAAAACATTTGGATTTTTGCACATTGGGCCCATACTAAAGTCCATAGAGATGAGTATATAGGCCGTATTTCTTTACTTATCAACTAAATGGTTACTTTTATTTGTTGGCTTAGCTCCTTAATTTAAATACAATTAACAATATACAATTAATTGATATAGTGACCCGTAAAATTATAGGAATCTCCTACTTGGGTCATATATATCACCTAACAATTGTATATTATAAAACCTTTATGAGCTCAAACTTTTAATGTCTATGCGAAGTCTCATCTCCAAACAATTTGGTCCATTAATCATATCAATATAAGATTAAAGTAGCATTTGTCATGATAAGACCCATCAATGGTCATAACATTAATATAATCAACGATATATATCAAGTATGGATGTGTAGTTTAAAAATTACATGTAATATGATCCTTAACATGCCTATTTTTAATAGGTCCTACTTTATAACTCATAATATACTTTGCACATTACGCACAACTGCAATTAGAATATATAAAGTTTAATTTAGAGAATTCAAAGTAACCATATATGACTTAATTATAATAAAATGTAATATACAATTGAACATCAATAAAAGCAAGTCACCTACTATAATGGTAATTCATCAAAATGAACAACACCTATACGAGTAACATGCTCATGAAACACTTTAGGTGGTAAACCCTTAGTAAGTGGATTTGCAATCATAAGATTTATACTAATATGTTTGATTGACATTTGAGAACTTTGAACTCTCTCTTTAATAACAATAAGCTTTATGTCGATATGCTTTGATTTCGACTAACTTTTATTGTTTTTGGAATATAGTCAATGACCTTATTAGCATAATTAATCTTAATGGTCTTTTGATACCATCAATAAATTCTAGCCTAGTGATAAAATTATATAGCCATATTCCTTGGTTTGATGTCTCATAACTAGCAATAAATTTTGCCTCCATTATAGAAGAAGCTGTTCAATGTCTATTGACATTTTTCCATGATACAACCTCATTAACCATCATGAAAACATAACTAGAAATAGACTTTTTGTTATCAAGGCATCTAACATAATCGGAGTTAGAATACCTAAGATTTCCAAATGATTAGATCTCTGATGTGTGAGTATGTAATCCTTTGTCTTTGTAAGTATCACATAATACACTTTGCTGCTTTTTAAAGATCCATGCCAAGATTACTTAAATATCTACCAAAATTTCTAACAATGTATGCAAATCTGAATGTGTATAAACTTGAGCATACATAAGACTATTTATTGTTGATGCATAAGGGATTTGCTTCAATGACTTTTTCTCAATATCATTCTTTGGACTTTAAAAGCAAACTGAACTTGTCACCCTTAACCATAAAAGTACCTCTTATTGCACAATCTTTCATACTGAATCTGTAAGCCTAAATATAAGTCATGTAATTGTAGAATTGAATTTAGTACACAAAGTTTAGGGTGATCGGTTAAATGATCCGATCGAACCTAAATTATATAATAAAGCTATAAATATTAGTAAAACTGATCTCGTAAGTTTGAATTGAAGAAAATAAATAATAAAATAAGAGTATAAATTTTCAAATTTTAAGTATATTACTCATTATTTATTGGAAATGCGTAAAATGCATTTCGATAACTACCGAATTATTGGAGATAAATTATATGCATACTAAAAATCATAAAATAACATAAATAACATTTAGAAGTGTTTATTTGTATTCCATATATATTTGTGTAGGTAAAAATACGTAAAATTATCTAAAATGCTTAAAAAATTACTAAATAATTAAACAAAAGTTATAAAAAAATAAGAAAAATTAGAAAAAATCAAGGAAGTGAGAACAATCTAGAATTGGGTCGTGGCAAGTCAAGAATGAAGAAAAAATTTTGGCCAATAAAATTTAAACACTTGAAAAGGCAAAATGGAATGAGACAAAGCAATTGTCTTGTTAATTAATGCATTAAAATTACTTTAGAGCTCTATAAATATCAAAAATTTTATAGAGGCTTATTTGATTAGTTTGAAACCTTAGAAAAATAGAAAGGGTCAAAATTGAGAGGGAATTATGGTTTTATAAAAAAATAGCAAAAATTCTCTACAGTAGGAGCAATTAGGTCGAACCCACACACTATTACTACTTGGAACCGAACCATCACCACCACTTCACTCTAAACCTAATGTATAGGCTAGCCAACAAGCCCTAGATCAGTTCTAATGTCTAGAAGTTCTAGTGGCTAGTAGTTCAAGAATTGGGTGAGTCTCAAATTTCATCTAATTTTGTAAAATTTATTAAAATTATTAATTCATTCCAGAAAATTATGAATTTTTTTATCATGATGTTTTATTATATATAGATTTAAGGAAAAATAGTGATTAAGTTTAATTACATATGTAAATATAGGGTGCTTAAGAAATTGAACAAAATAGAATATATTTAGAATTATAAATAAATAGACTTAGAATATAGCTTTGAGCTAATTTTTTTTTTTTCCTATAGAAATTTAAGTGTATAGAACAATGCTATAAAGACATTTTTTAAAATTAATTTTCAAAATTTTTAAGTAAATTTTTAGCCTTAAAATGATTGTAAAAATGAGTAATTTTGGATAATTAAGTAATTAACTGACTAATTACCGGTTTAGAGGGTAATTAGATGTTTAGGAATATTAATTTCTGATATGGTAACATAATCATAGCACTTGGAGTATTAAATGCAATTATCATGGGAATTATGTAATAAATATGGATTATTTGATAATACGTACAATTGAAATTATAATAATTATAAAATAATGGGTTAAATTGAAAATATAGTGATATTATTAATATGTATTAAATCTAGTATAAAACTTAATTTTAGATAATTATATAAAAAATGTAAAATTTTCTCACACGAGAGTAAATCCGGTATACTAATCTAGATTAGAGTGTACTAAGTGGGTTAGAATATCAAATTAAGACATAATATGATATTAGGATACTCGAGCTTATTGTGATTAATGTCATATTAAGGATCAAAATGTATTTTAGGATTTACTCGTAGTTGGGACTTATTTAGAGCCTGAACCGGAATAGATTCAGAAATCGAACCCCGAACTAACATAGAACGAATCGTTAGTAAATAATAGGTATATAAAGATAATTGAGTTAAATCAAAACAAAGAATATGTATCATTAAGGTATAAATACTAAAATGTGTATTTATATTATAGATATACAGAAGTAAGTCAACTATAACTGATTAAGCGAACGACCAAGGATTTCAAGTAAGGTTTAATACTGCATCATATTTAAGTACTATTTTAGAGTACTAGGAAACTTAGGATTGTGTATGATTATGACTGTAAGTAGTTTTATGCATGTGCTTGCGTATTTAATTTCGTATTGAAATCTGATTGTGGTTGATGATTGTTATGATTGGATTAGTGTGGAACTGTATGAACACCTTAAATCAAACCTAATCTAATTGACTTAAATACCCTAATTTTTCATACATTTTAACTCATTAGGGATCATTAGGATTCTCCAACCAAATACTGATACCTTCAAAAAGGATAGCGTTGGATAGTAAAGGATAGCAAAATTGCCTTTTCTTCATCCTTACCAAAATAAATGATAGGAGAGGAGGCGTGGTGAGGTTGAGGGCATTGGTTTGAAGGATATTCTTAGGGGGAATGGTGTCTCCATTGCATAAACTTGAGTTTTGTTGTGAGCTGTTGTATAAACAGAAACTCTTAATACAGATTGGAGCGGACGAAATTACTTTGATTTCATAATGGACCAGACTTCATTGTGTGATGACACTTGCATATTGTATTTCATGTAAATAATTGCTTGATAACCCTGATTGTGTTTGTAGACATTCATAATTCTCCGATTCAACTTATTGAGCTGCAGTTACTCATACCATATAGACTCTTTTAAAGGTTCTAGCTTTCGATTTCCTTATGTTGTTACGACTATTCAGAGGTTAGTTCTCTTTTGAAGCAACGAGGATTGAGAATCAAATGTCTACATGATTGGGTCTTTTAATGTCTTAATAGTATTTGTAAATATATGAACTAAGGTGTAAGGTGTAAGTTAATGAATACTGTAGTTGTGTAAATTCTTTGGATTTTGAGATAATATGAGTTATAGTTTTAACTTTTATGTAAGTTTTTGATTAAATTTTAATTGAACTGTTTACTTCAAAGTGAGGAGTGTAGATGCCTTGTATAGATCATATTTATGATAGTTACTGTTAGTCAGTTATTATCATAGGTTGGTTTATACGCGGACTGTATTGCAACTCTGTAACTTTGTAGCGTAACAGAATTTGCTGAGTACCTTATTGATATATGCTCTTTGTGATAAGCCTAATATACTTTGTGAATGATCATGATAAATTGATGTACCTAGTGCAAAAGATGCATTCCCAAGATCTTTCATTTCGAAATTGCTTGAAAGAAGTTTCATGCAATAATCTTATATCGTTACTTGCAAGCAAAATATCATAGATATATCACATTAGAAAAATGAATTTACTCCCATTAATCTTGTGATATGCACATTGATAATTGTGCTTTTCTCAAAACCAAAAGAGGAAATCATTTGATAAAATTTCCGATACATTGATGGGATGCTTGCTTTAATCCATAAATGGTTTTCTTTACTATGCATACCAATGTTTTGATTCCTCATAGTCAAAATCCTCTAGTTGCACATATATATTTTTTCATTAATGTTGCTATTGAGAAATATAGTTATACATTCATATGATAGAGCTCTAAATTGTAATGAGCTATAAGTATCATAATAATTCTAAAAGAGTCTTTTCACGAAACTAGAGAGAAATCTTTATAATCAATACCTTCCTTTTGAGTGAAAACCCTAGCAAAATGGCATACTTTATATCTTTTGACATTGCCTTTTGAATCCTACTTTATCTTAAACATCCATTTGACAACCAATTGGTTTCATACCTTCAAGTAATTCAATAAGATCTCAAATGTTATTGTCTTTCATGGATTCCATCCTTCCTTATGGCATCAATCCATTTTTGGGAATTTGCACTTTGTTTAGTTTGATTGACAAATGTTGGATCATCTTCTAATCCTATATCAAACTTATGTTCATGAAGGTACATGACAGTCATCTAGATCGTAGATCTTCTTCCTAGTGGATCTTTCATAATGACACTTCCTCCTAAGGTTATTATGTTTACTTAATATGAGTAAGAGCTTTCTCCTTTGCAAAAGTAGGAGGAATCTCAAGAATATTTTCAACATCTGCATTTGCATCATGAAAAGTAATGAGCATAATTGCTGGTATACTTTTAGTTACAATTATAAGAATATTATACATTCCTCCTCAAAAACAATATTCTTGGTTGGAGTACTCCCACTATATTCAACATCCTTAAGAAATTTAGCATTCCTAGTCATAAAAAAGGATTGACTTGAGTAATCAAAGAATTTAAATCCTTTGACGTCTCTAAATATCCAACAAAGTTGCAATTAATTGTTCTTGAGTTCCATTTTCTCTCACTAGGCTTATATGGCCTAACTTTAGCTAACACCCTTAAATATGGAAATGCTGAAGACTAGGTTTCTTATCGGTCCATAATTCATAAGGTTAAATAACTTTACATAATGTCTATCCTCAATGTGATTATGGTAAAGAAGAATGACAAATCATACTTTTAACTATATCCTTTAAAGTTCTATTTCGTTTCTCAACTATACCATTTTGACTTAGTTGTCTTGACATAGTGTACTAAGGAACAATCCTACATTCTTTTAAGTACCTCGCAAAAGTTTCAGGACCTTGTTCCTTTGATCTATTGAATCTATCGTAATATTCACCACCATGGTTAGATTTAACACATTTAATTTTCTTATTAATTTGGTTTTCAACTTTAACTTTATATTCCTTAAAAGGGTTAAAGGATTGTGACTTCTCATTTAGTAAGCATAGGTACTTATATTGAGAATAGTTGCCTATGAAATTAATAAAATATTGTTAACCATTCCATGAAGTTATAGGGAATGGACCATATATATCAGTATGTATTAATTCTAAGATGCTAAAACCCCTTTCAACATCTCTTTTCTTAATATTTATTTTTTTCTCTTAATACATTCAATGCATATTTTGAAATTTAAAATATCAAGGGGATTCATAATTTCTTCTAACATAAGCCTTTAAATCCTTTGTTTGGAAATATATCTCAAATGCTTATGTCATAACATAGAGGAATTCCCATTTATTAATTTTTGCTTTACATAATAGTTACTTGTATGTAAGGTTTCTTCTCTATATGAGGCATGCAAATTTAATCTGTATAGATTATCAACTAAGGTGCCAGTAGCAATAATATTTGAATATTGAAAAAGATTAAACTTTCCATCTCTAAATGAACAAAGGTAACCAGATTTGTCTAAACGAAAAATAGAAATTAAATTCCATCTAAATGAAAGTATACAATAATTCTCATCTAAATCTAAATAACAACCAAACTTGAATTGTAATCTAAATAAGCCAATAGCCTTAATAAGAACTTTGTTGCCATTGCTCTTATAGATGAATCTTTCAGCATTACTTGGCATGTAGCTCATTAGACACCTATATTGACCTAGCAAGTGTAGGTTGGTTTTAAAGCTAAATTAACTTTTGAACAAAGAAAGATGAGAGGTTCAACTTTCTTTGTGAGCCACTTTACATACTAAGGACAATCCTTCTTCATACGACCAGCTTTCTTCCAAAAGAAACAAAGTGGCACCATTATCTTGTTTTTATTGCACATATGAAGTCTTAGTATCTGTAACTCTTTTACCCTTATGATTCATTTTTCTTTTCTTGGGAGTCTTATCCTTAGAGTGAGTTAGCATATGAGCACTTTTAGTCTTCCCTTGTTTCAGTCTTTCTTCCTCTTACATACATTATAAATAAGCTCATTCAATATCCATTTTTCTTTTTGAGTGTTGTAACTTATCTTGAAAGGATTGAATTGAGCAGGAAGAGAAATCAAGACTAGGTGCATAAGACTGTCATTAGACAATTCCAATTTTAAGGCCATCAATCTTGTAACAAGATTAGGCATCTTTATGATATACTTCCTTATATTTCCTTTGCCATTATACCACATGGAAACGAGCTTTGCAAGAATAGTACTCATTTCGACCTTTTCAAAACCTACAAATCAGCTTGCTATTTGACTAAGGATCTTCTTAGCATATTTCTCCTCAAGCATGACTCTCCTAAATGTATCTAGAATGGAATGTATTGTGATTATTAGGCTCATGCGATTATAAGGCTTTCACTTTTCATAAATCGCTCTTTCTTCAATAGTACTTTTGCTAGTAAGGGCGAGAGGTTCATCAGTTCTGATTGCATGGTCAAGATCTATGCATCCAAGCAAAATGGTGATATGTTTCTTCCATTTCTTGAAGTTTGTACCATTAAACAATGAAATATTTTTCAAATTAGTAGAAATAAAGGTTGCACTAACTAAATAAAGAATAAAGTATGCACACAATCAATAACAATTTCACACTTTAATTAATAAATAAATATAGAATAAAGAATTATAATTCGCTCACAATCAACTAATCAATATTGATAAGCAATAAAAATTTAATTGAAAAAAAAAAAACTTCAATTGGGTCACTATGAGACACCAAGCACATAATTGATATTTAACCTTTAAACAGAAATACCGACTATAAATGGTGTTCTTAAATACAATAATAGATGTTGATAAAATGATTTTGCCAATAACTTACCTTCCTTTGGGCTGACAAAATTTCATGCATGAAACCGGAATTATTATATATTTATTATCGTATGTTTATTATCTGGTCAAATAATAAACTTCCGTTGGACTGATTGCTATTTACATAGATATAGACATTTTATGCAAATATTTAACTTGATGTTTGAATATTTTAAAACAAATTTAAATAATAAAGATCATTTTGGCAACATATTATTTCAATCTATCTTAAAATATTAGACAAGACTTGTAAAATTTTACACAAATATTTCTATAACAAATATAATTGAAATCACACATGACATGTTACTACTTTTGTGGCTTCGTATATTGTAAGATGGCACGACATTATTAAGCCAATTGAAATTGACATAGTCAATAATTACTAATTATTTCAAAACTAGCTCTTTCAAGAATATATAAATGATTGTGTCCCAGAAACTGAGAAAATCATGGTGCTCTCTTGAATCCATGATTATCATGGAACAAAAAACATCAATGATCTACGAAAGATAGTATTGAAACATATTCATTACGTAAGAAGACAAAACAACATAAGAAGACAAAATGCCATGTCAATTCATATTCATTTTTTATGAAATATATTTATAAAAATAACAAAACCATTTGGATGATTTATGTAGATGTGGGAGTTCAATTGGAGTGATCATGTGCATATCGCATGAATAGCATACTATACGTGACTTTAGAGAAATGATGCTAGACTGCCACCTAAAAGAATGATTAGGTGAGAATAAGGTAGAAAGGAGGAATAAATAATCTTAGTGTCTCAAAATATATAAGTGACAAACAAGGCAGCTTAGGAGACCTTAAGCGTTCACCTTGTAGCTTGAGCAAATGAAATCAATTCTTTGCCTGAACGCTATTTGATTTTAGAGAGCAGAGTTTTCATAGTGGAGCATCGTTTCTCTGACCTCTTTAAGAGTTCTAAATGAGAAGAAAATACTGGGTATTTATAGGCTTTTGGACATAGTGGCATCTATTGATCACCTAGGTGATCAATGGATGAAATGGAACTTGCTTGATTCATGATTATTCAGATGAGATAGCTAACAGGCTCAAAGCTAGTAACCTTCCTTATAAGTGTATGAGCCTGCTTGAGAAAGGTTGGATACAAATAGGTTGATCCAATGATCCCTATTTCAAGCCTACTAAGCCAAATTTCCTTGAATCGTCCCAATACAAACTTGATTCCTTAGCCTTTGTCACCTAATTCAAGGAGTCAAGTCTAAATAAATAATGAGTTCATCCTACTAACTAATATAACAATTTTTATCCCTCTACATTTTTACCCCTTGACCAAAAGTTCCTTAGACACATATAAGGGAGTTTTAAGCATTTCTAGAAGTTGTTTCTTCAATTGTTATGTAGACGTACTAAATGTAGACTTTGCTTGCTTGATTACTTCCATTATCTACAGAATTGATACATCTCTTGGATCACTAGTAAGCTAAGCATGATCTGCTGGTATTTATTTTGCTGCCATAGAACACATACTTTAATATGTCTTTGTATCGCACTATTGACTTATTGCTCTCATGAGATTGATTCGCCAAGTAATATGTGTTCAGTAGCTCTTTTCGGTATTTCTTCTTTATTTTATAATTATTAGTAGAAAAATAAAATCATTAAAGCATTTATAGGAATCTAAAGCTTTTAGAACATCCCATCCATCTATGTTATATGCACATATATATATGTATATATGGGTATGTGTATCTCTCATTTATACTGGTAAATGGGGCAGTATATATATGTGTATATATTTGGTTTGGCTTCAATCCTCAAGAGGACCTATACATCCATATCCTAATCCATATATTTCTTACTTGCACAACTCAATACAAACATTCTCTTTTATATTTTAGAATCTTTTTCTGCAATTACCATGTCCATACAAATATATCTATAAAGCTTCTTCAACGATAGTTTTTATCCCATATCATTATTCATGTCCCAAATTTAAAAGAAAAATTAGGTCCAACCTATATTTTATTATCCAAATCAATAAAAATCCACTTAATATATATATCAAATCTTTCAATATCTAATATCACCCTTCCTAATACATATTGGATACATATGCATCTTCTATAATTCTTCACTTTCGCAAATTGCGCAAATATAGCACATGCATTGTAATACTTCCAAAAACTGAATATTCATTCCAAGATTATCTTTGTCTTTCTTCTTCTTCTTCCCTTATTTATTTATTTATTTTTTTAACGGATCTTCAATAACTTAGTCACACTTCATTAAAGATCTTCACCAAATCAATCCCAACTCAATAGATAATTTTTACTCATATCTATTCAATTTCAAATATAAATCTTTCATCTTCTTAGCAATCTCTCTTTCATTGGTTACATATATTATTAGTCGCTCATCTATTCTTTATTGTTTTAATTTCAAGTTGCTTGAATGTCCATATTTCATCACATGGTGAAAAAATATTAAATCACTATTCATCGAGTCTATAATGTAATGTCAGTGAGAAATTCTTCAAGAAACAAGTTGGTTCGGACTCAATAAATGGAACATATAGTAAGGTTGTTGCACACTTGTTTCATTATTTTTCCCTTATCATGCTTCTTGCCTTGCCTTGGTTCATTACATAATAACGTCTTGATTCTCTTTATTATATTACGACTTAAACAACGGAGGTGGTTACGGTCTTTAATCTTTGGTCATCATACTTCTTCTTGTCTTTCAAGTGATAGAAGAAATTCGATTTTGGGGGATTGTCTAGCATTGCATTGAGTAGGTAATTGATCACGTATCTTGTTCTTCCTCTTTTGGTTTTGTTAAGCATAGTTGTACATAGCAATAGTAGGGACTGTCTATCACGACAGTTATTTATATACATTTAAGTGTAGTTCGTCGAATTTATATCTTTCTTATTTCGAGTTCTATTTAATCCATCCATCTTATTCCATGACACTTGACATTGACTTGGAATTATGAATCTGCTTCCATGGATTTTGTGACATAATAACCTTCTTTATTTCAATGATGCATGGCCTCAAATTGTAATTAATGTATGTTGGATGTGAATTGGCAGGATGAGAAATTCTTGGGCCGTAGAGGCTTGAATTTTGAATTGCAAATTGTTGAATGCTTAGATTGGTGTTTATATATATATGACCGCGTGGTTGGATCATTGGCCCTATTTACTTATTTTCTCTTTTTAGATATCTTGCATACATGTTTATGCTTAAAATCTAACATGTCTTACTAGAATTGCTATTGTATCAAGTTAAAAAACCAAACGACTTGAAAGATAACAATTGGTAGTTCCTATAGTTTAACTAGTTACTTGGTATCGCTATGGCTGAAACCTTGATTACCATGCAATAATGATTTTTTTCCTCTTTTTTTCTTTTAGATGCATGAATGCTCAATGACTTTTGTTGTCATAATACTTATGAGGGCCTTTGATGGTCTTCTCATACTACCATAGTAAATAGCATGCCAAGAATCATATAAGGAGGTTTTTGTGTTTGTCCCCTTGAAGCGAAGCAAAAGAAAGAGGGCCAACTTGTTATTCTAAATCAGGCCTTTCTCTATTCTCTTTATTCTAAGGCTTTGAGAAATAATAAGGTTTCTTTGCCATTGTCAATGCACATCCATACGTGCTGGTGAACTTTTATGAATACAACAACTCTTTGGGTTGCACATAGTCTTCCTATTTCTCAATGGTGAATTCAACTCATACTAGTAATAATGCTATAACTTCTGCAATTTGTTGAGTACTGGTTTCTTAACTTAGAGAATATATTAATTTTATGCTCTTGTAGGAAAAGAGATGAAATCTAAGTCAAAGCATAGAAACAACGAAGATGAAAGACTTACTAGTGTATCAAGATAAATGTCCACCACTCATCTCATGTCCTTGGGATAAGTGGTTGGATGAGATCATATCTGAAGATACGTTTTGGGACAAAGCTAAGCATTGAGAAGCCTGTGTAGCACTTCGTACTGATGATGATCTCTAATTCATCGAGTGTGAGCCTTGTACTGATTCTAGAGACACCATTAGGGGAGATTCAGTGTTACGCTTTAGAAATGAGAGGAGAGAGCTACCTCTTTCTAGTACCTAATTCTCATTCTTGAAGAAGCTATCTTTTAGGTGGCATGATTGGGTAGCATATATTGTAGAGAAGCCAGAATACATGACTTTACTGAAGAAGGCTAAAGTCCATTGTGCTATTGCTTCTTCTACTCGATTGCGATTCCTATAAATGAGTGGAATGGAAGTATGGCAGGCAATCATCTGGCGTTGGAGTGTTCAGACCCACATGTTTATCACTTCTCGGAGGGAGATAACTCCAACATTAAAAGACGTAGCTATACTATTGAATCTTCATAGCTTTAGCTAAGTTGACCTTATTACCATGACAAACTCTCATAAGAAACACAACTTTCAGACATCCTTAATGGGTGCTTTGCAAGCTACTTGCACTAAGAAGAAGAAGCCATGCTTTGCTTCTTAGCTAGCATACTTCTTTGAGGAACAAAGGTAGGACAGGCCTTAGGTTCCAAGCATAGGTTGTAGGAAAGAGTAAGTATCTTCATGTCACTTTTTTTTTTTTCTAATTTAAGTGTTGTAGTTGTATCTTTTACCCATATTTTCTCTATCTCGTCGTTGTAGGTACGAACGTTTTACTTTCATTGTATTTTGTCTTTCTTTGTTCATATTTCTCAGAGGGCCTAAGGAAGGTAATAGTCTACAACTCTTCCTTTTGGCCATACGTATTGCCCAGGGTGAGCGATTTACTCTAAACCCATTCTACTTGGGTTCACTTTATCGACGCTTAGACTTATATCACCATGCTTCCATACATTCAAAAGGTCAATATATGATCATTTCACATGTAGACAGTGTTTCTTCAAATTTTCTTTTACAAGAGATTTTGAAGACATTTTTCTCCTCCTATTGTACAAGACTAACCCGGCCTTGCTCTTCCTAGGGTATGGGCCTAGGTTAAGGGATCAATTGATCAATTACTCCTGCAGCTCATTGACATTGAGGATGAATTCACATTTTACCCTTTTGTTGAGCAAATTGCAGAATATGAAGACAGTAATGGACTTTATCCTCCTAGCTCAGACGGTGAGGTTACCTTGGTGGAAAATTAAGAAAATATCTTCAATTCTCAAGCCATGTTCTTCTTATAGTGTATTCTAGGGAGCTTTCCTTCACGTCTTAGCAACAAAGACTTAGCGAGTTGCTTCTTAGAGCGAAGAGTCATGATATACTCTCCCTATTAGGTTGTGCATCAATTTGGTTTTGATCAAGGGGTGTCTCACTTGATTACCACAACTAAGAGTTTTGAATCTTGTTGCCACTCATTATGTCTAAATGACTTTAGGAAGATTCACCCTGGAAAGCAACAACCGTTCTTTCCTTCTACTAGTTGTTTTGGGGTTGCTTCCCCTGGATGGTTGAGACATTAGATGAATTTCCTGGATATGTTATGGGCTTATGCCTTTGCGTAAGTAGGTGATACACTTAATGCACCTACTATATATTGTTATGGATTCTTTTTCAAACTCCTAAGGCCCAAGTCTCAAGATAATATTGATGCACGAAAGGTGATATTAGGCAAGTGCACCTATCAGTTTTAATATAGCGGATATGAGTCTGAGTCAATTCTCAGAGACTTCGAGTACTAATATTAACCTTAGCTCTATTATCTAACCGAAAAATTGTGATGGGTTGAATGAATTAAAAATGCTAAAATTAATAAACTAACCTAATTATGAGACTTGATTAAGCAATTTAGAAAGCGATAAAATTAAAAACAACTTCAAGAAGGAAAATAACTTATTTAGGAATTATTTCCCCTAGTATTTAACATGTGACCGCTTAAAATATATCTAATTCAAATTCTATTATTCTTCACCGGAGGGATTCACAATTAAAGTTAACACCTTTCTCAAGCATATTAACTCTAATCCTAAATTATTTACCGGAATCTCTTCACTTAGTAATATAATTTAGAATCGCATTAATGTATAATGAATTCCCACACAAAAGAACAACTTTTTGGAAGAAACATGAGTCTTTGTAATTCTCTCCAATTATATCAAGATCTCATTACATATGTGATTTCTCAATCATCATGCATAATATCATAGATTGATACTCTAGAAATATCAATTAACAATTAAATAACATAATTGAATCAAGAAAAGATAGAAACTTTATTGAAAATTATCAATCAATCTAATAGTCACATGAAACCCTAGGTTCCATAATACTAAATACAAGAGTTTTAAGCTATCATAATGAAACTAAAAACGAATTGCAACAAAATCAATAAATAAAACATGAAAAACTCCTTTTGTTGATGAAAAATCTCTTCAATTTTGAAGTTGGGTGTTGCTTTTGCCTTTTTCCTCTCTTTCTCATCAAGTCTCTTCTCTTTTTCAATGTCCAATCCCATGTGCAAAACCCTAGTATGTCCTTTTATAATGTATTGTAAGATTTCCGTTTTCATCACTAGAGACGACTTGGGATACAGTCGTATCCTCAGGTTGTTTAACTTTCTGGCATATTTTCCTGGATGGACACAACTTGGGGACACAGTTGTGTCCCAAACTGTGTAACTTCAAAACTTCATAATTCATTCATTTGAACTCCAAATTGAGTGAAACTTGATTCATTTTCTTCGTTTTCAATCCAAGAACGTGTTCAAACCTTAAAATCAAAATTTTATTCAATTAAGTATCAATTTCTTTAAAGAAAACCAAAGATGTAAGGGAAATACTATAAAATCATCATGTGAAATATATTTAAAATAAGAGTTATCAAAGGGGTATTAAACAATTAGAATGTCCTAGTAGGACAACAAGAGGGAACCCTTATTTAAAGTCTTAGAACAATCACCCCTCGCCTCCATTACTAGATTTGAGACAAACCAAGCGAGTATTTATTCAGGAGGTAACTTTATTAAATGCATCATGCTATTTTATATGTATGTATGTATGTATTATATATATATATATATACTTATTTTATTTTTTTGTTCTTATAGGTTGAGACAGGTTTTACTATTACAGTTTGCAACAAGGACAATGCTACTAGCTTGAGCTTTGGGGTTCATCCAGATGATCTCGCTACATTAGTGGTAGCTTTAGACATTGATGATGAGGACTTGGTAGATTATGATGAATCTCCAGTCCAATACATGGATGCTGATGATGATAATGGAACTGAAGAGTTGAATAATTCCCTCGAAGCACATGACATTACTTTGGCAGTCAATGAGGTAAGTGATGGCAATACTTATGCAGATGCATTACTACACTTAGGGACTCATAGAGGTGAAGTATATGCAGCATGTATTGATGTCTCTCTACCCCTAGTTACTAACTTGTCTTGTAGAGATATGGTAGCAACTCTAGCAGCTATCTTAGGGAGATAATATCCTTTCATGGATTTCATGTTCCTTCTCATCTACTGGAACCATTGGAGAGACTTTACGCTATGGACTAAGATTTTTGGAGCAAGTTTTCTATGTTAAGGACTGAGTTGGCCAATACCATGATAAAATGTTAAGAGAAGCTTCATCACTACTTAAGAAGTTTTCAAGGTCTCTATCAAATGATAAGTTACAGCAACTGATTAGCTGTGTTGAAGGTGCTCATCTTTAAAATTCAAGCTTGGTAGCTTATAGCCCATTACTGCCAAAGCTAAGAGATTACCAAGTTATTGTGCTACTATGAGAAGCCGAGGTGATCTAATGGTAAGGATTCAAGCCTTACAAGATGCTATTGAGAAGATAGATCGTGAAACAAAAGATTTATTAGGTGATATGGACCTTGAGTCCATAGTAGGTTTAGATTGCTACCCTTAGTAGAGTTTGGCTATATTCATTTGTTTTGCTGACGTTCATTCTTCCATTTTTTTCTTTTCTTTTCAATATTCAAGTTATTTTCAACACTTTCAAATAGAACTTATTAATTGAATGAAATTTGATTTCTTTCCTCCTATCTTTATGTTCTTTATTTATTTCAATTGCTTAGTTATATCAAACAACAAGGCTTCTTAGCATAGAGGTGGCCTATGTCACTAAAACCTTTAGGGGGTCATTGTGCGCTTTAGGAGGTAGTACCTCACTTAGCGGCAACAGTCTAAAAAGAAATGTCATGATAGTAAGATTTGTTTCTTTTGGCTTGTAAAGCCTAGAGGATAGTGTTGCGCATTGGAGGAAGGCTCTCACTTGCTAGCAACAATACATAAGATAAAATAGTCAATCGAGCTTAAGTAGCGATAGTAACATGTGCCAATTGTATTTATTAATGGTCAAGAGGGTATTTTCCAATACTTAACCTTGTATAGATTTCTCTTTACTTATTCATGTATTAGCCTTATGTGTTAAGGAGATGTATCTTTAACTTTGCAGCAATAAAGAGACAAGAGTAGAATACATAACAAACTGTGTGCGAAGGAGATAAATCTCTAACTTTGCTGCAATAATAAGGTAAAAGAAAGTAAAAGAACATATAGAAACAAAGTAATGGAAGTTAAATGTTTCATTCATGAGAATTGCAAATACATTGTTAGATCTACAAGTCAAGCTTTTTAACATATTGAAAGTTAACGAGTAAGGTTATTGCATTAGTTTTAGGATTAAGGAGCTTGCAGTAGCTACTGTCATGGACCTCATGAATTATAAAAGGGCCTTCCTACTTTTGTGTAAACTTTGGCGTTGGAATACCTCACTGCACATGCTCTACCGCGCGAAGTACAACATTGCCTCACTGAAAAGATCTTCTCTTGACCAGGCAATCATAAGCAACACTAAGTCGTCTTTGGTAATTAGCAAGGTTGTGCTTAGCATTGTCTCGCCTTTCTTCTAGGGCTTCAAGATCTAGCATACATAAGTTGTTTAGTTCTAATTTAGTGTTGAGAGCCAATGTACAGAAGAGACTAAGATTTCAATAGGCATCATTGCCTCAGACCTATCTACCAAAGAGAAAGGTATCACTTGAGTAGGACTTTGTTTGGAAGTTCTATAAGCCCATAGTGCCAATGACAGTTTGTCATTCCACTCTTTGTGATTTTGATGAACCATTCGATTGAGCACCTTTAATCGATCTTGTTTGTCACCTCTGCTTGACTATTTCCCTTTAGTTAATATGGTATGGATTTCACATGATCAACATTGTAAGAAGCTAGTAGTTGTCGTACATGTGAGTTGATGAAGGGGGTGCCATTATCTAAAAGGACATGCTTTGGGATCCCAAAACGGAAAATAATATGCTCCTTTATGAAATTTTCTATGATAGGTCATATTACTCTCTTAAGGGGGATTGCCTCAACTTACTTGGTGAAACATTCAGTCCCAATAAGGATCCATATGTACCCTTTAGATGGTGGGTTTATTGGACCAATTAAATCAAATGCTCATGTATGAAATGGCCATGGAGTAGTCAAGCATCACCATGTTGTTGGCATGCAACACACTTCTTAGCAAAATTGAGTGCATCATTTTCCATGGTGAGCCAAATGCAGCGATACAAGGGTGGCTGTTCTTCTCTATGTTAAATCTTGTGGTATTTATCTAACTTCAAATGAGCTTTCTTTGCACAAATACATTGAGACAAGACAACTTCTGGTCCCTTCAAATATAAGTAAAGTTTTTCAAAGTCATCGCAAAAGCTGCATTTGGATGGGCTAATTGTACCTTGATGGGACTGCGCTAGAAGTCTTGCGATTCTTCAACCTTGTCCACTATAATTATAGAGTTGTGCATGGGATGGATTTCTTAATAACTTATATGTTCAAATTATTCTGTGTAGTTTGAATGGGAACTTTGGAAGCTAATGTTGCTAGGGCATCTGCATAACGGTTGGTAAATCATTTGGCATGCTCGTACCTAATGGATTTGAACTTGTTAACCAAAGACTGCACTGCAACCTTATGAGGCACTAATGCTAGTTCTTTGAGAGCAAATTCACCATTTTCCTGCTTGATGATTAGGTTCAAGTCACCATGAATGCATAAGTTAGATGCTTCGGTATTTTGAGTAGAAATAAGACCATGTAGGAGAGCTTCATACTCAACCCCATTATTAGTACATGAGAAATCTAGCTTGAAAGCTAAAGATATCTCTTGGCCTTCTAGAGATGTTAAGATCATGTCGGCTCCTTATCCAATGCTACTAGAGGAGCCATTAAATTGCACTTGCCACTCTCCATCTAGTTCTGCTCTCATAGAGTCTTTATAGAATTTTGCAGGGATTGTATCTACAACAAGAGCCCCTTGTATCATAGGAAACTGAGCCAAAAGGTTTGCCAAAGCCTGAAACTTAATAGCCTTAGGTAACATGACTGTAATGTCAAATTCTAATAAGAGGAGCAACCATTTTGTAGTCTTTCCTAAAAGAGTTGGTCATAACAATAAGTATTTTAATGGATCTGAATGGGTGACAAGATTAACCCTATGAGCCAAAAAATAATGGTGCAACTTTTGCATGGTGAATACCAACGCAAGGCACTACTTTTCACAAGCTGAGCATTTCACCTTGCTTCCTTGGAGTGACCTGCTCAATTAGTAGATCGGTCGTTCACTACCATCTAATTCTTGAGTTAGCAATGCCCTAATGGACTTATCAGTTGCTATCAAATAAAGAATCATTGGCAACCCTTTAACTGGCATTATCATTGTTGCTAGCGAGGTAAGTATCTCTTTGATCTTTTGTATGGATTTATTGTGAGGTTGTCTCCATTCAAATGTGGTTCCCTTTTTCATGAGCTGTTGTAATGGATGAGAAATTTTTGCTACTGCAGGGATGAATCGTCTAATATAGGGGACTTTTCCCCATGAAGGTCTTTAATTCCCTTGGACTAATAAGTCAGGGCATGGAACGTATGACCTGCACCTTTGCTAGATCTACATCAATTCCTTTTCTATGAACAATGAATCTAAGGAATTTACCAAAAGTTACCCCGAAGACACGTTTCAAGTGATTCATATGCAATTTCTATAGACAACATTGTTCAAAGACCATTTATAGATGAGTCAAATGATCAGGCGCTTATCTTGACTTGACAACTATGTCATCAATATAGTCTTCCATGAAGTCATGCATCATGTCATAAAATATGGTGCTCATTGCCCTCTAGTAGGTAGCTCTTGCATTCTTCAGTCCAAATGGCATGACTGTGTAGTAGAAGTTTCCTACAGGTGTTCTGAAAGCAGGGCATTCAGCATCTCTAAGAGCCATCTTTATTTAATTATAGCTACTGAAGCCATCCACAAATGGGAGTAATTTATGTCCAGCTGTGGCATTTACTAATGTGTCAATATTTTGCAGTGGGAAATCATCCTTTAGGCAAGCCTTATTAAGATCACAGAAGTCCATGCAAACACGTATTTGTTCATTTTTCTTTTTAGCTGGCACAACATTGGTTAGCCAAGTAGGGTGTTCAATTGGCTTAATGAAGCTCGCTTGGAGTAACTTTTCAATCTCTTCTTTTATTTGTACTTCAACTTCAGGATGAAAGATTTGTTGTCCCTGCTTTACTAGCTTAACCCCAAGCATGATGTTTAATCTATGCACCACTAGACTAGGGTCCAATCTTGGCATTTCATCATATGTCTAAGCAAATACATCCTTGTATTCCTTCAACAACTTTACTAAGTGGACCTTAATTCTTTGCAACAAATTCTTGCTAATGAAGATAGGTCGCGGAGACTCCCCTAGTCTTACCAAGTTCAATTCCTCAATCTCTTCGGGTCAAGGTTTCATTTGGTCTTGCATTTAAGGAGGGGTAGGTTAGGTTTCTTACACCAGTATGGGATCTGACGAGGATAAAAAAGCTTCCTCGAATCCCAAAGATCGTCAAGAGATATACCCTTCACCCATCCTCCCTGAAAAAACTTTCTATGGCTTTATCTTTTCTTTACTTCTTCTTGCCCCTACGAGAGCCTTGCATTCTGCTCTTCATGTTTTGTTTATCTTAGGTCTCCTCCCATATGGGCAATGGTGTTTTGAAGGGTTTAGTAATGGCAATCTCTCCATCTTCAGCATACTCATAAAAAAACCCTGCATTGGCTAGATGAGACTCGTTATGTTTAAATAGGTTCTTCATAGCTGGAATGAAGACATCTTTACCCTTCCAATAACCCTTAATGCACTGGTGCCATGTTTTGGTAAAGCTATTTACTGTAATAAATTGCTTCACCGGGTGTCGGATATCTATCCTTGCATCGTTGAATGTAGACATTAGCATAATGTTTATGTAGGAGCCATTGTCTATGAATGTCCTCTTAATGGGATGTCCGTAGAGTGTACTTTCCACATAAAGAGGATAGTTATGATTAGGGTTCTTCACGTACATGTCTACATTAGTAAAGAGTATCGCATTTTCATGTGCGTTGGCCATCCTTCGTAGTAGCTGCATTGCATCGTACTCCCCATATTGTCTCATTGAATCCTAATGAATTAAAAAACCTCCTGAAGTTAGAGGTTTTCATTAAGGCAGTAGCCATTGATGGGTGTACGCCTTTGTTGGTTTTTATTACTACTTCCTTCTCTTCATATACTATAGCTTATGGCACATCTCCTTCTTCTTATCTCAGATTGTGACTAATAGCATTTGTAGCACTACGTTGGGCGTTGTGTGCTAGGATCAGATTTTTGTATACGTCATTATTCTCTATGACAAGTTCCCCATTATGGACCTTATCATTAAATATCTTCTTTAATGTCCAACACTCTTTAATTAGATGACCCACAACCCTATGATATTTATAGAACTTAGGGTCATTCTTCTCGTTTGCAGTCAGTAAACGCTCTACCCTTAGGAGCTTTATGTTCTCATCCGTAACCATTGGTCAAGTACTGCATGTACCTTACCTTTTGAGCACAAGAATGATATAGTTGATGGAGAGCCTTGTGAACTATCACTCTTTGGCTTCTTGTTGTCTCCAAAACTTTCTTTTGGGCTAAGCTAACAGATGTTGCTCATTTCCCAAATCTTCTACCTTCTATCCATTATCGCATAATGGAATTGTTAGTTCTTCTTGTAGTTTCGATAAGTGTAGAGAAAGAACATAAATTAAGGTTTTCCAAGTAGATAATATATTTAGTGAACATCCCCTAAATGCAAATCTTCACCAATTCCTTTTCATCACGTATATCTTGAATGTTTAGGGTATGCTTTTAGAAGCGTTCTATGTAGTTCATCAAATCTTTCTTCGAGTTTTGTCATGTTCTTCCCATATCTATAATTATGACCCGTTCTTGGGTGGAGAAGAGTTTCTCTAAAAAGAGCTTACACATAGTTCACCATGAATTAATCGATCTAGAGGGGAGGTTGACATACCAGGTGTACGCCTTCTCTATCAGTGATTTAGAGAATTCCTTAAGCTTTAAGTCATCATTAAGCCTATAAGAGTCCAAGTTTTCAATAAATTTCAGGAGGTATTCCTTCACACTTCCTGTTTTGCTATTGAACAGCATGAATTTAGGACTTACACAGTCCTTAGGAATGGCTTTACTGTAATGCATTGGTGACAAGGGAGATTTCACTTTGGTACTCCTATAGATGACCTATCTTGTATTTCTCTCATATAAATATCCAAGTCTTCTTTGGTTATAAAGGAAGTCTTTGGAACAGAAGTTGCAGATGTAGGAAGCGGAGCAGAGGTAAGATTAGGATGAAAAGTAGATCCTCCTAAGATTGGAATGGTAGGATTGGATGAAGGAGTAGGCTCCCATGAAGATGAAGAGCTACCTAAATGGACTCTTACATTCTCTAGTGTAGGAGTTGGTTATCATACAGGTTTTGGCGGAGGGGTTTCATCACCTCCTCCTTAATGGAGATCCTCCTCAATGGCTTGAGGATTAATTGATTGAGCTAAGATAGTAACACTAGGCTATATAATAACCATAAGGTTTGGTAAAGCCATAGCTAGTTACGTAGCAGCAGTGGCAGCCATCTCGGTAAAGATAGGTTAGAACATAGACATGAACTGATTTAAAGACTTGGTGGCTTCCTGTATTGTCCACATTGTTTGTATGGGATCTAGAGGAGTCTCAGGCGCTGAATGATCCTGGCTAATATTCTCAAGCAGTGGGAGTTAATTTTGCTTAGTACGCTCAATATTAGTGTCAAGCTCTTGAAACGTGGTATCAGACATACCAGTTATTTTCTTCCTAGGAGGTGCCATGTCATTACATTCACTCTTCCTCAGTGGAGTTACTAAAATGTAGATATAGGGGTTCGATTGGAGTAGTCATATGCATATCGTGTGAGTAGTGTACTACTTGTGGTTTCAAAGAAACGATATGAAACTGTCACCTAAAGGGATGATTAGGTGAGTATAAGGTAAGGAGGAGGAATAGGCAATCTCACCGTCTCAAAATGCACAAGTGACAAATAAGGCAACCTTAGGGGACCTCAAGTATTTACCTTGTAGGTTGAGAGAATGAGATCAATTCTTTACCCGAACATTATTTGTTCTTAGAGAACAAAGTTTTTATAGTAGAATATTGTTTTTCCAATCTCTCTAAGAGTTCCAAATGATGAGAAAATACTGGATATTTATAAGTTCTTGGGCATGGTAGCATCCGTTGATCATTTAAGTGATCAACGGATGAGATGAAGCTTGCTTGATTCATAGTTATCCAGAATGAGCAAGCTAACAGGGCCCAAAACCAGTAGTTATCCTTATAAGTGCATGAACCTACCTGAAAAAGGTTGGAGGCGGGCAGGCCGATCTAACGATCCATATTCCAGGCCCATCAAGTCAAATCTCCCTGAATCATCCATTATAGACTAGACTCTTTAGGCCCTGTTACCTAATCAAAGGAGTTAAGCTTAAATAAATAATGGTCATATCGTTGTTAAACAAGGATGACCTAATCAGTCATGCCAAACCTTAAAGTCATAAGTAAACTTTTGGTTTAATGTAGAATGAGATCCAATTATGTTAATACTTTTGTAGTATAATCCAAAGGTCAACATAGGCAATTTTTCTGATATACATTTCTTACCCAAAATAATATATGCAATATAACGATTCTAATTGTTTTTCTCATCCATTTGATATTTGTTCAGGCTAACACTTAGAACTCTATTGATCCCAATGAATAATCAAGAAGGGGAGGTTGAATTGAATGTTACCTCTAAAAATTAGACTTTAACTATTTCCCGCTTCTTATAGTTCAAGATTAACTAGTAACACTAAGCTTGTTTTTTATTCTCTCATGTATCAAAAACTTAATAAGTTTATGTCAAAGATCTACATGAAAATTCTAATAATAATTGTTAATCCAATCTTTTCTTATGGTTAATTGATATCTTAATCAATTCTTAATTCAATACTTAATCTAATTGTTCTTTCAATGTTTAGGTGCTTTTGATATACATAAATGTGTTAATGCAAACATTCAACAATCATATAAAGAAAATTTGCTGTAAAATAAAAAAAGATAAAGGATGAAAAAAATCAAACGATTATTTATAGTGGTTTCTCTTCGTAAATTAGTTCTCTTTTCTAGCACTAGTACTAAGGATATTGTCTTTTTCCACTGGCCTTTCTACTATTTAAAAGAAGTCAAAATGAGATCTATGAGCTTTGATACAATCAACTAGTTCTCTTCACTTTGGCTCATCTCACAATCTTTACTGTAGGATTAATACACGTTGACAAAGCCTCCTCACTATTATCTCAAATACTCTCTAATAAATTTAAAGAGTATAGTTGCTCAAATTTTAGCTTAATTTCTTAATCCAAACATTATATCAAAATTATTTTAGGTCATGTATCTCAATAATAGCTTTCTTGGGAGACCTTTTAGCTCTTATTCATGATTGCTCAAATTGTTAATTACTAGTACTTTTGTTCTTCTTCTTCTATCTTTAAATAGACTTTGAGTGCAACATTGTTGTATTCTTGGTAATAGCCATTATTTTCAAAATTTTGTAATCTTCTACTTACTCTATCTTAAAATCTTACTTATTATTAATGATATGTGTTACAATGACTTTCCTCATTTTAACTAGAAAGCATTTTATTTTCTTCACAAATTTGATTTGTATTTGATTAAGGTATCCTTAGCTAGTTAGATACATCATCCAAATATATCATCTCCTTAGTGCTAAGCCATACTTGTAATTTTCATAATAATTTCTTTATGTATTATCTCCTACATAGCTTCTAATGTTTCTATTAAGTACTTTTCAACTTCTGAATTAGTATAACTTTTGAACTCATCTCACTTCTATAGCTTCTAACTTGCTCTTTGTTGCTATATAGTTTTTGAAAATCATTTAGCCTTTGCTATAACTTTTGAACTATTTAGCTTTTATTCTCTTTCAGACTTCATTTTTTATTCCTTTATCTTCAATTCTTATTTTGTCTTATATTTTTTCCTTTTAACTAAGTTATTGTCCTAAAAATATATTTAGATTTTAAATGTTACTAATTTTGAACTTCCTTATTATGTTTAGTCCATTTTAAGTTCATAAAATAATCTTTTCTACATACTAATAACTTGACTAGTAATATTAAGCATGTATATATATATATTTTTTTTATCACAAAAAGGGCCTTTTATAGAGATTCTAACAAACTAATAAATTTCATTGAAATTTTGAGGGAAATGTTATATCCTCAATTATGAATCTTGTTTCCTTAGGTAGTAAAGTATTAAATCTTCTAAAGCCTTAAATCATTTTTGTACTACCAGATATTTTATTAACATTTGTACTTCCAATTGTCAATAGAGAAAAATGTTTTTTTTTTATCTTTCAATATGGAGTTTGTAGTATCAATGTTTGATAGACATATCTTTACTTTACTAATCTAAAATCTAATCTTTATATAAATATAAATGAAAATAAATAAGATACTTATGAAAATATCGATGGTAAATTTATTACTATGCTTATTTGAAGAAACATAACAATGTAACACAAAAAAGAAAAATTGAAGTAACAAAATTATTGTAAAAAGATAAGTAAACTAATGTAAAAATTCATCATTGAACATTCACACCCCCAATCATATCATCAGTTCCACCTTCGAATTGGACATGGAAATCAACAACATCTAGATGTATCAAATTAATTTGATCATTGAAATCAACTTGAACAAATTTTATTTCCATATTCTTTCCTTTACATTATAGCAAAGCTTGATAAAAATGAACAAGATGCTTTATTGTATAATAGGTATGAAACTAATGACCTTTCATTCTACATTAATAGTGAACACCATCTTTATTCCTTTTAACAAGCTCCACCTTTTTCTATTCCTCATATCTCTCCAGCATTTCTCTACTTCTGGTGATTTAATGTACACTTGGGATGGGGATTAATATAAAAACCATGATTATGATGACTACGGTGACCCTTTTCATGCCATGAGTATGATCATGGCCATAATTTTTACATGATATAAATCTGGTTGGTTAGATTCATGATTTTTCATTCATAGCTCGTTATCTTGCTCATCTAGAAGAAGGTATAAAATCAGTTTGGAATGTTTCTTAAAGCCTTTTTCATAATATTGCTATTGTAGGAGCACATTTATGGCATAAAAGAAGAGATTTAAAGCATATCTTCATTTGTACCATTTTCTTTACATTGTTGAGAACTAAGTCTAGATATAGTTGAGTTATATTCACTCATAGATTTAAAAAAATCTTGAAGTCGTAGGTACATCAAATCATGTTGAGAATTTAAGAAGAATCACTCTCTTTTGGTGGTCATCTCTCTTTTAGACTTTTCTGAATATCAACTGGATCTTTTATAATGAGATACTTGATCTTTGGTTCATGAAAATGGTGGTAAAGAAAAACCATGACTTTTGGCTTGTCTTGATTAGATTTTTTATTTGTTTCTTTTGATTGTGTCTCCACACTCCATAGCATCTAAATATATCTCATCATCTAATATCCTTGATTGATAATTATTGCGAAAAATATCAAGGGCTATAAGTTCAAACTTTATACAATTCATCATGGTGAAAGCTACAAAAATATAAAATGACTATTAATAGAGTGGAAACTAAATTAATTACAAAATATGGTTTGAATGATGAGTAGAGAGTCACTACGTTTTGTTTGAGGGATATTATATTAATTATTTCCACATTTTTGCATATTTCTACTATTTGAAAAAATTATGCAGTGAAGAAGTCTCACCTCTAAAGTGACAAAATTGGTCACCAATGGTGCAAAATTCCTCCTCCCCCTCTCTTCTTTTTACAAGCTTACTATTTGTCTTATGCTATATATAAGGTTTTCGAGCTTAAAAGTAAAAATCCGTCACAAGGAATATTTCTGCTATTTCTTCCCATTTTCCTCTTATACTTTGCAATAATTTAGTGGGGCATAACTTTTTCCTCCCTCATCTTTGGTTATTTAATTTAGAAAATCATTGTAATCTACACTTTTTTTGGTATAAAAGATCTATTTTTCCTTGTTATTGTGAAAATTACACTTCTAAACGTGAAGCAATAAATTGAATAAGAAACAGACAAAATGAAGAGTAATTTTATGCTATTATTATATCGTAATGATTTATCCTATTAAGTGGGAACAATTTATTTTTTTCTTTTTTTCCATTAAATGGGAACAATTTCATTAAGCTAATTTTACTTTGGCTTTCAAAACCTTACTAATGTTGTTTCGGCTCCATAAAATTTCCACAAGGTACCTATAATATATATATATAATATATAATTGCTATGAAAAGTTTTTCGTGAAAACAATTTTCCTAAAATTTTATCTAAATTTAGGGTTTTGAATCTTATTAAATGGCTATTTTCCAAAATATACTTGATAGTTTTTCAAGAATTTTATTTAGATTTGTTGAACATAGGGTTCATTATTTAATTTTGATAAGAACAACACAAAAAATGCATAATTAAATATATCGATTTTGAAAAGAACAAAACAAAAAGTATGTATCTAAACATGTTTTTGAAGAGAACAAAATAAGTAGATAATTAAACTAAGTATTATTTGATTATATTGAGTTAATTGAATAAGATCGATTAATTTGCTTAATGATTGAATATATCAATTAACTCTACAAGATATTTAACTTTTGAATGATAATCAAATGATCTTGAAGTTAGATTGTAAAGTGTATTTGTTTTTTGTATGTTAAAAGTATTTTTTTGGTGATACTTGACTAACTAGCATGATAGCTTAAGGATGAACTAGGTTGACGGTGTAAAGCCCTCGATAATAAAAGGAAGAACTCCTTAATGATGAAGAGCCAACATGATCTTCTCGAGTGTCTGTAGAGACTAGGGGTGGTTCAAACTCTATGTTATATCTGGGGTTGATCTTCTTTATCCTTATCTCTTTTAATTTTTGTACTAATTTTTTATTGTTTGATCATCACTCTTGTTATTACATTTAATTGAAAATTTCGAAAAGAATTGTATTTTGTCCTATAAACTCAATTAACCTCCCCCCAGACCCTCTTGAGTTTAGATTAGTGTTCTTTAATTGCCATCAGAGTTAGTCTCCAAATCTTTTGCTTAATCGTATATTAGAGTAAAGATCATGGCATTTAATATATTAGGCTTTATGGAAGGGCAAGCTATAAATAGACCACCACTCTTAATCGAGAACAATTATACTTATTGGAAATGTAGGATGAGTATATTCTTAAAAGTATACAATAGATTATTGTGGCAAGTAGTGGATAATGGATCATTTAAGATAGAAGGCAAGGAAGAAAATAATTATATCGATAATGATTGGAAGTTTTTAGACTTAATGAAATAGCTATGAATATCTTGCATTGTGCTATTAATGAAAATGACTTTAATAGAGTTTGTACATGCAAAAGTGCTAAGGAAATTTAGGAAGAATTAAAGAGTACATATGAAGGAACTAATCGAGTGTGGGATGCAAAGATAAGCATATTATGTGGACAATTTGAAAACTTTAGAATGGATCCAAATAAAACTATTAATGAGATGTATAATAGATTCATCAATATCATCAATCCTTTAAATGTTCTTAGTAAATCCTTTATTAATCTTGAAATCAATTCCAAAATCGTTAGATCTTTACCAAAGGATTGGGAAGCCAAGAGAACCATAATTGAAGAAGCTCATAATCTTAATACAATGCCAAAGGAACAACTTCTTGGAACTCTTAAGACTCATGAGATGGTTAAAAGGTTAGGAAAGGAATCTAAGAAGAAAACAATTGCTTTGAAAGCAACTATAGAGAACTCTAGTAGTAATGTAAGTGAGGATGATGATGATGATGATGATGTGGCTATGATCACAAGAAACTTTAAGAAATTTATGAAGTTTAATAAGAAATTGGTGAATGAGAAGGATAAAAACACATCTTGGTCTAGAAGGGATAAGAAGGAAGTAATCAAGTGTTACAATTGTCAAAAATTGGGTCATATTTGATAATATTGTCCAAATTTTAAGAAAATCAAGAAACGAATACAGAAAAAAGGCTACGGTGGCAATTTGGAGTGATGGTGATTCAAGTGATTCGAATGAGGAAATGTGCTTCATGGCCCATAGACAATGAGATATGTTCTACTTCCAATGATTCTTCATTTGATGAGCTCAAAAATACATATGATGAGTTACTTAAAGAATTTATCAAGGTTTAAAAGAAGAACAAGTTGATGAAACAAATGATTATTGAAATAGGAAGTGAATTTAATCTATTTAGAAATGAATATAATAACGTGAATGATGTCAATGAAATTTTAGAGGAGTATAGTAAGTACTTAAGATTAGAAGTTGATAAATTAAATAGAAACAATGAAGCATTAAATCTTAGGAATGAGGAGTTGGCTAAGGAAGATGATCAATTGAAAAAAAAAAAGAAAGTATAATTCTGTTGAAATAATAGTCGATGGCATGAAAAATGAGGATAATATGGTTAATAGGCTAGGAGAACATTAAATTGAAAATGATATCTTGAAGTCTAGCCTAGATGATTCAAAATAAACTATAGCTAAGTTTATGAATGGAGAAAAGAATTTAGATTGAACAAAACCGGAATTTGCTATAGTAAAGAATATATTTATAAGTCCTACAAAAGTTATTATTGTAAAAGTAACAACTAAGACTTGTAACCGTAGTGGTAATATGGCCATATTGCACATTTGTGTACAATATTAGCAATACCAATTTAAATCATAAAGGCAAGATGGTTTAGGTTCTAAAAGGATAGGATATATTATTGCTACAAACCATAAAGGACCCAAACTCAGATGAATACAAAAAAGCAATCATACATTTTTGTAGGATCTTTAAGTGGAAGCAACTCAAGAAACTTCAATGGAGAATGCTTAAAGAAAATTCGAAATGCCTCCAATATGGTATTTAATTCAAGAAACTCATTTAAATAGTCTCTATATAATAACTAACATATTTTGTATGCACTTGAAGCTCTTTATGCTTGCTTAGGTTTCTTTATGTATATTTTTATCATCTATCGATTTCAATGACAACTATAAGTTCCCATATATTTAAATATACTAATATTTTATGCTTAAATGGTTGGCTTGATTTGATTATGAAATTATGCATAACTGATATACCTCAATCACATTTGAGCTTACATAAGATTTAGGAACTCAACTAATATTTTTGCAATTGCTAGCTTTGCAAACCATGCTCAAATCTACGTCACAATATGCATTTGAAATCTTGTTGGAATGGATAATTGTAAATATCATATATTTTGTGCACATTTGCAGTTACTTATGTATGTTTAGGATCATATGTGCATAATTTTTGCCATATTTCTATTTCTGTATTCAAATCCAATTCCTACATGTTTAATTCTATCCATAGATTATGAGTTAAATGATTAATTTGGATTGTTTTACTTTTGTGCAAAGTTGACAACCCTAGATCCAATTTAGGCTCTTATTGTTGCTTGGAAAGTCATATGATAATTTTGTCCTTTTGCATACTATATGTCTTAATCATGGCACCATTGTATCTAGTAGGTATGTTGAAACTTGCTTAGAGTGCCAAATTATCATGAACTTGATTCGGTATATATGTGTGTTATTTAAGCTCAATTTGTATTCAATAATTGATTTTGATGATTTCAAGTAGTGATTTTAGAACTTTTAATCCTTGTTGCGATATTTTCCTTCCAACATACTTAATATGATGTTGAAACTTGCTTAAAGTATTGATTTGTCATAACTAAACCTATTGCTCAAAATTAGTCATTTATGCATTTACATGGCTTAATAATGTACTTTCTAGCAACTAATGACTTCATTTTGTTAAACTTTGCTAATGTTGCTAAAATACCAATTTTTCACACTCAATTGGACCTAAGGAACATGCTCATATAGATTATATACATAATAACACACACTTAAAGTTATTCATGCTTATCTAAGTTTATTATTGCACAAATTTATCGTACATTGGTTTCCATGCCCAAAACCAGCCTCATATGTTTATTTTCATCCCCAAATCATGTTTGAGTGGTCAAATTAGTTTGATTTGAGTTTCATGCATATTTGACTTCTCTATACCCTTTTTAGGTTCTAAGTGTAATATGGAGCATTCTTGCCTATATAGATATGTGCTTAGCTTGATCATGTATCTTTTATGTTTCTTAATGTCTTTTGACATGTTTGAAGGATGAACTCCTCTTGAATATTAAAAGGATCTTACTTGCTCTCTAGCCACTTACATGACTAAGGAACTCAAGTAGTGATTTTATAATTTATAGAGCCTTAAAGCTATAATTTGTCCTACATACTCAAACATGTATTTGAAATTTGCTTGAAGTGTTAGTGTACAAAAACTTAATGCCATCACATAATTTGCTCATACATGGACACTTTTACTTTATTATGAATTACTTAGCTTTATAGATTTGATTTGGATAAATCCTAGCTATCTAGTTAAAATTTAAGTTTTATACCTTAACGACTCAAATAAACTTTCTTGAAATGTAGAATGCTCATTAAATCATTTAAAATAAACTTGAGTTGGCAACTTGGACAAATCAAGTAAATTTAGCAAGTTTTTGTAGAATTGTAGAATATCAGCATAACGATACCCAAAACCACGAACATGCCGGTATACCTGCTAAGAAGATACAGTTAGTTCGATATTACTAACCACCGGAATGCCGGTATACTATTTTCTATAACAAACTTGCAATGATTTTGTTCCCATAATCGGAATGCTAGCTCCCTACATTACTGGCATGATGGTACCTCTATTTCCAAGTGCAAATAGCGTCGATCCTTTCTCTCTCTTCCCATCTTCTTCCCAAAACCCCTTTTTCTCTCCCCCTAAACCTAGTAATTCTTCTCTCTCTTCAATTCATCATCTTTCAAATCCTCCAAATCGTAATTTTCTCTCATTAATCATCTCTAAATTCACACAATCTCTCATCAATTCCCCTAATTCTTCAAATCACACTCTCCTCCTCCTTCACAGGACTTTTCTCTCTCTATTAAACCCTTATCCACCATTACGACGTTACCTTGATGAACTATAGCCACTTCTAAATGAATTATCATTACCTATCTTGCCCCATTCCTCCTTTAGCTTAAAGATGATGATCTATAAGCTGCATGAATTACCAACTTCCGATTTATTTTGTATATGCTCTTCTTTTTGTTTATCTTATGTTATGAACTTAGCCATTGGCTACTACTACTATTGCTTTCTATTATCTTGCCTTGGCTATTATTTTGGCTTTTGTTACTTATGTTGCTTGTCTATGTTATTTACTACTTGTGGTTTATGTATCTCATGGAGTTATTACACTCTTCATAGTTGGCCTATGGTTTTTTAACATTTGGAGTAGTATGGGCCGATCATGATGAATTCGTTATGGTGATCTTATTTGGCATCATTTTTATCTTTTTTTTATTTCACTTTTGTAAGGGGCACATTCTAAGGCTTAAGTCGGAATTATGCTGAAATTTTGACTTAAATCCTTTTCCCTCTTCACCGCCTGGATCCTCTTCTTTTTGGTGAGGCTAAAGTGGGAGAAATATTCAATTTGTTAGAGTGTTAAAAGTGTATTAAGTTGAATTGATAAAAGTTACTTAAAAGATGATATTGATCCTATAACTTTGACATATCTTGATTCTTTGAAAGATTGATATATTTTTAATGTAAAGTTATTAAGAAATGAGACTTGGTTCATATGCACATCAATACTCACTTTTTGCAAGTATTTCATTGATCTTTTTAATTGCTAAATATATTAAAACCAAATGTTTAATTTATGAGGAGTATTATATTAAGGGGGACCATTTAAAGTATAAGAGTTTTGTTCTTATAAAAAAGGGGGAGATTGTTGAACATAAGGTTCATTATTTGATTTTGATGAGAATAAAACAAAATGTGCATAATTAAACATGTTGATTTTGATGAAAACAAAACAAAAAGTATATATCTAAATGTGTGTTTTTTTAAGAGAATAAAACAAGTAGATAATTAAAATAAGTAGTATTTGATTATATTGCATTAATTGAATAAGATCGATTAATTTGCTTAATGATTAAATATATCAATTAACTCTACAAGATGTTGAATTTTTGAGTGATGATCAAATGATCTTGAAGTTAGATTATAAAGTGTATTTGTTTATTATGTGTTAAAAGTATTTTTTGGTGATACTTGACCTACTAGCATGACGGCTTAAGGATGAACTAGGCTGACTGTGTAAAGCCTTGGATAACAAAGGAAGAACTCTCTAATCATGAAGAGTTGTCATATCGGTTCACTTGCCGGTAGTGCAATTTGTTACCGACTTATTGATATGGGTAAGGTACTAGCATACCGGTAATCTTATTTTAACTAACCGTTGGAGTATTTAAGGCACTGTACTAGGAAGAATTGAATAAGATGATATAAATGCTCAACAACTCGATCAAGGATAAAAGAGAGTTAATCTTTTGCTGAAATATTCCAACATTCCTTTATGTTCTAATTATCCATTATTCTCATTGTCTCTTGTACTCTAATTTGCCAATATTTAGAGAGATTTGAAGTGTAGTATTTGTGAGATATTAGTTACAAAGTATTAAGAGTTAAAAGTACTAAATTAATAATTCTTGAGATTGAGTTTTTGTGTTGTGAGTAGAGATTGTGATTTGTGTTAAGAGTTGTGAGTGTGAAACTTATGTAATCAAATTTGTATTTGTGTAGGTTTTAGAGCTTGGATTGTGAAATCAATAAAGTGGTGTGAAGTCCTCGATTGGAGGCATTGAGCATTTGTAGAAACTAAGAGGCAGTCCAAACTTCATATTATATCTAAGCTTGATCTTCCTTATCCCTATCTCTTTTAATTTTTGTACTTATTATTGTTTTCTCATCACTCTTGTTATTGCATTTAATTGGAAATTTCGAAAAGAATTGCATTTTGTCCTATAAACTCAATTGACCCCATCTCAAGTTTAGTCTAGTGTTCTTTAAGATTTTGATTTGGGAAGTATTTTAACATATTATGATGTTGAATGGTGCCATGGGAATATATTTTTACTATTAGAATAGTTAGATTTGGATTTAAGATAGTTAGAGATGAAATATTAATAATATGCACATTAAATGTTAGTTAAATGATATAATAAAGTAACAGTTATATCTAAACTAGAATTAAATTTGTGTTGTGGATGCTGTATCAATACTAGTTTTAGTTGATAATGTATAGATTTGATTGAATGGTATAGTATGGGAAAAATTAGAGGATAAATCAGAAGCTCGTAAGTAAATGTAGTATTGGAAGTGTAGTTAGGAGCTTAATCAGAGATTGTGTATGTGCAAAAATATAGTTTAGATAAAATCAGAAGATAGGTTATAGGATTTCTTCAAGATTCTTTGATAAATCATAATAGAGAATGAATTAGGAGATGAATTAGAGATTAGTCAAATGCAAAACTAATAACAAGTGACCTAAAAACCTAAATAACTAGGTATAATAGGATCTTAAACTTAAGTGAATGAACTGAGATGTAGAATAGTAGTATGTATTGTACTTGTATAAATACTAAAGCATTGTTTATATTATGGGAAACTACAGTGAAGAAATACCCTACTTAAGAGAAATTAAATAGTTGAACCTTAGTTTATTCCTTCTAATTACATAAGTCTATTTACAATAGTATCTTGCAAACTCTTAGGTGAACTTTAACATTCAATCAATAACCTAAGTAAATATTAATTCCACACAATAAAGCATAATGTAATTAGACCTCAATAACAAGAAATCATAGATTGAATTAAAATGATAGAAATAATTCTACGTAAATTCTATGATTCAATATTCAAATACTAAAAAGAAATAAATTAGAATATCATAAAGAAATTAAAAGGATAATTGAAAATAAACATAAGAAAGTGTTAAGAGATATTCCCCTTAACTCTTCAACCCTAACTCAATCTAAAAATCAATTCCTTATTTACAAGGCTTATAGTATTATTTATAGTACAAAGAAATATTGAAAATATATCTCTAATGTATCGAAAATATATCTTGCAATATCTCTTACATACCATCCAAATTAGGCTCTCAAATAAAAAAATACATAGGAAGCATAGCATCTTTTAGAGCATTAAATCTCTTTAAAATGAGGAAAATTCATGAGGAATAAAATGTTCATACCTTACCATTACGGCTGTGATTCTTAGGTGTGATATTTCTTTGCTAAAAAATTGCAAATAAGTGAACTAGTAGGCTTACACCTAAGGTTCATGCCCATGATCTTACCCGTAATTCTTTGTGATCATTAATTCTTCTTTATTTCTTAACTCTTTTGAGCATGCTTTTGATTCATAGGCAGTATTTTTTAGTGTAATCCTTTCCAAGGCTTCAAAAGTCATAAAAGATTATCTTTAAATCATCCAAAACTTGTTTAAATTCTTCAAAATCATCAATCAAAGTTTGAAATCAAAATATAGACAAATTAAGCACCAAAATTACTAAAAATACTAAAGAAATATATAAGAACACTATCAAAATAACTCATAAAAATATATGTAAGTTAACACTTATCACTAATCAATGTCAATGGGGCCTCCAAGACAAAGTAGTCCTAGCATTCCCATCAATTCTATAAAAGCCCACTGTAAACCTTACAAAATTTTTGAACCCTAACCATAGATGAATATTTGAAGCCTATATGAGTACCTTAAACTATATAAAGGAAGAACTAAATTAAAATTGAAGATTAAAATAGAAAACCCCAATGATGCATTTAACACTCTAAAACTAGAACTAAACCCTTAAACGTACATTTGAAATTCTAAAATCCTAATTAAACCCTAACACTTGAAAGACCTTAAGTTGATTGTAAAGCTCTAAATTAATTTCAAAAACCTTTAATTAATTAAATTCCAATCATAATATTAAACTATTCACTATTTCCTTATAATTCGATTAATCGCTAAAAAATCCTAATTTACCTTCTAAATCGTAATGGAATAGCAATGATAAATTCAAAACCTTAGATGCACTAAAACAATTAGATAAAAGGATTGAATAATTTTAATTAATTTAATTAAATAGTAAAAAACCTAAAACTATAATTAATTAAGGTTATACATGCTAGCAAATAGCATAATAAGTTCAAAATTCAATTTAATTACATACATGTGCTCATGCATCATGCTTACCTATTGTAATAAACTTAATTAACAAAATGGTAAGAAATTAACTAAAAAGAGACAAGATTAAGGTTAGGCTACCTTTTAGGGGACAAATCTTAACCAACTTACGTAACAAACAAATGGCCCCTACATGTGTGATCATGTAATCATTAGAGATTGATACTTTGTCTCCCCTAATTCCCATCTTATGTAACAGCTACTCTCATTCCTACGCTCTTCACTCTCATTTTTCTTCTTCTCCAAAATAATCCCTAAGTGTCCTCTCCAAAAACTCACAAACAAAAACCAAAGGAAAAAGAGGAAAACAAGTTGGAAGTTGGGAGCACCTTATGCACTTGACTGGTTGGAACTCTAGCCACCACCACATGACTCTAAATTAGAAACCACCACTCCCCACTAGTCACATAAATTTACCCCCAACTTGTTGACACAACCCCTACCCCTTTAGAGTCCATTTTGGCTATGGAACGAGTAAGAAAAGTCAGCAATTCCCTAGACCCAAATCTATGTAAGAACATATTACTTAATCTTAAAGATCATTTTATTTAGGGGTTCAGAATGAATATAAACACTAGAATGTTATCTTTATGTACATGTATCATATAGAGTTTACTATGCAATTTTTAGGAGCATTATATGTATAGAATTCCATATACATAGGTGATGTTGAGATTACAGATGAGTTGATAACTTGAAGAAAATTCAAGAAAACTCTAAGAAACTTAAAACATTACACCATGCCAAAAGATGTGTATGCATAGTCTTACTATATTTTTTATTTTGCATGATTATTTTCGTAAAAGGTAAGTTAAAATGTGTTACGCCGTGAAGTCACAGAGTCGCAACAGTCTTGTCGTGTAAACCATTCTATGATAGTAACTAGCCTCATAGTATCTATCATAGACATGATCTATACAAGGCGTTAACGACTCCTCGCTTTGAAGTAAATAGTTCGATTAAGAGTTTAGCTAAAGGTATAGTAATTATAAAAAATTTTAGATCAACATACATAATTATATGTATATTCTACAGAACTTCCCAAGAAACTATTCATTTACATGATAGTTCCTTAATTTACATAACGACTATCAGTCTTTCATTCTTAAGCTATAAAGGATACTTTAGCTATACATCTACTATTAGGCGAATTGATCCTCACATCCCAGGCTTTAAAAGAACTAACTTCTAGATAGTTGTAGGGCGGCATAATACTCGAAGTATTTAGAAATCAGGACCTACAAAAGGATCTATGAGTATGAGCAAGTACAGCTCAATAAGTTGAATTGGAGACACATGAATGTATACAAACATAAACAAGATTATCAAGAAATTATTCTTATGCAATACAATAAGCAAGTGTGATCACACAACGTAATCTGGTCCATTATGAAATCAGAGAAATTTCACCTGCTTCAATCCAAGTTGAAGAGTTTTCATGTTATGCAACAGCTCATAACCAAACCCAAGTTTATGCAATGGAGACACTACTCCTCCTAAGATTATCCTTGGAACCAATGCCCTCATCCTCACCGCGACCTCCTCTCCTATCACTTAATTTGGCTAAGGATGAAGAAAAGACCAATTGCTATCCAACGTTATCTTTATCGAAGGTGTTAGTGTTTTGTTGGAGAATCCTAATGATCCCCTAAAGGATTGCAATGCATGACATTTTAGGTTATTAGAGTCAATTAAGATTAAATTCCATTTAGTGTGTTCAAACAATTTCACACCAATCCAGTCATAACACAAAATCAATCACATTACAAATTTCAGCACAAATTCAGATACTCAAACACATGTCTAAACTACTTACAATCACAATCATATACAATCTTAAGTCTCCGAGTATCATAAAATAGTACTCTAATACAATAAGTAATAACCCAACTTATTTGGAATTCCTAGTCGCCCAATCACTTAATTGCAAGTTGATTCGTCTTATAATACAAATACGTCTTTTTAGTATTTATGCTTTGATGATTCATATTCTAAGTTATAATTTAACTCATTTCTCTATGTATACCAATTATTTACTAATGATTCATTCTACCTTATTTTGGGGTTCGGTTTTTAAATTAGATTTCAATTTTCATTCTACATTATCTCTGACTACAAGGAATCCTAAATATGCTTGAATCCTAATATGGAATTAATTACATTAAGCTCAAGTATTCTAATATCATATTGGGTCTTAATTTAATATTCTAAACAGTTTGGTACACTCTAATCATAATTGAGGTACCGGATTTACTCCCGATGTGAGAAAATCTTACATTTTTTATACAATTACCTAAAATTAAATTTTTTCTTAGATTTATTATATACTGATTTTTATTATTATATTATCTAAATAAACCTAATTTTTCATATTTATTAATTTCCAATTCCACATATTCCTAATTTCCTACAATTACTACATAATTCTTATATTAATTACACTTAACACTCCAAAGGCTAGGATTAAGTTTTCACATTAGAGATTAACATTCCTAAACATCTAATTACCATCTAAATTAGTAATTAATCACATAATCACCCAATTAACCTCAAATTACTCAATTTTACTATCATTTTAGGGCTAAAAATTTACTTTAAAATTTCAAAAATTAAATTTAAAAAAATGACTTTATAGCACTATTCTATATCACTTAAGTATTTTACAAAAAAAATTTGAGCTCTAAATTACACTCTTAAGCCTATTTATTTTTAATTCTAATCATATTTTAAAAGCGATTAAACTTAATCACTATTTTTTCTTAAATCTACATACAATAAAATATCAGAATAATAAATTTCATAATTTTCTAGACAAAATAAATAATTTTAAGATATTGTACAAAATCCGAGTAAATGTGAGACTTACCCAGTTCGATGGCTTTTGGGCTTCCAACACTGGTTTAAGTATGTCAGTCGATCCAAGCAGTGGATTTGGAGTAAAGTAGTGGTGGTGGCTTGGTTCTAGGTGGTGGTGGTGTGTGGGTTCGGTTCATTAACCTCTATTATACAATTTTCCTTAATAATTTCCTAAACCCTAATTTTCCTCTCCAAATTTCAGTGCTTCCAATTTTTTCTAACTTCTAATTGTCTAAATGAGTTTCTTAATTTTTATTCCTATTTATAGAGTTTTGTAGTAATTATTATGCATTTAATTGAACAAAACATTGCTTGAATCCCTTAAATTTTTCCTTTTATATTGCTTGTTTTTTATTGGTTAATTCTTCTTCTTTACTTCCTGACTTGTTATGACCAAATCCAAGTGATTCCCTATTCCTTTGATTTTTTTTTATTTTTTCTTAATTAATTAATAATTTTATTTAATTATTTAATAAGTTTCCAACTAATTAAAGTAATTTCACGTATTTCTATCTACACGTAAATACATGTGGGATATATGTGAAAATTCCTAATTATTATTTAGGTTATTCTATGATTTTTAGTATACATATAATCTATCTCTAGTAATTTATTTATTATTAGATTATACTTTTCGCCTTTTCGATAATTAATAAGTATTATACTTAAAATTTAAAAATTTTATAAGCTCTCATTTTATTACTTATTTTCTTAAATTTAAGTTTATGGGGTTATTTTTACTAATATTTCTATCTATAGTTTATAATTTAGGTTTGATTAAATCCTTTAACCGATCATCTTAAACTTTGTGTACTAAGTTTAATCTTATGGTTATTTAGCTTAACTTTAGGGCTTACAAAATACATTGTAAGAATAGTTTGATGCATCTTTTATCAAGAATATGGATGATAGAGAACCTTAGAAAATCATTTTGAATCATCACTTATTGATGGTTAATTTTGTTGCAAGTAATGATTTAGATAGTTAATCACATGATTAATTAAGACTAATTGATGTTTAGGGTTTAAACTTATAAGGTAAGAGGCTAAACAAGGCTTATAATGTAGGTAATGAGGCCTAAAAAGTCCATTAAGCCCATAGAATAATTTAAGGGTCCCCTACTAAGCTTAAATGTAAGTAGAGCCCTTAATTAGTCAAAAAGAGTAGTTTAGGCCGTAAAATAATAAAAAATAAACTTAAAGTTAATTAGAAGTCTTAGAATAAATAATTAAAGGCCTGATAATAAATAATTTAGATTAATTAATTTAAAATTAGGCCTTAGGCCTAGACAAGGCCTAATACTCCATAGGGTGAAACTTAAAGGAATTAAATAAGATATAAGGAAACCTATAACCCTAGACTTAAAATAAAATGTAGGTCTAATAGCAATGTAAAAGTCTAATTAATAATGATAAGTGACTAAAACAATGCCTTAAACACTTAAATACTTAATTAAACTAGAAAATCAACTAAGTAAAAGGGAAGCACATGAAATTCAAATATGAACCCTATCCAAATATATAGTTATAGCTCTGAACTCTCCAAATATACGCCATCATGCAAAAGTACATTTGAAATGGTATGAAATTGACTATAAAAATGAAAAAATAGGATTAAAACAAAAGAGATATAGTGAAAATAAGTTTTAATCGTATTGAAGAATACAATAGTAAAATTAATAGGATAATGCATAAGGAAATACTTGAATTTATGATGTCGGGCAGTTTAGTGTTCAAATATTCAAAACTTAAATTTGAATATTTAAAACTTTAAGATTTATTCAAATAAGTGCTTGGACTTTAAAATAAATGTTAAAATTTATTCAAATAAGTACCTAAATTTTAAGATATCTAAAAATTCAGGTACTCATTTGAACAAATCTCAAAGTTTTACATCCTAAAATTTAAGTTTGGAATGTTTGGCCAATAAATTGTCTGAAATTATAAGTTCAGGCACTTCCATATGTATTATCCCTAAAATTAACGTTGGTAATTAAATAGTTTCACCACAAACTTATAGTATCATCGTTATCTTATTACCAAGCAACTTTGAAATCAACTCTAAGAAAATCTTAGGATTTCTGTAGCTATAGGCATTGTGCTTAGATGAATACTCCTGATAACTCTATACTAGTTTGTGAATATAGTTACTAGCAAAATTATTTAAAGATAACTAAATCGATTGCTTAGGTATGTGAGTACTGGCATATGTTTGACACCTATTGAAGGTTGTGTTGATATACTTTAATTCTAAGAGAACAAAATGCATGCTATATTATTGAATGTTATCTATTGTGAGTGTTTGTAAATTGCTTAATCACATAAATGAACTAGACATAATTATATTGGGTTTAATTAATTAAATTAATTAAAATGGACATGTCTGCTCATGACATTGCATCTATTATTTTGTTTGTCACCTTATGCAAAGTTAAAAGAGAAGTCTTGTGAGGTTATATTTATTATGCTTGAAAGCTTAGGTTGTAAAGTTATATTAATATGGTGCATGTGTATGATAAGTATGCCACGTTGGCCCAAAAGCTTACTAGATACTTAGAGACACTAACTATATAGCTAAGGGTCATATCTAAAGACCTCTACTACAGGGTATGTGTGTAGATTTTCAAGGCTACCTCATTATCAGACCTAAGATTTCAGTTATTACTAGATCTTAGAAATAATTTTTTTCTTTTTTATGAAATATGGAATTTCAAATTTCAATAAGAGTCTAAGTACTAAAACTTAGTTGCGATTAGTGTTAACGAATCTCTAACCTTAATTTTAAAGGGCATAAATCGAGTTGTGTACAACTTCGGTTAATTGAAAGCATTGTTTGGTATACTACTTATTCATGCATTTATATGAATGTTAATAATAATTACTTAATAACTTGCTTACTGATATGGTAGGATGGATATCTCACTAAGCTTTTATAACTTACTCCTTAATAGTTTATTTTGTAGGTCTGCTTAAACTAGTACTAGGATAAGGTCTGAGTATAAAGTGCAAACCTAAGAAATGTAAGAAAAAGTTAGAATTAGGTAAGGAAACATATAGTTAGTATAAGAACACGCTACATCGGGAGTACATACATGTTAAGGTTTGATATCATTTAGTAGTTGTAATTTATAAAGTTGGTTCACCTTATCTTATTATTCAGTAAGGGATAGTGATTCTCTATGGTTTTGATGGATTATAGATTATTGGGTATCTATAATTAATTATATAATAGTTGTATATGTCATAATTAAATGTGAGTAGCAAATTGAATAGTTAGAGTTTAGTAGTCTTTGACTTGTAAGGCAATTTTTATATTATGGGTACACTTATGGCATAAAATTTTTAGGTAATTTTATTAAGTTCCCCTTTAGGGAGTTACACCCACTTAAGGAATTGAGTTGTACCTTTAACTTTCTGTAAGCAATGAAGCTCTCTCATCAATGCTTATTTAGTTAGAAGGTGGAGAGCATCAACTAGTGTAGTATGTTAGCCACATCCTCCAAGGATTAGAAACTAGATAATCTAAGTTAGAAAGATTCGCCTTAACAATGGTGATCATAGCGTGATGACTACAATTGTTTTGTTGTCGCTCAAATGAAAAATTGACAACTCGTTTAACATCGGGATTCTTACCAACTCTAAGGCTACAGTCAGGTCATTACTCTAGCTAGCTTGGTTTCGACTAATCTATCCTTAGGCCTAGTCTAGGACCTACAAAATGCAAGTCACCCTGACCATGGAGTGAGCATGGTAACAAGCCTTAAATAAGTGTGCGGCATTTGGTAAGTGACTCTTCATTAAGCTACTCCTTACATGTATAACACTTACATCATATTTAATATGATGTGACAACTAGTAGCTTAACCCATACCGGCTAACATGGCCTAATTGTACGATAATGAAGATGAGATAATCACAAAGCTCAAGAGTAATCATTTCCTCAAACGATGTTAGGGAGCTTTGTTAACTCCCTTAAATCCTAGGGGCATACAAATAGAAGACTGTCCTATGAATACCCTTGTTTGAGTTCCTAAAAGGTAAGTTAACAATTTAAGTCTAAATAATAGAAAGAACAACACATTCGTGTACTCCATTTATTAAGCTTCAACTTCTTTCCTTCTCTAATTAACTTAAGTATCGAAGTGGTTATATTGCATAACCCTCTAACATAGTGACTCATCCCCTATTTATTTTGTAGGGATCTCCCCAAACTATGTAAGCTTCCTAGATAAGGCCTATTATACCCCAAGAGGCCTAGAGACTCTACTAGCAAAAGATCTAAGGCAACAATGACAACATGTCATAGTTTGACTTTGGATAAATCAATTTCTTTAATTCTTTCTTTAGGTTCAAAATGGTAGATGTGAACTTGTATAATTATGGAACTACATTTCTTTCTTTATGGATACATGCATAAAAATATACTATATACATAATATGTCCACATATCTAACATAATCTAAAATTTTTCATTCTTTTACCAATTTATTGCTTTTATTGACAAATGTAATCATATGCAATTGTAAAACATTTGTTATATATGCAAAGAAGATATTTAACTACTACCTTTGGCAAAGTTTGAGTTAAGCCTTACCTGGTAATGTCAAACTTTTATGATGATCATCTTATTCAATAACTCTTCATGTAGCTATAGAAAAGTCATTTGCAAGGGTAGAACATCAAAAGGATCTTGTTATGCACAATTTTGCTTCAAAGACTAAGATCTTAGTAGTAATGAGCCTTTAAAAATTATATCGGACATTATGATTTCCAAAGTTATAACTATAAACAAATAAATTAAAGGTCATTTGAGTTTATCTTGGCCCTAAAGCATAAGCCATCAAAAAGATAAAAAAAAAAAAGAAGAAGGCAAAAACATTTAAAGACTAAAAATATGCATGGTCACTTATTTCTAGTGATTATGTAATCTGAATAAGTGTCACTATAAGTGATCAAGAAAATGATCTTCAAACTAAGCTAGAATTATGGTTGTAGCAGTTTAAATCTGATGCAAACATTATTTGTTCATCTTCTTGAGGATCATGGTGTTGTTGCATCTCAGTAAAGACTCTATATTGAGTATCCTTAGCTTTACGAATGATGAACATTATTAATGATAATGTAGAGGTACAAATTGTCACTAAAAATAATCCCCAGAAGTTATTTATTCCAAGACTTTCTTGATCACCATGAGACTTCAAAGATAAGCATTGATATGAGGTAATCAAGGAGTTCTCAAGTTCCCGCAATCGACCGCTCTCAACTACTTTTAGGATTGCTTTAGAAATGTCAGGAAGAAAGGGAGAGCTCTTAGGAAAAGCCTACAAAATACATCTATAATTCAATGCATGTTACAATAGTATGAAGATGCACATTCATAAAATAATGTCTAAGTTCAAAAGATTGATTGAGTTATCACATATAATACTTACAAATCCAAAGCCACCAACTTTGAAGATTTGCTTTGAGGTTGTGAAACCTTCACAATGCTTTGCTAGAAATATTTTAACATAAGGAACCTCTAAGAATGCTGCTGAGATCTCCCCTCTCATTAGAGTTGATGAATAATCATCTTCTGAATATATTTTCTTGATTTTTGAATGGCTAAAACCTAATACTTGCAAATACTTCACGGTAAAAGAATTCCCATCACAACCTACCGTTGCTCCATTTCTAATCAAGCTCTCGACGTTGACATCTACCGGATTAAGTCTTTCTATGGTGAGGAAAGGTGTAAGACTAGCTGTGAAACTTTGTGTTATAACTAATGCTGCAAATAGCCACACTACTATGGCCATTCTAGATAAGTTACTATGCAGTTTATCTCCTGTATGCAACAAAGACATCTATAAGTTAGATGAATAATCTTTTGGATGATCCTTTATTGTACTAGTTGGCATAGAAATTGATAAATTCATATAATGGATGCAACATTTCAACATTTTCAAAATTTCTGGATATGATAAAAATGTGGATAAAGTTTTACCATCTTAAAATAGTGTCTCTATATGAATTCTCATAATTACATGTTATATTAGAAGAACTTTTGATATGTGTTACACCTTTTCCTTTCTTCATCCATGAAAATATATAATTAAAGGGGACATAAATGAAGATAGCTATTTATAGATCAAGTTTCCTTATCCCAACATGATGTTCTCATCTATGTTTTCTCCAATCATATTTTTTCCTTTTTTTCTCATACATGGCAACATGCAATTGGAGAACATAAACATGAGCACATTAAGCGATAGGGAAACTTTGTATGTGGAATTAATGATGGCATAAACATGAGATGAAGATAAGATAAGATATGATACAAGCATGAAAGAAATGCCATTTTAGAAGTTAGAAGCTCATGTGGTGCATGTTAATTTTACAAAACAATTTTAAGGTCCCTTTTCATGACTCCAAAGTGAAAATCATTAGAAACCTTCATCTAAGAAATATTTCATTTTATTCTTTTCATTTGGTTAATTTCATTTAGATAGATAAACTGCAATTCCCTAAATACATGATTGAAGCAAACAAGAACCATGCTAACCTTGTAAAGAAAACAATGTTGTGAAGGCCAGGGAAAGCATTGTTCCAATTTGGTTCCATATTGGACCTCTAAAACCTAGATGATGATTTCTTTCAATTAGCCAAACCACAAAGCCATTATAGATATTAACAGCACCAGTGATAATCCACATAGTTGACGCAAAAGGCCTCTTAAACAACCAAGCCCTTTCAAACCTCTTTGGCTTCACATATAGTATCATTTGTAACCCTAAGTCTGCATAAGGTTGTGAAAACTCCACATATTCACAACGATGGGCCACTATGGCTGTATCTCCAACTACTGCATCAAAGTTCTTTTCATATGCAAAGCTTTATCAATATATAAAATATAGAAATGATAAAATAACTATAAGGTGTAACGAATATAAATTGCTATGCTATTATTAAAAGGAACTTCTTGCCTCAAACTCAGAACCTCCTATTTTAATACCATATTGAGGTTAGCACCACAACCATTTTTTCTAAAATTTTGAGCTTATAAACTTGACATGAGCTTTATATTTAATACTCTACACTTTCCTTCACTTACGAATTAAAACTTTGACTATATCTCATTAAATGGACTACTTGTGCTGAAATGATTGAGCAAAGATTTGAATTAAGGAGCTCTTGTTCTAATATCATACCAAAAGTTAACATTAAAACTATCTATCTAAAAGTTTAAATTTGTAGGTTAGTATGGGCTTTATACATATTACTTAATACTCCCCCTCATTTGTAAACTAGGACTTTGATTGAAGCCTATCAAGTGGACCACTTAAATAAATGGGGTAAATTGATTAAGGATTTAAACCAATATTTATACTCCAATATCAAGTTGAAGTTTGCACCACAAGCATCTAATATAAAAATTTAAGCTTATAATTTAGTGTAAGATTTATATTTATTACTTAACAGTACTAAAATTTTACCTTCAATTGAACTTGCTGCACCATTGAATCGTAAGTCCCTGAGTAGTTGTAGAAGTCATATGAAAAGTCATAAGGCAAGTTCTTGAGTGTTTCTTTGAAAACGTCAATGGAAAATCTAGATACTACCAACTTTCCTCCAGTAATGTTCTCATTTTCATACCTTACATTTACAAATTCTTTATGACTATTTGCACTAGGAACTCCTATTTTTAGTCTTCTTCCATTAAATAAAATTGTCCATCCTCGAGGCACATTCCAAAGACCACTTAGCCAAAACACCTGCCTTAAAATACTCATCGAATCATTGTACACGCTACCCTTACCAAGATTTTTAGAGAACCCTAAATTCTCAGTCCAATACCCTAATTCTCTATAACTTTTTTCCACTACATTTATTATTTGGAAAACATGTGAAGGGCCTAAAACCCCTCCATTGAATCTGAACTTACCGCTTAGCCCCTTAAATATAACATTTTTAATTATGCCTAGCAATTCTTTGCCTGATCGTGAAGTCATATGTGGTGCATTATTTGAAGATGATTGCCTTGCCATAGCCAATGCCAATGCCCACATTGCATCATAAGCTTGTACTGCGAAGAACCCTGGATTTGGATATGCTTCCTTAGGGTGTTGCAAATTGGATATTGAAAGAAATTTTGATTGGAATTGCCTAAATTTCTTGGATCGAGGGATGTAACTCTTAATTCCTAATACACCTTGCATTAAAGAAAATGATTTGGCATCTAAAGCATCAATATGATTTGTAATACCTTCAGTTGTGATCCATACTGATTCATTTCCCATTAATCCCAATTTATTGGTAATGATGAATATATTAATTGCTAGTTTAATTGAAGTGTGCACAATAAACACCCTTGACTGGCCATCCTTAAGCCTCATCAATTTTTTTGTCATGGAATAGTATGATCCCATGGGAGGAAGGACCAATATGTTGTCAAGACATGAACCAACATCTTGAATAGTAGTGATAAGGTTGAGGATAGTGCCATTGGTGGCTGAGTTGATGTCTTCATAGATTATGTTCACTTTCCTCCATTGCCAGCTCTTAATTATGGCAGCTATAGCTTTCATTTGATTTTGTTCGTCACGAGCAACTTTGACTAGGAAGGGCCATTGAAAAGAAGACCATTGTGGGAGGTCACTTGCTAAGGAAAGGATGGGAATCTTGGATTGGTATCCTATTTCTGCCATAGCATAGGACTCTTGACATGTTCCAAGGCTTAAGATAGCAGTTAATTGATGCTTCTTAATCAATGTTGTGGCTGCATTTTGTTGAAATTTGTCATTAGATTGATCTCAAGTAAATATTACTTAGATGTACACATATGATGGTTTAGAAAGATATAATTACAATTGAGAAAAATTTATTTATTATTACTAAGGATTTGAATACTTATTTTTCTAATTCAACATAAAGAAATTGTAATAAATTAATTACTAATACAATATTAACAAGACTTAAGCCTTAGGTGAAGATAACCATATGGATTCAGTTTCAATATTATACTATCATTAACAATATTTTCATCATTAATACATAAATATGTTATATCTTGCTTTCCTCCATATCCTTTTTGGTTCACTTACCTTCGTTTTATGATAGACATATAACACTTATACTATGAGAAATTTATATATTTATCATCAAAATTAATAAATATTATATAATTACAAATTACACAAAAAATATTACCTAAATACCATAGTTATGTTGCATTACGAAAATGCAATATTTCATGATGCGACACTTCATGATGTCACATAGCTATAGTATTTTGGTAATTTTTTTTTTTTTTTACTTCTACTTATGTCATATTCCTACTTGTCGCATATTAAAAATATAACATTAATGCATATGCACCCATATTGAATATCATATCTTGAAGATACGACATAGCAACAATACATAAATATTAATGTCTCATTTTTAAGATGTAATAGAGTAACGATATTTCGGTAATTTTTTTTATATAATTTATAATTATGTAATATTTTAAAAAGTTGATAGGCATGTATCGCACATCTTGTGCCTTAGCTGATCCCGTTACTTACTTAGGTTTATAAGTATACTTTTCGTGATCTAATATGATCTAATAGACATAAAATCAAGAACTGTAAAGAAGAAATGGAGCCCTAATCTTAGAAATCTAATCATTGACATGCTTGTATGGATATTAATTTACTATATGCAAAATTTCAGTGTTGATTATAAGTTCAATATTTGTTGAGACATTGACCTAATATTAGGTACATGATTGCTATTGTGTTATGCATGTGCTTATAGGTTTAGAAATAAAATAGATTAATAAATATTCGACTTAATGAAGGTATGTGTTGCTTGTGCATCTCAAGGTTAAGATTTGTGGAAGTGTAATCATGGACTGAGTTTTGTCGCCTTATAAAGGATGAACTCTTAGGATGATGTGATTAGTTAGGCACTTAGGCCATGAGTTAAGGCTTGACAAATTATCAACATGAGAAAATTATGGTTGATATGGGTCAATTGAGAATGGATGTAGTTGTAATGAATCGAACGAGTGGTAGAGATGTTGATTTGAAAGATGTAGATGGATTATGCTCTTAATGTCATGATATAGATGATAAACTTAATATGAGATGAGTTATTTTGTTTTAAGCAATGTAGACTTAGATTGGTTCGTACAATTTGAATGATGTAGATGGATTATGGTCTATAGCATTTCGTTTCCAAGATTTCATTTTTGTGGCATTCTATTTCTATCATTTTTGTTTTTGAGGTTCCTTTATCCATTTTAGGTTTCCCCTATATGTTCGGTAGTTTGAGTATACCAACTCATAGGATTTCAAGATCATATTGATTGTTACGTCTACATAATTAACTTGGTGAACCATTTTTGCTACATTTAGTAATAATAGGCTTGTCTATGATTTGGCATATGTTTGCATATAGTGATTATATGTTGGGTTTTATGACTTACTTTTTGATTTGTATCTTCAGGTGATGATTGTTGTGATGGTATATGTGGTGAGTCAGAATTTGACTTATACAAGGGTAAGGAGACAAATGCTAATTTGGCATGATTGAGTCAATATGTAAAGTGATCATTAGAGAAAATTGATAATTGTTTTATGATAGATTTTGATTGTTAAACTCTTTTAGTTAAAATGTTCTACAAATTTATATTAGAAGTTTTAATTGATTAGTTGATCCTAGGAGAAACATTGAAAATTTATGTAAAAGTTTACTTTGTTGTTATTAATATTGGGAAAAAATGTAAGTAGAAATATATATGTACATGATTTTGATTTTTGTAGCCCCAAAACGTGTGTAAATTTTGGTGCTACTAAGAAACAAATATTTTTATTTTTCAGAAAACAATCACAGCCACTTCCCAGTTTACAAAATTTTTCATTTTCTATCTGAATGTGAACTAGATCTTTCATTCTTTAATATGTAGTTTTCTAGAAAGGAAAAAAGAAAAAGAAAAAAGGTTGTAAAAATAGGCTTCTATATACAATATTTTAGTTGAGATTTCCTTTTTTCTCCCCACTAGCCATGTAAACATTGTTGTAGAACTTCAATTATCGACTAAACAAGCATTTCACATTCATTCTCAACCACTTGGCATATCTTCTTGCACCTTATCGATGATATTCACATACCATTTGCCAAAATAGTTATATTATTATTTCAAAACTACTTATTTGATTCACAACATGTATTATAGATTTAGTGTTTGTATTTTTTATTAAATTATATAGACTACCCTTAAAAAATTTTGTAATTATATAGACATCCATGATTTTTAAAATTGAACACTTACTTCCTTGAAATAGATGAATCCCACATTATTCACTTATATGGCAACTTAGGTGCTCATTCTAGTGGCATGGAAATATTTTAAAATAAAAAATTTGCCTCGCCATGTAAATTATTAATGTGGAAAATGTAAAAATCAAATTATTTAACTTAGACAATTGAAGATCCAGCATGAAAATGCAAGATATTAAAAAAAAAAATGAAAATTCATGATAGACTATAGGGTGAGTGAGTTTAAGGTGGGTAAGTATGGCACCCTACACATATGCTATCCTATAGGTATACATTCCCAAACTTTTGGGTTCAAAACTTACATTGCAACACCTTAAAACCACTTTGGAACATGTGTCTTGCTGAATTTATACGATATATGATACTTTGTGTAACTTATAAATCTTTCTTATCTTCTTATAAATTTTAACTGCACATATTTTTTAAATAAATTTTGGTTACAAGATTTCTTTTCACACTTCATTAATAGTTTTAAATGTATATAGCACTTAGCAAATAGGGAAAAATTGAAAAAGAAAAAAAATGAAACGTATAGAAGAAAGAGAGAGGCACTATTGAAACTTGAAAGATACAAGATAGAGATAGTTTTAGATTTATGATTCTATCTTATGGGCTTAGACTCTTTCTTTTTCTTTTTAGTAAAATATTTCTTGATTGAGAATGTATGATATTATTATTATTTTTTCATTTATTAATATTATTTAATCATTTTTATATGATTGATACAAGATACTTTGAAACCTGTATCCTATAAAATACATGTTTTGGATGAGTACAAGATGTGAAGACATCAAGCTCATATCATATCTATGAGAGAAGGTTTAGAAAATTTTCTACTTGGAACCATTCTTATGACTCTAGATACCTACTCTAAATCTACCCGATTGAATAGGGTATGGAAGACTTCCTTATAAAACAAAATTATTTGCTCACCTGTATTACACTTAGTCATGGTTATATATTGTAGCAATTATTTATAGTATTTCTTTCACTAAGATCAATGAATCTGCAAGATTAGCAAAATAAAGTATTTTTTCATTTTTATGAACTATTGAAATTTTGAGATCTTAGGGAACAAAAATCCTTCCTTTACTTCCTGAGAAAATAAAAGCCAAGACACCTTGTATCCTTTTATTGCCTTTGGTACGATTTAATCAAAAATAAATTTGGAATTTTTACAATACATTGCTTGCCTATTGTGAACTTTTTTCTTTTTCTTTCTACTTGTATGAAAAGATTTGAAAAATAAAGAAATCTTAGGACCTTACAAGATAAGGTTAAAATACATTTTTTGGTTGCACCCTAAGAGAGCAACATCTTAATTCAAACTTATATACCAATAGTAATTTCTAGTAAGTCTTCATTTACATCTCTTGCATTTCTTGAAGGTTCTGATGCAATCATGGCATGCTATTCAAATATTGTAATGAAATAAATACAAATTTAGAACTTAAACTTTTATACCCTTTTGTTCAAATATTAAACGTTTTAAAATTTTATTTAAATCCTTAACATTTACAAAAGTTTTCAAATAAGTTCTCGATTAGTTTGTTATTAACTTTTCTATTAATATGATATGTAGCACTTTCTAATTTATCCATTATTGTTGGTTAAGAATGGTGTGTTGCTTGAATCCTATAAAAGAAAGAAAGTTAGGCTAAATAAGGGGGTATCAGCATACTTGGCATAGCCACTTCGATACCTAAGTTAATATTTGGATATGAGAGTGAGTAGTAGAGTAGTTATTCAAAGAGTGTAGAGAGTTCTTACAATGTCTATACCTCTATATTTATAGGTGTTTGCTTGATAATTGAAAGTGCTTGGTAATCCTTGATCGTTGACTACGTAGCGGTTTATTAATTTGTGCACATACTTAAAGACATGGAGTAATAGGTAGTTATGTAGTCAAGTCGTATGGATCTTTTGACTATCTGCACCTCATTTAAAATTCAAAGTAATTGAGTGAGCAGGTTGGGCTTTCTAGCCCATAAGATTGGCTAAATCAAAAGATTCTTAGGTTATCAAGACAAGTCACATCATGGACCTCGACTAAGTAGGTCAACTCAGCATGCAAAGTGTTGAGCTATAGGTAAGAGTGAAATTCCTTTATCAATAAGGATTATAGACCAATCACTCGCTCCCGAGCCTAAGGACTCACCTATATGGTTCGCTAAGCTATCCAAGGGGAGTTGAACTCAGAAGAGTGATCTTATCTCCAGTTCGACCTACTGAATTACTTTGCTCTCTACTTCGTCAAGGAGACTCCTGAGGTGACCGACCTATTGCGAGTTGACCCCTTCACAACACCAATCCAAAGTCAAGTACTAAACTTGCTTGTTACCGACTTGATACATTACTAAGGCTAAGTTGCCTTGAAACTTAGTCGACCAAGCAATAGGCCATCTCTAGAACCAATCCTTCCTCAATCTGGAATATTTGAGCTACTGAGCATTTGACCCTGACTAGATTTGCTCAAAACTTATTTTGCTCGACAAACAACATCATTGGGACCACAAATTGGACAGTTGACACGTACTTGCTTGCTTTGATATCCATTCCATCCTTTTGTACCTGAATATCCCGTTTTTGTCTGATTACAACTCTACCTTTGTAATTTATTCTTTTTTCTTTTTCTAGTAGGAATCCCTTTTTTGTAATTTGCATGTACTTAAGACTTGCTCTAATTAGGTCATATAAATACTTGTATTTTGTAATAGCGGCAATTGTTAATGATCATTGAATTTCAAACATTCCTTTATTATATGAGCTAAGTATCCTTGCTTAATCTTATTTGCTCTTATTTAGTCTATTGTGAGCATAGATTAGTAGCAAGTATCCTCTAGCCATAATTGTGTGTAATATTAAGTGTGACTCGAGTTTATGTGAGGCATTGGTGCATCATATCTATGTTAGTGCACGAGGACCCTTGCTCAACCTTCGACTAGCATTTACTCTTCGGACCATCTTACAGTCTACCTCATGCGATTTGTGTAATACTGGACATTGTATGTTCATCCATGGTATCCATATCATGGTATTAGAGCTTGGCTATGTTTAAGCAAGTTCCTATTACTTATATTCTAAGTAATTTACTACTATTGTAAGTATTTTAGAATTCTGTTTATTGTTGTTGTGAGTGTTTGAAGAGCATTTAGAGTTAAAGAAACTTTGTGGTCTATTCTCCACTATTTTTTTCTTGCAAAATAAAGTGTGTACGGGTTTTGCTTAGCTCTTTGTGTGTTTAGTTGTAATAGTTATTGTGTTTGTTGTTTTGTTGTTGTTCGAAGAGACAAGAATTTTTGTTGTATTTTAGCTGTTAGTACACAACAATATCTGATTCTATTGTTCAAGGAGCCCTAAGAAACCAAGATAATAGTGTTCGATATGGCTTGGGTCAATAAGGAAGCTTTAGACCCTAGTCTACAGGTGACCGATTGGATAGACTTACTGACCTGGTAGCTAGTTTAGTGATTACCATAAATGAAGATAGATAATAGACCACAAATGAACCCTATAGAAGATGAGCTAATGAATAACTTAATAGAGGCAATGACCGTTATGTTTGAGCTAATACCTTTATTCGACCATGTTGAGCTAGAGGAGTAGGTTGAATCACTGGATGAAGACTAGCGTTAGAAGAAATTGAAGAGGAGGATGAGGAAGTAAGTGATGAAGTAGAGGAGTATTATGAACATGAGGAAAGGAATATCTAAGCTCCTAAAGTAAAAGGGATGAGAATGCATATCCTTAGTTTTTCTAGAAGTGGTAATGCCGATGACTACCTTAGACTGTGTAGATAAGATTAAGAAGCTTCTTTTGTTAAACAACTTTTGCATTAGGATTATTTGTAACATATGTGTTATGACTTCTCTAATGATAGCTAGCATATTTGAGAGAGTCTTTGCAAAGATGTCAGCGTTATCTTAAAGGAACATGATCAAGTCCTATAAGATTTTAGCTAGCGATGGTTTCCTTATCTTAGTTATCTTTTTGGATTGTCCCCAAGTTAATTCCTTAGCCTCTTCCTTGGCATTATTTACGTTGCCAGATTTCCTTTTGGATCATCTTCGATGTAAAACACTTCTCATGCTTAATGGCTCTTAGATGCAATGATTTAGCCAATTGTTAATCCCTCTTACATACCCAACTTTAGTAGTGGTTGGAAATTTTTCCTTAAGATGAGTTGTTGATGGTACCATGATGAACAAGTATTGACTTAGTTGGAACATAATCATATTCTATGGAGACCAGCATTTAACAATAAGGAAATCTACCTTATCTTTTGCCACATTTTCATTATCACCTATCTGGATTAGAAAGGAGATTGTTGTAGCCATTTATGTAGGTTGTGATAGGAATCAGACTACGAGACCCTTGACTCAAGCTTGAGGGTTAGAAAGCATGGTCAAGTGAATTCTTTTCTTACTACCCACCACCAAGGAGTCTGAGCTACTATAATTTGCCAACCTGATGCCTTGGTTAAGCTGAACCTCTCACGTTCATCATTTTTCTCTAGTTTTCGACTAAACTACACTTGAACATTAGTTCGGCTCATACGATCATCGGCTCAGTTGACTTGAACCCAAGCTAAATTGAATACATTGAGACAAATTCACTTCAGAATAATTATCTAGTTAACTCGATGCGGCTGATCTATCACCTTTATCATCACCTCGACTTGGCAGTCACTAACCTAAATGCACAGTTAGTCTTTTCTACTAGAAAGTCATCCATCCATAGGGAGCCACATGTCTAAGTAACCATGTGATAGAATCCTCTATACAAGATGCCCATTTTTTTGTATTTTCAATTGTGTCATTATTATCCTTGTAATTTACTTCTTTTAGATAATACCATTTTTAGCCTTTTCTACTTTTGGTAGGTTGCCCTAGTTTTTTATGCATAAATACCCATTGTCCCTATAGCCATAATATCTTATCATCGTTAATATACTGAATTTACTGAATATACTTCTTTTCCATAAACATTGCTTATAGCTTGTTTGCTTATTTCACTTTATCTTAATCCTTAAGTAAGGTTAGGTGGCGAGTAACCTCTTAGGATCATCTCATGCATCATATTGAGCTATGTTGTGAGTCCTCAAAAGTTTCCCAGTACATAATATCTTCCCATCACCTTTTCAAACTTTTTGCAAGCTTAGACCCACCCTATGTCCAGCCTTGTTAGTCTTTGGCCCTGATTCATCATCTTGGTATTAGAGTGGAGGTTTTATTTGGGTAAGTTGTATTTGAGTTTTTGAGAAGTAGTGTTTGTTGTGATAGTGTGTTGAGGTTGTGTGAAGATTCATTAAAGTGTTTGCATAAGTTAAAGGCTGTAATAGTTTCTTTGGAGGAGTTGCTGTATTTACTAATTAGTTAAACCCTCGTAAGGGACAAGTATGTGTTTATTTCTTTAGTGTGAAGAACCGTATTTGTTGTTTCAAAGAATCTAAGTTGTTATTGAGTTTTTCAAAGAAAATGACTGACCTAAGTGTTAATGCTGGAATTAGGATGACAATAGTGGTGTTTCCACCATAGCCAATAGCCTTAAGGCACCCTTGAGAGTATAGACAAAAGACTTAATAAGATAACTAACCTCTTAGCTGCTTTATTTAGAATTTTTATGCAATAGCCTATCGACTTGCTAAGGTCGTGCAAAAACACTCGCAAGCTGCTTGACCTGCTAAAGGATAAAACCAAACTTGACAAGTTCAAGGTAGAGAGTAGGAGGACGAGTATAACAAAGGATTGACTTAGAAGATATGGATGTGATGAAAAAGAAGATTATAATGAGGAAGAAGATCGAGCTTGAGTACCCGACTTGCTAACCATATATGGCTTCGGATTCCAAGCTTTAATGGTTTTGGGAGTGTAGATGATTATTGGATTAGGAGGAGAAAGTTGAGCGTGTCTTTGATTATTACCAGTACGGAGATTGAGGAAGGTGATGAATATTACTATTGAGCTCTCAAGATCTATCGCCATGTAGTGGAAGAACTTCCAAATTATGAGAAGGTAAGATGGATACAAAGAGGTAAATACTTAGCTTGAGATGAAGAAGATCCTTAAAAATAAGTTTGTGTTGGATATAGATTTGTAAGAAACTTTTTCTCGACTTCAAGAGTTGAAATAAAGAGGCGAAATGTTGATGAATATGTTTAAGAATTCCAAATACTCATGATTTGCTACAAGTGGATGAACTAATGGCTCGAGATAGTATCCAAATTCCTCACTAGATTAAGGTGATATTTAGATATTGTAGAACTTCAACAGTTGATTATAATAGATGAGACTATATGAATAGCCCAACAAGTGGAGAGATAGAGAAGGAGTAGAATGCTGACCTGACCTCTAATGAGCTAACTTGGTAGTTAATCAACTTCTAAGGAAGTTCTACAAGCTCAGCTAAGTACTGAATAACCAAAAGTTTGATGTTAGAGTTGAATAGAAGGGCCAACCTTAATGGTAATGTGCTAACTAGAACATATGAGAAGAGGCAAGGATCTAGAAGGAAGACTAGCCAGATTAAGTGCCAAGGATTTAAGTACATGGCTGCTTAGTACCTAAACCAAAGGACCATGATTATCAAGGGAGATGTCTCGAAGATTGATGTTAATGCTGATTTGATTGAGGAAGATGCGTTTGTAGAGGACTAGTATAAGTTGACTCTAATTGTTCGATGGCAATGAGCTTGGAACCTTCTACCAAAGATGAGTAGAGAGAGTACTTATTCCACATCACCTGTAAAGTAAATGATCAGGTGTGTACACTCATAGTGAGACAGTGGAAGTTGTACTAATATGGCATCTACTGACTTGGTTAAGAAGCTTAAGCTATTGATCACTTCACATCTAAAGCCATTTAAATTGCATTAGCCAAGTGAAAGGAGTACTATATGTCACTCAGCAAGCATTGCTGCCAATCTAAATTGGAAACTATTTTGACGAAATTCTTTGTAACGTGTTATCCATGTGTGCATCACATGTGCTATTAGCTGAGCTTAGCTTTTTGATTGAATGGCTTACCCATGGATTAAAGAAGCTTTGGTGTCGAGTAAAGTCAAACTTCGAGAAGCTATTAAGGCATTATGCCAAATTTTCTTTTAATTAGACAACTGTTAGAATTGAGGAGTGGGGTAAACTACTTCTAGGGTTAGAGAACTACTGAAAGAGTATACTAACTTATTCCTAAAATAATTGCCTAGGGGTTTCCTCCTTTCAGTTGCATTAAATATTAATTAACTTGATACTTGGCGCTACCCTACCAACGAACCAGCTTTCGAATGAACCTTGAAAAGCTATCGAACTTCAAAGACAAGTCAATGAATTATTAGAGAAGGGATATGTGAAGGAAAGTCTAAGCCCATATACTATACTTACGTTACTTGTGCCAAAGAATGATGGAACTTAGTGTATGTGTGTGGATATTAGAGCTATCAACAAGATTACGATCAAGTACTAATACCCCATCTTGAGGCTAGATGATATGTTAGATAAATTGAGTTTGTAAGAGTATTTAGCAACATAGATTTGAAGTTAAGATACTCACCAAATCCGAAATAAGATAAGGGATGAATAGAAGACCGCTTTTAAGACCCAATATGGTTTATATGATAAATGGTCATGCTTTCGGGCTATCAAACACCTAAGAACTTTCATGAGGATAATAAGTCATGTTTTAAGAGACCTGATTGGGAAATTTGTTGTCCTTTACTTGATGACATCCTTATCTATAGTGCGACCTAATAATGCATATTAACCACCTCATGCTGTTTTTGATGTCCTCCGAGTAGAGAGATTGTTTAGAAACTTGAAGAATGTTGTCTTTATTGAGAAAAAGTGATTTTCCTAGATTATGTGAATGGTGGAAAGGGATTGAGAGTAGAAGAAGAGAAGGTGGGAGCTACTGTTGAGTGGTTGACCCTAACCTCCTGTACTGAGGTGAGAAGTTTTCATGGAATAGCATAATTTTATCGATGCATAATCTAATGATTCAGTACCATTGTAGTGGCTTTGACTAAGCTAATAAAGAAGAATGTAGAGTTCAAGTGGGGAGAGAAAGAGGAGAGGAGTTTTACCATGGTAAAATGAGGTTGACCTCTACCCTAGCCTTGGCTCTATTAGACCTTAATAGAGTATTTGAGCTTGAATGCAATGTGTCATGTGTTTGTATTGAAGTTGTGCTGATGTAAGAAGGTTAACTGTCACTTATCATAATGAGAAGTTTGTACATGACAAAGAGCTTTTAGCCTTGATCTAAGCTCTTCACGTGTAGTAACAATATCTTCTACCAAAAGAGTTTTTCATATACATGGATCGTAAGTCCTTGAAATATTTGTAGAGCCAACCTAAGCTTTCAAAACACTAAGCCTAATGAATTGAATTTTTAGAAGGATTAAACTTTGTCATTAAGTACAAACAAGGCAAGAATAATGTAGTTGTCGATGCCTTATCAAGAGGACATGTTCTTCTTACTGAGTTGCAAACCAAATTGTTAGGGTTTACAAGCATTAAAAAGAAATATCATACTGACCCTCATTTTAACCCCATATACATGCATTGTAGAGAAGGAAGAGTAATATATGAGTATCAAATTGACGATGGTTAACTGTTCTAAGGTGGTAAGTTGTCTTTGCTAACTTATTTGATAAGGGAGCTATTGGTGAGAGAAGCCCACAGTGGAGGACTCTCTAGATACTTTGGAGAGCGAAGAATGTATGAGCTGTTGAATGATAGATTCTTCTAGTTCTAGCATAGAATGAAGCGTAACTTACATTGTATGATTGAGAGATGCGCCATCTATAAAAAAATCAAAGAGTCAAGTAGAGTAGGGAAAGCGATGCCTCTTCCTATTCTGACCAAACTATGGGTTGACCTAAGTATGGACTTTGTCCTTACATTACCCTGCATTGCTTAAGGTAAAGATTTTGTCATGTTTGTAGTAGATAGGTTCAACAAAATGGTACATTTTGTGCCTTGCATCAAAACTAACAATGCTTTGACTATTTCTTTTTTGTTTTTACAGGAAGTAGTTCACTTGCACAGAGTACCAAAGAGTTTAGTGTAAGACTAAGACTGAAGTAGAGAACCCTTTGGCATTGGAGGGGAACCAAACTGCCATTTAGTATCTCTTACCATTGCCAAATTGATAGCTAAACTGAGCGGGTCAATCGCACCTTAGGGTCATTACTTTGAGTTGCAGTGAAGAAGAACTTAACTGATTGGGATGTTTGCTTGCCCGTAGTTAAATTTGCTTACAATAGGACAGTATATGCCATTACTGGGTACGCTTCATTTGAAGTCGTCTATGGTTTCACCTTTAATTACCCCTCGATTATACACCCATATGGTCTATTAACCAAGAAGATCTTAAGGCAAGAGCTAAAGCCAATCCATCTAATAGATTTATCAACAAGTCATCTAGTAGATTGATTAAGTCACTAAAAAACTAAAAAAGAAAAGTAAAGGAAGGAAGACTAAGCAATTTTAGCCTAAAAACCAAGTATAGTTATGCTTGAGTAAGGAAAGGTTCTCTAATAAGATGAAGAACAAGTTATCTGCTTGATTTGAAGGACTATTTGTGATACTCTAGAAGATCAATGATAATGCATATCAACTTGAGCTTCCAGAAGACCCTAGAGTGTCCAATGTGTTTAATGTTGCCAACTTCAGCCCTTACTAACCCGAGGGGAACTTAGATGAAGACTAGCCGAATTTGATCCCAAATCTTAATTAGCTTAATGGGGATGATAGGAATCAGACCACTAGATCCTTAAACTAAGCCTGAGCCAAAGGGGTGGAAAGCATAGTTGAGCCAATTCTTTCCTTATAACCTACTACTAAGGAGTTCGAGTTGCTATAATCTGTCGATTTGATGCCCTCGTGGAGTCGAACCCTCTAGTGCTTGTTATTTATCTACAATTGCTGACCTAAACTACACTCGAACATTAGCTTGGCTTATTCGACTATCAACTCAACCGACTTGAATCTAAGCTAAACTTAATATACTCAAGGTGAATTCACTTTAGAAGAATTATTTACTTAGCTTGGTATGACTGATCCACTACCTTTGCTTAGCACCTTAGCTCAGTAGTCATCAACTTAAATGCATAGTATTTTTCTTTTTCTGCTAGAAAATCATTCATCTATAGGGAGCTAAGTGTCTGAGCAACCATGTGATAGAATCTTTTGTATAAGATGCCTATTTTGTTTTATTTTTAATTGTACTCTTATTATTTCTTATACATTATTTCTTTTCGATAATACCCTTTTTAGTTTTTTCCATTTTAGGTAGGTTACCTTAGTTTTTTAGGTTTAAATACGTATTGTACATATAGTTGCAATATCTTATCATCATCAATATACTAGATACACTTCTTTTCCGTAAACATTGCTTATAGCTTGTTTACTTACTTTACTCTTATCCTAACTCTTAAGTAAGACTAAGTGGTGAATAACCTAACTAGACCATCTCATGTGTTATATCGAGTTGACCGTGAGTTCTTGGGAGTTCTCCAGTGCATCAAATCTCTGTAACTATTTGTGAGTTTGCTTATTTTACTTTTCTTGTTGTTTTCGCACCTTCCCATCACCCTTTCGAGTTTTCTGCAAACTTAGACCTACCCCTCCATCTAGCTTTATTTGTCCTTGGCTTTAGTTCACATTAGGTTAGTTGTTGAAAGCATATAAGTCGTAGTCATAAGATCTCAGTTATGCTTTGATCTTTGGCTTCATTTGGTTGAAGGCATGTTGAAAAATAATGTTTCGCGAAATCTCAGTGTCAACAAGAATCTTTTTAACCTCAAAGTTAGCAATTCTTGCATACATTACTAGTATGCCATTATGAGGCCTTTGCACACCTTCAAAATCCTTCTTTATGAAAGAGATAAAATCATCGAGCTTTACCTTTTTACCTTACACCTTATAGACATATTGCACAGTATTAGTTGAGCTCGAAAAGCAAGACTGGCCAAGAGTAGAAGGTCCATTGACAATGGTATTGATAAGACCATTCGAGACCTTGTTATTATTTTTTCCTTCTCTTGCTTCTCTTCTAGCTTAAGGAGGTTGATCTTCGTTATCATGCTCATCCTTTCACTGTTAGGTTAGCTACTTAAGATTCTTGGCGTCATGAGCTAAGAACTTGCTTAAATGTACCTACTAAATCACATCTTCAATCGTATTTTTAAGTTGAATGCATTTGTTAGTGTTATAGCCTCTATCGCGGTGAAATTCACAATATTTGTTTGAATATTTTGTGATGGGTTTCCCTTCATGCGTTCAAGCCACTAAAATACTCTTTGGTTTTGCACTTCCATCAATATATCAAATATTAAACAGTTGCGAGGAGTATAAGTGGAATAGGCCGAGGTATGCAGCCTCTTCCTTTCACCACTACTTCTGCCAAGAATTGGCCATTAAGTCCACTAAGTTAGTTGTTCAAACTCTTCTTCTTCATTATCCTTTTGATCGCTCCTATTCTAATCAGCCTTATGCCAGGCTTTAATATTTTCCTCTTATAGAATATAAGTAGTGGCTTTAGCCTTGAACTCCGCAAAGGTCTTCGGTTTTTTCTTAGCTAGGGATTTGAAAAAATCCCTATGTGGCATAACTCCATTAATTATTGAATTCAGGGTGATACTTATATCTAGCTTTGGGTTTTGAATAATTTTGGCCATAAACTAAGCTAGACAATCTTTAATGGACTCATCAAACTTCTATTTAATGGTATTAAGGATAGATGAGTCCATAATTGGGAGCTTGCTTGCAAGAAAGTGTTATAAGAACACTTCTACCAGATTATTGAAACATGAGATAGTGCTAGGCTTCAAATGCTTGAACCAGGTGCTTGTGGCATTTCTTAAGGTGGAAGAAATGCCTAACATGCTACAGTATCACTCAAGCTATACAATTTGGCAAGAGTACGATAATACTCAAGGTGGTCTTCTAGGTCCTTTATTCTATCGTATGTCTCAAATTGCAACAATTTAACATACCATAGTATCACTTCCTCCAAGATTTTGGGAACAAAAGGGCTCTTCTTGATCGTAAACTATCAATTGGTCATAGTAAGGGCGCTAACATGCAATGGCTTAGCATGGTATGCCTGTTGTGGTTTTCTTCCTTTGTCTACTTTGAGTGTAGGAGTCGAAGTTCTATGCATCGCTTTGACTTACTTTCTTAGCAATTCAGGTAAGTAGATGGAATTGTTAGAATCCTTAGCACTATCATCTCCATACGCTTTATTTTGAGTTGGCATATTAGTTCTCTAAATAAGGTTTAAAATTTCATCATTCTTCTTGGATAACTCTTGATTTTCTTTGGCTAAATCAATACAAAATTGTTCCAATCTAGCCAGACGATCTTTGTCAGGATGCCCACTCCCCTTCCTGATGATGCTGGGGAGAAGTGCCAACACTTGCATTCTTGGTCATATAAGTCATAGCCATGGGTAAAAAGGATCAAAATAGACGACACAAAAATGTTATTAGTTGAGAATGGTATGTAACTTTAATCCTATAAAAGAAAGAAAGTTAAGCTGGGGGTGGTGTCAAGGCTAGTTTGACATAGCTACTCCGATGCCTAAGTCAATGTTTGGGTAGAAGAGTGAGTAGTAAAGTAGGTATTCAAAGAGTGTAGAGAGTTTCGATAGTGTCTATGCCTCCATATTTATAGGTATTTATTTAATAATTGTAATGCTTAGTAATCCTTGATCGTAGACTACATGGTGGTTTATTAATTTGTGCACATGCCTAAAGACATGGAGTAGTGGGTAGTTATATAGTCAGGTTATGTGAATCCTTTAACTGTCTATGCTTCATTTTAAATTTAAAGTATTCAAGTTGGTCAGTTAGGCTTTTTGGCCCATTAGATTGGCCAAGCCCAATGATTTTGAGGTCATTAAGATAGGTCACATTGTGGACCTTAGCCAAGTAGGTCAGCTTAGCATGCAAAGTGTTGAGTTGTAGTTAAGAGCGAAATTCCTCTATCATCACCTATGGGAAATGTACAAATTTAAGGCTCAATTTTTTGTACATTTTTTATTTAATCCTTAACATTTACAAAAGTTTTCAAATAAATTTCTCTATTAGTTTGCTACCAATTTTTTCATTAATTGTCGTACATGACACTTTCTAATTGGTTAACATATTTTTATTAAATAATTACTATTTGTAAAATAATGAAAAATTTAACAAAATAGTAAAGATGACAATAATAACTTTAGAAAATTCAAAAAAGAAAAAGAAAAAATAATACAAAAAATGAATTTTCCTTTTTTTATAATTATTTTGTTATTTTTTTAATGATTTTATTATAATAGACACTTAATAAAAATATGTTAACCAATTAGAAAGTGCTTCGTATCATAGTTAGCAAAAGTTAACGACAAACGAACAAAAGACTTGCTTGAAATCTTTTGCAAACATTGAGGACTCAATTAGAAAATTTAAAGTGCTTATGACTTGAATAGAAAATAAATAAAATGTTGAGCTAAATTTAGTTTGCTCCTAGACCAATCAGAAAGTACTACATGTCATGTTATTGAAAAAGGTAACGGCAAGCTAATGAATGACTTGTTTTGTAAAAAATTTTATAAACGTTGATAGCTCAAATAGAAATTTTAAAATGTTTATAACTTAAATAGAAAAGATGGAAAAAGTTGAGTACCAAAATTTATACTTTTCCTAATTAAAATTAAGTAATTTGATTCCATTTTTACCACATTGATTCTTATGATAAGGTAAGTATTATATGCCAAATAAAAAAAAAAGTGTGGCTTCACACCTATTTTAGGGTGTAAGTGGTCAATTTTAAAAGATAGGGTTATCCATTAGGGATGAGTGGGTATAGGCTGATTAGAGTATAGGCTCTACCCATACTCTACCCTATAGATGTAGGTGTTCAAACTTAACTATTTGTAGCCTACCCAATGGCACTTTAGAAACACCTTATGGTACTCTATAGGGTGGGTAAGATGTATCCCGTATCTTGTAAATTGTACAGGATACATACGGGATACAAGATATCCTATAGAAACAATAAATATTTTTTTTTTTTGTAAATTTCAATATGGTTAGTTTCTATTTGTTTTCCTTTCCTTCTAATTTCTTTCATTTATTTTTCTTTTTGATCATTTTCTTCATCGATCATTATTATATAAACATATCAATTTTAGTGAATCTCGACCTCGACTTTAAATACTAAATAAATAATTGTTAATTGGACTCATTTAGGGGGCTGACTAATTTTGGCAAAAAGAATATTTACAAATTACAGATTACAAATTACAATATCTAAATTCATAGTCAACATCTATAATAATCCTCTATGCATTGCAATTATTAAATCCTAATCTATCAACGAAACCTTATCAAACCTACTACAAACCCTGATATTGAACAAGAGAAAAAGGTACGTAGACTAATCTTGACTTAATTAACGTTATATAAATTTATTGTGAGATATTTTAAAACCTAATACAAAGAAATTATTGCTTTAGAAGAAAATAAGTTAATAACATACCTTATATAAATGGCTTTACGCAAATTCTTTCTTTTTTAACTTTAATAGAATTGGACTTAGTAAATGATAAAGAAGAAATGGAAAGAAAATGTAATAAAGAAGAGACTAAGGAGTAAGAGACTAACATGAGGACGTCGGGGTTTAGTTTATGCTTTATCATGGGCTATGCTTTGTTATTTTTTTAAGCCCATACAAATGAAACAACATTCTTTTTTATTTAGTAATTTTATTTAATTATTATTCAAGGTAGATACAATGTATCCTATATACTTTACAATACAAGTTTTATGATAGATACAAGGTATCTTAACCTCATACTTATACCTTACCCTATAGGTATAGGTTCTAAGAAATTACTACTCAAGATATACCTTATGACCATAAATACCTACTTAGAACCTATCCAATTGAGTGGGGTCAAAGTAGGTATCCTATACGATAGGGATACTTACTCACTTATAAGGTCCATATAATTACGAGCGTTTTTAAGGATAACCTAAGCAATTTACTTTCATTTCTTATTTTCTTAGGATGATAATTACACTCTTTAGAGATTTCCATTAGCTTCCCATATTCCCATGATCAACCAATACAACCCGAATAACAACTTAAGATCCCTAATATCCATTAATTGTTTTTGAAAAACTACAATCACAAATTTTCTAATTTGAAATTTTAATATATATTTAAAAAATATCCATATTACTAAAGTAAAGAGCAACTATTCCTCATGATGTATCTAAATTATGGTGCTATTTTACATATTCATTAATGGGACTAGGTACTAGCAATGTGTGTCAAAATGAATATATATATATATATTTATATAAATATATATATATGTAATGAAGTCTCCAAAGCTAAAAACACAAATTTATTTGGGTTAATGTTATGGTTTATATCTCAACTTTGTCACTTTTTCTAATTATACACATGAAGTTTTAGCTTGTTTAATTATACATCCAACTGAAGATATAATTGTTATGATCTATACTTTAATTAACTCTAATTCATATTGTGAGTCCATTCGACATAATTAGCCAGTAGGATGATTGCCTACAGTCTTATGAGGTTTGCTTAACCTCACATTGGTAGCTACTAGTCAGCCCCTACGAAACTGTAATTCACGACCTACTTTAAAAATGTATGTCATGTAACATAATAGTAGCCATCTATAAGCCCTACGGGGGTTGTATGAAGCCCCTAAGGCTATAAGCGGCCATTCCTTTGGGAGATCATGCTAATTACAATAATAGTATGAATTGAAGTTAATTGAGGTGTAGATTTTAACAACTAAATCTTTAATTTAATGTATAATTAAACAAGTTAAAACTTGAGGTGTATAGTTAGAAAAAGTAGCAAAGTTGAGGTGTAAATCATGATTTTGTCCCAATTTATTTCAAAGATAAATATAATGAGATATGGTTATGACATTAATATATTATGGCAATAGGTGAAAATAAAAATATTGAAGCTTTATGGTAGTTAAAGTTGTATTAATTATAAATGTATTCATCTAAAATAGCTTGTTTCAAAAAAATTCATAAAATTAAAAGTAGTTATATTTTTACAAAGGCTACATCAAAGGGTGTTATGCTGTTTAATAATATAGATGATTAATAATATAGATATGGACAGCTCTAATACATTCATTTCTTCAACATGCATTACGTATTATGATCTATGCATTGGAAGGAAGTTAAGGTGTCCAATTTGGGACTTAATGGGAAGTGAGTGGTGTCAATAGGTGGTTTGTTCGTGGGGTCAAGTATTCCCTCAAGGTGGGTTAGCTTCTTGTAAGCAAACTGGTTAGAAGTTGATGCCGTTCTCCTAATGATGGCCATGACAGGTTGAAGTAAGTAAAGAAGTAAAGCTTCTCAATCATATGGAGGGCAATGATAATGTTAATTGGTACTCTAATAGATATAAGGGCTTGGAACAATCATAGGAAAGTAAGAAGGAAAAAGGTTAGTTTATCATCTGTAATACAAGAAAATATGATGGGGCAAAGGATGGTCAAGTGCCGCATGGGCACATAGGATGGGATGAACCTTTCATCCTATGACAAGTGGTATCAGAGCAAAGAAGGTCTAACCCAAACGAGTTACTTAAATAACATTCGATGTGCTAATTGAAAAGGGTAGCTTTATTGACAATTAGGCTCTATGGATGAAGCTTAAAGAAGGAGCGGCTACTAAGTAGAGGACATCTTTGCCAGAGGGGATGGTTGTGTGATGAGTAACATTTATTTCAAGACTACTTGTTTCTTAAGGAAATGAAAAAGTGAACTTCAAAAAACAAACCCTACCATTGAGCCACGTGATAAGAGGCGATCTTAGACGATAAGAGGAGAGAGTGGGGGGAGGATGATGATGGGGGAATGCTTGTAGAAGCCTTAAGTCTTAGGGTGAGACCCATTAAATTGGCTATCAACACACAATCGGATGGTTAGGAATTAATACATAAAATATAAGGCGATTGTAAAAGTTGTCCCATTAAGCTTAAATTTTATGACGAAGCAAGAAATATTAGTAAAAGTGATCCCGCAAAGTTGCATTCAAGAAAATGAAATAATAAAATAGTAAAACATTGTACTTATAGTATATACATATTTTACTTGTTATTTATTGAAAACGAGTGAAAAATGTTTCGATAATTAACGAATTATTGGAGATAAGTTATATACACAATAAAATCATAAAATGACATAAGAAATATTTAGGAGTATTTGTTAGTACTAAATGTGAATTTATGTATAGGAAAATATACTCGAAATTATTAAAATAAGTAAGATTATATTAAAATATACTAAAAAATTAAAGAAAATTAATAAATAAATCAAGGTTAGTATGTAGCAGTAGGGAAAGCTCTTATCCTGGTCGTAGCACTAAAGTAAATCAAGTTGGATATGATTAAAGTAAGAATTCACCACTAAAGCATTTTAATTTGACAATTACTAGGACACATGTGCATTTATGAATTTCCAACTGCCTACATCTCTTCTATAAAAATCAAATTACACCTCTAGACTTCATTTTAAACTCTTAGGAAAGGATAAAAAATATGAAAGGCTTTAGAAGAGCTTAGGAAAGTTTAGAAAATAATAGAATTAAGGCTTAAATTAGGGTGTGACTACTTAGATGACACCAAGGACGAAACCAAAGCCACCACCTAATGGAATATGTTATGCCTAAAGCTACCAACATGTTGGGTAGTGGCGTTGGTGGTTGATCAACTAGTGAGTCACAAAAACCTATCTGATTTTTATAAAATTAATAAAAATAGCAATTTTTGTTAAAAAATTATTTTTATTCTGGCATATTTTTACATGTAGTTTATGGAAAAATGTTATTTAGATGAAATTACACTCTGAAGCATACTGCCCTTAATTAATCGCTAAACCCAAACTGATTTTGCTTTCATTTTCAAAAACCTTAGTAACATTGTTTCGGCTTTAAAATTTTTCTTTAAAACATCTACTATATATACTAAATTACTATGAAGAGTTTTTATGAAAAATATTTTGTAGATTTTTATGTAATTTTTAAGCCTTCAAAATCTTATTAATTGACTATTTTTTCTAAATATAATTAATGTTTTTCAAGAAATTTAGCTACATTTTGATTTGGTTAGTATTTTGATATACTAAAGAGTTGAATGATATTGACGGATTATATTTATAGTGTTGGAAGTGTTAGATTTGGAAAATTGAGGATTTGATATTAATTTATGTGTTACATGTGAAGTGTTAAAGTAATGAAGTAAGGAGTAGTTGTGTCAAACTAAAGTAGTGATGGGTTGTAAAGTATACTTAGGGTCTGATCATGAATAAAATTATGGGAAGTTAAGCTAAAGTATAGTGTAGGTTTGGAACTGAAGCTGATTTAGAAGTTAAATTAGAGACAAGGTATTTAGAATAAACTAGATAATTGATTAGAAACCAAACCACAAACTCTTCATCCTTGAGATGAAGTTAAATAAAATTTAGAGAATGAATTAGTAAAGGTTTTAAGGCTCATAAATAAAACTATAATCAGGAGTTAAATTATAAACCAAATTAGAAGTTGAATAAGAGACTAACGTAAAGCAAGCCTAATTATAAGAGACCTAAAACCTAGAATGCTAAGTAAAGTATAACCTTAAACTAAAGATAACAATCTGAGTTATTAAATAAAGCCTATATGAATTATTATATGATATTTGTATTGTAGGGACTAGGAGCAAAGGTACAACATAAGTAGCACCTTATGGAGTAAGTGAAAAAGTCTAAGTAAGTTGGGATTAATACATAACTGTATTTCGGAGTACTATTTCATAGTACTTAAAAACTTAAGATTATCCTTAGTTGTCCTTGTAAGTACCTTGAATGTGTTTATGCTTATGTGTGAATGTTTCTAAGCTTGGATGTATACTATTGGCTTGCTGGTTTAGTTTGCAATTGCTTGTATTGCGTAATATTAATTGATTACCTTAAATTGGACTTAATGATATATGACTTGAAATATTAACTAGATATGCATTACAATCCATTAAGAGACACTTAGGTTTCTCTAGCCAAATATCAATACTTTTGAAAGGGATAGCATTGCAGTATAATAGTCTCTTCTTCATCTTTAGTTGAACTAAGTGATAAGAAAGGAAGTCGCGATAAGGGTGAAGATAATGGTTCGAAGGATAGTCATGGGAGGAGGGACGTTCCCATTGCACAAGTCTAGGTTTGGTTGTGAGATATTGCATACGTATTGAAACTCTTCAAACACAGATCATAGCAAACAAAATTTCTTTAATCTCATGACTAAATAGACAATATTATGTGATAACATTTAATTATTGCATTGCATTTATGTAACTATTTGATAACCCTATTTGTGCTTAATGTATGATATTATGTTTTTATCTCAACTTACTAAGTGATTGATTACTCACATCCTTATAGATATCTTCTATAAGTACTAACTAGCAAGCTGCAATATAATTACCCTAAAGATAATGGTTACTGGATTTTAGGGAGAGAGGATATAAATTAGAGAATAGTTGAACTTTTAAAAGTTTTGTTCTTTTTTACTAAACTTGTGGTATCGAATTATGTATATATTAAATAAACTAGGTTATTGAGTCCTATAAATCATACTTGAATGATTTGAATTTTAATGTATGTTTTAAGACTTCCATAGTCAAATTATATTATTTCTATATGAACTGTTTACTTTAAAAAGGGTTACTCGTAGATGCCTTATATAAATCAGGTTTACAATAGTAGCTAAGAGGTCAACATTTATCTTAAGAAAGTTTATACAATAGGACTGTAACGACTCTGTTGCTTCAGAGTGGGGCACTTGGCAAAGATGATCTTACCATAGAGTTGGGTAATAGAGGAATAAAGTTGGTGATCTTAAGTAGAAGAGTAGTGGTGAAGAGTTAGCCCTATGATGAGGGCATTATGGATTTAGGTAGTAGAGAATGTTAAGGTCATGTATTGGAAGGAAGCATGGGTGTTCAACTTGAGACTTCATTTGAAGTGAGTGGTATCAACAGGTAGTTTGTTTATAAGGTTGAATATTCTCTTAAGGTAGGGTTAGCTTCTCATAAGAAAATTAGTTAGGAGTTAATGTTGCTTTCTCGATGATGGCCATGGCTGGTCGAAACTAGTTGAGAAGTTGAGCTTCTTATTTATATGAAAGATTGTGACAATACTGGTTAACACTCTTAAAGATATTAAGGCTTAGAATAGTCCTGGGAAAGTAGGAAGATGATGGAGTGTCACATGAGCACATCAGGAGGAGCAAACCTCCTATCTCGTGACACATAGATGCATTATATACTCATTATTTCTATTACGAGGCATTTACATTTTAAAATAAAATAAATAAGAAGTAGAAAAGTTGTGTGTTAGGGATAATTATTACTAAGATCGGGTTATAAGTTTATATTCTAGTGTTTAGTTTAGTTTGTATAATTTTTTATTGCAAGACTAATTTCAATGTTTATGTAACTTTATTAATTACAGTTTTAAATTGAGAATATAATAAAAATACCATTATACTCTTATTTGATCTTTTTGGAGAATAACTAAAAGTTATTTGATCTTTGTGATTCATTGAGTGCCTTAATGTTTATTATTTGAACCTTTTATTATCGAGATATAATAAAAAAAATTCCATTTTAAAAAGGTAATAGTTATTCTCTATAAAGTTGGAATAGTAAAGATATTGAGTATAAAAATTTCTGGATCAAATTCTATGTAAATAAAGTAATAGAAAATATTTTAGAAATAATTATTTTAATTCCTCCCTATATCGTCCAAGTAAACAGGGGTTGGGGAAAAACTTATATCGCCAACGTTTATCGCCACAATTTCTCTATATGTAAAAAAGACGAATGCGATTAACTTGGATTTATGGTCTTACTAGGATAAGTAGAGAGGGAACAAATAAAGCTGGCTACGTCTGAACACCATACAACTGCAGTGATACATACCTGAGTAAGCTGCTAGCAATGGATCACCACGAGAGTTTGTAATCCACAAAGGTGGAAGTCGACCCGCCTAGCGCTAGTAAAAATCTTGAATTGCTATCCTCATAGCTATTTCTTGTTCTTTTCCTTCACGTGTCACGTTATTTATGATGGCACCAAAACTAATTCTTGCATGTCTTTTTTTCACGAGGGTCCCGTTTTGGGCTGTAGACAACGTTATTAACATGAAAAAGATGACAACAACGAAGAAGAAGGACAAGAAACGAAGAAGGCTACGTAAAACCACCATTTCTGGTTCTCAACTTTCTTCTTCTCTGGGGGCTCAAAAGAGTTGACTTATATGTTCTGTATATTTGATAGATAGGTTACACGGTCTCTATGTTCAATATCTTTCTACTTATAGTACACTTGGGGGTGTGGTCACCAAAAATCTTATTATTTGTAAGCGTCATCAAAGGTATATATTTTATCTGCTGGAAGAGAGAAATTTCCCGGAAGTTGGGTTGATTGCGTAACTTCCTCATTCCTAACATCAGGAGAATGGTTCTTGGTTGTTACTAGCTTTTGAAACGAGTGGCAAAGTGTGGGCAAATGTATGTGTGCTATTGTCATAGTCAGCTCTTTTCTTCCTGATTATTAAAATGCGAAAGTAATTGTATCCCAGTATAGTTACCATCCGTCGACCCAGCCACTCTGGCCATGTTGTTTTCTTGCTTTCCATATCGCCTCGGCCACATTGAATGATGGTCTCGGTTAATTCCTCTCACTTGTTTGAATTGGTTTTGTGCATGGCTAATTTTTATGACTTTGAAAATGGAAAAAAGATTTATTGGTATTCATACCCCCACTTATTTTGATTAAGTGAGTATTGGATTAATATTAACGACAATGAAAAAGAGATCCAATGGTATTAGAGCAATAATGACTGTGCCAATCATTTAGGCCGCGATAGCTACTGAATACATGTTAAATACAACCCATTGTTTTGGTCAAAGCAATACAATTACACACTGCAATACACTTGGCCTATGCCCATTTAATTTGCAACAAATATTTTGTAAAACTAAACATTTTCATGATATAAATACATTACTTGTTAAGAACTTGTGTCCATTTTTAGTTTTATTGTTTAGCCACTCGAGAGAAGTGGAGAATACTCTGTGAGATTTGCATATTATGCTGTTTTTAAATCAAATAAAGTGATGGGAATGGGGTTGCGTCCCGCTCATCTTTTAGGGAAGTATGGAAATTGATTTGGAATGCTCATTGCAAGAATAAAATAAAGCATTTCTTGCAGCAATTATGTGTTAATGCTATTAGCACTAACTTTAATTTCTATAAGAGGAAAATCAGAGTGTCTCCTAAGTGTATTTTCCGCAGTGAGGATGAAATTGTAGAACACATGTTACTTATGTGTGAGTAGACTCATTTTATATGGTTTGAAATATTTGGATGTCGTTACAATAGAGTAGACATCTCATCTATAGAGGGTTGGCTAATTTTCTTGAAGAATTCAATCGGCTTGCTTAAGGATGAGTTGAAGGGTTTTGGTATTTGTGGAAACACAGATGTGAGTGTGTATTCAATGGTAAGATGCTAAATCCTACTAGTTTAATTTCTCTTGTTAAAGCTACAATTTTTTAGTATAAGAGTTTTAGATTGGGAAAGAGATGTAAGAATCAACAACTAGCTTCAGTGAGGTCACATCAAAATTGGAAGCCACTTGAGGAAAATTATATCAAGATCACCTATGATGGTGCCTTTAGTAAAGTGGGAGGTTACGTGGGTATTGGTGCCGTTGTGAGGAATGCATCGGGTATAATGTTGGCAATGGTTTGTGAATTGATTTAGGTAGTTGATTTTGTAGTTGTTGAGGCTTAAGTTGCCAGGGAGGCAATGGTGTTAGTGCGCTCCATGGGATGGGAGATGATATTTGTTAAGACAGATTTCATAGTTATTTTTAGCTATGTTCAACAAACTTCAAGTTGTTGGTTTTTATCTCTTAGTCTCAGATATCAGTAGATTGAAAATGTTGTTCTCATCTTGTGCTTTTCCTCTTATTGGTTGTGATTTGAATGGGTGTATTGCTAGTAGAGTAGAGGACTGAGAATCCTTGTATCACCGGTTCAAATCTAGTTCTTGGCATATGATTGATTGATCCTTATATATATTATTTATCTAGGTATCTAGAAAGATGTCTTTATTTTATCGCTGAAAAAATTATCCAAAGAATGTAAAAAGTTAAAAAGTATGACCAAAATTGTGGAAAGAGTATATTATATGTAAAATAAATAAATATTTGATCTCTTCTTTTTTATTTGTTTATACTGTGTCTCTTTTCGTTCAAAAATAATGTTAATATTTTATAACATATTTCAAATATATAATTGAAAGGTTTAATTAGTTGTTTGTTTGTTGGTTGAAAGCCTAACCAAAGGTCTTGTCTCAAGGACTTAAAAGATGTAAATAACAAAGATTGATCTTACATAGAGTACAAATAGAATGCAATCTCCCTTTATTTCTTATTATTTTTTTTCCTATTCTATTTCTTCATTCTTTTCTACATAACTCTATAGAATGTGTATAAGATAAATGTGCAGTACAAATTTCCATAATGTGAAACTCTTTTAATTCATCCTATTAGTTTTGTCTTAGCCCATCCAAAAAAATAAAAATAAATAAGTATTATACTCTCTAAATTTGAGAATCTTAATGAATCTCTATTAGCACATCCTATACTATTATAGAAACTTCAAAATACTCTTAGCCTATTTAATTTAGAAGAGAACATGTAAACACTTTTTGAATATCTAGAGTTATAAAAATAGAGATTCATTTCCTTTCTTATTATTCAATGAGCATCTTGTATTTTATAATAGTGCAAAAAGGACATTGGAATGCAACTTCATGATTTTATGTACTCTATACTTTTCAATTTCAAAGCAATGAAGTATCCTGTTCCTGGAAAAAACAAAAAGAAGACTATTATTTATTTAAAAATAAAACAGAACAGCGATTATACTAAATAATAGCTCCTAATGATGGCCGAGAGCTGCTGATCACAGATGATGTTAACTAACTATAGAAGGAAAATATGTTGTTAATATAAGAAAAACATAGTGTTTTATTTATTAACAATTAAAATAGAAGTAATTTTTCTTTTCGATTTTTGCGGAGTTATTTCCAAACCCCACCCACACTCCCACACCACCCCTCCTAGTCCGTTTCACACTGTGGCTTTATTTTCCTAATGGTTCTGGTATAGCAAATACTAGTAAAATAATATATGGATTATAATAAGAAAAAAAGAAGAAGAAAAGAACGTGCTACAAATTTTATAGTCACTGCAGTAATTTTCCCTAATAGTAATTCAAATAACATAAAAAAATTGGGGAAAATTGTCAATACACTCTCTAACTTATTAATAGTCTGTAGATAGATAAATCTTCTAAACTCTAAATAAACTCTAAATAAATGAGACTTCATCTTTTTATAATATAAAATATGTATATAATATGGAAACCCATACCCATCGCTAAAGTTCCAAAACAATGGCTTGATCTTGTAGCTTAGTTACGGTCATTTTGAAAAATTTAACTGCCTCTTTCAGCCAAACCAATAATTTAAGGGTATAATTACAGCCCGTTATTTAAGTTTTGACGAGGAATTGAATATGACAGGAGTGAAGTATGACAAATTCGTGGCAAACATTTTGAGAAAATCCAATTTGCCACAGTTTTGTTTGACATGCGCGAGAGACTCCCGGAAGTATACTCAAATTAAATGGATCAATTTGCTACATTATAAATTAAAAAATTTGTATGTGACGGTTGGAGGTTCGGACAGGTTCTAAATTTTGGGTGAAAAGTCCTCAAAGTAGATTCTTGAACCGAACACGCACATCCATACATTTCTTTCCTTTTTCAGTAACATGCTCTCTGCTTAGAATTCTATGTACTACGTACATAGTACAACATCAGTCAAATATCGATATTATTAAGCCAATAACGTTGCATTCATCTCAATATCTTTAATTATATACATTAAGCTAAGCTAAAACGGTTTTATTCATTTCCATATTTCTAATGTATATTCAGCTAATAAAAATTATATCATATGTTAGAGATGTTGTACTCTTATGATGATGTAAGTAGTAGTTTCTTTATGTATTTACATATATTTTCTTTTTATTTACCTCTTTACATTAGGGTATAAACTAATGCTTGCAATTCATACTTTATTGTATTTACCAAATATATTATTTTCGGTAAACGCAATATGAACGTGGATCCAACAGTTTATACATAATTTCTATAGGGATATTAAGCAAGTAGAGGAAGAATCCAAAAATTTGAACTTTACTTAACATCCATGAGTGATTTGGCATGTAGAATTGAGACAACTATGGCAATCCCCAACAAAATCTTCGATGAGGTTCAGACAAGTCCAGAAAGAGCCACGGTCTGTATTTTGCTACCGTAGGTTGTTTTGTTGGGATTGTTTATACACTACAATACATTTGAGCTAACCTGACAAAAAATTCCTTGATAAAATATACTTTGTTGATTTTGTGTATGTTTATAATTGATTTTTATTAATATCATGTCACAACAAAATAGAATTTAAAATGTAAAACCAACCTATGGGGTGAAGTTTCCACAGCATAGTCATGTGGATGGTAAGTGCAAAGACATTAAGGTTACGTTTGGTTTACTAAATTGAAATAACCCTCGAATGTCATAAGTCTAAAACGGAACAACAATATTCATTTTATTATTATTATGTTCAATAGTTGGGAGTTTGTGAAATAAAAGTTCTATTCTTGGGAGAATTCCTCTAATGAAGGGATGGACTATTGGATATTATAAGGAATACAAATATTTAAAATAAAACTTTTTCCCGAAATGAGTGGACCAAAAAGAAGGCGGACACGGACCCTTAAATTAAAACATATGTTTTCTTAACGCATGCTTCGCGTCAAGTCCTGTCCACATCCTTTCGTTTATGTATGTCTCAGTGTAGTTTCTTGGAATTAAAGGATGAATTTCCACTACCAATTTGTGTTCTAAAATAATCAATAATACTTGGGCGTGGTATCATCCCCACTAACCTTCCAAAAGATTCGAATTCGTAGAGCCTATCAAAATAAATGAAATTCTCAAACAATAAAAATAATATTATAATGAATAAAAATACGCTGAGAAGAAAAAGACTAGCCCTTGACAGTTGTAGTTTTTTATCAGGGGGAAGGTAGAAGAAAGTCTCCGCAAATAAATTAACCAGACGATATGTACACAAACAGCGACAAGAGGGAAGAACAATTTGGCTGGTGAACTCATTTAGAATGTTTTAACGAGAGTATAAAGTCTCCGCAAATAAATTAACCAGACGATATGGACACAGACAGCGACAGGAGGGAAAAACAATTTGGTTGGTGAGCTCATTTAGAATGTTTTAACGAGAGTATGCGTAAGATACTATTATTAATCATTCTCCCATTTTTATTTGTGCCTCACCCTGCTTCAAGAACTATCTCGAATAAATGTTTTAGCTATGTAGCTTTTGATTTAAGGTCGATATATATTTGAAACATTGCCGTAACGGATATTCTTTGAACACTTATTAATGATTTATCATAAAAGTTTTCATGCTTTCATGTTAATTACGCATTTTAAGATACAATGGAAAAAAGAGAAATCTTTATTTAGAAGTTGGTTTAAATAATTTTAACGCTTAGCTGGTTAAAATTAGAGCTGAATAAGTGGATTGAGTCACATGGGCCGGCTTGTTTAAAAAAAAAAAAAAAAAAGAAAAAGAAAAGCTTAAGCTTAAAATTTTTTATATATTTAAATGTGAGCCACTTTAGCCTACCCAACTTAACCTGTTGGTTAAAATCGGTCAACTTATTGCAAGGCGGGTTAGCTCACTAACTTCGAAGGATGGAAAAGAAAAAAACAGTACCACTTTTTATTTGGAGCTACTTCTTGCGATCACATTTCGTCAAATGGGATTACCTGGGACTATATGTTTTGATCAATATTTGCTATCTCTAAGTTTTATGTATAAATAACATTCATAATTTCTCAAATATAAAAAGTATGTTTGATTTATATTGTAGATATTTGACCAAGGTAAAATTCCAGAAACTCGATATTGTATACAATTATCTAAAAGCTATTAAAGCATTTGATATGAGAATTAATGATAACTCAAAAACAGTAGTAGCTATGTATTATCATAATCGAAAATCGAAATCTTATATATTTGTTTTATTACTTGATTTGATTAAAAAATTAAAAATATTAGAATGGAAAAAATAAATTAAATCAAGAAAAAATATATTAAAATATACTATTTACTTTTAGTAAGTTTATTTAAAATATGAAATTTTATATGAAAAAATTCTTAACACGTTTGCAGATTGAACTGATTAACCCACTAAATTATGCAAATAGGTCTAATATTGCGAGTTTGTAGGTTGGCTAGTTTAACCTACTAACTCGTATGGGACTGGTTGTGTTGAAAATTCTAACTTGCATATTAAGTAGACCAAAGCTGACTAGCTCATTTAACCATCGAATTAATGTAGGGTAGGATCAATTGGCTTACTTAACTCACTTGCATAACCTTAGCTAAAATAAAACAAGAAGTCTTTAAGCATATTACACCAAGTCACATATCCTTATCACTATGTTTGGGATAAAGGACAAAATTAAGGAGTAAAGAAAAATTGGAAGAAAAGCGTAATTTTCAAGATAATTTACCTGGTTTAAAAGATAAAGGAAAATAATATAAATAGATTTAGAATGGAAAGTTATTTATGGCCGAACCAACTTTTTTGAGCCTTGAAAATGTAGAGTGCTTAATTTCCTTTTCAACCCTTTTTTTTTATCCCATCTTTTCACTTTCTTTTTTTTTTTTTTTAATGGCCACATTACTAATTTTCCCTATCACATTCTTTCCTTTCATATTTTTTCTGTCACAAACATTTTCCTCATACCAAACAAAGTTTATGAGTCTGCCAAGCAAACTTAAATCAGCCTTTAACGACTCAACAGCTCCTAAGTGTTATACTTGAGGATAAATAAATAAATAAAACAGCTCCTAAGTATTGGGGGAAGAAAAAGACATAAACTCCCAACCCTTTTTATCCCAAATTGGCAAAGGCATCAGCAGCTCCAATCGCATCTCGATAGTTCCACTGAATTCGCACTTAAAATCTCCCTATTTGGGTTTTATGGATGAAATATTTAAACTTTCGGAAAGCGAACTATAAATCTTCTATGCACTTTTATGATAATTTACGAACTTTAGAGTGAATTTATAAGCACATGATAAATTTACAAAACTTAAGGGTAGTTGCAGCGAGAGACTCAAAACTATATCATTGGGGACTAGATTTACCTTATTTGGGACAAGACTAGAATTTTCACTAAAAAAAATTATTTATTATTATAATTATACTGCATATATAGTGATTTCATTAAGAAATATACTTATGACATTTTTTTAATATTCAATAAAAAGAAATTTTAAACTTAGCTATGAAGTAATTAGAGGATGTACATTGAAAAAGATCGGTGGAACAAATTTTTTACCTTTCCATAGGAGATATATATTGATTAAAATTTAACTATCAATCATTTGGAAAATAAAATATATAAATTTAAGTAAATTTTATTGTCCACAAAAATATGCAATAAAAAGTAATATTTAAAAAACTTATAAGTAGGATAAAAAGAATGACACACCAAAACTTGAAGATTAGTATTATATAATTTTTAAATGATTATTTCGTGAGATTGTTTAATCAGTAATTCTATGAGAAAAGACTTCGTTTTTAATGTTAGTAATTGTGAAATTAGATGTTAATTATACATATTGATTTTGATAATATTAATTCTCAAAAGAAATTAACAATATATCAAATAATATCAGTGCCATTATTTATGAATATTTTATATAGTAAGACTAAAAAACTTGTGGCATTGACTATGTAATTATTATTGATGTTAGTTATAAAAAAAATTAAATAATATCAAATGAGAATTTATTTCATTAATCATTGTTCGTTATTAGAGAAATTTAGTTTTATTATTTACTATGAAAAAAGTAAAAGAGAATAAAAAGCATTTATTAAGAGACATACAATACCTCATGTTTACACTTAACCACTTATCTATGTCTACCATTATGATAATTTTTGCTAGTTAAAAATATATATGTAATACCTATATTTTTTATAAATTCAATTAATTAATTTTTTCTAAGTCTGCTCGAGCCAAGGCTCCTTTCAGCCCTCCTTCGGATTTATCCATGAGTATTGGTAAAATTTAGAGGGATACTATAAAATAAGTTAACTGTAATATAGATATACCTTTTTTTTTTCTTAACATTTATTTCACGAACTATAAGATTTCCACAAACTTTGATCAATGAAACATAACTCAGAAGCAACCTATAAAGCCCAAAGTGCAACTTCAAACACATGCAGTTTTACAAGATTTAGATTAAAGTTGTAAAAATATTTACGATCACGGATTTGACTGGAATCATGATCATTACTGTAAAATCACAAATTATAGCTAGAGCAGTTCGCAAAGTTATCGTGATATTACAAACTTATAGTTATTTTACAATTTATTGTTTACGATTATGAAATACGAAAATTTATGTAGATTGACGAAATATGGAGGGATTATAAATTATTCATTTCATTAAAAGTATATGCAAAATAATGTAACTTATATCGCAAGATATATAGGTGTTTTCCATCACTTGATGGCATTTTACATTGATTCTAATAGCACTATGAATTAAAGTAAATTTACAACATTCATTAGCTTTAAAAGCTATTAAGTGGAATTATGAACTTTACGTACATGTCCGATTTCATCCAACCTTTAAGGATGCCGGCTGAGCTATTGCCAGATTCACGTGCTTTTCTGCAATCTTCATAATTTTGCAATCTTTCTACTTTTGGTTCGCTATGATTTCATAGTTGCTTTAAAATCAATCCACTATGCAATAAACAAAGGAGTAGTCGAATGATGCTAGCTATCCTACGTCCGAGTATTATAAAATCTATAGGGAACAAGAGAAATACCTGCATTCATCTCTCTCTATAGGGAACAAGAGAAATACTTGGATTCATCTCTCTCTCTCTCTCTCTCTCGTTTTGTGCTGTTAAGTGATGCCAAATTATTATGAAATTGTTAAGTATAAAGCAAGGAACAAGCTCGTTTAATTGATCAAATAGATTCTCGATCTTAGGCAAGGGATACTTATTATGATACAGTTATCATATTCAGCTCCTGATAGTCATTGGATAAAGTGATTGATACATTAGAAAAAAAAAAAAAAAAAAGGCTCACTAAGGTGAAACATTGGGAATTCATGCAATTGCCCTTTTAATTCAAAGTTCATCGTGCGTAATCCTCCATTGTTATGTCTTTTTAACTCCTTACAAATAACAACTCGAGCTCTCCGTGCTTTTGATTAATTAAATGTCTTTCCTCTCGCAATCTACTTCTAGACCATGTCTAGACAAGTAATCCAAACTTGATATTATATCACACCCATTCATTTCTAGCATGTTCACTTGAGGGAAATGGTTATTCCATTCCTTCCATATTTTTTATTATCATGTTTACTTCGTATGTAATCACCGAATTATAATTCAATGAGAATTCCTATTATTTAAAATCAAATAATAGGGATTCATTCATTAAAGTATAGAATTAGTATTTATCAACAAAAAGACATATTATACTCTTATGTTCTTCACCTCTTCCACACACAATGACCTACCCACCACTACCACTAGCACAACCACAACGTTCAGCGACTACCACCCTTTTCTTCTTCTTTACCATCACCACCTATCTATCACCACCCTTTTCTTCCTCTTTTTTCCGATGATCACAACAACTACCCATCGACCAAACTTGGAATCAGGTTTTAATCTTTTTGGTCTCTCTTTCTCTCTTAATTTTTTTTTCTAATGTTGAAACATTTCAAAACTAAAATAAATCTGGTAATAGAGTTTCGAGTGGCACTGATTTGGGATTGAGATAAGATTGAAGAGGAAAAAGAGTGGTAGATGTGAGTGGAAGCATGATGAGTTGGTGAGAGAAAAAACCATGGAAGGCATGCTATTAAGGAGTTCCTAGATTTAGGCATCTGACTTGAATAGAAAAAAAAAGAAAGAAAGAAAGGGTCCTTTAGATCCTATTACGTATCTATTCATTATTGCCCTTTATATTTAAGTAAACAATGTAATCGGTATTGCTCTCTTATTCTATTACCCAGTAATTATAATTACATTCCTTTCATATTCCATTCAACGAAGTGAGCATACCATTAAAGTATTTGACTTTATTGGTATAACCTTTTTGATGACTTCAATTGGGGAACCATTAATTAGTTTATGGTTAAGACGTTACTTCCTATAGGCATGCTTACTCTTAGGGATCCTAGTTACTTTTGTGCTTGGGTTCTCATCTCTTATGCTGGGTTAGGGTTTATATAGGAGTTCCAGTATCCAATAATGTATATATTGGAATGGTTGTTGTAAGGTGGATCCTAAAGAGGTTATATTTAAAGCAATACGCTTCTTACCTCCTTTAAGGTCTTTATGTGTTGTAGTAGGGAAATTCAAACATATACTGTACACTTAAAAATTTTTCAAAGGAAAATATTTAGTTTCTAACCATAAACTTTTAGGATATGAGTGTGAGCAGTGAAAGAAAGGAAATATTACATTGGAAATATAATAGTTAAGTGAATGATATATAAATGGAGAAGACCCATAATCTAATACCTTGAAGGTTTTTGGGTTGGATATTGTACTAAGTTTACAAATCTATTCATTCATAGGTTTTCTCCAATTACTAAAGCTCCCTTCCTCTTAAAAAGTGATATAATAGCTAATAGTTCGGTTAGGATGAGACAGAATAAATGTAGTGGTTTAGCTCCCATGGTGGACCATCCTATGTGGAAAAAAGTGACTCACACGAAGCCCCATGATATGAGGTGAACAAGGTAAGCTATAAGCTACTCATAAACTAGGCTCAGTGGAATCGATTAACAAGCTTTTAATGGGGCTACTAGAGGTTTCCAATCAAGGCGAAGCAAAATGTAAGCCCAATATGGAAGAGACTCACACTTGAGAGGGAGATTATTGGGATATAAGTGTGAATAATTGGGGGGAAAAAGGAATAAAACATTGGAAATAGAAGATTTAAGTGAAAGATATATAAGTCGAGAAGACTCATAACCTAGTAGTTTAAGTTTTTGGGTTGGAAATGATGGTAACTCCATAAGTCGATTCCTTCATAAGTTTTCTCATTGTTATTGAAGGCTCCCCTTATCTTAATATAAATCTACTATATAGGGAGAATATATAATAACTTCTTGGTTTAGTGAGTACGAGTGCTACTGCATGTAAAATAACATGTTTCTAAGCAAAAATAGGAAGTTCAAACTTATTAAGCATATGGTCTTATTATTGATTGGAGACGTTTAATAAATGATTTAGTATGAGTACCATTATCCATATGACTTGTCTTAGTTGAATAATTAGAGAAATGTGCTCAAAAGCAAATTCTTTATGATGGTAACTTAGCAAATGTTGAAATTGCAAGTTAGTAATAAACATATGTGTGATTATCTAGTTGATGCATTAACTAAAACCATAAAATATCTAAATGGTTCCCATGGTTGATGTATAGGTCCATATACATTATAGTTATTCAATCTAAAAATGAAGTGGATTTCCCAAATTTAACTAATCATAGCCTTATAATCAATTTGCATTGAGAACAAGCAAGCACATGAGAATTCATTAGATTAAAAAATCTTTTGGGTTTTCAATGGATGTCCTCATAAACTCTTAAATTCACATCATTATTAAACATGAATGGCTTAATATGTTAAGCCAAACCATAAGTCATTAGGAAACTTCAATTTTACTGTAAAATAAGATTCAATCATTATAATATATGTGTAGTATAATTTAGAGGACAAAGTGAGTAATTTTTTTGAAGCATATTTCTTACCCTAAATAACAAATGTCATGTTGTGAGACTCATTTTTCTCATCTATTATGATAAGAATGGAACTACTAGACCTTTACCTTGAGCTCGAGCATAAAGTCTTGAGGGACTAATAAAGCAAATTCTACTATTCTAACTAACTCTTACTAAGGCCAAGCTGATCCTCACTACTGACCAAATCCACATGCTAAGTTGAGTAACTTCTCATCTCTTAATTATCAAGTGCCGATTTGAAATATACTCTACTGACAGTCCGATCCCTCTTACGTCTACTCGGCCGTGACCATATCGACCTTTAGCTCGATAGTATTGGTGCCTTCAGCTTAGCAATATTGGTGACGAGAACCTAAGCACACATCCTCACTCATGCCTTCTTGGAAGGACCCTAGGTTTGCTCAGCAACCTCCATTTTAACCATAGCATTTGTCTATTTCTACTAGAAGCGTCTCTAGTAGCTTATTGGTACGTATCCAATCCTACGTGAGAGGAATTTTACTATACTAATTATTGATATATTTCATTTTTCATTTGTACCCTTTATTATTTTTTATACATTACTTCTTTTAGACAATACCCTTTTTTTCTTTTACATTTTAGGTAAGATGTCTTAATATTTCAGGTATAAATACCCTTGCAATATGTAGCCGCAAGAATCATCATACCTCAGATATTGAATATATTTCTCCTTTCATGAGTGAAGTTGCTTGCTTTCATCTCCTTACTCTCATCCTAATCCTTAAGCAAGATTAGGTAACGAGTATTCTTGTTAGACTAGCTCGTGCATCATATTGAGTTGAGCTTTTACTCAGAGTTTCCTTAGTGTATCATATTCTCAAAATCATTTATGGTTTTGCGTACTTACTTTCATTGTTATTCATGTATTTTCCCATCTTCATTTTTATGCTTTTTGCATGCTTGGACCCACCTAATACCGTCACCCTTGTTAGCTTTCGATGCGGCATATCATCCTGATATTAAAGCCAAGTTCATTTGAGCAAGTCATACTTAAGCTCCCTTAAGTAGTAGTGTTTGTCGTTATAATGTGTTGAAGTTAGTTGTGAGTGTTTCAGTAAGTAGAAAGCATACTAGTTAACTATGATTGTATACTTTGTTTTGCCTTGTTTCAAACATAAGAAAATAGAGCAAGTTTTGGTTGGGTTTATTGTTCTTTGGACTAATTATTGTGTTGATAGTTTGTTTGAACTTCCATGTATAAGAAAGTGTTTGTGCTAGTTATTTGGCTTCAAAGGACAATGTCTGTTGTTTTTGTAGATTTTGAGTTTGTTTACTAAGTTCTTATCAAAGAGAATGACAAATCACAATATCAACGCTAGCATCGGAGATGACAATAGTGATGTTGTCCATTATGGATAACAACAGTAGTGTCGTCCACACACTCTAAAAAGTATAGATGAACGAATTAATAAGATGGCTAACCTTATTATTGATCTAACCATAGTTGTTCATGCATTGGTGATAGGATTTAGGATACCGACCCCACTAAACGCCAAAGCTTAGCTTGTCCACTACTTATCCGAACATCTCATTTGATCATTTATTTTTGCTTATGTTATTTAGACTTCCTTTTTTATCATATTTTTTCTAAATTACTTTTATGTTTATTTTGTATTTACAAGAATGCCACTAGGGCATCATTTTTAGTATTTTGTCACTATGTATAAATAGAGTACATGTATAGGATTTTAGCTAGACTTGATAATTAATAAAAATCCCTTAAGATTTTTCTCTTAGAAAACTTTCCTCTACCCACTTTTATTAATCCCTTTAGCAAAGATTGTGACGAGCAATCCTATCACTTAGACTGATACGTCACATTCGGCGAGTCTTAGGCCTTATTAAATCTTGTTGGTATGTTATATCTAACGAGATAGCTTACGGATTTGCTAAAACCCCCATTTTATTTTATTTTCTTGTTTATTGTGGTGTTTCTCCGTGTGTTTGATCCTGAAGATGCATTAGCTTTGCTAGTATTAGAGTACAGTTTCAACGAAAGAGTGTGTTAGGTTCCATGAAGTTGTTGTTTGTGTATTGTTGTTTGTGTATTGTTGATGGCTATTGTGTTCATCCTATAACTACCACAATAAGTCTATTGGAGTTATTGGTTTGTATTTGAAAGGTGCTTGTTTGTTGAAACCTATTAAGAAATTAAGGGCTTCTTTATTGGAGTTTAATAAATTTGGGTTTACGGCAATATAGGTTATTTGTGAAACTCATTTGTCGTAGGTTTATTAAGGATACTATTGTCATTTATGTCGTGTGCTAAGTCATAGGAAATTGCACATTGGCAAAATGGGTATTAATTATGTATGAATGCAGCGCTAATTTAAGAGTCTCGTGTGGTTGAATTGATTACCTATTCTTCTTGTGTATATGGACTGTGAACACTAAGTATAGTGTTGTGAAGGTGATAGAAGTGCTTAGTAGGGATTATGCTGTTGTGGATAGCAATTGTAATTCGGTTTCATAGTTGTAGTACAATAGAAGCGTGGTGGTTTCTCTAGTGTGGTGGTGGTCAATTTGTGGTTGCAGTGCTGAAGATTGCAACGGAGTAGTGGCTGTTGTGTACTGCTGTTTCGGTGGAGTACGTGAGTTTGGGTGTGGCTATCATCGGAGTTGAATTGCTTGTGTGCAGTCCGTGGTTTTGGGTTATGTGAAATTGTGACTGTGTTCTGTGTTGGTGTATCAGCATCTATTGTGAACTGTCATCGAGCTATAAGCAAGGGTCCGAGCCTCTTCGAAATTGCAGCGTCCGTAGTAGAGCATAGCAGGTGTTTCTAAGGTATCCGAGCCGAGTGGACAGAGTGTATATCTAAGCTGTTTCATGAACATTGTCCGTACTGAAGTCCAAGTGCCCAAGCTATTGTAGCACATTCTAAGCTGAACTGCAAGTGCCGAACCAAGCTTACTTGAGGTAGACCCTTGCCGTGCTGTTGCATGTGCCAAACCACTGTGACCCGAAGTAAGGACCTGAGTAATTTTGCTAAACTTGCCGAGTTGAAATACTACAGTGTCGGAGCTCAGAGCTGCTGCAATCCGAAGTGGTGAGCTGAACTTTAGTGTTGCCGAGCTGAAGTGCCAAGAGTACTGTCACGTGCAACTTATAGTAAGTGCAGCTAGATAAGTGGCCACGAGCACTGACCTTCCTTATAGAATTCAATCCGAGCTTGTGTAGTGCACAATCGTAGGACCGAGCTGTTTTGTTCAACACTCACTGAGCCGAACAAGCGAGGAGTCCGCGCTGCTGATTCTTCGAACTGTTGCGAGCTCCATCCAAAACTAAGCACACCAAGTTCCGTGCCGGTGCTAACTGAGTGCCGAACTGAAGTGCCGGAGTGAATTGAGGTAGTGATCGAGTCGAGCTGTTCTGTGTCATCGTCGAGCTGCTATTGTCGACCTTGCACGTCCGAGCCAAAGTTAACTATCACCAAGTTGTTTTACCCAAGTTCCGAGCTGGTGCAATCTTTGATCTATTGTACACCGCCGTGCCGAGCTACAGTTGATTACTGTTCATCTTAGTGCCAATATCGAAGCGTGTCGCCTTACCAAGCTACTCTTTCTGCTGAACTCTCAACTAATTTCGTCTAAGCTGTTCCATGCGTGTATGCGAAGGTGACGAGGCCTTGTGACTGCCGAAGTCTTGGTTATGGGCTTGTACAGTGACTATAAGTTGAGTGTAAAGCTGAGCTGACCTTTGGGTATTTGATCGGTGCCAAGTTGAAGTGATCGGTGAAGTGTTAAGGTGTACTGTCACGTGTAATTTGAAGTGCATACGACTGTAGTGAACCAATGGTGTTGACCAAGAATACCGAACTGAAACTGTTAAGTAATGACCTGGAGTGAACTTAGTCGAAGTGTCTATGCTCTTATATTTTTTAACTTTGCCGAACAAGTGCCGCTCTGTGTACGTCCAAGCTATTGTTTCTGACTTACTAAGGTACTAATATTCCGAGGCCGAGCTATCTGAGTTGTAGTGAAGACCATCTATGGTTGAAATTGTATAGGAGCTGATTTGCAAAGAATAGCTGCTGTGCCGAATCTGAACCTTACCGAGCTAAAACCGAAGTACGAAGCTCAGTTGTGTCAAAGTTAATGGCTGTCGAATTGGCAAACTTTGTGTGAGCATCTTGTGAGTTGTGGTTAGAAAGGAGAATTAACTTTAGCAAATTTAATTGTCAAGCTATTTACTACACCGGCCCCTTTAGAATTACTTGCTCAGCGGAACAAAAAGTGAAGTATCCAGCCGTGGTAAATTACAGCACCGAACCGTCGCGTGTACATTTATTACTGTTGTGTTATGACGACCCTTGTACGTATGCTATCCTCTTCAAGAATTTTATTGAACTAATTGTCCTCACGCGTGAGCTGTGTCGTTTGTCTGACCTCGTTGACACATGTACCTTGCAAGCTAGCATGCCGTGTTATTGGTGTTGGTCGGACACGCAAGAAGCATGTTGCTAAATAATTAAAGTGACAAGTTCTTAATTTTATTTGAGCATTGTTGAATTAAAATTTATTCAATATGGAAACTAGAGCTCAACAAAGGTATTGATATGCATGAGACTTTAGAAAGAAATCTTCTTCCCAAGCTACGGATCCTACTTCTCCTTATGTGCTGAAACAATTACAAATTCTATTAGCTTGGCTTAAAGAGATTAAGGATGAACTAAAACACCAAAAAAACTCTTAATTGGAGAGTATTGAAGAGAAGAAATCTAGGGAAAAGGAAGGAAGAGTTGAAGATGAGAAGAAGGTTGATAAGGAAGGACAAGATGAGTTGCAACTTAGCACCCATGTTTCCGATGTGATTCGATTGCTACTAATACTTGGTGATATTGATGATCATAAGTACTACTATAATAGCCATCCACGTGTCAGATTCTTTTATTTTAATCCACTGATGGGGTTGTTCAGGGATGATATGCGATGCAGTAGTGTTGTGCCTGTGAGATATTATATGCTATTTATTAGTGCTTTTCGAAGTCACGGTGATGGATATTCCTATGTGGAGTATGCTGCTCTTATCCTTAGTTCTCTTACATTGGAAGAATTTGAAGTATATAGATGGAAGAGAGAAGAAGGGAGTTGTAAGGAAGTGGATGAGTTGATAACTACTGAAAATGAAGTTGAGGAGCTAACATTGGAAGAATGTGAAGCTCTAAGAATAGTTGAGGAAATGGAGCAATTTGTGTTATTCCCTATGATTGATAGCTATTGGATTTTCTTAGGGGTAATTGACAGGATACATGATGAAGGAAAGGAAGGGTTTTTGATCAAGAGCTTGGTTGATTGTGCTCATGATGAGTGGAAAGAGTATCAGATTGTATTTGCTTTGATCAATAAGTTAAGCTATTATAGTTTATTTTTATTTCACTCTTGTAGATTTGTTTTTGGTCTAAGTGAAAGTTGGAGTAATCACTTGTTAAGTTTTGGGTCGAAATTTTTTCAAGAGGGGGATGATGATAGGATTTAGGGTACTGACCTCACCGAACGCTAAGGCCTAGCTCGTTCACTACTCATTTGGACATCTCATTTGATCATTTATTTTTGCTTATGTTATTTATACTTTCTTTTTATTATATTTTTCCTAAATTACCCTCATGTTTCTTTTGTATTTACAAGAATGCCACTAGGGCATCCTTTTTAGTATTTTGCCATATGTATAAATTGAGCACATGTATAGAGTTTTAGTTAAACCTAACAATTAATAAAAAAACTCTTAAGACTTTTATCTTGGAAAGCTTTCCTCTACCTACTCTTATCAATCTCTTTAGCAAGAATTGTAACGAGCAACCCTATCGTTCAGACAGATGCATCACATCCAGTGAGTCTTAAGCCGTGTTAGATCTTATTAGTGCATCATATCTAGCGAGATAGCTAACAAATTTATAAAAACTTCCATTTTACTTTATTTTCTTGTTCGTTGTGGTGCTTCTCCATATGTTTGAACTCAGATACACATCAGTTGGCTTTCCAACCAGCTAAGGTTGTGCGAAATACTCAAGTTGCTTAACCTACAAGAGGGTAAATCTCAACTTGATAAGCTCAAGGTGGGGGAGTAAGAAGACAGGTGCGAAGGAGGATTGACTTTGGTGATATGTATGATGAAGGAGAAGAAGATTACAATGAAGAAGAGGAGTGAGCTCAAGCACCCTGAGCTACTGACCATGTGAAACTTTAGATTCTGAGCTTCAATGATTTTAGGAATAAAGATGACTATTTAAACTAAGAGGAGAAAGTTGAATGTATTTTTTATTATTACTATTATGAGGACTGTGAGAAGATGAGGATTGCTATTGTCAAGTTCTTAGATTATGCCGTGATGTGGTGAAAGAACTTCCAAATTATGAGGAGATAAGAAGGATATAGGGAAGTTAATACTTAGCCTAAGATGAAAAGGATACTTAGAAACAAATTCGTACCGAATACTTATTTAGAAGATACTTTTGCTTGAGTTTAAGAGCTGAGACAAGAAGGCTGAATTGTTGAAGAATATGTTTAGGAGTTTCAAATACTCATGATTCGATGTAAAGTAGATGAACCGTTAACCTAAACAATATCTAGATTTCTCACTAGATTAAGAGGTGACGTTTAAGATGGCGTAGAGCTTTAGTAGTTTACTACATTGAATGAGGCTATAAGAATAGCCCAGTAAGTAGAAAAGTAGAGGAGGACTAGGCCAAGCCAGCCTCTAATGAGCCAACGAATCCAACCATGTTAACCTATTTATGGAAGTTATTGAGCTTAGCAATTAAGCCAAGAAGAAGAATGGATGTTAGAGCTAAATAGAAGGGCTAACCTATTGATGGTGATGTGCTATTGAGAACTTATGAGAAAGGATAAGGATCTGGGAGGAAGATGAACCAAATCAAGTGCTTCATGTACCAAAGGTTTGGGTACATGGCCGCCTAAATGTCCAAAGAAGAACTATGATCATTAAGAGAGATGTCTCGAAGAATGAAGTAGATAGCATAGATGAAGATCTAGATAAGCTAACTTTAGTTTCTTAATGTTCAATGAGTTTAGAACCCTTTACTGAGGAGGAATATAGAGAGAGTTTGTTCCACATCACATGTAAGGTGAAAGAGTAGGTATGTACGCTTATAGCAGATAGTGGAAGCTGTACTAATATCGCATCTGCCAACTTAGTTAAAAAGCTCAAGTTGCCGGCTAGCTCACATTTAAAGCTGTATAAGTTACATTGGGTAAATGACAAAGGATCACTACATATCACTTAGTAAGTATTGCTATCGATCTCTATTGGAAATTATTCTGATGAATTGTTTATGATGTGCTACTTATGTGTGCATCTCATGTGTTACTACACAGACCCTAGCTTTTTTATAGGAGAGTTATGCATGATGGATTCAAGAACACCTATATGTTTGAGAAGAATGGAAGGAAGATCACATTGAACCCTATGTTAGCGAGTTAAGTTAGCAAGCTGCAAGCTAAACTTACTCGAGAACCTAAGAAGACTTTGATTCTGAGTAGAGCCCAACTCCAAGAAGCTATTAAGGCCAACATGTTAACTTTTCTGTTGATTAAGCACTTGCTAGAGTTGAAGGAGTAGATTGAACAACACTTAAAGGACAAAGAGCTACTAGATGGGTATGCCAACTTGTTTCCTACATAGTTGCCTAACGGATTCCCCCTTTAAGAGACATTGAACATTGCATCGACTTGATACTCAATGCTACCCTGCTAAACAAACCAGCTTATTAGATAAACCCTGAGCAAGTTACTATGCTTTAGAGATAAGTTAATGAACTATTAGAAAAAGGCTATGTAAGGGAAAGTCTTAGCCCCTGTGTTGTGTCGACACTCCTTGTATCGAAAAAGGATGGTATTTGGCATATGTGTGTAGATAGTAGAGCTGTAAATAAGATCACAATCAAGTATAGGTATCTTATCTCCAAGTTGGATGACATATTGGATGAGTTGAATAAAGCTAGGATCTTTAGTAAAATTGATTTGAAGTTTGGTTACCATTAGATTTAGATAAGGCTGGGAGATAAGTAGAAAACTGCATTTAAAACTCGATGTGGACTTTACGAATGGATGGTTATGCCTTTTGGCTTGTCAAATGCCCCAAACATCTTCATAAGATTAATGAACCATGTGCTCAAAAACCTTATTGGAAAGTGTGTCGTGATCTATTTTGACAACATTCTTATATACAGTATTAACTAGCTAAGACATATTGAACATCCCTATACCGTATATAATGTACTCTAAGCTAAGAGATTATTCAGCAATTTGAAGAAGTGTTATTTTTGTCAGGAGGAAGTGGTATTTCTAGGATATGTAGTTGGTGGAGGAGGCTTACAAGTTGATGATGAAAAGATTTGACTTACTATCAAATGGCTGACTTCAACCACCTGTGCCAAAGTGAGAAGTTTCTATGGATTGGTATCCATTTACCAAAGCTTCATTCGAAACTTTAGTGCCATTGATGTACCCCTTACTCAACCGATAAAGAAGAATATCTAGTTCAAGTTTCACTGAAGTAAAGGAAAAATTGACTTTTGCACCACTATTAGCTTTGCTTGACTTTAAGTAAGTTTTTAAACTCGAATCTAATGCATTAAGCATTGACATAAGGGCTGTCTTGATGCAAGAAGGTTGACCAATTGCTTACCATAGTGAAAAGCTAAGAGGCACTTAGTTGAATTACTTAGTGTATGATAAAGAACTCATAGACCCTATCTGAAGGCTCCAAGTGTAGCAACACTATCTATTACTGATAGAGTTTGTCATTTATATAGATCATGAATCATTGAGGTATCTCTGAAGTCAGACCAAGTTATTGAAGCGGAAAGCATGATAGATCGAATTCCTTTAAAGATTTAACTTTATGATCCAATACAAAGAAGGCAAGACTAATGTAATTACTGAAGACATATTCTCCTTACCGAGTTGCAGACTAGATTCTTAAGGTTTGCAAGCATTAAAGAACAATATCCTTAAAAACCCCATTTTGGTCCTATATTTTCACAATATGCCAAACGAAGGACCATAGATAATTATCATGTGGAAGATGGGTATGTATTTCGAGGATGCAAGTTATGTGCACCAATCTATCTTTTGAGATAATTACCTGTTAAAGAAGCTTATCTTAGTAGACTTTTCGAACATTTTAGGGAGAAGAGGACGTATGAGTAGTTGAGTTGATAGTTCATTTAGCTAAAGATGATGCGAGATGTACATCGAATTATTGAAAGTTGTATCACTTGCAAGAGGGCTAAATGCCAATTCGAATAAGGGAAAGCAATGCCTTTGTCTATCTTAACCCGAGTATAGACTAAGTTGAGCATGGACATGGTTATTAGATTGCTAAGAACTATTCGAGGCAAAGATTCTATGATGGTCATTGAAGATAGATTTAGTAAGATGATACATTTTGTGCCCTACCCTAAAACTAACAATGCTTTGGCTATTGTTTTTTTTCTTTTTGCAAAAAATTGTTCGATTACATATTATGTTGAGAAGTGTAGTCTTGGATGGTTTAAGCCATTTCTAGAGGACTCTATGGCATCAAATGTGGACTAAACTACTATTCAGCACTTCCTATCACCTTCAAACAGATGGCCAAATAGAGGTAGTCAATCGTACTTTAGGATCATTGCTTTGAGCTATAGTAAGGAAGAATTTGACTGATTGCGATGTCTATTTGCTTGTGTTGGAATTCACTTATAACCACACTATACATGACACTGCCAAACAAACACCCTTTAAAGTTGTATATGGCTTTAATTTAGAGTTACCCCTTGGCTATGCCCTTGTACCATGTCCCAGCAAGAAGACCTTGACACAAGAGCTCGAATACAATCTTTACTACAAATCTATGAGAAAGTTACCTGGCAAATTGACTAAGCTACCAATAGAATGAAAGAAAGGAGCAAAGGAAGGAAGTTAGCATAGTTTTAGTTAGGAGATTTGGTATGGCTACATTTAAGTAAAGAGAGGTTCTTGAACAAAAGAAAGAATAAGTTGTTCGCTTAAGCCAAAGGTCCCTTTAGATTGGATCAAAAGATCAATGATAATGATTATCGAATGGAATTACTTGAGGACTATGGAGTCTCTAACATCTTCAATATTATCGACCTTAGACCCTACCAACCTGACAAAGAATTGAGTAAAGATTAATTGAATTTGATCTTAAATCCAAATCAACTTAGAAGGGATGATAAGAATTGAACTATCGAACCTTTAACTCGAGCCTCAATGTAAGGTCTTGAGGGACTATCAAAGCGGATTTTACTATTCTAGTCAACTCCTACTGAGGATGAGCTAATCCTCATTGCCAACCAACTCCATATGCCGAGTCGAGTAATTTCTCATCTCTCAATAGTTAAGTGTTGACCTAAAATATATTCCACTAATATTTCGATACCTTACACATTTGCTTAGCTATGATTGTGTCAACCTTCAGCTCAATAGTATTGGTGTCGAGAACCCAGTACGCATCTGTACCTATGCCTTCTCGAAAGGATTTGCTTAGTGACCTCCATCCTGACTGTATCCTTTGTTTGTTTTTGCTAGAAGCATCTCTAGTAACCTATTGGCACAAGTCTAATCCCATGTAAAAGGAATTCTACTACACTAATCATTGATATATTTGATTTTTCATTTGTACCGTTTATTATTCCTTGTACGTTACTTCTTTTAGGCAATACCCTTTTTGTCTTCTCCATTTTAGGTAGGACGCCCTAACATTTTTGGTATAAATACTACTATAATATGTAGCTGTAAGAATCATCATACCTTAGATATTGAATAGACTTCTCCTTTCGTAAGTGAGGTGTGCTTGTTTTTATCTCTTTACTCTTATCCTAACTCGTAAGTAAGGTTAAGTGGTAAGTACTTTCATTGGACCAGCTTGTATGTCATATCAAGTTGAGTTGTAAGTCCATGGAGTTTCCTTGGTATGTCACATCCTCAGAATCATTGGTGGTTTTTCTTGTTTACTTTCATTGTTATTTTTGCATTTTCCCATCTTTGTTTTCAAGTTTTTTGCAAGCTTAGACTCATCCTGATACCATCGCTCTTGTTAGATCTTAGTACAGCGTATCACATTATCTTAATACGATATTTGTTCAAATGAATATCTTTAAAATTCAATAAGTTTCTTTGAGATTTTTTAGAAAATAATGTGTCCTCGATTGTCAATCTTGTTGCCTTAAGAATAAGTAGTACATGAGAATTCATTAAACTGAAAAATTTTCTAGATTTTCAATGGATGTCTACATGAACTTTAATAATTTTTCACATTGTTATTGAACATAGATGGCCTAAAGGGTCATGCCAAACCATAAAGTCATTAGCATCATTCTAGTTCTTTTACTGGTATAGCATCTTCTTCCTTAGGCCTCTTGGTCCTTACATTAAGTGGTTTTCTAATGTGGCTACTCGATGCTTAAGTTGGTGGCTTGAGGGGTGATAGGGCACCGAATCAAGAAGGAGAATATGTAGAAGATAGCATGCGATAATCTATTTGTAGAGTTATCATAAAGTGATTTCAGAGTCATCTAATTTCTTATGTTTCTTGTGTATAGTATTTATATGGTAACTCCTTGTAATGTTGTACTAGACCTTGATGGGACTTACTGATGTCATTAGTATGGGGTGATGATCTTTAGGACTTGTGCCTACCCAATCCATGTCATTATAGAATAGCATTGTACATATAGGCCACGCTAACTATCAAGAAGCATGAGGGCTAATTTCACATCATATTATGCAATGTGAGTGGCTCACTAAGAGATTACTTTCCAAGGAACAGGAGAAGGCTAGCGGCTTGCTTAAGTTCGGAATGCCTAATGCAATCACATGTTGACCTTGAGATAGACCTAATAAGGGGGTTGGTTGCTAAGAGATGGATCCTAGTGAGAAGGGGCTATTCGTTCTATTGAAAGAATTTAGAGGGTACCTGATCGATTGCCACCAGTCGAGGAGTATCCCTTAGTCCTACCATTAGTGGTTTGATGCCTTTTTAGGTTTAGGTCTTTGAGCTATTATGCCTTTAGTCCAATAGCTAATAGCAATAATTAGTAAATTTTTGGTTTTATGATAGAATGAGATTCAATTATGGTAATTAATATCTAGTATAATGTAGAGGACAAAGCGAGTAATTTTTCAAATTCATATTTCTTACCCAAAATAATAGATTTAATGTAGTGATACTCATTGTTTTTCCCATCCACTATCTTAATTTGATATCCTTTCAAACGAATGCATTCAAAATTTAATAAATTTCTTTGAGATTTCTAGGAAAATAATGCATCCTTGATTATCAATCTTATTCCCTCATAAAGTAAAGCATTAGCTCTTTTGAATATTTTTACATTATCAAATATTATATTAATAGTAGTATTTCCAATTATCAAGTGAGAAAAATATTTCTTATTTTTAGATATAATGTGCATCATAGCAGTGTTTGCTAAACATCTCTCTACTTCACTAATCTTAAATTTGTCCATAAGGATATCTAATCTTTATATAAAAATAAAATAAATAAGGTAGTCAAAACATAAAAAAATATTGATTATAATTTTATTATTATGGCTTATTAGAAGAAACATAACATTGGAACATGAAAAAGAAAATCTAAAGCAACAAAATTTTAATAAGGAAAAAACAAGTAAACAAATATGAATATTCATCATTGAACATTTTCATTGCTAATCATATATTACCTTTAGGTCAGATAACGAAATTAGCATAATCTAGATGTGTCAAATCAATTTGGTCATTGAAATCATCTTAACATTCTTTCCTTCACATTAAACAAAATATAATCTAGTCCAAGCAACATGGAGTATGACAATAACAAAGGGGAAAGAAGGGAGTTTTGGCAGTAGATTTAATGAAGAAAAAGCAAGTATCCATATAAAACTACATAATTCACTCAAATGAAATAGCAAAATCAAAGGGCACTCAACAACATCATATTTATGCTTATTGAACAATAGCAAAACTAAAGCCTCAATGGTAAGTCAAATGGCAAGAGCAAAACCTGCAATTCCTTTACTCCTCCAAGTCAATTATCACTTACTGAATAGAGGATGTGTGCTGTCAATGTCGTGAGTACAAGAAGATGAGTAGGAGAGAACTTAGTTTCAAACCACTCAAAGAATAAAGTTGCTATGATGAGTAAGGTATTGACAATAGCCATGTGGTTGATGGGGGCCCCTTTAGTATTACAACTTTTCCTTGGTTTGAAGTTGAAATGCTCCTCTTGGTAAGGCTTAGCCATCTTATTGTCAAAGTTAAGGATATTAATATAGAGTTGAAGCTTCCATAGTTGTTTAAAATCATGTCTTCAATACGTGATAGTAATGGAAATATGTTAATGGAAGAGGTAATATTAATAATCCATTGAAAAGTGGAAAGTAGCTTTTGAAAATGTTTGGTAAAGAAAGAGTAAAACATAAGTCTTAATACTATAAGGTGCAACAATAAAGAAATCAAAACATATGCACAAAATATTGTAATGCTTAAACAATAGTATTTGCCCCCAACATTGTTAAGTTAAGGAAAACAGAGTTCTGAACCTATTACACTATTATAATGGAACCTGTTAAAAAGAAAAGATGGAGAATGAAGGTTAAGAAACTTTAGTATTCAATGCTCAACTAATGGTTCCTTCTCTTTCTTTATATTTTCTTTTGTCTTTGAGCTTACCTAGTTTTTACTTCAAGTTTTAATTAGTTATAGTATTCAGTCCTCAATGGTTCTCCTAACAAATGGATAAAGCAAATTCCTCATATCAAGCTTTATGGAGGGAAATTATCAAAAGTCAATTGGCTACTAGCAAGCTCTTTATCCAATCTATAATAAACTAAGAACTTATCATTCAATTTACCAAGAGAATATCTTAAAAAATTGGTTTTGTTTCGGAAATATATTAGCTCATTATTTGATTTATGGCAATAAAGATTCTTACACCTTTGAGCCTATGGAGATTCAAATGTTAGATGAATCTAAAATTTAGAATCATGTGTGGTGAATGCAAAAAAGGAAAATCAATTGAAATCACTAGTGTACAGCTGGTATGTAAAAGTTTAATCGGGTGGGATAAATAGTTCACATGAATCAAGTAAGAAGCCAAATCAGCATAGCTTGTATTTAGAAAAACCGTCTACTCTAGAGAATTTATATTTCCTTAGGGGCAGTACAACTATAATTAGCTTAAAGGTAATACACATAATTGAATGGTGTTGCAAACTTGCACACTAAGAAAATTTTTAGATTATTTTTGTAGTTAAAGAGCTAGGCTTCTACAATGTGCACCACTAAGGAAAATAAATTCTCAATTATGTAAGCGTGTTTGGTGGTAGAGTAGTTATTTAGAGTGCCCATGTGTTGGGCAACACCTTAGCCATTTAAAATGCTAATACGATGCCTAAATCTCTTCAACTTATCTAGAAAACTTTGCCCAATGAGCAAAAAGTAGAAGGCAAAAACCAAAATTGGGTCTTAAGTGTAATAATTAATTAGACTTGACTCCTTAAGCTAAAGTAATAGGACTTAGACAGCTGGGCTCATAAATTCAAGATTATCAAAGGAGATTTGATATAGTAGGTTTAAAGTTGAGACTACTAGATTAGCCTACCTGATACCAACCTTTCTCAATTTCACTTAAACATTAAATAAGGCCTTTACTAGCTTAGATCCAAAGGGGGAGCCTATTTGGGATCCATTAATGAAGAGCTCACTATTAGTTGATGATTATCATTGCAATCTAATAAATGAGATCAATGGCCAACTCTTATAAGTACCTTACCCTCTACCTTTTTTGGATAAAAGAGAATCCCATACAAATGTTGTCATGCTATTGTATTCTCATCTTAAAAGATCAAATGCTTAATTATTTCTTGAACATGGGTCCTTTCATTATAGATGATGGAGTTTGATGTGACTACACTCCTCCATTTGTTACACTAACCATTTACTTTCAGGTAATAAAGAGACAATTGAATAGCTGCTATTCCCTCTCAGCTATTTCTTACATTATTTACTTGAAAATTTGGTGAAGATTTTTAATTCTTAGAGACCTGTCTATTCTTACACCATTGAGAATAGTTGTCATCTAAAAAAGGATAGAATCTTTTATTCCTTCTGTAAAGGAAATAAAAAATTCTAATGGTATGACTATTATACTCTTATTAGTACTGTAATTAATTAACTTTTATTTATTTAGGAGCAAAAGGGTATTTTTAGTTATGTTTCTAACTTAACATTGCAATGAATGGGGTGAACTAAATGATAGAATAAGTACTTCTTGTAATGAAATTTTACATGAAATAAACACTAGAATAGTAATTTCTTATCTATTCCCAGTAATAGTCATTCCTAACCATAACTTTTCCATTTGTTATTTAATCCATTACAAAAAGCAAATGAAAAGTGTTAAAGCCCATTGAGATTGCCTATTCCTTTTCCTTACTACTCTCATCTTGATAATGCCTTATATACCATGCAAGTCACTATCCTTAGTATTGTGTAGTGCGGTTGCATACTGCATGTACGTAACCGTTACGTCCAAGCTCCTATACCTATAAAGGTGAACAAGATGCTTTACTATACGATAGGTATGAAGCCATAGTACAAATTCTATTTATTTCTTTTAATAATCTCTACCTTTTTCCTTATCTTGCATCTCTTTGGAATTCGTCCACTTTTGGTGATTTAATGTATTCTGAAGATGCCATTAGTATAACCAGCATGATTATGATGATTGTGGTGACCCCCTTTAACAAGACAATACAAATACTAAATAAAAATTGATTGATTTAAAGACACTTTATAAATACAAATTTTCATAATAGTGTCAATTTCTTAACCAACCAGTATGCTGGATCATCTACAGTAATAAAATTTGTTAGTATTTACCAAGCCATTTCCTTAAGGAAAAGGGTTTGGTTAAATACTAGATTCTAACCTACTACTCTAATCTTCAAAATCCTATTCAAATACACATACCCATACCCATATCATAACTATAAGGTTACACCATTTACATTATCTAAATATTCACAACCCACTAAAACTAACTTAGCTACACATAACATCAACAATGGTAGCAATAAAAGATGGGAAAATAGTTGGAAACTCTATGGATGAATAAGTAAAGATAGTGTAAACAAATGAATAAGAGATTATATGAAGAAACCTTAGTTAATGCTCATTAAACTAATAAAAATGTGCATCATAATCATAAAAACAATCACTAAATATTATAAATAAGTTAATAGAATAGTAAATTAGAGAAAGAGTTCGCAGATCTATACTAAAAAATGTCCAAAACCTAATTATGGCTCTCATCTCCATGTTTAATGAAACACGGTGTTTAAGAGGATTAAGGTTTTAGTTGAAAAAACCTAACCATAAATTCTTCTATTGATTGATCAGTGCTAAAGCTACCAAGTGGTCGTATGGTTAAATTTATTGCTGTACATTCTGTTTGTGACATTGGCTTCTTTGACGATTGGTCAGTTAATAGGTTTCCTCATCCTTGATGCTTTAGGGCATACCAATCGATCGATAGCAAGGCTACCGATTGATCGGTAGGCCAAATTTACATATGTGCTTCATTTTGGCCTCCTTGATCAAATAGTGTGGGCTATCAAGACCATAGTAGCTCTAATGCATCTACACATAAGATATAAAATGCATTAAATTCATTTAAAAACAACACTCTTTCATGTATTTTTGATAATTTTGCACAAGTTGGTCCATTTTGTGCTCAAGAATTTATGCACAAATGTAGGTTTTCAAGTTGGATAAATCGTACATTTTGAGTTTTGATCACCCTTTCATGCCTACAAGTACAATCATGGCCATAATTTCAAAATAATGCTTCATTCTTCCAAGGAAATAAAATAAATCTAGTTGGTTGAGACTCATGATTTTTCATTAATAGCTCATTATTTTGCTCATCTAGAAGAGTCTATAAAATCAAGTTTAGAATGAGGCATAAAAAGTGGAGATTTTAAAGATACCTTTGTCAACACTATTTTCTCCACATAATTTTAGTTGAGAATTAAGTTTAAATACAGTCGAGTATAATCACTCATAGATTTAAAATCTTGGAATTATAGCTACATCCAATCATATCAAGCTTTTGGATAGATCATTATTTTTTGTAGTGATATCTTTCTTTTAGACATTTCCAAATATCAACGGAATCTTTTATCGTGAGATACTCGATTTTTAATCCTTCCTGAACATGGTAATGAAGAAAAATCATAACTTTTGTGTTATCTTGATTAGATGCTTTATTTGCTTCTTTGATTATGTCTTGAAGCCCCATAACATATAAATGGATCTCCCATCTAATATCTATGATAGATAGTTATCACTAAAGATATCAAGAGCTACAAACTCAAGCTTTTTAAGTTTTGTCGTGGTGAAAACTATTAAAATATAAAATGACTATCAATTGAGTAGGAACAAAATTAATACCAAAATAAGAATTGAAGGATGATATCCTATCTAAATATGAATTAGTAAAATTTATAAAAATTAGACTGAGTAAATTTGTCACCGAAAGCTCTTTTGATACATAAGTATCATAAAAATGGAAAGAAAGAACATGCTAATATAGCAATTATCACTTACATAGAAATTAGAGACTCGAAAGAGTGGAAAATCATGTTCATAACATATTATAAAATAAAACTTCCTACAAGAAAGAACTAAAGAGTATCGAGACAAGAAAATAGATAAAATATATTATTGAAGTCATCTCTCATATGTTAAATTGGAGTGGCTTATATAGATGGAGGCATATGCTAACTATGATAAGATATCAATTATATATAGAAGTTGATAATGTACAATAAATACAACAAATACAAAAGGATGGTGATAAATAGACATGTATAATAATGAACAAGGTCATAAAAATTTAGACTTGAAAATTGACTTTCCACTAGAAAATTATTTCTATCCCAATATAGGTCAAATAAGTCTCGAAGCCACATATGGATTTTTTGCTATTTTAACTTTTTTATATTTTAATTATTTTTCACATTTTTGTTTTTCATTTTTTGGTCTTTTTGAAACTTCTTCATTTTTTTTCATTTTTCCTAACTTTTCCATCTTTTGAGGTCTTCCATTTTTGTATTTTCTTCTATTTCTTTTTGTCTTTATTACATTTTTCTTTTCTTACTTTTCTATTTTCTCCTTGTTTTCTAATTTAGGGATTTTCATTATTTTTGAAAATTTAAAGTTATGGGAACAAAAATGAGATATCAACAATACATATATCACGTTGAACTAAATTTAATTGAAAATCAAGTTGAACTTACCTTAACCATACCTTGGCTTCTACATGTGACTTCATCATCTTAAAGCCCTAATTCATTTTCACCGGACTCCTGAAATACCTTACAAATTCACATTATCTATTAATGATGTGATATTATTAAATTATGATGAATTACACCTAATTAAACTTGATTTTTAGATTACCCACTACATTCTACTAATTATTGACTATTAAATTCTAGATTCTCCTTAAAATTGCTAGAGGGTTCACAGAATTGGATTGTAGAATTGTAATACGGAAGAGTTGGCTAATATGGATTAAAGTCACACAACTAATAAAGGTTAGACCTTTTGGGTATAAAATAGTACAAGACAACATTTTTAGATTTTTCTAATATAAAATGACTAAAAAATAAAAGGATATGGATGATTCTTATGATTGAATATAACATACCAATCTAAGAAACAAACTAGGGTATTGATTAATTCTTAGAGATGATATGATGCATAAGTCTAGAAACTAAACAAATTGTGATTATAATTTGATATAACTTATTAATTATAAGAATAGGGTTTTCAATTTACTCATCCAACATGATGCACAGATGAATAAATTAATGAAGTTAATTTGTTGTCACAATCTAATACCTAGATGGATAAGAAATGAAAATAGAGAAAACACTCTTAGGTTTACTTGAATTCAATAATCAAAGCTCATCGACTCTATCAAAATAATGTTATAATGATATTTATATTGATCCCTTAAAAACACTAGGGGTAAGAGTGTAAATTACCCTACTTACAACATTAAGTATATGTAGTAAAATAAGAAATATACAAGTGTCTACTAAAATAAACTAGCAATAAGCTTGCAAGAATGTTCACAGTCTAAGTTTACGGTTGTGAACTAGATTGTGTTCCTCTAAGAAATTAAACTCCATCATCTTCATGGTCGTGCTTCTTACATTCTTAGGCGTGTAGACATTGATGGTTAGGGAACATAGTTGTGATCCTTAGCCATGCTTCCAAAGATGCCTCAATGGAAGGTTCATACCCTTGGTTTATGGCCTTGTTTATAGGATGTAATCCTTTTAGATGAATATTTCCTTCCTCTTGACTCAGTTTTACCTCAATTTTGATTATATCAATTGATGTCCACATCAAAGGATTTACAACTTGTGAACTAAGTTTCAAAAGCTTAAAAAATCAAGTGGCATTACAACTATACTGATTCGTCTAATGTGCTATGGTTTAGCCTTTTAGAAGAAAACTAAACACGATCGTTGGTTAAAGAACTCGAATCTAAAGTCTAGAAGACAAGGAGAAAACTTATGGCATTGAAACAAAGTAAGAAAAGGAAAAAGCCTGAATTACATTTACTTATTTCAGAAGGAGAAAAAAGTAAGAAAAGGTTAAGAATAGCATTATAGGCTTTTGGTCCATCAGATCGAGAGTTATAAATGTGTAGAATTGTAGAATAATTTCTAGAATCACAATTCTATCTATTCAGACACTTTTTCATCGGATTCTACTAAGGCTTTATCTGAAAAGGATTTTGTAAGGGTTTTGAATAAGAATTAACTTATAAAATTGCAAAATCATAGAATTGGAAATTAACAACCATGGGAACCTTGACTAAGATCCATTAAATGTCTTAAATCTCTTTTAGAATTATTGAACTAATAAGATATTAGAGAAAACGGATATGGGTGGCATTAACCACGAAGAGGGAGTTGTCATTTTTTTTTTAATTCATGGATCCTCCTATTTTTTGAATGAATTTTTTCCATGACTAAGACTCCCTCAAATTGCTTATGTTATTACCAAACTAACCTTCCTATACTACCTTTATCTTATGGACTTAAAATGTATATATTCATTTAACCTTCTTGAAAAATATCTATAACAACTAAGTTGAAATACTATCCTTACTTAATTTAATAATACAAGGTCAATTTAGGACTTTTATTATGTTAGTAACCTTTTTCTTATTATTTAGCACAAATGGAATTTTTGTTTCCACTTTTGCCTAAAGAACTTGTTTTTTCCTTTTTTAATTAATTTGGATGTTTCATTGCACAATTCTAAGTTGGTCATTTTGGCATTAGAGTAACTTAATAGGGGCATTTAAGCACCTTAGCCTTATTGAGTCAAATACTTAATTTTTAAGCCCCATTTGACTAATATGGATTCACATTCAAATGGGAAATCTAAACTTTTTTCGGGGCATCAAAATCAATATATTGAGTTATATGTTTTCGAAGATAATGTTATGACTTGAAAAATGTGAACTATTCTTGAAATTATGTCATAATTGAGATTCCAAATGTCTAGAAATTGATTCTATAACCTGTTTAAACTCAAAAGATAGTGCTTTTAATAATAGAAAGAGCAATACATTGAAGTTCAACTTTATACTTAATTATAACACACATATATAACTTTATCATTAAACTCCTAAGACATAGATTCCCCACAACCCACCCCCCTACCCTTCTTATAGACATATCATTAGTAAGATTAAACTTTAAAGGACATAGATCTCTTCCAAAAGAAGCTGACTCTAACCAGTATTCCCAAAAGTGATGCCTTTGTAATGGCACCATTCTAACCTCCTTCTTAACTTGAGGATAAATATAGCCCTTTAACTCTTCGTAAGACAAGTGAGTGGATAAAACAAAACATACAATAAAATGCCATATGTTTACAACCATATCAATTGTCAAATATTCTATCATAGAGTATTAATACTATGTTAAGGAGCCTCTGTAGAGAATGCATGCCATGCATGTGGAAGTGACATTCATTCATACATATATCATAACCTAACCTACTTCTCATCTAGTTAGTCAATTTCTCAAGTGTTCAAATAATCCATCTACGAACCTAAGGCGATGATGAGTAGCTAAATCTAGCCTAGCTAATAGCTAAGGCTGTAAAGGAGCCGAGCTAAGCTTTTGAATGATTAGGCTCAACTTATTAAAAAGTTTACTAGCTTGAGTCGAGTTTAGCTTTCATCTAGCCTGAAAATTATAGGATCGACTTTAGCTCATTTAAATAAACAAGCTTTATCATGAGGTTGAGCTAAAGTCATTTATAAATCGAGTTTGAGCCAAGCCAAGTTTAAAGCGAGCTAAACTTAAGCCTACTTATGAGCTTATATATACAAAATGAAAAAATAGACTAATAAAGAGTGGATAAAGATTTAATTATATATTATATATTTTATATGATCTCATATCATATTATTTATATAAATTATATAGTTACTAAATTTTAGATTTTAATTATATGTAAAATATAATATAACATGTATATATATATATATATATATATATATATATTTGTAATATATATAAAGCTCACGAGCTTATTCAACAACTAAAACAAGTTGACTCGCGTATATAAATAGGAGCTCGAGCTTGACTCATTTAGATGAACCTACTTTATTTTAAGCTTGAAGTCAACTTGTACCAAATCTCATCCATCGAATCAATTTTTTGAAAATTATAAGACATTTGAGTCTAGGTGTTTGCCCCCGATCCACTTAAGGGATTGATTTGTCACTTCTTAGGGTTAGGCACTAATGAGCACATTAAACTATCTATATGGCTAGAGCCCTTACAACCCAAGAACAATGATGCCGACTAATTGTTTTCGAATAGCAATCGCTCCGGTAGAATCTCTATCCTCTTCAATCTAATTAGTTTCTATGAGCTCGAGCTAAGATAAGCTTAAAGTGAGTTAAGTTTAAGTAACTCATAAGCAGTTTAACTTGTTTGGAGCCTTATTGACCACAATAGTAGTTAGAACTAATTAAGTAGTGCACTTTTATATGTTCAAAATCCAGTCCAGCGATATCTTATTTTTTAAAGGAAAACCTGACTTGTAGGTTCTTTTAGATGCGATGCCATGAATGCGCTAAGCAATGTATCAACACAATATCAAGCATGAATCTCAAATTCCATGTCAAGCATAGCTTAGTTATCTAAGTTTCATTTTTACGTCTTAGTGTTCTAAGCCTTGCATAAGGTTTACTTAAGTGAACACCTAGAAAGATAATTCATTTCCCTAGGTTTTCGAAGTCTCAATATCCCTACCAAAATCAAACATATAAAAGGAGAACACCTCAGTCAGGAAAAATACATATTCAATAGAAGTCACATACTTAATCACTCAATTAAGCCAATACAGTCCATCAAGGATCTAGTCACGAAAATTAAGTAGACGTAAGTCTATTTCTTAAAATCATAAATTCCACTTATAAGGGCTTAATAGTAACATGAATCATATGCTTCAAGGTGTAGTTCTTCCTCACCTACTGCACTTAGGGAAGATAGACACAGTACCAAAGTTAATTACGTATTGGATATAAACCTTTGTTAACTAACTCCTATATATATTACCGATGCAATGTTTCAAGTTACTGTCTCAATTATACAAATATAGTTGATCTCATTAATGTTCAATGATAAATTGATTTCGTTATTATTCCTTTGATTAAGTTTGTTATTTCTAATTTGATAAGTTACTTATACCTAAAGGATTTAAGAATTAAGGTTATTTCTTAGAGAGGAACTTATTCTAGCTATCCTCTAACTTATCTTTTTGGTTAAGTTGGAGTTGGAGTTATTAATGAAAGTAACCTTCTAACTTACTTTTTAAGGTAGTTCAAGTTAGAGTTCTTGTCCAGGAACCTTCTAATTTACCCTGCAAGTGGATTCTACTTTAGAGTTCTTACCTAATTGAGACTTTAACTTACCGTTTAACTTCAATATGCACTTTATAACCTTGCTAATCTCCTATAGTTTAGCTCGCATTCCTTTTCTTGTCACTAGTCAAATTAGTACTCAATCTTAATCCATCTTATCCATTAAAGTTAACAAGATCAAGCTAACGTTTTGATCTCCTAATTATAGAATCATTTAACTAGGTCAGTTTACCCATATAAACATGTCATTATTTTAGACCTATTCACTTATAAATTTTAGCAAAATATTTTGTCTAGCACATATTTAACAACAATGTTGAAAGTAGAAATTACTAATGAATAATTTAAGCCACTATATAAGTAAATAGGAAGAAATTACATAATGAATAATACACAAACTAGATTAAATCCCCAAAAAAATCCCATGACTCACAAAATCATACTTTGAATGTTGATCATGGAATATGCTAAACTAGCTTATCGTCTACATTTTGGAAAATTCATTCTATGGCCCAAAATTACAAATCATTATGAAAATAATCTATAAGTAAGTTAAAAACCAAGTCCTCCACTATCATTATAAACTTCCCAAAACCATAAAATGTTAGGTTCATCAATTGATTTTTAAAAACCATTTACTTTAACAAATTAAGAAAACTATCAGTTTAATCAAAATAATTATAATAAATAGTACACATGTAAATTTTTAAATATCCTTGTTACCATTATCATATATATATATATATATATATCTAGTAGGTTATATAAAAATGATTTATCTTAAAACAAAAATATTTGACATTTTGAAAATTTAATTTAATTTTCATCTTAAAAATGTAGGTTCTTAAACAAGTACTATAAATCTTTGAAATTGCATAAAAAAAATAATAGTAGATTAAACTATATTTAAAATAATTGCTATAAACACCTCATTTTTGTCACTCTTTTATTTTAAGTTATTTTATTTTTTATTTTTAGGCTAGATTTATAGGAAAAATACAAAAAAAATGGAAAAATAGAAAAAAAATTTAAAAAATTGAAAAAATAATAAAGTGTAAAAAGTGTTCAAGTCGTGTTAATTAGTCTTTTAGGGTCGGTCAAATAATAGTCAAAGGTATATATGTGATTTAACAAAGTTAGAGTCTTTAAATTTTTTTAACTTCATTAGAAAAATATCCCAATAAAATATGGATTTTTAACTATTTTAAAAATATAGGATTAATTAAAATAAGAATCTATTTATTGTAGTGTTATTGAGCTTGATTTTTTTCCTGGTTTTATATTTTCCTTAACTTGATCAATATTAAATCCTAACCCATTTAAATATTGATCATTGACTAAGTGTTAAAGAAAACTAGTTTTTAAATTTATTTTGAAAATTCTTAAGAGTTATTACCTGATCAGGGTAAGGAAAAAAAAAAGTTATGTTAAATCAATTGGGTAAATCAATTTAACCTAGCCACTAGTCTACTTGAAAAACCAAATTTTAGAAATGGTTTTTGAAAACCAAAAGATAAAGTTTAGAGGCTATCTTATTAAACCTTTAATGGATACCACTTTTTACTTTTTCGAATTTAATTTTACTTTTCAAAAATCCTTCCAACAATAATATTTATTTACAAATGATAACTAAAATTATATCTATTTATAAAAATAAAAATTTAAAGAATTATTTAGTAAAGAGGGAAAATAATTTTTTTCAATATTTTATATCACCCCATACATATGAGTGCTTATGTACCTGTTATTCGAGATTAGACGTCTATAGTTCTTTCGTAAAATCTTTACGTGGGTGAGTTTATTTTAATAAGAAAAAGGCTAGGTTTACGTGTTTTACCTTGTTTGAGTTATTTAGATAAATTTTATAAAAGGATTCTAATCGGCATTTTATTTTTGGAAAATTCTAAAATAGTCTTAATTTGAAAAAGAATTGATTCATGTTTTTTTATTTGGAAAATTGATTTTCTAAGTGTTAAAATATTTTTCATTTTTTATTCATTTTATTTTCTTTATTTTATTTTATCGATTTTTATATATGCACTAACTAAACATAAAAATAAAAATAAAATTGAACTAAGCTTTTTCTTTTTCTTTTTGGCCTTTTTTTTTTCCTTTTCCTTTTCCTTCTTTTCTTCTCTCTCTCTCTCTCTCTCTCTCTCTCTCTCTCTCTCTCTCTCTCTCTCTCTCTTTAATACAGCAACATTACCGGAAATAAAATAAGCAAAAATTGAGAAAAAAAAAAAACATAACAACATGAAAGATTAGACCAAAATAGCAAGATATACAAATCAGGAGCAACAGGGTTAGGCGTAGATGTAGAGCGAATTGCGATCAAACTCGAGTGAAATCTAGGTCACATATGCACTACGCGTGATTTCACATATGGGAGAGAGAGTGTATGTAATATACGACAGGCAACTATAACCTCCAAGTGATTCTCAACCACCAAACAAGCAAGAAAGGATGAATTTATGTGAATTAGATTAGGAAATGGGGTAGTAAGACCAATGCCACTGCTAGGGATTGTCGTTTGGTTGTAGAGTGTGAGATTTGGTTCAAGTATGGGGGGGTCGATAGTGGTTTTGTGAGTATGTGTGAATGGGGTTATGTTTGGGCAGTAGCAATTGATTTAGGTTGATGTCTGGTTAGTGTAGGCATAGTGGTAGGTCGGGGATTGGTGTATTAATTAAGCTTAGGCGGTGGCTATGTTGAGAGAAGGTGTGCACATGTTTGTGGAGCTACTACAATGGGTTTGGGTTGCGTACAAAGGTGTTGCTATGATGTGCTTGTAGTGTAGTGCAGTTGGGGAATAGGTTGTTGGGCTGTTAAGGATTCTATGTTTAGGTTTAGTGAAGATGGTCGGAGTTGCATGTGGATGTTATATGTGTTTGGGTGGCGTTATAGCAATGGTTCTAGGTTGGATAGTGAGCTACTATAGTCATTTGGGTGAAGGAGAGGGTGTCGTTGGCAACGTTGGGTTATTAGAATTCAATGACGTTGAGGTAGGGATGAGGGAGTAGGTCTTCGAGTTCGCTACAGTTGGGTTGGTTGTGGTGGCATAGGGGATTGGCTTGGATGGTAGCTTATTGGGGATTGTGATAGTAGGGATCAATTTGTAAGAGAGGGCGTGATCAGTTAGAGTGGTGCTACTGTGTGTCATTCATGCTTAGGGCTTCAGTGCTTGGTATACGGATGGTGTGAGGAGTGGTAGAGAAGGAACATAGGGTGTGCGATGGTGAGTTGTCTAGCGGGAGAGCAAGGGAGCTTGGATGATTGGATTTTGTTGTGATGTGTGCATTAAGGCCTAAATGGGAATTGAAAATGAAATTAATGAGGAATCGCAGATTTTCTTTTTTTTTTTCCATTTTTCAAATCCTGATTTGAATGAGTAAATTAATGAATCAAACCAACTTTCTTGTCCTAATTCATAGTATCCAATGTATGCTTCGTAATTTCACCATTAATTTGGTGAAATCGCAAAGGAAAATGAACTAAAAATGCTCTTGAAGTGAGTTATTCGAGAAGGAAAGTATAGGAAAGGGGAGGAAATCATAGGGAAGAGAAGGCAATAGAAGGGAAAGTGCTTATGTAGCTTTACGTTAGCCATAGGGACACATCATGTCATATTATGTATCAAGACAAGACACGTGGCAATTAACATGGCAATAGTATGTAATGTATCAGGGATACGTATCTTGCCATATGTATGTTATGTTTCTTGACACGTAGATGACCATGATGATGTAGTGTGTATATGGTGCCACGTTAGCTGCAATCTAAACACTAAGTGCAACATATCAGGATACATGACACAATAAACCCCTAACAAATGGTGGCATGTGTTGTGAAGGTGAAAAAAACAAAAAGGCATTTATGCCCTTAATAAGATTCGAACTCATGACCTTAAGCCAAATCCAATGTCATGCTTAAGTGTTTTACTACTAGGCCATTAGCCTGTACCTTGTCTATATGTATAATCAAGGTTAGCTTGGGCTAGATTTAAGCCTAAGCTTAAGCCCAACATCCCTCCCTTCTTATTATCATTAAAGCCTAAAAAATAAGAAAACTAAAAAGTAAATCTATTTTACTAACTATCTAAAAACTTTATTATTATTTCTTTTCTTTTTCTTCCTTCTTTTTTATTAAACTCTATAAATTTTCCTTAAATTTTCTCTCTTTTATTTTTTTTGTAATTTTTCTAAATTTTCCTTAAATTAGGACCCCTTAACCTATCTTAAAAATTTTGAAAAAATAAAAGAGGCAATAATGGGGTATCAACAACTATCCCTCTTTGTAGTGAAGTTTAAGCAAAACTTTGCTACAAAAACAAAAGAGACACTATTTTTACCCCAAAGGTAAAATTTGTCATATGAAGCGCTATAACTAGCAAGTTAGTTAGCTAACCTAAGTTTGGTCCGTTGGGGATTTAGTGAAAGGTGAATGAGTTTAGAAAGGTCTAATGCCCTAGGAGCTAGCTATAAAGAATGGTTTAAAACTTAGTAGTACCTTTCTAAGCTGATTAACCTAGGCGGGAGCGTATCTAAAGGATTAGCAACCTTAAATTAAAATAGATTTGAGAGAAACCTGGTCTTGCTACTTTAAGCTAACTAACTTAGGCGAGAGTGTCTCTAGGGGACTAGCAATCTTAAATTGGAATCAATTTAAGAGAAACTTGATTGTGCTACCTTAAGCTAACTAACCAAGGTGGGAGTGTCTCGAAGAGACTAATAACCCTAAATTGGAATCGATACTTAAATGAAACCTAGTTGTGCTCTTCTTAGCTTACTAGCCTTGGTGGGAGCGTCTTTAGGGGACTAGTAACCCTAAATTGAAATTGATTTTGAAAAGAAACCTAGTCATGCTCTTCTGAGCTCACTAACCTAGACAGGAGTGTCTCTAGAGGACTAGCAACCCTAAATTGAAATCTATTTGAGAGAAACCTAGTCGTGCTACTTTGAGATAACTAACCTAACCAGAAACGTCTTTAAGGGAACTAGCAATCCTAAATTAGAATCGATTCTAGAAAGAAGCCTAGTCATGTTACTTTGAGCTAACTAACCTAGGCGAGAAGTATCTTTAGGGGACTAGCAACCTGAAATTAGCATGACCAAGTTTCTCTCAAATTTCAATCTGATGATGATTACGGCTATAAATAGAAGGGGTATTTATACTCGAGAATTTAGGGAAACATGCCTAAAAAGGAAAAGACAAAAAGGGTATAGTCTTCAAGAGGTAATGTACAAGGTATACAAAGAGTAAAAAAAAAGAAAGAAGAATATTCATAAAAAAACAATAATTATACTAGTAGATTCTAGGAGTAGTCCCAGACATGTAGTAGCAATGCATTGGTAGTGCTGTTTGAGGGTGTAGACAAAGTAGTACGGGCTGGTTGGGTGGCTAAGTAGGAGTTCTACGTAGTTGTGGGTTCATCCGAACATGAGTGGATGAGAATTTGTAAAGGACAAGGATCTCGACCTCTTGGTAGTAATGATGCTGAGCACGTGGTCGAGTAGGACAGGACCAAGTTAGTGCACGGAGTGTGGCTATCGTTAAGGCATTTTTCTACTTAGCAAATAATTTTAGGGAGATGGCCAGTCATTCGACTCGGCATGTAGAGTTGGTTGGCAATGAGATACTCGGCTTTGGTAAGAGTCGGCTAGAGCAAGAAGATTGGCCTCGCCAATCCCTTTAGTCATTAGGCTCGGTTGCGGGTCAATGGTTTAGTAGCTTGATTCCCATCATTCCCTTCGGGTAGATTTGGATTTGAGATCAAATCCAAATAGTCTTCAATTAGCTCTCCGTTAGGGTGATATGGACTAAGGTCAACAATGTTGAAGGTATTAGATACCCCATAATCTTTTGGCAACTCTAACCTAGAAGTGTTGTCATTGACTTTCTAGAGGATCTTAAAGGGTCCTTCAACTCTTACAAATAGCTTATTTCTTCTTTTGCTTGAGAACCGTTCTTTACTAAGGTATAGCCATACCAAGTCTCTTGGATGGAATATTTTAGCGGTTCTACCTTTAGTCTTCTATCATAGTCTTTAGGAAACCTGGTCAATATGCCAAGTGACCTTATTGTAGATGTGTTGAAGGGACTATGCTTGGGCTCTTACGTTAGGGTCTTTTCGCTCAGATTTAAGTACTAAAGTGTGATCAAGGGGCAACTTAAAATTGAAACCATAGACAACCTCAAAGGGGGTCTGCTTGGTGGTGTTATGTATTGTTTAGTTGTAAGTGAATTAGACCACTGGTAAGTAGACATCTCAATAAGCTAAGTTCTTGCCCATTGTAGCTCAGACCAATTATCCCAAAGTGTGATTGACTACCTCTATTTGGCCCTCCATTTGGGGGTGACAGGAAATACTAAATAGTAGTTTGGTCCTCATCCATCATCATAGAGTTCTCTAAAAATGGTTCAAGAACTTCGAATCTTTATTTAAGACTACACTTCTTGAAACGCCGTGTAACTTAATAATTTCCTTCAAGAAAAGAGAAGTAATAGCCAAAGCATAATTAGTTTTAGAGTAGGTACAAAGTGTGTCATCTTATTGAACCTATCCATGGTGACCATTACAAAATATTTTCCTCGAGCAGTTCATGGTAGTCTAAGAACAAAGTCCATGCTCAATTCGATCCATGGTTTTGTTAGAATAGGTAAAGGCATTGCTTTCCCTTACTCAGCTCGACACTTAGCCCTTTTGTACATGGCATAGCCTTTTACAACTTAATGTATGTCTCATCTCATTCTTAGCTAGAAGAATTCAACAGTTCATAAGTCCTTCTCTCCCTAAAATGCTTGAAGATTCCTTCATTGTGGGCTTCCTTAATAAGTAATTCCCGTACAGAGTAGGTCGCCACATATAATTTCCTTACTCAAAACAAGTATCCACCCTTTACATAGTACTTGTCCCCTATGCTTCCATCGATACATTAAATAAGTATGGGTTCAAAGTGTGAATCCTTAAAGTACTGTTCCTTAATGCTAGCAAACCCAAACAATTTGGTCTACAGTTTAGTTAAGAGTGCATGCCTCCTCAAAAGAGCATTTGCAACTACGTTGCTCTTCCTTTGTTTGTAGTTTATTACAAAGTTGAACCTTTTAAGGAATTCAACTTACCCTACTTGCCGTTTCGACAATTTTGTCTGACTTCAGAGGTACCTTAGGGACTCATGGTCAGTGTAGATGACAAATTCTCTTGGCAATAAGTAATGCTACCATACTTATAGTGCTAAGAGCTCTTTATCATATATGAAGTAGTTTAGTTGAGGTCCCTTGAGCTTCTTATTGTAGTTGGCAATTGGTTGGCCTTCTTACATTAGGACAGTGCTTATCCTAATGCCTGACGCGTCATACTCTATTTAAAATATTTTCTCGAAGTCAAGTACAACTAACATAGGGGTGGAGATCAATCTTTCCTTTACCTCAGCAAAACTCCTCTCTTCCTTTTCTCCCCATCGGAAGTTAATATTCTTCTTTGTTAGCTCAGTAAGGAATGTGGCGAGAGTGCTAAAATTTCTAATGAATCTTTTATAGAAGGAAGTTAGTCTATGGAAACTTCTCACTTCAGCACAGGTAGCAAGGGTTGGCTACTCAACAATTGCTCGGATCTTCTCGTCGTCTACTTATAAGCCTCCTTCACTTACCACATAACCTCAGAATACCACTTCTTCTTGGAAAAAGCAACATTTCTTAAGGTTATCGAATAACCTCTTGGCATAAAGGACATTCAGTATAGCTCAAAGATGTTCATAGTGATACGGCATGTCGGTACTATAGACAAGGATGTTGTCAAAATACATTATGACACACTTTCGTATTAGATGTCTTAGCACATGGTTCATCAGTCTCATGAAGGTGTTTGGGGCATTCAATAAGCCAAAGGGCATGATCATCCACTTATGAAGTCTATGTTAAGTTTTAAATGTTGTTTTCCACTCATCTCCCGTCCTTACGCAAATTTGATGGTAACCAAACTTGAGATCAATCTTGCTGAAGATCTTAGCTCCACTTAATTCATCCAGAATGTCTTCCAATCTCAAAATAGGATACTTATATTTGATCGTAATATTGTTCATAGCCTGACTATCTATACACATCCGCCAGATTCCATCCTTTTTCGATACTAGAAGCGTTGGTACAGCATAAGGGGTGAGACTTTCCCTAACATACCCTCTCTCTAGTAACTTATTGATGTGCCTAGGAGCTCAGTAATCACTAGGACTCACTATATTAGGGTTGAATTAAATGAGTCCTTCAAAATATCGAAGAAAATAAAATGAATAGGACTATAAACTAACTAGAGTAGTTACTGTGAAGCTGATCGGAGGTTATGACATACCAATGAACAAAACATGACTTGACACTTCTTGATGACGCATAAGTTGATGGCAAGGTCCATTCGCTACTAATCCTAAGCTACTCGGCAAGATTAAATAAGAGTGTGAAAAACAAAATGGACTTGGAGAAGGTTATCTCATAAGAACAAAATATTCAATGTCTATGTATAAAGTTAGATTATCCTAATTTATAAGGGAAATGACTATTTATAGTAAGTCTCCAAGGCAACATTACAAATAAAGAAATTACAAGAAATTATATACAAAAAGGGGATTCCTTGTACATACGAAAAAGGGTAAAAAGGATAAAAGACAAAAAGAGAAAAACAATATAATGTCGGATGAAGAGGACAAGTGCCAGTACAATATTAGTCCCTTATGAAGATTCTCTAAACACAGCAATGGAGAAGGATTAAGATGTTACGGCAACAAGAAAGCTGAGAAGTGAAAAGATGCCGTGAGAGTTAGAAAGAGGTCGAAAGAGAAGTACCCGGCTAGGAGCTAGTTGCATTTACTCGACAGAAGACTCTAGGCAGTTGAAAGTTTGGTCACTTGGCATAAAGCTCTTATCCGAACGAAGGTCAGCATTGGCATACAATAACAAACAAAGCATAGTATAACTACCTAGAGCTCCTAGGGAATTCATCCATCCTTCTTCAACATACTGTTTCTTATCATCGGAGGGTTGATGAGAAAGAATCCTTTGGGTAAAGGACTGGAAGCCTCTGAGGCATGCGCGAGTGATTGGGTCGGTAATTGGAACTTGGAGATATACCCTCAAATCATGATCCTCATCATCATTGGGCACATAAGGAGTCAGATCAGTGATGTTGAATGTAGTAAACATGCCAAAACTCTTGGGTAGTTCAACCCCATAGGCATTATCATTAATGCACCTCAGGATCCTGTAAAGTCCATCTATTTTAGAAGATAGTTTGCTCATCCTCTTGCTAAAGAAGCATTCCTTGCTAAGATGGATCTAGACAAGGTCCCTAAGGGTATAAATGACCCATCTCCTTCCACGGCTTCCCGTTTCATTTTGTTAGGCCACGGTTTTGGCCAATTGCTCGACAATCTTCCGATGTAACCTCTAAAATTTCTCAACACATTGTAGGCAGGATTGACTTTTCCCTTGTATAGTTCGATTATTAATTAAATCCAAGGGTAAGTTTGGGTTAAGTTCATAAACAACCTCAATTGGTGATGTTCCAATTGAGCTATGAGTTGAGTGGTTGTAAGCAAATTCAATGATGAATAAGCATAAATCCTAGTCATGAGAATTCTTTCCAATAGTTATACAAGAGGCTACCAATGATTTGTTCATTACTTCAGTTTGGTTATCTGTCTAGGGGTGAGAATAAGTACTGAATAGAAGCTTAGTGCCAAGCTTCCTCCATAAGGTCTACCAAAAGAAGCTCGTGAACTTTAAATCACGATCGGACACAATACTCCTCGACACTCCATGTAGTTGCACAATTTTTTACCAAAAGAGGTTAGTGATAAATAAACCATCATTAGTTCTATGGTAGGGAATAAAGTAGCCCATCTTGTTGAGCCGATCAATCACTACCATGATTGAGTTGTCTTCTCGGCGTTTGAGGAAGGCCGAGCATGAAATCTATGCTTAGACCAATCCGTGGCCGCTTTGGAATTAGTATGGGTATGTATTCTCCATAGGGGGCTCTCTTCCCCTTTGCATGTTTACATACCTTGCACCTTTCCAGTACCCAGCGTACATCCTTCATCATCCTAGGCCAGCAGAATTGCTCCTTCAATATCACAATCATCCTCTTTTCCTTAAATGGTCAGCCAAACTCTCGGCATGAGCTTCTTAAATGAGTAGCTCCCTTGCTGAACCACTTGGTACGCAAACCTATTTGCTCTTCATCAAGAAACCCTGACTCAAGTAAAATTCATCTGCAACACCTCTAACATTGCACTTGGCTACTAAGAGCCCAAAATACCAATCATGCTCATACTGATTAGGTAAAGTACCAAATAACTCCCCTTCTTATATCTGATGATATAGCAAAAGGTCTCTAAGAACTCGACCCATTTGGCATGATACTGAGAAAGCTTCTATTACTCATGAAGATGCTTGAGAGATTCATGATCTGAATAGATGATAAATTCTCTCGGAAATAGATAATGTTGCCAGTTATAGAGTGTTTGGACAAGGGTATAGAGTTTCTTGTTGTAGGTTGAGTAATTCAAGGTAGCACCTTAGAGTTTTTCACTAAAGTAAGCAATGGGTCAGTGCTCCGACATAAGGATAGCACCAATGCTAACACCAAACGCATCACATTCATCCTAAAAAACTTTCTTAAAATCTGGTAAAGTGAGTACTATAGAAGACGTTGGTTTAGAATTCACATCTTCAAAACTCTTCTGAGCTTTCTTTAACCACCTAAACTTAATGTTCTTCCTGGTCAATTCAGTCAATGGCACAGTTATGGAATTGAAGCTCCAAATAAATCACCGATTAAATGAAGCTAAACCATGGAAGCTTCTCACTTCAATGACACTATTTGGTGTAAGCTACTCGAGAATAGCTCTGACTTTTTCATCATTAACTCGAACTCCCTTCCTTGAAACAAAATATCCAAGGAATACAACTTCGCTTTGACAGAACATGCATTTCTTTAAGTTACCAAATAATTAGTGCGGAGTATGTTGAACATCAATCTTAAATGTTTAGCATGAGTAATGAGGTTGGCACTGTAGACCATGTCGTTGAAATAGACCACAACACATTTTCTGATCAATGTTCTAAGCACATGATTCATTAGCCACAGGAATGTACTTGATGCATTCCTTAGACTAAACAACATTACCATCCACTCAAATAGACCATCCCATGTCTTAAATGCTGTCTTCTATTTATCTCTCGATCTCATTGGTGTTTAGTGCTAGCCACTCTTTAGATTTATCTTCGAAAAGATATGTACACCATGCAACTCATCGAGTATATCATCCAACTGTGGGATCGAATATTGATACTTGACAGTAATTTTGTTGCTATCAATGCACATTCTCCATGACCCATATTTCTTTGGTATTAACATGACAAGGACGATACATGGGCTCATGGTCTGTCGGACATAACTGCGATCCACCAATTCTTTGACTTGCTTTTTCAGCTCACATACTTGCTCAAGATTAAGCCTATAAGTAGGTCAGTTCGGTAAGGTTGCTCTAAGCTGAAAATCAATGCAATGTTCAATGCCTCTTAAGGGTGGTAAACCTTTTGGCATCTCAATTGGGGATAAATCAGCATACTCTTCTAATAGAGCTCTCACTTTGGTTCAGTAGTTCTCAACATCTCTTACTTCCAAGAGTATCTTAACTAAGAGAAGCACATAGTCCTCGATCTTGACTTCTCATGCAAATTGAGCTTAGGAAATCACCAAAGACTTCCAGTGTAGAGATCTAGTGACCTTTTCTTGGGCTTCCTATACTTCCTTCAGACTTATAGGTGTCAATATTATTTTGTTCCTATCCTTCTAGAACATGTAGGTATTTCTATACCAATCATGCATCACCCTCATTTTAAATAGCCATGGTCGGCCAACTAATATGTGAGAAGCTCATATTGGAAGGACATCGCACATCACCTTGTCCCTATACCTATCACTAATGGTCATTGGTACTTTGACTTGCTCATTAACATGTAAGCCTCCTTTTTCATTTAGCCAGTGAATCCTATACAGCTTAGGGTGTAGGAGGGTCAGCAATTTCATGGCTTTGACAACCGCTTATGCAATGACATTGGTACAACTCCCTCGGTCAATGATCATGGCGCATAGCTTGCCATTTACCCAGCAATTCATATGGAAGAGGTTCTCTCTCTACTTATTCTCTTTTGCCACAAATGCACTAAGAGACCGTCTAATGACTAAATAGTACTTGGTATTGCCCTCAAGAGGTGTCTATGTATCGGGGTCTTCTTGAAACTCTTCCAGCATCTGGTCAACTCTTGCCTATTCCTCTCCTTCACTGGCACTTTCTACATTAAATTGGGCTTTGTCTCCCCTTTATGGTCATAACTCAGTAGTTCAGACATCTATGTATCCATAACCAAGACATTTAAAACATTTAATTTCTCAAGTCTTTCTTCTTGAGCTCTAACCTTAGTCTTTTCGGACCTTAGGTTCCTCGACCTTACTCTTACCTCAGCCTTCTTTAGGTCGGCTTAACACTTGCCATCGATGTTCTACCTTAGAACTATTTAATGCTCGATCATTCACTAGTCAGCTCAACATGCCCCTTCTATTTGGGAGCATAGTTTGGCTACTTGACATCCAGCTTACCTGGTTTTACCTTTACCTTTCAACTCTTTGTGCCACTCAGATGGCTTCATCTAGAGTCATAAAACTTTGTAGTTCCACTATGTTACCAATCTCGGCCCTTAGCCTAGAAATGAACCTTGCGATAGTTCGTGTCTCGGGTTCATTAGCATCACACTAGATCATAAGTAATTGAAATTCTCAGACATAGTCATCCACCGTCCGGTTACTCTATCTCAAATCTTATAGACATAAAAAAGTATCTTACTCGTAGTGCTCAAGAACAAACTTACTTCTTAGAACTCTCTTCATCTTGTTCTGTATTTGGACTTCATGTTGGGCCCTTAGGAAAATATTCTACAGCTTCTTCCACCATATTGCAGTATATCCAAAAAATTCCAATGCGGCCACTTGTGTACCAATAGCATCTTCATAATCGTAAAAGTTGAATATCTTTTCAATTTTCTCCTCCCAATCAAGGTAGTCATTAGCACTAATGGACTCGTTGAAGCTTGAAGTATGTACCTTAAGGTGTTCAACACCTCTCGACGATCTAAACTCACACTTATCAATCCTGACGTATTGGTCTTCTTCTTCTTCATACACTTCCACTTCATCCAGCTCTAATCTTCTTCTCATGGCTCCATTGGCATGACGCGGTGATGCTTGGTTCATTGGAAAGGCTTCTAGTGCTCGTTCATTCATCTATCTTCTTGGCCTATCTCTCATCTCTTAGCCCTGCTCAACAACTCTCTCATGCGGTCTAGTCTCTAAGACTCTGTTTATTAAGACAGCTAAGTTGGTCACAATAGCAGCAAGATCTTATATTTGCTCATCAATAATACGTAGTATTTTTTAAGTAACTTGACCACGACCATGAGCATTACTTTCGACATTATTAATCTCTCTTTGAGCACTAGGATCTAACATTCTCAAAATAAAGCTTTAGAAAATACTCTTTACATTGGAAAATCTTTACTCATACACATATAAATGCCACTCAAACTTAAACTATGACTTACTTTGATCTTCTAAATGAAAACAGAGTATCTTAACTAGCAAACAAGTAGGGACTATTACTAGAAAACTCTCGGTCACAACCTTAAGCTCTAATACTAAGATTATATGATATGCCTAAGAGCTCAATTATCACTAGAACTTATTGTAGCAAGGTTGAACTAAATGCAGCAAGGTTGAACTAAATGCGGTCTTTGAAATATTGAAGAAAATAGAATGAATAGGACTACGAACTAACTAGAGTAGCTAATGTGAAGCTGCTTAGAGGATATGATACACCAACGAACACAACATGACTTGACACTTCTTGATATGACACACAAGTTGATGTCAAGGTCCACGCACTATTAATCCTAAGCTACTCGGCAAGATTAGATAAGAGTGTATGGTATGAAAAAAAATGAACTTAATGATGGTTGTCTCTCAAGAACGGAATATTTAATGTCTATGTATAAAATTAGATTATCCCAAGTTATAAGGGAAATGAACTATTTATAGTAAGTTTCTAGGGTAACATTATAAATAAAGAAATTACAAGAAGGTATATATAAAAAGGGGATTTTTTGTACATACAAAAAGGGGTAAAAATGATAAAAGACAAAAAGGAAAAAATAGTACACTGTTAGATGAAGAAGATAAGTGGCAATGCAACATTGGTCCCATACAAAGATTCTTTGAACACGGTAGGTGAAAGGGATCAAGAGGTTACAATGATAAGGAAACCGAGAAGTAAAAGGATGCCGTAAGAGTTAGAAGGAGGCCGAAAAAGAAGTACCTAGCTAGGATTGAGCTTCATTTACTCAACAGAAGACTCTTGATAGTTTAAAGTCTAGTCGCTCGGCATAGAGCTCTCGGCTAGAGGAAGGTCGGCATCGGCACACGATAATGAGTAGAGCATAGTATAACCACCTAAAGCTCCTAGGGAATTTAACAATCCTCCTGTAGCATACTATTTCTTGTCATCAACGGGTTGACGAGAAAGAATCCTTCAGGTGAGGGATTGGAGGCCTTTGAGGCAAGTATGAGTGATTAGGTCAGTAGTCGGTAACTCATCACTCATTGACTTGATGTTGGAGCTTAGAATCCTGTTCGGGACTCATCCGATAAGCTAGCTTATTTAGTAGGGTGGTACCGGGTATTAAGTTAATTCAATGTTCTATGCCTCAAAGTGGGAGCATTCCTTCGAGTAACTATTATAGGAACAAGTTGACGTACTCATCTAGCAACTCCTTTACCTCCTAGGGTAGTTCACCCTGCTCTTTCAACTCCAATGGTTGCCTAACCGACATAAAGGTTAACACATCAGCTTTAAGGGCATCTTGAAGCTTAGCTTTACTCATCATCAGAGTTTTCTTTGATTTACAAGCAAGTTTTGTTTATAGTTTATTAACTTCTATCGGTAGCATTAGGTTCAACATAATCTTCTTGCCATCTTTCTTGAACACATACGTGTTTCTCTATCCATCATAGATAACTCTTCTATTAAACAACCATGGTTGGCCAAGCAATTCATGTGAAGCACACATAGGCAGCATGTCATAGAGAACTTCATTGGAATAATTTTTTATAGTGATTAGCAATAGTATTTGCTGAGTATTATGTAGTGCTCCCTTCTTATTTAGCCAATGCAACTTATACGGCCTCATGTATGCGATGGCTAGCAAATTTAACCTTATGACCAGATCGATTGATGCCACATTAGTGTAACTTCTACTATCTACAATTAACGTAGTCACTTGATCATTCACCCTATAAGTGATATGAAACAAGTTCTCTCTCTGCTCTTCCTCTTGTGAGGGTTCCAAGTTCATTACGCGTCAGACAACTAGGACTAACTAGTCTAAGTCCTCAGTAAACACATCATCTTCAATTAGTTCTTTCTTGATAGCTTCTTTCTAGGTAGTGCTCTCCACTTCTTTACATTCCTTATCAGTATTTCTACCTTTAGCTATGGCACGTATCCCTTGATGACCATAGTCCTTCGGTTTGGGTACTAAGTAGCCATATGTCCAAACCCTTGGCACTTAAGGCATTTGAAGCACTTGATCTAGCTTGTCTTCCTACTAGATCATTGCCCTTTCTCATAAGCTCAAGTTAGCACATCATTGTCAAGTCAGCACATCATTGTCAAGTCGGCCTTTCTACTAGGCTCGGACATCCATCTTTCGAATCGGCTTAATATTTAACTAAGCTTGGTGACTTCCCCATCTAGGTTGGTTAGTCAACAGTTTGGTTAGTACTTGACTTCTTCTCTACCTCTTTACTCGTTGGGCTATTCTAATAGCTTCATCCATTGTGGTAAATCGTTAAAGTTCTACAATGTCTCGAATGTCACCTCTCAACCCAATAAAGAATCTAGAGATCGTTCGTGCTGGTGGTTCCTCCACTTTACATTGGATCATGAGCATTTAGAATTCCTTGACTTATGCATCAACTGTTCGGCCTCCTTTTTTTAGCTTCTGAAGTTGAGTAAAAGTGTCTTGGAAATAAGTATCCGGCACAAATATGTTTCTAAGTATTTGATAAGTGTAAATTACTTTACACTTTCAAGACATGTTTAAGCATAGAATTGATCATAGTTGTGATTTAATTCTTCAATTTTGGTAGTTAATTGTATAAGATATTGATTTCAGGTAAATCACGAGTGAGGGAATGAAATATACATAAGAACAACGACTTTCTATTCAGTTACGATAGTAAAGAGAAGAAATCATTGAAGTAGTATCAAGAAATAGCCAATCACGAGCATAATAAAGAAGAAATGAAAAGACCAGCATTGATTATACCCTTAGTCACGATCGTGATTGAGGAAGTATTACTAATCCCCCTATCAATCATGGCCATGATTGCATAGCAAGAGGCTGATTACGCTCCTAGTCATGGGCGAAATCATATGAAATTAAGCAACGAAGAGTTCATGACATTAGTTACAACTATGATTGGTTAGAAGTATTGTTCTCCGAAACTATCACTCTTTAAGTCACGAGAGTGATAGAAGGGGTATAATTGTTCTCTTCAACCTTTTCACACAAACCAGTATGTAGGAAACATTAGGTGGTTCCTTAAAGAGGTAGATTCAAGTCCTTTGATGGGGAGAAAATAAAAATACTGCAACTTGTGGAGAAAATAGACATAATTTTCTAAGATCATTTCGGAACATCAATTCATAACAAACACCTAATCATCCATATTTATATCAATGTGGTTTCACTTATTGTATAGTTATCTAGATATTGTATCATACATTTCCTAGAACGACTCGAGAGGGACGACAGGATTTCATTGATGTACGTTGTAAAGACATAGTGAATTTAAAATGGGGTTGTATTTCTTACTTGTCTTATTGCGAACCGTAACCAAGAACAGACAAGGCCGGTCGTTAGATGAGTCCATGCTTGTAGAAAACTCGAAAAAGGGTTAATGGGGATAGGTATGAAAGGGTGAAAGCGAAGAATGAAAACAGTAAGTAAAACCTATGAACAGCCTCAGAGGATATGACACATTAATAGAACTTCCGAGAACTCATGGCACAATTCCATATGACATACGAATTGGTCTAATAAGGTTACTTATCACTTAACCTTGCTTAAAGGAAAGGATAAGAGTGATGCTGATAGTAAGCAAACAGTGTTTACACAAGGAAGAAAGTACTGAAGTGTATTGAAGATAATCTGTCTCTTATAGCTACAAATACAAGGGTATTTATACTTGTAAGTTAGGGTAACTTGCCCAAATGGGAAAAGACAATAAGGATACTTCCTAAAGAAGCAATATACATGATACAAAAGGGGAAAAATGAATATATAACGAAACAATCATTAGTGCTACAAATTCTACATACGATATTCTACAAGCTCTCTTAGATCGATCCTTTGCCTTACTCATCCGCTAACTCCTTTACCTCAAACTAGTTGAGCTGGGTTTTGACCTCTAACAGGTTGAGCAACTTATGAAGTGTTTTGCACCGCCTTAGTAGGTCAGTAAGATAAGGTATGAACAGCTTGGGTTAGATCTACCAAAGGGTTAACTACCCCTATCAAGTCTCTCGTTAGTGCTTTTAGAAGTTCCTTGAGATTATTGTCTATGGTGGACAACTCCACTGTCATCACTGGCACTAATATTCATACTTGGGTCTATCATTTTTCCTCATAGATTCAAAATTCAAACAAACACTTCAGAAGTGAACAGCTAATAACACAGAAGTCAAATGAATACAGTAACTTACTCTATTTCTCATACGTAAAACAGAGTATAACAAAATTCAAGAAGAACTAACTGTAGCTCATACAAAACCTTAACTCTAATACTAAGATGTTACGAATCGTGACAAGGAACAAACAAGGCCGGTCGCTGGATGGGTTTAAGCTTGCAAAAAGCTCGAAAAAGGGTTAATGGGGATAGGTACGAAAGGGTGAAAGTGAAGAATGAAAATAGTAAGCAAAACCCAAGAACAGCTCCAGGGGATATGATATACCAATGGAACTTTCAAGAACTCACGGTAAAATTCGATATGACATAGGTATTGGTCCAATGAAGTTACTCATTTCTAACCTTGCTTAAGGGAAAGGATAAGAGTGATGCTGAAAGTAAATAAACAGTATTTATGTAAGGAAGAAAGTACTTAAGTGTATTGAAGGTAATCAGTTAGCTACGGCTATAAGTATAAGGGTATTTATACTCATAAGTTGGGGTAACTTGCCCAAAAGGGAAAAGACAATAAGGACATTTCCTAAAGAAGCAATGTACATAATACAAAAAGGTAAAAATGAATATATAAGTAAAACAATCATTGGTGCTATAGATTTTACATGCGATACTGTATAGTATTTTCTTTTATACATGTTAATTCCAATGAATTACGCTGAATGAATCTAGGTATGGTGTGGTGCACGACATCGACTGAGGACAAATGTCAATAGAATATGTCAAGAGACAATTTTATTGAATAAATCTAGTTTATTAGAACAACTTATTCCTAATAATAGAGATACTGTTAAGAAAGTTGTTGCATCCTTAAGGGAATCGATACATTAACATAACATTAATGCGATCTGAGTTGGCTATTAATTAGGATTAGAAGTAAGCAGTTATGAGAATATAAGTTTGTAAATTATAAAACTCAGAAGCTGTAATTAGAGGGGATCAGTATTCTCTTCATCTTTAGCTAAGTATTAATCTCTCGATAGCCTTCTCACCTTTACATAGCCTAAAAATTCTTCCACTACATAGCAGCATATCTAAAGAACTCAATAGCAGTAGTTCTCACTTTCTTGTAATCCTCATATTGATAATAGTAAAAAACATGCTCCACTTTCTCTTCCCATTCTAAATATTCATCAGCACTCCTAAATCCATTGAAGCTTATAATTCAAAGCTTCACATAGTTAAATGCTCTAGGGGCTCGAGCTCATTCTTCTTCAAAATACTCTTCGTCATCCTATTCATCCAATTCTCTCAAGTCTATCCTTTGTCTTACTCATTCACTTACTCCTCAACCTAAAACTAGTCGAGTTGGGTTCTAACCTCTAATAGGTCGAGCCGCTTATGAGGTGTTAAGCATGGCTTTAGAAGTCGATAAGCCAATATGTGAATAGCTCAGGTTAAATTTACTAAGAGGTTAGCTAACTCATCAAGTCTCTTGTCAGTGCTACTAGGGGTTCCTTGAGATTATTGGCCATGGTGGAAAACTTTACTATTGTCATCTCCAACACCAGCATTTACACTTAGGTAATTCATTTTCTCCGTAGATTCAAAATTCAAACTCTTCAATTAGGTGTTTTAGTAAACACTTCCACAAACAAAAAAAGTAATAGCTAATAAGCACAACAATTAAACAAATACAGTAACTTGCTTTGCTTCATATAGGCAAAACAGAGTATATATAGAACTTTGAAAACGAAATACGCCTCAAACGAAACCTCCACTCTAATAGTAAGATGATGCGGACTGCAGCTAAGAATAGACAAGGTCAGCCAAGGGGATAGGTCTAAGCTTACCGATAGCTTGAAAGGAGTGATGGGGAAACACACGAAAGAGTGAATAAAAGGATAAGGAAAAACTAATCCAAAGGATATGGTGCACCGATGAAACTTCTAAGGACTCACGGTATAACTCGATATAGCATATGAATTGGTCTTGTGAGGTTACTCACTACCTAGCCTTGCTGAAAGGTTAGGATAAGAGTGAAATAAATGTAAACAAGTAGTATTTACGAAAGGAAAAATGTCAAGTATATTAATGTCAATCTGATGATGATTATAACTACAAATACAAGGGGTATTTATACTCAAGAATTTAGGACAACATGCCTAAAAAAGAAAAGAAAAAAGGGTATAATCCTAAAAATGTAATGTACAAAGTATACAAAAGGTAAAAAATATATATATATATTTAAAGAAAAAGTAATGATTATAGTAGCAGATTCTAGGAGTGGTCCCGAACACGTGGCAGTAATGCATTGGTATTACTGTTAGAAGGTGTAGACAAAGCAGTATGGGTTAGCTGGGTAGCCGAGTAGGAGTTCCATGCAGTTGTAGGTTCGTCTGAATAGGAGTAGAAGAGAATTTGTACAGGGTAGGACTCTCAACCTCTTAGTAGTAATGATGTCGAGTAAGTGGTCAAGTTGAACAGGGCTAAGCTGGTGTATAGAGTGTGGCTATCGTCAGGGCATTCTTTTACTTGATACATGATTTCTAAGAGATGGCTAGTCATTTGAACAGCATGTAGAGTTAGTCGACAATGAGATACTCGGCCTTAGCACAAGTTGGTTAGAGCATGAGGATTCGCCTTACTAGTCCCTCTAGTCTTTACGCTCGGCTGCAGGTCAATGGTTTAGTAACCTAATTCCCATCGAGCTCACCATAGCAAATTGGTGAAGAGAAGTACTTTATGGGCTCACTACAACAAATTGGTGAAGAGAAGTACCCTATGGACTTGCAAAAAGAATATCAATAGAGAAAAGCCTCTAATGGGCTTACTAAAAGGGATTGATGAAGGGAAGTGCCCTTTGGGCACACTATGGGAAATTGGTGAAGAGAGGTACCCTATGGACTCACTAAAAGAATATTGGTGAAGCAAGGCACCTAATGGGCTCGCTACAAGAATATTGGGAGATTTGATGAAAGGGGAAGCACCATATGGGCTTGCTAAACCCTAAGAGAAAATGGTAAGTCGAGATAGTGCTCTATAAGCATATTAGAAAAAATGATGATAGATAGGACAACACTTTAAGAGCTTATTAGAACCCTACAAAGAATGGATGGAAGATAGGACAGCGCTCTAAGAGCTAGGTTGAACACTAAAAGAGATTAAAAGAGGGAATAATGCTCTAAGAACCAACTAGAAGCTTAAAAAATGATAGAAGAGGGGACAGTGCTGTAAATGCTGGCTAGAATCTCAAAAATGAAACACGGGATAGTGCCCTAAAGGTTGGTTAAACCCTTAAAAATGAAAGACGGGATAGTTCCCTAAAAGCTAGCTAGATCCCTAAAAACGAATTAAAAGAGGGGACAACGCTTTATGAGCTGGCTTGAACTCTTAAAAGAATGAATTAAGGATGAGATAGTGTTCTAAAAGCTGGCTTAAACCCTAAAAATGAATGGATAAAGGACGGGATAGTACTCTAAGAGCTTGCTAGTACCCTAAAAAGAATGAAAAGAAAGGATAGTGCTCTAAGAGCTTACTAGAACCCTAAAAAGAAAGTTGATGAAGGACGTGACAATGTTCTAAAAGCTTGTTAGGACATTAAAAAGAACAGAAAGAGGGGATATTACTCTATAAGCTTACTAGAACCCTAAAAGGAAAGATAAAATAACACCTTAAAGGATGGTTAGAACCTTAAAAAGAGTAGAAGAGGAAATAATGCTCTTAGTGCTAGCTAAAATCTCAAAAATGAAAGATAGGAAAGAGCCTTAAAGGCTAGCTAGATCCCTAAAACCAAAAGATGGGATAACACCCTAAAGGTTAGCTGGATCCCTAAAAACGAATTAAAAGAGGGAACAATGCTCTAAAAGCTGGTTTAAACCCTTAAGGGGAATTAACAAAAGAGAGGATAATGCTTGGAAAGCTGGCTAACACCCTAAAAAGAAAGATAGGACAGCTTTATATGAATTATGATGATATGATGAAAACAAGCAAAACCTACAAATGAATTCTGATGATATAACGCACCTCGGACTCTATATAGACCCACTAACTAGCTTAATATGATACATGAGTAGTTCAGTGAGGGTACTCACCACCCTAACCTTGCTAAAGGGATTAAGATAAGAGTAAAAGAGGTAGTAAGCAAAAGCTTAACATTAAGAGAATGTAGAATATTCAATAGTATTAGAGATGATCCTTCACAGCTATTTATACTTGAAATGTTAGGATAACCAACTAGATGCGAAAAAGACTAAAAAAGCATTGTCTAAATTAAGTAAAACATAGGAAATAGATAAAGGCATAAAAGAAATTGTAGAAAATAAAGGCTTCTTTAGCTTATTCTTTCATGTGGATGGTTGGGACATGTGGTAAACAATCACTAGAGAGGCTCTTAAAGAAACAAACAAGAAAGTACTGTTGGATTTAATTGATGGCAAGTTGATCTATTAGCTCTCTAAGGTATTGTTAGCTTAGACATGATCAAGGGAGCTCAGAACAGATGTAGTCGAGTTGATGAGTATGTTGGTTAAGCTAATGACAAAGTAGTCCTCAAGTTGGTAGTCGGTAATTGATAAACAGGAAGAGGCTTGGCTTAGGAGCTATGACAAGTCAGTAGTCAGAATTAGATTAAACTCCTTAAATGTGGGTTGGGATGAGAGGATGTGCCTAGCAATACTTTCAAGTCCTTAAGCTTAGGCTCAGGTCAATAGTCCAATAGCTTGATTCCTATCATGTGCTCATCCCAACTTCATTGAACATTTACAAAAGCAAATTCCTTAAACTTTTGCTATAAGAAACACCACTCCTAAGTTCAATTAGGTGGATTTTATTGAACACATTGATTTACATTTAAGATATATCCGTTAGGAGATATTTATTATATCCCATCCTCTTTACTAATGACACTTATAGTACACTTAATTAATGGTAATTTGGTTTTATCCTCCAAACCTTCAAATTAGTGATATATTAGAATAAGGTAGGGTTCCCATCACCACTAACTATAGAAGTTTATGACTCATCTCTATGAAAGTACTTTTTACTAAGTCTCTGAATAATCCTTTTATCAAAGGATCTGTTAAGTTATTACTGGTCTTAAAAGAAGTGATGATTATAACTTTATCTCTTATTAATTCTCTAACATATTCATGCTTAACCCTAAATGCATATACTTTCCATTATATATTTTACTGTAGGCTTGAGATATTGTTACTTCACTATCATAAAGATTGAAATGGCTAAAACAAGTTTTGGCCAAATTTCTTATTTAATCAATAAGTTTATCAATCATTTCGCTTCTTTACTAGTAGTAGCAAGTATATAAATTCAATTTTTATAGTTGAGTATGTTATATATGTATATTTCTTTCATGCCCAGCTGATGACACCACCACCTAAATAGATACCCATCTAGAAGTTGAATTTCTATAACTTCAATTACTAACACTTTTTATTCAACTTGCACTAAATATCCTTTTAGTACAATAGGAAAGTCAACATAAAGCATTATACATTTTACTATTGTCTAGTAGCAACCAAAAACCCTAAATACAGCTTTCCATTTCAATATTAGTATTACTAGTATACCTTGACAATATACACATAGCATATGCAATATCAAATCTAGTACAATGTGAACCATACATCAAACTCCTTATAGCACTAGTATATTCTATTGTGCTATTCCTCTTCCCAATTTTTTTCTAATTGAATATAAAAATCATAAGGAGTAGTATATTCATTATTTATAATGTCTAAAGTTTTCTAGAATCCTCTTTATATAATGTAAATGACTTAACATTATACTCTCGCTATACTTGAACATTTTAATACCTAATAGTGTATCTACTTAAGTGTAGCCCATAATATGAAACAAATTCATTGATTTATAACTTTACCCTCAACTCAACTCAACTCTATAATTTTATAACAAAATTAGTATCTTCTTTATTTAAGTTCATTAACTTAAACTTCAAAAATCAAATATACTTTAGTTTTCTAAACATATATTTGTTTTGTCATGTAAATTCTTAAGTTATTTGTATTGGCACATGATCACATTATATTTCCCTTAACCTAAGATCAAATAAATTTCCTGCATGAAATTATTTGATATCGTAACATAAGTCAAATTTTCAACTCATTGTTTAAGGATTTGACATAAGTCTTATAATGACTTAATAAGTACAAAAACCTTTTATACTATGCATATTCATCCCATTTCACAATTACAAAATCACCATCAATATTAAAGGGTTACTTTATTCATTATAAGACTTTATGTGCTTTAGAATTTAGCATCCACAAATAGCATTTACTACCGCAAGTCTTATAAACATATCCAACCTCCCTCCTTAACCCCAATCTAACCAAACCAAGCTAACTTTTATAATTACCTTAGATTAGTTCTCCTCCTTCTTAGAATTGTACAAAAAGAAATCTTTAACTTTTCTAAATGGAATCATGAAAATGGTATAACTTGTTAGTATGGTAACCGATGTTGAACTGAATACAATTTATACAATTGAATGCCATTTATAAAATTACACATAATATAATCCTTACATAATGCATAACTTGGCATATCATATAGATGGATTCCATCTAATTTGGTATTGGATGTTGACACACTAAAAATCATAATATATGTCACAACATATAGCATTTACGAAATGAATAACCATTTGTTGACATTAAGGATTTTAATAATAACAAAAGCATTTGAATAACATAAAGTTCAAATTTTTTATTTACACATTTTATGTAATACGTTGAATGCAATCAATTTTCCAGTATTATAGCTACCCAAAAATTCACACAATCTACTTATTTGATTGACTCCATTAAAATAGGTTAAACCACAAACCATATCCTCATAATCAATTTATTATATAATAGAAACTTAATAAGACATTAAATGAAGTATACTAACAATAGAAAATATATGTTATGTTTTTTAGATTGACATACAACCACAAGAAATTATAGCATTACAATTTTAATGTTTGATTGCTTTCACAATAGCCATAAGTATAATAAAAAATAAACATAATGAGTCCATCATTTAAGATCTCTAGACTATTGGTTTATTATATACATTTGGCGTTTTTAAATTTTTTCATTCAATATAAAAATCACATTAACTTTTTGAAATATTATTAATTTACACAACCCCAAGATATTGCACTCAAATTGTATTTATTCATGTTATCGAATGAACACTTTAAAATTGTTTGAGAAGACATTAGATAATTTCATAAAGTTTTACAATCCAAAGTTAAAACTCATTTGGCAATCAAATTCACAATACATTTTCTCCTCTAGTTTCGTTGATAAGATATGATTTTCTTAAGAATGATACTTTATATACAATATATTACAAACTTCTCAACACACTTTCATACTAAATAAGGTACATTCCAATTTCTTGAGAGAATATATCAAGAATATCCTTCTTAACACATCTACTTTTTCTTATTCTTGAACATTGTCAACAAATTGCTATTTTATTTTGTTTCTTTTGTTGAGCATTCATAATATGTAAAATAATAGTTCATAAAAGTAACACAACTCTAATCATATTAATATAATGACTGTAACTTGAAATTTCACATAAAAATAATGTCTTTAGAGTCCAATATTTTTAACATTTTATAGATATAGTATTTAGATAAAATAAACAACAATATGCCATTTCACAATGTCTAACCTTAATTACAATTTAAATTTGATCAAATCGTCTTGTTACCTAAAAAATAAGACATCACATATCAAATGTCCATATAATATGTCTTATATTCTCTCCTTTTAATAAAATAAACATGTACGCACTATTAATATTTCTTACAAAGTTCAAGTTTGAAAATTGTAAATAAATACAAATTTTTTACATAATCAACCCAAATGGTTTTATCACATTTTAATTATATGATTAACGTGTATCTAAGCAAATCATATTAATTAAAAATTCACATAAAAATAGGTTTTGTTAACTTGTAATTAGAAAATTATGTTTCAAGTATGACATAATTTACAGTTTTGTTGAATAACCAAAACATACCTTTGTATCCATATGTTTCAATTAAAATATACATTTGTTGATAAGAAACGTTACAAGTTATATGCATATTTTCATTGTACTCTAATAACATGTGATAATATAATTGAAAATTTGTCTATGCAATTGTTAGAAACAATACAAAAATCTTGTATACAATCTATAAGAATTTACATACATAATTAGGCATTCATATTGAACATACTTTATGTAGAAATTTTTCGATCTATCTACTATTGTACTAGATTAATGCAATCAATTCTATTGCCTATCTTATAACCTCTATGCATTTCTAAACATTCAACTATACTCCATCTAATACAATCATACAACAGAGTTCATGTTTCTCATATAAATTAGAGTTAGAAACTTACTTGGCATATGTTTCACCATTAGTTTTTAGAACTCTTACATTCTTCAAGGTAGCACTTGCTCATGATAATTAAGTTTGTTCTATCAAATCATTCCAACTTAAGAAAGTTTAAAAACCACATCATATTACTTATGTTATATTTTTCAAAAATATTAAGAAATGGGTGTGATTGACAACAATACATAATTAGTTGACAATCAACAATGACTTAGAGACTTGATAGATTGCTTTTCTTGGAGAATTTACATCTCTTTACTTAGTTTGCTATGAGAGTTATTATTTAGAATTCTCCTAAGATACAACTAAGTTTTGATACTTGGATAAGAAAAATCAAAGTACTAAACCATACTTGTGATGTGACCCAAACTATAGGTCACAACAAAGACAGTTTCGAAAGCTAATGGAACAAATCCCTCTCTTCCTTGAAGCAAATCAAAATGAAATACATTCAATTCTTCTTTTGGTGTACTCACGACAATAGAAGTTGATATGGATAAATAAACTACTTGGTGTACTTGTAAAATAATCTAAATATCAAAGTAATACACTCAATGTAATTGTAAAAATAAGATCTCTTAAAGAGAATATTGTAATTCAATTATCAATATGAGTATGAATTGTGTTACAATGAGGAAATAAGACTGTAAATACTAACTAGAAGAAACTTAGGTTAAAGGGTAAAATTGTAATTAAAATAAAATACAACTAAGGACTGCATCCATAAGTCTTAAATGTAAAATAGTGAAATAATAAAGGTAAAGACATATGGCTATTCAAGAACACAACATGTGTATAAGTGGCTTTCAATGCATGACGTGTGTTAGCTTGTAAAATGGAATACATGACATATAGGACTAAAATTTAGCCATATAAGAGAACATAACACATAGGTACTTGTTTTGATAGGTACAACATGTGCGTCATTAGGTGGCCCATGCATATAGTTTTGCTTCACACAATGTGTACAACATTTTGTATATTTTCCTTTGCTCACATCAACTTGAATATAGAAAAGGTGTTTATTTTTGTGTAGTTTACAGGGAGGAAAATTTGTAGAAAAGCTGGTTAAAAATTCATACTTAAAGGAATGATCAAAATCAAAGTCAAAACAACTTCTTATAACATTCAACTTGAAAGGAAACAACTTTTCATCAAGAATTATAATGATTCAATATTGAACTTTTATTTATTTGATTGAGTTTTGATTAGTTATAAATTAATCTAAATCCTCAATCACGAATTGACACAACTCATATAATTAAAACTCATGAAGTTGATATAGAGTCACAACATTTTGACGAAATATAAGGATCATAGGCAAGTTCGTAGCTGTAATAATTGGTCGTGAATGCTACGAACCTCCTTTGAAATTCCCTTTTGAGGATCATGGTTAAGTTCATGCTCCATGAATCTGAATATGAACTATATTATTATTAATATTCCAACTTTCATCTTTATTGAAATGTACACAACCAAGTTTACACTACATGAAAAATGACCATGAACCTTACTAAATACTATGAAGTCTCCCTCTTCTGCTTATGCTTAACATGGAGATCAACTTAGTCATTGAGCATTCGAAACACATTGTTTATGCATTTCGAAACACATAATTGACAATCAATTCCTATAGAAAAGAACGCGTGAAAACCTTATGGGTAAAAGCTGAGTTGTGCGATAAACTAGGTTTATGCGCCTTTTTTTCTTTTGTTTTTTAGATTTTAGCATGATCCACTACCCTACAGTAGTTGCATGACTCTCCATGATGATGGCTACCACTTACTACCACTGTATAGATTGCATGACTCACCTTTTGTAATAGGTCGTGACTTATTGTTAGTTAGGGTCTCTTATCGTCCGCCCAAAGAAACTATCGAGGTAGTCACATGGCCCTCCTTAATGGTAGCCAGCCAATCTCTAATGTAGGGTGGCTAGCAAGAGCAATAGCAAAGGCAGCAATGATTACCACTTTTTTCTTTCTCATTTAATTGATGTCCTTTTTTAATGATTTTTAATTGTACTATTATTTGAAGTTATTTAATAATAGAACTAGCCAATAAAAGCATGTCACGTGTCATTTGGGGGTGTGATGAACATAAAAATAAGAAAGATGGGTTACTTCTTTGTCAAGAAAAAGAAAGAAAAAAAATCATAGCACCCCTTTGCAAAAATATTAAAATACAAATCATGTATTTATAATTTATTCTAATGACAATTGCTCGTAAGTGCTATTGAATTTTATGAGCAGCAATAGATTAGTTTTTAGTTACAGGTTTGTTAACCTTTACATAAATTTTGTTTTGAAGATTTTTGTTGGATTTAGAATGTTTAAAATTTCTTATAAGTACAAGTTATTATGAATTGTGAATTTGTAGACAAATACTTACCTGTGAGTTTGGAAAAGTGGAATTTATATACCATATTGTGGTTTATAGTGACAAGTGTTTTGAGTTTTATACGTACTTATTGAGAGTAAAAGTATACGCAAGAAAGTTGTATCCCCAAGTGTTCGAAACGTAGTACATGTAAAGTGAAAAAAATTGAGGAAATACCGGTCTGCCTTTTTAATTACAATGTTGTCAGATAATTGATCGATGGAACACTTATTACAAATTTGGAAAAGCCAAAATATTGTGTGGTCGGTGTATGCGGAGAGTGAGGATAGGGATTGAGTCAGTTGGGTAATCGGAAGAAAAATAATGGGAAAATCTGATGGCTGTCTTTTTTTGGAGGTTGGTCAATCTTATGCCTTGATTACCATAGATGGAACAACACGATATTAATTGGACATATGATGCAAAGTTTAACATGACTAGGCCAAAAAAGGGGGATAAAGATATAACTTTGTGTGACTTTGTCTTTCAGAATTATCATCTTCTGAAAAACGAAATCGAAAAACTAATCTAGCTGGATGTGAACTCTCTTTGAAAACTTTTGAGACCGACAAGGGAGATACTTTCAAAACGAATAATAAAGTTTATATGAGTACAAGCCATAAACAACTTCTATAATATATACACTCACGGAAGGAAAAGAAAAAGCAACTATAATAATATACACATATAATATGAATTCAAAGATAATGGTCAAATGCACAGATGATTCCTTCTTTCATCGGATAAGCCCACAAAATGTATTTATGCTGACTTAAATACATTCTTCGCTTCGGGTATTCGAGGTAATTTTCTAAATTGAGTTAAACAAAATTGCCACATCCAGAAAAAAAAAAAAAGAAAAAAGAAAAAGAAATGAAAAAGCTGACACATATGCATCCTCCAAAGGTTTCACGTTTGGATTCATATTATCGATGTTCTGGTTTGAACAAAATCAAGCCTTTTTTCAGCTAGACCCATGTAAATGGGACAACCGGCAACTTATTAGGAAACTAAGACATGAATATTGGTCCCAAATAAATAAGGACAAAATCCCTCTACGAAATATATACTCTAAACCAAAGATGGATGTCCCCCTGCCCCCAACCTAGTGTGTTAAGCTGAATACAGATGGCTCATAGAATAATCTAATAGAACAAGCTTATGCAAGAGGAGTCATATGGGATTTTGAAGGCAAATGGTTAATTGATTTTAGTTATCGATTGGGTAATCTCGATATTGTAAAAGCAGAAATCTAGGCAATCTATTAGGGTGCTTCCCTTTGTTTGCAAAAAGGGTTTTGAAATATGGAGATAGAAACTGATGAACAAGTAGTAGACAACTAATTTGTGCAATTGATTGTTGTAGATTGAAATATAAAAATATCCTAACTACTTGCAGGGAAAAGAACTACCAATTGGACAGGATGAAGATCCAAGCCATACCTTGTGAAGGAAACCAAGCAATGGACTAGATGACCAACCTTGCACAATCACAATCGGATCCTTATTGCATCTTTGATGCAGTGCCTTCAGTAATCTAAGGAAGAAGAAAAAAAAAAAAAAAAAACTTTTGTGTAGGATTTGATAGGTTATGGAAGTGTTAAATGTAAGAAAAGTCGAAGGATCAGACCTTCAAGTTTGATTTTTAATATATGTGGTTAAGCCCTGTTCAAGCATGTTTTGGATGTAAATGTACGATGACTGCATTTTTCTATTTTGTTAATGGTTTTCCAAGTCATTGAGAAAAAGAGAATACCAGCTTTGGCACGCCAAATGTTGGCTTTACTAAATAGCAAAAAGAGTGGAGAAAGACTCGTATGTAATGAATAATATTTAGTGGTAGGCAATATCAAATAAAAAATTGAGTCTCTATTCATAGATAGTTTTAAATATTTATATCAATCAAACTTTTATTTGCTCTCACCAACCATGCTACTGTTCACTTGATGTATCATTCTTAGTGAAACTTTTATCAAAAAAATAGTGGATGATTCTCCTGAGAAAGCAATCACAATTACATCTCCAATGAAGAATTCGATTGGACAAATACAAGAAATATCAAATTTGAATAAAAGTATGCATCCTTATAACTATCATGCTTTTCCAAATTAAAATAAATATATTATTTTCTTTTTCTCCTAATTGTAAAATAGATGGATAGATAACTTAAAAAAAAAAATATTTTTGCTCCAAACATTGGGAAATCAATAGAGTTTGCATTCTAGATTTAATTTTGATGTTCATTTCTCATTTACCTCCTATCGTATACAACTCTATAAATAATACTTTTTTCTACATACATGTGTAAGATTGGAACATACCAAACTAGTTAATCAGGTTAATCAATCTACATCATATATTGTCATTATGAAGTACATGGGAGAAAAATTAGTGTAATTTGATCCTTTAGAGGGTCATATTGGTAATTGGGATTTTAACTTAATTTAATATCATAGACCAGTTTAATGGGCTAGTGAAAGTATCTAGCATAAACCCGGTCAAAATAGGGATGTTTTATAAAGATACGGTTTGGTAAACTCGGAATAAGGATTGCAGGATCAGTTATTTCGGTCTCAATCTTACTTGATTGTCTCATGTGCAAAAAGAAGGTTGAAGAGAAATATTTCTAACCTCAAAAGGAGTCGTTTAAACTAAAGAAGATTTATAGGCTTACATTTTTTTTTTTATTATAAGGAATTGGGCCTATCATGAGCTTAGGGCCCAAGCTCATGGTCCATAAGAAAAGGAGTGAATCTTAGTTGTCAAATCATGTGAGGCAATTCAACGACTATAATCAATAACAAATCTCAACCATCTACTTTACAGTAATTCAATGATTAAGATTAGCCTTCAAAATCTATAAATAAGACACTCCTTCTCTCATTTGTAGCATTCAAAATGTGGCTAGTTTGAGACAAATGTAAAAGCTGTATTGAAATCACTAGATGGAGGATCAAACAAGCTGCTTAGTAAAGAACGGATTAAGAGTAACCAAGAATACATATTCAATATTCTACTATAGTGTGCACATAAGAGATCGAGTTTGACTATTACTCCTCCTACATATCTTTCTATTACATTCATACATATATCATTAGATTAAGTGATCTCTAAGATTGGCTATCATGTGCATAGTACGTGATGGATCATCAACAACATCCCCACCTACATATGTTATTTAGTAAATTCCTTTTAATTTATGATACAAATGGTTAAGTTAAGTATATAGCCACTAATAATTCTCATTAATTAAAAACGGATAATTAAATAAAGGAATTATCTTACTTTTTATTCATTTCATGTTATGAGGATATGATAGTAACTTTTGTGGCAAAATAAAAATGAGCTTCCAAAACTATTGCTTAATTTTGTGTAAATTCCCTAAACTTTCAAATTTTAACTTTTTCTCTTTCTAACTTTTAAAAATGTACAAAACGTATCCTCAATCATTGCTAAAATGACAAACCATTGATGTAATGGACCTTTATAGTCATGTCTTGACTCATTCTAGCTTGCTTTGTGAATTTGGCTCAATGCTTGAAGCTCAAGAGTCATAATCATTGCTACTTAATGATTATTCGACCTTAAATCTAGCTTCTTCTTTGGTTTACGACTTTATTGATAAATTCTCAAAGTAGATAGACTATAACTGGCTTGTTCTTTCACTATATGTTTTGCTATTATAACCTTCTTTGGTTTCATATGATGCAATTTCATTGTCCCTAACTTCTATGGGACATAGGGGTCATATGAGCTCTTTTCCATTCACCTGAAATGCATATGTATTATAGTAGTCATCATACAACACTCAACGATCAAGTAACCATGATCTACCCAACAATTTATGAGACATAGCCATTGGTGCAATATCACATAAAATCTCCTCAATATACTCGCCCACTTAAAGAAGCTAGAAATTGTAGTTGTTTAACGACATGTATAGTGCCTTCATCATTCAACAAGTGTAATTGAATGGGATGTGGATATGCATTAGATGAGAGTGCTAATTTCTTAACCACACATGTAGCAATCATACTTTTACAACTACTTCAATCTATTACAATCATATATACATGAATGTTAACCATATACCATATGCAAAACAAGTTCTCCCTTTGCTCCTCTATTAGAGATGGTTCAACACTCTTATCACTATCCCTATAAGTCTCTCTAGCTCTCCCTTTAACTCCCTAATTTCTTTAGCATATGTTAGAATGACCTTCTCAATATGTTCGCTCAACAACTCATTTGTCTTCCTCATTTACTAACCCTAGCTTAGGCTACCCCCTTTTACTATCGTCATACGGTAGTTAGGATATGAAGAAGCAATATAACCAAAGCCTACGCATTTAGAATATTCAACCTCAATGAATTTCTTCTTGTGCTTTCTTTGATCTAAATCTAATACATTAAGTGCGTTGGGAGTTTGTGTCTACTACTATTGCCTTACTTATAAGCTCACATATCTCATTTATTGTGATCTTGACTTCACCCCTTTTATCAATTATATGCACATTATTATGTGTAAGCTCATTCGAAGGCCCCATCCTTGACATAACAAATGGAGTTCTTGATCCCATTAATGCTGCCTCTCCACTTAAATAGCCAATTTGATCATGCTATTAAAAATTTCATTCAACAATAACTCTCATACTTTAAACTTGTAGTGAACTTACCAAATTGCTTATTCTTTATGCTTAGCCACCTCATCTTAGGTCATAACAACTTAAAATCTTTCATACAGTTGTCTACACTTATTCCTCTTTATACCAAGGACTATAACCATAATGTCATCTCTAGGCGATAGTAATTAGGGAAAAACATGTTCTGCAATACCCTTTTCATTTCTTATTGGGTGACTACACCTTTCTCATCTCTCCTCTTACAAAAGTGCAAATCATTCCATCATAATGTTATGAATTCAAAGGCCTCTAAACACACCTCAATGCATTCATCAAAATCATAAGATTTAAATATACTCTTAATGAAGGTAATCTAGCAGACTACCATTATTAAAAGGTAGACCTTTCATTTTGATGGTCTCAATACCTCTTAATTACCAATTTCTCCTATCCACTTACTCATCACGTAATTGATAGTCTTCATCCTTTGCTAACTCATCAACTTCTTATCATACTCAAATACTACCACTAATACCCCACTAACCTTAGTATCTATAGTTATAAAGTTTTGTGCAACTTTAATATGTGCTCTTACTTGTTCTAAAGTCAATTGTAGAATATTATTCACTCGTTGATGGCTATTATCATGTACATCTCACCAACTTCAACATCATCCCCATAAGAACTCTAACTATATATATTAGCCCTAATATAATATCTGGATATCTACGATTTCTTCACTTTAAACATATTTGCCCAATATTTACATCAAATGCATTCTAAGAAGTGGATATTTCCATAGTTAATCTAGTTACAATTTCGATGGTCCTATCATATAGTTTATATTATAACCAGTTTCTTGATATTCTTTTTACTAATGAGGTAAAGTTCCATCTATCAAGAGAAGTTAAGTTGTCCTATGCATTGAGAGAAGAAAATTTAGCAATTAACTTTTTTGCCAACTAGGCATGTAATCAAAAAGTTAAAGAAATGTTTTGACTTTAGTCCACCACAGAACTTAACTCCAAACTTGTTTAAGGACTTATGGGCTTGTACCTACTTTAACAAGAAAAGCACTCCACTATGTAAATATCAAAATGTGACCCTTGCTAAGTTTGTATATATTGGCAATTAGACTACTATGATTACCTTTTGTTATTCTATTTTTGTTTTAATATTATATAAACCCTAAATAGCGTTTTCGAAAAGTAAAACACACTGTATAATCATGATAAGAAAAGAAAGAAAATTATTGTAGAAACTGGTTTAGCTTAGTTCAAAGGTTGAACTATAGTGAATCAAACTAAATCGAATTTAAAATACTCTAACTCAAACCCTAGCAAACAGAATTGCTTTTAACAGTTTAGATTCTAAACTGCATCATTTCAAATGCAATTTTTTCCCTCTTTAATTTGTTTAAACCACTTTTAAAATCATTCAGTTGTTCTTATCATCAAATTTTATTGTTGAGCATATATGTCTATCACTATAATTTATTTGTACAATTTAATGAAGAATGTGTCAAGTAATTAAAATAAAAAAGCAGAATTATAATCACATATGTGCATATAAAAAAATGAAAAAGGCAAGAGTAATAATTTTCTCTTAGATAAGCTCTACTTGTTACCGTGAGTAATCATATATATTTCGAACTAGAATATCTCTATTGCATTATAAGCAAGTTGAGAGAAGAAAACAACTATTTACTTACAAATTGTCAAGTTTTCTTGGTCTAAGGATTCAAAATAGATTAACTGAGGAGATTAAGGCTATGATACTCTAATGAATTGAAATTAGGATAAATAACAAAAGTAAATTCAATGAATGTAGTTAGAGTCTAATCTGATGGTACAACTAAGAGTGATATTAAGGACAAGTGGAAGCATTAAAAATCCAAGACTAGGAATCAATGTCTTAATATTAATGCTGGGTTTCTTATATTCTTTTTTTCTTTTTCTTTTCTCTTCGTCATAAGGCCATAGGGTTTGGCTAGGTAGGATTACTTTGTTGCCATAAAAATATCAATATATGCCTCATCTTTTATATATGTAGAGAGAGAGTGTCTAAAAAATGATTTGATTTGGTTTAATCTCCCAAATCAAATTGCAAACAGAATTGAAATATTGAAAAACTATGTTTCATGATTCAATCCGGCTCTGTTTGGTTCTCATTGTACTAATTGATTTAAAAAAAAAAAATGAAAGGCCGTGCTGTATTATTACATTATTTTATTATTAAAATGAATTGTCGTTCCTGACTCTCCGTTCCCTTATCAACTCCAACATGTCTTTTTTAGATAATAGATTTTTTTTTTGTTTTCTTTCTCGATGAAATCATAGATTTATCCTTGGATAAAAATTTTTATATTTTCCATGAGACATGTGAGTAATACCTTATACAATACCTAATAAAAAAGAAGACACGGTACAAACCACTCTACGAACTACACGAGGGCACTTAAAACATGTGACGGAAACATACGGGCCTTGAAGATTCCTAGAACCGCCCTAAGATATAATAAAAAAAATAATATAGGAAGCACTGTATACGTAGCTATCTATACTATATATACACTTCCATTTCAGGGTAGCATATCACCAAATAAGAAGATTAAAAGTTTGTTTTATGATCGATCCTTATCAACTAGCACATTACACTTGAGAACGAAGCAAGGATGATGAATGCAGAAGAAAGAGACCTGGTGTTACAGTCAATTCTTCAACATCTTTTTGAAGAACAAGATTGTTCTCATAATATGTTTGATTTGAAATATCTAGAGACGATTTTCCCTACAACAGGTACATTAGGTGATAACCAGGATTCAAGCTTAAGCAGTCTCGACGTGGGAAATGGTTGGGTGTCCTCGGATTTGGATTTTCATTCCAAGCCATCCCCACCCCCTGCTATCGAGGTTGCTACAGACAAGAAGCACGATGTAGTGGCGCGTGAGGTTCACGCACCGCTAAATAATCAACGTTATTACGGAGTGAGGAAGCGGCCATGGGGAAAGTATGCGGCGGAAATAAGAGATCCTAAGAAAAATGGAGCCAGGAGGTGGCTTGGGACATATGCGACGCCTGAGGATGCTGCATTGGCTTATGACCGAGCTGCTTTTGAGATGCGTGGCTCCAAGGCTAAGCTGAACTTCCCTCACTTGATAGGCTGTGACTACCAGCCGTTCAGAGTAGGAGTGAAGAAGCGCCGCAGTCCAGAGACAGTCACCTCAGCAGCCTCTGTGTCAAGGATATGGAAGCATGATGATGATGGTGCACTAAAAGATTGGAAGGCACAAAGGCAGCGCGATAACAACGCTGACGGAGCTGGCTTAGATTTTTCGACAGAGATTGGTATAATGTAATGAGGCCAAAGATTTCATGATACAATTTTCATAAGAATGTTCTCATCAGATGCAATTAATGCATTTCCCGCACGAAATTCTTGTACAAAAGACTTTTCGTCATTAACGTCCCAAGAAATAATGTGTACGGCCATTTCATCAAGTACATAAACCTTTTCTGGTACCAAAACAAGTGTCTTACTTTGGGTATCGATCATCAAGGGTTAAAATGTGTTATTAAAATCTCAAAATAACAGCCATAACCTTCTTTCTCGTTATGTTTCCCCATTATAAAAGAGTTTCAAATGAAATTCTGATAAGGACTATAAGTAAGCAATCGAATAACGTTCCATAATTAACTAGTCATTAAGGAGAACCCATAATAAAAATGTTTAGATGTCACAATAAGGAACTTCTAAAATGGTTGCATAACACAAATTCACTACCCGAAAAATATTATATTTTATGCCTAGTTGTTCTATAATTACTCCATAATGCTATTTCATCTCTTTTCATTGCCTACTCCCTGCTTTCCTCCCTATCTTTGTTTTTGCGCTTGTTGAGATCTCCGACTACTTTTTTGAGATCCCGATCAATCAGATAGTTCTTATGTAGCTGGATTGGTCGCATTAAATCCCATAATGAAATTATGAAGAGTACAACAAGTCAATACTACATCCTTTTGTATTGGGAATGACCAAAAAGTTACCACATCCAATAGAATTCCAAAACACATTTCGATTGTAGTTCTTAAAGATGAATGACGGAGATTGAATAGCACTATTGCATTTTCGAGTGGGCCATCACGACTTAACTCCTTAAGATGGTATCAAACACCTCTGTATGGAGATATAACTCTTTGTCTAATACTATAACCAGCATCACTAAAATAATATTTACCTACACATAATGAAATATCACTATAAAGATTATGCATATATAATTTTTTTAGTTTTACTTAATGTTCATTAGCTTAATCAAAGATACCTTTTGGAATTTCAAGATCATTTGGTCTAGACATTGCATCAGTTATATGTGATCTATTGTATTAGTAAATCTATGTAAGCTTGTATATATTGTGACATATACGTGCATGTGTTTGTACGGTAGATAGTCGGGGTTTTACTCACCCTCTTTGGTGAAAATTTTTTTCTTTTTTTCTTTCTTTTTGGAGATGCTAATAATTGGACATGAGGAAATAGGAGAGAGCGCAGATATTCATACATTTTTATTTGTTCATGTAGTCATGAGTATATATTAACCAGTGGATATAGGAATTTCTGCCCAGTTAGCAAACGTTGAAGCGCATTGACTGATCATTGGAGAAGGAATGACATCTTTGAGAGAAAAAAAAAAAGGTAAATTAATTAATAAATAATGTTCTAGCTAGTCAAAGACTACATCCCAAAATTTCTAAAAGAATCTTGGCAATAAAAGAACCCTGTTCCCTTGTATTAACCGATTAAAAAGACAAAGCATGCTGTATGCGCATTGTTACATTATTATATTATCAATGATAAACTATGAATTCACCATTGCCCCTTATCTCCAATCTTTTATTAGTATGTAGCAACGTGTTTTTTGTCTTTAGATGATATATTTATTATTGATACAATTCTTTATATTCTTCCCGAAACATGTGAGCAATACTTTGTACGACGCTTTATTCAAAAATATACTGCCACTGAAATTTCCGAGAACCCCGCGAGAATTCAAATGAGAATATGAAATGAAATGAACCTCGTGTGCATTTCCACTTCAACGCCAGCACCAACTCCTATATCTGAACTTCCATTTCACGCAGTGTAACATTACTGCAAATTGCTAGAACCCAATATAAAAGAGAACAAACAAGGTTGGTGATAATGCTGCTGTATTTGGTGGCCATTTGGATGTTGGAGCTAGGTGGCCGGTTCGGGGTAGAGAGACAAAAAGCTTGTACGTTGCTTGGGGTGATCATCGAAGTGTAAAGGGTCATTTGCCTTGTGGTGGTGTAGCTCCAGTATGCGGCCAAGACTGTGGATTTCACCTAGGTGGCAGTGCCAGGTGATTTCAATGGTGGTATCGAGGGTTTGAGTGGGTAATAGATTGGTTGGGGGTGATAAGAGGCACGGTAGAGACTAGGAATGGTTGGGTTGGAGAGCTTGTTGTGTGGGGAACACCATCATATGGGTAGATTAGCTCGAAAAACTTTAAGCTTGAATGGGATTTTAGAGAGAGAAACTACCCGCAAGTATAGAAAGAGAAATGATTTGAGAGTGTGTTTCAGTATAGAATTGAGTGAGAACTCATGCCCAAAACGAATTCCCACAACCCCTTTTATAGTGTTCTTAGCTCAAAAAACATGGCAAGGATTGAATTTGAATGATTTGAAATAGGTGGATTTTAAATAGAATGATTGTTGGATTTAATGAAAAACATTGCAATTTGAACACAAATGGTAGTCAAAATGAATTCGATGATGTTTACTCTTGCCAATAAACTCTTTCAAAAGCTTTGATTTTCAATATTGGTGCTTGAATCAAGCAAATTCAAATCAAAGGAAAATCTGCGTTCCAAGATTTTTCTTGATTTTCAATATTTAATTTAACCCATTAAATGGTTGTATCGGGGTGTTTTTTATGCTTATCCATAGTATCCCAAGTGTGATTCGTGATTTCTCCCTTGATTAAAAAAAAAAAAAAAGACAAAGGGAGATGGATAAAAAAAGGTTGAAAACTAAGCACACTAAGCATGTCTCGTATTGGAGAAGGTGAGAAAGGCTAAGAAAATGATGCAAAGTGGACATGATTAGCTAATTAGAGGCAAACATGTGACTATGATGGCCAACAAAACACAAAAGGCACATTATGCCTAAAGCAACGCTTGAACCATAGACCTTGGTATTGCTAGCACACAACCAGCTTAGCTGGCTTGTTTCTCATTACATATACGCATGAATTTTTATGTAAACAACAATCCAGTCTAAGCTTGTTTCAAGCCTACAAATCTGGTTCATGCCTAACTAAAACCCCCTAATAACCAACTCTCAATGACTTAAAAATGCAATAACTTCCATGAGCAAGTCTAGTGAAAAATAAATTCAACCCAATTTACTAGTTTTATCCACTTAGACCCTATCCAATGCTAAAATGACATGGTTTAGTCCATATGACCCAATGACTCTATAAATTTATTAAATTTAAAAATTCTAACTTTCCTATATTTTTATATTTTTTCTTTTTCTTTTTAATTTTTATATTCTTTTTTGGTGTTTTCTAAATTAAGATACCCTTTTTCCTATTCTTAATAATAAAAAAAAAACACTAAAATTATAGAGGACAAAAATAGGATGTCTATAGTTACTTCTCTTTATAGTGAAGTTTGATTAAAACTTTTCCACAAAGACAAAAAGAAATACCATTTTTGCTCTAAGAATCAATTTTCCTTAAGAATTACTACAACTAGCTAGCTGTAATACGCTTGATTCATTGAGGATTTAGGTGAATAGAGAAATATGAAAGAGAGAAGAGGTACTCTTAAAGCTAATTGAGACATTTGAATGAGTTTAAAAGGGTCTAGTGCCTTAGGAGTTGGCTAGAAAAATTAGTTTGAAATTTGGTTGTGCCCTTCTAAGTTGACTAACTTAGGCGAGTGCTTTTACCAACCCTAAATTGGCATCGATTTCAGAAATCCTAGTCGTGCTCCTTTGATCTCACCAACTTAGGTAAGAGCATCTTTTTGGGACTAGTAGCCCTAAATAAGAATCAATTTAAGAATACTTAGTCTTGCTCTTTTGAGCTAACTTAGGCAAGAACATCTCTTGAAGACTAGAAACCTTAAATGAGAATCGATTTGAGAAAACCTTTTTATGCTCCGTTGAGCTCACTAACCTATGTGGGTGTGTCTCTTGTAGACTAGCAATCCTAAATGAGAATCAATTTGGCAAACTTGGTCATACTCCTTTAAGCTTACTAACCTAAGTAGGAGCATTTCTCAGGGGTTAGCAACCTTAAAATGAGAATTGATTTGAGAAAACTTAATAGTGCTTTTCTAAGCTAATTAACCTAGGTAGAATTGTCTCTAAGAGACTAGTAATCTAAATAGGAATCGATTTTGGAAAACTTAGTCATGCTACTTTGAGTTAACTAATATAAGTGAGAGCATCTCTGGGGGACTAGTAGTCTTAATTTGGAAACGATGGGAGGAGGCACCTTAAAGGCTCACTAAAAATGTTTGAAGAGAGATTTGGTAATGGGAAGCGTCCTATGGGTTCGTTAACAAATTGATAGAGGGAAGCACCTTATAGGCTTGCTAAACCCTAAAAAGAAATTGATGAAAGGAAATGCCCTTATGGACTCGTTAAGACCCTAAGAGAGATTAGTAATGAGAGGCATCCTATAGGCTCTCTAAAATCCTAAGAGAAATTGATGAAGGGAAGTACCTTATGGGTTTGCTAAAAACTTTGAAGAGAGATTGGTAATGGGAAGTACCCAATGGGCTTGCTAAGACTCTAAGAGAAATTGATGACAATTGGGAAAACACTTTTAACAAATGACGAAAGATGGGATAGTACTCTAAATGTTGCATTAAACCCTAAGGGAAAAGTGAGTTAGGACAATGCTCTATAAGCTGGCTAGAACTCTAAAGATGAATTGAAGATCGGACAATACTCTAAAGGCTAGTTAGAACCCTATAAAATGATGAAAGGTGGGACAGTGCTCTAAGAGTCAACTAAAACCCTAAAAATGGATTAAAGATGGGATAGTGCTCTAAAAGCTAACTAGAATCCTAAAAAATGATGAAAGATAGATAGCACTCTAAGAGTTAGCTTAAACTCTAAAAATGGATAAAAGATGAGATAGTGCTCTAAGAGCTGACTAAGACCTTAAATGAGAACTTAGTCATACTCTTTTGAGCTGATTAACCTAAGTGAATGAGCGAAGTATTCCTCGAGTTGATTAAGACTCTAAATGAGAACCTAGTCGTATACTTTTGAGTTGACTAACCTAAGTGAACAGGTGAAGCACCTCTCAAGTTAACTAAGACCCTAAATGAAAACTTGGTCATGCTCCTATGAGCTAACTAACCTAAGTGAATAGGTAAAGTGCTCCCTGAGATGGTTAAGACCTTAAATGAGAACTTAGTTATGGTCCTTTTAGTATATATGCTTAGAGTAGATATATTGCTACTCGTAACATTGTGTGCTATTTGATGCTGTGTTGATTGAAGAAGGCTATATCTTCGATGAACTAATATGCTATTATGATGAATGCTAATGTAATGATTTTGAATGATAGTAGTTGTATCTTAGTTAAACTGTTATAATGCTATGTTAGGTGTTGATGTAATGCTTAGGAATGATTGTACTAACCTGTAGAGTTAAGGGACTGTTAACTTAATCTTCTAAGTGTTTACCTAAGTTAACCTTAAGTGAGATAATAGGTTTCTATTAGGGAAAGTTTGAAAACTACAATCAAATAACTAGGTTGAAAAAAAACTTAAAGATTGATTATATTGAATGATATACTTGAGTTGTATCGCATAGCATGGTATCACATGGCATGGTATAAAAGATACCTACGGGTCAAAATTTTCAAAATGAGGCTTCCAAGTGGTCAAGAAAAATCATAGCTTTATGAACTCAATTTTTGGAAGCCTAAATGAGAACTTAGTCATGCTCCTCTTAGCTAACAAACCTAGGCAAAATGGGCAACATACTCCTTGAATTGGCTAAGACTCTAAACAAAAACCTAGTCATACCTTTATAAATTGACTAACTTAGGTGAAATGGGTAATGCACTTCTTGAGCTGTCTAAGACCCTAAATGAGAACTTAGTCATACTTCTCTAAGCTAACTAGCTTAGGCAAAATGGGTAATGCGCTCCTCGAGTTGGCTAAGACCTAAAGAGAAATTGATAAAAGGAAGAACCTTATGGGCTCTTTGAAAAATTGATGAGAGGAAGCATCATGTGGGCTCACCAAAATGTTGAAGAGAGATTGGTGATGGGAAGTACCTTATAGGCTCGCTAAGACCCTAAAGAGAAATTGGCAATGAAAAGCACCCTATGGGCTTGTTAAACCTTAAGAGGAGTAGTGAATTGAGATAGTGCTCTACGAGCTAACGAGAACCTTAAAGCAGAATATTAGTTGGGACAATGCTTTAAGAGTTAACTTAAACCCTAAAGAAAATAGATTGAAGATGGGGTATTGCTCCAAGAGCTAGCTAAAACCTTAAAAATGGATTGAAGATGGGACAACGCTTTAAGAGCTAGCTAGAACCTTAAAAATAGTTGAATTGAAGATAGAACAACGCTTTAAGAGCTAGCTAAAACCTTAAAAAAAATGATGAAAGATGGGACATCACTCTAAGAGCTAGCTAGAACCTTAAAAATGGATTGAAGTTGGGATAGCACTCCAAGAACTAGATAAAGTCTTTAAAAAAATGGATTGAAGATGGGAAAATACTTTAAAAGTTGACTAAAACCTTAAAATAATGATGAAAGATGGCATAGTGCTATAAGAGTTGGCTAGAATCCTAAAAATGGATTAAATATGGGACAGTGCTCCAAGAGCTAGCTAGAACCCTAAAAAAATGGATTGAAGATGGGACATAGCTCTAAAAGTTGGCTAGAACCATAAAAATGGATTAAAGATGGGATAGCACTCTAAGAGTTGGTTAGAACTCTTAATAGATAGATTGAAGATGGAACAATGCTCTAAGAGTTGGCTACAACCCTAAAAAATGACGAAAGATGGAGGATTGAAGAAGCAAAGTGAGGAATGTAACCAATTTGAAAAAAAATTTTAACTTGAAAATTTTTACAAACAAAGAATTCGGTGAAAACCATTTATGATAAAAAAAAAGCATTGGGGATTAAAAGTTAATGGTCAACTTAAAAGGTATGACCACATTGGAAAGAAGTAAGTGACATGAATTGAAAGCTTAGCCACTCAGGTCGACATGGACTTGGGTAAAAAAATAAAAATTTGTAACAAGCCTTTACTTTCTCTCTCTCTCTTTTTACTTTTCTTCTTTTGCCTTTTTTTTTCAAAGAAAAGTTTGCTGACGATTATAAATTCTTATTAAAGAAGCAAATGTTATAGTCATCCCCTTCCTTAATAACCATATGCTTCTTGGTTTTTAAAAATGTCTCTTGAGCTTCTTGGTGGGGCTTTGTGATTTTGAATGTTCCTTCCCTTAAGGAAAAGGTAACTCATGATTAGTCTAATCGAAGGGAACTTCCTTACAACTCTTGATCTAAATTTCACTCTTGACTACTAATGCAAAAACTATAATTCATTTTGTAGGTGATGTGCTTTGATCAATTTGCTAGATCTTTTTTAGTTCAATATTATTAATTTAGCTTTTGGACAAATGGTTTCAAGAGGACTGACGAGAAGGACTATTCTAAAAGATTTATTTATTCAATTAAGTGTACAAATCAACAACCTTTGGGGAAAAACTAGAAGTGTGCTTATCTCAGTTTCAAAAATAATTTTTATCAAAGATAAATTATTCTTTAAGATTGGAAGAGCATTTATCAAGTGTGGGAGGTATTGTAAGTAGAGAGGGCTTATGTAATTTAGTGTGAGTAAAAAAGTTTTCTATGTATGATTTTGAAGTGTGATTTAGAGTGAAAATAGAGCTTTTGGGCTTGGAATGTGATTTAGGGCCTTACAACTTTGGGGCTATTTGGGCTTCAATTCCAAGCCTTTTGATTCATTTTTACTACCCTTGTTGAGATGTGATATATCTATTTAGGGCTTTCATCTCCCTTTTTTTTTTCTTTTGTTGCCCCATTCTTTCTTCTTCTTTTTTTTAACCCCTTTTTAATTAGGTCTGAGAGTAACTATCTCCCTAAAGTATTTGGATTATGTTTGTAAGGTTATTATAAGCTCTTCTTCATTTCAGAGAAAACAAATTATCAAAGATAAAAATGATCTTTAAATTGATACCACCTAAGTAAGCATAAAATGGTTTTTTTTTTTTCCTTTTCTTCTAATCAATGACCCTAACTTCCAAATTGTCCAAATATAGAATGGTTCTTGACGGGGTTTAAATTTGAAAATACTCTAAGTTGATCCAATAAGGTTAACAAAAGATAATATGTTTTAAGATTTGAAAATGAATGCTTAACTTTATTTTAATTTGCATATCAAATTCTAAATGGACCCCCTTCATGGAATGAGCCCAAAGTGTCCTTACCCTGATCTCATTTAATCCTCAAAGTATTTAAGGGTTAGTGTATGGGATATAGTTTGTCTCTTTTCATTCTAAACTTTTGTTTTTTTAAATAAGTTACTAATTCCTTAAGGAGGAATCTACTTTTGATTAAACTACAATCACTTAATTTAAAAGGTAACCAATAAGATAATTTTATTCCAGCTATTACAAAGCCATGCAAAATATTCTCTTACGAGTTTATTATAGACTTTATTGAAAATAACTTAATTCTTTTTTGCTTCTACTTTAACTTACTCCATTTAAGCACCTAACTATTTAAGATGACATGCGAGCTTGTTAGAGGGTATTAGTAGAATTAAAAGAATTGGAGCTCTGGGTGATTCAATTGAAGTCCTTTCATAACTTAAAGAAGGACCAATTTCTTGAAGCTTTGGTTGAATCATCTTAAAATCAATTAGGTCTTGAATCTTGTTCTTCAATCTCCAGTATTTTTTAATGGAGTACCCCTTCCGACCCATATGATAGTTGCATCAAGTTTCTAAGTCAAAGATATATGGTCGGTGATGCGAACTGTGACCAAAAACAGATAAGGCCAGTAGTTAAATGGTTCTGAGCTTGTAGAAAGTTTGAAAAGAGTCAATGGGAAAAGGTACGAAAGGGTGAAAACAAAGGATGAAAACAGTAAGCAAAACCTACGAAGATGATGCGCCAATGGAACTTCCGAGGACTCATGGTGTAATTCGATGTGACGGACAAATTGGTCCAATAAGGTTGCTCGCCACCTAATCTTCCTTAAGAGAAATGATAAGAGTAATGTTGAGAGTAAAGAACAGTGTTTACGTAGGGAAGAAGGTACTCCAAAAAGTATATTGAAGATTATCTAATCTCTTACAACTATAAGTATAAGGATATTTATATTCGCAAACTAAGATAATTTGCCTAAAAGGGAAAAGACAAAAAGGATATTTCCTAAGGAAGGCAATGTACATGTTATAAAGGGGCAAAAATGAATATATAAGGAAAATAATCATTAGTGCTATAGTTCTACATGTAATATTGTACAAGTAGCGATGCGATATTAGTGAGGTCATTAGGAGATGTGGACAAAAAAGTATGAACGCATGAGTTTATCTGAGCAAAGATGGCCTAGTTAGTCTAACTTTCTTTCTCAGCTTCTCGGCAAGGAAGAGGCCGAGTAATTAATCGAGTCAACAACAGACAGTAATCGTTAACTTGGCATACCATACAACAATGGGCAGTCATACGGTACGACATTAGAGATGACTTGGCAAGGAGGTACTCGGCCTTAGCAACCCCTCTAGTCTTCGAGCCTAGTTGAAGATCAGGGGCCCCGTAGCTTGATTCCCATCATTCCTTCTAGGCCGTTTTGGATTTGGCATCAAATCCAGATGGCGTTTGCTCAATTTTCCATCAAGATAATATGGATTGAGGTCAACGATGTTGAAGGCATCAAAAACCCTAAAATCTTTAGCCAATTCCAACCTATAGGCATTGTCGCTGATTTTCTAGAAGATTCTATAAGGTCCTTCCACTCTTGCAAATAATTTGTTTCTCCTTTTGTTCAGGAACCGTTCCTTACTAAGGTATAGCCATACCAAGTCTCCTAACTGAAATTGTTTTGCTAACCGACCCTTAGTCTTTTCACACATTCTTATGGCAGCCTAATCGATGTGCCGAGTGACCTTATTATAGATATGTTGAAGGGATTGTGCCCTGGTCGATGTATTGGGGTCCTCTAGCACAAGTGTGGGTATAAGGGCATGATTGAGAGGCAATTCGGGATTGAATCCATAGGCCACCTCAAAGGAGGTCTGCTTAGTGGTATCATATACAGTTCGGTTGTAAGAAAACTCAATCACTGGTAGGCAAACGCCCCAATCGACTAAGTTCTTGCTAATTGCAGCTCGGAGTAATGAACCCAAAGTACGATTAACTACCTTTGTTTAGCCATCAGTTTAGGGGTGATAAGAGGTATTAAAGAGTAATTTAATTCCCAACCAATGCCACAGGGTTCTCTAGAAATGACTTAAGAACTTCATGTCTCTATTGGAGACTACACTCTTCGACACGCTGTATATTTACATAATCTCTTGTAAGAAAAGAGAAGAAATAACCAAAGCGTCATTAGTTTTGGTATAGGATACGAAGTGTACCATCTTACTGAATTGATCCATAACAACAATCACAGAATCTTTTCTTCGAGTAGTTCTTGATAGTCCAAGAACAAAGTCCATACTTAGTTCAATCTATGGCCTCATCGGAACAGGTAGGGGCATCGCCTTCCCTTATTCAGCTCATCACTTATCCTTTTTGCATGTAACACAGCTTTCAACTACTCGGTACACATCTTTTTGCATTCTTGGCAAAAAGAATTGGCCATTCACTAATTCACAGGTCCTTCTCTCTCCAAATTTTCCAAAGAGTCTTCCATTGTGAGCTTCCCTAATTAATAATTCCCATAGGGAATAAGTCAGTATACACGGTTTTCCTCTTCGGAACAAATAGCCATCCTGTACATAATACTTATCTACTGTTCTCCCATCTACGCATCTCGAAATTATTGGTCAAAAGTATAGATCCTTGGGGTATTGTTTTTTGATACTTGTAAAACCAAATAGTCTGATATGTAGTTTTGATAAGAGCATATACCTCTTCGATAGAGTATCTGCAACTACGTTGCTCTTTCCATACTTGTATTTGATCACAAAATTGAATCCTATAAGGAATTCAACTCATTTTGCCTACTGCTTGGATAGCTTGGTCTGACTTCGAAGGTACCATAGTGACTTGTGGTCAGTATATATGACAAATTCTCTTAGAAGTAGATAGTGCTACCATACTTATAGTATATAAATTAGTGCCAAGAGCTCTTTGTTATATATAGAGTAATTTAGTTGGGGTCCTCAGAGCTTCTCACTATGGAAGGCAATTGATTGGCCTTCCTACCTCAGGCCAGTGCTTATTCCAATGCCTAATGTGTCGTACTTTAGCTCAAAAATTTTGTCGAAGTCAAGTGGCACTAACATGGGGTGGAGGTCAATCTCTTCTTAATCTCAATAATACTCCTCTCTTCCCTTTCTCCCCATTAAAAGTCGGTGTTTTTCTTCGTTAATTTAGTTAGTAATGCGGCGAAGGTATTGAAGATCCCGATGAACCTTCGATAAAATGAAGCCAATCCATGGAAACTTCTCACGTCGACACAAGTAGTAGGGGTTGGCCATTCAACAATTACTTAGATCTTCTCATTATCGACCCGCAAGCCTCCTTCACTAACTACATAGCCCAAGAATACCACTCCCTCCTAGCAGAAGCAACATTTCTTTAAATTGGTGAATAATCTCTCGGCGTGAAGGATATCCAGGACTATTCTAATGTATTTACAGTTACTTAGCACATCAACACCATAGATCAAGATGTCATCGAAACACATCACAACACACTTTTTGATGAGATGTCTTAGCACATAGTTCATAAGTTTCATGAAGTTGTTTAAGACATTTAATAAGCCGAAGGGTATGACCATCCACTCGTATAGTCCATGTTGAGTCTTGAATGCAGTCTCTTAGCCTCACGCGAATTTGATGGTGGCCAAATTTGAGATCAATCTGACTAAAAATTTTAGCTATACTCGATTCATCTAACATATCTTCTAGCATCGAGATCGGATACTTGTATTTGATCGTGATTTTGTTCTCGGCTCAGCTGTCAATACACATCCTCTAGGTTCTATCCTTTTTTAGCATTAGAAGTATAGGCATAGCACAAGGGCTGAGACTCTCTCTCATGTATCCTCTTTTTAGCAACTCATTAACTTGATGTTGAAGGTTAGAAGCTTACTTAGGATTCATGCAACAAGCTGGCTTGTTCAGCAGTGCAGCACTGGGTATTAAGTCAATGCAGTGTTCTATGCTTCGGGGTCAAGGGCAACCCTGCTGGCAATTGTTTTGGGAACAAGTTAGCATATTCATCCAATAGTTCCTTCACCTCTTGGGGTATATCATTCCGTTCCTTCATTTCCAGTAGTCGCTTAACCCACAGGAGGGTTAGCTCATTGGCGTTAATGGCCTCTCGAAGTTCAACTCTACTTATCACTAAAGCCTTTTTTGATCTACAAGCAAGTTTTGTTTGTAACTTGTGAACCTCTCTCAGTTGCATCGGATTCAGCATGATCTTCCGATCATCCTTATCGAACATGTAGATATTCTTATAACCATCATGGATGACTCTCCTATCAAAGAGCTACGGCCTTCCTAGTAACATGTGAGAAGCTTACATAGGTAGTATGTCATAGAGAATCTAGTCAAAGTAATTGCCAATAGTAAGCGGTAGTAGTACTTGCTAAGTAACTTATAATGCTCCCTTATCACTTAACCATTGCAACTTATATGGCATCGAATGTTCAACAGTCGGTAACCTCAGTTTTGAGACTAGGTCGGTTGATGTTACATTGGTGTAGCTCCTACTTCCATAATGAGGGCACATGTCTGTTCATTCACCTTACAGATGATATGAAATAAATTCACTGTCTACTCCTCCTTTCGTAAGGATTCCATGCTCATAGTGCATCGAACAACCATGAGTAGCCGGTCTAAGTCCTCAGCATACACGCCTTCCTCGATAAACTCTTTCTCGGCATTCTCATTCTCGATAGGAACATCCTCCTCTTCGGGTTCCTCATCCGCACTTTCTATGTCTAACTTTGGGGTGTCTCCCTTCATGACCATTGTCCTTCGGTTCAGGTACTAAGCAACCATATGTCCAAACCCCTAGCACTTGAAGCATTTGATCTGGCTAGTCTTCTTACTAGACCTTTACCTTTTCTCATATGTTCGGGTCGGCACTATATTCTAAAGCTGGCTTTTCTGCTTGTCTCTAACATCTATCTTGCTTCTCAGCTCAATACTCGGCAATGTTTGGTTATTTGCTTCTCCTGGTTAGCTAGTCGGTACTCTGGTTGCTAGTCAGCAGTCTGGTTGCTACTCAACTTCTTCTTTGCCTCTCTACCCATTGGGCAATCCTTACAACTTCATCTATTGCGTTAAATTGTTGGAGTTCCACAATGTCTCCTCTTAACCCGGTAACAAACCTTGAAACTATTCGGGCAATTGGTTCCTCTACTTCACACCTTATCATAAGCTTTTAGATTTCTTGAACATATTCATCGACAGTTCAGCCTACTTGTCTTAGCTCCTAAAGCCATAAGAAAGTATCTTGGAGATATGTTTATAACACGAATTTATTTTTGAGTACCCTCTTCATCTCAGGCTAAGTATTAATCTCGCAATACCCCTCTCTTCTTCTCATGGCTTGAAAATTTTTCCACCACATGGCGGCATATCCAGAAAATTCAATAGTAGCAGTCCTCACTTTTTCATAATCCTCATATATGTAATAATCAAACACACGTTCCACCTTCTCTTCCTAATCCAGATACTCATTAACATTCCCAGATCAATTAAAACTCAGAATTCGAAGCTTCACATGGTCGGATGCTATAGGGGCTTGTACACACTCCTCTTCAAAATATTCTTCTTCCTCCTCATTTAGCTCTCTCAAGCCTATCCTTCGCCTTACTCGTTTGCCAACTCCTCCACCTTTATTAGTCAAGTTAGGTTCTAACCTCTAATAGGTTGAGCAGCTTATGGAGTATTTTGCATGGCCTCAGTAGGTTGGCAAGACAGTGTATAAACAGCTCGGGTTCAAATCTACTAGGAGATTAGCTACCTCATTAAGTCTTTCATCAATGCTTTTGGGAGTTCCCTGAGACTAACACCTATGATAGAAAACTCCACTATCATCACCGGTATCAACATTCATGTTTAGGTTTGTCATTTTTTTCTCACATATTCAGAATTTAAATAAACACTTCAAAAAGTGAACAACTAATAATACCGCAGTCAAATGAACTCAATAACTAACTCTGTTTCAACCAGGCAAAAACAGAGTATAACAGAAATCCAAGAAGAGTTAACTATAGCTCACACAAAGCCTCTACTTTGATACCAAGATGATGCGAATCATAACAAAGAACAGACAAGGCCAGTTGTTGAATGGGTTCGAACTTGTAGAAAGCTCACAAAGAATCAATGAGGAAAGGTACAAAAGGATGAAAACAAAGGATAAGCAAAACCTACAAACAGCTCCAGAGGATATCATGCACCAATGGAACTTTCAAGGACTCATGGCATAATTTGATATGATGCACAAATTAGTCCAATGAGGTTACTCACCACCTAAACTTACTTAAGGGAAAGGATAATAGTGATGCTGAGAGTAAACAACAGTATTTACACAGGGAAGAAGGTATTCGAAAAAGTGTATTAAAGATTATTTGATAGCTTACAACTATAAGTATAAGGGTATTTATACCTACAAACTCGAGCAACTTGCCCAAAAGGGAAAAGATAAAAAGGAAATTTCCTAAGGAGGGCAATGTACATGTTATAAAGGGGTAAAAATAAATATATAAGGAAAATAATCATTGGTGTTATAGATTTTACAAATGATACTGTACACATGGCAATGCAGTATTGGTAAGGTTGTTAGGACATGCAAACAAAAAAGTACGGACGCATGATTTTATCCGAGTAGGGATAGCTTAATCAGTCTGGCTTTCTCTCTTAGCTTCTGGGTAAGAAAGAAGCCAAGTAATTAGTTAACTCAGCAACAGCTAATAATCATTAACTCGACATACTACACAACAACAGGCGATCATACAGCACGGCATTAGAGGTGACTTGGCAAGGAGGTACTTGGCTTCAGTAGGGGATGGTTGGAATATAAGGATTCGTCGTGCCAGCCCTTTTAGTCTTCAAGCTTGGCTGCAGGTCAGGGGCCCTATAGCTTGATTCTCATCAATCTATAATTTAGATTAAGGGCTTCACAAGCTAAGATCTTCGCTTCCTCTAAATGATGAAAGATTTGTGTCATTGAGATCTTTGATTGAGTGAATTGTCTCTTTTGAGCCCTTGGGCTTGCTTTTTCTCACTTATCCCTGGCTCTTTCCTCTTTGCGCCACTTTCATTATTTGGGCATACCAACATTTGATCAATATTGGATGATAGGTGTTGAAGTCTTCTAAGTATCGAGCCTATTGTCATTTCTAAGTTTATAATGCTCTTTTGTAGTATTGCTACTTTTTCTTTTGGAATTGAAATTATTTTTTCCAAGCTTGAATCTTGAGACACTTGGCGACTAATGATTATGGGAAACAAGATCTACAACTATTAGGCCATTTAGCGTACTGTTTTTTCAAGGGAGGTGATCTTATCATCAACCATTTGAAACAGATTAGAAGAATTCTTACTTGTTAGCAACCTTTCTTTTTCTTCTTCTTCTTCTTTTTTTTTTTCAGAGAAAAAGGACTAACTTAACTTCTTATATGGCGAATTTTACAAAAGTTGAGAAAAAGAAAGCTTATAAAATATTTCACAAGGGACGATAAGAAAGGGAAGAAGATTTAAACCAAAAATATACAATTGAGATATATTTACATGAGAAAAATCTAGGTTTGTAGACTTAATTGATAGACTGTAAAAAAAATAAAAATAAAATAACTTAGAGTGAGAAATGATTTATGGTGAATAAACGAAAGTATTTACACCTTGTATGCATTTAAAAGATTACTTACAATACTTATAGGAATAGTAATTTAAAAGAATTATTTTATGAAGGAAATATTTATGAGGTACTAGATATTTACAAATAATCCTTATTTGGAAAATTTGGATACAAAAGAAAAATCTAGTGAGAAGGAAAAGGCTGGTAAGGGAATCTATTTAAGAAAATAAACTCTATACAAATGAATATATATATATATATATATATTGAGATTTACAAATTTGGTAAGGAGACTAAGGATTAAAGGTTGAGAAAGTCTATAAAAAACTATGAAAATCTATGTAGTGATCAATTTTGTTATTATAATCTAAAACGTTATAAAAGGTTTATGAACTAAGTCCAACTATCTTTTAAAACAAGGAATACCACTTATAAGTTATGTGACTTTTAATTATTATAAAGACTAGCTACAATAATCTATAAGTATGCTTTAAAGAGTTAATAATCTTATTCTAATATTTACATAGAAAAGTACAAACATTTACATATAAATACATGAAAAGATGAAGGCATATGGATGTAAATGCAAAGGGCCAATGACTAAATAATGATGTGGTAATAAAAGGATTAAAGGTTAGGACTTTTACTAGAATTCCATTATTACTATACAAGGAAAGTATATTACAACATTTTTATGGTATAGTGGAATTCCAATAGAGTTCCGACCTTTTGTTGATTATATACCTCATCACTATTTATTCATTAGTCTAAAAGTTTTGTATGCAATTAAGGTAAGTTTTAAAAGTCCTTAAGCTTTGTAGCCTCACTTGTTTTTAAAAAACGACTTCATTGATTATAGCTTAAGTAGGGGTACCTAATTAACCCCGAGTAGTGGTTACACAACAGCACTGCAATAGCACTTGAAGCGTATACTATGGCCCCCTTATCCTAAGGTCTTAACACTATCTAGGGTTAAACCGTATCTACCTTGCATCCTTGATGTATTATTCCCCAAACATCCTAAGTATGTTGCATATGAAATGAGTATAGAAATTAAAACAAATATGTATACAAATTGAATAACAATAAATAAATGAACAAAAAAATAATATGGATATTTTGAAAGGCAATTTTAATTTCGAAAAATTTTTAAGGACTAACCCTCTTGACTTCCTAGTAGAGTCGCTAAGTTGTTGAATTTGATTTTTTTATTATTTTTCTTAACCCGATTAGTATTAAAACCTAACCCGTTTAATACTAACCTTCAATTAAGAATTAAGAAAAACTTGGTTTTTATTTTGAAAATTGATTGGAGTCGCTATCGGACCAAACTTAAGAAAAAAAGTTAAGTTATAATTAATTAGGTAGATTGATTATAACTTAACTATTAGTCTTTCGATAAAACCAATTTTTTAAAATAGTTTTGAAAACAAAACTTTTGAGTCTGGGGGCTAACTTTTTAAAATTCTTAATGGTTATCACTTTTATCTTTTCAAATTTAGATTTACTTTTTAATAGACCCTTAAAAAAAATACTATCTATTCATATACAAATAAGTAATAAAAATTAAATCTACAAAAAAGATAAATTAAACAATTAGCTATAAAAGACGGAAAAGAAAATTTTTTACATTTTAAGTCGCTCCATAATTATGTACAAGTGTTTACATATCCACTATTCAAGATCAGATTTTGTAATTCATTCCTCGAAAACTTATGTATGTTGCTTTATTTTAAATTTGAAAAGTAGCAAAGTTTACATTTCATAGTCAGTTCATTTTATTTTGAAATTTTTTTAAAATGTCATAAATCAGGTATTTTATTTTTGGAAAGTTCTAAAAAGACCTCATTTTGAGAAAAAAAAAAGAGTTTGTTTATTTTTTTTTGGAAAAAAGGATTTTTCTAAGTGACAAAATGATTTTCATTTTTTTATTTTATCATTTTATTTTTCTTTTTTCTTTATGTTTCACCTAAGAAATAAAAAATAAACTAAACTTACCCATTCCTTTTTTTTTTCTTTCTTCTTTTTCATTTTTTTCTTTCTCTTTTCTTTTTCAGTTTTTTTTTTTTTTGCAATTTTTGTAAGTGGCTAATAAATAATAAAGAAAAGACAAGGAAAAAAAAGAAAAAAATAAAATAAAATGCAACAACAAAGTATAGAAAGAAAGAAAGAAGGGAAGTACCTGGACTAAGGTTAGAGTGGCCGCATAGGTCGTAGAGCAAATTAGAGTCAGGTCTTCAAGTTGGGTAGGTTTAACTAACCTAGTTCACGTACTCTACATGTGCACAACAACAAAGAGGAGGCAAGCTATTGCAAGGGGGGGTACCCAATGCTCTCTTACTCGATTTTCAAGTGGGGAACACCTCTTTTATGAGAATCTTATTGAGGAATAGGGGTGTTTTTCAAATGCTACCACATTTGGTGGCCATTTGGATGGTGAAGGTAGGTAGCTGGTTGGAGGTAGAGAGAGAAAGACCTCATGTGGCGCTTAGGGTGGTCATCGGAATGTAGAGGGTCATCAACTTAGTGTTGATGTAGCTCTTATATATGGCTAAAATGGTAGATTTCACCTACGTAGTGGTACCAAGTGATTTTAAGTGGGTGGTAGATTGGTTGGGGGTACTAAGAGGCATGGTAGAGACTAGGAATGGTTGGGTTAGAGAGCTAGTCATGTGGGGAACACTATTGTATGGTTAGATTAGCTCAAAAAACTTGAAGCTCGAATGGGATTTTAAAGAGAGAAATTACCTATAACTATAGAGAGAAAAACTATTTGAGAGTGTGTTTTGGTGTAGATTTAAGTAAGAATCCATGCCCAAAATGAATTCCCATAACCCCTTTTATAGTATTCTTAGTTCAAACAAACATGGTAAGGATTGAATTCGAATAATTTGAAATAAGTAGATTTTGAATAGAATGATTGTCGAATTTAATGAAAAACAATGCAATTTGAACACAAATGGTAGTCAAAACAAATTCAATGATGTTTACTCTTGCTAATAAACTCTTTCAAAAGCTTCAATTTTTAATGTTAGTGCTTGAATGATGCAAATTCAAATCAAAGGAAAATCTACGTTCTAAGATTTTTCTTGATTTTCAATGCTTAATTTGACCCATTAAATGGTTGTATCTAGATGTGTTTTTTATGTCGATCCATGGTATCCCAAGTGTGATTGGTGATTTCTCCCTTAATTTTGCAAAAAAAAAGGGAGATGGATAAAAAATAGTTGAAACTAAGCACTCTAGCCATGTCTCGCATAGGAAAAGGTGAGAGGCTAAGAAAATGATGGAAAGCCAATATAGCTAACCAATTAGAGGTTAACGTATCTACAATGGCCAACAAAACACAAAAGGTACATAGCGCTTGAAGTAGTATTCAAACCTTGGACCTTGGTATTGCAAGTGCACAACCAACTTAGCTAGCTTGTTTCTCATTACATGTATGCATGAATTTTTATGCAAACAAAAATCTAGTGTAGACTGGTTTTAAGCTTACAAATCTGGTTCATGCCTAACTAAAACCCTTAATAATCGACTCTCAATGACTTAAAAATGTGTTAACTTCCATGAACAAGTTTGGTGAAAAATAAATTCAACTCAATTTAACAGTTTTATGCACTTAAACGCTATCCGATGCTAAAAATAACATGATCTGGTCCATGTAACCCAATGACTCTAGAATTCTATTAAATTTAAAGATTCTAACTTTCCTATTTTTATGTATTTTTCTATATTTTCTCTTATATATATATATTTTTTTTAATTTTCTATTCTTTTATGGTGTTTTTCTAAATTAGGACTCCTCTTTCCTATTCTAAAAAAGAAAAAAGAGAAAAAAAAAACTTGAAATTACATAACACAAAAATAGGATGTCTACAAGGGTTATCATTGAAAGATCTAAGAAACAATTGAATAGAACTTTAATTTTGGTGGGCTTTTCTTTTCAAAATAAATAGAGGCTTTATATTAGAAAATGGGAAATTCATTTTTTATGCTTTTTAAGGTTGCTTGAAGTACTTATGTACCTACTAGCCTGAATTAGGTCACGTAGTTATGAAAGTAATTGATGAAAACTTTAGTAAGTTAGTTAATTTTATTTATAAAAAGTGTTCCACTTTATGTATTACATTTCAATTAGTTTCAAAATAGGGTTTTTGTCCATTAAAAAAAAATTTGGTATCCTTAATTTTGAAAACAAATCAATTGGATTGTTTTTATTCATGAAAATATTTTTTTAAGGTGGAAAGAAAAAACATCTTTAGATGAAAACTCCTTTTTATCTTGAAAGATGAATAATCATAATTTCACAAAATATAAATTATTTATAATACATCATGCAAATCAAATATAATTTCTTTACATTTATAAGTCAATGTACAATAAATGATATCATGAATATCATATAAGTTATCTATAAGTTATTCAACATTAATTTTCATATTAGCATAATGATTTAAAAATATATCACATGCTAATTTTAATCATAGATTGTCACACAATACCATACAAATCACCAATAAATTATGTAATACTATATATTATTGGCTTTTTATCATGGAATTTATACATATTAAATCATAAATTTTATAAACTATACAAATAGTCAAACATTAAGTATTAATTGTATAATCAATTACATATTAACATGATATTTACACACAAATAATCACATTATATCATCATCATAAATTAGGGACATCATCATGCAATTAATCAAATATCTTATGGGATCATGACTATCATATGATTAAATCCTAAATTATTTAATATCATATGTTGTCAAACCCCTTTTATATTGTAAATGAACATGATATTTATAAATACATTAGATGACATTTCACAAACTATTAAGAAAAAATAGTTAATAAAACACCATATATTATCATGCATATTGTACAAATTATCATATATTATTAACTCTTTTATATTACCAATTTACATATTAACATAATAGATTAAAGAAGATATTACGTATTGATTCAATTAAACAAACATATATATTATCATGAATATCATGCAAATTATTCAATATATTATATTATCAATTCCTATTTACATTATCAATTTACGTATCAACATGTTATTTACATTTAGGACATATTTGGAACTACATGTTAATCAATCAAACACCATGACATATCATACATAACATTAATTTGGATTAAACAACATGATTAATTAAAAACAACATTGCTATTTGAAAAACTCTTGAATCAAATTAAGAAATTCATTAAGAACACAAGAACACTAAACTTATGCTTTTAAACTTTACATCAAAACATCAAAGTTAACAAGTAACATCATGAACAAACATTTAATTTATAAATTTATTATCAAATAAGTATCAAAACATCAATTTTTCATATGAAGAAACAAAAATTAAAGAGAATATTTTACAAATTACACATCAAACCATCAAGTAAATATGAATAAACAAGATCCGCATCAAATCATCATCAAACAAGCAGTTTTATCAAGAACACACAAGTATACTAAAGGGTTAGAGAACCAACATCTCATAGTAATGAATCAGTAGTTGATTCAAGCAGTTTTTGGATGGCTTACGATGAAGTGGTGATGGTTCCTAACTCCTAACTCACCAATCTTCAAAACCCTTCCACCAATTTCTAGTAATCTCAAGCTTAAAGCCACCAATTTCCCTAAAGAATTTTGAAATCTCTAGCATAACCTTAATCTTGCTGTTTTGAGTAGGAATATGAGGAATTCTCTTAATTTGGTAGATAATTCTTACAATTGTGTTAGATTGATAAATTGTGAAGTCGTAATTAGGGCACAAGAAACCTCCTTCTTGCTGAAGATTGAATATGTTATATATCTTGAATGTGTATCTCGTTTTTTGTATTTTTCCTTTATCGATATAATTTTAGCACATTTATTTTATCAAATTATTAACAATTAAAGGTATAAATTTATCTAATATTATCATGTTACCATTCCTATATGATTATTTCATGATGAGCCTGCATCTAGAAGATTTAATTTACCAAATTTTTCGAGAATGCATATATTACACACATAAAGTTACCAAATCTATTCCCTTTTGTGTTGTTGCACTTTTCCTTATTTAGCTTTCAAAATTTTTAGATCTTAATAGAATATACTTTGTGCCTTATTGTTTGTATATTTTTTTTCCCAAATTTATAAAATCAAATGAAATTGCGTAATTATCAAAAGTGTTCCAAGGCTTTTCTTTAAGCTTTGTTCTGTAAATGCTCAATTGAGGAAGAGAAAAAGGAAAGCAAAGAAAGGGGGAGGGGTCAACGAGGCACTCACGTGCCCTATGCCCATGTGCAATCTTTGAAATTTCAAGTGCTACTATTTTTCTTTTTCTTTTTTATAGTACACCACGTATTGCACTAAAACTTAGCCACATGGTACCCAATCACTTCCATATGGCTAACACATATCTACTTCATATCATGCCAAGTGGAAAAATTATAATTTTGTAATTTTTCTTTTTTTTTTTCCTTTTCACTTTTCTCATTAATTTTGACTAATTTTTCTTTATTTTTTTATCAAATTCTTTTTTCTTCCCTTTTTACCTTCTCTCTCTTTTTTAACCTCATCTTTCTTTCTTTTTTTTTTTTACTATATATATTTATTTTTTATTATTTGTCTTCTCTCTTTTTATTCCCAATTCTATTTATCCTTTTGCCTTTCAGATTTTTCCAACTTTTCTAAATTTTCCTGTTTTAATTTATTCTTGAAATAGGGTCTCCTAATTGAGAAAATATGAGGTTTACAAATATCATTAAGGAAATTCAAGCCATGACTCGAAAATTTGCTTACCAACATTAAGTAGCTACATACTACAAGAAGAAAGTAAAACATAAGGTATTCTAATCCAATCACTTGGTCTACCGGTAACCTAAAGCTCTAGGATCAACTAAAGAAAGAGGTAAACTAGCCTCTAATTAGGAAGACTCGATAAAAGAAAAAGAAAACTTAATAAATAGGGTATAAAACTAGATTGGTTAAATAATGAACCCATATTAAGGACATGGAACACACAAAATCTTACGGTATACTTTAAATGATCCTTTGATGCCATAATATACTCATGAAACTCCTTCACCTATAAACCTCTCACATGGAAATTCAATTAAAAGACTATATATATCTTAAGTCTCATCGAAGTCGCAGCTCCATACCCATTGCTAGGCTATTGTACCTTCAAGTGCATTAAAACTGAAAAAAGAAAGAGAAACACAACAACTCTTGAGGGTCAAGAATCACCAATTAGTCTTAGGTCCCGACTTACTTCAAGGTTAGTAAGCCCTTAAGCACCTGACATTCTTAGGGAATCCTTTTTACGCTCTTTGCTCTTAAGGTGTAATAGTGTATCACTTAAGCTCCTTATCCCCCCTGCCCCGCCCCCCTAAGTGTAAGCAAAGCATCACCCAAGCACCTTGTGCCTCAAGATATCAGTAAAGCGTCACTCAAGCTCCTTGTTGCCTAAATACGAGTAAAGTGTCAGCTAAGCTCCTCACTCTATAAATATTAGTATGGATGATTGGATCCTAGTGATGGAGCTAGAAAGTAGATTGACGCACAAGATATAGTGGCTATAAATATTAGAATCGTTTTATCTTTTCTGTTCTCTTTTCACCTTCCACATTTATTTATTTGTGGTTGGTTAAATTGTGACTTACACCATATTTAAGTAATTGAAGGGATAATTCTTTAAATATGGACCAACATAGGGTTACAGGGTTTTTTTATTCAAAATTCTATAGGATTATTCTACCTATAATGTAGTGTATGAATCTTATTAGTTTATTGATTTATTCATTTAAAAATAATAAAAACTAAAACAACAATAAAGGGTTCTTTCTAACAACCACGACAACAACAATGATGATGAAAAATAAAATAAAATGGGTTCTTTCTTTATTTCTTGCATACTTGCAATTGTTCTAACCTAATTCAGGACTATTTTATTTGATAAGTGCTATTCAGTTCTAAATGAAATCTTTCTACACTCATTGATCTATGGTTTTTTAAAGGCGTATGTTTTCATAAATTAAAGTTGGACCACCTAATCAATTTCAATTTCTAGTTTTTTTTTTTTCAATTTTGTTTGTGATGACTCAAAGAAAACCTTTTTCGTAGGAAGCTAATCCTACATGCTAAAATACGAGTATGAGATCTTACTTTGTTTGTACCTTAGAACTTGCATCTTAAGATATATATAATTAAATTTTAGAGTACCACGTATTCATTCAATAAAAGTCATTAAATAATATTAATAAATGAATAGTAAATAATAATATTATATTTTTTTCTAATAATTATTATAACTAAAGAGAGAAAAAAAATAAAAAAAAATCCAAACCCATAAGTTAATATCTTTAAAAGAATAAATCTAATGTATGACTTTCTTGCTTTATATTTCCATTTTTTCCTGTATAATTCACCATTTTCCCCAATCATGCACTATCAATATAGGATGCAGGTTTTAGGGTGGTTCTTAAACTATAAAGTAAATTCCAGTTCCAAAATTTGAGAATTTATATTTTATAGGATAGAATAGAAGAAATGCCTTATGATATATCACCTTGTACCAGCTGAGCCTGATTATGAATTAAGGAATTAAAAGGAAATCATTTTCAAAATATGGGCTTGATGATGGGTTTGGCATTTTGGGTTCTAAATTATAGCATGGAAGAATTAGAATTAGTATTTGAATTTAGTTTCAAATATTACATTTGAAAGTTCACGTATTAGATTTCTACGGTTTTTTCTTTTGTTTTTTTTCCAACTCTACTGAAGTTAGAATTGAAAAAGGCAAGAGATTACTTTTAAATAACCCAATATTAGAGGGATCCTCTGTCCTCTTATAGCTAGCGATCTTTTGCTAGCTAGATAGATGTGAGAAAGGTCGTAAGGCTAAAGGAATTTTGCTGTGATGAATATTATGAAAAGGATAGAAATATGGTATGTTGAATATATCTCGCTTGCATGATAACTTTTATTTAGGCTGTCGAGGGAAGAGGTCCTTGATCAGGTCATAGGGATTGACCCTGGTCCATCTTGGGTCTTCTATCGATTATCCGAAAACGTAGATGGAGCAGAAGATAAATGATTTAGATTTTGAAAATGTTGGATTTCTAATCAAAATACATGGATTGATGCTTACTGTGACTAATGCACGGCTAATAGGAGCAAGGGTGGGTTAGGTTAAGGCGGTGGAAGACGCACAATAGGTTCAAAGAGAATTCCTGAGAGTGAAAGTTTTATCCCATAAGGTGTGATTTGGATTAGGATAAAATACAAGTTGACAGATTGTTGTTTTGCATGCAGGGTTATTGGTCGCACAAAAGCACAATGCCATTGGAAAGCCCGACGGATTTAGATTCAAAGAACCTTGATGCTTCAATAAAAGTCCAAGCGGCTCCAAGACCGGTAGTGCCGACGGCCAGCAAATCCAAATTTGGCAACTCGACGAATAATAGGAAGGAGTTAATGCAATCGAACTAGTGTAATAAGTCTTTCATTGACGACAGAGAATTTTAAAGCCTCAATTACAAGTTTCCATTAAAGAAGGAATTCCTATGTCAAACAATGATAACGAAGGCATGGGTATTATGATAATGAATGATGGAAAAACAAAAATGGGTGAGTCCGGTAGACACCAATTCAGCAAAAGGTCTTATGAGCAACGGAAATTTAAGGGTCCAACTGAATCTGACATTTCAACGCCAGGACAAGAATGCTATATTAAGGCAACTTCCATCTCGCAGACAATCATGCAAAGCTTGGTTGCAAAAAACAAGTACCCGGTTGGAAAACGTGGGGAAGAACAATGTGGCAAACAATTGTTCTCCTGTTATCCCTACATTTATCCCAGCTATGACTACTCAGTCCCTCCTCTTTCTGCACCCATCCATGACCAAAACCTGTTTTCACCCCTATCTGTTTATACGAAACTTGTAAACCCAATTTCTCCTAACCTTGCTTTTGTTTCCCCAGAGAACCACATCGATATTTATCTTGAGCCATATGAAGAAAAACAAACCAAACCTTCACAGAACCTATATAAACAGACCAATCATTATGTAGTGTAAGAACTCGAAAGCCCATAAGCTAAACCTTTACCATTACAAACCAAAAACTCACCTCCTCAACAACAAATGTCTTCTCTCAAATCAACCCATTCACCATATGTAACCCGAATAAGATTATCCTTATTCCATCTCCTATTACCAAAGCTTTGTAGCATCTCTCTATTGAACGGTCTAGAGTTCAAGATGAGGAATTCGACTTACAGATGCCAATTTTGGGTATAGGGAGGGAGAATGTTTACGAAATCACTACCGGAAGAGTGGCTGGGGAAAATAAAAAACAAAAATTGGTAGGGGCTCGGTCAAAGGAAAGTTGGAGTTTACCTTAGACTTAGTGGATGTGGAGGTTCTTCAAGTTAAGGATGCTGATATTGGCTTTGGTGGCTGGCCAAATTTAGCTGCGCAACCACAGTGATGGCCCTTAGCAGGAACTATTAGGGCTTGGAGCAACCCTTGATAGTGAGTGGATTCAATCGTCTCGCTAGAAATCTTAAACCCTAACTAGTTTTCAACATGGAAACTAGGAATAAAGGATCATCTATTGATCATATAAGGAGAAGATTGGATTTGAACCTTTTGGTATGTCGATCTAAGAGGGTTGAGTGAGGGACTAGCATTGTGATAGAAAGAGGATATTGAGTTAATGGTTGAAAGCTACAACGAAAATGTCGTTAATACTTTGGTAAAAGGTCTTTGAAGGGTGTTGTTAACATATCTTAGTGCTATGATAATCCAATTTTATCAGATCGATTGCAATTATGGAGTTATTTTAGGAGGTTAGCTTGTAGTATAGATATGTCATGGATGTTGGGAGATCTAAATGAGATTACTTGTAATGAGGAGAAGAGTGGAGGAAGAAGCGAATCCGAAAGGCAAATGAGTGGATTTAGATGCACAGATTGCAAGTTAATTGACATTGGATTTAAAGGACAACATTTTACTTGGGTGGGGAGAAGACAATGGAGCACCTTTATTCCGTTGTAACTAGGTTAAACTAGTATGGCTTTCAGCTTGTAACTACTCAATAGGAGGGAGAGTGAGGACTTAGGAGCTGCATTTTCATCCTTTAACTTAGATAATAGGATATGGAAATTGATTTGGCATCTTGATAACTCTTCCAAGCAAAAGCATCATCTTTGGAGAGTTTATGTGAACTCTCTTGCAACTAATTTCAATCTTTTTAGCCAGAGAGTTGGCGTAGATCCTCAATGCGAATTTTGTGGGCTTGAAGAAACAATGGAGCACAATTTTTCCATTGTGACTGGGTTAAACCAGTATAGCTCTCAGCTTGTAAGTTCTATATTGGAAACTTCTACACGAATAAAGCTGACGAATGGTTATGGTCGGTGATCTGTGATGGAAGGTACTTGAAGCTAGAATAGCAGGATCTTATGATGAGAATTGCAATCACTCTATCGAATATTTTGGTTTCACCAAAAACTCTTTCATTTTCAATTCCAAAACCATGCACGGCAGTGGTTGCAATTTCTAAGGAGATAAAGTAGGACAGATTGTAACAACAACAGTGCACCGTTTTTTTCCTACCAATGTTGCTATGAATTCAAGTGTGACCCAAACAAATGATGAACAGGTGATTAAACGTAGATGGCTCCCACCTCTAGTCGACGTAGTAAGAGTTAATTGTGGTGGAGCATATAACTCATCCAAATGGTGTATCAGGATTATATCTAGAAATTCTTCGGGCCAGCTGCTTGGAGTGACTTCTTTATCAATCATTTCTACATCTATTGGGCCACAGAAGCTACTGCAACTCGAGAAGGTGGATTTGGGCGCAAAATAAAGGACGCAATAAGGTCCATGTTGAGACAGATTTTAGAATTATTTTTGAGAGTAGAAGGGCAATTCTTCTTGATTTTTACGAAATCTTATTTCAGACATCATTTCCTTTGACCTGCATATATTACATAATATCACCCTCTACAACTTTGACAAGTCTAAAATATACTAGTATAATGGTTAAGATCAGTCATATCGTTCAATCACAATAAGGCATGACCAAGGTAAATTGTACAAGGATCCAAATAAGAGCATAAGCCCATCGTAACATGCATAGAGAATCAAGAGTCCAAGGAATAATTAATCAGACATCATAGATGGGTATAGACATCTGGTTGTCAATCCCCGCAAACATCAAGACAAGATAACAGAATCGTGAGCTGGAGGAGCATGAGGATACAAATTTAACTACCGATTCCACATGTTAAACATCTATTTATATGAACCACGGATTTAGAAAATGAATAATGCATATTTTAGCTTTAATCATGAGGAGGGGGGACCACATCTAATTAAGGTTTGCAGCCTTTGTTGTGAATTTCTAGTCATTTTCGACCTACCACTATGGCAATTTTTTAAAGAGAATGGAAAAGGAAAGAAATTATTAGAAGGAAAAGAAAATAAAGGAAATGTAATTTTTATCCTTTTTAGAATATAAAATGTTGAGATGAAATGACATGGATGAAATATTTCTTTTTTTGGGTAATTATGGATGAAATATTTCATAGATGTAATATTTCATTTCAATATGGGGGAGGGGGGTAGGGTGGGGGGTGTGTGTGTATGTGTGGGTTGGTGGGCACAGGCACTAAAAACCTTAGGGAACGTGCTCACCTAGTGGCTATTGTGTATGTAACACATCAATCCTAAGTAGGAGAGCAAGAGGAAGGATTTTTTTGAGATAGAATGCTATGTCTTACTTAATGGCACCTATCGTTTTTTATGCGAGTCACTTAGATAAGTGGCGATTAGAGGTTTGTTTGTATTGGCCACCAGCAAACAGTGCACTCTACAGTAAAAACTAAGCTTCACTACAGATGATATGTTGTGGTTAGTCAGACCACTAAATCTACAACTTAAGGACCTACCAGTTACAGGGGTCACTGAGTGTGCAAGCTATATTTCGGATGTCAGACACTCATTAGTGAGCTGTAGTAAAAAGTAGGCACTAAAGACAAAAGCCAAGCTAGGATGTTGAGGAAGGGATCAGTTGATGCTTGATCAAAGGTAAGTGGAGCTTCAAGCTTACATCAAATAATCGGTGTATGCTAGCTCGACAATTGACGGGCGACCTGCTTGGATAGGTGCTATTAAGCTCATCAAGCGAGTCACAAGTTCACTAACAACTTGTGTCTCCCTTAGTGTGAGCACATGGCTTTGCCAGAAGGTTGCAATGTAATGGATGAACTCGTTGCTCACTTGAGCACACTTCGTTGTCCCTTGTGATGGGCCTTAATCTGGGTGAGAATCAAGTATCAACAAATGTTCCCCTACTCTCCTCAACGTCTGAGGCACGAGGAGAGTAATCTATGTAAGGCAACTAGGCCAAGGTTGGGCTGTCTATTCTTTCAAGTACAGGCCCAGTTTAGTTGCTTGGGATTATGACAAATGGTGCCTTTGTTTAGGTTCATTTTCTTAAACACCGAGCTCTTACCTTATTGACGAGTTACTTGATGTGTCATGATGACTATCCTTAGCAAATGTGGTATGCATTAATGCTATATAAAGAGCGGTTGCATGCAGAAGGTAACCTATTGTCAAGTTACGTCATGGATCCGTTTATAAGGATTGATCGGGGCATTTAATTGAAGGAATGGGGCACGTGGATGGTTGAGGTGTAGCATACATCCTTTTGTAGGTTTGTGCCCTAAAAGTGGGAGAAATTTTCTACTTTCTTTCATTACTTGTCTATATAAAGGGTAGCATAAGTTCTCATTTTTCACTTTACTCTACGTAGAGGAGACTTTGCTAAAATTTTTATTGTCAAGCTAGTTATTTTTCCTCGTGTGCTTCCATTCCCTGTTAATCATTCATAATGGTTGGTCAAAGCTTGACTGACAATCAAAGTGAGTCTTCCCATCCTTCTATTTCAAGGGACGTAGATAAAGGTTTTTAGGGATCGTCCAAGGTAGAGCGTGATAGTCCTATTCCCCTAAAATAGCGGTGGCAACAAGAGAAGAAGATGAGGTGATACTATCTTAGGAAGAAAGAAGGCAATGTACGCAACAATGTCCTCGTGATGTATACCCCTCGAATGGGGAGGAAGATAACGTTAGGTTGTTGTTGTAGACAACTAACACAAACAAGCATGCATACACTCGTGTTCCTTACATGACAAGGTTGAGGCTAGTTAGTTTAGTAGTGAGAGCAATGCCCGAGTAGTGTATAAAGGTGCCTATGGGTAGGCAACAAGCATATGATATAAGGGATGATCAATCATTCGGTATTTATACAAAGCTATTTGAGCTATGTGTTCACTTTCCTTTCTTTGAATTCTTTTTAGAGTTTTTTAGGTACTTCAAAGTTACTTTAGAGAGTCTTAATGTGAATGTATGGATTTAGTTGCTCGCGTTTGAGGTACTACGCATTTAGGAGTCACAATAGCTAACTATGTAACTATTTAGGCACTTTTTTCTTATAAGGAGGGCCACTAATGGGTAGGTATACATTATTACCCAAGGCAAGGCTCTAAGAATTTTTTATAAGCCACTAAATAAGGTTAAAGGATGGAAGGAAATCTTTTATTGTATTCGTGCTCTTGAACCACTTGATTTCCCAACTAAGTAGAGATGGCTTATTCAAGGCAAGAAGTTGAAGGCTTTAAGAGATGAGGATGTAATGGCCAACATCAAGCTCTTGACTTTGGTATGTTAGAAAACAATGAATCTGTTAAGTCTTCTAATTGGTTTTGATGATAACAAAATATGTGTTGAGTTATTACTAATATGGTTATGAAGTATGCAGATATATCATGATATAACAGTAGTGCATTCTAAAAGAAATCACAATGGAAAAATTAAAAGTACATGAACTATATTGAAGATTTTGATAGATTTAGAATGTATGTCAGTAAACATATCATATACAAATTGCAAAAAAACAAATGCTTGTAGTAGCAAAAAAAGAAATTAGTTCTGAAAGTGAGATGAACCGAGTCAGTAGCTTAAAAATCGAAGACTCAATTTTATTTTCAATATTTTAAGTTAGATAAATTGAAAAAGACGACCTAACTCCACTTTATTGAGTGTACTAGGTTAATATGCTCAATTCTATTTCACTAAAGGTTGTTAATAAAGTCCATGGGAAATATACTTTATTAAGTGTAAGTGGAGTTATATATTTTTGAAGAGATAAATCTTAGAAAGGTTAATGATTTTATCAAATTAAATTAGATTGATCTATTACGGAGATTAGATTATGTTAAAATAGACTAAAGATTTGGAAATTATTTATTTATTGGAGTAAAGTCAGAAATACATTGTTTGGATATATTGATAAGTATCAAGAACAAATTCTTTTTAACAAGGCGTTGGACTAAAGAATGTCAAAGATTGTCTTCAAGTTTAATAAGTCAACATAGTTCCTATTGTTTCAATTCATGTGTCAATTCCGAAAGAAGTTCAACACTTTTGTTTTAGTTATTAGTCAAGTAATAAGAAATTTTTGTCATACTAAGACATTTACAATATGGAGAATTTTTTGATTAGTGGCTAGCAACATGAAATGCAATATTTTCTAAGCAACTCGATTAAATCTCTATATCACAATTTTATTGTATCGTGGATGGAGCAATCTAAATTAATGAGGACCAAATTATTAGTTAATCAAGTCTCAATGTGGCATGCCTTGATCTTTTCTTTTTATGGTCAATTCATGATCAGCATCTCTTAAGGTAAGGTCAACATGGAAGAATGATTATTAATTGAGACCTTATGTCAACATGCTGTCAGTTTATTATCCTTATAGGTGTCATTGAAATGTTTAGATCATTTGTGCATAGCAAATCAGTGGAGTTGATCTCTTTAATATGGTAGTAGCATGAACTAGTAAGCTTTGTTTGGAAATTAAAGTTTCACCAATTGTCAACATGGAAAACAACTTTTCATGCCTTGAGCCATGGTATATAAATTATGTATCAACGTGTTATTATAATGAAGCAATATAACAACTGGAAAATTACTATAACAATGGAGTATTTCTTTTATGTGGCTTAGTAAATAGTTTAACATGTTGTTAAGGTGGCTTTGAGGATTAGAGAATGTCTATAATAGCAAATTATGTAAAGAAGCTAATATGCGATTTTACATGGGATTTAAATTGGTATCTCGGGATAAGGGAGATAACATATGGATTATATTGGTTATTTTAATGGCATATTTTCAGAGAATTATTTGCAGATATTATTTCAAATTTAAAGACATATGAGATATGGATTAAGCTCGAAGAAATATCTTGGATTCAAATTCAAAGAAGAGAAAGTGAAGATATAGATAAGATAAAAAGAAATGTGCAGAATTTTTTGAAGATATTTTTCTTCAAATTCAAATTTTGAAAATTTGATTTTCAAGGGATTTCAATGTCAAAATAAGTAATATGCATCTATCTATAGAAAAGATAAGTTTTGACTACATAATTAAACTTTTTAGTGGAACTTATCAAGAAAAAATGCAGTAGGTCTTTTTTTACAAATTTCATAATATTTATCTTAGGGATTTGAATTTCAAAGTTGGAGATAAATTTAAAGAACAAGTTAAATCCCAAAAATATCTCGAACTGACCATTTTTAGCTATTCCTCTGATACGAACTGGGGACCAAGGATAGACAAGGCCGGTCGTAGGTGTGTGGGTTTGATCCTATCGAAGGAATGAAAAATAAATGAAAGTCGATAGTTTATCAAATCTTACGTACTAACTCTACAGATATGACGCACTGTAGAACGACACACAGACCTAAGACTTGTTGGATGTGACACACTGGTCTGAATGATAAGGTTACCTACCACAATCCTTTCTAAAGGGATTGATAAGAGCTAGTAAAGGATAGAATTTTCTGAGAGAAAAGACTCAAAAGAGGTTTTCCATTAATTATATTATATCTCTGCATTGTTATAAAAGCTGTCATTTATAGTACGTCCTCAACCCTAGTGGCAAAATTGTAAATACTGTACAAGACCTTAAACCTTGAAGAATTAGGCTCATAAACAACATAGAGACAAATAAGTACAAAAATATAAAACTATGCATTTCATAGGGAGAAGTTGTCATGTGGTCATTCAACATGCCTTAGAGGTAGTCTCGTAGTGCTTAGCCAAGTAACCAAAGAGGTCAGCTCATAATTGCTAAATGTTGAAATCATTCGGCATGCTTTAGAGATAGTCTCATAGTACTTAGCCGAGTAATCAAAGAGGTTGACCCATAGTTGCCGAGTACTGAAGTTAGTTGACAATAGTCTCTCTGAACTGTACGAGTGCATCTAACCCTCAATAACGTGATCTCTTAGTTACTAAGTCAACGACAGACTTTACTGAATGAATCTAACTCTCGAAAACGTGATATCTAGGCCTATTGGCAAGCATGATGTCGAGTAATTAATTGGTTAGGTATGTATGAGGATTGGTTGTTGTTTCGGCCTTATGCTTCACGGTACTCTATCTACAAGGAATAATGCTATTTGGCTTGGCAGACATAATGAGTTGGCAAGTAGAAGACCTCGGCTTTGGTAGTCAGGTTAGGTCGGTATCCCGAAGCCTATCATTTCCTCTCCCTTAGAGAAGTTTCAACCTAAAACTTAGTAAGTAGCCGCTCTAGATCCCTCTAGGGTTAAATACTAATCAACAAAATTGAAATTTAAACATTGTACACTACAGTTCTTGCAACAAAGGCATTACCAGCCGATGTTCCCTCCACTTTTCATGGGCTCTATCAACCATACCTTTTGTTTCAGATCTTTCCTTCCACTCATCATGGATTCGATCAATTATACCTTGGTAGTCTTAACAACTATCAAGTATGGGAAGTAATACAATCTCTGAGTCATATAAAAGATTACAAGTGAATAGGTTTGATGCCAACAAGAAGTAAGATGGCTCGTTAGTCATAAGTACTTCCAAATCTTCAAGCTCAGCTAACTTAAATCTTACACCCTTCTCATTAGATGAAATCAGTATTCCCTCTGCTTCCTCGCAAATCGATTCTTCTTCCGCCTTCTACCTGGGGTCATGATCATCAGCTTGGATGGTCGATAGTAGGGGCACGTCGGGAATATGAGAGTTTAACTCTAACTCAACTTAGCCCTCTTCCTCTCTACGACTCGCTTCTCCAATAACCTCCACTTCCTTAGCTCCTCCTTCAATACTCTCTAATTCGGCATTCCTCCGTTGTCTTATTTCACCCTGGAACACTTCAAACCGTCTTTCAATCTCCTTCAGTTGATTCTGCACTTTCAAGAGGTTAGCTTCATAGGTAGGTTTTCTCTCATACAATCTATCATGATGATCTCAAGGTACGAATTTTCTTCGCATCAAACATTTTATCTCATCCCATGTAATGATCTCAATGTTTCCCCTATCAATTCTTTGATTTATCATTCTCTTCCATCAAGTAGCTGCAAAGCCAATCATCGAATGCTTTATAATATAGGTTCTCTCATGCTCAAGGTAAGAATAATCTTCAAAAACCTCATTGACTTGAAATTCCCAATCCATATATTCATCTGGAGTACCATATCCATCAAACTTTAGTCATGTCTTCATAATAATATTCATAGCCGTATCTAGCTTTATATGCCATGTTGATGATACTCAATTCAATAGCGTGGTACTTAAGCTTATGAGAGAGGGAGAGTTACTCGATAACTAATGGACAACAGTACAGCCAAAGAGGGTACTAGTGCTTGGATTGCAAGTATTAACAACTCGATAATAATTATCTCAGCTTATACTTTAATTCAGCTCATCACTCAAACTAACACGCATAATACTTTAGCAAAAGTTCAATTTAACAACAGCTCGGATTGCGCTTTGTGGGATGGTAGCTCTAATGTTTGTTTAGAGTATAACAACTTGGCACTTAGGAACAAAAACTTAGAGTAGTATGATAATTCAGCACTTAGCCACAACGGCATAGCTAGTACAGTAGTAACACATCATAACAATTTGTTATAGTAGCAAGCTTCGACACATAAAATAGTACTTTCTCAGCTACTATCACAATACTAAAACAGAATAACACATTGAATAGCTTGAAGAAGTGATACCTCAGCAAACAACCTAAATTGGAATTCCCAACCTTTTCTTTAATATATATATTCAATATGGGATTTATGATGTAAAGGAATTGCAATCCAAATTTTCACTAACCTACTCAAAGGAAGTTTAATTGAAACCTAACTAATATCCAACAAACAAATCCTCGATACCCCAAACAAACCCAAAAAGTAAGCACTTCCTCAAACACAAAATAGAATAGACACAATGACTCAAACTTTTTGCCCTATCTGGAACCTAGAGCTCTGATACTAAGCTAATGCGAACCGGAGACTAAGGACAAACAAGGTCGGTCATGGGTGTATGGGTCCAATCTTGTTGAAGGAACGAAAAATAAACGGAAGTCGATGGTTTAACAAATCCCGCGCACTAACTTTATGATATGACATACTGTAGAACCATACATGGACCTAAGACTCACCAAATGTGATGCACCGGTATGAGTGATAGGGTTGACAGCCACAATCTTTGCTAAAGGGATTGATAAGAGCTGGTAAGGAAGGGAACTTTTCGAGAAAAAAGACTCAAAAGGGGTTTTTCATTAGTTCTATTATATCTCTACATTGTTACAAAAGTTGCTATTTATAGTACGTTCTAAACCCTAGTGGCAAAACTGTAAATACTATACAAAGCCATAAACCTTAAAAAATTAGGCCCATGAATAAAATAAAGACAAACAAGTATAAAAATATTAAACTGTACGTTTCACGTGGAGAAGTCAACATGTGGTCATTTGACTTGCCTTAAAGGTAGTCTCATAGTTCTTGGCCAAGTAACCAAAGAGGTTGGCCCATAATTATCGAGTGCTGAAGTCAGTCGGCAATAGTCTCTTCAAACTATGCCAAGTGGATCCAACCCTTAGTAATGTGATCTCTCAGCCACTAAGTCAACGATAGATTTTGCCAAGTGAATCTAACTATCGAAAACGTGATGTTTCAGCTTATCGACAAGCGTAACGCCGAGTAATTAATTGGTCAAGCATGTATGAGGATTGGTTGTTGTCTCAACCTTCTACTTCATGGCACTCTATCTATAAGGAATACTGTTACTCGGCTCGGTAGATAGAATGAGTCGACAATTAGAAGACCTCAACATTGGTAGTCGGGTTGGATCGGTATCCTGAAGCCTATCATCCTCTAAGAAACAATACAATATAAGTCGAGTTGTTAAAGAAACAAGAGATATACACTTAGTATAGAATAGAATACTCAAGATCATAAATGAATTGCAAAAACTTTCTTGCGTAGACTATAAGAAACTTAATCAAAAACTAAGCGAAAATAAATTTTTCATTTTATTGCTCTTGTTTTTGTACGAATATTGTAAATAGATCTTTGATTGTACTATCTCAACTTCTTGCAAATATTATTGATATGTGAGTATAAAGTTAGGGAGTTCTCTATAAGCTTATATTTAGCTTAAAGAAAGTTAGTGAGATAAGGCATAGAAGCAACTAGATATATTTATAACCTCAATTTCATTTTTTATTAATAAAAGAATAGATTAGTAGAATAACACCGTTGAGGAAGACTAGGTCCCCAACAATAGAGCTGGAAGGGAGTAGTAGGCAAAAGGCCAAAGCTATTTAAATCGATTACCTGATCTTCTTTCCCTTTCTCCTATTTTATTTTTTGCATTTTACAATGTGATTTATTATCTAGCGCCTAAGTTAGACAATTAACTTTCTACTACTTCTTACGCCATTTAAGTTATTAAGAGGCTTTTTTTTATTTATTTCAAAAAAGCTTCAATTATCATCCCTCCCACCCTAACACCATGCCCACCTCCCTCTCGATATCTTACATGGGACCTATAGAATCCTTTGTTGATATGCCAAAAGTATAAGGATGGCAATCCATCATTTGGGTTAGAGATAAGTATTTGTTGTGTTCGGCCAAGGAGGGTTAGTTGTTTGTCTACTACACCGTACTGCCTCATTGTTAAAGTAGGGGACATCGGGTTACGCATCCTGAGCTTCGTAAGTATACTATCTCTGCAAAATAGATAGCTTGAGGGTGCTTTGAGGGCATGAGAAAGGGAAGCAACCTGCGCTAAAAGAGGAAGAGGATACCTTACGTCACCCTTCCAAAAAGTGAAAGAAGAAGAGTGGGAGGCAGTAGACACTTCCTAAGGTTATACAACAAGGCGGTGGTAATATGCTAATAAGGGTGTTGTTAGGGACTTTAAGGTTGGGCTAGAAGGTACCTAGTGGTGGTTCGGTTTTGAAGGTTCAGGCCAGGGTTGCAATTGCCATATAAGGGCCTTCAGTAGAAGGTGCTTGGGTAGATATGACATAAGAGAGCTTTGAGTGAAATCCTCAAAGTGATGGTATGCATACCATTGAGATCCTTGAAAATGAAGACATCTAGCTACTAGTCTATCATCAAAAGCGAGCTACCCCTATTTAACCTACAAATTGGCTTGCCTAAAGGTTTGAGCAACTATAAACATAGTTTAGGTGACTTGTTGTGGGGAAGGATGATGTAGAGGCCTCGGTAGAATTGCTAAGGCAACATAATGAGGTAAGTTGCTCACAAGTTTTTGTTAAGTGTTTAGCCTTAGTTTTAGTTACTAACTTCGTGTTGTACTCGTAGTTGTATGACTTACTAGATTTCATTCTTGCTTATAAATCGAGTGTCCCATGAGTTAGAGGGAAGTCGATTAAGGGTTGAAGTTGAGAGGCTCCAAAAGATGATGGAGGAAGAGAAAAAGGTATATGACAACTTAACCGCCACATTTAGCAATCTAGAGTGCTAGCATAAGGAGCTCCTCGAGCAAATGTGCAAGCTCAAGAATGACTTAAAGATGGCTAAGGAGTTCAACAAAAGTACTGAAGATAAGCTGACTACCGAGTTGAAGTCAAGGGGATAAGAGCTTGACAAATTGCAAGCTAAGTTTGCCAAGAAGGAGTTCGAGCTCTTGAAAGGGGAAGGGTTGGCACTCGAAGTCAAATAGGACATCTTTTTATAAGCCTTCAATGACCCCTTGACTGAGAAGGCCATCAACATGGCTGGTTATGCAATGGCAAAGGAGGTAAGGAAATGGGTTTGGTAAAACATGCCTGATGTGAGTTTGTCCTTCTTAAATTGACTGGATGAACTCAAGGTTATTGCGAAAGGTAGGCTGGGTAACGAGTTATCTAATGACTCATTAGGAGCTTCTAGTAGTGGCTTGAATGCGAGCCTCAGGGAGGGAAGTTTTGATGGAGAGGGAGAATAGTTAAAGCAATAATAGCAATAGGGGTAGCAGCAACAACAATAGGTTGAGTATTCCTAAGAATGACTTTAGACTTTTTACTTTTTGATGGTTCCAACAATGCACACCCATTTCTAGTTTTATTTTCTATATTCACATTTTGGTGGAGGTTAAGGTATTTACCTCCTTTTATGTAACTATTGAAAACTTAAATGAATGAGATATCTTCGTAATTGCATTTAATTTCCTTTCTTTTTTCCTTTAGTCATTGCTTCTTGTGTTTTTACTATTGTTACGTACTTAAACTCCATTCATTTTTTGTCTAAGTCTTTTGTATCAAAGATGATGTTTCCCAAGTTGTCTAATGTATCCTGTTTCCTCACAATATCACTTGAATTCCTTATCCTTAAATAGTAAGTCTACACCTGCTCACCGGTATTCATTTGTAGGCCTATTCGCTTGCCCATATGCTATCACTTTGCATTCATATTTGATTTTTGTGTAAGTGTTTTGTACTTGTGACAATGTTTTCTTGTAGGTTAACGTATCCTACCTCCTAAGTAGACTGTGCCTCTTTAGGTTCTTATAAAGGCTTAACATCATAGGGTGACAAGTCTACCAGAGCGGATATTGTGATGACGTCATAGGATCTCCTTGGTAAGGCAATTTCAACAAGGTGGATCTTTGCTAACATAAGCTATCCTCTAGGAAAATTTTATTTCGATTTGCATATGCTCCTAGTAGGTGGAATGCCTTAGGAAAAGTGCCTTCTAGAAGATATATAATGCACATATGGCACATCATTAATTCCTTAGGCACTGCTTAGGCTCCTTATCACATGATGGACAACATGTGTACGGTTGAGGATGTCCCATGGCTTCTATATAAAGGGTACATGAGTCCTTACTTTGCTATGCCAAACACCTAAACAACGTAGTAAAGTATAAATGAGAGCTAGCATGAGCACATCCAGGGTGATCATATTAAGGAACAGAGTACTCGAGTTGGGAAGAGGTCTTCCTTGACCCTTTCATTCACATTGTGATCGTAAGGCATGGATAGCTACTGGGCAGTGGTCAATAGATCCCCGAACTGTAACTGGAAGGCATATGTAGCCTTTAGGTCCTCCCCATTTTTTGTCTTAATAATAGTAAGTGAAAGAGGGGGGCTTGATCAGTACCCCTTCCTTATCCATAGCAGCCAAACCACGAGGACACTTATCTATACAAAGTTCTAAGCGACTTTTACATCACTGTCCTAGATGACTCCGAGCATGTGAGGGAGCCGTAGTGATTATGGTAGCAAAGGGGGTCTTTTCTCCACCTTAACCTATTAATTGAGGCATTTGTATGGAATCCTCTACTTTGCGAGTCCTTTGGTTCATTCTAAGTGAAGCATTGACCTTCCTTTGTTGTTAATAAGGCCTTAACAGCTCGATGCTTCAAGTGGAGTAGCTGGATTGCATGTCCCCATTGTTGCTTCTATGGAAGAAAAGCTCTACAAAGTAAGGTAAGGACCTTCACTTAGAGGTCGAGTGTCACTAGAACCCTTGGACTTTAAAGCTCGACTCTGTGGGAGCATAGGGAGGTAATCACAGCTACCCCTTCGAAACGTATGGGCCGAGTCGAAGTTGAGTGGAGTTTCTCTCAAAGAAGAGCTTTGAGCGAGAAGCTAAGTCAAAGTTAAGAGTGGTTGTTCAAGTCAGGCATATTGCTATAGCATAGAAAGTAATTGCATATCTTTGTATTGTTTAGTTTTCTTTCTAGATGTAATCAAGGTCGGTAAGCCTTATACTTCATCTCATTAGCCAAATAAAGTTTTTCCTCTCTCGCTCATTACTTGTCGCTTGCTTCTTCTTCTTTTTTTCTTCTACCCTTTGGTTCTCACTGTTTAGTTTATCATAAAATTGTATTTGGTACTCAATATAATAATGTCTAACATAGGTAAGTGTTTGGGGATAAGGATAGACTCATGGTTGGGGATTGATACCCGAAAGATGTGCCTATGGCATTAGCGTAGGAACTGGCTTGGGCAAAGCTTAGGGATGAAAATTGACCTAAGGTTAATGACTCAATGTACATCGATGCCTGAGAGAAACACTCACAGCGTTAGTATAGGAACCAACTTGGGCAAAGCTTAGATATGAAAATCGACATAAGGTTAAGGGCTTGATGTAGATCAATGCCCAAGAGAGATGCCTACAACGTTAGTGTAGAGATTAACATAAGCAAAGCTTAAGGATGAAAATCGACCTAAGGTTAAGGGCTTGATGTAGATCGAGACCTTTGCATGTTTCCACCATGTTAGTGTAAAGACTAACAAGGGAAGGTGTGTTCAAGGATGGAGATCAACCCAAGGCTGTGGTGTAGTATGGCAAGTATTGCGCGAATGCTTATGCAACATCACATACTTCACTAATGGTATCGAAACTCGCCTATAGGGCCATGTGATTATCATTCATGTCAAAGTATTAGATCTAACTGGTGGGTAATTCCAACTTAATTAGGAGAATGGTTTCTACTCTAAATGTGAGATAGAATAAGGTTTCTCAAGTTGAGGTTCTATACGTCATATAGTATCCCTAAAGTATATTTAGAAGCTTGTCAGCCTACCTACCTCTTGCTCATTCCATCCTCTTCTTCAGACTATTGAGGATTATCTTATTGATAACATCAACCTAGTCATTGGTATGTAGATAGACTACTAAGGTAATATAACCTAATGTTGTGCTTATTATAGAAGACTCTAAACCAATCACTATCAAATTGCCTTCCATTATTGATGATCAACTTGTATGGTATTCTAAAACAAGACATTATTGCTACTAGAACGAATTGTCAGCCTAACAAGGCTTTCGAGAATAGGTCAAGGATGTTAATCTTTACTGTACAAATGGCCATGGGTTTATTAAGGGTTGTAACTCCGAACTAGAGGTATGGGTGATCAGCGCATACTTTTGGCAAGAATGGCATTTTTTGACCATAGACTTGGTGTCTTCCTTCATTGTTGGCCAATAATTACCCAATCTAAGCATTCGAAGATATAGTGCTTGGTACTGGATGTGATTGCTATGAATCTTCACATAGAGCTCTTCGAGGACCCATGTACCCTCTTCAGTCTAAAGGCATTTAAGGAGTAGGGTATTATGTCCTTATCGAGCCCTATTTTAGTTTTCTTAATTCAATCTATATTAAGCCTAGCACATTTAAAATAAATTATTCAGCATCAAATTAAGGAAACATTTTTCATTAAAAATAATGTTTAAAAAAGAAAATCAAAGTTGCTAACTAGTTAAACTAGTAAAAAAAAAATCAAATTAGGGTTTTCAAGTGGAAAAACCTTAATTTAGGCACTAGTTTACAGATATTTTAAAAAATAATTTAAAAAAATTAAACCAGAAAAACTAAGTTCGAGAGCTAATCTATTAAGACTAAGTCATCATATAAGGATAATAAAAAAACTAATAGGCTTTTATTTTTTTATAATTTTTCTAAAAATGCTAAGATATATACACATATGCAAAAAAGTAATTCAGATAAATTTTTCATATTTTTTATTACAAATTTTTTAAAAAAGGAAAAAATTATTATTTTTATAGATACATTAAAGGTGCCTATACACTCACTAATTGAAATCAAACCGACCATAGTTTAATTTTTTTAGAAAAGATTTAGTGGATGGATTTTTTTTAAAAGAAAATTGAGCCAAATTTATATTAGTTATTAAATTATTATTTTAAAAAAATACCTAAAAGGATCTATATGAATTTTTTTTAAACAACCCCAACTAACTAAATCTTTTTAAAAACTCCAATTAAGATTTTTTATTTAAAAAAAACTACTAAATGTTAAAAATTGATTTTTTTCTAAACTCTAAATATGTATCTTCTTTGAAAATATGAATCTCAAAGAAAAGATATGTAACTTTGAACAAAAATACAATTTTAAGTTAAAATATGCAATTTAACTAAAAGAAATTGCAAAACAACATGACAATTATTAGAATTTATAAAAAAAAAAACCTATACTAAAAAAAATAGTAAAATAAAATGATTAATTAAAATTTAAATTAATTTATTTATTTATTTATTTATTTATTTATTTATCTAAGTAATAAAATAAATAGGTGGGGTCGTGCGCGTGATTGGACCGAACAAATCGTTAAAGTGCTAAGCATATGATCACATGTGAACTACTCGTGCAATCTAGACAGTGCTTTGCTCATGTGGCCTAGTCATGCAGCATACGTATGTAAGTGAACTAATCGTGATCCGTATGTGTGTACAGCCAATTTGCAATGGCTAAACGTATATGAATTGGACGTTAGATAGCGCAGTGTGTGACTATGAATTGGATGTTGGACAGTGTAGTGTACGGTGTTCATGAATTGCAGTGCAGTGTGTTATGCTGATCAGTGTGTATGTGGCGTATCAATGAGTGTGACGTGAAGGATGGTAGAGTGTGTGCTGTGGACATGTCAGTAGAAGGCAGTGCTGTATAGGCATTGATTGTAGCGGACAGTGTAATGCGTGATCACGAAAGTGAAGTGGATAATGGAGTATGTGCAGTGATTAGACAGCGTAGACATGAGATGTATGATGAGGTAATGTTAACTGTGTGTATGTTTGACTAGAGCTATGAGCGTTTGAGTATGTTGACTTTGATGTGTACATGGTAACCGTGAATTGTGAGTATTCAAATGTACGGCCTAATCATGAGTTGTTGCTGTTGTGAGTGTTCTCACATATGGACTTGTTTGTGAATGTGTTTATGGGGTGTTGTGAATCTAGTCATGTGTAATTGATGTCAGCGTAATTTTGTGGGATGTGTAACTGTGAAAACATCTCAAAACTTTACAGTAAAAACCACTATTATGGACCATAAATTTTGAATATTTTGGTTCTTTTTGGATATAAATTTAATCTTAACAAATTCAATATTAATAAGATACGTTTATACTCAATTTAAATTCATTAAAGATTTAATTCAACTTCTAGAAACCTTATATTGATTTGGGCTTTCTATCTTAGACTCGATTCAATTCATCTTAATTTAACCTAAAATACACACTAACCCATTTAATAAATCTTAAGTCTATTTAGCCTAATATAAATTAGATAAAAATCCACTTTATATTGGACTGGAATTAAAAAAAAAAATTTAATGAAGCCTAACATTTCAAGACTCATAATTTATTAAATTGAATGTATATTTTCAACTATTATCCAATCCAACCATAAACAACTTGACTTAACTTAATATTTTATATTTTATATTTTTCTTTTATTTTTTATTTTCTTTTTACTATTATTATTATTTTTTAATCTAGCTTAATAAGAAAGAATCCTAAAGGTAGCAAAAATAAGGTATCTACAGCTTCCTCTCTTTATAGTAAAGTTTCAAACTTCACTACAAAGACAAAAGAAATACCCATTTTTGTATAATCTTATCTTGAATTAATAGGGTGAGAATTACTAACTTGAGATGTCATCTAAGATGTGTCTCATTTTGAAAAAGAATATCAACTTGAAAGGTTGATACAAAGAATAAACTGCCCATCTTGAAAGGACAAGGCGAAGAAATAGGAGGCCTACCTTAAAAGAATAAGGCGAAGGAATAGGAGAGGCCTATTTTGAAAGGATAGGGAAAATGATTAAAGGGGCCTATCTTAAAGGGGTTATCTTGAAAATATAGGGCAAATGATTGGGGTACCTATCTTGAAAGGAAAGAGTAAAAAACTGGGGTGCCTATCTTGAAAGGATAAGGCAAAACCACTGAGGGTCAATTAACTTGTTTTGGTTTCATAGATAACTCAAAGAGGATAGATCTCCTCAAGATTTTCAAAAAAATTACTCAATCTTCCTAAATATCTCTATTAAGATCTTTAAGATTATCTTACTTAGGAATAGAAAATTTCATAGATGGCAACCAATTAGCATACCTCATGTTAACACCCAATATTGACTTAATTAGACAGCAAAATATCACTAAAGTATTTCATCAAGATTCTCTTCTTCTTCTTCTTCTTCTTCTTCTTCCTTTGTTTTTTTTTTGTGTGGAAATAAGTTCTTCTTCATGATTGATACTTTTTGCTAATGAGTCTTTTAGCCATACCATGCTTATGTCTTGATTTTTCTTTTGTCGTTACCATATCTTAATTTCTACCTCTATGATTCCTGAAATATAAATCTCTTTTCAAAAAAATAAGAATATATCATCAAAAGCATTTTATTTCAATTTTTTGATAGTTTAAGTGCATTACTAAGTGTTTGGGTGTTTAAGTGTGTGAGGCTAAGAAACATGGTATACAAGGATTTATTAGTGAAGTGTTTAATGACCAATGACCATTCAAATTGGAGAAAATTTATGGATATCAACTTTGCTTGCAAACGATGAAAGATTAACAACTCAAGTAAAATTGAAATCTTTATTGAAGTAAGTTTTCATAGATAATACAATTTAACTGCATCTAAAATCACAGGACCCTTTAATTCTAGACCATCCATTTCTGTTAACACTAATGTACCTCCCGAAAATGCCTTATTTACCTCATAAGGGCCTTCATAATTCGGAGCAAATTTTCCCCTAAAGTCTTTTACATTCGACAGTACTTTCTTCAACACTAAATCTCCTTCCTTGAAGTACCTTAGGCGTACTTTCTTGTTAAAAGCTCGGATCAACCTCTATTGGTAACATTGACCGTGGCATATTGCTGTAAGCCTCCTCTCATCTAGAAGGTTCAAATGCTCCATTCGTTTCTTCACTCACATCACTTCATCGAGCTAGATTTCTACCAACACTTAAAATGAAGGTATTTACACTTCCATCGGTAATACCGCTTCAATTCCATATAACAATAAATAAGGTGTTGCACATATAAAGGTTCTAATTGAAGTTCTGTAAGCCATGAAAGCAAAGGAGAGCATCTCATGCCAGTCTCTATAAGTGATCGCCATCTTCTCAATGGTTCTCTTGATTTTCTTATTAGTAGCTTCAACTGCCTCATTCATTTGAGGTCGATACAGAGTCAAGTTTTTGTGATTGATCTTAAATTGGCTACATACTTCAGCCATCAGCTTATTATTCAAATTTGACCCGTTGTCAATAATAATAGACTTTGGTGCACCGTATCTTGCAATAATGTCTCTTTTTAGAAATCTGACAACTACTCCTTTGGTTATTGTAGCATACGATGTTGCTTCCACCCACTTGGTAAAATAGTCAATTGTGATTATGATAAATATGTGCCTATTTGAAGCCGTTGGCAAAATTGGACCAATCATATCCATCCCCCACATTGAGAAAGGCTAAGGAGACAATAACACATGTAATTTTTAGGGATGAGCATTGATTTCAATGGTATATACCTAACATAGGTGATAATGCTTTACGTGCTTGATATAGTCCGATTCCATTGTCAACCAAAAATATCCCATCCTCATGATTTTCTCGGCTAACATGTACCTATTCATATGAGGACCACAAACTCCTTCATGTACTTCTTTCATCAATTTCTTAGCTTCCTCTTCATCTATATATCTTAGCAATATTATACCAGGTGATCTTTTATACAATGTAGCTCTACTTAACAGGAAATGAGCAAATAATCTTCTTAAAGCTTTTCTATCCTTTTTATCAACCTCATTAAGGAACTCACCCATTTGAAGTAACTTTTTGATATCATAATACCAAGGCTTCTTTTGTTGTTTCTCTTCAACGATCAAGCAAAAGGCCGATCTTTCCTCTACTTCAATCTTTAAGGGTTGAATTTCCATCCTATTCGCGACTTTCACCACTGATGCTAACGTGGCTAGTGTATCAACAAATTGATTTTGGGTTCTCAGAATGTAAGTGAATAAAATTTCTTGGAATCTTTCAATCAGCTTTCTTAAATGCTCGTGATAAGGTATCAACTTCCCATCTATTGTCTTATATTCCCCTAAGATTTGAAGAATTATAAGAGAAGAATCTCTATACACTTCAACCCTTTGTATTCCCATGTCTAAAGTAATTTTGAGCCCCAAAAATGCAAGCTTCATACTCTACTATATTATTTGTATATGGAAATGCTAACATAGCTACCACAAGGAAATGATTACCTTCATGTGATATCAATACTACCCCTATCCTACATTCAGATACATTGGCTGCTCCATCAAAATACATTCTCCATTCTGGTTTTTCACTACTCAATTGATTTGCCACTATCACATTTTTAGTAGGAAATTGAGCTTTCAAACCATCATCTTCATCTTCTCGTAGGTATTTTGCTAATTAATTAGCCATTACTTACCCTTTGACTGAACTCTAACTTACGTTTTTGATATCAAACTCAAAGAGAAACATCTACCACTTTGATATTCTTCCGATCAATGCTAACTTTTTTGCTAAACACCTCAATGAATCATGTTTTGTCAACAATTCCACTTAGTAATAGAGAGTGTACTACCTGAGCCTATGCATTACCCATACTAAGGCATAATATGTTCTTTTCACCTTTGAGTATTTTTGTTCACCTTCTATGAACTTCTAACTTAGGTAATATATAGGATGCTCTTTCGTACCAGTTTCATCTTTCTGCCTCAACATACATCCCATCGTTTTAGAGAGGATCATCAAGTAGACAATTAATGGCCATCCCGATATAGGAGTGACTAATATTAGCAGATTCATGACATATTCCTTGATTTTAGCAAATGCCTACTCACATTCTTCATCACATTCTATCGCTGCAGTCTTCCTCAAGAGTTTGAATAACGGCTTGTATTTTTTAGTTAATTATAATACAAAGTAAGCAATGTAATTCAATCTCCTCAATAATCCCCAAAATTCTTTTATAATCTTTAGTGCAGGCATATTTACAATTGCCTTAACTTTGTCTAGGTCCACTCCAATTCCTTTTTTGCTAACTACAAAACCCAACAATTTGCTTGAGGTTACTCCAAAGTTGCACTTTTTTTGGATTCAACTTCAATTGAAACTTGCTCAATTGCTTAAATAGTTTTCTCAAAATATTGACATGATTCTCATCCTCCTTGTATTTGGCAATTATATTATTTATATAAACTTCGATTTCCTAATGCATCATATCATGAAACAAAGCAACCATAGCATGCTAATAAGTTGCCCCAACATTCTTTAACCTGAAAGGCATTATACGGTACTAGAATGTTCCGTAAGTGGTAATAAAGATGGTTTTGATTTTCTCTTCTTCTACCATCTTGATTTGATTATATCCTGAGAAATTATCCATAAATGATAAAAGATAATTTCCAACAATATTGTCCACCAATACGTCAATGCGTAGTAAGGGGAAATTATTCTTAGTCGTTGCTTGGTTTAATCATGGAAGTCCTTACATACCTTAACTTTCCCTTTCTTCTCCAGCATTGGCACTACATTGGTTACCCATTCGAGATAATCTGATACTTCTACAAACCCAACTTTTAGTAATTTCTTCACCTTTTCCTTTATTTTAAGGAGTATATTTGGCCTAAATCGCCTAAGCTTTTGCCTTTTAGGTTTAATATCCTCTCTTGTAGACAACTTGTAAACTACGATAGATGAATCCAAATCGAGCATGTCCTCATAGGACCAGGCAAATATATCTAAGTAATATGATAATAAACACAACAACTCTTACTTTTGATCATTCGCCAAATACCCCCAATTTTCAAGTTTCACGGATTCTCTTCCATTCCCAAATTAATCACAACAATTGGCTCATCAATAACCACTTAAGGTCTTAATATCATCTTTGACATCTGACCCAGCAGAGCTGAAGATGATATTAGTACTTTGATCATTTACAAGCGCGAGATATCCATTATGTTCATCGTTTTTATTGGATCTAAAGAGTAAGGAAAAGGAAAAAGGGTAACAAGTAAATAAAAAAGAATTGAAAGAAAGAAAGAAACTAACTTTATTAAATGGATTCAAATTTTCTGAAAGAAAAGGCCTGACTAATTGAACTAATTATGAAACTGAATGCTCTTAATTGATTTAATATTGCTTTTCTAAAGAGACCTATTAATAGGAATGGAAAAGCAATTGCAAAAGGAAACTAGGGTGCTAATATCTTTCCCCTTGTCTAGACTAATGCTACATCGTTGAGCCAAAGCATTAGCTAAATCGACTACTTCGAGTTCTTGAACACATGTTGATACTGGGAATATCTAACGAATGTCTAGAAAATTCATATGAGCACGGTATAGCTGATCTCCTCTCTTCCTTCTTGTTTTGGCCTTTATTTCTTAGATTTCTACTTCAATAGGGTCATATCCGAGCCTGAATGTTTCAATCTGTTGCTTAGGTTGTTCCAAGCAACCTCGTATGCCCTATCTTGATATTTCAATCATGTTGACCTAATCAAAAATCTATAATCCTAGTGCCTCTAATTCTTCACCTCGGATAAATAGAATAACTGTCTCTTTGTAAATCTCATAGTTGTGCTCCCTAAGAATAGTAACCAGCTACCTATTGGTTATAAATTTCACCTTTTGATATAGACTAGATAGAATTGCCCCTACTAAATGAATCTACAGCCTTCCCAATAGAAGATTAAAGTTTTACGATATATCTAGGACCTCAAATGGAATAGTGAACATTTGTAGACCAATCTCTTCCTATAGCCCAATTTCTCCAAGTATCTCCCTCTTTGATCCATCAAAAGCCCTTACTAAAATTGAGCTAAGCTTTATCTTCGCCAAATTTACTCCAAGCAAATCTAATGTTGCCAACGAACACATATTCAGTGAAGAACCATTATCAATCAATACCAGAGCAACAATTCTCCCTAGACACTTGACCACTATGAAGAGGGGTTTTGTGTGCTGATCGCTTTCTTCACCTAACTCATCTAATGAGAATGAAATATGATCCATTGCAAACATTGAATTGACTACTAATCTTAATTTTTCAATGGAAATCCTTTCAAATACTTTGACATATTTTAGAATATTGATTAAGGCTTCTCGGTGAATATTAGATGACAATAGTAAGCTTATTAAGGAGATTTAGGCTAGTACCTAAGCTAGCTGATCCATAATATTATATTAACTAACTTTCACTATCTTCTTGGCAACGCTATGCTCTTTCTCATCTATATCCTCAAAGATCCTTCAAGAAGCCTCTTCCATAGTAGTCTTTCTCTTGACCTCTTCGTTTTGGTCATATACTCATCCCAAGCGAATATGCCCTCTGACCAATTGTAGAAAGGACCTGGTTGTCAGATTCAACATTTGATAATCTAGAGGGGCTACTTTGTAATTTGCTAGTGCTATTGGGACATTAAAAGCTATCTTCTTAGGTTTACCCAATTCTTTAACCTTCTCATTCTTCCCCTAGTATTCAAAAACCAAAGGTTTAGGCCCCTTTGCAATCATTCCAACCATCTCAACTGTCTTCTTGGCTTCTACAATAAGCTTATCTTCTCCCTCAAATTCTAAACCCCATCTAATGGGTGGTTCATTAGCATATATTGTAGGTGCACTAACGTAATCAACTAAGTACTCAAATTTTCTTAATGGATCTCTTAAGGTGTCAACTATCGAATCTCCGACTTTATACCTTTCTCTAAGCTCCTTCTAAGTACATCTCTTTCACGGTTTTGGAATAGTCATAGCCATAATATCAACCTTCTTTATCTTCCAATCTTTTAATAGTTGATATATTGCTGGTCTGGTTTGGGTTTTATCTCTGAGATTCATATTCAGCAAGTATCTGGCTTGCTTTAGATTCCAAGCGACCTCTTCAACGGTGATAAGGAGACTATCTAGATGAACTTCTAGTTTAGACACTTCAACGATGATCACGTTGATTAAGCATGCATGATCTAATAAAGGATTATTACCTACATTGGGAGTAGGAGTTTAAATGAAGTCCAATTGCACCAACTTAGCATCAATGAGATCTTAGATCTTATGTTTGAGTCTCTAGCACTGGTCTGTAGAATATCCTACTTACCCTAAATGATAATTACAATGGAGCTTTAAGTTGTAATCCCTTAGTCTCTATCTTTCCTTCGGTATTTCAAATGTTAAGCGATTCTCCTTCCTTAGTCATGCAAGGACCTGGCTTAGAAGAATGGAGATCTAGGTAAATTGTCTTCTTCGTGGGTAATTATTCTGATTTGGATTTAGTAGAGGATTAGAGTTTCCCAACATAGTTACTGAGGTTGTAGGTTTGACAAGGTTGCCGATATTGACAACGCTTACAGTTGTTTTTTCAGCTTTGTTGGAGAATCTTGCAGGAGGTGTCTTCTTCTCAATTGCTTTAAGATTAAGAAGCCTTCTAATAGCGACAACTTCCTTAATTTGGCACCTTAAGGCCATAATCTCTGCAAAGTTAGAGGTAAGGTAACCTACTAGGTGTTGGTAATATAGACTTCCAAGAGTGTTGATAAAGGCAAAGATCAAATCCTTTTTTATTAAAGGAGGAGTCATACTAATTGCCGTGTTCCTCCATCTCTAAGTATACTTCTTAAAGCTTTCGTTGGCCTTCTTTTGAAAATTATTCAAATCCCACATAGATGGGGCCACCTCAATATTGAATTTGGATTAGTTGTAGAAAGCTTAAGCCAACTTATCTCATGTATTGATCTTGTCCAAGTCTAGTTGGGTTTAACAAGTCAAGGCCAGCCCAGTCTAGCTATCTTGAAAGGTTTAGACTATCACCTTAACATAGTTCTTATATTTTCCCATTTTTCTAATGTACAACCTAGTGTAGAGCTTTGAGTTGCCAATCCAATCATATTTGTCGAACTTCAGAATTTTAAACTATTCCGAGAAATTATCATCTTCATATGTTAGTAAATCGATCATTCCCATGTACTCAAGCCCATTAACCATTTCCAAGGTTTTTATCCTCTCAATCAACTTCTATATAAACTTCATTTCCATCTCTTAGTGTTTTTCATCTATTTCCTTCCTCCATGTCTCAACATTAGGAACTAATTCTGCATCTTCTAGTTCAAGGGGAGGGGTTGCTTCTACATTCTAATTCGGGTTGACTTGAGATGCTTGCCAATTATTGAGAATTCCAACAGTCAGAGTGAGAGCTTGAATTTGTTTGGCTATCTTGTTCATGTTTCCTTCCAAGGTTACAACTTTCGAGTCAAGCTTGATTTGACTAACATTTCCACTATTGTGCGTTAGCATTCTTGCTTTAAAATGAGTGAATATCAGGTTTATAATAAAATCTGCTTGCTTGGGCAATATCTTCAAAGTTCTATGAAAACTCGAGTTTAGATATTTTTGTGAATTAAAATTTTGTTGTTTTTTTATTTTTTTTTTTATTTTTTCATCATTTATTTTATTCTTGTTTTTAAAAGGAAACTATCAAAGGAAAAAAAAAAAGTAAAAGACTGCATAACCTATAAAGACTTTCATTTAATGAAGTTGTAAATTTATTAATAATCATAAAATCAAACTTATACAATGGACTAAAAAAGAAACTCCTAACTAATTCTTCCTAAAAAAATCAAATCCTATATTTACAAAAGCCAATAGATCAGGCGAGAATGGGTTTCACGGGATTGATATTACCTTGATTTCCTATGTCTATATTACATAAAATATGAGATTACACAATTATTTACCAAAAAAAATGAAAATACTAAATTTTCAATAAGGGTACATATGATATTAATAATTTTGTAACTCCTTCAAATCTTTTAAATAATGCACCTTTTTACTCATTAAGAGACAATATAAAAAAAAACATATAATACAATAAATAAAAATAATCATATAGAAACAAGCATTAGTAAAAATAAAATCGAATATAAAAAAGCAGTATGTTATATATACATGTAATGTAATAGGGGTCAGTAATTAATAAATTATAGGAATTATTATGAACTAACAGTTAAGCGGATCGAAATAGAAAAGTGAAGCTTATGGATACTTATATATATATAGAGGGCATTGATTTTTTTATTTATTTTTATTTAAAAAGAGAAAACTAAATTGACTACGTATTATAATAATTAAACTTTCTCTATAATTTAAAAATAACTATCCCCTTTTTTTTTTTCAAAAAGAATGATATAGGAGGGTGGGTTCTATAAGTCTTAGGTTTTGTAGCTTCAAGGATTTTTAGAGAAAAACCTACTAGGTTATATCGAAACTTGAATGAACTCGCCCATCACCGTCAGGAAAAAGTAAAGTCCTTAACAACCTAAGGGCTAAATAATGGTGGCCGGTCCTAAATTTCTAAAGTGGCCTAAGTCTGACCCCATCTAAGCATAAAAATTATTTTTAAATAAAGGCCCCCCCAGATCCGAGTATAGGCCCATTGGGCCGATTTTTCTTCAAGGCCTACATTATTAAAACCCAACTAATATAATTATATTACATTATATAGATAAAAAGAAATAAAAATGAAATCCCATTAATTAATTTTTATTTTTACATAGCTAGCCCAATAGGGTCTTTAGTAAAGTCGTCAATTCTATTGAACTTTATTTCGGTTTGCTTAATTCAATCTATATTAATACTAAGGCCAACTTAATTCAATCTATATTAAGCTTAACCTACTTAATATAAATTACTCGAGATCAAATTAAGAAATATTTTTATTCAAAAAAATATATTTAAAAAGAAAATTGGAGTCACCAACCAGTTCAATTAGTAAAAAAATCAAATTAGAGTTTTAAAGTAGAAAAACCTTAATTTAGTTACTAGTTTGTAGATATTCTAAAAAATAATTTTTAAAAAAGTAAACTAGAAAAACTATGTTCGAAGAGTAACTTATTAAAACTAAATTACTATGTAAAGATGATAAAAAAAAAAAACTAATGGCCTTTTATGTGTCATAATTTTTCTAAACACACTAAAATATGTATAGATATACAAAAATGTAATTAAGATGAATTTTTAATATTTTTATTACGAATTTTCTAAGAAAGGAATTTTTTTTTATATAGTTACTTCAGAGGTATTTACATACTAGCTAATTAAGATCAAATCAACCGTAGTTTTTTTTTTTTAGAAAAGATTTAGCAGGTGGGTCTTTTTAAAAAATATCATGTTAAATTTACATTAGTTATCAAATTATTATTTAAATAAAAAAACTAATTTTGCAAATTTTTTTTGAAAAATTTTAACTAACTAAATCTTTTTAAAAACTCCAATTAAGATATTTTATTTAAAAAAAATTACTATATGTCAAAAATTGATTTTTTTCTTAACCCTAAATCCAAGATATACTAATATTTGAAGATATGAATTTAGAAGAAAGGATATGTAACTTTTTTATAAAAATGCAATTTAATTAAAATTTATCTAAAAAAGATTGCAAAACGGAATGAAAATTATTACAATTTATAAAAAAAAACACTTGCGCTAAAAATATTAGTAAGATAAAACAATTAATTAAAAAATAAAATAAATGCTAAGTAAAATAATTTACCTAATTATCTCAATAGGTTAAGTCATGTACATAATTGAATTGGACTGATCATTGAAGTGCTAAAGCGTATGATCATGTGTGAACTGCTCGTACGATCTGGATAATGCTATGCTCTTGTGGCCTAGTCATGCAACGTGTGTGTGTGTATGAACTAGTTGTGATCCATGTGTGTGCGAAGATAGCTAGTAATGGCTGGACGTATATGAATTGGACGTTGGATAGTGTGGCATGTGGCTATGAATTGGATGTTAGATAGTATGGTGTGCAGTGTTCTTGAATTGCAGTGTAGTGTGCTATGCTGATTAGTATGTGTATAACGAACTGAGAACAGTCTAGTCATAGCAGACACCGTATATTGTATGAAAAATCCTTGATTGGTTACCCTTCTAATCATGAACTCTTCACATAATATATAAGGCTCTATAACTACTAGCTTCTCAAGAATATACAGATCCATATGACATCATCACACAAACATATTTATATAAAATTTAAACTACAAAGTTTACAATAAATAGTAATTTTGTACATTTAAGTTTATATTATTGATAAAACAAAAGTACATAGGTAAAAGTCTACATAATTCGTTCTCTCAACACATTAGATGGCTCGCTCTTACCCAAGTCCCCAAGCTAACTTGTGGCATCTCCCAGCCAATCTCAACGAACAAACTATCCTACAACAAAAGTTTAAGAAAGGGGGTGTATGCCTAAGCTTAATGAGTAAAACCCACAGCTATACTAAAAGTAAGTTATAAATATATTATATTCATGCATATAAATAAATGGTAAAATAGAATGCCAAACAATACGTATAGTTAACTAATCCATATACATAACTCAAATTTAACACCCTCCAAAGTCAAGGTTAGAATATACACGACACCAATCAAATCTAAGTATTTAAATTAACTAAGTCTTTTATTTTCATAAAAACCAAGTTCTAATATAATTATGAGTAGGCTCCTGCAGTCCATACTCACCTCTAAATGGAGGCCTCTTGATTCAACCCTTAGCCAAGCGGTTAGTGCCTCCAACACTTAATATTCCCGTAGACTAAGCTAAGGTCATTTTGTATATATATATCATACAGAACCAATAAATTTATAATAACAATCCCTAAATTACTTCTCTTTATCTCCATGTGATGTGACGATCGGAATTATGTCTATGTAATACATGTTGATGTATGTATCAGTTTCTTCTTATAAGCCAAATATAGTTAAGTTCAATTATAATGTGACCATCCAAAAGTATACACAATCATTGTTTATACTACTAGGCAATAAACAAAGTATTATTTGTACTTAAAGTAAATTCATAACTCGGTACATTATAACATACACAAGCATTTCCCAACCCTACACAACAATCAATTAACAATATCATTTAAATCCACTATCTACAATCATATACAAGTATGGAATCATAGAGCAAGTACTTACTCAGTCATGACAAGTCACTCTAATTGTAGTAATCAATTAGGAGATCCTCGCCTACCTTGAGATCACCTGATCATTACGATATAATAACGATAGTAAGCAATTAAATTAACTAATAACTCTAGATATATATTTACCAAATTTTACTTAGATTACTATTAATTTTTATTCAATTAGACTTTATTACTAATTGTATGTAACTTTTTCGTTCTATTTCTAGTATTTATAAATTTATAGTCGTTTTTCATCATTTTTAAATGTACATTCACACGGTGATATCCATTTTGGATGTTAAAACCCATGAGATATGGGATAAATTTATTGAAATTTTAACTATTGAAGCTTAATTATTCTTATTACTTATGTTTATATCACATTTTAGGACTTAATGATTTAATTAGCTATTAGATTCTTACACTTAAGGGATTTTACATTGGTAGTACTAATTCATGCACTTAATTAAGTTTAATTCAATTTAAGAAGTGTATTATAGTTTAAAAGATTTTCAAATCCTAAGTACATGTACATACATATGTTATATTCTTATATAGTCTTATAAGTTATTATTTTATAAGCTTATACTTATATCATCATTTAATTATATTATTGCTTACATCATTATTTGCTTATATAAGCCCTTACCTCATGCTTAAGTGTCTTATGTACACTTATATATATGTCAAGTATATACTTATACTTTTACTATACTTGTATGTATACTAGTATACTAATACACATACTTATACATATACCGTATTTATACTTGTACATATATCCGTATACACATATGGTGACATACGTATTTTCGTATGCCTAAAATTCATCTTAAGAAAGCTTTTCAAATTTCATCTTTTTTATATTTTAAGGGTGTATTTAGCATGGTATATGTATGTATAGTTAGTATATACCTTATTTTAGGTCATGTATATAATGAATACTTATGTATAAAGGTCTTTATACATATATTTACCAAGTATACTCTTATATACATATACTTAGATATATGTATACATGCTCTTCTTCGATTTACTAAAACTATCATTCACTTCTAAGCATAAAGATTAGAACTTTATTCCTTAATCAACATATATGTACATATTATACCAAATTTCTACACTAACCTAACTTACACAACTAACTACTATATAAAATAGAAAGTTAAATGATAACATACTTCTTTCTCTTTCATTTATGTTAGTAGAAAGTATGAAAGTAAAGTAAGAAAATGTTTAGAATTTTGGAAGCAAAAGGAATCCCAATTAGGAAGAAGAAGAAAGGGACTTGATTTTGTGTTATTTGTGTTTTGAAAATGAAAACAAGTGAGGTGCTAAGTGAAAAAGTAGTGGATGGCAAAGAGGAAGAGAAAAGGAAGAAAAAATCTAAAAGAAAAGAAAAGAAACCATTAGAAAGGAAGAGATAATTCTAAAGTGAAAAGAACATTTTGTTGACTTTTCCATAGGTTAACTTAGTCAACATGTGTTGACTTGGTTAACTTTCCAAAATTACATGCCATTTAGTATACATAATGAAGTAAGTAGGGAAAATTAGCAAAAAAAATTAAGGAAATGAAAGAAAATAAGAAGTTTAGTAAATTGATTAGTAAAAATAGATAATGAGATCTTCCTTTAAGTATTTATATCCTATATACATCATTTAGTAAGTTACTTAGTATAATTATTATAAAAAGTTTCACTTGGGGTATTAATACTTACTATATGTAATATGATCATTAATTAAGCTCTTAACTCTACTCATTACTAACCTAATTATATACTTAGAAGATGAATATAATCTTTGATGCAATATTTTAGTTTCTAAAGGATTACTTAAGTATTATATGTATTTATGAATGATTGAAAGTTATCTTTAATCTTTTACCAATAATTATGTATAATACTAAGATTATATTATCAATTAAGGTTTAAGGTAAAGTTATAGTTTTAGGGTTTTTATCACTTTTGAAGGAAATCTTTAGTGTTTATATACATTTAAGGTAAAAAAATTTTATAAGCGAGTGATTAGTTATTTTAGGGTTTTCACTTTCACTAATCTTGTTAGCTTCTAGAATATGTAACATACTTAAGTTTATTTCAAAGGTTAGGTTGAAAAATTTAAGAGTTTACAGTATGTGTGGCATATTAGTAAGTGTGACGCGAGAGACGGTAAAGTATGTATTATGGACGTATCGGTGGAAGGCAATGTTGTCCAAGTGTTGATTGTAGTAGACAGTGTAGTGTGTGATTAGTGAAGTGCAATGGACAATAGAGTATGTGTACTGATCAAATAGTACAAGTGTAAGACGTATGTAGAGGCAATGTTGACTATGTGTAATGTGCTTAGGAGCTCAATTATCACTAACATTTATCAAAGTTGGTGAGGAACCAATAGGTCCTTCAAAATATCAAAGAAAAGTAAGAGAATAGGTTGATGATTGAAATATAGTAGCTAACATAGAGCTACTCAGAGGATATAACCCACCATTGAATACAATACAACTTGACAATTTACTTAATATGATATACAAGCTAATGTTAAGATCTACCTACCACTAATCCTAAGCTATTCGATAAGATTAGATAAAAGTGTAAGGAAAATGGTCTTGGAGATTATCATCTCCCAAAAACAAGTATATTTAATGTTAGGAATCAAAATGTAATCATTTCAGCTATAAAGAGAAAGGACTATTTATAATAAGTCTCTAAGGTAACATTGCAATTAAGAAAAATTACAAAAAGGCATACATAAAAAGGGTTTATAGTACATACAAAAAAGGATAAATAGGACAAACAACAAAAAGACAAAAATAGTATATTGTCAGATCAAATGGATAGGTGGTAGCACAATACGGTTTTGTACAAAGATTCTTTGATTATTGTAGGCAAGTGAAATCAAGATTTTGCAGCAATAAGAAAGTCAAGATAAGAAAGAGATGCCGTGAAAATTAGAAGGAGGCTGAAAGAGAAGTACTCGGCTAGCAGGAGGCTAGTTCTCATTTCTCGGTAGGAAACTCTCAACCACTAAAGGTTAGATCATTCGGTACAAAGTCCTCAACTAGAGAATAGTTAGTATTGGTACAAGAGAGAGAATAAGTATAGCATAACAACTCGGAGAACTTAGGGAATTCAACCATTTACCTTTCGTATACAGTTTCTTATCATTGGTAAGTTGATGAAAGAGAATCCTTCGGGTAAGGGACTAGAGGCCTTTAATGTAAGCCCCATAATTAACCATTTAAGGTTTCGATCAGTTGAAAGATTCAATCGAACCAAATTATAAAGTAAAGCTAGAAATATTAGTAAAAATGATCTCATAAACTTGAATTCAAGAAAATAAGCAATAAAATAAAAGACTATAAAAATTCCAAATTTTAAGTATATTACTCGTCATTTATCGAAAATGCGTAAAATGCGTAAAATGCATTTCGATAATTAACGAATCACTAGAGATAAATTATATGTATACTAAAAATCATAAAATGACCTAAATAATATTTATGAAAACTTATTTATACTATATATGAATTTACATGTATATAGAAATACGCGTAATTACTTAAAATACGCGTAATGTGCTAAAATTATACTAAATAATTAAAGAAAATTCAAAATTAATTAAGGAAAAATAAAGAAAAATCAAGAAAAATAAGGAATGATCCAGATATAGGTCATGGTAGCCAGGAAAAATAAGAAACAAATCGGCCAATTAAATTAAGACAACACAAAAGCCAAAAATTAAGGGATAAGGCAATTGTCTTGTCCAATTTAATGCACAATAATTACACTAAAGCTCTACAAATAGCAAGAAAAATTCAGAAGCTCATTTAGACAGTTAGAAATTAGAGAAAATTAGGAAGAGTCGAAAATTGAGAGAAAAACCAAAGAAAAAGAAAAGAAAAGGAAAACTGTGCAGTTAGGGCCACAAAGGAGAACCCAAATCCGACGGGCAGCTGGGAGTGGACGGCCACCACCATCACACGATGGTGGCAACGCCCAGGTGGGCCGACATACCCTGACCAGAGCTACCTAAATCGGTGAGTTCGATTTCCAGCCCGATTTTGTGTAATTTTGAAAAAATAGTAAATATTCTTAGAAAATTATGAAACTTATTATTTTGGAATATTTTGTATGTAGTTTTTAGGAAAATATTATTTTGATGAAAATATATATCGTGATATAGGATTCTTAAGAAATCGTGCAAAATTGAGCATGTTTTGGTTTAGAAATAAATGACCTTAGGAGTGTAGTTTTGAACTAAAAATTTTCGTATAGATTACTTAGATGACATAGAACGGTGCTATGAAGCCCATTTTCAAAAATAAATTTTTGAAATTTTTAGATAATTTTTAGGCCCTGAAATGAGTCATAAAATGGGTAATTTAGAGTTAATTAAGTAATTAAATGGTTAATTACTGATTTAGTGAATAAGTATGTATTTTAGGATGTTGAAATCTGATGGAGTATGATACTTGCAACATTTTAGGTGTTAGATATAATTATTAGATTAATTATGTAATAAATGAGTAATAGGAAAAAATAGTTAACTTTAAGTTAATTTTGTAAATTAGGGAAATTAGGAGTAAAATCTGATTTAAGATGAATTTAGATATTTTGAAATGATATTTGATGTTTAGGAATGGTAATTAAAGTGATAGAAATAGTAGAAGTGTATTATATACATAATAAGTAATAATACATAATACATAATTATTGGAAATATAATAAATAGAAAATATTAGGATGAAAATTAATATTATATATATAATAGGGATATATAATAAAACCGATAGAAGACTTAAATTTATGTAATTATATGAAAAATGTAAAAATTTCTCGCATTAGGAGTGAATTTGGTACATTAATACAGCTTTAAGTGTACCGGATAAAATATAATACTAATTAGAGGTAATGATAGTATTTAGGAAATCGAGAAGTAACGTGATTAATTTCACATTAGGAGTTGAAACGAATTTCTAGAGTTGGAGTATAAAACACTACTTAGAAATCAAACTAAAACCTAATTTAGAAATCGATGCGAAAACCGAACCCGAACCTAACCCCAAACCTAGAATAATTGTAAAAAACTTAAGATCTAGATAATTAGGCATATTAAACCCTAAACAAAACATAACAATAAGCGTTATAAGATAAAATAAACCTATAATAATTATATGAAAAATTGAAACCATGTTTGTGTTATAGGGATGATCGGTGATGGTCTGAGCAAGTTGGACCTCGAGTGAGTGAGCGAGAAGTCGAGATAAGTTAGGATTAATACGATGCTGTATTTTGGAGGCTTAAGATTATGCTTAGTTGTGCTTGTTAGATAGTTGGATGTGTGCATGTGCTTGATTATGAGTTATGTTATGATTCTGTCTGTTGTCCTGGCTTGTATTGTATGGTTTGTATGAAATGATTGATCACCCTAAACTGGACTTAATCAAATATACAACCAATAATCATAATTGGACATGCATGACAACCCGTTAGGGAAACTTAGGACCTTCCGGCCAAATACCGACCCCTTCGAAAGGGATAGTGCAGGATTGCAATTGGTCCCTTCTTCATCCTTAGCCGAACTAAGTGACAGGAGAGGAGGTTGCGGCGGGGGTGAAGTCAGTGGTTCGAAGATAGTCACGAGAGGAGCGAGGTCTCCATTGCACAAGCCTGGGTTTGGTCGTGAGCTGTTGCATTAATGGCAACTCCTCAACCCGGATTAGAGCGGGTGCAATTTCTCTAATCTCACGACGGGCTAGACAACGTCATGTGATGGCATTTACTTACACATGCATTGCACCTAATAAGTTGATTGAAAACCTTGTTGTGTTTGTGGTATAGTTTTAAGTCCTTCATCCTAACTTACTGAGTTATGGTTGCTCAAATCCCTATAGACGTCGTGTAGGTGCTAGCTAAGAAGCGGCAACAACTACTCTAAAGCTAGCAGTTGCTGGATCCTGGGGAGTGAGGAAAAATATTGAAGAATCAACACATATTTTATTACTTTTCATTTCCGAATAATATATAACTAGGAAAAATGTTACGGAGAATTATTATAAACTTTAATTTCAATAATTGAATTATAGTGTATATATATATATATTTCCTCACTTTCTTAGGTAAATGATTTATTTAAATTACAAACTGTTTACTTCAAAGCGGGTTAGTCGTGGACGCCTTGTGTAGATTAGGTTTAAGATAGCGGTTGTAAGGCCAACTTCTATCTTAGAATGGTTTATACGGCGGGGCTGTTACGACTCTGCCGCTTCGAGTGTGTGATAGTTCTAAATTAGTATCAGAGCAAAGTTCTACTGAACTTGCTTTGAAATGAACAATTAAAAGAGTTAGACATCTTAGGAGTACATTGAGAGTAGGTAGAAATAAAGAGATTAAAATATCGTACTACAAATTATAGGATAAGTAGTGACTATAATACTATATTGAGATAGTCGTTAATCAAATTTAGCTCTAGTGATGGGATCATATAGAGAAATTAGGAGTTAGTTTAGGTGATTCAAGAGGAATGAAGGAGAATCCCTGATTTTATCTAGAATTGAGGTGTGGAGAACTAGTTAACGGAGTTGTGTTGTAATTGATGAGAAGTGATGAGACTTATGGACAATAATGGAGGTTAATCTGAGTTTTAGCATAATAGGGATTATGTGAAATGACTTGTTGAATAACGATGGTTTAGAAGTGAAAGATTGTAACTCAGGCGACACTAGTAAGATATATGTAGTAACGATAGAAGAAAGATACTCTATTCTGCTAGTACGACTTATACTTCGACTAGCACATTATATATCTTTAGATGATTAACCCTAAATATTTACTGAATGGCTTCCACATTTTCTTGGATCAGTGGGAATAGATGAAGATTATATACAGCATGAGAATACAGTATATGAGGTAATAGTTGATAATAGCATTGAGGAGTTTAGTAATGATAAAGTATATGGGATGATTACTCTTTCTGATTTTCCTATTGAAGTATAATGTCCTGAATCACCAAATGGAAATGATACTCAATGAATGAGAAGATAAATGTGGTGGAAATTTAAGTTGGTTATATTTTGTCAGGAGTTACAATTGATCATATGATGAGCTATTCATATAAGTTAAGATCCTATTGATCTTTTAATAGATATAGTTGTGCTCATTGATGAATGTGTATTCTTTGGACATGTACATATGCTATAATGTCATATACACTTGTGAGTAAGAATGTAAAAGGGGATTGGATGCATCTTAGGTAACCGATTTGGGAAGTGTTTTGTATATGTACGAATTGGTGCTTTATTGAAGTGATTTAGATTGAATGAAGAAGAATCTTTAGGTTAATATGGATTTGAGGTGTAAAGAATATCGATAGAACTGATTATTAGGATATGTTAATATTGTGGATGAAATTCCTAAGAAGTTTGTTGATGAATTTGTGTTGTAATCTAAGAAGACAAAACATTGAGAGGGAAAAGTTAGAAACTGATTCAAAAATGAATCAGAACCTATACTAGAGGTATAATCAAAACCTAATTCAGAAGTAAATATTATATAGAATAAGAATGCGATATAGGAGATGATAAATGATGACAATAATAAGGAGTTTAATAATGAGAAGGTATTTGAAATGATCATTATATCTGATTTTCCTATGAAAGTATAAAGTAATAAATCAACGAGTGGAAATGATACTAAATTAATTAGAAGACAAATGTGGTGGAATTCTTTTGAATGAATAGTTGTTATAAGTAATTTGAATTATGGATATGGTATGATTGTTGATCATGTTTTCCTGAGAATTAGAATTGATCCTGTGTTAGTAATTCATATATGTGGACTTCTTAACGATCTTTTAATGGATGTAATGGTACTTCTCGACAAAGTGTATTCTTTTGGATATGTGCAAATGCAATGACGATTGACATAATTGTAGTTAGGAGTGTAAAGAGATCAAATTTATTTTGGTGATCAATCTTGGAAACCCTTTATATATGTAAGAACAGTAGAAGGAATAGTGCAATAAGGCTACAAATAGATTAAGAATTCTTAAGCCTTTAATAAATCATGAATTGAAGAATTATAGTTTGGAGTAATAATTAAGTGTAAGTGAAGCCAAATGAATATGAAATGGATCATGAGATTTTTATGTAGTGTTGAGGCAAGTACAATGATATCATTATATAGTACTTATAAGTGGTAAATAAGATGGATAGTTATTAAATGATACATAAGAAATGAAGTAAGATTGCTACATAAACTGCAACGAATATGTATTCAAACACCCTAAAATAGTAGTAGGATGAGTAATAAGTGACAGTGGAGATGGAATTAAACTAACAAGTTGAAGATGATTAGGACTTTTGATCAACAGTTACTTAGTTATTTTAAGGATCAATCTGGAAAGGTATAACTCTCTAGAAAATAACTTTTATGAGATAATTATCTATTAGTAAACTAATTCTGATTAGGATGTTGATCACGGACAATATTTAAGGATCCGAGCTTGAAGAAGTTACTAGATAAGTAGTGGTTTTAGCGAAGGACTTTCAATTGATCTTAGTTGAATAATAATAAATATGAACAAAAGGATTGATTGATGAGTATCATCATTATAAGGTATGTACAAATGGATGAAATGCAAGTATAATGATGTTATTGAGGTATCCATTCCCTACAAGTTAGAAACTAGTGAATGGAAAATGATTTAAGGTGATTGAGATTATCGTTACCTATTAGTTTAGAATTTATATTGGAGAAAGGATATTAATCCATAGAATCATAGGATATGATGGAAATGGAATTTAAAAGAAAAGTTACTGATGGTAGATTATGAGAAGTTTGTTCATATCTATAAAGAAGAGACTAAAGAAAATATCAATTAGTATTGAATCTACTAGTAACATATAAGGGTTCAAAGGTATTTCTGAAGATTATTTTGTGGATATTTGAATTTCATGATTAAGTCAATCAAGAATCAAACCTATGATCGAAACTCTGCATTGGATATTGTAAAAGAGACTTTAAGAGTTAGAAGGGTAACTATCAATTTCTAGAATAATATTATATTGGAATGGCATTAAGATAGGATCAGTGCATAAATTGTCCTCACAGAATTGGGAGAAACATATACATGCCAACTGTATATGAAAATGCTTGTTGTAGTATTCATCAATAGTATTTTGATATACAAAGTATCTATGGATAGCATTATTGAAGTTGAGTGATAATAAGTGGTATATTGAAATGGAAGACGTGATTTTCAGAGAAGAGAATACGTTTTCATCAAGCTTGTTATATTTGGAGAAGATATTTCGGTAGATATTTAAAAATGTTGAATTGGTGATTAGAGGAAAAATCCATTGAGGTAATCCAGTATACAAAGAAGTTATGAAAGCTACTACGTACTTCATATTAGCAATTGTAATAAGCAATCCAATAGAGACATGGAAAATCTGAAATTGTCAAATTGTTGTTGTCGAGTCTCATGTCATGTTGATCTGATCAATGTGTCTTAATGTGTCAAGTTTTGTCAAGGAATCAATCCTTCTCAATACTGTCTCTTTTGTTGAGTCTGTCAGTTAACAGTTGTATTCATCTTTCTCAAGTCGAGTCAAATTGAGTTGTTAACCATCTCATTTGAATTCGAGATGGAGAAGCGTCGAGATTTGCCAAATTTGCTTCTGTTGATCCTATGCTAAGCTGTATGAAGAACAAATGAGAAGCTATGACAGTAGTATAATCATTTTGAGTAGACGATTATGGATGAGAGGAAAGGTGATGATATGAAGTAAATTTAGAATTTCTGATGATTACAAATAAAACGTAAGAAACAATCAAATAAGGAGTAAATGGAGACTAAACCAATAAGAAAATTTACAAGGTCATAAAGCTAAATTATAAGATAGTACAATACGACTAGAGGAGTACGGTGATGAAATAATCCTTGATTAATATTAAGGTAAGGAATACAAAGGAAGGAAAATTAAGAGATCGAGTAAAGGTTCAAGTAGAGAAGAAATGGAATGTTAATTAGAAAGCAATTCGAAATCTTAATCAATAGAGAAGTTTCATTTGAAGAAAGTCCAGTAGAATGGAAAATGGGTTTTAAGGTTATGAAGTAACGCACAAAAATACTAGATAATCAGGTTCAGAAGTTCAAGAGTTAAGACACAGAGTAGGAAAAGATACGACCAAATGAAAGTCTAGACTTAAAAACTAAAGTAGAGCTTAATGTAGCTAAGACAAAGCATTACCTATGATTTCTTCTATTTTTAGCATAGTAATAATATATAAACTATCAATCCTAGCAAGTAAGCAATACATAGGTATGCAATAGTTTTGAGGATGAAACTATTTTAAAGAGGGGTAAAATGTAAGCCCCATAACTAACCATTTGAGGTTTCAATCAGTTGAAAGATTCGATCGAACCTAAATTATAAAGTAAAGCTAGAAATATTAGTAAAAATGATCCCGTAAACTTGAATTTAAGAAAATAAGCAATAAAATAAAAGACTATAAAAATTCCAAATTTTAAGTATATTACTCGTCATTTATCGAAAATGCGTAAAATGCATTTCGATAATTAACGAATCACTAGAGATAAATTATATGTATACTAAAAATCATAAAATGACCTAAATAATATTTATGAAAACTTATTTGTACTATATATGAATTTACATGTATATAGAAATACGCGTAATTACTTAAAATACGCGTAATGTGCTAAAATTATACTAAATAATTAAAGAAAATTCAAAATTAATTAAGGAAAAATAAAGAAAAATCAAGAAAAATAAGGAATGATCCAGATATAGGTCATGGTAGCCGGGAAAAATAAGAAAAAAATCGGCCAATTAAATTAAGACAACACAAAAGCCAAAAATTAAGGGATAAGGCAATTGTCTTGTCCAATTTAATGCACAATAATTACACTAAAGCTTTATAAATAGTAAGAAAAATTCAGAAGCTCATTTAGACAGTTAGAAATTAGAGAAAATTAGGAAGAGTCGAAAATTGAGAGAAAAACCAAAGAAAAAGAAAAGAAAAGGAAAACTGTGCAGTTAGGGCCACAAAGGAGAACCCAAATCCGACGGGCAGCTGGGAGTGGACGGCCACCACCATCACACGATGGTGGCAACGCCCAGGTGGGCCGACATACCCTGACCAGAGCTACCTAAATCGGTGAGTTCGATTTCCAGCCCGATTTTGTGTAATTTTGAAAAAATAGTAAATATTCTTAGAAAATTATGAAACTTATTATTTTGGAATATTTTGTATGTAGTTTTTAGGAAAATATTATTTTGATGAAAATATATATCGTGATATAGGATTCTTAAGAAATCGTGCAAAATTGAGCATGTTTTGGTTTAGAAATAAATGACCTTAGGAGTGTAGTTTTGAACTAAAAATTTTCGTATAGATTACTTAGATGACATAGAACGGTGCTATGAAGCCCATTTTCAAAAATAAATTTTTGAAATTTTTAGATAATTTTTAGGCCCTGAAATGAGTCATAAAATGGGTAATTTAGAGTTAATTAAGTAATTAAATGGTTAATTACTGATTTAGTGAATAAGTATGTATTTTAGGATGTTGAAATCTGATGGAGTATGATACTTGCAACATTTTAGGTGTTAGATATAATTATTAGATTAATTATGTAATAAATGAGTAATAGGAAAAAATAGTTAACTTTAAGTTAATTTTGTAAATTAGGGAAATTAGGAGTAAAATCTGATTTAAGATGAATTTAGATATTTTGAAATGATATTTGATGTTTAGGAATGGTAATTAAAGTGATAGAAATAGTAGAAGTGTATTATATACATAATAAGTAATAATACATAATACATAATTATTGGAAATATAATAAATAGAAAATATTAGGATGAAAATTAATATTATATATATAATAGGGATATATAATAAAACCGATAGAAGACTTAAATTTATGTAATTATATGAAAAATGTAAAAATTTCTCGCATTAGGAGTGAATTTGGTACATTAATACAGCTTTAAGTGTACCGGATAAAATATAATACTAATTAGAGGTAATGATAGTATTTAGGAAATCGAGAAGTAACGTGATTAATTTCACATTAGGAGTTGAAACGAATTTCTAGAGTTGGGGTATAAAACACTACTTAGAAATCAAACTAAAACTTAATTTAGAATTCGATGCAAAAACTGAACCCGAACCTAACCCCAAACCTGGAATAATTATAAAAAACTTAAGACTTAGATAATTAGGCATATTAAACCCTAAACAAAACATAACAATAAGCGTTATAGGATAAAATAAACCTATATTAATTATATGAAAAACTGAAACCACATTTATGTTATAGGAATGATCGGTGATGGCATGAGCAAGTGGGACCTCGAGTGAGTGAGCGAGCGAGGAATCGAGGTAAGTTGAGATTAATACGATGCTGTATTTTGGAGGCTTAAGATTATGCTTGGTTGTGCTTGTTAGATAGTTGGATGTATGCATGTGCTTGATTATGAGTGATGTTATGATTCTGTCTGTTATCCTAGCTTGTATTGTATGGTTTGTATGAAATGATTGATCACTCTAAACTGGACTTACTCAAATATACGACCAATAATGATAATCGAACATACATGGCAACCCGTTAGGGGAACTTAGGACTCTTCGGCCAAATACCGACCCCTTTGAAAGGGATATTCTAGGATTGCAATTGGTCCCTTCTTCATCCTTAGCCGAACTAAGTGACAGGAGAGGAGGTTGCGGCGAGGGTGAAATCAGTGGTTCAAAGGTAATCACGGGAAGAGGGAGGTCTCCATTGCATAAGCCTGAGTTTGGTCGTGAGCTGTTGCATTAATGACAACTCCTCAACCGAGATCAGAGCGGGCGCAATTTCTCTAATCTCACGACAGGCCGGACAACGTCGTGCGATGGCATTCGCTTGCACATGCATTGCACTTAATAAGTTGATTGAAAATCTTATTGTATTTGTGGTATAGTTTTAAGTCCTCCATCCTAACTTACTGAGCTATGGTTGCTCATGTCCCTATAGACGTCATGCAGGTGCTGGCTAAGAAGCGGCAATAACTACTCTAAAGCTAGCAGCTGCTGGATCCTAGGGAGTGAGGAAAAACGTTGAAGAATCAACACATATTTTATTACTTTTCATTTCTGAATAATGTATAACTAGGAAAAATGTTACGGAGAATTATTATAAACTTTAATTTCAATAATTGAGTTATAGTGTATATATATATATATATATATATATATTTCCTTACTTTCTTAGGTAAATGATTTATTTAAATTACAAACTGTTTACTTCAAAACGGGTTAATCGTGAACGCCTTGTGTAGATCAAGTCTAAGATAGCGGTTGTAAGGCCAACTTCTATCTTAGAATGGTTTACACGACGGGGCTGTTACGGCTCTACCGTTTCGGGGTGTGACATTTAAGACGTGCGCGAGTAAGTAAGCAAATGGTTGGTATATCATCAGCGTGTATGTTTGACTTGAGTTGTGAGTGTTTGAGTGTGTTAACTTTGACGTATATGTGTTAATCGTGAATTGTGAGTGTTCAGATGTAGGGGCCGATTGTAAGTTGCTATTGCTATAAGTGTTTTGATGTGTGGACTTGTATATGAGTGTATGGAGTGTTGTGAATCTAATTGTATGTAATTGGTGTTAACGCAATTGTGTGAGATGTGTAATTGTGAAAACGTCTCAAAACTTTATAGTCAAAACCACTATTTATAAGCCATAAATTTTGAATCTTTTGGATATAGATTTAATCTTAACAATTTGGATTCATTGAAGATTTAATCCAATTTCTAAAAACCCTACGTTAATTTAGGCTTTCTATCTTTAGCCTAAAATACATAACAATCCAATTAGTAAATGTTAAGTCTATTTAATCTAATATAAATTAGATAAAAATCCACTTTATATTAGACTAGAATAAAAATATATATTTTTTAATGAAGCCCAACTATACAAGATTCATAATTTATTAAATTGAATGTACATCGTCAACCATTGTCCAATCCAATTATAAACAACTTGACTTAACATTTTATATGTTTTTTATTTTTCTTTCAATTTTCATTTTTTTATTCTTTTAATCTAGTCCGATAAAAAAAAATCCTAACAATGGCAAAAATGGGATATCTACAGTCCTTATCGGTAAAGTACATCATTGATCAATGTATAGTTGGTTACAGTATAGACTAGCTTCTTCATCTCCATTCAGCCCTTGAGTAATGTCCCTATCTTGAGGTATAGCATAAGGGCGTCCATCCAAAAGGGCTTGGGGTTTAGTTCTATCATTTCAATTTGTTATTGTTGTACCTCTATACTTCGCTCAGGGATATACTATATGTATAGCGGCTTATCATAGTTATGTGATGTAGGGATCGTAGATGAGTCTATCATGGATAGTTTGCATACCTCTATATTTTCTACTCAAGGGATCTTATTGACTTCCTAAGAAATGAATTCTATGAGGAGGTTATGCACTAAATGTAGATACTTAGCCATTGTCTAGTCCTTGGTCTCGTATTCTCCCTTAACCTGTTGTGTAACCAACATGGATCTAAGTGTATGCTAAGCTTCTCCACCCTAGCGTCTTTAACAATTTTTAGATTGGCGATGAGCACCTAATATTCAGCTTCGATGTTATTCGTTGGGAAACAAAATTTTAGGGCATAAAGGATGTTCGTTCCGTATAGGCCTTGTAATGTGATACTGACCCCACTTTCCCCCTTAGTGGAAAAGCTATCGACATGAAGTGTCTAGATAGATATAATGAGCTCGAGTTAAGACTTGTCTGCTCTAGTATATTCTACTATAAAGCCCGTAAGGACTTGTGGCTTAATTGCTTGTCTTAGGTGAAATTAGACTCCGTAGGCGCCAAGTTCAAGACAGTACTTCATCATATGACTCGAAGTATCGAGCCTCTATGAAGCAATTCTAAGTGGGATGTCCATCTAGATAACAATTAGATGTGATTGGAAGTAAAGCCTAAGTTTTCAGGTTGAAATAACTACAGTGAAGGTAAACCTTTCTATTTTGGTGTATTTAAGCTCTAGCTCTAAGAGGATATGACTAATGTAGTAGACTAATTGGTGAATATGGCTGTCAACTCTAACTAATACTAAGGATAGTACCTTATCACTGACTGTAAGATATAAGTACAGTTCTCCTCTAAGTATTGGTTTGGAGAGTATGGGTGGTGTAGCTAAGAATTTCTTCAAATCTTAAAAAACTCATTGACATTCTGGTGTCCACTTAAACTTAGTGGGGTGTTTGAGAAAGTGAAAAAATTATGTGCATTTGTCTATGCTTCGGGATACGAAGCGATTGAGGTTGGCTATCCTTCTTATTAGTTCTTAGACCTCTTTGATTTTGGTTAGCATGGAGTGCAACGCTTGTAAGGACAATTCGACTTTTTTTCTAATCGAGTACGCTGGAGGCATGATGGATGTGCTCATTGAGTTCATCCATGTTCATGTCTTTATAGTCTTTTAATGATAGCCTTAGTGATAGGCTATCAATAGGCTTACCTATGGCTGTGTGTCCGCCTTTCCCGTGTGTTTTGTTGCAATTACAGTTTAGCCATTCATATAGTTCTTCATACAGTTGGTGATCATACTGAATCTACTCGAGCAAACGCATGAGCCGTGTGGTGTACAAGTCATCATTTTTGCTTGGTTGTAAAGAAGAGTCAACAATTGCCTCTTTGTTTGGGCATTTTTTAGATGCATTTTTAAGTAGTGCAACGTCTTTATGCAAGGCTATAGTGGATTCATGATATTTTCAATTTTCTTTGAGTACTTGCTGGACAAGTGATCAAAGCTATTGGAATTCAGTACTTTCATTTTGAGATGGTAGAAGTATTTGATCACCTTTGCCTTATTGGAAAGTGTTGGTATCCTCCATGTAGGAAGTTATGGGTTATTATTTTTGCTTTTAGTTATCGTTATCGTGCTAACCTAAAACAGTGGAAGCCAAAATGTTGAACGTAGATAAATCAACTAAGGTAAGCAGACTTGTGTAGAGTCCAGTTCAAGTATGCTTAGGTTTCGTCTCCTACTCCTCAATATCTGCAAAAAGCCTTAAATGAGTATGGCTATGGGGGGCTTTCAATGCTTAATTTAACAAGGAGGACCAAGAAAAAAGAGAGGATGAGCACTAAGAACCCTAAGGATCGTGCTCGCCTAATGGCTATTGTATGTGTACTGCATCTATCTTGAGTAAGAGAGAAGGAGGAGGAGAAAGAGGATGGATTTTGGGAGAGAGAATGTTTTATCTTACTTCATAATGCCAAGCACCTTTTATGTAAGTCACTTGAATACATGACAATCAGAGGTTCGTTCATACTAGTTGCTGGTAGATAATGCACTTTGCGATAAGGATTGAGCTTCACTGTGGACAGTATATTGTGGTTGGTTGAACCACCAAATTTATAGCTCAAGAACTTGACAGTTGCAGGGGTTGTTGGGTGTATTAACCATACTACAAATGTCAAACGCTTATTAATGAGCTACGGTAAAGGGTAAGTGCTAAAGACAAAAGCCGAACTGAGATGCTGACAAAGGGATTGGTTGATGCCTAATTAGGGGTAAGTTGAGCTCTAAGCTTAAATTAAACAATCGGTATATGCTAGCTCAACAATCGAGGGATAACCTGCTCGGATGAGAGTTATTAGACTTGTTAAGCAAGTCACAAGCTCGCTAATAGCTCACATTTCCCTTAGCATGAGCACATGGCCTCATAGAAAGGTTGTGATGTAACGAATGAACTTGTTCACTCAAGCACATTTCGTTGTCCCTCATGCTAGGCCTTGCTTGTTGGGCCTTGATCCAGACGAGAATCGAGTGCAATAGTACGGATAGGCTATTTTTGTAATTACACCATCTTTCTACCATTTCCTTTGATTTTTCTCCAAATTCGGATAGAAAGGAAATGGTGCTTAAAGTGGAAACTATTTCACTTATTTCCAACCAATTCATTCAATTTCCTTGATAGCCACACACAATTTTCGTTAGTTTTCGCTACTTTCCTTAGCTTTCTATAATTTTTCCAAACACAGCGGAAAGGTCGTCTACATCTTTGTGGAGGTTATTCAACTTTAGGGAGACACGTTGACAATTCTCGGCCATGAGTCACTCATGTAGGATATGCTAATGCTCAATCAACTCAACTTGCTTAGTGAAGTTGGTTGCTTGCTGGCTCGTATGCTCAGTAGTGGAACTGGAGGAACGTGACTCACTCTAATGTCGAAGGGGGCAAAGCCCGGAGCCCAAATGGGGTTTTTCTTCCTAGAGGCTATAGGCGAACTGAGAACTCTGGCACTAGATTCACTGGTGCTCTGTCTCTTCTGGGGCTCAATTCCTACTCTTGTGGTGGCTTCCTAACTGGTTGTACTCTTTTATCCAAGAATAACTGAGTAACCAACTAGAGAGTCCATTAATCAGTATACCGGTGCCTGTCTCCGAATCATCCATGGGTTGATGGAGAAATGTGTGCCTAGCCAATCCAAGGCAACCCTGGGTATAGGTTTTTCCAACATTCATCCAAGTTGACAACCAGTTGTCGCTACTTTATGCTTTTCCAACGTTCCCAACTCATTCATCGGATGAAGAATCAATCCTTACCTCTTTCTCTACTTCCCTGGCAACAAACTTATCGTTAAATCTGGAAGAGGCAGCGACCGAACAGGTAGTTGACAGCTTCGGGGCACATCGGAACTTGTCCTTCTATTCTGCTTGAGCAATTTCTTAAGAGGCATTTTCCTCCAAGGTTCTCACGAGTAATGAAAACGACTTTCATTGTTTAGAAGGGATACATATACAACTCCAATTCTTAACTGTTCAAGTTATAATATTTAGGGAGTTTCAGATACTATGCGTAAATTTTCAGAAAGTGCCTATATACGTACATATATACATATATGTATAAAATATTTAACCCGTCAGATTCTTCACACAATCTTAGGAATGAGTTTCCAAGAGTTGTTTTTAGGCCCCTTAAGCTTAATCTAATACTATCCCAGGGCAGTTCCCCCTGGACGAAGCGGCTTATAAACAAACAGAAGAGTACATAAAAATGAGAGCAAACAAGATTTTTAACAAGCTTGGATGGTACAAAATGAAATAAGACGCTTAGGAAACAATATTTCGGGCGTATTTGCTAGAAACTTTTAGAACGAGATGTAAAGCAACATCTCATCGCCCATCCGTGCAGTCAGAATTTATTCTTTCTTTTCCAACATGCCATTGTGTTCCACTACAGCAAGGAAAAACAAGTAGATACTCTCAAAGCCAAACTACATCGCTTGGGGTTGGTGAATACCATCCATTCGAACTATAGTGATTCCATATACTAATTCTTGTTTGGTTCAGCACAAAATAAGAATATTAATCTTTATGATATCATTTATATATGATCAAGATCTACAAATTGCAAGGATCTCACTAAAGTTCCCCATTCTAAGTCGAAGACATGAATTTAAAGCAACTAGATCCCATTGTTCAATACCATTCAGTACAATCATTACCATCAGAGGCCAAATAAATTTGCAAAACGGCCATTGGTTTGAACCATAATAGCAATGTACATGCTTAAACGAAATCGTGACTCTAGCATACCAGGATTAGGTTGCATAATTAGCTCTACCAGGATATGTGCTTACAGAATCTGTCCAAAGACATGAATAAAGGACCTTCATTCCTCCATGGCTGCAGCATTGACGGTCTCTTCTTCTGCTTGTGCTTCTGCCTGCACTTGTGCTTCTGCTGCTGCTGCTGCCACTTCTTTGTTTCCCACTTCTGCTGTAGCTGCTTCAATTCCATCTGCTAGAGAAGCCTCAGCATTTCCTTCATCTCCAACTACTTTGACTCCAGCAACAACTGCAACTGAAACAGTTTCACATTCCTCTGGTACAGCAGCTTCAGTATTTCTATCCTTATCAGACAATGTATCCATTTCCTGTTGCTTACGCTTTGCAGCCAATTCTTTCACGAGCTTCACCTCATTCTCCACAGCAGCAAACCTGCTCTTTAGCAGACTAACGCTTTCAAGATACGTGTTGAACCTGACAGTCCACCCATCCTCGAGTTCCTTCATCTTTCCCTTAACCATCGAAAGCAGCATCTTCTTTTCTTCTTCCTCTTGCTTCACACGCTGCCTTTCCAGTTCCATGACGCTCAAAACAAGACCTCCAGACCCAGGCACATCCTTATAAAGAGGCTCATCTTGCTCACCAGCACGAGCCCTGTATTCAGCAAATGCCTTATCGGTTTCCTTCAAAGCCTTCCTGTAGCCTCCTAAAAGATTTATCATCATGTAAAGCTCCCGCTCAAGGCGATAAATTTCATGTTGTAGTTTCTGTTGTTCTTCTGTCCTCATCTTATGCAAGTGCTCGATCATGGCATCCCGCTGCTGCAACTCGTTGAGAAGTATTTGATGATCCATGTTTGATTGTGCATACATTTGCTCTCTTGCGTCGTGTACCATCCTTGCTTTTTCCAACCAGTGTTGCATCTGTTCCATGCAAGTATTAAAATCTGCAGATTTACCATCCCAAACCCCTTCAGTCCTGATCCGCTTATTGCTCACATTAAGGGAGTGAGGCATTAAACTATCGTGGTCGAGCTCTCTCTTGTTGGTGCCAGCAAAAATTGATGATGATCCAGGAATTGAGTGATTATCAGATCTTGACGCTAAAAACTCCCCACATGTATTGTCACGAAGCTGGAGGCCTGAACCAAAAGGGTTTTGTCCTGTTCCCATAACTTCCATAAGATTCCCTGAAGAGAGCCCCTCTAAATCACTAAATTTTGGCGAAATATTAAAGCCACCTCGCTCATTTTCTTGTTCTTCATCCTCAGCCCCTTCCTCCATTTCTTCTCCATCTTCCTCCTCAATTTCTTGCTCTGCTGCTTCTTCTCCTTCTCCTTCTTCTTCTGCTTCTGCCTCTGCTTCCTCCTCTCTGCCCAAACCAAATTCCATTTCAACTCCAGAGAAACTACAATTCCGTAGAAAGGGTTCACTAGACTTATTTCTCCCATCCAACAGCCACTGACTGCCATGTTCTTCCTCTTCTTCTTTACAATCCTCAGAATCCATGACATCATCCATTCCACCCAGGCCAACACTGCCAACATCTTCCTTCTCCATACTGTCTTTCCCATGCTCCACTTGATCTACAGTCCTCTCCTCTTCATTTCGAACCTTTACCTCTTCCCTGACAGACAATTCAGCACATTCCTCCACTTCCCTCTCACTTTCAACAGCATCATCTTTCCCTAAACCCAACTCAACACTAGTTCCTCCCCTTTCATCCCCATCAACCTTACCCACATTCTCGTTCCCTAAACTCAATTCCAGACTATGCTCCTCCAAATCACCCGTCTTCACACTATGATCGTCCAACTCATTCATCTTCAAACTTTTACCATCCTCTTCCTCCTCATCCTTCACATCAGCCTCTTCCACAGATGAAGCAGGCAACAACAACAACTCCTCCCTCTGAGACCTGATCAAAAACTGCAAATGGGATGCATAATAACAATCCTCCAGATCGGGTGCTTGCATCAACTCTTTCTCCACCATAAACCAAACCATACCAGCCCAATCCAGTTTCTCAAACTTCCCTTCCTTAATAAATTCAATCCAATTCATAACCTCATCTGGCGTCATCCAAGTATCATCATGCAAAAGCACCAAATTTGACACCAAATCTAATACAAAGCTAACCGCCTCCTCCGTCTCAACTTCCTCGTCAACAATCTCTACTAACCCTAAACTCAACTTTTCCTTCTTTTTAGGCAACTTCAATGCACGAGCCAAATCGGCTCGATTCACCATAATCTTCACGCCATTCACATAACTACACCGCTCGATCTTACTGTATGTCGCAATAAGCTGTGCAACAAGATCAGTCCGGATAACTTTATCAAAATCCAAGTGAACAAACTCCCAAAGGCCGAGCCTTTCCAACAGGGTTTGGTGGGAGGAGAAATCTAGGAGTTTGTTCGGGGTGAAAGGTACGGGCCTGAAGGTCTTAAGAAGCGATTCGAGCTTTTGCTGGGACTTCTTCTCAGCTTTGAGTCGTTTCATGGCTGCTTTCTTGCGCTTTGAGTTGCACCGGCGGAAGGTTACGGTGGTAGCAGCGGCGGTGGTGTTGGTGATGGTGGTGCTGGCGGTGGATAATTGGAGGGGTTCAATGTGATCTTGGTCGTCTAATGATCGATCATTGTCCAGTAAAATTTGGGATGGACGATGAGGATGATTTAGCGTTTGTAAATTAGGGTTTTCGGGGTTATGAGAATCAGGGTTTTCTAGGGCTTTGGGAATGGGAGCTTGGGGTTTGGATTCAGGGCTAGGGTTTTGATGGGAAAAGGAGGGATCTTGACCTGACTCTTGGCGTTGATCTTGGTCGGGAGTTTGAGAGGACATCTTGGTTCCCTGATTTTTCGGGTTTGAGTGTAGACTGGGTAGTCGCAGTAAAGAAGGAGAGAGAAACCTTGCCAAGTATCAGAGGCAAGTTTTAATGTTAAAACACCAACGGCCAATGCCATTTGAATTGAGAAGTGATATCTTACTCTGATTTTTCTTTTCTAATTTTTTTTGGCATTGCTTATTAACTAAAGTTGTAGTATTTCTTTTATTTTTATTTAGTCTATAGTTGTCGGTTTGACTTCAAGATTAGCAAAATTTCTTACAAATTACTTGTCGAAAAAATTTTGAAATGCTCCTTAAAATCATCAAGGGCAAGAATACGTTATTAAAATTGCTTACAGCCTGCAATTATCATGAACGATTTTTGTACCCTTTGGGAAGACCACGTTACCTTACAAATGTAGAGTAGATTAGTTATTTTTCTTACAAATATGGTGCAAAATGATTATTTTTCTCTTATAAATTTATTTCTATCTTTCGCTAGCGAAATTATTAATTTACGGAATTGTTATTCTTGCATAATTGAGATTTGAATTTCTTTATAAGAGGGGAAAAAAAGAGAAGAAGCTAATCTTCGATCTTTTTAACATATTTCTGAGTTTAGCTACAAGATCTCAAAGAAATTATTTATGAATAACTATATTTTTTCCCTGTTTATTTCATTCAATAAACTAAATTTGTTAAGGAAGAAAGTGGAATTAAAAGCACTCTTTTTACTCGCTAGAGTCATGATAGTTTAATGATATGGATATTAACTTTTTAAACAAGGATGAATCACATTTGATTTCCCCTTTCTCTAAAGTTGTATATGTAATAGTTAGCCTAAAAAAAAAAACAATCACTCCATGACTTTCTAAAACATTCTTAAGTTAAGTTTTGAAGAAGATTCCAATTTTTTTTTTTTTTTTTTTTGCTAAGCAATGTAAATTACCAATAAAGGTAAGATTATTAAGTCTATTTACTCTAGAAAATAAATTAAATATAGTAATAGCTATGTAATTATATGCCTCTTCTCCTTCTATAAATAAAGGTTAAATCTCTCACTTTCTTCATAGCATAAAAAGAAAAAAAAATGGTAAAATTAGACTTTTACATTCTTGTATTTTCATAGGTTCTCATTTAATATGCTTGTATTTTAATTTTTAACACTTTGCATGGTAGTAGCTTATAATTATTTGTTATTAATACTTAACTAAGACAAATGTCAACATACAACTTGGCCAAAGTAGTTACTTTCACAAAAATAACTAAAAGTATTCGATGAAATGCTATTATGCTCACTAAACCCCCATTGCTTGTTTCTATGTTATTATCTTTATTTCTAACTTTCTTGTATATATTGGGTTATTTACACCATATCTATTTGAGGCGAATCATGTCTAAATAAAAGTAATACCACCAAAGTGAAATATGAAGGGCTATGTAAATTAAGGACTCAGCAAGTTTTAACAATATATAATTGCTCTTAAATCTCTTATATTATTGAGTATGACACTACCCTACATTTTACCTTCGGCTAACTAGTTATCCTTCCATTTTTATCGATTGTTGTAATGGAACCTTTAAGCTCTTGTTAATTTCTGATAAGCCCTTATGTTGCATCACAAAACTTCTCTTACTACGTATGTTATGGGTCAAACTACTACTATTGTAAAATTACCAAAAGAATCTCTAACTCTAATAATAAAATCCTCTAACAAAGCTATACAATTCAAATCTTTGAAGGTTATGCTAAAATTAAAGTATTGATAAGAATGGCTAGTTTTCTTACTGTTCTAAGATTAATTTGTAACTAAGCATCCCCATTTAGGAATTCTTTCTTCTTAATAGCCCCTAGTTAGTAAGATTTAGCCTTGCCATTTAAAAAAATTTCACAATCTATACAAATGGTTGTCCTTCCATACATATAAACCTAAGTTTCATAAAATTCCAATGATGTAATAAACTTATAACCAACAATCATAAGGTTCGCTTTGGGTGTCTAAATTGTAAGCTTAGCTCTAGTTTCTCTTTTAATCCACGAAACACAAAACTATAGTCCCTCATAACCTTCAGTATTAAAACCTCACTTCTTATAAACAATAACGCCCTTATTTACAATAACATAAGTAATCTTTGACTAAATGCATTCATCTTTTTATTTTTTTTTCCATTTGTATCTATATACTAGTTTAAAAGCACTATAATATCTAAAGTATAATTTCTACTGTTTCTTTACTTTTAACCTTCCAATGACAAATCTATAAATTTTGTGTAAACTTTATGCTTGTTAGCCTGTTTGAATTAATAACTTGACAAGAATTACATTCCCACATTCCACCTATTGGCTAACCTCTTATACCCCTCAACCAACCTCTTCTAAGCCAAAGGCATATTGTTCTACCAAGTGTCGACCTATTAGGTGAAGCCCTAATTTGAAAAAGTCTCCTGCTCTTCCCAAAAATAAGTAGAGGACCAACACTAAACATGACTAACGTGGGATCTTAACTTGAATGCTTTCCCTTGAAAGCCTATGATCAAGAGACTAACTTTAAACCTTTAGTCTCTAACTTCGCAAGTCTAAGCATCAACTAGAAGAGTTGCTATCCAACTCGACCTCCTATTGTACTACTTACTACACAACTCAATTGTCTATGCCGACCTATCCCTAAACTAGAATATTAAAGGCCAACTTAGTGAATACCGCTACCAAGCACTTCGAATCATCAAGGAACTCACCTCAATCCAATTCAATTAGAATCTAACCTGTTTATTATTGAATTTGGCTTGTTTAATAAAAACTTCAATTCCAATCTCTCTCAGAATGCACAATTTTGCTTATATAGCTTATTATTTTACTATTTTAGCCTTGTGAGCCTACTTTAGGGTTTAAGGATTATTTTATGCCACTAGGGTTTTAGTATGGCTATAAATAATATGTTTCTTGTAATTAACCACAACTTTTAACCATTAAATGTTCCTTTTTTGAAGCTTTAAACTTGTCTTTAAAAACTTAAGTGTTTTCTTTGGATTATTAGGCAAATTTGCCTCTTTAATCTTTACTATTCTTATCAATTGTTAAGATTATGGTAAACATATCATTTGGAATTAGTGATTAATATCTAGTTCCATTGATCTATAAGTTTGATTTGGTGTTTGTAAGTTACATTAAACATTGTTTCACCCATACTTAGTTTATGTTTCTAGTCGGTGTGTAATATCCAGTTGCATTCTCATCCATATCCCCTTCATTTTTACTTTTTTCGTCATTAAACCTAAAAACCCAAACACTTAACTCCGTCTTGATCAAATTATTGCACTTTACCTTTCGGGTTTGTGCCCTTGAAGCAAATCATCATTACTATCAAAGCTTTGGGGAGGCATGCGTGTCATTTTCTTTCATATCCATTCATGTTCTTTAACATTTTGGTGGTGGTTCAATGTCTTCCTATAGTTTAGTGGTTTTATTCATAGTGTTATGTTGCCATTTATGCTTATGTTGTTGTCAAGTTACTGTAGTGTTGTTTTAGTTATTCTTGTTATTGCTATTTTTTTTAAATGTTGATCTTAACAGTTTAGGTTTGTTAATGGTGTTAAAGTAGTGTCTGTTTGGCTTCAAGTAGCTAAAATTTCAAGTTGTAGATGTTTAGTATAGCGAAGTGGTTAAGTGCATTAGGTGTTAGATGAAATCTTCTAGAAGGAGTGTGAATATTTATATTAAGCCTAAATGTTAGAAGAAATTGTTAACAATGGTAGTGATAGTCCCCATAGAAGTTTGAAAAGGTGAGTTGATAACTTAAAGTATCAAATCTAGAAACTTACTAACTCAATTCAAGAATTAACCAGGTTAGTAAGAGGCTATGGATGTATTGGCAAAGGTAATAGGAGACAAAATCCATTTGAACAAAGTAATAGTGGTTAAGAAGCTCAATGGTGAATGTAATCAACTCAAAAGAGATAGTGAAGAGCTAAGAAGAGATTGCCATGAACATAGGAGAGATCCTGACAAGCTTAGTAAAATGGAAATGATGATTTCAATGTAAATTAAAGAGCTTAAAGAAGAAGAAACGAGCTTAGAGTTGCAAATTGAACCTTGTAAAAAATTAAGCTAAAACTTTCAACTAATAGTGAAAGTAACTGACTGGAGGAGTACTTCGACTAGGTCCATCATGTTGAAAAGATTTTTTTGTGTTGTAAGTGTAACAATTGAACTAAGTCAAGCTTGCCTTATTGTCCCTTGTTGACTATGAGAACTTATGGTAGGATAAACTAATTGCCATGAGGGAGATAGAAGGATAAGAGTTGATTAAAACTTGGTGACTCATGAAGAGGCTAATGAGCTACCACGTTGTCCCAAGTTACTTTAAGCAATAGATGCTTCATGCCTTCTAGCACTTAATACAAGGCCAGAGCAATCATGAGGAGAACATGCAAGAGTTTAAGACCCTGATGAGATGTTGTGATATTGTAGAACCACAAAACTAAACTATTGTTAGGTTCTTAACTAGACTAAGAGATGATGTAGTTGAGCTCCAACCATTTAATTCACTAAATGATGACATTAACCTGGCTCACAAGGCTAAAAGACAAAGAAAAAGGCGAAATTCTAAAACATCGTCATGAACTCAACTTGTAATCACTTTGAGTGGTGTGCATAGATGCTAAGTTTCACTAGGTCTTACGATAACAAATAGATCCTTCACATTGGTGAAGAAAATGACAATGGAGATGAGTAATAATAGCTTTGTGAAGTAGCTTCTTACAAATATGACTTATTAGAGAAACTCAACATGACTTTAACTTGCAACTTAATATGACAAACAAGCTTTATGTTAAAATCCACTCTCTACTAGCCTTAGCTATAATCAAGTTAGATAAGAGTGTTAAAAGGGACACCTTAGAGAGTGAATCTCATAAGAACTAGAATATTCATTAGTGAAGTAAAAGTTGATTTCGACTACAATTTTTTATAACATTTTATAGTAAGCTTTTAGACAACATAAGGGATAATTGAAATTACAAAAGGGTAATTATAATATTAACAACCTAGGATATTCTTAAAAGGATATAAGGGACAAAATAAAAAAGGAATAATAATACATGTATGGAAAAGGAGAAGAGCATTTGTTTAAAGCTTGATGGTGTTATACTTTGGCGTATATTTTATATAGAAGAAGATGGTGATTAAGCCTAGTTGAGCTTATGTAGTTCAAGGGGTTAGTATGCAAGTTTGTTAAGTTGTGAGTTGGTTGGGAATAGGTCAAAGATCACTTCCAAGGTTGCTATTGAATGAAGATGGACTTTAGGTAGGTTAAGAGAGCATATATGAGGATTAGAATAGGATCTAAGCTGCTAGCCTTTCTTGCTATACTACTATTAAGGTCGATTAGATACTCTAAAGGAAGCTTCAGAGCTTAGATAAATTTATACATCCCAAAATGAGTAAGGAAGGAATGTAGCTATGGTTTGATCTAATAATAAAACTCGTCTTTGGTCGGTTATTAGAATAGTATCTAGCCTAGCTGATCCTTAAAGGCCTTAGAATTTAACTTAGGTTAAGGGATTTGAGGTAGGGCTTTAGTCATTGTGGTTAGAATTCCATCAACTCTTCGGGGGTGTTGGAGATTTGCATTCAAATATAGATGATTTTCAACTTTGTGTTCTGGCTCATAAGGCATTAGGTCAATGATATTGAATATTGGCAATGCTACATACCCTTCTGATAGCTCAAGCTTGTAGGCATTATTGTTAATCCTTTAGAGAATTTTGTAGGGTCCATTAACTCGAGGTGAGAGTTTGTTGATAATTCTACTTGAGAACATTTCTATACATAAAAGGGCTTAGATTAAGTCTCCTAAACTATAGATGGCAACCTTCTATCCTTTGTTACTGAGCTCTTTTGAACTAGCTACAATCCTTGCCATCTATTTAGCAATCTTCTCATATAGCTTTTAGAACTCTTTGACCAGCTCTACTCCCTATAAATTGTCTATTGGGAGGTTAACCAATGACCATGTCTAAGGGTAAGCTTAAGTTGACTCCATGGATGACCTCAAAAGGAGATTTGCTTATCGAATTATAGTTAGAGCAATTGTAAGTAAACCCAATAACCAATAAGCATAAGTCATAATCGCTTAGCTTCTTACCTATGGTAGCTTGGAGTAAGGCTCCCAATGTCCTATGACAGCTTTGATTCGACCATCGATTTGAGGATGATAGAAAGTGGTAAATGTTAGCTTAGTAGTGAGTTTCTTCTATAGCATCTTCCGAAAGAAGCTTATGAACTTGGATTCCCAATCTAAAACTATACTTTAGAGAACTCCATATAAGCGTAAAATTTCTCACAAAAGATGTTAGCAATTGATAAAACATCATTAGATTTATAGCGGGGAAAAAAGTACCCCATCTTATTGAATCAGTCAACTACTATTATCATTGAACCATGCTTCTAAGCTGTTCTAATTAATTTGGGCATGAAGTCCATGCTTTAGATGATCCAAGTATAAACCTTACAAGTTTTTATCTCAGTTAGAAGTCAGACAAGAGAGGATAATCCCTAGAACGCTACAAAAATATTAGAATAAAAACCCTAAATAAGATAACCTAACCCTAAATATTAAGCCAAAAACCCTAAATAACAAGCCAAAAAGCCCTAGAATAAGTTTAACCCTATAACCCTAATTATACGCATAAAACCCAAGAAACCCTAATATAGAAGAAACCCCAAAACAACAAAGGAGCCATAATTATTTCCTGAAAACCCTAACGGATTGAGAAAAACTAATTCAAGTAGTGAAAATCATTCATTAAATAAAAACAAGTACTTTAGTTTCCTAAAACCTTAAGTACTAAATGTATACGTGAAACGATAATTATAAACAAACCCAAAACCCAAAGGAAACCCTAGGGGTACATGTAAAACATGGAAACTAATTAAATTAAAATAATAAAATGTAACAAAGCTTCGGAATTTCTTTGATTACACTTGATATACCTAATTAGACTCAATTGTACTTAATTACCCTAATTATACCCTAAACCTCAACCAATCTCCATTATGTCTTAATTAACAACAAGATAAGTTTAAGTAAGAAGAAAATAAAATGTAAACATAATATAAGGGTACAATTTGGGACCACGTACCACCTACCCCATTTGGCCCCAAATTGTCCCCTCTCCCTTTCCAAATGGCATCGAACATCACCCCATCGCATACCCCTTAATTTTCTTTCATTCCATCCTTATTGATCTTATACAATCACTCTCAACATCTCTCTAAAAAACTACTCCAAAACCTCAATGAAACCTACTCCATTAGCCATTACCACCACTTCACCACCTATCGCCTATCACTACCATTCCATTAAATCACTAGCCACCAAGCTCCTTGCATCTCTCACATACTACCTTAGTAAGCCGCTACATACACCTCCTCACATACACATAAGCTCATGGCACACACTTCTCTAAAGAGGACCAACATACTCAACTGTGGTAAGTTAATCAACTTTATTTTTCCTTGGTTTTTCACCTTGTATCGTGCAAGTTTTTCACATTTCAGACTTACATACACTTGTAAGCATGCTTGTTTTAAAGTTTTAGAGTAGTGACATAAAGGGTTAATCAAGATAATCCACATATTAAGCATGGTTGTTTAAGTATCATCATAGTAAAGTTTAGTAGTTAGTAGGTTTTAGTGATAAATCATCAAGAAGAGTCTAATAACCCTCATTCCTTAAGCATGCCACCACTTCATTGGAGAGTGCTCAACTTTTTTTCATGTCATTTAGTAGAAAAATCAACTCACACTAAGTAAAGACATGTCTTAGATTAAGCAAATGCACTAAAATGAGAAATAGGCAAAAAAGTGTAATGGATGGCAACCACTGATAACTTGTGTTAAGGTTTGAAATTTTTTATTTATTAACTTAATCATGTGATTAATTAGTGTTAAGTATGATTTAGGTTGTGATTAATTAAGTTAAGTAAGGTAATAATGAGTTAATAGCTTAAACTAACTTAATTGCTAATTAGGAGCTTAAAAATAGTGTTAAAAATCTTATTAACAACAATGACTAGATTTGGAACTTATGGTAAATTGGATCAAATTTAATGTATAATGTGAGCTTAGGCCTAAAAAGATGAATAGATTTGAGCTTAAGGTCCTAAAGAGCAAAACTAGCCTAAAAATCCTTAAAAGAAATAAAATTTAGACCCTAAATAGATGTTAGCAGATATGATATTAAAAATGAAAAGTTCATTAATTAAAATATAAAAGGCCCATACAAAACGTCCTTCATAGGCCCCTAAACCAATTAAGGCCTTAAACTAGTGAAAAGAGCTCATATATGCTCCCTTAAGTAAAAATAAGGCCCAAATTAAAAGTTACTAAATTTGGATAGAAAACTCAACCTTAAAAATACTTAAATAAAAGTCTAAAAATTCATATGCTAGGCCCCAAAATTAGACCCAAAGCCCAAAACTAGGCTCAAACCCTAAGATGGTCAAGATAGTCCTTTGACTAATGAACTTAATTGACTCAAACCAAGATTTTATAGACCTAAACCGAGACATTACAAGCCTAAACACCTAAAAAGGACCTCACTAAATGAAAAAAAAAACACTTGAAAACGATGGAAAACGATGAAAAACAACTATAAGAACACTAAAAATGAATTTAGAACGAAAAAGTTATGATCAAAATATGAAAACAGCAAAAGCAAAAGTTTTATGACCAGAAGAGCTAACTAAGTAAACTAAGATACAATACTTTCTTACTTAATTATAATCTTCAGGTGATGTGGACCTAGGGATCAACTTGACTGAAGATTATTGGCATTAGTAGAAGCTATGGTTGAGTGAGTACATCGACCCCTATCTTATCTTGTTTGTGCTTGTAGTATAAAGCATCATTTAATTATATATATGAAATGATTATGCTTAGGGTTAGGTTATATATATGTGCTTGGATTGCTTTTACTTGCTTTCTAAAAACAAAATAATATATTTGAACCTAGAATTGATTATTGCATTAGTAAGTGGAGCTTTGGAGTATTTGTCATATATATTTGGTTAGTCACCTATGAATCATAATAATAATTAATTGACTTTAATTAGAATCGGTCATGCATTGTACATTTATGTATTAAATATAAAAGGGCGTTAGTACTATGCAAAGGAGCTAGAGATCATGTACATTGGATCCGTACTTATGATATGTTACTATTGAATTGTATAACAAACTTGTATGACCTATTCTTGCCTTAACCTTTAAGATCTACTTAACTTTAGGGACTATCGCCCTTTACTAGAGGTCAAGTCGTATCCGTTGCTTTGTGTCTACCAAGAGAAGATAATATATGATTAGATGGTAGATGTAGATACTTAGGACTTGAGCTACCTAAAATACTTTCCAACTTGGGCGATGGTGAGCATAAAATCATGCTTTACAGAATCGATGACAGGCTATATATGATGTGTGCATTTCATATGATTGACTACATTGCACACGCATTATTAAATAACTTACTTACAATTTTATCTATTAGTAGGATAGGAAGGTTACTCACTAAGCTGTTATTGCTTACCTTGGTATAATTTATTGTTGCAACTTGACTTCTGGCTATAGGGAAGATGAGAGCATAAGTGGATATTTATGATATGTTTGGACTTCCGTGTATTATCTTATATTTTTCTTAAGGGTTTGTAGTAGCTTAGACCACTAGTACTTTATTGTAGTTTATAAGACTTAATTAAGGGGAAATTGTTTACCCCACTTCTTATAATATTTGATATTATGTAGTGATCCTTTATTTATTTGCTTTAATATTACTTTATGCTAGTCTCTCTAATAGACGCTAGAGTTGTGATAATGCCTTGTATAGTACGACGAAGGTTCTTGAACAATAGTGCTGTTGGCCTTAAATCTTCTTGTAGTATACGGCGATACTACCATAACTTAGTCGCCCCTCAGGTCGTGATAGTATTAGGTGGCATTAGATTGTTAGGTTAAAAAGGAATAAAAATTGACCCTAAACATGATAAGAAGACAACTTAGTAAGGCTAAGAGGGGTGAAACTGGATTAAGAGATATAAAATGAAAACTTATTATTCAAGAGAATAGTGAACCCTAAAATTAAGAAATTTCTACGTTCTAGGGTAATTTTGAGACTCATATGAAGGTAGTGGCTCTAATTCCATATAAAGGAAGGAGAGACTCTCTTGGAGTATTGCCATCATGTTCGACTATTATGTGAGGACTTTGCTCTGATCAAGGAGCCTCATAGCATGAGCTCAGTACTATCTTAGTAGAAGGGTAAGTTGATAGATCATTAGAGTTTTAGACATGAGGAGTTACTCATGAATCTCCAACACCCAATTTACACCAACACCAAGCGCATTTGTGTACTTGAGCATGATCGGCTCATTTCGACTCGGATCGGCTCGATCGGCTTGATTAACTCACTTTAGCTTGGATTGACTCGAGAAATCCAATGGCAGTGGTTTTCGTAAAAACACTATAGAGAATGCTATCTTAGAGAGAGGAATCTGTTAGAGAGAGGAAACTTCAATTTTTATTTTTCTAAAGTATTTCGAAGTTTTTGTTATGTTTTGAAAATAAAGAGTAGACCCCTATTTATAGGTGTCATGGTTGTGTTAAGAATGGAAAAAATTAAATATAATACGATTTTCTTCCAATTTTGGATTGGACGAACCTAAACAATATGTGGTACCAAATACATAGCTGCGCTTATATGAATGTGCCGGAGTGTGTCGGAATGTATCTACCATACTTAGAAGTGAGTTGGTAAACGACATGGCGATGACGTGGCAATAAAGTGAGAAAAGAAAATAAAAGATACATTTTGCACCTTCCATGGATTAAACTCAAGATCTCCAAGTCATATGCAATATTAAGTCCAAATGCTTATCTAGCTGAACTATTGGTCTTTCCTTATTCATATATATAATTAATTGTACATATGGACCAGGTCAGCTTGAGTTAGATTCAAATCTAAGCCTATACCTAATAGCCTTTTATTCAAAACTATTGAAATTAAAATTATATTCTATTTAAATAACCTAAAAATTTATTATTTTCTAAATACCCTATTTTATTTTGTAACTTTTCAAATTTCTTTTTTTTTTTGTATTTTTTCTAAATTTCTTTTTTTTGGTACTTTTTCCTATTTTCTTATATTTTCTAAAATTCCTATTTTTTCTAGATTTCTTCATTTTTTGGGGCTTTTTTTTTAATTTTCTATTTTTTTTGAACTTTTTCTATTTCAAGACCTAATAACCTAATTTGAAAAATTAAAAGGTAGGCAAAAATTAGGTGTCTACAAAGCTTACTCAAATTGTTTTTAGCATTAAGCATATGAGAGGTTAAGGGAGGCCTTCATTAAGGCACAATCCCCTAGAGATCATCCAGCAAATCATTTGGAGGATCTACTAATTTAGGTTCCATAAAGGGACAACATAGAACAGGTGTTAGCTACAGTATGTGAGATGCTAAGAGCTTTTTGTGAGAGGGATAGGATACCTCTAGGTTATGTTCCACCTCTTATATTAGATAAGGAAGTGCTACCACTACCTCTGCTTCCTATTGCATAAGTGCATGTAGCCCCTATAGCACCCTTAATTCCTAAGCCTTAGAGGTCCATGATGTTAGAGTTCATCAAGTGCACCAAGCATTTTGACGGGTTTGTAGGGCACCTTGAAGAAGCTAAGGATTGGATTATGCAAGTTAAGTGTACTTTTGAGGCATTTGATGTTATGTTCCACTTAAGGATTACCTATGTTACCTACATGTTGAGGCTTTATGCCAAGACTTGGTAGGAAGCTAATATGAAGACGGTCAAAGGTTCGATTACATAAGAAGCATTTTAGAGAGAGTTTATATCAAATTATTTTCCAGAAACTTTAAGGTTGTAGTACAGTGATGCTTTTTAGTCCATTCAAAAGGAAAACCATACTTTAATCAGTATGAGTGTGAATTTAACAGGCTGTTGTAATTTGCTAATAAAGAGTTTCAGGTCAGTGATAGGTTAAGGACATAAGTGTTTATAAGAGGATTGGATTTCGAGACTAGGCATCATGTATACAAGTTTTGACCTAAGATTACAGGGAAGTAGTTGAGATGGCAAGGACTATTGAAAGCACTAAGGATTTTGAAGAAAAAAGTGAGAGGCATAAGGTGAAAATATTTAGAAAGAGATCCTTTAAGGGACTCAATTTTTCTAAGAAAAGGAAAAAGGTTATGCAGATCCATGATCAACAGCTAAAGCTAGTTGCTATAAGTTCAAGAATAGTGAGATGTTGGAAATGTGAGGGAGCACATTACTTAAGAGAATGCCCTTAGCTTTAGCACAAGTGTTTCCTTTGTAGAGATTGATACGGACTCGTAGACGAACATATGAAACCAATATCATGCATAACAAATGAGGTAGGTCAAAGCTACAAGATGACTTGAAAAGTAAATGATAGTCGAGAGAGAGTAAGTGTTCCCATGCATGGACCCTAGATATGACACACCAATGCCTCACACGAGCTCAGGTTACACTTGATATGATGCACAAGTGTAGTTGGAGGTCAGTTGCCACTAGTCCACGCTTGAAAGGGCTAGAAAAAAGTAGCTCAAGAGTAAGAGGAAACTTAGCTCAAGAGAAGGTAAAAAAAAATCCAGTATGTTCTATATTATGATATTATCTTCAACTTTTACAATATGACCATATTTATATCATCCCGTTAAGGCAAATCTTAAGTTATAGAAACTACAAAAGAATGGTCCTTATTTGCTAAAAACAAAAGAGAATAATTTACATGGAAAATATGAAATCGTACAAAAGAAAGAACGCAAATGTCTTTTGTTAGAAAGAACAATATGGATGTTAGTAAAGGATAATGCCCATGCATTTTTACTGTAATTTTGATAGTATTATGATCCGAGCAAGGGTGGGCCTCTATTCAGGCCTGTTTAGTGTCAAAAGGGGCTGGACAGTAGTTAGTTCAGGGGCAGCTCACATTTGGGTTAACTTCGGATGGTTAGCACCTAACATGTTTGCTTAACCTCGACATAGTAGAGATTGCTGCATTTAGATTTAGCACTTGGGCCATGGTTTAGTGGAAGGTTTAGCTTGACATGTTGGTTGATCACTTCGGCAACATCTTGGATGTTATGGAGAGTAAAGCAGCTCAGTAGATCAAACTGGAGCAAGCATTACTCTTCGATGCTTAACTCACTTAGGACAACTCTATGGACCACTTAAGAGACCCCTCAAGCTCGAGAGTGTGTAATCGGTCCTTGATCCATATAATCCCCTCTAAGTTGTTTGAGATTTGGAATCAAATCTGGTTTAGGTCCAGTTTGTTCATCTTCAAGAGTGTAAGGTTGGAGGTCAACAATGCTGAAAGAGTCTAAGACTCCATATCCTTCGGGTAATTCAATCCTATAGGCATTAGGATTGATTTTTTCAAGCACTCTAAAAGGTTCATTGGCTTTAGGAGACAACTTGCTCTTCCTCAATTTTAGGAATCGTTCTTTAGTAAGGTGTATCCAGACCAAATTGCTTGGTCGAAATTCTCTCTTCTTCCATCCTCGACTTCGCTTCTCAAGCTTAATAGTAGCTTAACCCAGTTGCTCTACAACCTTCTAGTACATAGTTTTTATGGCTTTAACTTTCTTGACTGCTGGCCGATCATCATCATCAGTTTTCAATTGGGGTACTTAGTCCAATGGGAGCTCGGGGTTAAACCTATAGGTGACTTCGAATGGAGACATGCTTGTGATGTTGTGGGCGGTCTAATTGTAGGTGAATTCGATGATTAGTAAACACAGATTCCGATTGGCCATGTTTCATCTGACAACGACTCATCACAATTCGGTTGACAACTTCGGTCTACACATCGATTTGTGGATGGCAGGACGTGCTATACAATAACTTGGTTCCCAATTCCCTTCAAAGTGTCCTCTAAAAGTGGCTAATGAACTTGGGGTCTTAATCTAAAACTATGGTTCTGAGTATGCCATGAAGCTTAAACACCTCCTGCAAGAAAAGAAAAGAGATAATCAAAGCATTGTTAGTCTTGGAATAGGGCACGAAATGTGCTATCTTGCTAAATCGATTCATAACCACCATAATGGAGTCCTTCCCTTAGGACATCCTCGGTAATCCTAATATAAAGTCTATACTCAACTCGGACTATGGTTTAGTCAGGATTGGTAAGGGTTAGTAGTATCCTTACTCGGCTCGACTCTTCGCTTTTGGGTAGGCGTACATCTTTCCAACATGAATTGGATATCTCTCTTCATCTTTGGCTAAAAGAATCTAGAGGATAATACCTCATAAGTTCGGCACTGGCCAAAGTGTCTTGTCAATTCTCCTCCATGCGCCTTGCACACTAACAGTTTTCATGTAGAACAAGTCGGGATACATAGTCTCCTATTCCTGAATAAGTATCTATCCTCCTTCTAATAGTTATCTAGCACCTGTCCTTCCTCACAACAAGCTTAGATAGGACTAAAGTATGAGTCCTTAGCATACAAATTCTTGATGGTTAAAAAACCAAGTAACCTTGTCTGTAATTCGGTTAGGAGGGTATGTTGTCTTGATAGGGCATTAGCCATTACATTATTCTTTTCGTTCTTGTATTTTATAACATCAGAAAAACCCTCTATTAACTCAACCTACTTGGCTTGTCTCCTCTTCCTGAATAAGTATTTGTCTTCCTTCTAATAGTCGTTTAGCGTCTGTCTTTTCCTCACAATGAGCGTAGATAGGACTAAAGTATGGGTCCTTAGCATACAAATTCTTGATGGTTAAAAAACTAAGTAACATTGTCTGTAGTTCGGTCAGGAAGGTATGTTGTCTCAATAGGGTATCAGCCATTACATTATTCTTTTCGTTCTTGTATTTTACAACATAAGAAAAACCCTCCATTAACTCAACCTACTTAGCTTATCTCTAAGACAACTTTGGTTAGCTCTTCAAAAAACTCAAGGATTTGTGATTAGTTTAGATTACAAATTCCCTAGGTAGCAGATAGTATTGCTACACCTTAGGGCTCGGATTAAGGAGTAGAACTCGTCGTAGACCGAGTAGTTGAGTGTGGCTCCTTGAAGTTTCTTACTAAAGTAAGCCATAGGTCGGCCTTCTTACATCAGCACAGCACTTATGCTTAGTTCGGATGCATCACATTCTACTTTAAATATCTTATCGAAGCTCGGTAGAGCCAAGACGAAGGTTATAGTTAGCCTCTCTTTCACTTCCTAAAAACTCTTCCTCTCTTTCTCATCTCATCTAAATTCAACATTCTTCTTCGAGAGTTTGGTGAATGAGGCCAAAATCATACTGAAATTCCTTATGAATCACCGATAAAATGATGCTAAGTCGTAGAAACTTCTCATATCGATAGAACAGGTTGGCTCGGGTCATTTTATAATTGCCCTTATCTTCTCTTCATCGACTTAGATTCCACCTCTACTTATAACAAATCCTAAGAAGATCACCTCGGAGTGGCAAAAGTTGTACTTTTTCATATTGGCGTAGAGCTATTTAATTAAGAGTTTCACAAGCACTTATTGGAGATGTTCTTAGTGAGTCTCTAGGTTGAGATTGAATACTAGAATGTCATCAAAATAAACCACGACAAACTTTCCCAATAATTCTAGGAGTTTATGATTCATAAGTCACATGAATGTACTCAGCGCATTAGATAGTCCGAATGGCATTATAAGCTACTCATATAAACTATGTCATGTCTTGAATGCAGTTTTCTACTCATCTCCTTCACGCATTTGGATTTGATGGTATCCCAATTTAATGTTGATCTTAGAGAACACTCTTGCTCCACTTAACTCGTCTAGCATCTCATCAAGCCTAGGTATGGAATACCAATACTTGATGGTGATTCGATTGGTGGCTCGGCTATCCACACAGATCCTCTAAGAACTATCCTTCTTCAGCACTAATAGGGTTGGCATAGCATAAGGGCTTAAGGACTTCTGCATATACCCTTTCTTTAAGAGGTCATTTACTTACCTCTACAGTTCGACGGCCTGTTTAGGGTTCAGCCTATAAGTAGGCTTATTTGGCAAGGTGGCCCTTAGCAATAAGTCGATTGCATTCTTGATGCCTTAGATTGGGGGTAGACCCTCCGATAGCTCCTCTAAAAATAGGTTAGAAAAGTCCTCCAGCAGGGTTTTTACCTTGGTTGGCAACTCTTCCTCCTTAGGTCTCTTCTCCAGAAGCCTCTTGACAAGTAAATAGGTCAATCCCTCAGCACCATTTCTCTTTTTAGTTCAACTCGAGTGAGTACCAAAGCTTCCTTCTTCAGGGTTTAGCTAAGCTTAGACAACATGATTTTTACCTACTTAGCAATCATGGGACTTAATTTCAACCTCCTCCCTTCCTGCTCTACAGAATATGTGTTCTTCCTGCTGTCATATATAACTGCTCGGTCAAACATCCATAGTTGTCTAAGTAAAAGGTGGGTCGCACTCATAAGTAGTACATTACGAAGCACTTCATCTCGATACCTGCTTATATAGATCAGTATAGAAACTTGTTTATTCACTTATTAGGCTCCCTTATCATTGAGCCAATGAAGCTTGTAAGGTTTTAAATGGGGTATGGTCAGCAATTTTAAGTATTAGACCATAAATGCAGAGGCCGTATTAGTGCAGCTTCTACTGTCAACAATCAGTATGTATGGTGATTCGTTCACCTTGCACCTAATATGGAAGAGATTTTCTCCCTGTTTGTCTTCGGGTACAGGACCGATACTCATCGTCCTCTTCAATACTAGAGCGATTGGCATGAAGTTTCCTTCTTCACTATAGATGATTTCCTTATCAAATAACTTAGCTTGTCCTTCCTCTACTTCTTTATCTATATTGTCGACCTCTATATTTGGCACTTTGCTTCGCCTTGGATTACTATCATTTACCTATTTGGATACTGAGTGGCCATGTGTCCAAATCCTTAGCATTTGAAACACTCGATCTCACTCGTTTTCCTCCTTGATCTCTGACCTTTCTCAAACCTCTTCAGTAGTTCCTTCTCCTCTACTCAGGTAATCTGAGCAAGTCGAGTCTCAATGACCTTACTCTATTCCGTCCGCACAAGTCTACTTAGAATAGGTCAGCTATTGTCAGGATGGTTGATGGGTGGTCGAAATCTTTTTGTTCGGTGCCTTTCTATCCTCTGAGTCGCTCAAATTACATCGTCAAGCATCCTAACATTCAGGGTTTCCAAGACATTTCCAATCTCATACTTCAATTTACCCAATGAATCAAGACACAGTTCGATCTTTTAGCTCCATAACTTCGCATCAAATCATTAGCATCTAGAACTCTTTAATGTAAGTATCCACACTTGATACTCCTTTCTTAGTTCTTGTAGTTTCTTGAAGGCATCTTATAGATAATAGCTCAGCACAAACCTTCTCCGCATAACTCTCTTCATATCATCCTAGCTCTTAATCCATTGTTCTCCTTCCCTTCTTCTAGTGGATTGTAAGTTGTTCTACCATAAGGTAGCATAACCTGTGAACTCCAACACAATAAGTCTAACCTTTACATTATCAAGCACTTCATGACATTCAAACTGCTTTTTTATCTTATCTACCTAATTTAGGTAGTCTTTAGCATCACCACTTCTAGAAAAACTTGGGATATACGTCTTGAGGCCTTTGACTCTAGAGGCTCGTACATTTCTTTCCTTAGCTTAGTAGTACTCTTTTACTTCATCATCTCCTTCCACTTCTTCCTTAATCTCTTCAAGCACTAACCTACGTCTAGCATCCTTACCAACTCCTTTAGCTTAAGGTGGGCGAGTTGAGGCATTAGTTTGGCCAAATTGATCATTGCCTCCTTGTTGTTGCTTAAGTGCCCTAATGGGGCTATTTCTAGCTCGCTGTCTGTCTTTTTGTATAACGGTCACCAAACTAGCTTCCAAGTTGGTAAGCCTATCCAAGCGACCACCTAATGACTAAGATAAGAAGCTTCCTTCCTATCCTTGACCATGTCGAGTACCACTTTTCTAGTTTCCTAAAGTTCCTTGTACACTTGAATCCAACATTGATGTTTACTTCACAATGAAAATTTCTCAACAAACACAAAGTCAAACACACAGTCAACCACACTCTGTTTTAGTGTATTGAAAATAGGGGAAAATAGAGTATAAAACACTTCTCACTTCTAAACTTCAAAGCTAACAATAGAATCACTGTCACATGAGAGTAGTGACAAACTTTTAAAAGAACACAGTAGCAAAATCCAACTTTGAATGTAGCCAACCTTTAATACCAAGTTGATACGGACTTATGGATGAACACATGAACCTAATATCATGAGTAACAAAGGGGGTGGGTCTAAGCTGTAAGATGGCCTGAAAAGTAAATGCTAGTCGAGAGAGAACAAGGGTTCCCATGAACTGACACTAGATATGAAACACCAACGTCTCACACGAGCTCAAATTGTACTTGATATGATATACAAGTGTAGTAAGAGGTCACTCGCCATTAGTCTACGCTCAAATGGGCTAGATAAGAGTAGCTGAAGAGTAAGAGGACACTTACCTTAAGAGAAGGTAAAAAAAATTCAGTGTATTCTTTTGTATTATGATATTATCTTCAACTTTTACAATATGACCGTATTTATATCATCCTATTAAGGCAAATCCTAAGTTACAGAAATTACAAAAGAATGGTCCTTATTCGCTAAAAATAAAAGAGAATAATTTATAAAGAAAATATAAAATTGTGCAAAAGAGGGAATGCAGACATCTTTGTTAGAAAGGACAGTATGGATGTTAGTAAAGGATAGTTTGGGTACGTTTTTATTATGATTCTGACAGTGTTGTGGTCCAAGTAGGGGTAGGCTTTTATCAGGCTTGTTCAGTGTTAGAAGGGGTTGGACAGTAGTTGGTTTAAGGATGACTCACATTAGGGTTAACCTTGAATGGTTGGCTCCTGACAATTCTACTCAGCCTTGGTACAGTGGAGATTGCTACATTCAAATTTGGTGCTCAGACTATGGTTTAGTAGAAGTTTCGGCTCGGCATGTTGGTTGATCACCTCAACAACATCTTGGATGGCATGGAGGGAAAAATAGCTCTGTAGATTGAATTGGAGTAAGCATTACTCCTCAGATAGCTTAGCGGACCACCTAAGAGAGCCTTCAGGCTCAAGAGTGTATAATTCGTCCTTGATCCCTATCAGAGATGGTAATCATCGGATAGCTGAGTGTCCCATGAGAGCTAGTATGACTTGTTTCATATGCAAGCAGATGAGACACATTGCCCCTAACCGTCCATAAAGGAGGACTGCATAAGGCATTCAATCAGCTCGCCTTATGGCACTTCTAAGATTCCCAACAACATAAAGACAGATAAGTAGGCTAAGACTAGCATAGGTAAGAGTAAGCATACCCATACATGCTAGAGTTTATAACTTAGAGGGCAAGTAAGATTATGTAGAAGATGGTGATAATGAGGTTATTTTAGAGTCTGGGGATGAAGATGTTGTTGATGTAGGACTTGTTGCAGATATGTGAATTTACTCTTTCTATTTGCTCTTTTATGCGTTTGTAACTCCTTATAGAGTATAAAAGACCATGAAAAAGTGATTAAAGAACTAAATGATATCCTTTACTTGAAAAGTTAAAGGATGAAAATAGTAAATTGGTTTAAGGAATATCTATGATTCTAGTCTACCCGTATATACCTTGTTTGATACGGGAAAGACTCACTCTTTAATCATACCCAAGATTGTTGTGAAAGCTAGATTACAAGTGATGACTATAGAGTTTAGTATAGGGTTTAAGATGCCTATGAGAAGCATAGTAGTGATTCAAAAAGTGTTAAAGAGTTAATTTCTAAGGATTCAAGATAACGACTCTCAAGTCGACATGATAGTACTTGAGATGAACAAGTACGAAGCCATATTAGGCATGAGTTGGATGTTAGTCATGAATGCCAAGGTGAATTGTAGAAGTAAAGCAGTGGAATTTGATATGTTAGATGAAGCTAAGGCTATTTTCAAAGGAGAATCAATTTGAATCAAGTCAAAGGAAATGTACTCACTTAAAATAATTTTAGATAAAGACCTCTAAAAGTAGGTAGAAGCTGAGTTGAATACAGTTGTGATAAAAAAAGAAAAGCTACAAATTGAGGAAATGCTTGTGATAGGTGAATTTCTAGATGTTTTCCTTGATGAGCTTCTAGGTTTGCTACCTAAGAGGGAGATTGATTTTGTCATTGACTTGTTGTTGGGTACAAAGCCCATCTGAAAGGCAACACATAGGATGGCTTTAATAGAACTCAAAGAGTTAAAGAAACAGTTACAAGAACTATTAGATCAAGGATTCATTAAACCAAGCATGTCTCCATGGGGAGCACTAGTGTTATTTGTTAAGAAGGGTGGTTCCATGAGACTATGCATAGATTACTAGGATTTTAATAAATTGAAAATAAAAAATAAGTATCCATTACCCAAAATAGGTGACTTATTTGATTAGTTGAGAGGAGCCAACTCAGGATTAAGCCTAAAGACTTTCCTAAGATAGCTTTTTTATTAAAGTATGATCATTATGAATTTCTAGTGATGCCATTTAGGTTGACAAATGCACCAATTGCATTTATAAACTTGATGAACCGTATGTTCCATACCTTACTAGATAAGTGTGATCGTTTTTATTAATGACATCTTAGTATATTAAGCTTGATTTTAAAAGTACAAGGAACACTTTGAGGATAGTGTTCTAAACTTTGAGAGAACATTAGCTTTATGTAAAGCAACACAAATGTGACTTTTTGTTGAAAGAAATTTCCCTCCTTGGACATATTCTATCTAATGATGGCATCACATAAATCTAGAGAAATTCAATGCCATAGTTGAGGAAGAGGCTGGAAATAGTTATTGAGGTTTGTAGTTTCCTAGGTCTTACAAGGTAATAAAGAAAGTTTGTCAAGGATTTCTCTACTATAGTGAGACCCCTCACTCAATTAACTTAGAAACATGTAAAGTACAACTGGACATACGAGAGATAATAAAGTTTTCAAGAGTTAAAGCACAGGTTGGTGTTTGTACCAATTTTGGTTTTACCTAACACGGAAGAGCCCTTTACTATGTACAATGATGCTTCTAGAAACAAACTTAACTACGTATTAATGCAGGGTAGGAGAGTTATAGCATACGCTTTTAGGTAGTTGAGACCTCATGAGTAGAATTATCCTACTCATAATCTAGAATTGGTAGCAATAGTCTTTGCCTTGAAAATTTGGATGCACTATTTACATGGGCAAAGTCATGAAATTTACACCGACAAAAAGTGACTCAGATGTCTCTTCACTTAAAAATGAATTGAACATGATGCAAATGAGATGGCACAAGTTAATCAAGGACTATGATCTTGGATCAATTACTATTTACATTGAGTGAATACAGTAGCAGATGCTTTGAGTTGCAAGAATCATATAGAAGTTACCTCACTTCCCACCAATCAAAGCAAATTGATCAAGGAACTTGAAAGATTGAATATAGTATTCACTTGGGCTAAAGGAAATATTGAATTTTCAAATTTGGTCATTAAACCTACCATAATAGAGGGGATTTAAGAGGCTTAGCAAGCCGATTTAACTCTAATGAGATTGAAAGAGGAAATGGTAAATAGTAAGTATCCATACTTCAATATCAATAAGAATGGAACAATCTATATGAAAGGTAAGTTATGTGTACCAAAGGATGTATCTCTTAAGAAGGGGATTTTTAGTGAAGCTCATTATTCAAGGTACTCTATATATCTCGAAAGGACTAAAATGTATCAAGACCTTAAAAAGAATTTCTAGTGGAATGGCATGAAGCAAGATAAAGTAGAGTACATGTAAAAGTGTGAAACATGTCAAAAGGTCAAAGTCGAGCACTAGAGATTGAGTGGATTGTTATAACCAAACTGATTCTTGAATGAAAGTAAGAGCAAATTACAATGGACTTTATGAGCAAATTATAGCGGATATAGGTAGGTTTCGATGTAAACTAGTTGATTGTAGATAGACTTACCAAGTCTATACATTTCCTACCTATCAATATGATATATTCCCTAGAGAAGTTGGTAAGAATTTATGTGAAAGAAATTATGAGACTTATGGTGTCCTAGTGAGTATAATTTTAGATAGAAATCAGCGATTTGTGTCCAAAATTTAGGGGAATTTGCAGAAACATTTAAGTTCATAGTTGAATTTCAATATAGCTTAGCATCCATAGTCAAACATGTAGTCAAAAAGAACGATTCAAACCATAGAAGACATGTTGATGGCTTGTGTTGTAGAACTTAAGGGAAGTTGCAACACACCTTTACCTCTTGTTGAGTTTGCCTACAATAACAGCTTTCATTCAGGCATTTAAATGCCACCATATGAAGCTTTATATGGGAAGAAGTGTAGATCTCCTCTAATCTAGGATGACATTGAAAAGTTAGCCTTAAGACCTGAGTTAGTATAAGAAGCTACGAAGAAAGTGGTCATCATTAAGTATAAAATAAAGGAAGCCTAAGATCGATAGAAGAGTTCAACAGATTAAAAGATATTAGAAGTCGAATTCTAGGTTAGTGATCATGTGTATGTCAAGATAAAGCCAATAAAGAGCAAATATCAAACAAAGACATAAGGGAAGTTAAGCCCTTGATACATTGGACTCTTCGAAGTGTTGGATGAAGTTGGAAATTTAACTTACTTAAAGACTCCGTAAATTTAACCTTTTAAATAAGGTATCGGACTCGAGTATCGTAGATATTTGCCTAAGTCAACAAGACCACATAAAATGAAAAATGACTAAAATTTTGAACTTGGGACTTAAAACGAACTTGAAAGGCCCTATTATATAATTTAGAAATCTTAATTATGTAAGAAAACTCTAGTCCCTGCATACGCGTACTTTTAAAAAATGTAAACCTAAACTCAATAGAAACCATAAATATCAAATCATAAAAATTTTTAAAACTTTATAAAATTATCATAATGCTTGAAAAGCTATAAATCAATAAAATTATTAATAATTTTGTAAAATCATGTAAAATTGATAACAAACGAATTAAGGATTATTTCAAGTAATAATAAACAACAAAACTAAGCTAATTAAAAGAATAAATTAATAAATTTGCAAAAATTATTTTACTTTTGTACATAAGTAGCCCCATAATATGTATATATATATGTATAAATATATTACTAAGTAATTTCCTTCTCTTTTCTTAATCTATCATATGATATATATATATATATATACATATATTGCATAACAAAGCGATGATCCTAAATAATTAAGCAATTGAACCTTAAGCTCCTAAGTGTAAGTTAATTACTCTCGAATTGGTGAAAAACCTTAAAACATACATAAACTCACTCGAACCCTAAAACTTATGATGATCAAGGACTTACGACCCTAAATAAATAATTAAAAATATAATTTGAATAAATTTTATTTAACTCTAGAAAATTCTAAAATTTCTTAAGAAACAAATCATAGCCTATAAATTAATTTGAGAATCAAGCCCTAAAAGAATTTCATATAAGACAATTCCCTTATTTTTACTTATAAACCATGTTACATATGGATAAATTGTAAACCCTACTTTTTAGCGGACTTGTGATTCAACAAAGAGTACTTCTCAAATGTTCCCAAGGATAAACTAAGCTAAGAATTCAAGTTCCCATTTAAAAATGAATTTAATTTTCCAATTCAAAAATCTATTATCGATACAAACTCAACTACGAGAAATATGGACTCTAAGTCACTCAAAACTTTAAACCCTAAAACAATTAAGGACTTGTAACCCTATGTGGCTAATTAAAAATTTAATTTTTATAATTTTATTCAACTCTAGAAATTTTCATAATTTTATAAGAATTAAATCATAATTTACAAATCAATTTAAGAAACAAACTCCAAAAGAATTTTATATACGACAAAGTCCTTATCTTCATACATAAGACTTGTGCACATGAATAAGTAAACCAACCAATTATCCTAAATAACTTATCAATTGAGAGTTGGAATCATTTATCAATTGATAATTTATCAAAAACTAGTGATATGACATTTCCCTTATCACACCACAACTTATACTACATATGGACAAGTTATCTCATTATTTTATGTGTTCAATTTTTAATTAAGTGACAAGACAACACCATACCCTATTTGCTCCCTACTTAGCTGGTTGGAAAAGAAGGAAAAGAGAGGCCATGTCTTGTCATTTTTCCATCACTCAAATGTCTTACACGTTTACTATTCACCCCTTAATACTTACATCATCTAGTCTCATCAAAAAGTTGGCATTTGTGCATACTAAAAGACAATTAATTAAGGCTTCTTGCATACACTTCTCCTCCCATTCAAAAATTTGCCACTCTCTCTCTCTTTCACTCTCATTTTCATTTCCTTTTCTCTCACTTTAAACACAAATCAAAAGAAAAAACCTAACCCTACAAAACCCCACATTATCGCCACCCTTTTTGCTTCATAACTCACGGTGCAAAAGCTTAATTTTGTTGCCTCCTTTTGTCAATTTCAAAAACCACTTTTAAGAACTTTAGAATATCTCCAAAAACCCACTTCAAAGATCAAGACCTTAGCTTTCAAAAGAACTTACAAGAAGAGGAAGGAAGACAACGAGCTAAAAAGATACCTAATTGCACCATCATCTTGTTTTTGCTTTGAGGACGAGTAAGTCGTTTTTTTGTGTTAGTGGTTTAGTATTACATGTTATAAGACCATGTTTTCATGAAGATATTAGCATGATCATAAGATGATAAAATAGCTAAATCACCTTAAGAAGTAAGCTTGTGAACCTCTTTACATGAAAGTTGAAATATAAGTATGCTAAGTTAGTATTATGTAAAGATATATATTTAACACTTAGAATGGAAGATTTTAAGTTGAGAAGATCATGAAATATGTACATGAATGAGGCGATATCATACTAGACATGGAGTGTATATGAGTTATTTAGATGTTATTTATACTTTTATTAAGTTAAAAATGCTCAAACCCAACCTTAGGTAAAGGAAAGTCCATTACATGAAGTTTTTATGAAGAAACCAACTTTGTAAGATATGAACAATGATATGGAAATTGTGATAAGTATGAGATCTATTATTTTCATGTAAAGTATAAGTTAAGTAATCATCTCATGGAAGAGAAGTTAAGTAAACATTTGAATATAAGTAGCTTAGGTTCATGATCTAACACTTAAACTCAAGGAAATGATGAAACAAGTTGAAAAAGTAAGTGAGAACCCCTTGAATTCATCACGACCAGATTTAGAATATAAGTAAAAGCCACTTAAAAATATGGTAAAACCAAGTGAACAAAGTGAAGAGATTAACCAAAGCAAGTATATAAAGCCTAAAACTTAAAACCGAGCCTAAGTTGGGCCTTCATTAAAATTATGACCAGTACTTTAAAATATTAAGAAAGGTTATTTTGAAGCCTACAAGAAGTCCACCTAAGACTCCATAAACCCAACAGAGTCACTAACTTTAGTTTGAACAAAAAACAAGCTCATTTGACAACTTAAGCCCACATAAAAGCCCAAGGAGTTGTTGTTAGCACCAGGCGTGTAAACCAAAGTTGAAAATCTGAAATTAAGGAGTATTTTAAGTTTAGAATAAAGTCCTAAGCCTAAGCTCAAAGAATTTCCCAAGTTACCAAAAAGCCCATTAACCAAACAAGGCCTAAAAGCACTCCAAAACATGAGGATTGCTACTGTTCTGACCCATGGATAGATTTGCGTACCTCATTTCAAAAATCTAACCTCACTACATTAAATTACACTAAAAAACGATGAAGATTAACTATAAGATCATAAAAATCAGATTTAAAATGAAAAAGCGGATTTAAAATGAAAAAGTTATATACGATTGAACTTTTAAGTAAAAATTAGGAAAAGATTCAAAAACTAGTCAAGAGTATAACTTAAGGGATTTTATCTTAGTATCTTAGGTTTATATCAATTTCTTATAGTATTATGATTTTGATGATCAGGGGACATCACGTACTAAGACGATTTGCCCTCGGATTGCTTAAACTGACCGTATGGCGGAGTGAGTAAATTCCCGATGACTCTTTACTTGATTTTGCTTGTAGAATAGATGTACCTAAACTTATATATATATATATTTGGATGCTTATGAGATATGGGAAATGCATGTATATGAATTTTTAGATGAATGCGATGGCTTATTAATTATATAATAATAAGAATTGTTTGTATTAATTTATACGTGCAATTTTATGGAATGAAATTGTTTTATCACCTTGAAAATCAAGTTAATCACTTATACGATTAAGAAATTAAAATGAATCATGCATTCCTCATATTGCATTCGGATAACACCAACTGCCACTTCATGTAGAAGATGGGGAGGGACTTACAGGAAGACGAGTCTCCTACAAAATTAGGTACTAGCTATGTCATTATTTTTATTAAGTTTCTGTCTTAAGCTGATGAGCTTACTAGGCATCGGGAGATGCCAATTATAAGCGAAGGGTTGGGTCTTATGGCTTTTACTTAAGGTATGTGTTTGTAGATTGTAGAGGCCATCACACCACTAGACATGGGATTTTGAAAATATGATTTATTATTCGGTAATGAAAGTGTATATATGTATATATATATACATAGTTTTATTTTGACTCAAGCACAATAATGTTAATGAATCAAAACCTAAGGTCTAGAATCCGGATTTCGGTTTGAGTCGGTTAATTATGTCCAAACCTTAACTACAGGTGGCGTAATTTTCAGTCATGCAATTCCTAGACTACTACATGCATTGTTTGGCATACTGATTATTCATGCATTCATATGATTATGCATCTAATAAATTTCTATCATATAGTATTAATGAGGGTAATTATCTTACTAAGCGTAAGCTTATACCCCAGTAGTTCTTTTCCTTACAGGTTGATCGATAGTTAGGACAGGGATAGAAATTAAGTATAAAGTGCTACCATTGAATTAGTATGATGAAAAGCTTATGTAGTTACTTTGGAATGCTCCGAAAAACGACTAATATCTCAATCAAATTTAGTATTTTTAGTAAGTTAGAATTTTCTGGAATTGTCTATCTTAATTTACTATTTTGGTAGGGGATATTGGTTCTTTGCGATTTTGAAGAACCATGGAAAAATGGATATCTATAATTATTTATATTATATAATGAGTCAATGAACTAAAATTGAAGACCCTAGTAAATAACTATTTAAAGTCTTGTAATCTTTGACTTGCAAGGCGATTTTCTTATCATGGGTGCATACATGATATGAAAATTCTAGGCAATACTACTAGGCCCCTCCTAAGGTTGTTATACTACCGGTTAGCATTACCTCTGAATTTGTCTAGGCTACACAATGTCTAAATTTGAAACAATAGGTATGCCTTATAAGTTTTGAGGACAAAATTTTTTCTAGGGGATGGGGGCGGGGTGGGGTGTGGGGGGAATGATGCATCTCTATGGTTATATACACGAAGAAGCACTAGAATGGATATAAGGGAAAGAAAGAGCAAAAGGGTTTAGCAAAATCCCAATAGCTACCAATTAGATATGACATACCAACCAATCCTATTTGGCCTAACTTTCATTTGATATGACACAAAAATGAGGATGAGGTTCATTTAATATTACTCTTTACTAAAGGGAATATATAAGAGTTAAGGAAGAGAAGGCACTACCAGTGCTGTTAAAGGGAATGTCTATAATAGTAACATAAAAAATGATGTCTATGCTACTAGTAAGAAGGCTTACATGTAGCCTCCTTAAGGTTACATGTAAAAAAAAGAAAAATAAAAAGACAAAAGTGGGCAAATTACTTATTATGTACAAAGACTCCTAAGACAAATGCTAAAAAGGGTGAAAAGGTCACTATATTGTACAATGTACAAAGGGGGTAGGGAATCATTCTAGAATGTTGTGCTTGAAGTCACATGTCAAATTATAGTTGACAAGCCTAATACTGTATGTTCCATTGTCCCTACGAGTGCTAGATCTCTAACAACTAGGTAACTGATGGTGTTAGCTTAGTAAAGGTTATGAAAGGAAAGGATGAATTGGTTAACTTGATCTAGGTTGCATAAGAGCTTAGATACTAGGTACTATTTTGAGGTCTCGATAGGGCGGATAACTGTTTACTCGACTCTAGAAGACTTACGGTGTTTGCCTACTCGAAAACCATTCTTATTATGACTACAACTAGGAAAATGTTGTATAACATACAATAGTTGATGTTAAAATTCTTGTCTTTAGAGAGTCCTTAAGCTAGTCTTCGTTGGGCAAGTGCTTGTAACCTCCTAGCTTAGCTTTTGGTAATGGGTCAATGGGATTGATTCCTATCATCTTCCTAGGGATCGGAGACATTTCACCTCAAATCTATGTGGTCTTCTCTGATTGGCTCTTCCTCCATTCATGCTTCAGCTTTATTAGAATGGTGAGAAATTAGGTCAGATACATTAAAGGTAGAAGAGAAACCATAATCTTTAGGTATTTTAATTTGGTAGGCGTTACAGTAAATCTTCATTCGTACCTTAAAGGGACTATTCGCTCTAGCCGATAGCTTACTCTTCCTAAGGTGTGGAAACCTCTCTTGGCTAAGGTGGATCTATGCAAGGTCACTTAGACTCAAAGATATAGTTTGATGGCCATGACTACTTATCTCTTGCTATCATTCATTGAACTTAGTGATTTTCTTAGCTATATGCTGATGTAGTTGTTGTAGTCCTCATATTCAATCAACTCTATTCTAGCTCTCTTTAGGGGCCATAAGGTTACCGATCATATCAAGTGGGACAGTAGGGTTGAGACCATAAATAACCTTAAAGGAGGTCTTGCTAGTAGTACTATAGATAATTCAATTGTAGGCAAACTCTACAACAGGTAAACATAAGTCCCAATCTTTCAAGTTCTTTCTTATAATAGCTTAAAATAGGGCACCTAACGTCTTGTTCACTACTTCAGTCTACCTATTTGTATGGGGATGACTACTTAAGTTAAATAGAAGTTTAATGTCAAGTCTCCTCTAAAAGGTCTTTTAAAAGTAGCTTAAGAACTTAGTTTTTTAATATGAAATAATGGACTTTAGGACTCCATATTGGTGGAAAATTTCTTCCAAAAACAAATTAGCAATATATAAATCATCATTAGTTTAGTAGTGTAGGATGAAGTATGTCATTTTATTGAATTGATCCATAACTATAAGGATCAAATCTTTTCCTCAAGATCTCCGAGGTAACCCTAAAACAAAGTCCATGTTGAGGTTAACCTAAGGTGAGGTTAGCATAGTTAGGGGCATGTACTCTCCACGTATTTCTTTCCTTCCTTTAGCCTCTTGCACATGTCATAACTTCCGACGAACAATAGACATCCTTAGGCAAATAAAGCTAGCAAAAGTTCTCCTTCAATAGTTTAGCTATTTTAGTCTCTCTAAAATGCCCAAATAAGCCATTGCTATGAGCTTCCCTAACTAATAGCTCATAAGTAGAATAATTCAATATGTCCCTCTTTTCTTTGAATAGGTAGCCATCTTTCAAATAATTTCCTCTAACTGCAATTCCTCTCGATAATTTTCAATGATAGAAGTATAAATGGGGATCTTATGCATATTACTTAGTAATGAGAGGAAATCCTAACAATTTAGTTTGTAAGGTAGTTAATAAGACATATCGACATGAAAGAGTGTCAGGGATTGCGTTATGTTACCTTTCTTATGCTTGATCACATATGAAAAACCTTCCATGAACTCTAACCACTTGGCTTGTCTCTTTGAAAGGTTATTCTGGCTCCTAAGGTGCTTTAAGGACTCATGGTCCATATAGATTACAAACTCTTGAGGTTAAAAATAATGCTACCATATAGTAAGAGCTAAAAAAAGAGAGTATAGCTCCTTTTCATAAATAGAGTAATTTAGGGCAACACTACTAAGCTTCTTACTGTATTAAGAAATAGGGTGGTATTCTTACATCAGGACTGTGCCAATGCCAATTCCAGAAGCATCACACTCCAACTTGAAGGGCTTATCAAAATCTAGCAAAGCCAAGGTAGGTGTTATGGTAGGTCTCTCCTTGATTTCCCTAAAGCTCTTCTCAGCTCGGTCAGTCTAGTGGAATCCATCACTCTTCTTTGTCAATTTAGTTAAGGGGGCTACAATAGTATTGAAGTTCTTGATGGATCTTCTATAGAAAGAAACAAGACCATGAAAACTACATATTTTAGTGATACTCTTTAGCATAGGCTACTCTAAGATAGCTTAGGCATTTTCCTCATAAGCTCGAATTCCTTCTTTGGATACTACATACCTAAGAAAGACTACTTCTTGCTGGCAAAATGTACACTTCTTCATATTTCTAATCAATCTCTTAGCATGAAGTATGTCAAAAACTACTTGAAGATGCTTTAGGTGATTGGTCAAGTTAGTACTATACACTAGCATGTCATTAAAGTATATAACTACTCATCTCCCAATCAAGGGGGCCATTACATTATTCATAAGCCTAATGAAAGTGTTTGGTGTGTTGGTAAGACTAAATAGCGTAACCAATCATTCATAGAGACCATGTTTAGTCTTAAACGTAGTTTTCTACTCATTTCGTAGTCTCATGTGAATCTAACGGTAACCATTTCACAAATCAATCTTTGAAAATATTCAAGCATCTTCAAGCTTATCTAACATGTCATTGAGCCTCATTATGGAATATCTATACTTAACAATAATTCGATTGATTACTCAGCTATTGATACGCATGTGCTAAGAACAAACTTTCTTTGGAAGTTCACGCTCTCCTTCGCATATCTTCACTCTACATGCTTGTCCACTTATCTCTTCAACTCAACTACTTGCTTAGGATTCATTTTGTAAGTTGGTTTGTTTAGCATAGCTATGCTTAGCTATAAATCAATACAATGTTTAATACTTCAAATTGGTAGTAGTCCTTTAGGTAACTCATCTTAGAATAGGTTGGAAAACCCATTTATCAACTTTTGAATCTCTTTAGGTACATCATTTAGATCTCTTAACTCCAACAATCTTCTAATCAACAAGAACATAAGCTCATTAGCCTCTTAAATAGTTCTAAGTTCTTGTTGGCTTAACACTAAAGCCTTCTTCTTACCAACTTAGGTGAGTTGGTTATGAGTTTTATTTACTTGGCTTAGGGTCATAGGTTACAACACTATCTTCTTACCATCTTTAGTGAAAGTATATGTTTTCCTATACCCATCATGTATGATACATTAGTCAAATAATTAAGGTCTTCTCAACAATAGATGTGAAGCTCCTATGGGGATAATATCACAAGCCACCTCATCTTGATAGGCATTCCCCATATAAAACAGTGTAACTATTGGTTCAGTCACGTGCAAAGCACCCTTAGCATTCAACCAATGTAGCATATAAGGTTGGGGCTGCTCACAAGTCGATACACCTAATCTTTACATAAGGGTCTGAGCAACAACATTGGTGCAACTCCTTCCATCTACTATAATTGTACATAGTTGACCCTTAATGACACACTTTGTATGGAACAAGTTCTCTCTTTTGTTGTTCCTTAGAACTTGATATTGAGCTCAACATTTACCTTAATACTAGTATCATTACTTTACCTTAGTCAACATAGACACAGGTCTCTTCCTCCTCCTTTGATTTAATTTGTCTAACTTCTTTTTCTTCCTTTTCAAGTTCACTCTCATCAATGTTATCCACCTTATCACTTCGGAGGACCATAATACATTGGTTAGGACACTTAACAGCTATGTATCCGTAACTTAAGCACTTAAAAAATTTTATCTTATTCGTTTTGTAACCTAAGGATTGTCCTTTTTCAAATGTCTTCAATTGGGCTTTGTCATCAGCATAACTCTTCAAACCAACTCAATTGTCATCAAATCAGTCACTCTTTTCTTCTATTCGGTTTGGCCTTCGTAGTTTAGGGTAGCCAATTTAACGTAAAGTAGCTATCCATAAAGAACTCGAATAAGGTTGGATTAGGGCATTCCTCTTTTGCTTTTCGACCCTCTATGCTATCTTAATGTCTTCTTCAAGGGTATAAAACCTCTATACTTTCACAATATTAATTAATCTCATACTTGAGTCTAGAGATGAACCTTAATAAAGTTCAAGCTTTGGGCTCATTCATGTTAGCTCGAATCACCAACATCTGAAATTCCTTAATATAGTCATCCATAGTTCAATTTCCTTAGTGAAGTTCTTACAATTTGACAAAGGTATCTTATAAGTATGTCTCAATACAAATTTTCCTCTTAGCAATCTTTTCATGTCTTCCTAAGTTCGTACACCTCTTCATCCATCTCTTTGTTTTTCCACATTTAAGTTTTACCACCACATGGAGGCGTATCTAGAGAACCTAAGAGCAATAAGTCAAACTTTCACACCCTCATTATATCCATAACAATCAAATACTTTTTCAACCTACTCCTTCTACTCTAAGTATTCATTAACATTTCTACTACTTGTAAAAGTTGGAATCTAGACTTTGACATTATCAAGTCCTCACGAAGCTTGGCATCTTTGTTCTTCCATTTTATAGTACTCTTCTAACTCTCCATCAAGCTCTTCTACTACTTCCTCGATTTCTTCCATCTCTAACCTCCCTTGAGTAAGGTAGCCTATTACTCCTCTAACTCTATGATGCCATGCTTAGTGATTAGCTCAATCTCCATGGACATATCTTGGTTGTTGTTCACCTTTTACTTGGCCATGATTTGGTGCACCTTGTAGCTGTTGTCTTATACCTTACATAGGTGTGACTAAACTCTCAATAAGGATAATGAGTCTATTAAGCTTATCATCAACTGATTGGCATATAGCTTCCTTACTAGCTATGGCTAGGTTGAACACTACTATCTTGGTCTCCAATAACTCCATGAACACTAGAATCTGACATTGTATGATACTTTTTGTCACTACTTCCATCAATAAGAACAACTTCAATAGTATATACCTAACAAACCCGACCACTTAGTACTTCTCAACAATACTCTAGAACCACTACTTATACTCAATCAATTACTACTCACTACCTAAAATCTTAACTAACAAACTCTAAAACCTCAACACTTCATATAATGAAACTTAATATAGGATTCACAACAAACTCTATTTTAGTAATCAAGAAACAGAGTAAAATAAAACAATGGGAGTTATTACACTTACCTCATGTAAATTAATACTTCTCTGCTCACAACTTTAAAATCCACTTCAAACACTATACCACAGCTCCACAAACCACTATAGTAACTACGGAAGTACACAACAGTCACTAATAGAAACATGAACAAGAACTCTACTACAATCTTCATACACTCCCTTGTTAGAATTGTACTCTAATACCAATAAAGTTGATGCTTCTCTAGGGTCCTACATATAGAAAAGCACTACAACGGATAAAAGGGAAAGAAAGAACAAAAGGGTTTAGCAAAACCCCAGCAACTACAAGTTGGATATGATACACCAACCAAACTTTCACTTAATAAGACACATAAGTGAGAACTAAGGTTATTCATCACTACTACTTGCTAAAGAGAATAGATAAGAGTTACAAAAGATAAGACATAGTAAGTGCTCTTAAAGGGAATGTCTATATTAGTAACATAAAAAGTGATGTCTGAACTATAAGTAAGTAAGGTTTATATATGTCCTTGTTAGGGTTATGTGTTAATAAAAAGAAAAAAGTGGGAAAATTACCAATTACGCATAGAGATTCCTAAGACAAATGCTAAAAAGGGTAAAAACGTTGCTACATGGTATAAGTACGAAGGGGGAAATCCTTTAGGGATGTTATGCTAGAAGGTAGGTGCCAAATTATGGTTGGCGAGCCTACTATTATGTGTTAGGTTATCCTTGCAATTGCTAGATCATGGGTAGCTTGGCAACTAATGGTGTTAGTTCGGTATAAGTTAGGAAAGGAATGGATGAATTGGCCAACCTGATCTAGCTCAAATTGAAGCTCGAACACAAAGCGTTATTTTGAGATCTCAATAAGTTGAATGACTGTCTACTTTGCTCTAGGAGACTTATGGTGTTTTCTAACTAAGATACTGTTCTTATTATGACCACAGCTCGGTACTTGGGGTAGATGAAGTGTAACATACCCTAGTTAATGTCAAAATCCTTATCCTTAGAGAGTTTTCAGGTTAATACTCATTAAGCAAGCCCTTATGATCCCTTAGCTCTTCTTTTGGTATTAGGTCTGTTGGGTTGATTCCTATTAGGGAGCATGTAAACCTTATATGTTTTTTACTCAATTAGAAGTCAAACAAGAGAGAGAATCAATGGATAATCCCTAGAACCCTATAAAAATATAAGAATCAAAACCCTAAATAAGATAACATAACCTAAAATATTTAGTCAAAAACCCTAAATAAGAAGATAAAAAGCCTTAGAATAAGTTTAACCTTAAAATCATAATTGTATACGTAAAACCTTAGAAACCCTAATACATAGGAAATCTTAAAACGATAAAGGAGCCTTAACTATTTCTTGAAAACCCTAAAGCATTGAAAAAAAGTAATTCAAATAGTGAAAATCATTTGTTAAGTATAAACAAGTACTTACTCTAAGTACTAAACGTATACGTATCATGGACCTTTAATAGAGACCTAGAGCTAGGAGGTTCCTACCGGTCCATATAAGAAGGAACCTAAGTCCCAAGTCTAATAAGGATTTCTAGGTCCTGAAAGATCCTAGATTTTTGTAGATACAGGGTAGATAGCATTGAAAATATAAATGTAATATAGACCATTAGATCGATTCAATCTTAGCCGTCTATTTCAAGAGGCCACTTGTATATAAGGGGGACCTCCCCTTATTTGTACTCATTAGTCAATTGAATAAGAATTTCCTTATGTTCTCAAGCTTTTCTCCTTAAACACTTTCTCCCTCTCTTAAGTGTGTTGTGAGTACTTGTAAAGAAAGTTGACTTAGTTCTCATTAGAAAACTTGAAGAGTCTAAGTGTCATATGTATGAACAAGACTAAACACTCCACACATAACAAGTAGTATCAAAGCTTTAGGTTTGAGAAGCTATGGCTAGAAACAAGACTAATGTGGTTGAATATGATGGAGCTCCAATGACTCCTTTCGGTGCAGGTGAGCCAACTAATCTAATATTATCTAATAGGATGAGTTTTCCCATGGTGGTTAGGTTAGCAAGGCTAGAGTTAGTCATGGGGGACTTGAAGGATTGGGAGGATGGGGTTGACGATAGCATAAAGAAGCTAAAGGATGAGCTTTTAGGAAAGATGCTGTTAGCCTTAAACTAGGCGGTAGATGACCTTTAGAAAAAGGACAACAATTTGGAGGGGATGATAGCTGCCTTGAGAAGGGAGGTCAAAGGTTGTAAGCTATATTATAGTAAAGCCATGCTGTTGGCCATCGGTTAGTCCAAATGGGACCTAGAAGGAAGATTGATATTCCAAAATCGAAGCCTTACTCGGGAACAAAGAATGCAAAAGAAATTGACAACTTCTTGTATAACATAAAGAGGTACTTTGATGCATTAGGAGTGCTAGATAATGCTTCCAAGCTCCGTTCAGCTCCTATGTTCCTAGAAGATGTCGCTATGCTATGGTGATAAAGGAGGTTGGAAGGTGCCTGGTAAGGTACCGATGATATAACCACTTAGGAGGACTTCAAGGCAGAATTAAAGCCTAATTCTACCCCAGTAATGCTGATAAGGATGCTAAGGCCCAATTGAGAAGGTTATAGCAAAAGGGCTCTATTTGAGAGTATGTAAGAGAATTCTCTAAGTTGCTTTTAGAAATCCCAGATATGTGTGATGAGGATGCCATGTTTACCTTCCAAGATGGGCTGCAAAGGTGGGCCCAAACAAAACTAGAAAGGTAAGGAGTCTAAACTTTTGCCCAAGCTATGGTTACTATAGAAGCCTTGATTAAATTCAAGCGTAGTGATGGACTTAGAGATAAAGGTAGGAAGGATGGACCTCGAAGAGGTAGGGGAGATGTTAAAAGAGTAGAGTCTAGTTCTAGAAGAGAGCGTCCAACATAAGCATGGAAAGGTAAGGCCCCTAAGCCTCTAAGGGAGTCTTCCCAACATAGGTTCTTTTGCTTCTTATGTGCAGGCCCTCATAAAGCTAGGGAGTATCCAAACCAAGCCAAGCTAGTAGTGTTATGTGCTAGAGAGGAGGAAGTAACCTAAAATGACACTAAAATATGTGCCTTGAAACTCTTGAACACCACACAAAGTAAGCCTACTTGTGAACAGAAGGTACTGATGTATGTAGAAGCCCAAGTCGTAGGCTATAAGATGAATGCCTTAGTAGATACGGGGGCCACCGACATTATCATCTCAAAGGAAGTAGTTGCCAAGATAGGGTTAAACATTGAGAAAGGAAGGGGAAAGCTTAAAATGGTTAACTTTGAAGAGATATCGACAGTAGGAGTAGCTCGAGATGTAAACTTTTAAGTAGGATAGTGGAATAGGAAGGAAATGCTAGAGGTGATTCCCCTAGATGACTACGAGCTAGTAATTGGCATGAACTTCTCCAATAGGATCTAAGAATGTATTGTGCCATCTTCCAATTGTATTTTTATCATGGATAAGGCCCGAGAATGTGTTGTTCCAGTCAATTGAAGTTTTACTCCAACTACTAAGTTGCTATTAGCCATCCAGTTATCTAAGGGGGTGAAGTAGAATGAACCTACATTCTTAGCCACCTTAAAAGTAACAGAAAAGGTCCTAAAGAAGCGAGAGATACCAAAGACAGTCAAGGAAATATTGAGGGAGTTTAATGATGTATTGCCGAAGGAACTCCCAAATGACTTCCACCTTAAAGGGAACTAGATCACATAATTGAGTTGGAGCCTAGGGTTAAACCCCCATCACTGGTTCCCTATTGTATGTCACCCCCCTAAATTAAAAGAACATCAGTGGCAACTAATTGAACTTTTGGATGCTGGGTTTATTTGTCCCTCTAAAGCACCGTACGATGCGCTGGTTTTATTTCAAAGAAGCATGATGGATCATTGTGACTATACATAGACTATAGGGCTCTCAAAAAGATAATGGTTCGAAACAAATAACTTATACTTGTGATAGTCGACTTATTTGATCAATTGAGTAGAGCAAGATACTTCTCTATGTTAGACTTAAGGTTAGGCTATCATCAAGTTTGGATTACTAAAGGGGATGAGCCGAAGACCACATGTGTCACCGAGTACGGATCTTTTGAATTTCATGTTATGCCATTCAAGCTAACCAATGCCCCAGCCACATTTTGTACCTTAATGAACCAAGCCCTAGCCCTATTCCTAGACTAATTTGTGGTAGTATACCTAGATGATATTATGGTCTATAGCAAGACTCTTAAAGATCATGTGTAGCACTTGAGATAGGTATTCTCTACCTTGAGGGAAAACCAATTATACGTGAAGTTAGAGAAGTGTTCATTTTCCTAAGAAGAAGTAGCCTTCTTGGGTTATGTGGTAGGACGAGGGCTAATCAAGATGGACAAAGCTAAAATCTAAGCTATCTATGAGTAGAAATGACTCTCTAAGCCAATTGAATTAAGGTTGTTCTTAGGACTTACCAACTATTACAAGCGGTTCATTTAAGGATATTTTGAAATTGCAGTACCCTTGACAAACTTACTTAAGAAAGATATAAATTAGTAGTAGAATAGAAGATGTCAGGAAGCCTTTGATGGATTAAAAGAAGCCATTATGATAGAACCAGTTCTAGCCTTACCAGACTTCACTAAATCTTATGAGGTACACATTGATGCTAGTGACTTCGCTATCTATGGGGTTCTTATGCAGGAGGGACACCTATTGGTCTATGGAAGCCATAAGCTGAATGAGACTGAAAGGAAGTACCCTATCTATGAGAAGGAGATGATGGCCATAGTCTATTGCATTAAGGTATGGAGACACTATTTGTTGGGTAGTCGATTTATAGTAAACACTAAAAATATAGCTGTTAGTTATTTTTAAACTTAGAAGAAACTATCACCCAAATAGGCTAAATGGTAATTTTTTTAACAAAGTTCAATTATATATTAGAACATAAGCCTAGGAGTGCTAATGTAGTAGCAGATGCACTTAGTTGAAAGGTCGAATTAACAACTCTAGCCAACTATCCAATTGGAGACATGTTGGAAAAGATTAAACAAAGGTTAGAGCACGGCCTTTAGGTAAGGGCCTTGATGGAGAGTGCCTTAATGGGAAGAACTCGAAGATGCTAGATGGAGAATAGGTTTTGTATACAAAAGGGCCTTGACTTTATGTCCCCTTACATATGGGGCTAAGGAAAGAAATCTTGAAAGGAGTGCCATGACTCCTTATGGGTAGGCCACCTGGGCGTCTAAAGAACACTAGCATTGATTGAAGTTAAGTATTGTTGGCTTGATGCTAGGAAGGATGTTAAGGCTTATGTGAAGACCTATCTTGTATGCTAGCAGGACAAGGTGGAGAACTGAGCATCAGCAGGTCTTTTACAACCTCTTCCCATTCCTAAAAGACCTCGGGAGAGTGTTTCCATGGGTCTTATAGTGAATCTTCCAAAATTCGATAAGTATAGGACAATAGTGGTGATAGTGGATAGGTTCTCTACATATGCCACATTCATACCTACCTTAAAGGAATGTCTCGCAAAGGAGGCTGCTTGGCTATTTATGAAGGATATTGTAAAATATTGGGGTATACACTCATTGATCATCATTGACTGAGATGGGAGGTTTATAGGAAGGTTTTTGTTCGAGTTATTTAAGCTACTGGGGTCAGACCTAAAGATTTCCACCAATTTACACCCACAAATTGATGGACAAATGGAGAGGATGAATTCTTTGCTAGAGTTATATCTAAGGTACTATGTGAGTGCCAACCAAAAAGGATTGGGTAAAGTTGCTAAATGTTACCTAGTTTTCCTTCAACCTTCGTTTTAGTGAAGCTACAGGAAAAAGCCCCTTTGAGGTGGTATTAGGGTTCTTGCCTACTACCCCAAACACCATGACTTTATAAGAAATTGGCAGGAGAAACCTAACATCGCTTGTACTTATCTACACAAGGCAACTAAGAGAATGAAGAAGTTTGTTGACCCAATAAGGAGGGATGTTGAGTACCAAGTAGGGGATCTTGTCATGGTACGGTTACACTTAATATAGTAGATAAGAGGGACTTTTCACAAAGGGTTGGTGAGAAGATATGAAGGACCCTACAAGGTTTTGAAGAAAATAAGAAAAGTGGCATATAAGCTAAACTTCTTCCAAGGCTTAAGATACTCTTCGTATTCCATGTTAGCATGCTAAAGCCTTATTATGAGGATGGAGATTACCCAGGAAGGATGAAATCAACTCGAGCACTAATTAGAGTATGAAGCTCGTATGACAAAGATGCAAAAGAAGTACTTAAGGATCAAATCATAACAGAGTTAAGGAATTCGAATCGCATTGAGTATTTGATCAAATGGAAAGGACTACCTAAAAGTGAGAATAGTTGGGAACCAGTCGAACTATTATGGCAATTCAATGCACTGATTAATAAGTATTGAGAGATAGCGATGAGGACATCACCATATTCAAGTAAGGGAGGATGTTACGGACCCCTAATAGAGACCTAAAGTTAGGAGGTTCCTATCGGTCTATATAAGAAGGAACTTAAGGCCGAAGTCCAATAACGATTTCTAGGAGAGAAGTTCTTAGAAGATCCCAAAAGTTCTCAGAAGATCCTAGATCTTTGTAGATAAAGGGCAGGTAGCATTGTAAATATAAATGTAATATAAACCGTTAGATCGATTCAGTCTTGTTCGTCCATTTCAAGAGGTCACTTATATATAAGGGGTACCTCCCTTCATTTATACTCATCAGTCAATTGAGTAAGAGTTTCCTTATGTTTTCAAGATTATCTCCTTAAACACTTTCTCCCTCTCTTGAGTGTGTTGTGAGTACTTGTAAGGAAGGCTAACTTAGCTCTCTTCAAAAAGCTTAAAGAGTTTTAACTACTGTATGTATGAACAAGACTAAACACTCCATACGTAACATACGCGAACCGATAATTGTAAACAAACCCAAAATCCTCAAGAAACCCTTAGGGTATACATAAAACATGGAAAATAATTAAATTAAAATAATAAAATGTAACAAATCTTTAGAGTTTCTCTAATTATACTAAATATACCTAATTAGACTCAATTGTACTTAATTACCCTAATTATACCCTAAACCCTAACTATCCTCCATTGCATCCTAATTAACAACAAGATAAGTTTAATTAAGAAGAAAAAAGAATGTAATTAGTTAAAGCAACAAAGGGCAATGTCCTTTTGCGAGACAAGACAATAACAAAAATAGAAAAAAGAAAATATAGTATAGGGGTACAATTTAGGTTCATGTACCACCAACCCCATTTAGCTCTAAATTGTCCCCTTTTCCTTTCCAAATGGTGCCAACCAACACCCCATCCTATACCCTCTAATTTCTTTCATTTCATCCGTATTCATCCAACATAATCACTCTCAACATTTTTCTCAAAAACTACTCCAAAATCTTACTCAAACCCACTCCATTAGCTACTATCACCACTACTACTACTTTACTGCCAACTACCACCACTAGTCTACTGAATCACTAGCCACCAAGCTCCATGCTTCCCTCACATACTGCCCTAGTTAGTTGACATTTACATACATAACCTCACATACTTAATCTCATGGCATACATTCTCAAAGGAGGACTAACGCACTCAACTCTGGTAAGTTAATTAGCCTTATTTTTCATTGTTTTTCCACCTAATATCATGCAAGTTTTCCACATTTTAGACACACACACACACACACACTTATAAGTATGCTTGTTTTAAAGTTTTAAAGTAGTGACATGAAGGGTTAATCAAGATTATGCACGTATTAAGCATGGTAGTTTAAGTATCATCATCAACATGTAGTAACGATTCATAGTTAGTAGGTTTTCGTGATAAATCATTAAGAAGAGTTTAATGACCCTTATTCCTCAAGCATGTTGCCACTTCATTAGAGAGTGTTCAACTTGTTTTCATTTCATTTAGTGGAAAAATCAACTCACACTAAGTAAAAACATGCCTTAGATTAAGGAAATGCACTAAAATGAGAAATAGATGAAAAAGTGTAATGGAGACCCTAAAACACCTTCCTGGCTACCACTTATAAATTGCCTTAAGGTTTGCAAATTTTAGTTATTAACTTAATCACATGATTATTTAGTGTTAAGTATGATTTATGTTGTGATTAATCAAGTTAAGTAGGATGATAATAAGTCAGTAGCTTAAACTAGCTTAGTTATGAATTACGGGCTTAAGAATAGTGTTAAAAGCCTTACTAATAACGATGACCAGATCTGGAACTTATGATAAATTAGACCAAAGTTAGTGTGTAAAGTAGGCTTAAGCCTAAAAAGATGAATAGAGTTGGGCTTAAAGTCCTAAAGTGTAAAACTAACCTAAAAAGAATTAAAATTTAGACCATAAATAGATTTACTAGATTTGATACTAATAAAAAGCTCATTAATTAAAGTATAAAAGGCACATTAAGTCTTAAGGCCTGTATAAGATACCCTCTATAGGCCCATTAACCAACTAAGGCCCTAAACTAGTGAAAGAGTTCATTTAAGCCCATTAGAGTAATGAAGGCCCAAATTAAAAGCTATTGAATTTCGATAAAAAATTTAACCTTAAAATACTTAAATAAAAGCCTAAAATGTCATATGTAAGGCCCAAAACCTAAACACTAAGACAGTTAAAATAGCCATTTGACCAGCGAATTAATTGACCTAAACCAAGACCTTATAAGCTCAAACAGCCAAAAAGGACCTCACCAAATGAAAGAATACTTGAAAACAATAAAACGACTATAAGATCACTAAAAATAGACGTAAAACGAAAGAGTTATGATCAACATACGAAAATAGTAAAAGCGGAAATTTTAAGATGGGAAGAGCTAACTAAGTAAACTGAGATACAATACTTATATACTTAATTATAATCTTCAAGTAACATGGACCCAAGGATCAACTCGACTAAGGATTATTAAGATTGCTAGTTGCTATGGCTGATTGAGTACACCATCCCTTGTCTTATCTTGTTTGTGCTTATAGTGTAGAGCATCGTTTAGTTATATATATGAAATTATTGTGCTTGGGGTTGGCTTATATGCATGTGTTTAGATTAATTGTACTTGCTTTCTAAAAACAACATAATATATTTGAATCGAGAATTGGTTGTAGTATTAGTAAGTAAGGCCTTAGAGTGTCTATCATATATATTTGGTCGGTTACCTGTGAACTAGAATAATAATTACTTGACTTTAATAAGAATCAATCATACATTGTGCATTTATGCATTAAATATAAAAGGGCATCAACAATACTGAGGGAGAAGGAGATCATGCATGTTGGATCCGTATTTATGATATGTTATTATTATATTGTATGACATACTCATATGAGTGTTCCTGCCTCAACCTTTAGGATTTACTTAGCTTTAAGGAGTACCACCTTCTACTTGAGTCCAAGTTGTATTTCCTGTCTAAGTTGTATTTCTTGCTTTGGGTCTATTAAGAGAAGAAAACATATAATTGGATAATAGATATAGAGATCCCGGTCTTGACATAGCTAAATAATTCTCAACCTAGACAATGGTGGGCATAAAACTATGCTTTATATAGTCGTTGGCAAGCTGTATACAATATGTGCATTTCATATGCTTACTTGCATTGCATACGACTATTTAAATAACTTGCTTGAAATTTTGTTTGTTAGTATGATAAGAAAGTTACTTACTAAGTTGTTGTTTTTTATCCCTTGCAGTTTATTATTGCAGCTTAACCTATGGCTAGAGCTAGATCGAGGGATGCTTGAGGTTAGTATTAGAAGCTTTCGGATGGCTAGAGGGAAAATGAGAGCATGAGTGGATACTTATGATATGTTTGGACCCCCTATTATTATCTTATATTTTTCTTAAGGGTTTGTAGTAGCTTAGACTACTAGTACTTTCTTATGATTAAGAGCAAGTTGTTTACCCCACTTCTTATGATATTTGCTATTAATGTGGTGATCCTTTTATTTATTTTCTTTAATATAACTTTATGCTAGTCTCTCTAGTAGATATTAGAGTTATAACGACACCATGTGTAGTACGACGAAGGTTCTTGACCAATAACGGTATTGGCCTTGGATCTTCTCATGATATACAACGATACTGCCATGACCTCATTGCCAATTGGGTTGTGACACCAAGGCTATTCAGGTATGGGCAAAAATATATACTCTCCATAAGGCTCCTTCCTTCACTTAACTCGCTTACACACCTCACACCTCTCTAATGCTTTGTCGAAATCCTTCATCATTTCTAACCAATAGAAATTCTCATTTAATAGTTCGTACATCCTCTTTTCTCTAAAGTGTTTGACAAAGCCCTTAGAATGGGCTTCTTGGATTGAAACTCCTTAGTCAAGCTTTTTGGGATGCACAATTGAATTTTCTTGTACAAATACCCTTGATTCATGTAAAATCCATCCACAACAAATTCCCAATCTATACTTGGTCACAACGGACCTAAAGTAGGCACTTTGCTCATATTATTCAGGAAGTGCTCCAAAACCAAGTATCCTAGCTTACAATGTCATGGTAAGTACATTACGTTGAGACAAAACATCGGTTATACTATTTAAACTTCCTCTCTTATACTTAATCATGTAGAAGAAAGTTTCTAAGAATTCAATCCACTTGGTATGACATTAAGTCAGTTTTTGCTAACTTAGAGGTACTTAATGGACTGATGGTTCGTATAGGTAATGAACTCTCGTGGTAGGAGGTAATGTTCTTAGACTTAGAGAGCTTGAACAAGGGAGTAGAACTCCTTATCATAGGTAGAGTAGTTTAATACGGACCTACTAAGATCATTGAAATAACTGACATGTCACCACTTTTGCATGAGCACTACTCTAACTCCTATGCTACGTACGTCATACTTAAACTCAAATACTTTGTCAAAGTCTAACAATATTAGCATAAGGGTTGAGGTTAACTTGGTCTTCATCTCTTCAAAACTTCTATGAGCTCTCTCTACACTTAAGTTCTAAGCTCTTCTTAGTCAACTTAGTTAATGGCACCACAATGGTACTAAAGTTACAAATGAGTCTCCAATAGAAAGAAGCTCTACTATGGAAACTTTTCACATTAGTAGTACATTTTAGGGTCGGCCATTCAAGAAGAACTCATACCTTCTCCTTGTTAACTTGAATTCCACCATCAGATACAACATAACTAAGGAACATTACTTCCATTTAGTAAAATGTACACTTCTTCAAATTCTCGCATAATAAGTAAGCTTGAAAGATATCAAATATAGCTCTTAAGTGCTTAACATGGGCCAATAGGTTGATACTGTATACTAAGATTTCATCGAAATAGACTACTATGCACTTGCTCAATCAAAGTCATGAGGATATGGTTTATGAACCTCATAAAAGTATATAGTGCATTCATCAGGCCGAATGGCACAACCAGCCACTCATAGAGGTCATTCTTAGTTTTGACCACTATCTTCAATTCTTCACAACGCCTCATATGAATCTAGTGGTAGCTACTCTTTAAGTCAATTTTTGAAAAGTTCTACTTACTGTAAAGCTTGTTAAGTATGTCATCCAACTGGGATATGGGATATTGATAGTTGATGGTGATTTTGTCTATATGCTATGACCCATCCTTCTTAGGAATCAATAGGCGGATATAGTAAAATAGTTCATACTCTCTCAAACATACGCTCTATTAATGAGCTTTTCTACCTATCTCTTAAGCTTGGTAACCTACTTAGGGTTGAGCTTATGGGCTAATTGATTAGGTAAGGCAACTCTTGGTTTAAAGTTAACACAATGCTGAATTCCTCTCATGGAAGGTAGTCCCTTTGGTATTTGTTAGGAAATAGATCTTCGCACTCCATTAGGAGTTTCTATACATCATCAAGTAAGGATGTTGGCTCCTTCATCTATAATAACCTTTGAACTAGTAAGAACATAGGATTATCTAACCTAGTTGCTCTAGTGAATTTAGCTTAGGAACGTACGAAGGACTTCCTCTTATTGACTTAGGAAATTTGTACTTGTGCTTCCTAGACATCCTTGGTGCTCATAAGGGATAACATGACCTTCTTTCCATCTTTATGGAGCATATAAGTGTTCCTATGCCCATTGTGCATCACCTATAGATTAGAGAGCTGGGGTTAACCTAAGAGGATATGTGATGTACATATAGGAAGAACATCACAAGTCACTTCATCCTTGTATCTTTCCCATATTGACATTGATACTCGCACTTGCTTTGTTACATACAAGACTCCTTAGAGTTGTTGGCAACTTCAACATGATGACTAAGCATTAGGCTACAATGTTAGTACACCAAGTCAGATCCGAGATCATTGTAATAATCTATATCTTTAAAAGTATTTACAACTGAAAAAGAATATCATATAATGGGTAAGTCGAAGCCATGCACATAAAGTATCAATAGCCACACACGGATGAACATACATAATCAAACCTACATGTAGATACAAAAACATTTATTACCCATTCACTTCATTGTGTGTTATAAAAGAGAAATTAAATTGTAATTCAATAAGCAAGGAATAAAAATAGAATAATTATTACATGTTTATTATATTGTTTAGTTTATATAAAACAATATAAGAAAGTAAATTGGAATAAATCTATATATCCATTATACCCCTTCATGGGTGTGGTAAAGTGATGTTTATATGGACTTATTCATTTCTGTAAAGACAAACTTATCAGGAAAAAATGATAAACAAATTGTTAAATAACAATTCATAAAGATGGGGACATGCTATTTAGTAATTTGTCTATTCATACCAAATAGCTATTTATTGTCTAAATTTCTTCTAATGTAATAGCAACTTTATTAGAACAAGCAGGTGAAGGAATGGCTATTCTATCTAAACATGTAGCTAATGCGTATCTAACCATTTATTATCTTTCATTCAAGTCTAGCAATTAACACAATATTAGCATTTCCAAGACTTAGGATAACTCATAACCTTAATACATGTACATACATACACACACACATACACACACACACATATACACACACATACTATACATATGCAGTATTGGTTACTCCTCGACATCTAAGAGTCATTCTAAATCTATTGAGATCTTTTTGGTGCACGACTTTATTTAAGACAATGTCATGCATCGATCACTAAGTTGCCACACCAACATTACCGATACTCCTAGTCCATCGACAATAGCTAAGCACATGCAAAATTTCATTAATATTGCATATGTATTAGGTTGATTTAGTTCTAACCTAACAAGTATAGGACAACAAGTATATAATATATGTACCTAGATCAAATAACTCGTAAAAAACTAAATTAACCTCACTCCTAGAACTTGGCATTAAACATAAGCATTAAAATTTAAAATAATTACTTCAAGATAATTTATGCTCACAATTCCTACTTCTACCCTCTACTTAACTTTCTACCTTGTATTCCAATTTATTTACTTAAACTCAAGTTGAAAAATAATTTTAAAAAATAACATTGTTCATGAAATAACGCTAACAATAGGAAAGAGAACTGAATTTCTCTCTTTTTCATTCTTTTAGTTTATAATTTGTTGTATGTAATAGTTTTTGTAGAATTGCCTTCCACGAAAACTCATAAGATAACCCCTTTTCACCATATCCTTCGGTACACTACTTCAAACCGACCTTCCATAGATAATGATGACTTCTTCCATATGTGCAACAACCTCACAACAACTAAACCCAACCTGCACTTTACACTTCATCTTCAAAACCCATGACAAAAACATTTTAACAACACTTTGATTCCATAATCATTCAACAAAACTTAATTAAACTAAATGCTTACTCGAATTGCTTGAGAAACACTTCACTTGCATTTGTAGCTCCTCAATCAAAAGAACTCTTTCAAACAAAATCATTTCCTATTATTTCTCTTCTCCAAGAACACGACGAAGATCTGGTTTTTCCCATTCTAATCCACATTAGACACTCCAGAAAACAAGGAAACCTAGAAAAGGTTCAAAGAAAGATCGGCTTACCTTCGGATCTTGATGCATCTAGCGAGGAAGAATTAATTACCAGGGAAGAAAGAAATGTGAGAAGAGAGAAAAAAAAAATTGATACATAGATGTCTTTTTAAGACAAATGTTATAGGTAGTTGGAGTTTTAGAGAAATTATGAAATTGCCACTACCTTTTAAAATAATTAATTAAGCTATTTTAAAATTCATAAAAATATTCAAACATACTATTATTTTGGATAATAAAACAACTCAATTGTTTATGGTCTAATGATGAAATTCTTAATGATATTAAATTATATTCACCGAGTTTCACGATAATAGTTTACATTCTAAAAAATAAAAGATGGACTTAGATAATAAAGCCTTGAGATTTTTTTTCATTTTATTTTCTCAAATGTACTTCTTAGATTTAGACTTATTATATGTGATATATTTATAATAGAACTTTTTTTATTCGATAAATATGTACAATCAAAACACAAAATAAGCTTATTAAATGGACTCGATTATAAATTTGGTTTTTTAAACATAAATTATAAATAGAATGTGTTACGGATTAAGTTTTTTCAACACGATTCTATTTAAATCCTAAGACAAAAGATGAGATGTTTATACAACTTACCAGCTCTATTAAGGCTTGTTATTTGGTATTGTGGATGCTTCAAAAGTTTTGAGCCACGGGCTGAGTATTGCAGTTCTCTAATGAATGGCCGATCGGACTAGCCCCAACTTCACCCCGAGCTAATCGGTTAGGATAATTACTCCTTTTTCTTGTTGGAAAGCAGATAATCTGGAAATTTCTCCTCATCTTCCTCACCAAAAGCTAGCTCGAAATTCGTGCTTCAACGAGATGGTATAATGTAACATGGAAGCAAGATTTTCTATTTTAATAATTCATATTGCGGTGCAACTGCACCACGTTACTGGCTTTGTCAGCTAGCATAGACATTCAATTACCACTATTTTTATGTAAAATACATGAGAAAGTCTAAGATCTGAACAAGGTTCCTTGTGCTGTACCTCACTTGCATTCCTAAGTAACTATCAGAAAAGTCTCCACTTTCGTGATCCACAATATTTTCTACAAAGTTTGAAGTACGAACACTGATTTCTTAAGCACAGGTCAAAACTCTCCCTCAATAAACGCATAGCCATGCAGCTACCTTAAGATAAAAAATATATATATATATGTAAAAGTACAGGGTTATAAATTAAATTTAATAATTTGGAAACCTATACGGTTGGATATGAATAAAATTATACATATTTCGGGGGGGGAAAAGAAAAAAAAAAAAAAAAAAGAAGAAGAAGAGAAGACTATGGGGCAAATTGAAACTACACCCTACATGTTTGTTTCAGATGTTTTTAGATTTTTTATTTTTAAAATTGAACGTTTAAATTTCCAAATCATTAACAGGAGTGTTTTAAGAACTTATTTTATTATTTTGATCCTTAATTAGAAAAAGAAAAAAATAAATAATAAAAGAACCTTCTTATTATTTTTTACCGAGTAAAATAGTCGTGTAGGAGATTAAAAAACCACTTTTCTAAAAATTTGGGCAGCCGGGTGATTTCTAAGCTGGAAGAGGTGCAGCAAGCTTCTTCAGACCCGAAGACCATTCACAAGCTGATAATTATTAAAACATCGAGGATAATGTAATAGCTAATTAATTTTCCTCATCTAAGTCACATGGCTATTTATTTTCTTTATATGCCAACTACTCGAACCGTGACGTCAAGGCTTTTTTCTACTATGAATTTTGCATGTGAAATGGGTTCCATTTGCTACAAGATGCTCTTAGTATAAACCTTTCGTTTTCATATTTTTAATAAATATCCTTCTTGTTCACCTCAATTCGTCCTGGCCTCCAATAAAATATCCATTCCTGCACGCTTCCCCTGACATTTTCATCTAGATAACAATGTTGAAGTCATCGAACATGAAACATAGTACATTATTTTGGAGTCTTATAAGAGTATTAAGTAATGGCTAAAAGTCAAGCGCTTAAAACTGACTCGCGTTGCATAACTAAGATAAATATATGTGACAATACATAACGAAATCTTAACAGTTGACCTTGCATTACATTCCCTGAAAAATGAACAGAAGGATTGCACCTTTCCTAGTGATTTTCCTTCTCTCTTTGGTCATCAATGGCCAGGGAAGGCCTGTAATGGAATCTGCCTCTCTCGGAGTTGTTTCCGATGGGATTGAGTATCTGAAGCGGCCAGGAGTCTTTCTTAGCCGGTTATTTGCATCTGATGACTGTGATCAAACATATGGATTCTTGCCTTGCACTACCACTGTATTGGGAAACATATTCCTCATTCTTGTCTATGGTTACTTGATGTTTCTGTCAGCTAAGTTGTTGTCTGATGGAAGTGAGATTTTGCTACAAATCCTTGGTCCTGGTATTATCGGTGGTCTTTTCCTTCCAATACTCAGCTCACTTCCTGATGCTACGATCATTCTTGGTAACCAATGCCTGTCCTCATCCTTTCATACCTTCAAGTCAAAATTGCTAGTAAATTCTTCAATTGATATTTGAATGGAGGTCATTTTCCTGGTGCATAAGCTGATCAGGTTTTCATGCTTGTAGCATCCGGGCTATCAGGAAGCACAGAAACTGCGCAAAGCCAGGTCTCTGTTGGGATGGGTTTGCTAGCTGGATCGACCATCATGCTTCTAACAATTCTATGGGGAACTTGTCTCATAGTTGGCAAATGTGACATAGTGAATTCATCTGCAATAGATGGAAAAGATACAAAATGCTTCAGCTTAACTGGTATAGTCTAGACTGCCAATCATATCATTTTCTTTGTTGTTCAAATTGAAGTGATAAATGGCTAACAATTCAGGTGGGTCATTTTTCCCCTTATCCTGCTTTATTTGTTCCATCTAGAGCTCATACCACTAGTTTTGCTTTTTAATTGTGTCAAGTTATACCAAATTTGCATAAAATGTGTTCATATCCGTCCGATATACCTTTTGTAAGTTTATGTGTTCTAGCGGCAATTCATGTCCATATCCTGGCTCAAGTGACCAGAATTCCTGATTCAAGCTAAGAATATCTACCACTTCGTTCTAATTGATGTAAACCCTAGTTATATTGTTTTTTTGTAATGATAGGATGACTATGGAAGCAGATGCTACTTTTTTGTCAATTTTACCCTCCAGTCTTGAGGTAATGATGTTTTACTGGGAAATGCTATGAGAAATGTGCTCTTTCGATGGTCTTAACAGGATCTGGTGTAAGCACCGATATCTGGACAAGCTTTGCTGCACGAATCATGGGAATCTCCGTGATCCCATTTACGATAGTTCTGGCTTTCTACACAACTACTCAAAGTCAGGTGGCAATTCTGGCTTCCTTCGTTGTCTCAATCTGCTTGTTACTGTCCTACTGCCTCTATCAGGTACTCCAATTAAGTAACCAGCCTTAAATTTTTTACTAAGCAAGAACATTTGGTGTCATGTGCTGCGGATAGTTGATTTTTTACAATTCTGCTTTGTTGTCCCTTGCTTTGAAACGTCTATGCAGGTTTTCCAGCCCAGGATTCAGAAGAGAAGAATTGCATATGCGATGCACAAGCGCGTAATGTCAGGAATTTTGAAACAATTGAAATCACGCTCAATAGGAAAACTTATTAATGATGAAGGAAAGCCTAACGAGGCTGTTATAGGAAGGTATATTAAGTTTTCGTGCTTTAGCCTTTATCATTCCACATCGACCTGGGAACTGCAGCATGCAGTAGGATTTGCTTGACAATTAAGGACAAATCATAAGAAGATTGACCAAATTAGTTTCAAAATCTATCAATATTAGTCATTTAGAGATATTAAAAAGTTATGCCCGTGTTGAAGCCATGAAGCCATATGATGTGTGATTTCTTCTTATTGATGCTATGACAGGCTGTTTTCTAAACTTGATGAAGATTCCAATGGATCCTTATCACCAAAGGAGCTCAGGGCTCTGGTTATTGGGATAGATTTTGAGGAAACAGAAATGGATATCGATCAAGCTATTGCTCTAGTATTCAAAGATTTTGATACTACCAAAGACTCGGGTATTGACATCAATGAGTTTGTTCAAGGAATCTCTGCGTGGATCACCAAGGCTCTGCGACATGCTAGACTCAGCAATCAGGACGGTTCTTTGACAACAAGACTAGTCAATGACTTTCATGAGGTAACTAATTAGAACCACAAGACATTCTCTTATACGATTTTCATGCCATGAAAACTCATTAATCTGAATGGATATCAGAGGACAAGGCAGGAACAGGATTTATTGAAGGATCAAGAAGATGAGGTGGCTGCAACTGATGTTGAGAATGCCAAATTCAACACCCTCAAAGCTGTATTCATGCTGCTTTTTGGAACTGTAATTGCAGCAGTATTTGCTGATCCTCTAGTTGATGTAGTCGATAATTTTTCAACGGCTACAAGCATTCCTACTTTCTTCGTATCCTTCATTATTTTGCCCTTTGCCAGCTCCAGTGAAGTGGTGTCGACTCTGATCTTTTCGAGCAAGAAGAAAAAGAGAACTGCATCCTTGACATACTCTGAGGTATGCATCTTATTAAATTTTATTGCACTCGACCATGGTTTTACTCAATAGCATTCCCACCAAGATGTCTATTCAGCTAACAATTTCACTAAATGCACAGAGAGACACATGGCTGTTATAGCAGTCACCATATATTCATAGCAAGGCATTGTACCATTAAGGTAGATGATTTTAAGATGCAGGTGCAAATCAATTTTTGTCTTCCTCAAGAAGTGAAGTGCTATAGGATATATGGAAATCATCGTCAGGTGATGTCATTCATGTTTACTTCAGTATATGTGTCTAAAAAAGTGAGGTTTGTGGTGCAGATATATGGATCAGTAACCATGGGAAACATCCTCTCCCTGTCAGTCTTCTTAGGTCTGGTCTACATCCGACAGCTTTCATGGGATTTCTTCTCTGAGACGCTGGTGATTGTAATAGTTTGTGTTGCAATGGGCGTCATTGCCGGTTTCCGCACTACTTTCCCACTTTGGATGAGTTTGCTGGCTTTTGCTCTGTATCCGCTTTCCTTGGCACTAGTGTATGTCCTTGACTATGTATTTGGATTATCATAGTCATTTACATTGTAAAGAAGCAAAACTGGGCAATGCACAAAAACATGTTACATCCTGGAGGTATTCATTGTAATTGAGGCTATAGTTTGCTGTTTTTGTATCCTTTCTATTTCTCAGAACTTCCTTTTCATACGAAAATGGGACACAGGAACATCCTTTGGAGCAATTTTTCTTCAATAAGCTGTCCATATAACAATCGTGCAGGTGTCTAAACATTTAAATTTTTGCAATCTCGTTCAACCTTTTGATTTTAATATCTAATGCCTGAAGCTTCGGAATCTTGAATACTATGTTGGTGTTTCAAAGTCTAAATTGCCATAATCGATCAATTGAAAACCTTAATTGGAAGTCAAGAAGGCTCAAATTCTAAACCCCAAAAACATGAAATCTCATAGGCTTCGTACAAGAATATTATCGCTTTTCTTTACTAGCTCAGGAAACTTTGAAAATAAACAACTTAGACTACATGTTGCAACAACGATTCAGAAACTCAAACCCATCCGCAGCAGAAATAACATAAGATTTGATGTGAACAACAGAAAATTCTGCAGTAAAAATGCAAGCAATGCTGAAAAAGATTTCGGTGATATTTAGGATATTCTAAGACTATCAATGTTAGAGATGCAGGATTCAATATCATTATGTTTCCTTATCATGAACTTTTTGTTAGTCTAATTACTAGATTAAATGAATGAATAGATTCATGAATAGGTTAGTTAATCACTAGGTTTTTTTTTTTTTTTTTTTGGCCAAATAGTTAATTACTAGATTAAATGAATAAAAACATGCATGAGTAGATCGTATGTTAAATGTGAGGGTTATTCACAAATCCTATATAAATAGTTCTCATCCCCTCGCCTGAAGGGATAAAAGAGTTACTGTCAGAAATACAACTGTAAAGATAATTGTTAAGTTTGCTCTCGACGAGGCTTCAATAAATCAAAGTATTCTCTTTAAGAAATACTCTAAACACCAAATCACTGTGATTGCAACCAAAAAAGAAGAGATTCCAACAAACTAAAACGAATTACAAACATTGATTTCACGGTGAATCGCCCATTAAATAAATCTACAGTAATGTACGTAACAACATAATGTTAGAGACAACTACCCTGGGCTATTCGAGGTTCTTTCAAGAGAAGGTCTTCATTCTAATAGAGCATTACTTGCAAGAAGGTTAAGGATATGGAGGATCGGTTTAAGGATGTGAAAGATCGACAAATCCTAGCAAGGAGACTAGGGTTGAAGAACTGGAACGTTAGGTGGTCGAAATCAAGATAAAGATAAGGGGGGTGTTACTTTAAGGCAGCAATAGCATCATCCATGGTGGCAATGCATACCAACACGCCATTGATAGCTGCGTAGGGGTTCTCGGACCTAAGACACTAGATATGCGGCTGACCCAGGCTAGCAGGGGGTGTCGAACGCCATTGCTCGACCTCCCTTGAGTGCAGCGAAGCTCTATGGACGGACGATTTTCGGGTCACGAACTTGTGGTGCATCACCTAATGTCTGACCTCCTTAGCATCAACAATGCTAGTAACTACCTCCCTCGTCGTATAGTGCATCTAGATTTTCGAAGGGCGCCCGAACATGAACTTCCATGCTAAATCCACTGCAAACAGAGGTAAAGGGTGATGGGACCCTCAATGTTGCATTACTCCAAATCGGATTTTTCGGTATGACGAGTTTATGAGTATTTTTGGAAAAAATATTAGGATAAAGGGCTTGGATAAAAGTTATTAACTCCGTAGAGCTTTGTTCCGAAATTTTTTATTTCAATAAAGAAATTCCAAGTCAAGGAAGCCGCATGCAAATATGCGCTTTAAAAATACGCCTAATTACATTATACTCTTGGTTAGAGGATAAGGTGCATACTAGTGCTTTTGTTACTGAACCAAAGGCACAAATATTCTTTGTACCTTCTATACTCGTATCTATAATCTAATTTCCATTACTAGAGCTCATTCTTCTCTTCTTCACTCTCTAAAATTTGTCTTACTCTTTGATTTTTACCCTCCAAGCAATAGTGCAACCCCATTTTCGTTACCAATCTGTAAGTAAGATTAGTCCCCTTCTTTTTTCCCACATTTATTTTTTTTAATATGCAAATTATATTATTAAAATAATTTATAGTAGTTAGAGAAAATTAGTATACTATGTTTATGTTTAATATATTATTCATGTGCTATTCTATAGTTAGATAAATCGTGGTGATAACGTAAGAAAATAGGAATGCCACCTGTGAAATGCAGTTGATTTTATTCATACATTGGTTAAGCAATCATGCACTTGCATTTATAGCATATGATGAAATACTCTACTAAAAAGTAAAATTGCGTGAGTACCACAAATTATATGAAATTATATGGGCTTAACTTATTATGAAATTGCTAGATGAATAGGTCGAGAATGGTTATGTTTGTCAAAATTACTATGTATGTAGGAGAGAACATCGTTAATGGAAGTACAGGTCCGCAATATGATAGGGAACTGGTGAAAAAGTTGAAGATGAGGAAAATCCGAACTTTAGTTATTTCCTCCAACGGATCTATGAAAGTATCGGGATTGATCTTACTAGAGTTAAGCTTATACACTGGTACCGTTATTATTATCAAGGAAGTGTTTTGTACACTTTGATAGCCATAAGGGATGATGGTGATATAGAAAACTTAATTGAGATGGCTAAAGCATTCGAAAAAAATTGGATACAAGCGATATATATTAGGGGTATTGGTCATCTAAGCATGAGTACTGACTAGAACACTTTACAAAGAGATACTTCTAACTACCCTCCACCATAGGTCTAACCAACTCAGGATGACTACCCAATGTACAAAAGACATGAAATTTTTTTGGTAGACGAGTCCATCTTGGAGGAAGGTAGTATGAATGTGCAAATTAATGAAGGGCACTTGATATGGAGGTTGGGATAATCTTACAGGACAAACCAAGCTATAACCTCGATGAAGAGCTGATTCCTATTGGACCTGATGGGAATCGAGCTACTAACCCTTTGACCTGCAGCCGAGCTCGAAGATTGGAAGGCTTAACGAAACGAATTCTTTTACTCCAACCGACTCTTGCCAATGTCAAGTACTTCCTTGCTGAGTCACTCCTTAAGCCGTGCTGAATGACCACAAATCTCTCGTAGATAGAATGCCGAGGAACAGATGGCTAAGATAACATCCAATCCTCCCTCATGCCTAACCACCTACTTACTCGGTATCATCCTTGTCGTCGTGTCGAGAGAGAGACCCCGGACTACATAAGTCGTCCCTACTCAAATAAGCCAGCTAGCAATACTGCTTTGTCCACATCTTTTAACAACCTTACCAATACAGCATCCCCACGTGTACTAGACCACGTGTAGAATCCGCCCCTCTAATTATTGTTTCTATGAATATTCATTTTTATCTTTTTGTATTATTGTATATTACTACTTTAAGGTAACACTCATTTTGTCTTTTCCCCTTTTGGGCAAGTTGCCATAAATTCTTAGGTATAAATACCCTTTGTATTTGTAAGCCACAAGTAGACAAATTATCATTAATATACTTGAGTATTTTTCCTTTCTAGTATAAACACTTTGCTGTTTTACACTTGGCATCACTCTTATCCTTTTTCTTAAGCAAGGTTAAGTGGCGAGTAACCTCACTGGACCAATTTATGCGTCATATCGAATTATGTTGTAAGTCTTTGAAAGTTCCATTGGTGCATCATATCCTCAAGAGCGGTTTCTAAGTTTTGCTTAACTTTCATTCATCATTGTTCTTTTGCGCATTTTCCTCATTACTCCTTTTAAGCTTTCTACAAGCTTAAACCCATCCAACGATTAGCTTTATCTGCTCTTGGTCACGGTTTGCACTAGGACCTGACAATGATGATGAAAGGGATTAGTTAAGGGTTAAATTTGGGTTAGAAGAACAAGTTGTAGAAGTGGAAAACACCGTAGATGATATAACCATGTCAAATTATATATAGAGCTACGTCCCACTCATACCTTGGTTTCTTACATCCTAAGGGATTTGGATGCTTACCTAATACAATTAGCTTAGGATGACAATATTGTCAATTAGAAATCGACTTCCATACATGAACATTGGTAGGGGCAGTAGTTATGTAGCCTTCAAAGAGGACATGGAGGTAGAGAGCAGTAATCAGGTAGATAACAAGGATTTGTTTGTTAACCAATGCTTTAGCATGAAGGATGAGCTTATCAATACTGTGAAAAGGTACCATATTAATGACCATTGCGTCTACATAATTGATGCATTGAAATAGCATCCTTAGGCCATTTGCTACATAAAGAAAGATAACGAGTGCAAGTAAAGGCTACAGACATCATATAAGAGGTTAATGGGGCTATTCGTCATAACAATTCTTGAGGGACCATATACATGTCAACCCCATTGTAACATAGGACTACAAATATACTGATAGTAAACTTATGGTCAATTACTTTATCAACAATGTTAGAGAGAATCCAGATATAAATATTACAAACCTCTAAGCAAATATCTTAATCATGTTCAGACATAATGTGACTAGGAAGAAAGTTTGGGATACTAAGAGAGAGGCTATAGAGATAGTGTGTGGCAATTGGGAGAAAGCCTACAATGGGCTTCTTATTCTGTTAAATGCAATGAAAATTACCAATCTAGGGATAAAGGTAGTCTAGGCGTAACGATGATCCAATGAGTCTAGAGTTTTGATTATGAAGTGGGTCTTCTAACCTTCGAGCCATACGTACATGTGTTTAAGTTACATTGGCCTATAGTGTATATAGATGGCATAATTTTATATGGTTGCTTGTTTTATGGATGTGAACAACTATATTGTGCTACTGGCATTTGCACTAGTCGACAAGGAGTTCGAGGAGACATAAGGCTGGTTTCTGAAGTGATTGAAGAAATTTGTGGTTAGTATTTGGGAAGAGACAATTTGCCTTATCTCAAATAGGCATCTAGGATTGAAAGCGTGCTTAAGAAAATTGATGTTAGTTAGAAAGAACCATTTGCAGTTTAGAGGTTATGTATATGACATGTTTCCAATAACTTTAACAAGGTGTACAAGAATCAACTGTGCAAGAAATTGGCTATAACTGTTGCAATGTAGGCACAACCTATGAAATTTAAGCACTTAATGGAGCAGATGTGGCAAGTAAAGGAGGATACATTGTCATGGTTCTTACCCTTTCATATGCAATAATAGACGTTGGCTCATGATGGTTTCTATCAGTTCAGATATATGACTTCAAACATTGTCGAGAGATACAATAACGTATTAAAAGGTTCTTGAGGATTACCATTAACTTCATTTGCTAAGAAAATATTCTACAACTGTGTCAACAATTTGGAAAGAAGAGTTACTGAAGTGAAAGAATAGGTAAAGCGGCTATACTCTTACGAATATGGGTATAGGATAGATTCTCCCACATTACTCCTTGCAGCAAGATTAGGTTTGCCATACAGGATGGGTTACTACTAGCCGCCATGTAGATGATATCACGCGACACCATGTCATGCATGTTGTTGATGCATATTAGACTACATTCAATTTATAAACGAGTTGACAGGCATATAGAACTTCAATGTTTTCATCTAACGCTATATTTGAATGTAGATATTACTAATACACTTCCCTTTCTAATGCATTGTAGGTCATATGGGAGCTGTATACGGAGGACCTTATTTATCTCTTACCTTCCTCCTTTTACAGTGCTAGCTAAGCTATTTAGATTGCTAAGGTGCCACTTATATACTCCCAGATTATTGAGTTTTACTTTCCAAACCATGTAATCTAATAATTTGGGGTGTTTTAGACAGTTTTGATGGATGTGAATATGAGCGAAGAGCTACACCACATCAACCTTAGGGGTAAGACGGATAAAGATCGGTTGGTTGTGCATCAGGGATATATAGCTACTTAGGTGAACTGTTACATGTGGTTGGTTCATTCGTAGGGACCTTGAATTGTAGATCTAAGTTACTATGACTGGTATAGAGAGCATACATGCTGGTATATCACTCAGCATGGTGTGGTGATGGGATACTTGATAAGCTTACTTCCTCTTAATCGATCATTTTACACAATGCATCATGCATGACCATAGTGTTGTTTGTTTCATGCAATGTAGGTGGATATTATACATTAGGCATGACTATTTAATGATTTGGATATTGCACATGGGATCATTGATAGTGGCCTCAACTACCTTGAGGAATATGATAGATTGATCTTATTTCTACATGAGGGAGCTATACAGGACCCCGAACTACCCCCTCGCCTACGGGCTAGGGTTAGAGTTCGAACGATAGGAGGTCGAGTAAGTCGGATACATAGTTAAGGCTATTGAAACGATGACATACCATTAAGATCTCGCCATTTCATTGACTTGGGTGAGATTGGTAGTAGTACACAACCTGTTGATAGCTCTAGCACCAACTTCAACTCATATCACACTCTAGATACTTATAACAGCATTTCTCCTTAGTGTACCTTACTAGCTCCTCGTAAGTGGCGCACCAATTAGACTTAGACTTTAGATATGGAAGAGGGTATCACCTAGCAACCACCATTATAGCCTAGTCTTACACCTCCTAAAGACCTTAGTGATACTCCTCCTCATCCATTAAAGCCTCATTCATTTGAGGGGACATCTAGTTGAAGGCCAGCATTGCTCACTCGATTCGAGAAACACCTAACAAAATCTAAGAAGAAGTAGTTGTATATGAATACTTTTGTATTATCTAGTTAGTTTATTATGTATTTTCATAATCTATCCTTTGATATGTATAGGGATGTTGTAAAAGGCGTTATACATTAGCTTGTTATTTACCTACTGTTATTTGTTTACTACAATTATACCCTCTAATATTCTATCTTATTTGACAGGTTTAGTCATCTTGGGTAGTTTATCAAACTATTTATAGATGTGTTGAGTTGTAGATCTTATTAGTAGGAATTCATGTACTTTTGTGATGTACTTGTAGGTTCTAGGCTTATTAGCATGAAGAGACTGTTTGCACTATCTTTGGTGTACATTTCATTACTTTACATGTATTTAAGGCATTTGTCAAATAGATAAAGGGATGGGGGATGTTGCTAAAGAAGCTGCAAAGAAGTATCGTACCTTTTCCTTCACTAAAGGCGCAATGCTAGCATATACCTTCTTAAGTTACAATGCTCTGCCTTCCAAGTGTGGACCTTCAATAAAAAAATTTCAGGAATAGGGAAGGTCCCCTACTCATGTAATAACTTTCATCCCGAGCCCATTTTTGTAATATTTTTCGAAAAGGGTTCTATAGAGGTACAAAACTCATATATGATAGCTCTAAGGACTTACTTCAAGGTTGAACAAATGTCAAGATTTCACTAAGGGACACTACTATAAGATTCTCTTTTAGTTAGAGTAACTTGATCATGGAAAGTTAGAACATGAAGATCAAGTAGAAAATAGTTGCTTACTCATTTAGTGTACTTATTAGTGTAAGCATCAATATTGTTAGAAACAAAGTGGAGATTTGACCCTTCCAATGCTAGAGTTTGAGACTAGGATTAATGTAGGATTGAACTAAAGTCATTAGATTTTTTAAAATATTACCTACATATGTATATATAATTCTATATTATTGATTATTTAACTGATTTTTTATATTATATTTTATTTCTCAAACTACGTGGAAAAAGAAATCAGTCTAATTTAGATTGCAAAGAGAAAAAAAAAAAAGAATTACATCCTTTTTTTAGATTCAATTGTAGATATACTTTTTATGTTTTTTAGTCCTAACACAATGGATGACCTTAGTTACATTATGAATCATGTCTTTGTGTTTTATCATGAAAAAATTGAGAAACCTTCGGATAAATATGGGTTTTGTTGACATACATGTACACATGTTAATTATTTTTGTTTTTCTTTTCTTTCCACATGTGTTCACATTCACATGTGTGGCATACACTTGTATATAAACCTTTTCATTCGATTAGTTATAATAGATTACTCATTTCATACAATTGTCTTCTATAAGCTTCTTCTTCTATTCAACTACACTCTACAATTTAATTTACAATAATTCTCCATTGCAATAAGTTATCAATTCTATTCATTTTAATGTTTTTCAACATAGTATCAAAGCACATGGATCCTTTTTAGTTGTTGTTTGGCATTCTTTTGAAAATTTGTAGCACATTATGTAAGAATATTGACAATCACTGTTAATTATGGTGAAAGTACTTATGGTGACCCTTATTTTCTCTCTAGAGTCTAATAATCTTGGTAGTTTAATAACAAATTTAGTGTTGAATGAACTGAATTTTCATGGATGCAATATACTTATTAGGCTAGACTTAGGAGCTAAGGTGAAATTAGTATTTATCAAAGGTACATGTAAGAAACCTTATAGTGATGAAAATGAATTACATAAATGGATGCAAAATGATTATATGATTCGTTGTTGGCTTCTTAATTCCATGAAAAAGATCTATCAAACACTTTCATGTATGCTAAATTTTTTAAGGAATAATGGTGTGACTTGAATCAACATTTTGGCATGATAAATGGACCCTTGGTTTATAAGTTAAAATATGAAATTGTGAATATGAAGTAAGGATCTTTATCTGTTACTAAGTATTGTAATAAAAGCAAAAAGTTGTAGGGTGAAGTCAGTAGCATTTATGAAATTTCAAGTTATGTTTGTGGTGCTTTTAAAAGATGTAGGTATGATCTAATACAAAAATTTCAAGATATTGAAAATAGAAACAAATTTATGCAATTTCTTAAAGGTTTAAATAATGTTTTTGAATATGTTTGAAATCATATACTTTCTATAGATCTATTGCCTACTATAAGCAAAGCTTTGAACTTGATTCGCCAAATTGAAAGACAGAAGCGGATGAGTTAAATTTTACGGCAAAATGAGGAAGTTAGTATAACCTACTTTTCTAAAATAGTGCAAAAACAAATTAACACTTCTATTGATAGAAGAGATAGGAAAGGAAGGAATGTTAACATAGAATTTGAATATACACATTGTAAGAAGCAAGGGCATATTATGGATAGATGTTTCAAAGTGATTAGGTTTCTAAATTGGTTTAGAGGAACAAAAGGCATGGGAAGCTTCAAGGGTATGGTTGCTCATGCTGTACAAGCTAATAGTAGATCTACTAGTAGTCTTGAAAGTCCCATCGAGAGTTATAATGAAAAATAAGTATCAACTATAAATGATTCTACTTATGTAGCATAAATTTGCTAGCAATTACTTAAGGCTTTAAAAGATGGTCAAATCTAAGAGAGAGATCATGCCTTAGGCTTTGCAAAGGTGAATTTTGAAGGTAACATTACTTCCTTAGCTTATGATATAGCTAGCAATTTGTGCAAATGGATTGTGAATATAAGGACTTTAGATCATGGTACTCCTTTTTCCCATTTGTTACTTACCAAACACACTTTAAAACAACCTATGAAAAGAAAAGTTACTGGATGATTGGGTTGAGCCCAATTGTTGGTAATGTACCCATACATAATCGCATTACATTTTACTTTGTTATTCTTATTCCAAACTTTCATTTCAACTTACTATCCATTAGTCGCCTTTTGAAACAATGTAGCTTAGCTATTTTTAACCCACAAGCTTGCTTGTTTCAAGACCAAAACTCTAAATAAGTTGTAGATTAAGTTGACGCCATATCAGGACTTTATATCATGATTTCTCAGCTATTTGCTAATAGTTCTAGCAGTAACAATGTTGTTAGTAGTTTTTTATAAAGTTTTTCTCATCAAAATTCTTATACAAACACTTACCTTGTTAGTAATAAAGAGTCCCTAGACCTCTTAAATAGAAGGCTAGGACATGTATCCTTGTCTTCTTTGTTACATTTGATTGATTCTCCAACTTATAAAGACATTAAACTTAGTTGTGAGACTTGTTTGCTATCAAAATTCCATCATTTACTGTTTTCTTCAAGTACTTTATATTCAATTTCTACATTGGAGTTGTTGCATATGGATATATGGGGTCCTTATAATATATTTTCTATTTCTAGTGAAAAATTTTTCCTTACAATAGTAGATGATTTTTCTAGATGCACTTAGACATTTCTTATGAAACATAAATTCTAAATACCTTTCATACTAATTAAATTCTTACAAACACCTTTCATAGTAACTAAATTCCTCACATATGTGAAAAATCATTTTGCTTCCATACCTAAAGGCATATGAATTGACAATGGGACATAATTCGTTTCCTAAGACCATCAGAGAATCTTTAATGTTTATGGGATTTTACATCCAAAGAGTATCATCTACACTCCTTAACAAAATAGAGTTGTAGAAAGGAAACATCAGCATCTTTTAAATAAGGCTAAGACCTTTAGAATTCATGCTAATCTTCCCAAATGTTTTTGCGTAGAATTCTTGCTTATAGCCACTACAATGATTAACCAAATGCCTTTATCTATTCTTTATTGGAAAGCCTTATACCAAGTGTTATTTCATAAATTGCCCTCTTACCAAGACTTTAGAGTCTTTGGTTATTTGTGTTATGCATTTACTCTAAGAACTGTTAAGGATAAGTTTGAGCTAAAAAGTATAAAATGTCTATTTCTAAGATATCTTTATGGGCAAAAGGGTTATAAGTTATTTGATTTAGTTGCAAATTGGATGTTTGTTAATAGGGATATGGTTTTCTTTGAGGATGTTTTTTCTTTCAAGACAATCTCTTTAGAGAGTTCTTCTAAGTCTCCATCATTAGACTTAAATTGTAGTCTATTTCCTTCTTCTTATTCCAATGGACATGATGAAGTCACTCCTTAAACTAATACTTTGAAAAAGCTTATATTTATTCACTTGATCATACAGTTCCTTCATCTAATTCCTTGGTTGATAATCAATGTGCAACAGATAAACATCATGTTTCTATTCCATGTTGTCCTTCTACTAGAACTAAAACAATTCCAACTTGGCTAAGAGATTATGTACGTACTATACAAAATAGTGAATCATATATATCCTTTACTTTATCCTCTCCAAACAAACACACCTATACACCTTTATACCCTTGGTTTCCATCAAATCCATTTGCTACCTTTCCTTAGGAGTATATTGTATCTGTAGCCAATGTTCTAACAATCCATGAGCCCAATAGCTATGCTGAAGCAAAGGGTGATTGTAAGTGGGAAGAAGCTATGGAAAAGGAGTTAGTAGCCTTAAAATATCATCATACTTGGGATCTAGTGACCTTATCATTAGGAAAAAGGGTAATAGGCTATAAATGGGCATTCAACGTTAAGTTATGCAAATAGTTTAATAAAAAGATGCTTGGTTAGTGGCTAAAGGCTATAACCAACTTATGGGTATTAATTATACCCATACACTTTCCTTCGTAGCCAAGTTAACTACAATGAGGATTGCACTTGCTTGTTATTGTAGCTATTCATAAATGGCATGTTTACTAACTTGATTTGAACAATGCCTTTCTATATAGGTATATAGATGAGGATATATACATGAAGCTACTAAAGGGATATACAACTACAAAAGCAGGCTAAGTATGCTAATTAGTTCATTCATTATACAGACTAAAACAAGCCTTAAGATAGTGGAATACAGAATTCACAAATCATTGAATTAGTTTAGGTTTCATTCAATCCAAAAATGATTATTCGTTGTTCATTAAATTACATTCTAATAGTTTTACTCTAATATTAGTATATGTTGATGATGCTCTTATGATGAGAGATGGTTTTTCTATTATTTTAGCTATAAAATGCTCACTTGATCAGGCTTTTACAATCAAGGATCTTGGTGATGTGCATTTTTTTTCAAGGATTTTAAAATTTTCATACATGAGTTGGCTTCATGATTAATTAATGAAAATTTGCACTTGATATTTTAAAGTATGTAGGTCTTGCTGCTACTAAACCTACGTGCATTCCCTTTCACTCTAGACTTCATTTGGATGCTACTTTAGGTGAATTACTTTCTGATCCATTTCATAGTTGGATGCTTATTGTATTTGACAATTACAAACCTAAAACTTTCTTTTCTTGTTCAACAACTAAGGAAATTTTTCAGACAACTAAGGACATCACATTTAAGGGTTACTTTATGTGTTCTTAAGTGTCTTAAAGGCTCAATCAATAAAGGACATTTTTATTCTTCATCTTCTTCACTTGATTTGTGTAGGTATTCTAATGTGGACTAAGGTACTCCAATAGTGGATTGGAAATCAATGACTAGGTTTTGCATTCTTATTGGATTTTCTCTTGTATCATGGAAAACTAAAAAACAGCTTACTGTATTCACATCTTTTGCAAAAGTAGAATACATGAGTATTGTAGCTACTACCAAACAACTTTTATGGAGTTCATTTTTGCTTCAAGATTTCCTTGTTCCATTAACTCTTCCTATCACACTATTTTCTAGCAACTAATCAGCTAAGTATTGGTAGAAAATTCATGTTTTCATAGGAGGACAAAAAACACGGAGAATGATATATAGCTTCCAATTTCCATGAAATTATACATATACCATCTCATTCTTTGTTAGCAAATCTTATGACCAAGTTACTTAGTGAATAGCAATTGGCATAATCTTATATCGAGTTAAGACTTAAAAAAAAGTCCAACTTTAAATGAGAGGGGATGGGGTGTTGACATATAAGTACACGTGTTAATTATTTTTATTTTTCTTTTCTTTCCACATGTGTTCACAATTATAAGTATGGCATACACTTATATATAAGCCTTTTCCTTTAATTAGTTATAATAGATTACTCATTTCATACAATTGCCTTTTATAAGCTTCTTCTTCTCTTCTACTACACTTTGCAACTTAATTCACAATGGTTCTCCATTTTTGTAAGTCATCAATTCTATTCATTTTAATGCCTTTCAATAGGTTTTTCACTAGTCAATAGGTACTACTCCAACATTATTGAATAGTAAGGTCACATGTATTAAAAGGATTCCATGTATCAACTTTATAAGCGAATTGATTGTACATGCCTAAGGCTTTGATTTTCAAGCCACTTTAAGGTTCGAGTCAAAGCATGGGTAAATTACATGTAGATAATCAATATTTGAGAATAAATTCAAATAAGAGATTGATATTTTAAAAAGTTTAAATTAAGATTAACATTGCATTAAGTAGTTCAAATAGGGAACTTGATTACCTTATAGTTATAACATCACTAAATGAAGTTGATGTGGCAATTATCATGCTACGTATCATTAATGTGGTGCTAATTTGGCGATGACATAACCATGTAATTATAAATAAAAAAGAAAAAATATAGAAAATTATTAAAAAAACTCAAAAGATGATAAAAGATATAAAATGTAAAAAGATTTGAAAAAAATTAACATACCTAATTAGATATACTTATATACAAATTAATGTATGATAATATATATATATATATATATAAGTGAAGGTATTAATCATGCATAATCTAATTAGTACGTGTATATATATTATATAATAAACCAAAGAATAATATTAAATAAATAATTAAAAGCTGTAAAAAAATAAAATAGAAAAATAAAAAAAATGCTTTCTTGCTACTTTAAGGTCAAAAGAGTGGTTAGAAAAGTGGTTGCTTAACCGTAAGTTATGACTTACTGTTGAAAGTGGGTTGTTTGCTACCACTTATATATTCAAAAATAAAAAAATAAAAAAAAGGAGGAAAAAGCAAGTGATACTTGATCAAGTTTTGACCATTCTTGTGGGCTACTTTCAATGTGGGTTGCGACTTACGGTTAGATGACCACTTTTCTAGCTATCTCAAGGCTAAGGGTAAGGATGAATGAGTAATCCTCTTATATAGGGTACCCACTTAGACCCTATTTGATTAAGTAGGTTTTGGATGGGTATTTAAGGTCACAAAGTAAGTTTTTAGTAGTAATTTTCTAAAACCTATACCTATAGAGTAGGGTATGGGTCCAGGTATCCTATACCTATCTTATAACATATATTATAAAGTGTATAGGATACATGTTCCAAGATACCTTATACTTACTCTATTATAGTAATTAAATAAAATTAATAAATAAAAAAGAATTCCATTTCATTTGTTTGAACTTAAAAAAAATAACAAAATGTAGCTCATGATGAACCCTAAAGTAAATCTTATGTCCTCATATTAATCTCTTCCCTCTTAGTCTTTTTTTATTATATTTTCTTTCTACTCAATCTTCCTCATTCACTATTAAAGTAAAAAAGAAAGAATTTGCATAAAAGCCACCTAAATAAGGTATGTTATTAACCTATTTTCTTTTGATATAATAATTTCATTATATTAGGTTTGAAAAATATATTATAATAAATTTATATAATGTTGTAAAAGTCGAGATTTATTCGAGATTAGTATTTGTACCTTTTTCTCTTGTCCAAGATTAAGGTTTATACCAAGTTTAAAAAAGATTTAATCGAAAGATTAGAATTTAATGATTGTGATGTATGAAGCATCATTAGTGATGCTAACTATGATTTGAGATGTTGTAATTGTTATTTAAGAATTTTCTAACTTTGTTTAGTTCATCTATATTTTGTCTTATTAGTGTTTTATTATTGTTTATTTGAATTTCTATATTTGGCAAGAATAAGACACCAAAAATATAGAAATATATTTTTTCAAAAATACCAATTAAAATAATCATTTCTAATATATAAAATATATATTTTTAAATCTTTTTATCTTAAAAGTACGTGACTTTTCATTTTCCAATTATAACACTCTAATCATCATATTCATCATAATTATGAAACAGAATTAGATATGATATAGATAAGATTGTTTTTTAAATACCAAATTTGAAGTAAATATTGATCAAACATAGATTAAATATAGATAAGATACAAACGAAAAAAAAAAAGATAATTCAAATAGGACCTCTTATTGCCAAAATAAGCTAACCCCCCAAATGAGTCCAATTTATAATTGTTTATTTAGTATTTAAATTTGGAACTAAGATTTAACTAAAATTGATATGTTTGTATAATAATTATTGGTGAAGAAAGTGATAAAAAAGAAGAATAAATGAAAGAAATTAAAAGGAAAAAAAAGAAGAAGTAGAAACTAGCCATATTAAAATGTATAAGAAAAAATGATTTACAAGTTCTATATGATACCCAATACTCTATACAATTAAAAGGTATCGAGTATAGGGTAGTTCTAGAGCATAGATATCAAAGTTTGGGAACCTATACTTACAAAGTAGGATACGGGTAGAGTCTTATAGTCTTCCTACCTTAAACTTGTTCACTCTTAGCTGAAGGTGGTTGGAAGACTTTCTTTCTTTAATTTTTCTATCTTAGTTTATTTTTTATTTTTTAATTATTTATTTAATATTATTTTTTTATTGATTTTATTACCTTTTATTTTCAATTGGTTTTAGTTTTTAAACTATTTATTTAATATTCAATTTTTAAAATTTATTTTCATTATATGTGTATACATTATATTATATATGATTAATACATTAACTTACATATATAATCATACATTAATATATAATATATATTTATCTAGTTAAGTAAGCTAATTTTTTTGTTTTTCCATTTTTTTACATTCTATATATTTTTATTATTTTTCTAATATTTGTTATATCTTACAATTTCATTTTTTTTCCATTTTTTCTTTTTCATTTATAATTTCATGGCAATGCCATCACCAAATCATCGACATGTTAGTGATATTTAGCAAATAACTATACATAAGTTTTACTTAACATTATCATAACGGTAAGGTACTCATATCTCCTATTTGACTTACTTAATGAAGCATTGATCCTTGATTCAACGTTTTTGAAACATCAATCTATTATTTGAACTTACTCCAAAATATTGATTCCCTTTGATGTATTTTATTAGTTGATGTGGTTCTAATTGTAGTAAGGTATTGGTGCATTTTGAATCATCTAAATCAGATAGTTGTTATTAGAAACTAGTTTGCACGTCTTGTTAAATGATGTGTCCCTAAGTCTATTATGGTTTGGTTTTTTAATATAGTTAGATTAGCTTATTAACTAGTTTACAATTGAGCTGGTTTAACTAGCTAAGCTGATCTAGTTTTGATATTGGTCTCTATGGAATGACGTTAATTTCTATTTAAACATAGAAAGTTCCCATTCTCACACGTCCCTTCTTTCCAAGCCTCTAGTAATCTAATTTTGATGAAGACCATAAACAAAATTTGTTGGTCCCTTGACTAAATGATTGTTGAAAATAAAATGTTAGTAGTAATGGTTCGCATAAAATACTTGTTAAGAAATTTCAAGGAAGAAAAAGAGTCAAAGTGACATTACCTAATATGTTTTTCTTATAGTCTATGAGTGTAGATCCTAAGGTTAAGTTAGGTGATCAATATAAAATTAAAATGTAAATAGTAGGAAAGAGTATTAGTCTATCCCCCCCCCTTTTTTTTTATAGAAAATAAAGTGTATAAGTTTCACTAAAAGTTAATGTATGATCTAGTCCACAATAAGCTAGTTTCAAATATACATAAGATCTATACGATAGATAATAATAGATAATGCATACAATTCGCATTAAGGAATCTATCTTTCTATAAATAGTTTCATATAAAAACTTAAGGAGTAGAGAATTAAATTGGATTCATACAATTAGGAGATCGATCTCCATATATAAGTTAATTCGACTTATTTATCAATAAATCAAGTTTAGTCTAGCCAACACTTAGGTAATATAATGTCGTGGCAAGTGCCATAAATTGTCTAACCCTTGTTTTGGGTTTTTCATAAGCCTTACCACCTTACCCAAAGAGCTAACTTCTATACTATTCATAGGTATAATAGAGAAACACTCCATCTCTCAAGTTGACAATACACAACTTTATAAGAGATCTATGATTATTCTTTTGATAAAGTCATTAACTTACCAAATTACATATTATATCTTTGTTGTTATTGATTTGGGGTCATAAAGAACAAAGGGTAGAAAAAAAAAATAAACTGAGATTGTTAGAGAAAAGGAAAATAATAATATAAAAATAAAAAGTTCTCAAAAATAAGGTTTTGGAAAAATATTCCTAACAATATAGCACTTAAAATCGCCTCTTAAAGAGGAAATTTTTATTTGAACTAAAATTACCTCAAAAGGAGATTTTAACCCCTTAGATAAAATCTTCTGCTCAAGAGGTGATATTTTCAAGAACCCCTCAACCCCAATAAATAACATAGTAAATAACCCCAAATTTGTACATATAAAGTAAATACATGTAAAGCAAACCAAAACAAAACCTAAACAAAGCTATATCCATACATCATGGCTACACTCAATCCCTTACACCAAGTTAATAAGATAAATACATGCTCTTGACACTAGCAATTGAATGCATTCTTATACTAACTTACCACATGGATTAGTAGCTCTATGACATCTAAGTGTGCTCCCTATTGACTTATCAATAGTCAATCATCTACTACTACCATGATTTGGCAACGTAAACTGGCAATGTGTAAAAGGTGCTCCCATGCTTAAACTTGAAGTATGATCGGTGGCTTGCTAATCTCTCCAACATCCATTCATAAGCCAATGCATAATTGGCAATAAAGCTAAGCTAAGTATACCATACACCAAGTACAATGCTCAACTATTGTAAGGCTTGAGAGGAGAGGGAGGAACATCAAATATACTTGATTATTTAACTTATCCAAGAAGAGCATCCCTCCAATTAGTTGCATAATATGGGCTCGAGTGTAATGCTGCACTGTGATCTCATCAATATCATCTAGTAAGTCATTGAAATTGTCCATTAACTAGGATAATTTCACTTAACTACTATTAATAGCACTTTCGAAAGGGCGAACACCTAATAAGAAAAGGCATATGTCTTGCCAGCTGGTTTTTGTGCTACCCATCATAGCTTGGTCATAAATAAGGAGACCGATGAGTTAAGATATATCCTATAAGGTAACTGTCATCTTGCTAGTGCGGATGGCATCTATGTTTCTTCTCTCTCCAACGCTCTACTAAGGTAATATTTAAGTGCTAGTCGAGCTCTATGAATGGCACCTATCTTACAACAAGAAATCTTAATTGCTTAAAGTAAGGATCATTTGTAGATTTTTTAGTATATTGTTGCCATTCCTATGTTTGAAGGTTGCCTCCTATCAATGGCACCTAAGCTAACAATTCTCCCATGAGTTAGAAAAAAGGAAATTGTGTGATAATGAATATAGCAAATTGACTTAGAGTTGCCAAGCAATTCATTATTCCTTACCTAACCTCTCCACACTAGCATAAACTTATGAGATGGCTATACTGTAAATAAAGAAGTGACCTATAAATTGGTCTTGGATCCATCTACACCTATATTTTTATAATGAAACAATTAAGATCAGCTTGTTACACAACTAAGGGTAAGTAAAAATAGTGCCTAAGGATATCAAAAAAGGAAACAAATAACAACTATTAATAGGTTACACATAAAATTTATAAAGTGTACTAGTGGATCTACTCGATGTTGGATGGTAGCATCATTGCGGACATCTTCTCTTATAATGTTAGTCTCCACCATATAGTCTACATGTACACCTTAGAGTCCTTCTTGAATGTCTATCTCATTTAAAGATCATTTTTCTTAAGGTTTCCCATGTTTTCTTACCTTCTTTACTATTTTAACTAGGTGCCACACAAGAATATTAAGTGAAGGCCAATTAGCCTTATTAGCAAAGGGAATGAAAGAACATACATATATATGAAGCTAATTCTGCCATGTATACCAATGACCAATATGCATTGCACAATCCATACTCATTTTTACCATCACTGCCATTGCATGAAAACATGGAATCTGATATGTTTGCCAATTATAACAAGTATACTAGCAAGTCATAAGTGCAATTGTATGGTTGTTTCCCCGCTTTTATCCATGTATGGTATCACAAAGTATAGTTATCACCTTAAATATCTACTTATTGTAATAAAAATCATAATACAGTAAACACTGGCTACTTTGTATCACGCTTCAAACTTCCTTTTAGCATATATCATCAACACCTTACCCATGTTGATTTAATTTGATATCTCAATCCTATGCTAATTAACATAGTCGTTGCAGTTATAAAACTTCTTCTTTAGTAATGTAGTAATGGGCAAGTTCCTCGTATCCCTCAAGGCATTGTTATAACTCTTGGTAATGTTTGATGGGGCATGCGACTTCTACTAGGCTCTTTAGTAGGTGGAACTAATTGAAATTTATATACTTGAGTTTCAACATGAAATCCAACACTGCTCTCAAGTATTTCCAAATCATACTTGATGGTTTTAGGGATGTTGATTTCATGAATTTCAACATACATATCTACCAAACCACTAACTCTACCAAGTCCTTAGAAGAATGCCAATAGTTGCTAGACATCATAGCTATTGTTTATAGGCACAATACAAAACAAGTCCCTAGTACCTCCTGCAATAAGACACTTGTGCATTAATCCAACCTAATGAGTTGTCATGTCAACCCAAAGACGATTATATATTAAACATACTAACTAATTATAAGTTGCACTAAATGGAATGGTAACTACTATTGTCAAGCATCTATGATAGTGTAACACATCCTCATCTTCTACAATGTTTCTTCAAGTATAACAAACCACTCTCACATTGTTCATTCTTACCCTATTTTTCACAATAACTTCATAAAATTTACAATGTTGATAAAAACCGTGCATTCTATGTAAAGAAATATAGTCATGGGTACCAGTAATACAATAGATAAATTGTAATTGACATGTAAATACAAGTAACAAGAGTTGATTCAGTACTTAGTATATGTAGCGGTTAAATTGACAATCCAATTGACCAAAATTTAGAAGAAAAAGATCTAAAACATTTAAGTTTCTCTACATTACATATTACACATGCATACAAAACACACTAGGCGAACAAATCAAAAGAGTAATAATAATAATAAAAGACTAATGATAACAATGTAGCATAATATATATATATATATATATATATACAAAATCATTTTTCACCATTATAAATAAGTTCTTTTGAGCAAAAGTTTAAAAAGTACCTTTTTTTTGCATTTTGTGTAGAGAGAGAAAATGAGTACAATGTGTGCATTTCTTGAAGTTTTTACAAACTTGATGTAAGAAAGGTTGTTAGTTGTGTTAGGATCTCAAATATAGTGTTGATTCAATAAGAAATCGACTAAAAATTGAGAATGCAATGAGGGAAATAGCATTGGGTTTAGTTTTAGAGAGAATGTGTTCTGATGAAGAATGAGGAGGAAGAAAAAGAAAGTGTGTCACTTTGTTTAATATGGTTGATAAAATCACCTCTTAATGATGATTTTAAGTTGAATTGAAATTGCCTTTTGAGTAAGAGATTTTAAATGTTGTATTGTAGGGATTCTTTTTCCCAACAATCTTATTTGTGGAATTTTTAATTTTTATATTATTATTTTCCTTTTCCTGAATTGTAGAGCATAAAGTTCTTTTGTTAGCTATTAAGAACGCATGTATATGGAATTTCATTGTTCCATGTTCCGTAAGCGAGCCTAAAGTTGAAAAACTTCTATTATGCCTTGTTTATTTCACTAAATGGAATGGTGAATGAATGAAATTAGAATTCCTAAGAAATGTAATAAGAATATAATATCTATTATTTTGTTTAGTTAGATTTATAAGTAACTTAAGAATAGATATATAATAGAACTTTAATAGCTAAATTACTTTTAGTCCTTTTTTTTTTCTCAACCAACCTTTAAGTAATAGATGGTGATTAATGGTGGCAATGACAATAATGGTAGTGTTAGCAATGATGACGGTGGTAATGATGGTGGTGATGGTGGCAATAATGGCGATGGTGGTAGTAATGGCAGGGGTGGTGGTGGTAGTTGGTGGTAATAATAGTGGCAGCGGTGGCAAGAGCGGTGGAGGTAGTAATGGAGGTGTGGTTTGGGGTAGCGACAGTAATGGTGTTCGATAGTGACAACAATGATGGTGATTGTCATTAATTTGGGATGAGATCATTTTAGAAAAATATGAAATTTTGTAAGAAATTATAATTCTTCAATTGAATTACTTGATTTTAAGTAATAAGAATTCTTATAAAAATGCAATTTGAAGATAAAAAAAATAAAATTAACGTCATAATAGGGAATAAAGGGGATAATGGTATTTCTATTCCCCAAGTGAACAGGGCATTTGTGTAATGATGAATTTCTAAGCAATTAAGACATTGATTAATATTTCTTCCAAGCCGATTCTATTTAATGAGACTAATTGTGCATGCATCTAAATATTAAGAATCACATCATATGTTCAAGTTTTAAAAGTTTCAAATAGTTTCAAATCAACCTATATGGAATTTGTCCTTTAGGGCTAATTCAAGATTGTTCATTCTATGGTTTATTCTACTATGATGTTGCGTTACTATAATGTTATAATAAATTATATTCGATTTCAATATATTAGACTATAAATGATAAAATGTAATATGTCGACAACTTTATTTTTATTGGGTTTTAATAAATCTTATCATGAACAGTAAAATAAAAATTGTCAACAATTTTGTTTTTATCATTGATGAGCATAATTTATTGAAATTAAATATAATTTATTATGACACTATGATAACATAATGTTACTATAAAAAAAAAATGCTATATATTCCTAATCTATCTCTCCATAAGTCATATCTTGTACATTCTAGCAGTATCAGGATTGAGTTTCGACAACTTCAAATGATGTATGCCTGTGTAAATTTCCACCGATTATATACATTTTCTGTTCAAGGAAAATATATTTAACAACATATATACATGCTTCACTTTTTTCGCTTACCGTTCTTATATTTATACAATACATTATCTAATTAGCCATAACATAAAGAAAAATACTCTTTCTGGGCAGCAAACTTGAGTACTCCATTTTAACAGCATAAAGAATATTATTAGAGAAAGGTCAACCTCTTAACTATGTCTTGCCAACTGGTAGTTTAGAAGTGGGTTCGATGTATCTAGCATAAACTATTATGTAGGCTGATCGGAAGCAATAATCAATGAATATTCGTGCTTTGAAGATAAAATTAAGTATTTTATATTTTTGATGGTTGTAATACCCAACAGGTGTACAAAAGTTAATCCTTTGGATAAATTGCTATTATATTCCCTAAGTTGTTCAGCAGTTAATTATAGAATCTCTCAAATTTTTGAAGTGTTTTTTCGCACTTTAAGTGCCCATAAAATATCACAATTACCATTATTTATAGTCCTTTTAGTAAATTGGAGTTTCACAAATTGCTTGGGGATTATTTGTGTATTTTGAAAATCACATAATGGTGAAATCAGATTATAAAAGTCTAAACTCTAGAAGATTTATCAATAGCTAAGTAACAATTTAAAGGTGTATTGGCAATTATTCTTAAAGACTAAGGTTCTATTTGGATTACTTTTCTTTTTTCTATGTATTTTTTCTATATCCTATCTGTGTCTGATTTGTATTTATTTAAAATTTGGTGTGAAAACTATATTATCTATATTTTATCTGTTTTTATTTTATAATTATAATAAAAATGGTGTTGGAGTATCAAAATTGGAAAATAAAAATTTTCATCTTTTAAAAAAAAACGATTTGAAAAAATATATTTTATGTATTAAAAATGATTACTTTAATTGATAGTTTTATAAATATAAATAAAATAAATAGTAGATAAATTCAATTTTATTGGGATTTATTATTTATTTGATTAAGAAAAAAGGTATATATGGAATTATACTATAATCTTTTGGTATTTTATTTTTAGCAAATACAAAATTCAAATAAATATTAATAAAACAGAAAAATAATGAATCAAACGGAGTGGTTGATTGGGACATAGAAGCCCATCTGTATAGCTCATTGCCTTGTCCCCATGAAACTTCTTACCTTGATCACAAAGTAGATGCTGGGCTAATATGACCAATTGTGAAAGGTCGATACTTGAGTCTAATTTGCGTGAAAACTTAGACATTGCCCCCGCATGGTATGGATGCCCAAAAGACCAGTGGTGTAACGCAAGAAAATTGGTAATCCTTGTGCCAACATATAACCGGAGTAAGTAGCATTACCATATCTATGTTTGACTTGAGCCAATTTTTTTGTCATTTGTGATCTGTCACTCCTATCTCTTTATTGCGAGATTTCAACAAAACCAGCATCCTAGGTTGTTGACTTTATACATCACCGCCCAAGAAAAATAAAAAATAAATAAAAGAAGAATAAAATAAGGTTATTATTATTAGTCTTAAGGGATTAATTTAGTGAGTAAGATTTAAAATATATTCATAATAACTTATATAAAATCTTAAGTTCTAGTCTTAAGATAGATATTTCTTGAGATTACCTATATAATATAAGTTATTTTTATCTTTTGTATAAATTTTATAAGATGGTTCATGTGCTCAAAAATAGTCGATTATAATATGGTTGTATCTCTCTATCTTAAAAAGCAAAAAAAGTTAATATTATTATCTTTTTAATTCTGAAGCTAATTAATTAAACAATTCAACTCGTGTCATACATGCATATCTAAACTTGGACAGCACCGCCGCCCATGTTTTTCAAGGTTACCTAACAAACTTTCGTTAAAATGGAGTCTCCGTTGCTTTAATGAATCATAGACTAACTTTACACATAAAAAATTATTTAAATAAATCATCTCAACGTCTAATTGTTATTTTCCTTGATAATTTTATATGCACTGGAAAAAACAAAGACAAAGATTATGAAAAATTGGAAAATTTCGTCTAGCTGCAACTACGAATTTCCCATGTTGGGGTTTGCCCATTCCTTTTGTTTCTGTCGATTATTGTCTCTCAAGATCTTGTATACCTTCTTCAATTTGAATTCTTCTTGACGATCTGTCTCTACTTAGCATCCTTCTAATCGAATTAAAGCGCGAACTCGATCCTGATTCGATCTTGTTTTGGGGTGCACCACTTGAAGTTCCTTCCAGGCAAGACGCCTCCGACTCATCGCCTACGAGTGGGGTGGCTGGAACCGCAATTGCAACCGGACAAGGCGGCTCACGGGGTTCCAGTGAGAGCCAAGGCTTGGCCTCGGTGCGACAAACGGGACAAGTGGATTGTGAACCCAACCATATGTCAATGCACTCCATATGGAAAATATGCTTGCAGTTTGGTAGCATCCTAGCTATCTCTCCATCCTCTAACAAGCTCAAACAAATAGTGCACTCTATTGATGATGGAGCCTCATCCTGGGCGTCCTTTTGTTTGAATTTGAAGATGGGCAGGGCAGCGATAACAGTTGGGTCCAGGCCGGTTTTCGGCATGTCCGGAGACTGGGCCTGAGCCATCCTAAGACTCAGGGCACGTATGGCGGCACGGCGGCGCGCTTGCCGGTTTAGGACGCATCTTGCATAAACGTGTAGAATAGTGACCACTGCGACGACCGATGATAGGGATATGATTGCGGTTAGCATGATCTTGCTATTCAAATCATATGAACTTTTGTGAGTAAATAAGGGTGTGTAGTTACCAGCATGGTCGTCATCCATGTTGTGGACACACGCCAAAAATATAACGAAGATTGAAATGGATGTGAGAGAGCAAAAATTGATGTTGTATTTCTAGCAATAGATATGAAATATATGGAATACGGAGCTCAATGAGAACGTGTAAACTCACGTACTGTCCATTGTATGTTGATTTATGTGTTATCTTGGGCATGTGTTTCTTAGAGACAACTAATCAAAGAAGCAAAAAACAAGAGATCCATCTCTTTCAAGCAGTTGACTGTTGAATGTGGACTTGCTTCCTAACAATTTTTTTATTTCAATTCTTTGTTTAACAATACCTTTTTTTTTTTTTTTTAACTCCTTTTCCCTCGTGAGTAGATGCCTGCTGAGTTAAACGACATCAGGTTAAACTCGTCTAAGTATTTCTTAAGGAAAGTTCCTTATCTCATTGCTGACGAGAAAGATTAGCACTGCATTTTAGATGGGTGGAAATCAAAGTAAAAAAAAAAAAAAAGGAAATGGGAGGAAATAATGTGTTTAATAATTGTAATTAGCAATGAAAATGGGGCAAAATAGGTAGAAAAAGGTAAAAATGTTCTCACTCTCAAATCATTTTTGTCTCTCTAAATATGAAGTGATACCAAAGGAAATCATCGGAAATCATAGGAAATAACAAAAATATCATTAGAGAGAGAAGGATTGGAAAAAGATGAAGGGTAAATTAGTCAATTTATCATTTACTTCTCTTCCTTTCATTTCCTTTATATTAAATAAATAAAAGAAAGGTAATCATTTACAGATTTTCTTGTTTCCATTTCTATATCCAAACAAAAATAAAAATTATATTTCCTTTAATTTTTTTTTTTCTTTCTTTACTCTTCCACCTGCTTACCTTCTAATTCTACTGCACATAAAAGTCACCAAACACAGTGCAAAACCGAATCTTTTAAGGTATTCAGATTAATATTTTAACCATGAAAACAGATTTTCAAGGAAGCTAATAAAGCGTTGTATTATTGGATAAAAGTTTTTCTTACTTTTAGAGATTTTTATATAAGATGTTTGTTTGGTTTCCATGTGCCGTCTGAAATTGAAATATGGAAATATAGATTGGCGTCGGTATGAAGGGAGGCCAGTTTGCCTTTTCAAAAGTGGACTCTTTGTATCACGTACGAAACCTAGAAGTGAAATCTTGCTTGGCAAGTACTTTTCGCTTTTTCCTTTTTCTCTGCTTTTCTGGTTGTGTCATTAGTATAAGGTGTCCGGTCAGTTCTCTTATTTTCAATATTGGGGCAGCATTTTGGGGGAAATGGTTTGCATATAAAGTGAGATAGGAACTTAGCCAAATATAAAGAAGATTTCAGTATTACTATTATCAAATTCGGATTAATTTGTACAATAATCCAGTTTAATTCCGATCTTTTTTGTGGTTTTGATTCATGATTGAATCGGATTTGTCTTTTTAATTTTTAAGCCTTTCATATATTTAGATCAACCATTCAAGTTAGGTCTCACAATAAGAAATTTTACCTTCCCAATTTGCAAAGATAGGCACTTTTGGAATACTAGATAGGCACTTTTGGAATACTTGATTGGCACTTTTAGGTATTTATTAAGAATTATATAAAGAAAATCACTTTTTCTTTTAACATCGATAATATATTTTATTAGAGTATTGTCGAGCTTGATTTTTTCTTGGTCTTTAATATTCACTTTCCTTAACTTGTTTAATACTAATCCTCGACTAAGAGTTAAGAAAAACTTACTTTCTCTTTTGAAAGACTATTTGGAATTACTATTTGACCGAAGTCGGGAAAAAAAGTGGGTTAAGTTAAATTGATTGGGTGAATCGAGTTAACTTAGCTACTAATCTATAAGAAAACTAATTGGAAGAAGTTGCTTGTATAAATGAAGTCATATCACCACGACTAGATTGGCTTCAATAGGGGGATTGTCCTACCTAAGGGAATCATCATCTTAGACATGGAGCTTAGCAATGATGACAACATAACCAAGCAACTTGTAGAGTTTATGTTGGTGGACTACCCACCCCCCTATAATGCAATCCTTAAGATGACCAAGCCTCACTAGCTTCAAGATCATCATGTTGTTCTTTCACTTAAAGGCTAAATTCCCTACTCCAACTAGAGTAGGAATTTGTAAATGTGATTAGAAGTTCTCGAGGGAGCTTTATATGAAGGTGGCCCGAGGTGATGGCATCTTCACTTTAGAAACTAGGCTACAAGAGAAGTTAGTTGAGAGAGGTGAGCTGGGTGAATAGATAGCAGAAGTATAGATTGGCACTAGCCCTAAATAGGTCACTAAGGTTAGGGTCAAAATGCCTCTCAAGCTTAAGGAGGACATAGTTCATCTCTTACAGTCTAACGTAAAATAGTTCGCTCAGTCGCCATTAGATATGCCTGACATCTCAATTGATTTAGCAACCCATAGCCTCAAGATTGATGAAAAACCCAACCTGTAAAGTGGAAGAAGAGGTGCTTTGCTTTAGAACGACATGCGGCAATAAAAGAAGAAGTATAGAAGTTGCTAAAAGTAGGCTTCATTTGGGAGGAAAAGTATCTTACTTAACTAGTAAATGTTGTACTAGTTAAAAAGAAGAAAGGGAAGTGGCGAATGTAAGTTAATTACACTAACCTCAACAAAACCTACCTAAAAGATTGTTTCCCCCTCTTAAGGATAGATTAGCTAGTAGATTCCATTTTGGGCCATGCTTGGCTAAGCTTTATGGAAGCCCTATTGGGTTACAACAAGATTAAAATCTACTCAAAAGAGAATGTCCACACCCCCTTCATCATAAACTTTGGCACTTACTGCTATACTGTCATGCCCTTCGGGCTTAAGAACGTTAGGGCAACATATCAGTAGATGGTGATTACGTTATTTAAGCCCCAACTTGAGCACAACATGGAGGTGTATGTAAATAATGACGATATGATTGTTAAGAGCAAGCAGCTCGATGACCACATAAAGCATTTGTAGGAGGACTTAGATAGAATGAGAAAGTATAACATGAAGTTGAATCCTTAAAAAAGTGTATTTTGGGTTACCTCTAGCAAAGTCTTAGGCTTCATGGTCACTTAGCCTATTATCAAGGCTAAGCTTAAAAAGATTACCATCATTAGAGACATAAAGGTCCCTACCACAATTAAGGAGGTATAAAAGCTTACCAGCATGGTAGCTGCGCTAAGCAGATTTATCTTTAGAAGCACAAATTGATACTAGGAGTACTTTAAGATCTTGAAGAATCCTAAGGGTTTCGAATTGACTCCCTAATATCAAGCAACCTTCATGGAGTTACAGAACTTCCTAAAGCACCTAAGCCTATTCTAGGAGAAGATCTTTACTTATACATAGTTGTAAGTAATAAGGCACTTTCTTCTATACTAGTTAAGGTGGGAGGAAGAGAACACAAGCATGTATATAATGTCAATCACATCTTCTAAAGGCTTAAAGTTAAGTATCCTAAGGTGGAGAAGTTCACCTTAGCAGTGGTGATTTTTGCACACTAGCTTTAACCATACTTCCAAACATACCAAATCATCATACTAATAGACTAGCCACTTTACATACTTTTATAGAAGGCTAATGCATCTAGTAAAGTAGTCAAGTACATGCTAGAGTTGAGCATGTATGGAATTCAATGCTAGCCACAAATGGCCTACAAGGTGCAAGTGTTAGCTGACTTCATGGTGAACATACTAAAGAGGAGGAAGCATCAACTAGAGATGATAAACCAATGTGGACTCTCCACATCGAAGGTTTGTCCACCTCTAAAGAAGGAGGTATGGGTTTGGTACTTTCTAGACCACATAAGACTATGATCTTCTATGCTCTCAAATTTGGGTTTGATACAAGCTACAATGAATCCAAATATGTGGCATTAATTGTTGGTCTTAAGCTTACCAAAGAGATTAGTGCTGAGCATCTAGATATTTTCTCGAACTTTATGCTTATCATCTGGCAAGTCTAAGGTGAATATGAAGCTAGGGATGACACTATTATAAGGCACCTGGAGGAGTTGAAGACCTTCTTAGTTGAGTCCCATTCATGAAATATAACAAAGGTTCCATAAACTGAAAACTCAGTAGATGATTGGTTGTCTAAACTTAACTCTACAAGGATATAAAGACCTAAAATAAAACACATAAAAATATTTATAGAGTACCTATTAAAGAAAAGTCTTAGCTTGAATAGAGTTAAGGTCCTTGAGCTCAATAAGCCACTAGTAAAGCCGAATTGGATAGACCTTATCAGAGACTCCTTAAGACAAGGCACATTACTGTCCTATAGGAAGGAGGTCTAGAAGTTGAGATACCATGTCACCAACTATACTTTAATTAACGGTATCCTATATCAAAGAGGGGTTAGCCTCCTTCTATTAAGGTGTCTCTAACTTGAAGAAGGGTTACACGTCATCGGTGAGCTGCAAGTTGGTGTATACAGCAACCATATCCAGCCACAAGCCCTTTATATTTGGGTTCTTCAATCGAATACTACTGGCCAACTATGATCCACGACATGAAGGCAATGGCCTAGAAGTGTCCACAATGTTAGAAGCATGCTCCAATCATGTATGCCTTCAACTTCGACCTTTAGCCTCTAATGACCCTATTGCCCTTCGCCCAATGTGATAGTGACATCCTTGATGGTTTCCTAAAGGCATCTGGAGGACAACAATTCATCATAATGGCCATCGACTACTTCACTAAGTGATTCTAGGTTGAGGTTGTTACAAAGATCACAAAGAGAAGTATGGAGTCCTTCATCCACAACAACATCTTCTCTAAGTTTAAGGTCCTATATACCCTCATAATGGACAATAGTATGATAACCCCAAAATCATGGAATTCTATGCTAAGTACCATATTATGCCTTACTTCACCTCGATTATACATGTACATATCCTATTCTTGCCCCTTATAATTTTATATTTTTTTCTTAGAATTAGAAGAAAAAAAGGGGTCTTAATTTAGAAAAATACAAAAAAGATAGAAATTTATGAAAAATAAAAATAAATGAAAAAATTAGAAAACATAACAAAAAATAGGAACTTCAGAAAAAATACAATAATAAAAGGAAATTTTAGAAAAATAGAAAAAAAAAAGCTTTAAATTATGGAGTCATAATGTTAGGAGTAATAAATAATTTAGAATAGTTTTTTTTTTTTAAATATTAAGTAGTCTTAGGTGAGTGTGCTATTTTAAATTAGGGTTGTTATAGGCTTAATAAAATTCTAGTCTAGCCATTTTTATTTGTTAAATGTATTTTGTGTGCAACTTATAATAGGGCACAAGCTAACTGCTCATCCGGTATTATACGTAGACTCATAACTAGAAATGGTCAAAAGGTTAAGGGTTTGATTCTACTTGTAGGCACTAAGCACCTTTTTCTTTCTTTTTTTTTTCCCTACTCTCATGTGCGACGTGTCAGCATATCATAGGTTGACACTAGCACTTTCCATCGCATTATTGGCATTTCATTCCCTTTCTCATAGTTTCTTAGCTTAGAACCCTATATTGATTATCGATTTTGATTTCCTTTTCTTCATGATTTCACCATTAATTTGGTGAAATCATAAAGATTATGTAGGGTACTTTGCATTTGTGTCAAGAATTGGTCAAGATACATGTACTTTAAAGATTAAAATTGGCCATCAAAAGTTAAGAAAATTATGAATCCAAGACTCGCTCCTTTTTCAATGTGGCAAATTCAAACATTAAAGGAAGAAATCAAAGGTTTCATCCATCCTTTTAGCAAGAATATCATCCCCATTGCATTAAAATTTGCTCGAATCAAGCTCTTTCTCATTAAATGGTGATTGACTCAATCCTTTATGACCATGGAAAATCTTGATAATGAAACACTTGCCAAGTTCAATTCAAACTTGACAAGTATAAATAGGACCATTTACTTACTATTTTGGCATCAATCTTCACTCTTAATCTCCCTTTTCACTTACTGTTTTGGCATCAATCCTCACTCTTAATCTCCCTTTCTCCTTGTTAAGCCAGGTTTTTCACCTTCCAGTTTTATAAATTAAGTTTTCTCTAAACTAATAAGCATTAAACTCTAGTCATTTAATACTGATCATCGATTGGGATTTGAAGAAAACCAGTTTTTAAATCTTGAAATCATTTTGGAGTCATTGCTTGACCGAAGTCGGGAAAAAAAAAGTTAAGTTATAATTCATTGGGTGGATTAGTTATAACTTAGCTACTAGTTTTTTGATAAAAAATGATTTTATAAAAAAAAAAAACACTTCTAGAAACTAAATATTTAGATCCAGAGGTTAGGAATTTTAAACCCTAACGAGTACCATTAATTTTCCAAATTTAACCTTAACCTTAAAAATCACCTTTCAATTTTTTTTTTAAAAAATAGAACTCAATTATCTACCTAAATTGGATAACTTGAATAATTTAGAAAAAAAAAGATAAATAAGGTTTTTATATTTTTTAATATCGCCCGATAGGTACCTATGTATCCATTATTCGGAATTAGACTACATAATTCCTTTTCTGTAAAAGTTTAGTAGATTAAGTTGATTTTAATTTTAAAAATGATCGAGTTTACATTCTACTAAATTTGATTTATTTAAGAAAATTCCTAAAAAAGAAAGGTCTTAAATTAGATTTTTGATTTTTTTTTGGGAAAATTCTAAAAGGTCCTAACTTTAAAAAGAATCTAATTATTTCTTTTTTATGTTTTGGAAAACTTGATTTTTCTAAGTTTAAAAAAAAACAATTAACGTACTTACTTATTTTTATTTTTGTTATTTTTTATATTATCTTATCATAATTTTTTATTCTACTTATTTTTACTTTTTTTATTAAACTAAACTAATAAATAAATAAATAAACCATTTTTTTCTTTCTTTTTTCTTTTCCTTTTCCTTGTCTCCATTTTTTTCTTTTTCTTTCTTTTTATTTTACATTTACAATTGGAATGAAATAAAGAAATCAAATAAATAAATAAATAAAAATTTTTACAAAACAACTGTAAAACGAGGAAGAGGGTCAAACCAAAAGAGCGCAAGTCGGGCTGCAGGTCGGCTCGGAGCGGGTCGGGTTGATATGATACACAGGTTAGTTTAAACTCTAGATTTAGGTCGAGTTGGCTGGGTTTGGTTAGTTAGATCTTGGTCATTTTCAAGCTCAACAGCAGTGGCTTGGTATTTGAACTAAGTTAGCTATCAAATCAAGTGGGAAAGGAGGTTTTTGTGAATATTTTATTGGGGAATGGGGGATATTTTTGATGCTATGGTATTTAGAGCTCATTTGGTGTTATTTTCGGAAGTCGACCACTGGTAGTGGTGGTTGTGCAAGTTGTATGGTGGTTACTAGAGTAGTTGGGTGCAAGAAAGATGTTGGTTTAGGGGTTTAGGGATGTGGCGAAGTTGGCCTTTGGTGGTTCGAGATGGGAGCAACATGATGGTGGTTAGGGTTTGGGGATAGTGGTGCACAGCGCAACTAGGGAGCATGGTAGTGGACGACGGTGGTCTTAGGTGAAGGTACATGGCATGGGGAGTGTTTCTAGGGTGTTTGATCGTAGTGGTGAGCTCGAGAGAGAGAGACTTGAAGAGAGAGAAAGTTCGGTAGAGAGGGAGAGAGAGTAATTCGAATGAGAGGGAAGGTTTGTAAATTGATTTTGTAGCTCGTAAGTGGCTGTGGATCCTCGTCTATGTCCCTAAGTCCCCTATTTATACATGAATTCACCCAGTAAACAAGGAAATTAGAAATCAAACTTCAATGAAAATGATTGAAAATTTAGCTTTTTTATTTCTTTTTTTTTTTCAGAATTTTGGAGCTCGATTTGAATGCTGATTTAGCTGAATTTAGACATGTTATTAGGTACAATTCAGAATAGGCTATGTGGTAAACAAAATCAAAGCAAGGAATTGCGTATATGTGTGTGAAATTTATGCAAAAAATAGAGCTAAAGTGAAGGGGTCAAGTTTGTTCTTGATTGGAAAAGTGTAGAAAACTTAAAGAAAACGAAGGAAAAAGAGAGAAAGAGAAGGAAAGAGAGGGAAAAAGGGTTGACGTGGCGCTACGTTAGCTGTACCAACCAATCACAGTGTGTCACGTATCAATAGTGATACATAACAGCTAATGTAGCATGCCACGTGGATGTCACGTCACGCTACGACAACATTGGTCATCTAACCTAATGCTACCACTTATTAGGACACATGGCACAATAAAATCTTGACACGAGGCAAATCCTCATTAAACACCTCTAAACAAAGCTTTCGAGTTTTACAAATTAAATTCCTATATTCTATCCTTAACTCATTTTTATGGGCAAGTGTACCTATCATTTTATAGCACAGATGAATATAAGGTTGTCTTTACTAGGAAAATGACTTAAACATTAGTACTTAATAATCTTCCTATTATCTAGCAATATAATTTATCAAGTAATAAATTATTATGACTCTAAATTATTAACTAAACTACACTAAACCACTAACTAATGTAGCTAATACAATGATTACCAAACAATTATTAATGACACAATTAACATGTAGACTTGCTTCATCTCTTAGCATAATACTACTAAAATATTTTTTTATCCTAATACTTGTTGTCTGTGGGAAATTACAATATGTAAGTATTCTTCTTGCAACTATTTACTTCTAATCCTAATTGTGTCCATTGGAATCTCTTCCTAATTAACAGCCAACTAAGATTACGTTAATGTCGTGTTAATGTATCGACTCTCCTAAAGATGTAGCAACTTTTCTAACAATATCTTTATTGTTAGGAGTAAGTTATCTTAATAAACTAGATCTATTCAATAAAATTATCTTTCAACAAATTCTATACTTAGATTCATTCAATACTATTCATCGAAATTAATAACATCAGGAAATTACTTTTCCATGCACTTGATCATACCAAGTGATGTAACAAGCTTTAACAAACTACTCTTACATGATACAATAACAACACAAACTAATAGGAATCATAATTAAACAGACATACAACATCGAATAAGTTAAAAGTAAAAATCACTTTTTATTCCACTGAAGAAGTTTGACAAGTACATGAACAACGAATTCTCATCGTCTCTCTCGAGTAATTCTAGGAAAGCATAGTATAACACTTAGAAAACTCTATAGAGATAATGGAAAAAATACAAACTGGGTACAAGGATGGGTGAATGGATGTGTTGTTGGTAGATGATGTGTTGTTCTCGACAATATTGTATTCTAATGAAATTTAATGTCTAAAATTGATTCTCTTTTCTTCACAAGTTGTGGTATTTTTATATCCTCCCTATCAAAGGTTGAAAAAATACAAATTGAGCACCCCTTGACGTTTCTTATGTACTGGTTTATGCGAAAAGGTTGAAAAGAACAGTTGTACCTCTTTTATGATGCCCATAACTCGGGGCTTGATAGTTTCAAAAAGAATTATTTTTAACCAATTACAACCTTGATGAATGCTAAAAACTCCTCATCATATGATTAAATCTCATCACATCCATGACAATGGCCATGATCATCTTACTGCTATTCAATCACGGCCATAATTGACGGGGGAATCGTTAATATTTCCTCGATCACGGCCATGATTGAGGATGTGATCAGGTATGGATTCTTCATTACTTCATTATCACGCTCGTGATTGATGTTACTTTACTAATTTCTTCTCCTCATAGCCATAACTGACTAGGAAATTGTTGTTCTTGTGTATTATTCATCCCCTTGCTCGTAGTTTACCTAAAATCCATATTTTATACAATTAAGTACCCAAAACTGAAGAATTAAATCACATTTATGATTAATTCTATGCCTAAACATGCCTTGAAAGTGTAAAGCAATTTACACTTATCACAAATTATCTGAAAAAATAAAATAAAAAAAAAAACTTTGTATGCCTTCACCAAGATTTGAACCTTTGACCTCATAATCAACCCAATGCTAATGTTTATATACTTATTTATTAGGTTGTTAGTCTGTACCTTATCTATATGTGCAATTAAATTATACATATAAACCAAGTTAACCTAGGCTAGATTCAAATCTAAGCCTAACCTAACAGCCTAACTTCTAAACTTATTATAAAATTTTAAAAAGCTATCCTTTCTATTTTTTTCAATTTTTTTCTATATTTTGTGACTTTTCAATTTTTTAAATTTTCAATTTTTTTTCTTTTCTAAATTTCTTATTTTTTGTGTTTCTTTTTAGATTTCCTATTTTTTGATATTTTTCCAAATGTCTTTTTTTTTTTTTACTTTTTCTTATTTTTGTATTTTTCTAAACTTTTTATTTTTTTTAAATTTCTTAATAGATTTATTTTAATTTTCTATGTTTTTTTTTGTGTTTTTCCTAATCTAGGACCCCTTATCCTATTGAAATAAAAAAAAAAAGGAAAGGGGAAAAAATTGGATGTTTACAACTGCCTCTCTTTGTGGTGAAGTTTGAATAAAACATTGCAACAAAGATAAAGAGACACTATTTTTGCCCTAGGGAAGACTTTATAATGCCTAACTAGTTATCTTAGACTAGGTTTACTAAGGATTTAGTAAAGAAATGAAACTAGATCGTACTTCCCTAAGCTCATTAACATAGGTGAGAATATCTTTAATGGACAAGAAATCCTATGTTGGAATTGATTTAGAGAACCTAGTCGTACCTTACTAGGTTCATTAACTTAAGCGGGAACATCTCTTAGGGACTAGCAACCTTAAGCTATGATCGATCTAAAGGACCAGATCGTACCTCACAAAGCTTACTAACCTAGGTGGGAGCATCTCTTGGGGATTAGTAATCCTAATCTAGGATCGATCTAAAAGACTTAGTCGCGCCTTACTAGGCTCACTAACCTAGATGGGAGTATTTCCTGGGGACTAACAACCCTAACTTGGGATTGATGATGAGATGTGCCCTACAGGCTCATTAAGAGAAGCTTGATGAACAAAAGGGCCCTGTGGGTTCGCTTTAGAGAATTTGGTAAATAGAAATGCCTTATGGGCTGGTTAAAAGAACTTGGAAAAGAGACTGAGTTAAGATCGTGCCTTCAAATGTTGGCTAAGCTCTAAATGTGTAAGGTGAGTCCATATGGATTGGCTCAAAAAAGATTGTTCGGAGTAAAAATTGGTCATATTCTAAATGCAAGTGCAATGTTTAAAAATCGGTGTACCAGCATTGTATGGAAGTACTTACTTAGTCTTTCTTGATAGCACATAAACTGTCGAACCCTTTTTTTTTTCTTAAAAAAAAGCCCCATTAGAATTGACTAGCTCATGCTTTGATCCCTTTTTAGTAACCTAAATGATCTTGATGCAAAATGTTTAAGACCTCATCGGCTCTTTTAGAGAAATCATGGAAATTAACTTAATGCAGAATGCTACCCACTGTTTTTTGTCTTTTTTGGAACTTTTGCAAACCAAAGCCCTCATTCCCAACTAATAAATATTTGTTGTGGGGCGATTATTTACTTGGATTTCGTGTTTTCCTAAAAAATAGACAATAAAGCTCCCCATCGAGAGGTATTAATCCGTAATAAAGTATTTCAAAGAGTTTTGTCAAATACTAATGTCTTAGATCTCACCTCTTAACTTCTCTTGTGTTTTCAATATATGGGTTCAATTAAATGGAGTAAAGGAAGTTAAACCTTTCAATGGAGAGGATGATTATTCTAACATCGATAATGGCCAAGGATATCAACTTTTCTTGCACATAATGAAAATTAGACCATAATGACATTCAAAGTGAGCGGCATTTTTGCGCTTGGAGCAAAAATTTCCATTGACTTCTTATAGGTAGTACAATTCTATAGCATTGGCATCTATAGGGTCTCTCAAATCTAAGCCATCTATTTGGGACAAAATCAAAGCCTATCCTAATAATACTCGCTTCATGACGTAAGGGCCTCCATAATTAGGTGCAAATTTCCCTCTAAAGTCTTCTATAGGGTCTCTCAAATCTAAGCCATCCATTTGGGACAAAATCAAAGCCCATCCTAATAATACTCGCTTCATGACGTAAGGGCCTCTATAATTGGGTGCAAATTTCCCTTTAGAGTCTTCTATAGGGTCTCTCAAATCTAAGCCATCCATTTAGGACAAAATCAAAGCCCATCCTAATAATACTCGCTTCATGACGTAAGGGCCTCCATAATTGGGTGCAAATTTCCCTCTAGAGTCTTGTACATTGGGGAGAGTCTTTCTTAACACCAGATCACCTTCATTGAAGTTTCGAGGCTGTACCCTTTTATTGAAAGATCGAGCCATTCTTTATTGATAACACTGATTATGACACAGGGCTATTAATCTTCTTTTGTCAATAGATTCAACTACTCAATGCGTGTCTTTGCCCAATTGGCTTCGTCCAACTGAGTTTTTGATAGTACCCTAAGCAACAGGATCTTAACCTCTACTGGTAACAATACTTCAATGCCGTATACTAAAGAGCAAGGTATTGCCCCAATCAACGTTCTAATGGAAGTTTGATAGGCCATGAGTGTAAATGGTAACATCTCATGCTAGTCCTTATACGTAACAACCATTTTTTCAATGATTCTTTTGAGGTTTTTGTTAGCTACTTTAATGGCTCCATTCATTTGGGGTTGATAAGGAGTAGAGTTCCTGTAAATAATTTAGAACTATCGGCACAATTCTAACATAAGCTTGTTGTTAAGATTGGTGTTATTACCAGTTATGATCGTTTCTAGAGTCCCATATCGAGCCAAGATGTCTCTCTTAATGAACATAACTATGCCTCCTTTAGTAACGCTTGAGTAAGATGAGGCCTCAACCCATTTGTTGAAGTAGTCGATGGTAACTAGTATGAAGTGATGCCTATTGGATGCTTTTGGAGTAATTAGGTCGATGATATTTCTGCCCTTATGTTAAAAAAGGCCATGGTACTAAGAGCGTATGTAGTTATTGAGGTGGGACATTTGTCTTATTTGCATAAACTTGGCATAAGTGACAATACTTGACATGTTTGATGCAATCACTTTCCATTGTTGACCAATAATACCTTAGCCTCATAATTTTCTTAACCATCATGTGAGGGCCACATACTCCTTTGTATACTTCTCTCATTAACTTCTTAGCCTTCTTATCATCTACATACCTTAAGAGTATACTGTTAAAAGAACGTTGGTATAAAGTGGACTCGCTTACTAAGAATTGAGTAGCCAATCTCCTAATCATCCTTCTATCCTTTTTCTCGGCCCCTTTAAGGTATATGCTTTGTTATAGGAATATTTTATCATCATGACACCATGACCTTTGGTCATTCATACCTTGAATTGTTAGACAGAAGGCAAGTTTGTCTTAGTTTCAATAGTAAAGGGCTAAATTCAGCTCCATCGGATATTTAGATCATAGATGCTAAAGTGGCTAAGGCATCAACAAATTGATTTTGAGTTCTTGGTACATAATTAAAAGTGATTTCTTTGAATTTCCCCATCAATTCAGTCAAATTTCGGTGATAACGAACCAGTTTAGAATCTTTAGTCTTGTATTCTCCTCGAACTTGGCTGATAATGAGTAAAGAGTCCCCATATACTTCTAATTCTTGAATATCTTTATCTAGAGCTATTTTGAGTCCCATGATGCGTGCTTTATACTTGGTGATATTATTAGTGTATGGAAAAACTAGCCTTATAGCCATAGGATATTGTGTACCTTCAAGGGATATTAGTATTGCCCCAATTCCACACTCAAACATGTTGGCTACCCCATTGAAGAACATTTTCCATTTCGGTGGCTCATCATCTTCTCCTTTATCGAAGCTTCCCTTAACTGCTAAGATATCTTCATCGGGGAAATTGACTTGTACCTCTTAGGGAGTCTTATAGGAAGGCTTTTCTGCTAATTAATTAACTAGAGCTTACCCTTTGATTGAATTCCGATTTATGTATGTAATGTCAAACTCTGATAGTAACATTTACCACTTTAAGATTTTGCTAATTAAGGCCAGTTTGTCTACCAAGTACTTTAGGGGATCAATTGAGTCAGTAATTCAACCCATCAGTAATTCAACCTGGTAGTAGAGTATGTATTTTCTATACCAATGCATTATCCAGACCAAAGCACAGTAGGTTCTTTCAATCTCTGAATATTCATGTTCCCCTTCAGTGAATTTCTTATTGAAGTAGTATGTACCCTGTTTTTTTCCTTCCTCATCTTTTCAACCAAGGATGCACCCTATAGACTTCGGTAATATTGTTAGGTATAGGAATAAAGGCTTCGTAAGTTTTGGGGTACTAAAATTAGAGGGTTCATGAGGTATTCTTTGATTGTTGTAAAGGCTTACTCGTACTCTTCATCCCAATTGATCTTGGCATTCTTTTTTAACAACTTAAACAAGTGACGACACTTGTTCGTGAGTTGAGATATGAAGTGGGCTATATAATTTAAATGGCCCAACAAACCTCTAATTTCTTTGACTGTATGTAAAGGGGGTAAATCAATTATTGCTTTGACTTTATCAAGGTCTACTTTGATGCTCCTTTGGCTAATTATAAAACCTAATAATTTCCGTGAAGTCACTCCAAAGGTACATTTATCTAGGTTGAGCTTCAGCTGGAATTTTCTCAACCTATCAAACAATCTCCTTAAATTATTTACATGATTTTCTCCTTCCTTAGACTTAGCAATCATATCATCAACATGTACTTCAACTTCTTTGTACGTCATGTCATGAAGGATTGTTACCATAGCCCTTTGATAAGTTGCCCCGACATTTTTGAGTTCGAAAGGGATTACTTTGTAGCAAAATGTGCCCCAAGTTGTGATAAATGTTGTCTTGGCTTTATCTTCTTCGGACATTCGAATTTGATTATATTCGAAGAATCCTTTCATGAAAGAGAAAATATGGTTTCCGATTATGTTATCGACCAAGAAATCAATATAAGGCAAAGGGAAATTATCTTTAGGGGTTGCTTAATTAAGGTCTCCAAAGTCTATGCATACTCTAACTTTTCCATTCTTTTTCATTATAGGCACAATCATGGCTACCTACTTGGGATAATAAGATACCTCGATAAAACTGACCTCTAGTAATTTTTTGACTTCTTCCTTGATCTTCAACAGAACATCTGATCGGAACCTTCTTAATATCTGTTTCTTATGTTTAATATCCTCTCATATGGGTAAACGAAGGACTACGATTGACAGATCTAATTTGAGCATATCTTCATAAGACCATGCGAGTACATCTTGGTATTTAGATAGTAATGTAGTTATTTCTACCTTTTAGTCTTCTTTCAAATTTCCTCCAATCTTCAACATCTTGGGGTTGTCATTGGTCTCAACATTAATTATCTTAGTTAGCTCATCAATGGAAATTCTACTCATTTCATGTTTTCGCCAACTTTCTTATACGTCATTATGGTCATTGACATCACTCCCAACAACTAACCTAGTAGGGTCGGAGGTGATATCAATATTTTCATCACCTATCTGCAAGAGGTATCCATGGCCTTTATTTGGAACGTTGGATCTAGGAAAAAGAAAAGTATGTAAAAGAAAAAGAGTAAGTAAGAAATGAGGAGAAAAGAGACTGATTTTGTTTTTAGAGTAATCTTCTTTTGAGTACAATTATTTGTAGAACAAATATAATTTATTACAAAACTCTATAAAGTACTGAACCGTGATTCATCCTTTATCTTAGGGAAGACTTATCACTATTCATAGGGATGAAAAACTAATTATTCAAGTGCTAGGACTTGTTGGATGAGCCAACCCCTTTATTTCTGCTGGAGGTGTCCTCTTTGGTAGGCTTTGAGTTTTAGACTTCGGCCCGAATGAATGTTTTTGACAATGGTGGGAAGGTCATCGGGGCATGATATAACCTGTCACCTTTTCTACCCTTAGCTTGCATTCTTTACAACTCCTTCATGGGGGTTGGAATGTATCTTAGCCCATAGGTTCTAAACTAGCCTCCTTTGAACTTTAGTCTCTCGTCTTTCTCCTAATCAATCATACCTCTTCAAACATTTGGAGCCTAAATTCCACTTGCTCCTCCATACCAATATAAGGTATAGCCATCTCTTTGTAAATTTCATAATCCTGGTCACCCAAAATTATAATGACTTGGCCATTGGAGATGAACCTAACTTTTTGGTAAAGACTTGGCGATATGACCCTTGTTAAATGTATCCAAGGCCTTCCCAATAACAGATTGAAAGTCCTTGGAATGTCGAAAACTTAGAATTGGATGTTGAACATCTATGGGCCAATATCAATTAGTAAGTCGATTTCCTTTATTATTTCTCTCCTAGATCTGTCAAAAGCTCCCACTGTTGTTGAACTTAGCTTGATAGGAATCGTATTAATGCCTAATAGATCCAAGGTAGCTAGAAGGAAGATATTCAAGGATGACTTATTGTCAATGTGGACTCTTGTCGTGATGATATTATTTACCCTCACTATTATGAATAGAGGCTTAGTGTGTTGGTTACCTTCATCACCCAGTTCCTCGATGGAGAAAGAAATCTGATCCATAGTGAGGATAGAGTTGGTGATAAACCCAGTCCTTTCAGTTGGTATTTCATGAGGGACTTTAACTTCCCTTAATGTTCTAAACAAAGCTTCTCAATGCGGATCCGATGCCATCAATAAACTCATGAAGGATATTTGTGCTGGAGTCTTAGTGAGTTGATCCATTACCAGCTTGGTGAAGGCAGATAATCCTTCTTCATGCTTAGTTTGTTCATTATTTGGCCTTTCTAGAATGGCCTTCTTTTGCAGGTCTTCCCTTGGATCATAGATTCTACCAAAGTGGGTAATCCCCCTTACAAGTGAGCTTGACTGCCCCTAATTTACTGTTTGGTAGTTGAGAGGGGCATTTTTATAGTTTTCGAGGGCCATAAGCACATGGAAGGTATACCATTTAGTTTATGGAATTTTCTTTTCTTCTTATTTATAGAATCTATAAACCTTGGGCTCTTGGTTGTAACCTATCATGTTAATGGTAGGCTTTGAGTCATCAAATATCATATTGATGATGGACCCATGGTTCAACAAGGGGTTGTTGTTAACATTTATAGTAAGAGCCTCCATAAAATCTAGTTGTATTGTGTCTTCATCAATTAAGTCTTGAATTTTGTCTTTTAACCTCTAGCATGAATGGCCCACTTACCCTAGATGGTAATGGTACCTTGCATTGGGATAAAAAAATCTTTGCCTGTACCTTTCACTAGAAGTCTTAAAATAGAGTAGATTATCTCTTCTTAGTTTTTCAAGCACCTGACTAGGTAGGACGGGTATTTTAATGAACTGCCTTAAGCCCTACTAACTTGTGGTTAGCTTCTGTATTGTTGTTGAGCTAGTAAAGGATTTTCCTTGAAAGAGACCTGGGTTTTAGGTCTGGCATTTGAATTAAGCATGCTGACAGTAGCTTCTCTAAGCTTACTGGTGGTGGGTTTAGTAGAAGGTAGTCTTCTATTTGATGTCTCTTATAACTTGCTAGAGGAGATGGTACTTTCAATCTGACACCCTATTGCCACTACTTCTACAAAGTTAGAAGAGGCTTGTCCAATTAAGTGAATGAAGTAGGGTCTTTCAAAAGTGTTGATAAAAGTTGCAATTATCTCTTTCTCAGTCATAGGGGTAGATACCCTTGTAGATAGGGACCTCTACCTTTGGGCATACTCTTTGAAAGATTCATTATGCCTCTTCTTTAGGGCAACCAAATCCATCATAGTTAGCACCACTTCAACATTGAATCTATATTGCTCATAGAATACTTTAGCTAGCCTTTCCCATGTGTTCACCTGATTTAGATCTAATTAGGCATACTAGGTTAAAGTAGGGCCAGTTAGGCTGTCTTGAAAAGTTTGGACCATCATCTTGCATACATATAGCCAAGTGTGCAACTTAGGGCATCTAGTCCCATTGTATTTTTTGAAGTTAGGTACTTTGAACTTTTCTAGGAAGCTTCCCTAATCATAGGTTGAGAAGTGTGTTATACTAGCCTGCTCGAATCCATCATACCCCTTGAGCGTTTTCATTTTTTCAGTAATTTGTTAAGTTAGTCACACCTCAAGCTCTTTCAGTCTGTCCTGATTAGCTTCAAGCTTTAGATTGAATAGAAACGAATAAGTATTCGGCTTGAAAGTTAGGTTAACCTTTGGAAAGACCCCTTTTATTTCAATGGATTTAAAGGCCTGATTGACCCTAGGGTAGGCTTCTTCCACTTCGAAGGTTAGGGCTTCAGTATTCTTTCCATATCAGGCTTTAGAACTTTCTTCATTTAATGGAGCCATAGACTTGAGCAAGGTGATGCTATCAGTGAGAAAGCTTAGTTGGTTTGCAATCTTCTCTACTATTCGCTATAAAGATTGGAATGTCAGCTCAATGGGATCAATAACCTTGGGGTTGACATTGTTCTTGTTGGTGTTGTTGTTTCCTTGGTTGGCCATTCTGGTTTAAGAATGGGTTTTGATAGGGATTCTTTGGAAGGTTTGATGTTTGGGAACTATCTTAGTGACTTAGTTAAGATCACTTTTCAATAAGTTAACACACAAATATTTTTAAAAGAGACAAATTGATAGGAATCAACCCTTCAAACTGATCATACGTAGTTGAGTTAGAGGACTCCAAGGACTCGTTCAGAGGATTCTAGCTTTAAGCCATAGTCGAGACAGGGATTCTTACCCTGAGCTGATCTTTAACCGACTGGACTATCAAATCCTCATATGCATCAGATCTGCCTCTGTTCAGTAGCAACGTTTTATTCCAAGAGATACGAGTATTCACAGGTATTAGAGTACAGTTCTACGAAGGAGTATGTGAATTGGCAGTGATGTTTTGGTTTGTTTTACTGCTAGTAGTTATTGTGTTCCTTCCATAGCTATTATAGTGTGTTTGTATGATACTAAGAACTATCTTAGTGACCTGGTTAAGATCACTTTTCAATAAGTCAACACAAATATTTTTAAAAGAGACAAATTGATAAGAATCAACCCTTCGGACTAATCATGCATAGTTGAGTTAGAGGACTCCAAGGACTCGCTCGGAGGATTCTAGCTTTAAGCCATTGTCGAGATAGCGATTCTTACTCTGAGTTGATCTCTAACCGACTTGACTATCAAATCCTCACATGCGTCAGATCTACCCCTATTCAGTAGCAACGTTTTACTCTAAGAGATACGGGTATTTACTGGTATTAGAGCATAGTTCTATGAAGGAGTATGTGAATTGGCAATGATGTTTTGGTTTGTTTTACTGCTAGTAGCTATTGTGTTCCTTCTATAGCTATTATAATGTATTTATATGACATTAAGTGTAGTTTCATTATTACTCAGTTTCTACTATGTTTCCCATTGTGAAAAAAAAGTATGTTTATTTATATTTTATTTGAGTGGCCATTAGGTATTACAGTTGTTAGTGAGTTGTTAATTCATTTGAGAAGTATTGTATCATGTCTGATTTAAGTATTCAGGGAGTTATTGATGAGTAGGGCAGTAGTGCTCAATCTGGTTGTGGTCATAATGGTAGTAATACCTAAGTATCAGTTGACAATAAGCTTAATAAACTCACAAACCTTATTAAGAGTTTAGTTACTGTAATGCAAGTTAATAGACAACAACCTTAAGATGTACAATAACAAAACCAACAAGAAGATGCCCCTGAGAGATACTATGGATAAGGCAATCGAACCTATCACTCAATTTGTTCGCCATGAGCTAGAGGAGTAGCAGACTAAGCTGCTAGACGAATACTAGAGTTAGGGGAGATTAGAGAAGATGATGAGAGCTGGATGTTGAAGAGTTTGGTGAAGAAGAGGTAGACTATTATCAGGCATAGGGACGAGGATGTCGAGTTCCTCAAGAGCTAGACAATGTTAAGGTGCAAATCCCACCCTTCGGTGGAAGTGAAAACACAAATGAATACTTGGGGTGAGAAGAGAAGGTCGAGAAAGTATTTAAATGTTATGGGTATGAGGATATAGTCAAAGTCTAAGTTGCTGCATTAGAGCTTACTTGATATGCCACTATGTGGTGGAAGAATCTGAATGTAGCCAAAGCAAGAGATGGAAGACGAGGTGTTAGAACTTGGGATGAGATGAAATGATTGTTAAGGGGTAGATTTGTACTTGAGACTTACCTATAAGATACATTTGCAAAATTATAGGAGCTTTGCTAAGGAAGCCTATTTGTTGATGACTATATTAGGGAGTTCTAGATGCTAATGATATGAGCTGATGTGGATGAATTAGAGGCCCATACAGTATTAAGGTTTGTTGCTAGGCTCTAGTATGAGATTCGCAATATTGTAGAAATACAGATGTTTTATACACTAGAAGAGGCTATGAAGATAGCATAAAGGGTTGAAAGGTAAAAGAGAAGTGTTTCGAGCTTACCTAGGTTGACATTATCGTAGGTACCAATACCATATCGATTTATTCAAGCTAAGCTAAGAAGGCCATATATGACCAAGGATAGGAATGACTGACTTAAATATAGTTAAGGAAACTAGTAAGGTTGAGTCGAGAGTAGGCCGACCCCGAAGACATATGAGGAAAGGTAGACTTTTGGACAAAAGACCAGTGAGGTAAAGTGTTTTAAACGCTTGGGCTTCTAACATATGGCTGTTGATTGTTCGAATCAACGTATTATGGTGCTCCAATGTAGTAGATAGCACCGATGAGAGTAAGAAGGAAGAAGATGTTAGAAAACTCAATGTTGAAGAGAAAGAGGAGACCTATGTCTATGCCAACTAAAGAGAAGTAATGAATCTAGTCTTGAGTTCCTTACTAAACTCTATAGAGGACTAGAGAGAGAATTTGTTCCATTCTAAGTATACCATCAAAGGCCAATTATTCATGATCATAGTGGATGGAGGAAGTTGTGCAAATGTGGTTGCATAATCCTTTATGCAAAGGTTAGGTCTATTGACCTCAAAGCATCCCCAACTTTACAAGCTGCATTGGATTCATGATAAGGGTGCTTTGCATATGATTGAACAAGTAATCGTACCATTTAGTATCAGAAATTTATATAGGGACGAAGTGGTGTGCGATGTTGTCTTCATGGGAGTTTCGCATCTACTGCTTGGATGACCTCTTTTGTTCAACTAATGTATTACTCATGAGGGGTATAAGAACACCCATGCCTTAGTCAAGGATAGGAGGAAGATTGTGTTGCAACCTTTAACCCTATCCTAAGTAATCGAAGCCCATAATCAACTCACCCAAGCTAGTAAGAAAAAAGCCTTAGTGATGAGTTGAAGAAAGCTTCGATCTATTGAGAAAGCGGATGAATACACTTTCTTGTTGGTTAGGAGATTGTTCGAAATAAGGGAATTATAGGATGTTCTAAAAGAGATTCGAAGCTTACCAAATGAGTTTTCTAACCTATTTCCAAAAGAATTACCTCCAGTTCGAGGCATAGAGCATTGTATTGACCTATAGCCAGGCGCCGTCCTCCCAAACCGACCCATATATAGGATGAACCCTGAGCAGGCTATTGAACTAAAGATGTAGGTGAATGAGCTTGTAGAACGAAGGTATGTAAGGGAGAGCATAATCCCTTTTATTGTACCAGCTCTACTCGTACCTAAGAAGGATGGTTCATGGCGCATGTGTATCAACAGTCAAGCAATTAATAGAATTACTATCAAGTATGGATACCTGATACCGAGGCTCAATGATATGTTAGATGAGCTTCATGGTGCCAAAATATTTTCAAAGATTGATCTGTGGAGTAGCTACTACCAAATTTGTATAAGGCTAGGCAATGAATGGAAGATTGCCTTCAAGACTAGGCACGGACTCTGCGAATGGTTGGTTATATCGTTTAGGCTTACTAATTACTTAGCACATTCATGAGGTTGATGAACCATGTAATGCTCCCTCTAATTGGGAGATGTGTAGTTGTATACTTTGACAATATATTGGTATATAGTATCGACCTAAATGACCATGTTCGACATCTTCATAAATTATCTGACATTTTTTGAATCGAGAAGTTGTATGGGAATGTAAAGAAATGCATGTTCTACTAAAGAGAAGTGATATTCCTAGGATTTATAATATCAAAGGAAGGAATTTGGGTACATGAGGAGAACATCCAAGCTATTTTGGAATGGCTAACACTGAAGAATGTCACTAAGGTCTAAAGTTTCCATGGCCTAGCTTATTTCTATAAATGATTTATTAAGGACTTCAGTACAATAGCAACCCCATTGATCGAGTTGACTAAGAAAAGTAAAGGATTCAAGTAGAACGACTAAGTTCAATAGAGCTTTGGGGAGATCAAGGAAAAACTCACCTCGATACCTGTCCTATCACTACCAGATTTTGATAAGCCCTTTAAACTAGATTGTGATACATCAGGAGTTGGAATTGGTGCTGTCCTAATGCAAGAGCGACTGCCCATCGCCTTCCATAGTGAGAAACTTAGTGGTCCTTCCCTGGACTATTATGTATATTAGAAGGAGCTGTACTCCCTTTTTCGAGCCCTCACTATTTGGCAACACTACCTATTACCAAAAGAGTTTGTTATTTATATTGACCAAAGCATGTTGGGAGTCAAAATAAACTCTTAAAGAGACAGGCCAAGTGGGTGGAGTTTATGAAGGGATTCTTGTATGTCATTTAGTACAAGAAGGGAAGTGCAAATATGATTGCCAACACTCTGTTACAATGGCAAACTTTGTTGGCCACTTTACAGACAAAATTATTAGGATTCTCACTAATTATTAAGCATTATGGTCATGATTCTCATTTTAGCCCTATCATAAAACACTGTAAGGATAGAATTGCAGTCAAGGGATATTATCTCAATGATAGCTACTTGCTCAAGGACCAAAGGTTATGCATACCAAACTGTTCTACAAGTGAGTTGTTGATTAAGGTAGCTTATAGTGAAGGATTATCTAGTCATTTTGAGGAGATTAAGAAAGCCAATATGTTGGAAGAAAACTTTTATTGGCTTGATTTGGCCAAAGGTATCCATAAGGTAGTTAGTAGTTGTGAAGTGTGTAAATGTGCTAAGGGGAAGAGAGAACCCCATGGAGAATGCATACCCCTATCAACACCTACTTTACCTTAGGTCAACTTTAGCATGGATTTTATCCTAGGATTGCCCTAGACATCCAGAGGGAAGGGCTCTATTTTTTGCTGTAGTGGACCACTTCTGTAAGATGCAACACTTCATTTCGTGTTGTCAAACTAACGATGCCTTATATATCGTTGATCTATTTTTGCAAGAGATTATCTCACTACATAGAGTACCGAGGACTGTTGTTTTAGATCGAGACACCAAAATTTTTAGCTATTTTTGGAAGACTCTTTAGAGAAGACATGGAACTAAACTTATATTTAGTTCTAATAGCCACCTTCAAACTAATAGCCAGATTGAAGTGGTAAGCAGGGCGTTAGGTAATCTGTTCAAAGCTATTGTAGAAAAGAACTTATAGACGGGATTGGAATTTATGCCTACCAATTGTGAAGTTCGCATATAACCGAATTGTCTATAGCTTTACTAGGAAGAGCTCATTCGAGGTCATCTATGGCCTCAACCTTATTGTTCTCCTAAATATGATTGGCAACCTAGCAGCTATTGAAGAAAGTCAATTCGAAGTGGATTGAGCCTAAGTATTACATGAGCTATACCAGTCTATAACAAGGATGATTGCCAAGTTCAATAAGAGACAATGAGAGATTAACAGTCGAGGTCACCGAACTGTTTCTTTCTAACCTAGAGACCTAATATAGATTCACCTCAGCCGAGAACGATTCCCACACTTGAGATAGAACAAACTATCTCCTCGTGCTGATGGTCCATTCAAGGTCTTGAGGAAAATTAACCGCAATACTTACCAAATTGAGTTGCTTGATGACTATAGAGTTTCTTTCACTTTCAATGTATCTGATCTAATCCCTTATTGATCAACAAAGAAAACTTAGCAAATGCCCAAAAGAAAGAGCAAAGACTGCTCTAGATTTGAGGACAAATCTTTCTAACCTATAGGTACATGATTGGAATTAACCCCTTAGACTGATCGCATGTAACCCGGCTAGAGGACTTTAAGGACTTGCTTAAAGGATTCTAGCTCTAGGCCATTGCTGAGATGGGGATTCCTACCCCGAGCTAATCTCTAACTAACCTGACTATCAAATCCTTACATACATCAAATCTAGCTCTATTCAATAGCAACATTTTACTCCAGGAGACAGCCTAAGAATAGTTGAGGTAAGCTCTCGATCTAACTATAGGCATTCGACCTTGAAGCAAGCTAACTTCTTTTTAGAATTAATTGGTCCCCGGCTTAAACCAAATCAAGTTGGCCTCTGACTACAACACTTTCTTGTTTCTGCGTACTTCATAACATATTCCTAATGACCAGCTACCAAGAGACATGTGTGTTTTGACACAATATTCTAGAATAATTCTTTCTTTCCATACTAAATATTCTTTGCCCCATTTACCTTTTTTAGTAAGTTTCATGTAACCTAAGTGTAAAATACCTTTTTTATCTTTTCATACATGTAAAGTAACCCTAGTAGATAGGTATATAAGCCCCCACTTCCTTGTATACAAACATCGAACTTTCAATACATAATTATTCAATTAAGTAACCTTAGTATTCTCATTATCTCTAAACTCTTATATATTCACTTTAGCAAAGAGTAGTGGTAAGTGACTCTTCAGTTTAGACAGGTATGTCATATTCGATGGATTGTAGGTCGAGTAAGATTGAATGGTGCATCATATCCATTCAGTAGTTGCCTGGACTTTGCTAGTCTTTTTCCCTATTTGTTTTAGGTTGTTTCGTTGTGGTGTCTCTCTGTGTGTTTAACCCCAAAGACATATCACAAATGAGAAACTAAGAAATGCATTGCATTCAGATGTAGAGAGATAGAATCGACTAATAACTAGCAAGATGGTAATTTTATTATTTTTGTAGCTTTTAGAGTTCCCTTTTACATTATTTGAAAAAGAAAATACATTCAAGAAGATTATTCCTATCTCTAAATGTTCTTCTAGCATTTGATAGGTGTTCCTCTTTTTTGCTTATTGGACCCTACTAGTGCTTCCTTCCTTTTTCCTAAGTTGGGCTCTTCCATTTCTTCAAATTCTTTGAGCCTCTTTTAGGTCATCCTCAATTGATGTTCCAAGGCCCTGGAACATTGTTTTGATTCCCGAAAGAGATCCTCCTACATGTCTCTCTCTTCATAGATTATTTCTACTCGGGCTTATACTTGGTTATTATAGGTCTTGACTTCAAGATCTGGTTCAGCTGCTATGAGTTGGATGACCTATGGTGCTTGATAATGGATGACCTATGTTCATCCTAATTAGGAGTATTGCTTGATAATTTTTGCAAACTAGGATTACCTTCTTGATGTTACTTTATCTTGCTATCCATAGGATATTAGTGACTTAGAAATTTCTCAACACTTCTACCTAGTAGTATGTGGATTTTCCTTTTGGTAGATGGACCTTATTGACAAATGAATTGATTAGATCAATGTTGTAAGCAAACTTTCCTTAAATTAGGTTAAGCTCATAACATTTCATATGGTTCACGAACCATATTGTTAGTAATGCCATGTTGGTCTTCAGTATGCCATTACTCTTTTCTTTCAAAATATTAAGGCTTTTTGATCTACTCTGTAAGGTGGGCCGAGACATATGATTTGCCTTGAAGAAATTGGCTCACTAACTTAGCGACCCTAAAATATATGAGGAACTTTCCATCAGGGAATAGGAAGGTGTCCCAAATGAAGCCAGGATAAAGGCTTTTATTTGTTTTGTCCCCAAGTTTTGAGATTGCCACAGAAGATACCTCATTGGTTGGATTTAGGCTCAATGATGAACTAAGCTTTTAAGTCCTCCAGTTTGATGTAGTTACCATTATAGCTTTTGAGGGCTTTATTCACTTCTATTTTTCTAATACCCAAGAATCTTGAAAAGGCATTCACAAGATCCATTTCCAAATTTAGGGTGTATATATCTTCCAAGGAAGGTGCTTGAAGTAATTAGGTGTATTCTTCAAGTGTTGGGCTAATCAAGTGGGGCCCAACTTGAAAAGCCACTTTCGGGTTCCCAAAAGTTAGTCAAAGCTCTAATCTAATTAATTTCTATTTTTACTTTATGATGTAATAGAATGGGCCTAATCTTACTGAAGATGTTCTCTTGTTTCCTTAGATTGAAGTGCCATAATCATTGGTCTAGGATAGGTTTAAGGCAGATGGGCTTACCTACAAATTTTTCCTTGAAGTAGACACAGTTGGATGATGGAGAGGCCATTTCTAAATTACAAAAGAGAAAATATGTTACAAGATTATCTGACTATTATTTACAACGATAAAACCTATTTACAATAATTCTATATTTACAATATATGAAAATTACAAGGGAAATCAAGGAAACTTAAGCCATTCTATATTTTTATTTCTACCTTGCTAGATTACTCGTCAATTCGGGATGTTGGAAATGCATAAAGGGTAGGTTTTAAAGGTTCTTAAGCTTGTGTGACCTCACTTGTTAAAGAACACTTTCATTGTTTACATTAAGCTTAAGTAGGGATAACCTAATCAATCCCAAGTGATGGTTACACTACAGCACCTAGAGCCTATACAATGGCTCCCTATCCTAAGGCCTTAATACGGTCTGGGTTTGATCGCTTCTACTATATGTTTATAGAAAAATTAAATCCCTACCCCTGCAAAGAAAATGTTAGTATGATTATGGTATAAACAAATAACAAATAAGTAAATAAATTGTATTTAAGGTGATTTTAGAGATCAATTTTAATTTTGGAAAGTTGAGTGGCTAAATCTCTTGAAATTCCCAGTAAAGTTATCAAGTCATCGAGTTTGGTTTTTCACCTCCTGGTTTTATAAATTAATTTTTTTAAAAAAAAAAAACTGATAGGCATTAAATCTTACCTGTTTAATATTGATTCTTAACTAGCATTTAAAGAAAATTGGTTTTTAAATCTTGAAATCATTTTAGAGTCACCATTCGACCGGAGTCAAGAAAAAAAATTAAGTTACAACCAATTGGATGAATTGGATATAACTTAGCTACTAGTCTTTCAATAAAAAACGATTTTATAAAAAAAAAAAAACAGTTCTTGAAACCAAATATCTAGATCTGGGGGTTAGGAATTTTAAACCCGTACGAGTATCATTAACTTCCCAAATTTAACATTAACCTTAAAAATCACCTTTCAAATTAAAAAAAAAAAACAAAACTCAATTATCTACCTAAATTGGATAACTTGAAAAATCTAGAAAAAAACGATATATAAGGTTTTTACATTTTTTACCATCGCTCGATAGGTGCCTACGTACTTGTTATTTGAGATCAGATGTATATAATTCTTTTTTTTTAGAAAATTTTAGTGGGTTAAGTTGATTTTAATTTTGAAAATAATTGAGTTTACGTTTTACTCAATTTGATTTATTTAAGAAAATTCCTAAAAAGAAAAAGATGGTCCGAAATTGGACATTTTATTTTTGGAAAATTCGGAAAGGTCCTAACTTTAAAAAGAATCCAATTATTTCTTTTTTCTTTATTTTAGAAAACTTGATTTTTCTAAGTGTTAAAAAAAACAATTAACTTACTTACTTATTTTATTTTTATTATTTTTTATTCTACTAATTTTTATTTTTTATTAAAATAAATGAATAAATAAATAAATAAGCTACTTTTTTCTTTTTTCCCTTTTTTCTTTTTATTTTACATTTACAATTGGAATGAAATAAATAAAATAAATAAATAAAAATTTACAAAAAATCGTAAAAAGAGGAAGGGGCCTGGACTAAAAGAGCGCGGGTTGGCTTAGAGCGGGTCGGGTCGGTACGGTATACGGGTCGGTTCAGGCATTGGATCTGGGTCAGGTTAGGTAAGCTGGATTTAGGTCATTTTCAAGTGTAGTTGTAGTATCTTGGTGCAATTCGAACTTATTTAGCCATCGAATCAAGTGGGAAAGGAGGTTTTCATGAATATTTTATTAGGGAATGGGGGGGATTTTCGATGCTATGGTGTTTGGAGCTCATTTGGTAGTGTTTTTAGAAGTTGGCCATGGGTAGCAGTGGTGGTGAAAGTTGTATGGTGGTTGCTAAAGTTGTTGAGTGAAAGAATGATGTTGGTTTGGGGGTTTAGGGATGTGGAGAAAGTTGCTTGTGTGGTTAGTTTAGGCCGAAAAGTGTCAAAGGTGATGGATCAAGATGGGAACAACATGGTGGTGGTTAGGGTTTAGGGTTGGTGGTGCATGGTGTAGTTAGGGGTCACAGTATGGGACAAAGGTGTTCTTAGGTGAAGGCTAATGGTGTGGGGAGTGTTTCTAGGGTGTTCAGTTATGGTGGTGAGGTCGAGAGAGAGAGACTCGAAGAGAGAAGAAGGTTAGTAGAGAGAGAGAGTGTATGTGATTTGAATGAAAGGGAGGGTTTGTAAATTAAGCCCCCTATTTATATACGAATTCACTTAGCAAACAAGGAAATTAGAAATTAAACTTAAATGAAAATGTTTGAAAATTTAGTTTTTTCTTTTTCGAATTTCAGAGCTTGATTTGAATGCTCATTTGACTGAATTTGGATACATCATTGGGTTCAATTCAGAGTAGGCTATATGGTAAACAAAATTAGAGTAAGGAATTGCATGTGTGTGTGTTAAATTTGTGCAAAAAATAATTCTAAAGTGAAGGAGTCGAGTCTGTTCTTGATTGGAAAAGTGAAGAAAACCTAGAGGAAATGATGGAAAAAGAGAGAATGAGAAAGAGAAAGAAAAGGAGGGAAAAAGGGGCTGACGTAGTGTCACGTCAACCGTACCTACTAATTACAGCGTGCTACGTGTCAATAGTAACACATAGTAACTGATGTAGCATGCTATGTGGTGCTAGGGTCAATACTGGTCGTCCAAACTGATGCTGCTATGTGTTAGGATACATGGCCCAATAAAATCCTGATTTATGGCAAATCCTGATTATCTAAAAAAATAAAAAACTTTATATGCCCTCACCAAGATTCAAACTCCTAATCTCATACTCAACCTAATGTCAATGTATATGTATTTATTCGTTAAGCCATTGGCCTATAACTTATCTATATATAGAATTAAATTGCATATATGGACCAAATCAGCCTGAGCTAAATTCAAATCTAAGCCCAAGCCCAACAGCTCAACTTTCTAAACTTATTTTAAAATTTTAAAAATCTATCCTATTAAATTGTTATTCTTTAAAATCTTCTATTTTTTTTCCAATTTTTTATGACTTTTCAATTTTCTAATTTTTTTTTTATTTTCTAAATTTCTTATTTTTTTGTATTTCTTTCTAGATTTCCTTTTTTTTAATTTTTTTTTTCAAATTTCTTATTTTTTTTATGCTTTTCTTATTTTTGTATTTTTCTAAACTTATTATTTTTTCTAAATTTCTTAATTTTTGGATTTTCTTTAATTTTATATTTTTTTGTGTGTTTTTCCTAATATAGGACCCTCTTTCCTATTGAAATAAAAAAAAAAAGGAAATAGGCAAAAATTGGGTATTTACACTCCCATTTTGAGTTATTTATCCTTTACTACCAAACCCCAAGCGTAACTGCCCTCTTTCTCTTTAGCTTGAAGTCTGCATGTAGTGGTTGTTGAATGAAATCAACACCATGACCAAACTCCCCACTTCAAGCTCTTTTGAACCTAAGTCCTTTCACAATTAGTCCTGCTCCTAATCATGAGAACTAATCACTAACCATCCAAACACTAGCTACTATACTTGCACCTTCGAAACCACCATCTCCACTCCTTTTTTACTAAAGTAGCTATCATAATTGACTTTGTCATGCCCAAAACCATAGGACCCTATCTTTCATTCACTTTAAACCACCTTCAACCATCACCAACCAACACTTACCATAACCACCACCTTGTCTAATCGCCTAAATAACTACCATTAGTTGTGACATCAAGCTACATCCCCCCTTCCCTAATAAATTTCACACAAAAATCACATCACTCATTGGTTTTGGTGTAACAATTAGTTCAAGTCATACCAAGTTTATTGCTACTGTTCTACATCAACCCAACCTTAAACATAGTGGAGCTCTAAACCTAACCGAGGACTTAACCAAATTGACCTTATCTTCTTAGGTCCGACTAGTGCTCTAACTTATGCTTAGTGTGGACCCCCAATTCTCTTGTATTGTTTTGAATTTCAATTGTTATTATTTTTTATTATTTTGCTTCCTTGTAAATAAAAAAAAAAGAGAAAACAAAAAAAAAGTAAAGGAAAAAAAAGAGAAAATAAAAAGAAAGTTTTATTTTGTTATTTTAGCATGTGGTGAAAAATAAAACAATAAATGAACAAAAAGAAGAAAAAAAAAGAATGACAATTTATTCACTTGGAAAAACTATTTAAATAATAATAATAATAGTAAAACTTGTTTCATTACTTAGAAAAATTTTATTTCCAAATAAATACAAATAAATGAACCCTTTTCAAAATTAAGGCTTCTTTAAAATTTTTAGAAAAAACAATAATAAAAAATTAATACCCTTTAGAAACTTTTCTCAAACAAAACCAAATGGATAAAAAAATGTAAAATCAACCATTTTTCAAATAAAAGAAGTCAAAAATTAAATTTTTACAAATTAATGAACTACGAAAGTCTGATTTCGATTAACTAGTATGTAAGTACTCATACGAAACTATTAAGCAACTTAAAATATGAACAAAAAAAAAGTATTTTTCCCTTTTTGGAAAACAATTTTTTTTTTAATTTCTTATTTATTGTAATAGATATAATCTCACTGTTTACTTGTGAATAGATAATATTTTCAAAAGGGTATTTTTAATAAATAAAATTAAATTCGGAAGAATAAAAGTGATGCCTGTTATGATTTAATAGGTTAGCCTCTAGACTAGAAATATTTAGTTTTTGAAATCCTTTTTCTTTTTTTTTTCAAAATTAGTTTTCGTATGGTTTAGTTTCTAGATTAAAATTGATCCATTCAATTAGTTTTAATCTAAACGTTTTCTCAACCTTAGTCGAACGTCGACTCTAAGTATTTTTCAAAACATGTTTAAAAACCTAGATTTTCCTCAATTCTTAGTAGAAGATTAATATTAAACGGATAAGATTTAATATTGATCAAATTAAGAAAAAAAAAATAAAAACTGGGAAAAATCTAGGCTCGATAGCTTGGTGACTCCATTAGGTAAGTCAGGATGGCTAGCCACTTAAAAACTTTTCGAAGTAAAATTTTCCTTTTAAAATACCCATGTTGTTTATTTATTTATTGTTATAATTAATTTCATGTTTATGCTTTATTTTAATTGCTATATTCATTTTGCATGCATCATATTTGAGATATTAGGGGGAATGATTGTATCTAGGATGCAGGGTAAATACAATTAGACCCAAGTCGCCTTAGGACCCTATGAGAGGGGCTACTGTTTAGGTATTAGGTATTATGGGGTAAACACTGGTCAAGACTGATTAGGCTACTCTACTTATACTTCGATGTGACTAAGGAATCGTTTCTTTGAAAACATATGAGGTCATAGAGTTTAAAGACCTTTAAAACCTACCTAAATCACATACACTTAAACATGACTTAATACACTACTCCTAAGAGTTGCAACCTTACTAATGTTTGAATATTTTAGAAATATGATTAGTTTTGGTACCTAAATATATACACATAAGCACTAAATCAAATGGTAGGGTTGCAACTTAATGAATAATGTATTAACCCTAATAGTTCTAGAATTTACATGCTTTCATGTGCATTCTTTTGTTTCATTGATAAATGATTCTTGCCCATGAATTATTTAAGCCTATAGATAATGGCAAGTAATCGATAAGCCAACAATTAAAGGGCCAATGGCTACCGGATGCCCCTAGAATCCATGAACAACTATTGCAAATTAAAGCTACTTACTGGAAGCAAGGGGCTAGATGTGCTAAGACTGCTAATCAAGCCTTGTTGGCCCAAGTCGAAGAGAGAGAAAAGACCATAGATTGAGCTTTGTAGATGTTGGATAAAATTGCAATCCAACTACACAAGCTAGTTTAGGGACTTTAGATGTAGTAGAAAAACTTCAAATAAATATGAAGTTTCATTAGATAACAATTGAGAATAATAATTAGGCTCACTTTCTTTTCTTTTTATCATGATAATAAAAGTTCCCTTTAGCATTCTTTATTCTTAATTTTTTTTCCTTTTCTTTGTAAATAGTTTTTCAATAGAATTCATCTTACCGTTGTTCTCTCTCACTCAGGGAAAAATAAATAAATAAATTCCACAAACTTGTAAATAGAACCCCAAAATGACTACCCTTATTTGTAATTATATTTCTCAGTTTACGTAAAATAAAGCCCTATCTTTCTCTCTTATAAAAAAAAAAAGAGAAAAAAATAAAATAAAGAAATGGGAAATGAAAAAAAAAAAGAAAAGTTTCTAATGGTTATAAATTCTTATGAGATACTACAAATCAAAGCCCTTAGCTCATTAAGGCAACCAACCCAAATACAAGTCCTTAGCCCATAAAGCAGCCAACCCAAAACAACCCCCTCATCCTGTTAAGGCGGTCACCCCAAAACATGAACACTTAGCTTGTTGAGGTAGCCAACCTAAACATTATTCCTTAACCCTTTAAGGTAACTCACCAACCACAAACCCTAATTAGTCAAAGTAGCTAAACAAAGCCAAAACCCTTCTTGTATTGAGAAATCTAAGCCCAAACATGAACTAAGTTAAAACATGAAGTCAAATACAACCTCAGCCTCAAACTTAAATCAAATGAAAAATATTGTTTCACATTAGGGCATATTTCAAGAAACTGGAGGGAAAAAGTCAATCTCCACCTCGAGGCAAATAAATAGATTCCTTCCTAAGGAATTAGCAAATCACTTTTAAAATGTTTAAGATGAAAAGAGGTAAACCATATCCACACACTAACCCTTAAACACTTTAAGAGTTGAGTGACATCATTGTAAAGATACTTTGGACTCATTCCTTAAAGGAGGTCCATTTTGAATTTGATATGTTGATTAAAATAAAATTAGGTAGTCATTTTCAAATCCCAAATAGAATTATCCTTTGTTTACCCTATTGGATCAACTTGAAGTAACCTCAAATTTAAACCTTATCAAGAGATACCCTATGATGGGTAGTTTAAATGTTAGGGTTTTATATTAGGAAAGAAGGATAAAATTAGTTTGTGCTTGCTTTAGTAACATTAATTCAAAAGCGATATCTATTTATGATAAGTTATTTTCTTTGAAATGAAGGAGGGCTAACTCCTTTTTAAACACCTTAAGCTTATACAATACTTACCCAAGCTCATGGATTTGGGGCCTTGAATCTCTTAAAGACAAAGACTTGGCAATTGAGATAATCACTCTTGAGGCTAAAGAAATGAAAAAAGAACAAGAAACAATGGGGGAAAGTGATAAATAATAAAAAAACAACAAAAAGAAAGAAAAGAAAGAGAAGAAAGGCTTGAAAATTGGGCTTATATGTAAGAGAAAAGCCCTAACCAAAGAAGGCCTAAAACATCTAAGTCCTTGAATCACATTCCTAACCTAAAAACACAAACCCTACAAATCTATCCTAAATCACTAACATAAAACCCCTTTAGCCATCTTGAATCACAAACACAAGGTCTTCCTACCCACAATACCACCTATACTTAAGTTCTTTTGATCATAAGGAATAATTAATCTTAAATAAAAATTGTTTTTGAAACTGGGGCAAGTACACTTGTAGTTTTTCCTAAAGGTTGTCAACTTATATACTTGGGTTAAATAAGTAAATCTTTCAAAATAAACCTTCTCATTAACCTCTCTTGAAATCATTCAACCAAAAGCCTAATTCATAATATTGAGTAGGAAAAGACCTAATTGATTGATCAAGGCATATTACTTGTAAACTGGATTATAAGTTTTGAAACAGTAATTTAGAGTGTAATCTACACTAAGAGTGCATAAGGAAGTCCTTTTTTATTAGACTAATCATGAGTTACTTTTTTCTTAGGAAATGAATGTTTAAAATCACAAGGCCCTACTAGGAATCTCAACATCAAAGTTAGGAAACAATTTCAAAGACTAAGAAGAATATAAGATGACCTACATGGTTATTAAGGAATAAGATGGTTATAGCAAACATTCAAGGAAAAAAAAAAGACCAAAAAGAAAAAATACAAAAAAGGAGAGAGAAAGTAAAAGCTTATTACAATTTTTTTATCCCTTTCTAAGTCTATGTCAGCTTGAGTGGTCACACCTTTTAAGTTGACCATAATAGTCTAAGTCATTCTTTTCAATGTAGTTTTTTTATGTCCATTAACCTTTTTTTCAAATCAATAGACCTTATCCCTAATGGTTTTTTTCATCAAATTCCTAATTTGTAAATTTTTCAAGTCAAGAGATTTTTTAAATAGGTTACATTCCCTAATTTTTCTTGTTAAGGTCTTTAGCCAACTTATAGGGTACTTACCCTTTGTTCCATCTCAATCTCTTTTAAGGTTTTAACCAACTCAAGAAGCACTATCTTAGTTAATCTCTTTTGAGGATTTTATCTAGCTTAAGGAGCATTGTCTCGCCTCATCTCTCTTTAAGGTTCTAACCAGCTTAAGGAGTGTTATCCCATCTCAAATCTTTTTAGGATTCTAGCCAGCTCAAAGAGCATCATCCTGTTTCATATCTTTTTAAGGCTATAGCCAGCTCAATAAGCATTTTCCTGCCTCATATCATTTTAGGGTTATAGGGTTCTAACCAACTTAAAGAGTGCTATCTTGTCTTAATCTCTTTTGGATTCAAGCCAGCTTATGGAGCACTATCCAATCTCAATCTCTTTTAGGTTTAAGCTAGCTCAAGGATTGTTGTTCCACCATAATCTCTTTAGGGTTCAAGCCATCTCAAGAAGCATTGTCCTGTCTCAGTTCTCTTAGGGTTTTAGCTAGCTTAAAGAGCGCTTTTATGTCATAATCTTTTTAGGGTTCTAACCAGCTCAAGGAGTACTGTCCAATCTTGATTCTCTCATAAGGTTTTAGTTATCTTGAGGAGCACTTTACCCATTCACTTAGGTTAGTTAGCTTAGAGATCACAATTAAGTTCTTGATTAGGGTCTTAGCTTACTCAAGGAGCGCTTTGCTCGTTCACCTAGGTTAGTTAGCTCATAAGAGTATGACCAGGTTCTCATTTACGGTCTTAGCTAGCTCAAGAAGCGCTTTGCCCGTTCACCTAGGTTAGTCAGGTCATAAGAGTGCGACTAAGTTCTCATTTAGGGTCTGAACTAGCTTGACAAGTGCTTTGCCCATTTGCCTACGTTAATCAACTTAGAGGTGTACTGATGGGTTCTCATTTAGGGTTTTAGTTAGCTCAAGAAGCAATTTGCCTATTTACTTAGGTTAATCAACTCAGAGGAGCCTGACCAAGTTCTTATTTAGGGTCATAGCTAGCTCAAAGAGCACTTTGCCTGTTAACTCAAGTTAGTCAGCTTAGAAGAATGCAATCGGGTTCTCTTTAGGTTTTAGCTTACTTAAGTAACGCTATCCAATCTTACATTTCTTTTTAGGGTTCTTATCAGCTGATTGAGCGCTACTCTTCTCTCAGTATTTTTTAGGGTTCTAGCTAACTCATAGAGTACTAGACCCTTCTAAAACTTACTCTAATGTCTCAATCAGCTTCTAGAGTAGTGTCTTACTTTTTTCAACAAATCCCCAATGGATTGGACTTAGGCTAGCTAACTAGTTGTAGCGCTGCTTAAGGAAAATTGATCCTCAAAGTAAAGATGGTGTCTCCTTTTGCTAATGTTGTAAAGTTTTACTCAAACTTTGCTATAAAGAAGGGCAACTATAGATTCCCTATTTTCGCTACTAGTAATTTTAGATTTTTTTTTTAAATAGAAAAAAGGGCTTAAATTTAAAAAATACAAAAAAGAGAGAAAATTCAGAGAAAACACCAAAAAAATAGAAAAAAGTACAAAAAATAGGAAATTTAGAAAAAAAGAGAGAGAAAAGTTTAGAAAAATAGAAGAAGAAACTTTAAATTATAGAGTTAGAATGCTAGGAGTAATAAATAATTTAGTATAGTATTTTTAAAAATATTAAGTTCTTAGGTGAGTGTACTATTTTAATTTAGGATTGTTATAGGCTTGGAAAAATTCTAGTTTAGACATTTTTAGTTGTTAAATGTATTTTGTGTGCAACTTATGATAAGGCATGGACTAATAGCCCATTTGGTACTACACTTGAACTTGTAATTGGAAATGGTCAAAAGGTTAGGGGTTTGATTTTGCTTGTAAGTGCTAAGTACCTCTTTCTATCTTTTTTTTTTCTTTTTTTTTTTTTGCCCCTACATACTATGTGTGAGCGTATCATTGGTTGATAATAACACTTTCCATCCCATTCTTGGCATTTCAACCCCTTTCTTGTAGTTTCTCAACTCAACAAACCCCTTTATTTATCAACAATTTTGATCCAATTTTCTTCATGTTTTCACCATTAATTTAGTGAAATCATGAAGATTACGTGGGGTACTTTACATTTGTGCCAAGAATTAGTCTAGATACATGCACTTTAAGGATTAAATTGGCCATCAAAAGTTAAGAAAAATATGAATCTAAGATTAACTCCTTTTTCAATACGGCAAATCCGAACATTAAACGAAGAAATTGAAGGTTCTATCCATCCTTTTGGCAAGAATATCATCCCTATTGCATTCAAATTTGCATGAATCAAGCGCTTTCTCATTAAATGGTAATTGACCTGATCCTTTATGACTATGGTGAATCTTGACACTGAAACACTTACTGAGCTTAATTTAAGCTTAGTAAGTATAAATAAGACCATCCACTTACTGTTTTGGCATCAATCCTCACTCCCAATCACCTTTTCTCTGATTTTGAGTTGTCTTTCTCTCACTACTAAAGCCTAGGTGCAACCACCCTCTCTCACTCTAGCTTGAAGTCTACATATGGTGGCTATTGAATGAAACTAACACTATAACCAAACTCCTTACTTTAAGCTCCTTTGAACCTAAGCCCTCTCACATTCAGCCATGCTCCTAATTTCAATAAACAAACCCTAGTAGCTACCTTGTACAACTGCCCAAATGGCCACCATTAGCCATGGCATCAAGCCTATACATAACATCCCCACCCCCCTCCCCCCCTACAAATAAAATTTACACAAAAATCCAATAACCTGCTCATTTTGGTGTAACAATCTGTTCGAGTCATGCCAAGTTTGTTGCTACTTTTGGTTTTCATACTGACCTAGCCTTTAACTTAGTGGAGCTCCACCCAAAAACCTAACCGAATCGACTTATTCTGCCTAGGTTCAACCTGTACTCCAGTTCCTCTAGCCCATGCTTAGGTTAACCCCCTACTTCTCTTGTATCATTTTTTATTTCAATTGTTGTTCTTTTTTTTATTACTATTTCCCTCTATTGTAAGTAAAAAAAAAAAACAAAGAGAAAAAAATAAAAGGAAAAAAACAGAGAAAATAGAAAGAAAGTTTTAATTCATTATTTTAAGATGTAATGAAAAATAAGAATAATAAATGAACAAAAAGAAAAAAAAAAGGAATTATTATTTATTCACTTAGAAAAACTATTTTAAAAAATAAAGTAATAATAAAACTTATTTCATCACTTAGAAAATTTTATTTTCAAATAAATAAAAATAAATGAAACCTTTTCAAAATTAGGGCTGCTTTAGAATTTTTAGAAAACAAAATAATAAAAAATTAGGACCCTTTTAAAAAATTTTCTCAAACAAAACCAAATTGATAAAAAAAATGCAAAATCAATTATTTTTCAAAAGTTAAAAGAAATCAACAAATTAAAGTTTTACAAATCATCAAACTATAAAAATTTGATCCTAAATAACAGGTACGTAAGCATTAGTAGAAAAGTACAAAGTGACTTAAAATGTGAAAAAAAATTATCATACCCTTTTTGCAATCCATTTTTAAGAAGTTTCTTATTTTCTGTAATAGATACAATCTTATTGTTTACTTATGAATAGATAATATTTTTAAAAGGGTATTTTGAAAAAAAAAATAGAATTAGATTCAGAAGGTTAAAAGTGATACCTGTTAAGGCTTAATTAGTTAGCATATGGACATAAAATATTTAGTTTTCAAAATTGGTTTTCACATGATTTAGTGTATAGATTAAAATCAATCCATCCAATTGATTTTAATATAAACTTTCTCTTGACCCCGATCAAGTAATGACACTAAGTACTTTTCAAAACATGTTTAAAAATCTAGATTTTTCTTAATTCTTAGTTAAAGGTTAATATTAAATGGGTAAGGTTTAATATTGATCATATTAAGGAAAAAAAAATAACTGGAAAAAATCTAGGGTCAATAGTGTACCTCCAATTTGATAGCCAGGTTGAGGCAACTAGTATGATCATCCATGATAGCATCAAGAAGAAGGTTGATCAAGCTTAAGGTAGATGGGTAGATGAGCTCCCAAACATTTTATAGTGATACAGGTCTAGTCATAGCACATCCAGAGGTAAAACTCGATATCATTTAGCATTTGAGTAAAAATCCGTCCTGCCCATAGAGCTAGAATGTCCCAACATTAAAACATGGTCTTTCAACACCCTCATGAACGAATCCATCTTATAAGCTAGTATAGATACCATAGAAGAAATCCAAGACCTTATTGCAACCTATGTAGCCGCTATTAGCATAGGTCGACCAGATACTATAACAAGAAGGTCTGGTATTAAGAGTTTAATGTAGTAGACCTAGTTGGCAAAAGACTTTAAGCAATAAGATCGTAAGAAGGATAAGGGAAGCTAGCCCCCAATTGAGAAGAATCGATTAAAGTTAGAAGAAACTTAGGGAATGGTGTATATAAGTTAGAAAGATTGGATGGAGAGCTCATCCTGCACATATGAAACGCCGATAATTTCTACTTATACATTGATTAAATCAATGTAAATATGATTGTACTTTTCACGTTTATTAATCAAATTTCTTTTCTTAAGTTGCTGTGTGTTTATTTTTATCCTTATTTTAATTGTATCAACCCACGTTAGATGAATGAATCTAGAGATATTGAAAGTCCTTAAAGGGACTCTAACTTATGCACCTCTTCAAGCAAGGGTAGGTCAAAACACCACTAACATAACTCTCATAGGGTAACTTAGGCATCTGGGAATATCCTTTACATGACCAAGGAACTCGTATAATACCTATTAAAGCACCACTAGCTTGGCCCAAAAAAAAAAAGAAAAACCTAAGCTACTAATTGCAAAACGGTCCTTATGGAAGAGCAATCCTAGCTCTTCCTAAAGCGAAATGACCTAAGCTACTAATAGCTAAATAGTCCTTATAGAGAAGCAAACCTATCCCTTCCCTAAGACAAATGGCCTAAGGCACTAACGGTTAAATTGTCTTACTAAAGAGTAAAACTAACTCTTTAATTAAGTTCACCAAGGACTATAAATCGAAAAATAAAGTATAAGATAAAGCAAATATGAAATCAAGTTTTTCATTACAGAATGTTTACAAGGTAAGAGGCTAGCATTCTAACCTTTACATTCCCGAAGACATTACAATTCTGGACAAAAACAAAAGAAACATAGGAATAAGAAAAGTAACTATAACAAAAAGAAAAAGAGAGAAAAAAAACTTAGGCCCGCTACTTAAGATTAGTTAGCTATGGTAACTCTGAAAAATCTAGTGCTTCAATTTTCTTAGAAGACTGATCTACTAGAGTTTAGGTTAAAGGATCTTGAGTTGAAGTAGGGAGAGGAGGAGTCTCCTTACTTCGGTTGGTAAAGGGTCACCCTAATCTTGATTCTCTACTTGAGTTTCCCTCGAAGTAACCCCTTGTGGAGCTATCAAGGCTAAAGAGGATATAAGAGTCTTTTGGATTGCCTTGGTAGTAGGAGCAACCACCTCCTTTTTGTCCTTGGTTTCCCTTTCTTCCTTATAGGTTGGACCATCTAGAAAGTCTAAGAAGCTTAATTCTAGGCTAGGGTACTACTAAAGCACCATATTTTGAATCACTCAACCTGTTTCTACGAAGATGTCTTCATACTCATCCTTCTACCTCTCTAATGTCAATAACTCATTGATAACCTTTTGCTTGACAATGTCTCCTCTTTCAAGGTTGGTGCTTAGCTTCTTCATTGCACTAACCTTATGTTGAAGATCCTCAATCTTCCTCTCCAACTATCCTTTTTAGCTAGCCAACTCTAGAGAGAACTTAGTGGTAGAAGAACACTATCTATCCTTCATCACCAACTCAACCTACATCTTAGAGATTGATGTACTAAACTCTTCGTTTCATTGATTAAGCTTTTCCTTAGCATTCTACTTGTCCTCTAACTTTCTAGAGAGACAACTTTATACTTTTGTTCTCCCTGTAATTACTATTTCAGTACTTCTATCTCCTCAATAGCCCCTTTCTTAGCTTCTTCGTACTCCTTCTTATCCCTCTCTAATTCAACCTCCAATTGATGCAAACAGTAACCAAGAACAGACAAAGCCGGTTGCTAAATGGGTCCGAACTTACAAAAAGCTCTAAAAGAGTTAATGGGGGAAGGTACGAAAGGTGAAAGAAAAGGATAAAAAAAGTAAGCAAAACCCATGAATAGCTCCAGAGGATATGATGCACCAATGGAATTTTTGAGAACTCACGGCATAATTCAATGTGACATATAACTTAATCTAATGAGATTACTCGCCACCTAACCTTGCTTAGGGGAAAGGATGAGAGTGATGCTGAGAGTAAACAATAGTATTTACACAAGGAAGAAGGTGCTCAAAAGTGTATTGAAGATTATCTGATGTCTTACAACTACAAGTATAAGGGTATTTATACTTACAAACTAGGGCAACTTGCCTAAAAAATAAAAGACAAAAAGGACATTTCCTATAGAGGGCAATGTATATGTTATAAAGGGGTAAAAATGAATATACAAGAAAAAATAATCATTGGTGCTATAGATTTTACATGTGATGCTGTACATGTAGCGATATGGCATCGGTGAGGTTGTTAGGAGATGCAAACAAAAAATATGGATGCATGGGTTTGTCTATGCAAGGATGGCCTAGTCAGTTCGGCTTTCTCTCTCAGCTTTTCGGTAAGGAAGAGGTCATGTAATTGGTCGACTTGGCAACCAAGAATAATCATTAACTTGGCATACCATACAACAATAGGCAATCATACGGTACAACACTAGAGGTAACTTGGCAAGGAGGTACTTGGCTTCGGCGAGGGTTGGTTAGAACATAAGGATTTGTTATACCAGCCCCTCTAGTCTTCAAGCCCAGCTTGATTCCCATCAATCCCACGAATAGTATGTTGTAGAGAATCTGGTTGAAGTAATTGCCAATAGTGAACGGCAGTAGTACTTGCCGACTGACGTGTAATGCTCCCTTATCATTTAACCATTGCAACTTATATGGCTTCGGATGCTCAACAGGCAGCAACCTCAGTTTTGAGATAAGGTTGATTAATGCTACATTGGTGTAGCTCCTACTGTCTACAATAAGGGCACATGTCTATTCATTCACCTTGTAGGTGATATGAAATAAGTTCTCTCTTTGCTCCTCCTCTCACAAGGGCTTTATGCTCATAGTGCATCGGACAACTATGAGTAGCTAGTCTAAGTCCTTAGTGTAAACGTCTTCCTCAATCAACTCCTTCTTGGAATTCACATTTTCGGCAAGAACCTTTTCCTCCTCAGGTTCCTCATTCGTACTCTTTATGTCTAACTTCAAGGTGTCTCCCTTAATGACCATTGTCCTTTGGTTTAGGCACTAAGTAGCCATATGTCCAAACCCTTGGCACTTAAAGCATTTGATCTAGCTAGTCTTCCTACCAGACCCTTGCCCTTTCTCACACGTTTAGGTTGGCACTAGATCTTTGGACCAACTTTTTTACTCGACTTTGACATCTATCCTACTTCTCGGCTCGGTACTCGGTAGTGTCTGGTTACTTGCCTATCTTGGTCAATTTGTCGGCACTTTAGTTGCTATTCAGCTTCTTCTTTGCCTTTTTACCTGTTGGATAATCCTAACAGCTTCATCTATTATGTCAAATCGTAGGAGTTCCACAATGTCTCGGATCTCTTCTTAACCTAGTAGCAAACCTTGAAATTGTTTGAGCAGGTGGTTCCTCTACTTCACATCTTATCATAAGTATTTGGAATTCTTGAACATATTCATCAATAGTTCGGCCTACTTGCCTCAACTCCTAAAGCCGTGTGAAAGTATCTTGGAGATATTTTTCTGACACGAATCTATTTCTAAGCACCCTCTTCATCTCGGGCCAAGTAGTACTCTTCTCTTCTTCTCATGGCCTGAAAATTCTCCCATCACATGGTGCCACATCTAGAAAATTCAACATCAATGGTTTTCACTTTCTCGTAATGCTCATACTGGTAATAATCAAACATATACTCCACCTTCTCTTCCCAATCTAGGTACTCGTCAACATTACCAAATCCATTGAAACTTGGAATCTGAAGCTTTACGTAGTCGGATACTCTAGGGACTCATACATACTCCTCTTCAAAATACTCTTCTTCCTCTTCATCGAGCTCTCTCAAGTCTATCCTTCGCTTTACTTGTTTACCAACTTCTTCACCTCGAAATGGTTGAGCTGGGTTTTAACCTCTAATAGGTTGAGCAGCTTGTAGAGTATTTTGCATGGCCTCAATGGGTCAACAAGTCGATGTATGAACAACTTGGGTCAGATTTACTTGGCGGTTAGCTACCTCATCGAGTCTCTCATTAGTGCTTCTGGGAGTTCCCTGAGATTAATGCTCATGGTGGATAACTCCATTGTCATCACCGATACCAACATTCATATTTGGGTCTATCATTTTTCCTCACAAATTTAGAATTTAAACAAACACTTCAGAAAGTAAACAACTGATAATACCACAGTCAAATGAATTCACTGACTAACTCTATTTCAAACATGCAAAAACAAAGTATAACAAAAATCCAAGAAGAGTTAACTATAGTTCGCACAAAACCTCTGCATTGATACTAAGATGATGCTAGTTGTAACTAAGAACATATAAGGTCGGTTGTTAAATGGGTCCGAACTTGCAGAAAGCTTAAAAAGAGTCAGTGGGGGAAGGTATGAAAAGGTGAAAGCAAAGGATAAAAAAAGTAAGCAAAACCCATGAACAGCTCCTGAGGATATGACGTAATAATGGAACTTCCGAGGACTCACAACACAATTTGATGTGACATATAAATTGGTCCAATGAGGTTACTCGCCACCTAACCTTGCTTAGGGGAAAGGATAAGAGTGATGCCGAGAGTAAACAGCAGTGTTTACGGATGCATGGGTTTGTCCGAGCAAGGATGGCTTAGTCAGTCTGACTTTCTCTCTCAGCTTCTTAGTAAGGAAGAGGCCGAGTAATTAGACAATTCGATAACAGAGAGTATCATTAGCTCGGCATACCACACAACAATGGGCAGTCATACAGTATGGCACTAAAGGTGACTCGGCAAGGAGCTACTCGGCTACAACAAGGGTTAGTTGGAACATAAGGATTCATTATGCTAGCCTCTCTAATCCTTGAGCCCGGCTATGGGTTAGGGGCCCCGTAGCTTGATTCTCATCATTACCGCTAATCAATGCAAAAAAGTACGACAAAGATGTCGGTTAGCTTTATGCAATTTTTTATGATATCATTCGAAAGAGGACTCCAACTCCTTACCATGTTGATTCACACAAAATAGCTCATCTTGAAGGAGCTTTAGCTCTTTCAGAACTTGCACATAGTGCCCAAGCCATTATAGCAGCAAACCATTGTACAAAATTAAAGATAAAGGACTTAAAGTACATTGTAAAGAAAAATAACTTAAGGAAATTGTGACTCACCTAGTAAGCTAAGGTAGTGAAATGGCCCCCCATCTCAAAGACCAACTTATCCTTAGTCTCTACCTCCTTCTTCAGGATAGCCTGATTTGCTGGGGTGTGAGACCCCATCATGGCTTAATAACTAACTCCCAGTGATGTAGCATCACATTATTCACCTCGATCCTCATTGTAGCCACAGGATCTTCTCCTTAGCTTGCTTAATGGTAGCTTCATTCATACCTTAGTATAGATGGGTGTCCTAAGACCTATATAAGGTATTCTTGAATGACTTTAGAACTACCCCCATCTTTTGGCACTTGTTTAGCTCATCTAAGTTGGTTACCCCCATTTGATGGAAATCAAAGCACTGTAGTTTGGTTAAATAATTCCTTCATTACTTTAGAAAGTTATGGGACTTTGATAGGCTCCTTCACCTTCTTCTAGGGCTACACATTCACCTCACCCTTAGAAGGAGAGGAAAGCACCACTAAATTTGGCTTGCCAGTAGTAGGCTCTTGTCCCCCTACTATGGTGAGAGGCTCGAATAGTAGAGCCATGGTGGTATTGATCATGGCCACCATTAGCTCTATGATAGTGGTGATGAGTGGGATCTATTATATATCTCTCATAAATTTTGAAGACAACAAAAAGAGAAGAATGCTAATGAATCATCAAGTATGTAGGCATTCAAAAACGTTCTCAAAAAGTCTAAAATTGGAAATTGAGTTAGATATAGAAACTTATTGAAAAGGTCTGATTTGATTGAAAAAAGAGACAAGTTTGAAAATATTCAAAAAATGCTTCATAAGCTTTTTTTATAAGAAGAATTGGTATAGTATTTCATAAAACGTTTTAGAGATTTTGAAGAAAAGAAGTCTGCTACTCTTCAGAAGGTTATTTAGATAGTTATTCTAGAAGAATAACATTGAAAATCATATCAGATTCGAAGAAAATAAGGCCTAACTCCACTATATTAGGTGTATTAGAGAAATACACTTAATCCCATTTCACTTAAGATAGAATTAAGAATCCATGGGGATTATTTAAGCGAAAATAACTTTGGATAAATCAAGACACATATAAGAATGGATAAGGACATTGGTTTCAGATTTTATAGGTTTTCATTTTTTAACTGAAGCTTCTCTAGAAATTGCTAATCAAGCATATCTTACCGCAAATATTCAAATATGAAGTTTATCTGAATGTTGCTGATCAAGCATATCCTAATAGGCTCATAGGATTGGATTTAAAATTCAAATCACTAACATCTTCTAAAAAATATCTATGGATTATCTAGACGTTGAAAAGGATAAACATGATTTGAAGATAGTTCACATCATCTTTTAGTTGTTGGAAGACCTAAGTATAAAAGAAAAAGTGAATCAAAATTATACATACGAATCTAAGAAGCAAAAGATTACATATACATTATACTTGGATCGAGAGCTATTTCTACTATCTAAAAGAACACAAAACATATTTTAGATACTTCTCTAAAAAGTTGAATTGAAGAGGATTTCTCATCAATCGTTGCTTATGTTTTTATCTAAAATCCTTTTAAGATTCATATTGTTATTTTCACTTGTTTTCTTGTAAAAATTTGCTTATTGTTTAATTGTTGAGAGAAGTCAAATTATACTTTATAGATCTATATTAGCTTAGATTAAACAAAGGGTTGATAGGCAAACCAAAGTGTAGTAGTTGCTTGTAAACCTCTTATAATTTTGTTATAATGGATTAAGTAGAATGACATTGGTGAAGTAGACCGAGTCCCTAAAAATTGAGCTAGAAGAGAGTAGTAAGTAGAAGGCTAAAGCTCTATAAATCCTTAGCTTGATATTTTCCTTCCTTATTTTTTTAATTTGTACTATTTAATTGTATTATTTGCATAAGATTATTAAAGCACAACTATTCGCCAATTTAAGTTATTAAGAGGGATATTTTTCTTATATTGAAAAAGTTTTCAAAAATATAAAGATATCAATTCAACTCGCCTCTTGATATCTTATATAGGACCAACAATTAGTAGTAGAGCCTCACTATTATATCACCTAGAGTTTATGATCATGCGTTAACCAAGTGATAGTTTAACAGTTTAGCCTAACAAGACACTATTTTTTTTTTTATGGAACTAACTTCTTTTTTTTTTTTTTTGGAAATTCAGGATCTATGTGAAGTATCAAACTATCAGGCTTAGCAAATTATTTCCATAGGAGATCTCAAAGTTCCAACTGTTATCATAACAAATGATAATATCACCAAAGCCGAACTCAATTCAATGGTCAATAATTTACTTTTGACCACTATTGCATGTTCAAAGTATTATCTAATTGCCTTATGTGTAACAGGTAAAGATATTTGGGATACCTTGGTGCAAACCTATGAAGGGATGGAAACAATCAAGGATACAAGAATCAATTCGCTGGTTCAATAATATGAAATTTTTTGAATTCTTCCTGATGGAGACATCAAGGAATTTTTCAGTAGATTCACTACTATAACTAATTAATTGTCTTCTCTTAGCAAAATAATTAGTGATGTAGATATGGTATGCAAGATGTTAAGGATCCTTCCCAAAATCTAGAATGCAAAGAAAACTGCTGTAGAAGAAGCTTATGATATGAAGACATTAACCCTGAGTCAATTGCATAGCAAGCTCATGGTGTATAAACCTGATTTTCTCAAATCAGAAAGTACTTCAAAGCATTGCATAGCAAATGCTGATACTGAAGGGGAAGATTCATCTAAAGAAGAAGACGAGGATGTGATGCTTTTAGCTAAAAAGCTCAACAAATGGCTAAAGAAAAAAGATAAGAAAACATTCACTAGAAGATTTTCTACTATTAAGAATCGATCTAATGATGTGAAAAAGGCAATTAAGGAAAAGAAGAGAAAAAGTTTTAAAAAGAAGTTATTTGCTATGAATGCAAAAATCCAGGGCATATCAAGTATGAATATCTGGCGTTAATCAAGAAAATAGAGAAATTTAAGAAGAAGCACAAATCTCTAATGGCTACATGAAGTGATTTGAAAGATTCAAAAACTGAGTTAGAAACATTAAAAGGATGTAAGGAAGCAAATCCGTGTCTTATGGCACTCTTTAAGGTAGATTCTAAAACTAATTTTGATTTTGACTAAGAAGTACCTAATGATATATGTGCTGGAATCAACAAACTGCTTAAAGCTCTTTCCAAGTCAAGCAATAAGATATCTAAGCTTGAATTAGAAGTAAAGACATTAAAAAATGAAAAACATGCTCTTAGCTAAACTAATCAATTACTAGTAGATGAAAATAATTTTTTGAAAAATGATTTTGAAGGACTACATATTGCTCATAAAGTGTTAATCAATGAAAATTTTATTCCAAAAGAAGAAATTAAAAATTTGAGAAGTCGTGTGGAGAATTTATCCAAGTCAATAAAAAACTTGTTTTGAAAGTTTGATGAAAATGATAAGAAGTTGCAAATGTTGATTTCTACTCAAAGGATGGATAATTCAAAATCCAAACTTGGTTTCGAATTTGGAGAAACATTTAAAATGAAGAAAGAAATATTGTTTCTTAAATCAAAAGATGAAAAAAGAAGAAATAATCAAAGGAAGTGAAAACAACAAAGCATTTGAATCTATCAAAAAGTACAATAGAAAGTACTCTCAAAGCAACATTAAGTATCCCTTTAGAGGGCATAATAGAAGGATGAACAAAGGTTATTTCAAAAAGGATTTGAGTTAAAGGAAAGTGGTAAATAACAGGTATACTAAGTAAAAACTTTATGCTTGTTTCCTATGTAATAAACATAGAGAAACATTAAAAAAAAAAAGCTCAGCAATAATTAAGGTCCAATTCGAAAGACAAGCTTGAATTTTCATGAACCCAAGCTCCGTTGGGATCGTAAACAGACTTGATTATGTTATGATATGTATAGGAATACAAAGCTAAGATAAAAGGAACGTAGTATCTTTACAATCGATGCTCAAGATATATGACAAGTGTCATGCTTAATTTTTCTCATTGTTTTTAATAAATAAGTTTTCTTTAAACTGATCAATATTAAACCATACTTTTTTAATACTGATCCTTGACTAAGGTGTAAAGAAAATTGTTTTTTTTTTAACATATTTTGAAAATTCTTTAGAGTTGTCACTAGACTGAAGTTGAGAAAAAAGTAGGTTAGGTTAAATTGATTGGGCGGACTAATTTAACTTAGCCATTGGTCTACTTGAAAAAACCAACTTTTAAGAACAGTTTTTTGAAAACCAGAAGATCGAGTCCTGGGGTTATTTTATTAAACCCTTAACAGGTACCACTTTTTAACTTTTTGAATTTAATTTTCACTTTTCAATAATACCCTTTTTAGATTTCAATTTATAAACAATAAATCATATCACATGAAACTAAGTTAATTAAATTAATTATTTACAAAAGACGGAAAAAGAAAATTTTCCATATTTTAAGTTGCCTTGTAATTGGTATGAGTACCCATATACCCACCATTCAAGATTAGACTTCCATAGTTCATTTCAAAAAAATTTAAAAGTAGGTTGATTTATTTTAACTTTTGAAAATGATTAGCTTTAAGTTCTTTTAGTCATTTAATTTTATTTAAGAAAAAACACCTAAGGGGAAAGGGTCCTAATTTGTTCTTATTATTGGGAAAATTCTAAAATATCCTAATTTTTTAAAGAAAGTCTATTTATTTTGGAAAAAAAAAGTTTTTTCTAAGTAATAAAAATTTTTAAAAAAATTTAAAGTGCCTAAATACAACTTTTCATAAAATACGCAATTACCATAGGTAACAAACCTAACTATATAAAAGATATTTAAACTATGAAAATGATACCTAATTGTAAGAAAGAAGTCTAAATCATAGAAAAGAGGTTTAAATCATAGTAAATATGTTCGAATAATAGAAAAGATGTTTGAATCATGTAAAATATGTATACAAGAAAAGGTTGTGTTTATTTTGGAAAGTTATATGAAATCCTAAACTTCAAAAGGTTCATATATTTTTTTCTTTTTTATTGAAAAATGCTTTTCTAAGTGATAAAATGGTTTTTATTTATTTTCTTCATTTTATTGTCTTATTATATATGTATATATATATATTCATTTCTTTACTAAAACACCAAAATAAATAAACAAAAACTTCTCACTCTTTTTTTTTTCTTTTTTCTTCTTTTTTCTTTTCCTTCGAATTCTTTTCTTCTTTTAGTTTTTTTCTCTTTTTTTATTGGGTTACATTTACACAACTTTTACAATTGAAATAAATAAGCAATAGTAAAAGAAAAAAAGAACAATAAAAGGAAACAACTTACAAAACCAAAGGAAGGAAAAGACAAAAGAAAGAAAAAAATACAGAACCGAACTAGAAACTATAATAGGGGTACACTGGTCAGGTTGGAAAGCTCTTACCATAAGGAGTTTCTAATACAACCTGTCTTAACCCAAAAAGCTTCGAGCTTGTGTGAATCTTTAAAGAGAAAAAAGGGGCTTGTAGAGAGAGAGAGTAGCATTGTAAATATATTTAAGTGATTATGAATGATGACTTGATGGTTTGTGGTAACATGGAATCTCCTATTTATAGGTATTATGGTCGAGTTAAGGATGAAAAATATTAAATATAATATGATTTTCTTCTATGTTTGGGCTAGGTGAACTTAGATAATATGTGATGCTAAATATAAAGCTACACATAGAAAACATAATTAACATGCATCAAGAGTGTACTTAGTATGCATAAGAGTGTCTCGGAGTAAGTCTGATGCATGTAGGAGTGTACCTTATGACATGGCGATGATGTAGCAATGATGTATCAATGACATGGAGATGATTTAGCGGTGATATGGCATGATGTGTCGATGACATAGTAGATGAGGTGGCATAATGTGGTGATGACATGGCATGGTGATGTGATGGGTGACATGGATGCTTATACCAATAAGGGATTGACAAGTATCCAAGTGAGAGAAGAAAATAAAAGATACATTTTACACCTTTTATGGATTAAGCTTAGGATCTTCAAGTTATATGTAATATCAAGTCAAAGTACATTACCATCAAGCCGTTGACCTATGCCTTATCTATATATATAATTGAATTACATATATGGACTACGTTAGCTTAGGTTAGATTCAAATCTAAGCTTTAGCCTAATATCCCTCTTCTCTTTTATTTATTTAAGGTCTTAAAAAATATTAAGGCTAAATTTAAAAAAAATCTTACTCTATTTAAATTATTTAAAAATATATTTTATTATTCCTTTTCTATTTTTTTGTACTCTTCTAAATTTTCTATTTTTTGTACTTTTAAAAAAAAATTTGGACCCTTTACCCTACTCTAAAATCAATAAAATTACATAGAGAGGGGGAGGAGGTGGGGGTATTGTAAAAATGGGGTGTCTATAATGGGTGATGCTTTGTTGTTCACAAATTTGGAATGGAAGGAAGATGGTTATATGAAATTTGGTGACAATAGTAAAGGTAAAATAATTATGGCAGGTTTAATTGATTTGACACCTCATTTAATTGAAAATATATTGTTGGTTAAAGGAATGAAACATAACTTACTAAGCATAAGTTAGTCGTGTAACAAAGGATATAAAATGAATTTTGAACATGATAAATGTATTGGTTTTAACAAGGATGGACTTAAGTTGTTTGAAGGATTCAAAAAGAAGAATGTTTATTTAGTTAATCCATTAGAAGTGTCATTTGAAAGTTGCTTCATTTCAGTAAATGATAATACTATACTTTGGCATAAAAGACTAGGACACATGAACTTTTAACAATTGAGAATTTATCTGAAAAGAACTTAATTTAAGGCTTACCAAAACTACATGCTCTTGAGAATATTCATTGTGCTACTTGTCTTAAGAATAAGATGAGTTCATCATCACATAAGAGTAAGAAAGTAATTTCCACTCAAAGACCTTTAGAGTTATTGCACTTAGATTTATTTGGTCTAACCTGCACTCTAAGTTTTGGAAGAAAAAAGCATGGACTTATTATAGTAGATGACTTCTCTAGATTGACTTGGATCTTGTTCTTATGTCATAAAAGTGATACTTTTAAAAGCTTTGAATCTTTTCCAAAAGAGTTGAGAATGAAAAAGGCCTCTCCATCATTAGTCTACAAACTGATTATGGAAAAAAATTTGAAAACTTAGATTTTATCTCATTTTGTGAAAAAAAAGGGCATCACTCATAATTTTTCTTCACCTTATACTCTACAAAAAAATGGAGTAATTGAACGCAAAAACAGAATTACCCAAAAAATGATGAGAACTCTACTTAATGAAAGTAATATAGCAGATTATTTTTTGGCAGAAGCTGCATCAACAGCTTGTTACATCATAAATCATGTATATGTTAGACCTCTAACAAATAAAACTACTTATGGGATTTACAAAGGCAGATGACCTACTGTTTCATATTTTCACATTTTTGGTTACAAGTGTTTTGTAAAGAAAACAGGAAAAGTACTTGGATTGAGAGCTATTTCTCACCATCTTTTAGCTGTTGGTTTACTCAAGTATAAAAGAAAAAGTGATTCAAAATTATACATACGAATCTAAGAAGCAAAAGATTACATATATGTTATGCTTGGATTGAGAGCTATTTCTACTATCTAAAAGAACGAAAAACGTATTTCAGATACTTCTCCAAAAAGTCGAACTGAAGCGGATTTCTCATCAATCATTGCTTGTGTTTTTATTTGAAATCCTTTTGAGATTCATATTGTTATTCTCACTTGTTTTTCTTATAAAAATTTGTTTGTTGTTTGAATGTTGAGAGAACTAAGATTGTACTTTGTAGATCTGTATTAATTTAGATTGAAGAAAGGTTAGATAGGCAAATCAAAGTGTAGTAAAGCCTATGTGTAATAGTTGCTTATAAACCTCTTATAATTTTGTTATAGTAGATCAAGTAGAATGGCACCGGTAAATTGGGTCCCTAGTAGTAGAGTTGGAAGATAGCGATAGGTAAAAGGCTAAAGTTCTATAAATCTTCAGCCTAATATTCTCCTTCCTTATTTTTTAATTTGTGCTAGTTAATTGTGTTATTTGCATTGAATTATTAAAGTACCATTGTTCACCCAATTAAGTTATTCAGAGGGTTATTTTTTATATATCGAAAAAGTTTTTAAAAATTTAAAAATATCAATTAACTCCTCCTCTTGATATCTTATATGGGACCAATAAGACCCCCTACAGAATTGGGGGCTTCCTACAACTTGTTTCCCTAATGCTATAATTTAACTTAGGGGATTTAGCCTTTAGGTTGGCGGCCTTCTTCTCAAGCTTCATTCTAGACTCTCGCTGTATGAGGAGCTCTAATCTACTAAGTCAGGGTAGCTCCCTAGATCTTACTAACTTATTAGCTACAATCTGAAACAAACAAAGTTAATACAAGCATAAGTAACTACAAATACTTATAGATTCCGCCATAACCAGCACGAGAAAGAAAGAATCCCCATTCCTCAAACAACAATGGACAAATATTAGCTTCTTGCTAACCCTCAATGGTACAATAGAGAAGTTAATTGATGTCAAGTTTAAACCCATACCTCCTAACCACTTCTTTAACATGGACTTCTCCATGCTTGGAAAGAGTTGGGGTATTAGCTTGGAGAAGTACTTATGCATTGCCTCCTTAGCATTTATTAAATTATTGGGCAACATAGTTATGAAGGCTTCAATCTCTAACTCAACCTTGGAGTCTCTTAGAACAAGCTTCTTTAACTTGCCAATTTAGACCAAAGTTATCTAGCGAGTCTAGAAATTCTCCTGTTAAGGTAGCTTTATTATAAGGAACTTATCCTTTTAGTACTTTACGAGCAAGTCCAAGCCATAGAATAGCTTTATCCCTTAGTAGTTCTGGATGTATGTCCATCCTCTTAACCTCTTCCACAAACAAAAATAATCAAGCAATTGTAATGTGGCCCTACATCCCCAAGTAATCATAGAGGACCTAAAATGCACTAAGGATCCTCTACCTATTGAGAGGAATTTGAGTAGAGTAGCACTTATGGTAATTAAAGAGTTCCCTTTCAAACTTAGGGAAAGAAGGTACGTCCCAAACTCAAAACACCTTTCGTATATTGTAAAGAACCTTCCTAATAGTAGGGGTACCCTCTCATCTAGCCTTAGCATTTGCAATACCATACTAGGCTGATTCCCCGCTGTATAATTACCTAAACAATAATTTACATTGGATGGCTTACTTTTTCTCATTGGATTGTTCAGCCCTAAACCACTTCTAGGCCTTTCGAACAAATTAATAGCCTTTGGTACCCAGTCACAAGGGTACATGTCACGTAGAATAGTTTTATGCCCTGAATAGGAGGAGTTATAACAATCCCACCGTGTAAACTAACCTTATATAAAAGCTAACCTCATAATTGCTATTGTAAATACAGTTTACACAAGGCGTATACGACTCAACCAGCTTGAAATGTCTATTCTAATACTTGTGAATAACCAAACCTTTAGTAGAGCTTTACAAAATAACTATTTTATACAACCTATTGTCTCATGACACAACAGTATTTATATACACGTTTCACTTGAAAAGTTAAAGTATACCATCAGAGTTTATTAAAAAGCTATAAGTTTTACAGACTATTTACAATATGATAGGAAAAAAGTAGGTATCCTAAGGAATTCCCAATTAGTTTCCTCAAAATTCAAAAGAAAAGACAAAAGAAAGGTCAAAAGCCTAGGTTTAGTTGATTTTTCGTCTCTTACTTTTCTAGTCAACAATACATTAACCTAGGGTTGGTGATATCGGGACATCTTAGTCCTCACTCAATACCTGCAAAAGAGTTTATGGGGATGTAAGCACAACTAGCTCAATAAATAAGACGGAGTTAGAAGAGTACTAAACAATCACAAGCAAGGTTATTAATTATGATAAAAGTCAATGCAATCAATCAAATGAAACATCGCATAATGTTATTTGGTCCATTGTGAGGTTAGAGAAATTATATCCACTTTAACCCGAATTGAGGAGTTTTATTGCGACTTAAATCAGACCAAACTTGGGCTTATGCAATGGAGAACACCTTTCTCCTGTGACCACCTTCGAATTACGACCCCCATCCTTGCCGTGACCTCTTCAGCTATCACTTAGTTCGACTAAGGATGGAGAAATGATCATTTCAGCTATCTTCATCGAAGAAAGTTGATATTTGGCTTGACACTCTTAATCATTTCCCCTAATAGGTGTTATGCATGTCCAACTTCGTTTTAGTCAAATAGATGTTAGTTTTAATCAAGGGTAGTCAAACAAGTTCACATAAAATAGAAATAATACAAACATACAGAACAGCATACCAAGAAGTTTAATTCTTGTCAGAACTGAGTATTATACGCATATATAGTATGCGTATAGTCAACTAATTACAAATACAACCAGAAGTACACTTGAGTCTCCGGATACTTTAATAAAGTATCCCATCAAATTATGAAGCTATAATCCCAACAAATGATGAAGCTACAATCCCAATTTATTTATTCAGATGCTTACTATGGTAGACTCAAGCTGTTAACAGTTTGACTACTAGGAGATTTTATATATACAAAAAGCCTAAATTCAGTTTTCATAATAATTACGAAAATATTAGGGTTTGATCTAAAACGGTTATATATATATATATATGAATATATTTACCTAATAGTATATCGTTTTATTATTATTATTATTATTATATATATATATTGAGTTGAGTCATTAATTATTAATAATATACGTAATTTATAATATTAAGTATTATACATCATTTCAATCATATTGAAATGTACTTTTAATAGAATAAATCATGTTTTAATTTCAATAGAGTTACCATAATACGTACATTCTAAAATATTATAAAATTATATGTTATATTACTTAAGATTATTCGATTTTAATAAAATTAGTATCGTTGGGCTCGTAAAGACCTAATGATAAGTGCTATAAGTCTTGTTTCTAGGGATGACTTCTAATTAGTAGTTCGAGTTTTTAATACAATTATATGTATTTAAATAAATATTAACATATTATATGTATTTTAGATTATTAAACTGTATTTTACCCAATTTGTCAATATAATACTATAGTATAAGTATTATTTAACCCTAATATACATATAACGTATCTCGGTAAGTAAAATATCATTAATTACATTAAAAATATCCTTGTCATGTAGTCTGATTAGTATACTCATACATAGCATTTATTCAACTATTTAATTCATTTTAACATATTATTACTAAAAATACATCACCATTTGTAATTTAAGCTATTTTACTACATAAATTCGTAATAAATAGTTAAGGTCACCAAATAATTCCTTGAAAAGTTTTATAGACTTCTAAAAATATGAGGAACTCAATTATTACTTGGTTTCAAGTTTTTAACCTATCGCCTACATATTTGTATTTATGATTTTACCCTTGACTTATCCCAAATTACTCTATTATGATCCTTTTTACACTAAATTAATTTCAATTTGACCCAATATTGTTATTATTCACAAGAGATCAACACATGTCCATTTCATCATTAAAACTCTAAATTTCCTATTTATTTCACAATTTTAGTTTATTTTCGAGCTATTTTTAGGCCAAAAAATGCAATAAATATTAACAATATTCAAATCAAGGTTCAGACTACATAGTAATCATATATATATCATACACATCCTACACAAAAAGTTTTAGCTAGAAACAACACATCCTACACAAAAAGTTTTACAATTCAAATTTAAATGAATAGTAGTTTTCTTAAGTAAGTATACTAAATATTACAATTTTTTTAAAAATAAAAATGTCACACGTAAGCATGTTCAAAATAAAATAACTACAATTTTTTTTCATAACTTTCTGAGTAGTTTAGGTAATTTTGTTTTATAAATTATTGAAAAATAGGGTAAATAATCGATCTAGCTGTTTTTGAATGCTACGATAGTCAGTGGCAGTTAGGGGTGTGTTAGATGGCCTAAATGTTGCTTAGGCTAGTGGTAGGCAATTAGGTTGGTTGCCAGGTGGTCGTTTGGGTCGCGTACGGTGGAGGCACGATGGTTGCTCTGTTTTATACACATACACATATTATTTTCCTAATTCCCTAGAGCTTTCTCTCACTCCCTAAATTTTTTAGATTATAAAATATTGTACGTCTAGAGCTCTTGCCCTTTTATACTGCCCCAAAGTCAGTTGAAAGAATTTATCTTCTATTTTTATTTTTTTTTTCTTTCTTCTTGATTGAATTAACCATGAGGTACCTTGTTTTCACAGTTTAACATTTTGAATCAGCATTCTAACCTGTTTTGCATGCTACGCAACTCTTTCAGCAAATGTGAAATTATTTAGTTACCTTTTCATAAGGAATTGACTTAAATATTGATATTATATATATTATAATAGAATTTAGTTATTTTGTTAATTTACGAGTATATATCTCATGTATATAAGGTATAGTATATAACTATACTCACATAATTAAGTTTCTAATGTATCTTTTATTTTTAGAATATTTTCTCTCAATTATTTGAATGAATTCAACACATTATACATATAATTATGTAAACTAAGATTAATTTACAAGTATAATTACAATTTATACTAGGTATACTCATAAAAATATGAATATATTCATATTGTAAATTATACTATATTTTCTCATTTTATAGCTTAATTAACTTATTTTTAAGTTCTCATCACATTCCGAATTTCGTTTTAGGAGTTTTGAGTATTTTAGTACTATATTAAATAATTTTACTTCTAAGGGCAAAATTGAGATTTTGAGTCATTATTTCAAAAATCTAACTTTATTGTGTCATTTCATCTAACTTTTCTATCTTAGTTGTAAAGTTTAAGCTCAATTGTATAACTTTTCCTAAAGGCCTTAAATCTAGGTTTGGTTGTTTTAAATACAATTTTAAGGGCATACAAATAGCATTAATGAGCTTAGCCTTCTTTATCTCTATCACCACTTTGGAAGATTCTACCTCCATTTGTATTGGTACGGGTAAAACTTCTTTGACCATTGTTATAAGAAGAGTAACACTCTTGCTTGCTTTTGAATTAGAATGTGTTAGTCTATATGTTGATGCATGTGACTTACTAGAGTTTGCACCCAAGTTGTTGCCATCTTTAGTTGTGGTTTGAAGAAAAAAATAGAGAATCAATTAAGGAAAGTTAGAAAGATGAAGAGTATTTCTAGTAGAAACATAAAGTGTAAGATGCATAAAGTGTTAAATTAGTTGTTCCAATGGGTATTTATATGCATCATGTATTAAGAGTAGCATTAGTGGTTATTGGGATCTTAAGAGGCGCGACTCCCTTGATGTGCTATGATGACTATAAGCAGTGATGGCTTTGATCAAACAACCAAGATTATAGCAAAAATTTGGCTTCAATTGTATACAGAATTACACGACATGACGATTGCCATGTCACATTAAATGTGCTTTGAAAACGCATGCCAGGATTAGAATTCAAAAAGGGCAACTTCCTTAAGAGGTTCAGCTGATGTTCCTTTAGTTTCCTTGCTTACCACAATATCTTGATAACTAGATAGCCTAGAAAACCATTATGCATGGTAAGGATGGATTGAATTAGTTTAGCCTTATCAACATGACCTTGGCTTTAACAGCAATGATTGTATGGTACCTCTTAATACTAACTCTTTGGCTGAGGATTCTTCTTTGTTTGAGGAGGTTGATCCTTATGCTCTTCAATTTGGCATTTAACCCTCTGAATACTTAGTTCGATCAATATGCAATTAGCTTAGATAGCCTTACAGGGTATCTTTCCTAAGTCAAACTCCACTCATTCCATGATGGATTTTTCTCCCCACAGACATTAGAATGCCTCCTTATCATGGTAGATTAGCCAGTCGACATGACAGTTTGCTTTGGATCTAGTTTAGCCATATGCCTAAGGAACCTATCTGCCTATTCTCTCTCCTTACCACCCTATTGGTAATGAGATTGTAGGGGGAGAGAGCGAAGTGTTGATAAGATATTTTGAACATATATCATTTAAACCTGCGTCAATCTATCTAGACCATGGATTGACCTAATTGGACTCGTAGCTAGCTTGATTTGCTAATGCTTGACCTAGTTAACCTACTAGCTGATCTCGGCATGAGCTCTCTAGGTAAGTCATCCCTTCTAGATTACTTGCTTGACCTGAAGTGGTCATAACAGTTATAAGAAAAGTAGATAAGGCTTGGAGAATTGGTTAATTACTACAACCCTACAAACTTAGAACACATAGGACTCCACATTCGTACTACCTAGAATTGTACAGATGTATTAACATGCTGCTTGTGCTTTCTTCATTCTCAATGGCCCTCCTCTATAAATAACTTTAAACATCCCAACAGTACACTGCCTTGACTCTTTATGCACTTGTACTTTCCTTGCAAGCCCTTTGCATTCTTTCATATACTCTTTCTCCTCACATAACTTACTAACTTAAATATTGAAGTTGTTATGCTAAATAACGTCTTGGCACCCCTCACTGTATTCTATTTTGTAGGCTCATTACACAAACGTAAAGCCCAAACCAATCTATTTTACTTGACTAAACAATTAAGATTAATTCATAGTAAGCACAAAATTACAAAGGGAGAAACCCAATTTTTCCAGGCGATGGCTTCAGCACTTGCATGGTCACAGACACACAATTCCTTAGCTGACGTGAATGTAATGTTGCTTCGGAGGAATGTCGGGCTGCTGCACGTCTGCTTCTTCGGCGTGGATATGGGGGTAGCTGGACCTGAGCTTTCAATAACTGGGGCATTTTTGGACATGTGAGGGCCGCTAAATTGCAAATTGTGGAGTGCTGGACCACGATTGAAAGCTCCTTATTATTATTAATGAAGTCTCGATCCTTTGTTAATTCGAATAGTGACATGGTCTGGTAGAAAACATGGGCTCTTTAATCCATCGACTTATTTTGTTGAAAAAAAAAAAAAAAAATCCATAGACTTATTTGAACGAGTGACCGTTGACATGTGGCTTGAAGCTTTATTTGACTTAGACATGGGCTTGTTTTCAATTCTTGATCCAATTTTTATGCAATTGTATCCATATCTTTCCTATCTAAAATATAAAAATACATTGATAATATTGATATAAAATGTGTAATTTTTACACTTATCTGTTTCCATTCCAGAGAAATAACCCCACCTGACCTAAGCAGCAAAATCGGGATGTGTAGTGTTTATGGTAAACTGTGTTTTTGAAGTTTCAACGGTAAATATGGACAGGGAGAAGGTCCACAACGATACCTTCTTCAAAAATAATCCATAAAATATACGCCCTTTAAAAGTATTCATAGTAATACCCTACATGAAATGGCTCTCGAGACATGACATCAGATTAGCCAGAAATTATGTTTTGAATACACAGTTTCTATTTAATAGTTTGGAATGGGGTAAGAAAAAAAATTAAAAATGTTTTTAATGTTTACTCTCTTTTTTTTATTTCAATTGTTAACCTTTTTTTTATTTCAATTCTCAATGTTTTACATTTTTTGTTAAAAAGTCATTTCATTACTTCTGTAAATTTTTTTTTCCAATCAATGAGAACACGTGTCAATATTAGATTGGCCTACGTAAAATTTTTTAAATAAACAAAACATTAAAAAATTAGCAAAAAAATATAGAAAAAATATTTGAAAAACTGAAAATTAATACAAAATCGAAAAAATAAAAAAATGCAAAAAATTAAAAATTATGCCAATATATACACTGACATATATATATTTGAAAAATAAAAAAATAAATAAAAAGAAAAAGCAAAAAAAAATTAAAATAATAGAAATCTAATTACTTAAAACAAAAGGTGACCAGACTTTAGCTGGTGAAAGAAGGTGGATCATGACCCACTAGCGGCTTATGGTGGCCGCCAACAACCAAATAGGGGTTGTACAACTCAATTTTAATCCAATCGAATTTTTACCTATTTCTCTCTCTCTCTTCCTTTTTTCATCTTTTTAAAGTTTTGGTGAGCTAGGGTGGCCATCCTAACATATATGCTTTTTCAATTTTGTCGATATATTTTTTTTAATTTTCTGATTTTTATGTATTTTTTTCTTTTTAAAAGTATTTTATTATTATTTATTTAAAAAATTACATGTTGAAGAATGATTTTTTTATATATTTTTTTTCAACGTAAAATCTAACGAAACTTAACGAAAGAACTGATTTGAGAAAAGTTTAAAACATTAAGAAATGAAAAAAAAAAAACGAAACTTTCAAATATTATTGATTGAAATAGAAGAATATGTAAATATTGAAAAAAAATTTATACTTTTTTTCTTCAGATTATTTAGTTGTTCAATCCTGTGCTCTCCTATCTTCCGCTCTTTCTCTATTCCAACACCAGGACAAAGAGTACTGAAATATTCATCGTTGTTACAAAGCTGGAATTGAATGAAGGACTACTAATACTCTACGCCTCATATATTTATTGGATTTACAGTTTCCCATTTTAATCTGCACTACGCGTTTTTTCTTCCCTCTCGCAGCATTCCCATCTCTCTCTCTGTACACGTAACGAGACACCTCATTTTCTGGATGAAGAAGGAGGTGGTGTCTTCTTCGCTACTTCAGCATCTTCTTCTTCTGATTATGCTCCTTTTTTTAGGTTCCAAGTTGATTTCTTTTTGTATTATCACGTACCCATTTATTATACTACTCTACAAAGTAATGGGTATGTGATGATTATATAGATATAAGTATTGAAAAGTAAAATAAGATTGTGTTTTTACATAGTGCAATATATATCTAACAACTTTTAAAAAGAAAATTATGTAATTATAAATTATATAAAAAATTATCAAAATACTACTAATATATCCCGTTTTAATGATGTAAAATTACTATTTATATTAATATTGTATATTCAAGATGCAACATTAAAATTTCTTTGCCATAGCTATATTGGTATAAATACACTAATGTTATATCTTAAAAGTACAATATGAGTATTCTATTAGTATTGTATTTTATAGATACATCACTAATACAAAGAGTTATGTCATATCTTCAAAATGAGAAATAATAATGGTATTTTAGTAATGTTTATTATCTAATCTATATATATGTAATATTTATTAATTTTGATGCAAAATAAGTAAATTTCACTATTTTTAGAATATGATTTCATATAAGATAGGTTCAAAAATAGTTTTGCATCTAACATAATTCAGGAATTATTTTTAAAAAAAAAAGGTAATGTTTTCATCCTTTTTCAAAACATAGGAAGGGTAAAAAGGTTTGTTTCTAGAATTAATTATGATTCGATATATTGAGAAAAAGAAAGAAAAGAAAGAAACATGTTTTCTAATTAAATGGATTTACGATTTAGCTGATTAATAAACCTATTTTCTTTTGAAATTTGTGCTTTTGACCTAGAAAATTTTCTAGATTAAACATGGCTTACTAAACCTTCTTTTCACATCTAATTGATTTTTCTTTCATGTGTGTTGCTTAAAATAAGAACCATTTTCTTCTCAATCACTGAACTTTTTAGCCACAAATGTACTCATTCTTGGTTATAGCTTTAGATGTGAGGTTTGTAAGGCAAAAATATACATGGCAAAATAAAAAGACTTAAAAGAGGATTGGAGAGGGAAAGGTTAGATAGGGTGCTTACTGATAGTACTTGGTTGATACATTTTCTTAAGAATATGGTGTCAAATTTGCCTATGATTAGGTTGATCACTTGCCTATATTTTATGAAACCAACAATAATGTAAGAAAATAGAAAGAGAGATTTATGTTTGAGAATGTATGGAGGAAAAATAAAGCGTGTCAGTAGGTGGTGGAAGGTTGTTGGGGTGCTTTTAAGGATGAGAATGATAAGGAGATAGCTTTGACCAATCTACATTTCTATAGTAAACAGTTGATAAATTAGAGTGAAAAATAATGTTCAAAACAATAAAATCTAAGTAGATAAATTGATAAAACAGTTGGGGGAGCTTTAAAATTTGGAAGTTAAGGAACACTTGGAGGAAAAGGAAATTATAATGAGAGATTTAGAAGAGTTGAGAAGGAAGGAGGAAATCTATTGGCATTAGAGATTGCACATTAACTAGTTGAACTAAGGAGATAAAAACACCACTTTTTTCATAAAACAACTTTACAAAGAGGATGTAGAAATTCAATGTTAAAGTTAAAAGATAATAGGGGCTATTAGCTTGTTAAAGAGGATGTCATTGCAAATGCCTTTATGGATTACTTCTCTAACTTATTTTGTGAGGACTCAAGTAAGCATACATAGCAAGTTTTAGACTAGATTCAACCAATTTTCTGATATGGATCGAAGAAATAACAGCGAATCTCACAAACATTAGAATGGGTCAAATGGGTTTGACAGATAGAAAATGAGATGGTTGGTTTCAACGGTGAATATGAATGGATATTATGCACCAAGATAAAAACACAATCAAGGGTTTAAGCTTGAAATAACGTTCAACACAACTTACGAATAGTAAATGTTGTTTGGGATTCAAATGAAGATTAGATGCAACTCACTAACCGGTTCAAGCAAAGGGGTTCGCCACAATCTCAAAGTTAAGATTAATAAGAACACGGGAGAGATTAAAGAGCTTAATCTATATTCGATAATCCAGCAAATGTTAGCTCAAGAATAGCATTGTTTGAAAAGGAAAAGATTCCAATAGTAGGAATATACTTTTCTATTTGATTTCGCATATTGACATCCATCTATGTCTATATGTTTATAGATGTAACTATTTATAGTAAGTCCTAAACCCTAATGGTAAAATTGTAAATAATCGTACAAGGCCTTAAATCCTGAAGAATTGGGCTCATAAATAAAATAAAGAAAAATATGTATAAGAATATAAAACTGTGCGTTTTATAAGAGGAGTTGGCATGCAGTCACTCAGCATGTCCAGGAAGGAGTAGTATCTAATCTAGATGAGGTTGGCAGTTGGATGTACAGGTTCAGGAAAAAGTACCTAAAGTCTTGCAGTATTTGGCCGAGACATTAGAAAAGTTGGCTCATAATCGCCGAGTCCTAGAATCAGTCGGCATGAGTCTCTTGATGTTGTGCTAAGTGGTTTTTTGGTCTCGAATACTCGATTTTATGGTATCTCAACACCTCGAATGATGATAGACTTGCTGTCGAGTGTTTACCTTCCTCCCTCTTATCCTTTTGGCTTTAGTTCGGCCTCGGTAAGCATTTATATGCCTTTGCTTTGGGAAGGTTTGCTTCGGCTTAGATTTAGCTTAAGGCCTATTCCCATCATTGTCGTAGGTCTAAAAGGAAATCGTCCTTGATGTTAAGTTTTGAGCACAAGTCGAGATGCCGAATAAGCTCCTTCTCCCTTTTCATTTTACCATGGGTGCCAAGTGTCTTTAGATTTCCTCAATGCTCCCTATCACTTTGACTCTCAATTTAAGCTTCGGGCTCCTCACCCTTTAAGACCATGACCCTTTTATTTAAGTATTGGAATGAAATATATTTGTAGCCTAAACATTTGAATCACTTCACTTCTCGAGCCTTGTTGCCGGGTCCCTTCTCTTTCTCAGTAATCTTTTTCTCGGTATGGATGGGTTGGCCAGGCGTTCCTTCCTCTATCTTCTTTTCTTGCCTTCTCTCAGCATACCTCTCAAGCTTAGGGCTGCCTTCTTGAGGTCGACTAGTTAGCCTTTGATGTCTTCTTCTCTTCTGCTCCTCTACTCTCAATGCCAAATTAATTAGCTCGTCTAAAGAGTTGAACAGTTGCAATTCAACTATGTTGACAATATTATCTTGGAGTCCACTTAGGAACCTAATAATGGTGCGGTCTTATAGCTTGGTAATCTCACATCTCGTCATCAAGATCTTAAACTCTTCCAAATAGTCTTCAATAGTATTTCAATCTTGTCTCAAGTGTTGGAATGCATGGAGCATCTCTTACTTGAAGTAGGTCAGTATAAAGCGCTGATTCATCAATTACTTCATAAGCCTCTAAGTTCTAATCGGCTCCTCTCGTTCATCATCTCGCTTGGCAACTAATTTATCTCACCAAAAGCTTACATATTCAACAAAGGATAATGAAGCTAGCTTAACCTTTGTGTGATCATCACACTCGTAGCATTCGAACAACTTCTCGACTCGGGAGACCTAGTCAAGGAACTCTTCAAGTTGGTTACTTCCATTGAAGGTTAGCAACTTAAGCTTTATATTGTCAAGTCCTTGGCTAAGTGCTCGGGGTTCATCCTTTGCATTCCAAGCTAGTTGGTTTACCTTGGATTGGCTACTTCAGTTAGAGTTCTACATGGCCATGGCCATGGCCATGTCCCTTCTCGGCCTCAGTTCTCTTCTTTGAGCTCCTTGATTTGTTTCGGAGTCAACATTCCTTTCATTTCTTCTTCTTGGTACGGGTTGGTTTTCCCTTCTTCTTGGCTCGGTAGCTCTTCTTCACTATTGATCATCATGATTAAGTTCATTAGAACCACTTCTACTTATAGGTGTCCTCTCTCTTCTTTCCTCTTGACCTTCCCGTCTACGACCTCTAACTAATCTAGTGAGTTCTTGGATAGAGTTAGTGAGATTTTGAATCTGATACTCTAAGTTATCAACATGTCATTTCAAACTTCTACGAGGGCTATCACCATTGTCATTAACACTATCCTCTGATATTTTATCCATACAGTAATTTTCTAGAAAATTAAACAAACAACAAAACATAATTACAGTAACCTAGAAACAATTACTACTTAGCTTCTACAGCTACCACTACTAATAAACACTTCCACAACAACTAGAATCTACTACTAAAATTAATGTTATTGGACTTAACTACAGCACAATACCACGACTACTAAAAATATGAACAATACACAAACTATGGAATGATGATTATCAGAAATGTTCAAACCACGAATCAACTTTGAAGAACACCAGCACTTGTGTTACCCTAAAGCGTTAATACCAAGATGATATGGATCGAAAAAACAATAGTAGATCTCAAAAAGGTTAGAATGGGTTGAATGGGTTTGACAAATAGAAAGTGAGATGGTTGGTTTCGATGGTGAATGTGAATGAATATCACGTACAAAAACATAAACACAATCAAGAGTTTAAGCTCGAAATAGGGTATGATACAACTTATGAATACTAAATGTTGCACGGGATTCAAATGAAGGTTAGATGCAACTTACGAACTGGTTTAAACGAAGGGGTTCACCACAATCTCAAGGTCAAGATCAATAAGAACGTAGAGAGATTAAAGAGCTTAATCTATACTCGATAATCCGGTAAATGCTATCTCAACAATAGCCTTGCTCAAAAAGGAAAAGATTCCAATTGCAGGAATATACTTTTCTATCTGATTTCATATATTGATGTCTATCTATGTCTATATGTTTATAGATGTTACTATTTATAGTAAGTATTAAACCTTAATAGAAAAACTATAAATAATCATATAAGGCCTTAAACCGTAAAGAATTGGTCTCATAAATAAAATAAAGGAAAACATATACAAGAATATAAAACTATGCATTTTACAAGGAGAGTTAGTATGCAATCACTCGGCATGTCTTAGAAGGAGTAGTATCCGAATTGGATAAGGTTAGCAGTTGGATGTATGGGTTTAAGAAGAAGTTCCCAAAGTCTTGCAATGTTTGGTCGAGACACCCGAAAGGTCGTCCCATAATCACTAAGTCCTACAATCAATCGACACAAGTCTCTTAATATTGTGTCGGGTGGTTCTTTGGTCTTAAGTACTTAGTCTTATGGTATCTTGGCACCTCGATTGATGACAAACTTGATGCCGAGTATTTATCTTCTTTCTTCTCATCCTTCTGGCTTCAGTTTGGCCTCAACAAGCATTGATAAGCCTCGGCTTTGGAAAGGTTTGCCTCAGCTTGGATATAGTCGGAGACTGATTCCCAAAATTTCCACACAAGAAGATAATGATGTGTTAAATAAGGAGGTCATGGAAGACGAAATAAAAAAGGTAGTTCTTTAGTTGGGAGCTTTGAAAGAGCTTGGATCGGATGGGTTCCTAAGGATATTCTATGAATCGTATTAAAATGATTGGGAGCTCATTTGTCAAGGCAGTCCTACACTTATTTTAGATAGGTACATTTCCCTTATCCTTAAATATAACTGATTTGGCCCTCATTCCTTACATCCCTAATCTACAGTTGGCCACTCAGTTTAGACCTATTAGTCTTTGCAATTTTTTATATAAAATCATTTCTAAAATTCTTGTAAATAGGTTGAAACCCTTTCTTTTCTTAAATAGTTCATTTTTGAAAATCAAAGTGCATTCATCTCAAGAAGGTTAATCCAAGATAATATACAAGTGGCTCATGAGATTTTTTATTACCTAAAAATTAAAAAGAGAGGGAAAGAATTTAGTTGTGCTATAAAGGTAAATGTGAATAAGGCTTATGACTATATGGAGTAGGATTTTTTGAAGGAGGCATTGGTTTGATTGAGTTTGAATGAAAAATGGGTGAACTATACTATGTTTTATGTAGCCATTGTGCATTTTAATATTGTGGTGATTAGGAAGGTACTAGGTGATGTGAAACCTTCAAGAGGGTTTAAATCAAGTGATTCTTTATCTCCTTACTTGTTCATTAATGTTATTGATGTGCTATTTAAAAAACTTAATGAACTAGTAGAACAAGGACTAATTAAGGGAATACAACCTTCTAAAAATTGTCCAATGATCACCCATTTGTTGTTTATTGATAATTCACTGTTTTTTTTGGATGTTTCATATGATAGTTTGATGAATTTGAAGCAAACATTGGAGCCCTATTGCGAGGCTTTTAGACAGAAAATCAACTTTGATAAATCTACCCTATTCTTTAGTAGGATTACTTCTCTTCCAATTCCAAGAGAATCGGTTGATTTCCTGTAAGTGATTATAATAGAAGATTTTGGGAATTATCTAGGTTTACCGACCTTGTATGGAAGATCTAAGGAGGAAGCTTTAAAATTTGTCCGTGACAAGATTGAGTCTATGATGTAGGGATGGAAAGGAAATATTTTGGTTCTACTTGGTAAAGAAATACCGATCAAAGTTGTTGCCTTTGCGATCCTGACTTACTCTATTGCGTGTCTTCGATTTCCATTGAAATTGTGCAATCAGGTTAATTCTTTGATTACAAACTTTTGGTGGGGCCAATAGAAAAATAAAGGGAAATAACACTGGATTGCATGGAAAAAACTTATGCTACCTAAGGAAAGGGAAGGGCTTAGGCTTGAAGGATTTACACATGTTTAATTTAGCTTTACTTAATAGATTGGCTTAGAGATTGTATACATTACCAAAGGCTCTATAGGCAAGGGTCTTTAAAGGAATCTAATTTCCATTCTTTAAGTTTTGGGATGCTAGAAAGAGTGGGTGGGGTAGGGGTAGGGTGGGTGGGGTGTTGGTCTTCCTAAGGTTGGTTGAGCAAACTAGAAGGTCGTCTGGTCTTATTCGAGGGGGGTTTTTGGCAAATTAATGATGGAAAAACAATAAGGATACGGGGTGACAAGTGGTTACATTCTTTGTGCAACTTCTCTTTACAAAGCCTTAGTGCCAAAGTGGATGAAAGTATGATCGTTGATAAACTGATTCACCCTATAAGAAGATAGTAAGATTTTTCTCAGTTCTCTAATGTCTTTTCGGACTTTGAAAGATAGGTTATTAGAGAGGTACGCATACTTGTTTGGAGTGGTTCGGATAAGCTAGTATGGTCTTTTAGCAGATCTAGAGAATGTACAATGAAATCTTCCTACTTCTTCATGGCAAACAAAGATTTGAGAAGTACCCAAGAGTCTTTTAGAAGTTTCGATCTAGTTTGTACAAAGGAATGGAAAAAACTATGGTCATTAGACATTCAATTGAAAGTGAAGAAATTTATGTGGAGGGTTTTTACGAAATCCTTACCAGTTTATGGTAATCTTGAGAAAAGAAAGGAGATGACGAGCAACCTCTATCCATTTTGTAAAGATAAGGAAATGGTTGAACATGTGTTGATTGGATGCCTATGGACATAGTCGGTGTGGTTCGGTACCTAAGGATTTTGCTTGGATCAGCAACAAGATGTTTCATTCTTAAATTGGGCATCATCACGGATTGAAAGGGCACAAATGTAAAAGGAAGATGAAGAGTACCCACAAAAATGATAGCTTGGACCTCATAGATGATATGGAAGGAATGGTGCAATGCTATTTATGATGGCAGAAAGATTGAGCCGTTGAAGGTCGTCAAGAAGATCACGTGGTTGGGGAGTCAGTGGGAGGAATTTAGAAGAAAGGAAATTAGGGTTTGTGAATTAGGGCAAAATAAGGTTAAGGTGAATAGTAGTTGGACGAGGCCAGAGTCTGGTACAATCAAAATAAATATTAATGGCTCTTCGTACAAGGCAACAATTCTCGACTGTATGCAGGAGTAGCACGTGATTGTGTAGGAAAAGTAGTAGGGGGATTCTCGAAAGTGATTAGAGCATGGAGTGGCGAATTGTTGGAAGCTTGTGCAGTTAAGGAGGGTCTTGGGCTAGCAAAAGATATGGGTTTGGCTAGAAAAATCGTTAAATTGGATTCTTCCAACGTGGTAGAAGTAGTGAAAGGGAATTTGATGACTGTAGGATAGGCTTCACACTCCATTGTTAGAGACATTTGGAGTCTAGCCACTTTGTTTCCTTGTGTTCACGTTTTTTATATCTCTAGAAAATCAAACTAAATTGCTAATTGGATAGCTAAATTTGTAAAGAAGCAAATGTGCCATAGGGATTGGTGGATCAATCCCCCATCTGCTCCCCTTAAGCAACTAAATTCTGACATATCATATTCTGAGACTTTTTGTACTCCTGTTGATAATGGTTAATCAATGAAAAGGATCTTGTTTGATGTTGTTCAAAAACGAAAAAAGAAAAAAGGTCATAGCTTTATAGAAAGAGGGTGGGCAATTGAGCATATTGGTTTATTAACCGGCTGTGCCAAAAAAAAAAAAATAATAATAATAATAATAAATAAATGAGAAAAAGACAAACCATTTGTTGAGGTGCATAATCATAATTTCAATCCACCATCTACGAGTCTATGAATTATCTATATACTTATACAACCGTTATATAGAGTAATTTTAATAAATTACACATTTATATCCAACAATGCTTTACAATACAATCACTTGTTGTATAAGCAAAGTGATGACTTAGACCAGTTCAATTAGGGGATATATGTATGTTTGCATTCGCATTCTATTGAGCAATTTTTTTTTTCTCTTTTATCTTTTTGGTATTTTGCCATCGCTTTTGAACAATTTTTGTAAAGATGCATTTCCCTCCTAATCATTGCTTATTTTCATCTGTATTGTTTGGCACTATATGCTTCCACTTCCACATATCTATAAAGGGATAAACTAAGGTTCTATCTCAGTCCGCGATGATATATGGTAAAAATTCATTGATAAATTTATACACATAGAGAGATAGATAGATAAGGTAAGTACATATATATTTTTCCCCTGCAGATGTAGTCTATGTCGCGCTTTGAAATGCAGCGCATCCTCAAATAATTTCAATTCCCCAGTTTCATCTGCACGCATATTGTCATGTATAAAGGATACAAATAGTGGGATATATACATCAAATACTGTTTATACACGATGGAATGTGATTAGCAAAAACAGAAACAATGAAAACACCATTAGAGACGGCAAAACTTGATCCGCCCTAGTGTTCTTCGTAAACACATTTAGCATCATTTGTTTGTGATCACTTTTTCATATTATGTGGACATTCTTTAATTATCTTATTCTTGAACGTATTTTCTGCTTATTTAAGAATCGTATGGTATTATATATATCCCTTTGTATGCGCCAGATGGAAACAGCCTATTGAAAATGCCCACATCAGTGGAGTCCTGGTCAATGGTCACCCACGAAGGCCGCAACTGACAACTGAAAGGCCGCCCACTTGATTTGCTACACTGGCTCGGACTACAGCGAAAAAAAAAAAAACAAAGAGCAGAAAAAACAACATAGATGAAGAGAAAATTTTCCCCCCTTTTGTTTATCAAAATGGCATAAACAGTCGGTGTCTTTAAGTTTGGGTTGACCTATCCATTATATATGCGTGTGTGATTTCGGAAGCTTTTTTGATGATCGTTATTTTTTAATTTTACACGAAAAAAATAAAATGTATAATTGTTCATCATATTCTTTTAATTTAACCATTTTAACCTTCCACAACTACCTATTTTTTATATTATTACAATTCATTTCTCTGCTTCTTTTTTCTTTTTCTCAATATCATTATTTCCTAAAACCATCTTATTCTTCTATTCCCTTTTGTTCTCTCACTAATTGTATAAAATAGTTGCTACGAAACTACCTCCTTTTCACGATTTCTTGAAAACAAATTTCTCGCCTCTCTTCTTGAATATGTTTATTTGTTTTTTCTTCTCCCAATAATCTTAATTCTTTTATATTAACTATGAAAATATTCACTTTTCATGATTTCTCAAAAATAAATGTGAGTCGTTCTCAAAGTATCACAACTATACATTCTAGTATAATATATGAATCGGTTATAAGTCTACACAATACGACTGTAGCTACTACGCCAAATCCATTGTAATGCAACATCATTATTCTCCCTAAAGAGCCATCTCTAGATTTGAACTATATCTTGTTGGTAATCCTCTCTAAAGGAACTAATCTCCTACTATCATCTTAAAGTCTATTTTCCTTTACCATGTGACACTCTATCTAACTTATTCTTAAACCTAAAAATAAGACAACTTACCCCCTTAGCTTATTGTAAGTTATGTGAGAGTGGATCAACAAATATAATACAAGTAACATTATATCGCAGCCACACAACAAATTATCGGTTTAATCATAGTATTCTTTAGTCTAGCCAAGTAATGCAAATATAACAAGCATATGCCATCCTCATATACGCTACATACATCGGTATCGATCTATTAGCCTGGCTTAGCAACTCATTCAATAGGTCAACTTCAACAAGACATCTAGACATAAACAAAAGTCTAGAAACCTAGTAAAGTGACAATCAATTGCCACAATCTAGCAGCCTAGCAATAACCATACGAAGTGTTTAGAAAATTCAACATATAGCTAGTCGAGTAGATACAATGTAATTTCTATATGCTTGAAAACCTAATTTTTATAAATTAAGTGGTTCACTTGATAAATCTAGCTTTTTATATGAAATCTAACCAAGCAAAATTACATTTTTTTTTTTTTAGAAAACTTGATCTGTAAGTCCTTCTCATGACATGCCGTGAATTCATGAAATCATACACCAAGTAATACCTAGTAAATCCAAGCAAGCTTACTCATTACATATTAGCTCAACCTTTACTTAGTATGTTTGTCAATTCTAAGACGTCGGTATTGGATTCATTTTTAGTGAACACCTTAAGAGGTAGCGTTAGGACCTAGTTTTTCCTAAGTTAGTATGTATCTAAGCAGATGTTGCACAAACATTAAGCAACATAATCATAGCAACCAAAGTCAATATTGGAGCCTATTTTAGTTAGCAAGGTTATTAAAAGAAACATTATGTAACTTACACAATAGCATATCCAAACTTACAATGAAACTCAGCTGATATGGACTCGTGGATCACCATGTAAACCTAATATCATGCATAACAAAGGGGGTGGGTCCAAACTGTAAGATGACCTAAAAAGTAAATGATAGTTGAGAGAGAGTAGGGGTTTCCATGCACCGACGCTAGATATGACACACCAATGCCTCATACGAGCTCAGGTCGCACTTGATATGATGCACAAGTATGGCTGGAGGTCACTCGCCACTAATCTACGGCCAAATGAGCTACATAAGAGTAGCTTAAGAGTAAAAGGACACTTAGCTTAAGAGAAGGTAAAAAGAATCTAGTATGTTCTTTTGTATTATGATATTATCTGCAACTTTTATAATATGACAGTATTTATATCATCCCATTAGGGAAAATCCTAAATTATAAAAATTACATAAGAATGGTTCTTATTTGCTAAAAACAAAAGAAAATAATTTACAAGGAAAATATGAAATTGTATAAAAGAAGGAACACGAACGTCCTTTCTCAAAAATGATAATACGAATGTCAGTAAAGGATAGTACGCCCGCGTTTTTACTATAATTTTGATAGTGTTGTGGTCCAAGCAGGGGTAGGCCTTTGTTTAGGCTTGTTCAATGTTAGAAGAGGTTAGACAGTGGTTGGTTTAAGGACGGTTCCCATTGGGGTTGACCTCTGATGGTTGGCTATTGAGAGTTCTCTGTAGCCTTGGTATAGTGTAGATTGCTACATTTAAATTTAGCACTTGGACTAGGTTTAGTAGAGAGTTTGGCTTCGCATGCTGGTTGATTACTTCGATGGTATGGAGAGCAAAGTAGCTTGACAGATCGGACTAAGACAAGTTCTGTTCCTTGGTACTTAACTCACCTCGGATAACTCGACGAACCTCTTAAGAGAGCCTTTGGGCTAAAGATTGTGTAATCGGTCCTCGATCCCTATCATCCCCTTTGAGTTGTTTGAGATTTGGGATCAAATCTGGTTCAAGTCCAGTTTGCTCGTCTTCAGGAGTGTAAGGTTGGAGGTTGGCAATGTTGAAAGAGTTTGAGACTCCATATCCTTTAAGCACTTTAAAAGGTCCATTAGCTTTGAGAGACAACTTGCTCTTCCTCAAGTTTGGGAATCATTCTTTGCTAAGGTGTATCCAGACCAAATCACCTAGTCAAAATTCTCTCTTCTTCTATCCTTGTTTTCACTTCTCAAGCTTAATAGTAGCTCGACCCAGTTGCTTTATAACCTTCTGGTACATGGTTTTGATGGCTTTAACTTTCTTGATGGTTAGTCGGTCATCATCATCAATTCTCGGTTGGGGTACTTGGTTTAATGGGAGCTTAGGGTTGAATTCATAGGGAACTTTGAATGGAAACATGCTTGTGACGCTATGGGCGGTTCGATTGTAGGCGAATTTGATTATCGGTAAACAGAGATCCTAATTGGCCATGTTTTGTCCAACAATGACTCGTAACAAAGTTCCTGTAGTTCGATCAACAACTTCAGTCTACCCTTCAGTCTGTAGATGGTAGGACGTATTGTACAATAACTTGGTTCCCAATCACCTCCAAAGTGTTCTTCAAAAGTGGCTCATGAACTTGGGGTCTCAATTTGAAACTATGGTTCTAGGCATGTCATGAAGCTTAATCTCCTCCTGTAAGAAAAGAAAAGAGATAGCCGAAGCATCATTATTCTTGGAACAGGGTACGAAATGTGCCATTTTTCTAAATTGATCCAAAGCCACCATGATAGAGTCCTTCCTTCAGAACATCCTCGGTAATCCTAACATAAATTCCATAATCAACTTCGACCATGGTTTGGTCGGGATTGGCAAGGGTTGGTAGTGTCCTTGCTTAGCTCGACTCTTCACTTTTTAGCAGGTCATACATCTTTTAAGCATGGATTGGAAATTTCTCTTCATTCTTGGCCAAAAGAATCTAGAGGATAATACCTCATAAGTTTGGCACTGGCTAAAGTATCCTATTAATCTCCTTTCATGAGCCTCATGCATTAGCAGTTCTCACATAGAATAGGTCAGGATACATAGCCTCCTCTTCCTGAATAAGTAGTCATCCTCCCTGTGATAATCATGTAGCATTCGCCCTTCATCATAATGGGCATAAATAGGACCAAAGTGTGGGTCCTCAACATATAAATTCTTGACGATCGAAAAACTAAGTAGCCTCGTCTGTAGTTTAGTTAGGAGGGTATGTCGTCTTGATAGGGTATCAGCTATTACATTGTTCATTTTGTTCTTGTATTTTACAACATAAGAAAAAATCATCCATGAAGTTAACCCAATTGGCTTGTCTCTGAGATAACTTTGGTTGGCTCTTTAGATATCTCAAGGATTTATGATTAGAATAGATCACAAATTCCTTGGCCAACAGATAGTGTTGCTACACCTTTAGGGCTTGGATTAAGGAGTAGAACTCCTTATCATAGACAGAGTACTTAAGTGTGGCTCCTCGAAGTTTCTCATTAAAGTAAACGATAGGTCAGCCTTCTTGCATTAGCATAACACCTATACTTAGTCTGAACGCATCATACTTTACTTTAAATATCTTATTGAAGCTCGATAGAGCTAAAATAGGGGCTATAGTTAGCTTCTCTTTCACTTCTTCAAAACTCCTCCTCTCTTTCTTACCCCATTTGAATTGAACATTCTTCTTTAAGATTTCGGAGAGTAGGGCCACAATCATATTGAAATTCTTTATGAATCAGCGATAGAATGATGTCAAGTCATGGAAACTTCTCATGTCTGTAGAATAGGTTGGTTCGCGCCATTCTATAATCACCCTTATCTTCTCTTCATCAACTCAGATGCCACTTATGCTGACAAAAAATCCTAAGAAGAACACCTCGGAATGGCAAAAGTTGCACTCTTTCAAATTGGTGTAGAGCTGTTCAACTCGGAGTTTTGCAAGCACTTGTTGGAGATGTTCTCAGTGAGTCTCTAAGTTAGGACTGTATACTAGAATGTCATCAAAATAAACTATGACCAACCTTCCTAGTAATTCTTAGAGCACATGATTCATAAGTCACATGAATGTGGTTGACGTATTGGATAGTCCAAATGGCATTATAAACCACTCATATAAACCATGTCGTATCTTGAATGTGGTTTTCCACTCATTTCCTTCATGCATTCAAATATGATGGTATCCTGATTTGAGATCGATCTTAGAGAACACTCTTACTCCACGTAACTCATTTAACATATCATCAAGCTTGGGTATGGGATACCTGTACTTAATGGTGATTCGATTGATAGCTCAGTTATCTATACATATCCTCCAAGAACCATCCTTCTTCTATACTAATAAGGCCGGCACAATACAAGAGCTTAGGGACTTACGCACATACCCTTTCTTCAAGAGGTCGTCTATTTGCCTCTATAGCTTGGCAGCTTGTTCAGGGTTCAGCCTATAGGTAGGCTTGATGGGTAGGGCAGCCCTTAGCTGTAGGTCAATCACATGCTTAACGCTTCGGATTAGGGGTAAACCTTCTGATAACTCTTTTAAAAATAGGCTTGCAAAGTCTTACAATAGAGTTTTTACCTCGGTTGGTAGCTTTTCCTCCCTAGGTCTCATATCTAAAAGCCTCCTAACAAGCAAATAGGTTGGCCCTCCCATTCCATTTCTCTTTTTAGGTCAACTTGGGTCAACACCAAAGCCTCCTTCTTCAAGGTTTAGTTAAGTTGGGACTGTACGATCTTTTACCCGCTTGGTAGTCATGGGACTTAATTTCAACTTTCTCCCTTCATGCTCTACAGAACATGTGTTCCTCCTACTGTCATATATAACTGCTCGGTTAATCATCCATGGTCGTCCAAGTAAAAGGTAGGACATACTCATGAGCAGCACATGACAAAGCACTTTATCTCGATACCTACCTATACAGATCGATACATATACCTATTTGTTCACTTGTAAGGCTCTCTTATCACTGGTAAGGCTCTCTTATCACTGAGCTAATGAAGCTTGTAAGGTTTTGGGTGGGGTATGGTCGGTAATTTCAGTTGTTGGACCATAAATGCAGAGGTTGGATTGGTACAGCTTCCACTAACAACAATCAGCATACATAGTGATTCATTTACCTTACACTCAATATGGAAGAGATTTTCTTTCTATTCGTCTTTGGGTACAGGATTGACACTCATCATCCTCATTAACATTAGAGTGGTCAACATGAAGTTGCCTTCCTTACTGTAGATGACTTCTTCATCGGACAGCTCGGCTTGTTTGTCCCCTTTCAACTCCTTTACTTCTTCATCTGTATTGTCGACCTCTATGGTTAGTGCCTTACCTCGGATTACCATCGTCCGCCTATTCAGAAACTAAGCGGCTATGTGTCCAAATCCTTGGCATTTGAAATACTCGATCTCACTCATCTTTCTCCTTAAACTCTAGCTTCTCTCAAACTTCCTCGATGGTTCCTTCTCCTTTGTTCGGGTAGTCTGAGTAGGTTGAGTCTCAGTGACCTTGCCCGATTCTATTCACATAGGTTTACTCCGAATAGGTTGGCTACTACTAAGACAGTTGACGGGTGGTCGGAATCTTCTTGTTCTGCACCTTTCTATCCTTTAGGCGGCTTAAATTGTATCATCGAGCATCTTAACGTCCAAGGTTTTTAAGACATCTCCAATCTCAAACTTCAATCCGCCAATGAATTGGTATATAGTTCAGTCTTCTAGCTCCATAACTTTGCATTGGATCATTAGCATCTAGAACTCTTTAACGTAAGAATCCACACTCGATGTTCCTTATCTTAGTTCTTACGATCTCTTGAAGGCATCCTGTAGATAATAGCTTGGTACAAACCTTCTCCGCATAATTCTCTTCATATCATCCCAGCTCCTAATCCCTCATTCTCCTTCCTTTTTTCTAGTAGCTTGCAAGTTCTTCCACCATAAGGTGGCATAACCGGTAAACTCTAACATAGCAAGTCTAACCTTTACATTGTTAGGTACTTCGTAGCATTCAACCTACTTTTCAATCTTGTTTACCTAATCTAAGTAGTCTTCGGCATCACTACTTCCAAAAAAACTTGGGATATGCATCTTGAGGCCTTCGACTCTAGGGGCTCTTACATTTCTTTCCTCAACTCTAAAGTACTCTTTTGCTTCATCATCTTCTTTTACTTCTTTCTCAATCTCTTCAAGTGCTAACCTACATTTAGCATCCCTACCAACTCCTTCAGCTTAAGGTAGGTGAGCTGAGGCATTAGCTCGGCCAAATTGACCATTGCCATGTTATTGTTGCTCACATTCCCTAATGGGGCTATTTTGATCTCGTTGTCCATCATCTTGTATAACGGTCACCAAACTAGTTAACAAGTCGATAAGCTTATCTAAGTAATCACCCACTAATTGAGGTAAGAAGCTTCTTTCCTGTCCTTGACCGTACTTAGTACCGCTTTCTTGGTATTCCAAAGTACCTTGCACACTTGAATCTAATAATGATGTTTACTTCACAATGACAATTTCTCAACAAATACACAATTAACCACACTCTGTTTTAGCATATAAAAAACAAGTGAAAACAAAGTACAAAATAGTTCTCATTACTTCACTTCAAAGCTAACAATAGAATTACTATTATACTAGAGCAGTAACTAACTATTAAAAGAACACAATAATAAAATCTAGCTTCGAACATAGCCAAGCTCTGATACCAAGATGATACGAACTCGTAGATGAACATAGGAACCTAATATCATGTGTAACAAAGGGGGTGAGTCTAAACTGCAAGATGGCATGAAAAGTAAATAATAGTCGAGAGAGAGCAGTGGTTCCTGTATACTGACATTGGATATGATGCACCAACACTTCATACAAGCTTAGGTTACACTTGATATGATGCATAAGTGTACCAGAAGTCACTCGCCTCTAGTCTATGCTCAAATAAGCTAGATAAGAGTAGCTCAAGAGTAAGAGAACACTTAGCTTAAGAGAAGGTAAAAAAAATCTAATATGTTCTTCTATATTATGATATTATCTATAACTTTTACAATATGATTGTATTTATATCATCTTGTTAGGGCAAATCTTAAATTACAGAAATTACAAAAAATGGTCCTTTTTTGCTAATATGAAATCATGCAAAAGAAGGAACGCGGACGTCTATTGTCAGAAAGGACAATATGGATGTCAGTAAAGCATAGTGTGTACGCGTTTTTTACTGTGATTTTGATAGTATTGTGGTTCGAGTAGGGGTGGCCTCTATTCAGGCTTGTTCGGCGTCAGAAGGGGTTGGACAGTAGTTGGTTTAAGGACGGCTCACATTGGGGTTGACCTTGGATGGTCAACTCCTAATAGTTCTGCTCAACCTTGATACAATGGAGATTGCTACATTCAGATTTAGTGCTTGAACTATGGTTTAGTAGAGGGTTCAACTCAACATGCTGGTTGATCACCTCGGTAACATCTTGGATGGCCTAAAAAGCAAAGCAACTCAATAGATCGGATTGGGGCAAGCATTGCTCTTCGGCGCTTAAGTCACCTTGAGCAGCTCGGTGGACCACCTAAGAGAACCCTTGGGTTTGGGAGCGTGTAATTGGTCCTTGAAGCCTATCATCAGCTAAGCCAATACATCACAAAGCATATAAAGTTAGGAGTAAATATAGGTCTAGTCGAAGCATACATAAGTACTTAGTTACTTGTACCTATTGATTACTTTAACATTACTCATTAACGTGAGCCCCTTTCTTTGGCTACTTTACTTAATAAAGACACAAGGTACTAAAGTCAGCTGCAGCACAAGTGTATATATTCCAAATTGTTATTGACTTATTAATTTTAAGTTTGCTTTGCTAAGAAAATATTTGTCCTAGACCACTTCTAACTTAGTCTCTAATTTATCATCTAATTTAGCCTTTAAATTATCCTTTGATTCCAACTAACTTCAAATTTTCTAAACAAATACTATCTAACTTATGTCGTTAGCTTTACTAATTAAGAATCTCTATTACTTTACCTAGCTCAGTCTTAAGCCCTACTTTTATAAGAGCCTTTAAGTGTAGTCTCTAATTCTTTCTTTATTTTAGCCATTGATTTAACCTAAACACTATATTTACTTACAATATTCTCACTTTTCAATTAAAACAAGTTAAGACTAGCAATAAGCATATCAAACATAAATTAACTATGACTCCCCTCACCAAGGTATTAATTACATAAACTACCTTATTATTCATATTTAGCAATATATACATGAGTAATAGGAAAATACTTAATAATTAGTTTTAATACTCTATTACATTCTCAAAAAATAATATGAACTCATAAAAATATATAATTTTAAGGTATGATTATTGTAACCTTTAAATATGGCCATTACATATATTTTCCTAAATATTGATTTTAAACATAATTTCACTAAAAATTATGTTAAATTAGGAACATAACAAGATAAAGTTATAAGATCTGGATTGAATACTTCCAAAATCATAATTAAGCTTTAGAAATCGTTAAAAATCAATTACATTAAGAAATTTAATTAAAAACCTATTATTTCCTCAACATGAAAAATATGGTAGATTTGACAAAATATTTTTAATAAATAATAAATGTATAGCTGATCGAAAATTCTTCTTAAGTAAATTAAACATATCATATTAGGAATGTACCCACCAAAAATTAGCTTGAAACAATATTGTTTACTATTCTTGAAAATTAATATAAAATTTATTAGAATAAGACAGTTTCTTAAGAAACCTATATAAAGTTATCAAACTCGCAATTCTATTTAGTACTGCTAGAGGGCTGGTAGAATCAAAACACATAATCGAAATATAGAAATGTAATCTTTTACATCATATGTAAAATAGATTTAAAAAACTATAGATATACTTATAATAATTATTCAAAACTTGAAATATATAATGAAAATAATAAAAAAAAAGAAGAAATGAAGTTCTTTTTCATGAAAAATTCCTAATAATATATAATTTAACATATATGGGAGAAAGACAAACTAAATCGAAACCAATTTTTTTTTGTTTTTGTTTTTGAAAAAAGTAATGAATTAAAAATAACTAAATATTTCAATTCATTTTAAATTATTGATGGTATAAAGTAAAGTATATACTTATCCATTTAATCATTGTTACTAGAGTTAAAACCTGGATGAAAGCTATAAATATAAAATAAGAGACTTAGAGAGAGAGAGAGAAAGAGGACAAAAACTAAAATAGGATAGGGAAGATAATATAATACCCTTAATAGTTGATGACTTATAGAAGCTTAGTTGTGTTTTTTCATTTTTTAGCCCATAAAACTTGGATATTTAGAATTGGTAAACTCAATTAAAAATATAAGTTTCTATATGAAAGTGATTTTATGCATGAGTTAACATGAAAAGAGTCTTGTAAAATCATAAAATCGTAGAATCACATTGGTAAAATCATGACATTCACAATTATGAACCTAAATAAGCACTTCTAATTTCAAAATTTTAGATTAATATTCTAATTCTATACAAAAAAATACTAAGGCAAACTAAGTTTCATAATTTTTAAATAATATTTGATATTTTTAATAAGATAAACAATTTTAAAGGCTAAAATTAACATCCCCTTATCATTGGAACTTTGGCCACAATTGGTTGGAGAGGGGTAGTCAATTGAACTACCCTTGATGCTAATCTTCAACCACCAAAATGCCACAATGTCAGGTTGTGCGTAGCCTTAAGAGCCTTAGTTCACCTATGTTTCCTACTATTTTTGCTATTTTTTTTTGTAACAATATTAAACTAAGGGTTTTAGAGGATTTCCTAAAGTTTGATCTTCTAAAATGGTTAAAGATTAATCCTACAACCCCTTTTATAGAAGTCCAAGCTATGGAAAGGGTAAAAGCAATTTTCTAAGTGTCATTTGAGTAGTATATTAGGTGTAATGTTAAGTAATTACATAACATATCCTAAGGACAGCTCATATTTGTTACTTTCTAAACTCCAGCAAGGTGTCGCACCAATTCTTAGCTTTTTCCATGTGGTTTTAATGTTTTTTTATAATTTTTCTTAGATTTATTATAATTTTTAGGCATTATTTAATATGTTATATTAATATTATTTACATATTAGGTACATATAACGTGTATAGAATAATTATATAATTATACTACATGCTATTTGACTCCCAAAATTATTTTTATAAGTTAAGTAATTTATCTCTAAGGTCTCATGGTCTTTCAAAACTTAAATTTTGAGCTTTTGATAATTACTGAGCATATTCGATAAAAAATGTATTTGATTGAAATTAAATTTTATATAAGATTTATTCCAAGAAGTTAATCTTACTAGAACTCTGCTTTAAACATTTGTGACTACATATTAAAATTTTACTCAATTAGGACAACCTTTCCCAAAATCCTTAAATCGTACCAAACGCCTAAACTAGAATTAATGTGAAGCAATTAAGATCTAATTACTTGACTAAACTTGTTTCTAAAGCTTCCCTTAATAAGTTTACTTCATTATTTTCTCAGCTATACCTTCTAGGTCTCATGTATAATAGAAGAAACCCATTATCTCGGGTTTTTGATAGTAAGTCGAAGATTGGGCATAGTTTAAATGGGGAAAAATGAACCATAAAAACCTAAGCTTTCTCATTTTTCTTCCTTTCAAGACCTATATATAATGGTTTTTCATTTGTTCTTAAAAATGAGTTAATAAAGGACTTTCGGTAGTCTCCATCACCATTTTTGTAATGGTAGCTAATATAGCACCTCAAATAGTAAAATAGTCAACAAGTGACATCCACATTAATACAACTTAACAAAAGATAAAACTTAACTAACCTCAAGCAAACCTCTAACCTAACCTCACATAAACTAACTCAAAAATCTTATCCTACTTGAGCTGGTAATTCATGTTATCATGTCGTACCATCGTATTGTGTCCCTTATCCCTATCTAAATGGGTTTATGTTAAAAAAACTCTAACCTATGACCTGACCCATTTACTAATCATGTTTGGAAACATTAACCCATAACCTAACCCATTTAATAAGCATGTCTTGTATCCAAGTAGGACCTATTTATCAATTAAAAAATCATATAAAAGTTTATAAGATACTTACAAATGAAAAAGGAAAATAAATAATAACAATATCTAAATTCTACAAATACAAATATCATAGGGTCATAATATGAGCGCTTAACATAAAATTACCACCTAAATAAAAATTTTAATTAAATAAAGTCTTATCAAATTACAAGAAATCCCAAAATTTAAACTACATAACATTACTTAATCAAATGGATCCATGGCATGAAGGGATGCTACTAGTAGGGTTGATTTCCAAATTTGTCATATTTTCTATCAGATTTTCAAGAGAGACAATCAAAGAATCTACACATAAAAGAGAATCATGTCAATAACATATATTATGTTGAAATCCTTAACAAATAATTTAAATTTACTACCTTCTTTTCCATAATACCAATCCTTTGTGCATAAAAGATGTAATGTCCAGTGCTAAATGCCAATTCTGAAGCTGTCATAGATATTGATATTCTTAAGACATTACGTACCATTCTTGTAACTTGAGGATATTAAAACTAATTGGTTTTTTAATGACTTAATACATTAAATTATCCACTATATGTTGCTCTTCATCCAAAAATAACTCTAACTTAGATTTGCTGATACCCTTAAGGATTTGCATGCTACTAAATGATTGAAATTCTTAAATAAGTTGAAAAATTACATGCATCCTATAAAATGAAATTAAATTCTAAAGTGTAAAAACAATATACATTCATAAAATAAGAAAGTTAACTAGAGGTCGCTGCCCCATTCATCATTTATAAAATCCTTAGCTTTTGATTTAATACTACCAACATTTTGATATGAAGTTGTAGCATCTTTTTGCACATATTAATAAAAAAGAGAGAATAAAGCTCTTTTGACTTTCATAAACTCATTTGAGTCATCACTACTGTTGGGTGATTTTGGGGTAAAGGTGTATTCCTACAAAAGCACAAATAAAGGCTAAGTGGTACAAAGCTAATCTAGTATAGTTACTCCGATTCCTAAGTTAGTAATTGTTTGAGAGAGAGATAAGTGTGAATGAATGTAGAATTAAAGGTTGTAAAAGCATTCTTACAATGCTTTCTCTTCATAATTATAAGCCAACATTGGATGTTTGAAACAATAGTTAATCATTGGTGCCATAGGTTATGTGGAGATTGTGTAATCAAACACTTGCTTAAAATATAGGAGTAGTAGGTGGTTATGTAATGAGATTGTACCAGATCGTAACTATTTACACCACTTTCTTAAGTTCAAACCAAATATATTAACAAGTCGAGCTTCAAGGCCCATCAAGTGGATTAGGCTTTAGTCGGCATTAGCCAAAGTTACCCTTTCATTAGCCGAATGACCAAATAATATTTTAGGGTGAAATCTGACTATCAATATTTGTCACACCCTAAGTAAGAGAAGTCATAACAATTCTACCTTGTAAGCTCAATTAAGATAGAAACTAATCTCACAACTGCTATCATAGATATAGTCCATACAAGGTATATATGACTTAACCAGCTTGAAGCATCTAGTTTAACATCAGTTAATAATCAAACTTGTGGTATAGTTTTTCAAAATACCTATTCAATACAACTTGTTGTCTAATAACATAATAGTATTTATATAAGCGTTTCCATGCATAGAGCTATAATTAACATTAAGAGTTTAGCCATAGGTCTTGAAGTCTATTTATAATAAGATAAGAAACTGGTAAGCATCTAAGGGAATTCCTAATTACTTTCCTCAAAACAAGAAAGAAAGACCAAAAGCTTAAATTCAGTAGATTCTCTCACTTTTCCTATCAACTACATACTAACCTCAGGGTAGTGATATTTGAACATCTTAAACCTTCACTTATCACCTGTAAAAAAGTTTAAAGGAATATGAGCATAACTAGCTTAGCAAGTGGGACAGAGTTAAAAGAATATCATATAATCACAAACAAGGTTATAAATTATAATGTAATACAATTTAATCAATCACTTGAGATATCGTATAATGTTATCTAGTCCGTTATGAGATAATAGAAATTACATCTACTCAAACTTGGATTGAAGAGTTTACTGTGACTCAGAATCAGATCAAATTCAGGCTTGTGCAATAGAGAATATCCTCCTGTCATGATTACTTTCAAACCACAAACCACAACCCTTAACCTTATCGCGACTTCCTTTAATGTTACTTAGTTTGACTAAGGATCGAGAAATGACCATTTCAGTCGATATTTAATGTGATACTCTTAATTGTTTGCCTAATAGTTATTATGTATGTCCAGTTACATTAGTGGTCATATCACTATTAGTTTCATTTAAGGTGATCGGATAAGTTCATACAATAGAAAACTATGTTATCATATAGAATAGAATGCTAAGGAGTTTAACTCCTATCATAATCAAAATACTAATCACATACATGGTATACGTACAAATAGCTAATTTACAACCATAAATAGAACTACTCTTAAACCTCCAAATACTTTAATATAGTATCTCAACAAGCGATAAAGCCACGATGCTAACTTACATGTCTTGATGCTCACTACAAAAGACCTGTATCGCTAACACTTTGCTCATTAGAAGATTCTATATATACAGAACCTAAATTTAGTTTTCGTAAGAGTTGTGAAAATTTTAGAGTTTTATCTACTCTTTTATTTCATTTTGATTTATATATATAATATATATATAGTATATTATTTTTTTGTTTATATAATGAAATATAGTTTTATTATATAAGTTATATTATTACTTATAATATGTCATTTCGATCGTACTAAAACGTATTTTTAATCAATCAAATTAAATTTCAGCTACGATAAGGTTATTATAATATGTAAATTTTCACAATATTATAGAAATATGTGTTATATTAATTAAGATTATCCAATTTTAGTAAAAATAGTGTCATTAGTTTCTTACAAGCTTAACGATAAATACTCTAGGTTCTATTTCGAAAGATGACTTGTAAAGGATATTTTCTTATTTTCGGTTATACTTAAATATTCTTACAACAAACCTTATCATATTATATTCATATAATATAAATAAGCTATATTTTACATAATTTCCTAAAATAGCTTAGTAAGACCTATAATTTCTAACCCTAACACACATATACCCTAACCTAGGTCATATAATAGTACCAAAGACGAAAAAAATCCATTCTAACTAAATCTAATTACCTTGTATAAGTATAGGTTTTATTTCGATGTTTATCATATTTTAGCCTATTATTACTAAAAATGTGTTCTACTTAGCAAATTCGGCTATTTTGCTACTAATATTCATAGTAAATAGCTTGAGTCACTAAATAATTTCTTAAAAAATTCTACAAACTCCTAAATATATGGGAGATTCAATCATCATGTGGTTTCATCCATTAGGTTTATCGCCTTTATACACATAACTATGTTTTTACCACTAAATTACATTTAATTAAACAAGTATTATCATTTTTGTAAAAAAAATAATTTTAATATATCCTAACAATATTATAAATGACCAATAGTCAGTGGACACTAATTTCATCAATTAATTTTATAAAAATCTATTTATTTCATAATTTCATCTTATTTTTAGCTATTTCTAAGGTCAAGAAATCCAATAAATATTAAAAATACATAAATAAAAAATTGGGGTGCATAGAAATTAACTCAATGTAATATTTATTCTATATATTAATTTTGAGCAAAAACCAACATTATTTAGTATATTTATTTTGAATTTCAAAATTAGATGAATAGTGACTTATTTAAACAAGTATATAAAATATTCAAAATTTTACAAAAATAAATATACCACACGAAAGTATATCTAAAATAACCTATAAATAAAATTTTTTGATAATTTTTTGGATAATTTTAATATTTTTAGAAAATAAAGGAAGAACAAAACAAAAAATTAGATCTCCTATTCATCAAAACTCCAGTAGTTGACGGTTAGTGGCTGGTAGGTAGTTGTCGAAAGTGCTAGATGTGGGGTAGATTGTTAGGAGCCAGAGGGTTTCAATAGCAAATTCATGTTTGGTCTACAAACTACTCTTACATAGTCCCTTACTCTGTTTTTTTTTTCTTTTCTTTTCTTTTTTTATTTTCTAATAATTTACCATGAAATTTCCTTTAAGTGTTATTGGTTCCTAAATGTGTGAAATGAAGTTAAGGTTTTGATTTATAGTGTTTCTAGCCAGTTAGGAAATTTTCTTTCTTTTTCTCCTTTTTCTTTTACATTTTCTCCTAATTCTATGCATGATGTGGCTCAGTTTCCTATTTTTCTTTTGATTCAACTACTCCTATTGTTTATAGCATGCTATGGTGATGTCTAGCAATTCCCAATAGATTTGCATGGAGTTTGATTGATCTTTGAGTAAGTTTTTAATATTTTATGTATATTATATATTATTTGATAATTTTATTAATATATGTGTATATCATATATATATTATTTGTAATGAGCAATTACATGCATATAATCATGTTTTTAGCATATCATTTTTTTAAGATATATTTCTTATTTATTTTTATGAGTTTATCACATATTATAAATAATTTTATAATTTCAGGTTAATTTATAAGTATAATTATTATATATAACAGATATGCTTATAAAAATACGTGTTTATTTATATAGTATATTATTGACACCCCATTTTTGCCCTCAAAATTTTTCTTTCAAATTTTTAGGATAAGGTAAAGAGTCCTAATTTAGGAAAAGCTAAAAGGAAATTTAAAAAAAAATCTAAAATTTAAGGAAAGCTAAAAAAAAATTTAGGAAAAGACAAAAAAAAATAAAGAAATTTAGGAAAATAGAAAAAAATAGAAAATTTAGGAAAAACCAAAATAAGAAATTCAAAAAATAAAAAATTTAGATAATTACAAAAAATAGAAAATATGAAGCTTTAGGAAATTTAGAAAGTAGTAAATTTTCTTTTAGAATAGAATTTTTAAAAATAAGGAGAGAGCCATTGGGCTTAGGTTTAGATTTAAATATAGCTTGTGTTATCCTAGTTCATATGTGTAATTTAATTTGCACAAATGAATAAGTCTCCCTCTTTGAACCCAACGACAATTAAACATTATCGTACCCCATACCCATGTGTCTAGCCACCACCATAAAGCCTTAACCTTAGCTATAATTGCCTATTCGAAACCCTAACCCTACCATATAATGCCCCAATTCAATCTCACCACTATCTTCGTGACACCCTAAAACCATAAACCCAACTCCACCCATACTCCCAATGACGACCACATAGATTGACCACCACCACCAGTTACAGTCGAACCACGCGCAACCACTAAACAGCCACCCTAGGTCATGGCATTTGCTCTACCCCTTGAACTCCAATTCGAAACCCATAAAAATCCTTTTCCCTACTTGATTTGGTAGTCGGAGCAAGCCTAAAAGGGCATGTGTACGGCTGTTGGTGAAGATCTAACTTGTGACCCATAGGAGCTCCAAGATCTGAACCGATAGACCACAGATTTGTGCTCCAACCTACGTCTAAGCTATGTGCCATTTACAGGTCCATCCCTTCCTTTTATTTTTTTATTGTAAATGTAAATATATATAAAAAAAAAGAAGGAAAGGAGAAGAAAAAGAAAAAAAAAGAAGAAGACGAATAAAAAAATAAACAAAAAAGAAAAAAAATATATGTATATATAGTCGTAAGTCTATTTTAGTTCTTATTTGGCAAATAAAATAAAATAATAAAAAAAGGATTTTGTCATTTAGAAAAGTTAGTTTCAAGAAAAATGATAGTGAAAAATGAATGGATTTTTGTTTTTTCTTTTAAATTAGAAAATTTTTTAGAACTTTTAAAAAATAAACCTTAATTTAGGACCTTTCACTTTTCTCAATAAAAACCTACACTATCTTAAGACATAAACTCAGTTTTTCTTTCAATTTTAAAATCAACTCATCTACCTAAAATTTTCATAAAAGAACTACATACTTTTAATCTTGAATGGTGAGTTCCTAGACACCTACAAAATGATAGTAAAAAACAAAAAAACCTATTTTTTCATTTTAGTGTAGTTTCACTCGATTTAATCTAATCAATAATTAAACTTTGTTTCATAGGATAGTTTTTAAAAGGTGATTTTAAGAAGTTAATTCTAAAATTGGAAATTAATAGTACCTGTATGGGTTTAAAAATCTTAACCCTCGAACCCCTTTTTCTAGTTCTTAAAGCCATTTATAAGATTGATTCTATCGAAAGATTAGTAGCTAAATTATAATTAATCCACAACACACTTTCCCGACTTTGGTCGGGTGGCGACTCCAAAATGCTTTCAAAAATAAAAGAACTAGTTTTATTTAAACTTTAGTCAAGAGTTAGTATTAAATGAGTAAGATTTAATATTGATTGGTTTAAAGAAGACTTATTTATAAAACCGAAGGAAAAAACCAAGCTCGATAGCTTAGTGACTCAACTAAGGACATGTCAAGAAATTTAGCCATTTAACTTTCCAAAATTAGAATTAATCTCTAATAATCACCTTATTAAGTGCAATTTATTTTTTTATTGATTCATTATTATTTGTACCATAATTGTACTAACGTTTTTACAAGTTTAGTTTTATTTGTTTATTAAACTATTTGGGGGAGGTGTGTATATGGTGGAGGGGAATGATTTACTTTATGTCCTACTGGTATACTTAGGAGCTTAGTTATCACTAGGATTTACCGTGACAAATCTAACTAAAATTGGTCCCTTGAAATATTGAAGAAAATTAGAAGGAAATAGTCCACAAACGAACAAGAGTAGTTGACATGAAGCTGTTCAGAGGATGTGACTCTCCAACGAACATAATATGACTTGACATCTCACGTGATGTGGTACACAAGTTGATGTCAAGGTCCACCTATCACTAATCATAAGCTACTTAACAAGATTAGATAAGAGTATATGAAAGATGGACTTAGAGAGGATTGCCTCACAAGAATAAAATATTCAGTATTAAATGTAAGTTATCTCAGGTGTATAAGAGAAAGGGACTACTTATAGTAAGTCCTTAACGCAATATTACAAATAAAGAAATTACAAGAAGGTATGTACAAAAAGGGGATTCCTCGTACATACAAAAAAGGGTAAAAAGGACAAAAGACAAAAATGAAAAAGTGGTACAATGTCAAACGAAGTGGACGGGTGGCAATGCAACATTGGTCCTGTACGAATATTCTTTGATCATAGCAGGCAAGAGACATCAAGATGTTGTGATAGTAAAGGTACCAAGATGAGAGAGATGATAATGTGCTGAGAGAAAACTACTCAACCGATAAATGAGTCTCTCATTACTCGGTATTACTCGATAAGAACCTCTCAGTAGTAGTTGGTCGAATTACTCGGTATAAAATCCTCAGCTAGGGAATGGTTAGCATCATCGTTACAAAGATCATAAATCATAGTATGACAATGCGGGGAGCTTAAGGAGTTTAGCTACCTTCCTTTGGTATAAACTTTCTTATCATCAGTAGGTTATCGAGAGAGAATCCTTCGGGTAAGGGATTGTAGTCCTCAAAGCTATGCACAAGTAATAGGACTGCTAGTTAGCAGTTCATTAGTTCCCTGAGGTTGTTGAAGATTTGCCCTCAAATCTTGGTCTTCATCATCATCAGGTATATAGGGAGTCAAATTAGCAACATTGAAGGAAGTAGATATGTCAAAACCTTTAGGTAGCCCAATTTCATAGGTATTATCACAAATGCGCCTTAAGATCTTATAGGATCCATTCGTTTTGGGTATAGTTTATTGGTGCTTCTATTAAGGAAGCATTTCTTGCTAAGATAAACATAAACAAGGTCCGTGAGGGTATAAACAACTCGCCTCCTTCTACAGTTTCCCACTTGCTTCTATTAGGCTATAGTTTGGCCAATTGCTCAATAATCTTCCAATGTAACCTTTGGAATTCTTCGGCATGCTATAGGTTAGATTAACTTTCCCCTTGTATAGCCAAGCTGTTAATTAAATCCAAGGGTAGGTCTAGGTTAAGTCCATAAACAACCTCAAATGGTGATGTTCTGGTTGAGCTATAAGCTAAGCGATTGTAAGCAAATTCAATAATGGGCAAGCATAAATCCCAGTTACCAGATTTCTTTCTAATAGTGGCATGTAGGAGATTACTAACGGTCCTATTAACTACTTCAATTTGGCTGTTTGTTTGGGGGTGGCAAGAGGTACTGAATAGGAGCTTAGTATCGAGTTTCCTCCATAGGGTCTTCCAAAAGAAGCTCCTAAATTTTTAATCATAGACGAACTCAATACTTCTCAACAGTCCATATAGTTGCACAATTTCTTGCAAAAAGAGGTTAGTGATGAATAAAACATCATTAATTCTATGGTAGGGAATGAAGTAGCACATCTTGTTGAGCCGATCGACCACTACTATGATCGAATTATGTCTTCTTCACGTGTGGGGATTGCTGATCATGAAATCTATGCTTAGATTGGTCTATGGCTACTCGGAATTGGTAAGGGTATATATTCTCTATAAGGCTCTCTCCTCCTTTTTGCATACTTACACACCTTGCACCTCTTAAGTATTTGAAGTACATTCTTCATCATTATAGGCTAATAAAAGTGCTCCTTCAATATCTCAATCATCTTCTTTTCTCTAAAATGGCCGACTAGACCCCTAGCATGAGCTTCTCAAACCAGTAGCTCCCTTATAGATTCACTTAGCATACAAATTTGCTCGCCCTTCATCAAGAACCCCTTACTCAAGTAGAACCATTCCGTAGCTCCTCTAACACTACACTTGGTTACTAAGGGCTCAAAATGTGGGTTATGCTCATATTGACTAGGTAAAGTACTGAATCCAAGCACCTTAGCTTATAACATTTTAATGAGGGTATGACTATGAGAAAGTGCATCAGCCACTATATTGGTGCTTCTCTTCTTATATATAATGACATAGCAAAAGGTTTTCAAGAATTCGACCCATTAGGTATAATGTTAAGAAAGATTCTGCTGCCTACGAAGATGCTTAAGAGATTCATGATTTGAATAGATGATGACTTCTCTCGTCAAATGATAATGTTGCTAGTTTTGGAGTATATGGACAAGGGCATAGAATTCCATATCGTAGGCTAAGTAATTCATGGCAACACCTTGGAGTTATTCGTTGAGGTAGGCAATGGGTCGACACTCTTGCATAAGGACAGCACCAATGCTGGCACTAGATGCATCACATTCAACCTCAAATACCTTCTCGATGTTTAGTGAGGTGAGTACTAGAGTAGATGTCAACTTAGACTTCACATCTTTAAAACTCCTCTAAGCCTTTTCTATCCATTTAAACTCAATGTTCTTCTTGGTCAATTTAGTCAACGGCGCAGTTATGGAGTTGAAGTTTCGGATAAATCTTCAATAGAACAAGGTTAGGCCATGGAAGCTCCTGACTTTGGTAGCACTAGTCGGCATAAGCCACTCATTAATAGCTCTGACTTTTTCCTCATCAACATAAACTCCACTCCTTGAAACGATATATCTAAGGAATATAACCTTGCTTTGGTAGAATGTGCATTTCTTCAGGTTGCCGAATAATTTCTTAGTGTGGACTATAGACCAGAATATCATCAAAATAAACTACAATGCATTTGCCGATCAGTGATCTTAGTGCATGATTCATTAGCCACATAAATGTACTCGATGCATTAGTTAGTCTAAATGGAATCACCAACCATTCGAACAGACCATCCCTTGTCTTGAAGGTCGTCTTCCATTCATCCCCAGGTGTCATCTATATCTGCTGGTAACCACTCTTCAGGTCAATCTTAGAAAAGATGCATGCACTGTGTAAATCTTCAAGGATATCATCAAACCATGGGATCGAATATCAGTATTTGATAATGATCTTATTGATAGCTCATCTGTCAATGCACATTCGCCATGTTCTATCCTTTTTAGGTACTACTACAACAGGTACAACATAAGGACTCATGCTCTTATGGACATATCTACAATCTACTAACTCATCTACCTGCTTCTTCAGTTCAGCTACTTACTTTAGATTGAGCTTATAAGTGGGTCGGTTTGGTAAGGCAGCCTTTGGTTGGAGGTCGATGCAATGCTTAATTCTTCTCAAGGGAGGTAATCCTTTTGACATCTTGTTAGGGAAGAGGTTAGCAAATTCCTGAAGTAGCTGTTGCACTTCGCCTGGTAACTTCATGGCTTCTCTAACCTCTAAAAATCTCTTAACTAAAAGGAGCACATAGTTCTCGATCTTAACCTCTCGTACAAATTGAGCTTGAAAAATTACCAAGGGCTTCCACTGTAGAGATCTAACAACCTTTTCTTAGGTTTCTTGCATTTCTATAGGACTCATAGGTATCAATATAATTTTCTTTCCATCCTTTTAAAACATATAGGTGTTTCTATACCCATCATGTAATACTCTCAAGTCAAATAGCCATGGCCGCTGAGTAATACGTAAGATGCGTACATAAGAAGGAGATCATACAACACCTCATCCCTGTACCTATCACCAATTGTAATTGGCACTCTGACTTGCTCGAAAACGTGTAGTCCTTCTTTCTCATTCAGCTAGTGAATCTTGTACATCTTAGGGTATGGATGGGTTGTAATTTCATGGCCTTAACTATCCCTTACGCGATGACGTTGATACAACTCCCTCGGTCAATGATCACGGTGCATAGCTTACCATTCACCCGGTAATTTATATAAAAGAGGTTATCTCTTTACTCATTCTCATTAGCTACAAAAGTACTAAGAGATTGTCGAACTACAAAGAAATACTCCACTATGCCCTCAAGAAGTATCTCGGCATTGGGATCTTCTTCAAATTCTTCTAGTATTTGATTGGTTGCCACTTTTTCCTCTCCTTCACTCATACTTTCTACTACAAATTGGGGCTTATCTCTCTTTATAGTCATGACTCGGTGGTTCGAACATTAACTAAGTACGTATCCATAGCCAAAGTATTTAAAACATTTGATTTCTTAGGTTTTCCTCCCTAAACTCTTACCCTGGTGTCTTCATATCTCAGGCTCTTCGGTCTTGCTCTTACTTTAGTCCTCGTCTGGTTGACTCGATACGTGACGTCAGCATCCTACCTTAGAACTGTTTGAAACTCTATCATTCATTGGTCGACTCGATAGGCCGCTCCTATTCAGTATCAGTGCTTGGCTACTTAGCATTCTACTAACTTGATTCCATTGTTTCCTTTCAACTCTTTAGGCTACATGGATGGTTTCATCCAAAGTTATGAGGTTTTATAGCTCCACGATGTTACCAATCTCAGCCCGTAGTCTAGAAATGAACCATGCTATAGTTTGGATTTCAAGCTCATTGACATTGCATTGTATCATGAGCAACTATAACTTTTGGACATAGTTGTCTATGGATCTATTACCTTACCTTAAGTTTTGGAGTAGTCGGAAAGTGTCTTGTTTATAGTGTTTAGGAATGAACCTACTTCTCAAAACTCTCTTTATCTCGTTCCATGTTCGAATCTCGTATTGGGTCCTCAAGCAAACATTCTATAGCTTCTTCTACTACATTGCCACATATCCAAAAAATTCTAACATGGCCATTCTAATGTGAACAACATCTTCATATTCATAAAAGTCAAATATCTTTTCGATCTTCTCTTCCCAGTCTAGGTAGTCATGAACACTACTAGACTCATTGAAGCTTGGAATTTCATCACCTCTTGGTTCTCTGAACTCAGGCTCATCATTCCTAATATACTAGTCTTCTTCTTCTTCTTCTTCATACACTTCCACTTCGTCCAACTCTAACCTTCTCCTTGCAACTCTGTTGGTATGTCGCAGTGGTGCTTGGTTCACTGCAAAGGCTTCTAAAGCTTGCTTGTTCATTTACCTCCTATCCTATCTCTCATTTCTTAACTCTACTCAGCCACTTTCTCACATGTTCTAGTCTTTAAGACCCTCTTTATTGAGACAACCAAGTTGGCTACAATAGCAATAATATCCTATATTTGTTCATCGGTAGTATATGGTGTTTATTGGGTACTTGACCACGACTATGAATATTACTCTTGACATCATTAATCTCTACTTGTACACTAGGGTTCAACATTCTCAACATACAGCTTTAGTAAATACACTTCACTCAGATGCTTTCAATACACACACAAATAAATCGAACAATAGACTGACTATCACTACACAGATCTTAGTCTTAACCTTAAGCCCTAATACCAGGAAATTATATGGTGTGCCTAGGAGCTTAGTTATCACTAGGGCTTATCATATCAAATCTAAGTAAAATGGGTTTTCCGAAATATTGAAGAAAATTAGAGGGAAATAGTCCACAAACAAACAAGAGTAGTTAATGTGAAGCTGTTTGGAGGATATGACTCACCAATAAACATAATACGACTTAATACCTTACTTGATATGGCACACAATTTGTTGTTAAGGTCTACACACCACTAATAATGAGCTACTCGATAAGATTAGATAAGAGATTATGAAAGATGGACTTGGAGAAGGTTGCCCCACAAGAATAAAAAGTTCAGTATTAAATGTAAGTTATCTTTGGCTTATAAGAGAAAGGAACTATTTATAGTAAGTCCCTAAGGTAACATTATAAATAAAGAAATTACAAAAAGGTATATACAAAAAGGGGATTCCTAGTGCATATAAAAAAGGGTAAAAAGGACAAAAGACAAAAATGGAAAACTGGTATAATGTCAAACGAGGTAGATTAGTGGCAATGCAACATTTTTTCTGTATGAATATTCTCTAAGTACGGCATACGAGAGGGATCAAGATGTTGTAGCAATAAAAGGGTTAGAATGAGAGAGATAGTAGCATGCTGAGAGAAAATTACTCGGCTGATAAGTGAGTCTCTCATCACTTGATAAGAACCTTTCGTTAGTCGCTGGTCGAATAACTTGACATAGGGTCCTTATCTAAAGAATGGATGGCATCATCTCTATTGAGAGCATAGATCATATTATGACAATGTAGGGCGCTTAAGGTGTTTAATGATCTTTCTTCGGTGTAAACTTTCTTGTCATCAACAGGTTATCAAGAGAGAATTCTTCGAGTAAGGGATTGTAGTCCTCAAAGCCGTGTACAAGTAATGGAACTGTTGGTCAGTAATTCATCACCCACAAATGTGTGATAGAAATCGTCAAAACCAAATTATGTTAAGACCTTGGGACCGGAAAGGGGGGGGGGGGAGGGGGCCGAGGGGTGAGGGGCGGGGGGAGGGTAAATTGTGTAGGCTTTAGGTGTTATGGTGTAACCATTACTCAGAGTTGATTAGGCAACCCCCACTTAGGCTTGATGTGAGCAATGAAAGTATTTTTTAACAAGTAAGGTTGTATAAGCTTAACGACCTTTTGTAACCTACCTTTTATGCATTCATGACATCCAAAATCAACAGATAATCAAGTAGGATGGGAATGAAAACATATAATGCCTTGGAGTTTCCTTGATTTCCTTATAATTTTAACATGTTGCAAATGTAGAATTGTTGTAAATAGGTTTTGATTACTGTAAATAATGGTTGGCCAACCTTGTGACATATTTTTCCTTGTAATTCAGATTGAGAAATGGCCTGTTCATCTAAGTCCATCCACTTTATTGAAAAGTATATTGATAAGCCCATTAACCCTAAGCCCATCCTAGTCTAATGGCTTCAAGTTCTTAATCTAAGGGAACATAAGATCATCATCAGTAAGATCAAGCCCATTTTACCACTTTCTAGGGTGAAAATAGAGATTAATTTGATTAGGGCTTTGACCAACTTTTAGGAGCTTAAGGAGTTCGCTTTTCAAGTTAGGCCTACTTGATTAGTCTAACACTTGAAAAGTATATCTAACTACTTCAAACCCCTTCCTTAGAAAATATATACACCCTAAATTTGGAAGTTGACTTGGTGAATGCCTTTTCAAGATTCTTGGGGATAAGAAAAGCTAAAGTGAATAAGGCCCTTGAAGCTATAATGTAAACTACATCAATTTGGAAGACCTAAAAGCCTGGTTCACCATTTAGCCTAAATCTAACAAATGAGGCATCCTCTGTAGCAATCCTAAAGACTGGGGATAGAACAAAATAAAAGCCTTTATCCTAGCTACATTCAGGACTCTTCTATTCTCTAATGGAAAGTTCCTCATCCATTTTAGGGTCGTTGAATTAGCTGAACAAATAAGAAGCCTCAACATTTTGAAGTAGAAAACTAATGGCACATTGAAGACTAACATGGCACTATTAGCAGTATGGTTTGTGAGCCACATGAAGTGTTATGGGTTGATCTGATCTAAGGAGAATTCACCCATAATATTGATCTAATCGATTCTTTTGTCGATAAGGTTCATCTTCTAAAATAAAATCTACTTACTACTAGGTAGAAGTGTTGTAAAATTTTCAAGTCGTTAATATCTTATAGATAACAAGATAGAGCAACTTTAAGAGTGTAATCTTAGTTTGCAAAAATTATCAAGCTATACTCTTAATCGACATGAAATTGTACACAAGCTATCACATTAATAATATGACTAGACAATTCAGGAGAATCGAAGATATAGTCTATAAGCCCCTATTAGATATCACGACCTTAGATTATGAAGTCCTTCAGATTCTACTACTACAAAAGATGTCTAAACTTTAGGCAATCAAGCAATTTTGGGAAATAAGGATTGTTAGCCCCAACATTGATTTAGGAGAGTGGTTGGGAGAAGTGGACAAGTACAGAGTCACTAAAGAGTATCTATACGTTTATCTCCATAAGATAGGTGAAATCCAATATCGAGGTCCAAAATCATCTAATGGGCACTAGCTAGATCAAATCTTAAAATCAAGACCTACATAGACCGAGTATAGGCTCGTGTTGAATTGATCTATAAAGAGCGAGACATGTGGGAGGATCTCTTTTGGGAATTGTTATACCATAAACAGGAAGAGTTATAACAGTCCTGCTATGTAAACTAATCTAAGATAGAAGATGACCTCACAGCTGCTATCGTAGATACAGTTCACACAAGGCACATAACTCAACTAGCTTGAAACGTCTGTTTTGATACCTGTTAACAACCAAACCTATGGTAGAGATTTTATAAAATACCTATTCTATACAACCCGCCGTTTAGTACCATAACAGTATTTATACAAACGTTTTACGTCTAAAGGTAAAGTTTACAATCGGAGTTTATTAAAAACTACAGGTTTTACAATCTATATACAATAAATTAGGAAACTAGTGGGCTCTTAGGGAATTCCTAATTAGTTTCCTCAAAACTTAAAAACAAAGTCAAAAGCCCAGGTTCAGTTGATTCCTTAATCCTCACTTTCCCATATAGTAGCACAGTAACCTGGGAACGGTGGTACCTGAACATTCTGTCTTTACTCAACACTTGCAAAAGAGTCTGTAAGGATTTAAGCACAACTAGTTCAGTAAGTGGGACAGAGTCAGAAGATAACTGCACAATCACAAATAAAGTTAATAATTATAATGAAATGCAATGCAATCACTCAAATGAAACATTATACAGTATTATCTAGTCTATTGTGAGGTTAGAGAAATTATATCCACTCCAATCCAGATTAAGGAGTTTCATCGCGACTTAAGTCAAACCAAACCTGGGCTTATGCAATGGAGAAGACCCTCCTCCCATGATCGCCTTTGAACTACAGCCCTTAGTCTTGTCGCGACCTCCTCGCCTGTCACTTAGTTCGACTAAGGATGGGGAAAAGACCATTTCAGCTATCCTAATTGAAGGAAATCGGTATTTGGCCTAACATTCTTAATCGTTTCCCCTAACGAATGTTATGCATGTCCAGTTTCATTTTAGTTGAATAACCGTTAGTTTTAATCAGGGGTGACCAACAAGTTCACACAATACAGAATCCATGCAAATATGTAGAACAGCACACTAAGGAGTTGAACTCCTGTTACAACCAAGTATCATTCACACATATAGCATGCGCATAATCATCTAACTATAAACACAACAAGAAGTACTCTTGGGTCTCCAGATACTTTAAATAGTATCCAAACAAGTGGGTAAAATCACAATCCTAAATTACTTGTTTAGACGTTCGCTATTGCTGACTTGAATCGTCAACCGTCTTTGTATTGGAAGGTCTTAATTACATAAAGACCCAAATTCAGTTTTTGTAATAATTACAAAAACATTAAGGTTTAATCTAAAATGGTTATATTTATATATATATATATATATTATTTCCATAATATACAATCATGTTAACACTATATATCGAATTAAGTTATTAATTGTTGATACTGTATAACATATATTTTATTACGTATTATATATCATTTCAATTGTATCGAAACGTACTTTTAATTTATTAATTCATGTTTTAATTCTAATAAGGTTACCGAAATATATATATTCTTGAATATGATAAAGTTATAGGCTAAATTACTTAAGGTTGTCCGATTTTAACAAAATTAGTATCATTGGGTTTGTATAGACCTAATGACACGTTTTACAAGCCCTGTTTCTAAATACGACTTTTAACGGGTAGTTTGAGTTTTTAATACAATTATACTTAATTATATAAAAATGATCGTATTATACGTAATTTATGTTATTAAAGTATATTTTATCTAATTTGTCCATATATTATTACAATATAAGTATTATCCAATTCTAATATAGCTAAAGTATATCCCGATCAGAAAATATTAATAAAAATAATAAAAATATCCATTTAATCCAATATGATCATCAATCTTATATATAGTTTTTATTTAACTATTAAATTCATTTTAGCTTATTAATATTATAAATACACGCCAACTTGTAAATTAAGCTATTTTACTTAGTAAATTCATAATAAATAGTTCGGGTTACCAAATAATTCTCCTAAAATTTTTGTAAACTCCAAAAAATATAAGGGATTTAGTTATCACTTGGTTTCAAGTTTCCAACCAATTGCCTATATATTCATATTGATGATTTTATCCCTAAATTATCATAAATTATCCAATCATGATTCTTTTAGCACCAAATTAATTTTAATCTGACTTAATACTGTTACTATTTATTATAGATTAGTACATGTTCATTTCATCAATTAATTTCATAATTTCCTATTATATTCATAATTTCAGCCTATTTTCGAGCTATTTTCAGGCCTAAAAATGTAATAAATATTAAAATTATTCAAATAAAAATTCAGGCTACATAGCAATTATTTATATATCATACATATCCTGCACAAAAATTTTTAGCTAGAAACAACATCGTTTAATACATTTATTTTACAAATATAAATTCGGGTGAACAATAGATTTCTTAATAAAGTATATTAAATGTTATGAATTTTTCAAAAATAAAAATATCACATGAAAGCATGTTTAAAATAACCTAAGTGTACTTTTTTTCATAATTTTCTGGGTGGATTTACTAATTTTTAAAAATTATTGAAAAACAAGGCATGAATTTGACCTTATTGTTCTTGGTATCTTCGGCAGCCGTGGGGTGGTGGGGGTATGTCTGAACACCTAGACGCTGGGGGTACTCCTTAGTGGTGGAGTGGTGTAATAGCAGATCAAAGGACACCTTAGGAACTAGCTTAGCTCGATAATTGCTCTATTTTTCCTCTTTTCTTTTCTATTTTCTATGATTTTTTTCTATTTTTTCTTTCTATTGTTTCTGGTTTCAAAAGATGTAAAATGATGTTCAATAGATTTATAGTGGTTTAGGTCGGTTTCTTTTTTCTTTGTTTTTTTTTTATTTTTTCTTTCTTTTTCCTCCATTAATTGCAAGTAGGAGGTGTCATTTGTTTGTAGATTTACCTTTTGATTCAATAATTGTCCAGCGTTGATGATTTCCAGTAGTTTCCAGACTTGAATTAGCAATTGGAAGGCTTTTGAATAATATTTTGCAATTATTTAGGTATTTTAAGTATATTTTATTAATACTTAATTATTTACTTAATATACGAGTATATATCCCTTGTAAATATCCTGCGTAATATACAACAATACTTATATAATTAAGTTTCTAACATATCTTTTACTTTTAAGATATGTTCTAAAGTTAATTTTATGATTTCAAATATATATATATATATATATATATAATAGTGTAATTTAAGGTTAATCTACGAATATAATTATTATTTATACCGGGTATACTCATAAAATTACGTGTATTTTTATATAGTAAATTATACTATATAATTTCATTTTATAGCTCAATTAACTTATTTTTAAGTTCTCGTTACAACTTAAGTTCGATTTTAGGAGTTCCGAACATTTTAGTACTATATTAAATATTCCTACTTTTAAGGGCAAAATTAGGATTTTGGGTCATTATTTCTAAAATCTAACTTCACTGTAATATCTCAACTAACTTTTTTATTCTAGTCGTAAAGTTTGGGCTCAATTAGATAAGTTTCTCTAAAAGCCCTAAATCTAGGCTCGGTTGTCCTAAACTCAATTTTGGGAACGTACAGGAATCAAGACAGCGTTCTTAGACCTGAGAACATCAATTGAGGCTGATCTAGAAAAGACTTAAAGAACTTGAAGAAACAAAAGAACCCATCCTAGAAAAGAGGAAGAAAGCACTAGTAGGACCTAGTAAGCAAAAAAAGGAAACACTTGCCAAGTGTTAGAAGAACGTTTAAAGATAGGAATACTCTTCTTATGAAACAAACGTATTTTCTTTTTCAAATAATGTAAAAATTACCATCTTGTTGGTTATTTATCGTTTCTATTTCTCTACAACTGTATGCCATTGATCTACTCTATATATAAATATAATGAATACTCCAGCAAGTATACTAGATTGAAATCAAGTAATAAAGAGTTAGTAAGGTTGTTGATCCCTTAAGGACTAAGAAACTACTAAACCTATGATAGCTCTTATCAATATTTAGGTAATTGAAATTACATTGTGAATTAACTAATCTAATAATTAACCTTATGTTTTTATAGAGAAAATCACAAGAATATATCATAAACAAAATAATCAGTTGAGAATGTGGAAAAAACATAATCCACCCTAGTTGTACAAATCAAATTGTCATCATATTATATGGAGTAATAGTTGTGCGGTCATTTAAGTGAAATTATCATGCCTTAAAAATTAAAGAGTTAAACCTCTAATTAATTGGTCAACTTCTGCATCTCTAATTAATAGTGGACTCTAACTTACTATCATACATCTCCTAATGCTATGATTAACTAATGCTCTAAATTAATTATCCCTAATATCTTAGCGAATGATTAACTAGAGATATTGCATCAATGTCTAGATAATTTCCAACTAATCTAATTAACGCCACTTCCACATTATCTAATGAATTAAATCAAGAATTCTTAACAAACACTATATCAACTCTCAATTCAATAGTACTTCTAATAATTATAATAAATAGAGAATTATAATTGAAATTATAGAAATTGCAATCATAAATTATCCACACATCTATTGACCCCTATAACATGACTACAATTACCACCTTAGTTACCTAGGGTTTCATCAATTTCCTATAATTAAAACCTAGCTAACCATGGAATTTAAAATGAAAGCACATATCATACTTAGACTTGAATAGAATCCATGATTGAAAGTAAGAACGAATTACAAAATTGCATAAACAATAATAGGATAAAAATCACCAATTTTCTAATATTAGCAAGGAAAACTCCAATTACAAGAACTCTAAGGATTATCTCCACAACAATAGCACAGTTTTCTCAATGATCCTCTAAACTACCAAAAGAATAACTCTTCAAAATATTTCCTAACTTCTTCTAAAACTCTTTAGGTAAAAAGAAGATCCCAAAGTCCCCTAAAATATTAACACAATACATATTTATAGAGCAAACAAAGGATGTCTCTCGACTGATTTAGGCTGGAACTCAAAGTTGGCTCAAGATCAGTTGCTTTCATTGAAGGTCGGCCATAAAGGCCAATGGTATTGAATGTAAGTCGACTGCCTTTATTCCTAAGGGCTATAAATTAATTCGAGCTTCATTTGTTTGCACAAAACTCCTCCTAATTGCTCATATTTTTACTCTAAAACCTGAAATATCCAAATGAGTATACTTAAGTACCATTTCGTAATGATTTCTATAAAATCAATAATAATTTTACATAATTCACACAAAGGAATATGAGTCAAATATGCCTTTGTCAACCATATATCTTTGCATTCCTGCACATTTCTTTGTTTTTTCATTTCTTTAAAAAATATTCATGTGTTAACTTGTTGAGAAGTGATCTTAAACTAGGTTGCCTAGATAGCTCCCAAGTGATAAACCTTTTAGAGAAATCCTATTAGAACATACTCATAGATGAAAATGGCCAACTAATGGAATGACAGCATCAACACCAACAACAGTTGTTGCAAATTGTAATCGAGAATAGAGAAGGCTAATCGTTAGATGGGTTTGAGCTTATAGAATGATCGAAATGGAAATGGTGGGGGAATGTATGGAATGATAATTACAAATGAAGAAGTAAGCAAAACCTACAAACAACTCCAAAGGATATGACACACCAATGGAACTTCCAAGGACTCACGACATAATTTGATATGATGTATGAATTGGTCCAATGAGCTTGCTTGCCACTTGACCTTGGTTAAGGGTTAGGATAAGAGGGATGCTGGGAGTAAATAGAGTGTTTACGTAAGGAAGAAAACACAAATGTGTATTAATGGTAATCTCTTTGTCCATGTGTGATACAACTACAATTACAAGAGTATTTATACCCATAAGTTAGGGCAACTGGCCTAAAATGGAAAAGACAAAAGGATATTTCCTAGGAAAATAATTTACAAGATATAAAATGGTAATAATGAATATACAAGGAAAATAATCATTAATACAATGGATTTTACATGTGATATTGCATACATCATGATACTGTATTGGTGATGCCAACAAAAAGCATAGATAACTTGCTTATTTGAGTAAGGGTAGCTTAGTCAGTTCGAACTCTTTCTCTCATCATCTTCGCAAGAGTGTGGCCGAGTAAGTAATTGGCTAAGCATGCATGAAAATGAAGATAGACTGTTGTCTTAGCCTTATGCTTCTTTGCATACAACATGCGAGAAATAGGCAGTCACTAGATTCGGCCGGCAAAATGGGTCAGTAAGGAGATACTTGTCCTCTATATGGGTTAGTTAGAATAAGAGGATTCGTCTTACTAATCTCTTTAGTTCTTAGGCACGATTGCTGCTTAGTAGTCCAATAGATTGATTCCTATCATTCCTTTCGGGTTGTTTTGGATTCTGGATCAAATCAAAATGGTCTTCATTCAACTCTCCGTCATAGTGATACAGACTAAGGTCGGCAACATTAAAGGTATTAGAAACGCCATAGTCCTTAAGCAACTTTAGTCTATAGGCATTATCATTAATTTTCTAGAGGATTCTGAAAGGTCCTTCAGCTCTTGTAGATAGTTTGTTCCTCCTCTTGTTCGAGAACTGTTCCCTATTGAAGTGTAGCCATACTAAGTCTCATGGCTGGAATTGTTTAGCCATCCTACCCTTGGTTTTCTCCCGCATTTTTGTAGCAGCTTAGTCGATGTGCTGAGTAACTTTATAATAGATATACTAGAGGGATTGAGCTTCAACAGAGATGTTAAGGTCCTCTTGCATAGGTACATGTACAAGGATGTGGTTGAGGGACAACTTGGGATTGAAACCATAGATCATTTCAAAGCGAGTCTGCTTAGTGGTGTCATACACTATTCAATTATAAGCAAACTCAACCAATGGCAAGCAAACATCCCAATTAGCAAAGTTCTTGCCTATTGCAGCTTGGAGTTGTAATCCTAAAATGCAATTGAGTACCTCTGTTTGGCAATCAATTTAGGGGTGATAGGAAGTACTGAATAGTAGTTTAGTCCCCATCCGATACCACAGGGTCCACTAAAAATGGCTTAAGAACATTGGGTCTTTGTTGGAGACTACACTTGTCGGTACGCCGTGTATTTGCATAATCTCTTACAAGAAAAGAGAAGCAATAGCCAAAGCATCGTTAGTTTTGGAGTATGGTAGAAAGTGTACCATTTTACTGAACCAATCTACAGCAATCATTATAGAATCTTTACCTTAGGTAGTTTATGGCAGTCCAAGAACAAAGTCCATGCTCAATTTAATCTACGGCTTCATTAGGACAAGCAAAGGCATTGCTTTCCCTTGCTTAACATGGCACTTATCCTTCTTGCACTTGGCACAGCTTTTGAAAACTTGGTATACATCTCTCCTTATCCTCGACTAAAAGAATCGAACATTCAATAGTTCACAAGTCCTTCTTTCTTCTAAATGCCTGGAGAGTCCTCCACTGTAGGCATCCCTAATCAGCAGTTCCCTCAAGGAACAAGTCGGTACACATAGTTTCCTACCTTAGAATAGGCAACCATCCTCCATATGATACTCATCTATTATCCTTCCATCAACACATCGCATAGTTATGGGTCTAAAGTGTGGATCACTAGAATATTGTTCTTTGATACTTGCAAACCTGAATAGCCCAGTCTATAATTCGGTTAAAATTTCATGTCTCCTTGAAAGAGTATCTATAATTACATTACTCTTTCCCTACTTATATTTAATCATGAAATTGAATCCTTTAAGGAATTCAACCCATCTCGCCTACTACTTCAATAACTTCATTTGACTCTAGAGGTACCTTAGAGACCTCACTCCTGCCGTGACTACCTTCGAACCATTGACTTCACCTTCACTGCGACCTCTTCTCCTGTCACTTAGTTCGACTAAGGATGAAGAAGGGACCATTTTGTAATCCTGTGCTATCCCTTTCGAAGGGGTCGGTATTTGGTTGGAGAATCCTATAATCCCCTAACGGGTTACAATGCATGACATTTTTGGTTATTTGGGTCGATTAAGATTAAATTCCGTTTAGGGTATTCAAACAATTTCATACGAACTCAATCAGTCACAAAATCACTTCAAATACAAATTTAGTACGAATTCAGATACATCAAACACATACGTAAACTACTTACAATCACAATCATATACAAGCTTAAGTCTCCGAGTACTACAAAATTAGTACTTTATTACAATAAGCAATAACCTAACTTACTTGGAATTGCTCGATCGCTCGATCCCTTAATCGCAAGTTGATTTGTCTCTGGGTATCCTATAATACAAAGAGGTCTTTTTATTACTTATAATTTATGGTTTCATATTCTAAGTTATATTTTAACTCCTTTTTTTCCATGTATACCTATTACGTCCTAATGATTCGTTGTACTCTATATCGGTGTTCGAAACCTAAATGAGATTTTAAACTTTGATTTCTAAGCCTTAAATATGCTCGAATCCTAATGTGAAATTAATCACATTAAGCTCGAGTGTCCAAATATCCTATTGGATATTAATTTGGTATTCTCAACTATTTGGTACACGCTAACCCTAATTGCGGTATCGGATTTATTCCTGATATGTGAAAATCTTACATTTTGAGATATTTACTTAAAATTAAATGTTACTTTCAGATTAGTTATTTTTTTTTATTTCTATTACAATATTATCTAAATAACCCTATTTTTTTAGATTTATAAATTTACAATTTCACATATTACTAAATTCTTATATTAATTACTTAATTTCCTAAATTAAACATACTTAATACTTCGAAAGCTAGGATTAGGGTTCCACATCAAAGATTAACATCCCTAAACATCTAATTAATATCTAAATCAGTAATTAATATCTTAATCACCTAATTAACCCCAAATCACCCAATTTTTCCATCATTTTAGGGCTAAAAATTAGCTTAAAATTTTCAAAAATTAATTTAAAAGAAAAATGGCTTCATAGCACTGTTCTATATCATATGAGCATCCAATAGAAAAAAAATTGAGCTATAAACTACACTCCTAAGCCTATTTGTTTTCCGTTCTAATCATGCTCGGTTTTGAACAATTTGTTAAGAACCCTATAATTGCAGATGTAATTAAACTAAATCAATATTTTTTCCTAAATCTACACACAATAAAACCTCAGAATAACAAGTTTGATAATTTTCTAGGCAAAATAACTAATTTTACAAAATTATTCAAAATCGGGAAATTTAAGAGACTAACTAATCCAAAGCTTTCTGGCCGTCCAAACCCAATCCAAGGCTATCGGCCAGCCTAGATAGTGGGGTTAGAGTAGTGTGGTGGCGGTGGCTTGGTCCCAGGTGGTGGTGGCTTGGTCCCAGGTGGTGGTGAGGCGTGAGTTTCTCTTACTACACGAATTTGTACAGTTTCCTTTTTTTTTTCTTTTTTCTGGATTTTCTCTTGATTTTTTAGTTTTCCTATTTTTCCCAAATGCTAAACTGTCCAAATGACTTCTGGAAAATTTTCCCCTATTTATAGATGATTTTTGTAATTATTATGCATTAATTAGACAAGACTTTGCTCAATTTTCTTGATTTTTCGCTTTTATGTTGTCTAATCTTAATTGGTTGATTTTTCTTTTACAGAGTTTGACTTTTCACGACCTGATTTGGATTATTCTAGGCTCCTCTGATTTTTTTATAATTAATTTATAATTTTCCTTAATTATTTACATAGTTTTTGGCTAATTTAGGTAATTTTGCGTATTTTTATCTACACGTAAATACATGTGGGGTACATGTGAACATTTCTAATCTATCTTTAGTTATTTGATTACACTTTTCGCATTTTCGGTAATTAGTACTTATTATGTTTAAAATTTGAAAAATTTATTGTCTCTTATTTTATTACTTATTTTCTTAAATTCAAGTTTACAGGGTCAGTTTTACTAATATTTCTCTCATTAGTTTATAATTTGGGTTTGATCAAATCCATTAACTGATCGCCCTAAACCTTAGGTTCTATGTTCAAACCTACGGTTACTTGGCTTAGCCTTAGGACTTCCAGCTTTCTAAGAGGTCACCCATCCTTAGATTAGTCCAACTCGAACATGCTTAACTTCAAAGCTTAGTTGTACTTCGAGCTATTATATCAAAAGGCCCCTCGATGATTATAGTTTAATCTCCAAATATGTAAGGGATATTACAATCCAAGCCCCTTATAGAACCAATATCCTTGTCATTTTTGTTACATAGATTTAGAATCATAATTAGGCAAGGCTTCGCACTTTCAGCTAGTGGATTGCTCTGATACATGTAAGGGGTATTACAATCTACCCTCCTTATAGAATTGATGTCCTTTTTAGTTTTGTTACATAGGTCTAGAATCATCACTAAACAGGGCTCCGCCTTTCTGGTTAGTGGATTGCTCTGATATTACCTTGAAACAACCCGGTCAAAACTCCTCCCATTAAGGTATTGTCCGCTTTGGCATGGAACACGATAGGGTTTTGTCCCATAGTACAGTAGCTTCCTAAGATGTCACCCATCCTTAGATTGCTCCAACCCAATATCAAAAGGCACCTCGATGATTAGAGTTCATTCTCTAAGTATGTAAGGGGTATTACAACCTGCACTTTATAGTAATCTTGTTTACGACATGGCTATCTATACCCATCCGTTAAGTTCCATCCTTCTTCGGTACTAGAAGAGCTGGTATAGTGCAAAGGCTGAGGTTTTCCTTCACATATCGTCTCTCTAGCAACTTATTGATATAACATTAGAGCTTAGCAACCTATTTAGGATTCATTCAGTAGGTTGGCTTATTTGATAGTGTGGCACTGGGTACTGAGTCAATGCAATGCTTTATGTCTTGAGTTAGGGGCAACCCCTCATTTCTAGCAACTCTTTGATTTCATAGGGTAGTTCACCTTGCTCCTTCATTTCCAGTTGGTGCCTAACCAACATGAAGGTCAGCTTGTCAGCATTGATGGCCCCTTGAAGCTCGACACTACTCATTACCAAAGCCTTCTTTGATCTACAAGCAAGTTTTCTCTACAACTTATTAACTTCTCTCCATAACATTGGGTTCAGTATTATCTTCCAGTCATCCTTCTTGCATATGTATGTGTTCTTGTAGTTGTCATGGATAACTCTTCTATCAAACATCTACGGCTTACTTAGTGATATATGGGAAGCACACATAGGTAGTACATCATAGAGAATTTGGTCTATGTAATTCTCTATAGTAATCGATAGTATTATTTGCCGAGTAACATGTAATGCTCTTTTCTCACTTAACCAGTACAATTTGTATGGCCTAGAATGTACAACAATCAGCAACTTTAGTTTTGAAACAAGATTGGCTGATGCCATGTTGGTTCAGCTTCTATTATCTACGATGAGGGCATACACATAATCATTCACCTTACAGGTGGCATGAAATAAATTCTCTCTCTACTCCTCCTTTCGTGAGGGTTTCATGTTCATACTGCATTGGGTAACCATTAGTAACTTGTCTAAGTCTTCAACAAACACATCTTCCTCAATAAATTCTTTCTCAGCATTTTCTTTCTTATTAGGGATCTCCTTTTCCTCAGGTTCCTCATTTGTATTGTTTACTTTTATCTTCAGGATGTCTCTCTTGATGACTATTTATAGACACGTAATTTTTGCCCTCTTTTATTTTTCAAATTAGGTTATAAGGTCCTAAATTAGAAAAAGTTCAAAAAAATATAAAATTAAAGAAAGCCCCAAAAAATGAAGAAATTTAGAAAAATAAGAATTCTAGAAAAACATAAGAAAATAGGAAAATAAGAAACAAGCATAAAAAGTAAGAAATTTAGAAAATATAAAAAAAAAGAAATTATGAAAAAATAAAAAAAAAATTAAATAATAATAAAAAATTACATAAATAAAGGATTTTAAAAAATAACATTTCGTTAGATTAAATTTAGGTTTAGAAGCTGGGCCATTAAACCTGAGCTTAGATTTTAATATGGCCTAGGCTGACCGAGTTTATATGTGCAATTTAGTTATACATATGGACAAGGTAAAAGCCAACGGCTTAACGGTTAAGCAAATGGACATAGCACTAGCCTTAAGGTAGGGAGGCCTTTTTCTCATTTTTTTAATGGTTTTCAATCACATTAAGGACTGTCACATATCAAGGTCTAATTATGCCATGTATCCTAACATGTGGCATCATCGGATTTGTTGGCTCGCTGACGTAACGCCACATGGCATGCCACGTCAACTGCTACGTGTTATGAAATGACATGTAGCACGCCGAAGTTGGTCGGCATGGCTAACATAGCGCCATGTCAGCCACTTTTTCTTCCCCCTTCCTTCCTTTTCCCTTCTTTTTCCTCTCTTTCCCACTCTTTCCCTTAACTTTCTCTAGGTTTCCAACACTTTCCACTTGAGACTACCCACTTCAACATGATTTTTGGACCCTTTCTCGTTGTAATTTCACCAAATTAATGGAAAAATTATTGAATAGACATAGCCTATTGTGAATCGGTACAAAAGACATGTCTAAATATAGTGCAAGGAGCATTCAATTTGACCTCCAAAAATTGGAAAAAAGTTGTTTTCTTAGGCATTCTTCATTAATCCGATGCCAACTTTCCTTTGTTTCTAGGTTAGATTTGTATATAAATTGATGATCATAGGACATAGACAGATACACACAATAAACATAATCAATCTCCATACGCTTTTTATCCATTCTCGATCACTTTCTCTCTTTAACCCTCTCTCTCTCTCTTCGATTCTCTTTCTTCACTCCAACCTGAGCTGAGCCATCACTCCAAGAAGACTACCCGTAGCTCAAGCTGTCTAACCCAGTTGCTTTCGACTTCCACCGTGACCCCTAACAACTCCACCAAGGAAGCAACTACCAAACCCTGACCATTACCCCTCTCTCTCTCCTCGAACCACCACCCTTAGCATCCTTCGAGCCAAACTAATATCATAGCCACTCTCTCCGTACCCTTAAATCCCCAAACCAATACCCCATTTGTACCCAACTGCCACCATATGAGAGGAACGAACACTACCGCCGATCGCCACTTTCAAAACTACCAAAAACTAGCTCCATTAACCACAACATTTCTTCTACCTCCCCTATTCCCAATTAGAAATACATAAAAGCCCCTTTTCCCCATCAATTTGGAGGCTAGATCGGGCTGAATCGTACCTCGCTAGTGCTAGAGAAAAAAGAAGCTAAGATCCGACCCAACTCAACTTGACTTGACCCATCCAACCTACCTAGGTCTAACTCGTGCATCCGAATCTGTCTAAAGTTTTTTCTTTTTTATATTTTTATTTTTAATTCTTTTTCTTAATATTTTTTTTGTTTTATTTTGTTTATTTGTTTTTTGTAAATGTAATATAAAATAATAGTAATGAAAAAAAATATAAAAAAAGAAAGGAAAAAGAAAAGAAAAAAAAAGGAAGTGTTTTATTTTATTTTCACATTTAAACAAAAGAAAAACCATACAAAAAATAGCTAACTAACAATAAAAAATAAATAAATAAATAATAAAATAAAAATGGAAAAGTTACTTTTTGACACTAGAAAATCAATTTTAATAAAAATAAAATAGATCCTTTTTAAACTAAGGCATTTTAGGTTTTCCAAAAATAAAATCCAACTTAGGACCCCTTATAATCTTTTCTCAAATCAACTCAAAATAGGTAAAAACGTAAACCCGGCAATTTTTCCAAAAGTTAAAATCAATCAACCCACTATATTTTCATAAAACGAACTACAGAAGTCTGATTCCGATTAGTGGGTACGTAAGCACCCGTATACATGTACATGGTGACTTAAAATATGGAAATTTTTATTTTTTCCATTTTTAGATATTAATTTAGTCACATATATCACAATTACATGTTTTTAGAAATTAAAAAGGGCATATTTGAAAAGCGAAGTTAAATTCAGAAAGTTAAAAAGTGGTATCCATTTAGGGTTTAATAAACTAGCCCCTAGACCTAAATCTCTGGTTTTCAAAAAAACCGTTTTACAAATTGGTTTTTTTAATCGATAGACTGGTAATTAATTTATAGCTAATCTACCCAATTGGTTATAACTTAACCCTTTTTCCTAACTTCGGTTGGGTGACAACGCCAATCCTTTTTTAAATTGAAAAAATGGTTTTCTTTAAACCCTAGTTGAGGGTTAGTATTAAATGGGTAAGGGTTTAATACTGATCGATTTAGAGAAGACCTAATTTTATAAAAAGAACCTAGAGGGTGAAAAACCAGGCTTGATAGCTTGGCGACTCTACTAGGGAAATTCAAGAGGGCTAACTACTTAAAAACATTTCGAAATTAAAATTACTTTTCAAATTATCCACATTTTTTAGTTATTTATTTATTTATTTATCTTTTTATATATTGATTTGTTTATTTATTGTTTGCTTCGTGTACATATTTGTTTTAGTTAACATATTTATTTTAGTAAGCATGAGATTTATTTTGTTGCATCATGAATGCATGGTAAATGCGGTTAAAACTGGGTTGTCATAGGACCCTAAGACGAAGAGCTGTTGTGTAATGTCTAGGATGTAGTAGGACAACTACCGTTCGAGGCCGATTAGGCTACCCTACTTAAACTTTGATGTGACCAAAGAATCGTTTCTTTATAAACGTGTAACGTGATAGAGTTTAAGGACCGTTAGAAGCTACCTATCTTGCATTACACTTCATAGGGTCAACAAATAATTACCAAAATGGTAATGTTACATAAAAAAGAAAAAAATGATGAAGATTCCAAAGTTTTTCCCTGTATCCTTCTTAGAATTGATGCACATAGGAGATCTTACATATTTTTTCTTCTTGTAATTAGCCTTTCCCTTGTAATTTATACTTTCTTTGTAATGTTTCAAAAATGGACAACTCATCTAATGCCAAGGTTCTCGCTAAAGAGATTCATGTTCACAAACCTACAAACCTAAAGCCTATACTCAACTAGTTGTTTCAAACCTTTAATCTGAGAGAGTAACAATTCATTACCAACAAAATTAGACCTATACTCTCATTAGCCAAAGTGAAGGTCAACATTACATTAGTAAGGGCCTTAGTCCATTTGTAGGAGCCCAAAGAAGTGGCTTTCCAATTTGGACCACATTTAATTAGCCCAACTCTAAAGGAATACACCCAACTGCTCCAAGGTCCTCCTTTAGATGAAATATATATCTTAGAACTCAGCTTCAGCCCAACAAATATCTTCTCAAGATTCTTAGGGATCCATAAAACTGAGATAAATGAGGCCCTAGATGACTGCAACAAATATGCCATCAAGATATGGGATCTAGTCCATTGGTTCCAGAATGAGCCCAGCTCTAACAATCAAGCGCTGCTTTTTGGGAATTGGAGAGAAAACCAAATCAAAGCCCATGTGTTAGCAGTGTTCGCCACTATCTTGTTCCCAAGTAAGTCTCTTCTTATACTCTTTAGGGTAACAGAGTTAGTGGCTCAATTCTAGGAAGGTAAATCTTACATTCCTACCCCACTTACTGAGTAGATAAGGAATCTTAATTTCCTTAAGGAAAGAGGTTGCAGAGATCTCAGGTTGAGCATAGCATTATTAATGGTTTGGTTCGTCAATCACATCAAGTGCTTTGAGTTGGATTTAATAAGGGGAGCATTCATGAATAAGATTAACCTTATTGATTATTTCATCGATAAGATCAAATTACTAAAAGATATCCCTACCCTTCTCTAGATAGAGGTTTTACAAGATTTCCGAGTAGTAGACATACTGTGGGTTGCCAGGTGGAGCAATTACACTAAGGTCATATTGATTTGGAAGAATTACCATGCTGTACCACTGATTAGGATGAGTTGGTGTATAGGTTATTACCTACACAAGATGATATCATGCCTAAGAAACAAAAGTTGAGAAGGTTCTAACTAGATATCTTGTTGAAAATCAAGGAAGAAGTAAAAAAATTATTGGAAGTTGGCTTCATTGAGGTATCTGACTATCTTAAGTGGGTAGCCAACATAGTACCAGTTGTGAAGAAGAATAGGAAAGTCAGGGTGTACGTGGATTTTTGAGACCTAAATCAAGCAACCCCTAAAGATAATTTTCTTTTGCCTCATATCGATGTATTGGTCAATAACACAGTCGGAAACCATATTTTCCCTTTCATGGATGGATTTTCCAGGTATAACCAAATTCGAATGGCTGAAGAAGATAAAGCCAAGACCACATTCATCACAACTTGGGGCACATTTTGCTATAAAGTGATGCCTTTCGGACTAAAAAATGCTAGGGTAACTTACCAAAGGGCCATGGTAGCAATTTTTCATGACATGATGCACAAAGAAGTCGAGGTATATGTCGATGATATGATTGCCAAGTCTAATGAATGAGAGAATCATATGAAAAATTTAAAGAGATTGTTTGATAGGATGAGAAAATTTCAACTGAAACTTAACTTAGAGAAGTGTACTTTCGGGGCAACTTCAAGGAAGTTATTAGGTTTCATAATCAGCTAAAGGAGTATTAAAGTGGACCTTGATAAAGTTACAGTGATAGTTGACCTACCCCTACCACGAACACTTAAAGAAATCAAAGGTTTGTTGGGCCGTTTAAACTATATAGCCTGATTCATATCCCAACTCACAGACAAGTGTTGTCCTTTATTTAAGTTATTGAAAAAGAATGTCAAGATCAACTGGGATGAAAAGTGTGAGCAAGCCTTTACAACAATCAAAGAATACCTCATGAACCCTTTAATTCTAGTTGCTCTGAAACCTAGGAAGCCTTTATTCCTACACTTGACAATATTACTAGAGTCCATGGAGTACATGCTTGGCTAGAAAGATGAGGAAGGAAAGGAATAGGCTATATACTACTTAAGCAAAAAATTTACTGAAGGGGAGTAGAGATATTCAGAAATTGAAAGAACCTATTGCATGTTAGTCTGGGTAATGCATTGGCTTAGCTAATACTTACTCTATTACTAGGTGGAATTACTGACTCAATACGATCCCTTGAAGTACTTGGCAAACAAAATGGCCCTAATTGATAGAATCTCAAAGTAGCAACTGCTACTATCAGAGTTCAACATTGCATACATGAACTAAAATTCAATCAAAGGGAAAGCTTTAGCAGATCAATTAGTAGAAAACCCCTCTGATAATACTCCTTAAGAAGTACAAGTCAATTTCCTTGATGAGGGTATCTCAGTGGTCGGAGGAAACTCTAATAAAGGAAAGGATGACAAGCCACCAAAATGGAAAATGTTCTTTGATGGTGCAACCAACATGTCTGGATGTAGAATTGGGGCAATACTAATATCCCTTGAAGGTATTCAGTATCTTGTGGCCATAAGGCTTGTTTTCCCATACACTAATAATATTGTTAAATATGAAGCATGCATCATATGACTCAAGATGGCCTTAGAGAAAGACATTCAAGAATTAGAAGTGTATGGAGACTCCTCACTCATTATTGGCTAAGCACGGGGAAAGTACAAAACTAAAGATCCTAAGCTAGTGCCTTATCACCAAAAGTCACCTTCAATCAAGTACCAAGAACTCATAACCAACTTGCTGATGCTTTTGCTACGCTAGCATCTATGAGCCAGATATCTGGTAGAGTCGAGATTCAACCCCTTACTATTGAAATTGAAGACAAGCCTGCCTTATGCTTAACGATTGAGGGTATAAAGGACCAAATACTGTGGTATCATGATATTAAGATGTTCTTACAACAAGGTGCATACCTTGAAAAGGCCAAGAAAAGAGACAAAAAGATGATTAGGAGATTAACTACTCAATTCTTAGTAAGCGAGTCCACCTTATACTGATACTCATTTGATGGTACACTCTTAAGGTGTATGGCTGAAGAAGAGGTTGAGAAGTTAATGAAAGAGTTACATGGAGGAGTATGTGGCCCCTCACATGAATGGGTACATGTCGACAAAGAAAATCATGAGGCTATGGTATTATTGGTCAATAATGGAAAGTGATTGCATCTAACATGTTAGGCACCATCATTTATGCCAAGTTTATGCAAATAAGATAAACGCCCTACCTCAAGAATTGCATACCCTCTCAGCACTATGGCCTTTCTCAATGTAGGGCATAGATATCATCGGCCCTATCACTCCAAGAGTGTCTAATGAGGATCGCTTCATATTAGTCGCCATTGGCTACTTCAGTAAATAGGTAAAGGCTTTGTCATACTTGAATGTTACTAAAGGGTTATAGTTAAGTTCATCAAGAGGGACATCTTGGCTTAGTACAGGACTCCTGAAACAATCATCACTGATAATGGCACCAATATCAACAATAAGCTTATGATAGAATTTTGCTAGCATTTCCGAATCATTCATAGGAACTCTACTCCTTATCGACCCCAAATGAATGGAGTTATCAAAGCAGAAAACAAAAGCCTCAAAAGAATCATTGAAAAAATGGCTGTTACATATAAGGATTGGCATGAGATGTTACCATTCACACTCATGGCCTATCAGACTTCCATCAAAACGTCGATTGGGGCAACACTATACTCTTTAGTATATGACATTGAAGCAGTGTTACCAGTAGAGGTCGAAATCCCATCACTTAGGGTACTATCAAAAATTCATTTGGACGAAGTTGATTGGGTAAAGAAATGCATCAAACAACTAAATCTGATTGATGAAAAGAGATTGAAAGCCCTGTGTCATAATCAATGTTATCAGCAAAGAATGGTTCGGGCCTTCAATAAAAGGGTGCGACCTCGTAACCTCAAAGAAGGAGATTTGGTGTTAAGAAAAGCTCTCCCCAATGCACAAGACTCCAGAGGGAAATTTGCCCCCAATTACAGGGGTCCTTATGTCATAAAGCGAGTATTATCAAGAGGGGCTTTGATTTTGCCCTAAATGGATGGTCCAGATTTGAGAGACCTTGTAAATGCTGACTGTGTAAAATTATACTATCCATAAGAAATCAATGGGAATTTTGCTCAAAACACGAAAATGCCAGTCATTTTAAATGTCATTGTGGTCCAATTTTCATTATCTATAAGCAAATTTGGTATCCTTGGCCATTGTCGTTGTTGGAATAATCACCTTCTCCATGGATTGGTCTAATTCCCTTGACCTTATTGAATCAAACCTATATACTGCAAACATAAGAGGAGTGAACGAATGAGATCTAGAACATTGGAAATTAACAAAATTTTTTAAATACTTTATTATGGATTGATTCCCCTCCAATGGGGAGTTTTATTGTCTATTTTTTTAAAGGAATATGAAACTCAACTAAGCAATCACGGTAGATGGGAATGAGGCTTTTAGGTTCATAAAAGTTCCAAAGAAACAAAAATAGTAGGTGTTTTTCCTACATCGGGCTAATCTCCATGATTTCTCTAAAAAGAACAAGCAAAGTCGAATGTTGTATGTCAAGAACATCTGAGTTGATAACTAGGGATTAAAACAAGAGTTAGTAATTTTCCAATCGGGGCTTTTAAAAAAAGGTTTGACGGATTGGGTGCTATCGACGAAGACCAGGTAAGTATTTCTATACAGTGTTAGTACACCGATTTTTTCTCGCATTTAGACCACTTTTACTCCCAACAATCTTTTTTAACCAACCCAGAGGCATTTACTTGCTGCATTTAGTATTTGGCTAACCTATGCAGACACAATCTTAGTTAAGTTCAACCTTCCAATTTTTTTGCAAATAAGCCCCTCTCTTCACCAAGTTTTGTAGGTACTTTCTTTCACCAAGTTTCTCTTAACTGGCTCGTAAAGCAATTACCTTCATCATCTTTTTAACTAGCCTGTCAAGTTTGCTCATTCTTCTTAAGGTCTTAACTAGCGCTAGGAGCGCTTTGCCCACCTTGTTCAATCAACTCATCAGGGCAAGACTAAGTTTGCTTATTCTTTTTAGGCTCTTAGCCAGCTCTAGGACTACTTTGCCTACCTTGGTTAGTCAGCTCATCAGGGTACGACTAAGTTTGCTCATTCTTTTTAGTATCTTAACCAGCTCTAGGAGTGCTTTTTCCCACCTTGCTTAGTCAGTTCATCAGGGCAAGACTAAGTTTGCTCATTCCTTTTAGGCTCTTAGCTAGCTTTAGGAGCGCTTTGCCCACCTTGGTTAGTCAGCTCATTAGGGCACAATTAAGTTTGCTCATTCTTTTTAGGGTCTTAGCCAGCTCTAGGAGTGCTTTGCCCACCTTGGTTAGTCAGCTTATCAGGGCACGACTAAGTTTGCTAATTCTTTTTAGTGTCTTAGCAAGCTCTAGGAGCGCTTTGCCTACCTTGGTTAGTCAACTCATCAGGGAACGACCAAGTTTGTTCGTTCTTTTTAGCGTTTTAGCCAACTCTAGGAGTACTTTACCCACCTTGGTTAGTCAACTCATCAAGGTATAACTAAGTTTGCTCATCCTTCTTAAGCTCTTAGCAAGCTCTAGTAGTGCTTTGCCCGCCTTGGTTAGTCAGCTCATTAGGGCACGACCAAGTTCACTCATTCTTCTTAGGGTATTAGCCAACTCTAGGAGCATTTTGTCCACCTTGGTTAATTAGCTCATTAAGGTACGACTAAGTTTGCTTATTCTTCTTAGGGTCTTAGCCAACTCTAGGAGCACTTTACCCCTCTTGGTTAGTCAGTTCATCAGGGCACAACCAAGTTTTCTCAACTCAGTTTAGGGTCTTAGCCAGCTTAAGTAGCGCTTAGCCTGTTTCACTTTACTTTGTTAGTTCAAACGAGCATGACCAAACTTTAATTCTTCTTTTCATCTTTCGGCCACTCTTAGAGCACCACCCTTCTCTTCTCAAAATCCCCAATGGATTGGACTTAGGATAGTAAGCTTGCTGTAGTGCTTCTTAGCATAAAATCCATTCTTAAGGCAAAAATAATGTTTGTTTTATTTTTATGATAAAGTTTTGTTCAAACTTTACCACAAAAAGGGGTAGCTATAGACACCTAATTTCTCCCCCTTTTTATTTTTCAAATTAGGTTACAGGGTCCTAAATTAGAAAAATTAAAAAAAAAATAGAAAATTAAAAAAAGCCATAAAAAATGAAGAAATTCACAAAAATAGGAATTCTAGAAAAACATAAGAAAATACGAAAATACGAAAAAATCACAAAAACTAAGAAATTTAGAAAATACAAATAAATAAGAAATAATGAAATAATCACACAAAATAAATAAATAAAAGATTTTAGAAAATAACATTTCATTAGATTAAATTTAGGTTTAGAAGTTGGGCTATTGAACTTGGGCTTAGATTTAAATATGGCTCAAGTTGACCGAGTCCATATGTACAATTTGGACAAGGCATAGGCTAACGGCTTGATGGTTAAGCATATGGACATAGCACTAGCATTAAGCATAAGATCTTAGGTTCGAAACTTAGCAAAGGTAGGGAGGCCTTTTTCTCTTTGTTTTTTTTTTTTCAATCACATCAAGGACTGCCACGTGTCAAGGTCTAATTGCACCATATGTCCTGACATGTGGCATCATCGAATTTGTTGCACTGACGTAGCACCACGTGGCGTTCCACGTTAGTTGCCACTTATCATGAAATGATACGTGGCATGTCGGGGTGGTCGGCAGGGCTAACATGGTGCCACATCAGCTTACTTTTTCTTCTCCCTTCCTTCCTTTTCCCTTCTTTTTCCTCTCTTTCCCTCTTTTTCCCTCGACTTTCTCTAAGTTTCCACTTCAGACCACCCGCTTCAACATGATTTTTAGACCCTTTCTCGTTGCAATTTCACCAAATCAATGGCGAAATTACTGAATAGACATAGCTTATTGTGAATCAGTACAAAAAACATGTCTAAATATGGTCAAAGAAATATTCAATTTGAGCTCCAAAAATTGGAAAAAAGTTGTTTTCTTGGGCATTCTTCATTAATCCGATTCCAACTTTCCTTTGTTTCTGGGTTGGATTTTTGTATAAATCGATGATCATGGGACATAGATGGACATACACAATGAAAAGAATCAATCCCTACACTCTCTCTATCCATTCCCGATCACTTTCTCTCTCTAACCCACTCTCTCTCTCTTTGATTCTCTCTCTTCACTTCGACCCGAGTTGAGCCACCACTCTAAGAAGATTACCTACAGCTTAAGCTTTCCAACCTAGCTGCTTTAGACCTCCGCCGTGACCCCTAGCAACTCTACCAAGGCAACTACAACCAAACCCTAACCACTACCCCTCTCTTTCTCCTTGAACCACCACCTTCAACGTCCTTCGACCCAAACTAATATCACGGCTACTCTCCCGATACCCTTAAATCCCTAAACTAACACTCCATTTGTACCTAGCTGCCACTACATCGGAGGAATGAACACCACCACCAATCGCCACTTTCAAAACCACCCAAAACAAGCTCCATTAACTACGGCATTTCTTCTACCTCCCCAAATCCCAATTAGAAATACATAAAAGCCCATTTCCCCTTTGATTTAGAGGCTAGCTCAGGCGGAATCATACCCTGCTAGTGCTGGAGAAGAAGAAGCCAAGATCTAACCCGATTCGACTCGTTTGACCCTCCTAGATTCAACTAGTGCGTCCGAATCCGTTCGAAGTTTTTTTTTAATTTTAATATTTTAATATTTTAATTTTTTTAATTTTTTTTAATTTTATTTTGTTTATTTGTTTTGTGTAAATGCACTAGAAAATACTAGTAATGAAAAAAAAAGATAAAAAAAGAAAGGAAAAAGAAAGAAAAAAGAATAGGAAGTGTTTTATTTTGGTTTTTATTTTATTTTACTTTCACATTTAAACAAAAGAAAAACCATACAAAAAAGAGCTAACTAACAATAAAAAATAAATAAATATATAATAAAAATAGAAAAGTTACTTTTTGGCACTAGAAAATCAATTTTCATAAAAATAAAGCAGATCCTTTTCCAAACTAGGGCATTTTAGGATTTCCAAAAATAAAATCCAATTTAGGATCACTTATAATCTTTTCTCAAATCAACTCAAAATGGGTAAAAAATGTAAACCTGGCAATTTTTGAAAAAGTTAAAATCAATCAACCTACTATATTTTCATAAAACGAACTACGGAAGTCTGATCCCGAATAGCGAGTACGTAAGCACCCATAAATAAGTATAGAGTGACTTAAAATATGGAAATTTTTATTTTTTCCATTTTTAGATTTTTATGTAAATTAATCAATTTAGTTGCATGTATCATAATTATATGTTTTTAGAAATTAAAAAGAGTATATTTGAAAGGCAAAGTTAAATTCAGAAAGTTAAAAAGTGGTACCCATTTATGGTTTAATAAACTAGCCCTCGGACCTAAATCTCTAGCTTTCAAAAAAGCCGTTTTACAAATTAGGTTTTTTAGTCGATAGATCGGTAGCTAAGTTATAATTAATCCACCTAATTAGTTATAACTTAACCCTTTTTCTTGACTTCAATAGGGTAGCGACTCTAATCCCTTTTTAAATTGAAAAAACAATTTTCTTTAAACCCTAATCGAAGGCTAGTATTCAACGAGTAACAATTTAATACTGGTCTGTTTAGAGAAGACCTAATTTTATAAAAAGAATTAGGAGGGTGAAAAACTAGGCTTGACACCATTGTCTTGCGGTTTAAGTGTTGAGTAACCATGTATCCAAACTCTTAGCACTTGATCTAACTCGTCTTTCTACTAGACCCTTAGCCCTTTTCATAAGTTCAGGTTGGCACTTCACCATCTAATCTGCCTTTCGGCTAGGCTTGGACATTAATCTTTTGGTTCGGCTCGATACTCAACTAAGCTTAGTTGCTTGCCTCTCTAGGTCAGCCGACTGACATCTTGGTCATTAGTTGGCTCCTCCTTTGCCTTTCTACTCGCTAGGCAATCTTAACAACTTCATCTATTGTATCAAATCATCGGAGCTCCATAATATCTCGAATGTCTCCACTTAACCTTGTAATGAATCTTGAGACTGTTCAGGTTGGTGGTTCCTTTACTTTGTAAGGGATTATAATCATTTGAAATTTTTGAACATATTCGTTAACAATCCAGCTTTCTTATCTCAACTCCAAAAGTCGAGTGAAAGCATCTTGAAGATAAGTTTTCGGTATGAATCTGTTTTTAAGTACTCTCTTTATCTTGGGCCGAGTATTAATTTTTCTGTATTATTAACAAAGAATGGCTTAGGCTTTCAACAAAAGAGTATGACCCTAGAACTTCAAAGAGGGTGATATGGTGTTAAGAAAGGCTCTCCCTAATGCACAAGACTACAGAGGGAAATTTGCTCCCAATTACGAAGGCCCTTATGTTATGAAGTGGGTATTATAAGGAGGGGCTTTAATTTTGTCTCAAATGAATGGTCTAAAATTGAGAGACATTATAAGTACTGATGCTGTAAAGTTGTACTACCCATGAGAGGACAATGGAAATTTTTACTTAGAACACAAAAATGGCAATCTTTTTTAATGTTATTATGGTCTAATATTCCTTCTTTACTAGCAAAGTTAATATCCTTAGTAGTTGTCAACATTAGAATCATAACCCTCTCTTCCTGCTCCATTAAAAGTTCTAGCTCCCTAACCTCATTTAATTGAATCCATACACCGAAAACATGAGGGAAGTTGAAAAATGAGAAATAGAACATTAGTAATTGACAAAAAACATTTTAAATACTTTATTACGAATTGATCCCCTTTAATGGGGAGTTTTTATTATCAATTTTTTTTGGGAGAGGCAAAATCCAAATAGGCAATTAGCTTACAGCAAATATTTACTAATTAGGAATAAGGATTTCTGTTCATAAAAGTTCTAAAAAGATAACTAGTCGATGGACAAAAAATAGTGGGTAGCATCCTATATTAAGTTAATTTCCATGACTTCTCTATAAAGTTGGCAAAGTCTTAGAGACTCCGTACCAAGATTGGTTAGGTTGACGACTAAAGATCAAAATTTGAATTCATTTCGACAGATGAGCTAGTTGGATTTATAGGACTTTTCAAGGAAAGATTTGGCAGTTTAGGTGTTATTGGCAAGACTTGGCAAGTACTTTTTTATGATGTTGGCACATTGGATTTTGAACTTTGCATTTGCATTTAGACTATATCTTCTTGGATAATAACCAATGTTTACTTTTTTTTTTCTTTTAGCAAACTTGTAGCAAGAGTCTCTAGCCAAACCATAATGCGCTTGCCTTTGGTAATATCTCTTTAAGGTCTTAGCCAGGTTAAGGAGTGCTTCACTAGTCTCATCTTGGTTAGTCAGCTCATAGGGGTACAACCAAGTCTTCAATATCTCTATAAGGTTTTAGCTAGCTTAAGGAGTGCTTCACCCATCTCATCTTAGTTAGTTAGCTCATAGGGGTACAACCAAGTCTTAGATATCTCCTTAGGGTCTTAGCTAGCTGAAGAAGCACTTTGATCGTCTCATCATGGTTAGTTAGCTCATAGGGGTATAACTAAGTTTTTAATATCTCTTTAGGGTCTTAATTAGCTCAAGAAGTGCTTCGTCCATTTCACCTTAGTTAGTCAGCTCATAGGGGTATGACTAAGTCTTTAATATCTCTTTAGGATCTTAACCAGCTCAAGGAGTACTTCACCCATTTCATCTTGGTTAGTTAACTCATAGGAGCACGACCAAGTCCTCAATTACTCTTTAAGGTCTTAGCTATCTCAAAGAGCATTTTGCCCGTCTCATCTTGGTTATTTAGCTCATAGAGGCATAACTAGGCTTCGATTCCTCTTTCAACTATTAGAGCGCCACTTCTCTTTCACCTTTCACCATTTATCAAATCCTTAGTAAACCAAACCTAGGATAGCTAGCTAGTCATTGTGCTTCTTAGTTAAAGTCATCTTTAGGCCAAAATGACATCTCTTTTGTTTTTGTGGTAAAGTTTTACTCAAACTTCGCCATAAAGAGGAGAAGCTGTAGAAACCTCGTTTTTGCTCTCCTTTCTTTTTCTTTTCTTACAAAATTTTTAGGATAGAGTAAAGGGTCTTAATTTAGGAAAATAGAAAAAAGAAATTTAGAAAATAAAAAGTATATAAAATTTAGGAAAAACCAAAAAATAAGAAATTTAGAAAGATGCAAAAAATAGAAAATTTAGGAAAAGCCAAAAAAATTAAGAAAGTTAGAAAAATTAAAAAATAGAAACTTTAGGAAAAACCAAAAATAAGAATTACAAAAAATTGAAAAGTTACAAAAAATAGAAAAATGGAGGATTTAGGAAATTTAGAAAAGAATAATAATTTTTTTTATAGAATAGAATTTTTAAAAATAAGGGGAGGGTCATTGGGGTTGTGCTTAGATTTTAATCTAACTCAAATTGATATAGTTTATATGTACAATTTGATTGCATATATTAATAAGGTATAGGCTAATGGCTTAATGGATAAGCATTTGAACAATTAACATTGAGCTAACTTAAGATCTTAGGTTCAAATCTCACCAAAGGCATGGAAATTCCTTTTATTCTTTTTACCACAAAACGCATACGATTTATAGCCATGTATCAGGGGTTTACTATATTGTGTGTCGTAACATGTGGCTTCATTGGATTGGATGGTAGTTAATGTGGTGCCATGTGGTTAGATACGTAGCATACCATATCAACTGCCACTGTACCATGTATCACAGTAAGATACGTAACATGCTACGACTGACATGGCGCTGCCTTTCATTCCCTCTCCATCTCTTTCTCCCCAGTTCTCTTGCTTTCCCGTGCATTAAGCCATGTTTTAGCTCTTTTTTTGCCCCTTTAATTTTACAATTTCACCAAATTAATGGTGAAATTGCAAAATAGACTTAGAGTATTGCAAATCCAATACATGAAATCATCCAAATTCTTGCTTTAAAATGATCAAATTCAAATTAAAAAATGGAAAAAAAAAAGTGAATGCAAGGTTGATTCATGTTTTAGTAATTTGAATTCTTAACATTCCAAGCAAACCCGAGCTTTGATTTTGTATAAATTACAGATCATTATTCATTCATAGGCACTCAATCATAAAAAATTTGTATCCCTATCTTACGATCTCTCTCTCTTTCTCATCAAGTCCCCCTCTCTAGTCCACTTTGAGTAAAATCACCACCATAGCTAGACTCTTTTAGCCACCAGCTTTCAAACCCGACTACTATTAACCACTACTGTACCCCCTAACCACGTCTTTAGCCATAACCATGAGGCCCCAACCCCAACTGCAACTGCCTATTTGAAACCCCTAGCACCACCACACGATGCTCTAATTTAACCTCACTACTAGCTTCGTGATGCCCTAAAACTACAAACCCAACTCTACCTATACTCTTAGTAACCACCACATATATTGGCCACCACCACCAGTTATGGCCAAACCATACACGGCTACCAACACAATCACCTTAGGTCTCGATCATCACTCTATCCCCCTTAACTCCAATTCAAAACCTACAAAATCCCTTTCCCTGCTCGATTTGGTACTTAAAGTAAGCCTAAATGAGCATACGAGCTGCTGTTGTAGAAGATCTAACTTGCGACTTATGGGAGCTCCAAGATCTGAACTAACTTGACTTAAGATCTACGCTCTAACCCAAGCCTAACCTATACCCCATTTGCAAGTTTGACCCTTCCTTTTGTTTTTTTTCTTCTTTTTTCCTCTTTTTTTTTTTGTTTATCAATTGTTTTGTAATGTTTTTTTTTTTGTTTATTGTAAATGTAAATATATAGAAAAAAGAAGGAAAAGTGAAGAAAAGGAAAACGAAAAAAAAAAGAAGAAGAGTAAAAAAAATAAATAAAAAAAGAAAAAAAAATATGTATATATAATAATAAGAGTAGTTTAGTTCTTATTCAATAAATAAAATAAAATAATAATAATAATAATAAAAGATTTTGTTGTTTGGAAAAGCTAGTTTTAAGTAAAAATGATAATGAAAAATGAATGGATTTTTTGAACATTTCAAAAATAAACCTCAATTTAGGACCTTTTGGAATTTTATCAATAAAACCCAAACCACCTTAAAACATAAACTCAGTTTTCCTTTCAAGTTTAAAATCAACTCATCTACTTAAAATATTCATAAAAAAATTATGTATGTTTGATCTCGAATAATGGGCACATAGGCACCTACGAGGCGACAATATAAAACAAAAAAACCTATTTTTTCATTTTAGTGTAGTTTCATTCGATTTAATCCAATCAATAACTAAACTTTGTTTCATAGGATAGTTTTTAAAAGGTGATTTTAAGAAGTTAAGTCTAAAATTGGAAAGTTAATGGTACTTGCAAAGGTTTAAAAATCTTAACCCTTGAATCCATCTTTCTAGTTCTTAAAATCATTTGTAAAATTAGTTTTTATCAAAAGACCAATAGCTAATTTATAACAAATCCACCTCATTGGTTATGATTTAGCTCTCTTTCCTGACTTTAGTTGGGTGACAACTCCTAAATATTTTCAAAGATAAAAAGAATCATTTTTTTTAAACCTTAGTTGAAGATTAGTATAAAATGGGTAAGGTTAATATTGATTGGTAAAAAGAAAACTTATGGACACCAAATTTTTGCCCCCTTTATTTTTATTCTTCTTTTTCCTTTCTCAATAGGCCCTAAATTAGGAAAGAGACAAAAAAAATAAGAAATTAAAGAAAACTAAAAAAAATTAAGAAATTTAGAAAGAATTTTAAGAAAATACAAAAAAATAAGAAAAAACACAAAAAATTAAGAAATTTGGAAAAATATCAAAAATAGGAAGTTTAGAAAGAAACCTAAAACATAAGAAGTCTAGAAAATAAAATTGTAAAAAAAGTTAGAAAATGGAAAAAATTACAAAAAATAGAAGATTTTGAGGGATTTAGAAAATAACTTTTTATTAAGATAGATTTTTTAATTTTAAAAAAAGTTTAGAAGTTGAGCTGTTGGGTCTAAGCTTAGATTTAAATTTAGTCCAAGCTAACTTGGTCCATATGTGTAATTTAATTACACATATAGCCAACGGTCTAATAGATAAACACTTGAACTCGGCACAGGTTTAAACTTAGAGGTCTTGGGTTCGAATCTTGGTAATAGTAAGGAAGCATTTTTATTTTTTGTTAACTAGCACATTGTCACGTGTCAGGTACTCATTGTGCTACGTGTCCTGATACATAGCATCATCAGATTAGGCAACCTTACTAAAGTAGAATCTACGTAGCATGCTATGATAGCTATCACATGTTACGTGATTACACTTACTAGGTTGAGGTTGGTCGAGTTGGTTGGTGTGGTGCCACATTAGCACCACGTCAATCGACTTTACCTCTATTTCCGTTAGTTTTTCTCCATTTCCTCCTAATTTTCCTCTTTTTTCCTTCTCAAGAACAGCTTAACCACCTTACTTTGGCCTTTGAGTTCGTGCTTTTTCCTTGCTAAAACACACTAATTAATGGTGTGATTTCATCCTTTGAATGCCCATATTGAATCAAACATAATAACACGTCCAAATTAAGTCAATGCCACATTCAAATCAAGCTTCAAAGATTAGAAAAAAACAATCCTAGATTTTAGGACATTTTCATTCATGTCTAATTGCTAATTTCTATGTTTATTTGATCAATTTGTGTATTAAATGGGTATTAAGGGAGCACATTGGAACACACACAACCATATATAGGCTACAGAAAACTCACAAGCTCTCTTTGTCTCTTCTTTAACTACTCTTTCTCTCACTACACCAAAGGTACTCTCTCTCTCTCTTTGTTTTTTCTCCCTCAAGCCCCCAATTGATTCACACCACCACCATCACCAGATCCCCCTAGCCACCAACAACTATGCCTAACCCATTTCGACCGCCACCATGGCCGCTAACACTATCCATTGCCAAGCCTTAACCACCGCAACCCTAATCACGATCGTGAGCAGTTGAAGACAACTACCATCTAACCTCGCATCATGCCCATGATTAGTTGAAGATTGTGGCCATTAACCCCCATGTTATGCCCAAGATCAGTTGAAGCCCCTCCATCACGCCCTTGACCCCTTCTAGGCAATTGCATCAACTAGCCCAACCCAATCTACGACTAGCCCATCCGACTTGCTCTAAGTCTGACACATGTACCCATTATGTTCAATGTCTACTTTCCTTTTTTATTTATTATTTAGTTATTGTTGTTGTGTTTTTATTTTATTTGTTTATTTATCATGAATGTAAATGTAATGATAAAAAAGAAATTAAAAATAAAAAAATAAAAAGGAAGAAAGAAAAAAAAAGGAAAGGAAAAAGTAGTTTATTTTAGTTATTTATTTTTTAGTTTAATAAAAATAAAAACAAGTAGAAATAATAAAAAATAAAATACAAACTAAAATAAGTAAGTTCATAAGTTAATTTTTTAGCACTTAGGAAAAATCAAGTTTTCAAAAAATAAATAACAACAAATGAACCTTTTACAAATTAGGACTACTTTTAGACTTTTAAAAAATAAATAAAATAAAATTTACGACTTTTGTTAGAATTTTTCTTAAATAAACCAAATTAAACTAAAAAATGTAAATCCGACATATTTTTAAAGATTAAAATCAACTTAACTCACTAAAGTTTTACAAAAGGAACTACGTACTTCTAATACCAAATAACGATTACGTAGGTACCTACGGGATGACGATAAAAATTAAAGAAAAAACTTATTTCCCTTTTTATTTAATTTAGATTATTTAATTTATCTAATTAAAGTAACCAATAAACAAGTTCTATCTTTCAAAATTAAAAGGTGACTTTTAAGTTTAATTCTAATTTAGAAAGTCAATGGTATCTGTAAGGGTTTCAAATTCCTAACCCTTGAATCTAGATTATTTGGTTTCTAAAAACCATTTTCACAAAATTAGTTTTAATTGTTAGACTACTGACCAAGTTATAACCAATCCACCTAATTGGTTATAACTTAACTATTTTTTTCCACTTCAATCAAGCGGCGACTCCAAAGTTGTTTTTAAAATAAAAAGAAAATGTTTCCTTTAAACCCTAGTCGAGGGCTAGTATTAAATGAGTAAGGTATAATATTGATCAGTTTAAAGAAAGTCTAATTTTATAAAAAATTGAGAGAGTAAAAAACCAAGCTCAATAGCTTGCTACTCCATTGGGGAACGTTAAGAGGTTTAATCGTACGACTTACCAAAATTAAAATTAAACATTATAAAATCACCTTTTTGCCCGTCTCATCAATGTGCTTTCTTTTCTACATTAATGATTGATCAGTGTCCATGAAATATGTAGACCTAAGAATGGTGGATAACAAATAAGAGAACAATCAAAGATTGTTAGTTGCCCTAGTAATCCATGAGCAACTACTGTAAGCTAAAGCTACTTACTAGAAGCAGAGGGCTGGGTGTGCTAAGACCTCTAGCAAGGCCTTGTTAGATTAAGTTGAAAAAAGCGAGAGAACTATGAGTTAGGCTTTAAAAATGTTGAACAAGATTAAGGCCCAATTGTAAGAGTTAGATTAAAAACTCTAGACGGAGTTGAAGGGCTTTGAATAAATTTTAAGTTTTGAATAATTGTTGGGTTTCCTTTTCCCTGTACTTTGACCCTTCTAAAATAAAAATTTTCTCTTTATCCTATCATTCTTTATTCTTTCCTTCTTTGTAAGTAGTCCTTCAATAAAGTTTATCCAAACATTCACTCTTTTACTCAAGGAAATGTAATTAAAAATTAAAAAAACAATAGAAAAGATCTATCATTTTTATTTGGTTTCTATAAAATAAAGCTTTATCTTTCTCTCTCTAACAAGAAAAAAAAATAAAAGAAAAAGAAAAGTTGCTAATGGGTAAAGCATTCTCCCAACCAGGTTTGCATGGTTGACGATAGACTCACCTCCCTAGAAAGGATGATGTATCAAATGGCCCAATAATTCATCATGCTCCAAATATCACAAGATTCAAACCTAAAAAGGAGACTCTCGAATCTGGAAGAAAAGGAAGCCACAATACAAAAGAGCATTACAGATCTAGAAACAACAATAGGCCCCATGCTTAGAGGATTCAAACTCCTGATGTAATACTAATCAAATGTCAATAAGCTTAAGTGATAAAGGAGGCCTAAGTAGAAGGAAGCCGAGGAGAAGTGAGAAAGAACACACCCAAAGGACTCAGCAAAGAGAATTCACTCAACTGATGATGTCAATCACCCAACTCTTTTTTCATTTGAAAGTAGTAAGGGTTATAGCTTGTGAAGCCCCTAATCTAAATTACAAACCATACAGCTTTGACCTACAAGTAGGGTGCTACTATCATATGGGTCAAAAGGGGCACTCCATTGAAAAATGCTAGAGATTAAAGAAGAAGATTTAAGACCTAATTGTTGCAAAAGTCAGTTAACCAGAGCTACAACAAGACATGCCTTCTTTAAGTCATGAGGCTAGTCCAATCGAGTCACCTAAAGCTGCATTTTTTTTTTTTAGCTTATAAATGCCTTATGATAAACTCATGGGTTGTTTCAAGTAATTATGTACTTGTTAAGAATAGGGGCAAAGAAAGTTGTTTTTAATAAAGTTTGTAATAGCAAGAATAATACAGTTGCCTTTTCAATGAAATGATTACAATGTTATTTGGGCAAATAAATTCCTCCTGAATAAATCGGTAACTCACTTTTAAAAATGTTTAGAATGAAAAGAGACAAACTATTTTCCACACACTAACCTTAAACACTTTGAGAGTTGAGCAACATAAAAGTGAGGGTACTTTAGGCTCATCCCTTAAAGGAGGTCTACTTTGAATGTGATACACAAATCAAAATGAAATTAAGCATTCATTTCTTGAATCTTAAATACAATCATCTCTTGCTTAGGGGTAATTCGAAAGTTAGGGTCATTGACAAAGAGAGAAGGATTAAAATTGGTTTTTACTTGCTTCAATAATGTTAAATTCAAAAGAAAATTTTATTTCTAATAAGTTATGTTTTTTGAAATAAAGAAAAGCTACATCCTTTTTTAAACACATTGAGATTTTACTTAACTCACTCGGGCCCATACAATAGAAATCAATGAATTCAAGACCCTAAATCGCTTAAGAGGTAAAAACTTGGCAATGGAGACTTGAGGATAAAAGAAAAAGAAAGAACAGTTGGGCAAAGTAATAACAAAAGAGAAAAAGGAAAAAATGAGGAAAAGAGGTTAGAAAATTGGGCTCAAGTATTAGTCAAGAGCAAAGTGAAAGCCATATCATATCCTAGTAGGGGTAGTCAAATCAAAAGTGTAAAGCTCTGAATTACAATCTGATCTCAAAAACCAAAAATCTCTATATCCACTTTGAAGCCTCTCTCGTACTTGGCCTTCCTACCTATAATACTACCCTTACACAAGTAAAAGCTCTTCTGATCTTTAAAGATAATTTATCTTTAATAAAAGTTGTTTTTGAAGCTGGAGCAAATATATTTTTAATTGTTCCTAAGGTTCTCAACTTGTACACCCAGGATTAATATTTCAAAATAACCTTTGAAGATGTGATCTAAACTCAGTCTCTTTTCCAAATCCTTTAAGCAAGCCCATGAGGCATTTCTCTTAACAAGCCCATAAGGCACTTTCCTTCTCTTCATAAAGTTTCTCTCAAGTAAGCCATAGGGTACTTCCCCTTTGTTTACAACGCTTCTCTCAAGTAAGCCCATAAGACATTTCCCCTCAGTTCACCAAGCCCATAGGGCATTTCCCTTTGCCAAGATTCTCTTAATAAGCCATAGGACACTTCATTAAGTATAAATTAGGCCTAGGTTAGTGAGCGTAGTGAAGTATGACTAGGTTTTTAGATCAACCACATATTAAGGTTGCTAGTCCCCGAAATATACTCTCACCTAAGATAGTGAACCTTGTGAGGCATGATTAGGTTTTAGATCGATCCCAATTTATGGTTGCTAGTCCTCAAGAGATGCTCTTACCCAACATAGTGAGCCTTATGAAGTATAACTAAGTTTTAAATCAATCCCAGTTTAGGTATTGCTAGTCTCCGAGAGATACTCCTGCTTAAGTTAATGAGCTTTATGAAGCATGACTAGGTTTTAGATCGATCCTAATTTAAGATTACTAGTCCTGGAGAGATGCTCCTACCTAGGATAGTAAGCCTTGTAAGGTATGACTAAGTTTTAGATCGATCCCAATTTAGGGTTGCTTGTCCCCGAGAGACGCTCCCACTTAAGTTAATGAGCTTTGTGAGGTACGACTAGGTTTCAGATCGATCCCAGTTTAAGGTTAATAATCCTTGAGAGATGCTCTTTCCTAAGTTAGTAAGTTTAGTGAAGTATGACTAAGTTTTAGATCGATCCCAATTTAGGGCTGCTAGTCCTCAAGAGATGCTTCCACCTAAGTTAATGAGCCTTGTAAGGTACCACTAGGTTTTAGATTGATCCTATTTTAGGGTTGCTAGTTCCCGAGAGATGCTCCCACCTAGGTTAGTAAGCCTTGTAAGGTACGACTAGGTTTTAGATTGATCTTAGTTTAGGATTGCTATGCTCCGAGCGACGTTACCACCTAGGTTAGTGAGCCTTGTGAAGTATGACTAGGTTTTAAATCGATCCTAGTTTAGGATTGCTATGCTTAAGGGACGTTCCCACCTAGGTTAGTAAGCCTTGTGAGGAATGACTAGGTTTTAGATAGATCCCAATTTAGGATTTCTAATCCTTGAGTGATGCTCCTACCAAGGATAGTGAACCTTGTGAGGCATTACTATGTTTTAGATCAATCCCAATTTAAGATTGCTAGTCCCGAAGGGATACTCCTACCTAGGTTAGTAAGCCTAATAATGCATAATGAGGTTTTAGATCAATCTTATTTTAGGGTTGCTAATGCCCAAGAGATGCTCCTGCCTAGGTTAGTAGGCCTTGTGAGGCACGACTAGGTTTTACATCGATCCCAGTTTAGGGTTACTGGTCCTCGAAAGACGCTTCCACCTAGGTTATTGAGCTTAACAAAATACGACCAGGTTTTAGATTGATCCTATTTTAAGGTTGCTAATCCTTGAGAGACACTTCCGTATAGGTTAGTGAGCCTAGTGAGACACGACCTGGTTTTATATTAATTCCAATATAAGATTACTTATCTCATAGAGACACTCTAACCTAGCTTAGTGAGCCTAAAGAGGCATGACTAGGTTTCATTTTTTTCATCCAAATCGATTTTATAGTTGTTATAGAGTCATCTTGAGGGCAAGAATAGTGTCTCTTTATCGTTATGGTAAAGCATTATCCAAACTTCATAACAAAGAGGAGCAACTATAGGCACCCATTTTTTGCCGTCTTTATTTTTATTTTTCATTTCTCAATAGGCCCTAAATTAAGAAAAAACACACAAAAAAAAAGGAAATGAAAAAAAATGAAAAAAATTAATAAATTAGAAAGAATTTTAGGAAAATACAAAATAAATAAGAAAAAGCACAAAAAATTAAGAAATTTTGAAAAATATCAAAAATAGGAAGTTTAGAAAGAAACCCAAGCTGACAAGGTTCATATGTGTACCTCATTTCGTCTAGATACTCCACTAGCTTCACTAGCCTCTCATTTGCTTTCATAACTAGCTAGACATCCCTTCTCTTAACCGCCTGGCGTCTTCCTGATCAAGGGGCTTATACTCCCTCTCGGACATATAGAGCTCGCCGGTAGCGAACATGTAAGACCCTGCGTGAGGGATACCAAAAGTCTTCAGATGCCAGCGAATAATGAAATTTCAAAATAACTGAAAAAGGCACAATGGCCTCGCAGCCAGGAACCAATGAATATGGCCTTGCCCTTCCCTTGTGTTTGATCAAGGACTTGAAAAAGGATTGGCCACCTCTTTGTTAAGTGAAAAAAAAATGGGATGTGAAGAATATGATGCTTAAAGCCAAGTCCTAGGTGTATTGGTACTTTCTTTCTTTTCCTTTCTCTCTCTGCTATCCCATCCACTTTTTTCTTTGTATCTTCACTTTTTTTGTGTGATGAGATAGCCTTTTTTTTTTTGTGCTGGACACTTTCTGCATGTTTTCATTTATGACTAAGGCATTTATTTTATGTTTCACGTGCGTGTGCCCCTCTCGGCTTTATTTATTGTTCTTCCACGTAAGATACCGTGGTCGGGATACGAGCCTTGGTATACGCATATATATATGTCCATGCATGCTATTGCTTTTCGACAAACTTTTTTTTCTTTCTTGTCTTGCCAACCATGACTTCTCCTCCAACCCCTCCTTCAATTATCCCATCATAGGGGGTTCCGCCGCTCATAAGGTGGGGAGGATAGCCAACAGTATGTCGAAAGCCATCGATGCCAGAACCATCTTTCTATATGAGGGACAAAAGGGAATGTTAGGTCCCTTTTGGAAAACGCTCCCTCCTTCTTCTGTTGAAGAGCTTTACCCCTTTTGAGACAATCTTTTTCCTTTCAACAGGCTGCATCCCCCTTGGGGAGACTCCTTAGCTGAAAATGTTATGCGCATCTGGCCCGAGCCCTCTTCTTGGGGTCTGTCGCGTTGAGAAAGAGAAAGGCAACCTTTGGAAAGAAACCGGCATATATCATGCCATCAAACTCAGCTGCTTTTCCTTACCCAGACACCCGAGTCTTCTTCAAGCGGTGTCACTGTTCTGGAGCACTACGTCCAAGACTTTTCATTTTAAATTTGGGATGATGAGCCCTAGCCTTCTTTATGTTGCTGCTATCCTAGGACTTCCTCCTCATGGAGAGATTGTTAATTCTTTAGGAAGAAGGGAAGTTCAAGAAGAAGCTACTATTGAATCAATTATGACTGTTACTAAGACCGATATCATCCTTAGGTCACATTCACCAAGATTGAAGGGATGACACTCATTAAAGCCAGTAATCGATCAGAGCATAAGAAGGCATATAGGATATCACATATCCGAAAGCTCGGAAACCCTTGGTTTCATGCCCACAAATTGGACACTCCATATGCTCTTACTCTCATGTATATCGATCCCTTAAAAAAAGAGAATCCCTTGTTACTCTTAGAGTTTTTTCCATTTTCACCAAAGGGTTCTCCACCTCGAGACGTTTCTCCCCAATTCTTGTCCATCCCCTCTTCTATGACTTTTATCACCCTTATTATTGCATCCTAATGCACTTGAGCTAGAATAATCTTTCTTTTTTTTTTTCTTCTTATCCATCTTAGCAATGCTTCTAGGTCCTTGATCTTAACCTAGAATTTTGGCCCCTTATGATTCACCTTAGCCTAGCTAGATGACCCTTTCCTCTCTTTCCCTTTGATCACCAACCCTAACTTTCAATCTTAACCCTGTGATCCTTCCGATTGAGAACCCTTACCTGAAACTTGGGTCTCTTGATCACCTATTCTACTACGAGTGTGATCTAGAAGTTAAAGAAGGTATCCTATCTATGTTAGATTACACTCATGACCAATGTTATTCTTCTCTGATATGGGATGAAGAGGAGTGCTTTAACCTATCCCTCTTCTCTAGATATCAAAACCCTTTACTTGTTCTTCAAAGAATCCCTCGCTGCCGAACTTGTGGCCTCCGACTCTTATCCTTGGCCCTATTCTTCTTGGACATTTATGCTAACTAGGTGAAGTATGAATCCTAGCTAGGGTACCTCCTCTTCCCTTCTTCTATGACTTCTATCATTGGTCATCCTCTTCTTAGTGGCCCTCGTACTCCTTTTCTTTTGTATGTCTTGGATGTCCTCCTTTTGTGCTTGTGGGGCATCTTCTACCCTCTCGTATTAGGATTTTTTGGAATCTCCCCCCCTAATCTTAGATAGGTCATGTGAGGGTTCGATGTGGTTCATTACTATGCTTACACACTAGGTTACCCTTCTCCAAAAGCTCTATGGGACCACTTACCTATAGTGTTCAACCAAAGGGGTTTATTGCACAAAAACACCCGGATGTAGTCTCCCAAAGAGGGAAGCACAATGAATGTCGGATGTAAAGCCTCACACCTCATTAAGATCATATTAGCATACTCTCCTAAAAAAAAGAAAAAAGAAGAGTAGACCCCATTGAAGATGTGAGTGAGGTATAACAAGGCCATTTTTGTCCACCGCCCTTCTCATGAAGCCGTACGTGGACGTTACCGCTCATACAGCTCCCAGCCAGCAAGCAGTTAGCCTTCCTCTACAAGGAATGGAAGTGTGGATGAATCGACATCAAGAATTCGGTTTTTCTTTTCAGAAATAACATGATAAGAGCATCCCTTTCACAAAAACCTACAGATCGCCCCCTTATCCTGCCACTTCAGCACCTTGTGATCTTTGAGAAGATCATTACGAGCCCTCTCCTAGAATGTTTTTGTAGATTTCGAAAATTCCATAGTGGATCAGGACGAGAATGAATCCGGGAATCCAGGACATACTCATCCTGGAGCTTCTGCTCTCCTCTGGGGAGGGGTTTTTTTAGATATAAAGGTGAGTCGAGGGTAGCCTCCCGCTTGACCGATTTCTCGGAGTCGGAGGAAGATCTCACATCTGATGACCCTGAACAAGAAGGAGCTGCTCTCGATGTGAGATCAGCAGCAAAAGAAAGAAGAGGAATTGGATGCCCCAGAGCAGCAGCCCCCGGAGTTGCCTAAAAAAAATACACATACATATAAGGGATCGGATATAAAAAAAAAATGAAGAAAAAAAGGGCCATGATGATCATCCTAGTTAAGGTACGGTCTTCGGATCGATAAGACATAGCGGACGACCTTCCTCAATCATTGGCAACTTCCCCTTTCGTGTTCCTTTGAGCTATTGAACCGGAACCTATCTCTCTTTGGATCTAAACCTGGATTATCTAACCATTGTATATATATATAATAGTCATAAGCTGGATCTATGGCTTAACCAAAATCTTCAATTGCTCCGGGTTTCAATCTATATGACCTCGTAGTAGTATAAAGTGCAGCTCCTACGTAGAGGTAAGTAGTAACCTAACCTTTAAGAGTTTGTTCATGGGGAGCGCCCTCAACTCTATTAATGGAAAGATCTCTTATCTCTTGAATAGGGTTTAGTGATTGCACCTTGACCAGGATTCGTAATGGATTGAATAGGGTCATTGGTGGTGATATGACTGGATCTAATACTAAGCTTCCCCACACAGTCATTCCAATTGCCAGAGCTGCTAGGATTCCCTTTCTTTCAAGAATTCTGTGTTGTGTAGAAAGAGGAAGAAAAGGCGTAGCTCTCTTTCTGCTGTTGTCATAATTGAATTTTTTATATAAGTTCAGAGTGAAGACCGGGAAATCCCTTTAGGAAAGTCCCCTATACTGGGCACTCAGACGAGTACTGAGATTTTTGGCAATAAGGAATAGTGAGAGCGCTCTTGGTGCCTTATAAGGACATTAGGAAAAGGCCTAAACGCTGCAATTGATAGAGTGGGAGCTAGTTTTGGTATTTCCCTTCCCACGGAGGACGGCTACTATACTCTAACTAAAAGAGAGGCTCTGAAAGAAGCTCGAACGAAGTGAGAGGAACGACGACCAAAGGGAGAGGAACTTAAGTACTAGACTTAACAAGAGAGGCAAGAAGCAACCTACGAGAGAGGTTTAGAGATGCTTATATAATAGGTATGAGTTAAAGGTTATGAAAGGAAGTGATTATCTAGACAGGGAATGAGCGAGAGGGTCAAGGTAATTAAGATAGGTTGAGCAAATCGAAGGAAGGGTGTCGTGATCTCACTTAAGGAAAGCTAGATGTCTCCTAATCCCAATGACATCCTTCTCGTCCATAACCTAAGAGTTGCCTACTCATCTACTTCTTTTCTTATGTGCCCGGGCAAATGTCCTTGAAAGACAGTCCCTAATTCCATAAGATAAGTAAGTATTTGAGTTTCCTTTGTTAACTTGCTTAACCATAGGCCATCATGTACCTTTTTGCATTTTTAAAAGCTTACGAAGAGGGATTTAGGAATTACCCCCCACTTTTCTTAAGTTAGATACCTAACCTAGATAAAGCAAGCATTCAATCAATCAGTTCATCATTCCTTTAGTAACTGGATTTAGATCTGGATTAAGTAGGTATCAGAATTATGTCGGACAATCCTAATCATTCTTCTTGTTAAGCTAGCTTAAGACCTGTATTTCTTATTCATTACCCTATCTTTCTATTCCCAAAATGAGCAATAAGTGCCTAAATTAGGAAACCAAGCCATCATCATTGTACATATAGGCAAGGCACAGGCTAACGGCCTAATGAATATACACTTGGACTCAGTATAGGTTTAAACTTAGAGATCTTGGGTTCAAATCTTAGCAAAAGTAGGGAGGCCTTTTTATTTTTGGTTAACTAGCACACTGCCATGTGTCAAGATCTCACTACACTATGTGTCCTGATACGTATCATCATTAGATTGGACGACCTTGCTAATGTAGCATCCACATGCCATGCTATGTTAGCTACCACATGTTACGTGATGATAGTTAGTAGGTCGGGGTTGGTCGAGTTGACTAACGTGGTACCATATCAACGCCACATCAATGAACTTTCCCTCTCTTTCCCTCAATTTTGCTCAATTTTCTCTCAATTGTCCTCCATTTTCCTTCTCAAGAACACCTTGACCGCCTCATTTTAGCCTCTGATTTCGTACTTTTTCCTTGCTAAAACACACCAATTAATGGTGTAAATCCATCCTCCGTGTAGCCTACTTTGAATCAAACACAATAATATGTCTAAATTCAGTCAATGGTACATTCAAATCAAGCTTCAAAGACTGGAAAAAAACTAGATTTTTGAACATTTTCATTCAAGTTTGATTTCTAATTTCCATTTTTGTTTGATCAATTTATGTATAAAACGGGTATTGGGGGAGCACATTAGAACACACATAACATGCACAAGCTATAGAAAACTTACAAGTTCTCTCTCTCTCTCTTCCTCAACCATTATTTCTCTCTTTACACCCACAACACTCTCTCTCTCTTCGTTTTTTCTCCTTTAAGCCCCCAATTGATTCACACCACCACCATGACTAGATCCCCTTGGCCACTAACTACTAAGCCCAACCCATTTTGACCGTCGCCATAGCCGTTGGTACCCTCTAGTGCTAAGCCCTAACCACCGTAACCACGATCACGACCGTAACCAGTTGAAGACAACTACCATCTACCCTTGCATTATGCTTGTAATTAATTGAAGACAGTGACCATCAACCCCACATCACGCTCGTGATCAGTTGAAGCCCCTCAATCACACCTGTAACCCCTTCCATGTGATTGCCTTAACTAACCTAACCCAATCCGCGATCGACCCATCCAATCAGCTCTAAGTCTGACCCGCATGCCCTTTACGTTCGAAGTCCAGTTTCCTTTTTTATTTATTATTTAGTTATTGTTGTTGTGTTTTATTTTATTAATTTATTTATGATGAATGAAAATGTAATAATAGAAAAGGAAAATAAAAAAGAATAGGGAAGAAAGAAAAAAAAAAGAAAAAGAAAAAGTAGTTTAATTAGTTATTTATTTTTTAGTTTAATAAAAGTAAAAACAAGTAGTAATGATAAAAAATAAAATAAAACTAAAATAAGTAAGTTCATAAGTTAAAGAATAATACTTGTTCTCGACACTTAGGAAAAATCAAGTTTTAAAAAAATAAGTGAAAACAAATGAACCTTTTACAAATTAGGACTAATTTTAGACTTTTAAAAAATAAATACAATCAAAATTTACAACATTTGTTAGAATTTTTCTTAAATAAACCAAATTAAACAAAAAACGTAAATCCAACATGTTTTCAAAGATTAAAATCAACTTAGCCCACTAAAGTTTTGCAAAAAGAACTATGTACGTCTAATTCCGATTAGCAACTTTGTCAGCACCTATGAGGTGATGATAAAAATTAAAAAGTAAAAAACTAATTTCCCTTTTTCTTTAGTTTAGATTATTTTATTTGTCCAATTAGAGTAACCAATAACCAAGTTCTATCTTTAAAAATTAAAAGATAATTTTTAAGTTTAATTCTAATTGTGGAAAGTTAATGGTACTTGTAAGGGTTTAAAATTCCTAATCCCCGATTTAGAATCTTTGGTTTTTAAAAACAGTTTTCACAAAATTGATTTTAATCATTAAACCAGTGGCTAAGTTATAACCAATCTACCCAATTGGTTATAACTTAACTGTTTTTCTCAACTCTAATCAAGTGGCGACTCCCGTCAAGTGGCGACTCTAATGTTGTTTTTAAATAAAAAGAAATAGTTTTCTTTAAACCTTAGTCGAGAGCTAGTATTAAAAGGGTAGGATTTAATACTGGTTAGTTTAAAGAAGACCTAATTTTATAAAAAACTAGGAGGGTGAAAAACTAAGCTCAATAAGACTTATTTATAAAACTAGTAGAAAAAACCAGGCTTGACATTTATTATGCTTTATTATTTCCTTTGATAGTTTAATTAACTTATCATTCAGTCTTCATCACATTTCGAGCTTAATTTTAAGGGTTCCAATAAGTATTACATTATATTATTTAATCACATTTCTAAGGCTAAAATTGAGATTTTAGGTTATTATTTTTACAATCTAACTTCACTAGGTCACTTTAACTAACTTTCCTATCATAGTCGTAAAGTTTGGACTCAATTGGATAAGTTTTCTTGAAGGCCCTTACTATGGGTATGATTACCCTAAATGCAATTTTAGGTGCTCACAACATTTTCCCTCCAACTCCTTTGGATGAGAATTTGATTATGAGAGTAAGTAAAGCTTAATGCTTAGTTTAGGTAGTTGAATGGTTAAGACCAAGATAAGTTTCCCATATGCTAAGTAATGTAGGAAGGTTTAATTTTTTATTTTGAAAGGCAACGAATTATATCCTAAGCAAAAGGTTACAACCTTTTAATTTTCCTACCCATTCACTTTTCTATGGTAATAGGTGCAATGACTGTCATCCTAGTCATCATTAAGTTGTAGGAGCTAATAATTGTTAGTACCATGACAACGGTTAGATTTCTAACTCATAACACATGTCATTAACCTATACTTTACCATCTAATTGGAAATGAATTCCTATCAAAAGCATGTTAGGGTTATAAGGAGTGACCATTCATATATAAAAGTTTTTTTTCACACTAATAAAGATTTCTTCGCTCTATTCTCATCCATATCCACTTTTAAAGTTCTCATTTGCTTTCAACAATTCATCTTTCAAGTTTTCATCTAGTTTATGATTCTTTCATATAGCTTCAATAAAGTATGGTTTGAAGCATCGTTCATTTACTTATACTTTCAAGTTCTAAAGCAATTGTGTCCGAGGCTACTTCTCCCCCTCCCCTCCACTCCCAACCAAAAAAGGGAATAAGTTGGCATGCTCTTTAAGTAGTTCAATAGATAGTACAATAGAGCAATGGGAAAAACTCGCTTGCATCAATGTTTCTCCAGTAGATAACTATCCAAATGATAGGGAAGGAAGATCTATAGCTAGGTATTTGTATAATAATGTTGTTTATAATAGTGATTCCTTAGATGGAGCGGCCAGTGGTGCTATGACACTCGTCTCGAAGTATAATAAATATTGGTAAGATCTTCTTAAGACATGGAATCTACGCAATTCGAGGGAGGATGAGAGGATGTGCTTTCTAAGGGATTGTAAGTTTCATATATATATGAAATACCTCGATTTTGAACTATGCTTCCTAATTTCTACTTTCACCAAACAATTCTTTAATTATTTCCAGGTTGTGCTGAGTATGTTTTCACCAAATACTTGTAGACTTCTCGTATCATTCAAGGTAATTTCTGAAGAGATTAAGGTTAGGGCCATGCCCTAATTATTTAGATACTTCTTCATAATAAGGAGGCAACCCGATGGTTGGTATTTTATGGCCACTCATCATTAATGGAAATTTATGGATGGGTTAGAGTCCAAAATCTATAACTAGTATGACAAGTTTGTGTCTATCATATTGAATGATTATTTGGATTTCTAAACCCAATGGATTGAGCCTATCCATACCAAAGACATTGACTTAATGCCAAATGATGCTACTATAGCCAAAAAGATTCAAGAAGGAAGAAAGAATAAAATTTTTTTTCTAGGACACTAAAACGATAATAAAATGATATGAGAATGGGGATCTAATATTTTTTGAAAAAGAAGGAAAGTGTTAGAGTAATTGTTGTGTTGAGTAAAGCTACAAGGGGAAAGTTCTCGTGACTTAGGGGGAGAATAGTTGCCTTTGACCTTTACTAAGCATAAGTCTCATAAGTTCTTGATTTTTCTATCTTTCCCATTTATAACATTTATATCCTTTATTATAGACATAGGTGTAAGTGATGTAGATCTCATCAAACTATTAGCCCAACCAAAGGCTAAGAAGCTAAAACTTGATAAACGTATAGGCATCAAAGCACCTATCATTCGGCCACTCACATCGAAAAAGATCATGTAGGAGAAGGCAATGAACCAGGTTGTTGCTCCAAAAAGGGGATTGATTTCACTAATAAGTGTTAAGGGACTGAACAGACAGAAACTGTTGAGGCTACATAACTTAAGGTGATCCTTTCCTTAGAAAACACTCATTGGGAGGAAATGTCAAGCGAATCTTGCCAAGAGATTAGTAGAAATAATAGTGGCATAGTCATTCCTTAGGAGATGGCGGAAGGCTTGTCAAGCTAAACAAATAATGAGCTTAGTCCTAAAAAGAGAGGTAAGAAGGTGCTTATTGGTCAACTTTCGTTAAAAAATAGCAAGGGTTTAGATGAGAGGACAAAGGAAGCTCTAAGAAATAAAGCTCTCAACATCAATTCTATTGAGTTTATCTTTAACAATGAAGTGGGCGAATACTTTGTTCTATGCTAGAGCCAAAATGTAATGCATACTAGTTCGGCCTTGGGTAATAGGACAAAGTCCTTAGCCTTAATGGAGAGAGTCATTCTCCCTACCGATAGGGAGATCGCAAAAAAAGATGTGGATAGGGTGGGTAATTACAACAATGGTCATATTGTCGCTAAGTTGTATGATGTAAGTAGCAATCAGCTTTTTGTTTATGGCTCATGTACTATTGTTGACATAATCTTATTTATGTGAAAATTAGCAATCACACCTTGACAAGTTTGGAAGAAGTTGAGAGAGAAATGAAGAAGGTAATATTTACATATTGCTACTTTTTTGAGAAGTAAATAATTTATTCATCTTTGTTAATTTATTGTAGAAGGTTCAGCAAGCGTATAACTCCTTGAAGGCTCATACCACAATGGTTGAAAGCATGAGAATTAAGGCCAAGATGGAGGTTAAGAAACTTTAAGAAGAGCTTTCAATGGAGAAGCTATCACATTCCTTAGTGGTCAATGAAGTCTTAAGCCTTAAGGCTAAGAATGAAGAGTTATATAAGGAGACCGAGGACTTAAAGGAGGAGCTTTGTACAAAGTGAAAGGAGTATTAGGGGTTTAGACGAACAATCACCTCAATGAGTGATGAGGAGGATAGGTTAAGGATGCAAATAAAGGAATTGGAGATAAACAGCTCTAAGTTTAAGTCTCAAGTTACTAAATTAGGGAGGTAGCAAAAATGAAGCCCTCTATGGATGAAAAACAAGAAATCGTGACTCCTAATTTGTAGTATGAGAAATTACTTTAAAAGAAGCTTCTATAGGGAGTCTAACAGGTAAGAAAAGAGATTTTAAAAGTTTACCCTGACTATGATCTATTATGCTTTAGCTTTGCTAATGTTGATGCTGATGATGCTAACAATTGAGATGAAGCAGTTAGAGAAGAAGCGAAGACAAAAGTTCAAGGGAAGGATGATAATGTTGAAGCCAACATTAAAGCTCCTATTGATGAGAAGGAACTATCATCTAAGGAAACCCCCTATGTTTGTAAAGAGACATCCACTTGCTCCAAAACTCCCAATACCGAAAATGAAGTAAGCTTTAAGAATGTCCCATCTTCTTTTGTTTATGGTAATACTTCGACCCCATAAAAGAATATGAATGTTCTAGATTCTTAAGACAATCTATCAATTTGCACTCTATTTTCATAATTGTTGTACTGATTTAATATGGTTGGGATGCCAACATCTATTGTAACGAGATATTCAACCTTTACACCCTTTGTTTCTTGCACGTTTCATTTCATGCATAAATTATAAGTTTTGGGCACATTTTGTTTTATGCATGTTAGATGTCTTGTCATAGACATAGCGTTTGTTAGTCGCAAAGGACGTAAACAAGTGACTTTTTTTTCTTTTGCCATGAGATTATTGATTAAAAAGCATTACAAAGTTTGTTCTCTTGCTTCTTAGCATATTATTAAACAAGAATTGATGTTACTCGCTAATAATCATTAAGCTTGTTAACCATTATAGGTCTTGTTGAGCTTGGTTTTTCACCCTCTCAGTTTTTTCTAAAAAATTAGGTCTTCTCTAAACCAATCAATACTAAACCTTATCCATTTGATATTGACCTTCGATTAGGGTTTAAAGAAGGTCATTTTTTTCAACTTGAAAAAATTTAGAGTCGCCACCCAACCCAAGTCGGGAAAAGGGGTTAAGTTATAACCAATTGGGTGAATTGGTTATAACTTCACTACCAGTTTATCGATTAAAAAAAAAAATTTGTAAAACGGCTTTTTTGGAAACCAAAGATTTAGGTTCAGGGCCTAATTTATTAAACCCTAATCAGGTATCGCTTTTTAACTTTCCGAATTTAACTTCGCTTTTTAAATATTCCCTTTTTAATTTCTAAAAATATCTAATTATGATACATGAGACTAAATTAATTAATTTACATAAATATCTAAAAATAGAAAAAATAAAACTTTACATATTTTAAGTCACCCTATACTTGCGTACGGGTGCCTACATACTCGCTATTTGAAATCAGACTTCTATAGTTCGTTTATATAAAAAAAAAAAACTTTAGTAGGTGGTTTGATTTTAATTTTTGAAAAAAGGGTCATATTTACGTTTTTACCCAGTTTAATTTATCTAAGGAAATTCTCTTAAGGGGTCCTGATTAGTATTTTATTTTTGAAAACTCTAAAATAATCCTAATTTGGACAAATGCCTATTTATTTTCATTTACTTTTAGAAAACCTAATTTTTTTAAGTGTGAGAAAAGAAATCATAATTTTTTTATTTACCTACCTATTATTTATTTCATTTTATTTACTTCATATTTTTTTTCTTAATTTATTCATCACTTATCACTTATTACTTCTTTAATAAAATAAAACAAAAATACCTTCTTGTTTTTTTTTTCTTTTTTTTTTTGTTCTTTTTTCGTCCTTTTTATTTTCCATTACATTTAAACAAAACAAAAAAAATAAATAAATAAAACAACAACAATAAATAAAAGAAAAAGCTTCGGACGGATTCCGATGTGTGGGTTGGACCAAGACAAGTCAAGCGGGTCAAATTGGGTCGAGTCGAGTTGCTCTAATGGTTCTGGGTTGGGCTTTAATGCCTTTAATAGCAACGACAACAGAGGGCTATTCGGGCAGTTCTAGTAGCCAAAGTAAGGGGGTGAGGAGTTTTTTGTGAGTTTTAGATTGGGAATAGGGGGATAGGCCGAGTGCCGTGGCCTGGGGTGGTTGTTTAGAGGTTGTCGAAGGTGGCGGTCGATGGTGGTGCTTAGGTAGCACTGCTAGGGGGCACGGCGGAGGTTGAGGAAAGTTATATCAAGGAGCCTGAGTCACGGGGAGTCTTCCTTGAGCAATAGCTTAGCTTGGGTCGGAGTGAAGAGACGGAATTGAAGAGAGAGAGAATGAGCTAAAGAGAGAAAGAGAATCGCTGGAGAGAAAGGGAGCATGAGAGTTGATTTTTAAGCTTAGGGATGCCTCCTCTACTCATTGATGTTCCTATTTATGCTTGAATTTCCACCCAACAACAAAGGAAAGCTCAGATCAAAGTTAATGGAAATGGCCAGATTCTCAGTTTTTTTCTAATCTTTGAAGCTCGATTTGAATGCATAATTGACGGAACTTAGACACATTTTTCTGTACCGATTCATAGTAAGCTATGTCTAGTACGAGATTGATGCAAGAAACCATGAGCCTGTGTGTGGAATTTATGCAGAAATTGAAGCTAAAGTGGAGGGAGTGAACTATTCTTGAGAGGGAAAGCTAAGGAAAATCGAGAGAAAATAGAGGAAAACCAAGGGAAAGTATTGACATAGCACCGACGTGGCGCCACATCAGTCAGCTCGACAAACCTCAACCTGTTACGTGTCACACTAGATACGTAGGGACTAACATGGTATGCTACGTGGTTGATACGTAGCACCACGTCAACAAATGTCGTCCAATCCGATTACGCCACATGTTAAGACACGTGGCATAATCAAATCCTGACACATGGCAGTCTTTGATGTAAGAAAAACTAAATGTAAGAAAAAGACCTCCTTGCCTTTGCTAAGTTTCGAACCCAAGACCTCATGCTTAATGCTAGTATTATGTCCATATGCTTAATTGTCAGAACGTTGGCCTGTGCCTTATCCATATGTGGCACCACATCAGCAAATGTTGTCCAATTTGATTATGCCACGTGTCAGGATACGTAGCGCAATCAAATCTTGACTTATGGCATCTTCTGATATAAGAAAAACAAAAAGTAAGAAAAAGAACTCCTTGCCTTTGCTAAGTTTCGAACCCAAGACCTCGTGCTTAATGCTAGTATTATGTCCATACGTTTAACCGTCAGACCATTAGTCTATACCTTATCCATATGTGTAATTAAATTGCACATATGGACTTGGTCAGCTTGGGCCATATTTATATTTAAGCCCAGGTTCAATGGCCTAAATTCTAAACTTAAATTTAATGTAACGAAATGTTATTTTCTAAAATCTTTTATTTATTTATTTATTAATTTTTTTAATTTCCTATTTTTTTGTATTTTCTAAATTTCTTATTTTTTGTGCTTTTTTCCTATTTTCCTATTTTCTTATATTTTTCTAGGATTCCTATTTTTCTAAATTTCTTTGTTTTTATGGGGCTTTCTTGAACTTTTTTCTAATTTAGGACCCTATAACTTAATTTGAAAAATAAAAGGGGGCAAAAATTAAGTGTCTACAGGTCTAAACTTACTAAATATTGGTTCGTTCATTGTATAGCTAAAACTTCATTAACTCATTAATCATGCATTGATCAAGAATAAAAATGACAAGAAGTATCAATACTCATGAACTTGAGATGAACATTTTCTGCTTGAAACAAGATGTAAGCCATCACCTTACAACATTTAGAATAGAAACAAACTAGAATGTAAAAGGAAGTAAGCAAAGTAAAGCTTTAAATTCATGGTATTCCATTCTCAAGGGATGAATTTCCCATCCAACCTTTCCAATCAATAAGCCCCCTTACCTATAACTTCCTAGATCCTCCTAATTTGTGTTAAGTTTTCCTTAATTATCTCATGTGGTAGTTGCCTCTAATTTTTTGCAAACTAGATCTCTAAGCTAAAATACCTTATGTTTTACCTTTTGATTGCAATATATGGCTACTCTATATTGGTGTGCAATAACTCTTGCCCTTGCAACATGTCTTTTCTCCTCAATTGTATTGAAATTGGGCGTAAGGGTGACCTGATTTTTCATTATATCAAAGTTCTACGAATGAAGATTGGGTATATCCATCTCAATTAATAGTACAACTTTTGACCAATATGCCAATATGAAGGGTGTTTCTCCAATTGAAGTCTTGTAGGTAGTCCTATACCCTTATAAAACACTTGGCAATTCATCAACCCATTTACCCTTAACTTAGTCAACTTGCCTCTTCAAACTATTCAAGATGATCTTATTAATAGCTTCTACTTACCCATTGGTTTGACGATAAGCCACTGAAGTGTAATTTAGAAAAATGTTATGCTTCTCATAAAATGCTAAGAACTTATCATTATCAAACTATGGTCCATTGTCAATGATTATAAAAAAGAGGACCCCAAATCTCGATATGATGAAGATGAAAACAAAAGCTTTAACCTTCTATTCGGTAATTCTTACCATTACTTCGGCCTCTACACTTAGTAAAATAATCTATAGTAACTATGACGAATTACCGTTGTGCTATAGACCTTGGAAATGGTCTAAGTATATCCAATCCTTATTGAGCCAAAGACTAAGGGCTAGTATGGTTGTAGAGTTCAATAGAAGGCATACAGCTCAATGCCTCATGTTTCTAGCATTGTAGACATTGCTGAATAGCAGATTTTGCATCTTCTCTCATAGTTTGCCAATAATAGTTGAGTTACAGTATGCAAACATACAAGGTTTGGCCCTTCACATAGTTACTACAGATTCCAACAAGTAATTTAAACAATATTTATTGTGCATCCTTAGGTAGAAGACATCAAAGATAAGGTTAGGAAAGGCTACGTTTGTACAATTGGTCATCAATCTATGTATAATTTGCTACCTGATAAATCAACCTATAAGCGTCTTTCCTATCATCAGGGAGAAAACCATTCTTCAAATAGCTTGTAATTGGATCTATCCAAGACTTCTCCTTTAGGTAGGGAGCTAACTCATAGCTCTATTCAATAGTTTATAAGCTCTTATTAGAGAGATACTCAATAAAGAGCTTGTCATTCAAATTAGGAAGTGCCATACTAGTTAACTTTGATAACTTATCAACAGCAATGTTCTGTTCCTTAGTATTCTCTCAATTGAAAAGGATTGAAACTCTTCCTTAAGCATTTGCACAATCAACAAGTACTTGCTCATCATTTCCTCCTTCATTGAATAACTGCCCTTGACTTAATTCAAAACTAGTTGTGAGTCGAAAAAATCTTTAACTTTCTCAACACCAACTTCTTTCGCCAATTTGAGTCCAGCTATTAAGGCTTCATACTCAACCTCATTATTGTTAGCTAGAAACCTAAACTTCAAAGCGTAATTAACTTTCACATTATAGGGTCCTTGGAAAATGAGGCCTACACAGCATCCTTCTTTAGTGGAGGAGCCATTGACATATAAATTCCATAGCGGCTTCTTGGCTGTCTCTATGTTATCCTCTTCACCAGTAAATTTGGCCACAAAATCAACCAATACTTGAGCTTTTAATGCCATTCTTGGTTTGTACTGTACACTATAGGCACTCAACTCTAGAGCATACTTCATCATCCTTCAAAAGGAGTTTAGTTACTATAAAGCTTGTTGCAAAGGCTAATTAGTAAAGACAACAATTTGATGTGCCTCAAAAGTGTAGCTTTAACTTTCTTACCAAGAGAACCATTGTCAATATAAATTTTTCAATCTTTGTAAATTGGTGCTCTAGCCCTTAAAACCATAGCTCACATAATAAATTGGTCAATGTTCTCTACCTTCTATTCAAACAAATATAAAGGAAAGAGCTTGGTTGTTGACTAACAAATACAGATATAAATTTTCTTCTAGAATGGGTATTGAGAGTATTGATGGTGATGCAATAAACTCCTTCAAGTCATTGACTACTCTTTCACACTCGTCAATCCATCGCAATTCTTTTGGGTTCTTTAAGATTTTAAAAAACTTTACTCAATTTGTCTACAGATTTTGACACAAATTTGCTTAGGGTAGCTATCCACTCAGTTAGCTCCTGAACTTCCTTGATTGTGCAAGAGGACTTCATATGCTAATTAGCATTGATCTTCCTTAAGTTTGCTTCAATGCCATGCTAGATGACCATATAACCTAAAATTTTTCTTGAAGTAACACCAAAAATGCATTTCTTGAGGTTTAGTTTCATATTGTACCTTCTCAAATTATCGAATGTTTAGTCAAGATTAGCAAGATGTGATTTCTCTATTGTTCTTTTCACAATAACGTCATTGACATATACTTCGATGTTACAATGAACATGAGGCTTGAACATCTTGGTGACAAGCCTTTAGTAGGTCATGGTGGCGTTTTTGAGCCTGAAGGACATCACCATGTAACAGTACATCCTAAAGTTAGTGACAAAGGATGTATGAAATTCATCTTCCTTATCCATTTTGATTTGATTAGAGTTGGAAAACGCATCCATAAAAGATAGTAAGACATGTTCAATAGTTGTGTCAATCTTTTGATCTATTCTTAGTAAGGGAAAATAATCTTTAGGATAGGCCTTGTTCAAATCCATAAATTTTACATATACGTTATCTGCTGTTAGACTTCTTGACCAATACACAATTGACTAGCTAAGTTGAATAAGGCTCTTCCTTAATGAACCCTACCTTTAACAACTTTTGGACTTCTTCTTCGATGGTTGCTTGTTGTTCAGGAGCTAAATGCCTTTTCCTCTACCAAATCACCTTCACATTGGGATAAACTTGAAACTTATGGGTTATTACATCTCTAGGGATGCTAGGCATATTTAAGGGAGACCGTATAAAGACATTGGAGTTGTCCCATAAAAAGTTAATCAAACTTTGGCAAATATCTACCAGTAAAGGTTTCCCTATCTTTGTTGTCTTCCTAGGATCATTTCCTAATGAGATCTCTTTTGTCTATTCCTCGGCATTTTTTATGTAGACTAATTTTTCTTTTAGAAAAGTTTCAACTTAAAAATTTCCTCATGCCTTAGCACCCTTAGATATAAGGATCTTGCCAATTATTGATCCCCTTTACATACACCAACCATAGTAGGTATGGGAAATTTGGCCTTGAGATGTGCTGTTGAAGGTACCATATCGAATAAATGCTGACATGGTCGACCCATGATTATATTATATGGGGACTAACATTTAACCATAAGGAAATCTACACCGTCTTCCACAACATACTCCTTATGTCCAATTTAGATTGGGAGAGAAATTACTTTACTAACTCAAATGAGTTGATTATTGAAAGCATATAAATCATAATCATAAGATCTCAGTTGTACTTCGATCTTTGGCCTCATTTGATCAAATGCATATTAGAAAATAATATCTACTAAACTTTCAATGTCAACAAGAATTTTTTTAACCTCAAAGTCAGCATTTCTCACACTAATTACATGTGTATCGTTGTAAGGCCTTTGAACACCTACAAAATTTTCTTTCGTAAAAGAAATTAAATTGTCGATCTTAACCTTCTTATCCATTCGGTTCCCTACTACTACTTCCGTCTCATGCATCTTTGTTGGCCTGAGAAGGCTACGTGACATTCTTGTGCTCATCACGTCTCTTATGAGTTGGTCACTCAATATTCTTGCCATCGGGGGTAAGAAACTTGCTAAGATACCCTTGTTAGATTGCATCCTTAATTACATTCTTAAGCTAAACACATTTATTAGTATTATGGCCTCTATTATGTTGGAAATAATAATATTTATTACAATTCCATCATGAAGGATTTCCTCTCATCTTTTCTAGCCATTACAACATACCTTTTTGACCATGCACTTCCATCAATATGTCCATGATTGGATGATTGAGTGGTTTATGGACAGAATATGAAAGGATGCATAGCCTTTTTTTTTATTTTTCTTAGCAATATAGCCTTTAGAATACTGATAATCATTTGTTTTTACTTGATCTTTTGTACTCTTCTTCTTGTCACCTTTCTAGTCTCCCCTACTTTAATTGACCACTTATTAAGCTTTGATATTGCCTTCTTGATGGATGTAAGACATAGCCTTAGCCCTAAATTCAACAAAAGTTTTCGACTTATTATTGGCTAAAGACTTCAAAAAGTCTCCATGAGTTTTCAAAATCTGGATCATCTCGGCCATGAATCTAGCTAAATAGTTCCTAATAGATTTGTCTAATTTTTGCTTTATGGTGTTGAGGATAGAAGAATCCTTAATAAGAAGTTTACTTGCAAGGAAGTGTTGTAGAAACACTTTTGCTAAATCTTCAAATCATGATATTATGTTTGGCTTCAGATGTTTAAACCATGTACTAGTTACATTCCTCAATGTCAAGGGCAAAGCCTGGTTAACCACAGCATCACTTAAGCCGTGAAGCTTAGCTAGGGTGCGGTAATATTTGAGATGATCTTCTAGATCCCTTATTTCAACACAAGTCTCAAATTATGGTAACTTGATGTGTTATGGTATCACTTCATCCAAAATCTTACGGATGAAAGGACTCTTCCTTATTTGGAATTGCTTACTCATCGAAGCAAGGGTACTTACATGTGAAGGTCCCATATGGTGCACTTACTATAGTTGCTTTCCCTTATCATTTCTTTTAAGAGCATGGGCTAGAGTTTCGAATGTAACATCAGCTTATTTTCTTGGTAATTTAGGAGAATAGATTGAGTCACCACTATTCTCAGCACTGTTATTGTTGTATTCTTGGTTTTGATTTGGTAGGCATTGTTAAGGAGAGGGTTAAGGATCTCATCATGTTTCTTTGTTGAGTTCTTGGTTTTCTTTGGCCAAGTCGAGGCAAAGTTGCTCAAACTTAGCCAAGTACTATTTGTCAATATGCCAACTTCCTTCTACCCAATTTTAAGGTAAAGAACCAATAATAGTACTTTTAGTCATCCTTATATTTGCCATATGGGTGAGTTATGAAAAAATAGATGGCACCAAATGTTATCGAGTGATTTTAAGGTGAAGGTGTACACCTGCAAAAGTAGAAATAGAGGCTAAGTAGTATTAGGGCTAGTTTGGTATAGTTACTCCGATGCTTAAGTCAGTAATTGTTTGAGAGAGAGATAAGTGAATGAATGTAGAATTAAAGGTCATAAGAGTGTTCTTACAATGCTTTCTCTTCATATTTATAGGCAAACATTGAGTATCTAAAATAATGGTTAATCATTGGTCATAAGCTACATGGAGATCTTGTAATCAAAGACATGCCTAAAGTATAGGAGTAGTGGGTGGTTATGTAATGAGATCGTACTAAATTGTAATTGTTCTCACCACTTCCCTAAGTTCAAATTGGACATATTAACTAGCCGGGCTTTAAGGTCCATCTAGTGGATTGAGCCTTAGTCGGCATTAGCCGAAGTCATCCTCTTGTCAACCGAATGGCCAATTAAAATTTTAGGGTAAAATCCGACTATCAACATTCATTACCATAAAAGCCTATGATAACTCTACTCATCAGAATGAAGTTTATATCTTAGATCTATTGCAACAACAATTGCCAAAACAAGACTAAGCTTGGACCTGTAATTTTCAAATTTTGTAAACATCTAAATTGCTATGTCTTTCAAATATGCTTTACCTCCACTCATATTATTTAACAATGCTCAATATGCCATGAAAACTTAAGGAAAGTACAAGTTGGCAGTAAGATACTTTGTTCTCGAAAATTTGTAAATAATATTATAAAAGAGCTTAGAAAACTTACTTATTTTATCAATCTTGTCCTGTTCTTCTAAAGAAGGATAATGTTTGTAATTTCCATCACTTAACTCTAAGAGTCAAAATGCACTTTTACAATAAAATGTATTATCAAGCATAAGATATCTTGAATTCTATCTAGTTTAAACATCTTGTCTTAGACCTCTATCTTTAGATAAAGACAACAAATTCACACATTGAGAAAACTTTACCTTTCTTGCTTGAGACCCTTTTGCATACTTTACGCTTTCTCTCTTATCAACAAAACCATTAATCTCTTTTAAACCCTCTTAAACAATCAAATTGAGAATATGTGCACAACATCTAACATGGAAATAAAGACTCAAAGCCAAAAGTCCCCCTCACATATTAAGTTATGTCTTTAATAAAGTCACAAAAAGATCATTGGCTAAAGCATTATCCAAAGTCACACAAAATAATTTACTTTTAATCCCTTAATAAGTTAGCAAAGTGATTGCTTTCTTAATTAATGCAACATCCGTATGTAGAGATGGCATATATGCAAAACTCAAAATTCTCTTTTACAAGACCTAATTTTAATCAATGAAATGTGCAGTAATTGATATATATCCATCAATAGCTATTAATTTCCATAAATCAGAATTCAAAGAAATTCTACCAAGACAATCCATAAGCATGTGTTTAATTCTAAGTCTTTCCCTCTTGAATAACTTCATCAAATCAACCTTTAAAGTATTCATATATATATGCACAATATTCTCATTTAAATATTTGAATAATGCCCTAACTCCACCATACTCCACAAATAAAAGGGGTAGTTTATGCTTAACAATTGTAGCAACTAACAATTTACAAAATTTCTTAAGAGCAAACTTAGTGGAATTAAGTTTCATGTCTATTGACAATAATATTTGATTAATGTTGCTAATATTACGTTTAGGGCATTCTTTTATATATATCCTTAAGTTTTGAATTCCATAATTACTATCACATCTTATCTTGGTCTTACATGACTTACATGTAGCTATTGTAATTACTAGTCAATCTAATTACTTCTCAAATGAATGAGTGTATAGAGAAGTAAGCTTTCTTTGTTGTAAAGAATTAATAATTAATGTTGAAACTTCAACTTCAACATCATCTTTTTCATCTACTGCTATTACTTTCATTTCATCGAGGTCCATTAGATCTTCCAAAGATGAATCCATGTGCATGTTGAACAAAATTCCTAAGTGAATTAAGGGGATTTGGATTGATTGTTTTACTTAGACTTATAACAATTACATAGAGCAAATTGATGCCTTATTAATTGATGATAACAAAAAAGGATGATAATGAGATATTAGCTTTTGGAAATCAAAGCTATGAATGGTGTGGAAAGTGGAAATGAATCTATCTTTTGAATAAATTAGTAATATTTGCTCCTTGGAGTTGTGTATGAAGTAATATAGGATCCTACATTAAACGACATAAATATGTAAGTTTGTTTGTTTCTAAATTTTACAAAGGTTTAGGTTCCTATTCAAATAATAGAATCTTTCCTGTGTTGTACTGAAATTTTGCAAGCTTAGTCACATGGGTGAAAGTGAGAATGTCATATGAGTTTTCCATAGTGAAATTTTGAAAGTGATTCTACACTTAATGCTATATTCTCCTCAAGTCCTAGGTAAATATCTTAAATGAATCCCTTAGAGCCTAGCTTTGGGTTATATTCCTTCCTTAACAATATTGAATATAATGGGTGTAAGAAGTACTTTTTGTATATAAATTTACGTAAATGCTCATTCTCTTATTTAACTAAGAGATTATCTAATGGTATTAGATGCAATGATATTTAAATTGTGTGCTTTAAGAAGCCTGGTATTCAAAATCTTATTGATGCATTAACTTTGATATCTAATGACATGTGGGTGGTATAGAGATTCTTTATTATTTGTTAGATGATGGATTAACTCACATTTATGTTAAATATGAAGTTATCAACTTTGAAAGTCATTCATTTTCTCCCATAGACTATGCTAGTAGTGGAGACTTTCACAACATAATGACAACGAGAAGAGTAATGTGTTGTTAGGTGTTGAGGATGATGATGAATTAGATGAAGAGCTATTGCAAGTTAGTAGAAATTTACAGGACTTTAATGCTTGATAAACTAGTGAGAATGGAATTAAGGAGTAAATCGTGAAGTGGAAAGCTTAGGGAGTGATCCAATGACCTTAGGATTGGAAATTAAAGGAGCTAGGCATGAAATTGATTATGGAGATGATAAAACTGAAAATGATGAGTATGAGAAGAATGATGGCAATGAAAGTAGTGAAGAGGAGATTAGAAGGGTAATATATAAATGTCCTCTATATGAGCCTAATGTAAGAGATCCAATAATCATGGTATCCATGGTGTTTAAGAGTGTAGAAAAATTTAAGGAAGCAATTATTAGCTACACCCTATCCTAGTAAAAGGATTTTAAGTTTTAGGGGAAAAAAATCATCAAGAGAAAGTTCTTATAAAGTGTGTTAAGGATAAGTGAAATTCTCTTATGTATGGGGCATTAGATCATAAGATAGGTAACTTCAATTTGAAAGCCTATGTAAGTAAGTATACATATGGGATTTCCATTAAAAATCAAAGGGTCAAAAGTTTTGTGATTCCCAAAGTGTTGATGAAGGTTGATCGAACTGCCCCTAAAAGACAGCCTAAGTTTGATGTAAAAGAGCAAAGATTCAAGTTCATAACTTGTTGATGGGTTCTTATGTTGTGGAATATAAAATGCTTTTGGATTATGCTCACAAACTTTGCATGAAGAATCTAAGAAGCATAGTGTTGATGAAGGTTGATCGAGCTACCTTTGAAAGAGAGCCTAAGTTTGATCATTTCTATTTATGATTTAATGCATTAAAGAATGGCCTTCTTGTTGGTTGTAGAAGAATAAATGTGTTAGATGGTTGTTTTCTTAATAAATGTTGCAAAAGTGAAGTTCTTTCTTCCATAGGTAGGGATGCAAATAAATCATGGAGCAGGTTCTTAGAAGTGCTAATGTATGACTTAGAAATAAAATGGGGTAAGGGACATTAATGGGCTTTTATGAGTAACATGCAATAGGTTTGCCATTTTTCTTTCCCTTCTTTTAAATTATTGAATTATATTTCCCTATACTTTCTCATGTAAACTATAGAAAATTAACTCATTATTTTGCTATTTTGTAAGGTCTCACTGAAGTAATATGCAAACTAATGCCTTCTACATTGCATCACATGTGCACTTGACATGTATATGCCAACTACGGCTCTTGCTTTAAAGGGTTACTTTTGAAAAAGTAGTTTTGGGCAATAGCAAAGAGTTTAAATGTACTAGAATTTGAATCAACGTTTGCTCAACTTTAAAGCTTGAGCCTCAATGCTTAGGAGAACTTAATGACAAATAAGAAGGAATCACATAATCTCTTTCCTATCTTTTCTCATGTCAAGATAGTCCTCATAAGTGATCTGATCCAAAATAACAAGTTGGTATGCTTTCATCTTCAAGAACATCTTCTCTTTGACACCTTACACCAAATGACATACTTGAAGAGAAATTGTCCTAGTTTCATTGCTTGTTGCATCGATCTTTTAGGGTGAAATGATTGATGTTCGTTCCTCTTCATTTCATTATTCTTCCAGCATGATTATAATAGAGTAAGAAACTAAGTTTTTTTTTTTTTAAAATTTGATGATTGTTGAATTAAGGATTTTAGAAAATTAGGGCTCTCAATTTGAAAGTTGAAGATTTTATAGTTGTTAATGGTTGGAAAAGTTGTTTATTTTTTTATTTTACTATTCTTTATAGTAAAAAGATATGTGGTTTTGATGTTTATTTTACTATAGCATAGATGGGCTTTTTGACATTTATTTGTATAGGGTTAGGTTAAAAGTTTACCTAGGATTGCTTACGTTCTATTTTTGGTTAAATTGTGCTGATATGGAGGCCATGTGCCAACTATCTTATTATTTGGAGTGCCGCATCAACTACCATTAAAGAAAATAGTGATGGAGACTAATAGAAATCTTTTAATGACTTATTTTAAGAACATAGATCTTGAATTTAAAAAAATGTAAAATTTAGTTCTTGAAATAAAAAATAAATAAATGGGAAAACTTATATCCTTATGGTGTATTTTTTCCTCATTTAGACTTGTACATTTCACCTATAAGCATTTGCTACATAATTTATCTAAAGATGATAGAAGAAGTAAGATTAATCTCTCTCTCTCTCTCTTAGCTATCTAAAGAAGGATGTTGATGGTGTATATTTCCTAATCTAGCTTTTCTTCATATCCCCATGTAATGCCTATGAAAAAATAAAAAGAAAAAGAAAAGTAAATTAAAATAAGGTTGTTAGTAGCGCTAATATGGCATATAATTGCATAATGCATACAATGGTGTTTTGGTCAATAAAAGTTTAGAAGCCTCTTAACCCTAATACCTTTTTTGATTCCTTATTTAACAATAGAGAATGCTCTCGTTGTCTTTATACTAGAGTCTCAACATTGAGACCTTTGACTCTTTAGTGCCAAAAATCACAAGAGAAAGCTAGATTCGTTAAGTAAACATTGTTCTAAGGTATGTTATCCATGGTGGATATTGCCAAACTTGTTTTTCTTTAAAAAGGAGTGAAAAACCTTATTGGTATCATGTATTTCACCATTGTAATGGTGGTGATTTGTGTCTTGGGTGTCGTTTTATCAAAAAATCAAGTAAGAATTCTCATTCTTTTGATTTTGTGTTGGTTTTATTAAAAATAAATAGAATAGGGTTGATTTTAGTGTTTAAAAAAGTGTTGTGATTGTTTGGTTTTTGGTGATTAACAAGTGTTTGGTTAGTTATTGGTAGAGTGTCATCAATGGAAGAGTGTTTAAAGTTAGCATTAGATAGTGGGCATCAAAGTTAGGGTAAGTTTTGTTATGGATCGTAGTGTCCAGATGCTAATCCCTTGCACTCATCTCGTGTGAGTTCTTTTAGGCGTCCAATTGCCATGTTACAGGGGGTTCAAAATTTTTCTGTTGACTTGTCTCTTTCAAGTTTTCCTACCATATTTTCAATTCTCAAACATCTTTAACATGTTTCCCATCAACTCTACACACCAAAACATAATCCAAGCAGCTTCCTTTCCTTATGTATTTTTCTTCTTCTCTTGTAGTTTCAATATTCATGAAAGGAATGAGCGGTCAAAATCGGTGAGAGTGCACTCAAGGATGAATTTGAAGACTAAATCAACATTAATCTTATTGACTTATCAAGTTGTAGCAATATAATTTCAAATGGGTACGTACAATTGCTTGCTAGTTGTGTTATGTATGCTATAGTTCTAACATGTAACTAGTATTAATGCAAACTCAGCTTTAATAATGTTTTGTTGCATGTACTTGGCTTTGACCTTCCTTTGGTAGGGTTAAATTGGTTAGTATGTCACTTGGTGATCATATGCAACTCCCCTTGTGAAGGTTTCGTATCAATATGTGTTAGATTTTAGGAAGGTTTACTTAAGTATTAGGTAGGATTCACACTAATACTAGTATGTATATATTTATATATATATATATATATTGCATGCATAAGAGTCATGAGTTACTCCAAGTTGCATAATGTTGGAACTACATTGTTTGTTGGCTAATAAATAAGATAATTAAATTATGCTTGTTGCATTAGGAATATATGTTTGCATGTGAATACTTACAATGTATGACACTCACATGTATCTTTAGTGTTCCATACTAAGTATAGCTCACCCATTAAAACTTATGGTTTTTCAATTGTAGCTATATGGACCATGGAGAGTATTGAATTATATGAGAAGGTAATCTTTGATTATTATTACTTTAATGAGGAGTTAGGCTATTAATATTTTAATGATCGGACGAGTTTTGCTTAGTAATTCGTTTTGATTTATTTGATACTATTAGGAGTTTTGAACAATTGTTAGTTATCGAACTTTTTTTCTTTTTGTAGTTTCTAATAGTTACTCATGACTCCCTTTTGTTATGTTTGTAGGAGTAGTAACCCCTTATTAGAGCCCGAGGGCTTAATAAATTTAAATAAGTTATGGATGTTTTTTATCATGTATAAGTATTTATCGGTTGTTTATATTTGGAGATAAAGTGGTTAATTGCACAGCACTTGTTTAATAATGATGAAACATTTATTGTGAGTTAGAGGTTACTATTTATTTTTGGTTCATAGATAGGTTACAAGTTACTAGATGCCTTAGTGTGTTGACTTTTAGAGCGGACACGTGATAAGGCTATAGCTTGTTGGGTTCTGAGCTATTACACCCCATTCAATGTCCTTTTTCCTCTTCTCTTTACACTTAATTGATTATGTTTTCAATCATTCTTATAGGTAGAATTTTCTAAATAATAAGTATCTAAGAGAAAGGAGACAAATCAATACATAAGAAATCAAAACCTTAATGGTCCTCATAGAGACTAATCAACAAAGTTAAGTTGAATTGTCTATCCTAAATAACATGTAAGATCTTGAGTAGTAGCATTTATTTAAACATAGATTTCAGTAAGGATGAGAGTACCAATTATGGTCATGCCATCTTATGTCACAAAGAGCTCAATGCATTTGTCCTTCCATCAAATATCCAATATAGTTAGTTAAATTACATGACTAGCTTACTTATACTTTGAACATTTATAAAGAATTGGAACCCGCATTTCAAAACCATTTAGATGAACTTGAAACTATTAACGAAGCATGTAATGAAGATATTAGGAACAACTTTTAGATATTAAATTTTACTTATGTTAATTTTCTTGTTTAAACTATTGAATTTTGTATGTAGCCAAAAAAAAAAAAAAACTATTGAATTTGTGTATTTACGTAATTTGTAAAAGAAAAATCCTAAAATCCAATGAACAAATTAGTGCACATACACTAGATACATGTCTTCTTATTCCTTGTGATTCATCTATTACTTATGAAGGTTTCTAGACATATTCATCAAGTAAATTACCATGATTAATATTGTTAGAAAATCCCATTATTCTATTTAATGAGACATAAGAAGGGGAGAATATTAAACTTAAATATTGGTGAAAACTTTAGAGAAAAGGTTTCAATGAGCCGGGATAGAAAAGGAAGTGTAAAGATTCAAGTATAGTAACAAGAATAAGAGCAAGTCATTTATCAAAGTAAGAGAACACTAATAGTTTCTAGTGAAAGCTTGAAGCATCATGGAATCAAAGCTATTAATGAAAACAATGGTGTAAATAAGATGTGATATATATATATATATATGTATTACAATGTGACAAGCAGTATTAAAGTAGGATAGTTGAGGTAAATACATGCATAAGGTATTATATGCAATTATAAAGTTTCTATAAAATTTGAAGAGGATTTCTATCACACTAACGTAAAATTATTAACATTACTTATGAGTTTGAATGCTGAGCAATAGATTATATTCATCAACAAAAGATGATGCTAAGATGGATATGCAAACACTTACAAGTATTTATTAATTAGATAAAAATTAATATATTTAAGAAAAAGTTAAGAGTAATGCAAAATTCATGAGAAAATGAGAGAAGAATAGATAGATATTTAATCAATCAACTAGTAGGTTATGGCTTATTGCCATTGTTAGCCTCTAACCATTAGCATTAGGCCACATATATGTAGCAAAATCAAATAGTTGTACACAATATGATGCCCTTTCAGAATAGGGATGATGATTTTGGAAACAATTAGTTAACAAGTCATTTTCCATTTATTACTAAGAGAAGAGCCAATAATGCCATTGCTTTTTCTTAATTCCATTGATAGGAATTGATTAGCTAATCCCTTGACTTAAGTTGGAACTAGAGGACTAGAGACTTAGCTTAATGAATTCTTACTTCCCATCTTAGTGTTCAGTATAAACATCCCATTTTTGCCACCCTTTATTTCAATCTCTTTTCACTTTTGGGCTTGGTTTACAAAAAAAAAAAAGGAAAATGGAAAAAAGCTAAAAAATAAATAAATAAATTGAAAAATAAAAAAAAAAGTGTTAAAAGTGTCCTAGTCAAGTCAGTTAGTCATTTAGGGTTGGGTCAGATTACAATAAAATATATACATGCAATTTAATAAATTTAGAATCTTTTGGGCTTTATTAGAAAAATGTTATTTAATAAAAGTCTAGTCATATTTGAACACATGAATCTAGACCTTAGTCCAATTTTGAATATTTCAACTAAGCTAAAATGACTCAAGAATTATTAAATAGGCTATAGGCTATGGTTAATTAAGTAGGGCTGAGTCTAGTCTAAGATACAAAGCCTAAATAGAATATGAGGTTTTTAGAAACTTGATCTTGAATATGGATTGGATTAAATCTTGAGTGAATAATTTGAGAAATTAACAAATCTAAGTGAATATTTTCATATCTTATGAAAATTGGATTTTTTAAGATCAGATCTTCACGACAAAAGATTTGAAAGATTCAAGTTCATGGTTTATAAATAGTAGACTTCGATACTAAAAAAAAATCATAATCAATATTCCCTTCTCTTCTTTGTACATTAACCAAATCACAAACTTTTTCCTCTCTACTCTCTACCATACACACATGCCACCAAACACATATAGATCCAAAACACATACGTTAACCCATTGCACATCCTTCTCATTCAAACACATATTATATATGTTAGCCCGCACAACATAGAACAACAATACAACTCACAATATTTTATTTTAGCTTAATCATTAGTTTCATTTTTTTTTTAAGATTTGTTATTCGCACAGTTATCATGGTTAGAATAGTAGTTTTAAATGTTTATTTTTTAGTTAGTATCAGCTGTCGTAATTTAAGGTCTTTATAAAATCACATATTTTTATTAAAAATTTTGCACATATTCGTTAGATTTGCATTGTTATTTTCACTTGCATTTTTTTTAAATTGTCTATTTTCCATAGTTAGGCATCCTTTTTTTATTTAAAAATTGTATATTTTCCATAGTTAGAGATCTTTTTTATAGTTTATATATCTTTTCTATGGTTTAGACATGTTAAGCATGTTTTCCACAAATTGCATATCTTATGAAAAATTGCATTCAGATATTTTTGGATTTTTCTAAAAAGTTTTATCACGTAGAAAAGGTTTTTCTTCAAATAAAAAAAAAACTGAATTTGGTTTTTTCCTTTTTTTTTTGTTGAGTTAAGGATTTTCAAAGCTGGATTCATTTTTATGATTTTTCTTCATAAAAAAACTAGCTAAAAACATAAACCTGGCTATTTTTCAAAATATAAAATTTATCCACATACTAAATCTTTTCTTAAAAAAATAATTATATTAGTTTGATCTTGACTAGTAGATATGTAGACATCTCTAAAGTAACTATAAAAAATTAAAAAAAAAATTCTTTTTTCTTAAAAAATCATAATAAAAAAATTCATACTGATTATACTTTTCTATATCTGTACATATTCTAATATTTTTAAAAAATTATAAAAAATAAAATCCCATTAGTTTATTTTAATCTTTATATGATAACTTAGTCTTAATAGCTTAGCTTCTGAACTTAGTTTTTTCTATTAAATTTTCTAAAAATTATCTTTTTAGAATATTCGTAGAATAGTGGCTAAAATAGGGTTTTCCTACTCAAAAATCCTAATTTTATTTGTTATTAGTTTAATTAGTTGGCAACTTCAATTTTTATTAAAAGCTTTTTAGAAAAATGTTTTTTTTTTTTAGTTTTATGTCAAGTAACTTATATTGAGCAAATTGGGCTTAATATAAGTTAAATTAACAAAAACCGAAATAAAGCTCGATAGAATTAGCGACTTTACTGAAGATAGGCTAGTGGGTTAGCCATGTAAAAATAAAAATTAATTAATGGGGTTTCATTTTTTTTTTCCCTTTTTATGTAATATGGCTGTACTAATAGGGTTTTAGTGATGCAAGCCTCTATGATAAAAAGCCTGGCCTAATGGGCCCCTATTAGGGGATTTAGGGGTTTTTTTTTTATTACTTATATGCTTAGATGTGGTTGGACTTGAGTTACCTTAAGAACCTAGGATAGATTGTCATTGTGTAACCCTCGGGTTGTTGGGGTCTTTATCCTCACTTAACAGTGATAGGCAAGCCTACTGATACTTCGATGTAGCTACTAAGTATTTTCTTAGGAATACTAAAGGCAATAGAGCTTGAGACCCATATATTTTACCTTCCTGCATCATTGTAAGATAAAAAGGGGTTAGTAATTTTCATATTATAGGAGCTAGAAAAGAATTATTATTACCCGCGACCAATTGGACCTTATTTTCCAAATTTAATGTACTTATATATATGTGTATATGGGCTTTATTCTTTTATAAAAAAAAAAACACTTTTAGAAATTCATATACTTATATATGTAAGGGTACGTAAATATTGACCATACGTTTATAATAATTCTATTCATATAATTTATTAATGACCAACTCTATTGCATTGCATGTGTGTATAGCATATTGATCACATTTATTTTATATTTTTAATCTATACATTTGTCTATATATGTTATCTTGTATGATATATGTAAGTCTTGTAGTTTTGTTTTATTTTATGAGTAATAGGTTGTATAATATAAGATTTAACATAGAAAGCACAAAATCATTAATATTTCTTTTGTACCATAATATGCCAATGTTAAAAAAGAAAAAAAAAAAAAGCTTAGTATCCACTTGTAAATTTTTTCTTTTGGTATATAATTATGGAAATTAACTATGAGAAAAATTATTATGAAACTATAATTTTTTTAATGGCTTTCCAACAATTTTTTTTTAAAAAGGAAATTTAAAAAATATATTTTATGATAAAAAACTACTTGCATGATATATTTTTTTTACTTGGTTAATTTTTATTGCAATATCCTAAATATAACATACTATTAAGAACTAACAAAATACCAAAAAATCAAAAAATAAAAAAAGATTTAACTATCAAATTTTTATTGTAAATTATTTTTCATCTTAAAGTCACCAATCTTATAAATGTCTAAGTTCTTATTTTTGGTGTTTATCCCTTAAGTTATCATGGTCCTAGTAGAGCTTTCTCTATGAGTCGTCACCTTTATATCATCTTTTAATAAGTTTTCCATTATAAAATAATTTCCACTTCTCTATATCAGCCTTATATCATCCTATGTCCTCGATCATCAATCCTAATGTTTCTAATTTTTTTTTTGTTTAGATTCATCGATGTCAGTATTAGGCTTCTGTAACATAAAATCTACATTGATTTTCTCAATAAAAGTTTTCAAAAAAAAAAATAAGAAAGGTTTTCAAAATTAAAAACTTGATTTTATTTAAAAAGAGAGGGAATGAAATGTTGCTAATAAGAAGGAATTCTTACAGGGTTGGAAAGATTGTCTTTTAAATGATTTGGCCCAACTTGAAACCCATAATCACTCGTTGTCAAAACTAAGATGTTTAAACCTCTTAAATAGAGAATAGCTACAGTAAAAGGGGTTTTGAGCAAGCAAGTGAAACAAGTCGAGACCATGGCCCATACTTAAGCCCAAAAGCTTATTGACATACCATTTGAGGTAGATAAGTCTAAAGAGTTATCAGTTTATGAGCTCAACAAAAGCAATAAAGGCTTGGGGAGGCAATTGGAGTAGAAATTGATGATGATGGCAGAAGAAATCTTGCACAAAATTAAAGAGAAAATGGGAGTTCTCGAGGATCATGATGTGCAAAGTGATCTAAGCTTGAGCAATGTTTGTGCTTTTGAAGATTATGAGTTACCCAAGAAGTTTAAGGTACCAAATTTTGCAAAGTATTATGGAGTAAGCTGCCCTAAACTTCACCTTAAGCTTTTTTTCTGCATGATGTCCCAAGTCTCTAAACATGAGTAGTTGATGATTCAAACTTTCCAAAATAATCTAACTAAGCCAATGTTGATTTAGTATACCCAACAAGAATTAGTTAAGCTTGATACTTAAGATAAGCTAGCTTAAGCCATTCATCAACATACGAGTTTAAAGAAGAAACAACTCCTTCCTTGATGAATTTAAATAACATAAAAATGAAGCTGACTGAGTCCTCTAAAGAATATTCCTAAAGATGGAGATCAACAACTGCTTAAACCATAGTACAATTGCTGGAAAATGAGATGATCAACATATTCATCCGCACATTAGGTGAACCTTATTATAGTCAACTCTTGAGTCATATCACTTCTACGTTTGCAGACGTAGTCATAGTCAGTAGTTGCATTGAAGATGCCATCAAAGCAAGGAGATTGATGGGGAAGGGATTAGCTTGGTTGGATTCAGAGGCTACTATGAACACTACAATGTCCCATCTAATGATATGTTAGCCTAGTGCCCTAAGAACTAGCTTAAAGCTTATGGAAAATAAGCTAAGCTAGAAATCACCTAAAAGAAGGCTCACTTATATCCCGATTCCTATGTATCAAGTCCATTGCTGCCTAAATGAAGAGGGTTTGCTGCATCATAAGACTCTAACACCAGGGTATAGAACTCGGAAATATAATCCCAATATGCAATGTAAGTACTACATGGGTTAATAGGGGCATGCTATCGACCATTGCTAGGAGTTGAAGAATAAAGTCCAAGATTTGATTGATACAAAATTGGTCCAGTTGGACTTCTTTAAGGATCTAAGGCCCTAATTTTACACAAAGTCTACTATTAACATGATGCAAAGTTTGTAAAAGTTGCCAGAGATAGATTTAAATAGTCAAGTTGAAGGGGCATGTTACTACTAAGGTTAGGAAAAAAGGGTTGTTGCCTTAGAAGAAAAGTTAGTAAAGTTAGAAGAAAGACTCATGGGTATAGAAATGGTAATGTGTTATGTGCTTAAGCAGCTTGTAAACTTAGATTTAGACTAGGAAGTCACAACCCAACCATGAGGATGATTCAAGGAAAGAGAAGTCAGGAGCAAATGTGCCAATTGAGAAAGCCCAAGATCAAGAAAAGCTTACCTACAACAAGAGAAGGTGACTTACACAATTCAAAATTTCAATGGTCAAAATGTTCAAGCAATTGAGAGAAGCAAGGTTACTAGCATGTGAAAATCTAACAAAGAAGTATAAGTCAAAGGATCATGACCCCAAAAAATGGTATAAATATCTTTTAGGCTAGGTAAGGCATACCATTGAAGAGTATTGGAAATTGAAGCATAAGGTGCAAGATTTGATTGATGTAGAAATTATCCAACTAAGCTTTCTAGAGGCTAATAGGTCTATTGGTAGTGGTATTCCTTCCCTAGGTTTTGAAGAAGCATAAAGCAAATAACCTCTAGCATCAAGTATTAAGGGTCTACTACTCTCATTTGACAAGTTAGCTCATCATTTGAAGCAATTATGTATATCTCTAGGAGATCAATTTAACTAAATGGGCTAAGTTCGAAAGAGTGACAAAAATAAGGCCAAGAAGTGGAAAAGAATTTTGGTTCCTACATTTTCTTTTTTAGAATAATCTTTCACTTTGGAGTTTGTAATGGATATGAGTAATCTAAACAAAATAGTTTTCATTTGCACGTTTGTTTTTTAAGTTAGCTTAGCTCAATAAGAGCATGTCATTGGCCTCTCACTAAATGAAATGCTTTATATAGATTTGGGGTAAGTGAAAATGGATAAAATGTGAACTTGGAACTTAATTTTTCTTTTACTTTAAGGGGATGTACCACATTACTTGAAAAGTTTAGGATGAAAGGAGACAAACCATATCTAAAACATTAACCCTAAATACACATGAGAGTTAAGCAACACAATGTGAGTAATTAGGCTCATTCCTTAAATAAGGTCCGTCTTGAACTTGGTATACATGTCAAAATGAAATTATGCATTCATTTTATTACGCTAAACATAATTATTCCTTGTAAGCCCTTTTGAACCTTTAAGGTATTTTTTTCTTAAAATTAATCTTGCCAAGAACCACCCAATATTGGGGTAATTAGAAGGATAGGGTCATTAATTTAGAGAAAAGGAGTAAACTAACTTATGGTTGCCTTAGTTGTGCCAATTCATAAGCAAATATTGTCACAGATAGTTTAATTTCTTTACAATGAAGAAGTGTTTCAAACCATATACAGCTCACATAGGCTCATAACTCATTCAAACATCTTAGGTCCATGGATTTTTCCTAAACACTCTAAAGCCATATACACTTCTCCCATGCCTATACTATTTGACTCATGGTTTTAAGGCTACAAATCTCATCAAGTGAAAGCTTAGCAATGAAAGGTGACTACCTTGACTTAAAAACAAAAAAAAAGGAAAAAGAAAGCAAAGAACAAAAAATGAAAAGTAAGGAGATCACCTTCAAAAATGAGTGAAATTGCCAAAGTCTAAATTTGTGATCAAATCCTAAGGTGAAAATCCATAAACCATGGATATACAAAAGCTAAACACTTTAAATTCCCAAGCCCAAAAGTAAAGCCCTTATTTTATGATCCTACCCACTACACTACCCTTTGTGAAGCTCTTTTGACTAAAGAAATGAACAGATTGTATATGATTTCTTCAAAAATTGCTGAAGTGCATTAATATCCATTTGCTCAAACTATTGACTAAAAGCCTTACATTACAAACCTAGAAAAGACCTAATTGATAGACTAAAGTGTATCATTTACAAGATATGCTACAATTTTTGGAATTGATGCTAAGAGTGAAAACAAACCTGTAAGAGTGTAAGGAAGTCTAATTTGACTAAATATTTCAAATAATGATACTTATTCCCTTAGCGGATAATTAAAGACAAGTTGAGTGCTTTCTTAAAAACATGAATGGTCATTTATCCTGAGCTTGAAATTAATGCTTCCAAAAGTTTAAGAATTATGAATTATGCTCCAAGAACCATGATTGAAAGAATGAGTGATCAAGAGGCAAGAGACAAGCCAACCCCTTATTTGTTATCTTTAGAGTCTTTAGACTTTCTTGCTTGTTAACAATACAATTTTCCATTCAAGAGTACCTTTTTGATTTTTTTTTTTTTGCAAAAAAAAAATTTTAAAAGAGATTTTTTTTTTAATTATCAAGAGAGATTTCTTAAAAAAAGAAAAAGTCAAAATTTTCAAATTATCATCAAAATCCCTTAAACTCAAGTCTCAAATCAATTTGTCATAAATCATCAAAGTCCTTGAAATTCATGGATTACTTTCCCTTCAATACACCGTCTATTTCATATAATAATCTTGGATTGCTTGCTCATTGAAGTATTATCTAGTCTTTTCTAGGATCACTTACTCAAAGGTATGCCATCCTATTCCTCATTGGATAACTTGCTCAGTAGAGTATTGTCCAATCCTTTCTAAGATTGCCTGCTCAAAGGAGCATCGTCCTATCTTTTATTAGATTGCTTCCTTAGTAGAACACCATCTAATCCTTTTTAGGATCAAGAACACTGTTCTATCTTTTATTAGATCGCTTGCTTAGTAGAACGCCATCTAATCCTTTTTAGGATCAAGAACGCCGTCCTATCTTTTGTTGGATTGCTTGTTTAGTGGAGCACCATCCAATCATTTCTCGGATCACTTACTTAAAAGAGTATCGTCCTATCTTTTATTGGATCACATGCTCGGTAGAGTATCATCCAATCCTTTTTAGGATCTCTTGCTTAATAGAGTGTTGTCCTATTCTTAACCGGAACGCTTGCTTAGTAAAGTACAATCTAGTCCTTTTTAAGATCACTTGCTGAAAGGAGTGCAGTCCTATTTCTTGTCGAATTTCTTGGTCATTGGAGTGTCATCTAGTCATTTCCCAAATCGCTTACTCAAAAAAGTATTGTCCTACCTAGTCTATTCTAGGATCACTTGCTCATAAGAGCATTACCCTATCCTTTATATTTCTTAAAGTAATCTAGGATCGCTTACTCAATGGAGTGCCTTCCTATTGTCTTTAATAAAGCGTCATCCTATCTTATTTTCAAAATATCTATCCTTTTGAGCAACAGATCCTTAAAGAAAACTATTCTCTTAAGAATACTCAACCACTCAAGTTAAGACCTTATTTGTTTGAAATTCAAAGTCCTTACCTTGCCAATTCAAGGAAGGATTGGGCAAAATTGACTGTCTTTTTCTCCTTGTAGCAAAGTTTTTACAAACTTCACTATTAAGAGGGGTAGTTGTGGATACCCCATTTTTGCCACTTTTTATTTCAGCCTCTTTTCACTTTTAGGCCAGGTTAACAAAAAAAAATAGAAAAAATGAAAACGGAGTACACTCAAAAAATAAAAAAAAATGAAAATAAAAAAATAGAAAAATAAAAAAATATAAACTGTCAAAAGTGTCCTAGTTAAGTTAGTTAGTCATTTAGGTTCGAGTCAAATTACAATAAATTATATGCGTGCGATTTAGTAAATTTAAAGTCTTTAGGGCTTTATTAGAAAAAAAAAACTATTTAATAAAAGTTTAGTCACATTTGAACTTTTGAATGTGGACCTTGGTTCAATTTTGCATATTTCAACTAAGCTAAAATAACTTAGGATTTATTAAATGAGCTATAGGCTATGGTTAATTAAGTTGGGCTAAGTTTGGTCTAAGATAGAAAGCCTAAATAGAATATGAGGTTTTTAGAAACTTGATTTTGAAAATGGATTAGATTAAATCTTGAACGAATAATTTGAGAAATTAACAAATCTGAGTAGATATTTTCATAGCTTATGAAAATTGGATTTGTTAAGATCGTTTCTTCACGACAAAATATTTGGAAGATTTAAGTTCATGGTTTATAAATAGTGGACTTTGGTGGTAAAAAAAAAAAAAAATCACAATCAATATTCCTTTCTCTTCTTCATACATCAACCAAATCATAATCCTTTCCTCTCTACTCCCTACTACACATACATGCCACCAAACACATATAGATCTAAAACACATATGCCAACCCATTGCACATCCCACTCATTCATGCACATATTGTATACATTCAGTCTACACATAGCAGATCATGATTAGCAACTACGTAGTAGCTCCACAATAGCAGTACATATAACAATAGCCCATGATCAGTAGCTACGTAGTAACCCTATACGATCAGCAACACCCTAACGAACAACTGTTCCATGCAATGCAAAACAACAATACAACCCATGATTTTTTTTAGCTTAATCATTAGTTTCATTTTATTTTAGATTGGTTATTGACACAACTATCATGAATAGAATAGTAGTTTTGCATGTTTATTTTTTAGTTAGTGTCTGGTGTCGTAGTTTAGTATCTTTATAATATCACATATTTTTATAAAAAAAATTTCACATATTTGTTAGATTTGCATTGTTATTCCCACTTGCATTTTTTTTTTAAATCGTCTCTTTTCCATAGTTAAGTATCTCTTTTATGTTTATACATCTTTTTTTTTAATTTAAAAATTGTATCTTTTCCATAGTTAGAGATCTTTTTTATAGTTTAAATATCTTTTCTATAGTTTAGGCATATTAGGGATGTTTTCCACATAAACTGCAAATTTCATGAAAAATTGCATTTAAATATTTTAGGAATTTTCTAACAAGTTTTATCATGTAGAAAAGATTTTTCCTTAAATAAAAAATTTGAATTTGGTTCTCCTTTTTTGTTAAGTTAAGGATTTTCAATGTTGGACAATAAAACTTAGGATTTATTTTTTATGATTTTTTTAATAAAAATAAAATAGCTAAAAACATAAACATAACAACTTTTCAAAAAATAAAATTTATCTACCCACTAAATCTTTTCCATAAAAAACAAAACTACATTGGTTTGATCTTGACTAATAGGTACATAGCCATCTCTAAGGCAATTATAAAAAATATATATATTTCTTTTTCTTGAAAATTCGTAATAAAAAAATATTAGAAAATTCATGTTGATTACACTTTTATATATCTATACATGTTCTAGCATTTTTAGAAAGTTATAAAAAATAAAAGCCCATTAGTTTTTTTTTTTTTTTTATCTTTACATAGTGACATGGTCTTAATAAGTTAGCCTCTAAACTAAGCTTTTTCTAGTTAATTTTCTAAAAATTATTTTCTTAAAATATCTGTAGACTAGTAGCTAAATTAAAGTTTTCCTACTCGAAAACCTTAATTTTACTTGTTACCAATTTAACTAGTCGGCAACTCCAATTTTTAATAAAAAATTTTAAAATATTTAAAAAAAAAAAAATGTTTTCCTTAGTTTTATGTTGAGTAACTTATATTAAGCGGGTTGGGCTTAATATAGGTTAAATTATGGAATACTGAAATAAGGCTTAATATCAAGGAGCTTAAGTTATTGTTTAGATCTAACCTTCCTTACCTTTCCAGTTGTTTGGAGCCATATACCTTGATAACAATCATGGAGTGCTAACCTAAAGGTAATCTTTTCGACCTTTCCAATAACACATTAAACATTCTTAAAAACTTGGCCACCTTAGTTCTACATTATGCCTGCTAAGGTTAGAGCTATTCGACTATGTGCCAATCTTTTCTATAGTACCATCGAATGGTAGACAATTATTTGTTGGAACTAACAATTGAATTTTCCATGCCAAACTACTTAAGTGCTCCCGATTAATCTGATCATGTGTTAACTCTTCACAATAAAACCCCATCTACTCAAGCTACAACACGTATCCTCTAATATCTATACTAGTACGAAATGGCCTAGATATTTACTCCTTATATATTACAGATTTATCCCTTTCATGTATATTCTTTAAGTACTTTTCCCATTTAAGTAAATTATTCTAATGTAATAGTTGAGCTTAGTTTTTAGTTTTTATTTTCCTTAATTCCATGTTGATCAATGTTAAATCCTACCCATTTAATATTAATCCCCAACTAAGAATTAAAAAAAATCTAGTTCTTTATGGATTCTGAAAAATGTTTGGAGTAGCTATTTGACTGAGGTTAGAAAAAGGGTTATATTGGAAACAATTAAGTGGATCATGAGCTACCTTATTAACGTCTAAGTGGGTATAACTTTTAACCTTCTAATTTTAGTTTCATTTTTCAAAATACCTTTTTGACTTGAAATAATAACTCTAAATTTACAAATAAAGAAAATTAATTTTATTTATGAAAAAAAAGAGAAGAAAATAAGAAAGTAAATTTATTTAAAAAAGGGGGAAAAATCCCCCTATTTTAATTCTCTTTGTAGTCCTTTAGCAGAGATTAGACTTTTTATAGTTTAATTTTTTAGAAAACTTTAATGTATTGGTTTATTTATATTTTATAAAAAAATAATCAGGTTCACGCTTTTTATCCATTTAATCATTTGCAAAAAAATTATAAAAGGGTCCTAGTTTAGCTTTTTTCTTTGATAATTCTAAATGAACTATAGTAATGGAAAGGGTTTATTTATTTTATCATTTTTGAAAAGTAAATTTCTAATTGTCAAGAATCTATTTTTTTATTATTATTATAAAGAACAACCTTTTTATTTTGTTTTCTGCTCTTCATTTTTTTTTTCAATTTTTGTTGTAAAATAAATATAAAGAAAAAAATATATAATATTATTAAAGAAAGAAAACTAACAACTTAAGCATAGATGTGAGTTAAGGTGGGGATTTTAAGCTAAAGTTTAGGTCGTAGACAAATCTAAGCCAAATCTACATATAGTATACATGTTCAAGTTATGAGAGAGATAGCAACCGAGGATGGTTCTTCTTGGGTGCTCCAATAGTTATTTTATATGGGTAAGGAAATTTTCATGAGATTTTTCTTGTTGAGAAACCTAATGGTGGTTGTGTTTCAACCTATAGTGGTGGTTTTATTGGTAGTGGGTATGTATGCTGTTGACGGTTAGGTGGCTATAGCTAAAGGTATTTTGAAGTGGAAGAAGGTCGTACTTGGGTGTTTCTAACAATGGAGAACATGGTAGTATGTTAGGTTTGGCATAGGATACATAGTAACTAGGATTCACCATGGTGGTTGTAGATTCAAAACCTTAGGTTGTGGGTTCTCTTGTTTGGAGTCATAGTTGTTGTTGAGAGTGAGTAGATTCAATAGTTGGGTGTGTAGGGAGTTTGTTGGTAGCACTAGCTTAGCTCAAGATGCTTCGAGCACCATCATTTCTAGAGATAAAGACTGGCCATTGATTATGCGTTAGAGAGAGAGCTTCGATTGAAGCTTATAAGATATGTTTCTTAATGATGGAAATGAGAGTGTAGTACCTTTTTATACTAATCTACGCTTAAACAAACTTGGAGTTAACAATTACAGTTGAATCAACCATGAATGCTATAGCTTATGTAATTTTCATTCTCAATGAAACTAAAACAATTTTGTGTGCCTTTTAATTTTGAAATGGTGATTTATTTGCTCTTAATGAAGGATGCAATCTCGAATTCCTTCCTCTATGGCTCATATTTTAGCAAATATGCCCAATAATTCAAAAGTTAAAATCTTGATTATATTTTCTTTTGATTTTATAAGTAGAATCAGTCCATTAAATGGGTGAATTTGGCCATGTTAAAGGTTAGATTCAATTCACAAAGATTTTTAGATAAAAAATGGACTTGAACTGAATGCCCCAAGCGAAGAATATTTGAGAAAGTGCGAGAAAGGCCAAGAAAGAGGAAAAAAAGGGATATGATTAACCAATTAGATGCAAACAAAAAGGACCAAAACATTATCAGAACTAAGAAAAAGCCTGTTTCTAAAATATTTATTATTTATTTATATTTTTTATTTTTCTTTAATTTTTCCAATTTGTTTTCTATTTTTTGTGATTTTCTCAAATTTTCTATATTTCTTTTATTTTTCAACTTTTTTTTTTATCTTTTTGGGTATCTTTCCTAATCTTTTAAACTTTTTTGAATGAAGACCTTTCTCTTTATTCTTGAAAAATACGAAAACAATAAGAAAGGTAAAAATGAGGTATCCATAATAGTAGCTCTAGAATTTCAAGTATAAATACCCATTTGAAATATAAGTTATAGGTAGAACATCTTTTTGTCTTTTTTTAACATTTATAGGACTTGTATTCCCTTTATAATTTGTGCTTGTTTATTGCAAGTTCATCTTACACCAAGCTCTTATCAATCCCTTTGGTGAGAATTATAGCAAGTAACCTCAATCTATTACTTTATGCATCATATTGGAGTGATATTTAAGTCATGGAATACTTAGTTAGTGTACCATATCTTGTTGGGTAGCTCATGAAATTACTAACTACTTTCACAAATCTCACACTATTTTCATACCTTTAATAGGTTTAGACCTACCATAATATCTCTACCCTTATTATTTCTTAGTATGATGTATCATCTTACTATCAGAGTAAAGGTTTAAAAGGAATAGCTATTGTATGAGTTTTGTGTATATGTTGTGTTTTTGTAGCAATTTTGTGTATTTATGTACTATAAGTGTCGCTTTATTAGAAAGTTTGGTATAGCTTACTAATGTTAAGATTTCTATAGTGTAATGAGTAATTTTGACAAGTTGTAGGTATTTTGTGGTGTTTAGTAGTGCGTCCCATTCTACTTCATTTTTTACCTCATAAAATAAAGCACCTAATAGCAACTTAAAGTTTCTAGGGTGTTTTAATTCGTATCTAAAGTTGTAATCAATGTTGGGTTGTGTTGATTTGAGTTTTAGTAGTTGATTTGAGGTTCTATTGTAATTAGTTGTTTAGATTTTCCTTTTACTTAAGTCAAAGTTGTTCATAAAAAAGGAAATGACTAACCTAAGTGTGAACACAAACATGGGCAACAAATGAAAGTAGTGTTTAACACTAAGGTTTACAAACACTGACCAACCACAGAAGCACAAATGAGTGTTTTGACGAAATGGCTGCGATGACATTGAGTAAACTTATGCGATTTGTAACTTCAATACGTGACTTATTGAAGCAATTTACAATGGTCCCCAATCTATACGTGAAATTAGAGAAGTAGCCTAGGAACTCGGTAAGATAGATAAGGAGGAGTAGGGAGATAGGGTTGAAAGAGGATTTACTTAGGGGATATGGAAGAAGAGGGAGATGAGGACTACTACAAAGTAAAAGAGCGAGCTTTTGTACCTCAAGTTACCAATCATGTGAAGCAGTAAATTTTAAGCTTTAATAGAATTGGTGATCCTGATGAATATCTTAACTAGGAAAAGATGGATGAAAGAATCTTCAATTATTACTAAAATGAGGATTATGCAAGGTTAAGGTAGCTACCCTTGAGTTCTCAAGTTATGCTGCCATATACTGGAAGAAAATTTAGGCGATGAGGATATGAAAAGGCTATTATGAAATAAGCCAGAAATCAAGGGAGTCATGTGAGCAAGATCCATCCTAAATTTTAACTTAGAAGATACTTCTTCAAGATTATAAGAACTTAAGCAAGAAGCCGCATTCTAAATGAATACATGCATAGGTTCTAGATGCTTATGATTTGTTTTGAGGTTAGTGAGCCAAAAGCCTAAACAATATTAAGATTACTTACTAGGTTGAGGTATCAAATTCAAGTTGTCATTGAGCACCAATGATTCACTACAGTTGATGAGACCATAAGGATTACTTAACATGTGGAGAGACAAAAGAGGAATAGATTGATCCAAGCCCTATTAAGTCAACCTATTCAGTCTACCTGACCCATCTAAGATGATAATTAAGCTCTATTAACACTAAGCTAAGTGAAAGTGAAGATCCATTACTTGACCATAGAGATCACCCTACTAGAAAGGAGGTATCAAGGAAGTTCAAGAAAGGTCAAACCTCAGGACAAAAGATGAGTGACATCAACTGCCTTAAGTGTTAAGGTATTAGACATATGGTTGCCTAATGCCTAAATCATTGTACTTTGGTCATAAAAGGAGAAGTCCTAACCATTGAAGTAGGTAGTATTGATAAAGAGCCTAAGGAGAAGATTGAAATGCATGAGACTACTAAGAAGGTTCAAGACAAGCTTGTCAAGGAAGAGGTGTTTGTCATGGATTTAAACAAACTAACTTTAGTGGTTCGACATGTTATGAGCATGGAACCATTAGTGAGAGATGCGCAAAAAGAGAACTTGTTTCTTGTTTCATATTACTTATAAAGTCAGTTATCAAGTATGTATGCTTATTATGGATAGTGGCAGTAGCATCAATGTTGTCTCTGCTAGCTTAGTTAAAAATCTTAAAGCTAAGTGAAGTGCACTATGCTCTACTTCAATAAGTGAGAGTTTTTATTAGAATCGGTGAACCATATGAGCTGGTTAGGTATGTAGGATAGAGGGCTCGTAGTACTTGCTAACGTAGCTACACAGTGAAAGGGAAGGAGCCTATATTGACCTCCTTTCTTTTTTCTTTGAGAAAAGGTCATGTCTGCTTTACTTTATTTGCCTTTTCATTTTCTTGACTTTACTACCTACTTAATGGTTAGATTAGCCTCCTCTTCTTCTTCCTATGGTAGGTTTTTTCTTCACTCAATGGTGGCATCCTTTCATTATTATGCGAGATTTGTTTTTCCATCTCTAGTGGCATAATTTTTATTGTTGCCATATTATTTTTTTATTTTTCTAGTGTAGGATGAAAGCGTTCCTATATGAGGCGCCAGTGGAATTCGGTTTTGGAGATCATAGAGATTGTCTTAATGAGATTAAATGGGTTTTTTGAGATTACTTCAAAAAAGTTTTTTGTACTACAGAAGGGAAATAGAGACATATTCCTCCCTTAGACCATATCTTTATCAAAAGAGGGTGTGGATATGCTCTATAAACTAGTTACATACTACCAACCTTATCACATTCGAGGCCATTTAAGTTACATTAGTTGAATGAAAAGGTTACACTTCATGTATCTAAACAAGTACTTCTACTAACTCCATTGGAAATTACTTTAACGAAATCCTATGTGATGTTCTTCCCATCTATGCATCACATGTAATGATACAGATTCATGGATGAACACATGATCCCAATATCACACATAACTAAAGGGGGTGGGTCTAAGTTCCAAGATGGCTTGAAAAGTAAATGATAGTTGAGGGATGAGCAAGGATTCTCGTGTGCTGACAATGAATATGATGCACTAATGCCTCACATGAGCTTAGGTCGAACTTGATATGATATACAAATATAGCCAGAGGTCATTCACCATTAGTCTACACTCGAATGGGCTAGATAAGAGTAGCTCAAAAGTAAGCAAAAAGGACACTTAGCTCAAGAGAGAGTAAAAAGGTACATTGTATTCTTTGTGTATTCATTATGTGGCTATTATATTATGCGAGTATTAATATTACCCTGTTAGGGTAAGTCTTAAGTTATAGAAATTACAAAGAATGGATCCTTATTTACTAAACTAGAGGAAAATAATTTATAGGAAAATGAAATCGTACAAAAGAACGTGTCCTCCAAAAGTAGCTCATGAACTTGAGGTCATGATTCGAAACAATGGTTCTGGGTATAACGTAAAGCTTGATCACCTCTTTTAAGAAAAGAAAAGAGATATCAAAAGCGTCGTTAGTTTTAAAGTAGGGTGCGAAATGTACCATCTTGCTAAAATAATCCACAACCACCATAATGGAGTCCTTCCCTTAGGATGTCCTTCACAATCTTAAGATGAAGTCCATACTTAGCTCAGACTATGATTTGGTTGCACAGGCAAGGGTAGATAATATCCTTACTCGACTTAGCTCTTTGCCTTCCTGTAGGTTGCACATCTTTCCAACACAGACTGTACGTCTCTCACTATTCTTGGCCAAAAGAATCTCATAAATAGTACTTTAAAGGTTCAGTGCTAGTGAAAGTGTCCTATTAGTCCTCCTCCATGCACCTCATACATTAGAAATTCTCTTATGGAACAGGTTAGGATACATAGCCTCCTCTTTCTAAATAAGTATCCATCTTCCTTGTAATTGTCATTCAATGTCCATCTTTCCTCACATCGGGTATAGATAGGACCAAAGTATGAGTCCTTAGCGTATAATTCCTTTATGGTCAAAAAACCAAGCAACCTTGTTTACAAATTGGTCAAGAGGGTATGTCATATCGATAGGGCATCTACTACTACTTTGTTCCTTCCGTTCTTGTATTTTACAACATAAGAAAATCCCTCCATGAACTTGACCCATTTGGCTTGTCTCTAAGATAACTTCAGCTAGCTTTTAAGATATCTTAATGATTCATGATCAGTGTAGATAACAAATTCCTTAGACAGCAGATAGTATTGCCATACTATGAGAGCTTGAATTACGGAGTAGAACTCTTTGTCATAGACAGAGTAGTTGAGTATAGGTCCTTAAAGTTTTTCACTAAAGTAAGCAATAGGTCGACCTTTTTACATTCGCACAATACCTATGTCTAGTCTAGATGCATTATACTCTACTTCAAACACCTTGTCAAAGCTCGACAGAGCTAATACTAAGGCTATAGTTAGCCTTTCCTTTACTTCCTCAAAACTCTTGCACTCCTTCTCTCCTCATCTAAATTTAACATTCTTCTTAGGGAATTCAATAAGTTGGGCCATAACTGTACTGAAGTTCTTTATGAACTTGTGATAAAATGTTGCTAAGCTATGAAAACTCCTCACATCGATAGAACAAGTTGGTTCGACCCATTCTATGATCGCTCTTATTTTCTCATCATCAACTCGGATGCCAGCATTACTCATAACAAAACCAAAGAAGATCACTTCTAATCGAAAAAAGTTGCACTTCTTCAAATTGGCATAGAGTTGTTTAGCTTGGAGTTTCGTGGGGACTCTTCAAAGATGCTCATCATCAACTCGGATGCCAGCATTACTCATAACAAAACCAAAGAAGATCACTTCTAATAAAAAAAAGTTGCACTTCTTCAAATTGGCATAGAGTTGTTTAGCTTGGAGTTTCGTGGGGACTCTTCAAAGATGCTCCTGATGAGTCTCCAAGTTAAATCTATATAACAAAATGTCATCAAAGTAAACTACTATAATTATTCTTAAAAATTCTCAAAGCACATGATTCATCAAGCGCATAAATGTGCTCGGCACATTGGATAACCCAAATGGCATCACAAGCCATTCATATAAACCATGTCATGTCTTGAATACATCTTCAAATCATCACTTTCACACATTTGAATCTGATGGTATCTAGATTTAAAGTCACTTTTGAAGAACACTCTTGCTCCACTTAACTCATCCAGCATGTCATCAAGCCTAGGTATAGGATACATACAATTGATGGTGATTTAATTGATTGCTAGACTATCAACACATATTCTTTAAGAACCATCCTTCTTCAACACTAATAAAGTTGGAATGGCACAAAGGCTAAGGGACTTACACATATACCCTTTATTCATAAGATTTTCTACTTGCCTCTATAGCTTAGCAGCCTACTTAGGGTTCAGCCTGTAGGTAGGCTTGTTCAGTAGTAAGACTCTTAGCTGCAGGTCAATTACATGCTCGACGCTTTGGATTGGAGGTAAACCCTTTGGTAGCTCCTCCAAAAACAAGTAAGCAAATTCCTTCAGTAAGGTTTTTACCTTGGTAAGCAACTCCTCCTCGAACCCCAACTATAGAATTCTTCGAACTCGTAGATAGGCGGATCTTTCAAGCTCCATCTCTCTCTTTAGTTCATTTTGGGTCAGTACCAAAGCCTTTTTCTTTAGGGCTTGACTTAGTTGGAACTGAATGACCTTCACCTATTCGGCAGTCACGGGACTCAATTTCATCCTTCTTCCTTCATGGTCTATAGAGTATGTATTCCTCCTTCTATCATGCATAGCTGTTCGATCAAATATCTATGGTCAACCAAGTAGAGCGTAGGACGTACTCATGGGCAGCACATCATAGAGCACTTCATCTCGATACTTGCTAATGCAGATTGGCACAGACACCTATTTTCTCACTTGTAAGGCTCCCTTATCACTAAGCTAGGGAAGCTTATAAGGTTTTGGGTAAGCATGGTCTACAATTTCAACTGTTGGACCATAAATGCAAAGGCTACAATTGTGCAGCTCCCACTATCAACAATTATCGCACATAGTGAGTCATTTACCTTGCATATAAAATGGAAGAGACTTTCTCCTTATTCGTCTTCGAGTACAGGATTGACACTCATTATCCTCCTCAACACTAGAGCAATTGGCAAAAAGTTTTCTACTTCACTATAGATAACTTCCTCTGCAGATAACTCGATCTGTCCATCCTCCTTCAACTCCTCTTCTTCCTCATCAGTATTATCGACCTCATTGGTTGGCACCTCACCTTTGATCATCAATGTTCGCTTGTTCAGACATTAAGTAACCATGTATCCAAATCCTTGGCATTTGAAACACTTAATCTCACTTGTCTTCCTCCTTGAACTCTGGCCTTTCTCAAACTTCCTCGAGGGTTCCTTCTCCTCTACTCGGGTAGGTTATGCAAGTCAAGCTTCAGTGGCCTTGATTAGTTCATTCACAAAGGTTTGCTCGAAATAGGGTAGCTACTGTTAAGACAGTTGACAGGTGGTTGGAATCTTCCTGTTTAGCACCTTTCTAATCATCAAGTGAACTAATGACTATGGTTTCTAGGACATCCCCAATCTCATACTTCAACCCACCAACGAATGAAGATATAGTTTGGTCTTTTGGCTCTATGACTTCACATCGAATCATTAACATTTAGAATTCCTTAATGTAAGCAACCACACTCGATCCTCCTTGCCTCAATTCTTGCAATATTTTGAAGGCATCTTACAGATAATAGTATGTTACAAATCCTCCCCACATAACCTTCTTCATTTCATCCTAACTCCTAATTTCTCATTCCCCTTCCCTCCTTCTAGTGGCTTATACGTTCTTCTACCATAAGGCAGTATAACTAATGAACTCCAACACAACAAGTTTAACCTTTACATTATTGGGCACTTTAAGGCATTCAAACTGCTTTTCAATTTGATCTACCCAATCTAAGTACTCTTCGGTATCACCACTTTTAGATAAATGTGAAATACGTATCCTCAATCCCTCAACTCTAGGGGCTCATACATTTCTTTCCTCAGGTTCATAGTACTCCTCTACCTTGTCATCTCCTACACTTATCCTCCTCAATCTCTTTAGGTGCTAGCCTTTGTCTAGCATCCCTACCAACTCCTTTAGCTTAAGGAGGTTAAGCTAAGGCATCAACTCGACTAAACTGACCATTACCTCATCCTTGCTTTACGCATTCCCCAATAGGGATATTTCTAGTTCACTACCTATCTTCTTGGATAACAGTCACCAAACTAGCTACTAAGTTGGTAAGCCTATCCAAGTAATCACCCATTGACTGAGATGAGAAGCTTCCTTCCTTTCTTTAGCCATGTCGAGTACCACTTTCTTGGTTTCCTAAAGTTCCTTGAACACTTGGATCTGACATTAATGGTTACTTTATAATGATAATTTCACAACAAACACACAATCAACCATACTCTATTTTGGCATATCAAAAATAGGTGAAAATAAAGTATAAAACACTTCTCAACTATTAAACTTCAAAGCTAACAATAGAGCCATTATCTCAAGGGAGCAGTAATGGACTACTTAAAGAACACCGTAGCAGAATCCAGCTTTGAACGTAACCAGGCTATAATATCAAGATGATACGAATTGGTAGATGAACATATAGACCCAATATTACGTGTAACCGAAGGGGGTACGTCCAAGCTGTGAGTTAGCTTGAAAAGTAAACGATAATAGAGGGATGAGCAAGGATTCCCATGTGCTAATGATGGATATGACGCACCAACACCTCACATGAGCTAAGGTTACACTTGATATGACACATAAGTATGGTCGGAGGTTTCTCGCCACTAGTCCATACTCGAATGGGCTAAAGAAGAGTAGCTCAAGAGTAAGCAAAAATGACACTTAGCTTAAGAAAGAGTAAAAAGGTTTAGTGTATTCATTATGCGGCTATTTCATCATGAGAGTATTAATAGTACCCTATTAGGGTAAGTCCTAAGTTATAAAAATTATAAAGAATGGATTCTTATTTGCTAAACAAAAGGAGAATAATTTACAGGAAAATGAAATCATGCAAAAGAATGCCCTTTATTGGAAAGAATTGTACAAGTGTTAGAAAGGACATTACAGGTGTCAGAAAGGGCAGTATGAGTGTCAAAAAGGATAGCACGCGCAAGTTTTACTCAATCTGTAATTCTAACAATATTGTGAGCCGAGTAAAGGCAGTCCTTTGATCGAGTTTGTTTGGAATTGGCAGTTTAGCACCTTGGTGGCTAGGGTTGGATCAAGGACAACTCACATTTGGATCGACCTTAGCTATTTAACTCTTCAAAATTTTCAGCTCCGCTTTGGTACTTTAGAGATGGTTATTTTCTTAATTTGGAGCTTGGATTGGGGTACGGAGAGGGGTTAGCTCCATATGTAGGCTAATCACCTTGGCAACTTCCTAGATGGTGTAAAGAGCAAAGTAGCTCAGCAGATCGGACTAGGGCAAACATTGCTCCTTAGTGCTTAACTCTCCTTGGATAGCTCGGAAGACCACGTAAGAAAGCCCTTAGGTTCGAGAACAAGTGATTGGTCCTTAATCCCTATCATATAACTAGGCCAACCATGTCTATTCTATCAAAGAGTCATACATGATGAGTATAGGGACACTTATTCTCTTGAGAAGGATGGTAGATAGATCACCTTGAACCGAATGTCCCTAAGCTAAGTGAGTAACTTGTAGGCTAATTTGGCCAAAAGTTCTAAGAACACTCTTATCCTTAGTCAACCTATGCTAAGAGAGGCCATGAATTCGGATACGCCAACCCTCTTGTTAGTATGAATGTTAAAGTTGAGAGGGGAAGATGACTTACTCAAAGAGGTAAGGAAGTTGATTGAGGAATTTGCTAACCTATTTCTCAACAAAATTACCTAAGGGATTACCCCATTCTATAGGATAGAACACTACATTGATTTAGAGCTAGGTGTTACTTACTTAACAATTCGGCCTATAGAATAAACCTCGAATAAGCTACTGAACTATAAAGGCAACCCAATGAGTTGGTTGAAAGAGGCTATGTAAGAAAGAGTGTTAACCTATACACAATCCCAACATTGCTTATATCGAAGAAGGATGGGATATAGTGGATCTGTGTATGCAGCCGAGTTATCAACAACATTATGATCAAGTATAGATATCCCATTCCCTAACTTAATGATATGTTGGATGAGTTACATAGAGTAATGGTATTTAGTAAGATCAACCTCAAATCTGTATATCACCATATTAGGATAAGGTAGGGTGATGTATAGAAAAAGACATTTTGACATGAATTGTCTGAATGGTTAGTTATGTCGTTCATCTTATCCAGTGCCCCTAGTACATTCATGAGGCTAATGAATCATATACTCAAGCATTAGATCGAAAAGTTCATGGTGGTTTATTTTGATCATATCCTAATCTATAGCCTTGACCTTCCCAACCATCTAGACCATCTCCAAGTTGTTTTCGAAGTACTACAAGCTAAGAGGTTATTTAGTAATCTAAAGAAATGTTGTTTCTATTAAGAGGAAGTAGTCTTCTGAGGATACATTGTTAGTGGATGAGGCTTTCACGTAGATAAGGAGAAAATATAAGCTATTTTTGAGTGGCCCACTCCGAGCTCCTTTGCCAAGGTAAGAAGCTTTCATGGTTTAGCTTATATTTTAGATTCGTCCAAGGCTTCAATGTAATTATAGTGCCTATCATCGAGCTAACTAAAAAGAGCATAGAATTCAAGTGCGATAAAAAGAAGAAAGATGTTTCACTATAGCAAAAGAGAAGTTAACTACTTCCTCATTTTTTGCCTTAGCAAAGTTTGAGAAGGTCTTTTAGTTAGAATGCGATGCTTTAAGTATCGATATCAGTGTTGTACTGATGTAAGAGGATTAACTTGTTGCATACCATAGTGAGAAGCTTAGAGGACCCAATTGAACTACTTTTTATACAATAAAAAACTCTATGCATTGATCTAAACTCTTCATGTATGGCAGCACTATCTTCTGCTTAAGGAATTTGTTATCTACACCAACTATGAGTCTCTAAGATAATTGAGAAACCAACTGAAACCTTCAAGATGTAAGCTAAGTGGGAAGAGTTTCTAGAACGATTTACTTTTCTTATAATGTATAAGTGTCCATAAGGAAAATGCGATTGTCGATGCCTTATCTAAGAAGCATACTCTCCTTTTGGACCTTCAAACCTAGTTAGTAGGTTTTGTAAGCATAAAGGAGTAATACCCCTAAGATCTTCATTTTGGTTCTTTTTATGCTTAGTATAAGGAAGGACATAGGCTAGACGACTACTTTGTAGAGCATGGATACTTGTTTTGAAGCTATAAGCTCTATGTGCTAACCTATTCAATTATGGAGCTGTTGGTAAAAAGAAGCCCATAGTAGAGGACTCTTCGGATACTTTAGAGGAAAGAGGACATTTAAGCTATTAAGTAACACAATCTTTTAGCCTACAATGACAAAGGACATCCACCAAGTAATGGAAAGGTGCACAACCTTTAGAAGAGCGAAGAGCTAAGCAAAGTAAGGACAAGCCATACTTCTATCTGTCTCAACTTAACTTTGGGTTGAGTTAACTATGGACTTTGTTATCAACCTACTTAAGATTCTATCATTGTTATTGTGGATAGTTTAGTAAAATGGAACATTCCATGCCTTATACCACAATTCTTTCACTGTTTCTTTTCTCTTTTTGTAGGAAACCATCAGATAGCATAGCATATTAAGGAGTATTATCTCTAGCATAGACCCAAAGTTTCTAAGCTACTTTTGGAAGACTCTTTGGCATTGATTGGGAACTAAATTTCTCTTCAGTGCACATGTCACCGTAGACCAAGCTCAAGTCCTCTACAAGATCAACCATAAAGTAATTGAGCTATTGAGTAGAGATCGAAACAAAATAGAAAAAAAGAGTCAAGGAAAGAAGAAGAAGCAACTCTAGCCTAAGGCATTTAATAAGTCCTCTATAAAAGCATAGATTATTCAACAACTCACCCAATTCATCATTAAGATGAAGTCATATTGGTAAAGGGGAAAAAAGACAAATTTATCCTTTGTTAGGCTAGCATCATGGAGAACATTAAGTGGAATTTACATGGTTAATAAGTATCACTTTATCTATTCTACATATCTAAAGTCCAAGGAAAAACTTTACTAATACTAAAAGTTTCATCTAACCACTTCTTGATATGAAAAAAAAGAAAATGTCTATTAGATGCTATTATCAACATATCATCGATATAAAGAAGAACAAACACACATCCTTTAAGATTACAATAAGTAAACAGTGAACAGTCATGCTTTTGATTAGGAAAAACCAAGTGAACTAAGAAATTTGGACATCTCCAAGTTCCATTGTATTGAAGCTTGCTTAAACCCATAAAGGGACGTTTTCAAATGATACACTTGATTGGGAAGAGCCTTATCATAACCCTTTGGTGGAAACATGTATATATCTTCATTAAGATAATCATGCAAGAAAGCATTATTCACATTGATTTGATGTAAAGATTAATCATAGGCAAAAGCTGTAGCAATTACAATACAAATAGTACCCATCTTTGCAACTAGGGAAATGGTATCATAATAATCTTCCTCTTCCACTTGTGTAATTACCTTAGCAACTAACTTAGCTTTATATCTTTTTATAGTATCATCATGTCTGTACTTTGTCTTATATACCCATTCAGAACTAACCTCTTTCTTTCCTTTAGGACGATAAGTCAAATCCTAAGTCTCATTACTCTTAAGAGTATTAAGTTCATTTAACATGGCATCTAACCATTCTTTATGTTGAGATCCCTTTAAGTAATTACGTGTTCTTAGGTTATCAACACATTAGCTAGTAAGGCTATAAACTCAATTGGGTAAGCACTAAATGTAGATATATCAAATAATGGATATTAAGAAGTAGAATCTATATGACTAGTAGAATGATATGGAGTAACTTAAGTAAAATGAATGGCTATTGAAGTATGGTGTGCATTATGAACAAGATCTTTAAGCCATTGAGGAGGCTTTGTCTCTCTAATAGACCTTTACAAAGTTACTGATGGAACATTTTCAACTATAGTAGTAATAGCTAGAGGATACAAGCTAGGATAGATCAAAAGAATCAATGATAGGGAAAGACTAACGGTAAAACAATGAGGATTAACGATAGAACAGGGATAAATCAAATAAGAAGTCATGATTTCAATCAACAACATCATCTAAATATATTTGCTGTGACTTGAAAGGAAAGATTTCTTCAAAAAGAAAAAATACAACATTGCAAGAAACAAGAATTTGTTTATGAGAAAGATCATAAACTCTATCACCTTTTCTTCATGTGCATATGGAAAACACATTTGACTCCTCTTGAGTCAAATTTATCTATACATAAGGGTGTTTAGCAATAAAGCATAAGCAACCCATTACTTTCAAATTATCATAATTGTATAAGGTCCTAGGAAAGGAGTCAGACTACCGAACACTTGACCCAAGCTTGAGCTTAAGGGATGAAAAGTATGGCCAAGTGAATTCTTTCCTTAAGTCCTACCATTGAAGAGTCTATGCTACTACAGTCCACCAACTTGATGGTTAAGTCAAGCCAAACCTTCTCATACTCATTGATTATCACTAATTACCAACCAGAGCTACACCTGAGCAATAGCTTAGTAGATTCGACCACCTACCCAACCAACCTGAATCCAGCCATATAAAATGTGTCTAAGGTAAATTCACCTTAGAAGAATTACCTACCTGACTCAGCATAACCAACCCACTACTTTTGTTCGATACCTTTACTCGACGAATACTAAACTAATCGTACACAATTGTCTTTTCTACTAAAAAGCTATCCATCCATAAAGACCCACGTATCTAAGTAACCATATGATAGAATCCTCCATACAAGATACTTACTTTTTTTGTATTTTCAATTATACCCTTATTATTCCTTATACATTACTTTTTTTAGATACTACCCTTTTTAGTATTTTCTGTTTTAGGTAGGATACCCTAAGACTTGACCATTCTTTTCTCACTAAAGTGGCTAACTAAGCCTCTAGCAAGGGCTTCTTAGATAAGTAATTCCCTAACAAACCCATTTGGTGCACAAATTTTTCTTCTTTTCATATAAAATCCTTAGTTCAAATAGAACTTGTTGTTAGCTAGTTTTCATCTTCATCTTACTCATCTACTCAGTTGCTGACAAGCTATGCAATAGATATATTCTAAGCACCTTACCGACTAACTAACATTCTTGGCAGTACGTTGAGTAACTCAGATCCATCACAGATTTGAATCCAAGTTTACGACGTAAACAATTATTACAAGTATGGTTATGATTACATAATTGCTTGCTCTTTGTTCATTTCATGGAAGGTGCCTAATCAAGAAGCTTCCACAGTTTCAACAGTTATTACGATAACTGCTCCTTCGGACATGATAATCTCCAATAGTTTTATTTACCATCTGATCAATTTTTAGCAATGGGAAATATTCCTTAGGATAGGCCTTATTAAGATCCATGAAGTTTATGCACATTCTCCACTTGTCGTTATACTTCTTCACTAGCATACAATTGGCTAGCTAAGTCAAATAAGGCTCTTCCTAGATGAATCCTGCCTTTAATAACTTCTAGACTTCTTTCTCTATTGCTGCTTGTCTCTCTAGTGCAAAATGCCTCTTCTTTTATTGGATCACCTTTACACTCGGATCAATCTAGATCTTGTATACCATAATTTCTCTAGGAATGTCCAACATATCTGAAGGAGACCATGCAAACACGTCAACAACAGCCTGTAAGAAGTTGATCAAACTTTGTCGAGTATTTGCTAACAAGGGTTTCCTAATTTTCGTTGTTTTCCTTAGGTCATCCCTTAAAGAAATTTCCTGAATATCACTCTTAGTATTTTCAATGCTGACTAACTTACCTTCTGAATAGGTTTCAACCTGAGGTACTTCTTCTCATCTCAAGGCCCTTATGTTTAAAGATTGTGCTAATTGTTGATCCCTTTTGCACACGCTGACCTCTATGGGAGTAGAGAACTTAGCTTTAAGATGTGCAGTTGAAGAGACAATGCCAAATAGATATTGGCACGGCCATCCCATTATCATGTTGTATGGGGACCAACATTTGACGATGAGAAAGTTTACTTTATCTTCTACAACATGCTTGTCATCATCGATCTGTATTGGCAAAGAAATGACTCTAGCTACTTGGATAGGTTAATTGTTGAAGGCATAGAGATCATACTTGTAAGACCACAGCTACGCTTTGATCTTAGGCCTCATTTAGTCAAAGGCATGCTAAAAAATGATGTCAAACGAACTTCCTGTGTCAATAAGAATCTTCTTAACTTCAAAGTTGGCAACTCTTGGACTAATGACGAGTGCATCATCATGCAACCTTTATAATTCATAGCATTTCTTGACACATTTCTTGCAACTTTTACTACTCATTATAATTAAATTATTACTCATTGACATAAGTAATATCAATAAAGTGATCAAAATATGTGATAATAATAGGACTTATCTTCAAAACAATTACTGAGTGTACTAGATTAACAACAAATGAGATAACTACAATCACATTATTTGCTCCAACTCTCCCTTTCACAAATCTTTTACCTTTGAACCACTCCAGATAACCAATAATTTGAAGATAATTATCCACCATGTGTTCCTTTGACTTATAATACCTACAAAGCATTTTATTACGACATCTTCTCTTATCACAACAACTCGTCTATCCTTAATATTAAAAGCTCCAACATCTATTTCAGTAGAAAGGCTTGAAATAACTTATCTTTATTTTTCAATTACTTGCACTGAATAGAATGCTTTAGTAATCATAAGCATGGGATCTATAGAAGGAATCTAATTACAAACTCTGTCATATACATCATTCAATCTTACTGAAGATTGTATTAGTTTACTCTTGGATTCATTCCCTATTACCTTATCCCAAAAATCACAAGTATAGAGATCTATCCTACTAAGGTTGTCAAACCTATGATTCTTTCTAGAATCACTAGAGAATCTATAGAATTAAAACGTGAAATTGAAAATAAAAATGTAAGTTTTACAACCTACATAAAATAGCTTTTCGAAGAGCTATAAATACGCTTATTATAGTTATAAAAAACATGAAATACATTATGGGAATGAAGAAATTAAGTTTTTCTTTTAAAAAATTCATAATATATAATCTAACATTCATGGAAAAAGGGTAAGTAGAGCTATTTTTTTTTTTCATTATTTTGTTTGAAAATAGTGATGAATTAAGGAAAACCAAATGTTTCAACTCATTTAGAGCTATTATGGTACAAAACTAAATATATGGTTTTTTTAATATATTTTTTTATTAGAGATAGAATCTGAATGAAGGCTATGAATATCGAATAAGCAACTAGGAGAGAGAGAGAAAAAGGAAAAAAATTGGAATAAGATAGGGATGATAATTTAACGCCTTAATAATCAATGGGATAATAGAAGTCTAATTACATTTTTTTTTTTATTTTGACCATTTAACTTATATATGTAAAATTAGTAAACTTAGTTAAAAAAGTAAGTTTCTACTAAGCTTAACATGCAAAATTTGTCAAAAGTATAAGTTTCTATAAGAAAACAATTTCATACATAAGTAAACTACTTAAAAACACTTCATAAAATTATAAATGTGTAGAATCGTATAGTTAAAATTACGATTTTGACAACCATGCATCTTACAAAATGTTTACTCAAGATATGCACACAATTGATTGAGCTCATCCTAACATTTCTTAAGCTTACTATAATGTATCCCTACACTACCATTATTTTGCTTTAAATTATATGTTTTATGTTGAAGCTGGAAGACTAAAGGACCATTTTATACATCATTTTGTTTAGATACTTTCTTAATAATTGTTTAGCATATTAGAGAAATAGAAAACTTTGACCCATGTTGTTTGCCATTGAATTTAGCATCCAATAGCAAACTATGTAATGACATCTTAACCACTTTACAAGATAGGGAGAATGATTGGGTTGCTTTACAATTATTCCATCAATTTTTCAATTTCGCACCTAATCCTAGTCTTACTTCTCTACTCCAGGCTAAAATGTTATTTTCATTGAAAATTTGATTTCCAATAATCATGTTAGGATTATTGAAAATCAATAGAAATGAAGGATTCATGATCAAAGGATCTCCTACATTATAGCTAGATGCCAATGTGATACTCATGTTAATGAAGAAGAAATATCAGCACCCTAAGAGCTCTGATACCATGTAAATTTCAAGTAACAACATTAATCAACCATACAAGAGCTTGAAGCTTTACTATGAAATGAGAGCTTTTGTATTTGATATATGCAAAATATATAGAAAAATGAGTAATTCAATTTAGTTAGTTATAGAATAGTTTTATACTACCCAATACAAAAGCTATCTACCATTACAAAACTGGCATGTAGACACTAAGTTGTATGCTAACTTGTACAATACAAGCTGTACAATATACTTTGCAAATAATAATATCATAAACAAATAAACAAGTTAACTTCCACAAATATAATGTAACAAAAAATAGCTTTGTTTTCAGTTTTACAAAAGTGGTAAGCCTTACATAAACAATTTAATCAAAACTCCTTCTACCGAGACATTATCCACTTTGGCATGGAATGTCATATGGTTTTATCTCTCAGTGTAGCAACTTCTTAGGAGGTCATCCATCCTAAATTTGACTTAACTTAAGTACACTTGACATCAAAGCTCCAATGTTCTCTAAGCCACTACACTAAAGGACCTCATAACATTTATGCCTCGTTTACTTAAAGGGAATTAAAATTGAATTTCCTCCTTATTCCTTATTCCAGTGTTTATTTAGGTTTTTATCTCTGAATCACAATTCCTTAAGAATCCCTATTACATGAAATCAAGTAATAGGGATTCACATAATAAGGATTCCTTGATTCAACCAAAGAATCATGATTCCTTACAAACTTTCACATTTTTTTCAAAAATAACCTCATATCAATTTAACAATGACTATTACTACCATTGTCATCGCCACTACCGCCACTACAACCACCACTGACCACCATTAGCATCGCTACTGCTGTTTTTATAACCACCATCATCATTATTACCATTGCTACTACTACTAACTACTGACCACTGACCACCACCACCTACCGTCACCATCGGCGACCATCACCACCACTACCACCACAATCACTATCACTATCACCACCACCATCACCACCACTCGCAACCGCTATCGACCATTACCATCGCTTCTACCCTCGTAATCGATTTTCACTACCCCCACCTTTTACTTTAAAATTACTCAAGAAAGAAAATGAATCAAAGGTACTTTAGTCATTAAAGTTTTATTATATGTCTATTCTTAAGTTGTTTGTTAATTTAACTAAATAAAGTAATAAGTATTACACCCTTATTACATTTTTTAAGAATTCAAATTATATTACCCTTTTAGTCTATTCAATGAAGTGAACGAACTGTTAGTGATATCACAATATGTGATGAATTCTTACAAATGTGTCATTACAATGGCTTTCAACGTTTAGAATTGTGGCTATTCCATAAATTTCGGTGCCTTTTGTTGATTACAATTTTTCGGTTAATTTTATTCAAAATTTAATTCCTAATAGGTGTAATAAACACCATTAACCTCGCAAAGAAATGATGGTGGCAGATTTTGCTTTCAGGGACTATTATAGGAATGTAGCATGAACCCCATTCATATTAGCACTTCGATTATCCCTAATTTCACATTAATTGTCTATGAATGCACTTAAAGAGAGTTTAATGCGATTTGCCACTATTCCTGTACTCACATTTCCATATTAATGGATTATCCCTTCACATTTTGTCCATAGTTGTCTACTTGCATCGGAGTTTCGATGTGAATTATTCTCTCTTGCTTTTCTTTCCGCTACTTTATCCAGTTTTCATCGGGCTTTCTCCTATTATCAAGATGCACGTACATGAACTAAATGCAAAAAATTAATCGAGACATGAGATCGATATAGATAAATATGAAAGTAGAACTAAAAGCTGAAGATAACAAATACATAAAAGATCATGAATACCAAGAAAAATGTGGAACAGAGCAAATGTGTACAAGGAAAATATTAAAGCTTGTGTCACAACTTTGAAAAAAGATTCAATAAGTGCTATATGCAATGTGTTATATATACATGTCAAATACCTATAAAATATTGAATGAACAATAATGGAAGAGGTAGTTTTCCAATCAATTACCGTTTCTGATTTATATATGCAATATATACCAATATTTTATTGGTATTTTATGAACTACATATATATAAAATGCATTGTGATTACTATTGAATGTTTCTCACCCTTTTTAAGTATAAATAAAGAAATTTACAGCCATTTATATCTATTGTTTTTTATTTAAATGATAAATTTTAGAAAGGTAATAACCCTTTTTTAGCTTATTGAGCAGGGGGAAGAAAAAAACCATAAGAAATAATGAGGGAATTAATAAACTTCTCTCGCTCTCTGTTATTTATTTATTTGTTTTTATTTCCTACAATCAACTGTAGCCTATAGGTAATCAATTCATTGGATAGGACATAGGAGGAGTCTGGAAAGAAATAATGCGGAAGAAGTGAACTGGGTTATTCATTAATTTGCAGGTCGAACTATGAGTTGAATAGAAAGAAAACAGTGTCCTACACTTCCTTCATAAGTGACCTATGACAACTCTCACAAGCCCTAAAGTAGTCATTCCAACATCTTCTAAATTGGCAAATGGAAATTAAAAAGCAGAAAACCCAACAACTTTTATTCTTTCCCTTCCAGGTGAAATGAACAGAAACCAAAACCTTCAACCATTTTTAAAAAGCAACAAGACTTTATTCTAAAAAGCTGCCCACTTATTCCTTTTTCTCTTGTTACTTTCGACCATATCAGAAAAGGCAAGCTTTCCTAAACTAATAAAATGTAATTTGACAGTTTTCCCTACAAATTAGCCCTTCTTCCCCTTGAAATAGTGCTTCTTATGAAATGTACCATTTTAGATAAACTAATAAATAAATGAATTGTTGTATTATTTATTGTCAAAGTAATAAAGAAACCCAACAATCAATGACAAGGATGTGCACCATATTATTTATTATAGTGCATGCATTTAAGAGCTATAGCTAGCTAAATTTAATTCATGGTCTCAATAATTAAATGGATTTGATTCTTCCAACTAAGGTAATTAAGTTTAGAGAGTTAAGCACATATATAATTGGAATAATTATGAGTGATTTGACATATTAACATTAAAGTAGGGTCTATTAGATTAACTTACCCAACAACTTTTCTAAATTTAGCTGACACATTAAATAAGGCCTTATTGAGTCTAAACACATGCAAGGAACCCATTTGAATTAATCATCATTATGATCTAACAATTGATATTAGTAGCTAATTTCTATAAAGATCAATTTCACATCCGTTTCTACTTGAAGATCAAGTACTGATCATAGAACACAGTTATTCTTAATTGTGAAGTTAGATGGGATCAAGCTCCTCCACTTATTACAATTCATGTTTTAGCCTTTGAGATTGCCTACTCTCCTCCTTATCGTTTCTTACTTGATCATCTCGTACATACAACTAAAGTTATCACCCTCAATCACATGTAGTACAATTTAATACCTGACATTCACATGATCCTTGTACTCTCAGCCCTACATCCACAATGGCATGTGTTCATAAATTACTCATTTTTTTATCTTTATCCATTTTCCATCATTGTTATCCAATATGGTATGCACTAGCATTAAATTTGCTAATATAGACTTGACAACTTAACTTAAATATTAAATAGACACTCAAAAAGTCAAGGTTATTCTTTACATAAATAGTATAATCCTATCCCTTAAACTTATATTTAACACATCCAAACCCTTCTTTACATAAACATATAAATCTAAACCCTTAAATGTATATCCAGTAAATTCAAGTCCTTCATGTAAATAGCAATGTATCAACTTTCTTTTGCAAGTTTTGGAATTAAGCCTAAGTTACTAATTTCTCTAAATGGTTAGTGTGAGTGATTGGTTTTATAAGGTATCTAAGTAAAATATACATGTTCAAAATCGTAATATAAGATGTGTCACTATAATTAAAACTCATTAAGTAAATTAGTCCTATATGTCTACTAAAAAATATATTGCTACATTCATAAGTTATACTAGAATTTAAACTTAAATTGATATTGTTAGTATAAACGTTTTTCAAATTGTATCGAATGATTCAAACATGACTATTAAACAACTATACTTTTCTCATACAATAATCTAAATTACATAGGTCTCTTCCTTTTTAGAAGCTCCATTGAATCTCAAATGTAGTTTTTATGTGATGACTCTATCTCCTTGATTATAGTGGCCATGTATACTCTCTTACTTAGCTATTTATAGTCATGCAGTTCACACTAATATAATTAATATATGAGTAACTGAATTCTCTACGAACCTACTTAGCAATTTAATTTGATTAATGTGTCATAGTTGTCGATATTATGCTTTATTCGTACGATTTTGTAAGTTCACAACTTTTCCAAGTTGAATCAAGCATAAAATCATCTTGCAATAGACCTTAGTAGAATCACAAGTTTGCACATCAAATTTAATAAAATCATGCATTTTAACTGAGTTTGTTAGTTCTCTTAATTTGAGCTAAGTGGGATAAAATATGAAGCATAAGAAATAAGCCATTAACTATTAAGGTGCTAGATCATCTTCCTTACTCGGATCCAATTTCAATTTTTTTTTTTTTATCTCTTTCCTGATCATCTATTCAATGTTCATAAACTTCATTTAAATTATAGGCTTAATTAGATGTGTTACAAGACAATTTACTTACTTCAATTCATATAATCTATTGCTGGTGAATTTTAGGGGTCAAGAAATAGTCATGCAAAAGAGAGTAAAAATACTTAGTACCAGGGCCAATCCGGTGCGACCACTCTGATGCTTAAGTTAGAATGGTGATTTAATAGAGTAAGTATGAGAATGAAAAGTGTTCGAAAGATCTTACTGAGTTTCTTTCCGATATTTATAAACGGTTGTTGTGTCTAAGGTAGTTGTCGAGGTAACTATTAAGACATGTAGAGCGCTCTTAACTTGACATCTCCCCTGATATATAAAGATGGAAAGCGGTTGTAGAATATAACCATACTTATGATAACTGTTTGCACTATAGATTTGAATTCAAACCAAAAGCATTTCTTCTACTCGACATAATTACCAAGTGTCTAAAGAGTAGGAATGACGAGAGATTTGATTACCCGACTTCTTGGCTGACGAAACAACGAGTGTAAGTTGAGCAAAAACCGACTATTAATATTTACCCCCCAACTCCCGTATATAGATGACAAAGGGAGTTATGTATGTATATATAGTAGCAGAGGTCGAGTGGGGGGTCTTTGAATTTATGCTAGTTAACATGGGAAGTAGGACGAATCATATCCCAGCCGAACGTTGCCATTTCAAATCTCTCACCTATTCAGGAATCAAAAAGCCATAGGCACAACATTTGTCACCTAAGTTATCATTTTGTTGCAGGCTTAATAACTGTTAGAAAGTTTTAAACCATTAGATTTCTAACAAAAGATATATGTCAACAATCCGTAAGAATATCATATGAGCACATCAATACTTTCAAAAGTAGATTTGCAGTTACGAGAATGGATCGTCTATATATAAGGCATTGTTCACAATCAGGTTTTACTCCTTTGGTTATGCCTAAAATTTTCATTCATTTTCAAATCTTCAGAATCTCAGTCTTCGGCTTCTATTATTTCATTTCATACAACTGTCCAGGTGTGGTTTGCAAAGTTGCTCGTCGACTTGTTTTATCCAATTTCGAGGCAATAGAAACTGACTCTTCCCACCCAAAATAGGAGCAAGGCAGCGTATTCTTCAAGCAATTCAACAAATAGTATAAAGGCAAGGTAGGATAAACTTGCACGGGTTAACAAGCTTCCTATAGATAATTATCTTAAAGATAAGGAAGGGAGGTCGTCAGCAAGGTATCTATACAACACAATAGCCTACTTTCATGATTCTCCTAATGGAATTACCAGTTCCTTCAATAGAGTTCTCATCACAAAGTACAATCAGTATTGGTGAGATATTCCTAGAACATGGAACTTAAGGAGGCCAAGAGACGAGGAAAGAGTATGCTTCCTTAGGAGTATGAGTTCCATCTCACTTCCTTTTCTTAGCTTTTGTTCAAGGCTTCTTCAACTACTTCAGAGTTGTGTCGAGTACGTTCTAGCCTAATACATATTGGCTTTTGGTGGCTTTTGAGATAGTATGTGAAGAGGTTGAGGTCAAGGTTACACTTCAGTTGTTTAGATTTTTCTTCGCCATCCATAAGCAGCCTAACAAGTCGTACGTTGCTACTGCAAGGCATGGGTGTAAGTTCATGGATAGGTTAGAATTCAAGATTCATAAGTGGCATGATAAGTTCGTGTCAATAGTTTCTAATGAGGACTTAGTCTTCTGGACCCAATGGATTGAGCCAATACATACAAAAGATTTAGATTTAATGCTAAAGGATGTAGATTTAATGCCGAATGATATAGCAGCAGCAAAGAAGATTCAAGAGAGAAGGAGAAAGAAAATGTTCTTCTTGGACACCGAGAGAATTATATGACATTATGAAAATGGAGAACCAATATTTTCTGAAAAAGAAGGTATGCTGATATGTTGCCACCATGCTGAGTATAACCACGAAGAAAGCCGTTCTCAAGAATTTAGGGGGGCATAGTGACCTTTAAGCCTTGCTCAGCACGGAAAATATAAGTTCATATTTTTTCCCTATTTATATTAATTAATTTACTCATATTATAGTTATGGGTGCTAAAGAAGTAAATCCTACAAAGCCACTTGCTCAAGCTAAGGCTAAGAAGTCCAGGGCTGATAAGAGGGGGACTACCTCTACAACTACCACACGGCCTACTATTGCAAAGAAACCACCAAAGGAGGCTATAGCAAAGCATGCAAGTGTGTAGATCTCTTGTCCTACCAAGAGAATGAAGGGGAATGAGAATATACAATAGACCGAGGTTTATTCTAAGGAGCCTCCAATCGTGATTATTTAAACTATGGTTGAGCTGAGGTATAGTAAGCGTCGGGAGATATACCTCGATGAGTAGGATGAAAATGCAATTGCCGTGAAAAGCTCATCACAGGTGATTATGGTAGCTCTAAGTGGTGAAAAAAGACCAAGGAAGGAACTTTCCGGCCAATTGCCTATTAAGAAATCCAAGGGGTTGGATGAATGGGTGAAAGAGGCAATGTGTGCTAAAGCTTTCAGCATTAGTAGCATCAAATTCATGTCAAACAGAGAGGTCAGCAAGTACTTCATCCCTTGCTGGAGCCATCAGATTTTAGACACTAACCAGGCCTTGGGAGATAAGAAGAAATCTTTGGCTTTAATGGAAGGAGTCATTCTTCCAAAAGACAAAGATATCGCCAAGAAGAATGTTGACAAGATCGATGGTTGCAATAAGGTCTATGTTGTGGCTAAATTGTATGATTTGAATATCCATCAACATTTTCTTTCTCTAGCTCCTTCAGATAATTAACACAACTTCTTTTCCTAGATAAGCAGCTACATCCTTATAGCTTTGGACGAAGCCGACAAAGAGGCAAAAAATGTAATATCCTCTGCTATATCTGTGTAATATCTAATCATTCTTAATTATAATAATTGAATTTGCTGCAAAAGGTTGAGGATAAGTACAATGCATCAAAGGCCCAAACTACTATGGCCGAGAATGCGAGGATTAAGGCTGAGATAGAGGCAAGAGAGCTTAAGGAGGAACTTACTGTCGAGAAATTGACACAAGAACTCACCACCAATGAAATCTGTATCCTAAAGGCCAAAATGGAACAAGTACAAAAAGTCCGAAAGCCTGAAGGAGGAACTACAGAAGAAAAGGGAAGAATGTTAAGGCTTGGGCTGGACTATTTGCACGATGAGCGATGATGAAGATAAGTTGAAGATGTAGATAAAGGAGCTGGAGACTAACAACTTGAACTTATGAAGCTGTATGGTCGAATTGTAGGAAGCTATGAAGAAGGGACCTTCAATTGAACAAACTCTCGATATAGTCGCTCCCAATTAGTAATACAAGAACCTTCTACGCAAGAAGTTGTTAGAGGGGATGCAAGTGGCAAGAGAAGAGGTCTTGAAGCTTCCTCCTGATTATGATCTCTCATGTCTCGACTTTGCTGATGTTAACGACAAAGTTAGTAATGCCAATGAAGACAAAGGTGATGAGACGAGTGTCGAGAGTATAGATCAAAGTGATAATGAAGCTCAAACTGAGGAAGTTACCCCCTCCAAGAAACCAGCTGCCGAGGAAGCCCTAGAGAAAGATTTAACAATTGCTTCTACTAAATCTAAGAATAGGCCATAGGACTTGCTATATTAGCATATTGCATTCTCCTGTAATTAATCTCTAGAATATAATCAAGGCAATGCCACGTGTATGTGAATTTTGTGTAACTAGGTCTTCACGATTTGTTTGGTTTATGCATGTTGCTTCACACTCTTAATCGTCGAAATGCAATTCACTTCATCATTTTTCTTGGTACGTTTTATTTCATATGCTTATTGTTCCATGACATGTTTTATTTCACACACCCATTTTTGTTCGACATGTTTTATTTCACACACCCATTATTATACCATCTTTTAACCGTTTGAGGTATAGACTAGCCACATTACTCGACCGTATAGTTAATTTGGATGGTTCTACTACGTTAGGCTAGAACTTAGATTAGTTCGTTTGCCAAGGACTAGTTAGGCTACATAATTCACTTATAAGTGCTTTATTCGGCAACTTGTACTTCTGGCATTGAGGACACTACTGGATAACGTCCTTCGCATCTTCTTTCATAGTCAACCAATAATAGCTAAATCGCAGTACTCTAATATATAGTGTTTATTCCTTCACATAATTGCTACATATGCCACCATGAAGTTCCGATAATACCCTCTGGGCATCACTTGAGGAAAGGCATCGAAGGTAAGGTTGGGATATGCTACACTTGTACAACTAACCATCAATCAGCGTGTAATTCGCAGCTTGCTAAGTCAATCTTTGCGCCTCCTTTTTATTGTCAAGGATAAAACCTTCTTTTAGATAATTCACTAAGGGATTTGTCCATGATTCTTCTTTTGGGTAGGGAGCTAACTTACAGCTTTGCAAGAGATTAGACAAGCTTTTCTACAAGAGAAATTCGATGAAAAGTTTCTCGTTTAGCTTAAGGAATACCAAACTAACCAACTTCGATAGCTTGTCAAAAGCAATATTCTTACTTTTCGAAATTTTGTGAATCGAGAAAGATAAGAATTCTTCTGTAAGCGTCTGTACCATCAATAGGTACTTGCTCAACTCTTCTTCTCTTGCTACATAACTTCTAGTGACTTGATTTACCACTAGCTGGGAATTAGAGAACACTTCAAGTTTCTCAACACCTATTTCTTTAGCCAATTTCAATCCAACAATTAGAGCTTCGTACTCTACTTCATTGTTACTGGGTAGGAATCCAAATTTCCAAGCGTAATGAACTTTGACATCATGGGGGCCTTAGAGAACCAAGCCTGCATCACTCCCCTCTTATGTTGAAGAACCATCGACATAAAGAAACTAGATAGGTTTCTTGGTAATCTCCATACAGTTTTCGTCCCTTATGAATTCACCCAAAAAATCTGTGAGCACTTGGGCCTTTAGTGCCGTTTTGAGTTTATATTGTACACCATGGATACTAAGCTCCAAGGCATATTTCATCATCCTCCCCAAAGAATCGAGTCTCTGTAATGCTCGTCGTAATGGTTGATTGGTGAGGATAATAATCTGGTGAGCTTCAAAGTACGGCTTTAATTTTCTTACCGAGAGAACCACTACCAATACAAAATTTTCCATCGTTGTGTACCGAAGCTCTAGCCCTTGCAGAACATGACTTACGTAATAAATGGGTCAATGATCTTTACCATCAATTCGAACCAACGTAGAGGAAAGTGCTTAGCAGTTGACTGATAGATATAGGTATAAATTTTCTCCAAGAATAGGTGTTGAGAATATTGGAGGCAATATAAGAAATTCTTTGAGCTCATTGAAAGCTCTTTCACAATCGTCAATCTAGTTGAATTCTTTTGGATTCTTCAAAATTTTAAAGAGTTTTGCACATTTATCTGCACTTTCCGACATGAATCTATTAAGGGCAACAATTCGCCCAGTGAGTTCCTACACCTCCTTGACCGTACGAGGTGACTTCATATTCTTTATTGATTCAATCTTTCTCGGATTGGCCTCGATGCCACATTGTGTGACCATATACTAAAGAAATTTTCCTAACGTTAGGCCAAAAATGCATTTCTATGGGTTGAGTTTCATTCTATATCTCCTCATTGTGGCTAACGTCTCTTCTAGATCAGCAAGATGATGATCTTCCTTCTTGCTCTTCACAATTATGTCATCTACATATACTTAAATATTCTTGTGGATTTGAGATTTGAATATCTTCATTACTAATCTCTACTATGTGGCACCAGCCTTCATCAGCCCGAAAGGCATCACCATATAACTGTACATTCTAAAATTGGTAACGAAAGATGTGTAGACTTCATTGGCCTTATCTATCCTGATTTGATTGTAACTAGAGAAAGCATCCATAAAAGAAAGCAACGTGTGTCCTACGACTGCATCTACCATCTGATCAATTTTTGGTAATAGGAAATAGTCCTTCGAACAAGCCTTGTTGAGATCCGTCAAGTATATACACATTCAACACTTGCCATTAAACTTCTTGACTAGCACACAATTTGCTAGCCAAGTTAGATAAGGCTCTTTCCGAATGAATCCTACCGTCAATGATTTCTAAACTTCCTCTTCCATTGCTACTTGTGTCTTTAGTGCAAAATGTATCTTTTTCTATTGGACCACTTTTACATTTGGGTCAATCTAGAGCTTATGCACCATAACGTTTGTCGGAATACTAATGTCCAATGGCGACCATGCAAACACATCAACATTGGCTTATAGGAAGTCAATTAAACTTTGTCGGACATCGATTGACATGGGTTTTCCTATTCTTATCATATTCTTGAGATTATCTCCCAAAGGAATTTCCTCTATATCATTCTTGGCATTCTCTATGCCGACTGACTTGCTTTCCAGGCAGGTCTCAACCTAAAATACTTCCTCTTGCCTTAAAGCCCTTATAGAGCATGCCAATTACTGATCTCCTCTGCATACATCGACCCCCATGGGAGTGGAAAACTTGGCTTTTAGGTATGCCATTGAAGGGATGATGCCAAATAAATGTTGGTATTGCCGTCCCATTATCATGTTGTAAGGGGACCAACATTTGACAATGAGAAAATCCACTTTGTCCTCAATAATATGCTCGTCATCGCCAATCTGTATAGATAAAAAGATAACTCCGGCAACTTGGATGGGTTGATTATTGAAGGCATAGAGGTCATACTTGCAAGCCTGTAGTTGCGCTTTGATCTTAGACCTCATTTGATCGAAAGTATGTTGAAAAATGATATCGACCGAAGTTCACGTATCAACAAAAATCTTCTTGACTTCAAAGTTGGCAACTCTTCTATTGATAACAAGTGCATCGTCATACAACCTTTGTATGCCCTCAAAATTCTCTTCCCTAAAAGATATTATATTATCAATTCTAACTTTCTTTCCGTAAATATTGCAAATGTAATTTCTAGCATTAACCAAGTTCAAAGAACTCGATTGACCTATATTAGGTCCGCCAACAATTGTATTAATTTCTCTGGTGGGTACTCTGTTAAGATTAACATCCCTTGCATCTCTCATGGCTATTGCTAGCTGAGTGTCATCCTCGTGTTCCTCTCTTCTCCTCTAAGAAGGTCTTTCAATTCTCTCAACATCATGCACTAGAAATTTATGTAGGTGCCTGCGTTGTATTGCATCTTTGATTGTATTCTTGAGTTGAATGCACTCAACCATATTATAGCCCTTGTCACAGTAGAAGTCGTAGTATTTGTTCAAATTTCTTCTTGAGGTATTTCCTTGTATTCTTTTCAGCCATTAGAGAACACCTCTCTCCCTACGGACCTCCATCAAAATATCTAAGATTAGACGATTGACGGGCGTGTGAGATGAGAATGTCGAGATCCTTGGTCTCTTCCTCTCGGTGTTTGAGTAGCTATCATTGTCAGTACGTCAGTGCTAAGTCTATCCTTGGTATTTTTTCCGTTTTTCATTCTTTCCATCTCCTCTACTTTGATCGGTTTCTTGCCATACTTTTATATTATCTTCTTGTCGAACGTATGAGATGGCTTTAGCCTTAAACTCAGCAAAAGTTTTCGGCTTATTTTTGCAAGAGACTTAAAAAAGTCTCCTTGAGGCTTAACTCCATCAATTATGGCATTGAGGGCCACACTCTATCTAGTTTTGGGATTTGGCCCATCTTAGCCATGAATTTGGCCAAATAATCCTTGATTGATTCATCGTACTTTCATTTGATGGTGCTTAGGATTGAAGAGTCCTTAACAGGAAGCTTACTAGTAAAAAAGTGTTAAAGGAACACATTTGCTAGTTCATCAAAACATGATATGGTATTTAGTTTGAGGTGTTTGAATCATGTGCTAGCTGCATTCCTCAAGGTTAAGGGAAAAGCTTAACAAGCCACCACATCACTTAAAGCATGCAACTTGGCTAGTGTTTGGTAGTACTCCAAGTGGTCTTTGAGGTCCTTTGTCCCATCATATGTTTCAAATTGAGGTAGCTTGATGTGCCAAGGTATTACTTCCTCTAAATCTCTAGGACAAAAGAACTTTCTTGATTTAGAACTATTTGGTCGCTAAAAAGGGGTATGTTGACATGCGAAGGTCTCGCAAGATGCACTTAGTGTAGTTGCTTGCCCTTATCAACCTTTTTGAATGTAGGAGCTGTAGGTCACGCTAGAACCTTAGCTTCCTTTTTTGGCAATTTAGGTAAATAAATGGAATCAGTGGTACTGTTGGCATCATCATCACCACACTCTTTTCCTTGATTCAAGTGAAAACTTTTGTGGAGAAGGTCAATGTTGTTTGGAGGAAGTACCAGCACCTGTACTGCATGTCATCCTAGTTTTAGCCATGTAGTTATGTTTAGAGAAAAACAAATAGCGCCAAATGTTGTTGGTGAATTTTGGGGGCCAAGAAATAGTCCTACAAAAGAGAGTGAAAATACTTGGTATTGGGGTTAGTACGGTATGGCCGCTCCGATACCTAAGTTAAATGGTGATTTAGTATAGTAAGTATGAGAATGAAAATTGTTCAAGAGATCTTACTGAGTTTCTTCCTAGTATTTATAAATGGTTGTTGTGTTTAAGGCAGTTGCTGAGGTAACTGTTAAGACACGTGGAGTACTCTTGACTTGACATCTCCCCTGATATGTAGAGATATCAATTGGTTACAAAATATAACCATACTTATGATAACTGTTCACGCTATAGATTTAAATTCAAACCAGGAGCGTTTCTTCTACTTGGCATAATTGTCAAGTGTCTAAAGAGTAGGAATGCCGAGAGTTTCAATTACTTGGCTTCTCGATTGACGAAATGATGAGTGTAAGTTGAGCGAAAACTGACTATCAACACAATCAATAATTCCAGATAGGTTAAAAGGTTTAGCTCCATTCAATTTATAGCTATTTTTCAAACAAAATAATGGAGAAAGAACTTATTTTTCACTTTACTTAGCCCTTTTCAATTCCATGTTAAATGATAGTGTAAGAGTTTTTTATGTAAAAATAACTAAGTTTCTTTGTTTCCTTATTTTTCATCACGTATGTTAAGGCTTTTATGACTACTAAAAGTAAATATATATTTTTTAAAAGATATTTTATATATGTTTTAGAAACTTATATTTTTACGTTCTAATTCTATAAACCCTTAATTTTAGAAATAATTGGGAATTTGACAATCTAGCTATATGCAATAACTTTTTTTTACATATTGTAGACTCCAATATCCTATTTATTCATAAATTAATATATAAACTGGCTATACATATATTTTCTAAAAAAAATATATATTTCCAAATAAACGCATTATTGCTGTGGGCATGTATATTTTACTTAGATTCTTTGTAAAACTAATCACTTAACAACTAAATTTGATATCAAAGGAATAACTTAGATTTATGTTGATTATGCAAAAGTAAATCTAGATATTTTGAGTTTGAGCTTAAGGATCTAAATTTATATTGTTTATACAAAGAATGACATGAACTTATTTATACATTTTATTGTTTGGATTATGTTCTCATGCCTACTTCAACAATGTAATGCCCATATACAACATCAAACAATAATGACAACAAATAGATAGAGTTCTTGAAATGAGGGTACCTAACCTTTAAATGTATGTCTAACAAAAAGGAAACGTAGTAAACACTTTAGATGATGGAAATGCTCTAGGTTGTGAAGTGATGAAGACAACTAAAAGTAGGAAAAGTTTTGCTCACTTGTAGCTTTTCAATTCAGGAGCTCCTTTTCACTTAACCTCTCAAAGAGAATGGTTCCATTATTATGAACCTATCTCAGGAGGATCTATATATATCTATACTGACCATGCTTTAAATATTGTCGAATCAAGAGCATCAAGCTAAAGATGTATGATGGTATAATACACATTATTCATGAAGTGCGACAGGTGGAAGCCTGAAGAAGAATTTGTTGTCTTTAAGAAAACTAGATGATTTTGGATGCAAAGTTGAAATTGAAAATATGATAAAAAAATTATTTCAAGGAGCGCTTGAACTTTTGAAGGGGGAAAAGATAGCTATAAATTTGTAAATGTTGAAGAGAGAGACTCTATAAGAAGAAAAAGCACCAATTGCTTCAAGTAGCTCAATTGAAAGATTTGTAGTGATGTGGCATCAATAACTTAGCCACATATCTAAATAAGGAATGAAAGTTCTTACCAAGAGAAATCTATTTCCTAATCTTACATAGGTTTCACTAGCTTTCTATAAGTATTATGTTACTAGTAAGCAACATCAATTGAAATTTAACATATCAAATTCTAAAAGCAAAATCATTCTAGAATTGCTTCACTTTGATGTTTAGCAAGCACCAATTCCATCCTTAAGCGAGTGAAGTATTTCATATCCTTTATTAATGATTATTCTAGGAGGTGTTAGGTGTATCCTATCAAGAGGAGGGTAAATGTGTTTTTAGTCTTCAAAGTTTTCAAAATGCGGGTTGAACTTCAATCTAGGAATAAGATCATGTTTTTAAGGTTAGATAATGAAGGAAAATATACTGGTGATGAATTTGATAAAGTCTACAAGCAAGAAGGCATCAAAAGATAGTTTACTACAGCATACACTCCTCAACAAAATGGAGTAACAAAGCGAATGAATAGGATTCTATTAGAAAGAATAAGAGCAATGTTGGGAGCTATAAGCTTAGATAAGGCATTCTAGGCAAAAGCAATCAACATCGCCTACTATGTGATAAATTGGGTCCCATTAATAGCAATTAAGTTGAAGACATCGATAGAGATGTGGACTAGTAAACCAATTAACTATATAAACCTCCATATATTTGGGAGTCCAATATATGTGATGCACAATGTTAAAGAAACAACAAAGTTGGATCTAAAATCTAGGAAATGTTTGTTCTTAGGGTATGTTAATAGTGTAAAGGGATATCACCTGTAGGATCCTACTGCTCACAAGGTCATGGTCAGTAGGGATGTTATCTTTACGGAAGATAAGTTATAGAGGAAAGAGGATAACACTTCAAAAGAAAATTCAGAGACTACAACTCTACAAGTAAAGAAGGAGTTTAAACAAAATGATTCCTTTGAAGTAGCACCAGAGTACAACAAACAAGATGTAAACAATCTTGAAGCTATAAACTTGTAGAAGTCAAATCACATGAGAAAAGCATCAAGTTGGTATTTTGATTATGTTATCGGAAGCAATGTTGCATTACTGTCTTTTAACTGAAGATAAAGAGCCATTAACTTTCCAAGAATCAATGAATAGTTCGTATATATCTTAGTAAATGATAGCAATGTATGAAGAGATTGAAGCTCTTCATGAAAACAAAGCTTGAGAGCTTATGCCACTACCATGAGGAAGAAATCCCATTAGAAATAGATGGGTTTATAAGACCAATAGAAACAATAATGATCAAGTGGAGTGGTATCATACAAGATTGTTGGTAAAAGGATATGCTCAAATGGAAGGGATTGAGTTCAATGAAATATTTTCACCTGTGGTTCAAATCACAACAATTCAGCTAGTCCTTACGATGTGTATTATATTTAATTTACATCTAATACAACTAGATGTAAAAACATCTTTTCTTTATGTAGATTTAGAAGAAGAAATTTATATGCTCTAACCAAAAGGATTTGAGGAACAAGAAAATGAGAACTTGGTTTACAAGTTAAACAAATCTCTATATGGACTAAAATAGGTGCTAAGGTATTTGTACAAGAGATTTGATTCCTTCATAATGTGCCTTGAATACCATAGACTTAATGCAAACCCTTGTGCATATTAAAAGAAGTCTAAAGAAAATGATTTTGTTATTTTGCTATTGTATGTAAACGGCATGCTAGTAATAAGCCCTAACAAAGATTGTATTGAAAAGTTAAAGGTACAATTAGATGGGGAGTTTGAAATGAAGGACATAGGAATAGCAAGCAAGATTCTAGGGATGCAAATTCACTAAGATAGAAATAATAAGAAGATTTGGCTTTCTCAAAAGAACTATTTGAAGAAGATCTTGCGGCGTTTCAATATGCAAGATTGTAAGCAAATCTCTACCCCACTTCCTATTAATTTTAAGTTATCCTCTTATATGAGTCTTAACAATGAAGAAGACGTGAATGAGATGTCTCGAGTGTTGTATTCATAAGCAATAGTAAGCTTAATGTTCACTATGGTATGTATAAGACTAGACATTGCACATGTAGTGGGAGTAGTTAGTCGGTACATGGCGAATCCTGGTAAGGAGCATTGGAATGCCGTAAAGAGGATCTTTAGATATATTAAAACAACCTTAAATATTGTATTACATTATGGATGATCAAACTTGATTGAGGCTATTTTGATTCTGATTATGCAAGAGATCTTGATAAAAGCAAATCCACTACAAGTTATGTGTTTACACTTGGTGGCAAAACTATAAGCTGGGTTTCAAAGTTACAATTAGTTGTGGCTACATCAATAATAGAAGCAAAATATATAGTAGCTACATAAGCCAATAAAGAAGAATATGGTTGAAAATGGTCTAGGAGGAACTTAAGCATGGACAAGAGACAATCTCATTGTTTTGTGTTAGTCAGGGTACGTTGCATCTTGCAAAAAATCCAACCTTTCATTAAAAAACAAAGCACATTCAAGTTCAATATCACTTTGTTTGTGAGAAAGTTGAAGAAAGAACCGTAGATATGCAAAAGATCTACACTAAGGACAACATTGCAGACTTCATGACAAAAGCAATCAACAACGACAAGTTTATATGGTGTCAATCCTCTTATGGCCTAATGGAAACGTAAGCAACATGAAATGGTAATGTTAAAAAAAAAAAATAGTGTAAAGATATGATTGATTCTCAATTAAATCTTCAAGTTGGAGATTGTTAACAAAAATAAGCTCCATTAATGCTTATTGACACTAACCATGGGAAAGGAAGAAAATTACCATGCCTATAAGCTATAAGTTTGAAATTTTACCATGTACATTTTTACTATGTATAATATGATTTCAAACATGGTGCTCGCATTAGAGTATTCACCTATAAATAGGCTTAATTCGTGCATTTATAAATCATCCCAACAATTTTCAAATATTTCATTTCTTGTGTTGAAAGTAAGGAAGAAAAAAGAGTAGTGAGTAGTAAATTTTTTTCTATTATAGAAAAAAGAATATTGTATTATTTTCTCCTTCATAATAGAGAAAGATTATAGTACTAAATTTCTTATAATGAAATTCTTCTAGATTTATCAATGGTAAACTTATGTGTTCATTTTCTTCATTATTATTATTCTTAAATTTATTAAATGCGATTTTACTCTATTCGAACCTATTCATAAGCAATATTCCACTATATATATGAGCAGTTTGGAACCAGCTTGTGCAATGAAATTATGTGAAAGAAGTAAACTTGGTTAATTCTGTAGGTTGAAACCAGAGTTGAACAGAAAAATAGTATCCTACACTTCTTCATAAGTGACCTATGATAACTCTAGCAAGCCCTAAAGTAGAGATGCCAACATATACTAGATTTTTCAAATGGAAATTTAAAACAAATGCAAAGACCAACAGCTTTTATTCTTTCGCTTCCAGGTGAAATGAACAAAAACCAAACCCTTAGTCCCAGGAAAATCAACTATACTGAAAAAGGCACAACAATACATTTATTATAACAAATTGCCCAACTTGTTCCTTTGTTCTCTTGATGCCGCCTTCCACCATATCAGAAAAAGGCAAGTTTTCCATAAACTAATAAAAACCCAGTGTAACTCGACAGATTGTCCGAGAAATTAGTCTTTTTCCCCATGAAATGGTGCTTCTCCAAGCAATGTACCATTGGAGATAAACTAATATAAATAAATGCATACATGCATTATTTTATTGTCTGTATAATGATTGTACTAAAGGAGGACAGAACAATCAATGTCAATTGACAAGTGTACCATCAGCGCCCAAAGCAAAGACAGATATAATTATATAACAACAATAACAAAACATGCCGAGAACATAATCGAAGCAAGAAAACCCACTCATAAAAAAGAACCTATAGCATCACCAATACATTATATCATCATAGTATTAAACAAAAAACCTAAAATTAATACAACGTTGGAATCATCTCAGATTGTATATCCACACAAGTGGTCCGATTCCGACCAGATTCATCTCCCTTGTGCATATCAGTTTATCCCCACCTTCCTCTTTGTCTCTCTCTCTCTCTCTCTCCTTCGCCAAATTGGATTCATTATCAATCAAGGGAACAGTTCCTGTAAAATAAATATTAATAATGAATTAAAATTTACAAAAAATGAAAGAAAAAGTAAAAGAACTCTAAAGTGAGGAATATAATTAAATTTATTCCAATTTTTTTCTAGCTTGCGTCACAAGCACGAATTCACAAAGGAATTTTTTAGCAAAAAAATATCACGTATTTCCGTAAGTTCAATATTTCTAAATTTAGATGAATCCATTATAGTAAGGAATTGTTGCATAATATCACAACAGAAAACAAACTATTATGTATTGTTTTCAAAGAAAATCATTCAAAGGATGAAATGCTCAAATTTACTAAGAAATGAAAAATATAACATGACAAATATTCTTCAGAATAATGCTGATTGAATGAAAAAATGAGAATTGATAAATAAAGATCCAAAGGTAAAATGTAAGAATTAGAAACCTAAAAAAAAAGGGGGTTTGGGAGGCGCGGGGTTGTGTTGGGGGAGAGAGGACGATGGGGTGGGGAATATCTACCTCGACAATGGCAGGAAATTAAACTTTTGCCTTGAGGTATGATTTAGTGACCAGAATTAGGAGATGTAGAGCAAGAGGGTCTTTCAGAGACAAACTGATGTTGATGTCCTTCTTCCACAGTGCCTTGAATCCTCGCGGGAATACGAAAACCTTGCAGTGGCATCGACATTGCCATTGTGTCATCATAAGCAAAACTGGACTGAAGGGTCCCCCTTAAAAAACCCAAACCCAAACCCGAACCGGATCCTATCCCATGGCTCACGATTCCTTGTTGCTCTGCTACTGCCAATTGTTCTCTGTTGCTCCAGCTCATTATTTTCTGATAATTGGCCTCGAAACCCAATGGACTAGGATAAAGTTCCTCGTTGTTCGAGGTGATGTTGCTGTTGTTGCTGCTGTTCACACCCTCATGGATAAGCCCTGGGTCTTGGAAGGTGTGAAGTGAGAGACCTAGGTCTTGTCTTTGTTCCATGGTTCTAGAGATGATCCCTGGAGGAAACGTGCTAAAATCAACCGTCGAATTTGTTGAACTTGTAGGAAAGAATGATTTTATGGAATCGATCGTGGGATCGGATTCGATCTGTGGAGGAATAAAAGATGTAAGAGTGTTGCTGTTATTACTGTTGTTGTTGTTATTAGTCGAACTATTCTCAAGCTGTCCCTGAGAATCAAATCGGAAGGACTCGGTTTCCAAGGAAACCGCAAGGTCTGATGTAGGAAAGGTTGACGGAACAGGGTGCCAAGGAGGGAGCTCGGTAAGCTTATCGATGGCTGATTTAGACTTCTTGATTAGCCAATCAACAGCTTTGCTAGGCCGGTCATAGCCGAGCCGGTCCTGGACATCGTAGAATTGGATGGCGGTGTGGGCCGCTAGGCGGACGCGGCGGTCTCGGAGACCTTTGGATGTGTAGACTTTGCTGTGGCGGTCTTTGCGGCCAGTGGACCGGAGTATATGACCTCCATGAACCGGGATAATTTCTCCTCCACTGGTCTTCATTCCCATTTCATTTTAGGGCTTCTTTTGGCAGTTGTAAAGTGTGCATATGAGCATGGAGATGTAATGGCCTGTGGGTGCTTTTTCCTGTGGTGCTTTATCTTCTAGAGAGAGTGTGCGGATTTTATCGTTGTGTTTGGTTTATTTGTACGGATGCTGTCCAATAGGCTCCTGCGGACGACCAGGATTTTAATAGTTAAATAATTTCTTGCCTTGCGTTATGCCTCCTCCTCCTCGTCCTTCCTCTTCACATTACGACTAGCTATGTTTAGGTTTATGCTACAATTAAATAAAAAGAAGTATCGAAATTACTACATGAATATTGGATATTTTTCTAATTTTGGTAGCTAAAGTTCAAAAATGTATTATAAAATCAAATTTTTATTCATCAAATTTATAACTTTATCTATAAATTGTACTATTTTAACTAACAATAGAATCTTATCCCCTCTTATAAAGATGGTAAGTTTCATAAGTTAAAGTTTAATTAAGCATGATATTTAATAAATTCATATTTTAAATATAAAATTTCACAAATAAAATTGAGTATAACATTAATAATTTTATAAAGGGCTCGACACCTCAAGTTTGGGAAGCAACTCATTTGAAATTTTTAAGAAAAGAAAAAAAAAATATATATATATATATATATTAAATGTATATGTTGAAGTGCATAACGTGGTATAAAATTAGCTTTATTGTAATGTTTAGGTATTTAGAGTTGTCAATGTAAAGTCTTGTTTATAAAAAACTCACGTTTAACATTTTCTTTTCCTATATTCATTTGTTACTAAAATAACATTTGTCTTTTTGTATTTAGTAAACTTTTTTTTTCATAATAACCAATAAAATTAATTTTATAAATTATAAATCATATTTAAATAAATGAATTCTCATAAATTGCTTTTTTTTTATTAATACTACCACATAAATAATAATTACATAGTTGATATTACAAATAATTTGGTCATATTATATAAAATATCAATAAATATTATCAATTGTATGACTTCGTTAAGGAATTTCTTTTTTACAACTAATTTGCAAAAATAAACATGGAATATTATATAGTTGATTGCATAATAATTTATATTCAAGATGATATGCTTTTCTTTTTAGTATTGTTAATGAACAACTATACAAAGTTATCACAAAAAGAAATAGTATAATATTTATATTTATATCAATTTTCTCTTCTTGATTTATGTTTTCATATTCATTTATTTTTTATCTATTTTTATTAAAAAAAATTAAAAGCTTTATATATTAATTTTTTTTTACAAAAAGTAAATAGTTTATTTTTCAATTTCTTGTGAAGTTCAACGATCACCCTTAATCTTATTGTAGGTCAAATCATTAAGAAGATCCTTTTACATGTACAAAATGCAATTTAATTATGACAATAAGCAAATATTAACTTAATTAAGATATATCTAGCCTCCTCATTTATATGACCCTAGATCCATCTCTAGTGTTAACAATGCATATTTGTTACTTATGTCCTCCTTAAACTGGTCATCATATGAACTAGAGGGAAACAAAGCAATCACATAAATGTAATTTATCTGTATAATATTTACAATTACATAATTTTGAAAACTTATATTATTTGCTCCTTTTCATTAGAGGTACACATTGGTAGTTTATAATTGGCCATTTATGTAATATATAAACCTTTTGATTATTAATAACTTTTTATCATTGACAATTCTTTTCTTTCAATTATATATTAAGTAGAACTCTACGCTATGTGTGAATGTTGAATAAAAATATATTAACATATATTTAAATGAATGTGAAAAATAAATGAAAATGATTTCTCAATGTTAAAAATTGTGTTGGTCTACATCGTGTCATGTCAGGTTTGCCACAGCAATATGAATAAATGACATGATCTTTAAATACATTAATGAAAAGCTATCTCCAAAAGGTTACATGATTGATAAGATATTTATATGGGCTTAACAAATTGTGTCACCTTATAAAAATAAAATTCCAAAATTTATATATATATATATATACACACACAAAAGAAAAATTAGCGCCACAAAGTCACTAAGGAAATGCAAAATTAGAGCTTCTAAGCAGTCAAAGAAACTCATGTGCTATTCAAGGGTTAACTCCTTACGAATGCATAAGTGTTGCTCACACACTCAAGAGCATACATTAAAGCTACTTATGTACTAGAATTAATACATAAGTGTAATACTTAGCATCAAAGCAAAAGCACGAGCTAATACTAAGCTTTAATCACATAGTAAACCTTTACTAGTTATCAACCAATAACATATGAGCACTTAAACTTCAAGCTTAACTTCATCTCAATCACAATATTATTGAAAACTACAAGTAATTAACTTAGTCAATTACTTTACACATAAGCATCAAATATAATATTTAACCTCATAAGTTTTCACATTTCACAATTCTAATAATTCAAAATTCACTTATTCACAAGCCAAAGAAAGACTAATCATCCTCCATTGACCCTTCAAGCATTTAAAATATCAAGTAACTCAAACATCATATTAAAAACCATTGCAAGTTTTTCTCCCCTCCACAAAGACCACCACAAGTTTAAAGTCACCCACTCACACTAAAATGCTAACTATATGTATCATAACACTAGCTACTAAACAATTAACAAGATCATATACAAAATATCATTATCCACTACAACTAAAAAAAGAAAAGAAAAGAAAAGAACCTAATAACATTAGCTACAGTATGATTTAACTCTAAAACTAATGAACAAAGTCATCACATGCAAGTATACAAACGAAATTGACACGTACATGAATGTGCTCTATAAGCAATTAATTTGTAATTTGGGTCTTAGGGTGTTTAATTAGAATATGTATTTTTAAGTGTTTAGGGCCTTTTCTTTCTATTTCTAGAATTAAACAAAATAAAAAATATTAATGAGGTTGATTATTTAATATGATCATGAATACCAAAGTGAACTTATTTACATGGAATCCCAAATGACTATTAGACATGATTTGTGAAAACTTCGCATACTATTAAAAGAATTGATGGCTACAATCTAAAAGTAAATTGATAACTATGTAGTTTTTAAATTAAAAAGAAAGAATTGCTTGATTTTTTTTTTCTTTTTAGGGGGTGGGGGTGGGGCTCAATGGTTGAAGAGAGAGAGAACTCAATATTCAAAAAATCTCAAAAGACACATTTTTCATAGTAAAAGATAGTTGAACTTTTCAATCTGGCATAACTAGCCTATTTATGGGTTCATAGCTAAAGCCTTCGCCTAAAAATGAAACTTACAAAGAATAACATTAAAAATAAATGACCAAAAGGTAACTAAAAGACTTAATTAAAAGATTGATAACATAAATATAAAAAAATAACTAAGTTCATCACAACATGAAAATCCAACCTAAGTTGGTCTTAGAAGTCTCCTATTCGCTAAACTGGCTATTTAATGAGTCGAGCATGGCTACTGAACCACTCTAAGTAGATTATCCAATCGACCTTACTTGGGCTTGCTTTCTAATTAGCCTTCTCTTGGTTAATCTTGCCTTAATTGAGCCCTTGAACCTCTAAATGATTGAATTTGTTTCTAAAATCTACCTATACGTTTACACTTATCTCATAACCTCAATCATGCTTTGTGATTCCTACCTAAAAATTTACCAATGCATTCAAGACACAAATACCCATGATCCAAAGCAATAACAAATACTCAAGACCATGCCATAGACCACAGTTGTATACTTTGGCCATGTTTTTCCTTAAAACTCTATGATCTTGGATCATAGATCTATACTTTGACTGTTATTCCCTTATCTTGAATTTTCTCATATTTCTTCGCATCTAAAATTTTTCTATAAGAGAAATACGGTATGAGACCAGGCCTGTGGTTCCTAGCCATGTTCTTATCTCTCGATTCTTCTTCTTTCTTTTCTCTAAAAACAACTTTCTCCAATCCTAGATTCAATCTCCAGTTGAAATCAAAACCACAACATCACAAATTCCTTCACCAAACCAAAAATCCTTACCTCATAACTCTACATAACAATCAAATTTAATAATTTCAAAAAAGGGTCAAGATTGCAAAGGGAAAGAAGACATTAACTTAATGTTCACAAAAAAACCCCAGAGAAAGAGAGATCCTTGCAACCTTCTAATCTAACCAATCACTTATGCCCGAGAAAGCAAAAATCATGTTTTCAAATTCAATCCTACCCTTCATAATAATTGTCAAATCACTTATCGTTGGGAACTTGAGGGTTGCTCCTCATCTTGTGCTGTAACTCCAACACCAAATCTTTTCTCTTGCACTAACAAAGGGGTACAATTAATACTATGATTCAATGAATCAAATAAAGTCTTAGGTGCTTATGTCATACCATTAGGATTCGCATTGTTCATTGCGAGTGTCTTATTTCGTAACATAATGGAAGCTTAGTGAGTCTTTTAGAAAGAGGGCAAGTGCTTTTGTTGCAAAGCTAGGTTAGGATCTTTTTAATAGTCCTAACTTGCTTCTAGCTCTTTTATTATTTAATTTATTTCCAAATAACAATAATAATCACCCTTTCATACTTTGCCTTTATTTACTTTCTTACATTTTAATTTTGCTTAGGTTTAACACTAGTAGAGAGAGAAAATAAAGAAAAAGATATAGATAAGTTTTTCTTACCCTAATAGTAGTTATTTATTTACAATGTGAAAATTTGAAATCTAAAGTCACACTTTAAAGTCCATGTATACTTATATACACCATACATTATTGTGTGAAAGTTAGCACCTAAGGAACATAGCATAGCAAATAGGAATTCATGTGAAATCAAAAGTGGTAGATTATACCTAATTAGGAAAGGAATCAAAATGCAAACTTTTCGAATTGAAAATGTCTCAGACTATTAATGATTGATGTGATATATCACCAAACATTCTGGTGCGAGCATAATACATTCTCTTGGAACGTTTTTCCAAATTTTCAATTATATGATATGATTGAGTAATACAATTCGAGATCGATAATTTTAGAGCTATCGATGGGTTACTATAGTGGTCTAAGACATTTCAATAGGGGTTTACACTGCTAAGGCTAATAATGCCACTAAAACTAGTATGAGAAGATTGTATTGAGATTTTACAGATATTTAAGGATCAATAGATTTGGTTTTAGGCCCAAAATTTGTGTTTGCTAACTCTACTTGAATCAGTACTGGTAGTTTAGAACCTAAACACGAGAGACCTGGATACAATATAATTTAAATATGGTTAAATTTGTGTTTGGAATTATTGCTTAGGTTAGAGTCACGCTCCCAAATCTAAACACTAGATTTGGACATAAGATACACTGTATATTGTTTCTATTTGTATTTTGTTACACAAATCACTTCTTTCAAAGTCAAAGATCTCAATCAAAGTTATAAGACATTTTTAAGTATATATATATATATATATTTACTACATTGTACTTTAAATTAGTAGAAAATTGCAAACTCATGTGTAGATTCTTTAATTATCTCCTTATAAATCTAATCGACAATATGGTAAATTTAGAAATCAATACTCTAGTAATAGTAATATTCATTTAAGTCATAGTTAGATTTAATTTAATGATGTTATGTAACTTAAATTTAGCGATGTTATATATTCTTCTTATTACATCATTGTTTAAATGGAAAAGAAAAAAAATATACGAACTCATATGTAGATTTTATATCTATCTCTCTTAAAAATTTGACAAACAATATGATAAATTTAGAAACCAAAACTAATAGTAATATTAATAATTATTGAATCTATGGTTTTACTTAACTTAGTGATATTATAAAACTTAAATATTGGAATATAGTTACAAAACTTTTGTTTGAGTTGTAGTTTTATATTAATATAAAAATACTATATCATTTGTCTTTGTAAAAGTTAAATATTATTATTGCCTTTTCCCTTTATATTTGTAAATATTTTATAGATTTAATTAATAAATTTTTAATTGATAAGCAATATCAAATCTAAGATGAATGAGATACAATATGATAACACAAATTGTTAACATTAATATAAATGGGTCCATCCTAAGCACAAGATATACTAAGTCATAGGTTTAGGTTTTCTTATATGATTAAGAAAGGGTCATTCCATAGGTTTAGACTTTCTAGATATGAAACTGCATATACATGAGATATAATACAATAACACAAATTATCAACCTTAATTTGAATAAGATAACTTGCTTGACCTATTTATAATGATTATATATATATATATATTACGGGGTATAAGTATTTAATATATATGGTTTTTTACAGTTGTATGTTTATATGCAGTGTTGTATTATTGGGATTTACGGCTCACTTATATATAAGAATTTTTATTTAAAGTTGAGGTGCTTATCACAACATTAACAGTTATGGTAAGTAAATTTGCAATTTGTGTATTGAAGGAGGAAATTGATAGCATACCTAGTGACTACCTTCTGGATAGACCTAGTATAGACTAATATCAAAATAATGAATTTTTAGTTTGCAACACCTTAGAACTTAGATTGCTACAGCCCATGATGCATCCTTACTAAGTAGTGATATGTCAATGCATCTAGATCCTACATTGAACATCTAAAATCATAAAATCTTTAACGAATTAGCCTAGTCTAATTCTCCATAGATAACATTTCTCCATAATAACAAAACAATAAATAATTCACTAGTCCCTCTTAATTTACTAAATGTACACAAAGCCACCTAATGCCTCAAACAAAACACAACATACTACTAGAGTCAACTAATTCTCAAACAATTGGTGATAAAGCAAGCTAGTAACCAAATATAACCGAAGTCATAAGTGACTCCCCATAAGTAATGAGGTCTAATAACTAAACAAAATAACAACTAAAATCATTAGAGTCCTCTCACCTAATTTCACAACTTTAAACTAATAATAACTAAGCAATCCCTCTCCTATATAACTCATCATGAGCTCTTCCATTTTAAACTGATTCTATTGAGGTGGAGCATTCTGAGCAAGACCTTATTTTTCAAATCCAGGTGGTGGTTGAAATGCATTATTCTCATTCCTCCATGAGAAGCTTAGATGATTGCGCTACCCTAGATTGTATGTATTCGAAAAAGGTCTTTAGTTACCCTATTGGAAATTTTTGACAAAGTTCACCTGTTCTCCACTAGTTAAAGTTATGGGATTTCTAGATAAGCACTCAAGAGTCAAATGTGATCTTAAACATAACTCACAAAAAGCAATAAGATTAGCATGAAAAGACTATGGTGAGGTGAGTTTACTTATCTAGGTTATAAGAGCTGAAATTTGAGCTGTTAATTGAGATATAGTGTCATTGTCATTGATTGATGCCACTCTTGACTTACTTCTTTTGTTTTGCCAATTATGTGCACTAGAGGCCATCTCTTCTATCAATGCATTTGCTTCATCATAATTCTTGCCCATTAGAGCACCTCTAACTGCAGCATCTACTAAAGACCTCAATGTCTCATCCAGACTGAGATATAAGATTTCGATGAGGAGATTATCTAGAAAGTCATGATATAGGCATTTTCTAATTGCCTCCTTAATCTCTTTCATGCCTCATAAAGTGACTCACCACTAAACTTGGTAAAGTTAGTGGTGTTGTTCCTTAGTTTTGTGGTCCTAACTAATGGGAAAAATCTCCTTAAAAACTTCGATGAAAGATCAACCTAGTTAATAATAGACTCTTTTAGCAGTGAATGGAACCAAGCTCTGACTATATCCCTTAGCAAAAAGGGAAAGAGCTATAATCTAATAACCCCGTCTTTAATATTGTTTATCTTTACTATAGTACAATATTAGAGTAATCTTGCAATATGCTTGTCAGGACTTTCATTGAGATATCCTCCAGATTGATTTGTCCAAACCATCTAAATGAGGGATAGTTTCAACTTAAAGTTGTTGGCCTGAATGGTAAGCCTCCTTATGGCAAAACCCATAACTGTAAGTACTATATAATTTCATAGTGCTTTCAAGACTCCCTATATCTGATTATCATTCTCGTTGCCTACCATCTCTTTTCTTCTTCTTCTGTTCTCTCACCTTAACTGATTCAAGGTGCGCTTTATTTCAAAATCTAGTGGTAGAATTTTAGCACTTCTACTCCTATGCATATAACACTTGCAAAGAGAACAAGAAATAACACACGTTGTCAAGTATGCCAAAATTACCAATATAACTAAAAGGTTTAATATTTTCAATCCTCAGCAACGACACCAAAAACTTGATTCATGTAAACTATATATATATATATATATTATATACATATATATATGAAATTAAATCACAAATATTCTAACAAGTATACTAGGTTGAAATCAAGTAATATAGAGCAAGTAAAGTCATCGATCCCTTAAGGAGTAAAAATTTACTAATCATATGTTAGTTCTTATTAATATTCAAGCAATCAAATCAAATCAAATTAAATTAACTAATATAATAATTACCTTAAAACTGTGAAAAGGGAAATTACATTAAAATGTCTAAAACTAAGTAATCAATTGAGAATTGTAGGAAAAATAGAATCCACCCTAATTATGCAAATCAAATTGTTATCATGTTATATAGATTAATAACTATGTAGTCATTCAAGTGAAATTATCTTGCCTTGAAATTAAGGATTTAAACTTCTAATTAATTAGTAAGCTCTTAAATCTCCAATTAACTGTAGGCTCTAAATTATAATCATACATCTCCCGATGCTATGATCGTTTAATGTCTTAAATCAATTATCCCTAATGTCTTAATGAATAATTAACTCAAAACATCACATTAATCCTTAGATAATTTCTAATTAATCTAATTAACACTGCTCTCGCATTAGTCAATCAAATTAATTAAGAATTTCTAATAAACCCTATATTGACTCCCGTATCAATTGCGTTTCTAACAATTATAATCAATTAGAGCATTATAATTGAAATCATAGAAATTGCAATCATGAATTATCCATATATCTATTAACCCTATAACAAGAATACAATTCTTATCTCAGCTACTTAGGGTTTCATTAATTCACATAAATAAAACTTAGTTAGCTATGGAAATTAAAACAAAAGCATAGATAATAATTGAAGTCGCAAAGAAGTTCATCATTAAATGTAAGAATAAATCACAAAATTACATAAACATAAATAGCATAGATCTCCAATTCTATAATTGTAAAGAGTAAGCTTCAATTGCACTCTAAGGTTGATCTCCATAGCAAAAGCGAAATCTTTTGAATGATCTAAGAAATTCTAAAGAAAATTTCTTAAAAAACAATCTACCAACTGTTTTAACACTCTCTAATTCTAAAGAAGATATAAAAATTTGTCTAAACTATGAAGCATACGTCTATTTATAGAGAAAACTAGGGTTGCTTTCGAATGTATCTTTTTTTTATTGAGGTTGGTGGTGTATCTTCTATGGCCAACAAAGTAGACATCCAAAGCCACTGGGGTTGAATGTAAGTCGGCCCAAGGCCGGCTGCCTTCAATTCCAAAGTATCATGGCTCGATTCAGGTTTCATTCATTTGTGTAAAACTCCTCTAAATTGATTGTATTTCCACTCTGAATCCTCTAATGCTTGAAATGTCCAAATGAAACTACTTAAATACCAATTCTTAATTATTTCTATAAAATCAATAATAATTCAACCAAATTCATACACTAAAATATGAGTAAAATATGCCTTTATCAACTATATTGGAGCATGTGCTAGTAATGGAAGCATGGAAACTGGAGTTAAACATTGATGAATTACAATTGGATGGAGCAGCATTCTAGATCCAAATCCATGGTATGAAATTAGATCAAATAACTGAATACAATGCAAAGTTGGTAAGAACGACATTAGGATAATTAATTAAGGTTGAATCACCAAGATCAGGAAACAACTTAAGAAGAAGTTTCCTACATATAAGAGTTAATATAGATGTTAAAAAACCACTAAAAAAGGAGATTTAGGTAGGAAGGAGGAGTGGGAAAAGATATAATGTGTCAATGAAGTATGAGAAACTATTAGATTTTTGCTTCATTTGTGGAAGGTTAGGTCACGTAGCTACAACATTTTCCTTTAAAAATCAAGCTAATGACTCATTTGAACTAGGTTTAAGAGCTTACGATGCGAAGGATAAGTCCTAGTCTAGATTAAAAGAGAGCTCAAATAGAAGGGGATTCATGGTGCACAGTTGACAAAGGTGCTTCACCTCCTATAGTGTCAATTAAACCTAATTTGATTGCAAAAATACGTAATACCTAGAACCTTAACACTAAAAACAACCCAAACAGAATCCCCAAATCAACATCACTAAAGAAACCCTTAACCTTAAACATACATCATAATTCTCATGTTGACAACTAAAAAGCGATAATTTGCTCTCTAACCAAAACCATCTCATCAGTCATCCTATAAAACCCAAATTACCACAATTTACAACCCCCATCTCAAACTACATCATAGAACTTCCCCCTGAGGATAGTGACAACAACAACATGACTCCTAGTAAACAGAAGGAAATAGAGATCAAAGTTCCAAAGAAGGTTATCACGACATTGAAAGAACTAAATCTTAAAAAATTAAGAGAGGAGCTATAAGAGAGGAGCTACAAAATACTTATGAGAAGAGGTTGAGATTGATGAAGGATGCGCTAAATTTGCATTGCAATTTGAGGTTCAACATTGGTAAGGAAGTTGACATTCTAACTAGTGAGAAAAAGAAAAGCCTAAACACAAAAGAGAAAAAGCAAAAAAGTGGATTTGAAGGATGAGGATGAAAATCTAGTCAATGTTCCAATTATGATGATGACTGATGAAGAATTTATGGGTAGTGGTGGTTAGCATGGTGGTTAGCCTTCAACAGCCTTATGGAGGCCATGAAGCTAATCAATTGGAATTATCAAGGTTTGTGACCTACCCTGACCATTCAAAATCTATCAACCTTATTAAATAATTTTAGGCTTAGTTTGGTATTTCCAATGGAGACAAAAAATAAAAAACAGTTTGTTGGTAGAGTAAGAAGGAAGATAAGACATTCTGAAGCTTTCCACATTTATCCTATTGGGAAAGCAAGGGCTTTATCCCTTTGGTGATCTTAGGAGGTGAAAGTTGAGATACTAGATTTTACAAAAAAATTTCATTTTATCTATAATAAAGTATGAAGATGGAAAACCATTGTGTGATAATGTAGATCTACTCTCCAATCGACTTCATTGACAAAAAGAATCTTTGGAGAGATGTTATTCATGTATTGCAACTTATAGTAGAGCCTTGGATGTATATAGGTGATTTTAATAAAATCCTAGACGAACATGAAAAATGTGAAGGGGGTCAAAGGAGTAGGAGATAATTAGAGGGCTTTAGAGTGGTCTCATGTGACAACTTACCATGGTCAAAAATATACTTGACTCAATAAAAGATATGATAGAGTTCTAGTTAAAGAAAGAATAGATAGAGCATTAGTCTCAAATAGTTAGATGCTAAAATTCCCTAGAATGAAGTCATCTACAAGTTGGCTATTGGTTCGGACCATGTCCCTTTGATAGTACCTCTTGATGATGAAAAAGTTGGAATTAAGAAATTTTTCAAGTTTGAAATTTTCTGGAGAACCCTAAAAGGATGTAAAGAAGTTATTTTAAAGAAATTGGTCTCCTAGTACTGGAGGTAATGCTATGGTGCATGCGATGGAAAACCTAGAAATATTTAATAAAGGATTGGGAAATTAGAATAGAAAAATGGTCACAAATGGTAAAAAAACAAATTGAAATGCTATAAACCAAAATTAGTATGCTCCAAAATAGTGAGTAGGATGGTGTAAAGACGAGGAAGAAGCCATTTGGTGAGTTGAAGGAGACGTGGAGTAGAGAAGAAAAGTTTTGGCATCAAAGATTTAGTGTTAATTAGTTGAATTATAGAGACAAAACACATAATTTTTTCACAAAACCACATTAACAAAAAGGCATAAGAACATAGTGACAAGAATTTAAGACATGAATAATCAGTGGAAAGAAGAGGATTTGGAAATTGCAACAGCCTTCATTGAATTTTTTTACCCAACTATTTCAGAAAGGGGCAATTAGAGACATATTGTATGTCTTAGAGTGGGGAGATTCGACTTTTTCAGAAGATGACAACCAAATTTTGTGCTTAGAGGTGACTCCTTAGGATATTGAATCTATTGTCTTTGACATAAGTGCTCTCAAAGTACTAGGGCCAAATAGATTTCCAAGGATGTTCTATCATCATTATTGGAGTATCATTGGAAATTCCATTATTAGAGCAGTCTAAAGATTCTTCTCTACAATTATGTTTCCTAAGTTCTTAAACATTGCTAATTTGGTCTTGATTCCTAAAATTGCATCCCCTAAATTAGCACCTCATTTCTAACCTATTAGCTTGTGTAATGTCTTATATAAAGTCATTTCCAAGATTCTAGTTGAAAGACTTCAACCATTTCTTTAAGAGATTATCTTTGAAAATCAAAATGCCTTTATTTCGGCAAGTTAATTTAGGATAAAATTTCAATAGCTCATGAGTGTTTTCACTTTTTAAAAAATAAGAATAGAGGGAAAATTACACATGTGCATTAAAGTTAGATATGAACAAGGCTTATGATAGGGTAAAATGGGATTTTCTAAGAGGGGTATTGTACAAATCAAGATTGAATGAGAGATGGGTAAACTAGTTGATATGTGTTACTACGATGTAATATAATGTCATGGTAAACAGTAGAACTGTAGGGCATCTTAGACTTATAAGGGGATTAAGATAAGGAGACTTACTCTCTTTGTACTTATTCATTTTAGTTGTTGATGTATTATAAAAAAGATTGCATTTTCTAGTAGAAAGTGAGATTTTGAAGGGCTTAAGGATCAAGAGAGAGTACCCTATAGTGATATACCTATTGTTTATTGATGATTCTCTATTTTTCATGGATGTTGATGAGGAAAATTTGGATTATTTTAAAGAAACCCAAACTGACTATTGTCTTGCATTAGGTCAACAAGTCAACTTTGTAAAGTTTTACTTGTTCTTTAGTAAGAATGTTCTTATTCAAGTTAGGGATAGAGTTTTAGCACAATAGGAGACAAGAATCACAGATGATCTAGGGCAATATCTAGGGCTTCCTACTTTGTGGGGTAGGTCCAAACGGAGGCACTTAAGTCCATGAGAGACAAAATTGACTAGAAAATACAAGGATGGAAGTAGAAGCTTTTGAGTTTGGTAGGAAGAGAAATCCTACTAAAAGCTGTAGCATTTACTATCCCAACCTATTATATGGGATGCTTTAAGTTTCCTATAGGTTGGTGCAATAAAATCAATAGTTTTTTAGCCAATTTCTAGTGGGGACAATAAGGGCAAGAAGGAAAGATTTATTATATTAACTAGAATACAATATGAAAGTTAAAGATGGGCGATGGAGTGGGTTTTAAGGACCTGCACTTATTCAACCTTGCTTTACTCAACAAGATAACTTGGAGTGTAGTATATAACCCAAGGGCTTTATGGGAATAGTTGTTAAAAGGTATTTACTCTTTAGACTCATATTGGAGAGAGGCTAGAAAGGGAGGAAAGGCATCTTGGGGATGGTCAAGTCTGTTGGAGGGACAAGACATACTATTTAGGGGTAGTTTCTAGCAAATAGGAAATGGTAAGAAGGTGGAAGTATTGTTAGATAGATGGATCCATACTTTGAACAATTACAAGTTAGATAGGAAAGATAAAAACTTGAACTTAGAATTAATGATGGATAAACTTATAAACAAGGAAGGACAATTTTGGACTTTGACTAACATTAGTAATTACATTTTGGAAAATGAAAAGAAGGCAATCAAGGAGATAAATATACTTATTAGAGAGAGGCAAGACAAACTGATTTAGCCTTTCATTAGATTAGGTGACTACACGGTAAAGTCGGCCTATTTTTACTTAACAGGGGAAGAACAGGAGACCAGGCAGTAAGGGAGCACGTCAAATGATAAGTCTTCATCATCTTACTTTGTTACAGATAAAGAATGGAAATGGTTATGGCTACTTGATTTATAGCCAAAAGTAAGACACTTTCTATGGAGAGTGTTTTAGGATTCGTTACCTATGTACTCCAACCTCATGAAAAGGAACATCATGTACCATGATGCATGTGAATTTTGTGGTGAGAAGGAAACCAAAGGAAACATCCTCTTTTAGTGCCCATAGACTGTACCAATTTGGTTTAGAGCAATTAGTGTTTATGTTCACACTAGATTTGAGGAAAAGTTTGTTCCTTGGTTCGGATCTCTTCTTATAGGGACAAAGAGTAGATCTGATGAACAAAAGATCATTGCTTGTAAAATAGGGAGGGTTCTTTAGTCAATTTGGAAGGCAAGATGTAAAGTAGTATATGAATAGAAAAGGTTAGATCTAAACAAAGTGGTCATGATGGTACATATTCAAGAGAAAGAATGGTTAAATTTAAAGAGAAAAGAAGATCTTGTTAGAGAAAGAGATAAAGGAACAATAATTGACAACTAGAGAGCACCGTTTGATTCAATGGTCAAAATTAACATGGATAGAGATTTTGACTTGAAGGATAGAATAGCTACTATAGCCAGTGTAGCTACGTGCTCGAATGGGAAAGTATGAGCAGCCTTTTCAAAGCTAGTTTCAGGTTATAGTGTAGAAATGGCAGAGTGTATAGTTGTGAAGGAAGCAATACTAATGGTAAAAAAAAAGGCTTGGCTTACCGTAATCATAGAATCTAATGTTGGTAATGTAGTGGACTCCATTAACAAGGCTAGTATGTTAGTAGGCTAGGCCTGTTGGCCTATCATTCTAGATATTAAGTAGGAACCCGATAGTTTACTAGGTTACATCATTTACTATACTCCTAGGATTGTAAATAAGGTAGTAGATTAGGTGGATAAATTTACAAGGAGGAGAATGTATCTTAGTGATTAGTGGCTTTGCCCCCATCTTTCCTTTAATAGCTACTCATTCTCAACTTAGTATCAAATTGTATCGTATTTGATTGTCTTCATTCAAATGTATTTGAACTTGAGTGATCAATGAAAGAATAAGTCTTTTGAGCAAAAAAGAAAAAAGAAAATGCCTACAAAATGAAATGAAATGGAATGGAAAGATATTAAAAAAAAAATTCTAATTAATCCTAATTAATGAATGTTGATTAGAATTGCCCAAATCAAATTTCCTTTGAAGTTTAAATCACTGATTTTGTAGAATCATGATTTTGCCTTTTAAGTAAACTATCAAATATGAGGAAAGGAAATATAACTTAGCATTGTGATTCCATTTAGCTAATTCCTATGGACCAAACGTGATATATATGTTTTTATAATATATTGGAACATGAAGCAAAGCTACCACATCCGACAGTTTTAGAGTGCAACAATAACATTTATATATAATCATAGATTTTATCTTATCTTATAAGGAAATGGATCATCTAAAATATTTTAGGTAAATTTATAAATTCAATAGTTGAGATTATCACGATTTTGAAATTATTAAATAATATTATTATGATATTATTTTTGTCCTTATAATATCAATTATTAATTGTACGTATTTACATCATAATAGAATAACTTTAGAAAAGTGATTTTAGAAGATAAAATCCTATAGTATTCATATATTTATTCATTAACATGATTATTTATTTTTTATTGTATAGGACAAAAAAAAAGAAAAAGAAAAAACTAAATGGCGAACAATTAACCAGCGTAATCTACAACAATTATAAAATAACATATGAGAAACCTGTGTTAAGAATCCCACCAAACCTCCACGAAAATGATAAGTCCCTAGAAGAAAAAGGGGAAATTCTTTAGAATAACGATGTGATAGTTTTAATGAACCCTTCAAACATTCTACCACTAAACATGCTCTGAGTTTTATGACTTTCAAAAGAGAAAGGTAACAAATGGCAACCCAACAGTCCAAAATGCAGGAAGACAACAATTGGGCGGCCCACATGTTGGGATGAATGTCATCTCAGATGTTCTCGACTTCTCGTGCATCTTGCAATAATTTATCGCGCATGGGTTGCAGAATAATCTAGTGGGGACCCACCTTTCAAGGCGATGGATAGGAATTGAGCTCCTCTCTATTGGAGTAGTCAGTTGCGGAACGCAAGAGATCAACCAGATCAAGGAGCCAAAGGGCCCTCGCGACGTATGAATATCCTTTTCATTCACGTGCATTTTTATCTTTTTACCCCTTTCAAAGTCTATTGTCTTTTTAAATTGAAAATGAAAAGACATTTGAGTATTATCTTTACTGATTCCGCTGATTATATGTATGGCTATATCACTCTTTTAAGACTATTAATAGTGTGAGATTTATACAATATGCATATAACTACTGTAACTAGATCTCTTTATATATATATATATATATATATGAAAATCACACCTAAAGAAAGGCTAAAACTATGTGCCCAACTTCAGTTCACGTCCGATCCAATGCAAAGGGCTAAAGTTAGGGTTGACATTCATCACATGTATGATTAGACGTAACTACTTCACTTTTCCGAGATTATTGGCTGACTGGGTTTAACAATTAATAACCGTACAGATAGTTAAAAGTAATTATAGGGTGAAATCATTTTTCAGTTACCATAAAGTATTCATTAATCCTTGTAAAAGCTGATAATAGCCTTCATGAAAAATTATTTAACAGTTTTATTTTGACTGTTAATGGTTTTGTTTCTACAGTTAATAGATTTTATGATAATCTAGATCTTTAAGTGACTGTACAGTAGAATCTGAATAGCTTATACAAGAATCTCTGCTGCAACTATTACAGAAACGGGTTTGGAAGTAAGATTTACATTGGTCTCGGGCTCTCTGTCCATCCATTAATTCCAACGTATTCGCAAAATAAATCTACTTATTGTAGTAGTTAATGAAGATGTTACGAGACCCTTTATACATTAGACCTATAACATAGTGAAACATGGAATATGATGAAAACTAAACTAAGAGTTCCTTGTAATATAACGAGGAATTTTTAATGGAAGGATGATACTTTTGACTCATGCAGCAATAAGAAATAGCTAAATACCGTTATAAAAAAAAATAAACATAAAGATAAATTACAAAATCAACATAGTACAACACGGATAGCATAAATATGACGCTATTGTACAAATCGACACGATTACAAAATAAAGTAACTAATTATAAAATATAACTGTTTTTACAAGATGATCGAAGTGATTATTTAATTTTAAAAAATAATTGTTCACAGCATTTAACTAAATCCGTGTATTCTTTACAGTGATAAAAGTTAATTCGATATGTAACATTAACTTGATCCTGAGTATGTATTTCCACCTTGAGTAAAACTATATGTTAGATGGGATACAAGTAAAATCAATATGCAAATGTTACATTGGTTTTGGTAAGGAAAAAAGAAAAAGGAAAAAGAAAAGGTTAAAATATAACATTCACAATTCTAACCTTTAAGGAAGTTTATGTGCATAAAAAGGAGTATTGTGAAAAACATTACTTGGATTTGGGGTGTCTTTTTCAATCTTATATTGGAATGAAAAATTACTAAATATTTTTCAAGTTGAAATTTCGTTTGTTAACTTTGAAACCTAAAATATGAAGTTATTGAATTCCCATCATCTTGATAAAGATGACATGGCAAATATTTATTGGACAAAAAGTATAAAAATAAACAATCAGAGGTAATGTATTAAATTTGACATGTAAAGGTTTGAGTGGATATGAAATTCAATAATATTAAACTTCAAAAGATAAATTAAGAAAAATCAATATTTTTTATTAGTAATCTTAAGACTGTTAAAAAAAGAGGAGGAGGAGAAGAAGAAGAGAATGAGTTAAAAAGTGACGGAACTTGTTTATTTGATAGAATAGGAATTTATGCTCAACGCCTTGTTGTTGAAGGAATTTTTGATGAAGTTTCTTATATTCCCAACGCCCACTATACATATAACCTTGGTTGATGATGTGATATATGTTCATGTCGATATTTATATTAAGATGAAGCCTTTCCTTTCCGAAGCTACAAGGAAAAGTCCATATCTTTTTCTACCCCAGTAATTGTGTGGCAAAAAAACAAAAATATGTTCCTTAACTTGTATATTGTTACCGTTTAACTCGAGATGAATTAATTTATGCAATTAAGACCTTAAACTTCTAATTTTTGTCAATTAAACACCCCACACACACACCCCCCCCCCCCCCCCCCCCCCCCCAACCAACATTAATTTTGTCAAAACATATCTGGATGTCTTTAATCATCTATTTTAAATGTTTATAATTGTATATGTTCGAGTGCAAGTGCAAAGCATGCACTTCTTGGCATATATAGCATATAAATATTTAGTACGTGATTAGGATACTCGCATCATCAGTACATATGGAATAAAAACCAGTACAATAATAATATGATAGCTTCCGTCCCACTTATGTGTTGTAGTTTTTTGGGATTTTCCCTTTAGCTAGATTGTTATTTGAGGACAATGAAATCCCGTTTTCCAAACTTTTGATGTCAATCTATTTTTGAATAAATTATTTTCACGCAAAAAGAAAACGGAGAAAAACCCCTTCCCCCTTTCCACAACAACGTTTCAAGCGTAAATTGCCCTCCTACTTCTTCGTTCTTGCATCTTCTACGTCCTTTTCTGTTTGTTTATTATATCACTATTATATTTGGATAAATTGCAAATGTATTCATTTGTTTTATCTAATTGTGTGTTTAGACATTTAAATCCATTTTTAGAAAGTGCATTTAGAATATATTTTACAATTTTTTCCTTAAATAAAATAGTAAAAACATTAAAATTATAAATAAGGAAAGCACAAAGTCAATGTTAAATTGCAAATACACCCTTTTATATATGCTTTATGTGCACTTAACCCACTTATCTTTATAATTGGATGTTTACAAAAAAATTATTTATAAAAAATTGTACTTTAATTGATACATGGCTATGTTACCCTTAATTTTATACATTTTTTAATTGTAATTATTTTTTTACCATTTTATTTCAAGGAAAAATAGTAAAATAGGGAAAATACATATTGTTTAAAAGATCCAGTGGTCGTAAAGCTCAATGTTAAGAATAAAAGCGTCAAACATATATAACACAAATATAAGGGAGTATATTTACCATTTGCCCTTATGTTTTTCAAATAAGTAAGATATTAAACTACTATTTGGTACTATATTATTTATATATTTGATAAGAATAGATAAAAATTATTAAATTGGTCTTTAATTTGCAACAAGTATTTCAAATTCTTTCCCCCTTTTTTTTCCCTGCATTCAAATAAAACGAATAAAAGGGAATTTAAGCTTTGAACTGTTACTCCATGTCACTATCCGCCCCTCAAAGGTTCCTTCGGAAGAGAACAGGTGTCCTTATCTAAGAACTTCATGGAAATTCCTCAAAACTCTTTAGGTTTTGCTTCTTCTTTTTTTTTTTTTCATAGAAATTCTTCCGAACCTTTGTGTCAGTTAAAGATTGCTCGAAAAGAAAAGAGAGGCACGTTGAAAAAGCTAAAGCCTTCTGTGCCGGAAAATGGAAGTGGATATCATTTGATCCGACTGAACTTTCAACCGTGGTAATTAGTACAACACCAGAGTTAGGCAATTTCCCACTAGCTCAACTCTCTAGTCATTTTCACCGACATTCCAACTGTTGGACTTTCCTTATTATTGACGAGTGAAGTCATCTTAATTTGCTGGTATTTAGAGGGAATTCAAGAACACAGAACCCTTTAATCCCAAACAACATAAGAGGGTTTTGCATAGAAACCAGCACTTTAGATGGATCTAGGATGATAGGAAAGGATAGATCAAATGGTGTGTTGGAATTTGTAACTTCGTCATACTAGCCGATGAAACTACTTTTCTCAGTAAGATAAGTTACTTTAATGAAATTCACCTTAAAATAATTTGAACTAATTCCAAAAGAGTGACATAAAGTGACAATCTAGCACTATAAACAGAATGCATCTCTTCTCTCCCTAATCACTCCAAGAAAATGCACTTGTGACAAATCTTTGGAGTCAATATTGAAATAAGCATTTAGCTAGAGGAAGCATTTTATTCAAAATATTTTTTTCCTTTCCCTCTCACATGACAATTTATAATTAGATAAATGACTATTCGTACTATTGATAAGAGAATGGAATTAGAGATTCAACAAACATAAGGTTGTTGATAGTTGACACTAGTTAATAGGCACAGCCTAAGGCCTAAGATCAAAACAGCCTAAGGCCACATCCTTGTGAATGGGATTGCACAAAGGCTAAATCCGCATAATCGAACAACCGACTTACAATGCGGTTAAGATGACTAAGACCTCGACTAACCCTATGGCCACTACCGTGATATCATCCCAGTTGAATGATCTTGCCCTTAGCCTAGCCTAAGACAATGAACCACTAACCACCCTGACCACAAAACCAAAATGGTTACAAACCCTAAATAGGCGCATGACCTCTAGGATAAGACTCCTTGATGAGCCACTCCTCACCCGTTCATAAATCACTCTCATCACATTTAATGGGATGTGATGATTAGTGGCTCACCCCCATATCAACTAGTATAGCTTAAGTGTAGGATGGCATAGAACATAGAGAAGGATGAGTCAACCACATGGCTTAGGAATTCCTCTACCAATGTTAAGAAATCTTGTCAATTCCCCTAATTCTTAATGCTATGTGGATAAGCATGCACCTTTTAAATACCCTTCCTTAAATCCTTGCAAAAGGTAAGCCCACAATCTAAGTCTTAGGAAAGAAAGAACCATACATTTAAGTACCCTTTCTTGAATTTAATCTCTTATCTTCCTCTCACTAACTTAAGTATCAAAGTGACAATACTGGACAACTTCCTAGCATAGTAGCTCATCCCTTATCTTCCTTGTAGGTTGCTCCCCTGACCACTTAAGCCTCTTGCTCTTAGATCTTGAAAGCTATACTGGTAAAAGATCCAAGCCAACATCTTGGCATCATCCATACGAAATGATGACTAAATTCCCTAAAAGAAAAAAAATATATCACTGAAACTTCTAATGCCAATATTTAACTACCAACTAACCTAGAGGGTTATGGTGCCTCATAAATGATGCCTAATACCATAATGAGCTAAAGGCCACATGTCTTGCCTTGGCAAAACAAAATGAGGAAATTTAAAAGCAAAATCTCAAAATGAAAATAAAAAACTAAAAAAAATTTAACCCTATGTACATAAGTTAAAACTATAGTAGGATACACTCTACCTAAAGGACTCCTCTGCCCGCATCTGTAGAGGCAAAAGGGGTTAGACTCGACTCCATAAAACAAAGAATAAAAAAATGCAATATGAACTTGAGTATGGCAATGAAAGGGAGCAAGTGGTTGACTTTAAGGTCTAAGTTGCTTACTTAATCAACTCTTAGAGTTAGCATAATTATGTAGTATAGATGAAGAAGTTAATCTAAGTAGAAGCAGTACTCCCCCACTTCTCTTATCAAATGAGCTTTAAGCAACTCAAGGGGTGCCTCAATCAAATCTCAAGAAATAAGAGAGCGGCAACACTATCCTCATTGCCTCCTTCTCATCTAATAAAACCCCATTCACGAAAGCTATTTAGGAAGAAGTCCTTCCCTACAATGTCCAACTTCCTCACTTAAACCCATATGATGGAATGGTCAACCCAAATGACCATCTCACTCATTTCAAAATCATGATGAACTTACATGGGTTGAGCGATGGCATCATGTGCAAAGCTTTTCCAAGCACTTTGTGCCAAAGCAACTAGAATATGGTTTAACCATTTACTCAAAAACTCACTTTCCTCCTTTAGCAAGCTTACTCAATGCTCCTAGCAACACTTCCAAGTAACTAAACCACCTGCTAAAGACTCGTTGTCTCTTTATTCCATTCAATAAAGTAATGATAAACTATTTCAAAGGTGCATAGCCTACTTTAATGAGACCATGGTCAAGATAGCACAATTCACCAAAGGAATAGCCATATACGAATCTATTTCAAACATTAAACCCTTTTAGGAGTTCTTTAAGTCTCTTTACAAGAACAAACCTTGAATAATGGCCAAATTTGGTAAAAGGTGAATAATACGTGGATCAAAAGGATGATCTTCATGTCAAATGCAAAGATGACTTAGATAGAAAAGAAAAAAAAATAAAGAAAAAGATCTAGAAAGGTTAAAGACCACCTTAGTCCAAGATTTAAAGGATACTGCTACCATGACTAATGGACCAACCTAAGAGGCAAAAAGGACCTTGTCCCAAGTTACATGAAGCATACCCCCTTAACAAATCCTTGGGTGACATCTTCTTAGAAATGCACAACCAAGGCATCTTGCTCAGACTAAGAAAAAGCAAGGGATGAACCTAGTTGCAAAGACCAAAGCAAATATTGCAACTTCCATTTGAAGCAAGGAAATAACACCAATGGGTGCCATTAACTCAAAAACGCACTCAAGAATGCAATATAACGTTGATTCATTAAACAATATATAGCACACCTAAAAAACTAGGTAGAAAGAGTCACCTTAAGAAGGCGTACAATAAGACCTTGGAATGAGGGAACCTTTAGCAACACTTGCCATAACTAGGCCCCTAATGGTGTCATAAACACCATCATAGGGGGACTTGACCCGAGAAGCTAACCAAATAAATATGGCGTAATCTATGAATTTACTGGCCAGCAAATACAAGCTTTGTTCAAAGGTTACTCTTGTAATAATCTCTCCATATTCACAAGCCAAGACCTTACATCCATACTGGTATCATGATCATCTTTCACAATTTCATGAACAAATATAAACTTTGCCCCTTTTAAAAATAGTGGAAACACTATATAATAAATTGATCTCGCTTGCAATCTTTTGAAAAATATTTGTAGAAATTGCAAGCTAACGGCAAGTGTACCGGTTAATTTATAGTACATAGTTAGCACTAAGGTTGTATTTTGTGGTGAACAATATAGTTTAGAAAGAGAACTAATAACTAGATTCTATTATTTTTACTCTAATCTAAGCAACCAATTGAGAAATTTTATGAGAAAGAACATGCAAGTTATCTAAATAAAAGTAAAAACTACAATTGAATTAAGTGTAGATTTTAGCTTTCTCTCCATATTAGGATGTTAATTGCTTTATAAAAGATGTATGAGTAACGAGTAAATAATCATTTAAGATCATTATGGCCATACCATTAGAGTATTTATGATAGTTTAAATATGGATTTTACTCATACTCACAAAATTTATCCAACTCTTGTTTCGTAAATTCTATCATATAATAGGAGTATTATATTATCAATATCTCATATACACTATCAACTAGCTATTCAAGTCTTGTCACTACTTAAATAATTATGTTAGAATTGAATTCTCATTTTAACCAATTTTTAGCTCTAGGTGAGTACAAGGATTTAAGTCCTAACTTTCAATAATTACCCATTCAAATTTGAAATTCTAAGTTCTATTCAAGGTTTTCAAATCCTATTACAATATATAGAACCTATTAGGATAACAACGGGGGAGGCCTCATGTGTAGGAAACGTTATCTAACTTAATATTAACCTAACACTCAAGTTATACCTAATTACACAATGGAACTAAGTAAAATTCCAAATTTACACTATCACAATACAAAAACATTAATAGCCACAACTACTTCAACATGTTCACATACTATCCATAAGCATAATAAGCTCTATTTATCACATTCATGAAAAATAAACATTCAACACATAATATGCATGAACATGAAAATAAACATTGCATTAAACATAGAAAAAGTATGAGAAACATTACATAACCAAACTCCTCAACCTCAACAATGGAGTTCCTCAAGATTTTCCCAATAATCTCTATGGATGCAATGGAAATCCCCAAACCTAAACCTTGAAAAGAGCTCAAATCTATTAATACTCTATCTTATAATCATGAAAATACATGAAAACTCCATGAAAATCATAAAACTATGCTAAAAGTAACCTAAAATAGTCAAAAGAAGAGAGAAATGGCAGAAACTAGAACCATAAACCCTAGAAATTATAAAGCCAAATCTATAGAAAATGAAGAAGAAGAAAATTTTATATTAGGTGGCTACTGGCATGATGGTAAGCAAGGGTATCGTCATGCTGGTGGATACATGTCATGCACTTCTCTTTTTTCTTTTAGTGAAACGACATGTTTTTGCTATAGGAGTCAAGTATACTATCATGACAGTAACTGTGTACCGTCATGCCCGTATACTCTTCTAGTTTTGCAACTTGGTTTGATTTTGTTCTAAGTACCATCTTGACGATAGATAGGCTTACCATTATGCTAAGTTGTTATAATTTCCAAGTTTGCTTCTTTACTTTTTTCTTTGTTTCCAGCTTCATGAATTGGGGTTACCATTACATGGTAATCCCAGGATCTACAAGATCAAATACAAAGGGCTTAAATTCTTTAAATATATGCTACTTTGGAGCATCAAAACACAAAAATATGAATTACACTTATGTTAAGTAATTATATCTGATTTTAATGAAAATTCATACATTTTTACTCAAAATCCATCAAATCACATATAATTGTTAGAGAAATCCTTTAGATAAGTGTGAGATTTCACACACTTATCACATACAAACCTCGACTCCCTTCCCCCCTTCCTTCTCTCCAAACTAAGATGCCATTATGATCACCAAGAATAGTGAGATTCAATGTTTAGAAAGCCATGATAGATACGAGGAGATCTACTAACATCCTTTATAAATACACCTACGATCGAATGAAGGTGAAGCTCCTTGAAAAACTTCAACCTTACCATCAGAGCCTATTGGCATTTAACAACTAATTTGTCCAATTGAAGGGCATCATCACCCTTAAAATGGAGATAAGAGGTGAGCAACACGTCACTAAATGCTAGGTTGAATTTGTCATCGTAGATTATTAGTCACCATTCAATGCCATCATTAAACAACTCAGCATGACAACATTTGAAATGATCACTTTGTCCCTGCACCTAAAAGCTAAATTCATTACCCTTGATGGGAATAAGCATTTGCCATAGCAGCTAAGAGTTAGGGAGATATACATAAAAGCACTTAAGGTAAAAACAAATCTTTACAATAGATATTGCCTCCTAATAAAAAAAAACCAAAAGGAAAGAACCAAATGAGTTGATGGAAGAAATCTTATTTGGGGATGATCTTGAGCTCACTACGATAATAAGGACTTATATATCACCAAAGCTCAAAGTCAACTTATCGACTTAGCAGTAAAAAATGCTAATGCATTTGTTGCTTCATTATTTGACTTGTAAGGCATTTCCCTAAATATATCAAAGCATAGTCTTAACATTGATAAGAATGTAAAACCATTCAGGCAATAGAAGGAACACTTTGCCCTTGCTTGGAAGAAATAATTGAAGAACTTTGAAGGCTGCTGAAAGTCGAGTTCATTTAGGAAGAAAAATACTCAAGATGTCTAACCAACATTGTGCTGGTTAACAAATCCAATACGAAGTAGTGGTTGTGTGTCGACTATACTGATTTGAATAAGGTATACCCAAAAGATTATTTCTATCTCTCAAGAATAGATCACTACTTAACTTGACCTCAGGTCATGCCTTTGTAGATGCCTCATGCTAAATCAAATGAAAATGGACTTAAAAGACAAGCGTTCACATAATTTCTTACATAGTTTTGGCATGTTTACAAAGTCATACCCCTTAGATTTAAAATACCAGGGCATCATATCAGAAAATAGTTGTAGACATGTTTAAACCTCAACTTAGAAGATACATAGAGGTCTATGTTGACGATATGATGGTCAAAAGTTGCAAGCTCGATGACCACTTACAAGACCTATGGAAGACATTTGGTATGTGACTCTTTTTCTCCAATGCCATACAGTGTCTCTCCATTTATTAATAGATCTTTTCAAGCCATGTTAAACGGAACCCCACTGCCCTAACCTTCATTGGCTTAACCCATTGATAGGGCTAAACGTGTAATATATCAAGGAAACTACTATAACCTTAGGCTTAATCAAATAAAACCCAACCATCCTAATGTAAAACCTTGAAAAATCGTTAAAAGGGAAATGATTTTCTTAAAGAAAAGGCATAAAAAAAATTAAGTTATTAAGTAAGGGTAGTTTTAGAAAACTAGAGAAAAATGGAAGCCCTATTACGAAATCTTCTATGCAAATATCCCTTATCAACCCTTAATCATTCTTTCCTCTCTTTGGCAATAGCAGAGCTTCCCATTGCAAAGATCTCTGAATGAAATATCAACTAAAGAAAAGGTAAGGTATATTTTTTCTCTATCAAATAAGTAATCCTTATCTATATCTAATAGTAAGAGGTTTGGTAAAAGGTTTTGTAAGAGAAGTGGAACATAAGTTCTATTGGTTATTGTTAACGGAATTAAAACAAGAAATCGATCAAGGTATGATTCAAATCTTGTCATGATGATTGTCAAATTTTAATTCTTATGGATGTAGGAGAGTATACTGGAGTACTTTTTGTTTTTAAGATTATTTGGTGTAAAAAGGGATTTGATTTTAAAAGAGTACGAGTACTATGATTAGGGTAGTGAAATGAAATTAGGAGTTTAGATTGATGGAGAAGAAGGGTTAGTTATGTTTTCATTGTTAATAAGATAACTTAGAGAAGGAGGACAGTATGTATGGTCAATGAATGACTATGTAACCACGGAATTTAGATCGTACTAAAGAGCATGGTCTGTTAGCTAAGGTTAGTCTGCCTATAGATTCTCCTATCCCTTGTGACTTCGAATCTCATCCTAATAACCTTATTTCTAATTATTTGTTACACCCTTTCAAGTTTTTTCTTCTTCTTATTTATTACTAATAAATGACATTTTATTAATTACTTTATGTTGCTTAATCTCGACGATAGAGGGTTTTCCTTAAGTCTAAGATACTAAGAACTTAAATCAAAACCACAGTTATAGGATGTAATTTTAGTTTATAGTTAAGTATTAACATGTGATGATTTGCTATATGAATGTATTAGGTTACAATATCAATTATGACTCATGGAATAAAGTTGCTTAGGATCTAGGTCTATGATACTTACTTTTTGATTATATTACTAAGCTAGTTGCTTAACCGGACTATTGAACTATTAGATATTAATTAAATGTGTGTTTCTTATGATTGTCTAGGCTTAAGGGATTGGGGGAATTAATGATTAGAGTAGCACTCGGATAATCTATACGTGATCGTATCTTGAAAGGAGTCCTACATAGAAATGATCCAGGTAGATTCAAGATGATTCATGGTTTATAGGTTTTGGGAAAGACCTAACACCAATATTATATGGTATTATTATATAGGTGTATCGGGATCGTAAGAACTCATATGTTGTTTGATGGGTTAAAATTAAAAATAATTAAATCATAGTTATTGCTTGGTCACATGCACATTTATATACATGTAATTGTCGTATTCCTTACAAAGATTGTCGGGATAAGAAGTGGTGACTAGAACTTCCAATGTGAGAATAAATTTGAGTTAAGACCATTAGAATTTATCTTACCATTAGTAGATTCTTATTCATAATTTGTGAGATATACTTTGTAGTTGTTCTACATTATAGAATCAAATTTTATTTAAAATTATTTAGACACTTCAACTGGTAATTTTAAAGATTTTAGTAGAAGTGTATGCCTGATAAGTTAGTAGATGATAAGCATACACAATAAGCTCTAGTGTCCCAAGTTCCAAGGTGTTAAATTGAACCTTCATTGGATAATCTTATTGATAAAACAAAATACATGACACATTCTAGAAACTTCCACAACCTCTTAACCATGTTGGATAGTATCTCATCATGCTAAACTTCATCAAGTAATCTTGTTGATAGGGTAAAAAAATCCAATACATCCAGGAAACTCCCAAGGACTTCTCAAGCCAATTGGGTTGGAATACCACTAGTTTGAACAATATAATGTAATCTCATTGATTAGGCGAAAATCTAGTACATCCGAGAAACCCCCAACCTTAATAGCTTCCCAAAGGCTACCTTAAAACAATCAAATCCAACCTAACCCCATTAAGAGAAAGTGTAATACATATAAAGGATATGTAAACCGCTTAAAGATAAGCAATAACATCAAAACGTTACCCAACACATGCATCAACAATCATACCAGCAACAACATGCAAAAGGAAAAAGTACAAAGAGAGAAGGAAACATAGAAATTCATTAATATTTCAAATCTACACAAGTGAATAGTTGGCTTACTGGTACAAAACAAAAAGCCACCTTAATAACAACAAAACATCACCAGTGGGATCCCCCCACCCCTAACCTATTACAAGGCAACATCTTCTATAACTTGGTTAGTTGACATGCTGCCTCCCTATGCTCCTTAGCATCTTCCATTTCTTATTCCCCCTCTTAATCATTATCTTTAACAGCAACAGTAATAGTTATGGATAAGTCGTTCAAGTCAAAATTAAGATAAGCCATTAGTATCGTTGATTTGGTATACTCGATGCCTTCATGAGCCTTCCTTCGCAGTAAACTAAGGTACTCTTTGCCTTCTTAAACTTCTCTTAGCCCTCCACCTTAGCAACATTAGTTTGAGCCTCCAATTCTTTTCTATCTAAGCATAACTTTAGTTGATAAAACTCTGAAGCTCCTTAAGCTCAGACTCCCTCTACTGCTCCTTCTTTGCTTGAGCCCATAGTTGTTCATACACCTTAAAAACCTTAGTTCAATTGGATTTAACCTACTCAAACAACTCTTTACTCCAACCTTTTACCTCCTTTACCTTCCCTTCTAGCATGGCATTGGCTTTCTTCTCTTGCTCAACCTACTCCTGCTAAGGGGTAAGATCCTCTTCAAATTTCTCTCAATACTCTTCCTTCTTGGCAATCTTTAGCAATGTAAAATTTTGGTACCCTACACAAAACCACTAGTGCTTATTAACAAGATCATCAAGATAAGATTAAACCCATCTCACCTTTTTTTAACTCATCTTTAAGCACCTCCACACCCCTGAGCACACAAACTTGCATCTATAACAACTTTAACAATGACCACAAAAAACAATGGCTTGGAAACATGATAAAAAGTTTGGAAAAAAAAAAAAAAATCTTATATGACTTATTTGCGATAAATTCCTTCATCACAGGAACTCAAACCCACTGTAGGGTTTTGCTTATTGATGCTAAATCACAATGAAGGATCAACCCTTACTTTAAGGAAAGACTCCTAATAAGGTCATCCATAAGAGTGTCATCCTTACAAACATCTTAAAAGGGATGAAATAGGCACCTTGCCCAAATAAAGGGATCTGCCTAAGATCCTCGAATGACCTTAAAACATCATTATGCTGCTCCTCATAGTGAGGTTCTACAAGCAACTAATCAATAGATTTTGAATCTACATTGATCATAGGATCAACCTTTAGCTACTTGTTTGGGTGACCAATTGGCATACCATGCCCCTTAACCCTTTGAATGGCCACAACACTTTTAAGGAACATCCCTACTGGTATATCCTCATTTCATCCTTTGGCAACAACAATGGCCTATGCCCACAAAGGACCCATAGTTAGTCTCATAGCCATAACATTAAAGGAAGCCTTCTTCTTTTAAGTAACGTTCTTCTTTGAAGGACTAGCAAAAAGCTCCTTCGTCGGTAGATCTTGCATCCCTTTGCATGCAAAAGAGCAACCCTTAATTAGCTAACCAACTAATAAAAGATAAAAACAAGTGTAAGCCCTAAAGCCAAGCCAAGTAATCGTAGGGTTGAACTTAGAACCCAAGGTTTAGGGCGATCGGTTAAAGGATCCGATTAAACCCAAATTAGAAACTATTGAGAGGAATATTAGTAAAACTGACCCCGTAAACTTGAATTTAAGAAAATAAGTAATAAAATAGGAGACTATAAAATTTTCAAATTTTAAGCATAATAACTGCTAATTATCGAAAAGGCAAAAAGTGTAATATAATAACTAATAAATTATTAGAGATAAATTATATGTATACTAAAAATTTTAGAATGACTAAAATAATATTTAGGAATGTTCACGTATATCCTACATGTATTTACGTGTAGATAAAAATACGCATAATTACTAAAATTGTCCGAAAACTAAGTAAATAATTAAAGAAAAATACAAAATAATTATAAAAAAATCAGAAGAGGATAACTGCAACAAGATCAGGTCGTGGACTAAAAAGAAAAAAATTAACCAATAGGAATTGGACAAACAGAAAACCTAAAATCAAGGAAATGGGGCAAAATCCCATCAAATTAATGCACATTAATTACTACATTTGTCTATAAATAAGGAAAAAATTCTCATAAGTCATTTGGCTAATTTGTGATCTGAGAAAAATCGAAACACAAAAAAATTCAAGAGAAATTCTAGAAAATAAAAAAAAAAAACTGTGCAGATTAACAAGGTGAACTAAAACCACCACCCACCACCACCTGGGACTGAACCACAACCACCATCCTACAGTAGACCCACCGCCTGGACCGGCCGACAACATTGGACCGGGTTTGGACGGCCCAAAAGCTTCGGACCGGTTAGTCATTTATTCACCAGATTTTTGTATAATTTTGTAAAATTATTTATTTTGCCCAGAAAATTATGAAACTTGTTATTATGATGTTTTATTGTATGTAGATTTAGGGAAAAATATTTATTTAGTTTAATTATATCTGAAAATATAGGGTCCCTAACAAATTGTTTAAAACCGAACATTAGTAAACCGGAAAATAAATAGGCTTAGGGATATAGTTTGGAGTTCAAAATTTTTCTGTAGGATGCTCATTTGATGTATAATAGTGCTATGAAGCCATTTTTTTAAAATTGATTTTCAAAATTTTTAAGTTAATTTTTAGCCCTAAAATGATGGTAAAATTGGGTGATTTAGGGTTAATTAAGTGATTAGGATGCTAATTACTGACTTGAATTTTAATTAGAGGTTTAGGGAAGTTAATCTCTGCAGTGGAACCTTAATCCTATCCTTTAGGTACTAAGTATGGTTAATTAGGGAAATTAGGTAAGTAATATAACAAATTAGTATTATGTGAAAATGTAAATTAATAAATTTAAAAAAATAAGGTTATTTAGATAATATTATAATAGAAATCAGAAAAATAATAAATCTGAAATGACATTTAATTTTAAGTAAATATCTCAAAATGTAAGATTTTTACACACCGGGAGTAAATCCGATACCTCAATTAGGATTAGCGTGTACCGAATAGTTTAGAATACAAAAATTACGACCCAATAGGATATTTGAATACCCGAACATAATGTGATTAATATCACATTGGGATTCGAGCTTAATTACGACTTCAGAATTAAAACTAAAATCTAGTTTAGGAGCCGAACCCCGAAATAGAACACAACGAATCATTATTACGTTATAGGTATACATGAGGAAAATGAGCTATATTATGAATTAGAATAAGAATCCATAAAATATAAGTACTAAAAGAACCTATTTGTATTATAGGACCCCAGAAACAAATCAGCTCGCAACTAGAGGATCGAACGATCGATCAAATTCATGTAAGTTGGGTTATTGCTTATTGTAATAGAGTACTAGTTTTGTAATATTCGGAGACTTAGGCTTGTATATGATTGTGATTGTAAATAGTTTGCGCATGTGCTTGATGTATCTGAATTCGTGCTGGAATTTGTACTGTGAATGATTTTGTGACTGATTGAATTGGTATGAACTTGTTGAACACGCAAAACCACATTTAATCTTAGTCGACCCTAATAACCGAAAATGTCATGCATTGCAACCCGTTAGGGGATCATAGGACTCTCCAACCAAATACCGACCCCTTCGAAAGGGATAGCGCAGGATTGCAAAATGGTCCCTTCTTCATCCTCAGTTGAACTAAGTGATAGGAGAGGAAGTCGCGGCGGGGGTAAAGTCAATGGTTCGAAGGTAGTCACGGGAGGAGCGAGGTCTCCATTGCACAAGCCTGGGTTTGGTTGTGAGCTGTAGCATAACATGGAACTCCTTAACCTGGATTGGAGCGGGTGAAATTTCTCTGATTTCACAACGGACCGGACTACGTTGTGCGATGACACTTGATTGTTGCATTGCATGAAAATAATTGTTTGATAACCCTGTTTGTGCTTGTATGCATTCATGAGTCTTCAATTCAACTTACTGAGCTGTAGTTGCTCATACCTTTATAGATCCTTTTGCAGGTTCTGATTTGTAATCTCTTCAAGTACTATGTCGCCCTATAATAGTCCTTTTGGAGCCAGGGGTGTGAGAATCAAGTTATTTAGCAAATGTGTAACTAGACTGACCTTGTAGTTAAAGGTTGAAGACTGTTAGTTATTATGCAAATTAGTAAACTGTAGTTACTATGTAAAACTTCCTGGGAAGCTCTGTAGACATTATTATAAATATCTATGTTTCATAGAACTTTGTGATAATTATCATAATTGTTGTATAATCATTAATCGAACTGTTTACTTCAAAGCGAGGAGTCGTCGACGCCTTGTGTAGATTATCTCTATGGTAGGCACTGTGAGGACAGTTACTATCATAGAATGGTTTGTACGGCGGGACTGTTGCGACTTCGGGGCGTAACAACAAGCATACTACCCTGAGTGTAAGAGTCAAAGCAAATAAGTTAACTTTGCCCTTAGTGATATGATGAAAGGCAATAGATGCTTAAGCTAATAGGCTTACCCCAATAGGCTATTAGATTTATGGACAACCGATAAACCCTTAAGAATCTTCATACTTTCTACTAACTTCCCTTTACAAATGAACTCATCCACAATGCCTTCGTATCTGAGTAAATGCTTGACCTCCTTCTTAACTCTCCTTTAAGTTTAATAGCTGAAGCCTTATCATTAGGCCCTAACTCTTAACCTCTAACATCCTAATAAGCTGAACCAACTAAGTCTAGAAATCAACTGAACTTTCAAACTCAATAGCGAAGAAGTTCTCTTTCCTTTGCTTCACTAACTCATCTAGTCCATCAAAGAGCTTCTGTCCTAGCCTAGCACTCAACTTGTACCAACCCATATTAGACACTCATAAAGTATGAAAATACATAAAAAGCACGAAAGTCGCTTTCAAGTAGAAGTGTAATGGATTTCCAACCTTTGGACTCCTCACTTACATCTATCTCTAAGGCTTATAGTCTCTCATAAGGAGGATACTCTCACGTTAGCCTACCAACAACGAGCTCTTGTATATGGAAGAGTTATGGGTGAACTCCTTAAGGTCCTAACTCAGATACACCATGCTTTGCTTTGACTCTTATCTAGTCTTCGATCCCTCAAATGCCAAAGCTTACTTACCAAGTGCTAAGACTAAGGCCACTACGTGCCGAGTTTTCCTCATTTCACCTACTAAACAACATTACCCTTTATTCGTCTCGGTAGCTCTAAGTACCAGTCCTTAAAAGTAGCTACTCCAATTTTAAGCATTTATAATACCCTAAGATTCCCTTATATAAACCCATTGATAAGCTACCACTTATCCATTACTTTTCTGATAATTGTACTATATTTCTTTTCATCATTTGTCTTATTTACCCTTTTTCATCAATACTAAGAATCTTTTTCTTCTTTGTCTTTTATTTAATTTTTTCTTATTTGTATTGTTGCCTTAAAAGACTTAATCCTATCACTGTAGCCATAATCATATACCTTACATTTAATGAATATTTTTTTCTTATGAGACACTCTTCTCTAAGTATACTTTCTCCTATACTCTTATATAATCTTATCGAGTAACTTCAAATTAGTGGTGAATGGACCTTAACATTAGCTTGTGAGTTATATTAAGTGATGTGTTAAGTCATGTTATGTTTATTGGTGCATCATATCCTCTAAGAAATCTAAATAAAAGTCACTCGATGATGCAAGGTAAACACCTTTTAGAACCTTGTAAAAGGAAGCCTCAAGCCAAAGTTGAAATGGTTTTAGTAAAGATGGAAAGATAGAAGTGATTCAATACCTCAATGTCTATCCTATCATGGCTACTCAATAACATTACCTTCTAAACCCTCAAATGATCACCTAATGTGTCCCTTAGCAACTCCAAATCTTGCTTAATCTTATCATCCCTTTGAAAGCATCACTATATAGGGTGACCACCTCATGCACTTCGACCCCATCATCGAGGTAGACATCAAATGCAATGGAGTCTACTATTACATTGGTCTCCCTTTCTTCACAAGACATCTTGTTAACTATAGCAAAATTATTTCGAGCACCCTTAGTCTCCCTTACAACTACTATAGGGGATGAAAAAACTAACCTTTCCTGCTTGTCACGATGCTGCTTCGTAATAGAGCTTAAAGAATTAGAGGAAGGCACACTACTCCTTAACATACCTTAAGCAATTAAAAATCGCAAAAGAAGACACTCTATCTTTTTTTTTTCCTTGAAAACTAAGCAAAACTTAGAGCAAGATTCAAGGAAATGAAGCCATAAGCCCCTTTTATGAGCTTCATTAAACTTCTCCAACAAGCTTAACCTCGATAACCCAATTAACTATTATTGAGAACTTAAAGGCAACATAATGAGACATAAAATAAGGTTGCATGTGCTACATCAATCACAACATCGATTACATCCTACTTTTATGATAGAAAGATGTAACCTATGCCTAATCAAATTACAATGTAGAATTAATCGCATGATGGATTACCCACTCTCCCAAAAGTGAATTTGAATCACATTACATGTGCCATTCACCTCAATTAACAAACTAAGCAAAACACTTAGATATACATAACATAACAAGAAATACACTACAAATAGAGCCAACACAATAAAAAGGATCAAACAAATAATAAAAGCAATATTATAACAAGGAAGTGGGAATAAGAGGTACACAAAATTCATATTCAATGGATACGAAGCCCAAGCCACTTACATAAACAAGGTCAATAAACCTTATAAATTACAAAAAGAAAGAAGAAAAGAAAAGACAAGTAACATACTCCAAAGACACTCGGTACCAAGTGCCCTTAGACACTACCATTACATATTCAAAGTTCACTCAACATCATAGCAAATAATTGCTCCACCATCCATCTTCTGTAGCAATAATCTTCAATGAGCATGGTTACAACCTTCCCTTTAGCCAAAAGTATTCTTCAATTATTTTGGCATGGCTTCGTGAAAAAACGACCCAGTTAGCAGCTTTGCTAGCAATGACTTTTTAAATTAGAATGACATAGTGAGCATAGGTATGACTCTCCATCTCCATTCAAGAAAGAAGAAGCAACAAGCTATCTAATAATGAGGTAGCCCTATTTTAACAAGCCTAGTAGTAGCAAAGATTTACATTGATTGAAACAAGGGTTCCCCATTAAGCATACTTCCTAACATGAAACAGGAAATAAGGACCCTCCTTCGACCAAAATAATGACAATGTCCTTGCATCATGGGAAGGTCTTATCTTGAAATTGGAAACAATGACCCCAAAGCTAGGAGTTAGGTAACCAAACAAAATATCCTACAAAAAGGAGGCATGACTGAAAGATTAGCAATCCCCTCCTAATAAGGCCCAAAGCTCCCAGCTTAACTTATTGAGGTTAACCATTACCTCTCTCTTAGGCTTGCTTTACCTAGACTTTAGGAATAAGATATGTAAAACAGTATGACCCTAATAGCCAGGCATCAAGAAAGATGACACTTCCACCACCAGAGCAACCAAGTTGAATAGCCAGCTACCTCCTAAAAGAAACTCAACCTTACACTTGGCTAGGGCCTTTCTAACCTAGGTAGCTCGAGTCATCTCCAACAAATGTTGATTAGCAACATAGGTCACTAGGAAAGAATTATCCTTCCCATTCCTCACCCCCAAATGAGGATCATACAGGAGTTGATTCAATAATAGAGGAGAAAGGAGAAGCAAGAGCTTAGTACCTAAAGGCTAAGAAAGCAGCCATTGATAGCAGCAGTAGCTTTGGACTTGAAATGTAAAACAAGAGCCCTAAGAAAGCTCTTGCCCCAAAATTATAGCCTAAGGAGGACCGCAATCCCTTCCCTATAACATTAATAATAAGGAATCATAGATTGCGAATAAAAGAGTGCATAAGAAAGTGGTAGACAAACATAGAGGCCTAATACCTCTATTTAAAGCAACAAAGAGGTATTCAATAGTCAGCTTAAAATAAATACTATATTGAAAAGGAAAACTATCAAAGCATTTGAAATAGCACCATAATCATCACAACAAGTAAAAAATCCTCCATAAACATACATAAGATCAATTCGTATCCTAAAGGACATTGCATTAATCAAGCAATACTAGTGATGATTTTACCATTAACTACAAATGATCATTTCCAAGTACATCTATCATCGAATAATGTCACAGGAATAAGATATTAATACTTATCCACTCTACAGATAAGATAAACCATTAAAAAACCAAGCTTTAGTAAAGGCACAAACCAATAACCCATCCCCTGTGGTTACTCACTAACTAAGGAATCGCTTAGGAGGAGGGAGATAAGTTTGCCTTATCTTTTGTCAAAACAAGGAAATCCACAAGATGTGATAAATAATGGGCTACACTAAGGCAATAACTCCTAAACTTATGCTACTTACATGACAATAGTCTACTTTTGTCTTTGTTTAACTTAAGTTTGGGGGGTAAGGGGGAAGGGGGCAAGTATTTACACTAGCTACTGGGTATGGGCTAATAGCTTAAGGGCTAAGACTAAATTAGGTTAACGCTATCTTTCTAGCAAATGAAGATTAAGCACAGGCCTAGTTTACATAACCAGATGGTCGAATTACAACCTTACCTAGACAATCGGGACCTTAGTTAACCTTAGGGAAGCTACCATGACACCATCGTGATCTGCCCTTCTTAGTTGGATAACCCTACCCCTGGCTTAGCCTAGCATTAGTAAACTACAAGCCATCGTAACCTAAAGCCAACAGAGTAATTAAACTTGAATAGCAGTGCGACCTTTAGGATACTACTCCTCAATGAGTCGCTCCTCACCCATCTATATAGCACTCGCTTTACATTTAATGTGATGTGACAATCATCAACTCATCCCATACTAACTAGTATAGCCTAAGTGTAGGGTGTTGTAGAATAGTGAGAAGGATGAGACAACTATAAGGCCTAAGAATAATAATTTCCTCTACTTAGCCAAAAAATAAAAAATAAAAAATCATTTGGTCCTCTAATGACAAGAAGTCTGGTCAATTCCCCCGATTCCCAAGGTCGCATAAATAAGGGTGCATCCTATAAATACCCTCCCTTATATCTTTACAAAAGGTAAGTTCACAATATATGCCCAAGGAGAGAAAGAACCACATATTCATGCACTCTCTATTATGTTTAAGCTCCTCAAACTCTATCATTGATTTAAGTATCGAGTGACTACACTACCTCTTATTTATCTTAGAAGAAGCTCCCTTGACCACTTAAGCCTCTTACATAAGGCCCATTACACTCTTGTAGACTAAAAAACTGTATTAGCAAAATATTGAAGGCGACTAAAGTAACATATGATGTAGGTATGTTAAAGTAATACCACATTTGAGCATGATTAGAAGATAAAGCAATATCTCATTTGAGCATCATTGTTCTTTCCTTAGTGAATTGGTGTCATTATTCTTTTCACTGAAGATCATTATGTAATCATTGTACGAGCTATCATGCTTTGATATGAATAAAACATAACTTACTAGTAAGTTGTTATCAAGTTAGGCATTTGGAATGACTTAAAGCACTTGTATGATAAAGTGGCTATCTAATATGAGATATATTCATCTCCTATTCAGGAGATCGTATATCTTAGTATACTGTTAGGGCTATCATAATGATATGTCTGGGCAAATTTTTTGTGTAAAGCTTTTTCTTTTCCTAATGTAACAATTTTATTTTACTTTTTTATTTTCGAAAATATTCTAGTGGCTAACTTTACTCACTAAAAAGTGAAAGTGTTCACTATTGGCATACACGAGTAATTAGCTCACCAGTAATTTGCCATGTGGTAACTATTATAGCAAAAAAAACATGCCACTCTCTAAAACCCTAACTTACTCGCTTTAACTTCTCCATTTTCTCACTATGTTGATGCATTTTATCCATCTCAATTTTCCGACCTTATCCATCTTGATTTCCCTTTCCTCTACCAAGTATTTTCTTTTCTATGTTTTTAGTAAAATCCACTTACATTGTGTTTTATTTAGATATCTCTTTAGACAATTCCTTCTTGTTTTTTTATTCGCATTAGTGTTACTAAAACCTTAGAAATTTTTTTTAAAATTGTTTTGTAGGTAAAAAAAAAAAATTAAGATCAAAGAGTATCATTTTGATGCAATTGTGTTTTATTCTTTTTCCTACTTGTTTGTTTTATTTTTTGGCATGGATTACTTCTATTGTGTAATGGAGTAAGTTAAGGTAAGAGAGTAAGTTCAATGAATTGAGGTATGCAATGGAGTCCCATTTTTTTTTTTTTTTTTGGGTATGCTCTTCTTCTATTGTCCAATGGAGTAAGTTGAGGTAAGAGAGTAAGTTTGATGAATTGGGGGTTTACTTATGCGTTACTTTTTCATATTTGTTATATAGACTTGGACATTAGGAAAAACACCAATTGCTTTATTGATTAATGTCATTTAACATTACAATATGATGTTATGACAAATAATATTATATGATGTCAAATAATGTCATTGAAGTGGAGTGGCTTCAACATTAGGATTTAGTTTTTTTACTCTAGTAGTGATTGAACATGTGGTTAGATTTATTCTATCATTTACTTTGATATCCCGACAATTCTAATATGGCAATAATCATTTTTGCTTTTATTTATGTAGAGCCCCTTAAGGTACATGGTTCATGGTCATGCAAATGAGAAAAATATTAATAATTGGAATGAATCACTATATCACTTTTTTACCCACTTTTCATGCTTTGTATTATGTAATGTGAATAGAATTGGAAATGAATCTCTTCTTCTCTTACCTAATAAATTGATTATGACATTGTAAGCTTGTTGTCATTAGATATGACCACAATCTTCAACACATTAGAGAAGAATTCAACTATCCAAAAACTTGTTGGTGTAGGTTATGATGCCATAATGTTGCTTGGCTACTTAAGTCATCCTACTTTCTTAGAGAATCATGCCATAGTGATCTTAAATATTTTATAAGATTCATTATTTATGAGAGAACTTTTGAAAGTAAGGCATTTACTAGATACAAGATAAATGTATCAAGTGTGTAAGGCTCTTAAAGCTCTTAGATATGGTAGACTAACATGTCTCATCAATTAGGTTTTACTACAATGTAAATGGACTTAGGTGCCTCTACATCTATCTTTGTGCACATGGATGCTCCTGTTTTTTGCTTTGTTTAAGTTGACTTAAAACTTTGTTATTGCTAAATTAATTTTCTGGGAAAAACTAAAGTTCATTTGCATATGTTAATTGGTTAATGTGTAATCTCTTATTTAATTGATTGTAAAAGGATGCTAAGTTTTCTTCCAAATGCAGGGGACCATCTAGCTTTTAAGGTAAGAACGTACATACATAAAGATTGCTAGAAGAAGAGATAGATAGGGGTTTTAGCACTTAAAGTTTTAGTTTCCTTTTCGATGAAGACCTTTCTCTTTTTTTTTCCTTAGGGATATTTATTAGTTAGTTTGTTAGACTCTTCTTCTTAGTTTCTTCTAAAGAATGCTTCTTGAGATGGACTAATGTTGAGTCTTCTAATTGGTTTTGATAATAACAAAACATGTGATATATTATTACTAATATGCTTATGAAGTAGGTAGATATATCATGATATAACGGTGATTAATTCTAAAAGAAACCACAATGGAAATAAGTTAGAATGTGCTTAACAAGAACAACAAGTGTACAAGTCAATTTAAGAATGAAATCAATTCGAGGAGGAAAATTAAGTTTGAAATTGTGCTGGATAGAATGTGTGTCAAAAAGTATATAAAAAATAAGAACAGAATAATACAAATTATGTATAGAATTGATATCAGTTGTTGTTCCAAAGCTATTTTCTAGATAATTTGAACAAATTAAGTTAGACAAATTTACAAGAAGGCTTAACTCCACTTTATTGGGTATACTAAGGAAATATACTTAATTCCATTCTACTAAGATGATTAATTCCATAAGGATTTTAAGTTGGATTAATCTAAAGAATGCTCAAGAATCAGATTTATAAAATGTTTGATTAAGGTTTGAGCAATATATTTTTAGAAAGAAAGTATTCTGATATTTTTAATAAGGTTGGTCAAGTTTTAAATACATTAAAGATATTAACCATAAAAGGATTTGCTATATTAGTGTTATATGTCAACTTCAAATAAAATTTAGATTTTTAATGAGGATTTATTAGATAAAATTATGCTTGAAAATTTTAAAATTTAGTGTAGATTTTTGTAAGTATTTTCAAACAAGGTTACAACTTATTTTATTGATAGTAATTCAAGAACTTTAAGATATTTTGCTATAGATAAGGTTGAATATTGTGGATAAATTCAACCAAATTTTTTAAGAGAGTTTTATTTCAACACTCAAATAAAGATATTGAAGAAGGCAATAGATTTATCCATGGAAAAAATCAAATAAGTTATGATCAAGTGTTGGACTATTCTTGAAGAGCAAAATATACAAAGATTTGATTATATCTTTTCATGTCTATCGATAATATTTGAAGTGTGATTTTCAAATTTTTGAAGTTCCACGTAGTCAAAAGAGAGTCGAAGCAAACATTACATGTAGCAACATTTAAATAACTCAAGCTTAGCAAAAAAACAAATCAAGAATAGCAGGATTCAAGTTTTCAAAGATTCAAAAATTTAGTTCCTATTTTCATGGGGTATTTCTCTAACAACAAAACCAATTGTGTTTGAATTAAGATTCCTTGGAGAAAAATTTGAAACTAGCCATTTGTAGCTATTACATTAAAGTTCATTTAATTTAAAGATGAAGCTGCACAGGATACAAAACAATGCACGTAGTACAGATTTGAATTTCAAAAATTCTTTCTGTGTAGACTATTAGAAACTATGTCAAAAATTGAGCAAAAAATAGTTTTCTCATTTTATTTTTATTACATTTATGCAAATGTTGTAATGAGTTATTTGATTATATTATCTCATTTTCATTATAAATATTATTGATATTGTAATTGAGTAAGTATGAGGTTAGGAAGTTCTCTATAGTCCTATGAATAGCATAGGGATAGCTAATGGGATAAGACAAAGAAGCAACTTGATATCCTTGTAACCTTTAATTAATTTTTCATTAGTGAAAAGATGGAGCTAGTAAAACAACACTGATGAAGAAGAAGGAGTTCCCAATAGTGGAGTTGGAAGAGAGTAGTAGGCAAAAAGCCAAAATTCTATAAATTGATCACTTGATCTCCTTTTTCTCTACTTTATTTAGTTTCTGACTTTTATTGCTTAGGTTTTTATTTTTGTATCTAAAGTTAAATAATCAACCTTTAAATGCTTATTACACCATTTAAGTTATTAAGAAGGGAATTATTTTAAGAATAGAAAAAGTTTCATTTTTGCAAAAGATAGCAAAATTGATTGAGCTTTAGCGATGAAGTTCTAAGTTAATCTGTACCATGTGTTGTTAGAGATAGGCGACTAAAGTTTTAGTCCAAGATTGCTCCCAATTCAAGTTCTTTGTAAAGTGTCTAGATTTTTCCTTACTTTTGTTGTGTTTATTAGTAATATCTTGTGTATAATTGTTTTTCCTTATGAAAACAAGTTTCTCTAATAAGGTTCTCATCAAATTTGATACATTCTTATGGTGAGTCTAGAACTCTATTAGGAGGAATCCTATGTAATTTTGAAGATGTGGATGCTAGCATTATTCTATTTGAATGATGATTGATTTGGTGACAAAGCAGTTGGATTGCTATTATGTAAAAATGATTATCCATTAATATTTGCTTATAAGTTTGAACAATGTTGGCATTATGCTTCTATAGACAAATTGAGTCCTACGATTAAAGATTTTGAGAGTTCATGTTAGGACCATATGCCTGTGCTTACTCTTGAAGAATTTGCTTGCTTATTGATTCACTTATGGTTAAAGTGATAGCACCACCACTAAAGATTCATCTAGTAAGATTGAGACTTTTTGGTCTATTGAATTGACTTATTCCGTAATTTTTGGTTAATGATAAAGCAACCAAAAAGACTGGAGAATTTCATCCTACAATTCCTTCTTGTGGTCATATCATTATCTAGCCATACCTATAAATATATGCCATATGGCACATAAAGAGATGAGGTGAAGCTCAAATTTTAACAGTTTTAGATGATTTTTTAGTCATGTAAATACTATACACACACTCTTTCCATCAAAGGGTTCTTAGATTTTTTATTCAATTACTTCTATGTTTTCTTTTTTTACTCTATAAATGAGCTCTAATCTCCCATACACTTACTAAAAGCTATAACTACATTTTTATGACTGGTATCCTCTTTGTAGGTAAAAATATTAAAGGTCAAGAAGCAAATTATCACCATTTTTAAGCAATAGCCCTAGATGCCCTATCCATGGCCATCTTATCCTTAGCCACTTTCTATATCATTCTTAGGTAGCTAATCAGGCAGCCCATCACAACAGCCTCCTACAATTGATGCTTATCTAATGCTTGCATTGTACCTATGGTCATATTCTCATAGTAGGTCATTATCTTAGTAGTTTACTGAATTGCCATTTTTTTCCCTGTAGGAATAGTATATGATGTCACCTATGCAACTTAGTTCTAACTTCAACATATCATCTTCTATGGCAAATCATGTTGGAAAGCAAAGGGCATCAAGGCTAAGTGCAGATTTAGGTGCTAGACCCTCCATATAGATTGGGTTCTCTACTTATAGCTTACGTTAATAGTTGTTACCACTGTTGCCATTATCATACTATACTTAGACCTTCGAATTTCCAATTAGACTAAATATGTGTGTTATTTCACTTTTTTATAATGTTTTATAAAACTATATAAGTACTAATGCACTTGTATATTTAACTTATTTTTATTATTGTTATGGTTATTATAAATTATATTAAATATTAAAATTTTCAATAATTTTAGTTCTCATTATATTGTCCATATTATTGCTATAAATCATTGACATATGATTTTACATCATTCATATTAATAAAGAATTAATAATGGAATTTCAATAATTCTCGAATTAATTAGAAAAACTACATGACAAATGAATTCACTTATCAAAATTGAAATGGGTGCTGAAAATTCATAAAAAAAATATTATTAAACTAAATGGCAAACTAAACTTACCAATGAGGGAATTTGACAAGTTGTTAAGGGGCCAACTAAAATAGGATATACGTGGAAAATCTAGTTAAGACTATTCAAAATTGATTATTTTGATTTAGTGTAAGAAATAATTAAAATATTATGTTACTTTGAATAAATTAATTAATTGTGTCTTTAGACTTAGAATTGATTAAAAGATCGAGATGCACCAAGGAATTGAAAAATCAATTATGAGATGGAGCTATATTACGATAGAATGGGCAACGTCATGCTAGGTCAAATACTTAATAACAGCATTTAGACTATGTAGAGCCCAAAATTTATTATATAGCACAAGGAATATGTTATGACACTCATAGATACATGTATGAGATAGAGTAAGTGTATATGTGACATGGTAATTTAATTGGCTATAACCAAGTGAATATGATTGCAATGGATTAAAACTGTAAAATAGACATTTGAAGTTTCAAAAACTTGCATTTGCTTTCTATCATGTGAGTGTAAGAAAGTAAAAACGTATATACATGTACATTCTTTCGTATGTATTAAATTAAGAAGATTTTAGAATTGTTTTGTATAGAGGGCTAAAATTGTTCAGGCTAAAACCACTATTTATTTGGTTTGACTAATTGGGTTAGGTAATAAGGCTTAAAGAGTTTTGTTTATAGTTGAGATAATTTAAGGAGTTTGGCTTGGTGAACTCGAAATGAGGATTGTTAGACTAGTTTATTCGCCTCCAACCTTTCCTAGGGAGGCTTATTCACCATGAGGAAAACTACTAGCCTTAGGCTCTTCACAAGCTTATTTTAGATAATTATGGAAGGATAAAATTCCATCTCGTCCATCACTACTATTTATTTGGTTTGACTCATTGGGTTAGGTAATAAAGCTTAATGAGTTCTGTTCATAGTTAAGATAATTTAAAGAGATTTAGCTTGTTAAACTCGAAATAGGGATTGTTCGACTAGTTTATTCACCTCCAACCTTTTCTATGGAAGCTTATTCACCATAAGGAAAACTACTAGCCTTAGGCCCTTCACAAGCTCATTCTAGATAATTATGGAAGGGTAAAATTCCATCTCGTCCATCAATTGCCAAGATGATCTAATGGATGTCGTTATACTCAATAGCCTATAAATACTCAACAATTTCTACTCATTTGATATAACTCTAGAGATCAAAGAAGTAGTATTTTACTATGAAAACTCTACTTTTTAAGATCAAATAGCATTCAGGTAAAGAACAATCTCAATTACTCAAGAATTGTAAGGTTGATGCCTGGGTTCTCTAAGCTTCCTTACTTGTCACTTGTGTATTTGAAACTCTGGGATTGCTCCTTCTTCCTTCCTGTCATTTTCTCCCCAATCATTCCATTGAGTATCATCTCCACATCACTATTCTGAAGCCACGTGTAATTCAATACTCATATGACTCGCATGTGACTACTCCAGTCAATTTTGTCAACTATATCTTCCTCTATGACCACATGCAATCTCATAATCCACTCCACTCACTTGTACTACTCTTATCTTGATCTAATTCATTCTAATTGAATACTAAGATATATTTCTATGGCATAGTGTAATTGGATTTAGTATCTTAATCAATATACTGAATCCCTTCACTAATCTTACGTGTAAGAATATAGAGGATTTCTAATTGAAGTCCCCAAGCATAGTCTAGACTTAGGTTTGTTTTATTTCATGCACGGTGCCTGGTACAAGGTAATGTATGCGAAGTGGTCATAGATGGGAAGAGCTGTAATGTCATTCGCAAGATCTTGTTGGGAGAATGGGCTTACTGGTATCCTACGATTGAGACCATACTGTCTGTATTGACTCAATAATCAAAGAGTTATGTATGTTCATGAACACGTGTATTTTTTTCTAATTGGTGATTATATTGGCAAGGTTATCTAGTGATGTAGTTCTTGTAGATGTTATCCTTGTGTTCAACCTACTCTCTTGGGCGGGCGAAGGTTTCATTGGTAAGAAATATAAATATACAAGGAAAAGCTGAATAATAGCATTTTCTTTTTTCCCGCAAGAATTACGTTCCGTCTATAATAGTAAAAGATATTCTGTAAAATACATGTGTCCAAAACCAAAAGTGGCATACAGGAAAAATAGTATCCCATTTCGTACAGGTAAAATCAAAAGGGAAAAGGGGAAGAAAAAAAGAAAATCCGTAATGCATAAGTTGTTTTGAACGGAAAGCTTGCTTGAAGTCCACATCACGACCTAATGAGGTCATTGCTTAGCCAATCACTTCGAATTGATTATTTCTCCTTTTCTTTTTAGTATATTTCCCATGACAACGAAATCTAAAATTGGAACCCTCGACAGCTACAAATTTATTCATCTGGAGTCTTTATTTCCAATTTATTTTGGAAATGTCACCGTCCACTCCGAGCTATTCAATTCAGTCCCTATCAAACACAAATGGCAAGATACACGCAAGAACTCGAATCGATCATATACTTTGTACAGTTTTTTAGCATCCACAAGTTTTGCTTCACTTGACCCAAATGGTATAAAGATTTCCTTTATTTGTGGGGGAAAAGTACACAAGAACAAGGAGAGCGGATGTAAAATGCCCCCATTCACCTGTGCAATAGTTATATTGTATATGATCTTGATTCATTATTGTTTAATCATTATCCTTCTTTGTAATACCCAAGTCAATAATTAAATTAATAAAGAAATTAAATAAAAAAATAATGGAGTTTATTACTTTCAGACATGCTATGACTTATAATTTATCAAGGATAGCAGGAGTAATATAATCAAGAGAAAAGATTTAGACTTCTTGCTATTTCTTATCACAAATAAAAGGTACAACTCAACCTCATATCTTTCCTTTACCAAAATATTATATTACTTTTCTCAAAGAATAGAAAATTTACAATTTTCAACCCAATCCCAAATCCCTAATCAAGATTCATGTTATTGAAAGGAAAAGTCAACAAAAATTAATATTTCTTCTATATTCAAGCAAGTTTTCCTTTTTTTTTTTCTTTGTTTTATTTTGTCAATTTATATCCTTAGTGTTTTTCTTACAGTTTTGGGAGAGAGTGTTATAATTCTTGGTATGGTGGTGGTGGTTTTTATACAATAAGCTTGTAGAAATGCCATATTAATGGAGTGTATACATGATGATATGTATATATGAGTGGCGAATTTTTGTGTGTTTATGTATCGATGGTGGGTGATCCGCATATCCTATGTTGGTGTAGAGGGTGTATGTGAGTGGGCATGAGACTGATGGTGAGCGTATATGTGCGTCGAAGCAAGTGTTTCCATCTACATATGTATGATACTGTATGTAGTGTATGTGTTTGGTGTCGTGTGTGTGTTTTAGTGTAATCTATGAATTTGCTTTTAATATATATATATATATATATATATGCATCAGGTGTGTGGGTGCATGTTCAATTGGCATGGAGTGTGTATGCTGTTATGTAGGTTAAAGACAAGATGAGAGTAAAGAGTGAACCATGTATGTATGTGTATGTAATACATGAAAGGGGGAAGGGGTCTAATGTGTGTGTGTGTGTAAGAGAGAGAGAGAGAGATATGTGAGGGTATGAGAGAGGGGAAGAGACGACGGAGAGAGATAGCAAGAGTGAGAGGAAGATATGACGGAGAGAAAGGTCAAGAGGGAAAAAGTGTCTATATGTATGTGTATGTTATATATATATATATATATTATAGTATAAAATATAATAAAATATGAGTCAACATTTAATATATAATATTATATATATACATATATATATAGTATAACATGTATATGTATGTGTTTAATATATATGTATATATATATATATTGTATATAAAATGCCTTGATGATGGCATGTGTAACTATACATATGTATAATTATATGCATGTAAACCTAATGTATGGTGTAAGGAATACAGGTGTATATTTTAAGATTTCGAAAAGTAAGTAAAAGGACATGAAAATACACATAGATGTTGGTTTGGAAGCCCGATGGATGAGGTAGAGGATTGACTTAAAGGAGAAGGAGTGTTGAGTCGAATCGTATAGAATTTAATGAATTCTAAACTTAGCATTTATATTTTTTAACAGGTGCTAAGAGATGCATGGTGTTGAATCTTCTTAAAATAAGAGCTCTAAGTACGAGATACATGATCGATCATTTTGTGTGCTAGGATAGTATATGATAACCGAACTTAATCAAAACTTAGACATAATTAATTGTTACTTATGTTTAGCTTAAACCATCTATTGGTCGGGTCAGTATTGCTAATGAGACACTTGGTGATCTTTGCATGACACTATCCTCGATAGAGTCTTATACTAAAATGACCTAAGTAAATCTAAGATGGTTTTTGGCACTCAAGTGATTTAGGGAGGACCCAACACCAATACATTTGTAATATTTATATATTATGTGTGTAGAGGTCATGAGTAACCCTAAGTCTTAAGACAATGAGATTGTGTTGTTTATGGACTTAATTGATAAGATTTTAAACTGATTTTTTGTTGCATTTATAATGATACTCATGTGTGTGCTTGAGTTGTTGCATGAATGATCATGTGCATGAGTATGACATCTTGCACTGAGTATTGGCTTTCCTACATGGATTGTTATTTTTTTTTTAGCTATAGGCTAAGGTGTTATTGATGATGTGGAGCATACAATGATGGAGGATACGACCACTAATTGAGTATGAGGACTATGCTACTTTAGTGGTGGGAATGCTAGGATTAGGCTATGTTGAGTTATGAGCTTTTTATTTTAGTTGTATAGGTTATGTCAAGTATTTAATATATTTGGTGGATTGAGTGGTTTAATATACTATTTATAGTTGTAAATTAAGGAGATTATTTGTTATAAGAGTAGGTAGATTTGTATTTAATTATAAAATTTTAATAAATTATAAATTTCTATACACCTAATGTGTCAATAGAGATATGAAACACAAGACATATGGTAGGTTTTAACATTCTAAGTTTTAGAGTATTACATTCTTATTTTTAAAATGTCATTAGTAGATGTTTTGAAATATTCATCGAGAGATCAACGAAAAAAAAAAAAAAACTTTTTACATTTTCCAACAATAGTTTACGGAAAAACAGAAAAGCAAAAAAGTATGGAAAATGAGGAACGTGTCTAATTTAGTTTCTAGTAAGTACTGTCAGTACTGTCGGGTTTCCATCGATGTTCTTCTTCTTATTATATTATTTTAAGCTTACTAAGCGACATAGAGTATTCTATGAAACATTCAATGTCGTGATTTAATTATATGAAAACAGATAAAAAGCCTCAAAATTCGATAATACAATTATGGCAACCACGTGAGTTGGTGGTAGTTGCTCAGTCTTTCGGTAATATTATAAAGATACTAAGTAGATGATTTTACATAGTACAGTTATTACTGCATGCTACATTGCTATACTACGGTTTTGTGATTGATATCTTTAGGCACAGGCAACCAATGCCAGTTCATCGGCATCATAATATTGCAAAACTTTTTGCCATAGGTGGCTGAGCAAAATCAGACGCCAGGCTGTAGTTGGATGCAGTTGAAGAATTTCCTCTTCCAAATACGATCGAAATACTTTTCCGATATTTGTTGAATTTTGAATTCTACCGGTGAATACCATATTCACGACATGTATCTCTTAAAAAACTGATAAAAAAGGTGCATGTTACAATTATACAAATATCCGTACTTAATTTCTTACCTTAACGTATTATACTATATTTAACATAGGACCAGATGAAGGCTATTTAGGATAACGATGCAACTAGGAAGATCATCATGTGATACTCAATGTGCTCAAGTAATACTATAAAGTTTTAATGAGATTTTGGAATATAATTTAGAACCTTATAAGGTCTAAGGTTAGGCATAATCGGTAAAAATTAATAAATTATTGCAATAACTTTATTTTACATACTTTTATTAAAAAGATTAATAACTATATTAAGTATTTGTTTATAAAAATTCTTTAAGAATATACTTATAACAACTAAAAAATAAAAATATATATAATATGTTATATAATTGAGGTCGTATGAGGTGGGTTCAATAATAAGAGAAAAAAACCTATAGAGTTTTTATAAGATTCTAGAAGACGATAAATCCTATAGGTTTAAGTTAAAGAAAAAAAAAAAACAAATTATAAGATTTTGGAAAGGTTAAGCCCTATAAGGTCCGATTGGCTTTTACAAGAACATTTCGAAACCCACTTTAATTTCATCTCTAAGTTTTGATATTAGTTAGCTTTATTTTAGCAATCACCCCACTAAAACATCTTCTTTTAAATTTGTGCTTACATTAAAGGTTTTTTAGGTCAAAAAAATTATAAAGATTCCCTTCTTAACAGTAGAGAAATTCAACGTCTACATTATGTACTAAGTGCTTTTGCTATGTGAATAATTTAGTATGATAGGAATTTAATAGTGCATGAAGGATGACCTAAATATCAATAGATAGTGCAGTATATTAGAGCTTCTGCATATGAATTTTGGACTTATCATCGTAAGAGATTTTACTTAAAGCAAATAGTCCCTCGATGTGTTAAATGTCATGCTCCATCGAAAGAATGGGTTAAGTTGAATATAAACACTTTTGTACAAGGCCTATCTATTGCTTCTAATGGCATTTTGTTAGATAAGGAAAGGAATTGGATTTTTGGTTATGCTAGGAAAGTTGGCTCTATTGATATCCTTGCTCTAGAGTTATGGGCTATCTTTTATGGCCTCTTATATATTTCTCGACTTTCAATTTCACATTTAGTTTTAAATGTTGATTAATGTGTTGCTGCTAAATTTTTACAATTCATGGATTTTGCTAAGTTTCCATGGAAGTATCATATGATTGTGTCTTCTTATAGGGATTTATTAACTTGCTTTAAAGAAGTTAAGGTCAACTACATTATATTATAGGCATTGCTCATACATTGTCATAGTAATTAAAAGATAGTTGTGATAACTAGTTATCGTCTCTAAGTTCTTGATAGTAGGTGATTGAGTTCTATACGTATAGGGCTTACAAAACAATTCATAGTAAGAAGATATTGAGAGTTTGTCTGGCGTAACCACTTCGATGCTTAAGTTAGCAGTAGGCTGTGAGAGTAGGAGATAATGTAGGAAGGTGTGCAAGCTTGGTATATGAAGTCTCAAGAGTTTTACCGTTGGGTAGTGACCTAGTATTTATAATGGAGTGGAGTAGGTAATTAGAGGTCGGTTGATAGGAGAGATCCTCTCTCATAAGTATAGGAAAGTTGCATCGCCATGCCTAATGTATCCCACTTATTCAGGACGTGGCTGTTTCATCCTTATCTTATACATTCTAGTTGTTGCAGGGCTTTTTAGGCTTGGTCCATACAAGCCTGGGGCTTAAGCTCATAAGAGTAAGCCCTAAGCTACAAGACGTATTGAATATGGTCGGGCTTGAGAAGCCTATATCCAACGTGCCATATCAACACTTCCCCCCATGTAGTCTCATTGCAAAGGCAAAGGTAAGGAGAGGGGAGGTAAGGAGAAGGGACATGTGGGCTACTCAGTCATGACCGATCCAACTTAAAGGAGTCTAACCTAGTGCGATGATGTTGACATGGTGGTGACATAGGTCTATATTGGAAGCTGGCCATGATGGAGGTATTTGAAGTAGAGGGTACCCAATCTAAAAATGTCCGAGGAAAGAAGAGTAGGAGTGGTTAGCAGTTGTTTCAAAGTAGAGTGCTGAAGACTTGAGTGAGGCTCAGGTTGGGATATCAAAGTAGGACACCCTTGCAACTCACTAAGCAGGTGCTTCAAGGCTTTAAACTGGTATATTCAAATAGTGCTCGACAAGGACCGAGTAGATGTAACTATGTCATATCTTTGTCATGTTGACCAAGTAGAAGTTGGATGGGGCCTGAAGAGACTTCTTATTGAAGGAACTTTTCCAAAATATGATTTTGTGCCTGCTTATATTCCGTACATTAAATGTGACATGATAAGTGCCATACTATAGTAGACTGGCATGCTGCTATATGCCTTTTGTCTTTTAAAGGTGATCGTCTAATCAAACTGCTTTTTTACATGTTTGCTACATAGCATTCCAAGATATTTGTGCTTATACAAATCCTTATAACTGCCTACACAATTTCCCGGGCGGTTCTCTTATAAATAGAAGAATCCTAAAAACAGACCACTTTTCTACAATGTCTTTGTTCTACCATTATCAAACTTAAAACTTTCTTTGAAACATTTCAAACTTTCTCAAAGCTTTTCTTCCTTTTTCAAGTATTACAGCCATTTCAACCAATAGAGGTGAGATTGGTTCCTCTTTGTCACCGCATCTCTCTAGTTTATAGTTTATAATAAGTGACCCCCTTCAGGTACGGAAAGTGTAAATCCTAGGAAATCAGTAGTTGAACCCTAACTCAAGTTCGAGTGTCCTAAACTATACAATAAGTCGATAAGGCTAGTAATAATTAAAGATTACGAAGTTTAATATATCAAATATAACATCGATAACACAACCCTAGGAATTGATCGAAATCCTACATTGTATACTAAAACCCTAAAATTGATTTATACACCATTAATCAAAATTGAACCCAAATTTATTCGAAACTCTAAAATTATAAATATAAACCTATTAAATAGTTAAATATTACTCAATAGTGATAAAATTATAGTCGATTGCAATTTTCAACTAAATAGCCTATTCGTATGAAATTTTAGCAAAATCACTATAATAACTTGTAAAAATTATAATTATAAATGGAACCAATTAAATTGATAAAATTTCACAAAAATTTAAAAATTAATTTATGATGAGAATTGTTATAATTTATATATTTCAAAAAATTACATATATTTATTATTAATTTTTATTTTCCTTCTCTTTCTTTTTCATTTTATCTCTTCTCTTTCTTTTCTTCTTTTTCTCCTTGCTATACGTCTTGGAAAAGATCCTAACTAGCAGCCCACGTGAGGAATTGAATTTGCCAAGTGTTGAGTTTAAATAAGAGAAAAGATTACAAATGATTACTTTTATCTTATCTACATTAATGCAAAGGATTAGAAGAGATTTTTTTTTTTAATTGGTTGATCATGTGGGACAAAGAAAAGCAAATAAAATCTGGAAACAAACATTCATAAAGTGAAAGAAACTGAAACCTAGAAGCACAAAAAACGTGAAGAGGAAAAACTAGAAAGAAGAAGAAAGTAAGAAGAAGGAATTAAAATAAATAGGTAAGTCAATCATTTTCTAGTATAGATGTATATTATATAGTATATACATGTATAAATGAAGTATTTGTATAGTATTTTTTTTTAAATATAACATTACTAATACATATATATGTGTATGTGCATAAATATATAAATTGAATAATATATGCATGTATTATGCTATGTATATATACATGTATGTACATAGGTATATTATACCGAAGAGTATATACTATGTATTTTTTTTTTAAGAATACATATAATTAGTATTAATTATTTTCATTAAATACTATAGTATGTATATATATATTTGTATAGTAAGCTATATATATATGTATCCATGTATAATTATTTTCGTATATGTATATATGTAATAGTATAGTATATATTTGTAGTAGTATATTTCCATAAGTAATAATGTAACTCAGACATATATATATATATGTATAATATAGAGTATATATTGTGGAATATTGCATATATCATAAAATATATGTATAATATATAATATACATATTTTATAACAAATATTATCTAAATATATATATATTGAATATATAATATAAGAATAAGTATTTGTAGATTATTTATATATATACACCTAAGTATTTGAAATTATATAAGTATATTTATATGTATAAATACAAATACATGAATATATATATGTATATAAGAGTATGTTTGTTTTCATAAAATAAGTATATACATACATATAGCATATAACATATATTATATATATGTAATATACCGAAAATATATATATGTATGTATAAATTGTGAAATACATAAATAATAAGAAAAAGAGAAGTAATAAAAAAAATAAAGGCAATAATAATAATAATAATCATAATAGAGCTAAAAATCTCAAAAATAGGAACATATACTACGAACTTATAAATTTCTATTATTCTTAGGTCATCTCGATATCGACCCTAAGCTGCCTCCAAATTACTACGAACCCTAAGCAAGCCATGACTAAGTGACTTTTTCTTAATGATTCCATATTTGTTTGTGTTTGTAGTTAATGAATATAAATTATGATTTTTTTAAATGAATGCTTATGGGGTTGGGTTATGCTTATACATGATAATTGTTGTTGATGGTAAATTTACTTTAAACTTCAATAATATAATGATTGTTGCATAATAGATTCACTAGAATTGATTGTTTGTGACTTAGAATGGTCATTGAATAAATAAGACTTAATTTTATTCGACTAGAAAAAGTTAACTTAGATCATGCATAGATCATGCTCTGTATAGCTAATTCCGGTAGTCACATTACACGGAAGTAGCGAAAGGCCATAACTGGGTTGATTATTGATTGTTATGGATTTCGTATGGTGCACAAATGCGATATGACCTTACCTTGGCCTACAGAATGATTAGGCGTTGGAAGTGCCACCGCCTGGCTATGGGTCGAGTCTAGAGGCCTTCGTTTAGGGGTGAATGAGGGCTACGTGAACCTACTTACAATCATATGTAGAACTCGTTTTGATAAAACTGGTAATGGATGTACCATTGCATTTTAAACATGAAACGCGGAGTTTTATTATGAAATAAGTTCTAATATGATATCCGAATCTGATTGTACAGATGAATCTCTAACCCTAACTTCGGAGGGCGTTAAATCTGAGTTACATGCAGTACCTGGTTACCTGCATGTATTTGTTTGGCATACTGTTTGTCATGCATTCATTTGGTTGAACTTAACTGTTGTATAACTTGATTGTTGTATGGTTGAGGGAAATTATCTCATTAAGCTAGTAGGCTTATACCCTTATAGTCTTCTTTTGTAGGTCAACCTTTTTGTGGAGTTGAGCCGTCGTATGCCCGAGGTTAGTTTTATACCTGAGGTCAGTGTAGGAGCTAAATGAGGACGGAGAGTACTTATGGATAAATTATAGATTTGAATATGTAATTTTTATATTAGTCTAACTTCAGATACGTTTCAGACTCTGTATCTGTAAACTTTTATACAAATAGACTATATGTTATGTTTTTATAATATCATTATTTATCATGAAATGATATTACTTAAACTTGCGTACTCTTGGTAGTTAGTAGTAGCTATAGCCTTGTGTATCGTATAAAAGAGTGGTCGATTATAAAAGAATTTAATCCGCAATCTTTTGTACGGTATACGACGGCTGTCATGACTAGCCCCCTTAGGTTATGATAGAAAGACGAGATCCCATCACTAGCACAACTCGACAAACCTATGAGGATGGTCGTAAAGGTGCTGGATAGGGCCAGAATCATGAATGCCATCCCCAGGCATGTATATGTGTACATTACCCACCCATCCACCCCCCCAAAAAAAGGATTTGTTCAATACTCCCGAGACAAGCAAGGGGCCTAGCGGTTGTGTAAGTACAAGTAAGCAATCTACCCTTAGTTAGATCATAAGTAACTTTCTTATAGAGGCAATCCTTAAGTAGTAGATTAGGTTGCTAAGTAGGGACAAACAAGTGGCTTTGATGGAAAATAAGAAAAAAGGAACAAGAGGGATAGAAGTAGTCCATCAATTATTAAATAAGTTTTGATTTCATCATTCTGGAAAAATGTACATAACAAAATGCTAATTAAAATAAAATAAGAGATTATCAACATTCCATGTGTGCAGGATGAGCTCGCCATCCAATATTTCCAACCTATATGCTCCATTGTAAAATCTCTCCCTAACCCTAATTAGGTCTTCCTAATTAGGGGCTAGCTTACCTTGCTCTTTACATAAACCTTTGGCTTATAGTTTTTGCTACATTAGGTTGCTAACCTTGAACTCTTTATGCCTAACCTTCTTATCGTAATACCGGGCAACTCGATGTTGGTATACTATTACCTTAGCAACAATAAGGTCTCTGATTTTCTCAATGGTGTCAATGCTCGCTTGCAACAGTGATTCATTAAGGGCAGCATCGCAACTTTGAGTTTAGATATTAGGGAGCTCAAGTTCGATGGGGAAGGGGGTCTCACTCGGAGAAGTAAGGTGGGTAATCCTATATGCCTACAAGATGTTGGGCAGTTTGTTGGCCTAAGCGCCTTGAGATTAGTCTACACGCTTCTTCAGGCTCTCCAAAATGACTCGATTAGTTGTCTCTACCTATTCATTTGATTGGGGGTTGGTAACCGAGGTAAAGTACAAGTGATGTGGTACTTAGCATAGAACTCCCTGAATTTGGGGTTATCGAACTATCGACCGTTGTTCGTGATGATGGCATAAGGGACCCTAAACTGAGAGAGAATGTTGTTCTTAACCAAAGATTCAACACTTCTTTCTATAATTCTGGCCACTACTTCGGCTTTCACCCACTTCATGAAGTAATTGACGATGATAATTATGAGCTGCCATCTACTAGAAGCTTTCAAGAAGACGCCAAGGATATTAATCCCCCATTGCTCGAATGGTTATAGGCTCGTTAAGGGTTAGAGGGCGATACTAGGTACATGGCTGATTAAGGTGTGCTTCTGGCACTATAGGCACTTATAAGCTACGACCTTTGCATCTTACCACTTGGTAGGCCAATAATACTCGAACCATAGCACCCATAAGTAGAGAGCTTAGGACCAAATGTGATGTGTGCAGCTCTTTCATGATGCATAACCCTTCTCTTTCTCGAAAGCATTGGAGCAAGAGGAGGCTAACTCCCCTACAATACAAGACGCCATTGATCAATACGTAATTGGGGGCATAGTATCAGACCCTCTCTATGTCCCTCCTATCTTCCGATAGCGTACCTACTCCAAATAACTCCAAATAGGATCCATCTAGCTAGACTCTGATGCTGCTTTAGTTAGTTCCAAAACATTAGCTAAGCCTAAAGTTATGCTTTTTTCCATCATGCACTCTATGAAGATCTAGCTATTCTTCACCTCAGGCTTCCATACACTAGTAGAGGCAAGCTTAGATAGCTAGTCTACTATGAAATTTTCTAGTCGAGGGATCTTCTTGATGTCCTACGAAGGGAACTCCATTAGGAAGCTCTTCACTTTCTCGAGATACCTTGCCATAGTATCACCTCTAGCTTCGTATTTGCTTTGGGCTTGCTGGACGACTAGCATATATCTCGAGAAGATCCGTAACTACTCGATACCAATCTCCTTGGTTAGCTTGAGACTGGTGATAAATGCGTCATATTCGGACTCGTTGTTACTGGAATTGAAACCAACCTTAAGGGTGTAGCAGATGGTGACCTTATATAGGTTGGTTAGAATAAGACCTGCACCTTAACCCCTCAAGGTAGATGATCCATTGACCTAGAGAGTCTACATCGGCTTGTCATCGTCCAGTGGTGTTTCTCCTCTCCTGTATGTTCTACAAGAAAGTCGACTAGAACTTGTGCCTTATAGGCCGATCGTAGTTGGTACTGGATTTCATATGCACTCAATTCCATTGCATACTTCATTATCTGTCCAAACGTGTTAGGTTTTTGTAGCATGGTTCATAGTGATTGATCCGTGAGTACGATCACCTAGTGTACCTAGAAGTAAGGCCTCAACGATTAGGCTACAATGATGATGGCTAAGGCAAATTTTTCTACCTGGGTATACCTAACCTCAAGCTTATGCAATATATAGCTGACGTAAATCACTAGCCTATGGTCATTACGCTTTGCTCTAACCAATATAGAGGAGAGTGCCTGGTTGCTTACGGTTAGGTACAAGAACGGGTCCTTTCCTTGGACAGGCTTAGAGAGAACCGGTAGATGAGCAAGGAAGTCCTAAAGCTACTAAAAAGCAATGGCACACTCATAAGTCCATTCAAAACCCTTAAGATTTTAAAGAACTCTATGCATCTATCAATGGTTTTCGAGATAAATCTACTTAAGGCAACATATATGCCAGTGAGCTTCTATATGTCTTGGACTGAGTTTAGAGGCTTCGTTCCCCTAATGACTGTGATCTTCTTGAGGTTGGCCTTAATATCTCTCTATGTAACTAAAAATCCAAAGAACTTGCTAGAGTCGACACCGAAGACATACTTATGGGGGTTCAGCTTCATGTCATTAGTACACATCTGGTTAAAGGCTTTCTAGAGATCCTTGACATGATTGACCAGCTTCTAGCTCGTATCGATCATGTCATTGACATAAACCTCCATATTATGCCCAATCTAGGGCTTGAAGAGCTTTGTCACCATTCACTAGTGCGTAGCCCTAGTGGTTATTAGTTTAAATGGCATCACGGTATAGCAGTATGTAGCATTATCAATGATGAAGGAAGTATGGACTTCATCCTTTGGGTCCATTTTAATTTGGTTTTATCCCAAGAAGGCATCCATAAAGCATATCAAGGCGTGTCCTGATATAGAATCGATAAGTTGGTCGATCCTGGAGAAGGGGAAACAATCTTTAGGGAAGGCTTCATTGAGGTTGATATAATCGACACACATGTGCCACTTCCTATTCTTGTTCTTAACTAGTACCATGTTTGCTAGCTACGTCAAGTACTTTTCCTCCCTCAAGAAGCTAGCTTTAAGTAGCTTTTGCACCTCCTCCTTGATTGTGGCCTACCATTTTGGAGCAAAATGCCTCTTTTTCTATTTGACAAATTGTGCTATGATGTTGACGTTGAGGCTATAGGTCACCAAGTCAGGGGAAATTCAAAGCATGTTTGATGCCAACCAGGCGAACCTATTCGAATTTTCCCATAGATAGGCAATGATTTTGTCCTTCACTTTTATTAGAGTCTCAACCCCAACTTTTGTGGTTTGATCAGGTAAGGTTCCAATCTAGACGTCTTTAGTTTTTTCTTCGGGCTCGCCCCTTTCAGCTAACCTCTCCTGTGGTCTTATTTCTAGAGAAAAGATGCCATCTTCTCTAGCTCCTTAACATATAGCTCTCGTGAAAGCTTCTGATCATATCTGCATACTCTTACCCTAGTTAGGGTTGGAAATTTAGCCTTTAAATGAAGAGAAGATGTGATCACCCCAAATGCGTTGAAGCTTGGTCTTCCCAAAAGAGCATTATAGGGGGAAGGGCAGTCGATTACAATAAACTCTACAAGTCGTTGTGCTATGTGGTAGTCATCGCTAAGTTCCATATCCAACGTAATAATAACCTTGGCTCGGACTATACTTCCATTGAAGCCGATCAGGTTATGGTGGTACGGCTTCATTTTTGCTGGTAACTTCTTCCTTATCCACTCGTACATATGGAGGAAGAGTATGTTGGTGGAGTTGCCAATGTCTACCATAATCTTTAAGACCTCAATTTTTTAGATCCTCACCCTTATCACTAGGGCATCTTGATGGGGTGCATCAACTCCTTCAAGGTCTTCATTGCAGAAGGAGATGCAAGTTTCTGACTTCTTCCTCTTCTTCCTTATGACCAATACCTTTAATGGGGCATTAATTGAGCTACTAGTGCCTAGTTAGCTCCTAAGGTGCGTGCACCACCCCCCCTCCATGATCACGTTAATGACATCATTGGGGGCACAATCATTACAACAATCATTATTCTACTCCATATGGGCATCCTCGGTCCATCACCTTCAAGGTGCCCTGTCTCCATCATCGTTCCTCCGATGGCCCACATATTTGTTGAAGAAGCCGCATTAGATGATGTACTTAATGGCGTTCTTCAACTGGAAGCACTCTTTGATGGTATGGCTATAGTCTTCATGGAACCAACAGTATTTTTCAAAGTTCTGATGACTAGGGTTAACCTGCATTTTCTATGACCTCTAGAGCAAGTTCTAGTGCTACACTTCAAAATAGACCTAAGTAATGAGCCTATTTAAGGGCATGTACTAGGTGTAAATGGGAGGAAGGAAAGGGTTACATTCAGTTAGGCACTTCTTCTTCCTAGAGCTTTCCGCCTCTAGTCTACTTAGCATCTTACTGCCAAGGCGATCTTTTATGAACAATTTTTCCTTATCTTGCTTTCCACCCAACCTTTCTCGGTTGGCGTCGCACGTAGTATGAATGTTGTCTTATTAATCAAAGTATTTTTAAGCTTTATTTTAGAAGTCGGTTAGGGTCTTTAACTTGTTTTACATAAGCAATTGAAAAAAATCTCTTGAAGGTCAAATGTCGAGCCTCGCCACATCGACAGCAGCGCCCTCATCTAACTAAAGGATTTCAATCACAACGTTGTTGAATTGGGCCATGTAATCTCGCAAGGACTCACTTCACCCTACCTTACTAGGTACATGGGCGATTTGTCCTTAGATAAGGGCTTGGTAGCCCTAAAATGGAGGTTGAACCTCTATACCAACCCATCAAAGGAGCTGATGGAATTTTCGAACAGGTGGTTAAACCATATCTAGGCTACCTTCCTTAGAGTGCTTAGGAAAGCTTTATACATTATAGCATCCCCATAACCGTAAAGGTTTATAAGGGTGCAGAAGTGGAGAAGATAGTCGTCAAGGTCGCCCATACCATCATACTGGTCCAGGGATGAAAGTTTGCTATTGGGGAGCAACACTTTATCATGGACTCCCTTGGTGAAGGTGGTCTTATTACTGGTAACCAACTCAGCATCACCAATAGCCTTGTTCCCCTATTGCTCAAAGAGTTGCCTTAGCATGGCATTGAGCTTGTTCATGTTGGCATCGTCTGTCGTGTGAGCTCATTATGCAGCCGAATGAGTCTGTACCCCCTACAAGTTGACGTCTTGTTTGTTGCTAGTCAGAGCTCGATCGTGGGTGGCCGCAAACCTAGTTAGCAATTGATGTAATGGTGGGTCGAGTTGTTGATCCCTGCCATTCTGCTGCTACTATTGGATGTTATTCTGCCCAGTATGTGCATCCAATGTTAAAGAGGGAGGGGAGGGGGCTAAGTTTGCATGAATTCCAATCTGCTTCGTTTAGGTAAGCTCAAAGCAACCTATTCCATGCCGCTTACTCTTTAGCTAAACGTTCCATGCGTTCCTCTATAATAGCCATTAGGAGGAGTTAATTGCCTCCAAGTTGGCTGTTTACCAATTGTTGATTTTCTTACTCATCACATTGAGACATAATGTCAAAAGGATTCCTTGTAGAGTATTTGTTTGATGTGTTTGGGGTTTCAAGTGTAAGAATTCAATTTTCCTACAGATGGCACCAAATATCATCTCTATGTTCTTATTTATAGGTGATTGAGCTCTGCACATATAAAGCCTGCAAAATAATTCACAGTGAAAGAACACTGGGAGGTTGTACAGTATAACCATTTCAATAATTAAGTTAGTAGTAAACTCTTGAGAGTAGGAGATAGTGTAGGAAAGTTTGCAAGTTTGGTGTGCAAAGTCTTGAGAATTTTATCGTTGGGTGGTGACTTGATATTTATAATAAAGTGGAGCCATCGGTTGGAGGTCAGTTGATAGAAGAGATCTTCTCTCGCAAGTATAGCAAAGTAGAGTTATCATGCTTGGCATGTCCCACTTATTCAGAATGTAATTGTTTCATTTTTATTTTATGCATTCTAGCCATTATAAGACTTATTAAGCTTGGTCCGTATAGGCCTAGGGCTTAAACCCATAAGAATAAGCCCTAAGCCACTTTACACGTTAGATACAGTCGGGCCTGAGAGATCTATATCTACAGTACCCTATCAACTCTAGTGATTTGATGTGATAAATGGAGTTATGAGATTTTGATACAGCAAAAAGTAACTACTTGTGCTTGGTATTATTTTATCACCATTGACTTTATGCAATTATTCAAACTTTAGTATTATTTTATTATTTAAACCAATACCAAAATAGTTATATGGGATTTCAATATACATTATTCAAATTAATTAGCAATGCCAAGTGGTTCCACTAATTAATTTGATATTCATAGAAGGTACCTTGCAAATGGATTTGTGGGACTTGAAATCGTTATATATTAGTTATTAGAGCCTAGTAGCAACCAAAAGTTAAAAGTGCTTTTTCAATTATATTGAAACCAAAGTGGATGAAAAAGGTGGTAAGAGAAAATAACACTGACCAGTGAGAGCTATTGCATAGCAATAATAATGGATGCCACATGTCTTCAAAACCTTTATTAGACAGGTTTATATGTTGGATTTTGACCCGCATATATTTATAAAAATTGTCAAATTTTACTTTCATATGCACATTGATTTAATTGTCTGATGTGGTCTTTAGGTTGGCAGTTATATACTAAATTGTCAGTTTACCTAAATACTGAAAGAGTCATAAATATCGATAATTTAGCAACTTTAATATTTGGCATTATATATTAAATTTTCTTAAAAGTCAGTGAAAATATATTTTAAGAGTTTAAATAATTGTGCAATTCGTCTATCTGTTTAAACAACAGTACACAAAACAGACGGCTGGAGTAGTCACGAAAATACGAATGGCCTTGTGAGGCTGAGAATGCTCTGATGACCGTTCGAGGACTTAAAAGGCGATTTTTATTGTTAATTAAAGGGAATGCAATATATACCGTCCTAATGGACTTTTCAATACGTTTCCTGTTAAAAGTGCCTTCTTAAGTTTGTTGTTGAAAAACGAAATTGAAGGCGATTGGTAATCAATGGAGAAAAGACTTCTCGCGGCCAAGACGGTGAGTAAGTTATTTTAGGAATATTATAATGAAAAGTCAATTCTTTTAATAAAATTTAAATAAAATATCCAACTTTCAACTTAAAAAATAAAGGAACCATATTTTATAAAATAGTTTACATAAGAAACTCTATTAGCTTTTTGTTATAACACGGTGAAGCTCATTTTATGAGGCTATCATTAACCAAGTGGTGTCGATGTGACACTTATAAATTTTATTGTAAAGAAAATAGAAAAAATATATAAAATTACAAAAAAGAAAAAGAAAAATCATTGAAAATAATTAGAAAATTTGTAGAAGGAAAAAAAATGGAAAATAATAATTAAATTATATAACTACAAATATCTATAAAAATTAATTCTATTGACTAAAAAATTAATAAAAAAAAAAAAGAAAAAGTGTGAAAGTTAAAAGGAAAAAGAAAAAAAGAATTGGCCACTTCCTAGCCTTTAGCGTCGAGAGCGGTCATGAAAAGAAAAGGTAGATTCTTTGATCTACCAACAATTGATGAGTAGGTGATATTTAAATAAAATAAAATAAAATAAAATAAAAAAATACACGTACCCTCTCATGTGGTCGTCACCCACCTTAGGACTTAAGGTGTCAATTCTTTTAATTTTTAACTTTTTCACTTTTTTTTTCAACTTTTTATTTTTTAATTATTTAAATTAACTTATTGTTAATGTGCCAATTTGGTAGAGTGATTACCGTTGGAGGAAATCTAAAAAAAAGAGCAAGTAACGTTGCGATTAGTTCACGCATGTTGATTCTAATACTTAAGCTCTTGTAGGCCTTTGTGAGTGTACCGAGAAGTATAGCTTACTAGGAGGTGAAAAGATCATATTGTATTTTGAGACCTACATCTAAAAAAGCATTACAATACTTATATGTCTATATGCCTAATTATATTATTTAATTTTTGTTTTCTACATTTTTCCCTTTTCCCAATTTTTTGTTATTTTTAAATACTTTTCATTTTTTGATAATTGCATATGCTTTTTTCTTTTTTATTTGCAACAAAATGGTCTTATAAACAACACATTAAGGCCATGTTAGTGCCACCTTGCAGACAATTGTTATATCAAATGAGTTTAATGGTGTTATAATTGCAAGTTAATGGAACCCTTTGTGTGAAGTTTTAATCCTTTAATTTAATTAGTTGAAAATTTGATCCCTTATTTAAATTAATCTTCTAACATTAGTCATTTCCATTATAATATTTTCAATTTATTTTTTTGGTCTATCATGGAATAAATCCTTGAGTCAATAAATTTACTGTTTTACATTAAAAGTGGTAAAAGAGTTCCTATTTCATATCACAGCATTTGCTCTAAGTACAGTGAACGCTTCAAATAAAAATGAAAATGTCAACATTGGTAAAAACTAAATAAATAAACATTTAATATTTTCGTACATTTATCAAGCGTAAAATATTCCCTATTGTACTTATTGAGTTTTCAACACGCGCACAGAGGATGCCGAAACCGGAACTCGGATAGAAAATAGCAATAAGTACCAGAATGTAAACACTAAGAGCATTGCTCATATTTTCACGTGGCCTTTTAGACCGAGAGAGAGTACAAGCGTCGTAATTGTTACACATAATTGATTGTTCTTCGAGGTGCTATAGGCCTAGTGTTACTATGAAAAGGAAGGCCTAATGTTTTTAATTTGTCAATGGCACTACTCTAAGGCCTCGTGATCTATGCTTACGGCAATCGAAATGGTCAAGTGAAGCAAACATGCACCATAATTTAATTGTGAAAAATTGCAGTGTAAGAGCCCGTATTTATACCCTTTATGTAAAATAGGATTTTTTTTTTAAGTCATGTAATTAAGAGTCTATATTCATAAGATATCATTAGGTACTACCGAAATTTAACATGACAATTTTAGACATTAATTTAGTTAATATGGATAAACAACTCATACTGTCTTATCATTATTTTTCTCTATAAAAATTTTCTTCTCTTAAAATTTCAACCAAGAAGTTTTCTATTTTTTTTTTAATTAAAACCAAAAATATCTTTTAAAAGTGAACTTTTTATTCACCCTTATTGCATCCTTCTTTCTCCCTCTCCCTCTCCCTTTCTCAAGCTATCACTCAACAAAAACAAATCCTAACACTATTTTTATTCAAAACCCCACCTCCACTAAGGAAAAAGATTCAACTACTACATCCTATGACTCTACCCATAAACTAGAGACAAATCAAATAACATATCCATGATAACATTAAGGAGTTCTATCATATTTTCTTTCATAATTTTCTTCCATTTCCTTTGATGAAGGCATGAATTTTATTATTTCAAGATCCAACCTTTTTAATAAAAAATCAACCTTTTATTAAGGTCTATCTACTAACTTTAATATACAAGTTTAGGGTTAGGGTTTCGACTACCATAGTTTAGGGTTTCCAGATTCATGGTTCTTATTTTGATTTATGATTTGTTTTCAACTTTTGAGGGTTAGATTTGAAGAGACAAGTCAAGGTTTAATCTTGCATGGTTTTAGATTAGAAAGAGAGAAAAGTAACTTTTAAAAGAAATATTTTATTTAAATTAAAAATAACTTCTAAGAAATTTTGATAAAAAAAAATATATAGAGAGGAACATAATGATGCAGTAGTATGAAGATCCTTAAATGACAGAATCTGATGAGGACCTTAATATCATGATTATAAAAGTAAGGTCTTGTTTTGCATAAAAGGCACAAATACAAGCCCTTTTACCATATTTTTTCCTAATTAATTTGGATGAACTTCACTCTTTAAATCTTGAACACATCACCTAAATTAGGAATAGTATGATAAATACTGCCTTATTTTATGATTTTTTTTTTCAATTTTACACGTAAAGCTTTAAATTGCTAAATTTCACATCCAATCAAAATTTTGTTTGTCAAAATTGCTATCTTATATACAACTTATCTTATCTTCTTAACCCAAAAAAATAAAAAATAAAAGTTTTTCTATGGCATTTGTCAAAGTAGTAAATTGTAAAGTAGAAGTTTATTTGGATATAATATTTAGAAAATCTAGACTTTAGATATATATATAATTCAATAAATAAAAATTTGATTCGGTATGACATTTAATAATTTCAAAATTTTAGGTTAAAAAGGAAAAAAAAAAGTATTGATACAAAGTCCACAAGATAAAATAGGAAACATTTTCTGAACCATATTTTAACCAATGTTTATTGTTCTTATCTAAAATGTATCAACATTTGGAGAAGTGCGATTTTTGACACATCAGTCGGTGGATAAGTTCGGTAACTATTCTTGTAATGCTTATGATTTCTGAGGAAAAAAAAAGGAGGTAAAGTCTAAACGATAATTCCAACATTATACTGCTATGTTGAGGGTCATATATGGCAAGTTGCCAAACAGCAGCAGTGCTCTAAAACATAGCTGATGACTATGTCGACATAGCACGAGGATGCTAAGGGAACAAGCCTACGCGACCATGTTACGGTTCCGATCGGTAACAGTGAGTTATCTCCCCACGCGGTCCATGATAGGAATGCACCAGCCTTCATTCGGTGAAAAGATAAACGGCTCGCTCTCGCCAACCGTGCAAGTGCCGACACAATATAACCTTGGCAGAGTAGAACCATCCGATCGCAAATCCAAGGTAAATGATTATTCTAAGTTGGTACAAATTTGAAACAAACTATTGAGGTCATCCAACTAAAAGATTAGAACGGCATCTAGTACATACCATTAATTTATGATCAGCTAAAGGGTATATGCTAGTACCTAGAAGCTTATGACCCACGACCATATGGCTTTGGATTTTAATGTTACATTTATGGGTATTTATTAAAAAGCCACCGTGTCAAAAACTTATTTTTACCTTTTAGTCTGAAATTTGCTTGGCCTATGAGTACTCTATGGAATTTCTAGACACGATAACAACCTATTTAACTCTATTTTAACTCTACCTTCGATTTCCCTCATTTTCCTTGTGTAATAACTATTACTATATTCTCTTGCATTTTGAATACATAATAACCCTTTTATGAGGAATCTTTGTTAATGAAAGTATTAAATGGATATTTATGAGCATAACCTATTACTTAGCTAGTAAGAACTCATTCCCTTCATGCCCTTCTCAAATCAACCATGTCTCTGAAAACTCGCAAATTTAGAGACGAATCAACTAACCCCAGCTCATCAATGAAGCCAAACCCTAGAACCAAATCAACCATGCACCCAAACTAAGTGCCAAACCCATGGCTATCTAACTAAACCTCAACTATTAGACTACCTACGTAGTAGACCAAGTGCTAGCCCTTAGCAAGCTAGACTAGTAACGTAGCTGAATTTGGTTGAATAGAGAACTTGTGCGTCTAAACTAAGCACCAAGAAATGGCGAACCAGACCATTGACACACTCGAATTGGGCACCAACCAATACCAAACAAGACCCCTATGCTCATGAACCCAAACCACCAGCTTACACTCCTAAATGCAAACACAGGTACACAAAGGCACCTACGGTTGTAGATTGTCGATCAAGTGAACCAACATAATACTGACAAAGTATCCATACGGTTATTTATGTGAGAATGAGAGATAAGATTCATGGGTAGGCCAAAGACAAAGCTAAGTGGTGGTTAGCATGGTGGGTTTAAGGTAGGTTCAAAGAGTCATGTGTCTAATTCAATCGTGGTAGTTCGTAGATCGTGATTAGTGGCTCAGGATTGAGTAGATATGAAGGCTAAGGTTAGGTTAAAAACCAACCATTCTAAATCAATCCATAAATAGAATAATACCAAATAAAAGATGTGTTTTTTTCCTTTCTTTTGCAACTCGATTAAAAAAAATTATAGATAAAAAGTTTATGATTAATTTGAAAAGACAAATCAAATCAAACTATTAAATAGAACCAATTCATTTTAAAATATATATGAATAGTAATATTTTTTGTTGTAACATAAAGTTTTTTTTTTTTGTTAAAACATGGTATTTAGAAGAGTTTTTAATTTACATTTATTAAAACGTATATTTATATAACTTTTATTATCATAATTTATAAATTACATATACAAGAGAGTTCAAAATCTACTATATATTAACTTTATGAATAAGAATTGTTATTCATAGATATTTTAAATTTCTTAGGCTTATAAATATAAACTTAATCAAATTCTTATATGATATCAATACTTATTATTAGTAAATGAATTGAGTACTTTTCACATGAGATTAAATATTATGGAAAAATGTTTTTTTAGATTAAAAAATAATCGAACCAAATCGATTCGAACATAAATAGATTTTTATCATTTAGAAAAGTTTCTAACCCAAATTGTATAGTTTTGTTTGAAGTTATAAATAACTAAATCATATTTTTATGGTTGGTTTGGCTTAGCAAGAATCTGAACTAAACCAATCCGCACTCAACCCTAATGGAGGCTAAAGTTTTATGACAAAGGACATGGGCAGTTCAATTATTCTAGTATTATCAATTATCTATTTAATTATAATGTATTTGGTTAACTTCAATAGGATGGTGTAGAATAACTAGTTCTCCCCTATAGATCTATTCTTATATTTAATTGGAGGAGAAATCGTTTGAAAAAGTTGTTATTGCTACAAAAGGAATTACATTTCTTTTCCGTAACCAAATAAATAGGTATTGCTTGATCTTTCCTAGTATATTTTTATATCTACCCATAAAGTCTTGAATGAAATATAAAGAATAACTATTACTTTTCTATTATGATCCTTTAGAATTGCAAATCTATTTCTATCTTATTTATTTAATTCTACAAACCATATGTGTTATTATAATTTTTTTTGCATAATTAAACAAAGTAATAGGCAACTTATTTATTCCAATTCTATGGAGTAGAGACACAATTAGAATGCTATTTCATCCTGCCAAGTAATGATAATTGATTAGGACCCTTTAAATTTATATCCTATCTATTTCCCTCAATATATCCTCTTAAAATATTATCTCATATAAACAATAGTTAAGATTATAAGCAAGTAGATGAAGTCACAATAATGTCATAAGGTTCATTCAAAATTCTAAGTAATCTCAATTATTAATTTGTAAATTAAGTAAACTTAAGAGGAAGAAAATTGAGATGATTCATTTTAGAACATAATAAATGATCAACTAAAGATAAGGGAAAGAAGAAAAGAAAATGTAATTAGAAAACAAAACAAATAAAAGTGAAGGAAAATTGAACTTTTTTTCCTTATTTAGTTAATTTAACAGTAAGAAGAAAAAGAGTTTGAAAAACATAACCTTAACTTATTTTGGTAAGTATTCACATTAAGGTTGTCTTTATAAATTTAGCTCCATTTTCACGCATTACGAGAGAAAGTGAGCTTGAAATTAGAAAAAATTTTACTTTTTTTTTTTTTACCTTAAGTTCTACTTAGATTATGTTTAGCAATTTAAATGAGAATGATGCACTTGGGGATCTTCCCACTTTAGAAAAGATGAAACCTCATAGTCCATTTTCACATTAAGATAAGATGAGTTATGGTTTAACTTAACCAAGAATACAATCATGCTATGTAAATATTTGATGTGAAAATGCTAAGCTAATTTTCTAAGCAAATAAGCAATCAAAACTATTACCATATATACATTATGTGCTTAGTTTTATCGTAAAAGGTAAAATAATCTTTTACACTATTATACCATAATTTTATCGTATTATGTTACATGTTTGTAAGTACCTCTTATACTTAGGGATGGGTCTAGAGGGGAGCTCATAGGGCTTCCCCCAAGCTTGGGAAAAAGTCATCTTTTTTAATTCTTGCAAATGTCATTTTTTAAGGAAAAAATATATTTTAAAGAGCATAATATGATATAAAATTAAGTATAGTTAAATGATTAGGTATTAGCTTTTGCAAAAATGATGTCTTGGATTCAAACCTCATGTTTATCATTTTACTGTTTCAAGATACATTTATCGTTTAGTTGACATGTCTCTTTATATTTATTAATTTTTTTCACAATAACCAATAAAATTAAGTCCTTTAATGATAAATCAAATTTGACTAAATAAAATCTCCTAAATTGCTATTATTTATTAGTAATACATCACAAATAATAATTACACCATCCATATTACAAACATCTCGACCTTATCATAAAAACTATTGACAAAATACCAACTATATGATTTGGTCTAGTAATTTCTTTTACAATTAATGTTGTGAAAATGAATATGAATTATTGGATAGTTTATTACCTAATAACTTATATTCAAAATGATATGATTTTTTTTAGTATTGCTAATGAAACAATTATACAGGGTTATCGTGAAATGAATAGTACAATACTTATATCTATATCGATTTGCTCTTTTTGCTTCACTTGTAATATCCTACAAATAAAACTTACATAAGTTTTATATATTGACATAATTTTTTAATTGCTATTTTTTTATTAGTAATACACAATACATAATAATTACATTGTCCATATTATAAACATTTTGGCCTTATCACATAAACTATTAATAAATATAACAACTATATGACTTGGTTTAGTAATTTTTTCAATTAATCTTACCAAAATGAATGTAGATTATTGAATGGTTTATTGCCTAATAACTAATATTCAAATTTATATTATTTTTTTTAGTATTGCTAATGAAATAAATAAACAAAGTTATCATGAAAATGAATAGTATAATGCCCTCTAACTTTGATTTAACTGTGGATTGACCTCCTTAATTTTTAGAGTATGCTTTAAGACCTCTTAGACTTTACTAAATTGGTAACAAAAAGGATATATTTTTTTTAAGTTAGAAAAAGTCACATGATTATCAAAATTTATGAGGTTTTAAAGCACATTTTGATAAGTTTAGGAAGTAATTATACACTAAAATTAAAGTTTAAGAGGGCTATTATCAATTTATGGGGGATATTTATCAATTTATCAAAGTTTAGGAGGTCTTAAAATGTACTTTGAAAGTTTAGGATATCAATCCATATTTAAGTCAAAGTTTAGAAGGGTTATTTAAAAATTTCCCATATTTATATCTATGTCAATTTGTTCTTGTTGCTTTACTTATAATTTCCTATAAAAATGTTTTTCTTATTTATTTTTGTTAAAAAATTGATATAACTTTTAATAAATTACTGGCTAAATTTACTTGATATGTACATAACAAAAATGTAGAAAGTTTATTTTTTTAGCTTCTTATTACACACCTTGTGTAAGCTATCAAGAAAGGGGGTGAGGTGAATTAATAACTTTAGAAACTTTTCGAGTTTAATTAGAAACACCCCTCTTAATAACTTATATTAGGAAAATACTGTTACTTTAATAATTCAATACACTAAGACATTAATAAAAATAAACAACTAACCTAAAAGAGATAAGGAAAAGAGAAATAGGCTCAAGATTTAAAGAGTTTCGACTTTATACCAACAACTCTCTTTCGACTTGGTCTTTATCATTAGTGTTATTTCACTAATCTACTATTTCAATAATAAAAGTAAGAGAAGTTACAAACTTGGTACTCTTGGCTTTCACAACTTTTTTTTCTACCTATTTAGCCTCTCTTTAATCTAGGCTAATTACAAATTTATATAGGATTATTCTAACTTCTCTTGTAAACACAACACTCAAACACTTTGATATTGATTGCAAATTAAAATGAGAAATATAATGAAGCTTCTAAGTAATTTAGCATGAAAATAGAAGAAGAAAATTCTAAATGTCAAGCTTAGTTGAACTCTCTAGAGAAGTCTTTAAAAAAGTCCTTGAAGAACTATTTGATAGTACATACTAACAATTAACGCCAAATCATTTTTCTTTTTTTCTTTTTTTTTTTTTGGTTTCTAATAGATTTTCTACAATTTGAACGAGACATATTTATATACTAATACAACTAAACAACTCGAACTAGGTTCTTTTATAGAGCTCATCCTTATCTTCTAAACTTAAACGTTATTCAATCCCAAAGGATTGAAAAATGACCAATCCCAATCTTTAGGATGCAAATTCTAATAATTCCTTCTGATATGGAATAGACCTTATCTTCAAAATAAAGTTTGAATCTTTGAATACATCTTCACCAAAAATTTTACTCTAAATTTGATACTTAATATTGAAATTTGAACTCTAAACCCTATCTTATTGAAAAATATATGTGTTCTACTTAAATTCCTAGATTATTTCAAGCTTCTTAGCTGATGTTGTATTCATCCTTGTCAAATTCCAAAATTATCCTATCCAAAGATTTATCCTTATCGGCAACTTCTTTAGATTTAGCCTTATCTTTAGGATCTTCTTTCAAATTTTATCCATTTTGGCCTTTACTTCACACATCAGATTTCCATACGACTACTTAGCAATATTATACTTCTCTAATTTCTAATGCTTTAGAAAATTGTATTAATTTGTATAGAAATTCAGACTTGTCAAGTGAAATTCAAAGTTAAATAATTGTTATCCTTCTTAAAATTGATCCCTATGGTTAAAAACTAACTTTTGTGAAATGGAATTAAGTATATTATCCAAATACACTTAATAAAATGGAGCTGGGTCTTCAATAATAAAATTGACTTTATCCTTTGAAATTAAAGAAATGGATCTTCTGATTCCTTTCAATTTAACTCTCTGATAAATTTTTTTAAGGTCTGACTTTCACTTGTTCCATTTATGAATTCTCTAAGCGACTCTTTGAATACTTGTTGTATCTTATATTGAAAGTCTCTAAATAGCCTTTTAAAACCTTCTAATTGCATCATAAATAAATAAATATTATTCCAAACCTTTTGTCTAAGTCTCTAAATTGACACTGAAGGTCAATAAGAACTTCTAACTAACTTTCTAAACTTAGTTAGTTTCATTGCACAATTATTAAAACCTATTAGCTAAACCACTACTTTTAGTTATGATCAAAATCTATGAAGAGAACTTAACGTTCTCCGCTTTTTTCATGATAACAAAACACTTGTTTAAGGCAAAGCATATGCTATCATAAAAATATCAGAGAAATCCTTGATCAAGACTTGTTACCAAATTCTTGTTTATCAAATTTCATGCTTAGAATGCTCAAATTTTTGTTAAACTACATGATCAGATATCATTAGATATTTCATATTGTTAGTGCATAAACAATTAAAACTTTACACTATTTAACATTCTAACTAATTATTTATAAGAGCAATCCATTTTATTAACTCCATGTTTTTGGTGTATTTCTCCCTCTTTTTATTATCATCACTTATTTTGTGTGCTCCCCCATAATCTATTATAATTGATAATATTAAAACAGATGGAAGACAAAGAATAGAAATAAAGAAAACTTCATTCAATTAAAGTATAGAGGATTACATTAGTTGGAATGATACCTCGTACCAAAAAAGAACTCGAAACAAAATACTAGAAGAAGTCTCAACTTGACTTAAGACAAAAGACATTTGATTAGATACCAGACTTAAGACATGACTCTAAAACAAAACTTGAAAGACATTTGACCCTAAGAAAAAAGACCTAAAACATCCATTTATTGATTCTTTTTGTCTTCTTTCTTGCACACAATTTGACCCTTCCAAAATAGGTAATAGATGGCTTCTTAAGCGTTTAATTTAAGCCAAAAGATTGTTGAATTCCATTTCTAAAGTGTTCGATCAAATTGATTAGCCTGAATTGGTGTTGCTGCAAGTGAATTTGTAGGAGAGATTGGAACCTAATGAGGTGATTGATCATGTTGATTCATTTTAAGGTAGTTAGGTTGATGATCAGAAGGAAGTTGAATTGGATTTGATTTGGTTGACTAGACAATTTCTTTGATCTAATCCTTAAACATAGATTCCATCTTGATCAATTGTTACTTAACCACTTTGTCAACAACATTCTTGATCCCTTCAAATATTTCTTCTACAAACACTAACTTTTCTCCTAGCTTAGTTCCTTGAACCTTTTCTGCACTACCCTCTAAATCGCTTTCTAAATTGTATCCTATTAACTCTCTAAATTCATTTCCTCCAATTCTTTTTACCACGTTAGTTTTCTTTCTCATACCTTCATCAGCATCAATCTTTCCCCCTTTTTCTTTTATTTGCCTCAACTTGCTCCCCCTTTGATCTTAACTCAATGATAATGATTTTCCTTCTAACATTTGATGGATGTACTTATACTCAACCTTTAATAGAATGTCATAATTTGTTAGACATATATATTCCCATTTGTTTGAATATCTTTTATCTTAACCTAGTAGGATTGCAAATATATTGAAACTCTTTAAGAATTTTGACATTCTTAAACCTAAACAACTCCATTAAAACATTTTTGAAGAGTTTAGTTTCGCTACATTGCTAAAAATATTTCATTAGCAAACCAACAACATCAATCTTCCTTTTTCCTAACATCCCCAAAATCATTAAAGCATCTTCTCTAAATATAGAAGTTGAGCTACCTTTTTTTAAGAAAAATGAATGTAATAACAAACTTGTGTAGAATTCTAATAAGTAGCTCAAATTCAGTACTAAAAATATATCTACCAATACCCACATGCCATCATCATTCAATTCTTTAAACATAATCTCCCTTCTCATGTCCAGTAGATCCTCATCATCATGCATAACTTTAATCCCAAAATAATCAATAATGTATTGTTTTGTTATTTCAATCTTCGGATCCAAAACATAAGACCTCTGCACTTCTCGATGTCTCACATCAAGCCTCCTATAGAATTCATCAACTAATTCCCCATGTATCACTCCCCACAGATTACTTAGATTCCTAAGTCTTAGATTATCCATATACTTAGAACAATACAAGCCATTCTTTTTAAAATATTTATAATCCAAGAAAAAAGTTTCCTTAATGGGGAAGTTTTTACCTTTAGCTGAGTACCTTTTCTTGACCTTCTCAAAGTTGCTTAAGATATGACTTCTTTTATTGTGTAGCCTTCCAACCCTTTTCAACTCTAGTAGGTGGAATAGATTTAGGTTACTTAAGTGTTTTCTTTGGTTCAAAAGGAGGATTGGTTCATATGGTGTTTTAGAGTCTTTTGACTTTGATGATTCTGATTCTTCAATTTTAGCTACTTCTTTCGATGATGAAGAAGTAATAGGTTGTTGGTTCTCCTTTGTATCTTTAGGTGAAGGATCTTTGGATAGCTTAAGAGGATGTTTAGGTAGTATAAGTTGAGTGCTTAACCTAAATCATCTCGAGTTTCATCTTGCAAATTTAGGATTTTGGTGTGAGTATGTTCAAAGGCTTCTTGAAGATTTTTAGTTGGTGAATCTTATTGTTGATTTTGGAAATTTTCTTGTTTAAGAGGGTTTTGTTGAGTGGTGTCATCTCTATGACTGAGGTCAATTGGGTTGTTAGGCATGTTGACAACTATGGTTTGTTTTAGAGTTTATGTAGCTAGTTGGTTTAATCTTCTATGTATCATGGTTATAGAAGAAGGAGAGAGTTGAGCAAAAACTTATGGTAGTCAAGAAAATATTTGAGAAAATGATGGGAAATTTTGAGTGTGGGGAAGACAAAAAGCTACCTATATGACTAAGGAAAGATCAAAACTAATTGGATGTGGGCCATGACATGAAGAGGATTTTGTGGACCTACTAAAACACTAAAAAAGATAGACTAGTTGATCATGAACGTATACTGGACATGTCTAAAACTAATATATTATCTTATTATTTTATTTTTATTCTTTTCTATTATTATATTTAACGTCATATTAAAGAGAATGGGAGATAAATAAGGATGTTTAGTATGCAAAAATTTAACATATATGCCATTATTTGCAGCATGATCACGGAAAAAATGGTGCCTAATTTCTATATGTTTTGATCTTAAATGATAGAATAGATTTGCTGTTAAATTAATGGCACTTGTATTATTATATTTTATTGGAATATTTCTATAACTATGTCCATAATTACTCAATTGCTGTTTTAGCCATAATATTTGAGCTTAACAATTATCAATAGAAACATATTATGTTTTTACTATTGGAAAGGTAATAGAATTTTGTTTCTTAGAAGACCTAAAAACTAATTTGTCCCCTAAAAATTGGCAAGTACCAAAAGTACTCTTTCGATCTACCTTACAGCCTACATAATCAGCATCTAAGTATCTTATAAGATCAAATTTTCATTTTTAGGATACCAAATTCTTGATTTTGCAGTGTTGTTTATATATTTGAAAGTATTTTTAATAGCAGAGGGGTATGTTTCTGTTGGTGCACTTTGAAAATGAGCATATACACAAATACTAAATAGAATATCATGATGAGAAGTAGTTAAATATTATTAACATATAATCAAACTACGATTAAGCTTCTCATTTACTTTTTTACCATAACCTATGAAATCAAATTTTGTTGAAGTGCTAATAGGGATAGATGATTTTCTAGTATTTCCAAAACCAAACTTCTTTAGAATTTGTGTGGTATATTTTTCTTGATGAATAAATATAACACTTTCAGTTTGTTTAATTTGAAGTCTCAAGAAGAGGTTTAATTTTTCCTTAAGTGACATCTCAAACTCAGCTTGCATTAGCTTTGAAAACTCTTAATGTATTTTTCATTAGTAGCTCCAAATACTATATCATCAACATAAATTTACATAATAACAAATCTTTCTCATAATGTTTCAAAATAAAGTTATGTTAACTTTTCACTTTGAAAACCATTTTTGATTAAAAATTCACTTAACCTCTCATAGCAAGCACGAGGGGCTTATTTGAAACCATATGAAGCATTTTTTCAGTTTACAAACATGATCAGTCTTGAATAGACCTTCAAAGCCTAGGGGTTATTCTACATACACTTCATTTTTAATAAAACCATTCAATAATGCACTTTTAACATCCATCTGAAATAATTTAAAATTTCACTTTTAATGTTTATTTGAAGCAACTTAAAATTTTTGAAACATATAAATGCTAGAAGTAAGCGTATAGCTTCTAACCTGGCCACCAGAGCATATGACTCATCATAGTCTATTTCCTCTCCTTGAGAATACCCTTTTGCCACTAGTTGGGCTTTACTTCTTACAATTTTTCCATGCTCATCCAATTTGTTCTTAAAAATGCACTTGGTACTGATGATAGCCTTATCTTTAGGTCTTGTTACTAAATTCCAAACTTAATTTCTCTGAAACTAACTAAATTCATCTCGTATAGGTAACATCCAATTATTATCATTTAGCACTTCATTAATAGAACTAGGTTCTATTTTTGAAATCACTACAAAATGATTTTCAAGATTTTGCAAACTAGATCTTGTCTTTATTCTAGAGCGAACATTGCCAATTATAAGTTCAGAAGGATGATCAAACTTAAATCTTAAATTAGAAAGAGGTGTAAAAGTATTATTAAAAGGTTCTATCTTACTCTCTAAATGTATCTTTGAATTGGGTTTTGACTTACTAGCATCATCAAAGTTATTATGAGTCTCTATCGAACCCTCTAAAGTAGGTTTTGACTTGCTAGCAACATCAGGTATGGCTAAAGTCTTTATAAAACCTTTTAACTTAGGTTTTAACTTATAGTTGTTAAAATCATGAGTTAACTATATGATTGCATGAGGTTATCATTTTATGATATTTATCTTAATTAACATGAATACAAAATCCTTTTTGTGTAAAATTTTGGTAGCATTTGAATTTTAATATATGATTTTACAAGTATATAATTTTATCGATTTTGTATGATTATATAGGATTTTACTGATATTACATGTATAAATGAATGGTAGAATTGTGACATATAACAACCATAAACTTACCTTTTGAACTTTAATGAATTTGAATCCTTTTGTTTGAAATCAATGGAGTTTCATCATTTGATTCTTCATTACCTGTTTCTTCAATAAATTGGAAATTTATGAATTCTTCAACTATCTTGGTTACCTTAAAGAGCATCTAAGGAAGATGGCTTTATCAACTCTTTCTTCAAAATTTCCAAAACCTTTTCCTGTTTCTTTACAAAATACTTACAGCCAAATACATGAAAGGACAAAATAGTAGGTTTCCTACATTTAATGATTTCATAAGAGGTTTTATTAGTCAAGGGCCTTACATACAAATAATTATTTTGATATAGCATGTTGTAAATGCAACTTTTGCCAAAAATACCTAACTATACTACTTTCATTTAATAAAGTCCTTGTCATTTCTTATGGAGTATAAGGTATGGAAAAATTATGAGAGATATTGTTTCCTTTGCAAAATGTAATAAAATTAGCATTTTCAAATTCTTTTCCATGATAAGTCTGAAGGCTAATTATGGAAAAACCTTTCTCATTTTGAACTATTTTTGTAAATACTTCAAACCTTTAAAATGTATCACTCCTATGTTGTAAAAATAGAATCCAAGTAAAAATAAGGTCATATTTATTCTCACCTAGACTTTGTAACTAGGTTAGACCAAATAAATCCACATATAGTAACTTGAGTGGTCTTTGTGTAGATATAACTTTCTTACCTTTGTGAGAAATAAAACTCATCTTGTTTTTCAAACATGCAACATGATGAGGATCTCCTTGAATACTTAACTTAGATAAACAATTTATCATATTCTTTTTAGATAGTTTTTCAAGTTGAGAAAATTTACATGTCCTTGTTTTTTATGTTAGAGAGTCACATTATCTTGTATAGAAATAAAGCATTTTTTTTATTCAACTCTAAATGGTTTAGTTAGATATATGTTCTTCTTTCTAAACCCTTCTAATAACTTGTTTCCATTTTTATCAAAACCAATGCACTTGTTGTATTCAAATGTTACCTCATACCCTTTATCACAGAGTTAACTAATGCTCGATAAGCTATGCCTCAATCCTTTGATAAGAGAAACATTTTCTATGGTGTGTGGTAGGAGACCAATTGTTCTTACTACAGTAATTTTTTCTCTTCCATTGTCTTCAAATTTCACATATCCATCTTCTTTCTATTCCAAACTAGTGAATAACGAAGCATCATCTATCATATGTCTTGAACCTTTACTGTTAAGATGCCATGTTTCTTTCAATTTTGCTTTGTATTCCTACATACATCACAACAAATCAAGTATGTTTATGAACCCAGCAAATCTTGGGTCCATAAAAATTCAAGCTCATGTTTTGATTCTTAACTTGATTATTACTAAGCTTGGATTTCTTATAATAGCAATACTTCTCAATAAGACCTAGCCTATTGCAAAAGAAACAAGCATAAGGCTTTTGTTAATTATACCTATTACTTATCGTACACCTTTGATTTTGATTTGAGTAATCTTTGACATACTCTCTATTCAACCCTTTGTTGTATCCTCTAACGGGATACTTTTTGTTCCTTTTAGAGTACTTTTGAACATACCCCTTGATAGGTTCAACTTCTTTTCCTTTTTCTTTTCTTTGAGCTTTTTCTTTGTTATTTTTAGTATGTATTCTAACAAACATTATTTTCCTTTTAGTGTTAGATGATTTTCCACTTTCAAAACCCAATCTAGATTTGGAAAGATTTACTTGTTGAATGGAAATAAGAATTTAATGTTCTTTGTTGCTTTCATCAAACTATTGAAATGTATTTTTGATAGACTTTGATAAATCTTCAACACGATTTTTAAAATTTTTTATTTCTACTTTTAAAATTAATTTTTCATTTACTAAGGCTTCTCTTACAACATGTAGACCATCGAAATCATTTTTCAAAGTCATTTTCATTTGCTAAAAGCTGGTTTGTTTATATAAGAGCTTATCTTTCACCCTCGAAAATCTTATTTTCATGTTCAACTTTTGAAATCTTATCATTGCCATTTGAAAGTACTTTGAGTGTTTTATTAATCTTAGTGCAAATATCTTCAAGTACTTTACTATCATAATTAGATTTAGATTCAAACTTTACCTTAGAGAGTGCTATAAGACACAATTTGACTTCTTTAGCTTTATCTCCTAAACCCTCTGATACAGTCTCTAAATCATTTAGACTCTATGTTTCCATTAGAGATTTGTGCCTCTTCTTATACTTCTCCATTTTCTTGAGTAGCACAAGATATTTATATTTTATGTGTCTTGGCTTTTTGGCGATCATAAAACACTATTTCTTTCTTCTCTTTAGACTTCTTTTCCTCTTTTTATTTAATTCCCTTATTTACATCATTATAGTTCTTGTTAAGAGAAAACTTTTTAGTGAAAGATTTCTTACCTTTGTTCTTTAGCCATTTGTTTAGACATCTAGCTAGTAAAGTGACATCTTATTCCTCATCATCAGATGAGTCATCCTCTGAGTCTACTTCTACTTCTTTGGCCTTAACTACAATAGCCTTCTTCTTTATATCTCTAAAAAAACTCTTTATTTTGAGGAAATTTGTCTCATATGCCATCAATTTACTATGTAATTGGCTTAAAGTTAGTTTCTTCAAATCACAAGTCTCCTTTATAATAGTTTTCTTGGCATTCCATGCTTTAGGTAGAATCCTTAGCATCTTATGCATAAAATCTACATCATTTATATTTTTTCCAAGAGAAAATAGTTCATTAGTTATTACAGTAAATTTGCTAGATGAATCTTTAATTTCTTCACTAAGAAAAATGCAAAATGTCTCATATTGTTGTACTAATGAATTGATTCTCATCTCCTTGATTGTCTTAGTGCCTTCATAAGTTTTCTCTAAAATGTCCCTAATGTCTTTAGTTGTAAGAGAAGATGAGATTAGATAAAATTCAAAATGTGCAATTGTACCTAAAAGCAAATTATTATCCTTAGAGTTAAGTTCGGCTTTGGTAATGTTGTCACTCAATGAAATGAAAAAATGAAACTTTGATATCCCCATTCATAATGATTTGTCAAATCTGGTAATCTATTGCCTTTACATAAGTTTCCATCTTAAATTTCCAATAAGGAAAGTTAAAATGATAAAAAAATTGCACTTTACCAACTTGTACTATTAAACTACCACTAGATTCATTCATGATCTTAAGCTCTAGTTGATATTACAGTAAGGCTTCGATATCACTTGTAGGTCTTGCGTAAGATATTAGGAATGGGGGTGAATTAATATCTTTAGAAACTTTAAAAAAATTTTCAAGTCTATAAAAATACCCCTCTTAATAGCTTATTTTAGATGAATAGCGCTATTTTAATATTTCAATGTACTAAGACAATAATAAAAATAAATAATTGAACTTAAAAGAGATAAAGAGAAGAGAATCAGGCTTAAGATTTAAAGAGCTTCAACCTTATGTCTACTACTCACTTTCAGCTAAACTATTGGGAACTCGACATTTTTCACTAGTGTTGTTTCACTAATCCACTATTTTAATATTAGAAATAAGAGTAGTTACAAACTTGGCATTTTTGGCCTTCGCAACTCTTTGCTCTACCTATTTAGTATCTCTTCAATATATGCTAATTACAGATCCATAGAGAACTAATCTAGCTTCTCTCACAAACACAAAGCTAAAATAATTTGATATTGTTTACAAATTAAAATGAGAAATACAATGAAGCTTTCAAGTAATTTAGCACAAAAATAGAAGAAGAAAATTCGAAATGTCAAGCTTAGTTGGATTGTTAGCCCCACGAATTTAGCTAATATGAGTATAATTGAACTCTAGTATTGTAGATAATTACATGAGACGATAAGGTCGAGTAAGGTAAAAATTCTATTAAATTATAAATTAAATATAGTATCGGCAATAAAAACCCTAAGAATTCGATCAAAACCTAAATCGTGTATAAAAACCCTAAATCCTATATACACGTAAATACCCAAACTCGAACTTGAACTTAACGAAAACCTTAAACTATAACTTTAAGTTTATAAAATGAATAAAAACAACCTAATAGTAATAAAACTTTAGTCGAATACAATTATTGATTAAAACCCGTAATCGCGTAAAATTATTAACGAACACGTTGAAATAACTAGAAAATATTATAAATGTAACATGTAATAATTAAATTAATAAATTTTTATAAAATTCCAATATAATTTTATAAACACTAAATTTATAATTTTTATATTTGGAAAAGTCTAATATTTTTACTTTTCTTTTTCTTTTTCCTTCCTTTCCTTTCTTTTTTCTTTTTCCTCTTTCTCTTCTTTCTAGATTTTTATTTTTCTTGCTGGCTACGTCCTACAATTCCAAACAATTCAGTTGACATGTGTTATGCTAAGAATTTTGTCATGTGAAAATAATGAGTTAAATACAAAATTAGATAAGATCATGTCTTATCTCATTAGTAGCTCCATTTTGCTTTTGTCTTTTCTTTACTTTGTTTCCTCCTACTCTTTTTCTATTTAGATTTGCTAGAGCTTTGTGCAATTTACTTGGTATTTTTTTTTTAGTTAACAAAATACAAGAATGAAACATACATCTTCATCCTTTTCTTTTTCTTTCAACCTTGCTATCCTTCTCTTTTCTTTTATTATTGTCTTTAGACTTCAAATTTCAACAAGAAGATAACAAAGAAGAAGAAAAAGCTTAAGGATTTTATACTAGAATACGCTACAAGTATGGTATTTATAATGTATAATATATTCATTTTGTAATAATTACTTCTATATATTTTTGTACATACATGTATCTTAGAATTTATACATGGTTTTAGTATTTTCTTATATATGTATTCTCATATATGTCTATTACATGTAATTCAGATTTTTACAAAATGTTTGTACAAGAAATTATGCATATGTATATGTATGTATGTGCCTATAATAATATATATATTATGTATTTTCCCTACTTATGTACTTATATTGTCATGAATTGAGGAAGGTTTAGCCATAACAGATGCTGCATACTGTATTAAAAACCCCTGATTGGTTACCCTTTCGATCAAAAACTCTTCACATAATATACAAGGCTCTACAACATACTAGCTTCCTAGAAACATACAGATTTAAATGATATTATTACATAACATATTTATATAATATTTAAACTATAAAGTTTATAGTAAGTAGTAATTTAATATATCTATGTCTATTTTACTGAAGAAATAAAAAAGTACATAATCAGTTCTTTCAACACACTGAATGGCCCATTCTTACCTAAGTCCCCAAGCTAACCTCTAGCATCCCCTAACCAACCTCAATGAATAAGCCATCCAATAACAAAAGTCTAAGGAGGTGTAAGCTTAAGCTTAGTAAGTAAAACCCTCAACTACACTACAAGCAAGTTATAAATACATTATATTCATGCATATGAATGAATGAACAAATAGAATACCATACAATACGTCAAGTTAACTAGTCAATATATGTAACTTAGATTTCACGCCCTCTAAAGTCAAGGTTGGAGTTTACATGGCACTAATCAGATCAAGGTATTATATTAGAACTTATTTTACTACGGAACTCCACATTCCATATTTAAATCAGACTGGTCCTTTATTTTCATAAAAACCAAGTTTTAGTATAATCATGAGTGAGTTCTCGCTGTCTACACTCACCCCTAAATAGAGGCCTCTAGACTTGACCCTTAGCTAGGTGGTTGGTGCTTCTGACGCCTAGTATTCCCACGAGCCAAGGTAAGATCATTTTGTACGAGTGCACTGTATAAAACCAATAAATTTATACCCCGAATGGCCTCTCGCTAACCCCGTATGATATGATGGCCGGAATTTAGGTCAATGTGATGTATGTCAATGCATATACCAGTTTCTTCTTATTAGCCAAGTATAGTTAAGTCCATTTATATTGTGACCAAATAATATCACATACAATCACCATTTATACTATTATGCAACAATAATTTGTTATCCATATTTAAGGTAAATTCACAAATCAGCACATAATAGCACATACAGGCATTTCCTGACCCCACATAACATTCAATTAACATAATCATTTAAGTTCATTAGCTACAATCACATACAAGCATGGAATCATAGAGTAAATACTTACTCAGCCATAACGATTCGCTCTAGTAGTATTAATCAGTCGGAAGATCCTTGCCCACATCAAGATCACCTGATCATTATGATATAATAACGATAGTAAGCAATTGAATTAACTAATTGTTCTAAATATCTATTTACCTACTTCTACTTAGATTATTATCAATTTTTATTCGATTGAACCATATTACTAATCGTACGTAACTTTTTCATTCTATTTCTAATATTTACGAACTTATAGTCATTTTTCATCATTTTTAGATGTACGTTTACATAGTGATGTTCGTTTTGGACGTTAAGATCCGTGTTTTTCAATATAGACTAAATTTATTGGAATTTTAACAATTGAAGCTTAAATATTCTTATTAGATAGTTTTATATCATATTTTAGAAGTTAATAATTTCATTAGCCATTAAATTCTTACACTTAGATGATCTTACATTGTATTACTAATTTATGTGCTTAATTAAGTCTAATTTAATTTAAGATGGGTATTAGGGGCTTATAATAATTTTGGCCCATATATTTACATGTATACATATATATATTATCTTATTATATTATCTTATATTTTATTATTTTGTATACTTATATCATTGCTTATATCATGAATTACTTACATATGTTCATACTTATCCTTATGTATTTATGTACTTTATACATATGTTATGTATATACTTATACTTTTAATATAATAGTATGTATACTTGTCTACTTATATGTATACTAGTGCCTATACCCATATATACATACAGTTATATACGTATTTTCGTATGCCTAGTATACACTCTTAAGAAAGCTTCACAAATTTCATATTTTTGTACTTTGAGGGCTTATTTAGTAAAGTATAAGTATGTATAGTTAGTATATTCATCATTTTAGGTTATGTGCATAGAGAGTATCCATGCATAAAAGTATCCATATATGTGTTCATCAAGTGTATTATTGTATACACATACTTATACATATGTATATGTGTTCCTCTTCCAATTATCTAAGGATTTCCTACACTTATACTAAGCATCTCCTTACACATACACTTCTTATATATTCACTTGTTGCATGTACATAGGTATTTCTACATGTATACCTAAGTATTTCTACACTTCTAAACATGAATATAAAGCTTTTTACCTTCAACAACACATATGTATATATTATACAAAGTTTCTACACTTGTCTAACTTATACATCTAACTACTAAATAAGATGAAAAATTACATAATAACATACCTTTTTCTCCTTGATAATATGAAAAGTGAAGACAAGTATATATGAGATGATGATTTATTTGGTAGTTAGAATTACGAAACTGAAGTTGAGAAAGTGTTTAGAATTAAGGGAGCAAAGGGGTTATGGTTTTGGTAAGGGAAGAAAAGGGGTTTGTTTTGTGTTGTTTTTGTGTTTTAAAAATGAAGACAAGTGGAGTCCTAGGTGGGGAAGAAGTGGACAGCAACAAGGGAAAAGAAAATGGGAAAAGTCCAAAAATAAAAGAAAAGAAAAGAATTTAATAGAAAGAAAGGAAAGATTCTAGTTTGATAGCGACATTTGTTGACTTAATCAATCTTTTGACTTTGTCAACTCCTTAAGTTTACATGTAATCTAAGTGTACATAATGAAGTAATTAGGGAAAATTGGGAAGAAAATCAAAGAAATGAAAGGAAATATGGAGCTTATTGAAATTATTAGTAAGAACAGTTAATAAGATCTTCTTTTAGGTATTTATATCTTATATACATTATTTAGTATGGTACTTAGTGTAACTATCATGAAAAATATCATTTAGGATACTAATACCTACTATATGTAACATAAGCATCAACTAAATACTTAACTCCTTATAATACTATCCTAGTTATATAATTAGAGGATGGATGCAATCTACAATGCAACATCCTAGTTTCTAATGGATTACTTTAATATTATATGTATTTATGAATGATTAAAAGTTATCTTTAATCTTTTACTAATGATTCAATAAGATAATAAGGATATTGTCAATTAGGGTTTTAGAATAGATTACAGTAACTTAGTACTTTTGTATCCTTAAAGTTATAATTTTAGGGTTTTATCACTTTTGGGTGCAAACTCTAGTGTTTATATATATTTAGGGTATAAAAAGTTTTTATACGATTGATTAGTTATTTTAAGGCTTTCACTTTCACTAGCCTTATTGACTCTTAAGAATATCTAACATACTTGAGTTTACTTCAAATGTTAAGTAAAAAAATTTAGGAGTTTACATATATACGTATATATGCATGAGTATATATATATTTATGCTTAGTATTTTATTATATAGTATGTATAGGTATGCATATATAGTATGATTTATATATATATATATATACTTAGAATTTTTATTACATAGTATACTATACATATATTTAGGTTTATATCTTTTTTATTACATGTACATAAATATACTATGTAATTGATATATATCTAATTACAAAATACGAATACTAATATAATATTGTCTATTTATAATAAATGGTATATTTATACGGTATGTATAAATAAATATCGTAATGTATTGACGATGTATGTTTATAAATTATATATATATAAATATATCTTTGGGCGTGATGACTAAGTATAGATATTTATTTATAATATTACTTATATTAAGTATTTTAGTGAATATATATATGTAATATACCGTATATGTATGTACATGTATAAGATACCATTACATGTCTATATATATACCCATATGTATAGTACAAAATATACTTAAGGTTAGGATGTTTTAATAGATAAGTATGCTATACATGTAAAAATACATATATGAATAATATGGTATATGTAGAAATAAGGGTATATTCAAATATGACATATACAATATACTATTTCATTAATTTAATAAATAAAGTAAAATAGTAAATATGAACATATATATATATATTGTAACCCTTAAAAATATCTAAAATAACTAATTTATAAAATTTAGTGAAATATAATAATAAATATTATTATACATATGTCACGTAAAAATACAAAATAAGAAAAGATGGAAAATGTGCAAGCAATTTAAAAATGATAAGTAGCATTCCCTCATGCTACCACGTCAACAACTAAGTAAATTTAATTGAATTCATAATTAAAAATAATAAAAAAATTAAATAATTACAAAATTAATAAAGTGGTAAAAATTAATTAAATAGGTACTAACCCTCAAAAATAAAAAAAATACATAAATTATAATTAAATAAACTCAAAATTAAGAAAATTACAAAATATAAGAATTAAATATTTATTAAATAAAAAATATGTAAAGAAAAGCTTAAAACCATATTTTTTAATTATTTAAGTCCAAACAATGAATTTCATAATATGTTTACATCATAGTCGAAGTTACGGGTTACAATGTCTAAAAAGGATCTTATTACGTCAAAGTACATTCGAAAAGGATAAAAAATGGACTATAAGTTCATAAAAATTCGAACTAAATTGAAAACGTTGTACGTGATTAACAAAAAAGCTTGAATCGAGTATATCATAAGAATAGATAACTAATTTAAGTAGTTAGTACCAAATATAAGAATAGCTTAGTTATTCCACTTAGATACTCATTACCTTTCATATCCCCTAAATATCAGGTGATTATAATACGGATACCGACTTATCCAATGGAATATTACAATTATTGATAGACTCATTTACCAAGTGAGTATTCACGATAACTCTATACTTGTTTTATACTTGTAGTTAGTACACATAAATTAAATATTAATAACTTAATACATAGGGGTTCGAGTTATGTATGTATCTGAAATTAATTGATTACTGTGTAAAATACTGTTAAATGTGATAATTGAAGATTTGGTTATATGATTGATTATTGTAGAATTTGAATGATTTGTTGATAATCTTTAATCATCTCGTAAATTGACTTAAATATATTGAACTCAACTAAAATTAAACGGATCATGCATAAGCACAAACATTGCATATAATGTTTCAACTGTCACTTCACGTGGTTAGTGATAAAGGGCCTTTGAAGGAAGGATTCCCATATGATTTGGTTAGTACAGTGCAAGAGTATTAGCACAACAAGGCCTTACCCTTCGCTCGTCAATTTTATTGGTACTGGAGACGCTAACCGTAGGTAACTAGGGGTCGTGTCTAGAGACCACTGCTATAGGGTATGAGTGTGGATTGTTGGGGCCACCTTACCGCTAGACTTAGGAATTTGTATACAACTGACTATTAGAAATAGAAACCTATTTTGTAAAACCAGAAATTTCTATATATATTTATATATGGTTAAATAAACCTAGGTGCTAGAGCCTAATTGTGAATGGAGTTAATGTATCTCCAACCCTTACTTCGAAGGGTGTTAAATCTGATATTGTATGTAATACCAGTCAACTGCATATATATATTGTTTGGCATACTGCTTGTTCATGCATTTATATATTTGATAATAAATTGTTTGATAACTTGCTTATTGGTATAGTATGAGGGATAACTCACTAAGCTCTTGTAGCTTACTCTCCAATAGTTTTCTTTTGCAGGTTAATAGATAATCGGCCATGAGTTAAGAGATAAGTGTTAAGTATCAATGTCGAGATACATAGAAGTTAGAATATGAGGATAGATTGTATAGTTGGTTTGAATCATTACATATAATTCTTAATACTATATTTAGAATTTATAACTTTCATAAGTTTAAGATTTAGAACTTTATTACCTAATCTTATTGTTTGGGAGGAGATATCGATTATCCGCAATTCTAAGCAACTATAGAATATTAGATAATCTATAGTTATTTATATTTTACAATATGTTAATTATTTAAAATCGAAAATTTTAGTGACAAAGTGTTTTGAGTTTTGTAAACTCTGATTTGTAAGATAATTTTCATATTATGGGTGCACATATAATATGAAATTTTTAGACAATCCTACTAGACCCCCTTTAAGGTAATGACATAGACTCTATGAGGAAGTCTCTAAAAAAGTTTCTGAAGAGCTATCTGATAGTAAATAGTTACAATTAGTACGAGATCATTTTTCTTTTTTCTATTTTCAGAAGATGTTCTACAATTTGAATGAGACTTAATCGTATACTAATACTCTTCAATGGCTAGAACTTGATTTTTTTATAAAGCTGATCCTTATCTTCCAAACTTAAATGTCATTGATTCCAAAAAGTTTGAAAAATAACCAATCTTGATCCTTAAGATGTAGATCTTGTAATAATTCCTTCTAATATGGAATAAACCTTATCTTCAAAATAATGTTTGAATCTTTGAACATATCTTCACCAAAAAATCTATATAAAATCTAATACTTAATATTCGAATTTGAATTTCGAGCCTTATCTTCTTGAAAAATATACCTATTCTACTTAAATTCCTAGTTTATCTCAAGCTTCTTAGTTTATGTTGTGTTCATCCATACTGAATTGAAAAATTATCTAACTAAATCTTTATCTGCAACTTCTTCTAATATAGCCTTATCTTCAAGAACTTCTTTTGAATTTCATCCTTTATAGCCTTTACTTCACATATTAGATTTCTACCCGATTACTTATAAATATTATACTTCTTTAACTCTTGATGCCTTGAAAAATTGTTTCAACTTATATAGGAATTCAGACTTGTCAAATGACATTCAAAATTAAATAATTGTTATCCTTCTTAAATTGATCTTCATGGATTAAAATCCGAATTTTTTTGAACAAAATTAAGTGTATTAACTAAATAAACTTAATAAAATGGAGTTGGGTCTTCAATTATAAAATTGACATTATACTCAAAAATTAAACAAATTGATCTTCTGATTCCTTCTAGTTTAACTCTAATAAAGCCTCTGAAGATCTAATTTTTGCTTGTTCTTATTCATGAACTATTTCAGCAACTCTCTAAATCTACTTGTTGTATCCTATATTCAAAGTCTCTGAACAGTCTCTTGAAACATTCTAAATGCATTATATATATATATAAATATATATATATATATAAATACATACATATTGAACTTTCTAACTATGTCTTCGAATTGACCCTCGAGATTAGCAATAACTTTTGGACTAACTTTCAAAACTTATTTAATTTCCCTAAAAACTTATCAAAACTTATTAGCTAAACCATTACTTTTGTTATCATCAAAATTTGTGAAGATAACTCAACACTTATAAAGTATATCGATCACCCTTAATCATTTTTTAAAAACATTTTCTCATTCTATTAAGTTTTAGAGATTATTGTATGTTAAAACATTGACAATATCTTTTTATATATATAAAAAGCAATATAATTACGAGAATAAATAGATATTTTCCTATCAATGATTTTAACATTGACTTTATTAAGGATAAGTTTAGCCCTAGCCCACCCCTACCACCCATTTATATGATCTTGGGTCTATCCCTGCTTATACTATAACATTTATACAGTATAACATATATTATTGTAAATAATACATATATCATTAGGGCGATAGTGCTTATCATTAAGGTGGTTCACTTATGCTCTCTTGGTGGTCCGGCAATCGTAGATGATGGTAGACTTGCAAGAAAGCCCCTTATAGCGTTACTAGTGTAGGCCATCTAATGCTTAAGTAAGTAAGGAGAGTATTTGGTAACAAAAAGAGAGAGAGGTATGTATATGTAAGGAGTGCTTGGAAGAGGATCCTTGTAATTAAAGCTTTATGCCCTATTTATATGGCATGAAGCTTACTTACTGGAGCTACATATCAGCTGGGAATTAGCTCGCACATAATTTAGCCTAGAGGCATGCTTAGTACAAGAAAGGATAGCTCCTTCCACCAGTTGATAGGTGGCCATCATAGCCCCTTGAGATTAGATCCCTAGGCAATATAGTAGGCTATCATGTAGCATTTAATGAGGGAAGAGGAAGATGATGGGCAAAGTGATCTCTTGGAGTATGGTCTTCAGCTCAGGTATCGAGCACCGAGTGTACTCAAGGTCTCGATGTTAGAGTAAGATCACTAGGCTTCAGACTTGGTTGTCTTAAGGTCTTTAGATCCTTAAGGCTTTGGACCAAGGAGTTGGGCATCTTGAGGATTTTATTAAAGGCTTTCGATCCCTTCTTTAGGTCAAGGTTAAAGGAGTACTTGAGATTTCCTTAAGCCTGTACATAGATACTTGGCACATTAATGGTCTACATGTGTTTCAACTTAGGCTAGTCCATTCCTTTAGGCCTTAGCAAATTAGCTTGTCAAAAGGAGAGTTGGGGCTTCCACTCGAAAGGTGCTCAGGGTACTGGGAGTGTCTAATTACTTGGGCTTGGGAATTTAAAGCGATAATCCAAAGAGGCTTATCAACATATTGTATTGTCTCGATGTACCATCTCATCCATCAACAAAAGGATGGTTCATGGACAAATAAAGGAAGGTAGAATCATTAGACCAAATGGTATAATAAGCAATGAGCTAGGATATTAAGCATTTAGGTTTTCATAATGGTTAGGCAAAATATAGGATGCCATCAATATAGAGATATAGTGATTTCCATAGGGGCTAAACATGCATGTTGATTTATAGGCAAAGAAGGTAGTTGTAGAATTGAATTGCAACTGATTGAAACCATGTGCAATAAAACTCTTATCAATTTGTCTAATTTATTCCTATTCCCAAACTGTAGGATATTCTTTAGTAACATGAAGATTTGTAAATTTAAAACAAATGGAAAGAGAATAACATGTTTGTTATGCTTTGCATAAACTTAGAACCAAGTACATTGTAAATCTAAGTACCCTTTTGAGGCTTCTAAATCTATATTAGATTTTCTTTTAATTTTTTCCCATGAAGAATATTTTTTTTTATTTGTATAAAAGGAAACCTTAATTGAAAAAAAAATTATAGCAAACTCTAGACTTATATTTGCTAAATATATTATTATGCATATTCTATATATAATTATTTTAACAAAAGGAAAGGAATGAATTAAAAAGTAAAATGTGATAGAGCAAAGTTTTTTTTCATTCCTTTGATAAGGACAATATACAGGAAATGAAGAAAAATACAATCTTTAATTGAATGATTAACACTCACTTTATTCAGTATAATAACTATCAATAGTGTTTTTGTTCTTGTTTCACATATTGTTTTCCAGTAAACAATAAGTGAAAGTAGGTTCAAAACTGAAGAATATTTTCGTCTTTTCTTTCCACTTCTACTTTTACTTGATCTATTCAAATAGTAAAATCTTTTTATTTACACTCACCTCCTCCCACATCAACTCAGATCACTTTAAACATCTATTCAAATAGAAATTTACCACTCTCACTTCCTTCCACTTTTACTCATTTTCACCTTAGGTAAGCAAGAAGTAGAAGATATGTATCACATGCTAACTCATAAAACTTCAAATATGGAAATATGAAATATTTAGTTCCTAAATACTATATAATCTCTTACATTCATAAAAAAACATTCTAATAATGTAAGAAGATTCAAGAGTAGTTAGTTGTTACCATGTATAGATTTTAGCACACAAGGTTTATCCAAACAATCTCTGCAATTAAGTAGATGCCCATCTACCTCGAGAAAACAACCAATTGCAAATTAAAAAGCTACTTTAAGAAATGGTGGCCCAAAGTAAGGATAGTCACTTCTTATTTTTGTGTCATGTTCCTTTAAGCTTTTGGTAAGTCCCAATAATACTTTCAAATAAATGCAAGGGTAAAGTTCTAGATATCTACCTACAGCTCTCGTGTAAGATATTAAGAGGGGAGAGGGGAAGAGGGGTGTAAATTGATATCTTTTACAAAAATGAAACTTTTTCATTATAATAAACAAACCCCCTCTTAATAGCTTAAATAACGTGATAAGTACTTGAAGATTGATTGTTTAACTTTAAGCCTAAAAATAACAACACGAGTAATAAAAGTAAGAAAAGAAATAGGATAGAGAGAAAGAAGATCAGGCAATCAATTTATAGAGCTTCGACTTTTTGCTTACTGCTGTCTTTTAGTTCCACTGTAGGAGACTTAGTTTTCCTTATTAGTGTTGTTCTACTAGTGCAATCATTTCACTAATAAAAAATCAATCAAAGGTTACAAGGATATCTAATCGCTTTTTTGTCCTATCTCATTAGCTATCCCTATGCTATTCACAAGACTATAGAGAACTCCTTAATCTCATACTCACTCAAATACAATATCACTAAAGTTTACAAGAAGAATGAGATGTTATAGTCAACAATCTCTTTACAATGTTTGTACAAAACAATAACCATAAAAGGAGAAAACTATTTTTCCTTAGTTTTTAACTAAGTTTTTTATAGAGTTTCCAACAGTGTTCATGAGCAAATTTGTTAATTCCAGTTTTGATCTTGAGAAATCTATGTCAATTTGGTGCAACTTCAATTTAAATTGATAATTCTTTTATGCAATAGCTAGAAAACAACTAGATGCTAATTTTTCTCTAAAAAAATTTTCATTAAAAAACCAAATGGTCTTCTCATTAGAGAAATATCCTATAAAAATAGGAAGTTGACCGTTTGGCACATTAAGATGAAACTATGTTATTTAAGAATTGAGATTGATATTTCCTTTTGAATGTTGTTTGATAAGCTTCTTGATTTGAACTTGAAATGTGATACAATTGATATTTGGACAAATATGTAATTGATTTAGATATATCTCATTCAATCCTCATCCAACAATTTGGATATTGCTTCCTCTTTTTGCTTCGTTTGTTAAGAAAAAAAATTAGCATCTTTTTCAAAGAAAATAAAGATTAAATACCTAATCTTATCTAGTTATGAAAAACCACAAGATTCAAACTTATCTTCAACATATCTTCTTGATTAGTTCAAACCACAACCCTATGATAATAGATTTGTAGATATCCTCAATATACTCTATACCAAATCAAATAATTATTGAACTACTTTATTCACGATAACTTGCTATTAGAATTGAATTTTTATTGGAATTGTATATACTTCAAAGTAGCAAGTTAACTTATATTTAGTTGTTTGTAATGTAATTGATTTATTCTTGCTAAAGTGTTATCACAATACCTTCGTAGACTTGCTCAACCTAATTATTGATAGTACTTTAGACTAAAATTTCCGTAAAATCCCTAGGGACTTAATTCAACTTAGTGGAATAGAATAGAGTACGTTACCTAAATATGCCCATTAAAGTGAAACTAGGTCTTCTATGTATTTGTCCAACTTAACTTATTTGAATTTGTTAGAGAATATCTTTGTAATAGCTTCTTACATGGACTTTATTCACTTTATGCACTTTTAAGTTCTTTTACTTATACGCTTTCTAATTTACATTTTGACATATATTCTAACTAACACAAATTTCAATCTCAGTTTCTTCTAAATTATCCTGTACACTCATTATATATGTTAAGTGCATTCTTCTTTTTGTTATCATCAAAATACATGAAGAGAAACATCAATAGTCTCTCCCTTTTTTATGATAACAAAACACCATTAAAAACAAAAACATTCAACACATACCATTAATCAAATCATTATCAACAAACAGATTACAAATTACTATATATAGGATCGAAAACTACATAATTTCTAGATTTTAAATCTAGATTAATTGATTTTAAACTTTCTAACTTTAATGTTTTTGTGTTTTACTACTCCCCCTTTTTGTTATCATCTTGAAGATATAATTTCTTCCCTTAAATGATATGACTAGAATAAAGGAAAATGAGAAATCCATCGATATATACAGCTAATAGCAAAGGACACCAAAATGACAAAAGTTCATATATGAACATTTAGATGAACATAACTTGATATCAAAATAATTGACTAACATTCTAATACCTAACATTAAAACTAAGAAGCTAAAAATTGATTAAACATGAAAATAGAAAAGAACAGACTTGGTTGGACAAAACAAGTCACTGACATGACTACAAGAAATAGGAAACACTATTGGATAGATCACTTCTTCTTCTATGGTTTTGCTTTCTTACGAGCTACAATCTTTATTCTTTTGTATTTCCTTATAAGACTTGTTTGAGTTGCTGAAGAAATGGGAACAGGGTTCATAGGAGTTGTTATTGCAAGGATGGTTGCAGACATGGAAGGCGTTGGTCCATATGGTACCAACATAAGAGAAGACTTGAGAGCTACATTAGCTGTAGGCTCAAAAACTTTAGAATGTTCTTTTAGAGCTGGTTATTCAATAGATTTAGTTAGAGTTCAATCATATTCAGGATTTTGTTGAATAGAAGTTTGTTGAACAAGAGATGGAGATGAGGATTGGATAGGAGTTGGTGACTTTTGAGGTAAGGTTTGAACATTAGGAAGTGGATCTTTATCATTGGGTTTAGAACTAGTCTTTTCTAGAAGAATTTGTTCACCAAGCCTTTCCTTTATGAATTTGGCAATAAGCTTCTCCAAATTTAGCTTATTTATACTTAGAGGATTAGAAGATGTTTGGCTTAGGTTAATCTCAACAAGTTTTGAGTCACCTTTGGACTTAGTTTTTTATCCTGTTTTAACTTTTCTTTTTCCAATTTGGAGATATGTCCCTATCATTGGCATATAGTCTTTTTTTTTTTTGCTTTTTCTTAAGCTTCTTAGGTTGCTTACCCTTTCCTTTTAGATCTTCCTTCACAGTTTCTAACTTACTTTGTAAAAGATCAAAGTAATCAAATATATCTCCTCGAACCTTTGTCTCCCCCTCAACTCCATAATCAGAAAAATTATAGTCTTAGTCCTATTGTTGGTATGGATATAGTGAGCCATGTCCTTAGTAAACTAAAGCTTGTTCTTAACAAAGATTCCTATGTGCTTAAAAATAAGCTCTTTAACCTTCTTACTTATGATTGGCATTTTTGACACTTTTGGGATCATGAAACCCTTAAATTTTAGCAATTTCATAAGAACTACTCTAGAGGGTTTACTATCACGATTTTTCTTCATATGCCTTAGAATCTATCCTTCTTCAGTTTAATGCTCAACAAAATCAGACTATCTTTAGCTGACATAGTTGTAATATTGCCCCTCTTATGCAGTATGTAGCTCTTTATTAATTTACGTATCAACCTCACAACTACCTCAAAATCAAATATGAATACATTTGGACATAGTGAACAATTCCATTTGGACAAACTAACTAACTGTGTATCATCTCTTACATCCTTTAAACTAAAACATTTTATCAAATCTTGCCTTGTTTATGAAACTTTCTTACCTCTAATTTCTTACTTTACCACATCCCTCCTACTAAAATCAACATTTTCATAAAACTCTACAATGATTTCTCCATGCACAACTTCAACAATTTCCTATAGCTTCTTACAAATCTACTATCTTATCATAGCATAAACCGTTCTTAGAAAAATATGGAAAATTGAAATAATTTGACTGAATAAGTTTACCTTTGATCTTTCTGACAACTTTCTGACTTTCTTTCTTATGTTCATTAGATTCCTCTAACCACTTTCTCTTTTGACCGCAAGAAGGTTTCTTAGAAGAACCTTCAAAGTTAAACCTTTTCGATGCCTTTGTTATTGATTTTCTCCTCTAAGAGGCTTTCTTCTTTCTTTCTTCTTTAGGGTTTTTTTTTTTGTTCTTCCTCAAAAACTTTAGTTCCTATGGCTATACTCTTTAAACAACTACTTTTTCCTTCCACATTTTGCATATCTTGATCTAAGATAGGATCTTGGTTGAGATTTGAATTAGGGTCAAGGTTAAGGTTGGATTAGACTCAGGAGTAGTCTTAGTTGGGTCAAAGTAATGTATTTTAGTGGAGACAGAAGGTTCATCAAGGAAATTCATGGTGATCTTTGGTAATTTCTTCTTAGATTTCAAGAAGTTTATTTGACTACAAGTAGACTTCCTAAGTTGCATAGCTAAAAGAAGATGAAGTGAGAATTTAAAGAAAGAGAAAATGAGCACGTATGAGAAAAGATTATAGGAAGAAGCTAGCCAACTACCAAACATGCTTTAATTTTCTTAAGCATGAAAAATGAACATTCTTTTAATAAGCATAATTATGGTTAAAAGAAAATCATGCTTCTAATTGCACGTAGGAAGTTACCTTAAAAAAAATACAGGAGAGAGAAAAAAATATCCTTAAGATTAACGTATAAGTTGATATTTTACATTTTAGTAAATTAAAAATATTTTACAAATAAAAAAATTAATTATCTAAAAAAAAAAGGATTACAAATCCTATCTCATTCCTGATATAACCAAATAAATCTTTTCAAGGGGTTTAGTAAATATATCTGCTAACTAATTATCAATTGATAAAAATTCTACTATAATACCTCTATTATTTACATGATCTCTTATAAAATGATGTCTTATGTCAATATGTTTAGATGTGAATGATGAACTGGATTTTTTGTTAAGTTTATATCACTAATATTATCACACTTAATATGTATATTCTTCTAAGACAACCCATAATCTAACAATTGTTGGTTTAACCATAAAATCTGAGCATAGTAGTTACCAATAGAAACTTACTTTGCTTCTGAAGTAGAGAGGGCAATAGAATTTTGTTTCTTAGAAGACTAAGAAACTAATTTATCCCCTAAAAACTGACATGTACCAAAAATACTCTTCTAATCCACTTTATAACTTGCATAATCATCATTTTGATATCCGATCAAATCAAAATTATGATTTTTAGGATACCAAATTCCTAATTATACATATACTTAAAAATTTTATTTGTAGTAGATAGGTGTTTTTCTTTTGGATCACTTTGGAACCTTGCACATATGCACACATTGAATAAAATATCAAGACGAGAAGCAGTAAAATATAACAAAGAGCCAATGAAGCTATGATATGGTTTCTCATTTACTCTTTTACCATTTCCTTCTAAGTCTAACTTAGTTGATGTACTCATTGGGGTTGATGATCTTTTAGAATTTTCAAAACCGAATTTCTTCAAAATTTATTTAGTATACTTTTCTTGATGAACAAATATACTATAGTCAATCTGCTTAATTTGAAGTCCCAAAAAGAAATTCAATTCTCCCATAAGTGACATCTCAAATTGTACTGACATGTGCTTAGAAAATTCATGACAAAAACTTTCATTAGTAAGACCAAATACTATGTCATCTACATATATTTGCACAATTAAACATAATATTTCAAGAATAAAGTTATATCAAATTCAGTTCTCCCAAGCACATAGTGCTTGTTTCAAACCATATAAAGCTTTTTTGAGCTTATAGACATAATCGGACTTGAATGGATCTTTGAATCCTAGGAGTTGCTCAACATACGCTTCTTTTTTCATATACCCATTTAAGAAAGCACTTTTTATGTTCATTTGAAACAATTTGAAAATTTTCAAACTAGCAAAAGCATATAATAATCTACTAGCTTCTAACCTTGCTATAGGTACATATGTTTCATTGAAATCTATCCCATCCTCTTATGAATATCCTTTAGCTACCAATCTAGCTTTATTTCTCACAATTTTTCCATTTTCATCTAACTTATTCTTAAACACATACTTATTACCAATTATGGATTTATCTTTAGGTTTAGGTACTAAGTTCTACACTTAATTCCTTTGAAATTGGTTAAGTTCAAATTGCATAGCATTAATCCAATTATTATCATTCAAAGCTTCATTAATAGAATTAGGTTCAACCTCAAAAAGCAATCTAAAATGATTTCTATATTTTTAAGACTAGATCTAGTTCTATCACCAAAACGAACATTGCCAATTACCTAATCAAGAACATGATGCAATTTAAGTCCCAAAGTAGAGGGAGGTGTATATAAATCTTCAAAAATTTTTGAATTACTTTCAAATGGACTTTCTAATTGCAGTTTTTATTTTCCAATGACTTCAGATTTGGTGTAAAACCTTGTTGAGCCATCCAAATTCCCTTCTAGCTTACCGGCGGTATTTGGAGTAGAAAGTTTTCAAAAGTACCTTTTGACATAGGTTATAACACTCCACCACTTGTTGATTTTGATCTTTCTTAGAGATCATAGGCGCTTCATCATCAAAATCCTCTTTTCCTATTTCCTTAATAAATCTAGTGTTGATGGATTCTTTAACTATTTTGGACACCTTATTGTATACTCAAAAGGCTTTAGAATTTAATAAGTATTCTAGAAATATTGCTTCATCTGCTTGTTCCTCAAATTTTCTTAAAACTTTGCCTATTTTCTTCACAAAGCACTTATATCCAAATATATGAAAGTACAATATAGTAGGTTTCCTACCTTTAAAAATTTCTTATGATGTGTTGTTTGTTAAGAATTTTATATAGACACAATTAATAATGTAACAAGTAATGGATGTAGCTTCAACCCAAAAATACTTAGTTATATTACTTTCATTCAACAAGGCTCTTATCATTTCTTAAATAATCCTATTTTTGCGTTCTACTACTTCATTTTGTTGTAGTGCATATGGAGTCAAGAAATTATGAGTTATGCCATTATTCACGCAAAATGTTATAAAATCAATATTATAAAATTCTTTTCGAAGACCTATCCTAAGATTGATTATAGATGCTCCTTTTTCATTTTGAACTTGTCTAGGAAATACTTTAAAACTTTTAAATGCATCACTTTTATGGAGAAGAAATAGAATCTAAGAATATCTAGAAAAATAATCAACAACTAGTAAACCATACTTATTTCCACCCAAACATAATGTTTTGGTAGGACCAAACAAATCCAAGTGTAACAATTCTAAAGGTTTTTCAATAGAGATGACATTCTTACTCTTATGAGAAACTAAACTCATCTTATTTTTCATATAAGTAACACAACAAATTTCATTTTGAATTCTTATATTTGTTAAACCAGTTACAAAATTCTTTTTAGATAATTTGTCCATTTGATAGAAGTTCACATGTGACAATTTTTGATGCCATAGAGAAATATTATTATGCATTGACAAGAAACAACTTTTTGAATCAATTTATGTAGGCTTGATAAGATAAATGCTTTTCTTCCTAAATCATTCAAAAAGCTTAGTTCCATTTTTATCAAAACCAATGCATCTATCATGTTCAAAAGTTATCTTGTATCCTTTATCACAAATTGGCTTATACTTAATAAATTATGTTTTAACCCTTTTATAAGGAATACATTTTCGATTGTATGGGAAGGAGTACCAATCGTACTTGTTATACTCTACCATTATCTCTAAGTTTGTGAACAATGAAGCATCACCTGTCACATGCCTCGAACAATGACTCTCGAGGTACTATGTTCATTTCATTTTGGTTTCTTATTCCTACATACATCACAAACAAGTCAACTTTATTTACAAACCCAGCAAAACTTAAGCCCTTTAAAATTCAAGCTCATACTTTGATTTTTCACTTGATAATTACTAAGCTTAGATATCCTATAGAAGCAATTTTTTCAAAATGTCTCAACTTGTTACAAAAGAAGCAAGCATAGGGTTTTTGAATTTTATACCTATTACTTACCATACTCCTTGAACTTGGAGTTTGATACTTTCTTACATACTTTTTTATCAAGTTTCCAAAGTATCCATTTATTTGTGGATACTTGCTGTTCTAATCAAAAGAGTTTCTACTTGTCTTTTTGACCTACTCAATAACCTTGCCTTTTTTATTATTAATTATTTCTTTATCATGTGTATCCTTTGGTCTTACAAAAACTATCTCTCCTTTAGAATTTAAAGATTCACCATTTTCAAATCCCGATCCAGTTTTAGATTGATCAACACATTGACACGAAATGAGCAACTATAGTTTCTTATTGCTTTCATCAAATTTCTTTAAAGTATTTTGTATTTAGCTAGACAAAACATTATCTCATCCTTTCAATCTTTTTATTTCTTCCTTTAATATCATATTCTCATTTACTGTGGCTTCCTTAGCAATGTGTAACACTTTGACATCATTTCTTAAGATGCCATTCTTGTTTGCAAATAATTTATTCGTTTGAACAAGAGCAGCTTTTTATTCTTTCAATAACTTATTCTCATTGTCAATTCTTATGTTCTTATCATTAGCCTCAGCAAGAGCTTTCAATAATTTATTTACCTTAGCACATATATCTTCTACAGTTTCATTATCAAATTCACTTCCAGATTTGGAGCTTACCTTAGAAAGAGCCATTAAACACAGTTTACTTCCTCGATTTCATCATTTATACTTTCTATCTTAATTTTTGACTTGTCCAAGTCACTTCATGTGGTCATCAATGATTTCTGCTTTTTTTTTTCTATATTTATCTATTTTCTTGATCAACATTACACACTCATACTTGATATGTCCAAATTCATAACATATGATCTCCTTCTTTTCTTTGACTTTCTCTTAATAACCCTTTCCTACATCACTCTTGTTTCTGTTAGAAGAAAACTTTTTTGAGTTATAGACTTTCTTACCTTTCTTTTTAAGTAGGCGATTTAGATGCCTAGCTAGCATTGATACATCTTCTTCCTCGTCTATAGAAGATTCATCAATTTTTGAATCTACTTCAAAATCCTTAGCTTTGAAAGCTGTTGACTTTCTCTTTAGATCTTTCCATACACTTTTCGACTTAAGGAATTGAACTTCATACACCATCAGCAAGCTGCATAGTTGACTTAGACTGAGCTTTGTCATACCACATGCTTCCTTAATAGCTATTTTCTTTGCATTATAAGCCTTAGGAAGGATCTTTAGCATATTCCTAACAAGATCAACATCACTCATTCTTTTTCTAAGATATGATAGCTTGTTAGTGATAGTAGTAACACAACTAAATGAATCTTTTATGTCTTCCTTAGGAAGGATAAGGAATGTCTCATATTATTGCATCAAGGTATTAATCCTTGTCTCCTTAATGGTGTCCATTCCTTCATAAGTTTGAACCATTATATCCCAAATCCCCTTATGCCTAAAAATAGCAATACAAGTAATAAAAGTTAAAAACTAAATAGAATAGAGAGAAAGAAAATCAAATAATCAATTTATAAAGCTTCAACTTTTTTTTTTATTACTCTCTTCCAACTCTACTATTGGGGACCTGGTTCTCCTCACCAGTGTCATGCCACTAGTTTAGTCTTTTCATTAATCAAAAATCAATAAGAGATTATATGGATATCTAATCACTTCTCCATCCTGTCTCACTAACTACCCCTATGCTATCCACAAGACTGCAAAAAACTCCTTAACTTCACACTTACTCAAATACAATATCTTTAAAGTTTATAAGAAGAATGAGATGTTATGATCAACAATTTCTTTACAATGTATGCAAAAAGCAATAACCATAAAATGAGAAAACTGTCTTTACTTAATTTCTGACTAAGTTTCTAATTGAGATTCAGACAATATTCACTAGAGAGTTTGTTAATTTCAGTATGATCTTGAGAAATTTGTATCAATCTTGTATAGCTTTTACTTAGATTGATAAGCCTTATATGTAACAGCTAGAAAATGGCTACATGTTGATATTTCTCCATACAGATCTTGATTCAAAAAACACACAGTTTTCTCATTGGAGAAATATCCCATAAAAATTGGAAGTTGATCGTTTGGTGCATTGAGATGAAACTTTATTATCTAATGAACTGAGCTTGATGTTTCCTTTTGGATGTTATGTGATAAGCCTCCTAATTTGAATTTGAAATACGATACCCTTGATATTTGGGTGGATACAAATCTGAAATTGATTTAGAGATATCTCATTCAATCCTTATCCAACAATTTGAATACTGCTTCCTCTTTTTGCTTTGTTTGTCAAGAAAAAAATTAGCAACTTTTTTGAAGAAAATAAAGAATAAATACCTTATCTTATCTGGTTAAGAAAAACTATAAGATTTAAACTTATTTTCAACATATCTTCTTGATCAGTTCAAACCGCAAACTTTTCATGACAAATCTATAGATATCCTTAATATACTCTACATCAAATAAAATAAATTTTGAACTACTTTTTACGCAATAACTTGCCAGTATAATTGAATTTTTATTGGAACCGTATATACTTCAATGAAGTAACAAGTTAACTTATATGTAGTTATCCATAATGTAATTGATTTATTCTTATTAAAGTGTTACCACAATACCTTCATAGAATTACTTAACTTGATTCTTGATAATAGTTTAGACTAGAATTTCCTTAAAATCTCCAAGGACTTAATCTAGCTTAATGGAACAAAATTGAGCACATTACTCAAATATATCCAATAAAGTGGAGCTAGGTTTTGAATTTGTCAAAGAATAGCTTAGTAACAACTTTTGATATGGACTCTGTTGACTTTATTCACTTTTAAGTTATTTTGCTAATACACTTTCTGATATACATTCTAACTAGCACAAATTTCAACCTCATTTTCCTCTAAAGTATCTTACATACTCATTATATATGTTAAGTGCATTATACTTTTTGTTATCATCAGAATACATAAGAGAAAACTCAACATTACTAAACTTGACTTTTAAAAATTTTAGGAATATTGCATTAATGCATTAACTAGATTAAGAACATTGCCATGATGAGGCATAAAGGAAGGTTTCATCACAACAAGTAAGAGAGTTACGTATATGCTCATTTGACACCATAACTATGTAATAAAAAATTGTACAAGTGGTATTTCCCTAAAAATGTTAGTTTTATAGAGATTATAACAGCTTTTGAGTTGAAAAGTAATGTATGCAATAGGTTTGAAATAGACTCTTAGAGATTATTCCATTACAAAGATATTAATACAAAAGGGTACTTCATGCATTCTTAGTAAAGCTCATCTTGCTCGAAAAGGTAAGAATATATTGTTTACAGTACCTTGCATGCATAAATCACAAGAAACATTTAAACTAGTAGCAAATAATGGCATAGTTTTGAAGATTATTGCTGCTAGGATTCATTGGATCTTTCATAGGTAAGAGATAATCCCATTCATTTCTAGCTAAATGCTTATGCAAACACTTGATTATGTAATATTGCCAAGCTTAGTTTTTCCCCTCCTAGTTTTATAAATTAAGTTTTCTCTAAACTAAAGAATATTAAACCCTTACCCGTTAAATATTGCTCATCGATTAGAGTTTAAAAAAAAACGTCTTTTTATATTTTTGAAATACTTTGAAGTCACCACCAGATTGAAATCAAGAAAAAAAGTTAAGTTATAACCAATTGGGTAGATTGGTTATAACTTAGCCATTAGTATTTCGATAAAAATCAATTTAAAAATAAAAACAGTTTTAGAAACCCAAAGATCTAGATCTAGGGGTTAAGTTTCTTAAAACCCTTATGAGTACCATTAACTTTTCAAATTTAACCTTAATCTTAAAAATTACCTTTTAATTTCATGAAGTAGAACTTAATTTATTCGTTACTCTAATTGGCTAAACGAAGTAATATAAATTAAAGAAAAAAAAGGAAATTAGTTATTTTATTTTTACCGTCGCCTTATAGGTGCCTATGTACCCACTATTCGGGATCAAACATATGTAGTTCCTTTTGTAAAACTTTGAGGTGTTGGTTTTATTTTAATTATGAAAACAATTGAGTTATGTTTTATTTAATTTGATTTATTTAAAAAAATTCCTAAAAAAGAAGGTCGTAAATTGGATTTTTTATTATTTGGAAAATTCTAAAAGGTCCTAACTTTAAAAACATAAACTCAATTTACTGGATTCAAAGGTTAGGCTTCCACAGTAGTAGCAGTAGCGAAGTGATTTAACTTGTTTCGACCACTAAAATGAGTGGGTAAGGAGTGTTTTGTATTTTTTTTATTGGAGATTGTGGTGTTTTTTTAGTGCCATTGTGCTTGGAGGCTATTTGGTAGGTGGTGGAAGTTCGATAGTGGTAGCGGTATTTGGGTGGTGCTATCAAGGGTTACTAGGTATAAGAAAGGAGTGTAGTGTAAGGTTTTATGGTGTGGGGAGTTTGGCCATAAGCTTAGTTCGGGTTAAAGAGGTCAGAGGTAGTGGTTCGAGAAGAGTGAGTTGGGTGGTTAGGGTTTAGCGGCAGTTGTTTAGTGGTGATGCTAGAGGGTACGGTGGTGGTCGAGGGTAGTTGTAGCTAAAAGCTTAAGCTACGGGAAGTGATTTTAGGGTACTCGACTATAGTATTGAGCTAGAGAGAGAGAGAGAGAGCTACAGTTAGAGAGAGAAATCGAAAGAAAGAAGAGAGAGATAGCTTATGAGTTGTTTCTACTACTTATTCTATTGTATGTTCTTCAAATGTCCCCTAGATTCCCCTTTCATACACGAATTCAACCTAAAAATCAAAGAAAGTAAAAAACTTAAAGTAAATGACAATGTCCTAAAATTAAGTTTTTTTTCAAATTTTCAACACTCATTTAATCCTTGCAAAGACTGAATATGGACATGTTTCTTATACTAATTTACAGTAGGCCATACGGTAAAAAAGATCAGAGTAAGGAATTGTATGTATGTATGTAAAATCTATGCAAAAATTAATTCCAAAGTAAAGGGGGTAAGCTGTTTTTCAACTAAGAAAAAAGGGGAGAAAATCACGGTAAAGAGGAAGAAAGATGAGGGAAAGAGAGAGAGAAAATGCTAACGTAGCGCCACGTCAGCTAACTCGACCATCCATAGCTTACCACGTATCATTACATGACAAATGGTAGCTGAACGTGGCATGCCATGTCAGCATGCCGTCCAATCCGACAATGCCACGTATTAGGACATATGGTATAATCAAATCCTAACAAGTGGCAATCCCTTATATGATAAATAATAAAAAAAGGCTTTTACATGCTTTTATCAAGATTCGAACCCTTGACCTTTTGCTTAAATAAAACGTCAAGTCCATGTGTTTATCCATTAGGTAGAAGCATCTCTCGGGGACTAGTAACCCTAAACTAGGATCGATCTAAAACCTATTCGTACCTTACTAAGCTTACTAACTTAGGCAAGAAAGTTTCTCAAGGACTAGCAACCCTAAATTGGGATCAATCTAAAGGATTTGGTCGTACCTTACTAAGCTCGCTAATCTAAGCAAGACTGTCTCTTAAAGATTAGTAACCTTAATTTAGGATCGATCTAAAGGACCTAGTTGTACCTTACTAAGCTCACTAACTTATGTAGGAGCATCTTTCGGGGACTAGTAACCTTGAGCTGAGATCAATCTAAAGGACCTGGTCATGCCCCACTAGATTCACTAACCTAGGCGGGAGCATCTCTCGAGGACTAGTAACCCTAATCTGGGAACATTCTATAGGAATTGGTTATGCCTTACTAAGCTCACTAACTAAGGCAAGAGCATCTTTCGAGGACTAGCAACCTTATGCTATGATCGATCTAAAAGACCTAGTCATATCTAACTAGGCTCATTAACCTAGGCAAGAGCGTCTCATAGGGACTAGTCTTAAACTAAGATCAATCTAAAACATGGTCGTACCTCACTACGCTCACTAACCTAAGCGGGAGCATCTCTCATGGACTAACAACTCTATTCTAAGATCGATCTAAAACTTAGTCATACCCTACTAGGATCACTATAAACTGGGATCAATCTAAAGGACTTAGTTGTGTCTCACTAAGCTCACTAACATGAGCGGGAGCATCTCTTGGGGACTAGCAACCCTAAATAGGGATCAATCTAAAGGACTTAGTCATGCCTTATTAGGCTCACTAACTTAGGCGGGGGCATCTCTTGAAGACTCATAACCCTAAACTAAGATCGATCTAAAACCTAGTCGTGCCTCACTATACTCACTAACCTAGGTGGGAGCGTCTCTCAAAGACTAGTAACTCTAAACTAGGATATATCTAAAACCTTGTTGTGCCTCACTATGCTCATTAACTTAGGCAAGAGTACCTCTCGAAGACTAGCAACCCTAAACTAGGATCGATAAAAAACCTGGTCATGCTTCACTATGGTTACTAACCTAGGTAGGAACATCTCTCGGAGATTAGTAACCCAAATCTAGGATCGATCTAAATGACTTGGTCATACCTCACTAGGCTTACTAACCTAGGTAGGACCATCTTTCGGGGATTAGTAACCCTAAACCGAGATCGATCTAAAACCTAGTTGTGCCTTACTAGGCTCACTAATCTAAATGGGAGCGTCTCTTGGAGTCTAGTAACCCTAAACTGGGATCGATTTGAAACCTTGTCGTGCTTCACCAAGCTTACTAACCTTAGTAAGAGTATCTCTTGGGAACTAGGATCCTTAATTTGGGATTGATCTAAAGGACCTAAGGGCACCTTACTAAGCTCACTAACCTAGGTGGGAATGTCTCTTGAAGACTAGTGGCCCTAATTTAAGATCGATCTAAAACCTGGTCGTACCTCATTAGGCTCACTAACCTAGGTAGGAGCGTCTATCAGAGATTAGCAACCTAATTTAGGATTGATCTAAAGGACTTGGTCGTGGCTCACTAAGCTCACTGAATTAAGTGAAAGTGTCTTTCAAGGACTAGTAGCCCTAATTTGGGATCGATCTAAAAGCTAGTCATACTTCACTAAGCTCACTAACTTAGGTAAGAGCGTCTCTTGGGGACTACCAACCCTAATTTGGGATTGATCTAAAGGACCTAGTCATGCCTCACTAAACCTAGGCAAAAGCATCTCTTGAGGACTAGTAGCCCTAAATTAGGATCGATAAAACTTGGTTATGCCTCATTATGCTCACTAACCTAGGCAAGAAGGTCTCTTAGAGACTGGCAACCTTAAACTGGGATCGATCGAAAACTTAATTGTGCTTCATTAAGCTTACTAACTTAGGCAGGAACATCTCTCGGGGACTAGCAACCTTAAACTAGGATTGATCTAAAACCTGGTTGTGTCTTACTAGGCTCACTAACCTAGGTAGGAGCGTCCCTTGGGGATTAGCAACCCTAAACTTGGTCTTAATGTTATGCCCTATGGGCTTGCCAAAAGGAATTGATGAAGAAAAGTGCCCTACAGGCTTACTTGAGAGGAATTGGTGAATGCCTTATGGGTTTGATAAAAGAAACTTGGTGAAGAGAAGTACCTTGTGGGCTTGCTAAGAAAAACTTAATATATAGAGGGGCCTAATGGGCGTACTAAAGGTAATTAGGCGTCCTATGAGTTTGCTAAAGACCTTGAAGAGAGTTGAATAGGTAGAAGGTAGGATAGCCTATTTAAGAGCTGGCTAAGACTAAACTTGTCTAAAATACTACCCAATTTGAGGAATATTTTTACAAATAAACCCTTTGGTGAAAACCATTTATGTTAAAACACTTAGGCCGACATGGACTTGGAATAAAAATACTTTCTCTCTCTTTTTCTTTTTTCATTTTTTTTTTTAGTTTGCTAATAGGTAAAGAACCCTTTCTTAATAATCACATTGAGACTCTTATGTTCCCCCTAGCGTAGATGATAAGTCGTCTGGTGGGGCCTTGTGATTTCAAATATCCTTAAAAGGGTAAATCATGACTAGTTTAGTAAAAAAAAACTTCCTTATAAACTCTTAGCCTAGATTACACTCTTGACCACAATCTCAAAATTATAATCCATTTTGCATGTGATACGCCTTGATCAATCTATTAGGTCTTTTTCAGTTTATCATTACGAATTTAGGCTTTTGGTCTAGAGGTTTCAAAAGGGACTAATGAAAAAGCCTACTTTAGAAGAAATATTAATCCTGAGTGTACAAGTTGAGAACATTTGGAAAAATTATAAATATGCTTGCCCCAGTTTTAAAAACGACTTTTACTAAAGATAAATTAGTTTTTAGGATTGGAAGAGCTTTTATTTTGTAAGGGTAGTATTATGGGTGGGGAGGTCTAATGTGATTCATCATAAGAGAGGCTTTAGAGTGAATATAGAGATTTTGGGTTTCTAAGCTTTGACTTTGATTTAGTGTCTTTGGGGCTACTTGGGTTTTTGACTTTTGATTTGACTTCCCTTGTTGGGATATGATATGGCTTTTGACTTTTACATTGCTCTTGACTTACACTTGAGCCCAATTTTCCAACCTCTTTTCCTTATCTTTTTCTTTTCTATTTTGTTATTACTTTGCCCTACTGTTCTTTTGTTGTTCTTTCGTTTTCTTTTAGCCTCAAGTCTCCATTGCCAAGTTTTTTCCTCTTAAGTGATCCATAGATTTCTATTATATAGGATCGGGTGAGGTAAGTATAAGCTTGAGGTGTTTAAAAAAGGATATGGTTCTTCTTCATTTAAAAGAAAAATAACTTCTCAAAAATAAAACTTGCTTTTGAATTTAACGTTACTAAAACAAGCACAAACCAATTTTATCCTTCTCTCCTCATTAATGACCCTAACCCCATTGTAAGGTGGTTTTCAATAGGGTTTAAATTTGAAATTTTTTCAAATGGGTCCAATGGGGCGAGCAAGAGATGATTATGTTTAGGATTTGAAAAGTGAATGCCTAACTTCATTTTAATCTGTATATCACATTCAAAGTAAACCTCCTCTAAGGAATGGTTAGTGTGTAGAAAATATTTTACCTCTTTTCATTATAAACCTTTTAAAAGTGACTTACCGATTCCTTAAGGAGGAATTTATTTGCCCCAATAACATTGCAATCATTCAATTAAAAAGGCAAATATATTATTCCAATTGTTATAAACTTTATTGAAAACAACTTTCTTTGCCCTTATCTTAAAAAGTGTCCAATTACTTAAATCAACCTGTTAGCTTATTAGAAAGCATTAGTAAGCTCAAAAGAAATGGTGCTCTAAGCGACTCAATTGAACTGCTCCCATGACTTGAAGAAGGATTGACTTGTTGTAGCTTTTAGTAAGTAGCTTTAGCTTGTAGTAGCTGCTCATAGATTCCTAGGGCATATGGCAGTCTATTGATTCTTTGATTATTCTCTTGTTGCTTACCTGCCATTCTTAAGTCTACATATTTCATGAACAACAATCAATCATCAATGTAGAAAAAGAAAGCACATGAAAATATGTAGGTATTAGGATTGTTTGGGTTAATACCTTACTCCCTTAAGTTGTAACCCTATTGTTATTTTGAAAAACTCGATTGCATTAAAACTCTTCAACGATTGGTAGGGTTGTAATTTCTTAAGGGTATTGTATTAACTTAAGCTTAAAGGGGAGTATATACAATTAGTGTAGGTCTTGAAAAGATCCTTAAGTTTTGTGACTTCATTTGTTAAAGAACACTTTCATTAGTTATATTGAGCTTAAGTGAAGTGGCTTAATCAACCTTAAGCGATGGTTACACCACAACACCCGAAGCCTACATAATAACCCCTCTCCTAAGGTCTTAAGATGGCTTGGGTTTGATTGCATCTACCCTGCATCTTTGATGCAACAAATGACACCCATACCCCCCTCTCTTAAAACAATTAAATACATAAAACTATACCTGCAAAAAACGTTAGAACAATCATGATGCAAATAACAAAGAAAGAAAAACAAATAAATTACACTAAGGTGATTTTTAGAGAACAATTTTAATTTTGAAAAGTTAAATGACTAACTCTCGATTTGTTCCCTAATGGAGTCGCCAAGCTATCGAGCCTAGTTTTTCACCTCCCAATTTTATAAATTATGTTTTCTCTAAACTAACCAGTATTAAGTTCTTACCTATTTAATACTGATCCTCGACTAGAGTTTAAAGAAAACCAGTTTTTTTTTGTATTTTGAAAATAGTTGGCGAAAAAATTTAAGTTATAACAAATTGGATAGATTGATTATAATTTAGCTATTGGTTTTTTTATAAGAACCGATTTTTAAAAAAATGGTTCTAGAAACTTAAAGATTTCGATCTAGGAGTTAAGTTTTTTTAAACCCTTACAAATGCCATTAAATTTCCAAATTTAACCTTAATCTTAACAATCACTTTTTAATTTGATGAAGTAGAATTCAATTTATTCGTTACTCTAATTGGCTAAACAAAGTAATCTAAATTTTTTTTTTTTAAAAAAGGAAATTAGGTATTTTATTTTTACCATGGCCCTATAGGTGATTATGTACCCGCTATTTAAGATCAGACGTACGTATTTCTTTTTGTAAAACTTTAAGGAGTTGGTCTTATTTTAATTTTAAAAACAATTGAGTTTACGTTTTATTTAATTTGATTTATTTAAAAACTTCCTAAAGAGGAAGGTCCTAAATTGGATTTTTTGTTATTTAGAAAATTCTAAAAGGTCCTATGTTTAAAAAGAATCCAATTATTATTTTTTATTTGGAGAAAATGCTTTTCTAAGTGATAAGACAATTATTTATTCACCAACCTAATTACTTTTATTCTTATTTTACTTGTTTTTCCTTATTTTTTTATTTTTTTATCCTATATTTTTTTTTATTTTTTATTCATTTATATTATACTAAATAAACAAACTATTCCTTTTTTTAATATTCTTTTCTATTTCTTTTTTTTTTCTTTCTCTTTTCTTTTTCTCTTTCTTTTTTTCGTTTGTTTTTTTTTTTACTTGATTACATTTACAATTGCACATTACAACAAAAGAGTAAATAAGTAAATAAATTGAATTGAAACTAATTTGAACTAAGAGAGAAGCGCGGGTTAGATCGAGCATTGGGTCGGATTCGGGTTAGGTTCAGATCAGCTTCATTAGATTCGGGTCAGCCTTCTACATCTGTAGTAGCAACGAAGTGATTCGGCTTGTTTTAACTACCAAAACGAGTGGGTGAGGAGTGTTTTGTGTGATTTTTATTAAGGAATATGGTGTTTTTTGAGTGCCACCATGTTTGATGGCTAGTAGAAGTTTGGTGGTGGTAGCAATGTTCGGGTGGTGTTATCGAGGGTTACTGGGTATAAGAGGGGAGTGAAGTGAGAAGTTTTGAGGTATGGAGAGTTCGGCTGTAGGCTTAGTTTGTATTGAAGAGGGTCGGAGGTGGTAGTTCAAGAAGAGTGAGTTCAGCAGTTAGGATTTGGTGGCGGTGGTTTGGTGCCAATTCTAGAAGCTATGGCAATGGTAAAAGGAGAAAACTTGAGCTATAAGGAGTAATTCTAGGGTACTTGGCGATGGTGTTGAGCTAGAGAGAGAGAGAGAGAGAGAGAAAGAGAGCTTATGAGTTGTTTCTACTACTTGCTCTATTGTAGGTTCTTCGAATGTCCCTTAAAACCCCCTTTTATGCACAAATTCAACCTAAAAATCAAAGAAAGTAAAAAACTCGAAGTAAATGACAATATTTGAAAATTAAATTTTTTTCCAATTTCCAACACTCATTTAATCCTTGTAAAGATCAAATATGGATGTGTTTCTTGTACTAATTCATAGTAGGCCATTTAGTGAATAAGATCAAAGCAAGGAATTGCACATGTGTATGTGAAATCTATGTAAAAATTGACTTTAAAGTGAAGGGGGCAAGCTGTTTTTTAGCCAAGAAAAGGGGAAAGAAAATTGTGGGAAAGAGAAATAAAGAGGAGGGAAGGAGAGAGAAAATGTAGACATGGCACCGACGTGGTGCTACTTTAACTAACTCGACTACCTACAGCTTACCACGTGTCATCATGTGACACATGGCATGCCACGGCATCACTTTGGTACGCCGTCCAATCCAACAATGCTGCGTATCAAGATACATGGTGTAATCAAATCCTGATATGTGACAGTCCTTAATATGATAAATAATAAGAAAAGGCTTTTACATGCTTTTACCAGGATTCAAACCACTAACCCCTTGCTTAAACCAAATGCTAAGTTCATGTATTTACCATTAAGCTTTTAGTTTGTGCCTTATCCATAAGTGCGATTAAATTGTACATATGAATTAGGTCAATTTGGGATAGATTTAAATATAAGCTCAAGCCTAATTACCCAATATCTAAACTTATTTTTGAATTAAAAAACCTACCTATTAAATTGTTACTTTCTAATTTCCTTAAAATCTTCTTTTTTTTTTCAATTTTTCAAATTTTTTTTTTATTTTTCTAAATTTTTTCAATTTTTTTATTTTCTAAATTTCTCATTTTTTGGGTTTCTTTCTAAAGTTTCTATTTTTTAATCTTTTTCCAAGTTTCTTTTTTCTGTGTGTGCTTTTTCTTATTTTTGTTTTTTTCTGAAATTCTTATTTTCTAAAGTTATTTATTTTTATGGGTTTTCTTTAATTTCCTTTTTTTGTGTGTGTTTTTCCTAATTTAAGACCTATTGAGGAAATAAAATAAAAATAAAAATATGAAATAAAATAAAGGGGATAAAAATTAGGTGTTTTCAAATATCGATAGGAAATCTTTCATAGTTTTAAACTCTCCATTGTATAGATTAGACATGGAGAAGCTATTAGAATGATCGACATGCATGTAGCATAATTGAAGGTTATCTTATAAGGGAAGATGAAATAGGAAAGATGCGAATTGGAGGTAAAGATGGACTATAGCTTGTAATTGTTTATTAAGAATTTGAGGTTCATTACTAAATGATCATACATTTATTTGCCTCTCCTCTTTATTCATTTGATAAGTAATAATGTTGAAAAAAATAATAATAAAAGAGAGAATAAGGGAGTCATTAAATAATAAAAATCTTAATAAAATCAAAATGGTAATTAAGTTTTGAGGAAAAGGGTATTAAGGTCTTATGTCATGGTTTAATGAAGGGATATCAAAAATTTAAGAAAAGAATTAAAACAAAACCCTAACCTAACTAGTGCATAATTAGACTCTTTGCATACTATAAGTTTAGACTTCTCTCTTGCAATTATTAGAAGCCCTCAAGAGCAAGAGTAGTCAGTATGAAGAATACAACCTTAAAGGACCTTGGTAAGCGAAGACTGATTTGTAGTTTTCAGTTTTCTTTTTTTTTTTTCTTTTAGAAATTACGATTTTATTTTCATTATTTAAGGTTATGAGTAATTGGTTAAGAAAAAGTGAGAAACTTTAAAAGATTGTCGACATTAAGGTAATTATTGTGTATTCTTTAGAATCCCAAAAATTCTTGATTCTTTGACAAGTTTTGAATTTTCCTTCTTAATTAATTATAGAAATGAATTGTGTGATTTACTGTTTTTTTTTTTTTTTTGCATTTCTACGCATGTGAATATGTATCATTTGATCATGCTTATGTGGTTATATGTTATGTACTGGGCTTTAACTCATCATATTATTTCTTTTTCCTAATTACAAGTCAGAATGATGTTTATGAATATTATAGTTATGGAGAATATGTTGCTTATGAGAATGCTGGAGTTGAAGATCTGAATGATAATTATTACTACTCGAATGTCGGTTTTGGAGACTATTATCATGATGATAGCCAATAGTTTTAGGAGTAGTAATAAGGATTGAAATGGAATTGTGGTTAAGACTTATTCTATCTTTTAATTTCTTTTTATACTAGTTATCTGATTTCGTTTACATTATTTCTGATGTGAAAGATAAAAGAATTCTTTAATCTCATTGGTACATATGGAGTATGAACTATGGAGTTTGAATTTTATAAAATAAGAGTTTTTTTTTTATACAGATGTTGGTGGTTTTAAATATCAAGTTTAAAATATTCATCGTGGTTTTTAGAGCCTGATGTGTCATTAAAGGATTAAGGATACGTGGCAGTTTATGACGTTCAAGTTCTAAGGCATTATAAATTAAGTAGTATCATAGCCTAGGTTAAAGGATCTATAGAATATGTAAGTGATGGATTTATAAAGGGGTGAAAGAATCTAGGAACGGGTAAAAAATTTAGACTAAAGTAGTAGTAATTCAACTTAAGTTCTTTTGCCTTATTTAATACTTGTGTTATATTAAGTATTTGCTTTACTTCTTGTCTGATAAGATTTTCTCTAATTATTTTCTTAGAATTTAGTTATTTATCTCCTCTTATACTTATACCTCTTGTAAAATGTCACATAAGAGAACCTATGTACTTAACAACAATGTTAGAATCGGGCAAGATGCTTTGGTGGAGAGAAATGTAGGAGGGCAGCAGTAAAATGGCCAATTTCCACCAATTAATGCTGCCATGTAAAGTGGTTAGATAACATAGGATGGACAATTGCCTTAAGGAGGTCAAGGTCAAGTTATAGTGGATAGTGTTCAGCTACTTCATACAATGAAAAACATGTTAAGGGTACTTACATGGCGATAATATAAACAGTTCACTGTAGATAAGTTTACTAGACAAATCAACCCTTGCAACCCTAAGAAGGAGAGTGCAATTGAAGCGCACCATTGGATAGAAGAAGTAGAGAAGGTCTTTGCTACTTTTAGAGTGCTAAAAGAGAGAAAGGTTAGTTATGCTACTTATATGTTGAGGGTACAGTAGCTTTGTACTAAACTGGTTAGAGCAGATTGGTTTAGGGGCTAGTTAATTATTAGAGATTTAAGGACCTATTTTATGAAAAGTACTTTCCAAATAGCATAAGGGACGATATGGAGAATGCATATTACAATTGCCAACAAGGAAGCAAGTATGTCACGGAGTATGAGGTAGAGTTGAACCACCTAAGCTAGTTCTTATCGGAAATTATCCAAGTTGATGATTGATCATGAGCCCATCATTTCCTAAGAGGGTTAGAGGCATAATTACAATATGAAGTAAGTTCTTTTCAATTGACAGCTTATGCGAATGTTACAGAGAGACTGAAATGGTTAGAGCAGTATATAAGAAGAAGAGAAGAACAAAAGTCTTGTAAGGCAAGTATGGTTCTTGGTAAGAGATTAGGGCCAAGTGTCACTCATTAGGGCAAGAGACCTATTTACCTAGTACTACTAATTAGACTTATGGCTATTCTATTTAGGCCTTTCTAGCCTAGGCTGACTTATCCATTCTTGCCTCTACCTTTACCCCTAGTGATAGCCCCAATGTAGAGGTGTTTATGATGTATGGGACCTCATGAATTGAGCCAATGCAGTTGGCCTAAAGGGGCTTATTTCGCTTATGGTAAGATTAGGCATTTAAGTAGAACATGTAATGAGAAATCCATCCTATAGATCTTTTTCAACATTTGTAAGTAAAGAGGCCATAAAGTAGTTGATTGTGGGATATTAGGGGGATAAGTGACTATAGTTCCATAGTAGACTCCAGTATTATGCTTAGTAAGGGCATAGGTCAAGGCACCAACTGTTAAACCTCAAGGGCCAAGATAGAGAGCTCCAACCTAAGTGTTTTCCCATCAATAGCAACAACACCAAGAGTATATCAAACAAGACACCATGGCAAGTATGCTCCTTATATACTCTACTAGTACTTTTGTGTTGTTTGATACAAGTGTCGCACATTCATGCATATCTTATGTGTTTATGCGTACATGTAACTTAAAACCTAAATTGTTTTGTGAACCCTTAAGTATCGATACTCTTTTAAGAGTAAGGGTAGTACTATATTGACTTTATAGAGAAGTGCGCATAGAAGTTCAAGGTCAAGTGTTATCTATAGATTTATAGGTTTTAGACATGATGGATTTTGATGTAATACTTAGATTGAATTGGCTATCAAAGTATCATGCCACCATAGATTACCATAACATGGTGGTGTATTTCTATTCCCCAGGATAAGAGCGGTTCTTCTTAAAATTAGAAGTTCAAAGGCTAATAGGTATCCCTACATATGAATTATGGGGTAAGGATAGATTGGCTGCCATAATTGTAGAGTCAAGGGATGATAAGAAAATCAAAGAAGTTCCAATAGTAAATGAGTTTACAGAGGTGTTTTTAGATGACTTACTTAGTTCACTACCATCCAGAGAGATCGATTTCAGTATTGATTTAGTATTAGGTGCAAAGCCGATTTCAAAGTTTGCATATAGAATGGCACTAGTGGAATTGGTGGAACTAAAAACTCAGTTAGAAGAATTATAAGAGAAAGGTTTCATTAGGCTTAGCATGTCGCCATGGGGAGCACCAATGCTTTTTATTAAGAAAAAGGATAGAAGCATGAGATTGTGTATAGATTATAGAGAGTTGAATAAATCAACTATAAAAAAAATAAATAAATAAGTATCGTTTTCTTAGAATTTATATCTTATTCGACTAGTTGCAAGGAGCTTAGGTATTCTCTAAAATTGATCTTAAATCAGGATATCATCAATTGAGGATCAAAGAAGAGAATGTTCAAAAGACACCATTCAGAACTCACTATGGTCTATATGAGTTTTTAGTAATGTTGTTTGGCCTTACAAATGCACCAGCGGCATTCATAGATCTAATGAATAGGGTCTTCTTAGACTACCTAAATAAATTTGTAGTTGTCTTTATAGATGACATCGTAATATATTCTTGAAGTCAAGAAGACCATTAAGAGCATTTGAGGATTGTGTTAAGCAAGTTGCAATGGAGAAATTATATACTAAATTCAAGAATTGTAAGTTTTAGCTTAAGTAGGTGTCTTTTGTTGGGAATATTGTAAATAAAGAAGGTATTTCTATTGACCTAGAAAAAGTTAAAGTAGTGGAAGATTAGCCAAGACCTTAGATGGTGACTCAAATTAGAAGCTTTCTTGAGTTGGCAAGTTATTACAAACGACTTGTCGAAGGTTTTTCTAAGATAGCAATATGTCTTACTAGATTGACTTAGAAGGGAGTAAACTTTGTTTGGGATGATAAGTATGTGGCAATTTTTGTGAAATTGGTGAAAACCCCTATATTGGCATTGCCCCAAAGCAGCAAGGAGTATGTTATTTATAGTGACACTTCTAGTAAGGGATTAGGGTGTATTTTAATGAAAGAAGGGAGAGTAATTGCTTATGCATCACGGCAACTGAAAACCATATGAAAAGAATTATTTTACTCATGACTTGGAGTTAATAGTAGTTGTCTTAGCCTTAAAACTTTGGAGACATTACTTATATGGAGAAAGGTGTTAAGTGTTTATAGATCATAAAAATTTAAAGTACATTTTCATGCAAAGGGAACTAAATTTAAGATAAAGGAGGTGATTGGAGTTAATTAAAGACTATGACATAAATTTTTAGTATCATCCAACTAAAGCTAATATGGTGGCAAATGCTATTAGTAGGAAGACAAAAGGTAACATAGTAGCACTAATCACATCACATAAACCTTTACTAGAAGACATGTGCAAACTAGAGTTGGAAATGGTGACGCGATAGGTAGGGGCCAGACTAGCAAATTTATGTATTTAACTAACTCTTACGGATAGGATAAAAGCTATACAATTTAAAGATGTAGGTATTTAGGAAACCAAGAGTAAAGTAGAACAAGGTAAAATAACTGAATGTAATAATGATGCTGAAGGTATCTTGAGGTATGGGAATAGATTGTGTATGCCAAAGCAGGAAGAGTTGAAGTAAGAAATCTTGCAAGAAGCTCATTATTCTAGGTATTCTATTCATCCTAGGAGTACTAAGATGTATAAGGACTTAAAGAAGCACTACTGGTGGAACAACATGCAGTGAGAAATTATAGAGTATGTCTTTAAGTGTGCTACATGCCAGATGATAAAGATTGAGCATAAGAGATTGGCTAGTGAATTGCAACCTTTGCCTACACTAGAGTGGAAGTAAGAGAATGTGACCGTAGGACCATAGATTTTGTCACACATCTTCCTAGGACTAAGGAAAAGCATGATACAGTATGGGTAATAGTGGATCAATTAATTAAAACAAATCACTTTATTCCTATAAGGTTAGATTACAAATTAGAAGGGTTAACCAAGTTGTATGTGTGAGAGATAGTAAGACTATGTAGGATTTTGGTCATAATAACTTCTAATAGAGATATGTGATTCATAAGCAAGTTTTGGAAAAGATTGAAAAAGTCTTTAAGTACTAAAGTATAGTTTAATACAGCATTCCATCCTTAGACTGATGGACAGTCCAAGTGAACAATACAGATATTAGAGGATATGCTACAAGCTTGTGCTTTAGACTTTGGTGGTAGTTGGAGCAAGCATCTTCCATTAGTTGAGTTTGCTTACAACATTAGCTATCAAGCAACTATACAAATAGCTATATATAAAACTTTATATGGAAGAAAGTGTAGATCGTTCGTTCATTGGGATGAGGTAGGAGAAAGGCAACTTTTAGGGCCAGAGTTAGTGCAAAAGGTGATAGAGAAGGTTAGAATTATTAGGAAAATAATGCATGTAACTTAGAGTCTCCAAAAAAGTTACACAAACAAGTGGCGACAACCTTTGGAATTTCAAGTTTAGGATAAAGTACTGTTAAGAGTTTCTCCAGCTAAAGGAATTAGCAAGTTCGAATTGAAAGGGACATTAATTCCAAGCTATGTGGAACCATATGTAATCTGGTAAAGGATTAGCAAAACAGCTTATAGATTGATTCTATCCTCAAGTCTAGAAGGAGTTCATGACGTTTTCCATGTTTCAATGTCGAGGAACTTTGTGGAAAATCCTAAGCAAGAGTCAAAACAGCCACCTAAACAGATGGTTAGGTTAGAGTCATTTAAGTTACAAGAATTAAGTACTGAGAAGAAGAAAAATCTCTTATGTCAAAGTATAATAGTCAAACCAACCTAAACTAGAAGCTACTTAAGAGTTAGAGGAAGAGATAAGAAAGAAGTAGCCTGAACTATTCCAAGAATCAAGTAACTTTCAAGGAAGAAAGTCTTCTAAGGGGGGGAGAATGTAATACCTAGGAGAAAAAAAATAATAAAAAAAAAGAGATAAAGGGAGTCATTAAATAATAAAAGTCTTAATAAAATCAAAAAGGTAATTAAGTTTTGAAGAAAATGGTATTAAAGTCTTCAGTTGTGGTTTAATGAAAGGTAATATTAAAAGTTTAAGAAAAAAGTTAAAACAAAACCTTAACCTAACTAGTACACAATTAGACTCTTTGCACACTATAGGTTTAGACTTCTCTCCTACAATTATCGGAAGCCCTCAAGAGCAAGAGTATTTTGTATGCAGAATGCAACCTTAGTAAACGAAGATTGATTTGCAATTTTGAGTTTTCTTTCTTTTAGAAACTAATATTTTATTTTAATCATTTAAGGTTGAGAGTAGCTAGTTAAGGAAAAATGAGAAACTCTAAAGGCTTATCAAGATTAAGGTAATTATTGTATATTTCTTGGAATCCCAAAAATTCTTGATTCTTTGACAAGTTTTGGTTTTACCTTCTTAATTAATTATAGAAATAGATTTTGTGAGGGTTTTGTTGATTTTGAATCAAGGCTTTGTGATGTAGAGTTACAGAGTGTTGTCGTTTAGGTTTAGAAAGGAGTTTAGGTGAGAGAAAAAAAAATTTCAAGCAGTAGGTTATATGACCAAAAGACACGAATGTGTCTTTGGTCGTATCCCCTGCAATAAGCAACATAGGTTGCTAGACTAGAAAGTTACATGACCAAAAGATACAACCGTATCCCTAGTTATGTCTCTTGTAGTAGTGAAACATAACTCAATAAGTTACATGGCAAAAAAGACACAATTGCATCCTTAAGAGTTGAGTTTTTTTTTTTTATTCCTTTGTTACCTTTAAAATAAATCCCTTTAATATATCATTAACTTAATTTAAGGATATTTAAATGCTCTAAAAGTGAGTTTTAGCTAAGAGACAATGTTTATTCAATATTTAAACAAGTTTGATTAGTATTTATTATTTCTAAGATTTAAAGCTATGCTTGATTCATTAGTAAAGAATTTCAAATATCAAGGTATGTGACACTTACTTCTTGTATTTTGAGTGTTTAGATAGCAAAAATTAAAATGAATTAAATGTATATCCGGTTTATGTATCATTTTGTCGCTTATGTTTGGTCCGTTTTAGGGGCCTACAGTGACAAATACTTAGGGGGCAATCCCAATGATCTATGTGACGCATTGTCCCTTATGGAGTCTTATATGGAAATGATTTGGTGTAGATCAAAGTTGTTGTAGAGGAGCTCGAAAAAGCGTACCCAACGTAGGTTATAGAGGAGCCTAAAGAGGCATGCTCAAATGCTAAGTTGTGATACGAGTTGTGATATGATTGGGTTATGAGGATCATTATCATGTGAAGTGTATTTGACTTAAAAACAATGATAATTAAAAGAATTGTCTAATTTATTTGTTTTGCATTTCTATGCATGTGAATATGTATCATTTGATCACTCTCATGTGATTATGTGTTATGTACTGGGCTTTGACTTATCGTATTATTTCTTTTTCCCAGTTACAAGTTAGAATGATGTATATCAAAATTATAGTTATGGAGAATATGATAGTTATGAGAATGCTAGAGTTGAAGATTGGAATGATAATTATTACTACCCGAATGTCGGTTTTAGAGACTATTATTATGATGACAACCAACAATACTAGGAGTAGTAATAAGGATTAAAATGGAACTATGGTTGAGACATGTTCTATTTTTTAATTTCTTTTTTTGCTAGTTGTTTGATTTTATTTTATTATTTCTTCTGTAAAAAATAAAAGAGTTCTTTAATCTTGGTGGTAATTATGGAGTATAAACTATAGAGTTTGAATTTTATGAAATGGGAGTTTTTTTTTTCTTTTTTATATTGATGTTGGTGGTTTTAAATGTCAAATTTGAAATATTCATTATGGCTTTTAAAACTTGACGTGTTATTAGAGGACTAGGAACACGTAGCAATTTATAGCGGTTTGTAACCATTTAAGTTTTGAGGCATTACACTTGCAAAATCTCATTTCATTTGGTACATTTATGTTTGCTTTGTGCTTTTATCTTGTAGTGCACCAAAACATTAAGTCTTGTACTTTGGGTGCATAGTCATGTGGTCAGTCAAATTCTGATAAAGAATTGATATTCACATTTGATAAAGTGCAGCAGTTCACTAAGACCTAAGAAAAGGCTGTTTGCTATTTTCATGATAGTCATACATCTTCATGAAACACTACACATTGGAAGGTAGTCCTCATTTTCCTCACTAAATGCTAAGGCTTGCTTACCAAAAGTTAGTTGTTTTATTCAAGATGGTGGAGATTCAACCAAAGACATAAGTGTATTCATTTCTTAGCATAAATTGCAAAGTCACTATAATATAGATCATGTTTTTGGAATGGGGTGTGGATTCAAAAAATCTTCTATTTGCTATTGCAAATTTAAGTAAAAGACAATTTGGATATGTCTAAGGATCTTTTGCTATTCCATAACTTGCATTCTCCTATTTTCTATACATTACTAAATATTACAATGCCTCTTTGTTTTATCAAGTAGCTTTTACTCTAACTAAGTAAAATATTAATGTTATATTCAAAATCATAAAGAATGCTAGCTAGAAGCTAAGCTTTTGTTTATTTTATTTTTTATTTAATAAATGGTGAAAGAATTAATGGTGGTTTTAAATTGGCAATACAAGAAAGAAGCACCAACATTTTAAAATAGATGCTACTTATGCTCTTTAGTGATAGCTTTGAGTTGCTTATAAATGTTTAAACAGTAGCTTTCCAAAAATGTTGTTGTATTCTATATATTCCTTCGCTTTTTAAAGCTATCACTATAGGTTTATCTATACCTATTCTAGGCCATTGTATCTATGTTGCTACTCTTGCATCCCCATCTTTTTTAAACTACTAGTGATACTCATTATACTAGTTGAAGTTGCTGCTGTTGGTATTATAAAGTAGCCACTAAAAATATAAATTGTTGTAGTGAAAATGGAACATTTTTTTCTTCTATTTCCATTAAGTTGTGGATAAACAACGATAGTTACCTCATTTTCCATATAGGAGGCTCCTCTATAAAAGTTTTGATTAGATGCATCATAACCATCACTTAGGGTAATGGAAATTTTTCGTTTGTGCTGTGGAGAAACTTAACACTCTAGGAAGGATCTCCATAACCAAGCAATAATAATAATAATAATATAACACGCACACACATGATTGTATCTTTTCGTTTTGATATCGTAAATTAATTGGTATACAAATGCATCATCGTGAATTTTGATCCTTCGCTTGGTCTATCGAAGCATTTAGACTCGAGAGGGTTCTTCCACGGCTAGGACATGGAATCTCCGATTATGAGATAAAGGAAACCGTCTTACTCTTATCACTACCTACGATTGCTTCAAGTCATGTAGTAACCAACTTGATAATGAACTTGAAATAAGTCGTGTTTTCCTAGCATCAAAGCATGTAAGTTTTCATATTGAGTACATGATGCAATCAAGTCAAAATAAGGCTAGAAATTCATGTTGACAAGATGAGTTTCAATTCCAAGCCTACGTAGGGTCGTATTTGAAAACATTAATGAGTAACACGATCCGTTTATTTGAAAATATAAATTCACAACCCAGACCATTTATAGTGTTAATCCAACCTTTTTATTACATAAAAAATAATATATATATATATGTATATATGTATATATATCAAAGAAATCAATTATGCATGGAAAACATTATTTTAGTATTTTCCTTTCATTTGCTAAATGCCTATAAAGAAAATTATTTACTAAAATTTATGAAAATATTTGTAAAGATAGTTATCCTTTTCAACCCTGAATTCATGTCTAAATCTGATGAATACATAATAGTTCAAGAACCAAACTATTAATTCAAACTTTGAACAAGATTTAGTGGGATGATGTACAACAAGTGGGGAATATCTTATATCCAATTTGATCTTTATTAACAATATTAAGTGGTTTTACAAATTAGTTTAGAGGGTTAAATAAGCTATACCTCATAAAGGGTGTTGTATATAGAAATGAAGCTTGAAATTGCACACATATACATATACACACACACACATATATATATATATTTTATATATACATGCATACATATTTACCTACATATAATATATAAGTATAGTGTTCTTTTGTCTCTAAAATGTTAGAAATTAGAGTGGAAGAAAACCAAAAGTTAAGAATTAACGTTTGTTGAACGAGTTTGTAAATGGATTTGAGTATTGGACCCAAGCCATATTTATGATCGAGTTCAATTAGATCAAACCCCTTTATTAGTGGTACAATTTTTGCAAATGCAAACTAGTGAACAATCATGGCGTGGTTTCATATCCGAGTTAGTGAAATAAGTGATAAATTACTCACCCATTGCTGCAAACGATGTCTAATTAGCCATTTAACTCTTCACTTGAATCTTTCCTGAGTATGATTTCCTCGATCAGTGAGTATTACCTGTATCAACAAACGAGATGAACGCATGCCTATATTCGCTTGAAGCACTCACTTGATCACAAAAGTTTTCCAAGATTAACGTAATGTTAGGAAAATGCTTACTGATAACCAAATTTACATCACTACCAATGTCACATATTAATCCAATATGACTTCAATTTGTTATAGATTAGTAACGGTAGAAACATACATGATAATAAATATTCCATCATGGTTGAACTCTCAAGTTCCTTAATTCGGTGTCTTGATACAACTATGTGCACACATCAACAAACCCCCACTTACATGGCGTTGGATACTAGTGACCATAGATTACTTGTCTCATATGATCCATCATGTTTCTAATGGGTAAAGGCATTGCAAGTAAGGTGGCAATCCAACTGCCACAGCTCCACATACCACAAGTCCCGTAGGTTTTTGTATCCCACAGCACATGCTCAAAATTTGACTATGATAAAACTAAAATTCCCATGTGTGCCATTATACGACCGCTTTTCTTTAGGTATGTCAATTTGAGTTTTAGGTTATATAAGGACAATGTTGCAATTAATACCTAAACTATTATAAAAACATTTAATTTACTACTTGAACTTTTAAATTATTAATTTCAATACTTTCAATTGAAATTTTTGGTATCATCATTATTACTTACTTTGCATATATATGATACATGTCTCATTTTAATTGGTGACTAAACTAAGCAAGTAGTAATTGAAATGCTAAGTCTCAATTAGGTGCCAATTTTAACAAATTAAAAGTTCATGTGACCAATTGCACTTTCTACTAAAGTTTAAGTAGTGTTGGAGATATTGCCCCAAGTTATAAAAAGATCTTCACGTGAAATTTAAGTCAATGTTAAATTAATGAAATTGATTAGTATTAAAAATAATCGATCTATTTACAACCATCTTAATTGGATCAACTGTATTGTCACTCCAATCTGTAAATACTTCGTTTTATTATGTGCCAATGGAATGCCACATGTTGAATCGTTTATAGCAACGTCTTTATGAACCTTGTCCACATAAGTTCTTTTTCCATTTGTTAGACCATTAGACTAGAAGACTGAATTAGATTCAGGGTTGTTCATGAACCAAACGCGGTCAAGAATCAAATTAAACTAATTAGAATCAAATTGACAGACTGCGGCGCTTTTTTGCAATGCAATTTGGCTTGTGGTGTGGTTTCAATCCCTGAATCGTGGCATTTGGAATGTGCCAAACCATGAGCACAACTAAAAAGATAAAGAAGAAAAAAATTAATTTATTTAGGAGATTTTCATTCTATTTTCTACGGTATTTGTTTATCTTGATTAATTTAGTTTGCATTACTGCCATTGAATTCAAATTATTCCAAACCATACAAACTTCAACATTTATACGTATTGACATATAGCTATTTCCCATATGAATGAAAACTACTTACATTTCTTCACAATAAAGCATGGCGGTGAAGTAAATTCAATTTAAGTGCAAGTAGAAGTAAGATATATCTTAATGAAATTATAAAATAAATAGTATAATTAAATTAAGAGAGAAAAAAAAAATGTAGTTCAAATCGGACATAACCACACTTTGCGCACCCTTAATTAGAGTTGAGTACAAAAGGGCAACGGTGAATGTAGGTTTGTGAAGTTCAAAGCCTGACCAGAACGAAGCTAGCAGCATTTTGCATCATCAAAAAGAACAAGAGAAAACCAATGCGCAAACCACTAAGTGGGAAGCCAATAGCCAACCATTGAGGAAAGGTTGAAGGCCGGCGAGTTGGCGCCGATGCCTAGGACTTACGCCGAACACAAATAGTAAACGGGAATGTAAGCGTGGATTTCATTTTACATGGAATGGAACACAAATAAAGTTGAAGGATCTGCATCAGTTTAGTCATTTCTGTGCATCGTATTTTTTTTAAATCAAAACTTATTTTAATCGTATTCGTTGCTGTATAATATAGCAGTGCTATATCCAAGTGCACTCCGATAATGGTAATATGAGAAGCTGTTATTCAAAGAAATAGATCATGCGTTGGAATATATATCTCTATCTTTATCATGTAAACATATCGTAATTGGTTAATGAACGTTTAACCATGTAAAAATTATGGAAATGTCGAAATCTAAGAACCAAATTAAACAAATTATCTAAAACCCATCCTCAATGATTTCGACTTGGTTGCTTGTAATAAATCAGTATCGTCCAATGCTCTCCTCTTCCTTGAATTTAATAACATCGAAGGGACCGATCCACGTGGTGTAAATGAGGAACTTCGGATCGGGTTGTTGTTGTTGTTTTTGATTTTGTTGTTGTTGAGGAAGGGACGAGTAATGTCTTCAAGAGGCTTTCTTGACCTCAATTCGAAATTCACGTTCTCCTTCTTCTTCAGATCCAATTCAATGTTGTAGTTGTTGCTGTTGTCGTGCTGCTTCCGAGAAAATGAAAATGGCGGAATGTTCTCTTTGTTGTCATGGTTCATTATTGCAATGCTCTCCATTTGGTAATTTTGATGGGTGTAATGTGAGAAGAACAAGGTGAGATCTTGACACGATGTGAAAGTCTTGCGAGAGACAAGTTTATATAATGTTGGGTTGAGGTTAAGTACTTGAACTTGACTGTGTTTTTAATTTGGTTTTTGGAGGGATGGTACAGAAAAGTTTAAAAAACAACCGCAAATGTTGGTGTTTTGTTTTTAAATGTTTCAAATTTTGTCAGGTTGAAATTTTTGCCTTTGGGTTAAAATGGTGGGACTTTGAAATAAAAACATGAATTGTACATCAATTGTCTGCCATTTATTTACTTGTTTCATTTCATGGTCTGCATGATTTCTTTGCCTATAATTGGAGAGGGAAAGCGCGGGATTTTGAAATGTGGTGGCGAAAGTGAAATAAAATTATGGTTTGTTCCCGGCTGTTTGATTGAGTCAAAATGGTCAATATAATTGGGGCGCGAGCAGGAAGAAAAGCAAAGTGAAATAGGGATTTGGGTTTTGGCACCAGTTCGATTCCGTGCAACTTTTGGATTGGCTCCCGGGCACTGTGTTTGGCGGTATAACCGTGACAACTCATCAATATTCGCTTTTGTATATTTAGGAATTCCAAGCTTGGAAATGTACCTCAAATTTAGCATGGTGCCAATTTACCCTTCATAGTTTTCCATCAATTTCATTGGGGATAAATATTCCAAAACCTAAGAAGATCATATACCCAATCACGCTGAAATACATTACTGATATTTTAAATGAGTAAAGTATTGTAAAACAACGTTGTTTTAATTATGTTAGCATTTAGCATTTAGTTGACAAAACCGAATATTATAATAAGAATCGGACAGCACAACATAAAAAAAAAAAAAAAAAAAACACGATAAGATATTTTCTTTACCACTTTGGCATGTTGAATACTAAATACGAAATTTTGTTATTATAAAAATAAACAATAATAAATTAATTATTCATATCATAGATTCCAATAAAATTTAATGTTGAGAATTCAAAATTTAGTGTGGAGTGATTTTTGAAATTCTGAAGAGAAATATATATGCATATATATATATTGTTCTTGTTGAAATATTTCTATATCCCTAAAATATGGTACAATTTTTTTAGTTTTAATCTAATCTCTTAAGGGTCTTTTTATCTAGTAACTTGATCCAATATGCAAACTAAACAATAGATTGAAAATTTTATCGTAATTGAATGTAGTCTAATCATAACAAGTCATTGTATACTTTATAAAGACAATAAGTTGGCTTCTTACCACTTAACGACCTTATATATGATATATAAGGCTTACTTAGGATTTGTACAAATTAAAATAGTACCATAACAAACATTAATAATATGAGTTTTTCATACAATAACATAAGTCATAAGAGTACAGGACTCCAATCCTAAAATAGCAATAGTATAGCAATTGATTAGTAGTCTTATATGGCTATTAAATACCAATACACATATCACGATTATCAAAATACAACATCTAGAGTCCAATTGATATAGTGAAATTCCCAATGGCTCTCATTCTTCCACATACACATCCCCAATTGTCCAAAACTAACCTTAGGTATGCCTTGGCTCGAGACAACAAAAATATTCTCCTACAATAACAAAAGGCTGTAAGGGTGTAAGTTATAAGCTTAGCAGATATCCTTCAATCATACTATCAAGTAGGTTATCAAGCACTTAATTACAAGCATATACATGCATGAATATATAGAATGCTAAAAAATACATAAAATTAACCATGTATTATATACAACTCAGATTTAATATCTTATTAAGTAAGGGTTAGAGATTCCTTGATACTAATAAGATCTATGTACTACACCTGAACTTATATATAATTTATGAAGCTTTGTGTTTTGTTTCACTAGAAAATAGTTGTAATATTTCCAAATTTTCAAAACCAAGTCCTAAGTGTAGGTGGGTTTGCATAGTTGATACTTATCCCTAAATAGAGGTCTCAAGACTCAACTTTTAGCCAAACAACTAGTGTTTTGGGTACTTAGTAAGCTTGTAAGTTAGAGTAAGGTCATGCTTAAGTGTAGATTATATTAAAACACTTTAATTCTAATATACATAAACAATCTTTGCACAACCTCTCTTTACCTCTATATAATGTGATAACCAAAATAATTATAGTGTAAAGAATGGTTATGCACGATTTATTTAGTTTGATTAAGTCAAGTATAATTTAGTTTATTTATCCAGTGACGAATTAATATCACAAACATTGAAAATCCTATAGTTGTCTATTACTTAGCAAAATAGTCAATTATGATAAGTTAAGATGTCTTGCATAATAGACAACTAATACTAATCACATGCAAAACTGGAATCCCCAAATATCAATCAATTTCATAAGAAAATTTAGGTGCATTTAGCTATAAACATGAGCAAATATAGAAACATCAATAGTGTTCACTTGGATGTGAGTACTCAAGGATTATAATAATCAGTGAGGAGGTTAGTATTCAAATCGAGATCACCTGATAAACAAAATAAAAGGAAAGTTTATTAAGTATCTAATTATAAGGCTAAACTATCTAAATAACGACCTAATGAACTACTTAATTACCTATCTAACTTACTTAAATTTCCTTGTTCTAAGCTTTTTTTTTTAATTACGTATAATTTTTTCATTTTAATTTTGATTTTATAATCTTATAATGAACTTTAATCATTTTTTGATGTACTTTAATTTGGTAAAGTTTGTTTTTTGAGATGGGACCTGCATTTTTTTATATGGTCTTAACTAGATTCAATTTTTTATTAATTTGGACCCAATAACTTCATATTCTTCAATAATGGCTTCTCTTAAAAATTTTCTTATTCAAGCTTTATGTAAATTTGTTATTAGGCATAAAATTTGTGTTGGCCTAACTTTTATAAGTTTTATTCTTGTTGGGACTACCTTTTAAATTTAGAGTTTTTTGTTGGGCCTTTTTATGTCCAATTTACAATTAAACCTATACTGGGTCTTCTTTGTGACTAACGGGCCTTCCTAAATTATAGTTGGGTTTAAAATATTTATTAAATTTTCAATTTTTTAGTTGTTCTTCCTCAAGGGATAAGACTTCACCACTTTCCCCTAAATTGACTTTTTCTTATATATTTCCAATTTAATAGTTAATGGGCTTAACTTATTTGTAAGCTTTTACCTAAATTTTACTTAGATTATTTTTTTTTTATGTTATTTTTCCTCCATGTTGTAGATTTGACCAATAGGCCTCTATGGGAGTCCATGTTGAAATTTTGGCCTAATTTTATTAAATTTCTAGTTTAAGCCCTAATTTGGAAGTTAAATCAAATAGCCGTATTGTAATTAACCTAAATTAAATTCTAGATATTACTTTACATGAAAAATAAAATCATGGTCCAAATTCTTCTCTTATGTTAGAAGGATGAAAGGCTGGTTCAAATTGATTTTTCTATAAATTTTGTTGAATTTATGTATTTCCCAAATTATAGTGTAATGATATTACATAATATGTTAATATTTTTGTAAAAACAAGTAAATAAAGGCAAATATCTCAAGAATAAATACACATGTATTTTGGCCCATATATATATAAATATGTACATATTTATTTTACATCTCATTATTAGATTTTTAAGAAAGTGTGTATATATATACTTATATTTTTTGCAATATATATAATATATTTTACATTGCATGTTATTATTTTGAGTAGAAAATCAAAATATATCAAAGAATCACCATGTACATATTTTAGTCCAACCCTAAATTCATGTATATTAAACAATTTTTTGTTAAATTTCTAAGAAAATGAATTACTCATAATATATATATATATATATATTAAATTTATGGTCATGTACATATAATAATCTTTATGTATACATACATACTCCTAATGCATGTAGACACCCCATTTTTGTCCCTTATAATTTTACAGCAAGTGTTTCTTTCTTTCTCTCTCTCTTTTGATTTAAGTTTGCTTTGAAAATTATTTATTTTCTTAGTATGTACATAATATTTTGTTGAATCTAGGCTTTGTATTATTTCATTTTATTTTATTTTTATTAAAAAAAAGAAAGAGAAAAATATATATTAAATTGGACTGATACGAGACCTAGTCTACATGCTTTTAAAATGAATTAGGGGTGAAGCCTTGATAAGGATTTGAAACATAAGCAAGTTAGTGCTCATTATGCCTGCATTTTATTTTTAGTCTCGTGCATATAACACATGCGCGAGTGGGGTATGTGACTCACATGCCCACAACATGATACATGCCACATTGCTCCTTCTCCTTCCTTTTTTAATTTCATGCCTACAACTTTGTGATTTCTAGAAAATAAAAGTGAAGTTTCCCTATTCGAACCCCTTAATTCCAACCCATGTTCCCACTCTATATCTTGAGATATTTACTTGAATTTTTTGTTTCTAGATACTACACATAATATACTTCAAATCGAGACAAAAAAAAAACACATCCTAATTTTCCTAAATTATAAGTTAATTCAAACTTGAAAAAGGAAAAAAAAAATACATTGACACACTTAAATGAAATTTGCAAAATCCTATTCGTTAGGCAATTTCCTTTGGATTTAAGGTGTGAACATTGTTTATTATTATGTTCTTGCCTATTTTCATTACTCAAACCAACACTTTTTCTAAAATTAGGAGACGAATCGAGCAAGAATATCCTAGACCCGATCTTCCATTTTTACATTTTCTAGGATTAAATTGAAGTTCCGTTAGTATAAATAAGGTGTTACACTTCACATTAAGCATAGGCTATAATTCAAAACTTACTTAAACACACTCAAACCAAGATTTCCCGAAGGCAAAAATTTTCTCTCTCTAAAGTTAGTACCACTTTGCCAAAAGCCACCAAAAACTCACTAAACTAGCCATTGGTTCATTAATGTGTAAGGAAAACTCTTACAATCCTTACTTATTCTTATTTTCTTTGTCTGTTTGATGCATATTGTGTACTAAATAATTGAGAAATCATGTTTTTAGGAATGTGAAATACTTCTTTGATGTAATTTTTGTAGCATAACTAATAGGATTTGTTGCTTCTATAATACAATGACCATGTAGTGTTCATAGTTTGTGATTATTTAAATTTAATAGTTTGGCTTTTTATCATAAATCATGTTTGAATATGTGATTATGTTATTAGTCTTGATTATTTTAATTGAACTAGACGTTTTGATTAATAAAACATAGAATATTTTCCATAATTCATGTTTACTCAATATAGAATAGATGTCTGATCATGCAAATTTAGAATAAATGTTTGAACATGTAAATTGTAGATTAGATGTCTAAAGATGTAAATTATTGAATAGATGTCTAACATATAATTATGAAATTTTTTATTTTGATGAATCATGTAGATGTAATATTGAATAGATATCTTGATTCAAAATTTCATTATCATCACAAATAAATTTTTGTATATAAATAATAAACATGCCATATTTATGATTATATGAATACTGTATGAATTTTTATTTAAGTATTTTATATGACTTATTTAACATATTTATCTTCAATGGGAGTCTTTTTTTTCTTATAAAAGTGTTTTTTTTTAAATAAAAAAAATTTTTTGCCACTTTAAGAATACATTTTTCTTAAATAAAAATTTAAATGGACTTGCTATTAAAACAACCTAAGATTTCTTCTTTTCCTTTTTTCAATTTTTGGTAGAAAAGAAAATATATTTTTATGTGTTAATCAATATGTAAATACTTAAAGTGGAATACTTTTAAAAGTAACATAAACCAACCTACTATTTTTTTTTTTAAATGAATTACGATAGTCTGATATCAGTTGGTGGGAATGTAGACACTTATGGGACGATTTAAAATATAAAAAAAAATATTTTTCCCCCTCCTATAAATAACTTTTCCTTTTTTTTTTATCTTTTATAATTAAATATAATTTCATATGTTATTTGTGAATAAATTTTGTTCTTAGATAGGTAACTTAAAGAATAAATTTAAATTCAAAAGGTTAAAATAGTACTCATTTGGATTTAATAAGATAGCCATTGAACTTAAGAAAATCTGGTTTCTTGGAATTTTTAATTTTTTTTTTTCAAATCGTAGGGTAGTGGCTAAATCAGAATCGATCCGCCTAATTAGTTCTAATGAAATCCCTTTTTCTCAGTTTTATTAGGTGGCGGTTCCAAGTTTTTGTAAAAGAAAATAATAAAAAAACTAAGTTTCCTTAATTTTAGTTAAGGGTTTAAACTAAATAGGTATAGGGTTTAGTTTAAACCAAATTAAGGGAAAAAAAAGGAAAAATTTTAGACTTAACATCTTAGTGACTCCATTAGAGACGTCAAGAGAGATAGCCACTTAAAACTTCCAAAATTAAAATTACTTTTCAAAATAGCCTTTCCATGTTTTGTTTCTTTTTTGTAAATACGTTTTATTTATTTATATATATTTGCACTAACCTATGCAAGTTTATTAGGGGTACAAATTAGGGGAACGGGGAGAGGGAGAATTATTACATTATGAATGTGTGATAGATACAGTTAGAACCAAGCTGTCTTATGACCTTAGGAGAAGAGCCATTGTGCAAGTTTTGATGTTGTGAGTTAACCACTTTCCGAGATCGATCAAGCTATCTCATTTAAGCTTTTATGTGATTAATGAATTGCTTCCTTGAAAGCATGTGAGGTCATATAGCATAAGGACTTTTAAAATCTACCGTAATTACATTCACGAACCCTTTCTCAAAGTTGCCAAATAGACATGACATGGCAAGAACAAAAAAAAAATGTAAAGTTTCCTAATCTATTCCCTATAAATATTTCCTTTGTAAATTTTTCTTTTATTTGTAAAATATTGATGTAATTCCCATGTAAATATGATAGTTTTGATACCAGTTTCTTCCTTTCTCATACTAACCCATATCTACAAGCTTAGAGGGATACCCAAGAAATGGTTCCAATTTTTCAAACCAACCCAACAAAAGATGATTCAAAATAAGATTGGGTCTGTCCTTTCACTACTTAAGATATAAGCTAATGTCACTATGGTACAAGCTTCAGTCTACTTTTGGAACCCTTAGAATCAATCATTTTATTTTTGCCCATGTCGAATGACCCAACCAATGAAGAATACTCGTATCTATTAGGAGTCCTCTTTGTCAAAAGTAGGTGGTACATTCCAAATATCATGACTAAGCTAGTAAAGATCTTTAATAAATTATTAGGCCCACTAGAGTTTGTAAACTAAAAGATTTTAGTAGATCACAATAGGAGAATCATTAAGGTGGATGAACTTTTTACCTCATTTTCAACCCCAACCAATTACAAGTAAGAGCTTTTTTATGTAAAGCTTAAAGCTTGGCAGTAGCATAGGATTAATACTTACATCTTAGCAACTTTTGGAATCATTTTGTTTCCTAATAGGGTATTTCACATATACTATAGGATTGCTAAGTTAGTAACCCAATTTTTAGAAGGAAGGTCTTTATCTTAATGCTATTAGTTGAATAAGCTTCCTTTATCTTAATGCTATTAGTTGAATAAGCTATGTTACTTAGTTGTCTTTAAGAAGAAAAGAATGGAGACTTGATGATCAATATGGGCTTACTAATGGTTTGGTTCATCAACCATGCTTAGAACCATAAACTTGACTTCTTTCATAGAAAAGGTATCCAAACAATGAAACCCATTGAGGTGTTTGATGCTATCATTGAATTACCTAAAAATGTTGCTACCTATTATTGGGTTAGAGCATTTTAGAAATTCCATATTGAAGATATCTCCCAAGTTGCTAGATTGTCAAGATAGTTAAACTGAAGAAGAGAAAGAGGATAGAAGAGGAGCTGAGAGACTAAAAGAAAAAAAAAGATATAGACTTTAAGGGTTGTTTATAATAAATTTTGAATAATGTATTGAAAACTTCAAAGATGCAATAAAAGTCCTTTTCTTGCCACATCATAGTCAATTTGGTAGCTCCCTTCTCTACCTTAACATGCCCTCATATTCTATTTTTTATTTCTCTTATATTTATTTGTGAATATCTGTTGTTTGCTTTGTTAACTTATGTTTCAATAATTTAAAAGTGAAATGAAAAAGGGACTGAGGAGATGGGGGGAATTTTTCTTCCTAGATCTCTAAAACTCGTGTCTTTAGGCTTCCATTTATAAATTCTCGATTTCTTTTATAGGTTTCTTTCTCAATTCCTTTCATTTCAATTCTCACTTATATATCCTATATTTCTCGTAGGTAACCTTTTAAATACTCATAAATTATCATTGTTTAATTATAAATATTCAGTTCCCTTAGAAATGTTTTTTCCACTCTAAGGAATTTTTACTCCCCTCTCACAACTTGTAAACGATGCTAATAAGCCTTATCCTTTTATTCTACTATCTGTTTATTTTTAGTAAGTCCTTTTCTCTCTCAAAAAAAAAAATTAAAGAGTTACTAATGGGTGTGGATTCCTATTAGGAGTAGTAGCCAACAATGGACATAAGCATAACCTTGATGGCACAAATCCTATAGAAGTGAGGTTCTATTCATTAGAGCAAATCATGGCAAAAGTGATTGAATAGATGAACTTCATGGTTAACAACATAGCCTTGCTCAAAGCCATAGCACCAATAAATAAAGAGCATCAGCATGAGACGAAAACTATTAAATTCCTAGAAGTCAATCCAGTGTTAGATCCTGATTCTTTTGAAGTTGATATAGGAATTGTCAAGTCAAGGTTAATCAACTTAGGGCCTAATCTTGACATTCTCAAAGAGTGAGAAAGGAAGTTGACCCAATAAATTGATGATAGAAAGAAGGCATTTAGAAGTCATGATGGATTTAACTATATTGGCATCATTAACTTTTCTACATATGATATTGAAGCCTATTTTGAGAAATTTAAAGTACTAGAATTTGATAAATATGTTGGGATTGGATGCCTTAAGCTCCATATTAGGTTGCATTTATGCAAGATGGCTCATAATTAAACATACGTTAGGATCATATGTTTCAATATAGCCTTACTAGGCCAGCTTTGTCTCGGTACACCTAATTAGGCTAAAGGCAAGTTGATACATGACAAGTTTGCTCAAGCATTCTCTGAACATTACAAATTTAATGTAGAGGTAACACCATCTATTTTTGACTTGAGTGATATGAGGAAAGATGATAATGAGTCCTTCAAAGAATATGCTTACAGATGAAGGGTCATGGCAGCCATCACCTTCCCTTTATTAGAGAAAGAACTGATTGAGGCATTTATACAAACATTGAATGGGCTGTATTTTAATTGTCTCCTAAGGTAATCAATCACTAGCTTTGCAAGTGTAGTTTTAGCATGTAGTTGCATGGAGGATGCAATAAAGATAGGGAAATTAGCTAAAAAAACATTTATCTCAACAAGTCTTTAAATGGCTATAAATTCAACAAACTTTGAAACAAGGATGCTTAGAAAGCATCTTACTCCAATTTCAGTCTTAATAGTTCAACTCCTTCATCAATTGAGAGAGGTAGGAATGCTAAGTCGTGTACCTCCTCCACCTGGACATAAGATCCAAAGATCGGGTCTTGGCCTACCATGTAAATATCACATGTGCCTGATAGACTATTCTGTAGAAGAATTCTAGAAATTGAAGCACTAGATTTAAGACCTAATTGACACTAGGTTACTTCAAATAGACTTTACCAACCTTAATAAACTAGAGGTTAAGATAAATGTTCCTTTGCGATATGTTAGGTTATGCATCAACATTATAGGAACCTTTATACAAAAAAGAGGTAATAGTTTAATATAATGGAAGCTAGGGCATTTCAATAGAAACTAAAGAATGAGGGGAAATTATTAAGGAAGTCCAAAGTACTTTATGATTTGTAATGTTAGAAGTTTTCTATAAGGGAAAATGAATGCACGTTTTGGTATCTGATTTTGAAAGCTTAGAATGAAAAGAGGCAAATCAAATCTTAAACACCAACCTTAAAAACACTTAAGAGTTGCATGCCATCATAGTGAGGCTATTGGACTTATTCCTTAAAGAAGGTCCATTTTGAATTTGATATGCAAATTGAAATGAAGTTAAGCATTCATTTTCAATATCTTAAATACAAAATCCCTTGTCAACCTTGTTGAACCTTTGAAAGGAGTGTTTTCAAAATTAAGCCCTATTAAGAACTAAACCACAATAGAGCAAATAAGAGATTAGGAGCATTATTACCTTTGATAACTTATTTTCTTCAAGATGAAGAAGGGTTCCCATCTTAAATACTATTCACAATACACTTTGAGTCATACAAAGAAAAGGGGCGGGGGCGGAGGGGGGAGGGGGGGGGGGGCAGGGGGCGGGGTAGGGGATTTGTTGTGGTGTAGGTTTGGGGGTGGTGATCACCTTTGTATTGGGGAAATTTGAAAAAAGGGGAAAAGAAGAAATAAAGAAAGAGAAGGAAAAGGGAAAACGTGAAAAGAAAAAGTTGAATGAATTATCCATCCAAAAAAGAAGAAGTAGAAGAAGAAGAAAAAGAAAATTTACATGATTGAGTTAAAAGCCTTAAAGCTTGAAAAGATTAAGGGCATATACCTCAAAAAGCCTATTCCTAAAGTAAGGCCTATACCTTAAAATTGAAAAAGTAGGGATAAGTACCAAAGTTCCCTCAGAACTCATGATCCTCAAAGTGATTATAGCTAAAAAGTAGTTTATAGCCTTTTCATACCTTCACCCCTCTGTAAAGGCCCTTTTGTTTGGAGAAAATGACTTATCGTTAGTGAAAATTAATTTTGAAATGGGGTAAGTACTCTTTTAGTTTTACTATAAGGTTCTTAACTTGTAAACTAGGGCTGAAGAGTGATTATTTCAAAACTATTTCATTAATATCCATTTTTGAAACTAAGGACCAAAATCCTATATTGCATTGCAGTCCAAAAAAGACCTAATAGATTAATTAAAGTGTATCACTTGTAAGATAGACCATAATTTTTAGAATTATAGTCAAGAGTGAGATTTTGAATCGAGAGAAGGTAAGAAAGTCCACTTAGACAAAACTAATTAATTATGAGATATCATTTATGTGACAAATCTTTAAAAAAGAGCTATTACCCTTACGATTAACCTAGGTGACATCAAAAGATCATTTGCCTTGTGATTGAAAGCTAGTGCCTCATAAAGGAAAGTAGAGTAACCCAAGAATAGAGAATCCCTTAAAGATAAGATTGCCAAGCTATTTAAGCGAGGAGCAGGTTGTTAAAAACTAGTACTCATTTGTGACATTGAGACTTATGAAGAACCCATACCTATTAGCATTTCTATAAGAAAAAGAACAAATAATAAGAGAAGAGAAAACGATAAGTTTTCCTTAAGTTGATTCTAAATTAGTCTTTTTACCTAGTTTTGACTATCTTTGGCTTAGTGCCAAGTCCTGCAACCATTTTTGTTAAGCTTCTAGAGTTTTACCCAAATTCAAATAAAGGGACCTAGTCTTGAGTATCTAACCTAAGATCTCTTTTGTCAATTTAGTGGGACCTAGCCCCTAATAACCAAATCAAGTAACCATATGACTTAGTCTCTCTCTTAAATTAACCTTTGAGGTTAATTTTGATAAATTTAAAAAAATTGGACAATTAAGAAAATTTTTTAAGAAACCAGATTGAATTAAAAATCCATCAATCCAAGACGGTATTGAATCTTTCAAGCCTATCAATCCAAGATGATGAAGGCTATCAATCCAAGGTGGTGCTATACCCATCAATCCAAGATGGCATTCAAGTTTTTATTAAAGCCCATTAACCTAAGATAGCTTTTAAGTTTTTGTTAAAGGCTATTAATCTAATATGGTATTGAGCCCATCAATCCAATATGGTATTGAGCTCATAAATATAAGATGGTATTAAAATATTACTTTATCAATCAATCCAAGATGTTGATAAATTTTTCAATATCCATCAATCCAAGATGTTATCAATTTTCCAAGATCCATCAATCCAAGACCATATGCCTAAACCCATCAGTCTAAGATGGTGCTTACATTGGTGTTAAATTTAATAAATTGAGAAACTATAAACCCCATAAATTTCCTAAATAAGGACTTAGAAGTTAATAAGATTTCTAAAAAATACCCTTAGTATTAGCATGATAACTACCCTTAAACCTAAAAGACTACTCTCAAAAACTTGAATTTAAACTCATAAAACCCTAAATGTTAGTCTAAGCTCTAATTTACCCTTACACTCAAAAGCCATAAAATCTTATAAACAAATGCAAATAACTAATATTAACTCCTAAGGTTAATTTAACCTAACGGAACCAACCCTAAACCCCAATGGGAAAGAGACTAATAGTCAATGCCTATGAAAGCTCTCTAAAATCGATAAGGGTAAGTTAAACAAAAAATGAATATTGGTATAGATAGCCTTAACAATGAATTCAAAACCTTAAAATAAATACTGCATCCTTTAAATGAATATTTGAATTCTAAAATCCTGATTGGAACCTTAATATGTGAGAACCTTTAAAATGATTGTTAAATCCTAATCTAAAGTCAAAACCCTAATCCAACTACTATACTCTAATTAAATAGTAAGACTATTCATTAATTGGAGACTAATCGCTTGATTGTCCTCAAATCTTAATCTACCTTCTAAAATGCACTAAAACAGTAATAATTGTCTTAATTCCTTAAACTCATCAGAAAAGATGACCTAATGAGCTTAACTGACTTAATTTGGCACATTAATCCCTAAACTATACCTAATTAATGTCAAGTGTACTAGTAATTAAGATGAAGAACCTAATTATACCTTAATTTACTAATCGGGTTTTACATCATAATTAGCTATAAGTTAAGAACAATTAATTATATGAAACCAAAGTAATAATATGAATATATTTCCTTAAGAATGCCAACGTTATACTTAGGGAGATTATATGAACCCTATAAACTTCTGAATTCAAATTTGGAGTTGAATACAAGTGTTAATAGGTAATCCCTAGAATCGCTCAAGTTACAATAATAAAACCCCTAAATAAAATGATTGAACCCTAAATCATAAGTCACAAACTCTAAATAAGATTGAGTAAAACCTTAGTTGGAATTCCAAAACCCTCTTTCAATTATTCAACCCTAATTATATCCTTAAATTCTTTGCTAATCACAAATAATTTCTCTAATAATTAGAAAACCCTAAATCACAACCACGTATATGATTCAAAAACCCTAATCTATCCCGACTAAACAAAGTAATATAGGTAAGTGAACTTAATTAAAGTGATAAAATATGGCAAGACCTTAATTACACCCTAATTACGCCTAAATTTCTTAATTAAGTACGATCGCAATTAAATAGCTTGATTACCATTTAATCCATCTACCAACTCTCATTATGTCTTAGTTAGTAGCAAGTCAAACTCAATTAAGAACAAAGAACAAAGGATTAAGTGAGAATTAAAGGATACTTGTCTTTTAGGAGATAAAATCTTCCTTCATTTGGCAAAAAGTAAATAAGGTATAATAGCACTAAGAGGAGATCATGTACCCTTATCCCCAAATAGCCATCTCTTGTCCCCCTTAATCTATCTTCAATATCTACCATTTCACCCTTCCAAAAACTTCCGTTGATACCATTCTTTATGTATAGAAAACTCTAGGAAACTCTCTCCATAAACCCAAATATAATTAGCATAAACTAGCTTAGTTAGTTATTAAATCCTTAAAAATATAATTAGGAGGCCAATAAATGAAAAGAACCAAGTCTAAGTCCTAATAGAAAATGGACTTTTCTTAAGGCCTTTAGTTCGTTTAAACACAAAATAATAAGTGGAGTTAGGCTTAAGGTTCTAAAATGTAAGATAAGCCTAAAAGGTAAAGTAATAACTGCTACATATCGGTACCATTCAATTTATAAGGAGCGAGGAGTGTGTGAACGCATTGTTTGAATTTTGAAATTTTGAACTTTTAAACATTTTGATGCCGTAATTTTTGAATTTTTCACTTCAAATCTTGAATTGCTTACATCGCAAGTAACCAAACATTTTAAATTGTTTGATTTTTTGAATTCAAAAGGTAGGAAAGTAGGAGATAAGAGGTAGGGGCTAGGGGTCAGGGGTAAGAATGGGCCATGGTTTAGTGGTGGGCTACTCAAGAATTGACCTACAATTTTTTTCTTCAAGGGTTTAAAGATTGTTGGTTCGGGTGGTTTCTCCCAAGTGAACCGTTTGAGACCTTAATGCTTGACGATTCCTCAAGGTGGTTTTACCTAGCCACTTTTGGGCCATTTACGGTTTAGAATTGACCTTTGCCTAATACCATGTTGCTAAAAGCTACCTAAAAACTCACTAAATCAGCTATTGCTTTGTTACTACATAAGGTAAACTCTCAAAATCTTCGCTTGCTCTTATTTTCTTTGTGTGGTTGATGCACATTGTGTACTAAATAATTGAGAAATCATATTTTTAGGAATGTAAAACACTTGTTTGATGTAATTTTTGTAGTATAATCAATAGGATTTGTTATTTTTATAGTATAATGACCATATAGTGTTTATAGTTCATTATTGTTTAAATTTAAGTATTTAACTATTTATCATAAATCATGTTTGAATATGTGATTATGAGGTTATTCTTGATTATTTTAATCAAACTAGATGTTTTAATTAATAAACCGTAGAGCATTTTCCATAAATCATGGTTGTACAATATAAAATAAATGTCTAAATACATAAATTATATAATAGATGTGTAAACATGCAAATTATGAAATTAGTTATTTTGATGAATTATGTTTATATGATATAGAATTGATGTCTTGATTTAAAATTTTATTGTCATCATAAACAAATTTTGGTGTATAAATATTAAACATGCCACATTTGTGATTATATGAATATTGTATAAATTTTTATTTAAGTACTTTATATGACTTATTTAACATATGTATCTTTAATGGGTTTCATTTTTATAAAAAGTGTTTTTATTTAAAAAATAAATGTTTTGCCTCCTTAAAAAATGTTTTTTCAAATAAAAATTTAAATGGACTTGCTCTTAAAAGAACTTAAGATTTCTCCTTTTTTTTTCTTCTTAAATTTGTTCAGAAAAGGAAATATATTTTTATGAGCTAATCAATATGTAAATACTCAAAGTGGAATGCTTTTCAAAATAAAATAAACTAACCTATTAAAATTTTTTAAAAATGAACTACAATAGTTTGATCTTGACTACCTGACACGTAGGTATTTACAAGGCACCTTAAAATATGAAAAAGAGAATATTTTTCCCCCTTTTAATAAATAAATTTTCATTTTTTTTTCTCTTTTGTAATTAAATGTAATTTCATATGTTATTTGGAAATAAATTTTGTTTTTAGATGAGTAACTTGAAAAATAAATTTAAATTTGAAAGGTTAAAATGGTACTCATCTAGGTTTAATAAGATATCCCCCGAATCTAACAAAATCTGGTTTCTTGGATTTTTTTTTAAATTTTTTTCAAAATATTGGCTAATGGCTTAATTAGAATCAATATACCTAATTGGCTCTAATTTAATCACCTTTTCTCGGTTTGACTGAGTAACGACTCTAAGTTTTTTTAAAAGAAAATAATAAGAAATCAATTTCCTCAATTTTAGTTGAGGGTTTGAGCTAAATGGGCATATGGTTTAGTTTAAATCAAATTAAGGAAAGTAAGAAAATGGAAAATTTAACACTTGATAATGGACATACGTTTACTTTTCCTAATAGACTAAGAAATAAAGGAAAGGACATGTAAAAGCTAAAATATGAGGAAATCAAGAAAATACATATAAGAAAAATGTAATAAAAGATGAAAAATACTAAGATTACTCTTGAAGGAAAACTTCTAAGGGGTAGTTTGTAGCTTTTTGGTAGGTTCAACTCTTTGTTTACTACTTTTTAGCACTTCTAGATATTCCTTTTTATTGGTTTAACTCTTGTAGGAAGGTTAGAGTTTAATGTACATTAGGATAAGTGGGGTGATGGAGTGTAGATAGTGCTTGAAATGTAAGAAAATGAGAGGATTGGAAGAGGGTAGGGCATTGGCAGCGTGAGGGAGTGGTGGTAAAGTGTGTGTGTAAGCTGAACTTAAATTGAAATGGGAGATAAGTGAGTGTGTTACATAAGGTAGAAAGGGGAAATATGGAGGGGCTTTTGTGTGATGGAAATTTTGAAATGAAAGAGGAGAAATTGTACATCTTTTGGAGCTCTTCATTAACGGGAAAGAAGGGAAAAGGAAGTGATGATTTGACTCTTATTTGTGCTTGTTAGATTTGCAAGCATGGGTATATCTCCTTTTCTTTTATAGTTGAACTTGATGAGGGAAAAAAACAAAAAACAAAAAAGAAAAGGGGATTTGTCGTCTTTTGTCTAATCACTAGGGGTAGATGTGGTTTAGATTGATTTGGTTATCTCTCCAAACTAATCTAAACCATAGAAATGCGGTTTGTTTTTTATAATAACTTTGAACCAAACCGTATGATTTGGATTGTAAATTTTTCCAAGTGATAAAATTTTGATTTGATTCAATTTGATTTATGGATTGGACCATATTTTTTAATATAGGAAGGTATATTTGCGTAACATGCATTCTTATATAAAAGTATTGGATTTCTTTAAGGATAATAAGCATCGATACCATATTTGAGGTTAATGAAACCAAACATTTATTAATAGCTAATTTTATTCATAAAAAAGCATATAGTATAATTTTGAGTTAATATATATATATATATATATAAATTTATGGTAATACAAATTCAATAAATATACATTTCAATAAAAGTAAACTAAGAATACTTTTAAGTATTATATTACAACAAAGAACTACTTTAGTAGTAATTAAAATATTATTATATTTTTTTATAAAAAAATTTGGTTCGATTTTATGATTTGGATTGGTTTAGCCTTTTAAACCAACTATAAATTAATATTTTAGATTGGTTTAGAATTTTTTTGACCCAAATTGCAAAAGATTTCATAATTTTGATTTAGTTTAGTCCAGTTGTAGATAGGTTAGGTTTAGTCTAGTTAGTTTTTTTGCCTACCACTACCAATCACATAGGGGAGGTCTAGGCATTAGACATGATTGGATAGGCCCATTTAGTTAGTGAAAGGGTTTTAAGGTTAAAAATTTAACTAGTTTAGTTAGTCTTGTTTGTTACATTACATTCATTTTTATTTTTAGTAAAATGTATTTAAAAAAAGATATGGTAATGCATGTAATATTACGTACTTGATGAAATAATAATTTAGTATAAGTCCTTATATGTTGTGCCACATTCATATATATAGGGAAATTTTTTAAATTTTGTTAAGTGATATTTTAATTGGCTTAATCTAATTAATTATTATTATTTAAAATTATCTCTAATTATCCATTATTGATTTAATGCGATTTCATATATTCCATGATAATTTTATTGGACTAAGGTTTTACTAGTATTGGGGGGTCAATTTTATGGTTTTACAATTATAGGGTTTAGGGCTTACGATTTTATTTAGTTTGGGTTTCAATTTTTTAAGTATACACATTTAAGGTTTAGGGGTTTCTTATGCGATTAGAGTTTTCAAAATCTACATTAGGGTTTAATATTCATTTTATAGTTTTGAATTTAAAATTGAATTGTGTATAAATTTATTTAGCCTTATTGACTCTAGGAAATATTTATGGCACTCAAGTTTGAATCTAGAGGTGATTTATAAAAATTATGACGTTTGCAAATTTTATCCAATACTGTACCATAAAAATATGACAACCATATCATAAGTGACATATTTAAACCCTTATTTGAGAAATTAAGTAGGTAAGGAATTGTTAGAGAAAGGTGTTTCATAATTTTATAAAGAGAATCACATATTTGAAGCTTACCCAAAGATGTTCCAAAATGTATTTGATTACAAATTGGCTTTGTTGAAACTTCAAAATTTTTTTCCCTCCCTAATTTGGAGGACTAAGTATAGGTTACATCATACATGGTCGGGAAGACTTTGTAGTGGGAATTAGATTTCATGAGTAAATTTTGTTGTACATCTATTAGAACAAGCTACCTCCATTAGGTATAGAATAGGTATAAATCACTTGCTAACCCTAGAATATGAACAACAAATCCTCATATACTATTGGTTCCAAATCATAAGTTTCCACTTGTACATAGAATGTGTGGTTTCTTGTATACAAGGAGCCATATTGATGTGGAGTGGCAAAATTTCAAAATTATAGAACAATGGAAAATTATGGAAAGCATGGAAATCAATAAATTTGTTAAGGTATTGCAAAATAAATAAAATAAGTCTTTGTTTCATTTTTTTAAAAAAGGAATAATGAATCTGGAAAGCTTTATCTAGTAGTATTACATAACTAAACTGATGCAATACAACTGAAACAAGTTAATATAAAGAAACAATAATAATGTGTGGGATGTGGAAAGTAAATTATAAAATTAAATTAAACAAGAATTATAATGAAGCATGTTAGGAAATTCATGATAAATAATAAAGAAATAGAAGATATAGAACCTCTCTCTCTCTCTCTCTCTCTCTTTTTCTCTTGAATTCTTGTAACTCACCAATTAAGCATTGATTAACAAGGAAACAAAGAACTTGAAGTAGGCTTATGGAATATGGTTGATAAGACTAACTCAAGGATGATTGAATCAAATATTAAGGGCTTAGTATTTTAATTGCAAGTCTTTGATTGTTTGTAACCTTTGGAATTTGATTTTGATGGTCTTCAACAAATATTACTGATGGTAAAGCAATTGTGGAATTTGTGCAAGTTTTTGTAGATGTGCTTTGAAAAATACGAAGATGAAGAAAATAATATGAACATGATTATGATAAATATTGAAATATAAAAAACAAGGGATTGATGGCCTTAGACCACTAATGATTGTTATGGTAGCCTCACACCACCAATTAGAGATACCTATCTAACTAAAGATAAAAAAACTTAATCTATTTATATAATATAAAAAAAATCATATCTAGTATTTTTCTCTTCAAAAATCTTTTTATTAGCATCTTATAATTCCTCATCTCTTAAAAAGATTTATTCTGAAATCTCTAAGGTTTTCTATAAATCCTCTTAGATCAAACAATAATTTTCAAAAATCAATTTTTAATTCATAATTGAGTAGCTTTTCATGTTTCCCATCAACTTTTTTTTGGTATGAAAATTTTTAGCTCCAATAAATAGTTGCAAACACAGTTTATGTTCACTATAATATTGTTATTTTAGTCTTTGATAATACCAACAATCTCTTCTACTTTTTTGTTCAAAACCATCATGTCTTAATCTAGATATTGCACTAATGAACTTCTCAAGAAAACTCTTGTAGCTCATTGTTTAGATTAATTTTTCTTTCAATCTCCGTAGACTTTTTTCTTGAATTTGAGCAAGAACTAACTCAACAATGCTTAAAGTGTAAGATATAGATGAAGGTTTAATAATCTCACTAGTTTTTTAATGTTTGTGACCAAACAATTCACAAATTTATACATCTAATTCCTCAACGAGATTCTCTTTAGGAACAAAATCAAATGACTTATAGACTTCTTTCTCTAATTCCTTAATTATACTACTTTGATTTGTTTTCTTGATATTGTTCAATTTTAGAGATATTGTGCAGTATGCTAATTTTTTTTGAAATATGTGAGACTTAAGTTGTGATATGTTACTCTCACTTAAAAGGTAATTTAAGAATTCTTAGCTCATCAAAACATCAGTCAATGTATGTAAGTTGAGGACTAAAATTGTGTGCCATTGCAGCTAATTTGTCCAACTTAGAATTTAGTCCCTTAAGCCTCTAAATATTTTAAGTTTCCCCATTTAAGTCTTCTTTAAAAGTTGTACAACTACGTGTGTTCCATGTTTTAGATGTTGTTCTTATTAGGTAAATAATAAAGAAAAGAAAAGATTTTTTTTTTTAAGTCCAAAAATGAACACTAAATCTAGGTTTTAAGAACTAACCTAATAATAAGCTCTAATACGAAATTTGATGTGAGATAGCATAAGTAGAAGTGAAAATTATAAAACAATAGAAAATTATGGAAAGCATAGAAATCAATGAGAAGAAAAACTAATCTAAATAATAAATATGTTAAAGTGCTAAGAAATAAATAATATATATTTCTTTTTTATTTCTTATGAATAGAAATAAAGATATATTTGGTAACCTCATACTGCTACATTTTCATGATAGCCCCACACTATTGATGACTTATATAGTAGCCTCATACCACTGGTGAGATTTTATTGATCTTACATTATCAAGGAATAAGAAAATTTAGTTTCTTAAAAGTAAGGTACCTATCTAACTAAAGATAAGAAATTGAATCTATTAATATAAAAGATAAGAACAATCATATCTAGAAATTTTTGTTTTCAAAAGTCTTCTTATGCACATAAAATTAAATGTACTTGTAAAATATAGATATTAATTATAATTGAACTTAGTAAATATAATGAAATACAACAAATAAAAATATCGTTAATTATTATAATATAGTTAGTGAATACAATGGAAATTGAATAAATTCAAACTAACATGTAAAAAGGGTTTCTCATCAATTTATGCTCTCTCTCTCTCTCTCTCTCTATATATATATATATATATTTATTTATTTATTTATGGATACATTCATATGTACACATATACACTACACACATATTAGCAAATGCAAATTTATATATCAAATACATGAAACAATAATTATGAAACCATATATGAAACACTGTAATCAAGCTAAAATAGTAAATTGTTTAAGTCATAAAATTCTTTTAGCTCCTATTGTTAGAAACTGCTTCTTAATAAAAAAATTTCTCAATTTAGTAAACTTTAAGCGATTCCAGATTTATTCTAAAGTGTACTCTATAGTAAAGAAGTCTAAATTAAGGTTGTAATTCTTTTTTCTTTTTCTAAAGCTCGTATATTATGTAAATACTAAATATATTAAATTTTATTTTATAGATAAGGATAAAATATTTTATTAGTACTATATATATTACAATATTTTTATATATGACATATTTTCCTAAATACCATATATTCTTATTTTAATAAATTCTTTAATTTTTTTTATTTTAAATTTAAACCCATCCTACATTCTAGAATATTCTAGAATACTACCCTAAAACCGTATTCGATTTCCTCCTTACTATAATCCTTTTCCTTTTTCTCTCTCATTCATTTTATTTTGTTCTCTACTAGACCTCTCTTCCCTTAAGCACTCCCTCTCACCATCTTTTCACCATCAGACAATACCCATTCCTGACCATTGTCATTCATTCTCGTCTCCCCAAACCCCTAGCTGTCATTCACCCCTTTTAATTCTCCCTACCCTCTAATCATTACTCCTCTCATCCTAAAATTCCCCGAGCCCCCTCTCCTTTCTTTTTTAATTATTGGACCCTATGCCTATGTCTCCAAATGCCTCCCTTAATTCTTTCCCCAAACCAAGCTTCTAATGTTGGAACCCTTACCACGTCCCTTATCCATTTCTCAATCCTTCCCTAATCCTGTTTCTTTTACAAGTTTTCTTTAATTTTAAATCCTTATCCGCTATACCTTAACCCCTTAGGATCAAATTCTTTACAGTAGAGCCCTAAAACCAATTTCCTTGCTGTATGTTGCAATCTTCCACGCTTCCACGCATTTTGAGTCACTCTCGTAAATATTATTAATTAGTTATTTGAGTATATTATTTTATGAAATATAATTTTTTTATTTTTATGTGTGGTAGGTTCTCATTTGATGTCAAGACATACCAATTTGGTGTTTTCGTCTCGATTTATTTTTGTGAGCTATTTTTATTTCTTATCTAATATTGTGTACGTAGTGTATTATTTTTATTTTATTTTCCATTATTATTGTGAAAATAATTAAATATTAGTATCTGATTTCTATTGATAAATTATTCAATTGCCATATTGTATAGTATTAAATTATATAAAAGTTATTGTTAAATATTTTATTGAATTTCAAAGTAATGAATATATGTATTTGGGGCTAGATTTTTGTTTTCCATTGTATTCAAAATTGGGTCACTTTTTTTTTTGGCTAATTATAGAGTTATATTAACGCTTGTATTTTATATGTAAGTTCCAAGTGTCGATTTGGTTTACGAAAATGCTATCTTATTCTAGTTATGCCTTGCTATTAATGTTATTTCTATTTTGATAGTTATTGTGACTATATAGTATATTATATTATTTGTAAAGTATGTCCATTTCAAATTTTGATCATTGATATATCCTTCCTTTTGTACTTCTACAAATTATGATGTTATCCAATTAAGCACATAATATCTTATTACTATATCGATTCGTTAAACTATATATTTTGACACTCTAATCATGTGTCTATTTTATATATTTATATATATATATATCGTACCTTATGATTTAAAGTAAACAAATAATATTATACATAAATATGTCAACTATTGGCTTTATCATGTTACGTTCTATCACTCTAATTTCCATTCTTGATTTATGATTTGATTTGGTTATTTTTTATTAGAACCTTTAAAGTGATAAGTTAAGGTATTACCAAATAATATATGAACAGGTTCATAAGTAAACTTAGGTAGAACTCAATTATTGAATAATGAAGGTTAACATGTATGCTTGTTTTTCATATAGATTCGTATTGATTATCGAATTTAAGTTTGAGTTCTCCTTAAATGGGTGGTTAGAACGAATCAGTATAGGACTTAAGGTTGTGGATTCCAATTAATTGTCAAGTTGTTAGATTTGGATTCCATGGTTGGTTTGGACTTCGTTTTTGGTTCAAATTTGGCTTTCCAAGTATGCTGTGCTTGTTTGTATGGATGTGCATGATAGGACATTGTATATAATTGGAATAATCTATATTCGGCTTAATTGACCTTGACTGTTGGTTGTGATTGACTTGTTCACTCTAGGGGCTCACAGTAATAATTCCCTAGAGAAGCAATTATTGATCATATGTAAGGATTCCTTAACGGACTTGTATATGGGATGACATAGCTATAATATTATGTTTTTGGTCTCTAAACTCTAGGCATAAAGGACTTAAAGGAAAACATATATTTATATCTACTTATATATGTAGATGAGGACCATAGTATAGCAGGTTCACGAGAACCCCTATATTGTTTGCTGGCTTGAGTTAAAGATAATTAAACTATTGTTACTTATATTTGTTACAGTTGCATTATAAGCATATGCTCTAGGCTTGGCATTTGTGTGTGATTGTGTACCCATACTAGGCTTCGGCTTGCTCTTCTATTTTTATAGTTGTAAGTTGATTTGATAATTTTGCGATAAGTATGGGATTTGCTATCATTGAGTTAGGAAAGAAGGGTGGTTAGCTTTGTAAGTTGTAGAAGATCAAGATCTAGTTATTTAGTTTGTTTAGGGCTAAAGTGATTTGCCTATGAGCCACTCGAATAAATGTATTTGGAGAATTATTATTTTGCACTTGATAAGCAATTATTACCAGTGATTTTAGAGAATGTAGTTGGTTTTAGAGCCTTAACGTGCTCCTGAATAATAGGGACACATAGCGGGTTGTAACACTCTTTAGTTCTAGGGTATTACAATATATTGCTTTTTTGCTTCATTATAAAACTTTCTATATTAAATATTATTAAATATGAATGTTGATAAATAAAAAGAGTACCTCAATGAATAATATCTATGTTTAGATAAGGTTATTTGCTATAGGTAAGTTACTAATCAATTTCTATCTTGAAATGACTCTATGAATATAGGGGTTACTTTCGTCTTGGATTAATTCTACATAAATAGGGGATGGTTATAATCATATGTTTTGATTAGTTCTACCTATTCATAACCACTCATTACGGTAATACTATGCTAATTCTTGAATGTATTTTATAAGTTAGAAATCCCTACTCATACAATATAAGTTCTACCTATTCATAACCTCTCATTACAGTAATATAAAGTTAATTTTGAATGTATTTTATAAGTTGGCAATCCTTACTCATACAATATCAACATAATATTTGGCAAAAGTCTCCCAATCTATTTGTCTATATCCACATTTGGCTAATAATCATCCTTTCCCTATACAGATATTAGTGGTGAAATACTACCTATGATATTACTTGTATATGTAATTCTAACATAATGTCTTTTGAGTAAATAATAGTAGCATGATATCCCCTATTAAACATATGATAAAGTCTCCTAGATTCACCATTACAATCATAATCGATTGTGACTTATCATAATACAATGTCTATGCTCCCCTTGTTCCTTATAGTTGATTTGCTTGAATAGATTTCAATACACATTTATGTTGGAATTAGAGAATATAACTATAGCTTGAATGATCACATACTTGGTATATCTACTTCATAATATATCCAACTTTATACCCTAAAAAAATTTGGATAAGAACTAAAGTTCACATAATAGATGATTACGCATAAACTTGGCTATAAATAACAAAAGATTATGTATTTGCTTCCTAAATACACCAATTCTTGTTGCAACTTCATTCCACTGTATACAAAAAAAATATTCACAATACTATAAAATACGAAAAGCTGAAGTACATAAAAAAGTTTACAAAATACATCAAAACAACAAAATACATCCTAAAATCATGGAGTCTAAATATATCCAAAAATAGCTAAGTTCATAGTCTATGTTGGATGTTAATAATGGAGCCAGATCACCAAAAGTCATTTCATCTTATTAACTATTAAGTGCTTCACAAGTTATTAAACCTTTAGAAATAACCACATATCTTCTAATGGAAACCAATTTTTTATATGTCCATTCAAATCTACATTCTCATTTCCTAATTCTAAATTTGAACTTAACAATGCATATTCTAGAATCTTAAGAATTTTGTAACTCCATACACCTTACCATCATCCTTAACTACAACAACTTCTAGTTTAATCTCATAATTTACTACATATTAGTCTCCTTCGTTCCCCCCCCATAACCCTTACATAATTCGTCACAGCATATTTTACCTTAGGTTTTACCTAATTTTTTTCCTTAAGTGCTACTTCCTCTTCTACTTCATTTTCCTCAATTTCCTTATCCATTTCTCTACCATCATCCTTGACTTGATCATTTGTAGCATCTAAGTTATAATCTCAGTCTTCCTTAGGATCTTCATCCAGATCTTCTTTACCATTTTCACTTAGGTTTTCTTGTACTATAGAGGTAGGTCTTCTTTTGGTTTAACTAGAGGCTCAAGTTCATTGAGCTAAAGTAGAACTTTAACTCCTACATTCTCTATAGATTGAAACCTAAGAAGTAATAAATAATATTAGGTGGTTATCCTCTAGGGATTTGTAGTACTCTTATAGGTACTTAGTCAAAAACAAAAAGATAGGTCCCACTCGACTCTACTATAGTTGGAAAATACAATACTGGAGTCATCTTAGACAATATCACTTTATTTTGTAGGTATCTTTTCTCAAAAGTTAAAATGGGAGTATACCTATAAGATAATGGTCCCAACTCTATCTCTATCATTTTGAAAATCATCCTTCCAACTATGAGGAAACCCATTACAATATGTATTTATAACCTTATCAATAGCATAGAGCATCCTCCAATCAGCCTTAAGAAGAATTATAATGGAGGTAATTAACGTGTAGGGGTAATAGGGGATCAATGTTTCAAAAAATTTAATGGATTGGCTATTATGAAATCCTTGTTTAAATTGTTTTGTGAAACATTAATTTCTTATTTTGACTTTTCGAAACATTGATCCCTTATTTGAACTTTTTGAAATATTAATCCCTTAGTTGAACTTATCCCTTCTATTGTATTTCTCCCATTGGCCTTATCTAGAAATAGCCTTTATAATCGAACCTTATAACCTATAGGTGACCCTTTGCCATCCCATTTGTAATGAAACCAAGAGATGTACAACTTGTTCCTACAATTCTTTAAGTAATTGGAATAAAAGTTAGTTTCTTATAAACATATATACATACATATATACATGCATACATACATACATATATATATATATATATATTACTACAGCTAATTTACTTTATAAGTTCTTACACATATATACTATATGTATAAACCTGAAAGTTTAGGTCTTTTATGGCCCACTTAATAGCCTAACTCTTAGTGTTCCTAAAATGTCTAATTGATTTTAACTAAAATTCCTTAAAGTAAGTTCTTAAGAGCTACACTTTAAGTGGATTCATAAAAATAATGCTCTGATACCAACTTATAATTATTATTTCCTAAATAGATGGAGTCATAACAATTGCATTATGTGAATTGTTTAAGATAGAAGCTAGGTAACCTAGTTAACAGAAGGTAGACTTGACTTAATCACTTTGAAGCATCTAGTTCAATACCTATAGATATAAAACCTATTATGTAATCTTTCGAAAGGACTTTTTAAGAAGGTCCTGTAGAATAAAACTTTAGTTTAAAATCATAATTATGGATAATACATTTATAGGAAAGAGTTTCATTTCAGAAAAAGACTTTTGAAACTATAGATTTAAGTTAGATACATTACAGAGCAAGGGTTGAAAAGGGAGACTTGATTAGTTTTACTATAAAGGTTATAAAAGTTGATAAAAGAAAAAAAAAAGGACCTATAGTATCTTTTTTATCCTTACTCCTTGAGCTTATCAATTGCTATTTGGAGAAATTGATGGGACTTGGCTTACAACTTCGGACTTACGATAGAATCTATAAGGGAATGAGTGAGAAGTTGCTCAAAAAGTGGAACACAGATAGAAGTATGCATTTGACTCAAATAAACATAGATTTTAATCAAGTTAGTTAGATGTAACACATGAAAAAGCAAGTGTCATTGTATGACGTTATTCAATCCATTATGAGATTAGAGAAATTGTATTCGCTTTGATTCAGATTGAGGAGTTTAATGTCACACACTTATGAATTAGAGCCAAATTGAACTTATGTAATGGAGAACACCCTCTACCTAAGACTACCTTTGAACTATGGTTCCTAACCTTACCACATGACCTCTTTTAGTAGTTGGTTCGACTAAGAGTAGGGAAATGACCATTTTATCTATCTTCATTGAAGGATCACTATTTGGCTTAATATTCCTATTCATTCCCTTAATAAGTTGTAATACATATCGGGTTAGAAATTAAGCTGAGTTTAAGTTAGTTTTTAAGATGATCAACTGATTTTTAATCAATAAAATAAAAACAATATATATAGAGTAAGCATAATATGGAGCTTTGCTTCCACCACAATAAATCAAATTTCAAGCATATGTATTGCACTTGTATAAATAGCTAACTATAACTACAAGTAAAGAAACATACTAAAACCTCAACTTATTCTGAAATAATACTTTGAAATGTTGTAAGAATCGATCTTACTTACATTAATGTCCATACTTGTTAACCTTGTGAGTCGACTTTGTCTACCTTGGTTATCCCTAAACATTTAGTACATAATCTTATTTTTTGTTAGAACTATGAATTAAGAGTTTAGTCTAAGGATTAGGTGTCTTTCATTTAAGTCCAATGTAATTTTTAAGCTATTAATAAAGTAAGTCTTATAGAGTGTAAGTTTTGACCTAGGTTCTAACTTCATGTTTAATACAGGATCTTGATCATAGAACTCTTTAACCTAGGTTTTGACTTAGTATTTCCTTTAGATTTTTAAAATAAAGTGACCTTTTGAGTTACTATTTGATTTCTATTATAGTTAAGTATTTTACACCAGACTTCCTTCTAACCTGGCTTTTAACTCTTATTATAGTTAAATGTTAAGTTTCTTCCATCATACTACCCTTAGACTTAGCCTCTAACCTTGCTCCAACTTCCATATTCTACTAATTTATCCATCAATTCATTTCACTTCTAATTAGGGAATCATACAAAACTCTCCATTTTAACCTTGTAACCTTCCAATCTCTATAGAATCCGTTTAAATTCTTATGACAAGTCTTCATATGCTCAAGTTTCTTAATTATAGCTAAAAGAATAGGTCAAATTTATGTTGTTTTGGCCTTGGACTTAGATTTATGTACAAAATCATCAATTCAAAACTCAAAATTTCTAATTTAAAACTCAAATTATTTTTGTAAACCCCGTAAATTTAACGTTTTAGATAACGAATCGACTTAAATATTATAAGTAATTACCTTAACTTAATAAAGTTAACAAATATTAAACTAATTAATATTTTAAACTTAAATATAATACAAAAGGATAAAAACAAAACACTAAAATTTTGTTTGAAACTTAAATAGTGTACAAAAACCTTAAAATCGATATACATGCAAATATTTAAAATCGAACCTGAACTTGACAAAAACCTAAAAACTATAACTTTAAGCTTGTAAATTGAATAAATATAACTTAATAATAATATAATTGTAGTTGATTGCAATTATCGACCAAATCATATATAAACCTTAACGAAAATGTTAAAATAACTTGTAAATAATATTAACGTAATAGGTACCAATTAAATTAACAAAATTTCATAAAATTTCAAAATTAATTTGTGAATACTAATTTTATGATTTTAATGTTTAGAAAAATTATATATATTTATTTTTATTTTTCCCTTTTTCTTTCCTTTTCTTTTCTTTTTTTTTTCTTCTTCCCATTTTTTTCCCTTTGCTCCACCTTGAATCCAATAGCCCACAATTTGTTTTATTCTACTCCAGGTGTTGTGTTTTTAAAACAAAATTAAAGGAAATGATTACTTTGTCTTATCTCCATTAATGCCTTAATCCCATTTGGTTTGTTTCATTTCTTTTTCATTTGTTATTTATCTCCTCTTACCATGTTTAACATGTTTAGAAACTTAGGAAATTTGCAAACTGAAAAGAGACAAGAAAACCAAAGATAAACACATACACATACATAAGCTAAGTAAATATTAAGAAGAAAAAGAAGGAGAAGAAGAAGAAATTAAGGGAAGTTTATTATTCAAATCAATTAAAGAATTTAGGTAGATATATTTATTTATTTTTGTACCGATATACTCTATAACATGTACATGTATATTGGGTATTATTTTTTTTTATTTATTATGTATGTATGCATGAATATATATGTATATTATACATAGTATATAGTATGTACATTTATGTGTATATAATGTATATATATATACTATGTATTTCCTAATATATATACATGTATATGTGAATAAGTATATATATGTATATGTACATAGTATTTATTTTAGTATATGTTGTATAGATGTAAATATACGTATATGATATATATATACATGAAGTAAGTATTTTCATATTTAGGTACATATGTATTTATTTAGTATTTTCCTTATGTATATATATGTATGTGTGTAGGCATGATTATGTATATGTATATTTATACATAGTATTTTATATTATATGATATATATATATGTATACGTGTATAATAGTAGGTATATATAGGTATATGTATACTAAGTGTTTTAGTTAATTGTTTAATTATACATGTAGTGGTTGGATGTGATATTTAGGTATATATATGTATGTATATTATTAATTGTACTTTATATTTCTGTTTATATACATATATATATAATACAATCGTATATGTACATATGTATGTAAAGTATAAATATATGTATATTATACTTATACATAATGTATAATTAGGGTTAAAATAATTTATTACATAAAGTATAGTATATGTATAAATATACGTATGTGAATAGTATCATATACGTAAAAATAGGAGTATACTTAAAAATACATTATGATATACTATAATATTAATTTAATAAATAAAGTAATTCAATAAATATATATATATATAAATAATTAAGTGTACGATAATTTAGGAGAAATATAATAAATAAAAAAATTAGAAAATTTAATAAAATATAATAATAAGTATTTATATATACTTATATCATAAAATACAAGAAATAGGAAGATAACACAAATTATGGAAAATACAGGTGTGACACGTAGTACTCTCATATACTCCTACGTCATCACTTATATATAAATTAAGTAATTTTGGTAATTAATAATAATAATAAAATAAATAATTAATTAGAAAAATAATAAAGTAAAAAAAATTGAATTTATAGATCTTAAATCCCAAAAACAGGTAAAATAAGTAATTATAGTAAAATAGGCTTAAAATAAGAAAATTACAAAAATATTTGATACAAATAGTTATTAAATCATAATAATATTAAGAAAAGCTTAAATTGATATTTTGTAACTATTTATGTCCAAATAATGAAGTTTGTGATATTTTTTTATCATAGTCAAAACTGTGGGTTATAACATTTAAAACGGACTCCATTACGAGAAAGTACACCTGAAAATAATTAAAATGGACTATAAGTTCATACGAATCCGAACTAAATTGAAAAAATTATACGTAATTGAAAATTTAAGATAAATTAAGTGAAAGATTTAAGTTAAACTATATTTATATTATACTCGGGGTATAGTGGAAAACTAAGCAACTAATGATAGATATTTAGTTAACTTGGGAATTTAGTTTTTTTTTTTTAAATACTTATTAGGTTTCTTATCTTTTAGATATTCAATTATCGAGTCTTAGAATTCTCAAAGGTCGGGAAAGTGAGCATTAACCTAAGTGAGAGAGTTCTTATGATCTGCTATTTGCTTGTTATTTGTTATTTGTTTACTGCTTATTTGTTAATACTGATTGTTTAATTAAATGACTGATTACTTTGTGAGTTATCATCTGTATTATCACTTTTTTAAAATGGTAAATATAAGTATTCGACTAAATAACTAGTTATACCTATCGTATGTCTATGACCCAAATGGTATATTGATGGGGTGTACTAGCTTTATAGATTCTTGAGAAACGTATTTTTGATAAATGTTTTTCTAATCTTAAATATATTTTGTAAGATTTTTGTAAGGGCTTATAATAGCTGTGAATGATATTTTATCGTTAAAGCAAAGTTAGCATATATCTCCAATTGATTGCGAGAGGACTTGCATATTTATGCCCGTAGGGCATTGGATATTTGTTGATAGTGAGATTGACTTACTTTGAGTGCCCGGGGGGCCTTTGATATGTTTTATGGGTAGCTTTAGTTGGGGTTTACTCATATTGATTGTTAATTCTTGGACTAGGTTAATAGTCAAGTAATACCTGGTGGGATCATACCTCCCAAGCAACCTCATGCAATTAAGATAAAGTGCTCCGTACTGATAAGTACAAAGGAAAAAACATGTAAACAATGTAAATCTATACTTTCCATAGTTCTAGACTCCTTGGATGTGTTGCTAGCATTCATTTCAAATGTAGATAGGTTACGTAGGTGTTAATAATGATTAGTAACTTGCTTGAAAGGTAGTAGTAAAGAACGAACTCACTAAGCAATGGTTAGCTCATTCTCCTATAGTTTCTTTCATAGGTTTCTTGTAAGTAAGGATTGAGATAAGCTTGAAAGCAGAGTACAAATTAGATATAGGATTGACAATCTTAGAGTTAATTTAAAAGTGTATACTGGCATAGAAATAATTTATGTAGAGTATATTCATATGATAGGATTATGTAGTACATCTTGTAAATTAGTAAGTTGTTTTACCTTATTTTAGTATTTGGTAAGGGATACTGATTCTTTATGGTTCTGATAGATTGTGGCCAATCGAATATTCATAACTACAGTCACTTATATTTTGTAGTAAGTTAATTAATTAAAATTGAAAACCTTACTAACTAATTGTTTAAAGTCTTGCAATTTGTAACTTATGAGGTGATTTTTGTATCATGAGTGCACACGTGATATGAAAATTTTAGACAATCATATTAGGTCCCCTTTAGGGTCATAACAATTTTATATACTAAAAACCTAAAACATAGCTTGGTTATACATATTAATGTTGGCTTTCCCTTAGGAACACTTACACTAGCTTACTGTTTAAATGACAATTAAAAATTTACCTTAAATCCAATTTCAAGATCTTACAAAACTAATAACATAACACAAAAATATAGTCTTTAAGGAGTGTACACAAAAAAAAAAAAAAAAAACCTAGATAGAAACTATGCTAGTTGAGTACTTGAAAAGATGATATAAAATTGATGGATGAGACCTTTCCTTAAGGAGCATATTTATGAAATTATAATTTTTATAATTTAGTTTACTATTTGAAATTCTCATGCAATAGTACTGGGGAAAACTAAGTTTCAATTTTTTTTTTGGAAATTGTTTACTATTTTCAGTTAAATTTTGATAAAATCGAGAAAAATTGATCACTCATAAAAAACCACTACTCTAGCTACCGTCAACCGTCCTTAATATGTCTACCCATCATGGTGTGGTGTTTCCCTTCAAGTGGTGCTAGTGATTTACCTCTAGTAGTTACTTATACCCTCAAACTCACAAAACCCCATAATTGCATTAGGTTTTGGGGAAAATGAAAATAACTCCTATAAACTTTGATTTAAGTGCAAATTGACATCTTGAACTTTCAAAATGTAGTTTTTGACCCTTAAACTTTGATAAATTGGCAAAAAACTCTCATATATTGAGAATAACCTCCTTAAACTTTTATTTTGGTGTACAAATTCCTCCTGAACTTATCAAAATGCACTTTAAAACCTTATAAACTTTGACCATAGTGTGACTTATTTTAACTAAAAAAGGAAATGTCCTTTATATTGCCAATTTATCAAAGGTTAGGGGGTCAAAAACCTTAATTTGAAAGTTTAAGGAATCAGTCTACACTTAAGTTCGGGTTTAAGGGGGCAATTTGTAATTTTCCCTTAGGCTTTTGTAAATTTTTCTATATTTTCCTTTCTACACTCCTTAAGCTCTCACTATATATATATATATATATATATATATAGTATATTTTTTTCTAATCATAGGATGACCAAAACAAACTTCACAAGAATGGTTAGGTTTCTATACTAAGTTTAAGAAATTTTGGGGATTTTTCTTACATAAACAAGTGTAAATTGAGGGTTTTTCATGTGTTTAGGAGTACAAACCTCAAATTTTCCACTTCTCCTTATTGGCACCTTGCCATGCTTGAGCTACAATTCTCCTTGCTAACATATGGTTTTTATTATTTATTTACTATATTTTTATATTATTTTAGTACATTTTACATATAATTAGGTATTTTATGTATGTTTTTATACATAACAATTACTTATATATATATATATATATATCCTACATGCTATTCCATGTCATTTGGTAACTTTAACACTCATAATTATCTAAAAGTTTGTTAATTGGTAAGGCTCAATTCACATGTTGCCTATTATTATGAAATAAATATTGAAAATTAACTATTTTAGCCATATTATTATTTTATTATATCTTCAAAATCCATGTCTACGGAGTCTCTTCCATTAAATGCAAACCATACGAGTTATTAGTAACCGGAAGTGAAGTCAGATAAGATAGTCTTTGTATAGCCCCTAGAACCACTAAAACATGATAATGAAAAGCTTAAATGAAAGAATCAAATCCTAAATGTTAAGTCAAAACCTTAGAGGAAATAAGACCTTAAAACTTTAACTATACGAGTAAAACCTTAAAAAGCTTAATACTTGAGAAACCTTAGAATGACAATAAAACCTTAACAAGATTGCTAAGCCCTAATTAGATAATCAAAAACCTTAACATGATGAAGAAACCATAATTACGTAGCCAAACCAATTACTAAAAGTAATCAAATTCACTAATCACCTAAAAACCTAAGTTTCGAGTGAGTACGTAATATGATAACTATAAACAGACATCAAACCCTAAGGAAAACCTTAGGTACATGTGTAGGACACTTGGACTATTGCATTTGACTAGCCTAATTATATCTAATCACTATTAATTACCTTAAGTAAACCCTAATCTATAACTAACTTTCCATACATCTTAATTAACAACAAGTCAACCCACAATTAAGGACTAAAGGACAATGTATTAATGGGAATCAAAATATCATGTACTTGTAGGGGACAAGATCTTTACCCTTTAGGCAATAAAGTAACCAAGTATACGGTCCCAATAAGAGCCATGTTAGTTACTTCCGAAAACACACACACACTTTATCCCCTCTTTCCCTTAATATTGCATTGACTATCCATCCTCTTCACTCCCATTCCTCTTATTTTTCAAACTTAACTCACTCACTCAAACAGTTTCTAACATCTCTCTCAAATATCCTTCACACTTCACTCAAGAAAGCACCCCACTCCTAACATTACACAACCTAACGCCAGCTTCCATAACTCTACCACCACTCCACCAATTCCACCACTACTAAGTGCCATGCCACCCTTACACATCCTACTCACCACTGATAAGCACCACCACTAACCTCACTCTTTAAACCCATTGACCACTCTTGCAAAGGGAAGACAACTTTCTTAGCTTCGATAAGTGGTTAAGCTAGGTTTTTCATTATTTTTCCTTAGGTTCATGTTAGTATCTTGTAACTAAGATACTCCTAACTTTATGAACAACCATGTGTTAGATGTTTTAATAAAAAAACAAGCATGATTTATGATATAAAAAGACTCCTCATTTAAGCTTTTAGCACTAACACATAGGGAAGTTTGGTATTTGATGGTTTTAGGAATCAATCAACCAGAAAAACCCCAAAATGTCATTTTCTTTAGCATACCCCCTCCTTTAGCCCTCACTTCACTTGTGGTCATCATATTATGTTATAATAATGGCCATAAGTAAGCAAAAATGTAGTTTTGATCAAGACAATCTCCTTAAAACAAGTGTTGACTGAAGAAATAAATGGAAAACTTAGAAACCCTAAGTTGGTCATCACTTTCAAGGAAGTTTTGAATCTATAATTTTTTTTATTAACTTAATGATATGATTATTTAGTACCAAGTATGATTTAGGACCTAATTAACCAAATTAGGTGGGTTAATAAAGAATTAAGGCCCTAAACTAGCTTAGTTAGTGATTATAGACTTAAAAATGGTATTAAGAGCCATCTTAATGATCATGAACAGATTTGTAACCATGTTAAAAATGGATTAAACTTAGGACTAGGCATGGGTTTAAGCTCTAAAAGACTAGTAGAATTAGGCTTAAGGACATATATTGCAAGATGGACACAAAAAGCCCCAAAAGACCTAAGATTAAGGCCTAATAGTTGAGTGACTAGATTTGGACCCAATCTTAAAAGGTTTAAAATAAGATATTCAAGAAGCCTACTAAACCCTAAGGTGTATCTAAAACATCTACTATAGGCTGCCCTTGAGTAGGTTAAAGCCCTAAACTTAATAAAAGAGCATGTTTAGGTTTACAAGAGCAACATTAAAGGACAAGATAGAAATCTAAAGTGTTTGACAGAAAAAGTTCACTTAAAACAATTAAAAGGAAGCTCAAAATATTAAGTACAAGGCCTAAGATGAGAAACTAATCCTAAAACCCAAAACTAGGCCTAAGCCCTAAAGTGACCAAACTCACACTTTGGACCCATGATTTTGCATGGCCTAAACCAAAACCTCATTGATGCAAAATCCTAGAAATGACCTCACCAAATGAAAGAATACTCGAAAACAATTATAAGATCATAAAAAAATGGATTTAAAACAAAGAAACTAGGCCTAAGATACAAAAATAGCTAAAACAAGGAATCTATTGCAAGAAAACATAGATAGTTAATACAAGTAGAATACTTATATACTTTAAATGTACTCTTCAAGTGATGAGGACCCTAAGTTTGATGCAGTCAAGGATTACTTAGATTGTTTGATCCCATGGCAGAGTGAGTATACTGATTCTTATCTTATCTTACTTATGGTTATAGAGTAGAGCACAATTTAATTATATATATGCAAGAAATGAATATGCTTAGAGCTGGGATTATACGCATGTGCTTGATTAGTGTACTTGCTTTTTAAGAGAAATAATATATATGAATCATAGATTGCATGTTACATTAGTAAATAGGGTCTTCGATTGCCTATCATTTATGTTTGGTTGGTCACTTGCAAATTAGAATAATAACTACTTGATCATAACAAAAACTAGCCATGCATTGTACATTTATGCATTACTTATAGAGGGTATCATGGTTTTGGTTCCTCTAGCACACAAAAGAATTGTATAGTACTTATTGTCCTACCTCTGTAATAGTAAGCAAGCTTAACTCATATGTAACACTGGTTAATAAGGCCTAAACTTGTAAGCAACATGAACAAGATAGAAAGCCAACAATAATAATAAGGGACACAAGGCAAGAATCATAAAATGAATAGCATGGTTTTACTAATTTTGACTGTATTACAAGGCTACAAAGTGTGTGTATGGGATTATGTGTACATAATAGGTGCCTTCAGTTGTGATCAACTAACATTGTGAGTAAGAGCTTCAATCTAGATGAGTATTCATAACCCCATAAAGAGTTTTATAGGTATTCTTAAACCTAGTAAGAGGAAATGGTATCACTTTATAAAAGTGGAAATTTCTAAAAGTCGCAAGCCTTCACCTAAAATGAAAAAAAGTCCCCCTTTATATTACAATAGGTACAAAAGAATAAGCTCTCACTAGTACACGTATATTACAAAAATGGGACCTTGACATCCTTCCCCACTTACATCTATTGATGTCTTCGACAATATGTACTAGAGCTTGGATCTAGTACTGGAGGTCTTTTGGCTGGCAAGGCTGACTTTCTCTTGGATGAGGGCTTGAGGTTTTCTTCAGTCTCCCAGCTGGTATCTTCTTCTCCTTGATCTCTCTACTTAACTAGATACTTTATATATTCTTCTTTAGTGGTAAGGTCTTTGACTCTTTGCTCTATAAGGATGTCTTCTACGTCTTGACTTAGGTTGAACTTGATCATGACATGCGACCACTTGGACACATTATGAGATGGGTTTTCCATGTGTAGATAATTTGGCTTAAAGACATTGACATGAAAAATCGGATGGGCCTTCAACTACATAGGAAGCTTAGCCTTGTAGGCTACTCTTCTAATCTTGGAGATGATAGGTGTCGACCCTGGTTTTTCAACTTCTTAGTTCTTTTTAAATAGGTCTTCTCTAAACCAACCAGTACTAACCCTTACCCCTTTATTACTGATCCTCCACTAGGCTTTAAAGAAAATCGATTCTTTTTACATTTTTTAAAGTACTTTGGAGTCGCCACTTGACTATAGTCGAGAAAAAGAGTGAAGTTATAACTAATTGGGTATATTGTTTATAACTTAGTTACTAGTCTATCGATTAAACTATTTTATAAAACAGGTTTTTAAAATCTAGAGATCTAGATCTGCGGCCTAATTTATTAAATCTTAAATAGGTATCACTTTTTAACTTTTTGAATTTTAGTTAGCTTTTCAAATACACTCCTTTCAATTTCTCAACAACTAATCATATTACAAGTGATTAAATTAATTAACTTACACAAATATCTACAAAGATGGCAAAAATAAAATTTTTTATATTTTAAGTCGCCTTCTACTCAAGTACGGATGCCCTCGTACCTGCGATTCTGAATCAAACTTTCATAGTTCTTTCGTTGAAAACTTAGCAAGTTGTTCATTTTAATTTTTGAAAGGGGGCCGGATTTACATTTTTACCCATTTTAATTTATTTAAAGAAAATTTCTAAGGTTCCTAATTAAGATCTTATTTTTGGAAAGTCTAAAGTAGTCCTAATTTTGGAAAAAAGTCTATTTACTTTTATTTATTTTGGAAAATTGATTTTCTAAATGATAAAATAACTTTATTTTATAATCAACTCATTTTTATTTTTTTATTACTTTTATTTATTTTTCTTGTTTAAGCTTTAATCCAAAATGAGTAAATAAAACAAAGTTAACTATTATATCGCTTTTTTTCCTTTCCTTTTCCTTTTTTTTTTCTTCCATTCCCTTTTTTTTTCTTTTCTTTTTAGTTACAATTACATATTGAAATAAATAAATAAATACATAGTTAAAAAAGTTATGAAACAACAACCTAATGGATAGGAGAGCCTCAGATCGAGTGAGTAAGGGATAGGTTAGATTGGATTAGATGGTTCGGATATTCGAGTTGGTGTAAGTTGGATGTGGGTCGTAGATCAAGTCATGTGAGTGAGAGAGAAACAACTCCAAAGGGGATCTAAGCACCGAATTGAAGGGGAGAAGCCACTTTTGTGGCTATTTTATTATGAATTGGGGGTTTGTTTTGATGCCACCACGTTTGGTGGTTGTTGGTAGCGATCATGATGGTGGGTCACGTGAATATTGGCTGTATACGAGGGTGGTGGATCTAAGCCGTTTTGTTGGGTGGTAGTGGCTATGTTTAGGTTGTCTATAAGCGAGGGATAGTAGATTAGGGCATGTTATGCATAGATAATGGGTAGTAGCTATGGAGTATAGTACCATCACTATCGTACATGGGGTTGAGATTGCGAATGGTTGAGGTATGTGTTGGAGAGTGAGCCTAAAGAGAGAGCCGAGAGTGTGTAGGTTTAAGGGAGATAGTAGAAGGAGTAGCATACGTGAGGGGAGTAGGCCGTGTGCACAGGTACTATGGTATGTGGCCTTAGTGGTTTGTCGCTATTATGGTTCATGGGTTACTACTGATAATAGCAAGGTCACATGGGGTTTGGTTTTTGAAGTGGTTGTGAAGGTTGGTTGTGATTATGGTGGCATAGTATGGTTTGATGTGTACATGGGTACAGTTCGGTTGTATGTAGGTACAGCTCTAGGGAGAGAGAGAATTAGATTAGGTTGCCGTAGTCAAGAGAGAAGGAGTTGAGTTGTTAGGGATGGATTAAAGGTAAGCTATGTTTTCTCAAGAGAGGGAGACGATGGGGGAAGAGAGGGTTCGAAAGAGAGAAGGTTAGTTTGAGAGAGAGAGATTGTGGAGAGAGAGCCAAATCATTATATGTATGTGTTTGATTTTCGAATTCATGAGAGAAAGGTAGTGGACTAAGCCTCCCCCTACATGTGTTGTGTATTTTTTTTTTTTTTTGGTCGAGGGAAAAAGAGAGTGGAGAGAGATCATGTCTGAGAGAGAGAGAGAGAGTCAGTATATCTATTCAAGAAAATGAATTCCCCTTTGTACATTGTGTGTATGTATTTTAAAAAATGAATCCTCATTGCCCTTCCCCTCCTTTGTGTGTATATGTCCTTTTTTTTTAAGAAAAGAAAGAGAAAAAAGGAAAGAAGAGAAGAAAAAAGGGGAAAGAATACTTGTTATTATAGCAAATCATAAAGGGTTACGTGCCACAATTAGATATGTGGCCCAATGATGGCCTGACATGTAGCCACGCGTAGAGTTTGCAAAAGACAAGGACAAAAGGCATTTTTATGCCTCTAGTGAGTTTCGAACCCAAGACCTTAACCTAAAGCCTAATATAAGTCCATGCATATATCTATTAGGCCATTGGCTTATGCCTTGTTTATTTGTACAATTAAATTGCACATATGGACTAGATTAGCTTGAGTTAGATTCAAATTTAAGCCCAAGCCCAACGGTCCCATTTCTAAACTTATTTTAAATTAAAAAAATTATCATATTAAATCGTTATTTTCTAAATTCCCTAAAATCTTCTATTTTTTTATTTGTGAATTTAAAAAAATTTTATATATTTTTCAAAAATTTCCCATTTTTGTATTTTATCTAAATTTCTTTTTTTTTTTAAATATTTTTCCTATTTTCCTCTCTTTTTTTTTGTATTTTCTTCAAATTCATATTTGTCGGTTTTCTTATTTTTTCTATTTTTTTCCTAAATCTCTTCTTTTTGGGGATTTGGTGAAGGGAGGGATGGTGCTTTAAGAGTTGGCTAAGACCATGAATTAAATGAGAAAACTTAATCGTACTTTAATGAGCTAACTAACCAAGGTAGGTGAAGCACTCTAAAAGTTGGCTAAGACCCTAAATTAAGACTTGGTAGTTCCCTATTGAGCTAACTAACTTAGGTGGAAGCATCTCTCTAGAACTAGAAACCCTAAGTTGGGATCGATCAAAGGACCTAGTCATGCCTTACTAGGCTCACTAACCTAGGTAGGAGAGTCTTTCGGGGACTAACAACCCTAACTTTTAGAATCGATTTAATGTAAACCTAGTAATGCTCCTTTAACCTGACCATCCTAAGTGGGAACGTCTCTTAAGGACATGTAACCCAAACTTTTGGAGTCAATTCAAGATAAACCTAGTAGTGCTCCTCTAAGATTACTATCCTAGGCAGGAGCATCTTTCGGGGATTAGTAACCTTGACTTTTGGAATCGATGCAAGATAAAATTGGTAGCACTCCTTTGAGTTGACTATCTTAAGTGGGAGCATCTCTCGAGGACTTCCAACCCTAACTTTTGGAATCAATTCAAGATAAACCTAGTAGTGCTCTTCTAAGATGACTATCCTAAGCGGGAGCGTCTTTTAGGGATTAGTAACCCTAACTTTTGGAATTGATGCAAGATAAACCTGGTAATGCTCCTCTGAGTTGACTATCCTAGGTAAGAGCATTTTTCGAGGACTAGCAACCTTAACATTTGGAATCGATTCAAGATAAACTTGGTAGTTCTCCTCTAAGTTGACTATCCTAGGTGAAATGGGTATAATGCTCCTAGAGCTAGCTAAGACCCCAAATTAAAACCTGATGAAGAGAAGCACCCTATGGGCTTATGACAAAATTGGTGAAAGAGAAGTACCCTATGGGCTTACTTGAGAAAAATTGGTGAAAGAAAGCAGCTCATGGGCTTGCTAAAGAAACAGAAGTGCCCTATGGGCTCACTAAAAGAGTATAAGCACCTAACACGCTCGCTATGAGAAAGCTAATCAGGAGACGCACCATATGGGCTCGCTTAAGAGGATTTGATGAGAGAGAATGCCTAACAAGCTCGTTAAGAGAAAGTTGATGAGGAGGCATGCCCTGTGGCCTCTTTAAGAGAAAGTTCATGAAGGAAGCGCCCTATGAGCTCGCTAAAGACCCCAAAGGAAGATGATGAAAGAGGGGCTGAAAGCTGGCTAGCAGCTTAGAAAGAAAGATGAGATGATGCCCTAAAGGCTAACGGGATCTTTAAAACGAATAAATGAGTGAGTTAGTGCTCTAAGAGCTGGCTATCATCTTAGAAAGACAACATAGTACCTTAAAGGCTAGCTAGAATGCTAAAAAGAATAAAATAGGGGTCAATGCTCTAAAAGTTGTCTAGCACCTTAGAAAGATAAGACAACACCCTAATGGTTAGCTGGAACTTAAAAAAAAAAAAAGAAAAAAAGAGGGGTTAGTGCTCTAAGAGCTAGTTAACACCCTAGAAAGACAGGACAATGCCCTGAAAGCTAGCTAAAACCCTAAAAGGAATAGAACAGGGGATAACACTCTAAGAGCTAGCTTAAACCCTCAGAGGAAATTGATGATGGATTGAAGAATTTAAGGAAGGAAAGCAGCTAGTTTTAAAAGACTTCTTGACTTGGAAAAGTATTTATAAGATGATTGTTAAAAAGCCATTTATGAGGAAAAAAAATGCATTAGGGATAGGCCCCTTGATTTGAAAAAGAGTTGAGAAACTGCAACAAGGAAAAAATGATCTAAATGATTAAGGTTAATTAAAAAAATGGCTACCTTAGAAAGGAAACGAATGATATGGATTGAAAGCTTAGCTACTTAAGTGAAGATGGATTGGATAAGAATTTTGTGATGAGCCTTTACTTTCTCTCTCTTTTCTTTTTTCTTTTTCTATTTTTTTTTTCGAAAGTTGAAAGTTTTACCAATGGGTATAAATTCTTATTTAAGGAACAATCTTATAACCCCTTATACTTAGTAATTATGTAGAGTTTCTCTATGCCCTTCACTTTAGGGCTTTCTCATAGGGCTTTTGTGATTTCAAGATATTCCTTTCTTATGAAAAAGGTAACCTAAGATTAGTTTAGTTAAAGAGATCTTCCTTGCTAGCTTTCGGTCTAGATTTCGCCCTCGACTATAGTTCAAAAAATTACAATCCATTTTGTAAGTGATACATATTGATTAAATTGTTAGGTCTTTTTTGGTTTAACCTTTTGAATTTAGGCTTATAGACCAAGGGCTTTAGAAAAGACTAATTAGGAGGCCTATTTTGAAAGAAATATTTTGTTTGTCTTAAGTGTACAAGTCAAGAACTTTACGAAAAAATTAAGAGTATGGTTACCCTAGTTTTAAAAAAAAAATTATTAAAGATAAATTATCTTTTAAGATTGGAAGAGCTTTTACTTATGGAAGGGTAGTATTGTAAGTAAGGAGGCCTTGTGTAATTTAGTATAGGTAAGAGAGGATTTAAAGTATTAGAGTAGATATGGAGATTTAGGTTTCCAAGCTTTGGAGAATGATTTAGGGCATTGTTTCTTGGAGCTTTTTAGGCTTGAGTTCCTTGCCTTTTGATTTAGTTTGCTACCCCTATTAGGATATGACATAACTTTAGGGGCTTTTGTCTTACACTTGGGCCCAATTCTTTGACCTTTTTTTTTCATCTTCTCTTTACTTTTCACTATTATCTCTTGTTATTCTTTTCTTTCCTTTTGACTCTAAGAGTGATTATTGTAAAGTTTTTGCTTTTTAAGTGATTTAGGGCCCTAAATCCATAAATTTCTAGTGTATGGGCTTAAGGTGTTTGAAAAGGAAATTAGCTCTTCTTCATTTCAAAGAAAAATAATTTATTAGAAATAAAAGTTATTTTTGAATTAATGTTACATACACAAGCATAAACCAATCTTTCCCTTATCTTCTAATCAATGACCTTAACCTCCAAATTGCCCTATTGTAAGGTGGTTCTTAAGTAGGTTTGAATTTGAAAATTTTTTAAATTGGTCCAATGAGGTTAACAAAGGGTAATTGTGTATGTGATTTGAAAATGAATGCCTAACTTCATTTTAATTTATTTATCACATTCAAAGTGGACCATCTTTGAGGAATGAGACCAAAGTATTCTCACCATTATATCACTCAATTCTTAAAGTGTTTCAGCTTGGTGTATAGGATATAGTTTGTGTCTTCTCATTCTAAACTTTTTTTTTTTAAAGTGAGTTATCGATTTCTTAAGGAGGAGCCTATTTTTTATTTACCTAAGATGAGGATTGGTTTTACCCCTTGGTTTCTCAAATAATGCCTTAGTGTTTGACTTTGTGTTTTGGTTCGGTTCATGATTAGGGTTGGCTTTCTAAATAGATTAGGAGTTTCAGCTTAGCTTGGTTACTTTTAGGAGCTAAGGATTGTACTCAGGTTGGTTGCCTCGATCGGTTATGGTTCATGTTTGAATTGGCTGCCTAGCCTAGTAGCTTGTGTTCAAGTAGGTCACTTTTAAATTGAACGTCTAGCCAAATGAGCCAAGGGGTTTCATGTTTGGGTTGAATGGTTGAATGGGTCTAAGGTTAGTTTTTTAGATTAAATGGGCCAAGGGAGTGATGTTTGGGTTAAATGGGCTAAAGGGCTTGTGTTTGGGTTAAATGGGCCAAGGGGCTCGTGTTTGGCTTCCTTAATAGGTCGAAGGGCCTCGTGTGGTTTGGAAACCAAGAATTTGGGTTGGTTACTTGAATGGGCCAAAGGCTTAAGCTTATGTTGGCTCCTTATGCCCATCAGGATTTATTATTGTTGTCAACTTTTCCTTTCATTTTTATATATCTTTTCTTTATCATTTTTTTAAGAGAGAGAAAGGAAAAGTTTTTATTTTCAAAGAAAAAAAGAAAAATTATTTACAAATAAGGGTAGTGATTTTTTAGAGTGTTATTTATAAGTCTATGGATTTTATTTACATTTCCTTAAATGAGAACAAATAGTGGCTAGATAAATGTTTATTGAAAAACTATTTACAAAAATGCTAATGTTAAATAATGAAGAATAATGAACTAAAGAGAGCTTTATTATTTTAGGAAAAGATTAGAATACAAAACTAAAGGCAAAGAACTTAGCATTTATTCTGAAACTTTATTCTAGGCTTTTTAGATCTGAATTGGAAAAACCTTACATTTAGTCCCGCATACAAGCCTTAAGGTCTTCTATTATCTTATAAGTATCCCTAATGACCTATGCCAGGCTAGGTTGTAAGCCTTAGAACACTTGAGCTTTTCCTTTAAATAGGCAATTTCATCTCTCAACATTCGCTTACGAATCCTAAAGATATCCAGTGGCCTATTGTTTGCCTAATCATTTGCTTGGTTGTCTGCCATCCTAAGTCTGCACATTTTATGGAAGAGAATTAGTCATCAATAGAACAAAAGAAAAAAAAAATGGAAAAATGTAGATGTTAGGATCATTTAGGTTAATACATTACTCCTTAAGTTGCAACCTTAACTTTAATTTGCAAAAACTTGATTGCAAAAACTCTTGAACAACTAGTAGGGTTGCAATTTATTAAAGGTAGTGTATTAACTCATGTTGGAAATGGAGTATATACATTTAGAGTGGGTACTAAAACAACCTTAAGCTCGATGACCTCAGTTGTTTTTAGAAAATACTTTCATTAGTTACAATGAGCTAAAGTAGGGTAGCCTAACCAGCCTTGAATAGTAGCTACACCACTATGCTTGGAGCTTACACAATGGTCCCCCTCTTAGGGTCCTAAGATGGCTTGGGTCTGACTACATCTACCTTACATCTTTAATGCAATAGATGAAACCCCTATGCCCCAGTATATGCTATTTGCAAAATAAATATGTTAATTAAAACATATATGTTCATGAATTTAATAACAAATAAACAAATACATATACAAATAACAAAACAACATGGGTAATTTGAAACGTAAATTTAATTTTGTGATGTTTTTAAGTGGTTAGCCCTCTTGACTTCTCCAGTAGAGTTGTTATGTTGTTGAGCTTGGTTTTTCACCCTCTTAGTTCTTTTCTAAATCGATCAATACTAAACCCTTACCCATTTAGTAATGATCCTCAACTAGGGTTTAAAGAAAACTAATTCTTTTCATATTTTTCAAAGTACTTTAGAGTTGCCACCCAACGGGAGTCGGTAAAAAGAGTTAAGTTATAACCAATTGGGTGGATATGTTATAACTTAGTTACTTATCTATCGATTAAACCATTTTATGAAATAGTTTTTAGAAAACCAAAGAACTAGATCTGAGAGCCGATTTATTAAACACTAAACAAGTACTACTTTTTAATTTTCAGAATTTAACTTTTCTTTTCAAATATATCCCTTTTAATTTCTAAACGACTAATCATATTATATGTGAATAAATTAAATAACTTACACAAATATCTACAAAGATGGAAAAAAAAATAAAAATTTCTATATTTTAAGTCACCTTGTACTTACATTCGGGTGCTACGTATCCATTATTCAGGATTAGACTTCCGTAGTTTGTTTACTGAAAGCATAGCGGGTTGCTAATGGTCTTAATTAGGGTCTTATTTTTGGAATGTGTAAAATGGTCCTAATTTTGGAAAAAAGTCCATTTACTTTTATTTATCGTGGGAAATAGATTTTCTAAATGATAAAATAACTTTATTTTCTAATCTACTCATTTTTACTTTTTTTTTTGTTTTTATTATTATTTCTTATTACTTTTATTTATTTTTCTTATTTAAACTTTAATAGAAAATGAGTAAATAAAACAAAGCGAACTATTCTATCTCCTTTTTTCTTTTTCATTTTTTTTAGTTACGATTACATATTGAAATAAATAAATAAATACGTAATTAAGAAAATTACAAAAACAACAACCTAATGGATAAGAGAGCCTCGAATTGGGTTAGTAAGGGACGAGTTGGGTCGGGTCAAATGGGTCGAATATTCAGGTCAAAGTGGATCGGATACGGGTTACAAGCCTGATCACGTGAATGAGAGAGAAATAGCTCCAAAGAAGATGTTCTAAGAATCGAATTGAAGGGGATAAGCCACTTTCGTGGCTATTCTATTGTGAATTGGGGGTTTGTTTTGATGCTACTACATTTGGTGGCTATTAGTAGTGGTCGTGATGGTGGATCACATGAGGAGTAGCCATGTGTGAGGGTGGTAGATTTAGGCCATTTGGTTAGGTGGTAGCGATTATGTTCGAGTTATTTATGAGTAGGGGAGAGTGGATCATGGTCTACTGTACTTGGACAATGGGTAGTGGTTGTAGAGTATAGTGCCATCGCTATTGTAGGTGGGGTTAGGAATGCGAGTGCTCTAGGTATATGTAGGAAAGTAATTCTAGAGAGAGACTTGAGAGTATATAGGTCTAAGAGAGACAGTAGAGGGAATAGTGTGCGGAAGGGTAATATGCCGTATGATTCATGGGCTACTGCAGATAACAACAAGGCTACGTGGGGTTTGGTTTTAGAAGTGGTTGTGAATGTAGGTTGTGATGCTGGTGGCATAGCATAGTTCGATGTATGTATATGTGCAGTTCGGTTGTAAGTGGGTACAATTTTAGGGAGAGAGAGAATTTGCCTAGGTTGTGGTAGCCGAGAGAGAATGAGTTGAATGGTCGGGGATGGATTGAGGGTGAGCTGTGTTTTTCCAAGAGAGGGAGACAATAGGGGGAGAGAGGGTCTGAGAGAGAGAGTATTAGTTTGAGAGAAAGAAATCGTGGAGAGAGAGCTGAATCTCTATGTATAGGTGTTTGATTTTTGAATTTGTGAAAGAGAGGTAGCGGATGGAGCACCCTGGCCCCTACCCCACCCCTCCCCCCTTGTGTGTATGTGTGTTTTCTTTTTTTTTTTTTGGTTGAGGGAGAAAGAGAGTAGAGAGAGATCAGGTTTGAGAGAGACATAGAGTTAGTGTGTCTATTTGAGAAAATGAATTCCCCTATGTGCATTATGTGTTTGTGTTTTAACAAATGATTCATACCCCTTTGCTTGTGTGTATCCTTATTTTATAAGAAAAGAAAGAGAAAAAGGAAAGGGTAGAAGGAACAGGGGGAAAGAATATTTGTTGTCATGGCAAATCATAAAATGCTATGTATCACAATTAGACACGTGGCCTAGTGATGGCTTGACATGTAGCCATGCATGGGGTTTTAAAAAGAAAAAGACAAAAGGCATTTTTATACCTCTAGCGAGTTTCAAACCCAAAACCTTAACCTAAGCTCCAATGTAAGTCTAAGCATTTATCTGTTAGGCCATTGGCTAATGCCTTGTCTATATGCACAATTAAATTGTACATATAGATCGGGTCAGCTTAGATTAGATTCAAATTTAAGCCCAAGCCTAATAGTCCTACTTTCAAACTTATTTGAATTTTTTTTTAAAAAAATTTATCCTATTAAATTGTTATTGTCTAAATTCTCAAGAATCTTCTATTTTTTTTTTCAATTTTTTGTGACTTTTAAAAAATTCATATATTTTTCTAAATTTTTCCATTCTTTTCTAAATTTCTTATTTTTTTGTGTTTTTTCCTATTTTCCTATTATTTTTATTTTCACGAAATTCATATTTTTGGGTTTTCTTATCTTTAAATTTTTTTTTTGTATTTCTTCCTAAATCTCTTATTTTTGGGGTTTTCTTTAATTTTCTTTTGTTTTTCTATTTTTCCTAATTTAGGACCTTATAACCTATTTTGAAAAATAAAAAGGGGGGGGGGGGGGAATGAGGTATCTACGATAGGAACTAAATTAATGTATTTTTAGATCGATCTTCTATCCTTGGTTCTCAATGACTTAACCTGTTCTACAAGATGCTTTATGAGGACCTGATCTCCAACTTTATACTCTCTAGGTCGGTAATTCTAATCTACCCATTTCTTTATCCTCTTAGGAGCCCTCTTTAAATATGCCTTCATAACTTCTAAACTGTACTTCAAATCCCTAGTGAACTAATAAGCTCTTAAGCATCTCTTAGAAATGATGTGGCCAATATGTAGGTAATAATGGTTGCTGAAACTTGATGATCTCTCTAGGGCTCTTATAGGAAGAAGAGCTCTACTGGATGTTAAAACAAAACTGAGCGATATCTAATAAATCAACCCAATTCATATATTAGCACTTACAAAGTAGCAAAGGTATTCCTCGAGCAAATTGTTGAATCTCTTTGTTTGCCCATCACTCTATGAATGGTGGCCAGAGGTCATGCTCAACTTGAAACCTAGTAGGTGGAGCAACTTTGTCTAAAAATTCCTTGTAAACTTGACATCCCCATTACTTACAATATTCTAAGGCACTCTCTAGAACTTCATGACATGTTTGAAGAAAAGTTAGGTTATCTCTTCTACACTCGAACTCTTTGTGGTGGGAATGAAGTTGGCATACTTAGAGAACTTGTCAAATACAACAAAAATGGATGAGTGCTTCCTAACTTTTGGTAGGGAAGTGATAAAGTCCATGGAGACACTCTCCCATAGGTAAGATGGCATTAGAAGTAGCTTGAATAGCCTTGTAGTTTTTTTGCCTCTCAACTTTGTCTCATTGGTAGGTTAAGTAATTCTTCGTATAACTTATCACATCCTCCTTCATATTCAGCTAATAATACCACTACTTCAATAAGCTTAATATCTTCTACCAACTAGGCTATCCAACCCATAAAGTATCATGGCACTCATGAGTGCTCTTCTCCAGTTACCCACCTTTACGACATACAATTGGTGCCCCTTTATATAGATGAGGTCACTCTTTACCCAAAATTTGTAAGTCTTCCCTTCCTCAACCAACCGCTTAAGATTCTAAGCCAATAGGTCTTGACATATATGCTATTTAATCTACTCTTGAATTAAAGTTGAGATTTGACTTACTGGTTAGTGTGTAATTTGAGCTAAGTAAGCTAAATAAGCTTGCCTACTCAAAGCATCTACCACTTAATTAGTTTACCTACTACAGTACTTAATCTCTATATCAAACTTTGTAAAGAACTATTTTCATTCAGCTTACTTGGCCAAGAGCTTAGGTTAAGTTAATATATGGCTAATAGTAGATATGTCTATCTTCACTAGAAACTTTAACCTTTGTAAATAGTGTTTCCAAGTCCTTAGACAGTGTACGATTGCAAGTAACAACTTCTCTTGTGTGTTGAAAGTTGTTATTATATGATGTACTCTGTATGACATTTTCCTACCTCGACTTTTGGGAACTACTTGGCTCCGGGGAGTGCCGCCTTTTGCTTAAGGTCATGCCATGTCTACTACTGAGGGTGATATTGATGATAAGAGACTTTGAATTGGATGTGGATACCTGGATCCTAACGTACCGAAATACTTCCTAACTCGAGCAATGGTGGGCTTTAAAACCGTACTGTATACAGTTACCGGTAGACTGTATATACTGTTGCATTGCATATGTTTTACTATGCATTCATACACTTGTTAAAAAACTTGCTTAATATTGCTTGCTGTAGAGTAGGTAGTTAATTCACTAAACAGTTGAGCTTACCCCTCCTATAGTTTATTGTTACAGTAGGACTTATGGCTGAAGTTAGGCCATCGGATGCTGAGGCCAATAGCTCTAGTTAGAATTAGGATGTGAAGAAGTTAAGAGTTTGAGTGGATGATTCATTTATATATATATATATATATATATGAACTCTCTTTAATTTCTAATTATTAAGTATCTTTAGTTTGTTAAGTAGTATAGACTACTTATGGTAATTTATCTTAGTACTATATGACTAATTTAGAAGAAACCTAATATTCTCGCTTATCTATGTTTTATTAATGATCATTTAGATAGATCAACTTTAATTTATATGTTATGTTATTACCTAATCCTAGTTACTAGGAAAAGGTCGTAGTTGTGAATGCCTTTTGTAGTATGATGAAGGTCAAGGATGATGCTTGATCTTAGATCTTTACGTGTTATATGGAAATATTGCCATAACTCAACCTCCCCTCTGAGTTGTGAGAGTATTTGAGTGGTATCAAAGCGCCCAAGTTTAATAAGATAAAACTTGACCCTAGACACCAAGGAAAAACCCGTTTGGTGAGCAGAGAGGGGTAGAACCAAGTTAGGATATTACTTATGTAAAAGACTTTGATTTGAAATAAAACCCTAACTATAATAAAACCCTTGTGATTTTAGGAGGACTTTTTAGTTCTTATACATCGATGGCTCGAGTTCCAAATGGAGGAGGGCGAGATGCTTCTGGATTACCAATGTCGTCTCCATTTGCTTTGTGAGGACCTAGCTTCCGTGGGAGAGCCTTGTAGTATGAGCACTATATTGTCGTAGTAGAGGAGCAAGCTCATAGATTAGTAGAGTTTCCAATGTAAGGAGATGTTTATGGATTTAGATGTACCGATCTATATAGATACCAAGTTTATTCAGGTTTTGGAGCCTGAGTCTTGGGTTAATGGACTCACTGGACTACCCCTGAAGGTCACATTCCTATTTAGCAACTCTTACTAACCCTTAGCACCAACTTTTGGCAAGTGGTGGTAGGCTAGACATGGGGTTATATTTGCCAAGGACCAGAGGGGTGACCATCTAACATTACTCTAAATTGATATCTAGTAGGCTATAGATGCCTTGTGGGAGGAGATAGAGTTGGAGTATGGTATGCTTGAGTCATTGGATGATGAGACTAAGATATTGGAGGAGTCGATGCTAGAGGACCTCACTCCAAACATGATGGAGATGGACAAAGCTGGGCAAGAGTTACATCAGGAGGAGGTTCCATAAGAAGCTGTAGCACCGGGTGATGACCTTGATCATCTTATAGAGCTATTAGATGTAGAATTGTTGCAACCACTACTAATCCCTGAATGGAAGTGGTAGTAGATTACTGTGAACTTTGTTAGTGGGTTACCTCAAACCTAAGTAGGATTGGAAGACATATGGCTGATTGTGGATAGACTTGCTAAGTTAGCACATTTTCTCCCCATCAGTATGACATACTCTTTAGAAAAGTTAGTGCGAATCTAGATAAGGGAAATTGTGAGACTTTATGGTGTTCTTATAAACATAGTTTCAACTCGTGACCTAAGATTTATATCGATGTTCTAGGGAAGTCTACAAAAGTACTTAGGAACCTGTTTGAACTTCAACACTACTTACCACCCCTAATTAGATGGACAATCTAAAAGGACCATAAAAACCCTAAAAGATATGTTAAGAGCTTGCATAATAGAGTTGAAAGGAAGTTAGGATGTGCACTTACCCTTAGTTGAATTTTCCTATAACAAGAGCTTCCATTCAAACATACAGATGCCATGTTATTTTGGGATGATATTGAGAAGTTAGCCCCCAAACTTGACATGATATAAGGGGCTATAGAGAAAGTAGCTATCATTAAGTAGAAGATGAAAGAAGGTCAAGACCACTAGAAAAAGTTAGGTTGATTTGAAAAGTCGAGAGGTAGAGCTTCAAATGGGTGATCATGTATACCTCAAGGTAAAGCCAATAAAAAGTGTACAGAGGGCAAGGACGTAGGGAAAACTAAGCCTTCGGTATATTAGACCATTTAAGGTGTTGGATCGAGTAGGAAGCCTGGCTTACTGACTGGCCCTACCACCAAACTTGTTAAGGTTACATAATGTCTTCCATGTGTCAATGCAACAGAAGCGCATTCTGGATCCAAACAGAGTAGTAGAATTAAAGTTAGTGTAGTTAAAAGAAAACCTCACCTATGAGGAGTACCTTGTTCGCATTTTGGATAGCAAGACTCAAAAGTTGTAGACTAAGGAGATCAAGAATGTCAAGGTGCTATGGAGGACTTATGAAAAGGAGGAGGAGGTTACTTAGGAAGTTGAGGAGGAAATAAGGCATAGATACCTAAAGTTGTTTGAGACAATAGGTAAGTCTTCTTTAAGTTTTGAGGACAAAACTTACTTTAAGGGGGGAGGGGGGAGATGTAAACGCCACGAAATTTCGATAACCTAAAAGTAGAATCGAATGAAGGAGCCATTGGATAGTCCTTAGAACCACCTCGAACATGATAATAATACCTAAGTAAAGGAATCAAATCCTAAGTGTTCAACCAAAACCCTAATTGAAGTAAGCCTTAAAAAACCTAACTAAATAAGCAAGAACCTTAATACTTGAAAAACCCTATAATATTATTGAAACCCTAAAATGACCAAATAAACCTAATTAAGTGACTGAATACCTTATTGTCACCAATAAATACTAATAGCAAGGTTCAATCGATTAATAAAAGTGATTGGTAGTACTAAGTAATTCGAACCTTAACTTTCGAGCTTATACAAGGATCAAATTACCATAAACGAGAACAAAACCTTAAGGGAACCCTAAGCAAACATGTTAGGTATTTAGAATTTCTAAATTATAGTGTCAAAGTCTAACCAAACCCTAAACAGATCTTAATTACACCTAATTAGCCTACTCATACCTAATCACCACTAATTACCCTAATCCTTAACCAACCTTATTACATCTTGATTAGCTACAAGTCAAACAAGATAATGACCAAAAGACAAAAAAATCTTATCTCTTCTTAAAATATCTTATACTCTTAGGAGACAAGATCATACCCAAATTGGCAAAAGGCACATGAAGTACATGTTTCCCATTTGGTACTTATCCTTGTTTTCCCAAATTACTTACCACTTGTCCCCCTACCTCTCCTCACTTCTACGACCTACTATACCCTTCTTCCTCCCCCATTTTTCATTTTCTCAAACCCTAAAACACATTTAAAAAATCCTTCAAACTTCCTCTCAAAGAATAACCCTAAACTCCTTCTTCTTCCTCTTTTCGGCTACTACTAACCACCCTAGTGCCAACCCCCTTTACTTCACCACTACTACTCTAAATCACTCCAAACAAAGTCCCACACCTCATACATACATTCCCCCTTTTTTTTTATACACTCACACCCCCTTACATACACCAAGGCTTACGACACACAACCACAAAGGGAGACCTTTCGCACTTTGCTCTAGTAAGAACTTAGGTTAGGTTTTTCCTTAGATTGCTTGCAAAATAATGATAGATACCAATATTTTCTTTCTTAAAAATTATTTTACAGCAACTCCATAGAAGTTCTAAGGTACTTTAGGAAGGTCCACAAGGGTAAGTACAAGAAAAACTACCTTTAGTAGAAGTTATAACACATATAGGCTAAGTTATGTAGAGTAGTGTAATTGTTAGTAGAAAATCTTCAAGTAGGTTAATGAGACTCTTGTTTTCCATACGTGTTACCCCATATATGTTCCCTCGCAACACTTCCATACACTTTTATAAAGTGATTATGGTTTTAGATTAGTAAAAACATAGGTACATAGGTCAAAACACTATAAAATCAGGTGTTGCATGAAAATAGAAGTTTTGACCCTATAAGCAACTCATTGTCACCACTTTCTTTGACCCACCAGACTTGAAAAAAAATTTTAATGGCTTAAATATATGTTTATTTAGTGTTAAGTATGGTTTAGGACTTAATTAATCAAGTTAAGCAGGCTAAAGTATGGTTAAGGCCCTAAATAGCTTAGTTAGTGATTATAGGCTTGAGAATGGTGTTAATAACCCAAAGAACCATAATGGATAGATCTGTAACCATATTAAAAATGGGATAAACTTCAGTCCAATGTTGGGCTTAAGTCCAAAAAGACAAGTGGGCTTGAGCTTGAGATCCTAAATATTAAACGAGACACAAAAAAGCTCAAAAGAACGAATTTAAGAGCCCATATAGCTAGATGACCATTTTTGAACCCTAAGATAAAATGCTTAGGAAGAGTTATTTAGGAGGCCTATAAAACCTAAAGGACCATCTAAGATTAACCCCATAGGCCCTTTGGTGTACTAAAGCCCTAAACTTAGTAAAAAAGCCTATTTGGACTTATAAGAGCATCACCAAGGCTCACTTTAAAATTTTAAAGTGTTAGGCAGAAAAAAACCCATTTAAAATACTTAAAAGAAGCCCAAAATTATTGAACATAAAGCCCAAAGGGAAAAACCAAGCCCAAGGCCCAAAACTTAGCCCAAATCTTAAAATGACCTAGCTCATTACTTGGGCCCACAATCTTGTAGGGCCTAGACCGAAAACTCACTGATTCAAAAAGTTAAAAATAACTTCACCAAATGAAAGAACATTTAAAAATGATGAAAAGACTATAAGATCACCAAAAACGGAGTCAAAATGAAGAAGATATGCCTGAATAATAGAAACAACAAACTCTAAGATAATGAGTGGTAAACTTAGTTAATTGATACAAATAGAACACTTATAAAACTTAATTATCTTCTTTAGGGGATGAGGACTTTGACTTAGATACCATAAAGGATTATTGGGACCATTGAGCATCATGGTTAAGTGAGTACATCACCCCCTACTTCACTTGTTTGTGCTTGTAGTTAGTGAAATACTTAATTATATCCAATAACCGAAATTGTTGCATGTTGGGGAAAATGGGAAATTATGTGTGTTTGATATGATTCACCTTGTTTGAAAAAATATCTTAAGTTAATATGAATATTATATGCTTGTTCCATTAGAGCTTAAGGTCTTGGAGTGTCTATATATTACGATTGGTCACCTATGAACCGAACTAATGAATATTTAACCCCTAATTAAGTCAGACATGCATTGCATATTATAACACGATAATATGAGTGTTAGCATCACGCAGTAGAATAGGGGATCATGCTTAGAGGATTCGTATTGTATTTTGTGTGGTAAAAGTTGTTATCGTACAATGTACTTCATATGACATGTTCTTGCCTTAACCTTTGGAAACTACTTAGCTCTAGGGATTGTTGCCTTCTGCTTGAGGTCATGCCATGTCTACTACTAACAGTGATATTGATGACAAGAGACTTTGAATTAGACATGGATACCTGGATCCTAATGTACTAAAATACTTCCTAACCTAGGTAATGGTGGGCGTTAAATCTGTACTATATATGGTTACAGTAAACTCTATATACTGTTGTATTGCATATGTTTGACCATGCATTCATATGCTTATTAAATAACTTGCTTGATATTGCTTGTTGTAGAGCAGGTAGGTTACTCACTAAGCAGTTTAGCTTACCCCCCCCTATAGTTAATTATTGCAACAGGACTTATGGCTAGAGTCAGGCTGTAGGATGCCCGAGGTCAGTAGCTCCAGTTGGAATTAAGATGTGAAGAAGTTGAGAGCTCAAGTGAACCATTCATTTATATATATATGAACTCTCTTTAATTTCCAATTATTAAGTATCTTTTGTTTGTTAAGTAATATAGACTACTTATAGTAATTTATCTTGGTATTGTATGACTAATTTAGGAAAAGCTTGATATTCCTACTTATCCATGTTTTGTTAGTGATTATTTACATAGCTTAACTTTAATTTATATGTTTTGTTATTACTTAATGCCACTTACTAAGAGAAGGTCGTAGTTGTGAATGCCTTATGTAGTTCGCCAAAGGCCCTTGATAAGGGATGGTGCTCGAGTCTTCATGTATTATGTGACAATACTTACCTGCACTCCATTTGATTCAATTTCCTACCCTTGTATGCCATTAGATGACCTTCTTACATTAATACTCCACCAAATGCAATATGTAAGGCATCCGTATGGACTTTAAAAGGATTAAAAAATATTAGAAATTACGAAGACCAGCTCTTTCGTCACCACACACTTCAACAAGGCACTCTAACATTCCTTATCCTACGAGCATGCTCGGTCTTTCTTCAACAAATTTGTGAAGGGTATAACTAGGCAAGAATATCCCTTAACAAATCTTCAATAGTAATTAGCGAGTCTAAAGGAGGACCATAACTCTATCATAGTCTTGGGCATTAGATATTGCCTGATTGCTTCCACCTTAGCTACATCCATCTGGATCTGCCCTTCTTCAACTACATCACCTAAGATGTTGATGCACTTTTAGGCAAAGGAACATTTCTTGCACTTTACATACAAATGATTCTCTTGTAGCTTTTAGAAAACCATCCTTAAGTGCTTCTCATGATCCTACAATGTCCTCCTATACACAACAATGCCGTTTAGATAGACGACTACAAATTTGTGAAGATATTCATGAAGTACATTATTCATTAAGGTACAAAATGTTATAGGAGCATTGGTGAGACTAGAAGGCATCACTAAGAACTCATAAACACCATATTAGGTTATACACATCATGTTAAGCTCATCATATTCGATAATGCAAACCTAATGATAGCTTGAGTGAAGATTTATCTTTGTAAATTGCTTGGCCCGCTCAGTTGATCAAACATATCAATAATCAGAGGAATTGAATAATGATTCTTCATTGTCAGCTTGTTTAGAGCCTGATAGTTAATACATAGTCTCAAACTCTGATCATGCTTCTTCTAAAATAGAACAGGAGCCTTGTATGGTGCTTTTGAGGGTCAAATGAAGCCTTCTTCTAACAACTCATCCAATTGCTTCTTCAGTTCCGCAAGTTCAGGAGGTAACATTTTGTAAGGAGCATTGGTAGGTGGTTTGGTACTAGGAATTAGCTCAATCTCATGGTTCACTAATTGTTTGGGAGGTAACTCCTTTGGGAACTTGTTAGGCATTATAGAATTATACTCCTTCAGGATACCCTCTATTACCCATGTTATCTTTATCTTTCCTGCCTCCTCTTTCTCTATATGGGTAGCCAAAAAATTCAGCTCTTGATGTTTAAGCCATCTCTTCAATTGAAGTGTCAATAGCATCATAGCTCCAATATTCTTCCCTTCCATGCCATTGTTGCTTACCCTATTTCTTTGAATTATTACACAACATGGCCTTTCATCCATAAATAACAAGTAGTTTGCTGCAAGCTTAGGAGAAACTCTAGCCTATCTCATGAAATCTATCCTAAAGACTATGTTACAGTTGTCCAACAAGATAACAGTGAAGTTGAGATTTTTATTCCAATTCCCAACCTTCACCTTCACTCTTGCAACTCCTTAGATAGGATAGGAACTATAGAAAAGGTTTTTGGTGGAATCTTTTTTTTTTCTTTATTGTATTTTCAATTTTAAGAGGATTTATAGATCAAGTGTTGATGAATACATTAAACTATCTATGTAGCTTGGTGGTGAAATGGTAGACACACGAGACTTAAAATCTCCATAGAGTTAATGACTTTAATCTAGCTAGTGTTTTCAATAAGCAGCAATCCTAATCTTTCCACCTCAGACACATCAATGAAGTTGTGTATAGCACTAGAGTTTGCCATTGCACTAGCACTCTTGCCATTGATTTCAACTAGACATACATAAACTCATTGTTAATCTTAGGCTTACGTTGCATAAAGGAACTCTTTCCAATAGCTGACAGCATGTGTAACATGCCTATTTAGGGTTGATCCTCCCCATTACTCCTTGAATCTTCATCTTGGCAAACACTCTCTACCTTTCATGCCATAGTATTAAGTGCAGCCCTATATAGACATTCAACTACTTTGTATGGGCTGTTACATAGGAAACATGAGAATGAGGGCTTCTTACCTCCACTATTTTCTCTACTCTTTCCAAATTAGTGAGAATTGTAGAATTTCCTTTGACCCTATCTAGTGTTATTGTTGATAATTGAACTTATGACTCCCCTACGCTTAAGTTTACCCATCTTAGCTACCTTTCTACCTTCGTGTCTTATTGATACATTCTTCTCTTTATTGTCATGAGTGTAGTTAGTTAAGTGCTTAGCTATTGCTTGTGTTGAAGCTAAGTTCATAACTTGTTGCCTCTATAACTTAATCCTGTCATAGGGCTTCAATCCTTCTAGGAAGTAGAATAGCTTATCATATTCAACCATGCACTTAATGTCTAACATCAATGTTGAGAACTAACAAACATTCTTTTGGATGTCATCTCTTTGTCAAAGTTCCTTCAACTTCTTTTAGGCATTATACTCAACATTCTTAGGAAAAAATAAGCTAACAACTCAGCCTTCAACTCAACCCTCATATCAATATGAGCATTACCATTCTCAATCTCTTCATACTTAGTGCGCTACCACAACTTAGCATCACCAGTTAAGTACATTGCAACTATGGTGACCCTTGTTCTCTCATCATTTGTCCCTACAGTGACAAAATACTGCTTCATATCAAATAGAAAATTCTTTAACAACTTAGCATCCCTCATGCCAATAAACACCTTTAGCTTAGGCATCTTTAGATGTCCCAGATGAGTAGGAACATGTATAGGGGAAGGGTAGGGGCATTCCCCCATAGCTTGAGTCAAAATAACTACTTATGCCCTTAAATCCTCAACAGACTCAGTTGAGGAACGAGTATTAACTTGTCTTCTCAAGTCTTCTACTTCAGTCCTTAGTTCTCATCTTACATTGTTGATCATCATGTGCATTTCCTCTCTAAATGTTCTTATTGTAATACTGAAATTCTTAACTATCTCAATCATCTTAACATTCATCTCTTGATGATTAGCCTTAACTTTGGCTACTCTTTTGAAGAGTACGACCAACTCATCCATCCACTTGGATAATCCCATGATGATTTCCTTAAGGCTATCTATCCTCTTACTCACTTCCTCTTGTTGTGTCATGATTGTTTTCACTGGAATAACCTAAGCTTTGATACCAACTATCATGATCTAAGGCTTCCTCTACTACATAAAAGGACTATGTGATGGTTACTGTCCTACCTTTACAGTAATAAGGAAGCCTAACTCATACGTAATGCTGGCTAATAAGGCCCAAACCTATAAACAACATGAATAAGATAGAAAGCTAATAGTAATTATAAGGGATACAAGTAAGAATCATAAAATGAATAGTACACTTTTATTAATTCGAACTATATTACAAGGATATAAAGTGTTTGCACTGGGGCAATGTGTATATAGCAAGTGCCATCGGTCATGATTAACTAATATGGTGTGTAAGAGCTTCAATCTGAAAGAGTACTTATTCCTTTGTAAAGAACTTTATAGGCATTTTTGGGCCTAGTAGGAGATGACGTTAAAACTAGTGAAATAGTATCATGTTCTAAAAGTAGAAATTTCAAATAATAGTAAGGTACTAACTAAAATTAAAAAAAAAAAATCCTCCACAATATGTACAAAAGATAAGCCCTCGCTAGAATAAGTACATTACAAGGATGGAACCTTAACACAGGGTATTAGCATTATGCAGTGTAGAGGGAGATCATGCATTTTAGATCCATTATTATTATGTTTGTTATTGATTGCAACGACGTACTCGTGCAATATGTTCTTACCTTAACCTTTGGGATTTACTTAGCTTTAGGGAAAGATGCACTCTACTTGAGACCGAGCTATGTTCACTGATTTGGTTCTACTAAAAGAGAGATGGATATGCTTGGATGATAGATGTAGAGACTTGGGTTTTGATGTACCTAAATACTTCCTAACTCAGGTAACAGTGGATATAATACCTTGCTTTACATAGTCATCGGTAGACTGTTTACTATGTTGCATTTCATATGCCTATTTGCATTGCATATTGTGTTAATTCACTTACATGTCACTTGTTTACTGATAGGATAGGAAGTTTACCAACTATGCTATTGAAGCATACTCCTTTATAGTTTGTTGTTGTAGCAGGATATTTGGTTAGTGCTAGGTCACGAGATACCCAAGGTTAGTACTACTAACATAGGGATTGTCAATGAGAAGAAGAAAGCACAAGTGGTCACTTATATATTATTTAGACTCTCAGCTTAATTACATCTTTTAGTATATTGAGTAGCATAGACTACTAGTACTATTTTATTTTGGGATTTGTATGACTTAAGTTAGGGGAAACATTGAACCCCATCTTTACTTTATGTTAGGTTAAGATATTATGGTTTAAGTTATATTAAATGCTTCATTATTACTTGATACTAGACTTTGAGTAGAAGTCAAGATTATGTGATGCCTTGTATAGTGCACCGAAGGTTCTTGATCAAGAATGGTGCTTGATTACAGATCTTCTCATAGCATACAGCGGTGCTTCCATAACTTGATTGCCCCTTTGGGTTCTGATAATATTTAAGTGGTATTAGAGTGAAAGTTAAATAAGCTAAAAATTGACCCTAGATATTTAGGAAACCTATAGGGTGAGTTGAGAAGGGTAGGACCAAGTTAGGATATCATACGTGAAAATTCTTGACTTAAAAGACTAATGAAACCCTAATTGTAAGAAATTCCTATGACTTTAGGAGGATTTCTTGACTCTTATAGAACGTTAGCTATAGTTCTAGATGAAGGAAGGTAAGATGCTCCTTGATTACCGAGGCTGTCTTTGTTCGCTTTGTAAGGATCTTGCTTTAGTAGGAGAGCACCAAAACATGAGTATGGTGCTATCCTGGTGGAGGAGTAGGCTCAATGACCATTGGAGATTCCAATGACAGGAGATACTTATGGATTTGGATATGCCATTCTATATTGATACTAAGCTTATCCACATCTTAAAGTATGAGTCATGGGTTAAGAGGCTTATAAGACCACCATCGGATGTAGCTTTTCTGGTTAGCGACTCTTATTGACCTTTGCTTTTGGCAAGTGGAGATTAGTTGGGCTTATGGTTGTTTTTGCCAGAGACCATAAGGGTAATTACCAAGCCTTTCTATTGATTGACATACAATAGGCTATAGCTATTATATGGGAAGAGATGGAGTTAGACTTTGGGATGCTGGTGTCAATAGATGATGACGATGATAGGTTGGGGGAGTAGATTCAATAGGCCCCTACCTTAGTTATGATGAAGTTGGATAGGGGTAGTTAGCATTTACCTTAAGATGATATTTGACTTGAACTTGTACCATCAATAGCACTACGTGATGCTCTTAACCATTCAATTAAGTTGAGTGAAGATAGAGGTGAGATGAATGTAAGAGAGCTTGTCTTTGACCCCCAAATGCTTGTAGTGGAGAACTAGCTAGAGTTTTCAACCTACTCTAGTATAGGTTCTAATAGGGATGACTCAAACAATTGAGACAAGTTTGGATCCACAAATTTTGATGCTTTTGCTGAGCTTAAGAGTATTAAGGCTGGTTTAGCCACTAGCTTACTAATGCATTAGATGTTGATGTACTGTTGCACGAGGTCACCATATTTTGGATGTATTTGTCTTGATTTTGTACCTTGAGTTGTATTTATGAAACTTTGATGGAGCTTTTGATTATATTTAGACATAGTATAGGTAGAGACCTACTCTTTGGAATTGAGCACCACTTGGTGTAACCTCATTATTATCAGAATTAATGAAATGGAATGTTTTACTTGACTTAAGCTGTAATGTGTTCTCTTGTGTTATAGATGTAAATTCAAAAACTTGGGAAGTTTTCTATACTTAAACCTTACATGAATTGTTTTTTCCCTTAGGATCTTGAAAGGTAGAGGTAGACCCCTATTGAGGTGGGATCTTCTAACAAATCGATCAATGTAGGATGTTCCTAGAGATTGTGTAGAGGAGGTGCTAGTCGTTGTACAGGAGAGGCTGAGAACACTTTACAATAGGGATAGGATACCCTTAACTCCTATTCTACCTCTTGTACTAGTAGAGAAGGTTCCACCACTGTTACCTCCAATTGAGTAGGTGCATTTGGCCCCTATAATACCTCCAATTCCTAAGCATTAGAGGTCTTTAATGCCAACATTCATTAGGTATACTAGGTACTTTGATGGCATAGCTCGTTGCCTTAAGGAAGTAGAGGATTGGCTCATGCAAATTGAGGAGACTTTTGAGGCATTTGATATTCCTTACCACCAACGAGTTACTTATGGTACTTATATGTTCAAACTCCATGCTAGAACTTGGTAAGAGTCAAAGAGGAGGTTAATTAAGGGACTGATTACTTGGGAGGTGTTTAGGAGGGAGTTTATTGCCAATTACTTTCTTAAGACATTGAAGCTACAATATAGTGATGCTTTTGTCTCTATTTAAAAGGGAAATTGTATTATAGATTAGTATAAGGCATAGTTTAATAGGTTACTGTAGTTTACCAATGAGGATTTCTATGTTAATGACAAATTGAGGATGTAGGTCTTTATTAGAGGGTTGGACTTTGACACTAGACGCCAAATGTACGAGTTTCAACCTCGAGACTTTAGAGAAGTTGTTGAGATGGCTCGAACAATTAAGACTGCTAGAAGTTCTAAGGATAAGATGGAGAGACTAAGAGTGAACATTTTTGGGAAGAGGCCTTTTGAGGGATCCAGTTTTATTAAGAAAGGAAAGAAGATCATGTAAAGTCATGGCATCAGTTGAGGCCAACTATGTCAAGTTTTGGATTAGGAATTGGTGTAGTTAGATGTTGGAAGTGTGGAAGAGGACATTACCTTATATATTGCCCCCAACTTCAGCACAAGTGTTTCTTATATAAAGATGATAGTGATCACATAGCCGAGTGTTCCAAGAGAGCTATCATGACTTGCTTTGTATGTAAGTAGACATGACACATTGCCTCAAATTGCCTACAAAGGAGGACCGCACAAGCTGTTTAGCTAGCTTACCTTATGGCTCTTCTTAGTCGCCCAGCAATTCATAGGCAGGCAAGAGGCCCAACACCCATACAAACTAGACCAAGAGTACCCGTACATATTAGTATCTATAACTTAGAGGGCGAGTAGGACTATGTAAACAAGGGACATGAGGAGGATGCTATTGCATTTAAGGAAGGAGATGCTATAGAGACTAGACTTATTGTAAGTATGCAACTTAAATTATGTTTTCCTTTTAATGAGAATAACACTGGTTACAAGATATAAGACAAAAGATAGTAAAGGGAGTTCAAAAGAGTTAAAAGTTACCTTATAACTAGCCAACTAAGATATGAAAGACATGATGGTTTAGGGAATATCCATGTCTTCAACTTTCCCATATATTCCTTGTTTGAATGGGAGTGATCCACTCCTTTATCACACCTAGGGTTGCTAAGCAAGCAAGATTAGAGGTGGTGACTATAGAGACTAGCTTTCGGTTCTAGACACTCATCAAAAGTGTAGTGGTAACTTGAGAGATGATAAAGAAGTGTCCTTTAAGAATTCAGAATGGTGAATCCTATGCTGACATGATAGTGATTGAGATGAATAAGCATGAGATTATTCTAAGCATGAGTAGGATGTTGACTATGAGAGCTAAAGTATATTGTTGAAGCATAGAAGTGGAATGTGAAACTTTGAATGGGGTGTCTCATCCTAGCTTAGCCATGAATGCAATAGCCACAACTAACTTGCTTATAGAACAAAGAATTAGGCTATCTAGACATAAAAAATTATACATAATAGTATCACATATGGAGTTCAAATTAAGCTTCACACCTTGAAAATTTCTCAAAATAGAGGTCTAAATGTCAATAAGTTCATTTACATCATCTAGGTCCTTCTATTTGAAACATCTTTACATAAACATTTCCTTGATTAACAAAAATCCTTCTAATGTAGTTGACTCCAACTTAGTGCTCTAAAAAAAAGTCTTCCTTCCCTAATGGTGGCAATGCCCCTCTTATGCTTTGCCTTGACTTATGGATATAACACATATTCACTCAATTCACTGTGAACTGAGTAAGAGTGGATAACAATGCATAAAGCATGAGTAAGTCCAATAGATAATAATTCATACAAAGGTTTGACACTATAAGCAAATATCAACATTTTCCAGCCAAAGATTTGATGCAAGGCTTCCATACCATACTTATGCACATGGATAGATGCATCAATATACTAGCCTAGCTTAGGGCAACTAGAACTTACCATGGGATCCTTACGTAATTTAAGCTTAGGTCTATAATAAGTAGCCAAAGATAAGCCTAGCTAACTACATGGCAGTTAGAAGATTTATTCATGTAATCAATATGCTGAAAGAAGCCCAGCTTGGCCTAGTGATATCTTATTTTAGAAAACTCAATGCATGGGTTGTTTTCATGCCATGCCATATCATGCCATACCATGAATGTACCATGAAATAAGTTAGCATGATATGAAGCGTAGTTACTAAGAAACACAGCCCAGTTTTATTGCATATGTTATTTAAATAATCCTAGTCCTTCTTTGGTGTACTTCATCATTAAGAACTAAAACCTTATATTAGGTTTGCTTTAGCATAACCATGAAGGTTGAATCATTTTCCTAGTATTTTCTAAGGTTAGAACATATCCAAGTAACTTCTTACACAATCAGCAAATCATTTAATCTAATTTTGGTAACTAAGTTTAGTTAAGTTCAATCAATAAAGTACATTACCAAGCTTAATTAACCAAGAACACAATCATCACATATTTAGCAAGTGATACATCCAAGGTTCAGCATCAAAATCAGACAACCAAGTACATTACATTAGAGCTACATAAACTTGAAACCTAGTGAGTAGACAATAGTTTGCTCCTAATCATTCAATATCCACTTACTTGCAACTAAAGCTTCCTCACATTGAGTATCAGCTTCAAGTTCTAAGTTATCTTAACCTATAATCAAGGTTCATATTTTATTTTATGATTGAGCTTCCAAGTGTTTTATTTAATCTTGAAGTACCTTTACAAGTTAAAGGTATGCACCTGACTCGCTGAAAACATAATGTTTTAAATCGATATTTGAAATTGACTAAAAGAGATTTAATTAAACTCACTAAAATCCGCCCATCTCCAGGAGTAGCAAAATTCTAATTATAGTATAAATTCACCCATTAAGGAAATTTATTTATAATTATTGAGTAAATAATAATTTGCTCACACTGAAATTATTATTTTAGTTAGAAATAAGGTTTAAGCATGTTTTTATGACTCGAACTATATTTCCAACTGTATTAAGTATATGAGTTCATGAATTTAATTAAAACCTGCATATCTTTATGACGAGTTTTTTTTAAATTTCAAGTTATATTCAACACGACTTATCGAAACCCTCCTGGATATCTTATAACTCTATCTAGCTAGAAAGTAATGGTTAAGTACTAAATAATTAGATAATGAACACAATAGAAAAATATTCAAATATTTAATATCAATATCGGAATAATATACGAACACATCAATTCATCATATCTATCAATATAAAACCCAAATAAATTAAGTACTAGGTTAGATTGTAAAATCCAAAGGAATCAAGATATATCTAAATTAAAATAACAAGGAAAAAAAAATATCTCAATCGGTATATTCCATCCTGAAACCTAATATAAAAATTAATATATCTCGATTCATTTAGAACCCAGAATAGTTTTTTAATGAACTAAAACAAAATGATTTAAAGTTTTGAAATTAAATCAAACATATTCAAATTAATACGAAAATTCTGTTCTTCACTATAAAAAAAAAATTAAAATCCCTAATCGACAGTATGTTTTCCTCCCTGTTTTCGGCTCTCTTCTATTCCTCTCCTCGTCTCTGCTCTCTTCGTTTTTCTGGCTGCCCCCTCCTTTTCTTTATACGGCTGCTGCTTTTTTCTTTTCTCCGTGCTCACATATGGGCTTCCTTTTAAGACGTCAGCTGTCCAATGGATTGGACTTAGACTACACAGCATCCCTCAATTACAACTTTAAGTCTCTTTTCTCATCGTGAACTTGGAGAAAAGATTTCCTTTTCATCATGTGATGAGCTCATCTACTCTTAATGGGTTGTGCTTGTTATTTTCATTACAGTACATCTTAGGACAAAGTACTGTGTACGTAGGCCTCTAAATAAGTCCAAATGGTCTCTTTTTCGGCTGAGTGCGTAGTTTTAAAAACTTCTGCCATAGGTACATGAGTTGCTGATCTATTGTATTTTAAAGTCTACGACTACAACTGTTGTTTGGAATTGCGCCTGCTGCTGTTCCGTAGAGTTCATGGCTATGGAATTGAAGCTAAGTTCACATGTCAATAGAAATTAGCTTCAGCCATTCGGTTCATCTCAGCTCGGGTTTGCTTCTTGGTCAATGCTTAGTTCTTATATGGAAATGGAAGAGTTGATGCTGAAAACTGTAACTGCTCGTTGGTTCGGCTAGAAGTTGCTCGGATTGGTTTGGAGTTACCAAGTGCTACCGTTGTTGTTTCGACTGATATGGAGTGCTAAAGTCGCTGCTGTTCCATGCCTGGAGTGCGCTATTACTCGGTTTGGAGCTTGCAATGTGTTTGCTAAGGGCTGCTCAAGTTTGGGACGCAGCATCTATTCAAGTTGGTGCTCAAATTGCTGTCGACTTCAAATGGAGCTACTACTGGCTTGTTGGTTGCATGAAGTTGCTACAGCTGTTAAAGTCCTCTACTGCTCTCGAGTTGTGTGCCTTAGCTACTGACTTGTTGGTTACCTGGAGTGCTGCAAGGGGTGCTGTTGCTGTTGCTGTTCGGTTCCTACCGTTGCTTTGGTGTAGACAGCAGTGGTTAGTTAGCTCTCGGCCTGTTGTTGGTTGTGTGGTTGTCGCAAACTGTTGCTGATGTCAATGTGCCGTGGCTGTTGAAATCTCACCGGTGAGAGTGTAGATGGCTTGGCATAGGGGCTGTTCGGTTGTTGCTGTTGAGGAGCTCTGGGCCAGTTACTGCACTTCTCTGTTCGTTGCAGCTGCTATTTGTTTCTTGAAAATTGCAGCTTACGAGTCTGCTATTTGGAGTGCCGTGGCTGCTATCTTCATTTTCCTTTGCTCAGCTTAGTGTGTTTTTTCATTCACACATGCGCTGATCTATGTTGCTTTTGTGTTCAATTGCTTGGCACAGCTGCTGTTCAATAGCAGCTGTTACGTGAAAGAAGCTGCTGGTTGCTAAAGTTCAAAGCTCTCGGTTGCTGCTGTTGGTTAGATGCCATGGAGTTGCTGCTATGAAGCTTGTTAGCATCTCGCTCCTGTCAAACAAAGCAAGAAACGAATAATAAGTTGATGCAAGCATCCACATTTAGACAAGTCTTTACAAAGAACTACAAAATATATATATATATATATATATGAATAAATAAATAAAATGCTCTGCTGCTTGTATTGAGAATTTGTTGGTCAATTGCAGCTTGGTTGAATTAGTTACTCTCTAAGGGTGACAGGCTTGTTGTTATGTCCTCAAAGATTGACTTATAGAACTCCCAAACTAACGGCTAGCGCTCAGTTTTGATGTTACTGGGGTTGATTTGTTCTGGACTGCAGCTGCTAACTGGTGTGTTGTAGTTTGGATTGCTTGAATATCGGCCTTTGTTCTACTATAACGAATTGCAACTGTCTCTTGCTTTGGTCTAAGGCAAGGAAATGCTGTAGAATTTTCTCTATTTTGGTATGCTATCATGTGTGGCTGGTTTAGGGAGCTATTGGTGACTTGTTGGTTACATGAAATGCCCTACTACCTGCTTGGTGGCTCTCAGTTGGAGTTCCACTTGATTTCGTCATCACAAACTACTCATTTGCTACTCAAAACATCACTCATAAGCTGGTGTGCTTGGTTGTGTAGACTACCTTGCTATTGTGATCCTTGGTCGATCTTCATCAGCATCAATTGATTTTTGCTGTCAATTTAGTTGCTATTAAAAATCAGCAGCTTAGTTTGCTATTGTCTTGCGGTCATAAGGGGTTTGTTTTGCAGCTATTGGCATGCTGTACTAGTTAAAGTGCAACCCTTGCTCGATATGTGGATAGCAGCATGGCATTTGATTGTTGGTCAATACTTGGCCTTTACTATCATTGTGACCTACTCAATTAGAAGAATTCAATTGCTTAACCTGCAATAAAACCAATAAAAATGAAATTCTACAATCTCAACTCAACATAGTAATGAAATGCAGATTTTTTTCTCTTTAAATTGAGTCTAGGGCTTGGTTCTTTCACGAGCTTGAGTGTACTATTATTAATTTGATAATGATAGCTATTGGAATTAGCATCTCGACATGTAGTTCCTAACTACAGCTATATTGCTCGGATAAGGATTCTCGCAAATTGTTGGTGTAAAGATCAGTTTGGCCTTATCAAGTGGTTATTGCTTAGGTTCAACAATTGCTTTCTAGTTACAAGTTCAACTGCTATCATAGGTTAGAATTTGGAGTGTTGTTGCATTAGAGTTTCTCTATTTTGGCTATCAAGGGTTGAAGCCCAAAAGCATATCGATTGTTATCCAAACTTATATGTTGCAGATATAAGAAGTAGTTAGTCTTCTATCAATTTAGTTGAGAAATTCATCAACTTACAACTAGTGTTCAACTAGTTAAGCCATATCTAGTTGCTGATGTTGAAATAAAGCTTGTGAGAACATATTTGCTTTTTGAGACATGTTTTGATCCTTTTTCATTATAACTGTTAACAATTGATCCACTAACATGATTTAGGTAAATTTTGAGTAGAATCCATGGCAAAAGTGCATATGAAAGCATAAATATGTGCTTTATGTAGAGATGATTGTACAATTTTGCATATTTATCAAATAACCCCAACTTAAGACGTTGCTTATCCTTAAGCAATTCTAAATGTCAATCTCAAAACAAAGTACTCATGAAGAAAGCAAGCACATTCAACCATCATCAACACCTACTTCATAATTGCACCAAAACCTGTTGAGCCCAGTTTTTCACCCTTCTGGTTCTTTTTATAAAATAAGCCTCCTTTAAACCAATCAGTACTAAACCCTATCTATTTAATATCGATCCTTGATTAAGGTTTCAAGAAAAACCGTTTCTTTTTGTTTTTAGAACAACTTTGGAGTCCTTACTCTATCGAAGTCAGGAAAAACAGTTAAATTATAACCAATTGGGTGGATTGATTATAACTTAGTCATTAGTCTAACGAGAAAACCCGATTTTGCAAAATAGTTTCAGAAAAATAGGGACATAAGTCCAGGAGTTAGGAATTTTAAACCCTTATGGATACCATAGACTTTCTAAAATTAGAATTAAACCTAAAAATCACCTTTTAATTTTTAAAGACAAAACCTAGTTATTGGTTATTATAATTAGATAAAATAATCTAAATTAAAGAAAAAGGAAAATTAGATTTTTTTAAAAGTTTTATTGTCGTTTCATAGGTGTTTATGTACCTGCTATTTGGAATTGGACATACGTAGTTATTTTATAGAAAAACTTTAGCAGGTTGAGTTGATTTTAATTTTTGAAACAATTAAGTTTATGTTTTTACCATTTTGATTTATTTAAAAAAATCTCCTAAAGAACCCTAAATTGGATTTTATTTTTTTGCAAATTCTAAATAAAAAAAGGGTTGATATATTTTTGTTTTTATCTTTTGAAAATCAATCTTCTAAGTGATAAAACAATTTTATTACTTATTCTCCTTATTCACTTATTTTTATTTTTATATTTTTCATTTCTATTTATTTATTTATTTTTATTAAACTAAAAATAAATAACCAATTGGACTACTTTTTCTTTACATTGTTCCTTTTTTTTTTCTTTCCTTCTTTCTTTCTTTTTATTACATTTACATTGTAAACAAGTAAATAAATAAATAATAATTTGAAAAAGAATCGGTCATATGGACTGTACCTTATCCTTATGTGCAACTAAATTGTACATATAGACTCGGTCAATTTGGGCTATATTTAAATCTAAACCCATGTTTAATAGCCTAATTTCTAAATCTAATTAAAAAATAAAAAAACTACCATAATAAAAAGTTATTTTATAAAATCATTTATTTTTTTCAATTTTTTTTATTTTTCAAATTTTCATAATTTTTATTTTCTAAACTTTTTATCTTCTAAACCATTTTGTATGTGATACACTTTGATCAATTCATTAGGTCTTTTTTGGTTTAACATTTTTAATTTAGGCTTTTACTCTAAGGTTTTCAAAAAGAACTAATGAAGAAGCCTATTTTGAAATAAATGTTAATCCCGAGTGTATAAGCTAAGAACCTTAGAAACAATTAGAAATATACTTACCCTAGTTTAAAAAACAAATTTTATTAAAGATAAAACATCCTTAAAGATAGGAAGAGCTTTTACTTATATAAGGGTGGTATTGTGGGTAGGAAGGCCAAGTGTGAGAAAAAACTTTAAAGTGGATGTAGAGATTTTGGGTTTTTGAGCTTGGATTGTGATTCAGGGCTTCATGTTTTTAGGGCTATTTAGGCTTTAACTTTTGATTTGATTACCCCTACTAAGATATGATATGGCTTTCACTTGGCTCTTGACTTACACGTGAGCTTAATTTTCTAATCTCTTTTCCTCATCTTTTCCTTTTTCTATTTTGTTATTATTTTGCCCCACTGTTCTTTTTCTTTTAGCTCTAAGTCTCCATTGCCAAGCTTTTACCTCTTAAGCAATTTAAGGTCTTAAATTCATTTATTTCTATTGTATAGGCTCGGGTGAGGTAAGTAAAAGCTTAAGATGTTTAAAAAAGAAGTGACTTTTCCTTATTTCAAAAAACATAACTATTAGAAATAAAATTTACTTTTGAATTTAATGTTACTGAAGTAAGTACAAACCAACTTTAATCCCCCTCTCCTTATTAATTGCCCTAACCTCCAAATTGCCCTATTGTGGGGTGGTTTTTGATGGGGTTTCAATTTGAAAAATTCTTAAAATAGGTCCAACGGGGTAAATAAGAGATGATTGTTTTTAAGATTAGAGAAATGAATGCTTAATTTCATTTTAATCTACATATTACATTCAAAGTAGACCTCCTTTAAGGAATGAGTCCAAAGTATCCTCACCTTTGTGTTGTTCAACTCTCAAGGTGTTTTAGGTTAGTATGGAGAAAATAGTTTGCCTCTTTTCATTCTAAACCTTTTAAAAGTGGGTTACCGATTCCTTAGGGAAAACTTCTTTGCTCTAAAAATAGTGCAATCATTCCATTGAAAAAGGCAATCGTATTATTCCAGCTATTAGAAACTTTATTGAAAACAACTTTCTTTGCCCCTGACTTAACAAGCATCCAATTACTTGAAACAACCCGTAACTTTATCAAAAGGAATTGGTAAACTCAAAAGAAATGGAGCTTTAAGTGACTCAATTGGACTATCCCCATGACTTGAAGAAGGAACGCCTTATGGTAGCTTTGGCTAAATGACTTCTACATCAATTAGGTCTTGTTCTTCAATCTCTAATATTTTTCAATGGAGTGCCCCTTTTGACCCATATGATAGTCATATCTTGCTTCTAGGTCAAAGCTGCATGGTTTGTAATTTAGATTAGGGGCTTCACAAGCTATAACCGTTACTACTTTCAAATGATAAAAGAGTTGGTGATTGACATCATTAGTTGAGTGACTTGTCTCCTCTGAGTTCCTTGGGTTTGTTTTTTCTCACTCCTCCTTAACTTTTTTCTTGGGCCTCCTTCATCACTTGGGCTTACTGACATTTGATCAGTATTGAACATCAGGTATTTCAATCTTCTAAGCATGGGGCCCATTTTTTTTTCTAGATTTGTAATGCTCTTTTGTATTGTGGTTACCTCTTCTTCCAAATTCAAGAGTCTCTTTTCCAAGTACGAATCTTAGGATATCTAGAGAGTGATGATTACAGGGAACAAAACTTGCCATTGTTAGGCCATTTGATGCATCATTCTTTCTAGAGAGGTGAGTCTGTCGTCAACCATGTGAACTTAGTTAGAAGAATTCTTTACCTGTTAACAACTTTTCTTCTCTTTTCTTTTTTTTTTTTTATAGAGAGAGATAAAGCTTTATTTTATAGAAACAAAAAAAAAATAATGGATTTTTTATTGTTTTCTTTTTTTTTTTGGTTTTTTAGTTGCACTTCCTTAAGTGAAGGAGAATGGAAAATTCTATTAAGGGATTGTCTACAAAGAAGGAAAGAACAAAGAAAGAGAAAAATTTTACTTTAGAAAGATCAAAGTATAAGGAAGAGGAAACCTAACAATTATTCGAAATAAAAAATTTATTCAAAGCCCTTTAACTCCATCTAAAGTTTCTAATCTAACTCTTGCAATTAGGCCTTAATCTTGTTCAACATTTCTAAAGCCGAATTCATGGTTCTCTTGCTTTTTTCAACTTAAGCTAATAAGGCCCTATTAAAGGCCTCATGGATTCCTAGGGCAACTTATACTTTTTTATTGTTCTCTTGTTGGTTACCCACCATTTTTAGGTCTATATATTTCATGGACAACAATCAATCATTAATGTAAAAACAAAAGCACATGGAAAATACGTAAGTGTTGAGATTAATTAGGTTAATACATTACCCCCTTAAGTTGCAATCTTACTATTATTTTCAAAAACTTGATTGCATTAAAAATCTTAAACAATTAGTAGGGTTACAATTTCTTAAGGGTATTGTATTAACTTAAGCTTGGTGAAGAGTATATGCAATTAGGGTTGGTCTTGAAAGGGTCTTTAATCTTTGTGTCCTTACTTATTAAAAAACACTTTCATTGGTCACACTAAGCATAAGTGAGGTGACTTAATCAATCCCAAGCGATGGTTACACCACAGCACCTAATGCCCATGCAATGGCCTCTCTCTTAGGGTCTTAAAATGGCCTGGGTTTGACCGCATCTACCATGTACCTTTAATGCAACAAATGACCCCCTATATCCTAAAGTGTGTGACATGTAAGATAAATAAAAGATAAGAGTGCACTCTAGGAAAGAAGTTTCAAGTTTATCTTTTCTTTTTCTATTTTGTAACAATGCTTCCCTATTAGCTATTTGCTAAACCCTAAAGAATGTGTACAAGAAGGGTGGGTTCTAAAGGTTCTTAAATTCTACAACCTTATGCATTTCTTACAAAATGATTCCTTGATCATATTGAAGTTTAAGTAAGATAGCCTAATCTGCCCCGAATAATGGTTGCCCCGCTACACCCGGAACTTATATAATGGCTCCCCATCCTAAGGTCTTAAGACGGTCTAGTTCGACCGTATCTATCATGCATTTATGGTACATAAAATAAATTCTCCTTTAAATTAAATAAATAAAACTAAACCTGCCAAAAAGGAAAATTGTTAGTATAAGTAAATAAATTACACAAAGGTGGCTTTTAGGGATTAATTTTAATTTTGAAAAGTCGAATTGTTAACCCTCTTGACATCCTTAGTAGAGTCGCCAAGTTATCGAGCCTAGTTTTTCACCTTCCTGGTTCCTTTTATAAAATAAGCCTTATTTAAACTAATCAGTATTAAACCCTACTCGTGTAATACCAATCTTTGATTAGGGTTTAAATAAAAACTATTTCTTTTTGTTTTGAAAACAACTTTGGAGTTCCCACTCTACCGATGTCAGGAAAAATAGTTAAGTTATAACCAATTGGATCGATTGATTATAACTTAGCCATTAATTTAATGAGAAAAACTGATTTTGTAAAACAATTTTTGAAAACTAGGGATTTAGGTCCAAGGATTAGGAATTTTAAACCCTTACAAGTACCATTGACTTTCTAAAATTAGATTTAAACCTAAAAATCGCCTTTTAATTTTGAAAGAAAAAACTTGGTTATTGGTTATTATAATTAGATAAAATAATCTAAACTATAGAAAAATGAAAATTAGATTTTTTTATTTATTTTTATCGTCGCCCTGTAGGTGAATATGTATTTGCTATTCGGGATTAGGCATACGTAGTTATTTTATAAAAAAATTTAGCGAGTTAAGTCGATTTGAATTTTTGAAACAGTTAAGTTTACGTTTTTACTAATTTTGATTTATTTAAAAAAAATTCCTAAAAGACCCTAAATTGGATTTTATTTTTTTACAAATTCTAAATCAAAAAATGGTTGATTTATTTTTGTTTTTATCTTTCAAAAATCAATCTTCTACGTAATAAAACAATTTATTACTTATCTCCTTGTTCACTTTTTTTTTTTATTTTTATATTTTTCATTTCTATTTATTTATTTAATTTTATTAAATTAAAAATTAATAACTAATTAAACTACTTTTTCTTTACTTTGTTCCTTTTTTTTTTCTCTCTCTTTCTATCTTTCTTTTTCTTTTCTTTTTTATTGCATTCACATTATAAATAAGTAAATAAATAAAAAATAATCCAAAAAAGAATCAAACCAGGAAGGGCTTTTAGATACGCAGGTCAAGTTGGATGTAGGTCGATTCGAGTGCTGGATCAGATCGTGGATTGGGTTGGGGATCGAATCTCTAGGTTGGGTTAGATCTTGGGTTCGTGTTCAACAGCAACAGCGAGGCACAATTTGGCTTGATCCTGCTACTAAATTGATGGGGAAAAAGGATTTTTGAGTATTTTCAATTGGGATTATGGGGGGTAAGGAGGTTGCCTTGGTGTTTGGGGGTGTTTTCGGTGGTGTTAGTGAGTGGAGGTTGACGATGGTGCTATCGAGGGTTACTGGAGTTGAAAGGGGAGTATTGTGTGGGGTTTGAGGATATGAGGTGAGTGGTCATAGATCAGATTGGATTATAGGGGATCGGATATAGTGGTTTTGGAGTTGGGGTTTCATAGTAGCTAAGATTTAGTTGGTAGCGAGTTTGTGGCGATGCCACAGGTTACGATGGAGGTCGAAAGTAGTCGGGTAAGAGAGCTGATGGAGTAGAGGTCACGGTCGTGGGGGTGGTTGGGCTCAAGTTAGAGTGGAGAAAGAGGATTGAAGAGAGGGTATGTGGATTAGAGAGAGAAATGGTTGAGAGAGAGCTTAAGAATTTCTCATAAATGGTTATGTGTCTTCGTATGAGCTTCTCCAATACCCTTTTATACTCAAATCGATCCTAGAAACATGGAAAGCTTGAATTCAGATTTAATGAAGAATGCTTAGAAAATTAGTTTTTCTTTTTCTTTTCGATTTTTGGAGCTCAAATTAAGTGCTCCTTTGACTGTATTTGGATGTGTTAATAGGTTCAATCCATAGTAGCCTATGTCTAATTTGCAATTTTGCCATTGATTTGGTGAAATTACAATAAGAAGAGGTTCAAAAATCACATTGAAATTGGCTATCTGAGGTGGAAAGTACTGGAATCTTGGAGAAAAACGAGGGAAAGAGAGGAAAATGAAGGAAGGGGAAGAGAAAATGGGCTAACATGGCACCACGTCAGCTATATAGACTACTCCTAATGTGCTATGTAGCATTGACGTGGCATGCCACGTGGATGCCACGTCAGTAAGGTTATCCAATCTAATGATGTTATGTATCAATTTGATGATGCCATGTGTTAGGACACGTGGCGTAACCAAATCCTGAAACGTGGCAATGTGCTAGTTAACAAAAAATGAAAAAGTCCCCTAGCCTTGGCCAACATTCAAACCCAAGGCCTCATACTCAATAACCAAACCAAGTCCATGTGTTTAACTAATATGTCGTTGGCTAGTGCTTTATCCATATGTGCAATGGACTCGATTAACCTGGGCTAAATTTAACTATAAGCACATGTTCAACAGCTCAATTTCTAAATCTAATTAAAAAAATAAAGAAGCTACCCTAATAAAAAGTTACTTTCTAAAATCTTTTATTTTTTTAAAATTATTTCTATTTTTTTGTGATTTTTCAATTTTATAAACTTTTTATCTTTTAGGGTTTCTTTCCAAAATTTCTTATTTTTTGTGCTTTTTCTTAATTTTGAATTTTTTTTTATTTTTCTACAATACTTATTTTTTCTAAATTTCTTAATTTTTTGGGTTTTTTTTTTAATTTCCTATTTTTTTTTGTACTTTTTCTAATTTAAAACCCTATAACCTAATCTGAAAAATAAAAAGGGGTAGATGGGGGAGGAAAGGAATTAAGTGTCTACAAAACCATAAGGCTCATTTGAACTAGTTGCATTCTGCCTACTCTAAATCAAGTTAATGTAACTTTTTCTTGTCCCTTAGCTATAAAATCAATCAACACACACACAAATCACTAAAAATAAACTTAAGGCACTAATTACTTGCACAATAGCATTGAATCACCATGTTTAGACAAAGATTCTCTTACTAAAGATCAAATATAACATCCATCAACTAAAAAGGAGATCCTCACATTTTGTACAATAGACATGCATGTATACACTCTTAATTCATATCACAAGTACAATACCATCAACAAAATGATGAAAACTATAAGCTCTTCCTTTACTTTGCTATTCACATATTTTCATTTTTATTTTTCATTCTTTTTTTTTTCTTTCAAGCACACATGCGTCCCCTATTTGATTGATTTACATTAGGGAGCTTTTTATTCCTTACCTTTTCCACAAGTTGAAAACTAGGGGCACATGAACCCTTCTAAGAATTATTCATTTAAAGAGATGCGTAATGCACTTATTAGGTACCCTAGATGTCCACTTGTACTCTCTTTTGCTTTTAATCTTCTTTTTCTCTTTTTTTTCTTTGATTTATCATTTGGTTGGGGTTTATTTTACCCCCAACTTAGGTTCTTTTTTGTATTCATGAAGAAAAATTCAAGGCAAACTCAAGTTTTCCATGATTTACATTATCATATCAAGCTTTTGGAACTTCAAAGGATATGCATACATACTAGTCAGCTTAAAAATACAAAGACCTAATCCCTCATCAAGGATATTACCTTAATCCCAAGTTGTCAAATCTCAATCTAAATAAGGTGTAACTAAACAAAGCAACAATTTCATGTCTTAACTCTAGAAAAGTGAAGAGTGTCTAACTTTAGAAAAGTAAAGAGTGTCTAACTCAAGATCAAGTTGAAAATGGCAAAGAATGGAAAAAATAGGGTCAAAAATTGCTCTTTTATGAAAAATGCAACTAAAGTTCTAAACTTTTGAAAATTTTGGTGCATATGAAGCAAACGTCAACAATAGCATGGACCAATTGTCATTTTCACATAATAAGCATAAGGAACGAAATGCAATCAACACAAGCACAATATGTACCTAGCACATAAGAACCTATGGATAATCAACTCAATACACTACAGATCAACACAAATCTACTAGCTACTCCATCAAACATCAGCCAACACAATCCCTAACTGCAGTTTGGCATAAAATCTACCCTTAACTCTTAGGATAAATAATGTCCTCATTATTTAGCACAACATATATGGATGAACAAGAGGGAAGCAAAGAATGGGACTTCTTATGGTATTGGTTGATGAGTTTGCCACATTTATACAAGTTTCTAGCTATCTCTATGCTCTAAAGCTCTTAAATATCACCTAAACCATTCTATAAATGCTCAAAGCTAGCAACATAGTCACCTCTTATATGTACTAAAACTCTAATAAAGCAATCCTACATAAGAGGGAACAAGAGAAATCATAGTAGACTAGTTTAAGAGGAAGTAACATAAGGAGGAAAAAGAAAAACATTAACATGAGAAAACATCTGAAAAGAAACAAAATAAAAACTAAAATAAAAACAAACATAGGAAATGAAAGGAAAGCAAACGTAAACAAAACAAAGCAAAACAAAAGAGACGCAATAGTGGGTTGCCTCCCACTTGGCACTTGGTTCAAAGTCTTTAGCCAAACTTTTGTTTTCTTTTCTGGTCTTATGCTTATCTTGGATCTTAAAGATCCAACCTCCTCTCACTCTTGTCTAAAGTTTCCCCTTCTCAAAAGTGCTTAAGCTAGTGACCATTAACCTGAAAAGGTTCCTCACCATCCTTTTTTTATCTCCACAACTCCATAAGAGAAGACTTTAGTGACCATAAAGGGTCTTGACCACCTAGACCTCAGCTTGCTTGGAAATAATCTCATACAGGGGCTATACAACAACACTTTTTGTCCCTCCTTAAACTCTCGATTAAGGAATTGCTTGTCATGCTACATCTTGGTTTTCCCTTTATTGAAATGAGGATTCACAAAAGCCTTATTCCTAAACTCATCTAACTTGCTTAATTAAAGTAACCTATGGTTCCCAACAACTTGCCTATCTAAATTGAGGAATTTTATTGCTTAATATGATTTGTGCTCCAACTGTACTAGGAGATTGCAAGCCTTTCCAAAGAGCATGTGATATGGTGACATACCAATTGGGTTCTTGTAAGCAGTTTGATAAGCCCAAAGTGGATCATCAAGCTTAAGTGACCAATCTTTCCTTGATGCATTGACAATTTTCTCTAAGATTTGCTTTAGCTCTCGATTTGACAACTCTAGTTGACCATTTGTTTAAGGCTGGTAAGGTGTGGTTACCTTATGTCTCACTCCATATTTTGCAAGTAAATTATCAAACTGGTTAGTACAAAAGTGAGAGCACCCATCACTAAAGATTGCTCATCGTGTCCCATACCTAATGAAGACGTTTCTGTTTAAAAAGTAATGTACTCCTCTTGCATCATTAGTTGGGAAAGCCATTGCTTAAATCCACTTAGATACATAATCAACAGCAATAAGGATGTTCTTATTGTTGAGGGATGATCGGAATCGTCCCATAAAGTCAATCCCCAAACATCAATGATCTCAATCACTAGTATCCCATATTGTAGCATCTCATGCCTCCTTGAGATGTTTCCTGAATGCTGGCATTGATCACAGGCTAGCACAAAAGCATGACAATCCTTAAATAAGGTGGGCCAATAAAATCTACACTAAATTACCTTGGTATCCATCTTCTTAGCACCAAAATGACCACCAACTTCATGACTATGGCAATGGTAGAGTATGTCAGCAACTTCAAATGCTAGTATACATCGCCTAATCACCTGGTCAGCAAAACTCCTAAATAGGTATGATTCATCCCAAAAGTACCTTTTTGCCTCAAATAAGAATTTCCTCTTCTGGTGATGAGATATCTTGTATGGTAAAATGCCACTAACCAAGTAATTTATGATATCTCCATACTAAGGTAGATCCTTAATTGAAGTTACATACAAGTGCTCATCAGGAACAACCTCATTGATTGGTGACTCATCTTTCTCATTTACAATACTTAAAAGATGGTTAGCTACTACATTTTTAGTCCCCTTTTTGTCATGAATCTCAATATCAAACTCCTGTAGTAGAAGGATATCCACTTTATAAGCCTAGGTTTTGCATCTAATTTTATTAACAAGTACTTGAGTGCAGAGTGGGTTGTGTAGACTGTGACCTTAGAGCCTTTGAGATATGGTCTAAATTTGTCATAAGCGAATACTACAGCTAGGAACTCCTTCTCTATAGTGGCATAGTTGCGCTGAGCCCCATTAAGCATCTTGCTAGCATAGTAGATAGCTTGAAAGAATCAGTTCCTCCGTTAGCTAAGTATAACACCAACTGCAATGTTACTAGCATCATACATAAGCTTAAATGGCAAGCTCTAGTTAGTGCTACAATCACAGCTGTTGTGGTCAATTTCCCCTTCAACAACTCAAATGCCTGAAAGCATGCCTTATCAAATGAAAACAAAGTATCCTTTTCTAACAAAGTACATAAAGGTCTAGTAATCTTAGAGAAATCCTTGATGAAACTCCTATAAAACCTAGCATGACTGAGAAAACTTTGAATTCCCTTAACATTCATCGGTGGTGGCAACTTTGCAATGACTTCCACTTTGGCCTTATCCACTTCAATTCCCTTTCTTGAGATTTTATTACCGAGCACTATCTCTTCTTGCACCATGAAGTGACACTTCTTCCAATTTAACACTAGGTGAGTATCCTTACACCTCTTAAGCATGGATGATAAGTTCTCTAAGCAACTATCTAAGGAAGCTCAAATATAGCAAAGTCATCCATGAAGACTTCAATGCACTTCTCAATCATATTAGAGAACAATGCCATCATACATCTCTAAAACGTAGCAGGTGCATTACAAAGACCAAAAGGCATGCGCATGAATGCAAAAGTACCAAAAGGATAGGTAGATGTAGTCTTCTCCTGATCCTTCGGGGCAATTGGTATCTAATTGTATCTAGAATATCCATCAAGGAAGTAATAATACCTATGGCCTACTAACCTCTCAAGCATGTGGTCTATGAAGGGTAATGGGAAATGGTCTTTACGGGTGGCATAATTTAATTTGCAATAGTCAATACACACCCTCTATCCAGTAACGACGCAAGTAGGTATCAATTTATTTTTCTCATTTTGAAGCACCATTATACCTCCTTTCTTTGGCACCACTTAGATAAGACTCACCTACTTACTATCTGCTATGGGATAAATAATCCCAGCATTAAGAAGGTTCAAAACTTCCTTTTTCACCACTTCCTTTAAAGTGGGGTTGAGTCATCTTTGTGGTTGAACAAATGGTTTGCATTCGGCTTCCATAAAAATCTGATGCATACCAACCGATAGATGGATCCCATAAATGTTAACAATAGTCTAACCAATGGCCTCCTTATGCTCTTTAAGCACTTTAATCAATTGATTCTCTTGTTCTTTGGACAAATTTGTTGAAATGATGACTGGTAGTGTCTCATTCTCTCTAAGGTAAGCATACTTGAGATGAACAGGTAACTGATTCAACTCAAGTTTAGGGGGCTCAACTATGGAAGGAACCAACCTCTCAGTTTAACTCCTAATTCCTCAAATCTAGATGGCTTCAACCAAAATCTTGTAGCTCTATCCACCGGTAAACTTGCAACAACCTCATCCTCACTATCCTCTTCTATGATCGCTGCTCTATCATCATCACTCTTAATCAAATCTTGCTTAACAATATCCACAACTTCATTCTCTCATAATCTTGCCTTCTTCCATCTCAACTCTCTCTTGTCCATTAGTTATATCATATGTGAAATTAAGTTCATCCTCATCATCACTCCAATCATCCGCTAACATATGCTTATCATGTCCACTTATATAAAAGTGCTCATCTCTAAACTCCTCTATTAGCCGATCAACTATGTCTATATGGAAGCAAGAATCACTCTTGGCTAGGTATCTAAAGGCTCAAAAAATGCTAAATGCGACATGCTCATCCATGACCCTATGTGTCGATTTTCCTTCTTCTACATTAATCAAGGCCTTACCGGTGGCCAGGAACAGCCTACCTAAGATCAAAGGTATCACCAAATCCTCCTCCATGTCTTGAATAATGAAATCTGTTGAGAAGATAAACTTGTCCACTTTCACTAATACATCTTCCACTATCCCCCTTGGAAGCTTGATACTCCTATCAGCTAATTACAAATAAATTGTAGTCGATTTACATTCTCTAAGCCCTAATTTCTTAAAGATTAAGAAGGGCTTAAGATTAATACTTACGCCAAGATCGCATAGGGCCTTATCAAAATAGGAGTCTCTAATAATACATAGGATAGTGAAGCTGCTTGGATCTTTCAACTTAGGAGGCAACTTGTTTTGAAGAATTACTATACACTCTTGGGTTAACATTACAGTCTCATGATTAGCTAGCTTCCTTTTCTAGTGAAGATGTCCTTCATAAACTTTGCATAAGAGGGCATTTGCTCTAACGCATCCATGAGTGGGATATTGATATGCAACTTCTTAAAAACTTCCAAAAACTTAGAAAATTGATGGTCCAATTGCTGCTGCTTCAATCTCATAAGGAATAGGATGTGTGAGACATATGGCTTCACTTTTGATTTCTTCTTCTCCAAGTCCTCCATCTTACCTTGCCTTATATCTCTACTTCTTGATGACTTGCCTTCTATTTACTTTCTCTCCACTTTAAGATCATCATCCTTTTTCTCCTAAACTTCCTTTTATCTTCCTTTATCAACATTCCTTCCTTTTTAGCCAATTGACTCTTGCTCAACTATCTCATTTTCTCTACTCATATTAACTTAATCTTCATTTTTCTTTTCTAGCTCCTTCTTACTTCTCAATGTGATTGCTTTCACCTTCTCCTTAAGATTCTTTTCAGCATTGCTAGGAAGGGTACCTTGAGGACAGCTACTAGATGACTAGGAGCACTGGGTAAATTGTTTTTGCAAGTCATGGATGATGGCTTTTTGGTTTTGACTCTTGTAACAAGTTTTTTAGCATCTCTACTGAGGTGTCCTGTTTCTCTTTTTTCTTAGGCTGAAATGTCCTTTGTTGAGCCATAGGTAGGGCTCTAGGAACATTTCTATCTCTCCAACCAAAATTTAGGTGATATCTCCATCTTGGATTATATGTATTTGAGTAGGGATTCCAATTCTCCACTCCTTTTCTAAGCTTATTCACAAAATTTGCTTGATCCATACCTAAACTTGAACATAGAGGGTACAAATCCCCTATTGAACAATCTGGAAAGCCTATAGAAGGACCCCTAAAAGGCATACTACTCTCAAATGGACTAAAACTCAAGCCTACCCCCTATATTGGCTGCATACGGATCATTTAAGTTGTAAGAGTTGCTACTTGAGCTTGAAGCTTAGCAATAGTATTTAATTCATGCACGATAGCTACTTGCCTTGGCCTTGCTCTCTTACTATGCTAGTTGAAAGAATTGAAGGCCATTTCCTTAAAGAGTTCATATGCTTGTTTCGCATTCTTTCTCATTGAACCACCTCTAGAGACTGCATCTATCATCATCCTCAATTGATCACCCAATGAATTATAGAAAGTGTGAATCAATTGGTGCATAGGTATACCATGATGAGGACAATGCCTAAGAGACTCCTTGAATCTTTCCTACACTTCATAAAATGTTTCTCCTTCAAACTGATCAAAGGAATTGATTTCATTTCTTAATTGGGAGGTCTTATTAGGTAGAAAGAATTTTACCAAGAACTTTTGTGCCAATTGATCCCAAGTTATAATTCATTGTGTCGGCAAATAGTTTAGCCAGCTTCATGCCTTATCCCTAAGGGAAAAAGGGAATAGGCATAAGCAAATCACATCATCTAAAACTCCATTGTTCTTAAGTGTAGCATAAATCTGCAAGAAATTCCTCAAGTGATCATGTAGGACTTCCAAAGGTCCACTACCAAATTGATTTACTTGTAACATTTGAATCAATCCAGGCTTTAACTTAAAATTGTTTCCTTGAATTGTAGGCTACGCAATAGCTAATGTAGCCCCCTCAATGGTGGGCTTAAAGTACTCCTACAATGGTCTTGCAATCTCATTTCTACCCACAATTTACACATTTTGCCCATTATGATCATCTTCATTTCCATTACTTTCTATGACTCTTAATTGCTAAGAATTCACTCTTCTTTCTCTCAAACATTGGTAAAAGGTTCACTTAATTTCAAGATCAAACAGAAAGGTCAAATTAGGTATTCTTTCACTAAACATACATTAACTAGGCCTAAGAGTAGAATCTTTTTGTTTTTCTTAGAAAATTTTCAACTTTTTACAGATTTTTTTTTTTTTTTAAATTTAGATCTTTAGAAACTAAACTAACTAAAATCTCCAAAAGGTGCCCCCAAAAATATAAAAAGAATGAAACTTTATGCGCGAAAGTAAACTACCACTATTCTAATATCAAAAGTGACAAGCGAAAACATAACATTCATAAGAAAAGACATATAAAACCCAAGAAAAACTATGACAAGACATGGTTGGAATTTTTGTTTTTCTTAAAGAAATGGAAAATATAAAAGTAGAAAATCACACAAATAGCAAGATTAGTGCAAAATCAAAGGCCTAAGCTATCAAGAAGCTAAATTAAACCTGATAATTGAAATTTAGAGCAACAAACTATGGTAAACAATTCCAACATTGATTCCGCTATGAAAAATGCATAAAACACAAAGAACAACATAATGACATAAAACTGAAAATTATGTGAAAAATTATCAATCAAGTAAAAATCTAACAATTATTTAAGCACAAACTAACTAAGCGGTAAACTAACCATCACACTATTAAGATACAAAGCAAAAAGCTATGATAATTAATACTAAGAAATAGAAACAAAGCTGTAATTTTTTTTGTTCACTATAAAATGCACTAGTAAGAAGAAAGGTCTATCCTAAAAGCAACTAAAGAAAATTAGCAACAAGAAGCTAAAAATAAAAGGAAATGCACTAAGATTTCACTTAATTAACCACTAACACAAAAGCTATTAACTAAGAATTAGAAAATTAATTAAACTAATGGAGTTACTACTAAGTTAAACTACCAAAAGGTAAGGGAGTAAATGAAAATAAAAAGGTGCCTAGTCTAAGGGATCAGCTATTAATTGATAAAGGTATATTTTATTCATATTTTAATAAGTGAATTAAAGAGAATTATTATTGATTTTATAGAAATCATTAAGAATTAGTATTTAGGTATTTTCATTTGGACATTTAAGGTATTAGAGGATTCAGAGTGGAAATACAATTAATTTAAAGCAATTTTACACAAACAAAGAAGCCGAAGTGAGCCATGGCATGATTGCAATTGAAGACAGTTAGCCAATCTGCAGGCCTACACTGAACGCTGGCAGCCTTGGAAGTTACACTGTTGTCCTTCATGCTTGGCCTTTATGAAAAAAATTTCCTTTCAAAAGCTAACCTTAGTTTTCATTATAAATAGTCATAAGTTTCAGAATTTAAAAAAATTTTACGTCTTCTTTAGAATTAGAGAGTTTTAGAATCGATAGTAGATAGTTCTTGAAGAATTCTTTTGTAAAATTGCTTGGATCGTAGGGAAGATTTCACTTTTATTATGGAGATATATTCTAAAGTTACAATTGAAGTTTATACTTTTAGACAGAATTGGTGACATCTATTTTATTTATATTTATGCAATTTTGTAATTTATTATACTCTTTTAGATTACAGAATTGGTGACATCTATTTTATTTATATTCATGCAATTATGTAATTTATTCCTACTTTCAATTATGAATGTCTTTATAATTTCAATTAGTAATTGTGCTTTCGTTTCAAATTCTATGAGTAGCTAATTTTATTTGTGGGAATTGATAAAACCCTATGTAGCAAAGATGAGAATTGTATTCATGTTATAAGATTAATAGATATATGGATGATTCATGATTGCAATTTCTATGATTTCGATTATAGTTGTTTAATTGATTATTATTGTTAAAAACCTTAGTGATAGCGGAGTTGACATAGGGTTTGTTAGAAATTCTTGATTAATTTGATTTATTAATGTGGAAGCAGTAGTAATTGAATTAATTATAAATTATCTAGAGATTAATGCAATGTTTAATGATTGATTATTCACTAAAACAATTAGGGATAATTGATTTATGACATTAAACAATCATAGTATCGAGAGATATATAATTATAGTTTAGAGTCCACTATTAATTAGAGATGTGAGAGCTGACTGATTAATTAAAGGTTTCAAAATTTAAGTTTTAAGGCATAATAATTTCACTTGAATGACCATATAGCTATTAATCTATATACATGATAATAATTTGATTTGCGTAATCTAGAGTGTATTTTGTTTTCCCATAATTCTTAATTAATTGCTTAGTTTTAGATATTTTATAGTTATTTTCTTTTTGATAGTTTTAGTATAATTATTAGATTAGTTAATTTACTTTTGATTGCTTGAATATTGATAAACACTAGCATAGGATTAGTAATTTCTTAGTTCTTGAGAGATTGACAACCTTACTTGCTTTATATGACTTGATTCCGATCTACTATACTTACTAGAGTATTCACAATTTATTTTTTTTATATATATAGTTTAAGTGAGTTAAGTTTTTGGTTCTGTAGTCGGGGATTAGAAATATTAAACCTTTTAGTTCTGTTGGTAATTAAGGCATGCTTGACAACGTGTGTTATTTTTATCCTCTTTGCAGGTATTTTATGTTTAGGAGTAGAAGTATTGAAATTCTACTACTAGATTATAAAATAGAGTACACTTTGCATTAGTTAATGCAAGAGAATAGAAGGAGAGATGAGATGGTAAGTAATAAGGATAATAATCAAATAGAAGGAGTTTTGTGAGCACTATAAGATTATATAGTACCCACTATTATGAGTTTTGCTATAAAGAGGCCTATGGTTCAAACAAATCAGTTTAGAGGATACCCTAATGAAAGTCCTGATGAGCATATTGTAGGATTCCTCCAATACTATAATATAATTAAGATGAACAATGTGATAGACGAGGTTATTAGATCATAGCTCTTTCCCTTTTCACTAAGGGATAAAGTTAGAGCTTAGTTTCATTCATTATCACAAGAATTGATTACTACTTGGGTTGATCTTTCATCAAAGTTTTTAAGGAGATTTTTCCTACCAGCTAAGACTAAGAAACTAAAGAACGACATCACCAACTTTACTAAGTTTAATGGTGAGTCACTTTATGAAGCATGGGAGAGATTCAAGGAGGCGATAAAAAAATGCCTACATCATAGCTTGCTAGATAATCTCTTAATTGAGATTTTCTATCTCAGTTTAGATGAGATATTGAGGTCTTCAATTGATGCTAAGTAAGAGGTGCTCTGATGAGCAAGACCTATGATGAAGCAAGTGCACCGATAGAAGAGATGGCCTCTAGTGCACATAACTAGCAAAATAAGAGAAGCAAGTTAAAAGTGGTAGCAATTAGTGACAATAACACTGTATATCAATTAATAGCTCAGATTGCAGCTCTTACTACTCAAGGAAGTAAACACACCTCAGCATAGTCTTTTAATGCTAATCCTATTATTTTTTGTAAGTTATGTTCACGACTACATTCGACTCTTGAGTGCCTAACTAGGAATCCCTCAGCTCTAACTTTGTTGAGAACATGTAAACTTTGTCAATAATTTTCAATACGGTAATCAAGGACCATATTCGAATGCATACAATCTCGGGTGGCGTAATCATCCAAATTTTTCATGGAGAAATGAGAATAATGCATTTCAACGACCACCTAGATTCCAGAAGCAAGGTCCTACTCAGAATACTCCACCTTAATAGAATGAGTCTAGAATGGGAGAGTTCATAATTAGCTAGATGCAAAAGACTAACACTCTATTACAGAATCAATAGGCGACTATTCGGAATTTAGAGAATTAGATTAGTCAGATCTTTCAATAGTTGAGTAATAGACCATTAGGGTCTTTACCCTGCAATACTGAAGAGAATCCTAAAGGTATCAACGCCATTATGTTGAGGAGTGGAAACGAAGTTAAAACAGTTGACAAGTGAGTTGAAGAAAAAGAGGAGAATTCAAAGAAAGGAAAAGGGAAGTACGTAGAAGAGGAACCAAAGTAAAAGTCACTAAAAGTGAAATCGTATGTTCCTCAAGTTCTTTTTCCATGAAGAATGAAGCAATAGCAGCTAAACACTCAATTTGCTAAATTCCTAAATGTCTTCATGATGCTGCAGATTAACATTCCTTTTGCAAAGGCACTTCAGCAGATGCCTTTATATGCGATATTCATGAAGGATTTGCTCACCAAGAAGAGAAAGATTGATGGAAATGAACCGATGATGCTTATAGGGGAGTGCTCTATGATCTTTTAGAAAAATCTATCTACCCTGCTTAGAAAACAAAGAGTTCAGGGGAGTTTTACTATTACTTGCACTATAGGAAATTTTCATTTTGATAAAGTTCTTATTGATTTAAGTGCAAGTATAAATTTAATGATTTTGTCTATTTTCAGGAAGTTAAGACTTAGAGATTACGAAAAGACTCATGTTACCTTACAACTTACTGATAGGATTATCAAATATCTAAGGGATATTATCAAGAATGTCTTAATGAAGGTAAATAAATTTATTGTCCTAGTCGACTTTATAGTCTTGGAGATGGAAGAGGATAGAGAAGTACCCATGATCCTTGGAAGACTTTTTCCTGCAATAGGTAAGGCATTACTAGACATGGAATAGGGTAAGCTTACTTTAAGAGCTATGGACGATCAAGTAACTTTTAATTTTTATGAAGCCATCAAACATTTTGATGATTACAAATCTTGCTATAATATTGATGTTTTTAATGAGATTACTTATGAGTCTATAGAAGAGAAAGTAGTATTGGATACCATGGAATGAGTTCTTGGGGATTTGGATGATTGGAGTGATGATAATGAGCCTGAAGAAGAAGAAGGTAGGAAACAAGTGTTAGAAATCAAAGCTTAATACTATGAAGAGCTAGGCACCAGTGAGAAGAAGCCAGTCCCATCATTGATACAACCCTTAGTGCTTGAACTTAAACCTTTACCAAGTCATTTAAAATATGCTTATCTTTGAATAAATGATACTTTGCTAATAATTATCTCTTCTTCTTTGATAGGTGATTATGAGAAAGAACTTTTAGGAGTTTTGAGAGAGTATAAAGAAGCCATGGGTAGACCATTGCTAATATCAAGGGGATCAGTTCCTTAATTTGCACTCACCAGATATTGCTAAAGGTTAAGTACAAACCCACAATACAACCATAGAGATGACTCAACCTAACTCTTAAGGAGGTAGTGAAGATAGAGGTACTTGCATTGTTGGATGCAGGTATTATCTATCGTATCTCAGATAATAAGTGGGTTAGTTCACTTAGGTAGTGCAAAAAAAGGGTGGTATGACTGTAGTTAAAAATAAGGTTAATGAGTTAATCCCTACTCATACTATGATCAGGTGGAAACTCTGCATAGATTATGGAAAACTAAATGATACTACCCATAAAGACCACTTCCCCCTCCTTTTCATAGATTAGACTTTAGAAAAACTTTTAGAGCATGATTATTATTGTTTCTTAGATGGTTATTCTTGTTATAATTAAATTCATATAACATTCGAAGACTAGGAGAAAACCACCTTTACATGTCCTTATGGCACTTTTGCCTTTAGGAGAATCCCCATTAGTCTCTATAATGCACCTACTACTTTTCAAAGATGCATGATGTCTATATTTTATGACATGTTAGAAGATTTCATTAAAGTATTTATGGATGACTTCTCTATCTTTGGGAAGTCATTTGATTCATGTCAGATTAATTTAAGCTATGTGCTTAAAAGGTGCAAAGGGACTAATTTACTTCTAAACTAGCAAAAATGCCATTTTATGATAAGAGAGGGAATAGTCTTAGGCAACAAGGTGTTGAAAAAGGGGATTGAAGTTGATAGAGCTAAAGTGGAGATAATAGAGAAGTTACCACCACCTGCTTTAGTCAAAGGAGTCAAAAGCCTCTTAGGGCAAATTGGCTTTTGCAGGAGATTTATTAAGGACTTCTCTAAAATGTTTAGACCTCTTTGTGATTTACTTAAAAAAGATTTTTCCTTTATTTTTTATGATAGTTGTTGGTAGGCATTTAAGCTATTGAAGGAGAAGCTTATTTCGACTCTACTGATTGTTGCACTTGATTAGGAGGTTCCTTTCGAGATAATGTATGATGCCAACTACTATGCTATATGAGTATTACATAAGCAGAGGAGAGGTAAGTCATTTTATGTTTTATACTATGTGAACAGAACAATGAATGGGGCATAGAGAAACTATGCCACGACAAAGACAGAACTTTTAGTGGTTATATTTGCATGTACCAAGTTTAGTCCTATCTAATAGGTTCTAAGATCATAGTATACACAAACTATGCTGCTTTAAAATATTTGTTTGCTAAAACTAATGCCAAACCTATTTTAATTCATTGGATCTTATTACTGTAAGAATTTGATCTTGAAATTAGAGATAAAAAGGAATTAAAAATGTAATTGCTAATCATTTATCTCATTTACAACTTGATTGTTTAGAGCCATCCATTAATGAAAAGTTCTTTGATGAACAATTGTATGCAATAGAGATGCAAGGGTTACCTTTAGTATGCTGATATAGTTAATTACGTGTCGAAATGGGTAGAAGTAATTGCTTTACAAATTAATGATACTATAGTGGAAATTAAATTTTTGTAAAAGAACATTTTTTGGGGGGTTTGAGGTACTAAGGCTATTATAAGTGACAGGAGGTTACATTTTTACAATCGGCAGTTTTAAAAATTGTTAATAAAATATGGAGTCACTCATAAACTTACTACCCTGTATCATCCGCAGACATATGGATAGGTTCACTTGTCCAATAGGGAAATAAAGCAGATCCTAGAGAAGACTGTCAATGCATCTAGGAAGGATTGGTCTTTAAAACTTAATGATGCATTGTGAGCTTATAGGATGGCTTTTAAAACCCTTATACGAATCTCCCCATACAAAATCATTTTTGGAAAATCATGTCACCTACTTGTAAAGCTTGAGCATAAGGCCTACTAGGCCATAAAATACCTTAACTTTGATTTACAAGCTATAGGCAAAAGAGATTACTCTAATTGAACCAGGTAGACGAGATAAGAGAAGAAGCTTATAAAAGTGCTAGGATATACAAAGAGAGAGCCAAGCGATGGCATGATAGGAGCATTTAACAACGGGAGTTAGTGCCTAGTTAAAAAACATTATTATATAACTCTTGGTTGAAACTGTTCCTAGGTAAGTTAAAATCTCGATGGTCTGAACAATTTAAAATAGTTAACATTTTTCCTTATAGTACAACTGAGTTAAAGGTAGGTGACAATTGCACTTTTAAGGTGAATGGTCATCTCTTCAAACACTATTTTGAAGAGGGAAACTTAGATTGTGATGCCACTATCATGGCAAGCACAAACCCACAAGAAGATTAGAAAAGTCAGGATAGCGACTATAAATTAAGCGCTTCATGAGAGGTAACTCATGTCTAACTAAACTAATTTTTTATATTTATTCTTTATTTATTTATTTCTTTTATTAATATTTACTTTCATAGAACAAGATTAGGCTAACCATTTGCATTGAAGGCTATCGATCTAAAAAGGAAAAAAAAAACTAAGGAAAAAGAGCAAAATTTTGAACATAAGGCCGCTAGCCTATTAGTTGGCCTACCAATATACACTGGCAATGTGCGCCGCTGGCATACAAAGGGAGGAGCCGACATATTGTGCTTTTATAAAGCACGATTGTTGGTTTTCTCTCTTTCTCCTAACTCATTTTCTTGCCAATTTGTCTCTCTACCTTCTCCTTCTCTCTTATTTTCTCTTTAGATTTCTCTCCCTCTCCATCACTCTATCTCCAGCACACACTCTCTTCATCAGTCCATCTCACATTCACTCACTCTCTTCACTTTTTCCATCCACATTTTCACTTTTCATTTCAAATCTATGCTTCCTAGCTTCACCATGCTGCCCAAGAAACTTCAACCTCAGTGAAAGAAACAGAAGACAACAACCGCTTCATCCTCTAGAAGTTCGAGTAGCGATCTTCTTTTACATTAGGATTATGCTAAGGATAAAAGAAAGAAGTTACAACGAATGACATTCATGAACCAACAATATTTGGATTGGACTCTTCTACAAGAGTATGGGATGGATAACAGGATCTAGTAGATAATTCTTAATAAAACTTGGTTACAATTGTTTGAGGTAAAAGAACCTACTTTTAGAAATATTGCCATCATTTTTATTTTCTTTATAGTTGGAGAGAGGTTGGTAAATGTCTATGTTCACATTTCAGGCTTATAGAGAGATTCATGTGATTGAGTTAAGGCAGATTAGTTACTTTTTGGGTTTATATGATGAGGAGGAAGTCAATTTGCTCAACTCTTAGCCTAGTGATATGACTGTTGAGAGATTCTGGTTTTAGTTGATTTACCTTAAGCGGGATGATTTTGTACCTTCAAAGTTGCTTGCTACGACTTTCTTAGCAATGGAGCATAGGCTACTTACCATATTCTTGCTCATACTCTCAACTGTAAGAAGACTAGCTATAGCAAAGTAATCAGTTTTGACATGTTTTATCTGTATAGCTTGATTTCTAGGTATCAGATTGATCTAGGAGTAGAAATAGTAAATTTTATTTATAGATAAATAGATGATACTAGGACTTAGGTTATTTTTTGTGGTGGTTATATTAGGCATTATTGAAGGGTATGGGCTTTTTCAAGAACCGGAGGGGAATGGGGGTATTCCTTGTAAACTTATTTCTATTGTAGCTTTTAGGGGTTGAAGATTTGTTAAGATAAACAATAAGCCTAATCCAATTGAGGAGCAGGATATTCTTAAAAATCCACTTGCTGCTAGAGCATCTACTTCATATCATCCTTTAGTTGGTAGTTACGAGCAGTTGGGTACTGAAATTAGAGAAGTTTGGAATGAAATTAAGAAAGAAAGGAAGAAGAATAAGAAGTTCCGAACTACTATGGTCAATATACTGAAGTCTACTATCTTGTGTTTCTAGCTAGTAGTTCTGGAATAGCTACATTATAAGCTTCCAATATAGAGAATAGTATCACCGACTGCAATAGTTAGAGTTATGCGCACCTTCTTGAATTTTTGTATCATTTTTTTAATTATTTTATTTTATTTTGCTATTAGGTTTCTTTCCTTTTTGTTTAGTACCTACTTGTTTAGGTAACTCTGGATAATTAACTCAACTATGTACTCTTGAGTGCCCTTTTATACTATCTTTACTCTTTCATGTTCCTTTGCATTTGATGAGATAGGTCAAATCTGAATTTTATGCTTGTAATGATCTTACTCTTGGAATTTTCCTTATTGTTGAAAATTTGAATCTACGGAAGTACCAGTTTTTCATTTCCCATTACTTTCGAAGTTTTATTTTATTTCCTCTTGTATATCGAATAGGAGACAATGTGGACACTATCTATTTAAAAGTTGGGGGAAGGAAATATAGGAAATTGATTTTAAATTAAATTGAATATCAATTTTGATGATGGTTTTTGTTTGCAATTAGTTATACATTCCTATTAACTTGAACTTTATTTGTTCTTAAGCATCTGGCAATTTTTAGGCTAATTTTTTTTTAAATTTTGAATTTCTTGTTTGGAATCTAGAAATTATACAAAGAAAAAAAAAATTTGTTGATAGCATTTGATTGTAATTTGAATAATTGACTCATTAAGGTGGCTTACTCATCATTATTGTGATTTTTTTACTTAGTTAAAATTAATTAGTCGAATTTTCAGGAACCTAATTTCCTTAGTTTTTAGCTTTAGAATTTGAAGTTTAAGAGTCAATCGAGTCCTTCAATGAAAAGTAAATAGGTTCACTTCTATGCAAGGTTAGTTAGTGTATGTTCTTTTTAGTTATTTTAACAGCACTTTAACACTTAGTAAAAGAGGTAAGTGAAGCATTATAGTTAGTGATTCCTATAAAAGAAGTTTGAAAAATTTTAGTGAGCATTTAAAAAAAAAATGAAATGAGAGCCTTTACTCCAATAACTTAGGAAATTGAATTAAAAGTTTCCTAACTGAATGTTAAAGTAAGGAAGAGTCCATAGGGGTCTCTTTAAAACCTGGTCACTTAGGTGATGAGCTCGGGATGTGCCGACTCAATGTACTCACTATAACGACAAGGGCAAAAAGGAAAACTTCAGTATCTAAACTAAAAAAAAAAAAAAGGGAAGGGGGGGGGGAATCAAAAATGGAAATTTTGAATGCAATTTAAGAAATGAATTAAGGCTTGTAATAAAAAGGAAGAAAAACTAGGGATAAAGCAAATACCATATGCTTTCACTACTTTGTTAACTTGTTTTTCGAGATAATTAGAGGGATAATATGCTGACTAATAGTTGTGAAGTTTAAAAGGGTGTTTTTCTTTCTAGGACCAAATATCTACTTTTGAAATAAAAATCTTAGGCTAAATACTTAGATTAAAATTTGTTTCCTCTAAAGTGGCTGATTAATTTCAATTGTAATACTTTGATTACATATTTAGATTTGGTTCAAGCGATGGGCATTATAAATTAGCGAGTCTGAAAGTGTGAAATATCATATGTTTTCGATTTGTAGTTGGAAAATTTGTATTTTCAATGATAGTTTTCTTCAATTCTATTTATTTTGCTTGAGGACAAGCAAAAGTTCAAGTGTGAGGAAGTTGATAAAGGCATATTTTATTCATATTTTAATGGACGAATTGGAGAGAATTATTATTGATTTTATAAAAATCATCAAGAATTGGTACTTAAGTATTTTCATTTTAAAATTTCAGGTATTAAAGGATTTAGAGTGGAAATGCAGTTAATTTAGAAGAATTTTACACAAATGAAGAAGTTGAAGTGAGCTACAGCACAATTGGAATTGAAGACTGCTAGCCTATCCACTGACCTAATTGAACATCAGCGGCTTTTAAGTCTATGTCGCCGGCCATGGAAGCTACACCGTTGGCCTTCATGAAAAAAATTGCCTTATAAAAGCCAACCCTAGTTTTCTTTCTAAATAGTCATGAGTTTCAGAATTTAAAAATTTTTTACGTCTTCTTTAGATTTAGAGAGTCTTCGAACAATTAGTAGATAGTTCTTGAAGAATTCTTTTGTAGAATTGCTTAGATCGTTGAGAAGATTTCGCTTTTACTGCAGACATCAATTTTGAAGATGTAATTGAAGTTTACCCTTTTAGATTACAAAATTGGTGACATCTATTTTATTTATATTTATGCAATTTTGTAATTTATTCTTACATTCAATTATGAATGTCTTTGCAATTTGAATTAGTAATTGTGCTTTCATTTCAAATTCTATGGTTAGTTAATTTTATTTGTAGGAATTGATGAAACCCTAGGTAGTAAAGATGATAATTGTATTCATGTTATAAGATTGATAGATTTATGAATGATTCATAATTGCAATTTCTATGATTTCGATTATAGTTGTCTAATTGATTACATTTGATAGAAACCCTAGTGATACGGGAGTTGATATAAGGTTTATTAGAAATTTTTTATTAATTTAATTAACTAATGTGGAAACAACATTAATTGAATTAATTAGAAATTATCTAGGGATTAATGCAATGTTTAGCAATTGATTATTCATTAAGACATTAGGGATAATTGATTTGTGACGTTAGGCAATCATAGTATCAGGAGATATATGATTGTAGTTTAGAGCCACTATTAATTGGAGATATAGGAGCTGACTAATTAATTAGAGGTTTTAAAATTTAAGTTTTAAGGCATAATAATTTTACTTGAATGGCCATATGGCTATTAATCTATATGCATGATAACAATTTGATTTGCATAATCTATGGTGGATTCTATTTTCCCACAATTCTCAATTGATTGCTTAGTTTTAGATATTTTATAGTTATTTTCTTTTTGATAGTTTTTCGTATAATTATTAGATTAGTTAATTTACTTTTGATTGCCTGAATATTGATAAGAACTAGCATAAGATTAGTAATTTCTTAGTCCTTGAGAGATCGAGAACCTTACTTGCTCTAAATTACTTGATTCCGACTTAGTATACTTGTTGGAGTATTCATGATTTAATTTATATATATATATATTATATAATGTAAGAAAATCACCAATCTAATATTAGCAAAGCCGAAGCTCCATGATAATAATGCCAAAAACTTGACTCGATGAAAACATGAATGTGTGAATCGATAAGTGTAACGGGTCATAGAAGTAGTACAAATGGTGAGTTAAGGTCATATTCCACCGGGAGCTGGGTGCTAGGTGCTAAGTGCTAAGTACTAAATTTTCTAAGTTTTTCCCTAAGCTAGGCTATCGATAATTGAATTAAAAGTAAGTGAAAACTAAATAACAAGATGAACACTAAACTAAATGTTCTAGCTACACTATGAGAGTCTCAAGTTTAGGAAATAAAAAAGGTCAAACTAGGATTCGTAAATCTATTCTCATTTAAATCGATGTGTTTTCTTAAATCAATATTTAAAATTAATTAAAAGGGATTTAACTAAACTCATTAGAACTTGCCTACCTCCCGAAATAGGGGAATTTTAATTATAGCATAAATTCACCTGTTAAGGCAATTTATCTATAATCAACCGGTGAATAATAATCTGCTTACACCAAAATTATTATTCTAGTTAGAAATATGGTTTAAGCATGTCCCCATGACCTGAACCGTACTTCCAACTACATTAAGTGCGTAAGTTCATAAATTTAATTAAAACATGCATATCCTTATGATGAGCTTTTTCAAAAATTCAAGCTATGTTCCATATGAGTTATCGAAACCTTCCCAATATTCTATACCTCTATTTAGCGAGAAAGTAATGGCTAAGTACTAAATAGCTAATATCTAAATAATATACGAACACATCAATTCATCATATCTATCAATACAAAACCCAAATAAATTAGGTACTTGATTTTATCACAAAATCCCAATGAATCAAGATATATCTAAATTGAAATAACAGGGAAAAGAAAACATTTCAATTGATATATTCCATCCTGAAACCCGACACAAAAATCATTGTATCTCGATTCATTTGGAACTAGGAGTAGTCCTCTAGTGAACTAAAACAAAATTATTTAAAGTCTTGCAATTAAATCAAACATATTCAAATTAATAAGAAAATTCTATTCTTCACCATAAGAAAAAAAACTTTAAAATCCCTATTCTACAGTATGTTTTCCTACCTGTTTTCAGCTCTCTTCTACTCCTCTCCTCGTCTCTACTTTCTTCATTTTTCTGGCTGCCCCCTCTTTTTCTTTATACGGCTACTACTTTTTTCTTTTCTCTGCACTCACATATGGGCTTCCTTTTAAGACGTCAATTGTCCAATGGATTGGACTTAGCCTACACATCATCCCTTAATCACAACTTTAAGTCTCTTTTTACATAGTCAATTTAGAGAAAAGATTTAATATAATGCTATTTCCTTTTCATCATGTGATGAGATTAGCTTCTCTTAATGGGCTATGCTTATTATTTTCATTAAAGTACATATTAGGACAAAGTACTCTATACGTAGGCCACTAACATAAGTCTAAATGGTCTCTTTTTTCGGTTGAGTGCGTAGTTTTAAAAACTTTTGCCATAGGTATATGAGTTGCTAATCTACTATATTTTAAAGTTTATGATTGTAGCAATTGTTTAGAATTGCGCCTTTTGCTGTTCGTTAGAGTTCATGGCTATGGAATTGAAGCTAAGTTCATATACAAAAGAAATTAGCTTTAGCGATTCAATTCATCTTAGCTTAGGTTTGCTTCTTAGTCAATGCTCAGTTCTTATTTAGAAATGGAAGAGTTTATGCTGAAAATTGTAACTGCTCATTGGTTCGGCTGGAAGTTGCTCGAATTGGCTTGGAGTTAACAAGTTCATTAAGTGATTATAGCTTAAGTTCAATAGTTGCTTGGTAGTTACAAGTTCAACTACAATCACAGGTTGGAATTTAGAGTGTTACTATATCAAAGTTTCTATGTTTCAACTATCAAGAATCGAAGTCTAAAAGCATCTTAGCTGTTGTCCAAACTTGTATGCTATAGATATAAGAAGTAGTTGGTCTTCTATTAATTTAGATGAAAAATCCATCAACTCACAACTAATTTTCAACTAGTTAGGCCACATCTAGTTGTTGATGTTGAAATAAAAGCTTATAAGCACATATTTGCCTTTTGAGACATGTTTTGATGCTTTTTCTTCAGAATTGTTAACAATTGATCCACTAACATGATTTTAGAATTTTGAGTAGAATCCATGGCAAAAGTGCATATGAAACCATGAATATGTGCTTTATGTAGGGATGATTATGCAATTTTGCATATTTATCAACACCTTATGCGTTTAGATAAAAACACTTCATTAGTACTTGGGACATTCTACACAACATTTTACATGATCTTTATATTAAGTTCCTTACCTTCTACATAACCTTCTACTAAGGAGGAGTCTTTGCTTACCTCATTAGCCATACCTTCTTCTCAACCTTCTACTGAAGGTTAATCCTAAGATTCTTGATCAGGAAGCTTTTATCGAAACTTAATCTAAAATTCCACCTTTAGCTTTTACTTTATGTTTCGCCAAGAAGCCTTCTACTCAAGCCTCCACTTAGACCCATTTTTAGTTTACTTATTTGATATATTACTAGAAACCTTCTACTTTGGTCAAATAATGTCAAAACTCACTAAAACTCTACATAACTATCAGAACTTAGTGACTTTGAACTTAAACCAGCAAAATGACCAATTCCAAAGATGAATTCCATATTTGGAAAAATTTTATAAAATCTCGCACATGCCTATTTTCAACATGTTATCTTTCCAATTTTACAAAAAGGACATTTTTAAGCATGTAAAAATGATGATACATCTATTGCGTGACCACTTTTTGGCCTAAAATCACATGCAAGTTCATGAAATATCATTTCATTATAAAAAATGCGAATAGAAACTAAATTTGGCCAAAGATATTAGAAGATCAACCGTTTATCTGAAATTTCCAAATTTAGTAGTTTTTGGTAAATTAAAATTAACAAAATTCTACCAAGAAAAATTGGGAAACTTTTGACGTAGCTTAAAAATAAATATTGAGAAGAGCCTATAGGACAAGTTTAAGTTGAAACAACATTGTTTGTCCTTTTGAAAATCAAATTGAAAATATGCTCAAAATAGCTTTTTTCTTAAAAGTGATTATGAGCCATGTATATTTTGACACATTGACAATTTTCCATGAATGTATACTAAAAATAACCTGGGAATACAAATTTTTATGATTTTTTAAACTTGATTTACTATTTTTAATAGTTTATTAAAAATCAAGTGAAAATTAGGACGTATTGATCTGCAAGATTCGACCATTAAGCACTATTAAGGGTGTGTCAACAGCCCTAGACGTTGCTTTTGTTCTATAGTCGTTGTGGCCACTCATTTACAAGTGGTTGTTTGCCTAGAGTTTCATGCATGATCAAATCCCATACCTTTTTTTTTATTTTTTGTCCTAATTTCTATAAAAACCAAAATTTTCCTTCATGAATTTTTCCTAAGCTTTGATTCTGACCAAAGAGTGTAATTAAGAGAGTTTGGGGCTTTTTACAGTGGTTTAGGTAGGAGACAAAGTTGCTTAATTGCCTTTAATGTCTCCAAAACCATGTTCTTTTCTCACGTACTCCTCTCGTTTTCTATTCAATATCATAGGTGCCCATAGTTTGTTTTCCTTTTGTTTATAAAAACCATTTGCTACCTTAGTTTTAGGTTAAAATCACCTTGAATATTTTATTTATTTATTTCTTTAATTATTCTATGTTATTCCCTCATAAATGGAAGCCTTACAAGGTGCTTACAAAGCTCATAAAAAGGTTTACTATTAAACCATATTCCTTCCTTCTTCATATGCATTGAACATTATCATTATATATATATATATATATATATATATGCTCCCTCTTAAATAATTTCCCATGCTTAATCTTTGACGTCTTTTTTTTTTAGTAAATTCTCATATAAAAATTATTTTAATGATCTGACTTCATGGAGTAACTTCTCTTAAATCTTATAGCCTAGTTATGGATTTTCACCTAGTTCAGTCAACATTAATTGATGCCCTAAATTTTGGGGGTTATCACATTTTACCCTAGTACAAAAAGTTTTTTCCTCAAAACTTAACTAAGTTGTAAACAACTTATTTTGATGATTTACTTACTAGCAAAAAGATGACTAACCTTCTACAAACAATTCAGGATGCTTCACTTTCATTTAATCTACAAGCTACTAAGTCACCTCGTCTACAATGTGTCTATCCCACAACACTTTAACATACTCAGTGTCTTGATTTCTTAATTTTTTAACTTTCCTATCTAATATCTAAATTAGACACTCTACATACATTAAGTCTTTCTTTAACTCTACTAATGGCACATCTAAGATTATCATTAGATCTCCTATAAACTTCCTTAGATTTGATACATGAAGCACATTGTCTAGTCTTGTCATTTCATCAAGTAACTCCAACTCATATGCCACTTTTTCTATCTTATTCTTGATTTGATGAGGTTCAATATACTTAGGACTTAGCTTCCCTTTTACCCCAAATTGCTTTACTCCTTTCATTAGAAAAATTTTTAGAAATACCTAATCGCCCTTTTTAAATTCCATTGTCTTCCTTCCAACATCCACATAACTCTTTTGTCAACTTTGGGCAACTCGCAATCGTTCTTTTATAACTTCTACTTTATCCTTGAGATCTTGCATCATGGCGGGCCCAATAATTTGCTTATTTCCTACATTATCCTAATAAATTGGGGATCTACACTTTCGCTAGTATAGCACTTTGTACAGTGCCATTTGAATGGAATTATGATAAGTATTATTATAAGTAAATTTTGCTAATGTTAGGTGATCATCCCAACTTCCTTTAAAGTCTAATACACAAGCCCTTAACATATCCTCTAAGGTTTATACTGTTTGTTTAAATTGCCTATCACTGTGTGGATGATATGTTGTACTAAAGTAGTTTAGTCCCCATTGTATCTTGTAATGATTGCCAAAACTGGGATACAAATCAAGAGTCATGATTGGAAACTATTGACACTAGTACTCCATGTAATCGAACTATCTCCTTAACATACACTTTAGCTAACTATAAGAATGTTACACTTCATTTCACCACTAGGAAATGTGTCAACTTTCTTAATCGATCAACTGCAACCCATATCATGCCATTTTGCTTTATTGTTTTTAGTAAACTGCTTATAAAATCTGTTATTATATGTTCCCAGTTCCATTCAAGTATAGCTAAGGGTTGTAGTAATCCACTTGATCTTTGATGCTCGCTTTTATCCTTTGACAAGTCACACACCATGTGACATGCTATGCCACATCTCCCTTCATTTCGATCCACCAAAACGGTTGCTTCAAGTCTTTATACATCTTATTATTTCTTGGATGTATGGAATATCTCATATCATGTGCCTCTTCTAAAATTATCTTCTTGATTTCGATTCTTTTGGTACACAAATTTGATTTCTAAACCTTAACACTCCTTTATCATTAGTCCTAAAGCCAAGAATCTTATCAATGTTATTTTTAATCTTTTGTAGCTTAGTGTCGTGATCTTATGCTTCTTTGATACATTCTATGAGAGTTAGTTTTGCGTTTAAGCTAGCTATCATGTGATCACTTCTTGTAAACACAATCTCTAAGTTTAACTTCTCCATTTCCTTAATCAATTCTAATTTATTTGTGATGAGTGTAGCCATACAACCATACTTCTTCTTACTTAATGCATCAACTATAGCATTAGCCTTGCTAGGATGATAATGAATGAAAGGATCATAATCATTCAATAATTCTAACCATTGTCTTTGCCTTAAATTTAACTCTTTCTATCTAAAAATACATTTAAAACTCTTGTGATTGGTATACGTCTTACACTTTTCATCATATAGATAATGTCTCTAGATCTTCAAATAAAATATCACAGCCGCAAGTTCTAGATCATGAGTCGGGTAGTTTTGCTCATACAGTTTGAGCTGTCTTGATGCATAAGCAATCACCCTATCTTTTTGCATTAGTACACACCCTAATCCATTCTTTAAGGCATCATAATATATAGCATACTCTTCAAATTTATCAAGTAAAGTCAACATTGGAGTCATGACTAATCTTCTCTTGAATTCTTGAAAACTTTCCTCATGTTTATCATTCTATTCAAACTTAACACCTTTTCTTGTCAATTGGGTTAAAGGTAGGGCTATCTTAGAAAAATCTTGCATAAATCTGCGATAATATCTAGCCATTCCCAAGAAGCTCCTCACTTCTATAATCGTAGTTGGTCTTACCTACTTTGTTACTACCTTCACCTTCATGGGGTCAGCCTCTATTCTTACACTCGACACTATGTGTCCAAGAAATCCAACTTATTCTAACCAAAAACTTACATTTCTTGAGCTTCATGTACAATTGATTCTCTTTAAGTGTTTAAAGCACAATCCTTAAATATATTGCATGCTCTTCCACATCTCTCGAATATATTAATATGTCATCAATAAACACAACTATAAATTCATCTAGATCTTTCCAAAACGTACGTTCATTAAATCCATGAATGCAGTTGGCACGTTAGTCAATCCAAACAACATGACTAAAAACTCATAGTTCCCATATCTTAACCTAAACACAATCTTAGGTACATCATTTGCTTTCTCTAGTTGCTAATATCTAGATTGTAGGTCTATTTTTAAGAACACTATAGCTCCTTTCAATTGGTTAATTAAATCATCAATTCGAAAGATTAGATACATATTTTTAATCATCACTATGTTCAATTCTCAATAATTTATACATAATCTTAAACTCTCATCTTTTTTCTTCACAAAGAGCACAAGAGAGCCCCATGGTGATGTATCGGGCCTAATGAATCCATTATCCAACAACTCTTACAACTGCTTCTTAAGCTCAACAAATTTTGATTAAGCCATTTGTAAACTCCCTAAATTTAGCTACTTGAGCGTAGGATTCAACTTGAATATTGTAAATAACTTTAGGAGTCGATAAGGCCAAGTAAGATAAAAAAATTTTTAAGTTATAAATTTAAATATATTATAAGTAATAAGAACTCTAAAGTGTTAATTGAAACCCCAATTGCGTATAAAAACCCTAAATTTAATGTATGTACAAATACTCGAAATCGAACCCAAACCTAAACTTAATCGAAATCCTAAAATTATGACTTTAAGATTATAAAATCAATAAATATCATTTAATAGTGATATAATCATAGTCAATTATAATTATCAATTAAATTATATAAAACTTTTAACAAAAACATTAAAATAACTCGTAAAAATTATAATTGTAATGGATACCAATTAAATTGATAAATTTTCATAAAATTCTAAAATTAATTTATAAATGTTATTTTTACATTTGGAAAAATTGCATATAATTATTTTTATTTTTCTTTTTCTTCCTTTTTCTTTCTTTTCTTTTCTTCCTTCTAATTTCTTTTGACACGTTTCAATTCTAGAAAACACCTAGTAAGCCATGTAATTTGTGATTCCTCTAGTTGTTATCTTTATAACCAAAAGCCAATGGTAGTGATTTAGGTTGTCCCATCATCGTAAATGCAATTATCTAATGAGATTTGTTTCTTTACTTTATTAGTTGTATTTAGCCATTTTCTTGTCTTCTACATATCCTAAGAAGCAAACCAAAACTTAGAAGTTCAAAACACAAGAACAAGCAAGAAAAGGAAAAGAAAACCAAAGCAAACACATACACAAAACCCAAAAAAAAAAAAACAGTAAAAGCATTTAGGAGAAGAAGAAAGCTAAGAAAAATTTATCAATTATATTACTAAAATACTTAGGTAAGCTTATTTATTTTACTTATACATATGTATATCATATAGTATGTACACGTATAGTGAGTATTTGTTAATTTTCTTTTTTATTTTATGTATGACATGTATATATGTGTAATTATAGATGTATATAGTACAAAGTATGTATATAGTATTTTTTTCCTATATTATATACGTGTATATGTACATAATAATTATTTTATATGAAATATACATATAAATATACGTATATGATACATATGTACATATAATATGTATTTTTCCTACACTTATATTTTTGTACATATGTATGTGTATGTATTATATATGTATGTATATTTAGTATTTTATTATATAATATATGTAGGTATATACGTATAGTTTATGTATATGTACTAAGTATTTCCTCTATAGACGTATATATATATATTTAGTATTTTATTTAATTAATTATATACATATGCGTGATTAAGTATATATATGTACTTATTATTTATTTATTTTTATATGAGGTATATATATTATTGTATATAGTTATATATACTTAGTATTTTCAAAGTATAAGAATTTTAATATACTTGTATATATATATATATATACAGTTGGATGTATTGGATATGTAATCATATATGTATATTATTAATTGTATTTTGTATTTTTGTATGTATGTATAGTACAACTACATATGTACATAGGTATATAAAGTATAAATAAGTGTATATTACACTTGTATATAATGTATAAGTAAAGTTAGAATAATTTAATATATAACATATAGTATATGTATAAATATATGTATATGAATAGTGATATATGCATAAAAATACGAGTATAATTAAATAATATATACAACATACTATACTATTAATTTAATAAATATATATATATACATAAATACTGTAAATTTGGAGAAAGATTAATAATTAAGTAAATTGGAAAATTTAATGAAATATAATAATAAGTATTTACATATGTATATATATTTATATATATTACATCATACAATACAAGAAAATAATAGAAAATTATAAAAAATGTGTAAGTGTGACACATGACACTCTTACGTACTGCCACATTATCACTTATATATATATTAAGTAATTTTCATCATTAATAATAATAATAAATAATTAATTAATCAAAAAAATAATAAAGTGAAAAAATTTAAATTAATAATTCTAAAATCTCAAAAAAAAAGTAAATATAGTAAAATAAGCTTAAAATAAGAAAATTATCATTTATACAATATAAAGAATTATTAATCATAAAAATAATAAGAACAACTTAAATTGATATTTTATACTTTTTAAGTTAAAATAATGAATTTTGTAATATTTTTACATCACAGTCAAAACTATAAGTTACAACGTCCAAAACGGATCTCGTTATGAGAAAGTACGCTTGAAAACGGCCGAAATGAACTATAAGTTCATAGAGATCCGAGTTAAATCGAAAACGTTATACACGATTCGGTAAAAAGCTTGAATCGACAATTTCACATAAACCAATAACTAAATTAAGTAAATAGTACAAATTATAATTCTAGTTTAGTTATTTAAATCATAAACTCACTACTTTTCGTATTTCCTAAATGTTAGGTGATCTTGAGATTTAGATTGACTTACCTTTGGACTACTATGATCCTTAACATCATTCATAACTAAGTGAGTACTCCCAATGATTCTATACTTGTTTTATGCTTATAGTTAGTATACATAAATTAAATATTAATAACTTGATGCATGGGGGTTCGAAGTATGCATGTGTCTAATATTGATTGATTATTGTACAAAATAATGTTAAATGTAATAATTGAAGATTTAGTTATATGATTGATTATTGCAAAATTTGAATGATTTGTTGATAATGTTTGATCAATTCATAAATTGACTTAATCATATCAACTCAACTTAAATTATATGGATCATGCATAAAGCATGAACATTGCATATAATGTTCTAACCATCATCTTACGCGGTTGGTAATAAAGGGCTTTGGAGGGATGGATTCCCACATGATTTGATTATTATAGTATAGGAGCATTGGTACAACAAGACCCTACCCTTAGTTAGAGGGTTAACTTGGTGCCAAAGACTCTAACCATGGGTGATTAGGGGTCATGTCTAGAGACTACCGCTGTAGGATATAAGTGTAAACTGTAGGGGCTATCTTACTACTAGACTTAGATATTTGTATACTATTAACTATTGGAAATAAAAACCTATTTCGTGAAATAGAGAATTTCTATATATATTTATATATGGCTAAAAACTTAGGTATTCGAGCCTGATTGTGATTGGTCCTGATGTATCTCTAACCCCTACTTCATAGGGTGTTAAATCCAATGTTTTATGCAGTACCGGTCAATTACATATATATTGTTTGGCATACTGCTTGTTCATGCATGCATATATTTGTTAATAAACTGTTTGATAGCCTACTTACTAGTATAGTATGAGAGATAACTCACTAAGCTCTTATAGCTTATTCCTTAATAATTTCTCTTTTGTAGGTTGATGAATAATCAAGCATAGGTAAAGAGCCAAGCGTTGAGTGTAAGTATTGTGATGTTTTAGAGGCTAGAATTAGAAAGATTGTCTTGTTCATTTGCAACTTCAAATGTAAACACTACTTGTATATTTAGATTTTATAACTTTCATAAGTTTAAGTTTTAAAACTTTATTACCTCATCTTATCATTTGGTAGGGGATACTGATTCTCTATGGTTTTCATAGATTGTGGAATATTGGATATCCATAGTCATATATGTATTGTAGTAAGTTAATTAAATTAAGAATTGAAACTTTAGTATTTAATTGTTTATAGTTTTGCAATCTCTAGCTTACAAGATAGTTTTTATATTACAGGTGCACATGTAATATAAAAATTTTAATCAATCCTACTAGACCCCCTTTAGGGTCATGACAACCATTTGGTATAGGGTCTTAGATATTGGTATAGTCCTTGGCATAAGGTCTATTGTGAATCTAACCTCCCTATCTAGTGGTAATCTAGGTAATTCCTTTGGGAAGGCTTCTGGGTACTCACATGCTACTAATATATGTCCTAAACTCATTCCTTATCTTGTGTATCCACTATTGTGGCCAAATACCCCACATTACCATCTTTCAACAACTTTCATGCCTTATTTATTAAGATTAATTAAGTAGTGGCCTCCTTGGAATTTCCCTTAAAATAAAATTCCTCCCCATTCATCTTCTTAAATATTTCCACCTTTCCTTTACAATCCATGTCTATACGATGTGCAGTTAATCAATCCATCCCAAGTATCACATCGAATCTCATCATTTCTAATACTACTAACTCCATTACTAACCTCCTAAAATCATTATACATGCTTACATCCTTTAACCTTTGTTGCACAACTTGTTCTCCTTTAGAAGGAGTTGACATCACTAACTTATACTTGAGAATTTTGGTCAGAATTCTATTTTTATCAACTACTCCTTTGATATATAGGAATGAGTGGCTTCTATATTAAACAATATATCGGCATACCTACCATACATACTAATCCTATCACAAATAATTACAATCATGTCACCATACTCAATGACTAAACATTGACATTGGTAGACATTCAACAAAAAATCACATATATAATAAGTTTCTTGTCTAAGCAACCTTCTACTAAACTTTCTATAAGACAAACATCTTATCGAAGCAACCTTCAGCAAGTAGCCTTCTACTAAAGTTTCTATAGGAACTTTATTAGAGTCTTACATCCAAAAGAACTTCTACCGTACCTTTGATTAAACATTATTCTTTATACATCAAGTTAAAGAAGGTTCTATAAAAGTTTAAGAATTCGTGCCTACTACTACGTTATCATTTCTAGCTTCTTGCTGAACTACATATACTTTTCCTTAGGCCTTGGGCCTTTGTCTTGCCTCACCAATTCGATCATTTCTATTAGTTGGTGCAAGTCTATTAGCTTGAGCTTACTTTAGTCTAACTTGCTACCTTTAGGCCATGGTACGCTTAGAGGCATGATGTCTAGTTCCTCTATACTTGTAGCAGAATATTCCTACGGGGTTTGGATTTTGGCATTACATAGTTAAATGTCCTACTTCTCTACATCTAAAACATTTCCCTTTTAGGTCAGGTAAGTCAATACATCGATATCTACTATTGCATTTCCAATAAGTTGGTGTCTAATGACCAGAATTTTGACTCTTATAGTTATAGAGCTTCTTCCCTTTTACAGATTTATTGCTGCTAGAGCTCCCTCTAAACATTCGTTTTTCGCTTTCCTTTTTATCCTCTTGACATAGCTTACATGCTTATACAATTAAACAAGTCTCATTAATAGTATCGAGAATTCTTACTAATCTAATCCTTTACAACTCGGCTTTGAAATAAAGATCTAATCTCAATCTAGCCTTAAACCTACCAACTTTAGCCATTTTTTCAATTTGTATAGCCTTTGGGGCAAATTTTAGTATCCTTTTGAACTCCCTTTCATATTCCTCAATTGTCCAATGCTATTACTTTAGCTTATAATACTTCGTACACATTTCTTCTCTCACACATTTGGAAAAGTATTGTTCTAAAAATATGATTCTAAATATCTCCCAAGTGATAGGTACCATCAACATTCGCTTCTTACCTTTCTATTAGTTATTCACATCCCTATCAAGTATGATAGTAACAATCTACATCTTCTTATTACTCTTGACTTCGTATACTTCAAACGATTTCTTTAGTGATTCAATCTATTCTTTTACTACAATGGGTCAGTATTATGCCCATCAAATGGATTCACAATACGTTGTACTTTAGCTAGCTTATCCCCATTCAATCTCCTAAGTCCTATTAATGTTGTCGCAAATTATTGCACCACGTCTATGGCTTGTAGGGGTTGAGCTTATTGGGGCTAAGGTCCTTAGGGTTGACCTGAGTTAGTTAGAGGTTGGTGAGGTTCATCCATTAGTTGAATCCTAAGTGCAGATGACGTACCGGGATCTCCTCTTGCTTGCGTTTGGACCACTTTCCTAACAATTGGGTTTAATAAACTTAATTAGTTCTTATACAATAGTCTTCCCCAAACAAGGTTAAAACAACTAAATTCTTAGCTAGCCACACATCTCACATGCATCTAGTTTGTGGTCCTTAAACATGCTCTGCTATTACCTAAGTAGGTATCACATCCCGACTTAGCCGTAAATGCAACACCCGTAACTAACCTACTTATAGAATAAAGAACAAGGCTATTGCACATCACAAGTTAAACATAATTGTATCACATTTAGAGTTCAGCTTTAGCTTTACACCCTAAAAATTTCTCAAAATAGAGGTTTAAACATCAATAAGTTCATTTCCATCATTTAGGTTCTTCTTTATATTTACAACAGATTTACATTGACATTTCCTTAATTAACAAAAATCCTTCTAAAGTAGCTAACTTTAACCTAGTCCTCTCATGAAAAAAGAAAAAAAAAAGTCTTCCATCCCTAATGGTGCCAGCACCCCTCTTATGCTTCGCCTTGACCTATGGATACAACACATATTTGCTCAATTCTTTATAAACTAAGTGAGAGTGGATAATAACACATAAAGCACAAGCAAGTCCAATAGATAATAATTCATACAAAAGGTTAGACATTACATGCAAATATCAACATTTTCTAGCCATAGATTTCATGCGAGACTTCCATACCATGCTTATGCACATGAATAAATGCATCAATACCGATATCCTAATTTAACCTAAGGCAACTAGAAGTTGCCAAGGGATCCCTAAATAATTCAAGCCTAAGGTTACAGTAAGTAACCAAAGATTATCCTATTTGACCACATTGCAGTCAAAAGATTTATTGATGCAATCTATGTGCTAAAAGAAGCCTAACCTAGCCTAGCAATATCTTATTTTAGAAAACTTAACTTATAGGTTGTTTTTGTGCCATGACATATCACAAATGTACCAAGAAATAAGTTAGCATGATATCAGGCATAGTTACCAGGCAACATAACCTAGTTTTGTAGCATATGTTATTTAAATAATCCTAGTCCTTCTTTGGTGTACTTCATCATTAAGAACAAAAACCTTGTATCAGGTTCATTTAAGGGCACACCTTAAAGGTCAAATCGTTTTCCTAATCTCTTCCAAGGTCAGACCATGTCCTAGTAACTTCTTACATAATTAGCAAATCATATAATCTAATTTCTCAATCAAGTTCAACTAAGTTCAATCAACAAAGTACATGACTAAGCTTAATTAACCAGGAACATAATCATCACCTATTCAGCAAGCAACACATCTAAGGTTCAGCATCAAACTTAGACAACCAAGTACATTGCAGTAGAACTACATAAACTTGAAACTTAGTGAGTAAACAAAAGTCTACTCTTAATCATACAATATCTACTTACCTACAGTGCAAACTTCCCTACACTGAGTCTTATCTTTAGGTTCCAAGTTATCTTGATGAGCTATAATCAAGGTTCATATTTTAGTTTATGATTAAGCTTCTAAATGTTTTATTTATTCTTAAAGTATCTTCATAACTAATACCTTCTATGCAACTTTCTACATAATCTTTATATTAAGTTCCTTACCTTCTATGTAACCTTTTATTAGGGTGAAGTCTTTACTTACCTCATTAGTCATACCTTTTACTTAACCTTCTACTTAAGGTTGGTCTTAGGATTCCTAGTCACAAAGCTTTTACTAATACTTCTACTAAAATTCCATCTCCAGTTTTTACTTTATATTTTACTGAGAAATCTTCTACTCAAGCCTCCACTTAGACTCATTTTTAGTTTACTTATTTGATATTTTATCAAAAACCATCTACAAAAGCTTCTATTTAGGCCAAATAATGCCTAAACTCACTAAAACTCCACATAACCATTAGAGCTTAGTGACTTTGAACTCAAACTAGCAAAATGACCAATTCTAAAGATGAATTCCGAACATATAAAAATTCTATAAAAACTTGCATATGCCCCTTTTTAGCATGTTATTATTTTGATTTTACAAAAAGGATAGTTTTAAGCTTCTAAAAATTAGAATACACATCTCAAATGACCACTTTCTGGCCTACAATTGCATGTAACTTCTTGAACCACCCTTTCATTACCAAAATTATGAAAAGAAACTAGATTTGGCTAAAGATATTAGAAGATTTGGTAGTTTTTAGTAAATCAAAATTAACAAAATTATACCAAGAAAATTTGGGAAACTTTTAACATAACTTAAAAATAAATATTATGAAGAGCTTAAAGAAAAAGTTTCAACTTGAAACAATATTTTTTGTCCTTTTGAAAAACATATCAAAAATATGCTTAGAACGACCCATTTCTTAAAAGCAATATATGAGCCATGCATATTTTGATAAATTGACATTTTTTCATGAAAGCATACTAAAAATAACCTTAGAATACAAATTTTCATGATTTTTTTAACTTGATTTGCTATTTTTATTGATTTATTAAAAGTTAGGTGAAAATTGTGGCTTATTGATGTCATAAGATTCGACTGCCAAGTACCACCAAGGGTGTATTGGCAGCCTTAAATGTTGCTTTTAGTGTGTAGTGGTGGTGGCCGCTCGTTTGCCTAGGGTTTTGTACATGCTCAGATCCCATACCTATTTTTTATTATTTCTCCTAATTTCTACAAAGACCATAATCTTCCTTTATGAATTTTTCCTAAGCTCCCATTCTGACCAAAGAGAGTAGGGCTTTTGGGGTTTGTAGTGGCTTAGGTAGGAGACAAAGTTGCCAAGTGTCATTTAATGTCTCCAAAATCATCTTCTCTTCCTATGTGCTCCCTTTGTTTTCTATTTAATACCATAGGTGCCCATAGTTTGTTTTCCTTTTGTTTACAAAACCATTTATAGCCTTAGTTTTCGATTAAAATCACCTTGAATATTTTATTTATTTATTTCATTAATTATTGTATTTTATTCCCTCGTAAAAATAAGCCTCTATAAGGTGCTTACTATTAGACCATATTCTTTCCTTCTTCTTATGCATTCAACTTTATTATTATCATTATATCTATATATATATATACTCCCTCTTAAATCATTTCCTATGCCTAGTCTTTGAATTTTTCCTTTTTTGAGTAAATTCTCACATATAAATTATTTTAACAATCTGACTTCATCGAATAACTTCCCCTTAATCTTATAGGCTAGCTATGAATTTTCACCTACTTCGGTCAACATCAACTGATGCCCTAAATTTAGGGGTTTTGAAACTTAAGGGTTATCACATGGGATGAAGACCACCTTTAGGGTAGGGGTGGGGGTAGGGAATTGACCATCGTTAAGCTAGGAGAGATATGTTCACCTAAGTTGATTTTAGATAAAGGATTTTGGACATAGATAGAGGCTGAATTGATTGCAAACGAAGTAAACAATGGAACACCCCAACTAGAGGAAATTTAAGTGGTTAATGAGTTTCTTGATACTTTTTCAATGAACTTTCAGGATTGCCACCTAAGAAGGAAATTGATTTTCTCATTAATTTGCTACCAAACACCAAGCTTATATTTAAGGCCCCTTATAGGATAGCTCCAATAAAGCTCAAAGAGTTGAAAAAGCAGTTACAAGAGTTACTTAACCAAGGATTCATCAAACCCAATATGTCAACATGAGGAGCACCCATATTATTTGTAAAGAAGAAAGGCAGGCCTACAAGGTTATACATAGATTACTAGGATTTAAACATGGTAACTATCAAGAATAAGTATGCCCTACTGCAAATGGATGACTTGTTTGATCAATTGAAGGATGCTAAGTTCTTTCCTCGAATTGATTTAAGAATCAAGTTGGAAGATGTTCCCAAGACAGTCTTTAGATATGGGCATTATGAATTCCTAGTGATGCCCTTAGAGTTAACTAATACATTAGTAGCCTTTATGGATTTAATGAACCATCATTGTTAAATAACTGTATGATTATCTTTATTGATGAAATTCTTGTGTACTCTCCTTCTCCTAAGTAGCATGGAGAACATTTAAGGACAGTATTATAGATTTTAAGGGAACATAATTTATATGCTAAGTTGACTAAGTATGACTTTTGGCTAAAAGATATCTCTTTTCTTGAATACATAATATCAAGTGATGGGATAATAGTTGACCCTGAGAAGGTTAAGGCCATAGTTGAATGGAAAAGGCCAAAGATAGTCACTAAGGTAGGTAGTTTCCTTAGATTGGCATGGTGTGATAAGAAATTTGTCAAAGATTTCTCTATTATACCTTCATCGCTCACTCAATTGACACAAAAGAATGTGAAGTATGAATGGACTACTAAGAGAGAGTAGAGCCTCCAAGAACTAAAGTGCAAACTAGTGTTCACACTAGTTTTGGTATTGCCTAATACTATTAGCCCTTTACTATGTACAACAATAAGTAATGGACTTAGTTGTGTATTGATGTATGGGGGGTAAGGTGATAGCCTATGCTTCATGTCAATTAAGACCCCATAAGCAAAACTAGCCTACACACAACCTAGAGTTAATCACCATGGTCTTCTCTATCAAGATTTAGAGGCACTACTCATATGGCCAAAGATGTGAAATTTACACAAATCACCAGAACCTCAAAGGCTAAGAGGATTGTTGCAGCCATTGATGATTCTTGAATGGAAGCAGGAATGGATTACCATAGATTTTGTTAGTAGATTACCTAGAACCAAGCCGGATTTGATGCCATTTGGGTAACTATAGATAGACTCACTAAATGTACATACTTTCTCCCAATCAACATGACCTACTCTTTAGAAAAACTAGCGTAGATTTATGTGAAGGAAGTTCTGAGGCTCTATGATGTTCCTATAAGCATAGTCTTTGATAGAGATCCATGATTTGTGTTAAAGTATTGGGGGAGCCAACAAAAGAATTTGGGCATCCAATTAAGCTTCAGTACCACCTACAACCCTTAGTTAGATGGATAATCTAAAAGGGCCATGTAAACCTTAGAAGATATGATGAGGGCCTATGCAATAAAATTCAAGGGAAGTTAGGACATGCATTTACCCCTTATCAAATTTGTATACAATAATAGCTTCTATTCGAGTATTCAAATGATACTTGTAAAGCCTTATATGGATGCAAGTATATGTCTCCTTTGTTCTACGATGAAGTTGAAATGTTAGCTTTGGGACCCAACTTGGTGCAAGAAGCTACGAAAAAAGTCATTTTCATTAAACAAAAGATGAAAGATGCTTAGGATCACCAGAAAAGTTAGGTTAACTTAAAAAGACAATAAGTGGAATTCTAAGTGGGTGATCATGTGGACCTTATGGTGAAACCAATAAAGAGTGTACACTAACCAAGAATACAAAGGAAGCTAAGCCCTCAAAACATTAGACCTTTTGAAGTACTAGACTGAGTTGGAAATTTAGCTTACCAAATGGCCTTACCACCGAATTTATTGGGACTACATAATGCCTTCCATGTATCAATGGTTTGCAAGCACATTCTGGACCCAAATAAATTAGTGAAATTGGAACTAGTGTAGATAAAGGAGAACATCACATATAAAGAGCACCCAATTTGCATCCTAGATAAAAAAAAACTTAGAAATTAAGAACCAAGGAGAATAAGTATGTTGAGGTACTATGGAGGAATCATGAGAAAAAAGAGGAAGATACCTAAGAGAACGAAGAGGAGGACAAGTACTTGAAGTTGTTTGAGTCACCAAGTAAGTCTTCTCAAAGTTTTGAGGACAAAACTTATTTTAAGGGGGAAATGATGTAAACCCTAAAAGTTTCCAGTAATTAGAAGTGAAGTAAGATAAGAAAGTCTCTAGATAGTCCCTAGAACCACTCAAACATAATAATGCAATGCCTAAAAAAAAAATCGAACCTTAAATGTTAAGTCAAACCCCTAAAGGCAACAAGACCTTGAAACTTTAGTTGTACAAGTAAAACCTTAAAAGTCCTAATACTCAAGAAACCTTAGAAAGATAACAAATCCCTAAAAAGATTGTTAAGCCTTAACTGGATACGATGAAGAAACCCTAATTACTTAGTCAAACCAATTGCTAAAAGTAATTAAATTCACCAATCACCTAAAACCTTAAGTTTTAAGCTTGTATATAATATAATAACCATAAACGGATACTAAACCCTAAGTAAAACCCTAGGCACATGTATAGGTTACTTGAACTAACTACAATATAAAAACAAAACATGACAAAACCCCAAACTTGCCTAAATTGCACTTAACTAGCCTAGATATACCTAATCACTATTAATTACCCTAAGAAAACCGTAATCCATAACCAACATTCATTATATCTTAATTAACAAGAAGTCAAACACAAGTAATGACTAAGGGACAAGATCTTTCCCCTTTAGGTAATAAAGCAACCAAGTACATTGTCCTAAAAAGAGTCATGTCCTTCACTTCCTAAAACACATACACTTTATCTCCTCTTTCCCACAATATTGTGCTAGCCATCCTTCCCCTTCACTCTCATTTCTCTTGTTTTTCAAACTCAATTAACTCACTCAAACACTTTCTAACATCTCTCTCAAACATCGCTCATGCTTCACTTAAGAAAACACCTACTCCTTACACTACACAACCCATCGCCACCTTTCTTAACTCCTCCACCACTCCATTAACTCCACCACCACTAAGTGTCATGTCACCTTCACACATCCCACTCTACTACTGATAAGCACCACCACCAACCTTACTCTCCAAACCCTTCGACCACGTTTATAAAGGGAGGACAACTCTCCTAGTTCCAGTAAGAGGTCAAGCTAGGTTTTTCATTGTTTTTCCTTAGGTTCTTATTAGTGTCCTATAACTAAGACACTTCCAACTTTATGTATAGCCATTTCTTAGACATTTTAGAATGTTTTAATGAAAAACAAGCATGATTTACAATATAAAAGACTCCTTAGTTAAGCTTTTAGCACTAATAGGTAAGGAAGCTTAGTATTTTGATGGTTTTATGAATGAATTGATAAACAAAACCCCAAAACCCCATTTTCTTTAGCATGTTGCCCCTTCTTTTGGTACTCACTTCACTTGTCATCATCATATTATGTTATAATAATGGCTATAAGTAAGTAAAAATGTAGTTTTGATAAAGAAAAATACCTTAAAACAAATTTTGAATGAAGAAATGAATGGAAAACCTAGAAACCTTAAGTTGGTCACCACTTTCATGGAAGTTTTAAACCTATAAGTTTTTATATATTAACTTAATGACATGATTATTTAGTGCTAAGTATGATTTAGGACTTGATTAACCAAGTTAAGTAGGGTAATAAAAGTCAAGGCCCTAAAGTAATTTAGTTAGTGATTAAAGACTTAACAATGGTATCAAGAGCCATCTTAATGATTATAACTAGATCTATAACCTTGTGAAAAATGGACTTAATTTAGGTCTAAGGAAGGGTTCAAGCCTAAAAAGGCAAGTAAGATTGGGCCTAAGGCTTTAAATTGCAAGATAGACCCAAAAAACCCTAAAAGACCTAAGAATAAGGCCAAATAGTTGAGTGACCAGATCTTGACCTAATTTTAAAAGGCTCAAAATATGATATATAGGAGGCCCACTAAACCCTAAAGCCTATCCAAAACATCCACTATAAGCCCCTTAATGAGTTAAAACCCTAAACTTAAGAAAAGAGCTAGTTTAGGCCTATAAGAGCAACATCAAAGCATAAAATAGAGATTTACAGTGTTAGTAGAAAGAGTTTACTTAAAATAATTAAAAGAAATCTCAAAATATTAAGTATAAGGCCTAAGAAAGAAAACTAATCCCAAAGCCTAAAACTAGGATTAAGCCCTAAAGTAATCAAACTCATACTTTAGGCCCACTAACTTGTAAGGCCCAAACTTAAATTTTACTAACCCAAAAGCCTAGAAATGACTTGAACAAATGAAAGACCATTCTAAAATGATGAAAATGACTATAAGATCACAAAGAAAGGTTTCAAAACAAAGAAACTATGCCAAAAATATGAAAACAACTAAAATGGGGATCTAAGGCAAGAAAGCATAGATAGTACAAATAGTATACTTATATACTTTAAATGTATTCTTGAGGTGATGAGGACCCTGAGTTTGACATTGTCAATCATTACTTATATAGTTAGATTCCATGATAGAGTGAGTATATCAACTCCTATCTTATCTTGCTTATGGTTCACATGTAGAGCACCATTTAGTTATATATATGTAAGAAATAAATATGCTTGGGTCTAAGATTATATGCATGTGCTTGATTTTTATGTACTTACTTGTTATCGACAATAATATATCTGAATCACAGATTAGATGCTGTATTAGTAAATAAGGTCTTAGATTATCTATCATATATATTTGGTTGGTTACCTACAAACTAGAATAATAACTGCTCGATCATAATAAAAACCAACCATGCATTGCACATTGATACATTAACTATATAGGCCATTAGCACTATACAATGGAGTGGGTGATCATGCATTTTGGATCCATTAATATTATTATGTATGCTATTGATTCATATGATGCACTCATGTGACATGCTTTTGCCTCGACCTTTAGGATCTACTTAGCTCTAAGGAGTGACAGCCTCTACTTAAGGCTGAGCCATGTCCATTGCCTTAGGTCTACTAAAAAAGAGATGGATATGCTTAGATGATAGATGTAAAGACCTGAGTCTTGATGTGCCTAAATACTTCCTAACCTAAATAATAGTTGGCGTAATACCCTGCTTGCACAATTATCAGCAGACTGTGTACGATGTTGCATTTCATTTGCTTGTCTACATTGCATATCCATGTTAATTCATTTGCTTATAACATGTTTGTTAGTAGGAAAGGAAGGATTCTCACTATGTTGTTGAAGCTTACCCCCTTATAGTTTGTTACTTTAGTGAGATCTTTGGTTAGAGTTGTGACGTAAGATATTCGAGGTTAGTACTACTAGCATGAGAATTATCAGTGAGAAAAAGAGATCACTAGTGGTCACTTATATGTTATTTGGACTCTCTAAGCTTAGTTACATCTTTTAGTACGTTGAGTAGCATAAACTACAAGTGTTATTTTATTTTAGGATCTATATGACTTAAGTTAGGGGAAACATTGAACCTGATCTTTAATTTATGTTGGGTTTGGATATTATTGTTTAACTTATATTAAATGCTCTGTTATTACTTAATACTACTCTCTAAGTGCAAGTCAGGATTGTGTGATGCCTTGTGTAGTAACTTAAAGGTCTTTGATCAAGAATGGTGCTTAATCTTAGATCTTCCTATCATATATTACAATACTACCACAACTTGACCATCCTTCCAAGTTATAACACTAAATCTCTTAACTTGTAAAATCCTAGCTCAATTCAACTATTTGTACTAATGCTTTAAATTGGCTACTCAAAACCAAATAGTTGTAGTACGAGCATACATTTCCCTAAATTAATTGTTTGAACTTAGTTGCTTAATTTGTAGGTCCTCACATAAAAATATGTTAAATGACTTGCTTATAGCATAGAAAATTTAAATAAATTTCAATATAAATATAGAGGACTTTCGTTGTATTTATCCCACTTTAATCAAATTGTAAATATGGAAAATGAGGTAATGTTACTTGATAATATAATTCAAAAAAAAAAATAAAATTAAGCGTTGTTTGTTGAGTCATAAATAAAGCACTATCTTAGATTTTCTTCTCTAGAGTATAAAAAATTTGAAAGTATTGACAAGACATGTTCTTATCACATTTACCATTTTGCCATTTTGCATTTAACTATCCCTTTCTTAGAAATCACCACAACATAACAAATTGATTTCCGAATGAAAATCAAATTGAATCATAGAACCCATGATTACAAATAATAGTTTTTGCTTTGAAAGCTTTTTGGTAGCAAAATAAAAAAAAGAAGAAGAAGAAAGAAATCAAATTAATCATGAAGAAGCATATCATATCTACGTTTTTGACTTTATAAAAGAAAAGTTTTGTGTAACTAATTATTTGTGAAAAGACAAGCCTAAAACTAAATGCTTAAAATTTGAACATAAAGAAAGAGATAAAGATTAAGAGACATCAAAACATCTGCCACATTAATAATATACTAGCCAATGATATACTAACAATGAGTGCACAAAAAGTAAATGAAGTAATCAATAACATTTATAACATACTAAATAACTAAATCAAACTATATAAATTAATAATGATTTTAAAAAATTAAAACATAAATAATATAGAAAAATGCATGTAGAATTAAAACAAAAAAGAAACAAAGCAATACACTTGAAGTATGTGTAAAGGGTTGAAAATTATCATATTAATTATTGGGTTTAGCCCATTATTTATTTAAACTTAACTCCTTAGATTAGGTGGTAGGGCTCAAGGAGTTTGGTTTGTACTTAGGATGATTTAGGAAGAATTACCTTAGTAGGCTTGAAATAAGGATTGTTGGACCAGTTCATCTACCTTTAACCTTTCTCAAGTAGACTTATATACTTATGAGGAAGGCTATTGGCCTTTTGCCTGTTAACTAGCTCATTCAGGATAATCATAAATTGAGTAAGTTTCATCTCATCTATTGATCACTTAGATGATTTGATGGGTGCTATTATGCCTAAAAGCTTATAAATAACCGGTCTTTCCTCCTCATTTATGAATCTTAAAGAGAACACAACATTACTTTATAAACCTCTACTCTCTAAGATCAAACAAATGATTTTGGCGAAGACATTATCTTATTCACTTAAATTACATGGTGAATACTTAAGGTCTTAAGGCAACCTTGTTTATTACTTGTGCATTTGAGACACTAAGATTGTTTATTCCTCCTCTCAGCCTCGTTCTTACCTAATAATTTCTTTAGATGTCATTCTTACTTTGCTTCTCCTAAGTCAGATATAGTATGTCACTCATGTAGTACTCATGCAACTACTGTAGTCGAACCCCTACATTTATGGTATGCTAATCATAAATAATTTATTTTATTGAAGAAGTTGTCATTTTTCTACATAAATAGTAAAAAAACATCATAAGAATTGATGAAATGTGTATATAGTAAAATAAGATATTTAATATAAAAATGACATTACCTTAATAATAAATCATTAAACATGTTGTAGATCAATACAATGGTGAATTTCTTATTCTTAGAAAATTGTACAAAAAATGAAATATTGAAAACTAAAAAATAGTATTGCAATATAAAATGAAAAAAAAATAATAACTTTATATATATAAGCCGTATCAAGCATAAATGGATGGAAGTGAAAACCATAACTTTAAAATGAATTTTAAATTATTTATTGAAACTTAGGTAGTATAACCATAAATGAAATAATAATTAAGATTTATTTTGTATTGCAATAGAAATCAAGTTTCACAATCATGATTGGATTCATAGTATATATTCTTACTAGTTTTACAGATATTGACATGTATGTACTTAGCTTCTTCACGATAAGATAATGACACCTCTGCATATAGTTTCTTTGTTGTGAGTTAAAGACCACTAAGATATTTAAAAGAAATTTATGAAAAAAAAATATTGACCCTAAAAATAGAAGTATTTACTTAATGATGAGATAATGACTACCATGGGAATTTAAAAGAATTATATGGGGAGTCCAAAAGGAAAGATATTTGCTTAACAATAATAGATCGTTATGAAAACATTTACCAAACACAACTCTTTTGATCGCTTGAGACATCTCAACGCTACCAAATCTTACACTACTATGGACACAAACTTGATCCATTAAGCTAAGAGATAAATCATTGTTAGACAACTCTACCTTTTACAACACATTTGGCACTATGCACATGTCATGTATGAAATATTCTCAAAATTAGCATGCGTCAAACTTAGACTCTCTAAAAACACTAAAGAGGCTAAATCGACCCTTTTCTTCAATTCATTTAAGCTTACACTATTTAGAGAAAGAACCTTTATATAAATCAAAATAAGCTCAAAAAATTAGATTATTTACAAATGAGGAGAGAACCCTTTATATACAAGAGGCCTCTATCAATGGATGGTTAAGATTTATTTAATCTAATAGCTAATATCTAATCTAATCTTATCTGAAGCAACTTTACCAACCAATGTTCATCGTTACTTGACACGTCAAGAAGATTCTAGGAGATAGATTAAGCCTTGGTCATAGACTTTACATTCAATGAACCTCTCTATATAAAGTGAAATGAAATAATAGGTGTGCGGAAAAGCTTATGACATTCTTCCCCATCTAAGCTAGCATGATCAACCGAGTTATAATTCTTGAAAAACTTATGTACCAAATAGTTAAGGGCATATAATCCACCATGGAGTCAAACCTCTCACTGTATTTGATCTTTATGTATGATCATTGGCTTAACCTTCATGTTAAATGTCTTTAGAGGATCTTCTTTACCTTCTTCCTACCATCTTATCCAATACCCCAAATAATCCCTCTTTATATGGCCATTAGGTTCTCCTTCTTTTGTTTTCAGTACACTAGACAAATCTATAGAAAAGGCTTTGATGTCTTCCAACATTTTCTTTGAATGGAACTTATCCTCTACCTTAGCAAGTGTTTCATGGACTCCTTGGTGTTTAGGTTCACATGAGCCAAAGAACTTCTCTAAAATCTTTCTTTAAAAATCCTAATGAATCTAAACATTTATCTTTCAAATATTTCTATAAAGAAACCCATCCTTCATCCAATGCTTCTTAGTTTCCCTTCTTGCTCTAGTGCTAATTTAGCATAAGGATCATTGGCTAAATCTGCCTTAATATTCACTAAGTTTTGGGTCCTTGCCTCCTAACTCAAAATATTCACTTCTAAGTTGGATTGATCTTTCTTTTATGTATCTCTTCTTTAGATGACTTAAGTTTGCAAAGTTCTTAAGGCTTGTTTATCTAAGCCTCTATTTCAATGTAGGCACCACATGTGCCTTTAATACCAACTCCTTTTAATTTTTGGGAATTGGTTTTCTTAGGTCTTCTTCATTTAGCAACCCCTATAGAGCACAAAACCTAAGAGCGTAACTAAGATTAAGACAATCTAGGACCACATATTACTACTTCTCATCTATTATCTTTATGCAATATAAAGATAGGACTATTGATGTTTTCATTTAGTCAAGGGAGCTCATATCAATGACTAGTTCATTATCATCTAAGGGGATCATCTCAAATTTCACCAGCCACTTCATTGACCCACCTTGAACTCTACATTCTAGGTATCTACTAATGCAAACTTCCTTTAAATTAACTATCTCTAGCTATTCTTTAACTTGTTCTATCTTAAAGTCCAACTTCTTCGTTACATCCTTGGTGATGATTTGGTATAAGGCTCATATATTTACTAAGGTGTTCATCCACTAACTTATCATAAATGCCTTCACATACACTAAGCCTATATACTCCTTAGGAGCTTGTTCTAAATTGAGCTAAATAATTTCAAGACCTTAAGTGTATACCTCTATTAGGCCTCTTCTTCCTTAATCTATCTTACATTAGTTGATCGCCGTCTTTATGACCCCAAGTACATAAAAAGCAAAAAAGTTTCTTCTTAGGCATAACACCTTCTCTTGGATAGGAGCCTTATCCTTCCCATCGTTTTTTTTTTTCCTTTTCTTTCGCATCTTGGATGAAACTCTTCTTAAGCTCCTTTATTGTTCTAATGGATACCTTCCCTTGCTTCCTTATCGAGTGATCTAGTGTATGTGAACTCTATTAAACTTCTTACTATAGCCATATCTTAGACCAAAGTTTAGATTGCATATCTCTCCAATTTATCTAGGCCTACCTCTAAAGGCTATTATAGATTACAAACATAGCATCTCTACCACTCATGTTGGGAATTCCAATAGTATCTTTAGGAATTCCTATATATAGTTGATTATGGATGCCCCATACTTTAATTACCTTAGCTTAGCTTAACCTCCCTCTCAACATTTCTTAAGTATAATTGAGCCTACACCTTAGTGTTACACTCTCCTTATGCTTTGGTTACCTAGCTCCCAACCTAGTTTTGTGAAACCATCTTTTCTATTAAAGTGTTCCCGCATGGTCCAAGAACATAGGAGCCGCCTTTAAAAGTGATGTCTCATCTATTACATCAAGTATTGTTCCACACCATCGAGGAAATGGCCTATTTCTTATTGTTCATAGCTTTATAAAGTTCCTAGGCCTTAGCACATCCATATTGTATTGCCACTATCTAAGCTAGCCTACGTCTACAGCCTCAAGATGCTATTGGATCCAAACCCTTATATCCTTTAACTCCGTCATCAAGGAACCCATGACTTGGTTTAAGTCTAAGCTCTTCCTCAAGCTTATGTAAGCCCCCTTCTACAAATTGAGATGGTCCATCATGTCGGTATAGCTAACTTTACCTTAGCTACTTTAACTTCCTCTGACATTTTACTTTTATTGGTTCATCCTTAAAGAGCCTACTCATCAATTGTAAAAGGAGTTATAGGAGACCTAATATACTCACCAGTATCCTTGTATACAATCTTCCCCTCCATCTCATATTAAAAGCTTACTTTAATGTTATTTGTCATGTACAAATCTTCTCAACATTAACATGTATGGTACTTATGCTCTTTAGAAATATTGTTATGAGACTAAGTCATCTTTTCCTTTAAATTACTTATGCTCGCTTTATTTAGAGAGAGAAACTTTGGATAAAGAAACTCCATAGAAATAGAAATAAATTAAAGTTAGTTTAATGCTTTACAAATGAAGGGAGAATCCCTTTATATATAAGAGGCCTCTATCAATGGATAACTTATATATATTTGATCCAATGGCTAAGACTTAATCCTTCCTATCCTATCATAACTACACTTAACAACAGTCTTATTGTATCTAGACACTTCTAGAAGATTCTAATGCATGGACTAAGCCTTACTTACGAACTTTACATTCCATAGACCTATATAGACAAAAAGAGAAATTGGAAAATGGGCTTGGGGTAAAGCTTGTGATACACATAAGCACATTATGTACTTTAACTTGAATTTTTCTTATACTAATAATCTTTAGCCTTTAGCTATTACCCATTTGCAAAAACCTTTTTTACAAACCTATTGGTATGGAACTAATATTTTTTGCAACATAGGTATAAAGCAATCCTAGAGTCTAGGACCTAATGTATGTACCGTAAAAGTCTAAAACCTAATCTATGTATCTTCTTTACTTTCCATATCTTAGTATTATTTCACCATCCTTTAACTTAGTAGCTGACATAGTGACATCAACTTTACCTCTATAACTGCGTATTTGTCCTTGCTTTTGCTTCATCAAATACTTAATCTCTCATAGCCCTTTTACTTATAGTGATAACATGTAGTTTCTACATTTCTTTACGGAGCTTCTACTATCACTATATTGAATTCATGCTATTAAGGTGACAAAAATTACCCTAATATATCATTTAATAAAGTGATTAGGCTCTTATGATGGGCATTTAGTGTGCCTGACATGTAGCCATTGTAGTAACATTTAAGGACGTGTTTTAGCACCTCAATATCCCTAACTGCAATAAAAGTATATAAATAAAATGATCGCCATCCTAATAGATCCATTCATCAATAACAAAGAACACAAATTTAACAGTATCAATAGCTAACCTTATGGCCCTCGCCATAACAACCATAAATAAGGAGAGTGATAGCTATCCTAATAAGCCAACCATTCAACAACAAGAGATGCATGTTTAAGGGCATTAATAGCTACCTCAATAGCTCCTTCCATAATAAGTATATATTAAAATAGCAACAACCATTGTAAAAAGTGAGTCCATAATAAATTATATAGTATATTATAAGAGCACCAATAATCACCTTGAGAAATTAGAATGGTGATTTTGATAATTATAATAAAAGCAAATTATTACATAATCTAAATGAATATGAGAGATTAATAAAATATTCGATACCATAAAGATAAACATAGAAATCATTACATGTAGTCTTTGGGAGAGTTTGTATCTAAATATTAAGAAATCGTGAATAATAATAAGATAGCTAGTGATATTGTGTATCATAAACCAATCCCTACAAGTTTAACATCCTAAAAATTTTTCCAAAAAAAAATAAAATAAAATAAAACTTATGATCTAATTCATATCAACAACAATGATTCCACTCATCCATCCTTTTATTAATACATATATCTTCAGTTAAAAATCCATATATTCAATGACAACTCTACATCTTCATCAATTTTTGCCTACAAAGAAACAATTGTATATCAGATCAATAGTACTAGCAAGAAGCAAAGAAATTATAGCAATTTATTGGAAAAGAAATGAGGGAAAAAAAGGGAAGGGGGGGCGCGGATGATAAGTGAAACAAAAACACCCTTATAAATAAATTCAATGCAATTTTATATCCATATAATAATAAAAAAGGCTAAAACTTTAGAAAAAATTCATCCTATTTCCATGTATTTCGTTGACGTAAAACTAATCTAGGCATTAAAACCATTTCAATTGATAATATATTTAGATGAGAGCTTCATCAAGGCAACAACCATATTGTTTCTTCTTTGACAATAATTAATCTATTTAAATGTAGATGATTTAACATGATACACCCATGTAGGATACAAGGCTTGCATATAAAGAATTACTCAATGCTTTTGTAGCCTACCATATCACCTATTCACAAGTAGACTGATACATTAATGAAAACCAAATTGCAAATGATTGACTTTAAGATTGCAAGCAATAAAGATAGGACAAAAAGCATTATGTTAGTCCTATGTATATGAGCTATCTCTCTACTAAAATAGACTATTGGACATCAAACAAACAATCAAAATTCTTTATCCATCAACTCATTAAGTGCTACATCTATGAGTTCAACTACTCTATTGTGAACAAAGTAATATGAAACTTTAGTTTTTGGATTTTCATAAAGAAAATTCTATAGTTATGCATCAAGGTTCATATTTGAGGCTTCAATTTAATCTAATATAATATAAAATAAGGAACTTGAGCTATTGATTGAAAATTTGTGTTTACTTCTCATGCAAAAAAACAATAAAAAGAGAACTTGTTATGAAATACTGATTACATAACCAGAAGATTAGAATCAGAATACAACTCAACAATTTTAATACTTTTTGCTCTGAATATAAAGATTTTAACTAAAGAATAAAAAGAACGTTAATCTACTAGAATCTACTCTTAGCCTAAACTTGGAGTGACCATTTTGAAGTTTATTAGAGGGGGGAAGGTCTTCTAAATATTCATTTTAATTTTGTTTTTCTTTTCTACTTATAACATTTCTCTAATAAAGGTTAAGAAATAAATTACTTCCATGCACAGGTTTAAAGTATAATATTTATTGGAGAAAAAAAAAAGAAAGAAAGAAAGAAAGAAAACATATAATATGGAAAAAAGATATACATGAAATTCAAGTGAATTAATAATTGTAAATAGTATTTGGTGATAATTTAAATGGCAATATTTAGTTGTTGCTATTCCTCTTCAAGGCAAAACTATGTAATGTTTCCAAGTAAATAAAAACAAAATAACATATTATGTGTGCATGCATATAAGGAACCATAGTTCAATAATTAGTTAATCCTTCGCTATAACATCTATATGTAGAATTATGTAGAAAAGTGTCTATACACATACATGTAAGAAATATATATATATATATATATATATATATATATATATAAAGGAATGAAAGAAAATAACTTGCTTGAAGTGCAACATACTAAGAAGAAAGCATTCAAAGTCACAATAGAAAAATTTGTTTTAAAAGCTACAGTATAGTTACCTAGATAGCATTGTAATAGGTCAAAAGACTTTAATTTGTGCTTCTTGTTTGGTTAATCGTTATATAGAATCTTGAGACATGATGCCAAAAAGGTTGAAATCTAAGAGCTGGTTAAAGTTAATATGAAGATCAAAGAAGATGTGTTCTCAAGCTATCCCGATCCATAATAGCACCACCAACAACGTTAAAAATAGACCTATCAAGAACAACACATCTTGAGCAACCATATGGAAACAAAATAACCAATTTAACCCATGACAAAAGTCTTTATCAGTTTACATTGTAGTAAAAGTTCATTGATTCAGGTCAAAGTTATACCTTCAATAATAGAAAATTACATAATCAATTAAAAGCTTACTTAATGGAATTAAATATAATAGAATAATACTTACCAATACCAAACAAATTTATGGCAAGAGTACTTCTTAGGGATATGATTCCGCAAATAGCATAATACGCTCTCTAGAGGTTTAATTCTATTGCAACATGATATTTGGAGCACAATTAAAATCATGAGTAATCTAAGAAAATTGATTAGTACCCGACTAATCCCAAATCTCTATTTAAATAGAAGAGAATTAAAACACAACATATAAAGGCTCAAATAATACATACATTCAAGACATAATACATAAAGACTCCATTCATTTATTAGTATAGATACATAAAGGATTTAAAAAGCTATTGTAGATACTTAATTTTTGCCCTTAGTGATTATAGTTTTAGTTTTTTTAAAATATGGTCCTAAGTAAAAAATAATAAAAATTTGAAAAATGATGAAAATACTAAAAAATGAGAAAAGAAAAAATTACAAAAATTTTTTAGGAATTCAATTATTTTAGGACCAATAATTTTAGTTTTAGCTTAGTTTAAATAATTATATTAGAGGGTTGTACGTTTTAAGTACAATTTAATTGTGCTAAAAATTAAGATATAAACCAACAACCTAATAGATAATCATCAAAGTATTTGATATATAGCCTTAGTTTGAAGGCATAGGTTCAAATCTCGCTAAATACTTATGTGTTTTTTATTTTTCTATCCTTTTTATTTTTATTTTTATTTTTTTTTTACAAAAAAAAAGTGAGAAGAATAAGCAGGATTATTTCTAATTAAATTTTCTTTATTCGAATTTGAATTGTTAGAGAATATTTGAATCTATACAGAATATTCGAATTTAATTTGAGTTTTATTAAATTGGATTTGAATTAATATAAATAATTTGGATCTAGTTTGATTTATATCATATTAGATATAGTGAATAGGATTTGATTTGAGTTTTATAAATATACATACACTCCTAAATGAAAAAATCCTTTACCGTGACACACACACACGCTTCAGGAGAGAAAAGAAAAAACTTCATGGTTCATCAGCCTTGGTTTTGAATTTATGCAAGTTTAGTTACTAGCTTGCCAACAGACTGCCACTGATCTTCCAATGTCTAGGGTCGTAATTTTCCATCCTCTTCCCAAACTATTCTGGCCTAGTAGTTCATAGTCTCTAGGATCGACGTCCATACGCTACAAACAAAATAGGAATTCCCAACGCAGACCACTATCAACTTGTTGGACATTTCACGACTGAACCACAAGCACGTGAAGCCCACTGTACTCCACCGACCACACCGATCAGCACACTCCATCGGCCAGCAGACGAATGACGACGACGACAAACCCTGACCAACTGATCTAAACAGTGATTCACGCATCGACTGCCAGCAGCAAGTCATAGAAGTTTTGCAACCAACACCAAACAGCCACTGCTGGACACGCGATTCAATTACTTTGTGTTGACCACAACATTTATGAACGCATCACACCACAATTCCCAGCAACGAAGTTCGACGTGCAGTACGAGTCACCAATCCCTTCACTGAAGACTTGCACGCTTTGAACTCTAGCAACTGAACAAGATTCCAGCTAAGCTCTAGCCGATGCCGTTACCACAACGCGGTTGTTAAACAGTAGCACACGTGCACTCCGATCAATCCATGCATGCAGAACATCTAAGTTTCCATCCACGCCACAATTCCTTTATCGAACAATAGGGTTCGGTTCTTTCCTTTTTTTATTTATTCTTATTTTTTTATATTATTATTTAGTTGTTTGTTTCTTTATTTATTTTTATATTATTATTTGGTTAGTTAGTTATTATTGATAATGTAATATAAGTGGATATGCACATATTAGATTAGGAGATTTTATTTTTTGGTTTTAGTTTTTTTATATATAGATAGTTGTTTAATAATAACAACATATGTATATATATTAATTTAGATGGTTTTTTTTGTACCATTAAGTTTTTTAGGATTTCTTCACATAGAAAACTTTTAAAATTAAAATTAATAATAAAAAAATCCTTTTTAAAAAAATTTTAGTACTTTTAGAAAATTCTTTTTGTAAGACCACCCATGAGTTAGGAGCCCCTTTAGATTTTTTTTAAATAAACAAAATCTATTAAGAATGTAAATCTAATTGATTTCAAAATTAAAATAAACCAACACATTAAGGATTTTTGAAAAGAACTATAGTCGTCCAATTTCAACTAACAGGTACGTAGGCAATTTCGGGGTGACGATAAAATATGTAGAAACTTAATTTCTTTTTTCTTTTTTTTTTAAATTTATTTTTTCTTTTCTTAAAAACGTATAAAAGATAATTAGAAAAATAATCCTAGATTTGATAAATAAATAGTGGTATTCGTTAGGGTTTAATGGGTTAGCCCCTATATTCGAAATCCCCTGGTTCGTATTAAATTGAAATCAAAGACTAGTAGTTAAATCGTAATCAATTCACCTAATTAATTATGATTTCTCTTTTTCCTAACTTCAGTTGGGTGGTAATTCCAAAAATTTTTCTAAATAATAAAAACCGGAATTTCCTAATTTTTTTAGTCGATGATTAATATTCAATGGGTTAAGTTTTAGTATTAATCAGAAAATGTGAAATCAAATTAAAATAAGAAAGCCGAAAATTTAAACTCAATAGCCATAGATATATAAACATATATATGAATAGCAAACCCAAAGAAGACATTCTTTTCAATTCTCATATAATGGAAAGTCCAAAACATGAAGAAAAACCAAGGAAACTAGCTATAAATTGTTGGCATCTTTGACTTTTAAACATCATTAGTTTTAATGTTTTCATGCTAAATTGACATTATATTAATAAGGATTGTGAACTTAGATAATGAAACCTTAATTTCTATTCCTTAGTTTTGATTAAAATCTTCATTCTATTGAGTGATCACTTTTTCTACTTTATTTTTTCTTGAAATCGCTTGAAAGTCATCCTCTTCACTAGTGTAAGTTATCACATACTTCTCGCGTGGTGAGTGCACTAAGAATGGAGTGAGCAAGTTACAATGGAGAGAGAAATGGTAACTAGTGAGAAATGTATCAACGTGCATAGAGAGAGAGAGAATGGGAAGGGGAGAGGAATGGTCACCGTAAAAACAAGAAGTTAATGTGAGATGTAAGTTAAACACATGGTGAAAAGAGATAGCGAAGTTAAATGTATAATAAAGAGAGAGGGAGAGAGAGAGAGAGAGGGGGTGCGTGTAGTGAGGTAAATGTGAAGAGAGAGAGCAAATGTTTATTTCTTTTTATTGTTTTAGATTTTTTTTTTTTAAATTAGAATTGGCATTGCTTTTTTTTTTTAAATACTAATTTTTTAATCAAAATAAGCTTTGTACCTATAGAATGTTTTTGGCGCCTTAAAATTTGTTCCCACGCCAATAAGCACTTGTTAGAGCACCTTTCGCTAAGCCACTTTAACTAATGTGCCTCATTACCATAAATTTGTTGTAGTGTATAAGGAAACTATTGATCTCTAGCTATTAAATCCTTAATAACCTCAGTTTCCATCCTCACTTAAGGTATTGATGTTGATTTATTTTATAAATAAACTATTTTGACCACAGATCATAGCCTCCTTGAGCCCATCGAATGAAGATGATGGAGAGCACAAGGCACTTAAGTCTTAGATTAGCATCAATACTATTCATGTCGTTAATAAGAGACATCTAATCCAAAATACATTGACCAATAAATCTTGACCCATACATAAATTCTAGTAAGAGACTTGGACGTGTACAGTTGTTTCGAGTTCCTCATAATCCGTAGTCATCTTTGGTGTTAATACCTCCAACAATATACTATTATGAAGCTTTACATTATATAGTCTCAGCTGGATCGCAATCCATGAAAGTTTGAGAATTAGATAACCATTGCAAGTGGAAGATCATTCGGGGTAAATATGATAGAGTAGACAAATTAGATCCCCTGATTTTTCAGCAGTTTGGTATTATTGGAGGTTATTTTGCATGGAGATATTGCAGATAGCAGACCATGCTGGACAAGTAACTGTATTTCTCAACCCCAATAACGGTTTGCTGGACAGTTCGCCGTTGGAAGGGCAAATTTGGGAAGCAATATCTAGTATTAATGGACCATCGGTAGCTGTACTGAAGATTGCAACAACGTTTTCTAATAAAAGCTGTTGGAGTATAATAAAAACAGATGTCGAAGTAAAAGGAACATTTAGAAAATTCTTTCCAAAATTTGAGTTTGAAGGCTTAATTCATTCATTATAATGTTTGTGGTTGAGAATCAAACCGGCTTTGTGAAGGGTTCAAGAAAATATTTGCATAGTCTAAGATCTCACTCATTTTGTTCAGAAAAAAGTAAGAGGAGGTAATGTAGTTATTAAGCTTGATATGGTATAGTCTATGGTGATTGAGTAGATTGGGGTTTCCCATTAAAATCTGAGATTGGTCAGTGTTTTGGCTAAAATTTCTGATTTATGATATCTAGTTTATTCTTTGACTGCTGGTTTTCGTTATTTCATAAATGATAAGAATTACGTCTTTTCTTTTCTTTTTTTATTATTATTATAAGATTCTTCAAAGGGTGGAAGGCAGGGATATCATCGGAATCCACTTTTATTTGTGTTTTGCTCCGATTATTTGTCCGGAGGACTAAATCATATGAAATTGAAAATTCTTTTACGAGATATAAGTCAGGATGTTTAAGTATGATTAGTCATCTTGCTTTAAGTTATACAATTGTATAATTTTTCCAAATGGAAGTATCAAATCACTTCCCAAGTTGAAGAATTTCATGTCTCACTATATAGACATTTCTACCAGCATATACATATTCATATAAGATTGCTTTCTATGCTGCAAACGATGCTCAAGAAGCTTCGAGTCGTGGACTTTCTCATTACACGCAACTCAGTAACGTTAAGTAACAAACATATTGGTCCACGCCACATCTCTTAGCTTAAGTTTTTAGATGCATTAGTTATGGTACCAGCTCTAACATGTTCTTGGAGCAGAGGTCATTGGTTCAAATCTTTGTATTATCAATTAGCCCTCATTAAATCAAGTCATTCACTTTTGGAGGCCCTCATTTAAAATCCAGCTCACAAGTGGAGAAGTGTTAAGTAATAAAAATATTAGTATATGCCATATTTACTAGCTTAAACTTTTAGATGAGTTGATTGTAGTATTGATTCTAACAAGTAAAGGATAATAGTTGCCTCTTGTGTATTTGGGATGCCAATTGTTAACAAGCTCTTTTCCGTGACATGTTATAAAAAATATGCACTTGAATAATTGGAATAATTGGCACACTCTATAGCAAAAGAAAAAGCTTGGTAAATAGTTGCTATTCCTAAGGGTTAATATCAATCTGTGGAATTTGGTGAGTTTTCTCAATTAATTATCTAAAGTTAAAAGGTGTCAATTTCCAGCTTACAAACTTTTCAAGGTCATACACAGTACTTGACTTAGATAGATAAATGTAAAAAAGAAAATGTTTATGTAGTTTATTGCAAAAATTAAAAATGTTCAAATAGTTAAGTAATAAAAATATTAGTACGCATCAAATCTATTAGCTTAAACTTTTAGATGAGTTGATTGCAGAAACTAATAAAGTTTAAGTATTAAATGTGACATTTATCCTTCCTTTAAATATTGAGCAGAAAAATGTAATGTTGTGGAGACTCTCTCTGGATGGTTGTTTCGGCAGCAAGAGCACCCTCGACATTCTCTTAGTTCTAGGCGTTTCCTTTCTGAAAAAGATTTCGATTCAATCAACCATATATTTTTAGACTGTTCCGTGGCATTGGTTTTTTGCAATCAAATAGGAAGGCGTTTTGGTTTCCGCTTTGTTCATTATTCCATGATGTTAGGCAATTGCTTCAGTGTTACTCGTCCTCAGTACGAGTCGAAGAAGATGTCCGACCTTTTCTGTTGATGGAAATTTTATCGAATATTTGGAAGATTAGATTACAGGCAAAGCATGACAATGTGTTATCAGTTGATGATGCAACAATATATGCGTTCTGGTTTGAACTAAGGTTGTAGGTCTGCGTGTCTCCATTCTTTGTCTAGCAGCGATATGCAATAGGGGAATTGAATGCCGTTCATAAAACAGAAAATAAGAACTCCTACTGTCAAATGGATTCCTCCTTACATCAAATGGATTGAAACGAGGGTGAGTGTTCTTCTGCAGTGGGCAGTATTTTGAGAAACCTTCGGGGTCTACCGGAGTTCGTGTTTGCGGATTCATTCGGTTAAGTTTCATTTATTGATTCATCAGAGCTTAAGGTGTCGGAAATGGAGATCTCATACTGCTTGAATCATGGATTTAGAGACATTGACATTGAGACAAGACAAACTCTCTCCTTGTCCAGGCGTGATAAATGAGCGCGTGCCAACTGGAAGACGATGTTTTACAGTTAGTTAGAAGGTTCTTATGCAACGACTGAATGCATCTGTTATCCATGTGTTGAGAGAGGCAAATCAACAGGGATTTTTTTTTTTTTTTTCTTTTCTTTTGAAGGCAGCGAGACATTTTCGATCCAATGTCTTTATTTTTAGTTCTTTTCCAATTAGATAGCTTTTGTAGATGTTTAATTCTATAAGACCAAAAGTTCTATTCTTATGTAATTGTTTGTCTTTCGTTGATCAATATAATTTTATTTCTTTATTGCTAAGAAAATGAAGGTGTGCTGATCACCTACTTTGATTATTTTGTTTGTTGCTTTATAAATTGTTTGTTTTCACGCCATAATGAATTTATCACGCTTACGATCATGAGAAATCCCAACGGATTCATTATAAGTTGTGAAAATAAGATAACTCAAGTTACAATAGCATAGCGCTTCTTATAATATTTAATGCTTCTTTGCAACTTATCCAACCGTCTGAACCAAGTTTTAGTGTCTTGAAACAGTGATTTTGCTCAAGTCAATTCTCAAATTATATGATACCATCCATGTGTAAGGATCTTTACATCTTTTTTCTTCTTGTTTACCTTTTTTAGGTTGCAAAAATACCTCTTATGGTTGCTTTTTATAACATGCTTTTCTCTAAAACTATATGTTTAGATATTTGATTAATTAAAAACTGTATATTTATAATTCTACATGACCATTTTACCTTTAATTTATTGTATTTATTTAAATTATAGTGTTTTTTTTTTATCATTTTATCTATGGGCAAAATAGTTAAAGATTTTGGAGTACAACTACACAATATCAAAGACAAGGAGACTAAATATATATGAAATAAATATAAGAAAATGTATTTGTAATTTGCCCTCTTTCCTTTCACTTGTACATTATAATATGCAATGAGAGGATGGATAGAAAAAACTAGATCTATGGAACGAGCCAAACTAGTTAGGAATTGACTTAAAGCCACTAAGTTGCAGTTCCCAATAGATTAAATCATGATTGTCCTAGCTAGGGCTAGTTCACCTTGGCCTACCAATCATGACCCTTGAATTAGATTGTAAGCCAGCTTTTCTAATTTTTATTTTTCTCTATTTTTCTATTACTTTATTCTTATTAGGAAATTTAAGAAGACTTTATAATACACTATATATTATATTGCAATGTATATAATGTACCTATATAACTTATAAATATTGCATTTCATATTATAAGGTACATTGTGTAAATATATAATATATATATGATAATAGGATATATGTATATCATATACATATAACATTATATATAATAAGTATATAATATGCTAGGGAAAAGGAAAAAATTGCAAAAAAAAATAAAATAAAATACAAAAAAATGGGTCCTGGAAAAATATTCCTGAAAATACAACACTTGAAATCGCCTACTTTTTCCACTACACTAAAATCCATCATCTCCTCTACATGACTCATTTTTACACAACTCAAACACATCTTTCTCTCTATCTCTCTTAAATAATTCATGACTCCCTATCTCAAGTCCATTAATCTATGGCCCTCTTTTGTAGATCAATCATGGATTAAAAGTGATAGTGTTGTATAGAACATAATTGTGGGAAGATTTTTCAAAACCAAGAATCAATCCATACTATCTCCTCACTTTCTCTCTTTAAATAACAATATTAAAAAGATATGATTTTTTTAACTTGCTAATCCATTTTATGGACATGTAAATTCAAAAATTAGTGTTATTGTTTGAAATATTATGATACATTGTTGTCTACAGCCAATTTTATACAAAATTAATTTTCTGTGTTTTTTTTTTTTCAATATGCATGTAGCTTGAATTTTTTTTTTATCCATTGTTAGTAAATTTAAATTTTTTTTTGTATAAATTTGTGTTTGTTAGTATATTTTATTTATACACATATATGTCAATATATGTATGATTAATCATTCTTGAATATGTAATAGTATACTGTTGAGATGGAGATATGAATTATTATTGAAAATATTATAGTACATTAAGATTGTTTAGTTTTTTTTTTTTCTAAATATAAATTTGTCCTCATAACTGTATCTTATATGTACATGTGTATTAGTTGATATGTGTACAAGTAACTATTGTTGAATCATTTAGAGGAGATTGTTTAATTTTTTTAAAAATTATAGTATGTAATCAATCTAATGCTGTTATGGGAATTTGGTAGTGAATTCAATTTAGGTGATGTGTTGGTGAAATCCAGTAAAGTGTGCTTATAAGTAGAAGCTAATATTTTTATTTACATACTCTAAAGTTTATAAAATTGATGTAGCAAATAAGTGTAAATAGATAATATGATGTTAGTTTGTTATACTGGTGGAAATATTGTAGAAGGAGAGGATGGGATACAATACGATAAACGCTGGAGAACAGTAGTTAGAGTTTCAATTGGATCTACATATGACCAACTGGTTGGCTTGATATGTGATTGGCTTTAGGTTAACATGACAACTCACCAAGTTAAGTTGATTTACAGATGCCCCCTTATAGGTGGGAGTAGGGACATGTTTTATATCATTCCTATCAATGACAGCTATGACATCTAATAGCTATTGGCTTCCTTACAATGATATGGTGGAGTCAACGGTTCAATAGAAATGTATGTTGGAATTCATGAAGCGAACCTACCACTAATAGCCTCCCTGATGGCTAAGTATGATTTTAGGGGACATAATGGCGACAATGAGCCTCCACACTAGAGTTTACTTTAGAGGACTACATCCAAGATGTGGGAACTGGCACACAATGACGAAGCTCGGTATGGTCATGGGATAACTAATGTTGTCTCGAGTTACAACAATGCTTTGCGAGATTTTAGGAACTTGCCTATTGTAGTACTATTAAAGAAAACTTTCTACAACTACAATGACTATTTCAACAAACAAAGGATAGAATTTGCATAACTAACGGGACATTTGCAAAGTACTGACTAAATTTACAAGGAGAAAGTTTGATAGGTAGTATAAAGTAACTAGCGATCATTGAGTTGTGATTTTTGACTATAGTGAGTAGATATTCGAGGTCATAATTATGCTATACCCTACAACATATGAGCAAAATGGAAAACTAGCCACACGGTCGCACTTAGGATCATTAGTGTCCTTGCAATAAATGGCAAATAAACAAGATTTCGTGTTCCCATGCTATAACTGTTATGAGGAAAATGAGCATAGATTGTACTATACATATTGAGCATTGGTACACATTATACAATCAGCTAAATGTATAAGCGTGTTCTTTCATGCCATGTGTTAATAAGGCTAATTAGCCTTATCTTAGCATTCCCGTATGGCATCTAGCTCAAACTATAGATAGGGTTAGGAATTCGGAGAAGCCATAGGAGAAATGATTATAGAATGACTTGGATATTTGGGAAGGCCCCTGTGACTTAGACTTATGGACTATGCGGTGGGAAAAGACATAATAGGAAAAGATGCCCATAATGAAGGAGTCAATCAACTTTAAGTGGACCAATTGGTATACTTCTTAGTTATTTGGAAAGCTATGTTAATGTTAAGTTGAATATATATATATATATATATTTATGGGAAATTTTTGCCTTGCTCATGCTTTTTTTGTCATTGTTGAATATATAATTAGGCAACTAGGCATGCTACATGGATAACATACTAGGAGGATTGACAAAACAGGAGATCTAACTACTACCTGGAGTACATTCGAACTTTTGCACTTGGTACTAGTAGGTTACATATAGATATATCGGTAGGTAGGGGGCCTCCTAGATGTCTATGGTATGCATCATTTTTATTGCTACTATCCATTCATATCTCTTATTAAATGCCAATCAAACTATTATATTTGTCTTATAGGTGGATTTTCTACATAAGCTACCACAAATGTCGTACAAAGACATTATAGCTAAGCAACATGGGGTTGTTGACATCATCTAAGGGATTATCGGGGTCTATTTAGGTGGCTCGCTCGCAACTGGTTTGAATGTAAATGATGAAGACTCCCCATCAGATAAGCTACAGTAAGGAGAAGGTCGTTAGGGGCATATTCGTCGACGAGGAAGAGATCGATGACATAGACAGGCTGGCATATAAATTCGAGACAATGTATCTCCTCCACACTACTTACCCCAAGCATCTCTAATAGCACCTCATTTCCATATTCATACTCCATCTGATGAAGGCATTAACCGACAGATGTAGACTCTTGTAGCTCCATTTAGGGGCTAGCTAAAGATTATGATGTAGACAAGGGCAAGGAGGTCATGCAAGTCAACCCTACCTCAATCCCTTTGCACTATACTAAGTTTGGTGGTTTCTTAGGGGATGGAACACAAATCACTCAGCTAGACATGAATCAAATGGTCCGACCCTAGCTTAAAGCATATTTTTAGAAGATGTGTGCCTATACATGCAAATGACATAGGTAATACATTTTGATTGTTTTTATTTATTGAATATTTGTACGTGTAGTTAATATTATGCATATTTTATACATAGTCCTAAGTTTAACTTTACTTACTTATGTTTTCGAAACTATTACCAATTAATTGTCATGTTAGATTAGTTATATTGAATGATTCTCGCCTTTAAATATGTTATGACATATAATAGTGTTTAGCTTGTTTTTGGTTCAAGTCTATACTGTGTAAGGAATTTCTAAAGGAGCTTATGTTCTTTGTTATAGAATGGGTAGGGGTGTGTAGGTTAAGTCGTATAAATTTGTGTTGCTCACTTGTGATAATGGGGGGTTATGGGTATCTATTAATAAAATTGTCTCTTTAAGATATAATTTTATCTAATTGAAGATGAAATTGCCTTTTCAAGGGGCAATTTTAAGTACTGTATTCCTAAGAATATTTTCCTAAGACCTATTTTTTTTTATTTTTGCATTTTTTTACTTTTCCCTAATATGCTATACATAATTTACATATATATGTTAATATGCATAAAAATTGCAAAACTAAAAGAAAAGAGATAATTTGACGTAGGTTAATGGGGCTTAAATCACCAAGATAAGCATGAATCAATGGGACTTAGGTTTGTTCAAGCTCACCTTACATAAGCTGGTTCATTGAATTGGAACCATTGTTAATTCTAGGTTAGTTCAAGGTTTCGAACTAGCTTACCTTTAAGAATATATAAAATAATACAAAATGTATTAATGAATGAAAGAAAAAACTTATATTACTAATAATTGAATTACACAAGGTTGAAAAGAACTTAAGATATTGTATTAACATTGGAAAGAAATGAATCAAGCTCAATATAGACCCTAAGCCTAAAACTAATAATTAAATCCTGAAAATGGTAACTTTAAACCTAAAGATGTAAAAGTTGTTATTAGTTTTTAAAGAACTTGTATTTTTCTTTTTTGTGGGAGCACCCTTGTGCAATGTGCTATTTAATTATTTTGCTGATAAAGGGTGTCATTTAACATAAGATTCATACAATGTTTGAAATGCAATCTTTTGGTATTAAAAAAAAAAAAACAAGAATCTACTAAATAAAAAAGGATGCAATATTGAAATTTATAAGAAGATAAAACAAAGTCATTTGTTCCATAAGATACCCTACTTAGAGTATGAAGAGGGCCTTGTATTTGCCTATCCTATACCAATTCACTCCTAATTTTTTTGCAACTATATAGGGTGAAGTTAAGGCTTAGATAAATGGATATAGAACGGTTTTTTCTGACATTAGATGATCTAGTTGCACATAGTCTATTTACTTTAATTTTTCAAAAGTAATATAAACAAATAAATAAATAGTTATAAACAAAATAAAATAACCTCTGCGGATTTTTGAGATTTATGGCACTCCAATGACAATGAATAGTGGGTGCCAGTCTGATCTACCGTCATGTTCACCTCTGCAATTCTACTTTAATCATACTAGTTAACAACAACAACTGAAGCTCTATTGCACCAATTTAAAGATTTTCCAATCCAAATGTTACCGGTATGTGGCGTAGATGAAGTGTCTACAGAAGTGCTATGTGACATCTCGATCTCAATGTAGAAGTATTGAGCATTACAAAAGATGCAAAAGTTTTTAGGAAAATTATAAATAAGCCTCCTAAACTCTAGCTTAGATATGCATACATTTCTACACTTTCAATTATTACAAATCACTTATTTAAACTTAGATAATTTGGTAAAATAAAGAATACTTACTTTTTTAGTTTAAAAACATACATTAAGATTAAGTTTAGGAAATTGATTATCTAAAGTTATTTTTAAACTTTCCTAAAGTTATAGATGAATGGTCGTTAATATCTAGATTTTTAAAATATCCTATGATATCATTCTAACATCAACTTTTAAAAAAAATCTAGACAATAACAATTTTTCATTTGTTTAAAGGATGTTTTTGTATCAAAATAAATTTTAGGAAAGGTTAATTATAATTTTCAAGGTTATTTATTAATTTATTCAAGTGTAAGAAGCTATTTGCAATATTTGAATGTTGAAGAGTATATACACATCTTAGTTAAAGTCCATGGGTATTATTCGCATTTCCCCCAAAATCGTTATTACCAGTATAGGAAAAAAATGTGCAATAAATTAGTAACACCCTCCATTCAAAGAATAATATAAGAAAATGGTCCTACATGCGGGACTGCATAACAAAATGTGGCAGAACTTTAATTCAATTGGTATTGATGTTGATCTCCTTTAGGAAGAGAATAGATTCAGAGCCTTTTTTCCCATATATATATAATATATATAAAGAAGACAGCAGGATTCTTATATTATGAAAAAAATTCCAAACGAACAATGTACTTCCTTTTCTTTTTCTTTCTTTTTTTCCCCTTATTTCTAAACATACTAATTCTTCAATGGGACTATTAGTTCGCGCAAACTAGGAGCTCAATTAGCATTTTTGTCGTAATGCGCTCAAATAAAACTTCTGTGGTTAATATAGCCGACGTAAGTGTGAGAGGTTATTCTATTTCACACGAAGTATCCCCATCCCATAAAAATCGTGTCTGTTATGTCTTCATCATGGAGAAGCAATAATGTTATGAATGATGCTGTCTTCTGAAATCTTTGTTTTCCGTTTGTCTTTTTTCTTTTGTTCGAAGAGTAGCTAATCTTTGTACGGACTGGTTGGCCAAACTTGATAAATCGGGGATGAGTTGCAGCTTTCGGGAGAAAATCGCCCATCCCAACTTCTTGACTTTTTGTATGCAGATTTTCATCATGAATAATAAAGTCTTTGTTTTATGGGGAAAAAGTAAATAAATAAATAAAAAACAATGATAAAATTAAGTAAGAACTTAATATATATTCCATCAAGTTAAGAAAATAATGCAGGCGATTACAAAATTTTATAGATATTGGAAGTTTATTATCCTCATCGGCAGTTAAATAATATGCACGTAGTATACCACTTTTAAACAAAACTTTATCCTTTTAAATGGTTCTTTTGAAATGTCATTTAATCGTGCCAAGGATTTTTGCCCCCAAAAAAAAAAAACCCGAGCCATGGATTTTTTCAGCACACTTGCCATCTTATATTGCGTCTTCTATTTCAATTTATTAGGGTCCACGCCGTCTACTAATCATTCGGGCATCGAATATATAACAAGTATTCTAAAAGAGTTCGACTAGCACATAACTACGATAGCATTGTGCTTTATCAACATGTGTCTTCTTTAAGTTTTGTTATTCGGTGAAAAAGCTCCAGATTCGTTGAGCTGGATTGCTCAAATCTACGATTTCGAGCTGCAAGAGTATAATGACCAATATTCTCGTGGCAATATGGTCTCTTTATGACGCTGTGCTCCCAGTTTTGAAAGGAAAGTCAACAGTGTGTATGTATGGCATGCGATTCATGCAAAGTTGGTTAATGATGGTTGCACATCCGATATAGCGTAAGCAATATGGTCTCTTTATAGCTAACTGAGTTTTGGTTTCAAAGTATAATAAGTTTTGGCTAAACTTTCCTAAAGCAGGGAATCTCAAGAGATCGAGAGAGGAGGAGAGGGTGTGCTTTTCTAAGGAGTATGAGTTTCACATATACTTGAATTATCTCAACTTTAGACTATACTTCTTGTTCTCAACTTTCATTAAGCAATTTTTCAATTATTTTCAAGTTACTCCAAGTATGTTCTCAGCTAACACTTTCAGGCTTCTCGTAACATTCGAGGTGGTTTGTTAAAAGGTTAAAATTAGGGCTATGGCTCAATTATTTTGGTAATTCTTTATGATTAGGAGGCAGCCTAATGGGTAGTACTTTGCAATAGCTAAGCATGGGTAGAAGTTCATCGACAGGTTAGAGTTTAAGATCCACAAATGGCATGACAAGTTCAAGTATATTGTTTTAGCTGAAGAATAGAATTTCTAGACCTAATGAACCGAACCGATTTGCATAAAGGACGTTGAACCGATGCTGAAAGATGTTGCTACAGCAAAGAAAATCTAAGAAAGGAAGATAAATAAGATTTTTTTTGGGATGCCAAGAGCATTATTAGGTGATATGAAAACGGGGTGCTAATCTTCTCTGAAAAAGAAGGTATGCTCATTAGAGTTGGCTGTACCAAGTACAGCTGATGGGGAAGTTTGTTCTTGTTCTTTTAAGGAAGGACAAACTAGCATTTGAGCTTCGCTTAGCATGGATTGTATAAGTCTTTAGTTTTTGTTCATCACTAAAACATCTTTTATTATAGAAATGGTTATAGGGAACATGAATCCTACTAAGCTATTAGCTTAAGTAAAGGCTAAGAAATCAAAAGTTGATAAACATGTGGCCACCACTATTACTACCATCGATCGACTACTATCAAGAAAGCAATAAAAGAGGGTACAGCAAAACAGGTGACAGGCTAAAAGAAGACCTCTCAATTGAGTGAGAAGTGAAAAGGGAGCGAAAAGCTTGGGTTGTTCGAGGCTACACAAATTGAGACACTTCTAGCTATGAATATTCTTCTTATTGTTGAGCCGAGAAAAGGTGGCTAAGAAATGTTACCTCAAATAGGGGCTGAAGTCATCAGTTTAGATGCTATTAAAGGATCATCACTCTCGATGGAGGCTGTACTAAATACCGATAAAAGAAGTGTGAAGGAATTGGTCAACCAGCCTCCTACTAAAAAGTCCATGGAAATGGATGAGAAGGTGAAGGAAGCCATGTGTAATAAAGCTCTTAGCATTAGTAATGTAGAATTCATCCCTAATACGGAAGTCGGCGAGTACTTCATTCCATATTGGAGCAACTACATCTTACAAAATAACTCGGTCTTAGGCGATCAGACAAAATCTTTGGCCTTGATGGAGGGTATCATTCTTCTCAAAGACAAAGAGATTGGGAAGAAAGATGTCGACAGTTGTAATAAAGTGCATATCGTAGCCAAGCTATATGATGTAAGTATCAACTCAATCTTTTCAATTGTTTGGTGTATTTGATCGCTAATACTCTTATTTGTTTACAAATCAGTAGCCATGTTTTGATGACTTTATGTTGTTGGTGAATTTTGAGGTAAGGAAATAGTCCTGTAAAAGAGAGTAAGATACTTGGTACTAAGGCCAGTCTGATGCCTAAATTAGAATAGTGATTTAATATAGTAAAGATGTCAGTAAGAAGTGTCAAAGAGATCTTACAAAGTTTCTGTTCAGTATTTATAAATGGTCGTTGTGTCTAAGGCAGTTGTCGAGGTAACTGTTGAGACGTATGAAGACCTCTTTACTTGACATCACCCTTAATATGTAGGGATAGTAAGTAGTGGTAAAATATAATCGTGCTTATGATAATTGGTCACACCATAAATTTAGATTCAAACCAAGAGTATTTGTTGTACACAGCATAAGTGCCTTGTGTCTTTTGTAAAGAGCGAATGCTGAGAGAGTCATTTACTCAACATCTCGATTGACGAAAGGATAAGTGTAAGTTAAAAGAAAACTGACTATCAACATTTTTCCCCTAACTCCCGTATTCGAATAGTCGACAAAGGGAGTTATATATATATATATATATATATATATATTGCAGTAGAGGTTGAGTGGGGAGAGATTTGTTAGATCCATGCCGGGTAACATGGGAAGCAAGGTAGATCACATCTTAGCCGAAACATCGCAATTTCAAAACTCTCACCTGTTTAGGAAACCAAAAGGTTGTAAGCATGACACCTGTCACCTAGGTTATCATTTTGTTGCAAGCCTAATAACTGTCAGAAAGTTTTCAGCCATTAAATTTCTACCATGAGATACATGTCAACAATTTGTGGGACTATCATATTAGTGCATCAATAGTGTCAAAAGCAGATTTGCAGTTACGAGAACGATTTGTCCATGTATAAGGTACTATTTATAATTAGATTTTACTTCTTTGGTTGCACCTAAAATTTTCGTTTGTTTTCTAATCTTCAAAATCTCATTCTTTGACTTCTATTATTTCATTTCATACAACTATCCAGGTATGGTTTGCAAAGTTGCACGTTAACTTGTTTTATTTGATTTTAAGGCTACGGAAACTGAGGCCACTCTTCCCCCTCCCCCAAAAAAGAGCAAGGCAGTGTGTTCTTTAGGTGGTTCGGCTAATAGTATGGAGGTAAGGTGGGATAAACTTACTTAGATTAACGAGCTTCCTATAGATAATTATCTTAAGGATAAGGATAGGAGGTCTTCAGCAAAATATCTATACAACACAATAGCCTACTTTCGTGATTCTCCTAATGTGATTGCCACTTCCATCGACAGAGTTCTTGTCACAAAGTACAATCATTACTAGTGAGATCTTCTTGGAACGTAAAACTTGAGGAGGCCGAGAGATAGGGAGAGAGTATGCTTTCTATAGGAGCATGAGTTCTATATATATATATGAAGTATTTAGATTTTGGGTTGCGCTTCCTTATTTGGGATTTTATTCAGGGGTTCTTCAACTACATTAGAGTCGTGCCGAGTATATTCTCACCCAACACATATTGGCTTCTAACAGCTGTTGAGATAGTATGTGAAGAAGTTGAAGTCAGGGCTACAACTCAACTGTTTAGAATTTTCTTCATTATCCGTAGGTAGCCTGACAGGTGGTACTTCTCTACTGCAATGTATGGACGTAAGTTCATAAACAAGTTAGAATCTAAGATTCACAAGTGGCATGATAAGTTCATATCTATAGTATCTGATGAGCACATGGACTTTTAAACCCAATGGACTAAGCTGATACTTACAAAAGATGTACATCTGATGTCGAATGATGTAGCAGCAGCGAAGAAGATTCAGGAGAGAAGGAAAAACAAAATATTCTCCTGGGATACTGAGAGAATTATATGGCATTATGAAAATGGCGAACCAATATTTTTTGAAAAAGAAGCTACGTTGATGTGTTACCACCATGCCGAGTATAGCTATAAACAAAGGGGTTCTTGAGACTTTAAGGGAGAGAGTGGTCTTTGAGCCTTACTTGGCATGAAAAATATAAGTTCATATTTTTCCTCTATTTATATTACTTGATTTACTAGTCTTGTAAATTAGGTGCCAGAGTGGTGAATCCGGTAATGCTATTTGCTTAGGCTAAGGCTAAGAAATCTAAGGCTAATAAAAGGGGCAATACCTCAGCAACTACCTCATGGCATGCTGTCACAAAGAGACCAACAAAGGAAGCTGCAGCAAAGCAAACAACTATACAGATCTCTCGTCCTCCTAAGAAAGTGAAGGAAAATGAGAATATATAGCTAACTAAGGTTCGTTCTAAGGAGCCTCCGGTTGTAATTATTCAAACTTCCGTCAAGTTGAGGAATAACGAGCATCAAGAGACATACGCTGACGAGGAGGATGAAAATGCCATTGCTACAGAATGCTTATCACAGGTGATTGCGATAGCTCCAAGTGGTACAAAAAGACCAAGGAAGGAACTTATCAACCAACTACTTATCAAAAAGTCTAAAGGCTTGGACAAAAGGGTGAAGGAGGCAATGCGTTCTTAAACTCTTGGCATCACTAGCACTGAATACTTGCCAAAGAAAGAGTTCAACAAGTACTTCATCCCTTGTTGGAGCCATCAGATTTTGGACACTGACTTAACCTTGGGAGATAAGATGAAATCTTTGGCTTTAATAAGATGGATCATTCTTTCAAAAGACAAAGATATCGCTAAGAAGGATGTTGACAGGGTTGGTGGTTGCAATAAGGCCTATGTCACAGCCAAATTATATGATGTGAGTATCCATAAACATTGCTTTTAATTATCGAGCTTGTTCGGGTAACTAATGCTTTCTTTTTCCAAATAAGTAGCCACATTCTTACAGCTTTGGACAAGGCTGACAAAGAGGTAAAGAAGGTAACATCTTCTACTATATTTGTGTAATATCCAATCATTCTTGATTATAATAATTAAATTTATTGTAGAAAGTTGAGGATGCATACAATGCATTAAAGGCCCAAACTACTATAGCCGAGAATGTAAGCATTAGGGTTGAGATGGAGGTGAGAAAGCTTAAGGAGGAACTTGCTGCCAAGAAATTGGCATAAGACCTCTTTGCTGATGAAATCTCTTGCCTAAAGGCTAAAATGGAACAACAATACAAAGAGTTTGAAAGCTTGAAAGAGGAGTTGTGGAAGAAAAAGGAAGAGTACTAGGGCTTTGGTCGAACTATTTGTACAATGAGCGACGATAAAGATAAGCTCAGGATACAGATAAAGGAGTTGGAGATCAACAACTTGAACTTATAGACCCGTGTGGCCGAGTTGGAGCAGACAGTAAGGAGGGGGCCATTTATTGAAGAGGCTTTCAACATAGTCACTCTAAGTTGGCAATAGGAGAAGCTTCTACCCAAAAAGTTGTTGGAGGGAGTTCAAGCAATAAGAGAAGAGGTCTTGAAGCTTCATTCGGATTATGATCTCTCGTGTCTTGACTATACTGATGTCAACAAAAAAGTTAGTAGTGTCGATGAAGAAGAAGGTGGCGAGACGAGCGCTTAGAGTATCGATCAAAGTGATAATGAAGCTTAAGCCAAAGTAGTTGTCTACTCCAAGAACCCAGTTACCGAGGAAGCCCCAACCAAAGATTTAAGAATCACTTCTACTGAATCTAACAATAGGCCATAGGACTTATTGTATTGGCATATTTCATTCTTGTCTATTTAAATAGTTGGAATATAATCAAGATAATGTCGAGTGCTTATAACATTTTCACGTAAAAATGCTTTTATGATTTGTATGGTTTATGCATGTTGCTTCATGCTAGCATTCGTCGGCATCCTTTAATTCACTCTATTTGTTTCTCGACATGTTTTATTTCATATGCCTTGCTATCTTTCAGCTTGTTTCATTTCACGAGCTCGTCACTTCTAGGCATTTTGTGTTTCTCGGCTTGTATTATTTCACACACCTACATTTATTGGCATATTTTATTTCATACGCCCATTGTTTTTAGGCATGTTTTATTTTACACACCCATTATTTTATACTGTCCGTTAACCGTTTGAGGTGTAGACTAGCTGCATCATTTAGCTGTATAGATAATTTGTATAGTTCTTTTACCATGTTAGGCTAAAACTTAGATTAACTCATTTGCCATACAACCTAGAACTCGCTTATTCAGTAATTATAACCAAAACATAATGAAACTTCAAATATATAATTGTCATAAATAAGTTTTACAAGCATATTGGCTGCCACCAAAAGAGTAATGGTAGAAATCATCCAACATTAATTGAAATAAAATTTCAGATTATTAGCGTTCCAAGCTCGAGGGATGATGGATCTATCCAACCTTTTTAGTCATAGGCCCCCTTACTAACAACTTCCCGGATCCTGATAGGATCCTCCCAATTTGCACCTAACATTCCCTGATTTGTTCGTGTACCTATTTCTTCCATCTTACGGTAAATTAGATCTCTAGGTTAGAAAACCTTGTGCTTAACTTTCTGATTATAGTATCTTGTTACTCTATGCTGGTATGTCGTGACCCTGGCTTTTGCAACATCTCGAATTTACTGAATAGTGTCCAAATTCGCTATCAATCCAACTTGATTAAGCATCACTTCAAAATTATATGTATACAGATTAGGTAAGTTTAACTCAATCGATAACACGACTTCAGTGCTATATGCTAACTTAAATGGTGTCTCCCCCATTGTTGTTCTATGAGTGGTTCTATATCCCTATAGGACCTTTGGTAGTTCATCGGTCTACTTCCCCTTGACTTAATCCACTTTCCATTTCAGGTTGTTTAGTATGATCTTGTTTATGGCTTTGACTTGTCCATCTACAGATGTATAGTTGAGCCGAATGTCGTATCTTTCGCAAAACGTTCAAAATATATTGTTTCCAAATTGTGGGCTATTATCTATAATTATCATGTAGGGTACTCCGAATCTTGATATGATGGCATTGAAGATAAAAACTTTCACTTTCTGCTTTGTGATTTTTGCCACAGCCTTAGCCTCGACCCATTTGGTAAAGTAATCCACAACAATAATGACAAATTATCATTGGGTGTTAGACTTAGGAAAGGGTCTGAGAATGTCTAGTCCCCACTAGGTGAAAGGCCAAGGGCTGTTTAGGATACATAATTTACTTGCGGGTGCTTTACTCGACAACTCGTGCATCTAGCATTGAGGACACTGCTAGATAATGTCCTTAGCATCTTCTTTCATAGTTGGCTAATAATAGCTAAGTCATAGTGTTCGAATATATATATTGTTTTCACCTTCACATGATTGCTGCATATGTTACAATTAAGTTTTGATAAAACCCTTTGGGCATCCCTTAGGGAGAAGCATTGAAGGTAAGGTTAGGATATGCTACACTTATACAGTTGACCATCAATCAGCGTGTAGTTCGTAGTCTGGTAAACTAATCTTTGCACCTCCTTTTTTTCATCAGGGATAGTACCTTCTTTTAGATAATTCACTAGGGAATCCATCTACGATTCTTATTTTAGATAAGGAGCTAACTCACAGCTCTGCGAAAGATTGGATAAGCTTATATGTAGGAGAAATTCGACGAAAAGTTTCTCGTTCAGCTCACGGAATGCCATATGGCCAACTTCAACAACTTATCGACGGCAATATTCTTGCTTATTGGAATTTTGTAAATATAGAAAGATAGGAATTCTTTTGCGAGCGTTTGTACCATCAATAGGTACTTGCTCATCTCTTCTTCTCTTGTCGCTTAACTTCTAGTGACTCGATTTACCACCAACTAGGAATTAGAGAACACTTCAAGTTTCTTGACACCAATTTCAGTCCAGTGATTAAAGCTTCGTACTTTGCTTTATTGTTATTAGTTGAGAATCCAAATTTCAGAGCGTAATGAACTTTGCCATTATAGGGGCCGTGAAGAACTAGGCTTGCACCACTTCCTTCTTATGTTGAAGAACCATTGACATAGAGAAACTAGAAAGGCTTGATAGGCCACCGTATCACTTTGATGATGCAACTTGGCCAGTGTTCGGTAGTACTGCAAGTGGTCTTTAGAGTCCTTCGTCCCATCATACGTTTTGAATTAAGATAGCTTAATGTACCAAGGTATTACCTCTTCCAAAATCTTTAGGACGAAAGTACTTTTCTTGATTTAGAACTGTTTGGTCACTGAAATGGGGATATTGACATGCAAGGGTCCTGCATGATGCATATATTGCAGTTGCTTGTCCTTATCATTCTTTTTGAAAGTAAGAGCTATGGACCATGCTGGAACTTTAGCTTGCTTTTTTGGCAATTCAGGTGAATAAATGAAATCATCAATAATATTGACATCATGATCGCCATGCTCTTTTTCTTGATTTAGGTGAGAACATTTATAGAGAAGATCAAGGATTTATTCGCGTTTTTTGTTTGACTTAGATTTTTCTTTGGCTAAATCGAGATAGAGTTGCTTGATTCGAGCCGATCGTTGTTCATCAACTTGCTGACTCCCTCCTTTAGGGTGTTGGGAGAAAGTACCAACACCTGCACTTCGTGTCAACTTAATCCTAGCCATATAGTAGTATTTAGAGAAAAATAGATGGTACCAAATGTTGTTGGTGAATTTTGGCATTATGAAATAGTCTTATAAAAGAGAGTAAGATACTTGGTATTGGGGTAAGTTCGGTGCGGCTACACTGATGCCTAAGTTAGAATTGTGATTTAATATAGTAAAAATGTCAATAAGAAGTGTCAAAGAGCTCTTATAGAGTTTTTTTTTTCAGTGTTTATAGACGGTCATTGTGTCTAAGGCAGTTATTGAGGTAACTGTTAAGATACGTGGAGACCTCTTAACTTAACGTCTCCCCTAATATGTAGGGATAGCAAGCGGAACCATACTTATGATAACTAGTTGTACCATAGATTTGAATTCAAACCAGGAGCATTTTTTGTTCACGGCATAAGTGCTGTATGTCTTTTATAGAGGGTGAATGCTAAGAGAGTCGTTTACCCAGCATCTCGATTGACAAAAGGATGAATGTAAGTTGAGTGAAAATTAACTATCAATATCTTAGTTGAAGCTAATAAGGAAATGAAAAGGGTAATTATAATAATAATTTTTCTTGTATTTTGCCAAGTGGTTTGGAGAATTCATTATTCTATGTCTTGTTACAAAAAATTGAGGAGGCGTACAACTCCTCAAAAGCTCAAACTACGATTACCATAAATGTGAGAATAAAAGCTAAGAAGGAGGCTAAGAAGTATTAAGATGAACTTATTGCTGAGAAGTTGGCACACACTTTAATAGCTAAGGAAGTCTTAAGTTTTAAGGTCAAGGTTAATGAGAAATACAAAGAGGCTAAAGATCTAAAAGAGGAGTTGTGCAAGAAGAAAGAAGAGTGCTAAGGTTTAGGCCAAGCACTCTGTTCAATGAGTGATGAGGAAGATAGGCTCAAGGCATAGAATAAGGAACTGGAGATTAACAACTAGGAGCTAAAAAGTCATGTTGTTGAACTAAAGGAGGTAGTGGGGAAAGGGCCCTTTGTAGAAGAGGTGCTTCAAATCATTACTCCTAGCTGGTAGTACAAGAGATTATTGTGAAAAAAGTTGTTGGAGGGGGTTCAAACTATAAGAGAGGAAATCATTAAGTTTCACCCTTATTATGATTTCTCATACCTAGATTTCGCTGATGTTGATGATAAAGTTGGTAGCTATGATGAGGATCTAGGTGCAAAGAATATAATGCAGGGTGATAACGAGGCTTGTACTAAAGATGCAAGGGATGATGAAGATTGTCTTTCGAAGGAAATCCTCTATGAGCATAAAGAGAAGTCCACATGTTACTAAACCCCTAACACCGATAAGGAGATATGCTCCAATAAAGCTCCATCTTCTTATCAACAAAATGCCTCTAGTAATAGGATTGTTTCTCTTGTTGTAGTTTTATCATTTGTATGGACTATAATAGGCCGAGTAGCTGAACGCTTGTAATTGTATTTATGATGATTAAGAATCATTTCGTTGCATAACTTGGTATTTCCAGCACATTTTATTTCACACACTTTATTTTTCTAAGCATGTATTCTTTTACATGCTCTTATTTCTTAGTATGTTTTATTTCGCATGCTCATTTTTCTTGGCATGTTTTGTCTCATATGCCTAATTTGAGCATCTTATAAACATTATCCATTAGTCATTTGTGATGTGGATTAGTCGTTTTACTTAACAATTCATTATTTAGCTCTAGGATTGATTTATGATGTTTGTTAATCGTGATATGCTTGAACTTATGCTAGTTTGTTCATTGTGCAGTTTGAACTTGTTAACTTGTCAATCATAAAAAGATTGAGAGATAAATTGAAACTTTGAATATAATTGTCTTGTAAAATAAGTAGGTTGTTGTCTTATAAAACAAACAAAGATACAGAACATTAAGGGAATCAGTTGAAATAAAGTTTCAAGTTCTCAACATTCCATGCATGAGGGATAATAATACCATCTAACCTTTTTAGTCAATAGGCTCCTTTGCCAACGACTTCTAGGACCTTAATAGGAAATCCCAATTTTCACTAAGCTTCCCTTATTTTTCTCATGTGTCAATTACCTCTGGCATGCGGTAAACCATGCCCTCATGTTAAAAAACCTTATGCTTCATTTTCTTATTATAATATTTAATTGCCTTATGCTGATATGCTGTGAACCTTACTCTTGCGACATCTTTCATTTCTTCAATTGTGTCTAAATTTACCATCAATCCAATGTAATTAGTCATAACATTAAAATTTTGCGTTTGTAGATTAGGAAAATCCAACATAATCAGCAAAACTACTTCAATGCCATACGCTAACTTGAAGGGGGCTTCCCCTATTACGGTTCTATAGGTAATTCATCAGCCCATTTCCCTTTAACTTGATTAACCTTCTTCCTCAAGTCATACAGGACAATTTTGTTGATAGCTTCAACTTGCCCATTTGTTTGAGGGTAAGCCATAGATGTATAGCTTAGGTGAATGTCATATTTCTCATAAAATACTCAAAACTTGTTGTTATCAAACCACAGTCCATTGTTTGTAATTATCATAAATGGGACTCCGAATCTCATTATTATGGAGTTGAAAACAAATGCCTCCACTTTCTGTTTGGTGATCCTTGCCAATGCCTTGACCTCTATCCATTTTATGAAATAACCTACAACAATAATAACAAATTGTCATTGAGCTATAGACTTTAGGAAATGTCTAAGAATGTCTAACCCCCATTAGGCAAATGGCTAAGGACTAGATAGGCAACACAATTCAATAGAAGGCACATGACACAGTACTTTGTGCTTCAAGCACTATAGACAATGACGAATAGCTAACCTTGAATCTTCTTTCTTGGTTGGCTAATAATAGCCAATTCGTAGCACGTAGACATACATTGTTTGTGCTTTCATGTAGTTGTTGCATACACCATCGTGCAATTCACATAACACTTGTTGGGCATCTCTTGAAGGAAGGCATTGAAGATAAGGTTAGGATATACCGTGTTTGTATAGCTGATCATCTATCATCATAAATTTACAGATTGATAAACCAATCTTTGTGCTTCTTTCTTATTAATAGGGAGGACACCATCTCTTAAATAATCTATGAAGAGATCCATCTAGGGCTTCTCTCTCATGTAAGGAGCTAATTCATAGCTCTGCAAGACAATAGATAAATTTTTTTGTAAGAGAAATTTGATAAAAGTTTATCACTTAGGTTAGGAAATGCCATATTGGCCAGGTATTAACAACAATATTATGACTTCTCAAAACCTTATGGATTGAAAGAGATTGAAATTCTTCTATGAGTATTCATACCATCAATAGGTATTTGCTCATTTCTTCTTCCTTTGCCACATAACTTCTTGTGACTTGATTCACCACCAGTTATGAATTGGAGAAAACTTTAAGTTTCTTGACCGCAATTTCTTTTGCTAGTTAAAGTCTGGCTGCTAATGCTTTATATTTCACTTTGTTGTTACTAGTTGGGAATCTGAATTTTAAAGCATAATTAACCTTAACATTGTGAGGTCCTTATAGAAATAGGTATAATATCCCATAAATTAGCAATCAAGATATAAACACCTGAGTATTACGACAAAGCCTTGTCCTTATATAATTAGGGTCAATGGTCAATTTAAGGCATTTAAGAAAGTAAACCAATTAGCCTAAAAACTTACAAGTAACTTGATAACGCTAATCGAGAAATTTTTATACATTTGAAAATTCATAATATAATAAGAATATTAACAATACAATCAACAAAGTGAGAATTTACTCTATATAAGATCTTAAAGTTGAATTTAAAGTAATCGTACTTAAATTTAGGGCTTTCGAGAAAAATTATCCAATAGAGCTCAAATTTTACCACTAAGTTAGAAAGTTAATTAAAATAACCCAGTAAGATTAGATTTAAAAAATAATGACCAAAAATCTCAATTTTAACCTTAAAAGTGTCATTAATCATTTTAGTATAAAACTGATCGAAACTCCTTAAACTAAGCTCGAAATACAACGAAGACTTAGATATAAGTTACTTAGGCAATAAAAGAAAATAATATAGCATAATATACTATATGAGTGTACATGTATTTTTATGAGTATACCTGGTATATATAATAAATATATCCGTAAATTAACCTTAATTATATAATTATATATAATAAAAGATAAAATCATAGAATTAAATAGGAAAAGTATGCTAAAAACAAAAAATATGCTAGAAACATGATTCCATATATATAATTACTCACTACATTTATGATATATATATATATGATATATATATACGTATATTACCAAAATCATTAAATACTAATATAAAATACCAAAATATCCTAAAATATCTTATAAAAATTATAAGAAATGAGAAACAACATAGAATATGATTCGATTAAATGTTAAGCAGGTTAAAAAAAATAACCAGCAGCATCAAAAGTAACTAAACAAAAATTTGACACCTCATACTTGTAGATTCCTTAAAAGAATAACCAAATAAATAAAAAAATAATTACTTAATGGCTAAGAAAAATTCCATCCAACCTAAGAAAACTATAAATAGGATATTAGGACTTAGATTTAACATTTTGGTAACTAAAAATACCTAATGAAAATTTGTAAAAATATTTAGGAAAAATAAAGTAAGGATTGAGCCTAGCTTATTCCTAGACTAAACCTTGATTTGTTGTGACACCCTTCCACCACCATGGAGCACCACCAATACCCTTACCAGTCGACATAACCCCACTAGCTAACTATGGTCGGAGCACCGACGAATAGCTCGATCAATTTTATGCCCTATTTTTCTTATAATTTCTAAAAATATTAAATTAAATTAGAAAATTATGAAAAGAAAATTATATCCAGGTTATTTTAGATGTAATTTTATGTTGTAATTTTATTTTTCGAAAATTATAATTATTTTATCTACATGCTTAAAAAAATTATTATTCATCTGAATTTTGACTTTTAAAATAAATACACTAAATGATGTACTTTCTAGCTCAAAATTTTTTGTAGGATGTACATGATATATAGATAATTTCTATGTAGCTTTATTTTTTTTTAATATTTCTAATATTTATTGTTTTTTTTTTCCTAAAAATAGCTTGGAAATAGGCTGAAATTGTGAAATAAATAAGAAATTATGAAATTAAATGATGAAATGGACATATACTGATTTATAATGAATAATAATAATGTTGGGATAGGATGAAATCAATTTGGAGCAAAAAGGATTATAATTGGGTAATTTAGGATAATTCAAGGGTAAAATCGTAAATATGAATATATAGGCGATAAGTCAAAAACTAGAAACAAAGTACTAGTTGAGTTTCCCATATTTTTAGTAGTCTATAAAAATTTTCAAAAAATTATTTGATAATTCGAGCTATTTATTACGAATTTACGTAGTAAAATAACTTAAATTATAAACCGATACACATTTTTAGTAATAATAGGTTAAAATATGATAAATAGTTGAGTAAAAACTATCTATATGTGTATTGGTTAGACTGCATAAAAAATTATAATTTTAATATGTTTAATGATATTTTAATAAATAGAATATATGATGTATGTATTAGGGTTATTTAATATATATATATATTATATAGATATATTGAAAAATTAAGTAAAATACAGTTTAATAACCCAAAGAAAGTATAATACAATAATATTTATATAGATATATATAACTATGTTCAAAGCTCAAATTACCTATTAAAAGTAATCTCTAGTAATAGAATCTATAACACGTATCATTAGGTTTGTATGAACCTAACGACACTAACTTTATTAAAATCGGACAATTTTAGGTAACATAACCTATAATTCTATAATATTCTAGAGTGTGTGCATTATGCTAACCTTACCAAAATTGAAAAGTGATCAAATCAATTAAAAGTACATTTTGATACAATTGAAACAATATGTAACATGTAATACTATAAATTACATATTTTATCAATAATTGGTAACTTAACTCAATATATATATATATATAATAACAAAACTATATATTATTGTGATAATATATTTATATATGTATAATTATTTTACATCAAACCCTAATGTTTTTGTAATCATTATGATAACTAAATTTAGGTTTTATGTATATAAGATTTCTCAGTGATTAGATCATTGACAACCTAAGTCTTCCGTAACAAGCATCTAAACAAGAAAGTGTGATAAATGCTTTACAGTATTTTAGGATATTATTTTAGAATATTTGGGGACTTTGTTATATATTGGCTTGTGATTGCAGTTAGCTGTTTATAAGTATGCGACACTTGTGGTAGGGTTTTGATTTGCTGTGATGGGAGCTGAGCTCTATGGTGTGGTTGTTTTGTAAATATTATTATGCTTGAATTGTTTGAGCTTAATAGATCATTTTAAAAATGAATTAGCTCAAACTTAGCTTAACATCCAACTTGATATGCATCGCAATTTATTAAGGATAACGACTAAGATTCTTAGGCTAAATACAAACTCCATTCGATGAGCATGGTTGAAATGGTGCTTTCTCTACCCTTAGTTAGACTAAGTGATAGGAGAGGAGGTTACGGCAATGTTGGGGGTTATGGTTCGAAGGTGGTCACGAGAGAAGGGTATTCTCTATTGCATAAGCCCCGGTTTGGTCTCAATTCGCGAGTGTACGACATCAATCTCCTTAACCTGGATTACGGTGGGTGAAATTTCTTTAATCTCATGATGGACTGGATAACATCGTGTGATGGTATTTACTTGTACATGCATTGCATTAAACCAACTTGGTTAAAAATCTTGCTTATGATGTACTGAGTGTATACTTTTGTCTATACGCTACTTACTAAGCAAATTATCATTCATTTCTCTATAGTTTGTTTTGTAAGTTTCAAATGGCTTACAAGTGCCTACCTAACACCAGAACCTTAGTAAATTGAGATGGGGAATGAGATACAATGAGAATTGGCTGATTATTGCCTTTACTATTAACTTTTTATCTTTAAAGGAAAACTATACAAAAATCTTCAAAGGGCTTGCTAGTTTTCAATATTTTTCTCTATATGTGAAATGAAAGGTACCTATAGGATTTGCTACTACTCTTTTATAAGGTTAAATTAGAAGTTTATTTAAAAAAAAAAAATCATTTCAAAGGATTACTCTACTGGTTGATATCAAACCGGTATTGAATTAGATGCTTCAAAGGGGTAACATTGAGTATGCCTGGTGTGAACTAGGTTTAGAATAGCAGTTGTGAAGACAATTTCTATCTCAAGATGATTCATACAGTGAGACTATTGCGACTTCACCTTTTTGGGTCATGATACAAGGCTTGCACCACTTCCCTCTGTAGTAAAAGAACTAGCTACATAAAGGTACCATATGAGTTTCTTGACAATCTCCACGCTATTCTCTTTACTAGTAAAATCTGCTAACACTTGAGCTTTTAATGTTGTTCTGGGTTTGTACTATACACCATAGGTACTTAGCTCTAAGGCATATTTCATCATCCTCCCGTAAGAGTTTAGCCGTTGCAATGCTTGCCATAATGGCTAATCAATGAGAACTATGATTTGGTGAGCCTCAAAATACGATTTCAATTTCCTTGCTAAGAGAACCACTACTAAAGCAAACTTTTCAATTTTCTTGTATTGATGCTTTGGTCCTTGTAGGACATGATTCATGTATTAAACGGGTCGATGCTCCTTGCCATCGATTCAAACCAATATAGAAGAAAGAGTTCGATAGCAGGCTAATAAGCATAAATATAGATTCTTTGCTAACATAGGTGTCGAGAGTATTGGGGGTGACATGAGGAATTTTCTAAGTTCATTGAATGCCCTCTCGCAATTACCTGTCCATTTGAAGTCTCTTGGATTCTTTTAAATTAAAAAAAAAACTTGTACACCTATTCATGCTTCTTGGCACAAACTAATTAAGGGTGGCAATTCACCTAGTGAGTTCCTATGCCTCCTTAATAGTATAAGGAGATTTCATGTTAATTATCTCATCAATCTTTCTTGGGTTGGCCTCAATATCGCAATGAGTATTCTAAAAATTTTCTCGAAATAGCTCTAAAAATTTTCTCGAAATAGCGCAAAAAACGAACTTTTGTGGATTGAGCTTTATATTATGTCTCCTTAAAGTGGTGAAAGTTTCCTTAAGATCAGTAAGACTCTGATCCTTTATCAACCTTTTCACAATCATGCCATTGACATTTACTTCAACATTTCAATGGATTTGCGGTTTCAACATCATGGTGATAAGCCCTTGGTAGGTTATGTCGACATTCTCTAGCCCAAAGAGCATGACCGTATAACAATATGTTTCAAAATTCACAACAAATGATGTGTGCACCTCATCATCTTTGTTCATCTTAATTTGGTTGTAGCCTGAAAATGCTTCCATAAAAGAAAGCAATGCATGTCCAGCGATTGAATTGGCCATTTGATCAATTCTCGAGAGCAGAAAGCAATCCTTAGCACATGCCTTATTAGGATCTGTAAAATGTATGTACATGCACCATTTTTCATTAGACTTCTTGACCAGCATACAATAGGCTAGCTAAGTCAGATAAGGCTCTTCCTGAATAAATCCCACTTTATCTTCTAAGACATGTTCGTCATCTCTAATCTAGAATGGTAAAGAGATTAGTCTAGCTACCTAAAAAGGTTTATTGTTGAAGGCATATAAATCATAATTGTAAGATCTCAGCTATGATTTGATCTTTGGTCTCATTTGGTCAAAAGCATGTTAGAAAATGATGTTTGCAAACTTTTGGTGTCAACAAGAATTTTCTTAACATTGAGATTGGCAATTCTTGTACTAACCATAAATTTGTCATCATGCGGCCTTTAGATGAGTTCAAAATTTTCCTTTATGAAAGAGATCATATTGTCAATCTTGACCTTCTTACCTTAGATATTATAAACATATTTTATGGTGTTAATCAAACTTGAAGAGCTTGACTAACCTATAACAGATTTGTGGACAATAGTGTTGATTATCCTATTAGGTACTTTGCTAGTACTCCCATCCCTTCCATCTCTCCAACCAACAGTTGGTCGAGTATCATTCTCTTAGTCTTCACTTCTCCTCTAAGATAGTTACTCGATATTCTCGACATCATGCACTAAGAACTTTCATAAGTGCCTACGTTGAATTGCATCCTTGATTGTATTCTTAATTTAGATGCATTTATCTATGTTATGACCTTTGTCGTGATGGAAATCATAGTACTTATTGGAATTTCACCTTAAATCATTTCCTCTTATCCTTTCCAACCACTGCAAAATGCTTCTCTACCTACTTACCTCCATTAATATGTTTGAAATTAGACTATTGGTGTATAGGACTAATATCTTGGAATTCAAGGTCTCTTTCTCTCAACGGTTAGACTTTGATCATTGCCCATCTCGAGTCGATCTTTTGCATACCTCCTCTTGTCATTTTTCTTATCTCTTCTATTTTGATCAGTTTCTTGTCAAGCCTTTATGTTGTCCTCTTGTCGAATGTAGGAGGTGGCATTGGCTTTAAACTTAGCAAAAGTGCTCAGCTTATTCTTCGCAAGAGACTTAAAAAAGTCTCTTTAAGGCTTGAACCCATCAATGATATCGTTGAGTGTTACACTCATGACCAACTCTAGGGTTTGGACCATCTTAGCCATAAACCTGACCAAATAATCTCTAGTTATCTCATTTGATCTTTTCTTTATTATGTTAAGGATTAAGAATCTTTAGTAGGAAGCTTACTTGTAAGGAAGTGTTGAAGAAACACTTTTGCTAATTCTTCAAAACATGAAATAGTGTTTGGTTTTAAACGTTTGAACCATGTACTTGCCATGTTCCTCAATGTCGAGGGAAAAGCATGGCAAACTATGACATGACTTAAATTGTACAACTTAGCCAAAGTATGATAATACTCTAAATGATCTTCAAGATCTTTCATCTATTCATATGTTTCAAATTGCAGCAACTTGATGTGCCATGGAATAATTTCCTCCAAAATCTCAAAGATGAAGGGGCTCTTCTTGATTTGAAATTGCTTACTCATTATAGCAAGGGAACTAACATGTGAAGGCCTGACATGGTGCACCTATTGCGGTTGCTTACCTTTGTTAACTTTCTTGAGAGTAGGAGCTAAAGGTCCCATTGTAACATTGTCTTGCTTTTTCAACAATTTGGGTGAATAGATTGAGTCATTGCTATTCTCAGTGCCGTAATCATCGTACTCCTTGTTTTGATTTGGGTAGATACTATTATGGAGGAAATTAAGGATCTCTTCATGTTTTTTGTTTAGTTCCTAATTTTCTTTGACTAAGTTGAGGCAAAGTTGCCTCAACTTAGCCAAACATTATTGATATTGTTTATCCTTAGTTTTGTTATTTATAGAAAATACACTTGAGTATTTTTTGTGTTAAGGATTGCTAGGTTTGATAGAATAAAAAAGGGCAGATTTTGGATCTGGTGATGTATTAAGATTAATCTTGTGAAGTTGCTTTAGATTAAGTAATTCGTACTAGTGTTGGATTAGTGTTAAGAAAAAACAGAAGATTGCTTAGGTGAAGATTTCTAGTAATAGGATGATTTGAGGTTGAGTTAAAGGTTTTAGAGTATTGAAAAGTGAAGAATTCTAGAGTGTTTATTGAATAAGAGAATTACGGGTAAGATGACAACCACAAATTTATTCATGATTTTGAAGGCCGATAGGATCATACCCTATGACCATGGCTATGGTCCTTAGGCATTGTCTTGTTGTGAAATTAAAAAAAAAAAGAAAAGAAAAGAAAAGGAAAAATGGTCAATGAGTGTGGTGATGAAACCTGACCACATTCTTTCACTTATCCTCACTTCATTGTTTTCAAGATTTCTTGATCCTAAACTTTGTCTTAACCTTTCTTAACTACTTATAATAGTTTAACTTGAATCTTGAACTCTAGAATGAACTAATAATGAAGCTTAAACTAAGTAGTGTTTCGAAAAGAATAGAAGACCAACTATGTAGGTACTAAAAGAATGTGTTTATATTGTGCTTCAAGTATTGAAATGAATTGTGAGCTAGAGACATTTTTTTCCTCAAGATTAAGGAATGTGTTTACCATACTTATTTGTTATGCTTGATAGGATTAATAGTATAAATGAATTTAATGAATATTTGGCTTTTAATAATGTGTTTGCTGCTTATATGTGGCTTAATCTAGTAATGGTATCCTGAATGGCACCCTTATGATCTTTGAATGGCATTATCCTTAGTGAAGTTTCTATTTGACACAAATAGAGATGGATTAAGGATCGAAGTGGTGAATCTATAACAACTAGGTAGGTATGGAGATCATTGATGGTAAACCCCTATTAGTAGACATGAGTGTTAGGAAGGTGTAGGGACCATGGATGGTAAACCCTTACCAATGTAATTGGTGAGGAATAGGAAGGTGTAGGGACTATATGATGGTGAACCTTCTACTGGTAGGTAGTGTCATGTTATAGAGGTGTCAAGGCTAAGTGGCAAACTTATGCTTGTAGTGTTATTGGGGTCAAGGTTGCGGTTTTGTTTGAGTTATGTAATTCGAATATGAGTATTCCCTTGTGTTTGTGAAATTAAATATATAAATTGATGAATTGGATGTTGTAGTAAATGTTGCATATTAACACATGTGGTTTGTGTAATGGTGTGGCTTGTGCATGTATTTTTGGTACTTATGTACTAGGCATTAGCTTATTCCTTATTTTTTTTAGATGTAGGTATTTAAGTAGTAATTATAGAGTTTGGTAGATTTGGAGAAGTTTACTAAGTTGACGCAATGGGTTGCGACAATTAAGTATATGACTATGATAATAGAAAAGAAAAAAAATAATTTACATATAGATTAGAAATATCATTAGAATAGAAATGAATGGCTGGATCTATAGTTAGTTTATGAGATTGATGAGATTCTTTAACTATAATTGTTAAATTGATTATTTATAGAAATTGTTCATAATTTGTAGAGGTTCAATAATCAATATTTTGAAATTGATTGGAATTTTATCTGATCTATTTGAAAATAAAATTTACAATTTTTTTAGATTTTTAGTGCTCATTTATGCTTGACATATTTGTAGAGAATAGAGATACATGGCAATCTACAGCTTTTTAAGTTTTGAGCATTACAAATTTAATGGTATTGAAGCATAGGTGTATGATCTATAGAAATCTTAGGAAAATGATTTGTAGAACAGTAAGATCGTGAGCATAAGTATATGTAGGTTAGGTGTTTACCCCTTAAGAAAATTACTTCGTTATATTTTCTTAACTATTGATATATTTATTTCCATTGTTACTAATTAAAGTTTTGAATTATATTAGGTGGATGTAAATAGGCATGTGTATCTTTAAGAAGTAGAATGCAGTCAATTGATCTCAATTCACAATAATTCCTTATGCTAAAAAGTACTATATTTCGAGTTATGTACTCAATTTCTTTTTGGAGATAATAAATATACACCAAGAGCCTTAGTAATTATAATAGGATTAAATTACTTAGGAAGAGAGCTAATTTATTCTAGAAGATTTAATAATACAATCAATACCAATATACTTACCGTTTTACAAGATATACCCATAATTACCTCTAAAACATTTATTATGAATTAAGAATAAAACTTATAATAGGGAAATAATATAAAATAAAGATTGTCATAAAGATTAGGTAATTACTAAAAAAATCCTAAAGAGGCATTAAACCTAGCTAACCATAAAATAGGTAAAATGATTTATGAGTAATGACACAACATAAAAAATATATACTCATAAACACTCATAAAAAGTTTCATTGATTAGTAAACTAATGATAGCTAAAAATTTTAAAACTTCAAAAATAAGAGAAAGGAAATAAGTAACGAATGTTTTCAATTTAGTATGAAAAGACAACAAAACATGAAATCAAATTAGTAATAGAAGAAATAGAATTAGATAAACTTATACAAGAAAAAAAAAAAGAAGAAGAACAAGAAAGAGGTTAACTATGATACCCATAAGGTTAACCATGATGACCAAAATAATTGTTAATATATTGAAACAAACCCTTGACAAAATAATTATATATATTTCAAAATTCCAAAATACGATTAAAAGTTTCTCTATGTTATCTTTCCCCTTGTAAATAACAGTGTTACCATTCTAAAATAATAATCATAATAATCAATAAAAATGTGAATAACACCATTAATATTAATCCTTGAGCATTGAAAAGAAAAGGAACAAATATTGTTTGGCTTTTCGCCCATAATGAGAAGAAACATAATAATGAAATAATGACTAATCAATAATGAAGTTAGTAGAAACAATAAAAAATTAATAATTCTAATAGTAATAAAAACAATAATAATAATACTAACGACAACATCAAGGATGACAACGATGACTCTACAATAATAATGACAATAAAAAGGTTTCACGATACAAAGCTATATCACTAAAATTTGCATAGTGAACATTAATAAAATATTAAGAGGACATAATAACTACAAAATTCCTAAACTCAAAACTAGCAAAGTGCCACACTTTTAATAAAGAATCTCAATAACCGAGGGATAAGAAAAGAGGAGACATATGACAATTAAAGTACCTAATGGACATGCATGTATGCATATGAGTTAGAAATGGAAAGTGTACACTTTCTCCTTATTGAAGTCAATGATGTATCATGTTTACTAACTCTTTAAACAACTTATCTTGTTTTGTTGTGTCCCATAGAGTTAGTTGAGTCATTAGTTGATTTTGCACTATATCTAGTCAAGTAAAATGTTAAGACTCACTAACCTTTTGTACAATTATTGTGCTAGGTGACATGAGATATAGATCCCATAATATGAAAATAATTAAAAAAAAAGCAATAAGAAAAGTCATAAAAGGAAAACAAAAAAACCTTGTCTAATCAAATAAACAAGTAAAGAATAACTAATTATTGTAAACAAGATAAGAGGATAATCAAGTGTGAAGATAATAATGGCACATATTAAATAAAGAAAAAAAATACATATTAACATTTCAAATAAATAAGATAACATGGTAACCCTTCAAATAATGGAAATTTAAAATAATAAATTGAAATAATAAGGTAAGAAAATTGCATTAATTCTAGAAATAGTTAAAATAACATATTAACCCTTTGAGATAGAGAGCTCTAAGGATAATAAATTCTAACAATAAAAAAGATAAGTGATAATAGTCCAACTTAGATAGTTTTATTTATAGAGTGAAGATGATAGTTTCAACCTTTTATTTGGCAAGTGGTTGTTAAAATGAGATATGCTTCAAGTAACATTAAGACAACTATCTAAATAAAATGGTAGGACTTGGGAATTGACTTTAAATAGAAGAATTGCAAAACAAATAAAATGAGAAAGTTGGAGAAAAAGAATTGTGGATAAAAGTGGAAAGACAACAATATGCTAATGTTATTTTTGGGAGATAATAGTTATAATATGATGATATTAAACAATTAATATCAATAAGATTGAGTCCTTTGGGTTGAAATAAATTGAGGAATCAATATGATAGAAATAGTAATATAATAGGAAACTAGCTACAAGCCAAAAGATCAAAACTCTATAGTTCAAACATAATCAACTTGCATAATACAAGAGGACAAATGTAATAGGAGATGTATGAACAATAATAGGATATTTATTGGTTAACATGAAACTATTTTTTTTTTTTTTTTTGTAAGAGAGCATAATAAGCAAACTTAGGAATAAATCTATGATGAAATAGATACTTAAATCAGAGAAGAGAGATGACAAAGAATAGAAGTTTTTAAATATGTTAAGATCTAGGAAGTGACACATAGTAGAGGAGAATTTTATGGAAGAATTAAGCAAGAAAACTATTAAGACCTAATCAATTTAGTAAGTTAGAGAATTCTAAATAGTTTATGCAAAGACATAATTTTGTAGGGCAAGGAGAAGAAATCGTAAATATGTGACTCATGGAAGGAAAGTGTAAATTGGATTGTAGACATAGATGAAATAGAGGAAGTGACATCAAAAGAAACAAAAGCTACAAAGTGAAGAAGGTTATGTATACCGTAAATCAAGCCTATCAACTGAGTATTTGGAAGTGCAATCAAATCTCTTGGTAGTGGATATGGCTTTATTAGAGTAGAAGGTTAATAAAGTTAAGTTTAGAGGAGACAATTAGTGAAATAAATTCAAGCATAGTAGAGAGATCATACTTTAAGGTCTAGGAGCTTAGAAACTTTTAAAAATGTGAAATCTCGCAAAATCATTAAAGGAAGATGATTATTAAAGTAAAGCCATATGAATAATTAAATTTTGGTGGTAATGGTAGTTTTGGAAAACAAAAGCAAGTTATAAACCCTAATAAAAAACTTTACCTACATATAATAAGTAAATTAATAGATTAAGCTGTATTCCCTCTCTTTATAGATTTCTCTTTATAACTTGACAATGTCTTCTGAAGGAAATCTCAAACATAAAAAAAAGGTAAGTAATGTTTTCCTTGTCAATAGAATTAAAAATGCTCGAATCTAATAGAAAGAGATCTTTTGTTAAAGATGTTATGGGTGAAGGATGGTGCTAGTTCCATTGGAGCTTGTTAATGGATTTAAAACAAGAAATTAAATAAGGTATTTTCTATTTTTCATTACTGATATTATTTATGTTCAATTTTGTTATTTTGGGAAAACATACCTAAATGTTTTTTCTGTTAAGGATTGATAGGTTTGATAGAATGAAAAGAGGTAGATTTTGGATCTAATGATGTGTTAAGATTAATCTTGTAAAGCTATATTGGGCTAGGTGATTTTAATAAATGTTGGATAGGTTGATTGAAGTGTTAAAAAAGGAAAAAAAAAAAGATTAATCAGGTGAAGATTCACGGTAATAAGATGATTTGATGTTGAATTAATGGGTGTTGGAATGTTGAAAATCGAAGAATTTTAAAATGTTTGTTGAACAAGATCCCATCTGTGATCCTCCCATCCAGTTTTAAGTTAGAGCATAAAGTGGAATTTTGGGGGCCAATAGGATTACGCCCTAAAACCTCGATCGTGGTCTTAGTGTAAAGTTGAAAAAAAGAAACATGAATAAGAAGCATGGCTATAAACCTTGACCGTATTCCTATACTATCCTTGCATTATTGTTTATTAAGATTTCTTGATCCTAAACTTTGTCCTAACCTTTCTTAAACGCTTTTAAGAGTTTAATTCAAATCTCAAACTTTAGAATGAACTAATAACAAAGCTTAAATGAAGAAGTGTTAAGAAAGGAATAGAAAGACCAGTTAGGTGAGTATAAAAAAAATGTATTTCCATCGTACTACAGGTGTTGAAATGAATTATAAGCTAAAGACATCTTTTGTTTTGGATTCAAGTATGTATTTACTGTGCTTGTTGGTTGCGCTTAATAGGATTAGTAGTATAAATGAATTTAATGAATTTTGGCTATTAGATAATTTGTTTGCTACTTATGTGTGGCTTGATTTAATGATGGTTTCTTGGAAGGTACCCTTATGATCTATGAGCCTCAACATCCTATTACTGCTCAACATGACTAAGGGTAGATTTTAGGATTATAGGACAAAGGTGGTGAACCTATAACAACTACGTGATTGCAGGGATCATGGCTGGTAAGATCCAGCCAATAGAATTGGTGATGATTAGGAAGGTGTAGGGACTGTATAATGGTGAATACCTATCGGTAAAGAGTGCGATGTTTAGGCTATGTGAAGGTCGAATGGTGAACCCATGCCTGTAGTATTGTTAGGGCCAAGGTAGCATTCCTATTTGAGTTGTGTGATGGAAATCATGAGTATTCCCTTATGCTTATGAAATTAAATATTTAAATTGTTGAGTTCATTGTTGTAATAAATGTTATGTATTAACGCATGTGGTTTGTTTAACGGTGTAGCATGTGTATGTGTTTGTAATACTTGCATATGGGGCATAGTTCATTCCTTATTTTTACAAATGTAGGTATTTAAACTATAATTACAAAGTTTGATGAATTTTGAGAAGTTTAGTAAGTTGACTCGAATTGGGAGTGACAATTAGGTATATGACTATAAGAATGGAAAAGAAAAACAAAATTTATGTGTATATAGGAAATATCATTAGAATGGAAATGAGTCATTGGATTTATAGTTAGTTTATGAGGTTGATGGGATTCTTTAACTATAATTGTTAGATTGATTATTTGTAGAACTTATTCAAAATTTAAGGAGCTTCAACATTAGAAATTTTGAAATTAATTGGAAGATTTTTATGTGATCTATTTGAACTTAAAATTTATATTTTTAGAGATTTTTAGTGCTCTTTTATGCTAGATGTTTTTGTAGAGGATGAGGATACATAGTAGTCCGTAGATTTTTGAGTCTAGGACATTACATGTTATATACATGTATTTATATATTTATGTAACTTGTGGATATATGCATGTAACATATATGTAACCTATATATCTATACATATATATTATATTCATTTATGTAACATTTTATATTCACAAATGCGCATAATATATTGTACATGTAAAATTTAACATAGCACGATATATTATATTTATAACATGTAATCTACATAGATATGTTATATGCACATATGCATAAAATTTTATATGTACAAGTGTATATATATGTAACAGATATAAATTTTCTACACAAATATGTTATATGTACAATATAAATATAATATATATATATGTTAAACATATAATAATTGTATAATCTATATATTTTGCACATATACAACATTTATATCTATATATGTATTTAAATATAACATATAAATAATATATATTGCACAACATATTTAATTATACAACAATATATATATATATATATATAACACCATGTCTATATTATCGCATATGTAAATATCATATACAATAATTATATAAATTGTTTTACATACGTATATATGTATGTATATATGTATATTTATTCAAATGTAGAATGTTGTATTTGTAAAATAAGTTAAAAACATAGATACATAATAGAGACATTGATTTATTAGATAAGAATATGAATAAAAAAGACCATTAGATTCATACATAAAGCTTTTGTATGTCATTTGAAGTTGTTCTCTTTTTTTTTTTAATTATTTTTTTTTTCAGGCTAGAGGAGGAGGATTCATAAGACTACATTATTATATATTAATGAGGGTCAAATATGTAATTGTTCATTATATAAAGTGGAATAAAATCATGATTTGACCCTTTTATTCCACCTTAGAGCTAGATTCAACGATTATAAGGAATCGTGATTTCAACTTCCCAAAATACATCCAAACAAGGAAAAAGGAATTGGATTTGGAATCGTGATTGAATTTTAAGTTCATTCTTCTATACCAAACATAAGAAAAATTCATAATAAAGGGCTAACCTAATGGTAAGACTTTTCGTTGGAAAAAAAGCTAGCAATAAACTTGCATGACTTGGGAAAAATTTTGTGCCATGTTATACAAATAGCTAATTATGATCTATAATATATTTAACTTAGGAAGTAAATTAGTCATATAGAATCATGTTAATTGATTGGAACGGTATTTTAGAAAAAATGATGATGTACATTCTAATTTTTTGAAAAGTGCATTGTCAAAGCATGCTTGTTTAATTCTAATAAGAGAAGTTAGATAGACCTAGGTATAAGTCTGAACTAACTTGGATTCAGTATGAAATTATTGGTTCTTAGGTTAAAAATAATAGAAAAATGAAACTTAGGACCAACCTTTAATGGTCAGTTAACAATTGGTTCGTAGATCTATTAGTTCATGGATCTAGTTCTTAGACCCATGATCATGAAACCCTTAATTTAAAAAAAAAAAGGTTAAACTTAAAAATAAAATAAAATAAATTTTAAAATGAAAAATTTGAATCCAAGTTTTTTCTTTTTTCAAATGATAGGGTAGGTGTTGCAACTTGAAGTGGTAAGGTCATAACAATTCTATCATGCAAACTAATTTAAGATGGAAACTAATCTCACAGTCGCTATCATGGACCAGATTTACACAAAGTGTCCACAATTAACCTCCTTTAAAGTAAACAATTCATATGAAAGTACTTGTGTTTTATAAGTATAAGTCTTTGAACATATAATTTAGTATATGTTTACATAATCTAGTAACATAACTTAAATAATAATTTATATAGTTTGCCTATAGAAGACAAAAAGACAAAAGTAGAAACTTCAAAAAGTCTAGTAAAATCTATAGTCTAAGTCTTAACTCCCTAAAATCCAGCAATGACTAACCTTAGGGTAGTTATAATGTGGTATTTTTAATCATCACCTACAAAAAGATCTATAGGAATGCGAGCAACCAACTACTCAGTAAGTAGGGATGGAGAATAAGACTATATGTCAAGTATAAGCAGGATTATCAAGCATTTAATTAAATGAAATATAACAATCAAATGCCATTACATGAAGTTGTCCGATTTATCATGAAATTAGAGGAATTTCACCCACTTTAATTTAAGTTTGAAGAGTTTTAGCATGTATGCTATAGCTCACAATTAAGCCCAGGATTGTAAGTATCCATTATACTATTGCCTTCATCCTTATTGCTACCTCCTTTCCTGTTACTTAGTTTAACTAAGGATAAAGAAGGGACCATTATACTATAGCATTATCTCTTTTGAAGATGTTGGTATTTGGTTAGAAAATTTTGATTATCTCTTAATAGGTTGCAATGCATATCTAGTTATGGTTTTAAGGCAACTATATTTAAGCCTAGTTTAAGGTGATTGATAGGAATCAACCCACTAGACTACTGACCTAAATGCGAGCATATGGACTTAAAGGCCTTACTAAGCATATCCTCTCTTATTAACCAATACATGAAGAGTTCAAGCTCTTATTTATTGCTGACCACTCGCAACTACCGAGCCAATCTCTACCCAGTTTATTATTAATGGTTGTTGTACTTCGACCTAAAGGGATTCCAGATTGCCCTACCTTCAGCTTACGATGCTTACTCACCAGCTCAACCGTCTCCACTTTGAGCTATGAAGGTCTTATCCTAACTGACCTAATCGAGTTGTATCTGCAATTTAGCTTGACATCTACACAACTTGACCATACCATTTTTTTTTATTTCCCTAAGAATTATTCAGTAGTTACTAACTAGGTGTTCCAATCCCCAAGTGACAAAATCTGTTGCCTAAAGCTTCTATTTTTTCATTTTCTTTTATGTTGTTATCTATTTCTTGTATTTAGCTTATTATGGATAGTACACTTTTTGTCTTTCCAATGTATAAAAAGTAGCCCTAATATTTTGAGTATAAATATCCTTTTGCATATAGTTGCAAGAATCAATCATTGAATACATTAAGTTTCCTTTTATAGGCTATTAGCTTGTTTTCCTTGTTTATTCTTGTCTTATCTCCTAAGCAAGGTTAAGTAGTGAGTGACCTTGTAATTGTTCATCATTTTGCTTGTTTTCTTTTATTTTCTGCATTTGTCACCCTTCATTTCAAGCTTTCTTTGAGTTTGGACCCACCTTCCGATATCATTGACCTTGTTTATCCTTGGTGCAACATTTCATCTTTCTCAAAGCGAAGGTCTATAGTAGGTAAGTAGCGATCTCGTGTGTCATATTGTAGCTATACTGTGTTAAACCATTATTATGATTAAATGTGTTGAGTGTATGTATCGGTTGTGGTATTAAGGGATAAGACAAATGATTGCGCTCTCTTTAAGATTGCGTATTGTATCATCCTCTATTTCGTTGTATATTAAGCCTTGGAAAATAGAGTAAGGTACCAACTTGGTATCTTTGTTTTAGGTTTAACGGAGATAATTGTTGTGTTGAATTTTTTCATAGAGTACAGTTATTGTTAGATTTGGTTTATGTTCGAGATAGTTGTATATGTGAAGGTTAAATATTAGTAAGTAGAGTATATTATTTATAGGTAATGAATAAAGGAGTGTCTCTTTTGTCATAAAAAAGAGTAGAGACTAGGTTTGAAAAGCATGGCTGATTCGATTATGAATGCTGGAATTGGAGACAATGGCAGTGGTGTTGTCTACCATACTTGATAACCCAAAGCCACACCTAAGAGTTTCAATGAACAATTCGATGAGGTGACCAATTTGATAGATGAGTTGAGTTGAGCGATTCACAACTTGGCTACCATACCTATTTAAGTTGTTTACAACACCCCAAGTTGCTCTTGAAGTAGATGTTACTCATGATGCTTTATCCATATAATGGTAATTCCTAACTTAACAAGACTAAGGTAGAGGAATAAGAGGACATGTGCAGAGTTATTGATGAATACCTTGATTAAGAAAGGAAAGTAGAATGATTCTTCAATTACTATCAAAATAAGGATCATAAAAAGGTAAGGACAACCTACTTAAAGTTCTTTGAATATGTTGTGATGTAGTGGAAGAACTTTCAGAACATGCGTAAAGGGGATGGATATAGAGAATTCAGTACTTGGCTCAAGATGAAGAGGGTTCTTAAAGTAAGGTCCATGCTAAATACTTACTTATAAGATACATTTGCTTAACTCTAAGAGTTAAAGCAAGGAAGCTAAATTGTTAAGGAGTATGTACGTAGGTTTCAAGTGCTCATGATTCGATGTGAGGTCAAGATGTAGCTGAACTTCAATAGCTCACTACCCTGGATAAGGTTATAAGGATTTCCCAATGTGTTGAGAGGCAGAGGAAGAATAGGCCAACTGACCTTAATTGAGCTAACTTATCCAATGTAGTTAACCTATTCAAGGCGGTTATGGTGATTAATATAGTACTGAGTTGGGTAGACAAACTAACATCATGATTGAGCAAAAATGTCGCCCTGTTGTCATTGAAGTACCAAAAAGGTTATTTAAGGAAGGATAAGGTTTAGGATAGAAGACCAACCAAATAAGTGCTTCAAATATTAAGGTTTTGGATACATGGTTGTTTAGTACCCGAAACAATGTACTATGGTCATTAAAGGAGGGGTTCCAACTAGTCAAGTGGACAATACTAATGAAGAGCTTTAAGAAAATATTAGATGGGGTAGGGGGTGGGGTTTGAAAATATTATGGAGTGAAATGAAGAGCTTATTGAAGAAGATGTGTTTGGTTATGACCTTATTAAGTTGACTTTAGTTATCTGATGAGCTTTGAGCATTGACTCATCTATCAAGGAGGAATGATGAGAAAAATTGTTCCATATTACATGTAAGGTGAACGACCATGTATATACACTCATTATGGACAATGGGAGTTGCATCAATATTGTGTTTACTTGCCTTATATGGAAACTTAAGTTGCCAACCTCATTACACCCGAGGTTGTAAAAATTGCATTGGTTAAATGAGAAGGGAGCCTTGTGTGCCACTTAATAGGTACTATTGTTGATCTCAATCAGGTAATGAGATTTTTTGTGATATGTTGACCATGTGTACGTCCCATGTACTGCCCAATATGCACATTATTAATAATAATAATATTGTTCATTTTATTGAATAAGTATTAATGTGAGTCTTTTTGCAGGTTCTTATATTATTTTTTATCTATTAGTAATCCTTATATAGTTTGCATATTTATCACATAAATCACATTGAGATTGCATATTTTCACTAAATATTTGCACATTTTATTTCTTTCTCCCAAATTTTGTAACTTTTGTGTATTTACAAAAAAAATTTCACATCTTCAAAAATTCAATAACTTTTGAAAACATTGCATCTATTATACTAAAATTGCATTTTTAGGTACGATAGCATATTTTTCCTAAAATTCATATATTTAGAGAAATAAATACCTTGATTGGTCCTTTTTCAAAAACTAGGTTTTTCTTCTTTTTTTTTTAACTAAGGAATAAAACTTAAGTTTTTTTCAGGATTTTTTATAATAAAAATAAATTGGTTAAAAATGTAAACTTAGCTTATTTTAATAAATAAAACTTATCAGCCCACTAAAGTTTTCTGAAAATTAAAACTACAGTCAATTTTATCTCTACGTAAGCATCTTCTGAGCAACCATAAAATTTGGGATATTTCTTGTTTTTTTGGGAAAATTTGCAATAAAAACACATTTTCATATATTTTCATGTTTTTACATTTTTTTTTAAATTCTAAAAATAAAGGCTCATTAGTTGTTTTCTTTAAATTCTTACGTAGAGACAAGTTTTTTAATAAGTTAGCCTCTAAACTCATTTTCTTGGTTAAAGTTTTGTAAAAAAACTATATATATATATTGAAAATTAGTGGGTTATTAACCTAATTAGGGTTTCTTTACCTAAGAAACATTAATCCATTTCTTTTTTTAGTTTTATTAGTTGGCAACTCCTATAATATTTTGAAAACTTTTTAATTTAGTATCGAGTATTTTATATTAAGTAAACCAGGATTAGTATAAAATAAATTAAGGAAAACTAAAAATGGGCTCGATAAAATTGGTGACTCCATTAGTAACCTAGTAAGCTAGCTATGTAAAAATTAAGAAAATTAATTAATGGGCCTTTATTTATGTTATTTTTAATATATATATATATATTATATAGTTATACTTATTGAGTTTTCTTGATGCAGGCCTGCTAGGAAGAGCCTAGCCTAATGGGCCTTACCTTAGGGAATATTGGGTTAGGGAGGATGCTATTATGTAACATTGAGATCATCGGGGTCTTTACCCTCACCTAACAATGATAGGAAAACCTACTTACAGCCTATGAGGCATTTCTCTAAGAATATCTATGGCTATAGAGCTTGAGACGTCGTAGACCCCACTATTCTACATTATTATAAAGGAAAAGGGATTAATAATTTTTAAATTCTAAGAAAAGTGTTACTATGTCCATAGCTAATTTGACCTTTATTTTCAAAAGTTAAATTAATTAGCACACTTATATATATAAATGTATAGGAAATTTATGGTAAAAAAATCAATTTTAGAAAATTACACACTTATATACAGTGCATGAATGTTGGGATTATAATAATTTCATTCTTGTCATTTATTAATTACTATATCCTATTACATTGCATGCTCATGTGGTATATTGCATCAATATTTTAAAATGTATTTTAATTTATGCTTTTCGTTTTTATATGTACTTATATTTATTTTTTTTATATGTATAGTTTTTCCTTGTTTTATATATGTTGTCATTTACACTATCTTGTAAAATATATATCCTACGCACCATAGACTTTTTTTTTCTTTACGAGTAAAAGGTTGTGTAATGTAAAAACTTAAATTGAAGGAGTTGCAAAATTATTAATATCATCTGTAACCTCATTGCAAATTTTGATGTATTTTTTTCCTTGTTGTAAATAATCATGGAAATTGTGTACTTTTTGTAATTTACATATGGAAAGCTAAGGCAATGTGAACCCTGAGCCCATCCATGAGGTCTAGCTTAACAATTACTCTTTCCCCAAGGACATCATAGAAGATTGGTTGAATTGGATCCCGCTTGTTAAGTAAGACTATATCCATGCCTACCTTAGAAGAGTATTCCTAGCTACTTAATGTTCCTTCTCTTTAAGCGAGAATAATGATTCTAATCCTTAGAGTCTAGCCCAAAAAAGCATTTATGACCTTGCTGGGAATAAAAAAGATAGCCTTAACCCCTTTCTTATCAGTAAAGGGTAATAAGTGCATCCGTATCTTAAGGCTAGTAGAGGGGTTTTCAAGCTCAAACACTTATTAGAAGCATTGTCAAAACTTTTGTGGTAGATATTAATCTTAGGTAATAAAATGAGTAAATACCTTGATTATAGTAGTATTTTGGACAATTCTATTATCTCACGGGTATGGTCATATCCATTTCTAGGTAGTTGAGCTAGTAGCTCAATTTTTAGCCAGCAAATCTTATAATCAACACTATTGGTAAAGCAATTGAAGACATTGATCCATCTAAGGAAGCAAGGGCATGGGTATTTTAGAGCCAACCCTTCAATTCTTATTGTTTGGTTTCTCAATCACACATAATATTTTGGTGGGAACCTACTCAAGGCATTTATGATTGAGCATATAAACCTAATAAATGATTTCGCCCCTCACCTTAAAGTGCCAGAAGAAGATAACTAAAGGGATGGGTGGCTATGATAAACATGATGAAACTAGAGGATTTTATGTAGACAACTAGGTGAAGCAATTGCACCCAATCTATCCTAAGGTGTTTTGGTTATTCAATAGTCCTCCTTATCGGAATAATGGGTTATACAAGGTACTTCTTAGATTGTGTCACTAGAGAGCCGAGTCCACTTCAAGAGATAGCATGCATGGATTCATTAGAGGAGGTAACTTTAAATTATGAGGACCCTTACTTGCCTTCAGCCACCTTGATTGAATGATTAACAAGACTAGTGAAATTATAGGAAAGAAGAGAAGGTAAGAAGGTAGTGAATGTATGGACATTGAGAGGAAAAGTCGGAGAATACCAAGCCACTAAGCAATCCATCCATCATCAATTAAAGAAGATCAAGAAGATCTAGCATGAAGATTTAGATGTGTTTAAGCATGAACAAGAGCCTATACACCTTTTGCCTACTGAGCAAGCTTACCCCGATACCATACAGGCTAGGGTTAAGGTCTAGTTCCAAGAAAGAAAGAGGATCATTGAGGAATTGAAGAGGGAAATCAAGAGGTTGCAAGAGGAGAAAAAGTTCCTTGGGGGAAAGATCTGAGAAAGGAATGTTACTGTTCGAAAGCTCAAAAGAGAGGTCAATGAAGCTTACCCTAACTAGATTTTTAGGCTTTTAAAGGCATAGGATTAGTTTCCTTTTCAGCTGTTAGAAGATTTGTTAGAAATTCTATTTCATTTTATTAGTTCATTGTCTACGCTCAATGCCTTGAATATTAAAAAATTTGTAGCTCTTTTGAATAAAAGTTTTTATTTGTTGCACATTCCTTTACTCATATTTTTGTTCATGTATTTTATTTTGTTCTTTTTTAAGTATTTTAAAAAAAGAACAAAAAAAAAATTTGAAAAGAGGGAAAATTTTTAAGAACAAGTTCTAGCTAAATTTGAGCTTTTGTAAGAGTTTGAAGATAGCTCCCAAACATGCAAAAATTATTAGAAGCCCGATATTCACTTGTTCCAAAGGAAGGATATCAACTTACAGTGATGAAAATAGTAGCTAAGTTAATAGCGATGGCAACAATGCTAGGCTTGACCAAAAAATTGCAACCCTAAAGCAAAACATGATTTGGATGACCGAGCAGATTCGGGCTCTCACTCTTGCGATAAGGATTCTTAATAATTGCTAGACATCCCAAGCAAACTAGAGCTAGAACATGGATATGACCCCTCCTCTTGAACCAAAAGACGTAGAATCAATTCCCAGTGTCGAATCATGGAGGAAAGAGATTAAGGGGAAAAAAAAAGGCAATGAAAAGAAAGTTCATATGAAAGTTAATTAAGAAGATGAAGACTTTAGAAGTGCTAGATAGGCTTGAGTAGATGGTAATGATTAACTTGCCATCATATGAAGATGATGCCTTTCTTGAAAAGTTTAAGGTTTCAAAGTTGGACTAGCTGCTTAAAGCTTTACACTAGGTTGTATATCGAGAAGATGGCTAAGGATACAAAATACGATAAGGTGATGGTACAAACCTTCTAAGACAATCTAATTGGGTCGACCTTGATATGGTATGCCCAACTTAACTTAAATGAGATGAACATTTGGGACAGCCTAAGCCTTCTACAATCAGTATAAGTTTAATATTAAAGTTACCCCATCCATTTGGAATCTAAACAACATATGCAAGAGAGCTAGTGAGAGTTTTAAGAAGTATGCCTAAACATAGAGAAGCATGACAACTAGGGTAACTCCCCTATTGACAAAAAAGGATTTGACTTTTGCTTTTGTAAACACTCTCGATAACTCGTACTAGTCGCATCTCGTACTAGTCGCATCTGGTAGTTTATACAACCTCCAACTTTGTAGAGATTGTAGCCATAAGGTGCTAAATTGAGGAAGCCATTACTATAGGGATGTTCCTTAACCCTAAATGGCCTGAGAAGAAGACAGCGCCTATGAAGTTCACTAATAAAGCTAAGGAGGCTACCATAAGTGTCGTCAACACTAACACCTAATCTAGACGTAAGCAATTGCCTACTAGGAAGGTAGTTCACTAAAATACCCATCCCCTTAAACCAAGTCCTTATATGGCTAAGGGAGGAGAAGCTTTTGACATTTGAAATACCATGGAAGGTTGGAAGTAGAAGGACTATGATCTATAACTCCATTGTGAGTATCATTTAGGGCAAATAGGCTACTCTACAAATTAGTGTTGGAAACTCAAGCGTAAAATCTAGGACCTTATCAATGCTAATTTGGTGCAATTAGAGTTTATTTAAACTCTTAGGCCAAATGAGGGTAACAATCCTCTACCAAGTCATTCACACTTGATTAACATGATTAAAGGTGAGGTACTAGAACCAAAAATTGATTTGGTTAGTCTACCTATCATTATCGAAGAAGTGCCATGGAATCTGAGATAGGCTGGTCATTTACAGAGCATGAATCTTAAAGATAGATATCGAACTAAATTGATAATTTATCAATTGCTAGAGGATGGGAAAGTGAAGAAGGTTGATATGGTTAAATTGGTCTTGAAGCCATGAAAGAAATGTACCCAAAGGGAACTCAAGAAGAGGTATGAAGCTAAGGATCCAATGGTTACTACTTTGGGAGAGCTGTTAAGTAAATTCGAGTACTTGGTTGATTTTTCTTGTCCACTAAGAATATATGTTGATGCACTACCTATTACATAGGGTCCTAAATTTGAGGAAGAAGATAGACTCATTAAGGAGGCAAAGAAAGTAGTACAGATGATTGGTAAGATTGGAGATGGCTCTAAGCCCTTGGTTTTGTAGTACCAAGGGAAGGATGAGAACACTGGAGGATTGGTTAAACCCAAGAAGATTGCCTTTAATATTATACTAGCCTGTAAGAGTTATAAAGTTGCTCCTTTAAACTACTAGACGGTGAATTAAGCTATCGTATCCTCACTACCGATGGTTGGAGGGCTTACCCATTGAGGGTGAGTCTATGATCAAAGTGAAGAGGTTAAGAGAAAGGCTATAGTAAAAGAAGCTTCCAAAAAGATTCTTGAGAACATAAACGAAAAGGAATAGAACACCGCCAAAAAGATAGTGAAGGCTAGTAAGTACAAAATCATGGACCAACTAGCTATTGTATTAGCTTAAATCTCTTTGATGGGATCATCCAATACTTACTTGGAAGCCCTAATCAATATTTTAAAGGATGTCAAGGTGCCTGAGGTGATTTCCATTGAAAAGTTGTGAATGGTAGTTGTTAAGCTTGAATTTTCTTTTTTTTTTTTCTTTTAATTTGATTTCCCATTTTACTAAGTAATACTAAACCTTAAATCATCTAATATTAATACTTGACTAAAGAAATTAGGAAATTTCAATTTTTTAAAAAAATATTTAAAGTCGCTACCTAATCAAAGTAAAAAAAAAAAAAAAACAAAGAAATTGTAATTAATTAAGTAAATTTACTATACTTTAGTTGCCGATCTTTAATTTTAATTTGATAAAAACTAGAGGGTTATGAATTTAGAGGCTAACCTATTAAATCCTAACGGGTATTACTGTCTATTTTTTGAAATTATGTTTATTCATCAAATTTTTTTTAATGAAAAATAAAAGACAAAAGAAAATAAAAGAAAGAATATAAGTTTTTACAGATTTTAATATCACTCTAAAAGAAAGAATATAAGTTTTTAGACAACTGTAGTTCTTTCCGAATTCTTTAGCATGTTGACTTATTTTAATTTTAAAAACTGACCAAATTTAAATTTTTATCTGTTTAGTTTTTTCTCAAAGAAAATTCTAAAAAAGGCTCTAATTCTTGAGTATTTTTATTTATAAAAACTCACTAAAACGTCATAATTTAAAATAAAAATTATTACTTTTTATTTCTAAAAAAATAATTTTCTAAATGAGGAATTCTAAAAACAACCTAACACTACAAAAAAATTCCTAAGCTATATATATATATATATATATATATATATATATTATGCTATCAACATAAATTAGTAACTAATAAATAAAATAGTAATATAACAGTAACAAATAAAGAAAAAAAAAATTTAGAATTGAACTTGATTTGGAGTGCACTGTGTGCTTACTGCTGGCGCATCAATGATGTGCTTGAGCTTTGGATGGAGGGCGTGAAGTGTGTGGTGCTATTGTGCGGTTGTTATTCAGTGTACCAGACGTGAACTATAAGAGCATGTCAGGGCGTAGACTTATTGGTTGAGTCGTGCATTGAGTGGGTGTGACAAACAACAAGTGTGTGGCAAGGTCAGTGCGTGGACATGTAGTTGCTGCTATTCGGTTGTAGTTGTAGCTGTTTGGCGTTGATTTGGAGTACCGGTCAATAGACAGTATGCGGACTGGTCATGGATGCTACTGCTGCATATGTCCTGGTGTGTGGTGCTAATGCGATGGAGTTGTCATTCCTGGCTCAACGTTTTCTTCTGTCGATGTCTGGAGCTGCTACTGCTAGCTTGGTCATTTGCCGTAGAGGGAAAATAGGATAGGGGTGATAAGTGTTTGGATTCTGTGTGTGAACTGTTTGCAAAGGAGACATGCATGGATAGACTACTGTGCGTGTCCTGGTGTGTGGCTGTGCGGGATTGTGTTGTTCAGTGAGAACTAATCATGTGTTGTTATTTTGTGTTGTGGATGCTGCATGATGGATCGTGTGCACAGCTGAAGTGCTGCAGCAGCGAGGGGCCGTGGGGTGATCGTGTAGCTTCGTCAGTCTGTGTTGGACGTAGATGTTGTAGGTAATTGATGTACTCAGTCAGAGTGTGCATTCGTTGCATGTTGGAGCAGTGCACAGTAGATTGTTGGCTGTGAAGTATGGTCTATGTGCAGTAAATGAATTTGTGTATGTTATGTTGTGAAGTGTAGCCGTGAACGGTAGAGTGGCAATGGCGTAGCTGATTTGTGTTCAGTAAGTGAAGTGGTCAGTGTATGTATTGGTGCTGCAGACGTATGTGGGCAACGCTGGTCAATGGACTGCTGTTCGGAATGTCACGAGTATAGTCTGACAGTGGAGTTTAGAGCAGGGACAGCGAAGGATGATGCTTGTGAGCAACCGTGGCTTGGTCAGAGTACATAGGAGGGAGGGAATAGGATGAAAGTGGATTTCAGTTTTTTTTGGAATGTATCCAATTGTCCCCCACGTGATGGATATATATAAAACTTGAAAATAAATCTCGATTTAAATCATTTAAATCCGATTTGATAAAAATAAATTTAGGTTTGAATCATATAAATTTTTATCGCATTAGATTTAAAAGATTTTATTAAATTTGAATCTCGTATGCTTAACGAGTTTCACAAAATAAAAAAAAAAAGTAAAAATAAAAAGGTATGTTTATCTTGTGATATTCGAACTCATGATATCAAGTTAACCCAGTACTAATGCTTAAATGTTTATCTATTAGGCCATTAGCCTATGTCTTAATATTTAGTACAACTAAATTGTATTTAATCAACATGGCTCTCTAAAACTATTTCAACCAAGCTAAAATCAATTGACCCTAGACTGCTTTTTCTTTCTAAAAATCTATTTTCCTAAAAAAAATCTTTATAATTTTTCCTTTTTCCATTTGTTTGTATTTTTATAATTTTTTCAATTTTATTATTATTTTATTTTATCTTTTATGTTGAATTAGGATCTTTTTAAAAAAAAAAAAACTTAGAATTACGATGAAAGGTAAAAATTGAGTGTCTACAATAGTCAACTTAGTGTTTGTAATGGATTAGATCTCATTTTTTCCAAAAGAGTTAGGTGAAGAGGGAACTTCACACACAAAACCCCTCTTCATAGTAATTAAGTGTGAAGGGACAATAGTGGCACAGGTGTTAATTAACAATGGCTCTTCATTGAACGCGTTTCCATTGGCGATACTAAATTTGCTTGGAGTGGATCTAATTGAAAGAAAGCCTAGTTTAATTACAGTATGAGCTTTTGGTGGATCAAAGAGAGATATATTTAGGGAAATTGGGCTTCAAGTTGAGATTAGCCTACAAATGTTTGCTATCCCATTCCAGGTCATAGACATGCCTTAGACTTTCAACCTTTTATTGGGTAGGCATTAGATCTACTTAATAGGTGCAATTCTGTCAAAATAGTTAAAGTAGTAAATCAGAACATTTGAGCTAGGTTATGAGCTTGTTGGAGATGAAAGCCAAGATTAGAGGAAAAAGAGGAGATTAACTATACCATGCCCATATGGACTTTGTAGACATCTACTAAGCTTTTCTAGCACCTGCATATTGTGAAGAATAAAAAATAGCCAATTTAGCCAAAACTTTGGCTTAGCAATGCAACATCAGTCCAAATGTAGAGAAATATGGTGATACACCTACTTCATTATATAATTAGTTTTTAGTTCCTATTAATAGGTCTCTTTACAATAACAGCTTAGATTAGCTAGGAGCCTTTGATTTCCTATGAATCCAATCAGTTAAACCCTTTCTTTTAAACATTTAATTTCATTCAATAAAGTTATTTATTTCATTTCCTTCAATTCTCCTTTCTTGTCACCTTTTTCTTTACTTTACTGTTTAGATCCAATAAAAATGATGAAAATCATAGATATCTCACGCTAGTAAACATTGAAAGTACCAATATCACCTTCAATCATGTTAGGTCAAACATTAGAGATAATATTAAGACTCTAAACGAAATGCAAGAGAGTTAGTGTTGATTTGAATAAGGCAAAATAATCATTGAGAAGCTAATAGTAATAATTAATTTAGGAAACAAAAGAAAATCCATGAAATTTAAAAATTAGGGGTGATTTGATAGATGGCCAAGAGCAAGAATTTTCACACTTACTATAAGAGTACTTAAACATACTTGCTCAGTTTTATGAGGACATGATGGGGTTAGACTCTTTGATGGTAATCCATAAGTTGCCCATAAGAGAAGATGTTCAGCCTAAAAGGCAAAAGCTTAGGTAGTTTAGGCCTAATATACTGCTTAAAATAAAAGAAGAAGTAAATAAATTATTAGAGTTTGGGTTCATAGAAGTATCAAATTGCCTTGAGTAAGTAGCCAACGTAGTGCCAATGCTTAAGAAAAATGGGAAAGGCCAAGTCTATGTAGATTTTCATGACTTGAATCAAGCTACATCTAAAGATAATCCCCTTGCCATACATCGATGTCATGGTGGATAACATAACTAAAAATCATCTCTTTTCATTATAGATGGTTTCTTGAGATATAACCAGATTAAAATAGTAGAGGAAGATTAAAACTAAGACTACTTTTGTTACTACTTAGGGAACATTTTGCAACAGAGTAATGTCTTTCAGGTTAAAGAAAGCTGGAGCAACTTATCAATGCACTGTGGTTGCATTGTTTCCTGACATGATGCACCAAGAAATTGAAGTATATGTAGATAACATGATCGCTGAGTCTGAGGAAGACAAAAATGATGTAGATGTGTTGAGAAAGTTATTCAAAAGGCTCAAGAAGTTTCAATTGAAGTTGAAACTAGAGAAATGTACCTTTGGGGTGACTTTAAGAAAGTTGTTAGGTTATGTTGTCAATAGAAAAGGGATTAAGGTAGACCTAAATAATGTAAAGGCAATCATAGACATGCTTGCACCAAAAACCCTAAAGAAAATTAGAGTGTTCTTATAGAGGTTGAGTTACATTACATGATTCATATCTCGACTTACTAATAAATGTAAGCCATTGTTCAAGCTCTTGAGGAAGAGTGTATGTGATATAATGGGATGAAGAGTATGAGTAGGAATTTGCCAAAATCAAATAATATCTTATGAACTTACTAGTATTAGTCACTCTTCCACCAGGATGATCACTGATACTTTACTTAACGACTTTCCTTAAAATGATGGAACATATAATAAGGTAGAGAGACAAGACAAGTAGAAAGGAGCATCCTATATTACCTAAGCAAGAAGTTCACATATGGCGAGTAGGAATACTTAGAAGTGGAAAGAACACGTTGTACCTTTATATAGGTAATGTACTGACTCCAACAATACACCCTCTACTACTTAGTGGAGTTGTTGATGAAACGTGATCATTTGAGGTATTTAGTAAAGAAGGTAGCTTTAATCAATAGAATTTCCAAGTGGCAAATGTTGCTCTTCAAATTCAATGTATAGTATGTAATCTAGAGCTTTGTTAAGGGGTAGGCTATACAGATCAATTGGTAGAGTATCTACTTGAAGATGATGACAATAGTTTTGAAGCCTAGTTTCTGTCAAGGAGTAGGCTATATAGATCATTTGGTAGAGTATCTACTTGAAGATGTCAATAGTAGTTTTGAAGCCTAGTTTTGTGATGAAGATATGATGGTAGTGGGTGAACTAAATGGTGAAAGGCTAAAATGGAAAATGTATTTTGATGGAGCAGCCAATGTGTTTCAATGCGGAATAGGGGTAGTATTAGTATTACCTAAGAGTACTCATTTCCCTATGGCGGCTAGGTTAGCATTTCCATACACAAATAACGTAGCAAAATATGAGGCCTACATCTTGATGCTCAAAATGGCTTTGGACATAGGAATATGAAGGTTTAAAGTGTATGGAGACTCTTCTATTATAATTCTCTAAATCTTAGGAGAATATAAGATAAAGGACTATAAGCTAATACTATATCATGAACACTTAAGGTAGCTGATCCATTTATTTTATGAGATCTCATTCACTTACATTTTAAGAACTTGAAATCAATTTGTCAATGCATTAGCAATACTAGCATCAATGGTGAAGGTTACATATGGGATAGAAATTCAACCCCTGAAAATTGAAGTGGAGGAAAAGCCGGTCTTTTGCTTGGTTGCCAAAGAGAAAGAAAAAATGAAGCCCTAGTATTAAGATATCCAGAGATTTCTCCAAATGGGTAAGCTTCCTAAAGATGTTGATAAAAAGGATAAAAAAGTGCTAAGTAGATTGGCTGCTCATTTCTTATTGAGTGGAGCTACTTTATATAGAAGGTCGTTTGATACAACACTACTAAGATACGTAGATGAAAAAGAAGTTGCAAAATTAATGAAAGAAATGCATGAAGGAGTTTACGGTCCTCATATTTATAGGTAAATGTTGACTAGAAAGACAACGAAGATGGGATATTTTTGGGTGATGTTAGAGTCAAATTATATTAAGCATGTGAGACATTATCATTTATGCTAAGTTAATGCCAACAAAATCAGTGTCCTACCGTAAGAGTTGCATGTGCTATTAGCATCTTTTCCTTTCTTGGTGTAAGGAGTAGATATGATTGGTCCCATTTCACTAATATCTTCAAATGAGCATAGGTTCATTCTAGTTGCAATCGATTATTTCACTAAATGGGTAGAAGCTATATCATATGTTACTGCAACCAAGGAAAGGGTGGTCAAATTTCTAAAGAGGGAATCATTACTAAATATGGTGTACTTGTGTCGATCATTATGGACAATGGTTTGAACTTAAATAATAAGCTAATGGCCAAAGTGTAAAGCCAGTTCAAGATCAACCGCCACAATTTGATTCCATATAGATCATAGATGAATTGTGTAGTAGAAGTTGCTAATAAGAATATGAAGAGGATCATCAAGAAGATGGTGATCACTTATAGAGATTGGTATAAGATGCTTTTCTTACTCTCATAGCTTATAGAATTTCAATCAAAACCTCTACAAGAGCAACTCCCTTCTCATTGGTGTACAAGACTGAAGCGATACTACTAGTAGAAGTAGAAATACCTTCATTCTATGTGTTGGCAGAAGCTTAGTTAGATGGAGCAGAGTAGGTAAGAAAACAAATGGACCATTTGAATCTCCTTGATTAAAATATGCCACCAGCAATGTGTCATGATCAATGTTAGCAGTAGAAGACAATCGAAGCCTTTAGTAAGAAAATACGATTGAGACATTTCAAAGGAGGAGATTTGGGGTTGAAGAAAGTGTTGCCAAATGTGAAAGACCCTAAGGGGCAATTTGCTCTAAATTATGAAGGCTCTTATGTTGTGAGAAGGGTTTTGGTAGGAAGTGCATTAGTGTTAGCAAAGATGGATGGCTCAAATCTAAGGGACCCTATAAATTCAGATGTAGTTAAGTTTTATTACCTATGAAATGCAAAGTCCAATAAAGATTCCAATTCTTCTTGAAAATTTGTTTGTAGTTAATCTTCCATCATTTGTGAACAAAGTTGATATCCTAGATGGTTGTTAATTTGAGATGGCCATTAACTGATAAACGCTTCACCAATAAGTCTTTCTTTGTCTTTCTTACTAGACTTAAACACTTAAAAACTAAATAATTACCAATAGAAAGCCTAAATCACCATATAATAAAGAGGATAAGTGCTCCATGTGATCTAATCTTATTTTTCAAAAATAGGTTTATTTTTTAAGACTAACCCAATTGCAACATGATAAGCATTGAATTAGAACTTAGGCATGGTATAGATAAAAGCTCACAGCTAAAAGCTTTGATCACATTCTACTGCAATAGATGAAAATATAATCTAAATCCTATACATAAGGTAGACCCTATTCCAAGGAGTGATTAAGATTACAAAAAGACTACTGATAAGTACTATGGTAGCATTCTACTATCTAAATGGATGAATATCGAGAATCAATATAAGGTATGTCGATTGGTTGCTATCTTTGAAATTCTTCAGTTCCATGTAAAATAATTTTGAAAAATCCCTTAATTTTACAAAGAAATACTCAAATGAATTAAGAAAGATTTTAATAGCCTTGCAGAGATCTATCCTCTTTAAGATACCTACCAATGTAAGATGGGTTTATTAATCTTTCATGTAGGGACCCTAGTTCAGAATCCTTTTACCCTAACCATTTAAGTAAGAATCTTTTTACCCCAATTGTTTAAGTTAGGATCAAGAGCTTTTTACACTAACCCTTCAAGTTAAGACGTTATTCATTTGACATTTTAAGTCAAAGCCTTTTGCCTTACCTTCCTGATCAAGTCCTAATTTTTCTTATACTATTAGGTTAAAATTATTCACCCTAACCTTTCAAGTTGATATCATACTTATTAGTCAATTTAAGTCAAAAATCTTTTACCTCAACCTATCAAGTCGAGACACTAGTAATTTGACATTGCAAGTCAAACTAATGTAAGTTGACCTTTTAAGTTAGTAATCTTTTTAGCGGACCTTCTAAGTCATATTTTTTTAGTTGACCATGCAAGTTAGAAGTCTTTACCTTATCAATTCAAGTAAGGATTCGACAAAAATGGGCTTTTTTTTTTTTAATCTTTGTAGCAAAGTTTTAGTCAAATTTTGCTACAAAAAGGAACAACTGTAGATATTTTATTTTTGCTACCCTTTTATTTTAATTTTTTCTTTTAAGCTACATTTATAGGAAAAATATAAAAATAATATTAAAAATTTGAAAAAATACAACGTATCAAAAGTATTCAAGTCAAGTTAGTTTATTGTTTAGGCTTAGCTTAGGTAAATTTAAAAAATATACATGCGGTTTAGTAAATTTAGAATCCTTAAAAATTGGGCATCATTGGAAAAATTAGTCTAGTAGAATATTTGAGCTCATAATGCAAATTTTGTCCAATTTAAAAAAATATATATATTTTAACAAGACTAATTAAAATAAGACTTTGAATTCATTAAATTTAAAAATGGTGTTAAAAATCTTTTGCATGTATATTTGTGGTTTTTTTGAAACAAGTTTAGCCTATTTTTAAATGATTTTGAATAAATTAGGTTATGTTTGACCGTTAGAATTTAAGTTGGGCCTAGTAAAAAAGGTTTAAGTAAATTTTAAGTGCATAAGTGAATGTAGAAGAGCCATTAGTTTATTGGCTTAGGTACGCACTAGTAATCAAAAGGTTTTAGGATCGATCTAGAGAAGGGGTGCCTGCAATATTTTTGCTCTAAGTCCTACTTCTTCTTCATCATGTGTCAGTCATGAATGGGGGAAAGGATAGCACCGAATCTTGTTAAATCTTCATTTTTTTTTTATCAAATTTGGAATAAATCTTAGTAAATCATTAGTGAAACATCAAAATTTTATACAGATTTAGTCAAATTTTAGTAAAAGAGGATCTTGATAAATGTGAATAATAAGATTATACCCAACTCATGATGTGTGTTAATCTAAAGAAATAATAGCAACATTTAATTTTTGAAATCTATAAAAATAGTTTCGAATCAATTAAAGATAGACAACTTGAATCTTTGATCTAAACTAAACATTCGACCCCTATCTCCATTCAATTGCAGACGCAACAACATCTCATCGTCTTTCTTACTTACGAACCATCATGACCACCAGCCTTCAATAACCCACTCCCTTAAGCAACACATCCATGACTAACCACCGACCCTCTCTCATCCTAGCCTAGTGTTCAAACCTCTTGCAACACCACCCCATGTTTGACCTACTTAAATACACCACAACACAACCCAATTCGACCCTAAACTTCATCTACTCTCTTGTGCAACAACCAATCTTATCCCCGACCACCTTTCTCCCTTACACACTCTATACATGACATGAGCTTCCTACGACTGTAGCAAACACCCCTACGCGCACCTTACAACCACAACTAGTCGAAACCCTTAATCACCTACATCAGCTAACTCATGAACCACCCTAAAACACCACTCCTTACTTAAAACAAACACCACTATTGAACTCGTTATATCCTAAACCCCCCAAAACCATTCTTGTCTTGCATTGAACTAACCACCATTGCAACTTGCAAACTCTATTGCGCCAACCATCACATAGCTTCTCAAAACCACTACTTTTCTTTAAGGCATTACTTCTAGACACACTTTCACAAATACAAATCATACAAAACTATGATTTCTCACAAGATTCATCGTTTAGGAGACATCGTATGAAGCCATCAGATTTGCTACCATTGTGTCTTACCTACAACCTAACCCGCATAATAGGACGAAAAATCCGACCCACGTATGCAATTAAGCCCTAAGATCCAACTCATGCCTAATTGAATAAAACGTAGGTTTGGATTTCTTTTTTTTTTCTTCCTCTTTTCATTGTTTATTTTAATTTTTCTCTAGTTATTTACTTTTTATTATTTCATTAGCAAGGGTTAATACTAATTTTAGTTTTTCTTTTCGTCTTGGTTCTTAGTAGTAGTACTTCATTATTGGTTTTTTTAATCATGTTTATGATCTTGCTTTTAGCAAATGCATGTGATTATTAATAATAAAATTGTTTAGTTTGTTGAATAAGTACTAATGTGATTCTTTTTGTAGGTTCTTATATTATTTCATATGTATTATTAGCCCTTATATAGTTTCCATATTAATCACATGAATCACATTAAGATTTCATATTTTCCCTAAATATTTGCACATTTATTTTCTTTCTTCTAAAATTTACATCTTTTGTGTTTCTTTTTTTTTAAATTGCACATGTTTTGAAAATTGCATGACTTTTGAAAAAAATTGTGTCTTTTTTACAAAAATTGCATTTTTAGTCACAATTGCATATTTTTTTAAAGATTCATCTTTAGTTTAGATTTGCATCTAAACTGCATATTTTAAAAGATTTGAATAAAATTTCATTTTTTAATCAATTTTCCTTTTTGGATTTTTTTAGAGAAACAAATTGTAGAATAAATGTTTTATCATGTAGTTAAGGTCTTTTTAGAAAAAAAAAAAAATTCTTAGTTGGTTCTTGTTCATATATTAGGTTTTTTCTTTCTTTTAAATTAGGGAATAAAAGTTAAGTTTTTTCAGATATTTTTCTTAGTAAGAATAAATTGGTTAAAAACATAAACTTAGCCTATTTTCACAAATAAAACTTGTCAACCCACTAAAGTTTTCTAAAAATTAGAATTATGGTTTATTTGATGTTGATTAGTAGGTACAAAGGCACCATGAGGTAATTATAAAATGTGAGAAATTTTTTTCATGTTATTTATTAGAAAATTTTTTTAATGAAAAATAATTTGAAAAATTCATTTACACGCATTTTCATATTTTTCATGTTTTTACATTTTTCTTAGAAAACTTCTGAAAATAAAGGCCCATTAGTTTTTTCCAATAATGTTTGCATGGAGACATGTATCATAATAAGCTGGCATTCGAACCCTTTTTTTGCTTGAAATATTAGCGGCCGATGACTAGATTAAGGTTTCTTGCCCCTAAGAAACTTTGATTCATTTTTTACTAGTTTTACTTATTGGTGACTTAAAATATTTCCAAAATATTTTTTTAAAACATTTTTTTAGGGAAAAATGTTTTTCCTTAATTTAATATTGATTATTTTATATTAAACGAGTTAGGCTTAATATAAAATAAATTAACAAAAACTAAAAAATGGCTCGATAATAACTAACTTTTCATTTGCAAATCTTAGAATCTAATTATGTTAATATAACTTATACATAAACTATTATCAAGATAAGTAGTTGGAATATGTACTTATTACAAGTCCCTTGTCAATTTCATCTTCCTCCATCCAATTAGTAAAGTCTTCCTCATCGTCCTCTTCTACATCTTCTAGAGTAAAGACATACGCAGGTACAATTGTATTGATAGAACCTCTAGCCTTTCTAGCTCCTTACTTAAAATTGTGAACAAGATCTAGAGAAGTGCTTATCCTTGCCACATTTGTTATACTTAACTAATTTCATCCACAAACATGTATGTAGCACATGATTCTTATCATCACATATAAAACTCCTTCCCTATCATAACCAGGAGGGGTGATCAAGTTGTGGCAATACTACCTTATAATACGAGAAGATCCAAGATCAAATATTGTTCTTGATTAGGAACCTTTAGCACACTATGCATCTCATAATCTTGACTTCTACTTAGAGACTAGTATAAAGTAATAACATGCATATTCAATGCAGATAAGCATATGAAATGCAACATTGTGCACAGTCTGCCCGCGACTATGTAAAGCACAGTATTATGCCCACCATTGCTTGGGTTAGGACTTATTTAGCCATGTCAGGACCTACATTTGTACATCTATTGTCCAAATATGTTAATCTCTTTCTTAGTAGACCTAAAGCAACAAATACGGCTTAGCCCTAAGTCGAAAGCTGCACTTCCTAAAGCTAAGTAAATCTCAAAAGTCGAGCCAAGAACATGTCGTATGAGCATGTTGTATGAATCAACAACATAATAATAGTAATAATAATATTGGATTCAAATGCATGATCTCTTACTCTACTGCATAGTGTTGACCCCCTACACAGATAAAGCATAGACATACAATGCATGGCTAGTTTTTATTAAGGTTAAGTAGTTATTATTATGGTTTTGTAAGTGACCAACTAAATATATTTATGACAAACAATCTAAGGCACTATTTACTAATGTAGCATCCAATTTGTAATTCAGATATATTATTGTCTCTTAATAAGCAAGTATATCTAAATGAAACACATGCATATAATCCTTACCCTAAGAATATTCATTTTTTGCATATATATGATTAAATAGTGCTCTATACTACATTCATAAGCTAAATAAGATAGGGGTTGGTATACTTACTTAGCTATGAAATCTAATAATCCCATTAGTCCTTGATTGCGTTAAACTCAAGGTTCTTGTCACCTAAAGAATATATTTTGTTATGCCCCGAAGTCATAGAGTCGCAATAGTCCCACCGTATAAACTATTCTATGATAGTAATTGGCTGTATCTATCATAGACATAATCTACACAAGACGTCGACGACTTCTCGCTTTGAAATAAATAGTCCAATTAAATGTTTAACTACAATTATGGTAAATTTCCCAAATTTTGAATAAACCTATATAATTATACGTAAAGTCCATAGAACTTCCCAAGAAATTCTACATAGACACAATAGTTTGCTAATTTACATAATAATTATCAATCTTTCATCCTCAAACTACAAAGGACATTCTCGCTATACATCACTACTAAGTAAATTGATCCTTACACCCTTGGCTTAAAAAAAACTAACCTCTAGATAATTGTAAGGTGGCATAATACTTGAAGTATTCAAAGATCAGGATTTGCAAAAGGATCTATAGGGGTATGAGCAACTATAGCTCAATAAGTTGAATTAGAGACTCATGAGAGTATACAAATACAAATACAATCAAGTGTCATCGCACAACGTAGTCCAGTTCGTTGTGAAATCAAAGAAATTTCACCCGCTCTAATCCGAGTTGAGGAGTTTCCATGTTATGTAGCAGCTCACAACCAAACCCAAGCTTGTGCAATAGAGGTCTCGCTCCTCTCATGACTACCTTCGAACCATTGACTTCACCCTCGCCGCGACCTCCTCTCCTATTTCTTAGTTTGACTAAGGATGAAGAAGGGACCATTATGCAATCTCGCGCTATCCCTTTCGAAGGGGTCGGTATTTTGTTGGAGAATCCTATGATCCCCTAACGGGTTGCAATGCATGAAATTTTTTGTTATTAGAGTCGAAGAAGATTAAATTTCAATTAGGGTGTTCTAATAATTTCACACCAATTCTGTCAATCACAAAATCAATCACATTACAAATTTCAGCACGCATTCAGATACACCTACTACATGCATAAACTACTAACAAATCACAACTATATACAATCCTAAGTCTCTAAATACCATAAAATAGTACTCTAATACAGTAAGTAATAACTCAACTTACTTGGAGTTTTTCAGTCGCTCAATTACTCGATTACAAGCCAATTCATCTTTAGATATCCTATAATACAAACAGTTTTTTTTTTTAGTTCTTATACTTTAATGATTCACATTTTGAGTTATGATTTAGCTTTTTTTTTTCCATGTATAACTATTATTTACTAATGATTCATTCTACCCTATTTCGGGGTTCGGTTCTTAAATTAGATTCTAGTTTTAATTCTGAAATTTTAAATATGCTCGAATTCTAATATGAAATTAATCACATTAAGCTCAAGTATTCTAATATCCTATTGGGTCTTAATTTAGTATTCTAAATTACTCGGTACATGCTAATCCTAATTGGAGTACTAGATTTATTCCTAATGTAAGAAAAGCTTATAATGTCTTATACAATTACTTAAAATTAAATTTTATTTCAGATTTATTATATTCTGATTTTTATTATTATATTATCTAATTAAACCTAATTTTCTATAATTAGAACATAATGCCTTCATTACTTATACTTAGCACTTTAAAGGTTAAGATTAGGTTTCCAAATTAGAGATTAACATCCCTAAACATCTAATTACTATCTAATTCAGTAATTAATGTCTTAATCACCTAATCAACCCAATTTTTCCATCATTTTAGAGATAAAAATTAACTTAAAAATTTCAAAAATTAATTTTTAAAAAATGGCTTCACAGCACTATTTTATATCCCTTAAGTATTCTATAAAAAATTTTTGAACTCCAAACTATACTCCTAAGCCTATTTATTTCTATTTCTAATCATGCTTGGTTTTGCTTAATTTGTTAAGAACTTTATATTTTCAGACTTAATTAAACTAAATCACTATTTTTCCCTAAATCTACATACAATAAAACCTCATAATAACAAGTTTTATAATTTTCTAAGAAAAATAACTAATTTTAAGAAATTATACAAAATTGGAGCAGATTAGAGACTTACCCAGTTTGATTGTTTTTAGCCTTCTAACACCGGTCCAGGTGTGTCGGTCGATCCAAGTGGTGGGTCTAAAGTGGGGTGGTTTTGGTAACTCAGTCCCAGATGGTGGTGGTGTGTGAGTTTGGCTTACTAGCCCTAACTACATAGTTTTCCTTTTCTTTTTTTTTTCTCCAGTTTTTCTCTTGAATTTTCAAAGCTTTCTATTTTTCTCTAATTCTTAATTGTCCAAAGGAGTTTTTTGAATTTTTTCCCTATTTATAGAAGTTTTTGGTAATTAATATGCATTAAATTAGATATGACATTGCCCAATTTCTTTGATTTTTAGCTTTATGTTGCTTAATTTTAATTGGATAATTTTTCTTCTTTAGCTTCTGACTTGCCATGACTAGATTTTCATCATTCCCTATCCCTCTGATTTTTTCTTGATTTTTTCTCAATTAATTAATAATTTTCTTTAATTATTTACTAAGTTTTTTGCCAATTTAAGTAATTTTGCGTATTTTTACCTACATGTAAATACACGTGAGGTACATGTGAACATTCCTAATTATTATTTAGGTTGTTCTATCTTTTTTAGTATACATATAATCTATCTTTAGTAATTTATCAATTATTAGATTACACTTTTCTCTTTTTCGATAATTAACAATTATTATATTTAAAATTTAAAAATTTTATAGTCTCTTATTTTATTACTTATTTTCTTAAATTCAAGTTTATGGGATTGTTTTTACTAATGTTTCTATCAATAGTTTATAATTTAGGTTTGATCGGATCCTTTAACCAATCGTTTTAAACCTTGTGTTTTAAGTTCGATCTAACAGTTACTTGGCTTAACGTTAGGGCTTACACATTTAAAGTATATGAGTATACTACTTGTAATAACTATATATGCTTTCTTACTCTAAGTCTCGTTTTAACTATTTTCATATTTTGAGCGTAGTTTCCTCACTTTAAATCCATTTTAAATGATCTTGTAGTCATTTTTTATCTTTTTCGAGTGTTCTTTCATTTGGTGAGGTCATTTTTGGTCTTTTTGGTTAATAGGGTTTCGGTTTGGCCTTTACAAATTCATGGGCCTAAAGTATTAGTTTGGTCACTTAGGGATTTAGGCTTAGCTTTTGATCTTAGGTCTTACAGTTAATGTTTTGGGCTTCCTTTAAAGTATTGTTAAGTAAGCTTTTTTTTCCTAACATTTTAAATTTTTACCTTGAGCCTTAGTGTTGCCCTTATGGGTCTAAATGGGCTCTTTTCTCAAGTTTAGGGTTTCAACTCATTAAGGGGCATTTAGTAGATGTATTGAATTGGCTTTAGGGTTTAGTAAATCTCTTGAATAACTTATTTTGAGCCTTTTAAGAGAGACTCCAGATTTGGTCACTCAATTATTGGGGCCTTAAACTTATGTTTCTTGGGGCTTTTTGGGCTTATCTTGCAATTTAGGGACTTAGGCCCTATTTTGCTTTCCTTTTTGAACTTAAGCCCAACATTAGCCCTAAGTTTAGTCATATTTCACTAAGTTACAAATTTGGTCATTATCATTACGGTGGCCCTTAATACTATTTTTAAATCTTTAATCCCTAATTAAGTTAAGTTAAGGCGTTAACTCATCATTATGCCACTTAACCTGGTTAATCAAGTCCTAAATCATGCTTAGCACTAAATAATCATGTTATTAAGCTAATAAATTAAAATTTGAAGATCTTAACCCATCATGTATGTAGCATCCATGGTAGGTTTTTGGGGTTTTGTAAACATGCCATTTTTGCTTTTTTTTTTTATTTCAAATAATTGAGCCAGGTTAATAAAAATAATAATAATAAAAAACGAAAAAAATAATAATAATAGAAAAATCGAGTCAAGTCATAGAGTCATAAGTTGAGTCATATTAAATTGAATTGTCGGATTAGGTAACGATATAGGTTTAATTAATTTTAGGCCAAATTAACCTAATTTAGGGGCTCAAATTAGATTAGGGAATTATTAAGCTAAATTTTAGTGAATCGGATCGGGTCTTGAAAAAAATAAAAAAGTTTAAAAAAAATTAGGGTTTCTAGAAGTTAGGGTAAATATTTGACAAATCACAATTATATATTTTCTATCTTCAATACGAAAGATTCGATTTTGAGCTTACAAATAGCATATAAACAGGGGATTTGAGAGATGGTTTTCTTAATCACACTCTTACCTAAAACACAACACAAACACCACCATGCAACGCCACACAATACCACCCTAGCACCACCGCATAACAAACATGGTTGTTGCCAGTCCACTGCCCAACATCGCCTAACAATGCCCAATTCACCACCAGCAACGCCTAATCCATCACCTAGTATTGCCCAACGTTGCCCAACAACATCGAGTCCACCACCTAACGTTACTCAGTAGTATCCAGTCCATTGCCGAGTGTTGCCCAACAACACCTAGCTTGCTGCCCAGCGTTGCCCAATCTATCGCCCAATGTCGCCCAACAACACTCGGTCCACTACCCAATACCGATATGATCCAACACTTGGTAAATTTTCATTAATTTTTATTATTATTTATTCATTTCATTGATTATTATTTATTTACTTTATTAGTTATTTTTTTCTTTATTAACTATTTTTTTGTTTAACTATAGTTTTTTTTTTGTTATTTATTCCTATTGCAAATTTTTTATTTTCCAATAAAATTTAGTTGAATTAAGTTTTTTTTTTTCTTTTTTGGAAAATCATGCTTTTCTTTAAAAAAAAAATATTTTGACATATAGCGGTTTTGAAATATGAAAAATCTTAAATTGACTTTTTGTTCAAAAGATTCAGTTAGTTAAGGTTTTTCTTTATTTAATTCGAAAAAATTAGATTTTTTTTCTAGGTTTGTTTTCATAAAATAATAAATTGATAAAAAATAAACTTAGCTCGGTTTTCAATATAAAAATGACCTACATACTAAAAATTTTATAAAAAAAGAATTATGGCCGGTTTGATTCTAATTAGTAGGTATGTAGGTAACTTTAGGGCAACAGTTAAAAAAAAATTTCCCCTTTTCTTAGAAATTTGTAATAAAAATAATAAAAAGTCATTTTTAGTTACATTTTGTGAACTTAGGTACATTTTTAATATTTTTAGAAAAATTATGAAAAATAAAGACCATCAATTTTTTTTTCATTTTTACATGGTGACTTAATCTTAATAGGTTAGTTCTCGAACTTAGTTTTCTGGTTTAATTTTCTAAAAATTAATTTTTTAAAAATATTCGCAGACTAATGGTCAAATTAAGGTTTTCTCACCCAAAAACCCTAATATTTTTTTAAACTAGCTGAACTGGTTGGTGACTCCATCTTCTTTTAAAAATAAAATTTTTTTCTTTTCCTTCGTTTAATATTGAGTAATTTATATTATGTGGTTGGGCTTAATACTAGTTAAATTAAGGAAATTAAAATAGGGATTGACAAAAGTGGCGACTCCAGTAGGAACACTTAATAGGCTAGCCACATGACAGTTAAAAAATTTTTTTTAATGGGCTTTTGTATTATTATTTTCTTTTTGTATTATATTATAGTTGTACTAATTATCTTTTAGTAATGCAGGCTTAAGAAAAAAAGGCCTAACCTAATGGGCCTTCATGGGGATAGGGGCTTTTATTTTTCAAATAACCATCTGTGTGTTTAGATGTAGTCGAACCTAGGACAGGTTGCCATTGTGTAATCTTCAGGTCATTAGGGTCATTATCCCTACCTAATGGTCATAAGCGAGCCTACTTAGGCTTTGATATAGTCCATTAAGCTTTTCTATAGAAAACCTAGAGGCTATAGAGCTTAGGACCCATAAACCCTACCCTCTTGCATCATCCCTTTCAAATAGGGTTAGTTGTTTTTAAATTATAGGAAAAGCTTGATTAATCTATGATAACTCTGATTTTAAACAAATTTCATATGGTGATTTTATAGTATTTCCCTTACATTTTTTCGTTTTCATTAAAGAAATTAATACTTAATTGAGTAAAATGTTGATTTCAGGGTTTAAACACGTTCTAGGTTCGAAAACAATGAAAAGGAATTAAGTTTCACTCAATTCCGAGTTCAAACGAAGAAGTTATGAAGTTTTGAAGTTGTGTACAAAATTTGCCTAAGTGTAGAAAGTTACACGACCTAGGGACACGGCCGTGTCCCAGGCCGTGTTTGGTGACGAAAACAGAATCTTTATAATACACATATAAAAGGATATCTTAGGGTTTCAAAAGAGATGAGAGATATTACAGAAACGAAAAGACACAAGAGACAAGAAGAGACTTAAGGAGAACATCAATCAAGAAAGAGGCGTGAACACATCGATTTTAAGATTAGAGAGATTGTTCATCAAATTAAGAGGGGTTTTCCATACTTTATTTTATGTTTTTGATGGAACTCGTTTTTAGATTCGTTATGATAGCTTAGAATTCGAGTATTTAGGATTATAGAACCTAGAGTTTCATGTAACCCTTGGATTGAATTATAATTTTAATAAAGTTTCTATCTTTTCTTGATTCAATTATGTTGTTTAATTGTAGATTGATAATTCTAGAGTGTCAATATTTGATATTATACATGTTGATTGAGAAATTGCATGTGTAATTAGATCTAGGCATAATTGAAGAGAATTACATGTATACTTAGAGATAAGATACATGTTTCTTTCGGAAAGTTGATTGTTTGTGTGAGAATTCATTATACATTAATGTAATTCTAAATTATATTACTAAGTGAAGAGATTCTGGTAAATAATTTAGGATTAGGGTTAATATACTTGAGAAAGATATTAGCTTTAATTGTGAATCCCTCCGGTCGAGAATTATAGAAACTGAATTGAATATATTTTAAAAAGGTTATATGTTTAACACTAGGGGAAATAATTCCTAAATACATTATTGCATACTTGAAGTCGTTCATAGTTTATTGCTTCCTAATTTGCATAATTAAGTCTTATAAGTAGTTTAGTTGTTAATTTTAGTATTTTTAGTTCATTCAACTCATCACAATTTTCTAGTTAGATAATAAAGCTAAGGTTAATATTAATACTCAAAATCTCTAAGGGATCGACTCGAACTCATATCCGCTATATTAAAATTGATAGGTGCGCTTGCCTCATATCAAGTTTTTGGCGCCGCTGCCGAGGATTTTCAATATTAAAAACACTAGTTGCTTTATTACTTTAACCATTTTTTTTCTTTTTTTTTCATTATTTATTTTCATTAGCTAGAGCTGCAATTGATTCTATATTTCTTACCCTTGCAATGCAAGACTCGAAGTAACCCGGAAGATTTGGTGGAACTTGATCCTGAAATTGAGAGAAATGCCCTTCAAAATTTGAAATCACGACCTAGACAAAGTATGGCGACCATTGACGACGAGTCAATCGTTGAAATCAAGGAAGAAGGTGAAGAGACCAACACTCAATTCATCGAGTAGGAAGATCCACCACACATGGCTAACAACGGGAATGATGCAAATCGGACCATGTCCGATTATTCAAGGCCTATACTTATTGGAGCTGACTCTAGCATCGTAAGGCCAACCGTTACAGCTAATAACTTCCAAATTGCACCTAACATTATACAGATGGTGCAACAATATGTTCAGTTTGACGGTCTCTAAGATGAAGATCCCAATACCCACATCTCTAGCTTTCTAGAGATTTGTGATACTTTTAAAATCAATGGAGCCACGGATGATGCCATCCAATGAACAAAACTTGATTGAAGGAATAGCGATGAACAATTATCAGTGGGAAAGCACCAGAGCCAAGCAAAAGGTTATAGGAGTTTATGAGGTGGACATGACCACTGCTTTGGCAGCCAAGGTGAACCTATTGAGTAAGAAGATTGATGCACTCATTGTTGGACCTTAACAAGTGCAATCGGATGTAAGTGACTTTGGTATGCAGGGGTATGGAGCACAAAAACAACTGGAACAGGTAGATTACCTAAGAAATCCACCCATGCAATAAAATAACTCCTACAGTAACACTTATAATCCCGGATGGAGGAATCACCCCAATTTCTCATGGGGAAATCAAAACTAAGGGCAACAGATGACCAACTTTGGCCTACCTGGATTTCAAAGACCATTCCCACCTCCTCTTCCTCAAGAAAAGAAGCCCAGTGTAGAAGAACTTCTAAAAAAATATATTCAAGGCAATAAAGCTCGCTTATCCAACATTGAATCATCGTTGAGAAATCAAGAGGCTTCCAATCGCAACCTTGAGAACCAAATTGGTCAACTAGCAAAAATGATCTCTGAGAGGCAACAAGGGACACTCCTAGGGAATATTAAGGTCAATCCTAAGGAACATGTTAATGCTGTGATCTTGAGAAGTGGTAGAAAAATGCAAGTGGAGAAGAAGGATGGTGAGAAAGTAGTTAAGAAAGAAGTGGAAGTCAACCGTAAAGAAGATGCATAGCCACTAAAATCAAAAGAAAGTATGGAATCACCAAAAGTGAAGGAGTACAAGCCTCCCATCCCTTACCCGCAGCGCCTTAAGCAAAGTTACACTGATCAGAATAAGGAATTCAGTAGATTGCTTGATATTTTCAAACAATTACACATTAACTTACCTCTTGTTGATGTCATCTTGTAGATGCTAAAGTATGCGAAATTTTTAAAAGATCTTCTATTGAACAAGAGGAAGTTGGAGGAGCTTACAACCGTCACATTAAACGGGGAATGTTTGGTACTTCTCCAAAAAAAACTGCCACAAAAATTAAATGATCTAGGGAGTTTCACTATTCCTTGTATGCTTGGCAATTTGTTGGTAGATAATGCTTTGGCAGACTTAGGAGCCAGTATAAATTTGATGCCGTATAAATTGTTCAAAAAGCTAGGGTTAGGAGAACCTAAATTAACGCGCATGAGCCTTCAATTAGCCGATAGGTCTATCACCTACCCTAAAGGCATCATAGAGGATGTTTTAGTGCAAGTAGACAAATTCATCTTTCCGGTGGATTTTGTTATACTTGATATAGATGAAGATATTGAGCTGCCAATCATTTTAGGTCGACCCTTCCTAGCCACTGCTAGAGCTGTTTTTGATGTTAGTGAGCATAAGTTGATATTACGGGTTGGGGATGAGGAAATAGTTTTTAAAACTCCAAAGGCAACAAATAAATTTCTTGACTCAGAGGACATAAGTCACAATGTTAATGCCACTAATGTCATTACATCTACATGTGTGCAGGAAACTCTTGCTAAGGATTCCTCAAGCTATTGCTTGCAAAAGGGAAATGAAAATTTGGTGACTAACCCCAATTGCGCAGAAGTGGCAGCTCAAATAGAAGTTCATGAATCTATTGTGGACAAGAAGGGGATTGATCCACTCCACAAGACAATGGATCTTAGGTTAAAATCTTTCAAAGAGAAGCCACCAATTTTGGAACCAAAACTGTCAGGAAATCATTTGGAACATGTCTTTGCGGTGAAAAGTTCAAAACTTCCAATGACAACCAGATCTAAGCTAAAAGCGAACAAAATGAAGAAGTTTAAGCTACATGAATTTGATAAGTGGCATGATAAGAAAAGAAACTATGGAAGTTATGCATCAATGAAATGGAATTGGTAAGGTCGATGGTCGAAGGGTAAGTCTACACTTGTATGGAGAGTTCGAAAGCGAGATACAGGAGGAGTTCTATTTCCACTTGGATGAAGAATCATGAATTACAAGACGTATCCTGTCGAGCTATTGACGTTAACTATAGCGCTTCTTGAGAGGCAACCCATATCTAACTTTACTTACACTTTAGTTCTTTAAGTTTCTTTCATTTTATTTTTCTTTTATCTAACGTTTCTTTGCTTCTTTTATTTGTTTTAATTTTAGTCATAGGCTTTTCCCTTTTAATTTCATTTTTTTTATTCTTCTCTTTAGTTTTCTTTTTCTTATTTTTCTAGCTTTAATTACTTTTATTTCTTTAAGTTTCCTTTTGCTTTTTTTTTTTTTAAAAAAAAGTTATACGGGCAAGGGACACGGTCATGTCCTAGCCCGTGTCCATCCAAGCCCCTTTAATCTGCCACACCCATAGAAAGTTACATGGGTGTGGGACACGGCCGTGTCCGCCCAATTATACTCCGAGCAAATAGAAAGTTACACGGATGTGGGATACGGTTGTATCCCCAGCCCATGTGCGCCCAGAATTCCTACCCACAAATAGAGAGTTACACGGGCGTGGGATACGGTCGTGTCCCAGCCTGTGTGCGTCCAGATTTCACAGTGGACCACAGCATGTTACACGGGCATGGGATACGGTCGTGTCCCAGCCCGTATCTATCCAGTTTTCACACACGGGCACAGTAAGTTACACGGGCAAGGGACACGATCGTGTCCCAGCCCGTGTCATACCAGACTCCATATGACTCACATAGATTATTACACAGACAAGGGACACGGCGTGTCCCAGCCCGTGTCGACCCAAACTCACACGATTTTTGTACACGGCCGGTTTTATTTAAATTAAACACACCCTCTCACACACTCCTAATCAAACATTTCTCTCTCATATTCTCTCTTATTCTCCCTCTTCTATCCACAATTCTTGCATTTCGCATTTTGATCCAAGTAAGTTTCCTACTTAATTTTGCTCTCTCTTCCTCATGATTAGGCTGGCGAATGTGATGAGGATGTCGAGGCCAGTGATGAAGATGATGATGCTACGATGGCTGAGGCATCGTCTGATGAGGCATATGAAGAGACAGATTCCAATCCCTCTTCTTAGTTCTTCATTTTTTGTGTTGACTTTTGATGTTCAAGGCTTGTGAACTCTGCCATATATAATGATGATGCTTCTTTATTTTGCGCTTCTATTCGACTAGCAGGGAAGTATTAGTTTTCTTTTCAGTTCTTATGTTTTCTTTTTCCCTGTGCTGCTTTTTCGTGCTGTTATGCTTTTTTGTCGTAGATTGAGGACAATGTACATTATTAAGTGTGGGGAAGGGATATATACGAATTTGTTACTGTTTAGGAGACCAATTATTCACATTTGACCCAATTAATTTTTAAGTTAACTTGCAATAGGTGATTAACTGGTATTAAGCCAAATTAACTGTTTCATCTTGATTATTATTGATCTTCTTATACTTTACTTGAATTGATTGGTCAAATTTGTGGAAGGCAAAGTTACGAATTATTTAGCTTCAGACTTTAGGACTTGAGATTGGAGCAACATCACTAGTTGAGAGTTATTCATGGTTATTTTTAAATTTACTTTTATGCATACCCTTCTCTTAGAAATTTTTAAGAGTCCTATAATTTTTAGCAAACAAACAAAGGAAATTCTTCTTTTGAGAAACCCTTGAAAAATCACAATGATTGGAGGTCAAAAGTAGTAACAAGTGTAAGAATAGAAAAAATTGGTAAGGATTCATCTTGGTCTGTCAGAAGAGTGAGACTAAGTCCCAATGCCAATTCAAATGAAAAAAAAAAAAATTGATATGGATTGGCCTTAGTTCGTCAGAAGAGCAAGGTTCTTTCCCGCTATCAATATAAGGAATAAGTTGGTATGGATCGGTCTTGGTCCGTCAGAAGAGCAACATTCTTTCCTGCTACCAACGCAATTGTGCTTAAATAAGGTAAATTTAAAAGACCTCTCAACAAAAGTATGAACTAGGGGGATGATAAGAGGAAGAGTGGAAGTAAAACGTGTTTGTTTTAGATTATGGTGCTTGGTGAGATGGAAGAGAGAATTGTATACACTTTAGTCAAATGGACAAAATTTTTATGACTCTTTTTCGGTTGGCGAGATGTTAAATCCACTTTTTAGTTTAAGAATCCTTGGTTAAATGACTCGAGTAAACTTTGATTTTTATAAATTAACTAGTGAACTCTAGTATTAAGTATTGTTGGAGCATTTGAATATGGTCAGATGAAATTGGTTGACTTTATTATTGCAAGTTAGTTGAGAATGATTTTCTTACTTTTCTTCGGGTCAAGTGTATTTGTTCAACGGTTTCTTAAATAGTGATAAATTTTGTTTAGCGTTTCTTGTCCCAAAAGTTTTGTTTTGATTTATTTACTTGAGGACAAGCAAATGCTTAAGTGTGAGGAAATTTGATAACTCTGATTTTAAACATATTTCATATGGTGATTTTATAGTATTTCCCTTACTTTTTTGGTTTTCTTTAAAGAAATTGACACTTAATTGAATAAGATGTTGATTTCAGGGTTTAAACGCGTTCTAGGCTCGAAAAAGAAGAAAAGGAATCAAGTTTCACTCAATTCCGAGTTCAAACGAAGAAGTTTTGAAGTTTTGAAGTTATGCAGAAAATTTGCCTAAGGATAGAAAGTTACACGACCTGGGGACACGGCCGAGTCCCAGGCCATGTCTGGTGATGAAAACAGAATCTTTGTAATACACATATAAAAGGATATCTTAGGGTTTCAAAAGAGATGAGACATTACAGAAACGAAAAGACCCAAGAGACAAGAAGAGACTTAAGGAGAACATCAATCAAGAAAGAGACGAGAACACATCGATTTCAAGATTAGAGAGATTGTTCATCAAATCAAGAGGGGTTTTCCATGCTTTATTTTATGTTTTTGATGGAACTCGTTTTTAGATTCGTTATGATAGCTTAGAATTCGAGTATTTAGAATTATGGAACCTAGGGTTTCATGTAACCCTTGGATTGAATTATAATTTCAATAAAATTTCTATCTTTTCTTGATTCAATTATGTTGTTTAATTGTGGATTGATAATTTTAGAGTGTCAATATTTGATATTATACATGTTGATTGAGAAATTACATGTGTAATTAAATCTAGGCATAATTGAAGAGAATTACATGTATACTTAGAGATAAGATACATGTTTCTTCTGGAAAGTTGATTGTTTGTGTTAGAATTCATTATACATTAATGCAATTATAAATTATATTACTAAGTGAAGAGATTTCAGTAAATAATTTAGGATTAGGGTTAATATGCTTGAGAAAGGTATTAGCTTTAATTGTGAATCCCTCCGGTCAAGAATTATAAAAACTGAATTGAATATATTTTAAAAAGGTTATATGTTAAACACTAGGGGAAATAATTCCTAAATACATTATTGCATACTTGAAGTCGTTCGTAGTTTATTGCTTCCTAATTTGCATAATTAAGTCTTATAAGTAGTTTAGTTGTTAATTTCAGTATTTTTAATTCATTCAACTCATCACAATTTTCTGGTTAAATAATAAAGCTAAGGTTAATATTAGTACTCAAAATCTCTGAGGGATCGACTCGGACTCATATCCGCTATATTAAAATTGATGGGTGCGCTTACCTCATATCAATCTACAATCGATTCAATAATCTTTTTTTTTAATAAAAAAAGGGAAATTTACAAAAAAAAACTAGTGACCCTTATATATACGTATTCACAAGTCTAATTTAAAAAAAAAAAATCTTATTTCATGCTTGATCATATATAAGGGTATTTCCCAATTGCAGATTAGTCGTTTTTCTTATAATTTATTAATCATCCACCCTTACTACATTGGATCTGTGCGTAACATGTTACATTTTTTATGACTGATTATGCTAGTGTCTCTATGAATGTTTTATTTTCTTATGTTATATGTATATTATTTTTTTTTTGTTTTTTTTCATTCCTTAGTCAGTGAAAAGCTATGTAAAGCTACAAAATTATTAACATCATATCCAACTTTATTTTAAATTTAGTAGCCTTATTGTAAATAATTGTTTCCTTTTATTTCGTTTACATTTTTGTGATATAGATATGGAGAGTCAGGATAGTGTTAGTCTAAAGCCCATTTATGAAGTCCAATTAGATAAGTACTCCTTCCCTAAGACCATCCCAAGTGATTGGTTAAACTAGCTTTCTCGTGCCAAGCAAGATCACATTCATAAAAAGGTCGGGCCAATCATATCCCTTATGCGGGTCCAGCTCCATTGGCCTCTAATTTAAGCCCTTATCCATTACTAGGATTTAGAATCTGTAGCTTTCAACTTCGGCCAACACATATTGACACCTATTATAGAAGAGTACTTACAGCTATTTAGTGCCTTGCCCCTCGAAGTAGGCATAGCTATCCTTGATCTTAGAGTCCAGCCTAAGAAAGCTTTCATGACATTGTTAGGAGTCAAGAAGTTAGCCTTGGTGCCATTCTTATCATCAGAGGGCCAGAAATGTCCTAGCAACTTGAGATTAGTAGAGTGGTTTTCAAGCCTAACTACCTATTAAGGATATTGCTAGATCTTCTGTGGAGGATAAGAATCGTAGGCCAAGAAGAGGGTCAACGTATTTATTGTAGCAGTATTTAGAATGGTGCTATTTCCCTTTAGATATAGTCAAGTTCACTATAAGGTTACCAAGTGATATCAAGCAAGTGCATCTATCAATTTTAATATAGCGGATATGAGTCCTGATCGATCCCTCAGAGACTTCAAGTACTAATACTAACCTTAGCTTTATTATCTAACTGGAAAATTATGATGCATGGAATGAATTAAAAATACCAAAATTAACAAATTAACCTAATTATGAGACTTGATTAAGCAATTTAGAAAGTGATAAAATTAAGAACTACTTTAAGAAGGTAATAACGTATTTAAGAATTATTTCCCCTAATGTTTAACATGTGACCGTTTAAAATATATCCAATTCAATTTCCATTATTCTTGACCGAAGGGATTCATAATTAAAGTTAACACCTTTTTCAAGCATATTAACCCTAATCCTAAATTATTTAGAGGAATTTCTTCACTTAATAATATAATTTAGAATCGTATTAGTGTATGATGAATTCCCATACAAAGAACAACTTTCCGGAAGAAAGATATATCTTATCTCTAAGTATATATGTAATTCTCTCCAATTATGTCAAGATTTCATTACACATGTAATTTCTCAATCATCATGCATAATATCATAGACTGATATTCTAGAAATATCATTTAACAATTAAATAACATAATTGAATGAAGAAAAGATAGAAACTTTGTTGAAAATTGTCAATCAATCTAATAGTCACATGAAATCCTATGTTCCATAATCCTAAATACAAGAATTTTAAGCTATCATAATGAAACTAAAAATGAATTGCAATAAAATCAATAAGTAAAACATGAAAAATCCTTTTTGTTAATGATAAATCTCTTCAATCTTGAAGTTGAATGTTGTTTTCGCCTTTTCCTTCTCCTTCTCCTCAAGTCTCTTCTCTTTTGAATATCCTTTCCTTTGTGCGAAACCCTAGTATGTCCTTTTCTAATGTATTGTAAGGTTTCCATTTTCGTTACCAGACACGGCCCAGGATACAATCGTATCCTCAGGTCGTGTAACTTTTTAACCTTAGCATATTTTCCTTGATTGACACAGTTGTGTCCCAGACTATATAACTTCAAAACTTCATAATTCATTCATTTGAACTTCAAATTGAGTGAAACTTGATTTGTTTTCTTCGTTTTCAATCCAAGAATACATTCAAACCTTGAAATCAAAATTTTACTCAATTAAGTATCAATTTATTTAAAGAAAACCAAAGATGTGAGGGAAATACTATAAAATCATCATGTGAAATGTATTTAAAATAAGAGTTATCAAACTTCCCTACGCTTGAGCAATTGCTTATCCTCAAGCAAACAAATCAAAACAAAATTTTCAAGACAAGAAACGCTAAACAAAATTTATCACTATTTAGGAAACCGGTAAACGAATACACTTGACCCTAAGAAAGATGAGAAAATCATTTTCAATTAACTTGCAATAATAAAGTTAAGCAATTTCAACCGTAACAATGTCACAATTTCACCTAACCATATTCGAATGCTTAAACAATAATTAATACTAGAGTTCATTATTTAATTTATAGAAGTTAAAGTTTACCCGAGTCATTTAACTAAAGATTCTTAAACTAGAAATCAGATTTAACATCTCGCCAACTGGGAAAGAGTCATAAAAATTTTCTCCATTTGACTAAAGTGTATACAATTCTCTCTTTAATCTCACCAAGCACCATAATCTAAGACAAACACATTTTACATTCATTCATCCTCTGCTCATCCCCTTAGTTCATGCTTTTGATGGGAGATTTTTAAATTTACTTTATTTAAGCACAATTGTGTTGGTAGAGGGAAAGAATCTCGCTTTTTTGACGGACCAAGACCGATCCATACCAACTTATCTCTTATATTGATAGCGGGAAAGAACCTTGCTCTTCTGATGGACCAAGGTCGATCCATATCAATTTTTTTTTTCATTAGTATTGGCATTAGGACTCAATCTCGCTCTTCTGATGGACTAAGACGAATCCTTACCATTTTTTTTTTTCTATTCATACACTTGTTATTACTTTTTACCTCCAATCATTGTGATTTTTCAAAGGTTTTCAAAAGAAGAATTTCATTTGTTTGTTTGCTAAAAATTATAGGGCTCTAAAAATTTCTAAAAGAAAGGTATACATAAAGTAAATTTAAAAATAACCATGACTGACTCTCAACTAGTGATGTTATTCTAATCTCAAGTCTTAGAATCCTAAGCTAAATAACTCGTAACTTTGCCCTCCACAGATTTGACTAATCAATTCTAGTAAAATATAATAAGATCGATAATGATCAAGATGACACAGTTGATTTGGCCCAACACTTGTTAATCACCTATTTCAAGTTAACTTAAAAATTAATTGGGTCAAATGTGAATAATTGGCCTCCTAAACAGTAACAAATTCATATATATCCTTTCCCCATACTTAATAATGTATATTGTCCTCAATGTAGGACTAAGAAAGCATAATAGCAAGATATGAAATGATAAAAAGCATCATAGGGAAAAAGGAAATACATGTATTGAAAAAGAAACTAATACTTCACTGCCAGTTGAAAATAAGGTGAAGAAGTTCATAACGAGGAAGCCATCGTCATTACATGTCTGATTGCACATGCCTTGGCCAACTAAAAACAACGAAAGAAATGAACTAAGAAGAGGGATTGGAATCCATCTCTCCATCATCCTCATCAGATGGTGCCTCCGCCATGGATTCATCATCGTCTTCTTCATTGCCCTCAACATCCTCTTCACTACCCTTAGCAACCTCTTCCTCACTACCCTTATCATCCTCTTGCTCACTTTCACTATCCTCGTCATTTGCATCCGACTCTTTCATCTTGAGAAATTTTTCCAATTTGTCATAGTGGATAAGAAGTTTATCCACACTTTCTCGGATATAACGAACCTTAGTCATCAACATATCAAATTTGTCTTCAAAGCTTGCTGAAGACATCTGGCCTCGAGATGTGCTACGTAAGTGTCGACCTTGACGTCTTGTTAGTAAAAGGTTTATGAGTCGAAATGAATTAAGCCGCATAGGAGTGACTTGAGTGACTAAGGTAAGCGAGGGCCAAACGACAACCATAGTCCGCATGGCTTGCACTAACAAGGTGATGCAGAGGCCATAACAAATATGCCTTTTCTTCCTTGTAGTAGTGGCTTGGTGGTTGAAAAGTTCAACTAGCTCAATGGCTCGATTGATTGGGTGTTTATGAATAACACTATACAAATAGAGGCAATCCTTGTTGGAAACCACACTGGTGCTGAGGCCTCGGCCAATCAATGTATGTACAAAGAGCCAATGAAGAACATGATATTCAGGTTTGACCAATTGAGAAGCCTTGCTCTTTACAGGGTCATAAGCATCACCAACAGTAATTTCATTCCAAAATGTCCCTAGTGTTACTCCACGTGGAAAACGACATGTTAAATGTTGGAACTCTTCTGTTCGTATGTATCTATCCTCATAAAGACCGAGATATTTGCCCAATTGAGCTATTGTCATGTGGAAAGGGTGGCCACTCAAAGTGAAATGGAGTTTGTGTTTGGGGCCTATGCCACTAGCATTCTCTTTATTGAGTTTATATGTGCATAAAAACTCCAATGTCAGCTCCTTATAAATTGGAGCTTCAAGAGATAAAAACCGCTCCCAAATGGTTCCTTCCAATAGTTCCTTCATTTCCGTTGTCAGCTCCAATTGAGCGAGAACATCCCAATCCAAACGAAGGGTGTCATTGAAAGGCTTATTCTTAAGTAAATTATAGCGTTGCGACTGGTATTCTTCTTTGAATTGAAGCATTGGATGCTCAATCGGAGGGAGAGTAGCTAATGGTTCAACAATGGCACCTTCTTGCATTGAAGATGATGCCACATATTTGGATTTTCTTCTAATGGTAAGCTTTGTGCAATTTGCCATTGACTACTTGAGTAGAAACACCAAACAAAATCAAAAACGCCCATCCTTGCCATAGTTAGTTCAAACAAAGACAGAGTTATAAAGGATTATCAATGAAGAATATTGAAAGAGTTCTCATTGGGACATTTAAACAAACATGTAGAGTGCATCCAAAAAACTAGTTAGTGTAAAAGAAATGGTTAGCAAATTCATCCAACTAAGTATACATTAGACGCATTATATTACAATCAGCTTAAAAAGAAAGCGTCCAAACACATTAAAGACACTAAATGACCCAAAATCACTCTCATAATGCTAACCCTAACTGGCGTAATTGAATAATGATTATCAAATTGGCAAACAAAATTCAGATTTGAGAGATCATATAGGAATATCTAACCAGAAGAGCATCATAAAGGCATTTAACTCTAGCAACACAAGGCAATTGTGTATGTTTATTATGAAAGAATAAAAACAAGTAAATTCTTAAAGAAAATGCATGTACCAATTCCCAAAAGACCTAAATGTTAAGAAGCTAAACATGCCTAAACAATGAGGAAAATAAAGCATAAACAAGAGAGGACAGAAGAAAAGAAAAAAGAAAAAATTAGGAGAACTTACTTGGATCAGGAACGTAAGGAGAAGATGGAGAGAAGATGAAATGTGAAATAAATATGTGTTGATGTTTGTAAGTGTTTGAGAGGGTGTGTATGTATTTTAATAAATTGTACAGGGTGTGTGCTGAATCGTGTCGGTGTTGGGCAAATACAGGTTGGGATATGACTGTGTCCCATGCCTATATAACTTTCTGTTTCGGGGTGGCTATCCTAGGCAAACACGGGCTGGGATACAACCGTGTCCCATGCTCGTGTAACTTTCTGTGGTGGGTGGATGTTGTTAGGCGAACACAGGCAGGGACACAACCGTGTCCCACCTCTGTGTAACTCTTTGTGCTCGTGCATTAATACTGGGCACATACTGGCTGGGATATAACTATGTCCCACGCTTGTGTAACTTTTTGTGGGTAACAGGTCATTGAAGGGGCCTGGATGGACACGAGCTGGAACACGGTCGTATCCCATGCTTATGTAACTTTTTGTTTATTTATTTATTATTTTTTTAAAGACTAAATTCATGAATTTAAGAATAAAAGAAACTTAAAGAAATAAAAGTACTTAAACTAGAAAAATAAGACAAAGAAAACTAAAGAAAAAAATGAAACTAAAAAGGAAAGAGTATGACTAAAATTGAAACAAATAAAAGAAGTAAAGTAAAACTAGATCAAAGAAAAATAAAATAGAATAAACTAAAAGAACTAAAGTGTAAGAAAAGTTAGACATGGGTTGCCTCCTAAGAAGCACTATAGTTAACATCGATAGCTCGACGGGATACGATTGTAGCTTATGATTGTTCTGTCGGGTGGAGATAAAACTCCTCTTGTCTAACATGCTCCAAATTTCCACTCAAGTATAACTTCAATTGTTGCCCATTTACCTTAAATGTGCCTTTCTCCAAGTGTGTAACTTCAACAGTCCCATACCAGAAAACTTATGTAATTGTAAATGGTTCAGACCACCTAGATTTCAACTTACCTAGGAATAAACGAAGGTGAGAATTATACAAAAGGACATGATTGCGTTCTTTAAATTGTCGACCTTATTTAATTCGCTGATCATGGTACTTTTTGGCCCTTTCTTTGTATAATTTAGAGTTCTCATATGCTTTCACTCGCCATTCCTCTAGCTCATTCAATTGAAGTTTCCTATGAGAACTTATATGCTCAAAATCAACATTAGCACTCTTAATTACCTAATAAGCCTTATGTTCAATCTCTACCGGTAAATGACAAGCCTTCCCATACATAAGTTGGTAGGGTGTGGTCCCTAGTGGGGTTTTGTAAGCGGTTCTGTGTGCCCATAGAGCATTATCCAACTTTTTTTACCAATCTCTCCTATGATACTCTACGATTTTTTCAAGGATTCGCTTAAGATCGCGATTAGCAACTTCCACTTGGCCATTACTATGGGGGTGGTACAGGGTGGCTATTTTATGTGTAACACCATAACGTTTCAACACTTGGTCGAGTTGGGCATTATAAAAGTGTGTTCCCCTAACACTTATAATTGTCCTAGGGGTACCAAATTAAGAAAATAAGCCTTTCAAGAATTTTTTTACTACCCTAGCATCATTAGTAAGTAGGGCTTTACTTTCTACCCACTTAGAGATGTAGTCAATAGCTATTAAGATATATTTATTTCCATTAGAGTTTGGGAAATGACCCATGAAATCGATCCCCCACACATCGAATACTTCGACCTCGATGATGGGGTTTTGTGGCATTTCATCCCTACACGTATATTCCCTACTCATTGACAACGATCACAAATCTCAACGTATTTCTAGGCATCTTTGAATAAGGTAGGCTAATAAAATCCAGCCTCTAGGATCTTATGAGCTGTCCTATTAGCATTATGATGCTTATTTGTAGGCTCTGAATGACAGTGGCTCAAAATTCTCCATCCTTCGAGGTGTAGTACACACCTACGAATAACATGATCTACACATACTTTAAACAAGTAAGGATCATCCCAAAAATAATGTTTCACATAAAAAAAAATTTTCTTCTTTTGCTAGTGTATAAGTCCTTTCGGTATGATCCTGGTAGCTAAAAAGTTGGCGATATCCGCAAACTAAGGAATTTCCATATCACTTACCTGGTCGATGGCATAGAGTCGCTCCTCAGGGAACTTATCTTTGATCTCGTTCTCGTCGAGCATTTCCAAGTTTGGATTCTCCAATCGAGATAAGTGATCTGTTGCTAAATTCTCAACACCTTTTTTATCTTTGATCTCTACATCAAACTCTTGTAGCAACAAGATCCACCTAATCAGTCTTAGCTTTGCATCTGGTTTTGTGAACAAGTACTTAAGGGCATAATGATCAGTGTAAACAATCACTTTAGATAGAAGCAAATAAGAGCTAAACTTATCAAAGGCAAAAACAATTGCTAGCAACTCTTTTTCTGTAGTAGTGTAGTTCTCTTGAGCATTAGTAAGAGTTTTGCTAGCATAGTGAATTGGTTAGAAGTGCTTGTTCCGTCTTTGCCCTAGTACTACCCCGATTGCGTGATTACTTATGTCATACATAAGTTCAAAGGGAAGTGCCCAATCAGGTACTACCAAGATTTGGGCATTGGTAAGTTTCTCTTTAAGGATATTGAAAGCTTTAAAACACTCTTAAGAGAAAACATAAGGTACATCCTTCTCTAATAATGTAGTCAATGGGCGGGCAATTTTCAATAAGTCCTTAATAAATCACCTATAAAAACCTGCATGCCCTAAAAGGCTTCTTATGGCCTTAACCAAAGTTAGAGATGGGAGTCTTGCAATTCCGTCCACTTTGGCTGTATCAACCTCAATTCCTCAATATGAGATCTTATGGCTCAACACAATACCCTCTTGTACCATGAAGTGGCACTTCTCCCAGTTGAGTACAAGATTGGTCTCTTCACACCTGGTAAGTACCCTGTCCAAATTATTCAAACAATGGTCAAATGAGTTGCCAAAAACTGAAAAATTATCCATAAATACCTCCATTATGTCCTCAATCAAATCATAAAAAATGGCTAACATGCATCGCTGGAATATAGCAGGTGCATTGCAAAGACCAAAAGGCATTCTACGGTAAGCAAAGGTGCCATAAGGACAAGTGAAAGTGGTCTTCTCTTGATCTTCCGGTGCAATAGGTATCTGAAAATAACCAGATAAGCCATCTAGAAAACAATAAAACATATGTTCAGCTAGTTGTTCTATCATTTGATCAACAAAAGGTAAGGGGAAATGGTCCTTACATGTAGCATCATTTAACTTTCTATAATCGATACATATACGCCAACCTGTTACCGTTCTCATTGGGATCAATTCATTCCTCTCATTAGGGACTACTGTCATCCTACCTTTTTTTGGAACTACTTGCACTAGACTCACCCATGAACTATCAGAGATAGGATATATCATACCTACATCAAGGAGTTTGATAACTTCCTTTTTGACTACCTCTTTCATGTTCGAATTCAAGCGTCTCTAAGGTTGTACAACCAGCTTGTGGTCTTCTTCCATCAAAATCTTATGAGTACAAAAGGAGGGATTGATACCTCGAATATCGGATATTTTCCAAGCAATGGCCCTCTTATGCTCTTTGAATACTTTCAGTAACCTTTCTCTCTGTTCTTCTTCGAGATTGGATGCTACAATTACCGGTAATTTAGATTCCTTCTCTAAGAAGGCATATTCCAAGTAGTCAAGTAATTGCTTTAACTCCAATACTGGTGGCTCCTCAAAAGAAGGTTTTAACTGTGTTCCTTCATTTTTTCAATCTCTTCAAACCCTTTCTCGATAGAGTTAGGTTTGTTTGCCTCCAGTTAGGCTATCACCTCGGATTTGATAGGATCTTGCAAAGCTTCTTTCGTACTTAATTGCAAGCAACTCTCCAGCAGATCCTTAAAAAGAACTTCCTGTATATAACTTGAAACAAAAGTGTCAGTAACATCCAAAAGATAGCAAGTATCATCCTGATCAATAGACTTTTTCATATCCTCCGAAATTTTAAATATGATCTCTTCATCTCCTACATTAAGAATGAGCTTGCCATCACTAATATCAATGATAGCCCTAGCAATAGCTAAAAATGGTCTACCTAGGATAAGGGGCAACTCAAAATCTTCATCCATGTCCAATATCACAAAGTCAACTAGAAAAATAAATTTACCTACTTGGACTAATACATCTTCAATAATGCCTCTAGGATACGTCACAGATCTATCAGCTAATTGCAAGCTCATGCGTGTGGGTTTAGGTTCCCCTAATCCTACTTTCCTGAAAAATTTATAAGGCATTAAATTGATGCTAGCATCCAAATCAATTAAAGCTTTGTCAACTAACAAGTTACCAATATGATAAGGAATTGTAAAACTTCCTGGGTCTTTTAGCTTCTTAGGCAACTTGTTTTGCATGATCGCTGAACATTCTTCACCCAATATGACTGTAGAAAGCTCCTCATGCTTCCTCTTGTTGGATAACAAATCTTTCAAGAACTTAGCATACTTCAGCATCTGCGATAAGGCATCAACGAGAGGTAAGTTAATATGCAGTTGTTTAAAGAGGTCAAGGAACTTACTGAATTGTTGGTCATTGCAATCTTGCTTGAGTCTTTGGAGATATGGGATGGGCAGTTGATATTCCTTTGCCTTAGATGACCCTATGTCTTCCTTTGCTTTCGTCCCCTCATTGCTCTTACTAGTCTCCTCGCTAAACTTCTTCTTAGCATGCAATTCCTTGACATGTTCCTTTAGATTGGTTTCTATATTTCCCAATAATGTTCCCTGTAGTCTTTCAGAGATTAACTTCGCAAGTTGACCAATTTGGTTCTCAAGGTTACGATTAGATGCCTCTTGATTCCTCAACGATGATTCAATGTTGGATAAGAGAGCCTCATTGCCTTAAATATATTTTATGAGAAGTTCTTCCATACTGGACTACTTTTCTTAAGGAAGAGGAGGTGGAAATGGTCTTTGAAGTCTAGGTGGGCCAAAGTTGGTCTTCTATTGGCCTTGGTTTTAATTTCCCCATGAGAAATTGGGGTAATTCCTCCATCTGGGAGTGTTGCTATAGGGGGTATTTTGTTGCTTAGGTGGATTTCCTTGATAATCTACCTATTCCAGTTATTCATGTTCTCTGTAACCCTGCATACCAAAGTCACTTACATCCAATTGTACTTGTTGAAGGCCAATAGAGAGTGCATCAATCTTCTTACTCAATAGGTCCACCTTAGTTGCCAGAGTAGTGGTCAAGTCCACATCATAAATTCCCATAACCTTTTGCTTGGCTCTTGTACTTTCCCACTGATAATTGTTCATCGCTATTCCTTCAATTAGGTTTTGTACTTGCTCGGGTGTCTTTGTGGTCAAAGTACCTCTTGTGGATGCATCAATCATCTGTCTCATAGATAAATTGAGACCATTATAGAAGGTCTGAACTTGCATCCATAGTGGGAGGCCATGATGTAGGCACTTCTTGAGCAAGTCCTTGAATCACTCCCAAGTATCATATAAAGTCTCTGCTTCTAATTAGGCAAAACAAGAAATGTCGTTCTGAAGTTTAGCGGTCTTTGTATGTGTTAAATACTTCTCCAAAAATTTCTCTACCAATTCATTCCAACTTGTGATTGAATTTCATGGTAGAGAGTTCAACCACTACTTTGCTCTAGCCCTTAAGGAAAAAGGAAATAGCCGCAGTCGGATGGCATCATCCGTGGCTCTGTTGATTTTAAATGTATCACAGTCTCTAGAAAGCTAGAGATGTGGGCATTAGGATCTTCATCTTGGAGACCATCAAACTGAACATATTTTTGCACCATTTGTATGATGTTAGGTGCAATTTGGAAGTTATTAGCCACGACGGTTGGCCTTATGATACTAGAGTCAACTCCAATAAGTGTAGGCCTTGAATAGTCGGACATGGTTCGATTTGCTTCGTTACCATTGTTAGCCATGTGAGGTGGATCTTCTTGATCGATGAATTGAGTGTTGGCCTCTTTACCCTCTTCTTAGATCTCAATGATTGACTCGTCTTCTATGGTGGCCACAATTTGTCTAGGTCGCAATCTCAAATTTTAAAGGACAGTTCTCTCAATTTCAGGATTAAGTTCTACCAAATCTTCTAGGTTGCTTTGGGGCATGCACTACAAGGGCAAGAAATATAAAATCAATTGCAGCTCTAGCTAATAAAAATAAACTTTGAAAACAAACGAAAAAAAATGGTCAAAGTAATAAAGCAACTAGTGTTCTTAATATCGAAAATCCCCGGCAGTGGTGCCAAAAACTTGATATTAGGCAAGTGCACCTATCAGTTTTAATAAAGCAGATGTGAGTCCGAGTCGATCCCTTAGAGACTTCGAGTACTAATATTAACCTTAGATCTATTATCTAATCGAAAAATTGTGATGCATGGAATGAATTAAAAATACTAAAATTAACAAACTAACCTAATTATAAGACTTGATTAAGCAATTTAGAAAGCGATAAAATTAAGAACGACTTTAAGAAGGTAATAACATATTTAGGAATTATTTCCCCTAGTGTTTAACGTGTAACTGTTTAAAAAATATCCAATTCAATTTCTACTATTCTTGATCGGAAGGATTCACAATTAAAGTTAACACCTTTCTCAAGCATATTAACCCTAATCCTAACTTATTTACCGGAATCTCTTCACTTAGTGATATAATTTAGAATCACATTAATGTATGATGAATTCCCATGCAAAGAACAACTTTCCGGAAAAAAGATATATCTTATCTCTAAGTATATATGTAATTCTCTCCAATTATGTCAAGATCTCATTATACGTGATTTCTTAATCATCATGCATAATATCATAGATTGATATTCTAGAAATATCAATTAATAATTAAATAACATAATTAAATCAAGAAAAGATAGAAACTTTATTGAAAATTGTCAATCAATCTAATAGTCATATGAAATTTTAGGTTCCATAATCCTAAATACAAGAATCTTAAGCTATCATAATGAAACTAAAAACAAATTACAACAAAATCAATAAAGAAAACATGAAAAACCCCTTTTATTAATGATAAATCTCTTTAATCTTGAAGTTGAATGTTGCTTTCGCCTTTTTCTTCTCCTTCTCCTCAAGTCTCTTCTCTTTTGAATGTCCCTTCCTTTGTGCGAAACCCTAGTATGTTCTTTTATAATGTATTGTAAGGTTTTCGTTTTCATCACCAAATGCGGCCTAGGACACAGTCGTGTCCCCAGGTCGAGTAACTTTCTGACCTTAGCATATTTTCCTGGATAGACACAACCTAGGGACACAGTTGTGTCCCAGACTGTGTAACTTCAAAACTTCATAACTTGAAACTTGATTCCTTTTCTTCGTTTTCGATCTAAGAACACATTCAAACCTTGAAATCAAAATTTTACTTAATTAAGTATCAATTTATTTAATGAAAACCAAAGATGTAAGGGAAATACTATAAAATCATCATATGAAATGTATTTAAAATAAGAGTTATCACCAAGCTAGTGACTCAATTCCTCGTTGGTAAATCTTATATGCTAGCACTATTGGCAAAACAGTTCATGACACTTACTCATTTGAAGAAGTAAGGGCACGGTTATTTTATGGCTTACCTTACTTTATGGTTTCTTAATCACATACAAGGGTATAGACGGAATCTTCTCAGAGAGTCCCTAACAGAAAACATAAATCCAATTGACAACTTTGCTTATCACCTCAAGGTGTTAGATGAAGCTTAGTTTAATGGATGGGTGTCCATTATCAACAAAATGTAGCTAATAGACTTTATGTGGATAACTAGATGAAGCCATTGCACTCAAGCCATTGTGGGGTATACTAATTATCCAAGAGTCCCCCCTATCGGTATTATAGATTGTACCAAATATTTCCCAACTTGTGTCATCGGACAATTGGGTCTACTTCAAGAGATAGCCCATAGAGACTCTTTGGATGTTGTCATAATAAATTATCAAATTACTTAACTACCTATGGTTGCTCTAATCCAATGACTAGCAAAACACATGAAGCTGTGGGAATGGAGAGAAGTTAAGAAGATAGTCAATGTGGGAACTTTGATGGGCAAAGTCGGAGAGTACCAAGCTACCGAGCAATTCATCTACAATCAGTTGAACAAGATGGGAAAGATACGGTATGAAGCGTCAAACGTATTTAGATACAAGCCAGAACTAGTAAATCTTTCACCTACAAAGTTGGCCTATCGAGACACCATATGGGCTAGAGTTGAAGCCTAGTTCTAAGATAATAAGAGAATCATTGAGGAGTTAAAGCTAGAAAACGGGAGACTACTAGAAGAAAATCAATTCTTAAAGAGCAAGATTTGAGAAAGGGATGTTACGGTACAAAGACTTATGAGGGAAGTTGATGAAGCTTATCCCAACTAGATCCATTAGCTCTTGTAGATATATGATTTAAGTTTTTAAGAAGATTAGTTAGGATTTTTTCTTTTCTTTTTGTTTAGTCTACTGTATAAGTTGGGTCTCATGATTAATAAAATTGTAAGTTTAATAAATAAAATTTTCATCAGTTACGCAGTTTCTTACTTATTATTATTATTATTATTATTATTATTATTATTATTCATTTATTTGTTTAGTTAATTTTTAAAAAGAAAAAAGAGAAAATTCGAAGAAAAAAAAGCAAAAGGGGCAAATAGTAGAATAACAAAAGTCACAATATTAAAAAAAAAATCTTTAATTTATGAAAAATCTAAAACTTAGGTTTTCATATAGGATTTCGAAGATAACGTCCGAATGAGTAGACTTAACTAGAAGCCCGATATTCACTCGTTCTAAAGCTAGAATGTCAACTTAAGGTATTGAAATGTTATTCAAATCGAGCCTAACCTGAGAGTAGCAACTTTACAGGAAAACATGAACAAGATGGCCGAATAGATTTAGGCTCTCACTCAAGCTATCAGAATTCTTAATGATAGACAAGGATCTTAAGTCAAACCAAATTGGAATGCAAAAATGACCCTTCCCCTTAAATTGGAAGATGAAGAACTGGTCCCTAATGCTGAGGTAAGGAGGAAGGAGGTTGACAAGAAACACCGGGAGATGGAAAGAAAATTCATGTAGAAGTATGAAAACCTTAGAAATGGTTAATGGGTTCGAATAGATGGGGATAATTAATTTGCCAACATATGAAGACGATGAATTCCCAGAAAGATTTAAAGTGCTCAAATTCAAGAAATATGATCGGACTGGTTGCCTGAAACTCTACACTAGGTTATACATCAGGAAAATGGGGACATACACAAAGTATGACAAGGTGATGGTCAAGACTTTTCAAGATAGCTTGACTAGGCCCGCTTTAACCTGGTATACCCAACTCGACTTAAATGAGATTGATACTTGGGATAAGTTAGCATAGGCTTTCTATAACCAGTATAAGTTCAACATTGAAGTGGCCCTGTCCATATGAGATTTGAATAATCTACGAAAGAAGACCAATGGGAACTTTAAAGAATATGTTCAGAGATGGAGAGGCATGGTAGCTAAGGTAACTCTACCCTTAATTGTGAAGGATTTGACCTTTTCTTTCATTAATACTCTTGGAAGCCCATATTACCAACATCTTGTCGAGCACCTTGCCTCCAACTTTATAGAAATTGTGGCCTTAGGAAGCTAAATTGAGGAAACTATTGCTACTAGGAGGATTCTTAATCTTGAAGTAGCTGAGAAGAAGACACCTCCTATAAGATTTTCAAATAAGGCCAAAGAAGCCACCGTAAGCGTTGTCAATATCGACAACCTTGTTCGTCCTACAACCCCAATAGCCATGACAGGAGGATCTAATCCCCCATCGAATGCATATCAGAATAACCACCTATAAAGAAGACAGTTCACACATATTCCCATTCCTTTAAGTTAAGTTCTTGCATGAATATGGAAAGAGAACCTTCTAACATTTGAAATACCGAGGGAAAGACAAAGACCTAAGGATTATAACCCAAACCTTCGATGTGATTATCATTTAGGGCAAGTGGGGCACTCTACAAATTAGTGTTGGAGACTTAAATGGTATATCTAGGATCTTATTGACACCAAGTTAGTTCAATTGGATTTCATCTAGACTCTCACTCCTAATGTGGGTAATAACCCTTTACTGAATCATGGAAATTCAATCAATATGATAATCATTGAAGTTTTTCAATTAGAGATTAATCTAGGTAGTCTCCCTATCATTATTGAAGAAATAGCTTAAAATCTAAGGCAAGCTGGGTATTTGCAAAATATGAATCTCAAAGATAGGACTCGTACTAGATTAGCAATATATCAGCTATTGAAGGATGGGAAATTGAAAGTTGATATCATAGCTATGATGATTCCAACACTACGAAAGATAAGTACTCAAAGGAGCTTAGAAAAAGATAAGAAGCTGGCGATTCGACAATTGACACACTAAGAGAACTGATAGGGAAGTTAGAGTCTTTGGTAGATTATGCCAATTCACCTACCGTACATGTTGACGCCTTACCTACTAGATGGGGTCCAGAATTTGAGGAAGAAGACAAACTTATTGTTGAAGCCAAGAAGGTAGTTGAGATGGTTGGAATGATTGGAGATAAGCCCAAGCCGTTAGTTTCTAAATATGATGGGAAGACTAAGAAGGTTGAAGAATTGGGAAAGCCTAAGAAGATTGCTTTCAATGTCCTAATAGCCCAAGAAAATTACAAAGTAACATCCCTAGATTGCTTTCTAATAGTTAGGTTTTTCTTTTATTTGATTTAGAAAAATTAATTTTTTACGTTTTTTTTAAATAATAAATTGAAAAAAAAATGTAAACTTAGCTTGGTTTTTTCAAAAAAATATAAAATTAATCTACCTAGTATATATTTTATTAAAAAAAAAAAGAACTACAGCTGGTTTGATTTCGCACATTGGCACCTACGGAGCAATAGTTAAAAAATAAAAAATAAAAGAAAAAACTTTTTTCATTTGTTTTTAGAAATTTGTAATAAAAAAATCATTTTTAGTCATTTTAATTATTTAAATCTATTTTTAGCATTTTTAGAAAATATTATGAAAAAAAGCCCATCAATTTATTTTAATTTTCATATGATGGCTTAGTCTTAATAGGTTAGCCTCCGAACCCCGTTTTCACTGGTTTATTTTTTTTTTCTAAAAATTATTTTTTAAAAAATCTGTAAACTAGCAGTCAAATTAGAGTTTTCTCATAGCAAATTCTAATTTTATTTTTACCGGTTAAATTGGTTGGCCACTCTAATTAAATTTTTTTTCTAAGAAAAGTATTTTCTTAAGTTTAATGTCGAGTAATTTGTATTAAGCGAGTTGGACTTAATATAAGTTAAATTAAGGAAATTGAAATAAGGTTTAACAAAATTGATGACTCTACTAGGGAGCACTTGTGAGCTAGCCATATAAAAATTAAAAACTTATTTTATGAGATTTTTTTATTATTTTTAATTGTATTATAGTAGTACTAATTGTTTTATTTTAGTGATGCAGGCTTAAGAACAAAGCCTGGCCCAATGGGCCTTTTAAGGGGATTAGGAGGAATTTTTTTTTTTTTTTTATCATTCGCATGTTTAGATGTAGTTAGACCTAAGCTACCTTAGGAACCTAGGATGGGCTCCTATTGTATAACCCTCAAGTCGTTGAGGTCATTACCCCTACCTGGCAATGATAGGCAAGCCCACTCAGACTTCGATGTAACCCACCAAGCTTCTCTTTGGAAAGCCTTGATGTTGTAGAACCCAAGATCGGTAAACCCTACCCCCTTACATCATTTTTTTTAAAATAAGGGTAGTTTTTTTTTAAATTATAGGAAAAGTTTGATTTAATTTGCAGTCTATTCATTGTCCATTTTCAATTAATTTTTTTTTAACCCTTATATAGAAGTATATACGAGCTTCATGTTTATTAAATCATATTTTGAATATACTTACATATAGGGGTAATTTTTTACTATGGATTTATCATAATTCTTATAATTTATTAAATTATCGACTCCTATTGCATTGCATATGTGTGCAACATTTTGCATTTCTATAGATTTGGTTACATTTGTTTTTCTATGAATATTTTATTCTTAGTGTTATATGTGTCTCTGTTGGGGGTTAAGAAGTTAACCTTGCCCCAATTCTTATCTTCAGAAGGCCAAAAATGTCTTAGTATCCGAAGATTGGTGGAGTGGTTTTCAAGCCCAAATACTTTTCATAAATATCACCAAATCTTTTATAGAGGATGTGAATCATAGGCCCAAAAGAAAGTCAACACCTTTATTGTAACAATGTTTAGAACAGTGCTGCTTCCCTTTAGATATGGTCAAGTCCAGTATAGGGTTGCCGAGTTAGTAGCTCAATTCTTAGCTGGTAAATCTTATATACTAGCGCTATTGGCAAAACAGTTTAGGACACTTGTCTACTTGAAGAAATAGGGACATGGTTATTTCATGGCTAACCCTATAATCCTTGTCGTATGGTTTCTTAGTCACATACAAGTGTATGGAGGGAATCTTCTTAGAAAGTCCTTGATAGAGAATAAAAACCTGATTGATGAATGTACCTGTCACCTCAAGGTACCGAATGAAGCTCAGTTTAAGAGATGGGTGTTAATTATTAATAAAATGTTGCCAGTAAACTTTATGTGGACAGCTAGATGGAGCCATTGCACTCTAGTCGTCTTAGGGTGCACTGATTATGCAGGAGTTCCCCTTATTGGTATTACGGGTTGAACCGGACATTTCCCGGCTTGTGTTACCAAACAGTTGGGCCCAATGCAAGAGATGGCTTATAGAGACTCCTTGGATGTCACCGTAGTGAATTATTAAGATCCTTGTCTATCCATGGCTACTATAATCCAATGACTAGTAGAACTTGTGAAGTTGTGGGAATGAAGAGAAGTTAAGAAGATAGTCATTGTAGGAATTTTGAGGGGCAAAATTGGAGAATATTGATCTACCAAGCAATTCATTTATGATTAGTTGGAGAAGACTAGAAAGATACGGTATGAAGCTCCAGATGTATTTAGACACAAGCCAAATCCAATACTTCTTTCACCTATTGAGCGTACCTACCAAGATACCTTATGAGCTAGAGTCAAAGCTTAGTTCTAGGAAAGCAAGAGGATCGTTGAAGAGTTAAGGTTGGAAAATGAGAGATTGCTAGAGGAAAATCAATTCTTGAGGAACAAGATTCGAGAAAGAGATGTTACGGTACGAAGACTTATGAGGGAAGTTGATGAAGCTCGTCTCAGCCAAATTCGTTGGCTCTTGTAGATATAAGATTTAAGTTTTTTTTGAAGATTAGTTAGGAGTTTTCTATTCCTTTCGCTTAGTCTGTCATATAAGTTGGATCTTATGATTAATAAATTTGTGACTTTAGTAAATAGAATTTTCATTAATTGAACAGTCTCTTGCTCATTATCATTATTTATTTGTTTGTTTATTTGATTTAAAAAAAAAAGAAAAAAAGAGAGGCAGACAGCGGACAACAAACGTTACAAAAAAAAACTCTTTAATTTACCAAAAAGTTTAAAACTTAGGTTTTCGTATAAGATTTCGATGATAGCGTCCAGGTGAGCAAACTTAACTACAAGCCCGATATTCACTCATTCTAAGGTATGGATGTTGACTCAGGCTATTGGAAATGTTAGTCAAACCGAGCCCGATCCAAGAGTAGCGACTCTAGACGAAAACATTAACAAGATGATCAAATAGATTTAGGCTCTCACTCAAGCTATTAGGATCCTTAATGATAGATAAGGTTCTCAAGTTAACCTAAGCCTAAATGCAGAAACAACCCCTCCCCTATCAGCCCCTAATGCTGAGGTATGGAGGAAAGAGGTCGAAGAGAAACATTGCGAAAGTGGAAAGAAAGGACAAGCATAAGTTAACCGAAACGATGAAAACCTTAGAAATGGTTAATGGGTTTAAGCACATGGGAATGATTAGTTTGCCAACCTATGAAAACAATGACTTCTTAGAAAGATTTAAGGTGTCGGAATTTGAGAAATACGATGGGACTGGCTACCCAAAACTCTACACTAGGTTATACATCGGGAAAATGGGAAATACATGAAGTATGATATGGTGATGGTCTAGACTTTTCAGGACAGCTTGATAGGGCTTGCTTTAACCTGGTACGCCCAATTAGACCCAAATGAAATTGATATTTAGGATAATTTAGCACAGGCTTTCTACAATCAGTATAAATTCAACATTGAAGTAGTCCCATCCATGTAAGATCTGAACAATCTACGAAAGAAGACCAATGAGAATTTTAAAGAATATGCCCAAAGATGGAGGGGCATAGTTGCTAGTGTGACTCCACTCCTAACGAAAAAGAATTTGACCTTCATTTTCATTAATACTCCTGGAAGCCCATATTACCAACACTTGGTTAGGCACCTTGCCTCTAATTTTGCAGAAATTGTAGCCTTAAGAAGCTGAATTGAGGAAGCCATTACTACTAAGAGTCTCCCTAATCCTGAAACAACTGAAACGAATACACCTCCCCCAAGATTTTCTTACAAAGCTAAGGAAACCACTATCAACGTTGTCGATACCGGCAGCATTGTTAGACCTACGACCCTAGTAGCTTTAACTAGAGGATCTAATCCCCTACCAAGTCTAAATTAGAACAACTACCTACAAAAAGGATAGTTCATACATACTCCTATTCCTCTAAGTTTGGTACGATTATGGAAGGAGAATCTCTTAACATTTGAAATACCAAGAGAAGGGTAAAGGCCAAGGGATTATAACCCAAAACTTCGATGTGATTATCATATAGGGCAAGTAGGGCATTCTATAAACCAATGTTGGAGACTCAGACATAAAATCTAAGATCTTATTGATGCTACATTAGTTCAATTAGATTTTGTCTAGACTTCCTCTCCCAACGTAGCTAACAACCCTCTATTGAATCATGAACATTTTATCAATATGATCGTTGTTGAAGCTTCTGAACTAGAAATCGACTTAGATAGTCTCCCCATCATTATTAAGGAGATAGTGTAGAATCTGAGGAAGGCTGGGTACTTGTAGGATATGTATCTCCAGGATAGGACTCGAACCAAACCGATGATATATTGACTACTTAAGGTAGGAAAGATAGAGAAAGTCAATATCATGGCTATGACAATTCCAAAACCGCGAAAGAGAGGTACTTAGAGGGAGCTTAGAAAGAGATATGAAGTTAGAGATCTGACGGTTGACACCCTAAGAGAACTGATAGGGAAGTTTGAGTATTTAGTGAATTACACTGATTCACTTGCCATATACACTGACACCTTGCCTAATAGACGGGGTCCAAAATTTGAGGAAGAAGACAGGCTTATTATAGAAGCCAAGAAGGCGATTGGGATGGTTAGAATGATTAGAGATGGGCCTAAGCCGTTGATTTTTTAATATGATGGAAAGACTACGAAAGTTGAGGAATTAGGAAAGCATAAGAAGATTGCTTTCAATGTCTCGATAGCTCTAGATAATTAGAAAGAAGCACCTTTGGATTTCTAAGTGATAAATCAAACGACTAGGGCCTTATTACCTATGGTCGATGGGCTTAATTGCTGGGGATGAGTTTATGATTAGCATGAGGAAGGCAAGAGGAAATTTACCAAGGAAGACGCTTCTCGAAAAATCTTTGAAGATACAGAAGATAAAGATTGGAATGTTACCAAGAAGATAGTGAAGGCTAGTAAATACAAGATAGTGGACCTATTAGACAAAATACCAGCTCAAATCTCCTTAATGGGCTTGCTGTTGTCATTATATACTCATCAAGGCATTGATTAAAATTCTAAAGGAGGTCAAGGGACTTGAAAGAATTTCTACGGAAAAAGTGGGGTTAGTATTTGCAGTGGATTAGATCTCATTTTCACCGGATGAGCTACGTAAAGAAGGAGACCAGCACATAAAGCCCTTCTTCATAGTGGTAAAGTATGTAGGGAAAGTAGTTGGCCGAGTTCTGATAGATAATGGGTCATCATTGAACATGTATCCATTGATGACGGTAAATCTACTTGATGTAGAGGTGACAGAAATAAAGCTTAGCTTGATTTCAGTAAGGGCTTTTGATGGATCAAAATGGGAGATAATTGGACAAATTAGGTCACAGGTCGAAATCGGTTCGCAAGCGTTTACTATCCCTTTCTAAGTTCTTAACATTCTATGAACTTTCAATCTTTTGGTAGGAAGACTATAGATTCATTCAGCAGGGGCAATTCTGTCCATCTTACATCAGAAAGTGAAGTTCATAGTCGATGGACAATTGGTTACTATTCTTGGTGAACAAGATTATGAGATTTACAAAGAAATGACTATTCCCTATGTTGGGGATGAAGAATTGGAAGAGCCAAGGTTACAAATTTTCAACGAAGTCAGTATGATCAAAGAAGCAAGACAGGGGGCATAGGGTCATTTGAAACAACCTAAGTAGCAAATTTGAATGTTCAGGCTTGGGTATGAGCTTATTGAAGAGGAGATTCAAGAAATTAAGGCTAAAACCATGAGCAAAAGAAGAAGTAAAGAAGTTGTTAGAAGTTGGATTCATAGAAGTATCGGATTACCCCGAATGGGTGGCTAATGTTGTACTAGTGTTGAAGAAGAATGGGAAAGTTGGCGTTTGCATAGATTTTCATTATAAAAACCAGGTGACACCAAAAGATAATTTTCCTTTACCACATATTGAGATATTAGTGGATAACACAACCAAGAATCATCTTTTCTCATTTATGGATGGTTTCTCAAGGTATAATCAAATTAAAATAACGGAAGAAGATAAAATTAAAACAACGTTTATTACCACCTGGGGAATGTTTTGTTATCATGTGATGCCGTTTGGGTTGAAAAACACTGAGGCAACTTACCAGTATACTATGGTTGCCTTATTCCATGACATGATGCATCAAGAAATTGAAGTTTATGTCGATGATATGATCGCCATGTCCAAAGAGAATGAAAACTACGTAGATATTTTACTCAAACTATTTGAGCGACTAAGGAATTTTCAATTGAAGTTGAATCTTAAAAAATGTACTTTTGGAGTGACTTCTGGTTAATTGTTAGGTTTTGTAGTAAGTAAAAGAGGAATAAAAGTAGACTTCGATAAAGTCAAGGTGATTGTAAGCATGCTTACAACTAAGACTGTCAAAGAAGTTAGAGGATTACTAGGGAGATTAAATTACATTCCTTGGTTTGTATCACAACTAACTGATAGATGCAAGCCTTTGTTTATGCTATTGAGGAAGAATGTTACAATAGAGTAGGTTAAAGAATGTGAGCACGTATTTGCTAAGATCAAAGAATATCTCATGAATCCTCCTATACTGGTCCTTCCTATACCGGGACAATTGTTGATCTTTTACTTAATGATTCTCCTCAAATCGATAGGGTGTATGCTGGGATAGAAAGATGAAAAGGGAAGAAAAGAGCAAAGACTTAGGTAGTATACTCTTTATTACTCAATAGAGTTGTTGACAAAACATGACCTATTGCGGTATTTAACTGAAAGCCAGCATTGATTAGGAGAATATCGAAGTGACAAATGCTACTCTCTATATTTGATATCAAGTACGTAAGTCAGAGTTTAGTCATAGGGCAGGCAGTAGCTAATCAATTGGCAAAATACCCATTAGAAGATGAAGACGCGGGTTCAAAAGCACAATTTCCTTATCAAAATGTGATGGTGGCAAATGAATTGAGTAGTGAGAAGTTGGGATGGAAGATGTATTTCGATGGAGAAACTAACATATTTGGATGTGAGATAGGAGTAGTATTGGTATCACTTGAGGATAACCACTTTCCAATGGTAGTAAGATTAACAATCCGATATACCAATAACATCGCTAAATATGAAGCCTACATTTTGAAGCATAAAATGGCGCTAGATATGGGAATACAAGAAATGGAAGTGTATGGAGATTCTTTCCTTATAATTCTCTAGATCTTAGGAGAATATAAGATAAAGGATGAGAAATTAATACCTTATCACGAACATTTAAGCGAGCTAGTTGAAAAATTCCAAGAGATTTCATTTACATACATTTTAAGGATCCAAAATTAGTTTGCTGAGACATTAGCTATATTAGCATCAATGATGAAAGTCACAGACGAAATAGAAATTCAACCTTTGAAGATTCAGGTGGAAGAAAAATTGGGTTTTTGTCTTGTAGTTGAAGGGAAGGAAACAAAAGAACTATGGTATTATGATATCAAGAAGTTACCTCAAACGGGAGAATTTCTTGAAGATGCTGATAGAAAAGATAGAAAGTCTTTAAGAAGGTTGGCTACTCATTTCTTATTAAGTGGGGCTATATTATATAAGAGGTCACCAGATCTAATACTACTAAGGTGTGTATATGAAGAAGAAGTTGAGAAATTGATGAAATAAGTGCATGAAAGAGTTTATGGTCCTCACATGAATGGGTATATACTTGTTAGAAAAATTATGAGAATGGGGCATCTCTGGATGACGATGGAATCAAATTGTGTCAAGTACGTGAGGAACTGTCACTTGTGTTAGGAGTATGCTAATAAAACCAATGCTCTTCCCCAAGAATTGCACATGTTGTCAACTCCTTAGCCTTTCTTGATGTGGGGAATTGACATGATCGGTCTAATTTCGCCAACGGCTTGAAACGGGCATAGATTTATTTTAGTCGCGATTGACTATTTTACTGAGTAGGTAGAAGAAATGTCGTATGCTATAGTGAACAAAGAAGTAGTGGTTAAATTCTTGAAAAGAGACATTATTGTAAGATATGGTGCACCTAAGTCTATTATTACAAACAATGGGATGAATTTCAATAATAAGTTAACGGATGAAGTATGTCCCCAATTTAAGATCAATCACAAAAATTCAACTCCATGTTGACCTCAGATGAATGGAGCCATTGAAGCTGCTAATAAGAACATCAAAAGAATCGTTGAGAAGATGGCGATTACATATAAAGATTGGCATGAAATGTTTCCTTTTGCTCTCATGGCTTACAGAACTTTAGTTAGAACTTCTACAAGTGCAACCCTGCATTCATTGGTGTACGCAACCAAAGTAGTATTATCGGTAGAAGTAGAAATACCATCGTTCCAAGTATTGCTAAAAACTCAGCTCAATGAAGTAGAGTGGGTGGAGAAGGGAATATAACATTTGAATCTATTAGAGGAGCGAAGATTTGCAGCAATATGTCATGGTCAATGCTACTAATGGCGAATGATCTAAGCTTTTAACAAGAAAATATGCTCGAAGTACTTCAAAGAGAGAGACTTGGTGTTGAAGAAAGTGTTACCGAATGCAAAAGACCTTAAGGGCGAGTTTGCTCCGAATTACGAAGGCCCTTATGTGGTGAAGAGGGTATTATCAGGAGGTGCATTAGTTTTAATAGAGATGGATTGCCTAAAATTAAGGGGACTAGTGAATTTCGATGTAGTCATGTTGTATTATCCATGAAAATGGAGATTTAACAAAGAATTCAAATTTTCATGAATAGTTTGTAGTTAATCTTTCATCATTTACAAATAAAATTGATATCCATGTTTGTTTTTGAATTCAGATGGTCATTGACCAACGAACACTCTACCAATAAACCTTATTTCTTAGCCTCATAAACTTAAACAGCAGATCCTTACCAATGTATATGAATCACCAAAAGAATTGAAATCGAATGTTCTTAATAATTTAATCTTGTTCATTCAAAAAGGGATTTACATTCAGAAGTCCTGAAGAATAGAAATTGAAACTCGAAATCAAACTAAGAAAATTCAAGGTATGGGTATGGTTCAGTTACAAAATTTAAAGGAAAGAAGAGAAAGAAAAGAAAAGATGAAAGGAAAGAAAAAGGGAAAAGAGAAAGAAGAAGCAAACACAGGCCCCTAGAGAAATTCTACTAATTGAATGAGTGAATATTGGGAGTCAGCAAGAGTATGCCAATTAGTTGCTATTTGAGAACTTCTTCAATCCTAGGAAAATTAATCTTAAAAGTCTTTGAAAAGAAATCTTTAGAGAAATTAACCTAGTTTTGAAAATTACTCTTGAAGAGATTATCCTCTTCAAACAAACCAAAACAAATCTTGAAGGGATCAATCCTCTTCAGAACAAAAACTGAAAGAAATCTCGAAAAGATCTATCATCTTTGAATTATCCATCAAAATGAGTTAATTTTACCTTTTATGGTTCCTGCCCTATCCTTCTAAGATAGTCCCCCTTAAATTTTTTTTCTCTATCCTTCTAAGATAGATATTGTTAAGCCCTATCCTTTTAAGATAGGCCTTCCTTGAAATTTTTGCTCTATCTATCTAAGATAAACACCGTTAAGCCCTATCCTTCCAATATAGGCCCTCCTTGAAATTTTTGCTCTATCCTTTCAAGGTAGACCCCATTAAGCCTTATCCTTTCAAGATAAGCCTCCTTAAAATTTTTTGCTCTATCCTTCCAAGATAGACACCATTAAGCCCTATCCTTTGAAGATAGGCTCCCTAACCTTTTACTCTATTCTTTTAAGACAAGCATTCATTTGTCTCATCTTTTTAAGATGGGCAATTTATTCTTTACATCAACCTTTCAAGATGATATCCTTCATCAAAATAAAATACAGCTTAGTTGATCAGTTCAAAGTAGGTTTTGGCAAAAATGGATATCTCTTTTGTCTTTATAGCAAAGTTCTAATCAAACTTTATTACAAAAAGGGGCAGTTGTAGACAACTCATTTTTACCAATTTTTGTTAATTGAGAAAGGTTAATGAAAAAAGAAATAAAAATAAATAAAAAATGAAAAAATGGAAATAAAGAAAGTCAAGTTAGACCATAAGAAGCTTAGTCAAAGTTAAGTCATGTCGAGTTGGATTAAGTTGTTGGAACAGTTATTGAGATGGGCTGAATCCATTAGTTTTGGGCCAAACTAATTTAGGGGATCAACATTAGGATTTATTAAATTATTAGGCTAAATTAGATTGGGTTACGCCTTAAAAGAAAAGCCCGAACTAGCTAAGGTTTCTAGAAGCTAAGGTGAATCTAGGTTAAATAAAAAACAAATCTTTCAAATCGAGGTACAAAAGATTTGATTTTAGAGTTTATAAATTTCATATTGATCGGTAATTAAAGAAGGCTTTTCTTTTTAATCACACATACCCAACAAAAACACTTTAAGCCCCCCTCACATACCTTCATGCTCCCTTATGCACCATCACTAATACCCTACGCGCCACTACCAGTACCTCACGAGCCACTGCTTACGCTACTGCCTACATTACTACCCACATTACCCAATCCACTGCTCGTGCTTGCCCATTGTGTAGCCCAGGACCATCTAGAGCCATACCTACCACCATCTAGATCTACAACCACTATTACCCATTGCCCACGCCACTATCATCCATCACCTACGCTTGAGTCACCCATACGTATGCCCAATATGCCCTTGCTCTTGCCTAGCTATGCCTGAGTCACCATCACTATCGCCCAATACACCCTTGTTGTCGCCCAGCTACGCTTGAGTCACCCTCGCTTTTGCCCAATATGCCCTCAGTCTTACCAACTATTGCCTAGCTATGCTCGAGTCACCTTCGCTCTTGCTTAGCACACCCATCTGCTTGCCCTCAGTATGCCCTTCACTCGCTCATGTGAACGCCTACTGTCACCCCTCGTTCACCTAATGTTACCCCTCGGTCACTCGTGCTCACCCAACATGCCTCTAGTCTTACTCGTTGTCACCTAGTGTACACCTTTACTTGCCTGTGCTCACCTAGTGTCGCCCCTGACAATCGCCCAACATACCCTCGTTCTGGCCCAATCGCACCCGTATTGCCTATGCATGCCCTTGTGTCTTACCTAATTGTCGCCCGTACTTACCCAACACCGATGCGACCCAACCTAAGTAAAATTTTAATAAATTACTATTATTTTATATTATTGTTTTTTATTAATTAGTTATGATTTTCTATTGAAGTGTTGGTTTTTTAATTAATTGTTTTCCCGCAAATATTTAGCTAAATTAGGGTTTTTCTTAAAAAATTATTTTTAAAATATATATATATATATATTTTTGAAATTTATGGTATTTTTTTGGAAAAATAAAAATTTTAATTGGGTTTTTTTTCATGGAAAGATAGATAGTTAGGTTTATTTTAGTTGATTCAGAAAAATTAGATTTTTAGTTTTTTTAAATAATAATAATAAATTGATTAAAAAATGTTAAATTGGCTCCATTTTTTAAGAGAAAAATAAAATTAATCTATCCACTAAATATTTTATAAAAGAAAAAACTATGGTCGGTTTAATTCGATTAGCAAGTATGTAGACACCTTCATGGAAACAGTTAGAAAAAAAAAATTTTCCCTTTTTTTTTTAGAAATTCGTCATAAAAAATTCATTTTTAGTTATTTTTAATTATTTAGATCTATTTTTAGAATTTTTGGAAAATATTATAAGAAAAGCCTATCAATTTATTTTAATTTTCACATGGTGACTTGGTCTTAATAGTTTAGCCCTTGAACTTGATTTTCTCTATTTTATTTTTTTTCTAAAAATTATTTTCTTAGAAAATCCGTACATTTGTGGTCAAATTAGGGTTTTTCCGCTCGAAAATTCTAATTTTGTTTTTTGCAGTTGAACTAGTTGGCAACTCCAATTTTTAAATATTTTTTAAGGAAAGTATTTGCTTAAGTGTAATGGCAAGTAATTTATATTAAGCGAGATGAGATTAATATAAGTTAAATTAAGGAAATCAAAATAAGGTTCGACAATAGTGAACTCGATATTTGTGATGGATTATATTTCAATCTCACCAAATGTGCCAGGTATAGATTGAGTCCACCATATGAAGCCTCTCCTTATAGTGGTTAAGTGTGTAGGGAAAGTGGTTACTTGAGTTTTAATAGATAATGGGTCATCATTGAATGTATGTACTTTGGTGACACTAAATTTACTCGAAGTCGATGCAACTGAGATGAAGCCTAGCTCGATTTCAGTAAGAGCTTTTGATTGATCAAAAAGAGAGATAATAAGAGAAATTGGCTGCTAGTTGAAATTTGCCTACAGGTGTTTATTATTCCCTTTCAAGTTTTAGATATAATGTAAACTTTCAATCTTCCGTTAGGAAGATTGTGGATTCATTTAGCTTGGGCAATTCTATCTAGTCTACATCAAAAAGTGAAATTCATAGCCAACCAGTAGCTAGTTACTATTCTTGGGGAGTAAGGCTATGAGATTTATAGAGAGATGACTATTCCCTATATCAGGGATGAAGAATTAGAAGTGCTAGGATTGTAGATTTTCAACAAAGTTAGTATGATTGAAGAAGCAAGATAGAGGGCATAAGGTCGTTTGAAACAAGCTAAGTAGTAGATTGGAACATTCAGGCTTGGATATGAGCCTACCAAAGAGGAGATTCAAGAAATGAAGGCTAAAATCAGAAGTAAGGAAGGAGATCAGCTGTATCATACCCACATGGAATTTCCAAACATTCCCAACACCAGCTAGTGTTCAAGAACTTGAAGTAGCCAGTCAATCCAGGGCCTTAACTTAGTAATGCAGCATAAGTCTAGACTAGAATGAAGATATTGGTGTACTAGTTTCCTTATGCAACTGGTTTTCTATTCTCGCTATTAATTCTCTTCAGAAATGCAAAATTAGATTAATTAGGAACAATTGATTTCTATAATTAGTTTGATTAGTTAGGCCTTTTCTTTCAAACAATTTGGATTCATTCATTCAATAAAGTTCATTCCTTTCTTTATATCGATTCTTCTTTATTATTTATTCATTGTCCTTTTCTTTATTCTTTAGATTCAATAAAAAACGATGAATGTAATGGATATCTTGCACATGTAAATGATGAAAGTACCAATATCACCTTCGGCCTTGCTGGGCCAAACGTCGGAGATGATATTGAGACTCTAAACAAAATTCAGGAGAGGTAGTGTCGACGTAAACAAGGTAGAGTGATTATTTATGAACAAATGGTTATGATTAATTTAAGCACGAAGGAAAATCCACAAAACTTGAAAATTGGTGGTAATTTAGTGAATAATCAGAAGTAGGAGTTGTTACGATTGCTATTAGAATACTCGGACATATTCGCTTGGTCTTATGAAGATATGCCTAGTTTCGACTTGTCTATTGTGGTTCACAAGTTGCCAACTAGGGAGGAAATAAAATCAAAAAAATAAAAGCTTAGATGATTTAAGCTAGACATACTCCTTAAAATAAAAGAATAAGTGAAGAAGTTAGATTCATAGAAGTATTGAATTACCTTGAATGGGTAGTCAATGTTGAAGAAAAATGGGACAGTTAGGTCTGCATAGATTTTTGTGATTTAAACCAAGCGACATTAAAAGATAACTATCCTTTACGGCATATTGACATACTAATAGAAAATATAGCTAGGAACCTTCTTTTCTTGTTTATGGATGGTTTCTCGAGGTATAATCAAATGAAAATGGTAGAAAAAGATAAAATCGAAACAACTTTCATTACCACTTGGGGAACATTTTGTTATCGTGGGATGCCTTTTAGGTTGAAGAACGTTAAGGCAACTTATCAGTGTGTTATGGTATCTTTGTTTCTTAAGATGATATATCAGGAAATCGAGGTTTATGTGGATGATATGATCACTAGATCCAAGGAGGATGAAAATCCCATAGATATTTTACATAAATTATTTGAACGGTTGAGGAAATTTCAACTGAAGTTGAATATAAAAAAGTGTACCTTTGGAGTAACTTTAGGCAAATTTTTAGGTTTTGTAGTTAGTAGAAAAGAGATCAAAGTAGACCCAGGTAAAGTTAAGGCAATTGTAAACATGCCTGCACCTAAGACTGTAAAAGAAGTTCGGGGATTGTTACGAAGAATGAATTACATTGCTCGATTCGTGTCGTAGTTAACTGATATATGTAAGTTGTTATTCAAACTTTTGAGATAGAACGCAACCATTGAATGGGATAAAGAGTGTGAGGAAGCATTTGCTAAAATCAAAGAGCATCTCATGAATCCTCCTGTATTAGTTACTCCTACACCAGGATGGCCCTTAATCCATTGGTTAACAATCTTTCCAAAATCGATGGGATGTAGTTAAGACATAAAGACAAAATAGGTAGAAAAGAGCATCCTATATATTTAAGCAAGAAGTTCACAAAAGGCGAACAAAAATACTTAGAAGTGGAAAGGACATGTTGTGCCTTAGTATGGGTGATTTATAAGCTCAAGCAGTACACTCTCTATTATTCAATAGAGTTGTTGACAAAACATTACCCATTGAGGTATTTAGTAGAAAAGTCAGTATTGATTGGGAGAATATCAAAGTTGGGATGGAAAATGTATTTCGATGGAGTAGCCAACGTATTTGGATATGGAATAGGAGTAGTATTGGTATCACTGGAGGGTAATCATTTCCCTATAGTAGTAACATTAACATTCCCATATACCAGCAACATAGCAGAATATGAAGCCTATATTTTAGGGCTCAAAATAGCGCTAGATATGGGAAGATAAGAGCTAGAAGTGTAAGGAGATTTTTCCCTTATAATTCTCTAGATCTTAAGAGAATACAAGACTAAGGACAAGAAATTGATACCTTACCACAAACATTTAAGCAAGCTAACTGAAAAATTCCAAGAGATTTCATTTACTTAAATTCGAAAGATCCATAATCAGTTTGCCAACGTACTAGCTACATTAATGTAAGCAGTGAAAGTCACAGATGGAATAGAAATTTATCCTTTGAAGATTGAAGTGGAAAAAAAAAATTGGCTTTTTGCCTTGCAGTTGAAGGGGAGGGAACAAAAGAACCTTGGTATCACGACATCAAGAAGTTACTTCAAATAGGGGAATTTTCTGGGGAGGCCGATCGACAAGATAAAAAAACCTTAAGAAGATTGGCTACTCATTTCCTGTTAAGTAGAGCTACGTTGTACAAGAGATCACCAAATGCAACACTACTAAGGTGTGTGGATGAAGAAGAAGCTAAGAAATTGATGAAATAAGTGCATGAAGGAGTTTGTGGTCCTTACATGAATGGATATATGCTAGCTAGAAAGATCATGAGAATGGGGTATTTTTGGATGATGATGGAATCAGAATGTATCAAGCAGATGAGGCACTATCACTTGTGCCAAGTATATGTTAATAATATCAATGCTCCTCCCTAAGAATTACATGTTTTATAAGCTCCTTAGCCTTTCTCGATGTGAGGAATAGACATGATCGATCCAATTTTGCCAACAACTTCAAATGGACATAGATTCATTTTAATCATGATTGACTATTTTACCAAGTGGGTAGAAGCAGTGTCGTATGTTATTGTAACCAAGGGAGTAGTAGTCAAATTCTTGAAAAGAGATACTATTGCAAGATATGGTGCACCCGAGTCTATTATTATAGATAATGAGACAAATTTGAATAACATCTTGATGGATGAAGTATGCAATCAATTCAAGATCAATCATAGAAATTTAACTCCATATCGACCACAAATGAATGGGGCAGTTGAAGCCGCAAATAAGATAATCAAAAGAATCATTGAGAAGAAGGCAATTACTAACAAAGATTGGCATGAGATCCTTCCCTTTGTCGTCATGGCTTATAGAACTTCAGTTAGAACTTCTACCGGTGCAACCCTATATTCATTAGTGTATGGAATTGAAGCATTCCAAGTATTAGCAGAAACTTAGCTCGATGAAGTAGAGTCGATGAAGAAGACAATGGTGCATTTGAACCTCCTAAATGAAAAAAGGCTTGCAGCAATATGTCATGGCCAATGCAACCAACAGTGAATGATCCAAGCTTTTAACAAGAAGGTATGCCCGAGGCACTTCAAAGAGGGAGGCTAAGTGTTGAAGAAAGTGTTATTGAATGTAAAAGAACCTAGAGGCAAGTTTGCTCTAAATTATGAAGGCCCTTATGTAGAGAAAAGGGTATTATAAGGAGGTGCATTAGTGTTGATAGGGATAGATGACCCAAAATTAAAGGGACCAGTGAATTTAGACGTAGTCAAGTTATATTATCCATGAAAACTATGTTCAATAAAAATTTCAATTTTTTCTTGATAAGTTTGTAGTTAATCTTTCATCGTTTACAAGTAGAATTGATATCTATAAATGTTTTCAAATTTGGATGGTCATTAACTAACAATACACCATCAATAAATCCTATTTCTTTGTCTCATACACTTAGAAACCAAACACTTACCAATGAATCTTAATCACTAAATGACATGAAATTGAAATTTTTTAATAATTTAATTTTGTTTCTTTTAAAAACAGATTTATCGTCTAGAAGTAATGAAGAGTGGAAATTGAAATTTAGTATTGATCAAAGCAAATTCAACGCATGAGCATAGTCCAATTATAAGACTCAAAAGTTTCAAAGATTTTAGAAAAAAAAATGAAAAAAAGAGGAAGCAATCACAGTCATTTGGTGAAATTATACTGATTGAATAAGTGAATATCGAGAGTCGATGTAAGCATGGTAATCATTTGTTATCTAAGAAATTCTTCAATCCTAGGAAAATTAATCTTAAAAGTCTTTGGAAAGAGATACTTAGAATGATTAAGTTAGATTTTGAAACTGAAACTAATTTCAAAGAGATCTATTTTCTTTGGATCATCCACCAAACCAAAACAAGTTTTTTGAAATCTCAAAGAGATCTATCCTCTTTGGATTATCCGCCAAGCTAAAACGAGTTAAATTTATCTCCAGTGGTTCTTGCCTTATCCTTCTAAGATAGGATGCCTTGAATTTTTTGCTCTATCCTTCTAAGATATGCTCTCTTGAAATTTTTGCTCTATCCTTCTAAGATAGATACTATTAAACCCTATCCTTTCAAGATAGACCCCCTTAAAATTTTTGCTCTATCCTTCTAAGATAGACACCATTAAGCCTTATCCTTCCAAGATAGACCCCTTTGAAAGTTTTGCTCTATTCTTCTAAGATAGATACTATTAAGCCCTATCCTTTCAAGATAGGCCCCCTAACCTTTTGTTATATTATTTTGAGACAGGCATTCATTTGCCCCATCCTTTCAAGATGGGTAGTTTATTCTTTACATCGACCTTTCAAGTTGATATCCTTCATCAAAATAAAATACAACATAGTTGATAAATTTAAAGTACGATTTAACAAAAATGGGTATCCCTTTGGTCTTTATAGAAAAGTTCTAATCGAACTTCACTACAAAGTAGGGCAGTTGTAGATACCTCATTTTTGTTAATTTTTTTAATTTTAAATAATTGAGCAAGGATAATAAAAATAAAAAAATAATTAAAAAAATAAAAAAATCAACTCAAGTCATAGGAAGTTAAGTCATAAGCTGAGTTGTGTTAAATCGAATTATCAGATTAGGTGACGATATGTATTTAGTTAATTTCAGGCCAGATTCATCTAATTTAGAGGCTCAATTCAAATTAGGGAATTATTGGGCTAAATTAGAGTAGATCAGATCCGGGCTTGAAAAAATTAAAACGCCCAAATTAAATTAGGGTTTCTTGAAGTTACGGTAAATCTTTAACAAATTGCAATTGTATCTTTTGTATCTTCGATATGAAATATTTGATTTTGAGTTTTTAAATAGCATTAAGACAAGGGATTTAGGAGATGGTTTTTTTTTAGTCACACTCCTACCTAAAACACTACATAAATACTATCGTACCACCGTATAGTACCACCTTAGCACCACCGCACAACAACTACAATCACTGCCAGTCCATCGCCTAACGTTGCCTAGCAACGCCTAGTTCATTGCTAGTCTATCGCCTAACAGTGCTTAGTCCATCGCTTATTGTCGCCCAGTAGCACCCGTTCCACCACCCATCACCACCCAACACCAACACAATCCGACATTAGGTAAATTTTCATTATTTTTTATTTATTTCATTAATTTTTATTAATTTACTTTATTAGTTACGCTTTTTTTCTTTATTAACTATTTTTGCGTTTAAATGAAGGTTTTTTTTTCTTATTTATTCCTATTGCAAATTTTTGTTTTTTTCAATAAAATTTTATTCAATTAATTTTTTTTAAAAAAATCATGTTTTTCTTAAATAAAAAATATATTGACATGTAGTGGTTTTGAAAAATAAAAAATCTTAAATTGATAATAATAAAAATATTTTAATTGTGCTAGATCCCTTTTTCTTTTCTTCTTTTTCAGATTACAAACTACAATAATAATAAAATAATAAAAAAAATGACAACAACAACAACAAAATCAGTTTCAAGGAAGGCCAGACTTGCAAATGCATAAGGATTCGAATAAGAGATGGGCATCAGTAGGATTTTGTTAGGTTAAAGGATTGGATCTAGATGCAGGTCGGATCTTCAAGTCACAGATTAGGTTAGAGTTGGGTCTAGACTGGGTCAACCCTGGATACAAGTCATATCCTTAGGTTGGATGATGATAGAAATTGGATCTATGCATTAAAGTTTGTTCTGATGGCTAAAACCAATAGGAAAAGCCACTTTTGTAGCTATTCCATTAGGGATTGGGGGTTTTCTTTGATACCATTGCCATTGGTTACTGTTTGGTGGAGAGAAGGTTAGATAAAGATGGTTTAAGCTAGGCTCTGCCATGACAAATTTGGGTTATGCAACGACGAAGGAGTTAGGTTAGCTATTGTAGTCGGTAGGCATGGGTCTTCGGTAGTATCGTGTGCTCGCTTTATAATCGAAAGAGAGTGTGTGAGTCGAGTGAAGTAGAGAGAATGGACGAAGTGTTTGTATAGGTTTAGTATGATTGGCATATGGGTTGGAGGGGTTTGTGAATGAGAGAGTGAAGGTATCGTGGGTCGAGCAGGGTATTTGTTACCTAAGAGTGGTGTATGTAAGTAGGGTGGTATGTGTCATGCGAGAGAGAGGAAGCTGAGAGTGTAAGGGTGGTTCAGTTAGCGTTGGGCGGTTGTGTGAGAGGGTTATGGTCGAGAGTAGGTATATGGGAGGATGAGTTCGATGGTAAAGAGAGGGAGAGAGAGAGTGCAGTAAGGAGAGGGAGAGAGACAGCCGAGGAGAGAGATTACAGTAGAGAGAGGGAGAGAGAGAGAGAGAGAATGGGTCCCCCTGGTATGTGTTCTGTCTGTGTTTTTCAAATATTCAAATTTCGCCCTTTGTGTATGTTTGTGTGTTTTGATTAAAAAAAAGAAAAGAAAAAGGAAGAGAATAAGGAAAGGGGAGGAAAAATTTGGGGGAAAGATTGTATATTGTCTAAGCCTATGATAATATTCTCCAACAATAACTCTCGTTCGGTACTGCTCCAAAATAGGACTAAAATGAGGGTCAAGAGCATACAGCTTGGTGATAAGTGAAAATCCAATAAATTTATCTACAAAGTGGTCAACAAATTTTGCTAACGTGATAGAGCATTAATGACTACGTTGGCGCTTCCTCTCTTGTATCGAATTACGTAGGAGAACTCTTCCATAAACTTTAACCACTTAGCTTATCTCTTTAAGAGTTTATTCTAACTCTTAAGATGCTTCAATGACTCATTGTCAGTATAGATCATAAACTCTTGTAATAGTAAGTAATGTTGCTAGGTAGTAAGGAAAAAGAGAGTATTACTCTTTCTTATACACAGAATAGTTCAATGCAGCACCATGAAGCTTTTCAATATGATAGGTAACCAATTGTCATTCTTGCATCAAAATGGCACTAATTCCAGTGCTTGATGCATTATACTCCAATTCAAATGGTTTGTGAAAATTTAGTAATGATAGGATAGGGGCTAAGGTAAGCTTCTCCTTGATCTCCTTGAAGCTCTGCTTAGCTTAGTCATTCTATTGGGACCTATCACCCTTTTCCATCAGCTCAATTAAGGGGGCTGCAATGGTATTGAAGTTTTTAATAAATTGCTTATAGAAAGAAGTAAGGTCATGAAAACATTGTGCTTCAGTGACATTCTTCAGTGTTGGCCACTCTAAGATAGCTCAAACCTTGTCCTCATCAGCTTAGATTCCTTCCCCCAATATAGTTAAGAAAAACCACTTCACCTTGATAGAATGTATACTTCGTAAGGTTCCTAAATAATTTCTTGGCTCGTAAGATTCCAAGGTATCTTGAAGATGTTGAACATGATTGTTTAGGTCGGTACTATACACTAATATAACATCAAAGTACATGACTACGCATTGTTTGATTAGAGAGTGCATCACATGGTTCATAAGCCCCATAAATGTACTCAAGGCGTTTGTGAGCTCGAATGGCATAACCAACCATTTGTAGAGACCATGCCTTATCTTGAAAGTAGTTTTCCATTCATCACTTAGTTTCATGCAAATTTGGTGGTAGCCACTTTGCAAATCATTCTTTCAAAATATTTTGGCACCATGAAGCTCATCTAACATATCATTGAGCCTTGTTATTGGATATCTATACTTAATGGTAATTTAGTTGATTGCTTAGCTATCAATGCACGCATACCATAAACCATCCTTCATTGGGACAAGCTGAGCTGGTATGTCACAAAGGCTTATGTTTTCCCTTACATATCCTCCTTCCATGAGCTTATCCACTTGTCTTTTCAACTTGGCAGCCTGCTCAAGATTCATTTTGTAAGTCGATTGATTTAATGGGGTAGCACCTAGCTACACATTAATAAAATGCTCTATGCCTTAGACCATTGGTAGTCCCTTAGGCAATTATTCAAGAAATAGGTTGAAAAATTCATCTATTAAGTTTGGATCTCATCAATAACATCCTCCAGATCTCTCACCTCCACTAATCTTCTAGTCAATACAAATGTAGGCTCTTTGGCCTTATTAGCAGTTTGAAGCTCTCTTCAGCTCATCACTAAAGCCTTCTTACTAGTTTGAGTGAGCTGATTATGGGTCTGATTTACTTGGTTCAGTGTCATGGGTTACAACATGATCCTCTTTCCATCCTTAACAAAGGTGTAGGTGTTCGTGTATCCATTGTGAGTAACATGTCGATCAAATAACCATAATCTTCTAAGCAATAGATCTGAAGCTCCCATGAGAACGATGTTGTATAGGACTTTGTCTCTATACACATTCCTAACACTATGTGGCATAGTTACTTATTCTATGACCATAGAGTACCCTTATTATGAATCTAAAGTAGTTTGTAAGGCTAAGGGTGCTTAGAGGTTGGTAGTCCTAACCTTTACACAAAGGGTTCTACAATGACATTAATACAACTTCCTCCATTTGCTATGATAATGTACAATTGTCCTTTGATGGTACGCTTTCTATGAAATAAATTCTCTCCCTAGTCTTCCTTTGAGTTCGATAGGGAACTCAATATTCGTCTCAGTGTTAAAGCCATTACTTCTCTCTAGTCGGCATGGACATAGGTCTCCTGTTTCTCCTTAGCTTCATTCATTCCATCATTCTTCTCCTCCTTAGGCTTGCTCTCGTTGGTTCTATCTACCACATCTCCTTAGAGCACTATGGTATGTTAGTTCGGACATTCAGTAAACATGTATCTAAAGCCAAAATATTTAAAGCACTTCACCTTGCTTGTGTTCCATCTGGAGTTCTATCTTCTTTCATATGTGCTTGAGGTCGGCTTAACCTCAGCTTAGCTTAGCTACCCTACTCGGCCTTGCTAGCTTAGTTGGCTATCATTAAGTTAGTCATTTCTCTCCTTGGCTTAGGAATCTTTCCTCAACTTAGTGCAAATAAGTTGGCATGGAACTAAGCTTCAAGAAATTGTTGGCCCAAGTAAGCTTAGACCATTTCTCTTGTATTTTTCAACTGTTTATGCCACCTTAATTGCTTCTTCCAAAGTATAAAACCTCTACACTTCGATAATGTTATGAATCTTGTATTTGTGCATAAAAATGAACCTTGATATTGTACAAGCCTTAGGTTTATCCAAGTTAGCTCGAATCATAAGAATTTGGAATTCTCTTACATAGTCATCAACATATTGGCCTCCTTAGTGAATTTCTTGTAGTTTGGTAAATGTTTCCTACAAGTAGGTTTTAGGCACAAATCTACCCCTTACTAATCTCTTCATCTTATCCCAGCTCTTTACTCTTCGTCTTCCATCCTTTACTCTAGCTGTATTAAGATTTTTCCACCACATAATGGCATACCTAGAGAAGTTAAGTGCAGCAAGTCATACTCTGAAAGCATCTATATATCCATAACAATCAAACGCTTTCTCCGCTTTCTCTTCCTACTTTAAATATTCATTTGCATCTCTACTTTTACTAAACGATGGGATTTAGACCTCAACATTGTCTAGTCCTTGAGGAGCCCAACGTCTTCACTCTTGTGCTCAGAAATAATCAACCTCTTCTTTTATCTCCTCATCATCTTCCTCAATGTCCTCTAACTTTAGCCTTAGCCTAGTAAGTTGATCTGCTACTCCTTTAACTTGATGGGGTCAAATTGGTGTGATTAGCTTGGTTAACTTAGCCATAGTGTTTCTTAGGAGCATTTTCTAGTAGGCTATGGTGCTGTATACCTTAAGATTGTTGTCTATTAACTTATACCGTGATGACTAGACTATCAACAAGATTAATGAGTTTGTCAAGCTTATCATCAACCAACCCTACAATGTTACTACTTTTATAACCATGACTAGGTTAAGCACTACTACTTTAGTCACTGATAACTCCCTGAACACTACTATGTTACTACCTAAAACATCATCTAACACATTGTAACAACTTCAACACCTAGTAATCACTTGAGTAAGATAGAAATGAACTTGCTCTATTTTTGTAGTAAAAAATAGAATAACATTGGAACTACACTTACCAGCACACAAATCTTCACTAAATAGGTCACAACTCCAAACTTAATCTATACAAACATATGGAAGCAAGGAACAAAGCAACCACAGATAGTAAACACGAACCAAAACTTCATTGCAAATTTGTACACTCCATTTCGAAATCATACTCTAATACTAACAAAGCTGATGAGTCTCCGGGATCAAACACACGAAGGAGCACTACAATGTTAATGAATTGAAAGGAAAATAAGAAAGCTAGCAAAAGTCTGAGCAACTACTAACTGGATATGACATATCAATTGTTCTTACATAATGAACAATCTGTTAGATATAATGTACTGGTCCAAACTATAAGCTTACTAGATATTACTCCTTGCTAAAGGGAAAAGATAAGAGTTAAGGGTAGAAAAGAACACTAGGGTTGCTTAAAAGGAAAACGTATATATTCTAATGATCAAAGAGTTATGTTTATGTGCAACAAATGGGGTTTTTATACTAGCCTTACTTAGGTTACAAGCATACATGGAAATGAAAAATGGTAATCAACAATTGGGATACATGAATGATACTAAAAAGGGTAAAAGAGACAAAGAATATTCTATAAAGAAAAGTAAATAATAATTCTAGAATGTTATGCCAAAAGATACATATCACATTGTGGTTTGTTGCTTTGAAATATAGTATAATTCGGACAAAATGAGGATAAAGATGGTATGTAGTTAGAGCCAACCTAATCTAGATCAAGTTTATCCTTAACCAGTTAGTCACTAATGAATATTTTCTTCAGACTAAGTTCAAATCTTAGTTGGTTCGTGAGCTCGGCTTTAGATACATGTATTTTATCTATAAGTACACATGTAATTCTTTCCAATTATGTCAAGATCTCATTACACATGTGATTTCTCAATTATTATGTATAATATCATAGATTGATAACCTAGAAATATCAATTAATAATTAAATAACATAATTGAATCAAGAAAAGATAGAAACTTTATTAAAAATTATCAATTAATCTAATAGTTACATAAAACCTTAGGTTCCACAATCCTAAATATAAGAATTTTAAGTTATCATAATGAAACTAAAAATGAATTGCAACAAAATCAATAAATAAAATATGAAAAATCCCTTTTGTTAATGAAAATCTCTTCAATCTTGAAGTTGGGTGTTTCTTTAACCTTTTGCTCCTCTTTTTCTTCAAGTCTCTACTCTTTTGAATGCCCGAAGTTTTGTACAAAACCCTAGTAAGTCCTTTTATAATGTATTGTAAAGCTTCTTTTTTCATCATCAGACACAGCTTAGGATACAGTTATGTCCTCAGGTCGTATAACTTTTTGACCTTAGAAAATCTTCCTATATGGACACAACTTGGGGATACAGTTATGTCTCAGACTGCCTAAGTATCAATTTCTTTAAAGAAAACCATATATGTAAGAGAAATACTATAAAATCACCATGTGAAATGTATTTAAAATAAGAGTTATCAAACTTTCGCATACTTGAGCATTTGCTTGTCCTTAAGCAAATAAATCAAAACAAAAAATTTCGGCATAAGAAATGCTAAACAAAATTTCTCACTACCTAGGAAACCGGTGAACGAATACACTTATCTAGAAGAAAGGTAAGAAAATCATTTTCAGTTAACTTGTAATAATAAAGTCAAGCAATTTTACTTGTAACAATGTCATAATTTCACCTGACCATATTCGAATGCTCAAACAATACTTAATACTAGAGTTCATTAGTTAACTTATGGAAGTCAAAGTTTACCTGAGTCATTTAATTAAGGATTCCTAAACTAGAAATTAGATTTAACATCTCACCAACTAGGAAAGAGTCATAAAAATTTTGTCCATTTGACTAAAGTGTATACAATTCTCTCTTCAATCTCACCAAGCACCATAATTCAAAACAAACACATTTTACATCCACTCATCCTCTGATCATCCTCCTAGTTCATGCTTTTGATGGGAGGTTTTTAAATTTACTTTATTTAATGGACAATTGTGTTGATAGAATGAAAGAATCTTACTCTTCTAACGAACCAAGACTGATCTATACCAACTTATCCCTCATATTGATAGCGGGAACGAACCTTGCTCTTCTGACGGACCAAGGTTGATCCATACCAATTTTTTTTTTTCATTAGCATTGGCGATGTGACTTAATCTCACTCTTCTGATGGACCAAGATGAATTCTTACCAATTTTTTTAACTATTCATACACTTGTTGTTACTTCTTACCTCCAATCATTATGATTTTTCCGAGGTTTCTCAGAAGAAGAATTTCATTTGATTGTTTACTAAAAATTATAGGGCTCTAAAAATTTCTAAGAGAAAGGTATACATAAAAGTAAATTTAAAAATAACTATGACTAACTCTCAACTAATGATGTTGTTCCAATCTCAAGTCCTGAAGTCCTAAGCTAAATAACTCATAACTTTGCCCTCCAAAGATTTAACTAATCAATTCTAGTAAAGTATAATAAGATTAATAATGATCAAGATGATACAGTTAATTTGGCCCAACACTTATTAATCACCTATTGCAAGTTAACTTAAAAATTAATTAAGTCAAATGTGAATAATTAGTCTCATAAATAGTAACAAATTCAAATATATCCTTTCCCCATACTTAATAACATACATTGTCCTCAACGTATGACTAAGAAAGCACAATAGCAAGATATCAAACAATTATAAAAAATATCATAGGGAAAAAGGAAATACATGCATTGAAAAAGAAACTAATACTTCCCTGTCTTGAAGCATAAGATACTCCAGTGGGGAAAGGGTAGCTAGTAGCTCAACAATAATGCCCTCACGAGTGGAAGATGATGTAATAGATTTAGACCTCCTTTGAACGATCTACTTTTCACAATTTTCCATTGACTACCTGATAAGAAACACCATACCAAATAAAAAATGCTCATCTTTGCCACACTTAGTTCAAACTAAGACAGATTTATAAAGGAGTAAAAGTGATGGATATTAAAAGAAATCTCATTGGGACATTTGAACAAACATGTAGAGTGCATCAACAAAACTAGTTGGGTTAAAAGAAATGGTTAGCAAATTCATCCGACTAGTTATATAATAGACTCTTTATATTACAATCTTCTTGAGATGAAGGCTTCCCAACACTTCAAAAACTCTAAATGTCTCAAGATCACTCTCAACATTTATAACCCTAAATGGTGTACTTGAATAGTTGATATTGAATTTACAAACTAAATTCATGTTTGATAGATTATAAAGTAATATCTAGCCAAAAGGGGCATCATAAAGGCATGTAAATCTATTAACACAAGGCAAATATGTATGTCTATCATGAAAGAATAAAAACCAAATAGATTAGCAGACAAGATTTATGTACCAACTCACAAAAGACGTAAATTTCAGTTACCTAAGCATGCTTAAACAATGAAGAAAACAAAGCATGAACAAGAGAGGGCATAAAAAAAATGATATGAACTTACTTGGATCAGGTTGGATTTGTTGATGAAATGTAAAACGTGAGGAGAAGGTGGAGAGAAGATGAAAGGTGAAGTGAATTTGTGTGTGTCCGTAAGTGTTTAAGAGTATGTGTTTATGTTGTGATATTGTTATGCAGTGCGTATATTAATATCGTGTAGGTGTTGGGTAAACACGGGCTAGGGCACAACCGTATCCCATGCTTATGTAACTTTCTATTTTGGGTTCATGTTCTTGGGTGAACACGTCCCATGCCCCTGTAACTTTCTATGGTGACGGTTCATTGAAGGGGCCTGGATGGACACGGGTTGGGACACAATCATATTCCATGCCCGTGTAACTTTTTGTTTTTTTTTTTTTTTTTGCCTAACCTAAATTCATGAATTTAAAAATAAAAGAAACTTAAAAAAAATAAAAGTACTTAAACTAGAAAAATAAGACAAAGAAAACTAAAGAAATAAAAAAAAATTTATCTAAAAAGAAAATCCTATGACTAAAATTGAAGCAAATAAAAGAAGCAAAGCAAAGTTAGATAAAAGAAAAATAAAATGGAATAAACTAAAAAAACTAAAGCGTGAGCAAAGTTAGACATTGGTTGCCTCCTAAGAAGCGCTATAGTTAACGTCAACAGCTCGACAGGATATGTCTTCTCATTCATGATTCTTCACCCACGTAGAGATAGGACTCCTCTTGTATCTCGCTTTCAAACTCTCCATACGAGTGTAAATTTACCCTTAGGCCATCGACCTTGCCAATTCCATTTCATTGGTGCATAACTTCCATAGTTTCTCTCCTTACCATGCCACTTGTCAAATTCATGTAGCCTAAACTTCTTCATTTTGTCTGCTTTTAGCTTAGATCCGGTTGTCATTGGGAGTTTTATACTTTTCACCACAAAGACATGCTCTAAATGATTTCCTAATAGTTTTGGTTCCAAAATTGGTAGCTTCTCTCTAAAAGATTTTAACCTAAGATCCTTTAGCTCATGGAGTGGATCAATTCCCTTCTTGTCCACAATGGATTCATGAACTTCTATTTGAGCTACCACTTTTGCGCAATTAGGGTTTGTCACCAGATTTTCAACTCCCTTTTGCAAGCAATAGCTTGAGGAATCTTTGGCAAGCGTTTCCTACACATATGTAGATGTGCCAAAATTAGTGGCATTAACATTGTGACATATGTCCTCTAAGTCAAGAAATTTGTCCATTGCCTCTAGAGTTTTAAAAACTATTTCATCATCCTCGACCAGTATTATCAATTAATGCTCACTAACATCAAAAATAGCCCTAGCAGTGGCTAGGAAGAGTCAACCTAAACTGATTAGCATCTCAATATCTTCATCTATATCAAGTATTATCAACTTATCCACAGGAAAGATGAATTTGTCTACTTGCATTAAAACATCCTGTATGATGCCTCTAGGGGATGTGATAGACCTATCGGCTAATTGAAGACTTATGCACATTAATTTAGGTTCTCCTAACCCTAGTTTTTTGAACAATTTATACGGCATCAAATTTATTCTAGCTCCTAAGTTTGCTAAAGCATTATCTACTAATAAATTGCTAAGCATACAAGGAATAATGAAACTCCCTGGATTGTTTAATTTTTGTGGCAGCTTTTTATGCAGAAGTACCGAGCATTCCTTGTTCAATGTAACGGTTGTAAGCTCCTCCAACTTCCTCTTGTTCAATAGAAGATCCTTTAGAAATTTCACATACTTTGGTATCTGTAAAATGACATCAGCAAGAGGTAAGTTAATGTGTAATTGTTTGAAAATATCAAGTAGTTTATCGAATTCCTTATTCTAATCAATGTAACTTTACTTAAGGCGTTGTGGGTAAGGGATGAGAGGCTTGTACTCCTTCACTTTCGATAATTTCATACTTTCTTTTGATTTTAGTGGCTTTGCATCTTCCTTATGGTTGACTTCCACTTCTTTCTCAACTACTTCCTCACCATCCTTCTTCTCCACTTGTAGTTTTCTACCACTTCTCAAGGTCACTACATTAACATGTTCCCTAAGATTGACCTCGGTATTCCCCTGGAGTGTCCCTTGTTGCTTATCAGAGATCATTTTTGCAAGTTGACCAATTTAATTCTCAAGATTGCGATTGGAAGCCTCTTGATTTCTCAATGATGATTCAATATTGGATAGCCAAGCCTCATTACCTTGAATATATTTGGTGAGAATTTCTTCTAAACTGGATTTCTTCTCTTAAGGTTGGGGAGGTGGTAATGGTTTTTGAAATCCAGGTAGACCAAAGTCAATTTTCTACTGGATTTGGTTTTGGTTTTCCCATGAGAAATTAGGATGATTCCTCCACCCGAAATTATAATTGTTGCTGTGGGGGTTATTTTGTTGCATGGGTAAATTTCCTAGATAATCTACTTGTTCCAGTTGTTTTTGTGCTCCATAACCCTACATGCTAAAGTCACTTATATCCGATTGTACTTGTCGAGGGCCAACAGAGAATGCATCATTCTTCTTACTTAATAGATCTACCTTGGCTGTCAGAGTAGTGGTCAAGTTCACACCATAAATTCCCACAACCTTTTGCCTAGCTCTAGTGCTTTCCCATTGATAATTGTTCATCATTATTCCTTCAATCAGGTTTTGTGCTTACTTGGGTGCCTTTATGTTCAAAGTACCTCCTGCAAATGCATCAATCATCTGTCTCGTAGATAAATTGAGACCAATATAGAAGGTCTGAATTTGCATCTATAGTCGGAGGCCATGATGTAGGCACCTCTTAAGTAAGTCCTTAAACCGCTCCCAAGTATCATATAAAGTCTCTATTTCCAATTAGGCAAAATAAGAAATGTCGTTCTGAAGTTTAGTAGTCTTCATAGGTAAGAAATACTTCTCCAAAAATTTCTCTACCAATTCATGCCAAGTTGTGATTGAATTTTATGGTGAGGAGTTTAACCATTGCTTTGCTCTACCTCTCAAGAAAAAAGGAAATAGCCGTAATCGAATGGCATCATCGTGGCTCCATTGATTTTAAATGTATCACAAATCTCTAGAAATCTAGAGATGTGAGCATTCGGATCTTCATCTTGGAGACCATAGAACTGAACATATTGTTGCACCATTTGTATGATGTTGGGTGCAATTTAGAAGTTATTAGTCGTGACGGTTGGCCTTATGATACTAGACTCAGCTTCGATAAGTATAGGCCTTGAATAGTCGAACATAGTCTAATTTGCTTCATTACCATTGTTAGCCATGTGCGGTGGATCTTCTTGATTAATGAATTTAGTGTTGGCCTCTTTACCTTCTTCCTTAATCTCAATGATTGACTCATCTTCTATGGTAGGCACAGTTTGTCTAGGTTGCAATCTCAAATTTTGAAGGATAGTTCTCTCAATTTTAGGATCAAGTTCTATCAAATCTTCTAGGTTGCTTCAAGTCATGCACTACAAGGACAAGAAATGTAGAATCAATTGCAGCTCTAGGTAATAAGAATAAACAATGAAAACAAAAGAGAGAAAAAAAAATGGTCAAAGTAATAAAGCAACTAGTGTTCTTAATATCAAAATTCCCCGGCAACAGTGCCAAAAACTTGATACAAGGAAAGTGCACCTATTAGTTTTAATATAGTAGATGTAAGTCCAAGTCGATCCCTTAGAGATTTCGAGTACTAATATTATCTTTAGCTCTATTATCTAACTGGAAAATTGTGATGGGTTGAATGAATTAAAAATACTAAAATTAACAAACTAACCTAATTATGAGACTTGATTAAGCAATTTAGAAAGCGATAAAATTAAGAACGACTTTAAGAAAACAAATAACGTATTTAGGAATTATTTCCCTTAACGTTTAACATGTGACCGCTTAAAATGTATCCAATTCAATCTCTTTTATTCTTGACAGGAGGGATTTACAAATAAAGTTAACACATTTCTCAAGCATATTAACCCTAATCCTAAATTATTTACCGGAATCTCTTCACTTAGTAATACAATTCAGAATCACATTAATGTATAATGAATTCCTACACAAAAGAACAACTTTCTAGAAGAAACATGTATCTTATCTTTAAGTCTACATGTAATTCTCTCTAATTATGTCAAGATCTCATTACATATATGATTTCTCAATCATCATGCATAATATTATAGATTGATACCCTAGAAATATCAATTAACAATTAAAAAACATAATTAAATTAAGAAAAGATAGAAACTTTATTGAAAATCATCAATCAATATGATAGTCACATGAAACCCTAGGTTCCACAATCCTAAATATAAGATTTTTAAGTTATCATAATGAAACTAAAAATGAATTGCAATAAAATCATGAAATAAAACATGAAAAACCCCTTTTGTTGATGAAAAATCTCTTCAATCTTAAGGTTGGGTATTTCGTTCACCTTTTGCTTCTCCTTCTCTTCAAGTCTCTTCTCTTTTGAATGTCTAAAAAATTATGTACGAAACTCTAGTAAGTCCCTTTATAATGTATTGTAAGGCTTCTTTTTTCATCACCAGACGTAACCTAGGACACAGTTGTTTCCTTAGGTCTGTAACTTCCTGACCTTGGCAAATCTTCCTAAATGGACACAACTTGGGGACATAGTTGTGTCCTAGACTGTGTAACTTTCTAACCAAAATTCCTATTGTTTGTGTAACTTGAAAACTTCATAACTCATTCATTTAAACTCCAAATTGAGTGAAACTTAATTCCTGTTCTTCATTTTCAATCCGAGAATGTGTTTAAACCTTGAAATCAAAATTTTACTCAATTTAGTATCAATTTATTTTTTTTTAAAAAAAAGAAGTAAGGGAAATACTATAAAATCACCTTGTGAAATGTATTTAAAATAAGAGTTATCAGCTACCTTTGCCATACCCCTCTAGACTAAGGAAGGATAAGGATGATGAGCATTAAAAAATTTTTTTGGAACTCCTCAAATAGTTGCATATCAACCTTCCTTTAGTGGAAGCTTTAAGCCAAACGCTTAAGTATGCAAAATTCTTGAAAGAGCTTATTTTCGACAACAGGAAATTGGAGGAACTTTCTACTGTTATCTAAGGTAGATAGTGCTCTGTAGTTTTTTTGAAAAAGTTTCCTAGGAAACTCAAAGATCCTGGTAGCTTCATTATCCCATGTTTGATAGGAGACGTTCTAGTAAAGAGGGCATTGGTAGATCATAGAGCCATCATCAATTTGATGCCCTATAGTTTGTTTAAGAGATTGAATTTGGGAGGGCCCAAAAGTACACAAATGAGCATCCAGTTGGCAGACGAATCCATGTGATTTCTAAGAGAACTTACAAAAAATGTTTTGGTAAAGGAACGTAAATTTATTTTTCCTACAGATTTTGTAGTCTTGGATATGGATAAGGATATCAAGGTTCCACTCATTTTAGGAAGACCATTCTTGGCAACTACGAGTGCTATGACTAATGTCAAAGATAGCAAGCTGGTCCTTCAAGTCAGAAGCGAGGAAATGGTGATGAGAATGCTTGATGTCTTCAAGAAATCAATTAGCGGCGATGATGAATGCTTTGCTATTTATTCTTTTGACTCCACTATTTTTGAGTTTTTACAGGATGTCTTTAGTAAGGGTCCTTTAGATTCATGGTTAACAAAAGGAAATGAGGTAATGTTGATGTGAACCATGATAAAGAATAGACAAGGCCGTTGCTAGATGAGATTAAGCTTGTAGAAATCTTGAAAAATGGCTAATGGGGAAAGGTACAAAAAGAGTGACAAAGGTAAATGGAGCAGTAAGCAAAAACCCACAAACAGTTCTAGAGGATATGATGCACCAAAGGAACTTCTGAGGACTCATAGCACAATTTGATATGATGCACGAATTGGTCCGGTAGATTACTCACTACTTAACCTTGTTTAAGTGATAGGATAAGAGTGATGTCAAGAGTAAACAAATAGTATTTATGCAAGGGAGAAAGTACTCAAGTGTATTGAAGGTAATCTGATTATCTTGCAATTGCAAGTATAGGGGTATTTATACCTACAAACTAGGGCAACTTGCCTAAAAGAGAAAACATAAAAACGTATTTCTTAAAGGGGCAATGTATATGTTACAAAGAGATAATAATGAATATATAAGGAAAATGATCATTGGTGCTATAGATTCTACATGTGATATTGTACACATAGCGATGTAGCATTAGCAAGGTCATTAGGAGATGTGGACAAAAAGTACAAATAGATGGGCTTGTTTGAGTAAGAATGGCTTAATCAATCCAGATTCTCTCTCTTGCCTTCTCAGCAAGGATGATGCCGAGTGATTGGGCGGCTTAGTAATAAAGAGTAATCATCAACTCGGTATGCGATAGAATAAAGGGTAGTCATATGGCAGGACATTAGAGGTGACTCGACAAGTAAGTATTCAGCTTCTGTAAGGCATAGTAGGAACATTAGGATTCGTCGTGTTAACCCCACTGGTCCTCGGGGCTCAATTGCAAGTTAGGGGTCCCGCAGCTTGATTCCCATGATTCCTTCTAGGTTGTTTTTGGATTTTGGATCAAATCTGAATGGTGTTCACTCAGTCTTCCATTAGGGTGATATGGATTGAGATTAGCAATGTTGAAGGCATTAGAAACCCCATAGTCCTTAGGTAGCTCTAACTTGTAGGCATTGTCATCGATTTTTTAGAGGAATCTAAAAGGTCCTTCAGGTCTTGCAAATAACTTGTTCTTCCTTTTGTTCAAAAACTGCTCCTTGCTGAGGTGTAGCCATACTAAGTCTCTTGGCTGAAATTGTTTGGCTGACTGGCCCTTGGTCTTTTTATGGATTTTTCTAGCATCCTGGATAATGTGCCGTGTGACCTTATCAAAGATGCGTTGAAGGGAATGTGCTCTAATCGAGGCATCGGGCTCTTCTTACGTAGGTATAGGTACAGGGATGTGGTCGAAGGGCAACTTGTGATTGAATCCATAGACTACTTCAAAGGGGGTTTGCTTGGTGGTATCATGTACGGTTCAGTTATATGTAAACTTAACCACTAGTAGGCAGATGTCCCAATCAACCAAGTTCTTGCCTATTGTAGCTCGGAGTAATGAACCCAAAGTACGATTAACTACCTTTGTTTGGTCTTTGGTTTTAGGGGTGACATGAGGTGCTAAAGAGTAATTTGGTTCCCAGCTGATGCCATAAGGTTCTCTAAAATGGCTTAAGAACTTTGGGTCTCTATCGAAGATTACACTTCTTGGTACGCCGTATATTTGTACAACCTCCTATAAGAAAAGAGTAGCAATAACCGAAGCGTCGTTAGTTTTGGTGTAAGGCATGAATTGTGACATCTTACTGAACTGATCCATGATGACTATTACAAAATCTTTTCCCTAGGCAGTTCTTTACTGTTTGAGAACAAAGTCTGTGCTTAGTTCAGTCTACATCCTTGTTGGGATAGGTAGGGGCATTGCTTTCCCTTGTTTGGCTCTATGCTTAGCCTTTTTGCACATAGCATAGCTTTCAACCACTTGATGCACATCTCTTCGCATTCTTAGCAAATAGAATTGGCCATTCAATAGTTCACAAGTCAACCTTTCTTTAAAATCTCTAGAGAGTCCGTCACTGTAGGTTTCTCTAATTAATAATTCCCGTAAGGAGCAAGTCGGCACGTACAGTTTCCCCCCTCAGAATATATAGCGATCCTCTACATAATACTTGTCTATTATCCTCTCATCCATGCAATGCAAAATTATTGGTCCATAGTATGGATCTTCGGAGTACCATTCTTTGATACGTGCAAGACCAAATAGTTTAGTCTACAATTCCAAAAAGAACGCATGGCTCCTTGAAAGAGCATCTGCAACTATGTTACTCTTTCCTTACTTGTATTCAATGAAAAAATTGAATCCCTCAAGGAATTTAACCCATCTCACCTGTCGCTTGGATAGTTTGGTTTGATTTCGGAGGTATCGTAGTGACTCATGGTTAGTATATTTGACAAATTCTCTCCGTAATAGATGGTATTGCTACACTTGCAGTGCTTGGATTAGCACTAAGAGCTCTTTGTCATAAATGGAGTATTTTAACTGTGGTCTTTAAAGCTTCTCACTGTAGTAGGCAATTGCTTAGCCTTCCTACATTAGGATAGCACCTATTCCAATGCCTGACGCATTGCATTCTAGCTCAAAAATTTTGTCGAAGTCGGGGAGCACTAACACCAAGGTGGAGGTCAACTTCTTTATCTTAACAAAACTCCTCTCTTCCCTTTTTCACCATTGGTAGTCAATGTTTTTCTTTATTAATTTATTAAGGGGTATAACGAGGGTATTGAAGTTCCTAATGAACCTTTGGTAAAATGAAGCCTATCTGTAGAAACTTCTCACCTTGACACAAGTTATAGGAGTCAACCATTCAACAATTGCTCCAATATTTTCATCATCAACTCGCAAGCCTCTTCCTTTATCTACATAGCCCAAGAATATCACTTCTTCCTAGCAAAAGTAACATTTCTTTACGTTACCGAATAATCTCTCGGCACGGAGAATATCTAAAACTGCTCTCATATGTTCATAGTGACTCTGTATGTCAGTACTGTAGATTAAGATGTCATTGAAGTACACCATGATACACCTTACGATGAAATGTCTCATCACATAGTTCATAAGCCTCATGTAGGTGCTCGAGGCATTCAACAAGCCGGAGGGCATGACTGTCCACTCATATCCTAGCCTCATGCAGATTTGATGATAGCCAAACTTAAGATCAATTTTGTTGAAAATTTTGGCTTAACTTAGTTCGTCCAACATGTCTTCTAGCCTTAAGATCGGATACTTGTATTTGATCTTGAATTTGTTTATGACTCAGTTGTCAACACACATCTACTAAGTTCCATCCTTCTTCGATACTAGAAGTGCAAGCACAGCATAAGGGTTGAGACTCTCTCTCAAATATCCTCTTTCTAGCAACTCATTAACTTGACGTTGAAGCTTAGAAGCTTGCTCGGGATTCATGCAATAAGCTAGCTTGTTCAATAGTGTAGTACCGAGTATTAAGTCAATATAGTGCTTTATGCCTTGGGTTGAAGGCAACCCTTTAGGGAACTATTCTAGGAAGAGGTCAGCATATTCATCTAACAGTTCCTTTACCTCTTGGGGTGAATCATCCAACTCCTTCATTTCCAATAGTTGCTTGACCAATAGGTGGGTCAGCTCTTGGAGCTTGGCTCTATTCATCACTAAAGCTTTTTTTTTTTATTTGTGAGCAAGTTTTGTCTATAACTCGAGAACTTCTCTCGATGGCATCGGATTTAGCGTGATCTTCCAATCATCCTTCTTAAGCATATAGGTATTCTTATAACCATCATGGATGACTCTCCTATCAAACAAGCATGGTCTTCGTAACAATAAGTGGGAAGTGCATATGGGTAGTATGTCATAGAGAATCTGATCAGAGTAATTGCTGATAATGATTAGCAGCAGTATTTGCCGAGTAACATGTAAGCTCCCTTCTCACTTAACCAGTACAACTTATATGGCTATAGATGTGTAATAGTTGACAACCTCAGTTTTGAGACTAGGTCAATTGACCCTACATTGGTGTAGTTTCTACTATCCATGATGAAGGTGCATGTTTGTTCATTCACCTTGTAGATGATATGAAATAAGTTCTCTCTTTGCTCTTACTCTCTTGAGTGTTCTACATTTAAAGTACATTAGACAACCATGAGTAGCCAGTCCAAGTCCTCGGCATACATAACTTCCTTAATCAACTCTTTCTTAACATTCTCCATCTCAGTAAGAATCTCTTCCTCTTCGAGTTCCTCATCCGTACTCTCTACATCTAACTTTGGGATGTCTCCCTTGATGACCGTCATCCTTTGGTTTAGGAACTAAGTAGCCATATGTCCGAACCCTTGATACAGAAACCTTTGCCCCTTCTCAATTGTTTAATTCAACACTGCATCTTTAAGTTAGCTTTTCTGCTCGGCTCTAACATCAACCCTCTTGCTCAGCTCGGCACTCGGTAAAGTGCCGTTACTTGCCTATCCTGGTTAGCTAGTCAGCATTCGGGTTGTTGCTCAACTTCCTCTTTACCTCTCTACATGCTAGGCAATCTTAATAGCTTCATCTATCGTGTCAAATTGTTGGTGTTCCAAAATGTCTCCTCTTAACCCACTTACAAATCTTGAAACTGTTCAGGTCGATGGTTCCTCCACTTCGCATTGCATAAAAAGAATTTAGATTTCTTAAACATACTCATCAATAGTTTAGCCTACTTGTCTTAGCTCTTGAAGCCGAGTGAAAGTATCTTAGAGATATGTTTTTGGTGCGAACCTATTTTTGAGCACTATCTTAATCTTAGGCCAAGTATTAATCTCTCAGTACCTCTCTCTCCTTCTCATGGCTTGAAGGTTCTTCCACTACATGGTAGCATATCCAAAAAATTCAATAGCAGTAGTCCTCACTTTCTCGTAATCCTTTTACTAGTAATAATCAAACATACACTCCTCCTTCTCTTCCCAATCCAAATACTCGTCAGTATTCTTAGATCCATTAAAACTTAGAATCCGAAGCATAACATGGTCAGATGCTCTAGGGACTTGTACATGATCCTCTTCAAAATACTCTTCTTTCTCCTCAACATGCTCGCTCATATTTATCCTTCTCCTTATTCGTTCGCTAACTCCTCCACATAGCAATTGTCGACTTGGGTTTTAACCTCTAACAGGTTGAGTAGCTTATGGAGTATTTTGTACGGCCTTCGAGGGTCGGCAAGACACTGCATGAATAGTTCGGGTCAGATTTGCCAAGAAGTTAGCTATCTCATCAAGCCTTTAGTTAATGCTTATAGGAGTTTTCTAAGATTAATGCCCATGGTATCATCACTAGTACCAACATTCATATTTGAGTTTGTCATTTTTCCTTACAGATTCAAAATTTAAACAAAAACTTCAAAAAGTTAATAGCTAATAACACAGCAGTCAAATGAATTTAATAACTTACTTTGTTTAACACAGGTAAAATAGAGCACTATAGAAATTCAAGACGAACTAATCTTAGTTTACACAAACCTATGCTTTGATACGAAGATGGTATGAATCGTGACTAAGAATAGACAATGCCGATTGCTGGATAGGTGCAAACTTGTAGAAAGCTTGAAAAAGAGCTAATGGGGAAAGGTACGAAAAGAGTGACAAAGGTGAGTGGAGCAATAAGCAAAAACCTACAAATAATTCTAGAGGATATGACATACTAAAGGAACTTCCGAGGACTCATGGTACAATTCGATATGATGCACAAATTGGTTTATTGAGGTTACTTGCTACCTAACCTTGCTTAAGGGAAAGGATAAGAGTGATATTGAGAGTAAACAAGTAGTATTTATGTAATGATGAAAGTATTCAAGTGTATTGAAGATAATATGATTATCTTGTAACTATAAGTATAGGGGTATTTATACCACAAACTAAGGCAACTTGCCCAAAAGGGAAAAGAAAAAAAAGGGCATTTACTGAAGGGGCAATGTACATGTTAAAATGGGTTAAAAATGAATATATAAGAAAAATAATTATTAGTGCTATAGATTCTACATGTTATACTATATGCGTGGTAATGTGGTGTTGGCGGAGTCATTAGGAGATGTGGACAAAAAGTACTAACAAATAGGCTTATCTAAGTAGGGATGGCTTGATTAATCTGAATTCTCTTTCTCGGCTTCTAACAAGGATGATGCCGAGTGATTGGGCGGCTTAATAATAGAAAGTAGTCGTCAACTTAGAATGCCACAGAATAAAGGGCAGTCATATGGTACGGCATTAGAGGTGACTCGGTAAGTAAGTATTCGACCTAAGTAGGGGTTGGTCGAAACATGAGGATTCGTTTTACCAGCCCCTCTAGTCTTCAAGCTCGACTTTGAGCCAAGAGTCCTATAACTTAATTCCCATCATATGTAGTACACAAGTGAAGGATTTTGGGGTTGAAGAGATCAATAAGATTTTTGTTACTCATTTAAAACCATTGGTTGAGGAGTCTTTAACTTAGAAATAAAACAATTTCCCACTGATTTAGAATATGCCTTTTTCTTTGAAGATTCTAAGCTGCCAGTGATCATATCATCAAGGCTAGATTCTTACTAAAAAGACAAACTTTTACAGTCCTAAAAGAACATAATAGGGAAATTGCATGGAAGATATTGGACATCAAGAGAATTAATCCCTCCTTTTGTACCCATAAAATTTTGATGGAGGATGGATTTAAATCGGTAGTATAACATTAAAGGAAGCTGAATTCCAACATAAAGGAAGTAGAAAAGAAAGAAGTAGTGAAGTTGATGGATGTAGGACTCATCTACCCAATTTTAGATAGTCTATGTATGAGTCTGGTTCAAGTAGTTCCAAAGAAGGGCGGCAAGATGGTAGTACCAAAGAAGTTTTTCTTGGAGTTAAGGCATTACTTTTGGGAGGATCCTTTTCATTTTAGAGTGCATGCTAATCAGATTATCCGACATTGTATATCACATGAAGAAGGACAAAATATTTTGTTTCATTGGCATAGTAGATTGATAAGTGATTACTATAATGTAAATAGAATTGCTTAAAAGGTGTTGGAGGCTAGTTTTAACTGGCCAAGTATATTTTGGGATGCTCATGATTATGTTGTAGCTTGCAATAGGTGTCAAAGAATTGTGAATGTTTCCAAGAGGGAAGAAATGCCATAGAAATATATATTAGAATGTGAAGTCTTTGATGTTTAGGGAGTAAACTTCATAGGACCATTCCCATGTTGTTATGGTAATAAGTACATTCTAATTGTAGTCAATTATGTGTCAAAGTCGATTAAAGCTCAAACTTTACCAACAAATGATGCTAAGTTGATAGCAAAATTTTTAAGAAAGTTATATTCTAGATTTGGAGCACCTCGAGCATTGATTAGTGATAGAGGAACCTACTTTTACAACAGCTAGATGGAACAAGTCCTTAATTGATATGAGGTACACTATAGGATAGCCACTCCTTACCATCCATAAATAAGTAGCTAAGTGGAGGTATCAAATAGGGACCTAAAAAGGGTTCTAGAGAAGACTATAGTACATAACAGAAAAGATTAGGTTAACAAACTAGATGATGCTTCGTAGGCATACCATGCTACTTACTAAACTCCATTAGGTACAATACCTTATAGATTGGTGTATGATAAGGCTTATCATTTACTAATAGAGATTGAGCATAAGGTTTATTAGGCTTTAAATACAGTAAATTTCGATTATGAAGCAACCGGTAAACTTAGGCATTTCCAGCTTAATGAATTAGATGAGTGGCATTGGATAGCTTATGAGAATAATTGAATGTATAAGGAATGAACTAAACATCTTCATGATTTCAAGATTAAGCACCTTAAGCAATTCAAAGAGGGTGATCTAACACTTTTGTACAATTCTAGACTTAAGTTATTTCCTGGAAAACTTAAGTCAGGGGGTCAAGTCCATTTTTAGTGAAGAAGGTATTTTCATTTGGAGTAGTGGAAGTTGAGTACCCTAAAAAGGGGACATTCAAGGTTAATAGGCAACGGTTGAAGATATACCATAAGGAAGTGGAATGAAAAGAAGGTAAGGAGGAGCTAAGACTTCTCTAATTCATGGAATGAAGGTGAATACTCTAGTAGTATCGAGCTTATGACGTTAAACAAGCATGTATCCTTTAAGTATATTTACTTTCTTGTGTTTGATTTATTACTTTCTTGTGTTTGATTTATTACTTTCATGTTGTTAGGTTAAATTATTGTTTGTTATCATTGTTGTTATTTATTTGGTTTGTTTTGAGGGTATTTATTTAAGTGTGATGCATAAAGAAAGGAAACAACAAGTGGAAGTCATAGAAATTCAAAGGGGAGAGAAGAATTTCATAAAGTGTAGGGACGTAGATGGAGATTAGAAGGCTAACACTTCAATCATGGCTATGATAAAAAGGTAAGTACTTAATTTTTTCAAGCATTACATCTATCACAAATCAATTATAGCCGTGATAAATTAATTAGGTTAATCCACCTGTCCATCACAACCTTTATCACTCACCTGCAAGAATTCACACAACAATCATAGCCATAATCAATACCTTAGGAGTTTTTTAAGTCATCACGACTATGATACAATGAGATATGTGTGAAATTTTTTACCATAGTACTAGTTACTGGTTTCATCACACTCATGACTATCATAGGGGTGAGGCTACGATAGTTCAAAATTTTTAGGCACTAAGCTTATCACAAGACTCATTATGCCCGTGACTAAGCTTAGATGGGGGATCACGGCCCGAGTCACGGCTATGTTCATGTTCCTGCTACCCTATTATATAAGTAATTTCCCTCTCCCTCTCTCCTCATTTCTTCCATTTTGAAAATCTACGACGTGATACTCTCACTACGCCGTTTTTCTACAAAACCCGGTCCCCATTTTCTTCAATTTAACCCTTATTTCATTTACTTCTAACACTTGCACAATCATCTTTTATCAACCTTACCCTCTTTTAAGGTACGATCTCCCTCTTTTTCCTTCATTTTTCTATATTTTCTTGGACTTGATTTTTGTTTTAGGGTTTTTATTTGTGTGTTTTTGATGATTTGTATAATTGTTGTTTTAGTAACAGGTAATATGTTTGTATCTTCCTTAGACTTCAATTTTGCATGAATTTGTGAAAGAAGTTGCATATTAAGATGAAACCATATTTTCTATTAATAATGGTAAAATTGGGGATGTTTACAAATTGAGCCTAAGTTGATGAATTTATCCCATTATAGTACTTAAGTGCTATATAGAACTGTATTGCTAATTGTTGTTCTATATGATTGAAGTATTGTGTTTACACATAATGATGTGAAGTTGAGTGTTATATAGTTGAGGGAAAACACTAATCCTTAGTTGATGTTAGGGTTACAAGTTGAGTCATTTCGAATTCATTTATAGTGTGTACTTGAAAGTTGGTTAGGGTTAACCATGTAGTCGGTAGATGCTTTAAGTTTGGAAGTTGCAAGAAGTTGAAATGGGTTTGCTCAATTCAAAGTATACCTGAATTGCACATGAGCTTAAATTGACATTGATATTTGCAGATGTCACCAAAAAGATCAACCACCTCTTAAGATAAGAGATCAAGGGCTGATAGGTCTCCTTCGCCTCTTCCAAGACGATTTGACGTACCAAGTTCTAGTAGGCGGTTACTCTACCAGCTAGTATGGCTGAGGAGCAAAAAGTGAGGTTTAAGGAATTTACTACTAAAAAGTTTGTTAAGCAACATCGTATGGTAGATTGGGATGTGCTTTAGGAGTATTGCTTAAAGATAGCTATGCAAAGATTGTTACGCAATAGACCATGGTTGAAGTTGTTTTTAGTTCAAGAGAAGACTTATAAACAAACAAGTTTGGCTATTCTCTCCTCTTTTATGATTAAGTATGAGTATATCGACTCTAAGATGGATAATGAGGTGGAGTTCTTCGCATTTGGACGGGCTTACACCTTCGTTATGTTAACATTCATACGAGCGATGGGGTTATATACCTAAGCTGAACTTAAAGATGAGGAGTTTCTCAATCTACCTATAAGTCTACCTTAGGGAACTTTAGTAAATGAGTTTTAGAGAGAAATATCCAATGAGACCAACTTTAGGGCAAGCAAATCCAAAGTTCCACTTTAAAGAAGACTAGTGCTTAAGTCTTCCATTACATTTTGGTGAGGACAATTTATGGGAAGTACGAAAGCCTTGGAGCAGTAGGAAAGCATGATCTATTACCTTTATATAATGTATTAAAGGGGTTTTCGGTAAATGAAGGCATCTTAACTGCATTTGGACTTTGTGGGCAAACTTTTGATAAGAGTAAGGGTATTTGTGGGGTGACTAATCACTGGGATCCTGAGGAATTTGAGGTTATAGCTTACAAGTAACAATCCAAGCAACTCTTATGCTAATCTAGAACCACTTCCAAGAACACCTTTTAATCGATGGGGTATTGAAAGAGTCTCGAATCCTGATTTGGATATTGAAGACCTTAGTGCTCTTAATTTTGCACCATCAACATCTAGCTTTTCATTTGGGAATTTAAAGAGATTAGAAACCGAAGTGGTTGAGATTAAGGAAACTTAAAAGGGGATTGTTGAGCTTTTTAAGAATATAGTCACAAAAGTGGGAGCAGCTATTCCTTCTTGTTTCTCTCATCCTTAAACCTAAGAGGATGTGGGTTTTGGTCAATCTTTGGTTCCTTTAATAATAAGAGCTCCCACAGAAGAACGAGAAGAAAGGGATGAAGAGTCTGAATAGGAAGGCTCTAGTGATGAAGAGGAAGAGTCAAAAGAGGATGACAGTGATGATGAAGATGGAACTGAAGGAACCCAACAAGTACCAAACATATAAGGTTCTAGAGGTGAGAGTGAGGAGGAGTCATATATAGAGGATGAAGATGGTTCAGATGACAATATAAGAGATGAGGCTAACTGACTTGTTTCCTTTCTTGTTTGTTTTCTTTCTTTTATTTGTATTTTGTTAGCTTTAGAATCATTATCGAGTTGAGAGCTTAACCTCACTAACATACTATTAATGGAGATTCTCATATCATGAGTTTATCATAGTTTGTTTTTGTTTTGTCTTGACGGTAAAGTGTCTTTTGTTGTTCTAGTTGTTGTAGAATTATGAGGTATACTCTCCAATGATATAAGAATTAATGAAATGGCCAAACTACATAATTTAGGGAAGTCTAATTCTTGTTATTTATCAATTTCAACTTTTAAGTTCTCACCTTTTTCTGCCTATTCTATGTTTGCTGCCCTCAGACATGGAGGAAAATATCTCTCATTAAGTTTGGGGAAGGGTAAACTATGTTTATCAATAGTCTTCCACTTAAACTATTTGTTCTCAAGTTAAGAGTTTACTAAGTAGATTGTAAACATGGCATAATAGTACTAGATTTTGTACATAACTACTTCTTGTGGACTTAGTGTACATGATTAATAATGTAGGATAAACTCTAAGTGAAGCAAACTTACTTGCTATTTAATGAATGAATTTAGAGGTTACAAGTGAATCAGAGTCTTTAGTTCAAAGCCAATTGGTTGTACTTCTAAATTTTCAAAGTAGTATATTTACTTTTCAATTTCTTTTAGGAGTTCATTTAATCTTAAGTGAGAATGGTAAATGAAGTAGTTTACTTGTTGATACTTTTTGAGAATCTCTTCAATTAGGGTAAATTAAAGTGCTTAAGAACTAAATTAGTGAGAGCAGGCTTTGGTCCTTTAGAAGAGTAAAGTTTAACCTCGCTGCTAATGAAGTCTTTATACCATTGTAATAAGAATCTATAAGGATCAAGTTGGTAAGGTAAGGGTGGCCTTCAATCTCTTAGAAGAGCAAAGCTTGGCTCACTGCTGATCTTTATCCTTATAACCAAGTTAGTAAGGGTAAGCTTCAGTTCCTTATAAGAGCGAAGTCTGACTCTGCTACTAATCCTTGGTATTCTTACTACAAAAAACAAAAAAAAAAAAAATGATGAAGAAAGGAAAATGCGAATGCATTGTGTAAGTTGTTCTTAGAGAGATTTGTTAATAAGTATTTTTCGATAATTATTATGTGGGCTTATATTACTTGGTCTAATATCTAAGCCTGATCCAATGACTTGGTCTAAGGACAATCCCTATTGACTTACTATAAATACCAATTAAGATCGCAAGTAAGAGGACCCTCTTCCATTCACTTATTTTTTCATAACCACTCAACATTTTTCTTTACATGACAAGAGGGCTAACTTAGGCATTGGAGTAGCCATGCTGGATGGCATGATCTATGAGTTTATGTGTTGATAATTGCCACTTTCATGCAAGTGTACATGATCTGTGAGTTTATGTGTTGATAACCGCCACTTTCATGGGAGTGTACACATTTGAGTAATTGAAATCTGAACTTTTTGTGGATCATAACCGCCACCCCTTGGTGGTTAACTGAAAATTCATGTGTCACCTATATTTTGTGACCGAGTTTCAAGTGAAGAAGTGTCTAAATCAAAATTCAAAAGCCCGAAGCGAAAATTCAAAAGGAGCTCATAAGGTGATACACTAAATGTGACATCAATGTTTTTGGCTTAAGTACTTATGATATGCTCTCCGAGCGCTCGCGACAGGATCGCTCGAGTTGCACAAGGTTGCCAAGCACCCTGGCAAAGAAGTTTATAGTGAAGCTTTTCACTCAACTGATGGTCCATGTTTAGCAGATGAACTCCATGTTGATCCACAATAGTAAATGCCGAACTCCATTCTTAAGGACAGCCACATTTGCTGTGTTAAGTTTTCGAATTATCGAGTACACGGTAATCCGTGGTTGAGCAACCTTTGTCGAGTAAGCGCTACTGATGTCATGGCTACTTAAGATGTTCGTTGACCTATATGCAGCGCCGTATTACTTTGATCGTCACTTCATTTACTACTCTTACTGAGCACTTTTGGCATACTTACAAGCAACTCTGCATCCTCCTTATGCCAAGCAGCCGAACTCCTTAGTTGCTCTCTCTATGTCCAGGGCGGCTCAACTTGCCAAACAAGGCAACTCTATCCTTGCTTATCTTCTCCGAGTAGTTGCGATGATACAGTAGCTATAAGCACTGAGCCGTAAAAATTCTATCGGCCTGCAAATTGTTGAGAAGCTGACTACCGAATGAATCCAATGGCCGTGTAGCACAGACTATGCCTGTCAACTTTGATGTATTTACGAGCCAAGTACTCTTTGCAAGTCAATCTGCTGTACAAGTCCAACTTCGAGCCCTATGTCGAATAGCCTAAACTAGGCTCGATTCCAAGTAAGATTCTCAAGCAAATGAAATCCAAATTCCTTCCCGACAAAAGCAGTGAGACAATGAATTCAACAAAAGCTATGCCGAGCAGCAGCTTCTTCTCCACTCCTGAGATCGAGATGTTCTTTGTCCTCAAAGTTGGAGAGAGCATGAATCCAAGCTAATTGCTAAGTAGCTGCTTCGTACCTAAAGAATGATACTCGGAAGCCGTCCATCTAACGAGCCCTTAAAACAGAACCGGGCATGCTAATGGATTATGACCTATGCTGAAATAAAAGCTCCAAAGTTGCAGTCCATTAATATGCTGAACTATCGACTACATACCATTTCTTTTTGAGTAGATGCAGTAGCCCAGCTACAAATCGTATTTGAAGAGAACAGCTATAACAGCTCATGAAATTGAATAGAGCTAAGTAGGAACAGTCATGAATATTAGTGGACCAAATACACATGGCGGCTAGACAAGGCAAGTTTCTATACTGCCGAATGACTGTATAGCCGAAATCCGAGCCTTTCACAAGCTTTGAGACTGTAGCCTAGCCCCAATGTCGAGCAGTCATGAAATCTTGCTGAGTACTGAGTTTAGAAAACAGACTATGCCGATAGGGTATTCGCTATTTGACACATACTCAACATAAGAAGTAGGTGTCCTAAGCTGCTCCACTACTTCACAAGTATGATTTATAAACATACTGCAGTACTTGATTGATGTCTAAAGATAATAAACTCTATCTCTCCTTATTCTTGGTTTGTCATCTGTTCAATATTTGTAGTGATTTATTTAAATTTGAGCAAGTTAATTTCAACCTCTTCTCGAAACAAGAATGAAAGCTCAAATAAACTAGGGAGAAACAAACGCCATATATTTTAGCCCATGTAAACATAATGTGCCAACGGGCTACTCCTGAATAGCTCTAAACCCTACATATTACAAGTGACAAGCAAATCACAAAAAGCTAATTCACAGGTCTTATACTTTAATGGACCAAAGGCTAGTCAGCCTATTTTCTGACATAACATAGGTCATGCTCAACTTAGGTGACTTTCATGCTTTCCTCGCCTCTCTGGGCGCTTCGGCCTCTTCAAGCGCGTTCACCTCTTTAGCCACTCTTTGCCTCTTTAGGTGCCCCAGTCTTTTTAGGCATATTAGCCTCTTTACACTTTCGTCTCTTCAGGCATACTCACCTCTTCAGGAATCCTAGCCTTTTCAGGTACATTAGCCTCTTTAGGCTTTCGCCTTTTCAAGTATACTCACCTCTTTAGGCGCTCTTTGTCTCTTCAAACACATTAGCCTCTTTAGGCTTTTGCCTCTTTAGGCTTTCACCTCTTTAGGCGCTCTATGCCTCTTCAAGCGCTCTTTGCCTCTATAGGTACATTAGCCTCTTTAGGCTTTTACTTCTTCAAGCACTGCTTACCTCTTTAGGCGTACTCACCTCTTTAGGTGCTCTTCGCTTCTTTGGGCGCTCCAGCCTTTTCAGGTACATTAGCCTCTCTAGGTTTTTACCTCTTCAAGCACTCCTTACCTCTTCAGGCATACTCACCTATTTAGGCATTCTTTGCCTCTTCAAGCGCCTTAGCCTTTTTAAGCACATTAGCCTCTTTAGGTTTTTGCCTCTTCAAGGACTCCTTGTCTCTTTAGGCATACTTGCCTCTTTAGGCTCTCTTTGCCTCTTTAGATGCCTTCGCCTCTTCAAGCACTCCAGCCTCTTTGGGTCTTCACCTTTCTAAGCATATCAATATTTATAAGTACTCCAGCCTCTCCTACCTTTTACCTCTTCAAGCCTTTGTCTCTTTAAGTACTTTAGCCTCATTAGGCTACGATCGCAAACTTGTCTGGAAATTCCATAAAATCAACCTCCTTGAATATTCTCTTTTTTGACTTGTACACCAAAGAGAATGGGGGGCAAGTGTTAATAGGCATTTTTAGATAATTATTATGTGGGCTTATATTACTTGATCTAATATCTAAATCCGATCTAATGACTCAGTCTAAGGATAATCTCCATAGATTTACCATAAATATTAGCCAAGACCCCAAGTAAGAGGACCCTCTTTCTTTCTCTTATTTTTAATAACTACTCAACATTTCTCTCTACATGATAAGAGAGTTGACTTAAGCATCAGACTGGCTATGGCAGAGCACTCTCTAGCCCCTCCCATAACTATTTTCATGTTTTACAAGTGTTTGCACACTAAGACAAAAATCAATCATCAACAAGATTCAGTAAAAGAAGTAGAAATATAGGGGAAAGATGGATGCAATATACTTTTGTTGAGTTTAAGGCTAAGGCTACATCTTATATCTACTAAGAAGACAACATTAAAGCTCGATGAGAGATCTATTAGAGTAGAGGAGACCAAAAAGGTAACAAGAAGAGTGCAAGAGATTGACATAGAACAAACAACGATCAGTGTTTCATAGGATATAATGTTGAGAAAGAAGGGCCATACATGCTTACATATTCTATCCACATACTGCTCAATCATCCAATCATAGACATATTGATAGAAGTGTACAGTCAAGGGAGGTGTATTGCAATGGCTAGAAAGGATCACAGGAAATCCTTCATGATAGAATTCTAACAAATATTGTGATTTCCATGACAATAGAGTACATAATATTGATGAATGTGTCCAACTAAAGAATGCAATTGAGGATGCAATCCAACGAGGGTGTTTAAGCAAGTTTCACACCTATAATGTAGAGAATATTAAGTGACCAACTCAGAGGAGATGTGATAAGCATGAGAATGTCATGTGGACTTCTCACGGTAGGAAAGATACTAGAGATGGACATAGTAATAGAGCATCAAAAGGTATAATAAATGCTTTTATTGATAGACCTTTCGCCTTAGGCTGGTTAAACTTTTTAGGCTAAACTAATGTAGTACATTGTTTTTGTAATGTGAAGGCAAGAAGGTCAAGATCGACAATTCAATTTCTTTCAGAAAAGAGGATTTTGAGGGCATTTAAAGGCCCTACAATGATGCACTCATAATTCATGCATGAATTGCTAACTTCGAGGTCAAAAAGATTATTTTTGACATTGGAAATTCGATAGATATCATTTTTCAACATGCTTTTGATTAGATGAGGCCAAAGTTCAAAGTATAGCTGAGATCATAAGACTATGATTTATATGCTTTCAATGATCAACCCATTTAGGTCACTAGAGTAATTTCTCTCCCTATCCAATCCAAAGATGATGAGCACATTGTGGAAGATAAGATGGATTTCCTTATTAAAAAATGTTGGTCCTCGTATAATAAGATCATGGGTTGACCATGTTAGCAATTATTCGGCATGCTTCCTTCAACTGTTCATGTCAAGGCTAAATTTTCAACTCCCATTCAAGTTGGTGTATGTAAAGTGGACTAACAATTCAGTAAGATCCTTATATCTAAGAGCACTATAGTGGGAGGAAATTTTTCAAGTTGAAACTTATCAAAAAAAAAAAAAAAATCAGTTGCCATAGAAAATGCTGAGGAAGAGATAGAAGAGATCTTGTTGGGAAAAAAGCTTAGGAAGATAACAAAGATATGGAAACCTTTGTTGCAAAATCTGATGGGAATCAACTACGAGACCCCTGACCCGTAACCGAGCTTAAAGACTAGTCAGGTTGGCACGATGAATCCCCACATTCGAACCAACCCCAGTCGAGACCGAGTACTTACTTACTGAGTTACCTCTAATGCTGTATCATATGACCGCCTTTCATTCGATGGCATGCCGAGTTGATGATTGCTCTCTATTGCTAAATCGCCCAACCACTTTGCATCCTCCTTGCAGAAGAGCCAAGAGAGAGAATCTAGACTGATTAAGCCATCCCTGCTAAGACAAGCTCATTTGCCTATACTTTTTGTTCTCATTTCCTGTTGACCCTACCAATACCGCATTACAACATGTACATTATTACATGTAGAATCTATAGCACCAATGATTATTTTCCTTATATATTCATTTTTGCCTCTTTATAAAATGTACATTTCCCTTTTAGGAAATACCCTTTTTGTCATTTTCCTTTTGGGCAAGTTGCCCTAGTTTGTAGGTATAAATACCCCTATACTTGTAGTTGCAAAATAATTGGATTACCTTTAATACAATTGAGTACTTTCTTACTTGTATAAATACTACTTATTTACTCTTAACATTACTCTTCTCCTTTCCCTTAGCACGGTTAGGTGGCAAGTAACCTCACTAGACTAATTCATGTGTCATATCAAATTGTATAGTGAGTCTTCGAAAGTTCCTTTGGTGCATCATATCTTTTAGAACTATTTATGGGTTTTTGCTTATTGCTCCATTCGCCTTTGTCACTCTTTTTGTACTTTTTCTAATTATCCCTTTTTCTAGCTTTTTGTAAACTTGGACCCATCCAGCGGCTGGCCTTGTCTGTTCTTAGTTATGGTTTCTACTATCTTTGTATCAGAGTAGAGGTTTTGTGTGAACAAAATTAGTTATTCTTGAATTTCTATTGTACTTTGTTTTGCTTGTGTGAAATAGAGTTAATTATTGAGTTCATTTTACTGCTATGTTATTAATTGTTCACTTTCTAAAGTTTTTGTTTAAATTCTAAATCTATGAGGAAAAATGACAGACCCAAAGATGAATGTTGGTATTGGTGATGACAGTGGAGTTGTTCACCATGGGCATAAGTCTCTAAGAGCTCCCAAAAGCACTGACTAGAGGCTTGATGACGTACTCCTACCTTATCTGTTCTTGGTCACAGTTTGCACCAAAATCTCTACCAAAGTCTAATTAACTTTTTTGTGATCCCATTCAATTGCAATGGTAAAGTTAATAAAAGAGTCCCCATAATTCTATAGTTAAATATCTACTTGACCTTTTTTTGGTTTTTTGGGAATAGCCCATAATCTAGTGCCCTAAGTCATCTCTGATAACACCTCCTATTGTTGCATTTTCTTTTTGGTTGGTCACAAATGCATCCCTATTTAATTTCACCAAGCATATAGGTAGTAGTGTCAAAGTAATTGTTACTAAGGAAATGGACAATATACTTATGATATTCTTCCTATGTCCTACCCAATATTCATATGTTTATTGCTTGATAGTTTGGTATAGAGGTAAAGGAGTTTTTGTGGCATTAAACAACTTGATGTTTCTATCCTTCCATATGTGCTAGATTGTATAGGAAAAAATTATGGAACTTTGTTTTGTCATTTCTTTTTGTTGACCTGATGTTTGTATGTTGCCATTAGTAGAAATCTTAAAAATATAGAGTGTTTCTATGTCTAGAATTTATCTATGGGGGAGCCCCTAAGCATCCCTTCTTTTTAGCAAGTAGATTGTTACAAGTCCTCTCATACAATAAGCACTTAAGAGAACTCTTATATAGGAAGGGGGGATTTTCTCTTCATTTAAGGGTTCATTTCAATGGTGGACTATAGGCCATCAAGGCTTAGATAATCTCTTATGGCACGTGCAATGATTTCTTGGTTTGATTTACATCATGGATAGGTTGTTGTGCTATTAGGAAGAATTTATGCAACTTTACAGTTAGCAAACAAGTAGTTATTATGGATTCTCTAAATGAAAAGCTTCTAATGAGGTAAAGGGGAAGGTTCCGTATCCATCCTTCTTACTTAGCATATGGTTCATGCTTCAAGATAATCTTTTGATAATTTTGGTTTCTAATTCTTTAGAAAGGAGATCTAAGGTGCGTTTAGTAAGTTTTCTCTTAGATGAATATGGCCTGTTAACCAAAGCGTAATCTGATATGGGATATCCAATCTCACTTTCATCTTAGCTTAGTTCATCCTTCTAACATTCATTTATTATCATACAGCCTACCTTGCTTAAATAAGGGCCATGGAAAATCTTATGTAGTGAACCTAGCTTTGACCATGCTTCAATCCAAAATTTTATATTTGAACTATCTCTAATAATGCATGTTGTGTTCTTAACATTTTTTATGTTACTCTATAGCTAGTTCTTCCCCACCCCCCCCCCCCCCCCCCCCCCCAAAAAAAAAAAAAAAAGAGAAACGTGTTGTTTTATTTTGTATTTCATTTGACAAATTTTTATGTATAATGCTTTACTATGTCTAAATTCCCATCATCTCTTAATATCCCATGCTTCATTTCTTTTTTCCATGTTGTCCAATCCCAAACCACCATTTTCCCATAGAGTGATTACAGTAGCTGAACCAATGTATATTTGAAATAAGAGGGTTATCTTGCCTTAAAAAGCTTCTTGTCATTTTATTAACCTCTTGAAGTCTTTGTTTAGGTAATTAGGCAAAATGCATGCAATATGAGGGGACTACATGAATGATTGATTTAACAAGCATCAAGTGACCAACTATGTTTATGAGGTTGCCTTTCTGTCCAATTATTCCTTTTTTTTTTTTTGTATTTTGGTAAGGAGGTATAAAAAGTGGTGATTTTTCGATTTATGACCATTATAAAAAAAGAATCCCAAATAGTTGTCAATGGAAGGAATGAAACTTATAGTAAGTATGTACTTTATATGACAAGGAGACTCATAATAACTACAGCTTGCCAAGAAAGGAGAGAGTACCCTTAGATGTACCTATGAAATTTCAATGGAAGAAGGAATTGAATGTAGCTAGCATAAAGTAATTTGTATGGATATAACTTATCAAGAGGACTCAACATGACTTAACCGAGGCTTTACATATCATACAAGCTTCAAGTTAAGGTCTACTGGCTACAAACCTATGCTAGCCAAATTTAATAAAGTGTATAACACTTAGAGCAAACTAGCAAGTAGAGAGGATGGTATATTCAATATAGTCGAGTGAAGAAGATCATTCAGCTATAGTGAAAAGGAGCTATTTATAGTGAACTCATAGGGAAAAACAAGGGTAATCAAATTCATTAGTAAGGAAATATACAAATGCTATCATAGTAATGTATAAGAGGGTGAAGTTGCCAAAATACAAAAAGAAACAAAAAGGAATATCTTCTGGTGATGTTAAAGCAATAAATACATGGTAGGCAATTATTGGGTTGTACATTGTCAAGATGAGGCATTGAAACATATGCAAACTATCCAACTAAGAGACATGGGGCCAGTATGAGTATCTTAGTCAAGCTAGGAAGTAGATTAAGTGATGTGAAGGTAAAGTAGTTTGGATAAGGAAGGGGCCAGTGAAGAATTGGTGGAGGTGTTGTATATGGTGAGTGTTGAGCTATCCTTAGGCATGGTGCTAGTCTTTATTGTAATTGGGGTTTAGTTTAGTAAGTTGATACTATTCTCCTTTCAACTAAGAGTTGGTCTTCATGAAGCTTGAGGTCAAATCTTCAAAGGATGCACTAACTCGACTGGGTGTTCGGTCAATAAAACAAGTTAATGATCGATGTAAGAAGGTCTTATGTATGTAGAACACCTCATTAATAATGGGTTCAACATTGAGAATACATCTGAAAAAGTTTTGAAGCCCTTAGAGTTAGGATCTTATGATAAGTCTAAGCCATCAACACTCTAAGGGTATTAGAGATTTAGCCTTAAATGAAGGTCTTCTAGATTTACATTATTTGGAATATGTGACAATAATTCAGCAACATTAAAGGTTAGTGACACCCATAGCATTCGATCAATTTAAGCTCATAAGCGCTACTATTGATCTTACGTAAGATTTTGAATCGGCCATCAGCCCTAAGAAGTAGTTTACTAATTCTTCGATTGGGGAAATGTTCCTTAGATAGATCCACATTAACTCTCCTTCCTTAAAGTGCATGGTGATAGTTTGGTTAACATGCTTAGAGAGACATTGATGTAACTTTTATAACCTTTAGGCTTAGTCCATAGCTTCCATACTATCATGCTTTAAGTTAGTACAATAATCATACCTATTAGTAAGGTAAGGTTAGTCCCTTAAATGACTTTAAAAGGAAACTTATCAATGGAACTATAGGTGGACCTATTATATGCAAACTCAACAATATAAAGACACAAATCCTATTAATAAAATTCTTACCAATTGTAGTTTAGAGGAAGGTACCCAAATTCAATTCACTACTTTGATTTAGCCATCAATTTGAGGGGCTACATGTGCTGATTATCAATTATGTTCTAAGCTTCCCCCATAGAGTTTTATAAAAGAAGCTTGTAAACTTCATATCTCAATTTGGGACTAAGCTATGGAGTACTCCTTGTAAGCACGTGATTTCCTACACAAAGAGGTTACAAATAAACCTAGCATTATAGGCAAGGAATAAAGTATGCCTTCTTATTAAACCAATCTATAACCACCATAATTAAATCATGATTGTAGGCTACTTTTTGTAGTGCAAGCATGAAGTCCATGTTTAAGTAAATTTAGGTTATTTAAGTAAGGGAAGTGGTATTCCTCATAAGCCTCCTTTCTTCCTTTAGCTCCGTTACATACTTCGCACCTCTCAATTACTCTATGTACATCCTCTATGGGACGTAGCTAAAAGAAATGCTCCTTTAATAGTTCATGGGTCCTTTTCTCCCTAAAATGATAAGCCAATCATAATTCATGGGCTTCTCAAAATAATAGCTCTCATACCAAGTTATTTAGTATATACAGTTAAGCTTTCTTGAACAAGTATCCTTAGTCTTCATAGAAGCCATCAACTATAACTCTCGATCTACATTTTGTTATTGTGAGATAGGAATTGAGCTACATGGCCTTTGATTCGAGCTTGAGCATGAGGATTCTAGAGCTTAGTATGTTGAATTCTCCTTTCCCAATCTACGCCCAAAGAATCCAAGCTACTTATATCTATTGATCAGCAACCATTGTTAAGCCAAACTCTTCTTTGTCTATTATTGATCTTTGAGTAGTGACCTGAAGAATGTTTAGTAAATAGTTTAATGCATTCACCTAGTAGCTCGATTGGACTTATTTCTAACTACATAGATAACATCCAAGATGAACTCACCCTAGGAGAGCCTATAAATCAAATTGGCATCAACTACCCTAACCATACTTATATATCAGTTTCTACTAGAAGCTTGCTAGTATCAACTAGTTATGTGTCCAAGGCTCTTACGTGATGTAATCTACAGAACAAAGCTTTTATTTTCTGATTTCCCTTATGTACCCTTTTAATGTTCCTTGTGCAATACTTATTTATGACAATACCACTTTTTGTCTTTTCCATATTTATAGGTTGCCCTAGAATTTCGGGTATAATTACCCTTGTGTTTTGTAGTCGCAATCAACTTTTGAGTCATAAAAAAGATACAAAATCTTCTTTTTGTAAGCTATTTTAGCTTGCTTGTCTAACTCTTATCTAAACCCTTAAGTGAGGCTAGGTGGTGAATGACATTATTGAACTACTCGTGCATCATATTGAGTTAATTCGTGAGTCCATAGAGTTCCTTGATGCATCATATCCTTAGCTTTGTTTAGGGCTTTACCTATTATCTTTTTTTTTTTCATGTAGCTACCATCTTATGCTTTGACCTTTTTGTAAGCTTAGACTTATCGTCAATATTACTGCCTTTGTCTACTCTTGGTGCAGTATATCATCTTAGTATTAGAGTAGAGGTTTACATTGAATAAATCACTGTTGTGTTGTGTTATTACTTTGCTACATAGATTACTACTTGTGTTTAAAGTGTGTTAGATAGTGTAATAACTATTAACATTGTGCACGAGTTAGTTATACGAGTTTAAGTGAGTAGTGGAAGTGGTGGTTAAGTTCTACCATAGTGGTTGTCATGTAGTACCTTGTTTTACTCTATTTTAAGCCTTAAGAAATAGAGCAAGCACTAATTAGGCATTTCTCTTCTTAGAAGTAGCTGTTGTACTAATAGTCTGTGTTAAGGTCTACTTAGATTTGGGTATTCATGTGAAGAATTGTATGTATATGTTGGTTGAGTTGGAAAACAATGTGTATTGTTTCTAAGAATAGTAAGAATCTGAGTGTTGTTGAATTTTGATGTAGGAGCAAGACTAAGCTGAAGAAAAGATTACTAACTCGAGTATAAATGTAGGAATCGAAGATGACAATAGTGGTGTTATCTATCATGGTTGAAAACACCAAAATACCCCTCGATGAAGTGACCGTCTTAATAGTTGATTTGACTCGAGCTATTCATGCATTAGCCCCATGACTTATTGAGGTCATCTACAACACACCCTCAATTGCTCTTGAAGCTAGCGTCACTGTTCGTAATGTTCAACATACTTAAAGGCAATTCCTAGCTCAACAAGACTGAGGTAGAGGAGTAAGAGAACACATGAGGAGGAGAATAGACCTATGTAAAGTAGATGAGGAAAATGAGGAAGAGTAAATTGAAGTGGAAAGGAGAGCTTATGTAGCTCGAGTTGCTGATCATGTGAAGCTTTAGATTATGAACTTCAATGGTTTTATGGATGTTGATGACTACCTCAATTGGGAAGAAAAGGTAGAATGAGTTTTTAACTACTATCAATATGAGGACCATAAAAAGGTGAGAACTATCATGACCTAATAGTTTCATTATCATGGTAGATCATCTTGTACCACATAAATGTCTACTATCAACCCCCTTATTGATCGCAGACCTTTCATAAGATATACAAGGCTCTTTCTAAAGATATACAAGGCTCTTTCCATTATATGCTACCACTAGGCCTATAGATAAGCAATATAGAGCAATTTACTAAAATTAACTTCTATGATACAAATTAATTAAATAAACGTGTGGACTCATTAGGTTCTACACCAAAAGAATATTATAAGCAAATGCAGTTCCCAAAGGAAACTACGTCATAAACTTTAAACTCTATTATGAACAAAAATAAAGGCAAATAGTTATCTACAAAAAATATTACAAATTCTCCTCTTCGCTCCCTGATTGCTCCAACCCATCTCTGTACGAGACTCACCTTAGGCATGCTACAACTCGGATGAACAAAATGGTTTCCTTGCAACAAAAGAAATTTGTTAGGGTATAAGCTTACGCTTAGTGAGATAAATACCCTTATTAATACCGCATGACAAAAATTTATTAAATATACAAATATATGAATTCATGAATAATCAGTATGCCAAACAATACATGTGGTCGCTTAGGAAATGCATGCGACTCAAAATTATGCCCCCTATAGTTAAGGTTAGAGATAATTAACTGACCTAAACCAAAATTTGGGTTATCGACCTTGGGTTTTATTTCATTTGCACTCTTATGTTTAAGTCAAAACAAAATCATATATATATACATATATATTTTCTTTCTTAAACAACAAATTATAATTTTAAAATCTCAAGTCTAGCAATGTGGTGGCCTTCGCAATCCACAAACATACATTCTAAGTAGAAGCCACAAGATACAACCCCTCACCGATGGTTGGCATCTCTTGATGCTTAGTAAGCTCATCAACTTAGAACATAGACTCAATAAAAATAATGATATAGCTAGTACCCAATCCTACGAAGACTTTCCTCTTCTGAGTCTCTTTCCATTATCTAAGTAAAACAACAGTCGGTGTTATCCGAATGTAATTATATGGAATGCATGATTCATTAAATTTCTTAATCATATAAGTGATTAATTCGGTTTTTCATGGTGATCAGACAATTTCATTCCATATAATCACACATATGAGTTATCACAAACAATTTCCATTATTACATGATTAATAAACTATAGTATTCAACCAAAATTTCTAACATATGCATTTTTCATATCCCACAAGCATCCAAATTATATATATAAGTTTAAGTGTATCTATTCTACAAGCAAAATCAAATAATGAGTCATCAGGAATTCACTCACTCAGCCATGCAGATCAATCGAAGTAGTCTAGGGGTAAGTCATCTCTAAATGTTAAGTCCCTTGGACATCGCAATCATAATATTATAAGGATTTGAAATAAGACTTAGAAAACTAAGCTAAAAACTCTTAAGTTATACTTTTGACTAATTTAATCGCGTATAACTTTCTTGTTTTAAATCTGATTTTTATAATCTTATAGTCAATCTTCATTATTTTCGAGGGTACATTAATGTGGTGAGGTTAGATTTTTGAGATGAGGCATGCAAACCTGCCTATTGGTCAGAATAGTAGCGGTCCTCATGATTTGGAGCACTTTTAAGCTTTATTTGGTTAGAGGCCTTTTTGGTAACTTAGGGAATCCTTTGGGCTTGGGCTTAAGATCTCATTCTAGGTTTCAAATACTCCTTAAGATCACATTCACAACTTTGATTTATACTCTTTAGGCTAACTACAACTTCTTAGGCTCTTAAGTGGGCTTATTTTTTTATCCAAATCAATGATAGTCACTTTCTTAGGCTTAGGGGGATGTCTTGTGGGTCTCTCGAGAGATTTAAAACAACTTTTATTGTTGTGCTAAGTTGCCGGTCGAAACGTAAGGTAGGTTCAACTAGGTGCTCAAGGCTCGTTTTAGAAGTTTTAAGCTTTGTTTCAGGCTTAATACACATATCGTATTTGCCTTGATTGATCTTTTCACTTTTTTCACTTACTTTTATCACATTTTTAGTGTCTTTTAGGAAGATTCCAGATCTAGTCAGTTTTAGTGTGAGGGCTTCTAACTTGGTTTTCAACTTGCTTCACCATTTCCTTAAGTTATATCATGAACTTAAGCTACTTGTATTCAAATCTTAAGTTTACTTCTTTTCCTTAAGATGATTATTTGGCTCATACTTTACATGAAAATAGAAGATCTCACATTTATCATATCTCCTATACCATAGTTCATGTCTTACAAAGTGGGTTTCCTTGTAAAACTTTACGTGATGGATTTTTCCTTTACCTTTGTCTAGATTTTAGTATGTTTAACTCAATAAAAGTGAAAACAACATCCAAATGACTTCTAAGCCCTCACATCCAGCATGCTTCCCTTTCATTCAAGTTCGCATTACAAGATTTTCTCAACTTAAAATCTTCCGTTATAAGTGTTAAACATGTATCTCTACAAAACACTAACTTTACATGCTCATAATTCACTTTTCATATAAGGGTTTCATGAGTTTTCTTCTTAGGGTAGTCTTAAATAATTTATCAACTTATGATCATACTCATTTCTTCAAGAAATCATGACCTCCTAACATGAATACTAAACTACAAACACAAAGAACACTTACTCATCCACAAAGCAAAGATATGGTAGTTGTGCACTAAGGCTCCACCTAAGCTCTTTGTCTTACCCCCACCTTCTTGCACCCTTTTGGAAACTTGAGTTGTAGTCCTCTAAAGTGGGGTTTGAAGGATGTTCCAAGGATCATAAAGGAGCTTTGAATGTTGGCAAAAGCAAGACATAAGAAGAAGTTGAATGCCGTGAAGATTGGGGCTTAGAAGTGGCAGCAAAGTATAAGATTTTTGTAGGGTTTTGTTGTTTCTTCTTTTAAGTTGAATTCAAAGTGAGAGGAAAAGGAAGTGAAAATGAAACTAAAAGTAAGAGCAATGAGAGAAAGAGTGGCCAGTTGGAAATGGAGTGGAAGGTATGTTTAATAATTTTGATTTTGTTGTCTTGCAGCATGTACAAAAGTTAACAATTGCAACTTTTGATGATGTAAGTAGTAAAGGGTGAATAGTGGAGTGTAAGATAAAGTGATTGATGGATGAAAGAAAAGAGCATGGATCCCCTTTTCTTTCTTGCAAGAACTGGCCATTAGGGTCTTCTCATGGCATGGAGTTTTCTTGTCTCATTTATTAAAGTTAAACATGTGAAATAATGTGAAAAATTATCTATATGTGGTATAAGTTAATGGGTGTTAAGGAAAGTGTCTTATCACTAGTTTTTGATAGGTTATCAATTGATAAATAACTTCAACCCTCAATTGATAAGTTATTTAAGGTGATTATTTGGTCTACTTATTTACATGTAAGGCTTAGACATGAAGATAAGAGAATTGTCTTATAGGAAATTGTTTTAGGATTTACTTCTTGATTTTTTTTGTAATTGATGATTCAATTCTTATAAAATTATGAAATTTTCTAGAGTTAAATGAAATTATTTAAATTAAATTATCGATTAGTCGCTTACGATTAAAGTCCTTAATTGTTTTAGGGTTTAGGGTCTTAGGTGACTTTAGAGTCCACGGTTTTTCATGTTCGGGTTTTATCAATAATAGGCTTTTGTAAATTTTGAGTTCTCAATTTAGTTGATCCTTAGGAATGTTCAAGAAGTACTCTTAGTAAAATCATAGGCTCACTAAAAGTAGGGCTTTAAAGAACTATTGTTGTAAAATTATTAAGGTATGTTCTAATGTAGTGGAGAAACTTCTAAACCATACAGAGATGAGATGGGAATAGTGAGGTTAGCACTTGGCGTAAGATGAAAAGAGTCCTTAAGGCAAGATTCATGTTAGATACTTATTTATAGGACACTTTTGCTCAACTCCAAGAATTAAAGCAAGTGAACCACACTATTGATGAGTACGTAGAAGAATTTCAAATGCATATGATTCTATGTAAAGTCAATAAACCTTTAGCCCAGATAGTGTCTAGAATTTTTATTGGATTAAGAACAAAGATCTAAGATGTAGTAAAGCTGTAACATTTTGTCACTCCAGATGAGGCTATAAGAATAGCTCAATGAGTAGAAAGGTAAAGGAGAAATAGGCCAATTCGACCTTTAAAGGGTCAACCTATCTACTTTAGTTGACCTACTCAAGGTGGCTACTGATTTTTATCTAGTATTGAACCTAGTCGAAAGATTGATATTATGATTAAGCCGAAGAAGCACCTTGCTAACTAGGAAGTGCCAAAAAGAACATTTGAGAAAGGTTAGGGATCAAGATGGAAGACGAATAAATTAGTGTTTTAAGTGCCATGGTTTTTGTTATGTGGCCACCCAATGCTCCAACCGACGTACTATTGAAATAGAAAGTAATGAAAAATAACTTAAAGAGGAGACAGGACTAAGGGAGGAAGTCGAGGTATGTAGCAAGGGGCTTGTTAAAGAGAATGTATATGTAAACTACCTAGATATGCTAACTTTAGTTATTCGAAGAGCTTTGAGCATTAGGCTAACTTCTGAAGAGGAGGAACAAGAAAACTTATTTAATATCATATTCAAGGTGAATGATCAAGTGTATTCACTCATCATAGATAGTAAGAGTTGCACTAACATAACATCAGCTAACCTATTTCGAATCCTCAAGTTGCCAACTTTATCACATCTTAAGCCGTATAAGTTACATTAACTAAATGAGAAAGGAGCACTACATGTCACTCAACATGTACTTTTACTATCTCAACTAAGAATTATTCTATTGAAATTTTGTGTGATGTACTACCCATGTGCACATCACATGTGTTGTTAGGTCGACCTTTGTTAGTTGATCGAAGGGTCATACATGATGGGATCAAGAATATGTATACATTTAAAAAGGAAGGGAAGAAGATCACCTTAAACCCTATGACCCCAATTAGTGAGCAAATTGTAGGCTAAGTTAGCCCGAGGATCTAAGAAGGCACTAGTTTTGAGTCTATTCAAGCTCCAAGAAGCAATTAAATTTGTTGTTCCAACCTTTCTATTAATTAGAAGACTATTAAAATTGAAGGAGTAAGATGTGCTACCTGAAGAGGTCAAAGAAATATTGGATGAGCATGTTGATTTGTTTTCCATACAGTTGCTTGAAGAATTTACCCCTTTTTAAGGGATTAAACACTATATTGACTTAATACCTGGTGTCGCCCTTCCCAAGATGGTTACTTATTGAATGAACCCTATACAAGTAGCTGAGCTATAAAAGCAAGTCAATGAGTTGCTAAAAAATGGTTATGTTAGGGAGAGCCTTAGCATTTATGATGTTCCAGCTCTACTAATTCTAAAGAAAGATGGAACCTAGCATATGTGTGTCAATAGTAGAGCTATTAATAGGACAACAATCATATATAGATACCCAACTCCTAGGTGGGATGATATGCTTGACAAACTAAGTGAATCTAAAATTTTTAGCAAGATTGATACAAATTCTAGCTACCATCAGATTTGAATGAGGCTAGGAGATGAATGGAGCAATGTATTTGAAACTTGACATGGTCTTTATGAGTGGTTAATAATGCTTGTTGGCATATCCAATGCCCCAAGTACTTTCATGAGATTAATGAATCATGTACTATGAAATTTGATTGGAAAATTTGGTGCGGTTTACTTTGATGAGATCCTCATATACAATGCTAACTTAGCAAGTCAGATTGACCATCTTTGTGCTAGAATTGATCTACTCTAAGATAAAAAATTGTTTGGAAATTTTAAGAAATGTTGTTTCTACTAGGAGGAAGTGTTTTTCTTAGGATATGTAGTTGGTGGAAGAGGTTTACAAGTCGATGATGAGAAGATACAAGCTATTGTCGATTGATTGACCCCAACCACTTGCACTGAGGTGAGGAGCTTTCATAGGTTAGCTTCCTTTTATCTTTGCTTTGTTCAAACATTCAACACCATTGTTGCCTTACTCATTTAACTAACAAAGAAGAGCAAAGAATTTAAGTGGTTAGAAAGAGAAGAAAGAAGTTTTGTTGAGGTAAAGGAGCGATTGACCTCCACACCCGTATTGGCTTTGCTTGACTTTAGAAAAGTTTTTGAGCATGAGTATGATGCATCAAGTGTTGGTATAAGAGTCGTACTAATGCAAGAAGGCCAACCTATTGCATATCATTATGAGAAATTAAGAGGACCCTAGTTGAATTACAATATATATGACAAGGAACTCCTAACACTAATTAGAGCTCTTCAACTATTGTAACATTATCTTGTGCTAAGAAAGTTTATCATTTACACTAATATTGAGTCTATGAGATACCTCTAGTATTAGACCAAGCTTTCTAAGAGGTAGGCTCGTTGGGGTGAATGTCTTAAGGGATTTAATTTTAAGATTAAGTATAAATAAGGAAAAACCAATGTGGTGAATGCTATTAAGGAGACATGATCTTCTTACTAAGGTACAAACTAGATGATTGGGATTTGAGAGCATCAAGGAGCAATATATCCAAGACCCTAATTTTGGTCCCATGTATGGCCTCTATGAAGAAGAAAGGATAGTAGATGACTACCTTGTAGAGGAAGAATACCTATTTTGAGGTGCTAAGGTGTATGTGTCAATCTGTTCTCTTAAGTAACATTTGTTTATAAGCATTGGATTAGACATGACAAGTACAAGGAGGATTGGATAATTTAAACTTATTGTCTCACGTCTGGTTTATATAGTACTTGACAAAAAAATTTTATTATCCCTTGTTTAGTACGTGCAAGTGTAAGTACTAGACTCACAATTACATTTTATCAATTATACTTTCAACATTGTCTAATATATATTTTAATTATGTTTTTATATCATTTGAAATACAATTTGAGCGAATTATTAAATTCATATAATTAAACATATTATATAATATTAAATAAAAATTTTTTGATTTGCTAGCTAATAAAAAATAATTATTTATATTATAAAATAAATAATATTTTACAATATTGAATAAAAATAATATTAATTAACTCAATATTATAATAACCTAATACATACTATAATATAAAAACAATTCAGTAAATTACAATTTAATAGCTATAATATTAATTAACAATTAAAACAATATTCCAAATATGACAATCAAGAAAATTAATAATTGTAATATGATGCATTTACAAAATATATGTAAGTAACATGGAAACAAAAGTTCATTAGTAATACTCTTAATGGAGTTCACATACAAATACAGGTCAACATTACTAATTTACCAAATGATCCAATTATTTTTCAAAATCAACAAAATAGAAAAGTCCATCATCTAGTTAGTTTGCTTACAACACATGTAACCAACAACTACTAATTAACCAAATGGTCTAAGTGTCTTTCAAAATCAACTAATTAAACACTTAATAAAAGCAAGCCTCTACTCTTCTTAAGTCTTTAGAAAAATTTCTTATATTGTGGATTTTCAGCCATCTTCATTAAAACATCAAACTCTTCATTTTTAGATATTCCTAAAGTATGCAATTCTTCAACAATATCCTCCCTTGGAGGGTTTACCATATTTCCTACATGTAAAATGAAATCACTTCTATTACCATTCATAGTCTTCTAAAATGTTGCAATGAACTTTGTAGCATAATCTACCAATTGATACATGCAAAATAGTGTTGTAGATCTACCACAACATGAAGCATTTCTATGAGATCCAAGCAATCTTCAAAATGATCTTAGCCATCAATCTGCATATTTGTCAAAGCATCAATGGGCGCTTTATCTCCTTTACCATTTGCACTATCTTTACCAAAAATATTCTATAATTGTTTGAACTCCTTAAATTCCTTGTTCACATGATTACCTATCTTTTGATGTTTTTGCACATCAATTTAATTAGTTATAATAGCAATTAAAATTAAAGTACGCAATATACTTTAAAATAAGGAAAGTATTGATCATACCTCCATATATCCAACAAGAACTTGATCATTATCTACTATAACACATTTATTTTGTATTATCCCAACCAAATCCATCAATATTCATCATATTAAGCACTTTAAACAATTTGATCAACCACCTCTTCATTTTGTTAACAATTTACTTGATGTTAAGATTTATTTCAGGTATATATTTTTTCATCCTTTTTAAGACTTCTTTATGAGTCCTGCTCTTAAAAGTGTCATTCGCTCTTCTATAGCCCTCAACAACCAACTCCTCTAACACTATTAATAGTGTTTCTTCTTCAATCTTACTCCAACTATGTCAACATTTTTTGTCCTTACCATCCATGAAAGTAAATCTACCAAAGTTGTAATGCATCAATGTAGGAAAAGAAAAAAAGGAATTCATAAATATAGAAATTACTATGAAAAAATCATTAATTAAAGGATTTCAACAACTAAAGGATCTCAATATACATAATTAACAGAAGTTTAATAGTGACATCAATCCAACATACATAATCAAAGGTAGTACAAACATGAAACAACTTTCTAATTTCTATGACGAGTCATCTATTGAACGTACATTTCTTGTACTAAATTATTTCTTATTTGATTCCATTCCACCTAACTTCTACAATTTTAATTGTATTAATCCTATCTTCTCCAATAAGAACTTCATCACCTACTATTAGAGCATACTCTAAGGGATCCAGTAACATATATATTCAAATGAAGTTATACAATAAACAACAAGGTACTACCATTCAACATTGTATTTTGATGTGGTAAAAAGATGGACTCATTAAAATACCCTGATTGTTCCTTGAAGATTCTTAGACATCTCTCTATAACATTTCTTTCCCTTGCATGCCTATATTTAAACAATTCCTCACAATTTTGTAGCCTTCATTGACTTGTAGCCTACTATTGAATGTAGTATGCCTACTTCTAAAAAAAGCAAGAAATCCTTTTGCATTTGAATTTTCATCATTTACTAAAGAGTATGAACTTATACAAAAATGAAACCCCATAAATTTACAAATGAATGTTTGTTATTCCAAAAATAAAATATACTATAAATTGGTATATCCACCTATCAGCTAGAACTCTCAAACCACTTAATCGGATAGTCACATAATACTCTAGAATCTTACGGAGATCCTCTTATCTTGCTAATATATAGATGAATCTTATGTTAGAAGTACATACTCTCAAGACATTTGTTGTGAGATGCCCTTTCCTTGTTTGATACCTAGGTCTGTCTATAGTAGGTGTTGTTACTATAATATAGGTACCATATAATGCTCCTAAATAACCTTAGTGAGTTCCTAAAAAAAAAGGCAAGGTATTATACGAAATCATGCCTATTATGAAAGATTTCAGGGAGAAAGAAATATATTAATTAAGTACTTTAAACCACTTCCACCTTTCATCAATGCAATCTTATGTTACTGGATCTATTTTTGCAAGTAATTCATCTCCTCAAAATAGCAAATAACATTTGATGGCAATTGCTACTGATTGTCTCACCTATTCTACAAAATCTCCCTTGAATGCTCCTATTCTTTGAGTGATGTGTAAGTATATTAAGAAAAATAACAAGTTATTCTTCAACCGTAGCTCTTCTAATAGTACGTATTCCCTCTCATACCATAAGGATTTAGGAGAGATGCACAATAGTATTCCTACACATCCTTAATCCCACATACAATTTATATCACTTCTCTAGTGAGTGAATCAATTACTTCTCCATACATCTCATACCTAGCTAATGCTCATTCATCTAACACTCCTCTCTCTACCTCCCTCTTCAAAATGAATTTCAAATTTAAAAAAAAAAAAAAAAAACCAACAACACCCATTATAAGCATATTGATGTAAACTCTCTGTCCAAGATGGTAAATCAAAATCCTAAGATGATCCATTTTCTATAGTACACATCAAGTACAAATAAGTGAGTACAAAGTGAAAAAAAAAAGGATAACTTGTATGAACTCTAGAAAAAAATAAACAACCAATAAGAATGATGAACTATTTCTTCTAACCAAAATATTATGATTAGTTACATAAAAAAAATCTAAATACTAGACAAGAAGCATTGATGTTGATGAATTCATAAATATCCCCATGCTCTGCTTCTAGAACAAATTAAGCATTAACATTTCAATGACACTTAGAAAGATAAATCAAACTTCACAATATACTATAGAAAGAGATTGCATGTTATGTATTTCATAGTTATATTTTCTCACTTTATAGTGGAAAAGTCACAACACAGACTTAATAGTATCAGAGAAAGATCCCTTCCTAAAGAGACCCTAACTTCCTCATAAGACAACAATTCTATTAGTAGGCACTATATCCTAGAGAGATCCCTAGTCAACCTACAAACAGTATTTATTTCAAAGACCATTATTATCAGAACATTGAAAAGATAGGCAACAATTCTTTCCTCTCAATAGAAATAATTCTCCACTTCTCAAGAATTCAAGAGGCTAATAAAGTTTCTGAGCAAGAAGCATTTGAAAATATATGCTTTTCTAGCAAAAATGCCACATTTATTTTTCCACAAAATAAACTTGGATCTTGTTATGGAAACATTAGCAAACAGGTACCATCTCTTTCTGTTAGATTAGTAAAAAAAAAAAGAAAAGAAAACTCTATTTTATTAACAACAAAATAGTCTTTCAATTTAAAGAGAAATGATTATGGTATCATATACTTATTTTATAAGTTGGACTATTAAAGAAGTTAACGACTGTTTAAGTTCTTTCATTTTGATACTTCAAGCTTCAAATATTTTTGTTATGTTACTCAATTTCTCTAAGTACACTAAGCTGGTGCTTTCATTACACTTGACCATAACAGTCATTACGTTCGCTTACATGGACTATTTAGATCGCCAAGCAACACTCAAATTATATAATTGGAATATTAAGACATCACATCTAATACCATCAAAACAAAGTCATTTCATTACATGGTCATAGTAATCACTTTATAAGGGAAGAGTAGCATAAACTTAATAATATTTAAGAATCAAAATCAGAAGACACTACCCTTAACCTCAAGTGAGAGTAGTCTCATTCCAATTGTTTGATCAAATTACTTAAAGATTTTATGCTTTCCAAAGGCAAACCTATCAAAGTAAAGTAGGTAAATACTCGTATTGTCCAAAAAGTGTCCAAAAGACTTAGAAAACATAGCAAAAGTTTTACAGCACCTAACAACTATGCATAAGGTGCCCATAACAACTAGTCTATGTATAAGGGATGTTTTGTATCCTACATATATTTAGCTTAACGTCCTCTAAAATCCCATGAAAACTTAAAAGTCAAAATCTATTTGAAAACTGCCTAAATCATACCATCTATCTTATTTCAACTGGAAGGATCAAATTGACATTAGAATTGACTACATTCCCTAATTGAGAAATCAAGCTAACCTATGTTATGAAATTAGAAAAGAAAAGATACATAATGTCACTGATGGTATTTTATACTAAAATTGAAACCAACCCATGTCAAGAAATTTAAAATAAATAAAAAATAAAAAAACCTACATTTCTCAAATGACAAAATAAAAAATGGTAAACCCATATTGAATTACCCATTTTGCAAATTGCTACTATATATGAGGATTGGTCTCTAATCCAAGACATAACCCCCCCAATTAGGGTTTGGGCTCTACCTTCCCTAGGTTCAATGGCTAACAATTTATAGCTTAGTGGAGACTATTTAAGCATTACCTAGACAAATTAATTGTAACTAAGGGCTTAGAAATCATATAGACCACAATCTACAAAATCGACCATAGTAAAAACTCAATCAAAAAGTATAGAAATGTAAAAACTATTTCTTGAAAACCCTGATTTCTTCATTTCACAATAAACCCTAATTTTGAAAAGTTATCTCTTTAAATAGATAAACAAAATCAAAATCAACCAAATGCATGTCCAATATTCAATATTAAAGCAAGATTGATTGAAACTTACTTCTTACAAGGAGAGTTTGCTTACATGATTAGACAAAAGAGGTATAGCTAAAAAAAAAGAGTGAATTATTATCTTTTTCCATGAACATATATACATATATATATAGGGGGAGAGAGAGAGAGACTTCGATTAAGGTTTGGCAATGGAGAGATTGCACAGAGAAGAAAGGAAGAAGACATGTATCATATAATTTTTGGGTAAAAGAAATTAAGCATTTTTAAGCGCATTTTTTGGATTTGAAAAATAATTAAGTTTTGTCAAGTCACTTTGTTTTTTATTTCTTTTTTTTGTACTAAGATTCAAAAGGGACAAAATTGGAGCTTTTTGTCTAGTCTAATGGGCTTTGTTTTATCCAATTCCCTATTAAAAATAACAAATAAAACATGAGACAAAATTTTTTGCCCAGTGCATTATAGCAAAAATTGCTCAACCAGACATTACTTTAAAGAACTATTAGTGAGAGAAGCTTATAGTGGTGGGCTTTTCGAACATTTTGGAAAATGAAGGACCTATGAGCTATTGAATATGAGATTAATTTTGTCTAAGATGCAGTGTGAAATGCACCATGTGATTAAGACATGTAGGATCTATAAAAAGGTGAAAAGTTAAGCTGAACAAGGGAGAACTATGTCTTTGCTTATCTCAACCAAACCATGGGTTGATTTGAGCATAGACTTTGTCCCCGATTTAGCTCGAACTGCCTGAAACAAAGACTCAATGATGGTCATCATAGACAAATTTAGCAACATGGCACACTTTATTCCCTATTCTAAAACTCATGATACTTTGGCTACTTCTTTATTTTTTATTTTTTTATTTTTTTTTGCAAGGAAATTGCTCGTCTACATAGCATGTCGAGGAGTATAGTGCTAGATCAAGGCTTAAAGTTCTCGAACCATTTCTATAGAATTCTATGCATGTGAACCAATTTCTATAAAACTCTTTACTTTAACCATACTTTAGGTTTACTGATGGCTAAACAGAGGTCACCAACAGTACTTTGGCTTCACTACTCTAAGCAATAGTAGGAAAGAACTTAGCTGACTAAGATATATGTTTGCTTATGGTAGAATTTGCTTACAATAGGATAGTGCATGATACCACTAAGCATGTACCATTTAAGGTCATTTACTAAGAAGCAAGAACTAAAGCTTAATCCTTCCCAACAAATCAACTAAGTTACTAAGAAGATGGAGGAAAAGGGGAAATGAAGGAGGGCATTGCAATTTCAACCTAGTGATCTAGTATGGTTACACATAAGCAAAGAAAGGTCCCTAAGCAAGAGGAAGATCAAGTTATTTGCCTAAGTTGAAGGACTATTCAAGATACTCTAGAAGACTTTGGAGTATCTAACATATTTAACATCGCTAACCTCAACCCCCACCACTCAAATGAAGCACAACAAGAAGACCATCTATATTTGATACCAAATCTAAATCAATTGGGAGGGAATGATAGGAATCAAGCTATAAATCAAGCTATAGATCCTCTAACCCAAGCCTAAGCATAAGGACTCGAGAGGTTAGTGTAGAGCATTCTCCTTTCCCAACCTACACAAGAAGAATCCAAGTTATTTCTATCTACTAATCTACTACCACTATTGAGTAAAACACTTCCATGCTTGTTACTGATTTTTAAGTACCAACATGAAGAATGTTCAGCAAATAGTTCAACGTACTCACTAAAAATTTCAAGATTATCTTTTATCCAACTGTTAGTTATTTAAGATAATTCCTTAGATATTTTTAGAGAGGATCTCGATCTTTTGAATTTAAAGTAACAACTCTCCTTATCTTTTTAGAGATGATAATTCTTCAATTCGTAACCACTAGATAAGCTTTAGTTTTGAATTTGAAAAGATCATCTTCAGTTAGCTATTTCCGAATAAGCGTTACGTTCAAGATTTTAAATCCCATAAAATTCGAATCAACCTTATCCTTATCCATTCTTATGCATATCTTAACTTATCTTAATATATTTTGTCTTAAAATAAATCCCCATGGATCATGATTCTATCTTGAGTGAAACGGGATTAAATGTATTTTCCTAATACACTTAATCTAGTAGAGTTAGGTCTTGAATAATCCAAATCTAATTAAAATTAATATTCGACGTAATTTACCACACCTACCTTCTGAAGACTATCATCCTTCTTTTCTTAGAAATCTCTAAACAAACTTCTGAAGTGCGGTACCAATTCTTTCTATAAGAGCTTTTGTAATACTTTCTGAAAACTTTCTAGAATAGTCTCTTTTCAAATATTTTGAAGCTTCTAAATGTGACTTAAATATTTGAAAGTATAGTTTCTAAAAAACCTTTAGTAAGCTTACACTTTTAAAGATTTATTAGCTTTTAACCCTTTTTGTTGTCTTTAAAATGTATGAGAGATATCTAACATACCTAATAGCTCAATTAGACTTATTCCAAGATGTTTAGATGATATCTAAGCTAAACCCACCCTAAGAGAGCTTGCATGTTAACTCAACATCAACTTCACTAATCATACTCTTGTCTATTTCTACTAGAAGCCTACTAGTATCTACTAACTACTTATCTAAGCCTTTCACATAAGGGAATCTGCTATACATAGCTTTTATTTTATGATTTCCCTTTTATACCCATTTAACATTCTTTATACAATATTTATTTAAGACAGTACCCCTTTTTGTCTTTTCCATATTTAGTAGATTACCTTAGAATTTCAGGTATAAATACCTTTGTGTTTTGTAGCCATAATCATCTTTTGAGTTATTAAAATTATACAAAATCTTCTTCTTGTGAGCTATTTTCACTTTCTTACCTAACTCTTATACTAACCCTTAAGCATAGCTAGGTGGCAAGTTATTCGACGTATCATATCATTGGATTCGTTTATGGGTTTTGCTTATTATGTTTTTATTTTCATATGTTTGTCATCATACACTTCAAGTTTTCTACAAGCTTGGACTAATCCCCAATATTACATTATTGTCTACTCTTGGCATAGCGTACCATAATGAATCCAAATATCACTCTCAACTTAAAAACATATGCTTGCATAGCGTACCATATTGTCCTAATATCACTCTTAACTTAAAAACTTTTGCTTGCATTGCAATGATTAAAGTAGCCTTTTAGGTAAGGCGTTCGTAGCCTTGCAAGTGCTTCCCTTTCCATATTTGATTACATATAATAAGTACTAGAAATTCAACCAACTAAGTTTGTCAACATGTTAACTTATGTTGGCCTTATAGGTAATTAATTGATTCATGATCTACGTAGATCACAAGTTTTCATGACATGTGGTGATGTTGCTAAACCTTCAAAGCTTGGATCAAAGCATAAATTTATTCATCATATGCTAAGTAATTCAATGCAACTCTAGTCCATTAAGCTCCTTATTGAAATAGGCAACAAGTCATCATTGTTGCATCAAAATACCTCCAATCCCTATTCTCGAAGCTTTACACTCTGACTTAATTAGTTTATCAAATTTGGGTAAGGCTATTACGAGTGTTGTTGTTAACCTTTCTTTGATCTCTTCAAAACTTCTTTGAGCTTTCTTAGTCATTATAAATTCTCTTTAAAACTTCTTTGACCTTTCTTAGTTCACTATAAATTCAACATTATTCCTGGTCAACTTAGTCAAAGGTGTCTCAATGTTGCTTAAATCAAGGATAAACCTCCTATAAAATGAAGGAAGATACATGGAAGCTTTGCACTTCTAAGCTATCTTTGGGTTAGCCAATCTATGACAGCTCACACCTTTGCATCATCAACCCATATTCTTCCTTTTGATACATCCAAGAAATGCTACTTCCTTATGACATAACATACATTTATTTAAGTTACCAAACAATCACTCATCTCAAAAGATTTTGAAAACTACTAAAGAGTGTTCAACATGAGTATTCAAATTTGCATTGTAGACTAGAATGTCATCAAAGTAGATGACCACTCATTTTTTAATTAGTTGCCTTAGGATATGGTTCATTGATTGCATGAAGGTACTTAAGGATTAGTTAGGCCAATGGGCATAGCAAACCATACATAGAATTTATGTTTTGTCTTGATATCCATTTTCCATATGTATCTAAGTCTTGTTCTAATTTGTCCAAACCACTCTTTAGCTTAACTTTTGAGAATATTCATGCAAAATAGTTCATGGAGCATGTCATCTAACTCAGGTATTAGATATTTGTATTTAATGGTAAATTTGTTAATAGCTTAGTTGTCATTGCACATTCTTTTAGATACATCCTTCTTTAGGATAAGTAGGTAAGCACAATGCATGGACTCATACTCTCTCGAACATATCCTTTCTTAACAAGCTTATCCATTTGGTGTTTGAACTCAGATGACTATTTGAGATTAAGTGTATAAGCCGTTTTGTTGGGTAAGGTTGCTCCATGTTATAGATTCGTACAATGCTTAATTCCTCTAAGCAGAAGTAATCTTTTGAGCAAGTCTTCGAGGAACAAATCTTCAAATTCTTTAATTAATTTATAAACTTCTTCAAGTGAAGATCCGATTTACCTCAACTCCATTAACCTCTAAATCAATAAGAACAAGGGTCTTCCTTACCTTATGGATTTAACAAACCCTATTTAGGATAGTATTAGGGAATTGTTCTTGATAACTTAAAAGATTTGAGCTTGGGCCTCTTGAACTTCTTTAGACTCATAGGTGATAAGACAACTTTCTTCTTGTCCTTTTAGAACATATAAGTCATCCTATACATGTTGCATATTACTCAAAGATCAAAGAGTAAAGGTCAACCTAGTAAGATATATGATGTATACGCTGGAATGACATCACATAACACCTCATCTTCACATCTATCCCCCATGGATATTGGTATACACACTTGCTAGTTAAAATGCAAGGATTCTTTTTCATGCAACTAGTGAATTTCATAAGGGGTAAGGGTAAGAAGTCATTAGTAGCTTTAGTGAATCAACTAGAAATTAGGTAACCACATTAGTGTAGCTTCTCCCATCAATAATCAAGCCAAAAAGGCTTCCCCTCACTCAGCAAGTCGTCTAGAAAATATTATCTATTTGTTCATTCTCATTGGAGGGGGCAATACTAAGTACCCGTTGAACTACCATGCTTAGATATTAACCTTGTTTAGGTTTAATGATAGCCTCAAGATCATCTTGATATCCATCTAATAGGTCTTCGACTCCTTTGGTCTCCTTCTTAACCTCTTCTTCATCGGTACTTTTAACTTCAATTTGGGGTGTTTCTCCCTCAATAATCATAACCCTTTAGTTGGGGCATTAATTGGCCATGTTTCCAAAATTGAGACACTTAACTAGAACTCTATATAATGTTCTTCTTTAGCTTAGGCTCATTCTTCTTTTGTATAAGCTCATTCTTTTTAACCTTCCCTCGAGTATCTTCTAGTCAGTCATTACTCAAACTACATCAATCTACACCTTAACTATAATCTAATTAGCTCTATGGAATAGATCAAACCATAGGTACTTAGCTTAACAAAGTGTATCATACCTTTTCACTCTTTGCACTCATCTAAGGAATCAATCCTCTAAACCTCCATAACATTCCATATCTCATATTTCATACCTCATCATAGGCATCCAAAACTCACAACATAATTGTCTATGCTCTAGGCTCCTTATCTAAACTCTTAGAGCTTGTTAGATGTATTTGGCTCTTCATAGTCCAGAACGAACCTACCCTTCATCATCGCTTCATCTTAGCCTATGTTTGGACCTCACACCATTTATCTTGCTAGCAAGAAATTTGTAGTTTCTTCCACCATATTATTGCGTAGACCGTAAACTTTAGGTCAGTAATTCTAACCTTTACAATTTCCTCATGGTCGTAGCAATAGAAAATTTTTTCAATCTTTATGTCCTAAAACGAAGTACTTGTTTGCATTAGTACTACTAAAAAAGCTCAGAATTTGCACTTTTACATTGTCTAAGTTCTTAGAGTGTGTATACCTCTCTCTTCAATTTTGTAAAAGTTATCATGTATCTCAATTCTTCTTTAAGCTCTTCTCTCCAATCATCTTAAATTGGTTAAGCACACAACATGTTGTTAACTCAAATTCCAATCCCTTTTATGCCTTGCCACTCTTAACCAATAAAGTTGGCCAGCTCTTCCATCTAATCAATTATTCCATACTGGTTGAGCACCTAACATGTTGTTAATTCTTCTCTCCAATTATCCTACTCTTGACCAGCTTAGTCATTCAAGAGAAAGCTATCAACAGGTTGGGCATCCACCAATCTTCGCATAGTAATAGCCAAATTAGCCATTAATAGTGAAGTCCCATATCTACATGTCCATCATCTATATGGTTTATTGACCTTATCATCCACGATCAATGGTATCACACTTAACACTACCTAAACCTTTATGCATAATGGGATTCAACAATTCTACTAATAGAGTAACCTCTACTCCGCTCAATCAATGAATTTACATAACAATGACGACCCCAAACACCATTGCTTATACGACCATTCTACTACAACCCAAAAGACTACCTTTTTATGGAATAAGCACAAAGATATTGTAAAGCTATTTCAACTAATACCTAAATACTTCAAACATGTCTTGAGTACATACAACACAACTTGAACACTAACTACACTACTGTAGTAAAAAACTCAAAGTGCTTTACAATACAATGGAATACATAGAAGCTCTTTTGGTCAAAACCTCAAGCATTAATTCTAAGCTTACTTAATGTGCCTAGTAGACGTATATTCATGAGGGCTTACAATGAAACGAAAGGAGGTCCTTTAATGTATCAAAGAAATTTCAGTAGAAGAGGGAATTCAATGTAGCTTATGTGAAGCAATCTATATGAATATGACCTACTATGAAGAATCAATATAATCAACTGAATCTTGATATGGTACATAAGCTTCAAAATGAGGTCCACTTGCCACAAACCAATAGTACCTAAGTTTAATAAGAGTGTAAAACACTAAGAGCAAATTTACAAGAAGAGAAGATGGTATATTCAATGTATTTAAGTGAAGAAGATCATTCAACTATAATGAAAGGAGCTACTTTTAGTAAGCTCCTAAGGCAAAGCAAAGACATTTGAAATTATCACTAAGGGAATATATAAATGCTATCTTAGTAATGTACAAAACAGTATAAGAAGAGAAGATGGTATATTCAATAAATTCAAGTGAAGAAGATCATTCAACTATACTGAAAGGAGCTATTTATAGTAAGCTACTAAGGCAAAGTAAAGACATTCGAAATTATCACTAAAGGAATATATGTGATATCTTTGTAACATATAAAATGGTAAAGTTTCCAAAATAAAAAAGAAGCAAAAAGGAATATCATTTAGTGGTGTCAAAGTAGTTGGACATATGGTAGGCAATCATTAGGTCATATGTTGTCAAGATAAGGCACTAAAACATATGCAAAGTAGTTGGTTAGGAGACATGGGACTTGTATAAATAGCTTGGTTAGGTCAACAAGCAATTTGATTGATGTGGGGCAACAAGGATATGGGTAAGGTCAAGGCTACTAAAGAACAACTGGAAATGTTATGTGTGGTGAATGCTAAGCTATCCTATGAGTTGGTTTTAGTCTCTATGCAACTTAAGATCACTTTAGTAGGTTGGTACCATTTTCTATTTAGCTTAGAGTTGATCTTCATGAAGCTCAGAATAGATCTTAACAGGATACACTAACTCAAATGAGTGTTAAGTCACTAGAATAGGTTGGTAGTCGATGTGAGAAGGTGTTGTGTATGTATATCACCTCATCAGCTGTGGGTTTGGCATTGAGAATGCATTTAGCTAAGTTTTAGAGGCCTTAGAACTTAGCTCTTGTGATGGAACTAGATTTCAAAATAGTAGTAGATAGGGTTGGAGTCCTATCAATGTTTAATACTCATTGTTCTATCTTCAATTATAGTTGGTGAGAAAAGGATTTTAGATTTTTCCTTTCTTATTTGCAAGCTCTAAAGGAATTTCGGATTTGAGTTAAGGTATGCATAGATTTAGTAGTTGCAATAGCCAATGATTAGAATATTATCTACTAAAAAAAAAAAAGGGATAAGTAGAGCTTATCGATTATGATAGGTTACCATGTCTTTTTCTAAACCTTTTCCTTAATCATTCTACTTAGTATTTCCTTTGATAAGATGAATAAATATGGAGAGATAGGATCCTATTGTCCTATGCCACAAGAGGGGATAGAAATTTCTTTGGGTGCACTACTTGGTAGGGTTTACATGGATGTGGTGAATATACAGGACATCATAAGCTCTATCTACCAAGCTAAGAAGTTCATAGAGGTTAAAGTGTAGTATGGGAAATCTCATTACAATTTGTCAAAAGCTATTTGTAAGTCGACTTTGATGAACATCTAGCCTCTCTTTTTCTTTTTTCTTATGATAGCTATGAAGGAGTTTGTGTATGAGAATAATATTATCTATTGCTTTCCTATTTAGAATGAAGTTAGCTTGGCAAGGATGGATTGGTGTGTCAAAAAAAGGACTAAGCCTTTTAGTAAGGATTTTTGTTAGTCCATCTCATGAAGTAGTTTTTGAACATGTGCACATATTTATTTAGAAACTATATATAACTTGAATTGTAATATTACCAATGTTTGACAAAAAAATTTAAAGTTATAAAGAAGTTCAAACAATAAAAGGTAATCATACATTGCTATGGAATGAGATCTTTCTTATGAAAGTCTAGATATATCAAATCAAACATGCTTTGTATTGTTAATAGCAATACATTAAATGATGTGAATGTCAAGTAAAATTTTCCTATTCAAATCAAATTAGTTTAATTTTTTAATATTATTTAATATATTTTCCCCTTTTTCTTAGTTAATGCTTGAAGCTTTTTTTCTTTTTTAAATTCATCGGTCTTAGACTAAATCTGTTGGATGATAACTACCCTCCTATCAACTAAGGACATATCCATCTATTAGGTCCCATGTTTAACCCATGGAGACAAGTTTGTTCCAAGCACATCTTCATGAGTCTTGGACCCAATGGGTTGGATGGGTCTTACCATTTGATTCACTATGGAGCCATCTACTCGTCGGGTACCTATAATGGTTTGACTTGTGGAGGTAGGTTTTAGTCTATTTCTAGATACATCGAGTTAGTTGCTAGTTTGGACTTGCACTATGCATAAGTTTGGTTAAGAGAATTTTGTAGACTTAAATTAGAATATTGGCTTTTACCAATTGAATGTATTAATATACTTGAGTAAGAGAGATGTATTGTTAAATCATCATTCTCATTTTATTAGTGAGAGCATTTTTGTTTCTATAACTTCTTAAACTTAAAAAATAAATCCATTTTGCAAATCTAAATAGAATTGTTGCGGGAGCTAGGTGTATGTAAATGAACCAACCAAAATAAACTAAACTAAACCAAACCAAGGATTTATTTTTTGTTCCAATTTGGTTTTAAACATTTCCAATCTAAGCCAAACCAAAATTTTGTGGTTCATATGGAGGGGTACCAAGCTAAATTTAAAAAATTGAATAGTGTTTGGGAAACAAAGTAATATTTTTCTCTAATTGAATAAAAGATCTTTCGTTGTGATATTGTAATTAAATAAACTAAACTTCATATTTATTTGAAATATATATATGACTTTTGTCACCATATGATACTAGATTATATCAATAGATTGACTGAACACTTATATTAAATGATAATTTTATAAATAAATTAGTTGTTAAGTTGTTAAGACTATTTATCACAACAAATATAATGAAAAGCATTAGACAACAAAGTGTTGTTCTTTTATATTTGGATTTAGTTCATGATTCATTTTGAAGAGGATCTAAATGGTTTTCAGCTCAATTTAAGGGGTTGTATGGAACTGAACAATAATGCTTGAACTTAAACCAAACTACTTCTTATTGAAAGTAGAAAAATAAACAATATTTTTTAATATTAAACTTTATCAGTATTTCGATTTAATCATGTCTACCATTCTTTTTTCTTAATTATTTCTCATTTCATTCTTAGTCTCTATAATTCACTCCCTTCCCATTACCGTCAACTCTCATCTCTAGCCGACTTATGTGCCTTCACTTTGCAATGTCAATATAATATAGTATTATGCAGCTCAAATGTTCCTCAATTTACATATTATTGTTTGGTTGAGAACTTTGATGACTATTAGTATTATAAAAAAAAATTGATTTTCTTAAGTAGTAGTTCGATTTGAATCAAAATGCATTTGAAGCGGTTTAATTCATTACGTACTTGAATCAAACAATTTCTTAATGCAATTTAGTTAGGTTCATCCACAAAATTGAATCATATAGAACCATGAACACCTCTATAAGATACCTCTGAAGTTCCTTAATAGCATGCTATTTACATTATCATTATTTTGTATAAGTGCTAATGTACGTTATTATTAAAAGAAGGTAGTACTTATAATGTTAGATTAAGCATTATGCATTTTCATTTTGATTAGATAATGAATTATGATTCAATCTATAAATTAAAAAAAACCAAACTTAAGTATTATGCCCCTCCATCGAACCGTATGGATGGGTGTAAAGTAATAAAAATCAAATAATATTTTCATGGTTTGCTTTTGGTTTGATAGAAAACCAAGCCAAGCCAGATGCAACAAAGTCCTTGAGGAAGAATTTAGCGCAAACTAGATGCACAACACAAGGATAAATATAGGAAAATTAATATTTTATAGTTTTCAAATAACAACAAAGAACAATATCTTTTTAAGATTTTTTTTTTCTCATAATATGTCAAGATATGGTTAAATTAAAAGAATAAGGTATGTTTTAACATTACGGAAATCAAATGGGCTTTGTTTGAAGTTGTGGAAATGCTCATGACTATAATAATTGAAAGGATTGGCCACAATTAGGAGGGCATTTTGATTGATAAGATTAATAGAGACAAAACACTTTCAATAAGGATGAAGGCTATCACACATTATGACATGCCTTATGTAGATGAACACACAAAATTAATATCACACTGACTAAGGGGTAGGTTAGAACCAAATTGTGGCCTAAAACTTTCAATAAGGATGAAGGCTATCACACATTATGATATGCTTAATATAAATGAACACACGAAAGTACTATCACATGGACTAAGGGGTAGGTCGAAACCAAATTGTGGCCTAAAATAAGTAAAGGAATATAGAAGGGATTAAGCAAACTAGTGCACAACCCATGGATATGACATACCATCAAATTACACAAGCCTAAACCTCTACTTGATATGATGCATAAGAAAAGATGTAGGGTACCCGCTACTAACTTTGCTAAAGAGTTAGATAAGAGTGGGACTTAAACTTAGTGCTAGGGGCTTACATACAAACAAAGAGGGAAAATGATGAACATTAAGTATTACTCACTTTTGACCATACAAAAGATGGGGCTTATATAATAGCCCTCTAGGGTTACAAAACAATAATCTAAAATACTATATTATGCAAGTTTCCAAATAAAGAAAATATAATGTTTAGTATTGTACAAAAATGACTAAGTGGACTAAAGACAATATATATATATACATATATATATATATATAGTGAAAAACAATACAAAAAGGACATTATGTTTGGGTACATGTCAAGGGTATAATGTGCAATTTTCTACAGTTTGCAAGAGGAATTTTACAGAATTAGAGCATCAAATGGAATCCCTTAAATACCTCGAGAAACATCAGGGTTAACTTGGATTCAGCTATGATGAGTTGATAATGTGCATGATCGAGCTATTTAGGTCTTCTAAGAGGTTGAGCACTTCAATCTATAGCAAAGTAAATGAATGACATGAGCTTCGGAAGTAGCATTGGCCAGTCGTATGCAATAGAGATATCTCTTTAGCAGTTGGCTAAAGGGTAAAGATTTTATGCGCTAATTTCTCTAAGCCTTGAGCTTAGGTAAGTGAGATAGGCCTATCGGTTTGAAACATATTATCACCTCTAGGCTACAAAGGATTTGAGATCAAATCCATAGATATATCTAGATAAGCTTCCTTTGTTAGGACATAGGGACTCAAATCAACAACTTTGAAGGTATTAGAGACTCTATAGTCATCAAGCTAGTCTAGTTGAAAAGTATTGCCATTGATCTTTTGAAATACTTTAAATAAACCTTCTACAGTATTCTAAATAGGCCTTTTACTCAATTAATAACGTTCTCTACCATAAGTTAGGAAATGTTTCTTTACTCAAGTGTAGCTAAACAAGGTTACTAGGATGGAATTGCCTTTCCCTTCTCCCTTAGCCCCTCTGCACTAGTTTTATAGTAACTTAGGTAAGGTGCTTCGTCACTTTTTAATAGATCTTTTGCCGAGCTTAGAATCAATCAATGGCATCTAAGCCTTCTTAATTGGGGTCTATAGAGGTGCTTAGTTAAATGGAGGGTCAGGGTTGAAACCACAGGCTACTTCAAATGATGTCTTACTAGTATTACCATATACTAATATGTTACAAGCAAATTCTTCAATTGCTAAGCACAAATCCAAGTAAGCTAAGTTTCTTCCTACTACCATTTGGAGTAGAGATGCCAATGTTCTATTGATGACCTTTGTTTGTCTATCAATTTGCAAGTGGCATGACATATTAAATGTTAGCTTTGTGTTAAACTTGTTCTATAAGGTCTTCCAAAAATGACTAAGAAGCTTAAGGTCTTTGTCTAAAACAATACTTAATGACACTTCATGCATCTTGATAACTTCCTAAAAAATGGAGAAGCAATGCATAAAACATCGTTAGTTCTTTGGCATGGGATGAAGTACCCATCTTGCTAAATATGTCCACCATAACAATATTGAGATCTTTTGCTCTAGCAATCTTCTACAAATGAAGAACAAAATTCATATCAAGCTCAGCTTATGGTGTAGTCCATACAAGTAAGGGTATAAACATAAGTCACTTAGCTTTGCTCTTATCTTTCTTGTAGGTTGCACACCTATCCATGACTTTGTTCACATTTCTCAACATCCTCGACTAAAAGAAACTAACCTTGAGTAGTTCATGCATTCTCTTTTTAACAAAATGACTAGACAAACCACTACCATATTCCTTATGAACTAACAACTATAGTACATTATAGGTCGGAATGCATAGCTTCCCACCTCAGAATAGGTGCCCATCCTCTATAAAATAATATTGACCATTGTTCCTTCATTACCACTAGCGAAAAATAGGACTAAAGTGTGGGTCCTCGGAGTACAAGTCCTAACTATTGAAAAATCCTAATAACTTGGTTTACAAGTCGATGAGGAGTGCATTCTTCTTTGACAGTGCATCAACATACATGATGGTCTTCCCATTCTTATACATGATTGAGTAAGAGAATCCCTCCATGAAATTTACCTACTTAGCCTACCTCGTTCACAACTCGTTTAGCTTCTCAAGTCTCTTAACAATACATCGTCTATATATATGACAAACTCCTTTAGTGACCAAGTAGTGTTACTGCACAATTAAAGCTCAAATCAGTAGATAGAACCCTTTGTCTTACATAGAGTAGACACATGCAATTCCCTAGAGTTTCTCATTAAAGTTAGTGATAGGTTAGCCTTCCTACATCAGCGCACTTCTAATACCAACTTGTAGTCACCCTATCTTTCTTGTAGGTTGCATACCTATCCATGGCCTTATTCATATATCTCAACATCCTCGACCAAAGGAATCTTACCTTGAGTAGTTCAAACATTCTCTTTTAAGCAAAGTGACTAGACAAACCATTACCATGTGCCTTATGAACTAACAACTGTAGTACATTATAGGTAAGAATGCATAACTTCCTCCCTCGGAATAGGTGTCCATCTTCTATAAAATAATCATTGACCATCATTCCTTCATTGCACCTAGTGAAAATAAGACTAAAGTATGGGTCCTTAGAGTACAAGTCCTAAATAACGAAAAATCCTAATAAACTGGTTTGCAAGTTGATGAGGAGTTCATGCCTCTTCGGTAGTGTATCGACATACATGCTGGTTATCCCCTTCTTATACATGATCGAATAAGAGAATCCCTCTATGAAATTTACCCACTTAGCCTACCTTGGTCACAACTCGATTAGCTTCTCAAGTATCTCAATAATACATTACCTATATATATGACAAACTCCTTTAGCGACCAAGTGGTGTTACCACACAATTAAAGCTCAAATCAATGAATAGAACCCTTTGTCATACATAGAGTAGACACATGTAGTACCTTGGAGTTTCTCACTAAACTCAGCAATAGGTTAGCCTTCCTACATTAGCACACTTCTAATACCAACTTATAGTTACCCTATTTTTGCCCCCTGTAAGCCTAATCCTATACCCCCCTACCTGCTTCCTTTATTTGTCAATTTTCATTTTTTAGGATAGGTAAGGGGTCTTAATTTTTGAAATATAAAAAAGTACAAAAAGTAGAAAATTTAGAAAAATACAAAAAATAACTGGAAATATATGAAAATTTTAGAATAGTAGATATTTTGGTTAACCAACAGCTAAGTGCATAATCATTAAAATATTACTTTAATTATTTAGGTGTGAATAGGACTTGGTTAATTTAGAGTTAATTTTAGCTTAGATCTAAGCATACGATTTTACTTATTTTCTTTGTTTTATTTATTAATTTTTTAGTTGTTTCTTTATTTTTTAAAGAAAAAAAAGAAAAGGGGGATCGACACTTGGTCCATTAGGAAAACACAATGGGGCTTAAAATGGTGGTAATCCCTTCAGTAACTCCTCAAGGAATAAGTTTATGTACTCATTGATCAACTTTTGAACTTCATTAGGTAATAAGACTCTATCTCTTCACCCTAACAATCTATGTATAAAAAAAAAATGTTAGGGTTCTAACCTCATTTCATGTATCAACTCAGCGTAGGTCATCGTTGGACTCTTTTTCTAAGCTAGGCTTTATTGTGTTTGTATATTTCAGACCTTGCTAGGAGTCATAGGGGTTCAAAAGTACCGTCTCTCAAGCCTAGATTTTCACCCTCCTGGTTCTATTTAGAAATCAAGCCTTCTTTAAACCAATTAGTACTAAACCTTACCCATTTAATACCGATTATTGACTAGGGTTTAAAGAAAACTGTTTTTTCAATTTGATAAGGTATTGGAGACACCACCCGACCAAAGTCAAGAAAAAGATTTAAGTTATAACCAATTGTGTAAATTACTTATAACTTAGCTACTAGTCTATTGATTAAAAAAACAATTTATAAAACGTTTTTTTTTTCTTTTTGAAAATTAGATATCTAAATCGGAGGGCTAATTTATTAAACTGTAAACAAGTACCACTTTTCAACTTCCTAAATTTAACTTTCCTTTTCAAATGTATCCTTTTTCAGTTTCTAAACAGCTAATCATTTTACATTCAACTAAACTTAATCAATTTACATGAATATGTAATAATGGAAAAATAAAACTTTTCATACTTTAAGTCACCCTGTACTTATGTACAGGTGCCTACGCACCTGTTACTCAGGATCAGACTTTCGTAGTTCATTAACCAAAAAAATAAAGGGTTGAATAGATTTTAATTTTTTAAAAATAGCTGAGTTTATGTTTATACCCATTTTGATTTATTTGAGGAAATTTCCTAAAGGATCCTAAATTGGATTGATTTTCTAAAATTCTAAATGGTCCTAATTTGGAAAGAATTTGTATATTTTTATTTAGTTTTGAAAAGTTGGTTCTCTATGTAATAAAAAATATTTTCATTATTATTTCTATTTGATTATTATTATTTATTTATTTCTATTATGCTTAAAGTAAATAAATAAACAAATAAAACTAAACTACTTTTTTTCGGTTTTTCTCTCTTTTTTTTTACCTTTTCCGTTTCCCTTTTTTTTTATTTACGAATACATTTATAAATTACAATAAACAATAAAATAAAATAAATTGATGAAATAAAAAGAAGAAAGGAAACAGCCTAAGCATAAGTTGAACCAAATTGGGAAAGGGCACAGGTCAGACTGAGACTTCAGTTCTGGATGGCGGAGTTAAGTCGGTTGGGTTAGGTTGAACCTCGAGTCGATTATGGATCTGGGTCGATTTCCTAGGTAGCTGATGACAATGACTGGAGCTATGCTTTGAAGGCTGTTTCGATGGCCAAAATCAATGGGAAAAGCTACTTTCATAACTATTCCATTAAGGATTGGGGGGTTTTTTTGATGCCACCACGTTTAGTAGCCATCTGGTGGTTGTTAGTAGCGGGTCGTATGAGGAGTAGCCATGTGCAATGGAAGTGATGAGGGTAATTTGGTTGGATGGGGTATAGGTTTGTTCTATGTGTACATTGTGGTGGTTCGGTCTTTAGTAGAGGGTAGTAGGTCATGTAGCAGTGTGTGTGGAGGGGTTTGATCTTTGGGTATGAGAGAGAGATGGTTGAGAATGATGTCTTTATGTGTGTGGGTTCGGCCAATAGAGATAGTAGGGAGAGAGAAAGGTCGGTGAGAGAGAGAGAAAGTGGTTCTTCGTACAGTGGTTGTTCGCGAGTATGTATGTATGAATGGGTTTAGGTTTCGTTGAGTTGATAGCAAGGAGCAGGTATGGTGTTTGTTGGCTAAGAGTAAAGGGTGTGTGTATAGGGGTTCAGTCTTTAGGTGTAAGAAGGAGATGGAGAGAATGGACCAAGAGTAAGAGTGAGAGCTAGAGCAGACCGAAAGGGAGAGAGAGTGCAATAAAGAGAGGGAAAGAGATAGTGGAGAGAGAGAGAGAGGTAATCGAAGAGAGGAGAGAGAGTAGGTCTGAGAGATAGAAAGTTAGTAGGAGGAAGAGAGAGTCCGAGAGTGAGAAAGTGTCAGTAGGGGAGAGAGAGTCTGATGGTGGAGAGAGAGAGGTAGAGAGAGAGAGGGATTAGACAATGAGAGAGAGTGAGGTTTTTCCTTTCTTTTTTTTAAAGTAAGTGCCCTTGTGTTACTTGTATGTGTATGTCTATCTTACGAATTGAGAATCCCCCCTTCAATTGTTGACTTTTTTTTTTAAAAAAAAAAAGAAAGTGAAAGGAAGAAAAGGAAATGGGAAAAAATAGATGGAATGAAATTTTGTTGTTGCAACCTATCATAAAGCGCTACGTATTGCAATTAGACACGTGGCCTAATGATGGCCTAACATGTGGCCATGCATAGAGTTTAAGGGAAAAAAATAAAAAACAACTTTGATCACTCCAATGAGTTTTGAACCCCTAATCTCAAACCAAACCCCAATACCTTATCGACATGCTTATCCATTAGGTTGTTAGCATATGCCTTGTTCATATGTGCACTTAAACTGCACATATGGACTAAGTTAGCCTAAGTTAGATTTAAATCTAAACCTAAGTCCAACAGTACTTTATTTGAAGTCTAACTAAATTAAAAATTTATTCTATTCAAATTATCTAAAGAATTTTATAACTTTTAGAATTCTCTATTTTTTTCAAATCTTCCTATTTTTTGTGACTTTTCAAATTTCATATATATTTTTATTCTAAATTTTTCTTCTTTTTTTGTATTTTCTCCTAAGTCTCTTATTTTTGGGGTTTCCTTTAATTTTCTATTTTTTACTCTATTTTTTCTAATTTATGACCTTATAACCTATTTTGAAAGATAAAAGGAGGGAAAAAATTAAGTATCTACACCCTCCATCCATCCCATTCAAATGCATAAGTGTTACACTTCATGCATGAATCGTCAATTAAACAACTAAGGTTGATTTAGGAAAATATGTGATGCATATATAAGTAAAACGTCCCATAACACCTCATCTTAGTAAGCTCCAGTTGACATAGGCACTATGAATTGTTAGGTGACATATAGGGCACTCTTCTCGTGTAGCCAATGCAACTTACTATACCATAGATGTTGAAGCAAGATTAGTGCAACTACCACCATCTATAATGAGTGCTTGTCCTTAGGCAAGACATCGTACAACAACTTATTCTAGTAAGCTCCAATTGACATAGGTATTATGACTTGTTAGGTAGCATGTAAGGCACCCTTCTTTTGTAGCCAATTCAACGTGTTGTACTAGAGTCGTCAAAGCAAGATTTGTGCACTTACTACTATCTATAATGAGTGCTTGTACCTTCATCCTATACCTAATATGAAATAGGTTCTCTCTCTTCTCATCTCATGCCAAGGGGCTCACACTCTTAGGTCGATATAACCATGCTTAAAAACTCCCCTTGGTTTATAAAGATAATATCCTATTTTATTATGTATGTCTCTTTACCATATTCTACTTCCTTCTTCACTTTTACTTCTTTGTTAGTAATCCATTAGCCAATACTTCTCCTTTTATCACCATAGTTCTCCAATTAGGATGTTAAGCAGCCATATATTCATGCCCTTGGTACTTGAAGTACTTAATTTCACTTATATTCCTATTAGAAGTCTAACCTTTCTCGAGTTTTTGAACTTCTTCATGCTTCCCCTTTGATTCACTCCTTCTCTCAACTTCTTCTTACTACTTGGCTCAAGACTCATTTGTCTCCTAAGGTTAGATGAAATAGGTCAATTGGGTTTTGTTCGAGTTTATAGAACTCGACAATAACCTTAGTATCTTTAACTTTCAATCCATTGAGTAACTTAGATCGTGTCTTTTGAAATGTCTATCTCTACCCTTCATGTATGGAGCTTATTTTATAATTTAGGCCTCCAATGAAATGAGAAACAATTTAGGCCTTAGGCTCATTAACCTCACAATGGATCATGTGAATCTAACATTCCTTCATTACTCATCTACATATTTTCTTCCATATCTTAGCTCTTGCAATATCTTGAATGAGTCTTAAAGATAGTAGCTATGCACAAACCTTCTTCTTATGATTCTTCTCATTTCATTTTATGTATGATCTAATCTCCCATTCTCTTTCTCTTTTGTTAATGGCCCGCAAACTCTTCCACCATAGGGTGGGTAACTAGTTATTTAAGAGTAATTAGTCTTACCTTCAATTTCTATTCTATATCATGGCACTTAAATAACTTCTCAACCCTATTCTCTTAATTGAAGTAATCATCTAGATTTTTACTTCCAAAGAAGCATGAAAAATGTAGTTTGACATTCTCTAAGCCTCGATGAGCTTAGACTTCTCGCACAAAGTTGTCTCTAAAATCTTTGTTAGCATCATCCAATTCAATCCTTCTATGAGCTCTATTGCTATATCTATCTTCTTCAATTCATCCATTATAAGCAATTTTTACATGTTTTTCAGCTTAAGGAGCTCATACATCAATAGTAACAACGTTTAAATGTCTATTCTCCACCATTTGTTGTACCATAATTGCATGATTTACAATTATGGTAATTATGTCTCTAATATTGTCATCAATACTCTTGGGAGTTTGATTTCCTTGTCTCCCTCTACCATGAATATCACTTACTACATCAATTAATCATTTGTAGACACTTAGATTCAACATTTTTAACACTTCAAACCACAAAAAACTAATCACATTACATCAAATAACAAACAATAAAGTAATCACCACCTCAAATCACTTACAATAATAGCAACTCTATATAACTCAGCTTAATAACTTCACATAACAACAAGAATACGTAACAATTGCTCTAATAACAACTCGTTGCTACCAAGGATTTGTTACCAAAATGATATGCCTTATGAGGATGAACACATGAAAGCAATATCATGTGAACCAAGGGCAAGGTCAGAACTAAGCTATCACCTGAAATAAGTAAGGGAATGTTAAGGGGTTGAAGCAAACTTATGCACATTTTGTGGATATGAAGCACCATTAGCTTATTGATAACATGAATTCAACACACATTTTATATAGTTATTTTACGCTATTTTAGATATTAATCTAGTTAATTTTATAATATTTGGAGTTTAACTCATTTAATTTTTATTTTCAAGGACTTTGAAAGCATTTTATGGAGTTTTGATGGTTTTTATCTAGTTTTGAGGAATTTTAAAGTAAAAGCATTGAGCAAGGAATGAAGCAAGGGGAATTTCAAGTAAGAAATGAAGTTTAGAAAAGAACATGGTTGAAGACCACAACTAAGGTTTCTACTATCGTTTTCTCCTCACCTTTTAATTTCATTAAAATTTTAAAGATTTCGAATGAACTATAAGCATACGCCCAAACTTTATGGCCATGCACCTTACCCATGGACTTGCCATAATTTTAGAATCTCTTATTTTTGTTAAGCTTTCTTTGTAATTCTTGGCCTACTTCTTATAAATAGATGTTTAGACCTAGGGTTGAAGAGAGAGCCCCTTGAGCAGAAGTTGGTAGGCTAAAGAATTACAAAGGGAGCTTCTTTGATCTTTTCTTTTTACTTTTGTTATTGCATCTTACATTAAGTTCTTAGTAAATTGTTGTTGAACTCTATGTTCTACAGTGACTTTTGTTATTAATGAAATATAATCTATGATTTTGAAGATTGTGATATAATTGTATTGCTTCTATTGCGTACTTTAATTCAATATACTAGTGATTAAATTATTGCTAGAGTCTAATGTAGAGTTCGAGAGAGGATACAATATGACTAACTGGCATAATTAGGTAAAAATGGCCAACTAACATGTTTAGTAGTTTGATTTTTCTATACTAGGGCAACCTAATAATAGGATTCAAGTGTATCATGCGATATAGTGATGTTCTATTCAAAGGAGATTCTAATAAAGAGGGTTTCATGGTTAGGAATTAGCGAGAGACGTGAGTTTGATTAGTTCATAATAAGAATCTCCACGGTCTAATGTAGCAATTGAGATTAAATAAGTCACTCAAAATTAGGAAGTGGAGAACACTGAAGATTTACTAAGGAACATGTTCTTTTCTTTAATTTTTATTATTCTTAATTAATTATTCTCTTTATTATTGTTGTTCTTATCTTTATTTATTTTTCTTATGTTATTTTAGTTTTTTGTTAATTCTTTCTTTAATTATTCATTCATATTTTTATTATATAAGTTAGGAAATTGAATAATCTAGGGATATAACTGTTAAAAACAATTAGACTTTACTCCTATGCATGTTTCCTCATGGGATCGATACTCGAATTATCTATACTATAACTTGAGTGGATGCACTTGCCTAAGCCCTATCATAAAGTTTTTGACACCATTGTTAGGGAACCAATATAGTAATCTAATTAGGAATTTAGCAAAAACCTAAGAGTTTTCAATTATTATAACATATCTGTAATATTTCTTTCCCTTATTATTTTTGGTATTTTTTCTTCCTTAAATTATTTCTAATTTTTAAATTCTTTCTAGTTTATGACTAAGAGCAACAACAGTAATCTTTTGGAATTTGATCCAATGATAGAAAGGATAGCATATTATCTTCGTAGAAAACTTTGCAACAATAGGGATATAGAAAACTGAGGTTCACTAGTCAAACTAAAGGATTTAGAAAGTGAGCAAGAAATTGAAATTGAAAATAAAAACATAGCATTGAACGACAACAACAACATTAACAAAGCCAATAAGACTGTCATGGAATTTGCTAAAGCCATGGTAACTGGAGCTAAGTCTAGCATCATAAAGTTTACGATTCAAACAAATTTCCAAATTCAACCGAATGTCATCCATATGATCCAACAATTTGTTCAGTGTGACAGATTGGTTTGATGAGGGCTGTAATAACCATATCTCAAATTTTTAGAGGTTTGTGACATGTTCATGATCAACTATGTCTCAAATAATGTAGTAAGATTAACGTTATTTCCATTCTCTTGCAAAGTGAGACTAAATAGAGACTAAACTATGTCTCAAATAATGTAGGAAAATATTTCCTACCCAATAGTATGATGAAAATTAGGAATGATATTTCTTCTTTTATTTAATTTGATGATGAGACCCTTTATGATATATGGGAATTCAGACATTCTATAATGGACTTAATTATTCCACTCTACAGATAATTGATGCCATAATTAGAGGTACGCTAAGTACTAAGACACCACATAAGGCCCATTAGCTTATTAAAGGCATCGTGATGAAGAATTCATAGTTAGAGAACGTAAGATCTAAAATAAAGGAATTTGCAAAATATGAAATTGATTATGTGACTACATTAATTACTGAAGTTAAGAATTTAAGTAAAAGGTTTATTAGGCTAATAAAACTAGTTAAATTAATAAAGGATGAAATTCTGGTTGAAACTAAAGATTTGAATTTTATTGTTAACCGTTCTATGAACAATACTTTTAGCAATACATATAACCAAAGTTGGAGAAATCAACCTAACTTCTCTTGGGGAGGTTGGCAACAATAGAAAAATCAGAATGTCTAACCCCAAAATAAAGCCCCGAGGGTTGAGGATTTGCTTAATCACTTCATCCAAAGTTTAGATGCTCATTTTCAAGCCAATGAAGCTGTATTGAGGAACATGGAAAATCAGTTAGGACAGTTAGCTAGAATAATTACTAAAAAGCTATAAGTAAGTTTTCTTAGAAACACCTAACTAAATACTAAACTAGTAGGTTCGAAATCAAACTAAGGAGAAAAAGTCTACCATTGAGATAACGGCATGAAATAACAATGCTTCTTGAGAGGTAGCCCAAGTTCGATCTATTTAATTTTCTATCATTTTAGTTTATTTTGCGTCTCACCAATAAGTTAGTTTAAGTATCAAGTTTTTATGTTTTTCTTTTCTTTGAATTATTTTCATTAAAAGCAATTATTAAATTGTGTTTATGCAATAGTAGTTATTGGAGTTGTCATCCAATTTGATTGTTATTTGTATTATTTTTGGGCTTAAATTTATGCTGGTTTTAAATTTTTTAAGTAATTTTAGGAATTGAGTCAAGGAAATTCGAAGCGGCATTAAATTTACCAAATTACTAAAAGAACATGACCAAATTCTGTGGTCCCAGACTTAGATCGTAATTCTCTCGAAATTAATTTTGAGAAGAATTAAACAAATTTTAGACGAGAGGTCTATGGTTAAGACTACGCCCGTGGCCTTTGCTCATGGGTATGCCATGGTTTCCAACACTAATGCAAAGGGAAGGAACGCAGGTATGCTCTACGGCTATGATCCTTGCTTATGGTCTCGTTTGAATTCAATTATCGTGGGTATTTCTTCTCCATCTTCATTTTAACTCATTCTCTCTTTAAAAATACACTTTTTCTCTCATTATTCTCTCTACACCCACTCCTAAATCATACAAACCTTCACAATCTAAGCATGTATACAACAAATTTAAGATCATGCTAAGGGTTAAGTATGCTACATGCAAGAACTCAAGCACCATCCCTCAACACCCGCATCTAACGTTTTACCGCTGTTGGCAATGGAAGAGATATCTCTAACTGTTTAAGAAGGAGATTTGCTAGACTACTCATTTGAGCTGGGATTCACTAATACAAGCTACCAATGATGCTAGATTTTAGCAATTGATAGAGTTTGAAGGATAGGATTGGCTTTTGACAATCAACAAACTAGTATATAAAGAGCTCACATTAGAGGTACTCAATACATTGAGGTTAGCTTTCAACAACATAGAACTTAGTAGACAAAATACTCTTTACTTTAAGTATAATGGTCAGGAGGTGACCATGTCATTTGATGAATTGGCTATTAGGATGGGCTTTATTCTAAGGTTGATTTGACTAGTGGAGAGGGAAGAGCTTATGACCAAGGGAAGTATAAGGCTTCTAATATGAGAGATCCTGCTCTTAAGTTAGTGCATTTTATTTTGAGTAGGGCATTTTCTAAAAGAAGAATAGCTAAGGGGTTATTCATGAGAGGGATATATTGTATTCTCACAACATTGCTAATAGATGACTCCTAAATTTGGGTATCAAGATGTCTTAGGTCCTTAGGAGCTAAGCTACTAAGGGTCATTTAGATTTTATTTCTATAGGTCTCTTTGCCACCTAACTAGTGAGAAATACCCTGTGCTTCTACGGCATCCCCTCCATGCCAGAACTAGATCCCCCTACATCCCCGACCCATGACTTTATTAAAGCCATGAAGTTGCCTCCATCACTTATGGGTCTACTACCTTAGCTTTCTAGCGAAACCACATCCTCATCATTATAGCCGTGATCTGGCTCACTATCTTCGTCAATATTTGGCTCATTTAAGAGGATGATGAGGAAGATATTGAAGATGTAGAGGATTTTAATTGATAATATTGATCACACTACGGCTAGATAACATGCACTTTTTGCCCATCTAAGAGTATAGCCACTACCATCACCATTTATGCCAACCCTTGACTTAGATGAAGATTTAGCAATAGAAGAGTTTGAGGAGGAGGATGAAGAAGACGAGGAAGAAGATGAAGAATGATCTTTCTTTTTCACTTTTTCTTTCATTTTGAAGACTCGGTTTGATTTTTTCTATTTTTGATTACTATACTCTTAACTTATTTACATTTGCACTTTTTCTATAACTAGTTATACTTTTGATACTTTGTAAGTTTTGCAAGATACTAATACTATGGTACTTGAATTAGTAGTTTAGTTAGTTTATCTTGTTTATTTTAACTTCTTCTTTTCTTTTTCTAGTTAGTTCATCTTTGAAGCAAAGAAAACCATGTGCTTAAATAGTTCAATGGAATTTAGAATCTGGACTTTGATTTTTCTTCAAGGATCAATGCTAAAACTAAGGAAGTTCCAGTTCTTTGTCTTTGATATTTTTATTTTTCTCCCACTTTTGATTATTCTAGTGCATTGCTCGAATGTACATTGTGGATAATGAGTACCTTAATGTGCAATGATAAGTTATGTATTTTAATATTTTTAGATACTCACTTAAGGTTTTCTTAGAAATTTTAGAAATTTACAACCACCTTCACCCAAAACCTACCCACCATATAGTAAGCATAATTTTTTTTTCGAATTTGCCCCAAGTCTTTTATGAATTTAGAACACTTTACCAAATTTGAGCCATTAAATCCTTACAATTCTAAGTTCTCAATTACTTAAGTTTAGACTTAGAATCGGGATTAGGATAGATATAGGTAGGTTAAGGACTAATTATTTTGATTTCTAAGATTAATTATAGAAAATAGTTATCTATCCTTCTTTTTCAAAAATTTTCAGTTAGATGAATAAAGGAGATTTGTTCTTTGAAAGTCACTTGAAAAATCAAAGCAGTGGAGGTATGAATTAAATTGATAAAATAATTACTAAGAATTGGTAAAGACAAATCTTGGTCCATTAAAAGAACAAGACTCCTTCCTACTACCAATTTAGAAAAAGGAAACTAATGACAAATTTATGTATTTGCCATCAAAATTAATAAAAATTGCACAAATACAAATTAGATAAAAAAAATATTACCAAAATACTATTATTATATCGCATCTTGATGATGAGACATACCTATTTGTATTAATATCACATCTTCAAAATATGACACTAGTAGAATACATATGTCGCATCTTAAAAATGGGACTTTAACACATTTACACTTATGTCCCATTTGGAAAATGTGACGTAACCATAGTATACAAAAATTAATGTTGCATCTTAAATAGACAACATTAATACAAATAGTATTGTTGCATCTTAAAGATAGAACATTACTTTAACATATAATATAACAATGGTATTTTGGTAATTTTTTTATATAATTTGTAATTATGTAAATTTTTTTTCCAAAGTCAATAGATATGTATTACACCATGCAAGAACCTCAATACCTTGAAAGAGACAGGTAGCTTTCTAATGATACCTACCAAATAATTAAAAAGGGCTAAATTAGTAAGGATTGGTCATGATCCATCAAAAGAGCAAGGTTCTTTACTAATACTAGTAAGCTTCAATAAAGAGAATAATTGAAGTTTAAAAAGCCTCCTAATGAAAATTGACAGAAGTAGAGAGACAGTTCAAGGATGAATTGATATAATATACTTCCAGTTTAGGTTTTCAACTAAAAATAGTAAAGGAAGTTTTCACTTCTCTTGAGTTAGAGTAAGAAAATCTCTATACCCTTTTCTTAGCTAGTCAATATTCATTTTAATCTCTAATTTAGTATTTGTTTAAGTAATATGGCTAACTTTGAATTATTTGGGTTGATTATTAAAATTCAGCAATCCTAAAAGTATTACCGTCTAAGTATTCTAAGGGCATTAGTAAGTTAAGGAAATAGGGTGATTCAGAGATATTGTTGCTAAGCTATTCTAACTTGAAGGTATATATTTTTTGGGATCATTTTCAACAACCTTGTGCTTAAGGTGTCTTTATTTGGCTTTATCATTTTTCTTGAAAACAATTAAAAGCTTAAGCATAGGGGCATTCGATAACATAAATTTAGCATATATTTTCTATAGTTATTTTATTCTATTTTAGATATTATTTTAGTTAATTTTGTAATATTTAGAGCTTAATTCATTTAAGCTTTATTTTTAGGGACTTCAAAAGCATTTTATGGACTTATGAAGGTTTTATCATGTTTTGGGAATTTTAAAGTAGAAGTATTAGGTTCAGGTTGAACTTCTCCCTTCTCTTTGTTGTCTTCCATATCTTTTAGCCCTTTTAGCTGGTGATAAAGAAATCCTTTGGTTATCTAGGTCCTGGCTACTATCCCTTTAGTGGTAAGGGTGGTTTTTCTTGTGCACCAAAGAGCTCAAATGCTCAGGAGCTTGGCTACTTTGTCAACCACCATCATGTCGGGGTTATGGAAGTCCAACGAGACAGCTTCTAATGATGGTTTGGGGATCATGTCCTCAATGAGTCCATTAGTTGGGACTTATCTAGTGTAGAGGTTAAAGCCGATCAGAGGGACCATCTTGAAGTCTTCATACCCTTTTATCATTTCCTTGCTTGCAAACCACCTGGGCGTTAACGATAACTCTTCTGCTTTCATACTTTGGAAGTATTGGACCTAATAGTGGCTAGCTATATTTTCTGGTAGCTCAATTCTTTCTTCAAAAGATTTGATGAGATCATAGTGTTGAGTAAACTTAACCCAATTGAAATCTAGTTAGTAACTTCTCATGTAGCTAATGAACTAGACCACCAGTAGGACCATATTAGTCTTCAGATCTCCTCGTTTCTTTTTCTTGAAATAGTTTAGTGGCTGGATCTGCTCGGCCAGAAGGGTCGAGACATATGATTTCCCTACAAGGAATTGGGTTATGAGTTCCACAATTCTGAAGTGGACTCAATGTCTATCATCAGGGAACAAGATAGTATTTAAGACGGCTTGGTTCTAATTGTATTAGGCATGCATTTATGATGCAAAAATCTAAATAAAAGTAAATCCCCCAAAACTACCCCCTTAAACAAACTGCAACAAAAAATAATGTTAGCAAAAAGAAATGAAATATACATATATAAAAAATAACATACCTAATTTCTTTTATATTTCATCTTTTTATTTTTTTATTTTTGAAAAATAATCCTATTTTCGGTAACTTCTAGTAGCTAGCCCTCAAGTGTTCCTAGTAGAGTCACCAAACTATCGAGCCTGATTTTTCGATTTTCTATTTAAAATTGAATTCCCCATTTCTAATTAATACCCATTTATTATTAATCCTCAACTAAAGAAATTGAGAAATTTTGATTTCTTGTTTAGAAAAAAATTTTGGAGTCGCTATCCGACCGAAGTCAGGAAAAGAAAAGAAACCGTAATCAATTGGGTGAATTCATTACGGTTTTGCTACTGTTCTTTGATCTAAATTTTAATGAAGAAACTAGAGAGTTTCGAATTTAGTGGATAACCTATTAAACCCTAACGGATACTACCATCCACTTACCAAAATTAGGATTATTCTTTTAATTATAATATTTAAAAAAAATAAGTAAATAAAAATCAAAAGAAAAAATAACCTATATTTCTACAAATTTTATCGTCTCCCTGAAGGTATCTAGTACCCGTTAGCCGGGATCAGATGATCGTAGTTCTTTAAAAATAAAATCTTTAGTATATTGTTTTATTTTAATTTTGAAAACTGCCCGAGTTTACTTTTTTTAACTTATTCGGTTTATTTTTTAATAAAAATCTAAAGAGTCCTAACTCTGAAGTATTTTTATTTTAAAAAAAATTAGTAAAAGTAATAAAAAAAATTTTAAAAGGATTTTTTTTATTAATTTTTATTAGAAAACAACTTTCTATATGGAAACTCCTTAAACAAGATCAAATCCTAATGAAAATAACCAATCCTAACAATTCCTACAACTATCTACCAAAATAAAACAATTCCATATAATGCTCTTATATAAGAACTAATACTAAAACCCCTATACTGACTTATTCATATATTATATTTTATGTATTATATACAACGATCTATCGAAATAAAATAATTCCATATAATATACCTATATAAAAAATAATACTAAAACTCTTAAATTAACATATTCATGTATTATATATTATGCGAACTTATAAATAATAATAACATAAAACTAATTTTAACAATCCTTTATCTAATATCTATATATCTTTATATTTATATTACTACTTATTAAATAGACATTCACTTAAACCAATATAATTTACCTAATATATATTATAAAGAAAACTAATGATATACATATGTATTACTAAAGTCCTAACAAAATAATAATATAACATGAAAACAATAATAAATCAGAAATAAATAAATAAATAAATAAAACTTTAGGAAAAAGTTGAACCTGATTGCGAAACTACAGTGCAGTGAAGAAATTGTATACCTAAGCATATAGTAAATGCTGGTGGTGGAATCGAAAGCGACTTCAACTACTGCTTAGTTGATCGCTTCTAATCGAAGTTAAACAGCAGTGATTGTAGTCGTTGATCGTGAGTGCTATAGTACTTATGGACAACGGGAAGCGATTGCGACAGGGGACGTGCATATGCTACTAGACAACGGTCGTATTACGGCAATGTCGTTGGCGTATGGATTGTAAGCTTATAGACTGGTCGGCGTCGTGAGCGAAAGTGCGATGTGGATAGCTGGGTTACATGTGGATAGCGTATGCTATCGTATCTGTACGCGTTCGTGGTTAGAGTTGTACAATGGGGACTATTCGTATGTGTGCGTTGGTGATCTTGTAATAGACTGGTTGATCGGAGTAGTACGCGTGAAGTTGGATTGGTGACGTCTTCAGTGTTTGGGCGTAAATTAGGATAACGTCAAGGGCTTTTTCAGTTAGGGATGTAACTGCTGATGAGCTTGGTCGTGTGAGTACAGTGTGTGTAGGGTTCTACAACAGTCGAAAATTGGTTGATGACGTTGGGGGTAGAACATGGTGAATGGCGACTAACGTGGAGTTGTGGTCCAGTGGCAATGGTATTTATGAAGGAAAAGGCTGATTGAAAGTTGATCGTGAGTGTTGTGCCTCCTCAGTGAATGTGAATATGTGTTTTTATAAACCTAAACTATATCGTATCAAATTGCATCTATCATATCTGATTTGACAATAATTAAACTAGATATAAATTAACTCAACTCTGATTTAATAAAATCAAATTAGATTCAAATGTTTTTAATTGGATATGAATTCCGTTTATTTCTCTCATTCTTGTAAAATATAAAAAAATAAAAGACATAAGTACCTAGAGAGATTCGAACTCAAGACCTTAAATTAAAACCAATTTGATACTCCAATGTTTATCTAATAAGCCATTGGCCTATGCCTTCATTTTTAATACAACTGAATTGCTCTTGAACTATGCAACTCCCTAAAATAATTATTTGAACTAAGCTAAAGCTAAAACTAAAACTATTTGTTCTTAATATACGTTATTTCCTAAAAATCTACGAAATTTTTAAAATTTTCCTTTTTTTATTTTGTTAATATGTTCATCATTTGTTAATTTTTATTATTTTTATCTTTTATTAATTTTTTAATTTTTTTATTATTATTATTTTTATTTTAGAATTAGGACCCTTTTTTGTAAAAAATAAATAAATAGATTAAAAAATCAAAAATTAAAAATTAGGATTACAAAAGGGCAAAAATTAAGTGTCTACATATATAAAGAAGTTTCAGGATCAAACTTCAATCATTTTTAGCCAAATAGGATGAGCATAACACTCCCACACAAAGCAAGTTATTAATAATCAGAATTAATAAAATATTAGGAAAAAAAGGTGAAAATAGGGTTAATATAGCTACCCACAACTTGACGTGGTAGTATTTTAGTTGTTGAAGATTGACATTAGGTGTAATTTGACTAACAATCCTACTTTGGCCAAAGGTAACTAGAGCTTCAACCACAAGATGATGTTTTTCTTAGCCTTTAAAATAGTTTAATTTACTAAAAACATTAAACATTATTAAAAAATTATGAAACTTGGTATTCTTAGTATTTTTGGACATAAAATCAAAATATGAACCTAATTTTTGAAATTAGATGTGCTTATATGGTTCCTTAAGAAACTACCCTATCCAACGAATTTTGTATTAACTTTAATTTTTTGTTAATACATTCATCATATGATATATTTAATTTAAATAAAAAGACATTTTGATAAATTATGTCGAATCTTAGCATAGCACATAATTTACCATCACATAGTTAAACCTATTATAACTAGACATAAATATAACAAAAGATTATAGTTTGTACTTTCTATGCTTAAAATGAGTTCAGTTGTAACGTTTCATGTCACGATTATATATAATATTTACAAATCTCAAAAACTCTAAAAGTTATAACTTCATTTGCTGAAACTATACTTCCATGCTTCTATTATACTTGATCTACAAAACATCTACTTTTTCATATAGCTAACTTTAACTAACATTGACAAAAGTCCACTCTACTAGTGTTGGTGCCCTAAAATTCACTTCTTATCTTAAGGATAAAAAAATATTATCCCCTTAACTTATTGTAAGCTAAGAAAGAGTAGATAAACAAGCAGTAATACAATAGTACACATAACATAAGCATATAGGTATCATATTAAGTTAATCACCTAACCGGTATATAACATAATGCAAATAATGTATGCTACACTAATGTACATGAGATGCATAGTTATTGATATCTTAGCTAACCTAACAACTCATCTAGTTTAGTCAACTTCAAATCTGAGGATATGGACAATTCATCTAGGAACCTAGCAAAATCTAGTCTAACAATGACTGCAATATATGGGTAAGTATTAGCTAATGCAAATCTATATGCATGAAAATCTAACTTTGAAAACTTATCTTATCAAGATCATAAGTTTAAGAAATCTAACTCATAAGTCATTTTCGTGCCATGCTATGAATGTATCGACCAACTCATTGATGAATACCAAGTAAAGTAACCAAGTTTATTCAGTTATTCTTTTAGCAAGACATAAGCTTTATTTCCTTTCATTTTTCATTTATAAAAACCTCAGTATGGTGTAGGTAGGGTTAATACCTAGCATATATCTAAGTTAATGTAGCATAACAATGGTATCATAATTAGCCAGCATTAAATACACAAAACACAACATCATAGTGCACTTCACGCAAAAATTCAATCATTGCTCATACAATCACCATAATCACATACAAGAGTACTCACTCCCTAATGAGTAGATGCAAATCTACTCTCCATACACATATTTACTTACCTATCTAGTGGTTCTTTCTTGAGCTTACGTGTTAACATAAGCTTCTTCTTCTACGACATCATCTAAAAAGGGTAGATACCCATAAGGTTAGTTATAGATCATGTGTATATATATATTTTAGCTTGATATTAGCTTATTAGTTTTACTTTGCTCTAGATTGTTTCTAACTCAGCTTTGGATTTAGCTTCTAACTTAGCCTTTGAATTACTCTCTAATTTAGCCTAGTTTCAAAATTTCTAACGAAATACTACTTAACTTATATCTTTAGTTCACCAATTAAGAACCCCCAACATTTCACCCAACTCATTTGTCTAAGTTTAACATATACATGAACTCTCGAGTGTATCATTTTCTAATTCGAGCTCTAAGCTAGCTTCTAATTTAACTAAAATACTATGTTTACTTACAATATTTTCACTTTCCATCTAAGCCAAGTTAAGACCAATAAAAATTACTTTAAATACAATAGTAGCTAATAGTGTTAACTGTACAAATTTACCTTATTTCATCATATTTCTCAAAGTATGCATAAATAATGGGGAAATATGTAATAATTATAATCCACACTCTATTAATGCCATGAAAAATATATTATATCCAATAAACTATAGTTGTTATATTTTGGTCATGAAAAACACTAAAATAATATAATTTACGGTATGTGCATAAATACTTGTTTTAGCTTGGTTATATCAATAATTAGCTAAAAATAGGTAAACGATTATACTTAAATCTAAAATTAGAATATAAAATATATTTAAATATTAATAATCACCAAAAATTGTACCATGTTGATTTTATACACAAATTACTTAAAATCCCATTATTCTCGATATTTAGAAAAATAGCATACAAAAAACAAATAAATTAAAATAAATAGGAAACACAAATTTTTTGAAAATTTTTTCTATCATAATTTAGTACATATTATAGGAGTGTTATGCAAAAACTTTTAACTCGAAACAATATCTTTTAATATTTTCAAAAATTAAGTGAAAATTCGTTATAATAGAGCTCATTGTTAAACAAGTATCTTAAATCAATGTTATTTCAATAAAATAAAATTACTAAAAGAAATTACATATAAAATGACCTTGGAAAACAAATTTTCGTAATTTTATTACTCTATTTACTATTTTTAGAAAATAAAAGAAAATTAGATGCAAAAATCGAGCCTCACTAGTTTATGGCCATTCAACCACCCAAGTGTGTTGGACCACCTTATCTAGACACCAAAAGCCCTACCACGACAAGTTGTACGTAGCTAAGGGAAAACTATTGCCCAACCTCTTGATTTGATTTCGCACAATTTTTGTTTTCCTACTAAATCCTAGTTTTTGAGAGAGTTTTCTAGTTTTGTAGTGTTATCTAATGACTAAAGTTCACTCTAAAGGATGGGTCAGTGAGAAAGTGGAAACAAATTTTCCATGTGTCATTTAGTGTTAGTTTGTTAAAATTGCAATGTGTTTAGACATTCTTTTCAAGTGCTAGCTCACATATGTGTTCCTTACTAAATCTATAGAAGTGCTATGCTTATTCCAGAAGTATTTCACATTTTTTTAAACATTTTTTATTAATTTATTACAATTTTTAGCTAATTAATTAGTATATTTTGTAATATATATGCATATTAGGTATATAGTGTGTATACTACAAGCCTATATAATCACATTTTATATTATTTAACTCCTAAATATTATTTTTATAAGTCAAATAATTTATTTCTAGGGGTACATTGTACTTTAGGGCTCGTTATGCTTTGGCGCTTAAACATTGAGTTCACGATAATTATCAAATGATCTTGGTAAAAATATGTTTTATTGAAATTAAAAATTATATATATTTTATTTTCAGAAATTGACTTTACTAGGTTTCATCATCTAATTTTTATAACTTCATATTAAAATTCGACTTAGTTCAAACAAAATCGTCTAGAAGCCTTAAATTGTGCTAAATGCCATAAAATTATTTTGTCATGCTACTTAGGTCTCATACCATACATTTAGTATTTATTAAAATTATTTAGTTTAATTATCCCTCTTTTTCATCATGAAGAAATAATAGGTTTTTAATTAAACTTCTTAATGAATTTGATTCATAATGATTTCTGTAACTTAGTTATGATTTTGGAAGTATTTAGTTCAATTCTTATAGTTGTATCTAGTTATTTACCCAATTTAAGCTAATTTTTAGCAAAATGAGGCTTCAAATCAATATTTTGGGAAATATTATATATCATGCTATTATAATACTTTTCAAGACTAAAGTATAACAAGTATGGTTTTTTTTAGCAAAATATATTTTTCGTTGATTTATCATAGATACTAATTAATTATTATTTTCATATTACTCTTGTATAATAATAATGTAATTTGTACAATTAACACATTAGTAAGGGGAAACCTAGTTAATGTAACATATAATGTACTCCTTACTAGTCTTAACTTAGTTTGGCTAGAAATTGGGAATATTATAAGTAAATGTAATGTTTAGGTCGAATCAGAAACAAAAACAAAGAAAGAATCAAAGACTATACTTAAAGGTTTTTGTGTAAGTTAAGCTTTAAAATTAAGTCAATTAAAATACTTGTGGTTCTTTGTTGGTAAAGCTAAAGATATAAGTCAAATAGCGTTCATTTAGAAATTTTGATGTTAGTGTAAATTAGAGGGTAATTTAGAGGATAGTTTAGAGGCTCAATGAGATATTAAGTTAGAGGTAGTCTAAGGAAATATTCTCTTAACAAAGCAAAGTTAAAATAAATAAGTTGATATCATGCTGGAATATACATAAATATACACAGCAATATCAAGATGGAGTATATATAAATGTATGATGTAGTTGACTTTGGTACTTTGTATCCTTGTTAGGTGAAGTAGCTAAAAGAAGAGGCTTATGTTAATGGGTAGTGTTGGAGTGATCAATGGTCTAAGCAAGTGAATACCTATCTGCCTTGTGTATACTTATGTTTACTCCTAACTTTGCTTGCTTTGTGCTGTTTTAGCTTGGTTGAGGTTGATTGTTAGTTTGGATATGCTATTAGGTAAGTTATGTAATGTTTCTTTTTATAACCCTTCTTGAGTGAAATATGCTCTAATATAGAATTTTGTTGTTGTGATTGTATTGCTTAATATTTGTGCTACACTTGTTTGGATATGCACCAACTTGGGAAAAGCTAGCTCTTAACCTTGCCTACTAAGGTATTCACTTAAGTAAACTTAATGCCTAGGTCATAAAACTGACAAAGATACTAAGTAAAGGCTAAACTAATATGTAATAAGTAAGTTTGCTTAGATTTGTTGGGTATTACTTAATGTAAGAATTGATGCATTCGTGGTATGGCATGAAAAGAACCTACAGTTCAAGTTTTTGGAAACTTAATCTTGCCAAGTTAGGTTTTATATGAAAGTTAAGTTCATTAAGTAAGTCACTTAATTTACAAAAGTTAGGTTTTTGAGCATATAGAAATTGCATTTTATCCAATGGGCCAACTATATAATGGATTTTCTTAACCACTCCACCTAGTTACTCTAGGTTACTAGGTTTTGCCAACCAATTGTTGCTTTACTAAGTTCCTAAACCTTGGTTAATGTTGAGATGCTTGATTAAAGTCGACGAAATGAATGAGTTGTTAGGTTAGGCTAAGATATCGATACTGATACATATCATGTGCATGAGTACGGTACGTGCTTGTTACATTTGCATTGATTGGCTAGACTAAAGAATATTGTGATTAAATTGGTAACTTACTATGTAACTATGATATGATGATGCTTATATTGCATTCGTTGATCCATTCACAATCAGCTTACCATAAGCTGAAGGCATAAGTTATCTTATCCTCTAGTAAAGGATGAGTTAAATAGGGCTTCACATCATAGAGACAAAGAGATTTTGAATGCTAGTAACAGTTAGGTTCTTAGAAGAAGCTATTAGCTGCAAGATATGAGTCAAGTCCTTAGAAGTAGTGTTTTAGGAAAGACTTTAGTATTATATTGCAAAGGATTTAGTTTAGCAATTTTAGTCATGATATGTATGCTTGTAATAGAATCATGTATTATATAAGAGTTGTGTGGTTATGATACTCTAAGTTTAGCTCACTTTTACATTGTAAAAGAAGATATTTGAAATCAAGCATTTATGAAGCTAAATGATAGGTGAAGTACATATTCTGCCTTATCCTTAACTTATGGGTGATAGTAACAAACCGTCTTCAAGTACCCAAAAGTTAAGAAAATTTTTCAAGCTAATGCCTAGAAGGTAAGTTGTTACAGGTTAAATTAAGGCAACCTAATAGAAGGATTCAAGAGTGTCATTCGATCCTACCACGCTCTATTTAGAAGTAATTGGGGTATAGAGGATTTTAGGGCTATTAATTAGCTAAAGATGCGAGTTCGGTTAGTTTGTAATAGGAATTTCTATGGTCTAATATGGCAATTGAGATTGAATTAGTTACTTAGAACTAAGAAGTAGATAACACTAAAAACTTACTAAGAAACATGCTCTTTTCTTTAATGTTGATTGTTCTTATTGCCCTTAGTTAATCATTCTTAATTAATTAATTAATTATTCTCTTTATTATTATTGTTCTTATCTTCATTTGTTTTGTTTAATTTATTTTAGTTGTTTGTTATTTCTATCTTTAATTATTCTATCATATCCTTTATCATATCAGTTAGGTAACTGAATAATCTAGATATATAACTGAAAAAAAAATAACTAGATTCTACTCCTATATATAGTTCCTCATGGGATCGACACTCAGATTCATAATCCGTTTTATCTATACTATTACTTGACTAGATGTACTTAAGCTCCAGATCACTTATATGAACCTAAACCATGGCTTGATACAATGTACAAGCAAAGATGTTAGGGTATCTGCCACTAACCTTGCTCAAGGGTTAGGTGAGAGTGGGACTTAAACTTAGTGGCGAAAAGGCTCATACATAAACAAAGAGGGAAAATGATGAACATTCACTATTACTCACTTTTAGCCACTCAAACAATGGGGCTTAAATAGTAGTCCTCAAGGGCTATAGAAGAAGAATCTAAAAGACTATATTAGATAAGTGTCCAAATAAAGAAAAATACAAGGTTTATTATTGTACCAAAAGGGAAAAATGAATTAGAGACAAAAAGAATTTCCATTAACAAATAGTAAAAAAGGACATTGTTTTGGGGCAAGTGTCAAGATTGAAGGTATGGGCACTTTTCTAGCATTAGTGAGAGGAACTATACATAGCTCAAAAAGCATTAAGGTTAGCTTAGATTCAACTTAGGTCAGTTAGTAATGGGTATGGGCTGAGTTATTTAGGACTTTTAAGGGGTCGATTGCTTCAATTTGTAGCAAAGTACATGAATGGCAAGAGCTGGAAAAGTTTGTACTAGTTAATCATATGTAGTAGCGCCATCTCTTTAGTAGCAAGTTAAAAGGTGGTGATTCAACATACCATGTTCCCTATGCCTTAGGATGAAGCACATGTGATTGGTCTATGGGTATATTTCCTATCACATTACTCTTAAAAGAGTAAAATATCAATATTCATTCAAACGACAATTGGTAAGTGATGAGATCCTCTTACTCTAAACTCATAGGACTACATAATATTTATAGATGAATACTAGTGACTAACTTAGAAGGAAAATACTAGATTAGATACATAATAAATAACTACATCCAAATTTATTGGACTTTGAAATATTTTCAATCCTTATATCAAAGATTTCACCAATTTAAACATAGATTTGCCTACTTAATAACTCCTTCTAAAAGTTAAAATCAAAACCATCTTTTGGGATTCCTATTAAAAGCTCCACCTAAGATGCTTTCTATTTGTTATCAAAAGCAATGGCAATTATTCTACTAAAACCAAAACCCTTTATTAGTTCAGGAATTTCCTTCCATTCAGAACTTCTAACCTTTTCCTTTGATGAACCAAATGTGTTTCTAATTGGATTCCATTAATGATTTTGAGATTAATTTTCAGCATACTATCTTTTTTTGGCAAGAATCTTGGTTATTCCTATCCTCATAGCAAGTCCTTTTAGGCTTTAGAACTACTTTTGATAGCTTGCCGATTAGTATCAAAGCTTCGACCTCGCTTTTTGAAGCTCAACTTCTTCCATGACCTTCTATGAATAGACATAAGATTCTTATTTTTATCATCACCCCTTCCTTTGAAAATGGCTTACCTCGAGAATCTTGGCTTATCTTATTCCTAAGATGAGAATAGGGAAACCTTCTAGCAAACAAACTGTTTGTACTTCCCTAAAGCTTCCCTTAAGCAACTTGTTCTATCTTTACTTCTATTGGATTTAAAGGAAGCAACAATATCATCTACCCCTCTTTGCTATGAATGTAAGTGTTTTGGAAGTTGATCGTTAGCAAGCAAGTGCACCTAATCAAGTTAAAATATAGATTAAAAGGGATGTAAGTCTCATTATCGATCTAAGGAGGAATCAATGTATGAGAACCTAATTACTAGCAATTTCGTAAAATATCCAATTACCTAACTTTACAATATAGAATCAATTGTGATTAAATAGGAAAGATGAATAAGGATTGATAACATGAGAGAAATAAAATAAATAAGAACAAGTAAAGCAATAAAACTAATTAAAGTAAACAAGAAACATGAAATTATAAAGAATACATAATCCTTAATGAATCCTTATTATTTATTCTCTAGTTTCACACAACTCTTCAATTTCAATTATTCTTTGGACCATAGAGATTCCTAATCTTATTCTTGTAAAAATTAAGTTCTAAATTTGCTAGAGTCATGTCTTTGGCTAATTCCTGGCCATGAGATCCTCTCTACTCGTATCGCTGTAAAATAGAGTATCTTAAGATCATATGAAGTATATGGATCCTACTATTAAGTTTTCGTAATCTGTAGAGATCCAATACCTAATCTCTTAGGATATTCGAAATCTTCTAATTATACGTATTAGTTTATAGTAGGTACATGACTCTATAGTAAACTCAAACATCCAATTAGTAATGTAGTAAATAATAAAGGAAGAAAGTATATTCAGGGTAATTAAATAATCAAAGAATAAAATCATAAAAAGAAAGAATAATTATTGCAAGAGGGAACTAGATTTTAATAATGATTCACTAAGAATAAATTGAAAGAGTGGCAACATAATAAAAGAGAAAGTAAATTAAATTGAGAGACCCTTACGATTATCCTAGACTATAACTTACCAAAGGAAGCTTTCTCTAAAAATACTAGCCTGAAGATCTATTTATAAAGATGTAAGGCTAGGACTACAAAGAGAGACTTAAAAAATAAAAAAAATATACTAAATATTGCATGTCTCGAAATGGAATATTTTCTTTAAAAATAAAAAAATTCACTTATCAAGGGACTACTACGCCTTATGTACACAATTGTGGTAAGCAGTTGTATACTTATTCTTTGTGCAAAAGCTTTAAAATTAACAAAATTGCTTATGATAGTGTCTATGAGTATAACCTTGGCCATGGCCCTTAGCCACAGTAGATCTTGGACACTAATTTTGGCTTTGTTTCTTGTTCTTTTGCTCATGATTACAATATACGTTCATTATTCATGGGTATGGTCCTCTCTAAGGCTTTAAAATTCATCCAAAACTTTATCTAAAACTATCAATCTCTCCAAATGAAATGAAGTTGGATTTTGTTTTCACTCTATTTGTATCCGAACTTTCTTCGCTTCATTCTATGATCAATACTTTTACTTTAAATTACTCTAAAAAGTGCTAAAAAATCTTGAAAACTTCATAAAATGCTCTAGAAGTCCCTAAAAATAAAATTTAAACGAATTGAGCTTAAAATAATACAAAATTAACTTATTTAAGGTCTAAAATAGAACAAAATAACTATAGAAAATATATGTTGTTTTTGCGTTATTAGAAGCCATCTTATAATACTTTTTTATCATATAGCAAAGGTCATCCTAAGAAAATATTATTAGCATCCATCGAAAAAACAATAAACTCCAATTTATCTTCATGATTGCCAATATTAACTAGAACTTTATCCTTCTTGCTAACTTGTGTTGACCTATTCTCTCCAAATTAATGTAAACTATATGTCTACTAATGCAGCATGGCTTTCAATCCTACAGTATGGACATATGTACTAAAGATAAGATTAGTGCAACTACCCCCATCAATAATAAAAGTAGAAGTTTTGTCCCTCTACAATTCCTTAGAATAAAATAAATTCTCCCTCTCCTTATTCTCTTCTTAAGCATTAAGGTACAATCTTCATTGAATTACTAATGACATAACATCACCTTCAACTCCTTTAATTCCATCCTCTTTAGGAAATTCCTCCTCTTTACTCTCTACTTTCATGTTTAAATCTTCCCCTTTTAATACCTTGACTCTTTTGTTTGCAAATTTAGATGCAAGATACCCAAATCTTAAGCACTTGAAACATTTTATCTCACTTAGATTCTTAGGTTGCTTTTGATTGTGTTCCTACATGTGATAAGTCTTAGAAATGTTATTTATACCCTTCTCAAAACTTATGTGCTCTTTATCAAATTATGCATCCTTCCGCTTTTCATTCTCTCATAGAGCTTTTAATTTATTAACAAGACTAAGGAGTTTGTTTTTGCCTCTTTATCATTGCCTTTGAACTTCGAGTGTCAACTTCATTACATTATCTAGAGTTTCGTAAGATTTTAGTTCCACTACTTCTACCATCTCATACTTCAATAATAACAAAAAAAAAAAACCTTGTTATGGTTTGCTCCATTAGCTCATTCACTTCATCTAATCAAAAGTATTTCATAATCTTATGCATAATCCTCCATATACATTTCCCCATGTCTTAGATTCTATAACCTCATAACTAACTCTTGATTATAATAGCAAGGTACAAATCTCTTCCTTATAAGTCTTTTCATCATTTTTCACATTATCACTTCTACTTTACCATTTTCTTATCTATTAGCCTTTACATTGCTCCACTATTATGATGCATACCCTTAATCTCTAAGGTAGCCATTTTAATTTTATTTAGCCCATCATACTCATAACAATCAAACAATCCCTCTATTTGCTGCTTGAAATCTAGATAATCATTTTGTGATATGTTACTAGGGGATTCACTTCAATTATATGTTTTGCTATGAAATTATCTCCTTCTCATTTTACTAAATCTATTTCTCCTATGCCTTTTGATTGTCTACCACCATTTCAACGTACTCCCTCATTATTATTTGTACCTCTTACATTTTCTCCTAAAGTTTGAATCAAAGTATGTCATGCAATAAGCATTGTGTGTGTTATATTTACAAAACCTACTAATTGTTCACTTACTTCATCACTAACAATACTCTTTTCTCTTCTCTTGACATTACCTCCATTGTATTTATCACTAGCATTAATACTATCAATTAATATATTGAAATATCACAACGACAATATCACCATAGTCACCTAACTAGTCAATAATCCTCACATAACTAAATCTCTAAGGCAATTCTCTTACTTCAAAAGCATTGATATGGAAATAGTATGGATTTTGAAGTTTCTCAATATCTAAGTACACAAATTAAGAGCTCCGATACCAAATATGATGTGCCTAAATTCTCAAGGAAGAATCTAACACAAACTCGATGCATAGCATAAAGATAAAAATTGGAACTTTAGTACTTTATGGTTTTAAAATAAAAAGAAAGAGCAATAACTATTTTTTATGATTTTTAATATTGTTGACAACTATTAAATTAAGGGGATATAGATAACTAGAGGAGTTGAAACTCTACAATTAAACTAGGATAATGGTGTGTTAGAACTTTCACAATTGTTATTTCCTAAATTTTTTAAAAATCAACGTGTTTTCAAGTAAAGGAACTAATATAGCTTCATATTGCCCATGCCATTGCAAATTATGATGATTAGATTTTCTGATGGAAAATTTCTCTTTTAAATATTTTTTGATTTACTAGAAGAAATCAGTCACAAATCTACAAGGACACCCTTGCCCGTTTTTTCCCTACTTAGTATTTGAGATGAAATATTTCAATAAGCAAAAAATACTTAAGATTTTGAGATGAAAAAGTCCATCACAAATTTTTGACATAACATATATTTTCTATTGTCTTACTAAATAGTTGTAATAGCTTATGAGAACAAATTTTCTTTTGTTAATAGTTTGTTATATTGTTGTAAAATGCATAACAAATTTTATTTTTTTGAAGTTGGCTTCAATATCAAACTATTTGCTACACTAGATTAAGTAATACATATTTTCATTCTAAACTCCATTAGTAGAATTATGTTTTCTTATAGTGACTAGCATTTGAAACAAGACGAGTGTAAATTTACTAAAGCACATAGTGATATCTAACTAGGCAATGGGAGTTTATTAGAAATTAAAGCTAGAAGTAAACAATAAATTAAATACAATATTTGAAAAATTATGAAAACTATGGATATGAAAGTTAAATACACTTATAAGATATTTATATGTACCATTCACTCATTATAAACTCAATTTCAATAAGAGGAAAACCATTTCTCTCCCTATCCTCTGATTGATGCGCCTCTCTTAATACCTAAGAGTCATTACAATGAGTTCCTCTCTCATCCTCTTATTGTTGATTGTCTTGTGGTGAAAATTTCCAACAATCTAAAAGGTAAACCTTCCATTCTATCTAAGTTTCCTTCTCATGGAATTTCAATAGGAGAGCGATAAGGTTTAATCTTTGGTTTCTTGATGGTGTAACAAAAACATAGCTATTACAAATCTCAAAGAATGAATAAGAAATAGTAAATTAAGACTAAGCATTTTTTACTAAATTCATTTTCTTTTAGGAAAAATATAAATAACTTCCCTAAACTCTAACTTAAATGTAGATTACCTTCATAAACTCTTAACGTATACATTAAGACCCCTTAAACTTTTATAAATTGGTAAATTATCTCCATACATTGAAAAAAAAAAGCCTTCTTAAACTTTAATTCAAGTACATAAACACTCTTAAACTTACCAAAATATGCTTTAAGACTCCTTAAAATTTGACAATAGTGTAAGTTTTTCTAATTAAAAGAAAAAAAAAAGAAATATCCTTTCTGTTGTCAATTTATTAAATTTATGAGATATTAAAGCACATTTTGAAAGTTTAAGAGGTCAATGTACACCTAAATCAAATATTAGGAGGGGTTATTTGCAATTTCTTCGCCCTTTTTAATACCCTAACAATAACTTTATTCTTATCAAAGGAATGGTTCATAAAGGTAGTTTACTTGAAAGTGATACAACATTCATAATTAACTAAGTTCTATCAATTAAGGAAAGAAATTAATTCATTTTCTCCTTAATTTTTGACATTTTATGATTATTGATCAATTAATGAATTCATATAATTCCTAAGTCACATTATTGATAATTTAAGTAATGAATTGATGAAGTCAAGTGTTGAAAAAGGATTATGAATTAATTATGAATAAGTAAACATTATTAAAGGGATTGATGAATTAGAGATAATATATTATAAAATTGTGTTTTGATGTTTCAAATTATGCAAACCCCAACAAAAGTGGTGAAGAAGATTTAATTGAACTAAGAAAATGTGTTTTTACATTAACACCTAAGACTATAAGGTTAACTAAGAAAATGTGTTTTTACGTTAACACCTAAGACTCTCGTAGCCGCGATCAACCATTGCTATATCATGATCAATGGACTCCTATAGTAATATTAATTGACCTCTCTCCTTAAGCTCAAGTGGACCATCCTAGGTCCATAGGTTAGCTAGTTGACTTTTTTAGTGATCATTTATAAATCTAATAAGCTTATAATCACCCAAATAATTAAGAGAAATCAGTTGAGGCCTAAAATTTATGATTCAAAAGTGCATTGAAGTATTAATAAAATTGAATTTATCTAATTAAGAATATATTTAGTAGTATCAAGATTGTGAATGGATTCAAAGTACATAGTTGTGATTGTGTGATGCATGTGCATAATACGATAATTAAATCTGACTAATCAATATCAACCTTAATTCATGTTTGTTTTGTTTGTGTATGGTCATTTAAACCTACAAATCACAACAATTAATATGTGGTAATTCTAAACTGTTGGAATAACGAGTTAGATCAAGTATCACTACATTGTTCGAGCTACCATCAATGTGAGCAAACTATAGCTAATACAACCAACTAAGTAAAATTTTAGTTATAAGGAAGCACGTAGAATGGGACAATGATCGAAATGTTATAGATGGACTATGCTCTTGCTTTTTTGATACATTTAATGACCTAAGGATACAAAAATTAGCTTGTTTATAGTAGGAAATAGTATCATCTATTGAGAATAATTTATTGTTGATGATTGAATAATGATCATCATCAAATAAGCATCTCCAAGAACATAGACTTCAACTTATAAATAGGTAATAGATGATTAGTAAGAGGAGGGAAGTGATCTACTATTTATTACCTTAGTGAAATAAAGAGAATAGACCAAAGTTATAATAGTTTATCTACCAAGCATGACTATCTTAGTTTAGATTGTTCACTTCATCCATTAGAAGAGATTTCTAAGTAGAGAGAGATTACATTATGTCAATCTCATCAAACAAATTGAAAGCATATGGAGTAGATGGGAGACTTACCTCATAGAAAGAAAAATCATCATCTTGGTGTTAGTTAGAATGCTATTGCATTAGAGCATTTTCATCGTTATATGACATCGACTATTGTATCATGAGTTGTGGTATCTCTATCATGACATATAGTAGCACTTCTACCACCACTAGAACCAATCTAACCATGACTTATTTAATGACCTCTGCCAATACTACCATAACTAACACCTTCTTTATTTTCATTACCCACTTAGCACCACTTGTAAGAGACTATCCTAACTAATATCTATTAAATTTCCAGTATATATATATTGCATTGTAACAATACATTATAATATTCCTTTTACTAGCTAAATGGTTTTATAGTCTCATTAGGTTCTCTATTTTCGTTTATATGACTCCATTATTAACTTTTCAATGGATTAGAGGGTCTATTTTCCACTTATCGCTCTCTAACTATTGACATTTGCTTGAATTTGGATACCAATGACCCCTGTTTGTGATTTGAAACATAGTGATGCAAAAATAGGCATCATAATATGCTTCTACATTGCCATTATTAATTACTATAGCATTAGTTGCATGTACATATGTAGCATTGCTTAATTACCAAGTAAGAAAAATACGCTCACGATCCTCGAAGTTAACCATACGTACAACACTTACACTTACTACCTTAAATTATCCATCCTTAGCATACTTAGTACTTACATCATGGCATTTCCTCTTCATATCAGAGGATATAAGAGTTTGCTAAATCTAGTAGCCTCCTCTTAATTTAATCGAAACCCAAACATGAACTTCTTTCTTATATATTCTGTTATGGACACTTGATAAATGCTTAACACCGATGATATATAAGTTAAAACTCTCCTAAATATTGTTCAATGTAATAACTTATTTATTGTAATATTGTAGTCATTCTTGCAAAGTTAAGAGACAATTTCATGACTTTTATTGTATTATAATTATTAATCCAGTTAAAATATCTAGTAAAAGGGAAGCAATAACTCACGATACTTTTACCTACTAGACATAAAAGTCCACTTTATCTTATATCAAAATTAATGTCATTTAGTAGAAGTTGTAGAAATAATGAAAGTATAAAAGAATAAGTATTTGGTCTCTAATCAATTATCATCAAATTAAAAAAGTACAGTAATTTATGGTACCTTTGGAAACCATTAATAAAATCTTGAACTCTAGAATTTAACTACGACAATAGCAATGGTGAAGTATTAATTGCAACAGTTGCTAACAATACCCCTTATGTATGCCTCTTAGATATATAATGTCAAGCCTAATAAAGGGTCTACATTTGTGCAAAAATTACCTATCATCACATCCATATGAAGATACAACTTTAATAATATTTACACTAAGAACATTACTTCCCAATTTCAACTCAATTGTACTATTTCTTAGTTTAACACAAGCATAGTTTCATAGTAGTCATATAACTGATTATATTGTTCTTCAATGAACCCCTATAATTTCTTCATTTCAATACAATCCATCTTATAAAAAACCCATCGAGCAAAGTTGACGTTATAATCTCTCCTAACAAGACCACTTAATGTCTTGATTTTAATGTTTGACTAATCCCTACAAATTCGTAAATTTCAACCTTGTAAGTAAATTCAAATGTTCTAAGTTACTTTCAATTGAGAAGATTATCTTAGTTTTCAGAAAGTCAACATCATCATCAAAAGTTATCAAGCAGCTTAATGTTTAACCATTAGTTTTTGCATTGCTTTCAAATATCTCACTATCATGGTTAGTTCTAACATCTCCATCAAACCCTATCACCCAAAGCTTCAGGCTCAACATCTTTATGTCGAAGTAAATCATTCTTCACATTCATAATTGCTTAAGCACCTGATATATAACCATAACTGCCAACTAGTGAGTCTCTCTCCTACTAACATAGATAGCAAACATTCCCTAAAGATGAGAGCTAATCTTATGTATTATTAGATCATTTGCTTCATCTATTGTTATCTCAGGAGTATGATAGAACAACTTATCATCTATAATAACATGATTGATCGACTCCTCCTTTAATATATTCAAAGTTAGTTCATTTAAGCTAATATTCAATACCCTCTTTGAGATCCCGATGCCATATTTTGTTTCTAACCCTTTAGTAAGAAACCACCATCATATACATTGAAGTTTTACGTTATAGTTCTTACCATTTCTACAATATGAAAAAGGCAGAATACACAAAGAAATTAGCAAAACCATGTATGTCATGTGCATTATTGTAAACACATAAATAAACAAGGGTGGCATTTTGACCCATAATTGAGTAAGCATAGTATTCCAAAAAAAAAAAAAAATCACATGGCATAAAGAAAAAAGATGCAAGTTTCACTATACATTTATACAAATTCCTAGTAAACAACACAATAACTAAGGTCATGAAACATAATGGTCAATAGCAAACAATAAGATAAGCATACAAAATAAGAACATGAAAAATAATGATAAGGAAAAACAAACTACAATAATAGATAAAAAGAAAAAGGAAAAGATTCAAAAAAATAAAATAAAGCCAATTAACAAGACAATGGCAAATAAAAACAAACAAGAAATTAGTAGGATATAATGAATAATGGACATAGGGATGACTACAAAGAAGGGTCTCTTACTAAGTTTGGCAAGTCCCCAGGTGAAACACTAGAATTAGAGGAGTACTTCTTTATAATCTCAATAAATGCGTGCTCTTAGCTTACCAATTATACTAAATATCTTTGAATTAGTAATGACACTCTAACTAGCTTAGAAATAGGACTTTCCAATACAACTAGCATTAGGATGATAAGAAGTGTTAGAAAAAGTGTCCTAAGATTGCTTAAAGGAGAATAGAAGACCTTACCTTGTATAGGTAGACAAATGTGGGATTTTCAAACTATAAGAGGCTATAGAAGGAATAAGATCTAATACTTAATACAAGTGGGACCTTTAGATCAAAAGGAGTAACTTAGAACTATAGTTAAGGCCTTCGCCAAATGAATGGGACAATCAGGCTCTTTTCTCCTCACTTAAAAAGCATATCGATTCTTTCCATTCAACTTACATGTGTAAAGCATAAAGATAGCCTTAAGCATTTTATTTAGATAAATATATAACCAAAATGGATGGTTTCATGCCTACCATTAGTTCTTCCTCGTAAACATATGATCCATCATTCAATAGATATTACAGCTAAGATAATGAGATGAACTCCATAGAAGAGCTATCTATTGGAATAATACCCTTATTGATCTCTTAACAATTACATCTACACTAGGTTATTATTTCATTATAATAGAAATCTATGTCCTACTAAAATAAAATTTGTAACTTGCTATCATCTTAACTTACAAGTAATGATTGGCCTCCATGGAAAGGATTGTTCATTTGTATCAATACAGGAGTCTAACTATATTGTAGTGCTAGAATCTGTCTCACATATTTGAAAGAAGTTGATCTCCCTACTTCTCTCAACATAGAATCCTCTTCTTATTAAGCTTCCTTTCTCCTCAATCTATAGTTTAGCTTAAGTTGGGTCAAAAGCATGAAATGTATTTATGCCATCATCATATTCAAATAAAGTACTTTTATTGGTAGAACCATAAATAGCGCATAATAGAGTAGTGCTTGGATTTCCTTTGCCTAATGGATTTGCTAGGTAAGTGAAAGACATTGAGAATGGCTTCATATCCCTTGTAAGGGCTTTAAGGCTTAAAAACTTAGTTATGCTTCTCCAATTGAAAAAGATTCCGAGAAAAAGAGAAGGAATAGGTTTAGTCTAGAAAGAAAAGAGGACTTTGAACAAATTGGAACTAATTAAGGTTAATAGGAAGATGAGTTAGCTTGGAATCAATTGACAAAATTCATTCCATGACAAACTTGGGCAATTTTGTTGATACATTCATTTTGAGAAATTTTTCTTTTTCTTTTTTCTTTTTTCTTTTTATTCTTAAGGAAAATATGGAATAGTAAGAATATTTAAATAGATTTGATTACTTATTGGATCACAAAAAAATACAACTGATTTAGCAACAAATAAATTGGACTTTCCAGTTTACGTTGTGCAAAAAATACTTCTTTCCTTTTCCTTAGAAGGAAACGATATTTTATTTCTATTCAAGTAAGCAAATATATCATGGTGGCTGAAATCTATCTATTGCCTATGAACTGTTAAGTCCTACAAGATTAATATTAAATGTATGCACTAGCACAACGCCCTTATCTCCTTTGTTAAGTGGTCCGCCTTCTGAATCAATTGCAGTGGGACATCCAGTCAAAAAGACAAGGAAAAGTACTACTATATTGCCCACTTCTCTTCCTAAGATGCACACATGTTAGAACCAATACGTTATTTTCTAACTAAAAATGTAAATGCCTAGGCTTGAGAAGCTTCTAGTCCAGTAGGTCCATAGAATTCTAAAAAAATGAAAAATGAACAAGACAAAAACGAAAAGGAGAAAGAAGACGAGCGAAAAGGGATAGAGGATATCAACAACTTCATTGAACACTTGAAAAGGAAAATAAAAGAAGAAATGAAACAAACAACAAGGGAGGAGGTATCTATTTAGGTTCAATTTTGAAATATGGCTAAGGACGAGGTTGAAGAATGAAAAAGGTTCTTGGATGCCTAAGGACAAGATCTTTTTTGGATCATCAACAAATGCCTTGTGTCTGTGAAGAAAGATTTATTCTCTAAGAACTTACTTTTCTTTTTGGGGGGAAAGGTCCTGACAATGCATGCTATTCTATTCTCCTTGTTCAAGATAGCTTTTTTCTAAATATATATTTATATATATATTAGTGTGCATTGAGTTATGAGACTTCATTAAAGTTGCAGTCATGTGTCATGCTCATGCAGTTTTTGGACCGAAAATGATAATCTCCTTTATCATATTATAAGACTCAAAGATGCCAAAATGCATTTTATAACTTCAAGATGTGTTTACACCTCAATCAAAATTTATTAATCATTTAAAATTTCCCTATAATCAGTGTAAAAGTTAATAGCTTAAAGCATACTCTATACAGAGCCTATAAAATGTCATTTCTTGACCGCACATCGATTTCTCCAACACAATTATTGCCATCTAATATTGGCCTTTCAGTTTCAATTATATAAGTGTCCACACAGCCTAACTGCCGTTGGGGCATCAAATATATAACAAAACTCTAAAAAGGTTCTCGACTGCCACAAAAGTTCAGCAGCATTATTCTTCATCCACAACTGTCTTGTTTAAAAATATATTCATACTCGGTGGAAAAGCTCAAATTCGTTAAGCTGGATGCTTCAATTCTATTATTAGAAAGAAAAGTTGAGAATAATGTGTGTGTACGTAATATTATTGTAGCTGTAGGTCTACTTTTCTGGTTCCACATGCATTTAAAAATTTTTTGGATGGACTCTTAACATTTCTTTTCACTAAAAATATGTGTATTTGGAAAGGCATTTCCCAAAGGAAATAGCTTATGTTGTCAGCACAATCTACCATAAATATCTAATAAAGGCTAACCTAGGGTAAGGATTTCCATTCGGAAATGGCAATGAACTTGCATGGGTTAGGGTAGGTTTTCTGCAAAATGATTCCTTGAGCCAATCAACGAGACCGTTTCTAGGCTTTCTTTAATGCATGCGTTTTGCAATGCCTGATTCATGTTTTATAAATTGTTGGCTCATGGTATTGTGTGAGGTTGTAGTTAAGAGCTAAGTGTTTATATCAATTAACTGAATCTTCGAAAATTAACATTGGAGTTCGTTCATTAGATTCATACTTTCGTAGGAAATCAAGCATAATATGAATCCATTTCTATCAAGAAGAATGAATTCTAAAGTTATATAGCATATGTCACGCTAAAATTCTGTTGATTAAATCCTCTTTTAGGATGATTTAACAATGCTTACCTAATTTTTTTCGTTCTTGTCATCTAAATTTTGCTTTATTAATAAGATTCCCCCCACTACATTAGATCATCATGAGAGATATGCAGAAACATTTAATAAATAATGTGTCGGGTCAAATGCTCTCCGGAGTAACCGTACTTACAAAGTTATGCTTCTCTAAAGAAACGTTCATTTCTTGTATTTTTTTTTTTTTTTTACTAATAATTAGCTCGACACTTTTCGATAGCCATATATGTAGATTTTTAAATAACTCATGCTTTTGGAAATAGGTTTAATACACAGGTTTTCTTTTTCTTTTTTAATAAAACATAAAATTACATAGCGTTAAGTTTTAGAAAGGTCCCGAAAGATTCATTTATAAACGAGGGAAAGTTAGTTTCCTAAATATTGTTTTCAGAGTTAATTTAATATGTATATGCTGTTGCTTGTCAGAGTTAATTGTAATAGTTTACAACAAAGGAATGTGCTAATAGAAAATGGCAAATATGATGTGGCCCTTTTATTTCTTTTCTAAGAAAAAAGGTAAATCATTTGTCCGATTTTTATATTTATATATACAATAATAGACTTAGCCGCTACTATCGACCAAACCATGGCATCTACCTGCCATTATTTCCTATACTATTAAAAGTAACATAAAACCAAATTTTAAAATGAATAGGAACTATTTTCCAATTTCTATTGATAATTTCGTAATGATTTACAATTACTTGCCATTGGTTTCGGTCTTCATCTCCCTCTATCTCGTACCATTGAGAGCAACTAACCATCACAATCTCTTAAAATTAGTACACGATATTGAGTAAGTTTGACATTTGCATCAAATGAACAAAAAGAAAAAGAAATGTTTTTTCCACAAAACTTGTAAATACCCAAAAAATAATTAAAAATGATAATAATAATAATAATATAAATAAAATTAACAACAATCTTTTCAAAAAAAGATATATATTTGTACCCAAACATGCTAAAACCCTAAATATATATATATATATGCACATACACATACAAATCTTCTTTATTCTCTCTTCATAACCTTATCATTTTCTTCGTATATAGCCTCTTTTTCTTCTCATTCACCTAATACCCGCATCTCTCATAATTCTTTTTTTATGAAATAGACTTCTCTCTAGTAAATCTTGTAAGGGTAAAATGTATAGGAAAGTCTCTCAATTAGGAAGAATTATAGGATTTTTCTAATTGAGAATTTATCTAATTACATGATATTAACAGAATCAAGAATAATAACAATGTGAATGGGAATTTTGGGAAACTGTAGAGTGGTTGTGGATTTGTAAAATGAATATTAGTGTGAAGTGTCGTAATTTCTAAATCAAAATAAGGTATATAGATTTTTGGATTCTATTCACTTTAATGAATGATTCATGTTAAGGTTGAAAAGACATATTTAAAAGTCTTCTAGTTGTGAATTAACAATTGAAGTTTTCTAAAGTTTTTTATATATCAATTTATTGCTATCATCAATATTAATTATGAAACTTTGTCGAAAATAATATAGACATATACATATATTTGAAAAATAAAATAAAGCATGTTTTAATAAATAATTTTTTTAAGCTCATAAAATATACTTTAATACATCGTTTAAGCTGAAGAGATTAGTAAGAAATATTAGTTTAAACTTAATAAAAAATAACATAGATAGATAGATAGATAGATACTTATATAATTATAGAAGATATAAATATAAATAGATAAAAAAGATATGTTTATATAGAAGATAGATATATAAATTGATAAAATATATAGATGTAGAAGATATTATATATATATTTTTTCGAAACCTATTAATTGTAAATAATATAGAGAGAAAATATTCAAAATATATATTTAGAGATATCGAATCGAATAAAACTTATTCGCTTATAATAATAAATAAAAATAGGTTAAGGAGTAACTTCATAATAAAATAACTATATTTGTCATTATAACAAATCAACTAATATAAAATATATAAATATGTGTGTGTACATAAATAGATAATAAATAAATATAAATGTATAGTTTTTAAGTTTTCATCTTATGTAAATGGGAAGGTTAAAATTTAAACCTAGGTTTTAACCTACATAGTTATTAATACAGTTTTTGAACAGTTTACTTCAAATATAAAGTACAAACAATTTAAATTGAAACCATAGTTATAAGTTATAACATTAGTTTCCAATTAAGTATTAATATGTAATAAATTTGTTATATGAATTTACTAGGTTTTAAAGTTAATTATCAATCATAGATTACAGTTGCTTGAAAGAAAGGTATATAACATATGTTTGTTAGTTGTGCTTGCTTGAATAGAAAGCTAAAATAAACTAATAAAATATTGGATTATAAAAATGTTTGCTATTTGTGCTTAGCTCAGCCTAAGAATCTAGAGTAGCAGATTCTTAAGTGATACCTCGTTGATTGATAAGTAGTGTTATCCCTAGTAGAGTTGACTATTGACATGATACGAGTAAATTTAGGAACTTATGGGTTATTAAGGCCTAAAGTGGCAGTTCCTAACACTATAGTATTTATGTATATATATATATGTTATGTACTAAAGACATAAGTTACCTCAAGTCTTTGGACGCTAAGATTGTGATGATTAATAAACTCATTCAAAGATAATAAATGAATTGTTTGTGTTATATGTTTACATCAATACATGTAAACTTTTATTTTGTGTGGTATATGTATGTGCTTGTAGTATTACGTACTAAGTTTAAACTCACCTTTGTTTCTTTTTCAACTATAAGAAACCTAGATAACAAATAGATTATAATGATTTTGAAGATTCTTATTATACTGCTTTTGGGATAGGAAGAATAGCAATTACATATGATATAAGAGTTAGGATAGCTAGACTATTATTTCTTATAATTATTGTTTATTGTTTAAGAATTAATTATTCTTAATTAATTGTTAGATTAACTTAGGAAAAAAAATATTTTTTTAAAAGCTTTCATAGTGATATTTGAAGATTTTAATTATGAATTTATACATAACATATTATTAGATATTACAGACACGTGACAGATTATGATAACTTGAATTAATAAAACTAGACCATTCAAATTAAAAGCAGCATAAGAGATTTATGATGAGGAAAAACATCAATAACTTGTAGTGCAATCGTAAAGGTGGATATACAAGTATGCTTCACTCGATCTTGTACCTCATATCTATATATATATATATATATATATATATATATAATATCATTCTAGAACCCTTTGTTGTGTACGACATCATTGACTGTTTCATCAATCACTTCTAGACATAGTTGAGCCACTAAATTACATGTTGAGGTGCGGCGAAAATGTCAATTGTCGTGACTGCTGAGGAAAGGAAAGATCAAATGTGACGCGTAATATTATATTCAATCACCAGTCCATAGTTTGGAGCTTTTATCAACAATTTGTATTTTTCAAAGCTCTAAAGTTTCTAGCCTTTTCCATATCGAAAGTGGATGATGACTCATGGAGTTGGTTACGACATTATTGCATGATAACTGAGAAAAAGATCATCTGGATCCATATTCAACTGTGGATTTTTCTATGGTTTTATTTTTTTTATTAACAAGATTTTTCTATTTTTTTTATAACTGATTTACATTATGTTAAATCTGAACAACTAAATTAATTATGAATTCAATAATTTAGTTTGAGAGAAGGTAAATCAAAGGTGTGATAAAAAATTAAATCGACTTTGGTAAAATAAAGGATGAGATTATAAAAACTCTTTTGGATTATTCCTTTATATATTTAATATTGAGAAAGAAAGAAAGAGAGAAAAAAAGAAAACTTCCAAGGTTGCCTTCTTCGTCATTTTACATGACAAATATTAAAGTATTTTAGTACACTCGTTAATGAGTTATTAAAAAATTTAATATCTATTTGTATATTTCTCCTTTTTGTAAATCACACAATAAATCTTGACAAGTGTAGTATGTTTCTTCTTTACATCCTTCAATAGGTGATACTGTGATAGGATACATATCATCTGAACCTTTGTTATATGAAAAACATTTATCAAGGTCATGTCTGAAAAAGTCCTTGCATTTAAAAACAATTCAATAGCACTAACATGCTACATGTATTAATAGATAAAATATAAATATCAATAATATTTAAATATATAATGATAAAGATACTTGCTTTTTAAAAATGTATTCATAATGTTTTCAATTGTAATTTTTTTTAGTACTTACATATCTTTCATCAATTTACATACTACGTTAATATTATTAAAACTTTTCTCCTTAAATTTATTCTACAGTGAAAATAAAAGTAAACATTTATCAAGGTGTGTTTGAAAAAGCCCTTGAATTTCATCTGTAGTGGAAACAGAAGCTTTTTTTTCCTTTCTCTCTCTCTTTTTTTTTTTTTTCCTTTGTGGGGTAGTGAGATCTGATAATCGATTTTCTTTAATTTTGCTAAATAAATATTTCAAATTGCTTACAAGATCTTTTTCCTTCTTTTTTCTTTTCCCTTCTTATTTTGTGAGTGAGCTTTATATATGTAATAAAACAACATTATCCAAATAATTAATTCCTTTCAGCAAAAATGTGCGCTTATTTTGTCATCATTTGCGATTCATGTATATCTCTCGTTCGCGCAGCAAAACCTAATTCTACGGTGAACTATACATGGAGCCGACTTATTAGGTCACCATTGATTAGTGATTACACAGTACTTTATCAATAGGAAATAGTTTTCGAAAAGCAGTGACGGAAATGAATAAAAGATACACTATGTCTAAACATTAAAGAGGTAGTTAAAGGATCCATAGCATAAGGACAATGACAGGGATGGTTAGTTATTGCAGTCGAAATTTAGTGCGTCGTCTGCCCAATGTTTTCGTTTGTTAAATATTGGGACATAACGGAAATTTTGAAAAAAACATGACTTAGGTTGGTCCATTTCAATGCATTGGGGTGCTCGTTTGCGTGAAACAATAGGGTTTTGAATTCTATCAATTTATTATTATTCTTTTCTTAATTTCCATAAGTTTACAATTCAATTATTGATATTATTTAAATTTTTATAATACAATATAATGATGTTAAGATGATATCAACATTATCTATATAATTTTGTGATGGGAATCAGCGGTGCAAGTGTAAAAGTTGGCAACAATAATATCATCCTATCGACTTTGAATTTTCAATTTTCTTATTTTTATCTTGATTCTCTATCTTTTGATTGATACTAAACCTTAACCTATTTAATATTAATCGTCTATTAGAGAAATAGGAAAATTCCGATATTTAAAAAAAAAAAACTTTTGGAGTCGTCATTCAAACGTGGTTGAGAAAAAGAGAAATCATAATTAATTGGATGGATTGAGTACGATTTAGTTACCGATCTTTGATTTTAATTTGATAAAGACTAAAAAATTCCGAAGTTAGGACTAACCTATTAAACCCTAATAGGTATTACTCTCTATTTACCGGAATTAAGTTTAATTTTTATAATTATCATTTTTATGATATTTTTAAGAAAATAAAAAAAATAAAAACTTAAGTTTTTACAGATTTTACTATCGCCTTAAAAGTGCCTATATATTTACTAGTCGGATTAGATATTCGTAGTTCTCTTCGAAAACTTTAGTGCGTTAATTTATTTTAACTTTGAAAACTGACTAGGTTCACAGTTTTACTGATTTAGTTTATTCATATAAAAACTAAAGGGTCCTAATTCTTGAATTCTATTATTTTTATAAAAAAACTCTCTAAAAGTCCTATATTTTTTTTAAAAGAGTTTTTTCTTAATTTTTATTTTTTGAAAAAATTTTCTAAGTCAAGAATTCTAAAATACTTAATCCAAAAAATTCCTAAGCTAATATATATACATATATATATCTATATTATTACTATTAAACAACTACCTACATAAATAAATAAAATATAATATGCTTAATCTATATAATAAAAAACTAATACTAAAAGAATCACCTAAGCTAATATACACATACCTACTTGTATATATTGTTATCACTATAAATAACTAAGGTTCTAATGAAATAATAATATAATAATAAATAAATAGATAATAAAAAAATTTGAAGAAGAATGAACTTGACTTGTTTGTAGACATCTAATTTTTGCCCATAATTTTTATTTTTACAAAAAAGGGTCCTAATTCAAAAAAGAGATAAAAATAATAAAAGATATTAACAAATAATGAAAATACCCAAAATATATATATATATATAATAAGAAAGGGAAAAGTTATAAAAATTTCGTAGATTTCTAAGAAGTAATTTATATTAGGAATAATTAGTTTTAGTGTTAGTTTTAATTCTAGTTTAGTTAAAAATTTTATTTTAGGGAATCAGATAGTTTAAATATAATTTAATGGTAATGAATATCAAGACACAAATCAATAGCTTAACAGATAAATAGCAGAGTTTTTAAGTGGATTTAGTTGGAGCTCATGGGTTCAAGTCTTAGTATGTATCTATGTTTTTATTTTTCTATCTTTGCAAAAGAATCATATCAAATTAAATCATATGGGTTTAGCTAAATCAGATTAAATAAGATTTGAATGTAGTTTAATCGGATATAATAAGATTCGATTTGGGCTTTATAAAAAGAAAAAATCACAATGGGAAACAGATCATGAGCTTCATCAAAAAACAAATCGGCTTCATCCGAAAGCAGAGAATCGATCGTGAGGAAAGCAAGATGTCAGGAAAGCAACGCCATTTGAATTCTACCTATCGTCAAGAGCAACATGACGCCATCTGAAATCCAAATTCCGAAGTCCCCATCCACGATCTGCTACGGAGCAGTGATGACAATTCCATTGTTCATTTACTCCATGCAGCAATCCACGATCATTCCACACAGCATCTCCAACATCTGCTTGCACACGAACAGCAGCAACAACATCCATGACAACAGACACAACTTGAACTCCGACGACCGCTACGCATCGCTGCCTATTAGCTTCGTCTTGCCAACCCAAATCTGCTACTACTAACCAAACGCATAGCTACTGCCAAATAACATCAAGTTCGATCTTCATCAGATTTTTATTATTTAATTAATTATTTATTTATTATTGTTATGGTATATTACTATTATTTGGATTTTTAGTCATGTAACATAGGATATATGTGAATATATTATGTTAAGAATATTATATTTTAGGTGGTTATGTAACAATAATATAGATATACATTTTAACTTAGGTGTTTTCCTTAGTATTATATTTTTAGGAGTCCCCACTTAGAAAACTCGTTTTTTTTAGAAACAAAGTCAATGAATATTTCAAAATTTTAGGACTTTTAGCAAAGTTTTTTTTTTATAAAACAATAACACTTAAGAGTCAGGACTCCTTTAAATTTTTTTCATAAACCGAATAAATTAAAACATAAACTTGAACGGTTTTCAAAATTAAAATAAATCAACACACTAAAGATTTTTTAAAAAAAGAACTACGATAGTCTGATCCCGGCAGCTAAATCGTAACCAATCCACCCAATTGGTTACGGTTCTTTTTTCATTTCCCAACTTCGGTCGGGTGGCGACTCCAAAAATTATTTTTAATAAAAAACTGAAATTTCTCAATTTCTTTAGTCGAGGATTAATATTAAATGGGTTAAGGTTTAGTATTAATCAAGAAATGAGAAATCAATTATAAACCGAAAATCAAAAAAATCAGAGTTGACATTGTTTATGTTCACTGTATGTTGAAGAAGCTGTGAAGTTTTGCGTGTAGCTTGACGATGAGTGTGTTGTCAGTACAGGCCGTGCTCGTGTCACGGCGGCCGTGATGGGTATGTGTTGCGTTATTGGTTCGGAGTTATTGTATGGACTTTGGATGAGCGTGTTCGGCAGGGGAGCGTAGTTGTGTGTGGAGTGTTAGTTGCTGGGCAGTGAAGTGTGTACCTTGAGTCGTTGTAAACAGTGCTTGGACAGTAGGTGTATTACATGAGGAAGGGGGTTCTAGTGTTGTTTGGGTTGTGTAGCTGATTGTGATCGGCGTCATGGGGCTGCTGGCATTGGTTATTGCATAAGAGTTGTAGTATGTGAATTAGTTGGCATGCTGTGATGTGAAGAAGTGCTCGTATGTGCGTGTCAATAGTTGCTTGAAGCTGTGGTTTGCTATAAAGTACAGCAGTGCAGTCGTAAGTTATTCGCGTTCAGTGTTTAGGCTTTGGGGATTGATACGTGGATGATGTTTCGTGGAATTTGGCGGCATACGACAGCGGGCTTGATGAAGGTGAAATCGGGTCACAGATCGATGGAATTTTCTTTACTGGTGCTATTTGGCATTGAGAGTTTGCTATCTTAGCGACTATGTAAGCGTATTTGTGTGTGAACGGACTATGTGGCAGCGAAGGTGTAGATGTGGAGTCATGTATGGATAGTGTTGGCCAGTGTGGAGTGTGGCATTGAATCGAAGACATGCACGAAGTGTGGGTGTGGCTGATGAACAACGGTAGATGGCGAATCGTGAATGTAAAGGATGAAGAAAAGTTAAGAGTATGTAATTGAATTTTATTTTATGCGCCGCGATTCATATTTATAAAGTCTAGAAAATAAATCTTTAGAATCATATAAAATTGATTTTTTTATATTGATCTACCGATTTGATAAGAATCAAAATAGATTTAAATGTTTTACATCGATTCAAATCTGATTTGAGAAAAATCAAATTAGATTTCAATTTTACAAATCTTTATTGCATTAGATTCACAAGATTTGAATTCCTTACGATCAACTAATTTTTACAATGCCAATTTTCAAATACTTATCCATTGGACCGTTAGTTTTTTCCTTTATATTTAGTATAATTAAATTGCACTTAAACAACGTAACTCTCTAATACTATTTGTATCAAGTTAAAACCAAATCAATTGACCCTAAAATATTTTATTTTCCCAAAATTTTTATGATTTTTTTTCTTCATTTTCCATTTCTTTGTATTCTTATCATTTTTCAAAAAAATTTTATATTTTATTCTTTATTCTTTATATTATATTTTATTATTTTTATTTTCAGTTAGTACCTTATTAAAAAAATAAAATAAAATTAGAGCTACATGAGGGGGTGGAGGGGGGGGGGGGGGGGGGGGTGTTGCAAAAATTGGGTCTCTACAACTACTTTTTTTTGTGATGAAATTTGAGTAAATTTTTGCCAAAAAAAAAATGAGACACCTTTTTTGCCTTGGGACTAATTTTGTCGTACAATGCGTTACGATTAGTTAGCTATCTTAGGGTTGGTCCATTGGAGATTTTGTGACAAAAAACTTGAGTAGAACGATGGTAAGAGTAGTACCTATGTGGGCTAACAAGAACCTAAAATAAATGGGCAAAGCACTTCTTGAGCTAGCTAAAACCCTAATGAGATAGGAAAGACTTAGTCATGCCCCCTATTAGCTAACTAACTAAGGTAGGCAAAGTACTATTTGAGTTGGCTAAGATCCTAAAGAGATATTAAGAACTTGGTCGTGTCCTGTATGGGCTGACTAACCAAGGTAAGTAAAGCGCTCCATGAGTTGGCTAAGACTTTAGAAGATATTGAGAGCTTAGTCGTTCCCCCTATGGTTTAACAAACCAAGGCAATTGAAGCATTCCTTAAGTTAGTGATGACCTTTTAGAGATATTAATAACCTAGTCGTGTCCCTTATGAGTTGACTAACCAAGGTAGCCGAATTGCTTCTTGAATTGTCTAAAACCTTAAAAGATGTTAAGGACTTAATTGTATTCCCTATGGGCTAACTAACCAAGGTTAGCGAAGTACTTTTTGAGTAAGCTAAGACCCTAAAAGGTATTGAGAAACTAGTCGTGCCCCTTATGGGTTGATTAACCGAGGCGAGCGAACCACTCCTTGAGTTATCTAAAACCCCAAAGAGATATTAAAAACTTAGTCATGCCCCTTGTGGGTTGACTAACTAAGACAGCCAAAGCATTCCTTGGGCCCGTTAAGACCCTAAAAGATACTGAGAACTTAATTGTACCCCTTATAGGATGACTAACCAATAAGGCAAAGTGCTCCTTGAGTTAGCTAAGACTTTAATAGGATTAAAACTTGGTTGTGCCTCTGATGGATTCATTAACCAAAGTAGATAAAGCACTCCTTGAGCTGGTTAAGACACTAAAGAGATGTTAAGAAACTTAGTCGTACTCCCTATGGGCTAACTAACTAAGCCAGGTAAAGCGTTCCTTGAGTTGGCTAAAGCCTTAAAGAGAATATTGAGAACATGATTTTACCCCCTATGGGTTGACTAACCAAGGTGGGCAAAGTACTCCTTGAGCTAGCTAAGATCCTAAAGAGATATTGAGAAACTTAGTCGTACCCCATATGGTTGAGTAACTAAGGTAAGAGAAGCGCTTCTTGAGTTAGCTAAAACCCTAAAGAGATATAGAAAAATTTGGTCATGCCCCCTATGGGCTAACTAACCAAGGCAAGCGAAGCGTTCCTTAAATTGGGTAAAACCCTAATGAGATATTAAGAACTTGACCGTGCCCCATATGGGCTAGTTAATCAAGGCAGGCAACGTGCTCAACGAGTTGGATAAAACCTTAAAGAGATATTAAGAACTTGGTTGGTCCCCTTATCGGTTGACTAACCAAAGTAGGTGAAGCACTCCATAAGCTGACTAAGACCTTAAAAGATATTGAGAATGTAGTTTTGCCCCTTATGGGCTAACTAACTAAGGCGAGTTAAGCGGTCCTTAAGCTGGCTAAGATCTAAAAGAGAATATTTGAGAACTTGGTCATACCCCTTATGAGTTAACTAATTAAGGGGGGTTAAGTGCTCCTTGAGTTGGACAAGACCCTAAAGAGATATTAAGAAACTTGGCTATACCTGGGTTGACTAATGAAGGTAGGTAAAGCACTCCTTGAGTTAGCTATGATCTAAAAGAGAATATTTGAGAACTTGGTCATACTCCCTATAAGTTGACTAACCAAGATAGGCAAAGTGCTCTTTGAGTTAGCTAAGACCCTAGAGAGATATTGAGAAACTTAACCGTACCCCCTATGGGCTGACTAACCAAGGTGGGTTAGGCATTCCTTGAGTTAGCTAAGACCTTGAGGAGATATTGTCAAACTTACCCATGCCTCCTATGAGTTGATTAACCAAGGCAGGTAAAGTGCTCCTTGAGTTGGCTAGAATCCTGATGAAGATATAAGTGAGAACAATGCTCCATAAGCTAGCTGAAACCCTAATCAAGTTATGGATCGGGACAATGCTCCATGAGCTGGCTAGATCCATAAGAAAATGGATAAAGGGTAAGCACCCTATGGACTTACTAAAACTTTATATGAGATTTGAAAGTAAAACCAAAGAATGAGATTGATTGAAAAAAAAAAAATCTTCATTTGACAAATTTACAAACGAGGAATTTGGTGACAGATACAAATTCTTATTGAAGATTTGGCCACTAAGGTCGACATGAATTTGAAAATAAATGGAAAAAACTTATAATATGCCTTTACTTTCTCTCCCTCTTTTGTTTTCTTTTATCTCTCTTCTTCTTTCTTTAAAGTCTGGTAACGAATACAAATTCTTATTTAAGAAACAAGTGCTATAACCATCCTTTTCCTTGGTAACCATATAGGGTATCTCGTATCTATCTTAGTTTCTAGCCCTAACACTGAGCTTCTAGAGTAAGCCTTATGATTTTAAACATTCATTTTCTAAGGAAAAGATAACTCAAGATTAGTTTAGTAAAAAAGGACTTCCTTGTGTACTCTCGGTCTAGATTTTGCTCTTGACTACTACTCTAAAAGTTATAGTCCAGTTTTCAAGTGATATACTTTGCTCAATCTATTTGGTCTTTCTAGGTTCATTATTGTGAATAAGGCTTTTGGTCAAATGATTTCAAAAGGGATTAATGAGAGAGCCTATTTTGAAAGAAACAATTTTATCTAACTTGGGTTTATAAGTGAAGAACCCTTAGGAAAAAAATAGATGTGTACTTGCCCTAATTTCAAAATTATTTTTTATTAAAGATAAATTATCCCTCAAGATGAGAAGAGCTTTGAGTAGGGAGGTATTGTGGGTGGAGAGGTCTTCAGTTTGAGATTTAGGTAGTTAGAAAGGTTTTGTGGTAATTTGGAGTGTGATTTAGAAATGAATATGGGGTTTTTGGTTTGTAGTTGGGAATGTGATTCTGAAATGAATATGGGGTTTTATGTTTATGGTTGGAAATGTAATTTTTAAATGAATATGGGGTTTTGGTCTGTGGTTGAGAATGTAGTTCTGAAATGAATATAGATTTTTGTCTTTTGGTTGAGAATTTGATTTAGGACCTTATGTTTTTAAAGCGCTTTAGGTTTTAAGTCCTTCTTTGGTTGAGACTTTTCTCAAGCTTGATGTTTGGGCCTTTCTTCCTCTTTCTTCTAGTTTTTTTCTTTTCTTTTTTTTTTCTTTTCTCTCTTTTATTCCTCTTTCTAAGTTTTCCCCATTATTTCTTGCTTTTCTCTCCCTATAAGTGATTATCATGTTTGTCGAGTCTTTGTTTTTAAATGATTTAAAACCTAAATCCATGTGTTTCAAGTGTATGGGCTTAGGTAAGGTATATGCGGTCTTGAGGTATTTAGCAAGGTATTAGCTCTTCCTAAAAGGAAACAATTTATCCCAAATAAAAAGTTATCCTTGAATTGTTATTACTAAGATAAGAAAAAATTAGTTTTATGCTTCTCTCCTAATCAATGACCCTAACCTTCAAATTGCCCTACTATGGAGTGGTTTATGATAGAGGTTACATTTAAAAGTACACAAAATTGGTTCAACAGGGTAAACAAAGGATAATTGTGTTTGAGATATGAAAATGAATGCCTAACTTCATTTCGATCTATGTATCAAATTCAAAATATACCTCCTTTAAGAAAAGAGGCCAAAATATCCTCACCATGATGTCTCTCATCTCTGAAAGTGTTTAAGGGTTAGTGTATAGGATATAACATACCTCTTTTTATTCTAAACTTTTTAAAAGTGAGTTACCAATTCCTTATGTAGAGATTAATTGACCTTAAGGTGATGATTGACCTTACTATCAAATTCCTTGAAACATGCCCTAAGTTATGAAACAATAACTTTCACTTGATTTTAGTTCAAAATGGAATTTGAAAGACCAAATACCCCATACCTTTCGTATTCTTGCTTAAATTGCTCCAGACTTATAGGTCTTAATGCCCTTTAGTTCTCATGTGTAATTTCGAGTCTAGTTCTTTAGAGTTCGAATGGGCTTGCATAGATGGCTTTTGAAGTGGAAGGGACTATGAATTGCCTTTTTTGTTTGTATTGAAGATCAAGCTTAGGATAATATTTCATGGCTTCATATTATGACTTAGTTCATGATTGGACTTAATGACTCAAGGGCTTTGAGTTGATTCAACTATCTTAATGGGCTAGCGGTTCGTGTTTTGTTGGTTGCTTCAATTGGCCATGTTGTTCGTGTTTATCTAAAGTCCCATAAGGATTTGTAACCGTTAGCAACTTTCCTTTTTTTCTTATTTTTTTTTTTTTAAAGAGAGGAAAAGTTAAGGATTTTATGTTACACAAACTGAGTAATCAAATTATAAATAAGGAATTGCTTTCTTAGGATTCTATATACATGCCGACATAATTCATTTACCTATAGAACAACACTACCGAGGGTCTATTTATAAAAGAGGAATCCTATTTATTCTAAACAAGAAAGAATATTTAAAAAGTGCTAATCTATCGAAAAGAATGAATATTTTTAGCTAGTAGAAAACTAGGTAAAATAGTAACAACCTAAAATTATTTTACAGGTTTGATTCTTTTCGTTTTGTTTGTTTATTGTTTTTTTTATTATTTTATTTACTCTATAAGGGTTGCGCTCAGCTGATATGGGCCCAAACAAAAAGTCGTAGATTCAGGCCCCTACAGAAGTACTAAGGTCCATACTACATTAATATTCATAAGGACCTTCTACAGGGACAAGATGGGCCCAATCTTAATCTTAATAAATTCTTGCTTATTTAGGCTGAAAAGTTGAAACCACATTTGGAGTAATTTTTTAGGCCAATGACGGAGGTAGACATAGATCTCTTCAAAAGCCCTTTAGATTGATCTATCTACTCTTATCTATAATATTAAAGTTACTATCAAAGCCCATCCTAAACTTTATATGGAATTATTACAAGATATTTACAATCAAAACCTTATCTGTCTTTTCCATGTATGCAAAGGGTATATTCTTAAGGTCCTCAAGTTTTGTGACCATCGTGTTTTTCAAAGCAATGGTTCTGTACTCACATCTGAACTTAGGTGGGGTAGCACGATCGGCATTGGAAGGTGGTTGCCCCACAATATCCAAAGCTTATACAATGCCCCTCTCCCCATAAGGTATTAAGATAGCTTAGTTCTAATCGTATTTACCATGCATTTATGATGTAGAAAATTGAAAAAAAGAACCCTAAATGACCCTCCTAGGTAAGCTGCAACAAAAAATGTCATCATGCAAAAAATAAAAATGAAATAAAATAACAATCAACTCAAGCACATAATTTTTTTTAAAAAGTAATCCTAATTTTAGTAAATTATAGCGGCTAGCCCTCTTAATGACATCTCCAATAGAGTTGCTAAATTGTCGAGCTTGAATTCTTGGTTTTCTTATTTTCATTTTGATTCCCCATTTTCTATTTAATACTAAACCCTAACTTATTTAATATTTATAATTGATTAGATTAATTGGGAAAATTTGGTTCATTAAAAAATACTTTTAGAGTCGCTACCTAACTGTAGTTGAGGAAAAGAGAAATTATAATTATTTGGGTAGATTGATTACGATTTAGCTACCAGTCTTTGATTTCAATTTAATAAAAACCAAATGATTCCAAATTCAAGAGCTAACTTATTAAACCTTAATGGGTACTATTACATATTTTTGGAAATTAGGTTTAATTTTCATCATTATCATTTTTTAATATTTTCAAGAAAATAAAATAAAAATAAATAAAACCTAAGTTTTTACAAATTTTAATATTGCCCTAAAGGTACCTACGTACCTATTAGTTGAGATCAGATGTCTGTAGTTCTTTCCAAAAACTTTAGTGTGTTTGTTTATTTTAACTTTGAAAATTGATTGGGTTTACTTTGTTATTGATTTAGTTTATTTAAATAAAAACTAGAGGTCCTACTTCTTGAACTCTTTTATTTTTATAAAAAAAAAAACTTTCTAAAAGTCCTATATTTTTTTTAAAGGGCTTTCTATTAATTTTTATTTTTTTTAAAAATAGTTTTCTATGTGAAGAATTCTAAAAAACTTAGTCCTAAAAATTTCTAAGCTAATATATACATATATATATATATCTATATTATTACTATTAAACAACTACCTACATAAATAAAATAAAATATAATATACTTAATATATATAATAAAAAACTAATACCTAAAAGAATCACCTAAGCTAATATATACATACCTACTTAGATATATTGCTATCACCATACAAAATAGTAGATCTAATAACATAATAATAATATTGATATTATAATAATAATAAGTAAACAAATAATATAAAAAAATTTGAGGAAGACCGCGCCATACCTATTTGTCTACATCATGTGGTGAAGAAGCTACAAAGTTGTATGTGCAGCTTGATGGTGAGTATGTCATTAATGCAGGCTATGCTCGTGTCACAGTAGTCGTGATTGGTATGTGTTGTATCACTGGTTTGGAGTTGGTGTATGTACTTTGGATGAGCGTGCTCGGTAAGGGAGTATGGTCGTATGTGGAGTATTAGTTGTTGGGTAGTGAAGTATGTGTGTTGCGTCGCTGTGAACGATGCTCGGTAAGTAGGTTTATTGTATGAGGAAGGGAGGTCTAGTGTTGTTTAGATTGTGCAGCTGATTGTGATCGGCATTGTGGGGCTGCTAGCGTTAGTTGCAGTAGTGGAGTTGTAGTGTGTGAATCAATCAACATGCTATGATGTGAAGAAGTGCTTGTGTATGTGTATCAATTGCTACTTGAAGCTATGGTTTGCTATGGAGTACAACCATGCGGTCATAAGCTATTCGAGCATATTGTTTAGGCTTTAGGGACTAATATGTGGAAGATCTTTTGTAGAATTTAGTAACGTGTGATAGTAGGCTTATGAAGATGAAATCGTATTAGGGATCAATGGAATTCCCCTTGCTAGTATTGTTTAGCGTTAGGAGTTTACTGTCTTGGCGACTATATAAGCGTATTTGTATGTGAACTAATTATGCAGCACTAAGGATGAAGATGTAGGGTCGTGTATGGATATTGCTAGCCAGTGTAGTGTGCAGCGTTAGACAGATGATATGTACGAAGTGTGGGTGTAGTCGAAGTATGTATGGTTGATTAACCATCATAGATGGCCAATCATGAATGTGAAGGACGAAGGAAAGAATTTCAGTTCTTTTAGGAGTATGTAATTGAATTCTATTTTATGTCGTACAATTTGTATTTATAAAGTCTAAAAAACGAATAGTTACAATAATATAAAATCGAATCTTTTTTATTAATTCAGATCTAATTTGATAAAAATCAAATTAAATTTAAATCATTTATATTGATTTAAACCCGATTTGATAAAAATAAAAATAGATTTAAATCTTTTACATCGATTCAAATCTAATTTGACATTAGATTTACAAGATTTGATTAGATTTGAATTCCCTATGCTCAACCGATTTTCACAAAATGAAACAAAGAAAAATAAAAAACCACATGCATACCTGATGAGATTTAAATCTATGACTTCAAGCTAATTCAATATCGATACTCAAATGCTTATCTATTAGGCCATTGGTTTGTAAATTATCATTTACTATAATTAAATTATATTTAAACAACGTAACTCTCTAAAGCTATTTGCATCGAGTTGAAACTAAATGGATTGACCTTAAAACATTTTACTTTTAAAAATCTACTTTCCTAAAATATTTATGACTTTTTCCTTTTTTTCCATTTCTTTGTATTCTTATCATTTTGTAATTTTTTTATTTTTTATTCTTTATTATTTCTCTTTATTTTTTATTTTTATTTTCAATTAAGACCCTATTAAAAAAATAAAAATTAGAATTATGAAGGTGGGCAAATATTGGGTGTCTATATATCTTACTTAGCATGAAGATTTTTATATTTAAGATTTAATTATTTTCAATTATTTTAGGATAGATATATTTTTATATATTTGTTTTGCAAGTAGATATATTTTAGGTTTAAGAGGATCTTTTGGTATCTTTTATTTTAAAAGACTTATTATTAGCAGTTGAATTGTATTTACATCATAATGCCCATATTTATCTTATCTTAATATAAATAGTACTTTTTTCTAGGGTTTTAAATAATTGAATGATTAATTACTGAATTGAATAAATTTTTCAAGAGTGAGTGATTTCTTTTTTATCAACGTTAATGTAAGGCTATCAAAATTTCATCGATGGTCTAAAGCCATTAAACAGTTTTCATCAATTGGTATTGTTTAATTTCATACTATCAACTTTATCTTTTAATCAACTACTATTTGAACGCAATCATGGATGAGACGCTTTGACACATAGTTGAATTTTTCCTCAGTTATCTTTCGGTAATATGCGTGGAATTTATATTGTGATATGTCTAGTAATTGATTTGATTGCCGTGAAGTAAGCTAAGTCTAACTATTGAAGCACTTACTATAATGTTTGGTTGTGATTTGATTTTCATTATCCATTCGCCAACAAATTATTTAATTATAAGACTTACAACTTTAATCGGTACGAACTTTGATAAGGATAAACTCAGGAGTGATTGGGTTCGAATTATCTATATCTAAGTTTTTTTCTATTTTCTGTGGAATATTTATCATTCTTTACAATAATTTGTGTTTAATTTAATTTTCTAATTTAGTTTTCACTTCAGTACATTATCTCTTTCTTAAAAAAAAAAAACCGTTTTCATTCTCTTATATTGATTTTGGTATCAGAGTCTAAATTAGTCTACATTCTTGAAAAAAAAAAACCCTTTCTTTCCTTGTTAAAAAAAAAAAATCCTTTTCTTTGCGCACCCTTGCCAAAAAAAAAAAAAAGAGTTCAATAGTAGAAAAACCTATAATTGTACAACTTATAGGAATGACTCGCCGGCAAAAGATAATTCCATTGAACAATTAAGTCATATATTGTTTAGGATGGACAAGCTTACAACTACGTGTGGTACAATGACTAGCTAAATAGAGACACTTACAAATCGTATAGATGTCCTAAAAGCTACTAGGTTAGCTAATGGTCAAGGTGAGAATGAAGAAACTGTAAAATGAGCCCTAGATTGGAATCTTAATTAAGAAGATGACCCTCTCCTTAGACGATATCTGCTTAGGAGCCCTAGAGCTTAGAACATCCGTAGAGTTGAGATAGCACATCATAGGGTACTAAGAAACTTTCAAAGGGATGACTTTATAGAGCCCGTCTATGAAAACCCACTTCGTAACTACCATATTGATGACACCACTAGGTATATTAAGATTGACTTACCTATGTTTAATGGGAGTCTTGATCATGCAATCCTGATAGATTAGATCACTAGTTTAGAACAATACTTTGATTTCTATAGGATGCTTGAAAACCGTAGAGTATACTTTGGCAAGATGTTATTGATAGGTTAAGCCAAATTATATTGGACCAATGCGGAATGACGGCTTTCGCGATTAGGTCAACCACCTATAAAGCATTGGGTAGAGATGAAAATCAAACTTAAGGAAAAATACATTCCTTTATCTTATCAGGATAAACTCTACAAAGAATACATAAACCTTAGGCGAGGAAACATAACAGTTGAAGAATATATAGCTAGGTTTGATGAACTTTTGATTAGGTATGATGAGCCAGAGTTGCCTGGGATGATACATTGTAGGTTTAAGAATGGCTTGCGAGCTAAGATTAACAGAGAACTTCATCTTTGTTATGATGAGACCATAGAATAGACCTTTCATGAAGCTTTAGAGATTGAACATTGGTTAAGACCGCTTAGAAGGTTTAGTTCACAAGACAGGGAGCAAGTGTTTAAGAGTAACAATCTTAACGAGAGTCTAATAAATCCACTAGAAATATCTCTATAGCACCTAAGGCAATGAAACTCGAGATAGGAACACCAAAGGTAAGAGCACTATTATTGAGAATTTTACTGCTAGTTCTAATAAAAGGCATTAGAAGTATCAGTCCTTGTCATATTACCTACCAATGCTTAAATAGGAACCCTTATGTGGGAGAGGGAGAACCATTAGAGAGTGAAGACTGTGAGTAATTAGATCATATCCTAAAAGAGGGCACTAATGATGATGATGACATGGGCTTGAACTGTGAGGAAAGTAACTTAAATGTTGTCAGATGTCTTATTACCTAACTTAAGAAGGAGGATGATTGACAATGGACTATCATATTCCATACCTATACAAAATGAAATTGTCATAATTATAAGGTGATCATCAATGGGGGTAGCAGCATAAATGTAGTTTCACAAGCTACCCTATCTAGGTTACGTATTAAGCTTGAACTACATCTTAACTCCTACAAGGTAGCTTAGGTAGATAAAACCATGTTACATGTCACTCAGAGATGTCTAGTCCTTTTGCAGTTTACTATGTATGTAGAAAAAATTTGGTGTGATGTAATGCCTATGGAGATTACTAATGTTCTTTTAGGGAGGCCTTGGTTATATGACTTAGATGTAGTTCGTTGTAGTAAGGCTAATACTTATGTCTTCATGCATGATGGTAAGAAAATTAAACTTAGTCCTTCACTCCCCAAAAGAGCTTAAGGTTAGTACTAATAAAGGGTTAGTCGGTACTTTAGATTCCAAAAAGCTCCTCTATGTTTTAAGTGCAAAAGAATTTGAGCTTGAGTCTAAAGAGACTACTTTATTCACTTTAGTGGTTAAGGAGGTAGATGAGTGTAAACTTGAGTTAGATTCTAACATACCTATAAAAGTGAAACCTTTTACTTGAGGAATTTAAGGATCTTACCTTATAGGAACTTCTAGATAGGTTACCACCCATACGTGACATACAACATGCTATAGACTTAGTTGTTAGAGTAGCCTTACCTAATTTACCACATTATTGGATGAACCCCAGTGAGTACATAAAGTTAAAGAGGTAAGTAGAACGATTATTACAAAAGGGTTTTATTAGGGAGAGTGTTAGTCCATATCCTGTACCTGCACTCCTTACTCCTAAGAAAGATGGGAGTTAGAGGATGTATGTTGATTCATAAGCCATCAACAAAATAAGCATCAAATGTAGGTTTCCAATTCCCTGATTTGATGACAAGTTAGATTTGCTTTTAGGGTCTAAGTAGTCTTTTAAAATTGACCTTAGAAGTGGCTACCATCAGATTAGGATTAGACTGGGGGATGAGTAGAAAATAGGCTTTAAAACAAAAGAGGGTTTGTATGAATGGTTAATCATGCTCTTTAGGTTGACTAATGCCCCATCTACTTTCATGAGAGTGATGATGCAAGTGCTAAGACCATTTATGGGAAAGTTTCTTATAGCGTACTTTGATGATATTTTTGTTTATGGTAACACCCAAGAAGAGCTTCTATCATACTTAAGGAAATTATTTGAGACACTTAAGCATGAAGAGCTTTATGTGAAATTGAAAAAGTATGCCTTTTTGACAACTTAAGTAATTTTCCTAGGTTTTGCTGTGTTTGTAGAAGGGCTAAGAGCAAATCCTAAGAAAATTAAGGTAGTTGTTGAGTGGCTTGAACCTAAAAGTATTTGTGATGTTAAGAGTTTTCATGGACTATTTACTTTTTATAGGAGATTCATTAGAGGCTTTAGCACTTATATGGCCGCTATCACAAATTGCATTAAAAAGGGGAATTTAGTTAGACTAAGAATACATTTAAAGCATTCTTAGAAATAAAGAAGAGGATGATTGAAGCACCTATGCTTAGGTTACTTGATTATTCAAAAGTGTTTGAGGTTGCTTATAATGCATCTGGCATAGGGATAGGTAGAGTACTTAGGCAAGAGGGACACCGAATAACTTTTTTTAGTGAGAAATTAAATGAGGCTAAACAAATGTACTCAACTTATGATAAAGAATTTTATGCTTTAGTGCAAGCTTTGAGACATTATTTGTTGCCAAATGAATTTATATTGGATAGTGATCATCAAGCTCTTAAGTACCTTAATTCATAAAAGAACTTTGACCAAAGCATGCAAAATCGTTTCAATTTTTAGAAGAGTACACATTTGTTTTGAAACATAAGGTTGGAGTTGAAAATAAACTTACTAATGCCATAAGGCATGTGCATTTACTAGTAAGTACCTTGACTATAGAGGTTATCAGCTTTGAAAAATTGAGAGAGCAATATGAGACTTGTCTAGACTTTAGAGAAATTTATGGTTCATTGTTTGAAGGACAATTAGGACTTTATGTTGGTTATGTTCTTAAGGATGGATACTTATTTAAATGTGATAAAGGCACATTTTTCATGTTTTAAAGTACAAATTAAGATAGAATTATTATTGATTTTATAGAAATCATTAAGAAATGGTATTTAATTACTTTCATTTGGACATTTCAAGAATTGGAGGATCTAAAAGGAGAATTATGGATGATTTAGAGGAATTTTAAGTAAAGGAATGAAGTTTGAATCAATAAGTACAAGATGGAATTAAAGGTAGTCGGCAAAAAAGCTGGACTACAATGAATACTGGCAGCCTTTAATGGCTACGTCGTTAGCTTTGATGGCTATGCCCCTAGCCTACAAGTCGGCCTTGCACTTACACCACCAGCCTTCAAGAAAGAAAAAAAAAAAAAAGAGAGTTACGCGATTCAGCCTTAATTTTTCATATAAATAGCTTATGTTTCACCGTTTAGAAGACTTTAGGATTTTCTTAAAGACTCTTGAACACACTTTCCTTAGACTTATAGAGTCATAGAATAGTTTTTAGTTAGTTCTTGAAGAGTTCTTCGGGAGAATTGCTTGGATCATTGAGAAGAATTTGCTTTTGCTATGGAGACCAATTTGAAGTTGCAATTGAAGATTATCTTTTTCAATACAGAATTGGTGACAACTATTTCAATTTTTCTAATGCAATTCTATGAATTACTTATGCTTTCAATTATGAATTTCTTTACAATTTCAATTAGTATTTGTGTTTTTGTTTTCAAATCCATGGTTGGTTAAATTTATTTGTAGGAATTAATGAAACCTTAGATAGCTAAGATGATGATTATGTTCATGTTATAGGATTAAGAGATATATTGATGATTCATGATTGCAATTTCTATTATTTCGATTAAAATTGTTCAATTTATTATAATTATTATAAACCCTAATGATCCGGGAGTTGATATAGGGTTTATTAGAAATTCGTAGTTGATTTGACTAATTAATGTGGAAGTAGAGTTAATTGAATTAATTAAAAATTATCTAGAAATTAATGGAATGTTTAGCGATCGATTATTCACTAAGACATTAGGGATAATTGATTTTAGACATTAGACAATCATAGTATTGGGAGACATATGATTGTAATTTGGAGTTTACTGTTAATTGGAAGATGCAGAAGTTGACTAATTAATTTGGAATTTAAATCCTTAGGTTTTAATGTATAATAATTTCACTTGAATGACCATATAGTTATTAATCTATATAACAAAATAACAATTTGATTAGCATAATTTAAGGTAGATTCTATTTTCCCATAATTCTCAATTGATTGCTTAATTTTAGATTTTTCATAATAATTTTCTTTCTAATGGTTTTAGAGTAATTATTAGATTAATTAATTTAATTTTGATTGCTTGAATATTGATAAGAACTATAATAGGTTTAGTAATATTATAGTCTTCAAGTGATCGATATCCTTATTTTCTCTATATTACTTAATTCTAGTATATTTGTTGGAGTATTCACGATTTATTTTTATATACATATTTTAAGCGAATCAAGAGGTAATAGGTTATGTGTTCTAAAGACTTCCCTAAGAAGCTTATTAATTTGGGAATGAAATGTAGGTGGTGTAGTTGGTCATTTTGGGAGAGATAAGAGCATAGTTATGATTAAGGATATATTTTATTAGCCTAGCATCAAGAGTGATGTGGCTAGAATTGTGAGGTAGTGTTGTACTTGTTAGCTTTCCAAACATAGGAAACAGAACATGGGTCTTTATACACCTTTATCTATTCCACATTCACCTTAGTAAGACACTAGTATGGACTTTGTGTTAAGTTTACCTATGATACCTAGAAAACATGACTTAGCCTTTGCGATAATTGATCGTTTCTCTTTGTTAGCACATTTCATACCATGTAGTAAGATCATAGTTGCCTCTCATATAGCTAAATTGTTCTTTAGTGAGATTGTTATATTACATAAATTACGTAAAACCATGGTGTCAAATAGAGATGTTAAGTTTATTAGTTACTTTTAAAAGACATTATGTGGAAAACGTTAGGAACCAAATTACAATTTTCTTTTGCATTTCACCCTTAGATTGATGGCCAAACAGAAGTGGTCAATAAGAGTTTAAGTGATTTGTTAAGGTATGTAGTTGGTGACCATATATCTACATGGGATCATATCCTTCCTATTGTAGAATTTTCTAACAATAGTTTAGTAAGCAGATCTATTAGATTGAACCCTTTTGAAGTTGTACTAACTTATCAACCTATACATCTTATTGATCTTATACCACTTCCACTTTCATTTAGACCTTTGGAGCTTGTTGAATCCTTGATTGCCCATATCTACGACTGACATGCTGAAATTAGAAAGAAAATTAACTTAAGTAATGAATTATATAAGTTTGCTGTAAATGTTCATTGTGGGTATGAAAAGTTTAAGGAGGGAGATTTAGTAATTACTTGAATTAGGCTAGAAAGGTTTCCCCAAGGTTATTTGAAAAAATTACTTGTTAGAGGTATGGGACCTTTCAATGTGTAGAAAAAAATTAGTGCAAATGCTTATGTATTGGAGTTGCCACCAAATACAGGTATTAGCAACATCTTCAATGTTAAGGATCTCTTACCTTATTATGGGACGCCATAAGGTATTGATTCTTCATGTGAGCCAATGTAAGCCTTACTTTTAATGGGCCTAAGATTTGAGTACGAGTACTTCCCAAAGATCAACTAAACCAAAAACTTAAGTTTATATTTAGAAACAAATTAAAATTTTCCAATTCAAAAACCAATTATCGATAAAACCCAAGCTTAAAGAATTGTAAGCTCTAAAGTCACTTAAAACCCTAACCCTGAAATAATTAAGGAATTTTAACCCTAAGTAATTATTAATAATTTAATTTGAATAATTTCATTCAAATTTAGAAAATTTCACAATTTTATAGAAATCAAATCATAAATTACAAAACAATGCAAGATGAAAACCCTAAAACAATTTCTTATAAAACTATGCCCTTATCTTTATGTCCAAGCCTTACACATTAATAAGTAGATCAACCAATCACTTTAGATAACTTATCAATTGAGAGTTGGAATCATTTATCAATTGATAACTTATCAAAATCTAATGATAAGACATTTCCCTTATTACCGCTTCACTTATACTACTTATGGACAATTTTTCACAAGATTTCATATGCTTAACTTCATTAAATGAGACAAGACCACTCTATGGCCCAAAAAGACTTAAATGGAAGATTTAAACAAGGAAGAAAGCGGGGCCATGCACTTGTCTTTCAACCATCAATCACTTTCTCTTACACATCACTATTCACTCTTTAATGCTTACATCATCAATAGTTGCAATTGTTGACTTTTATGTAAGATAAAAGACAATTAATTAAAGCATCTTCCGCACACCTCTTTCCTCATTCAAAATCTGCCACCCTCTCCCTCTTTCACTCCCATTTTCACTTCCTTTTTTTCTCACTTTAAACACAAATCAAAAGAAGAAATCAAACTCCACAAATTCTCAACATTGCCGCCACCATTTTTGCTTCCATACTCACGGCAATTTCTCTTCTTATTCTTATGTCATTTTCTTTCACCATGTAAGATATTTTATAACCATTGGAACCTTCCACAAACCCCATTCCAAAAGATCAAACAACTCGGGTTTTCAAAAGGTAGCAAAAGGAGGAAGCAAAGTTAAGAGCTTAAGTGGAACCTTAGTGCACAACCACCATACTTTGCTTTAAGGACGAGTATGTGGTTCTTATGATATGTGGGTTAGTATTTATGTTAGGAGACTTTGATTTCTTGAAGATATAAGTAAGGTTTAAGTTGTTATAACACCAAAAACCGTTTTAAGAAACAAACTCATGAAACTCTTAAATGAAGTTGAAACATGAGCATGTAAAGTTGGTGTTTTATAAAGATACTTATATAGCACTTTGAATAGAAGATTTTAAGTTGAGAAAATCTTGAAACAAGAACTTGAATGGAAGATGAACATGTTGGACGTGAGGATTCAAAGGTCATTTGAATGTTGATTTTATTTCCATTAAGTTAAACATACTCAAATCTAGATCTAAGTTAAGAAAAAATCCATCACATGAAGTTTTATGAAGAAACCAACTTTGTATAACATGAGCTATGATATGGAGGTTGTATTAGGTATAAGATCTTTTATTTCTTTGTGTGGAGCATGAGTTAAAGGATCATCTTATGGAAGAAAACTTATATTAAGATTTGGATACAAGTAGTTTAAGTGCATAATCTAAGACCTAAACTTAAGGAAATGATGAAATAAGTTGAAAAACCAAGCGAGAACCCCTTGGAATCATCACGAAAAGATCTGGAATGTGAGAAAAAGAAGCTTAAAAATATGATAAAAGTGAATGAACAAAGTAAAAAGATCAACCAAAGCAAGTATGGTAGGCATACAAAGCCTAAAACTCAAAACCAAGCCTAAAACTCTCAAAATAAGCCTAGAACTCTAAGTTAGGCCTTCAATAAAATTCTGACTAGCACCTTAAAGTATCAAGAGTGGTCATTTTGAAGCCCATAAGAAATCCACCTAAGGCCCCGTAAGCCAACCAAAGTCACTAACTTTAGTTTGAACAAAAAACAATCCCATTTTACAACTTAAGCCCACTAAAGGGCTCATGAAGTGGTTGTTAGCCTTAGGAATATAAATCATAGTTGTAAATCTGATCTCAAGGAGTATTTTAAGCTTAGGATAAAATCTGAAGACAAAGCCCAAATGATTGCTCAAGTTATCAAAAAGCCCATTTACTATATAAGGCCCAAAAGCACTCCAACACATGAGGAATGCTACTGTTCTAACCCATGGATAGAATTGTATGCCTCATTTCAAAAATCTAACCTCACCATGTTAAAGTACACTCGAAAACAATGAATATTGACTATAAGATCATAAAAATCAGATTTAAAATGAAAAAGTTATACGTGATTGAACTTTTAAGTAAAACTGGAAAAATTTATGAAACCAAGTTCAAAGTATAACTTAAAGGGTTTTAGCTTAGTTTTCTAGGTTTTATTTCAAATCCTTATAGTATCGTATTTGCGATGTCCAGGGGACTTAGTTTTGGGGAGATGACCTATTGACGATTATTTTGATTAATCCGCATAGCTGAGTGAGTAAATTCTCGATGACTCTTTACTTGATTGTGATTGTAGAATAGATGCACCTAAACTTATATATATAAATTTGGATACTTGTGGGATATGGGAGATGCATGTGTATGGATTTATGGATGATGTGATGACTTGTTAATTATATATATAATAATGGGAATTGTTTGTACTAATATATACATGTGAATTGTATGGAATGGAATTGTTTGATCACCTTCAAAATCAAGTTAATTACCTATACGATTAAGAAATCAAAATGAATCATGCATTCCCCATATTGCATACGGGTAACACCAATTGCCGCTTTACATAGAAGATGGGAAGGGCCTCACAAGAATACGAGTTTCCTATAAGATTGGGTACTAGCTATGTCATCATATATATTGAGTCCTTGTCCTAAGCTGATGGGCTTACTAGGCGTTGGGAGACGCCAACCGTCGGCGAGGGGCCAAGTCTTGTGGCTTCTGCTTAGGGCATGTGTTTGTAGACTGTGAGAGCCACCACACCGTTAACTTGGGGTTTCAAAAGATATGATTTGATTTTGGTAAAGGAAGTATACATATATATGTATATATATATATATATATATATATATATAGAGAGAGAGAGAGAGAGAGAGAGTTTTGTTTTGACATGAGTACGATAGTGCAAATGAAATAAAACCCAAGGTCTAGAACTCGGATTTTGGTTTGGGTCGGTTAATTATCTCCAAACCCCAACTTCAAGGGGCATAATTCTGAGTCGTATGTAGTTCATAGGCTACTGCATTCCTTGTTTGGTATATTGATTGTTCATGCTTTCATATGATTATGCATTTAATAAATTTCTGTCATACAGTATTGATGAAGGTAATTATCTCACTAAGCATAAGCTTACACTCCAACAGTTCCTTTCCTAGCAGGTTGATTGATAGTTGGGAATGTGATAGGAATCGAATATGGAGTGCTACCATTGAATCGGTATGATGAAAAGCGTATGTATTTAATTCGGAATGCTTCGAAAAATGACTAATGTCTTAATTAAGTTTAGTATCTTTAGTAAGTTTAGAATTTTCTAAAATTGTTTATCTTATTTCACTATTTTGGTAGGGGATACCAATTCTCTACGGTTCTGAGAAACTGTAGAAAAATAGATATCCATAATTATTTATATTATATAATGAGTTAATGAACTAAAATTGAAGACTCTAGCAAATAACTATTTAGAGTTTTACAATCTCTGACTTACAAGGTGATTTTCTTATCATGAGTGCACACGTGATATGGAAATTTTATACAATACTACTAGGCCCCTCCTAGGGTCGCTACAGCCAAAGTTTAGATTTCCTAATCTTCTAGTTCTATATGTTACACTATTAAGAGGAAAGAAAGAAGAGATAGATGATATTATTGATGATTAGATTATGAGGGATGATAGATATTTTCTTGTCAAATGAGTAGATCGTGCACTTTCAGATGCTACATAGATAATTGAGTCAGAGCTTTAGAGAATTAATTTGATATTTATGAATAGTACATCAGTTTTAATTCATAGGAGGTGAATCTGGAGAAATGATGGGGACCACCAATACAGGTGTAAAAGTTCAAGACAACAATATCGTCCTACTTGACATGAAGATTTTTATATTTAAGATTATATTATGTTCATTATTTTAGGATAAACATATTTATATATTTTCTTTGCAAGTAGATATATTTTAGGTTTAAGAAGATCTTTTAGTATCTTTTTTTTAGGAGACTTATTATTAGTAGTTAGATTACGTTTACATCGTAAGGCCCATATTTATCTCATGTTTATATAAACAGTACTTTTTTCTAGGGTTTTGAATAATTGAATGATTTATTATTGAATTGAATAAAATTTTCAAGAGTGTAGTGATTTCTTTTTTTTCACCAATAATGTAAGGTTATCAAAATTTCATTGATGGTATGAGGCCATCAAACAGTTTTCATTAATTGGTATTGTTTAATTTCATACCATCAACTTTATCTTTCAAGCAATATCAATCAACTACTATTTGTGCGCAATCGTGGACGAGACACTTTGACACATAGTTGAATTTTTCCATAGTTGACTTTTGGTACTGTACATAGAATTTTTATTGTAATACATCTAGCAATCGATGTGATTGCCAAGAAGTAAGCTGAGTTCGACTATTGAAGCACTCACTACAACGTTTGATTGTGATTTGATTTTATTTATCCATTTACCAACAAATTATTTAAATACAAGACTTGCAACTTTAATCGATACGGACTTTGACAAGGATAAATTCAAGAGTGATCGGGATTGAATCATCCACATGTAGGTTTTTTCTATTTTCTTTGGAATATTAAGCATTCTTTATTATAATTTGTGTCTAATTTAATTTTTTAATTTAGTTTCGGCATTAATACATTATCTGTTTCTTTTTTTTTAAAAAAAAAAACCGTTTTCATTCACTTTCATCATTTTAACCATAATTATACATGGTGGCATCTTAAGGAAGTAAATTAAGGAAAACTAAAGAAATGAGTGTTCTGTATGCTTTGTGCACCTAAAAATTTTATACCTTTGATTGCTTGTCTTTTCTACATGTTTTGCCTAATGTGCTCAGTCCTATGGCTCATCTACTTACAGCTTGTTTTCTCTTGTGTATCAGCTTATGTACCACTCATATACCCGTAAGCCACCTACATGACTTTAAATGGGCTCGAATGTTCAATAAATATATATATATATATATACAAGTTTCACTTATCTATCCGTATGTATTATTCTATTATCATACAATTTACATGCTAAATTAAATAGATAATAATTAAGTTAAAAAATAAAATGAAGATAAAAGTATTCCAACTTTATAGGCAGTTAACACAATTACACTTAACACTAATGATTAATAGGATATGCAATGTGGTTTAGTGGAGAAAGAATAAATATTTATATATACTAAATAATTATTATCGAGCTTAAAATTTTTTACTTTTCAGTTTAGATTTTCCTTAATCCAATCTATATCAAGCTTTATACTCATTTAATATAGACTCTCGATTAGGGATTAAGGAATATCTGGTTTTCTTTCGATTTTGAAAAATTAGGAGTAGCAAGTTGACTGGAGTAAGAAAAAAGAGTTACGTTATAACTAATTGAGTGAATTGATTACAACTTAGTTATTAGTTTTTGATAAAACCAATTTTTGAAAAACAATTTTAAAACTAGATATCTTGGATCCACTGGTTATCCTATTATACCTTAATTGAGAGCTACTTTTAACTTTTCAAAATTAATTTTATCTTTAAAAAAATATCCTTGTAATGACAGTACTTGTTCATAAATAAATAAATAACTAAAACTACATCTACTTACACAAAATAAGAAATTGAAATAAAATTTACAAAAGTGGGAAAAATAAAATTTTTACATGTTTTAAGTCACCTCGTAATTTTCTACGAGTATCTACATACCTGCTATTTGGGATCAAACTTTCATAGTTCATTATTTATAAAAATTTAATTTTTTTAGTCCCTTTTATTTTAGAAAACAATCGATTTTACATTTTTTATCCATTTGGTTTTTATTTAAGAAAATTTTCTATAGGGGTTCTAATTTTGACTATTTCAATTTCCTTGAAAAATTCTAAGGAAACCTTAAAAGGGCTTATTTACTTTTATTTATTTCAAAAAAAAAATTTCTAAGTGACGAAACATGCTTTATCATTTTCTTTCATTTATTTTATTTTCTTTCATTATTTATGTTTGATTGAAGCGTGAAAAGATAAAGAAAAAATAATATAGAACCAAGCTTTTTCTTTTTCCCTTTCCTTTTTTTACTTTTTATGTTTTAGATTTTTCCGTTTTCTTTTTGTTTTTTTAGATTTTTTTTGGTTTACAATATATATAAAAAAAAAAATTAAAGAAGGAAAGAAAAAAAATACAACAAAATAACCAATAAACAAAAGAAAGATGAATGACTGAGTGCAAATTTGGGTTATATGTAGGTTAATGAGAGAGATTCAGAGTAGGTCATTGAGTTAGGGTAGACTCCATTTTGGGTTGTGGTTGAAGCAGTAGCAGCAGTTGCAATGAGTTGTTTCTTGGTGATTTTAGCCCACCAAAATGAGAGAGGAAAGACAGTTTTATATGCATTCTATTGGAGATAATAGCGGTATGCGAAGTGCCACGATTGTTGGCGGTGGTTTGGTAGGTGTTTAAAAATGTATGATGGTGATGGTGGAGGTTACATACGTAAAGTGGTAGCTGGAGTTTGTAAAATGGTTGGGTGTGGAGCTTTATAAGGTAAGGAAGTAAGTGGCGATGGTGTTTTAAATTGGGAAGTGGATATTAGTGTTGGTTTAATTAAATAAAGTTTGATCGAAACACTTAGGTAATGGTACTTGACATAGAAGGATTGGTAGACATTGGTGGTTACATAGTCCAAAACCATGGTGGTTAGGAAACATGACTGTAGTGATTGATTGTGTCAAAAACGGTTATGAAGCACGTATTAATTAGAGAGAGAAGGAACACCAACGTATAGAGAGAAAGATGAAACTTAGTAGGCTTAACGAATTTCGTAAGTGAGTTGATTGATTCTAATCTCTTAGGAGGTCAAGAGTACTCTTATTTACACTCGCTTGGCCTTCATTAAGATAGTGAGAGCTTTAATGGAGGATCTAGCCATTAACCAACTTAATAACAAGATCTTCAAATACATCAAAACTAATACCATTTGGTTGATATTAGTAGTTGACATTCGATTTTTTGTTCAAAATGATTAGAGGTAACTTTGAAAACTTCTCTGAATGCTCAAATTCAAAGATCATTCACTAGCTAAAATCTTAGTTTTCAACCTTTGTTTTTTTTTTTCAAGATGCAATTTGGATAAGAAAACAAGTGTACTCAGACCTCTTTTTAGACTAGATTAGAAGTATGCTATGCAATCATCAAGATTTCATTAAGAGATTTCATTAGTGGTTTAGTGAAATCTTAAAGAAAAGAAAGCCTAAAATTGTTACACAATGGGTTGTTAGGTAAGGAAGGAAGGAGGAAAATTGAGTGAGAAAACATCATGATGAAGGAGAAGCTTTAGGTACGTTTATGTGGCATGGTGACACGCCCAGAGTGTGCATGCAGAATATACACCTAAAATCCAAACAAAGGTGTTACAAAACGCTTGCCTTAAGCTGAATCATTCCTGCATAGGCTGCTTGCTAGGCATTGTGTAATTGCATAATGAGCCTAACTTGAATTGGCCTTTTTTTTCTTTTTCTTTTATAAATATGAATAATAAAAATAAAATACTACAACAAACCTAAATCATGACCCTAAATATGAAATCACTCCCCTTAGGAGATTTAAAAATTATATAAAAAAAATGACTAAAGAAATTTTCTAAATTTTTTTTCTAATTTTTGAATTTTCTATTTTCTTGTTTGGCTAAGTTAGGACTCTTTCCCTTTCATTTAAAAGAAGCTCTAAAACTATAAGAGAACAAAAATGAGACATCTACATCTATCCCTCATTATGGTGAAGTGTGAATAAAACTTTGCTATAAAGTTAAACTACATACCATTTTTGCCTTAAGGATGAACTTACACTAAGAAGCATTATAGTTAGCTAGCCATCTTAAGCCCGATCCATTAGGGATTTAGTGAAAGATATTTTGAAAAGAAAAATGGTACTCTAGGAGCTGATCAAAACATGAGAGTAAGTTTTTCAGAAGGATACAGTGCCTTAAGAGTTGACTAGATTCTTAAAATGGTATTCAAAAGAGGGTGGCAACTTTATAGGCTAGCAAGAACCCTAAAAGATACCAAATGGAGGGCACTACCCCTATAGGCTAACAAGAATCTTAAAAGACATCGAATGGAGGGTCGTGTCCTTATGGGCAAGCAAGAACCTTAAAAGATACTGAAAGGAGGGTAGTACCCCTATGAGTTGGCAAGAACCCTAAAAGATATTGAGAGGACAATAGTACGCTTATAGGCTAGCAAGAACCCTAGAAGATATTTAAAGGAGGGAAGTATCCCTATGGGCTAGCAAGAACCCTAAAACATTCCGAAAGCAGGGTACCCTTATAGGTTACAAAGAACCTTAAAAGATAATAAATGTTGGGTAGTGCTCTTATGGAGTAAGAGCCCTAAAAGATACTTAAAAGGGGGATAATGCCTTTATGGGCTGGCAAGAACCCTAAAAGATACTAATAAGAGGGTAGTACCTTGGTAGGTTGATAAAAACCTTCAAAGATACCAAATGGAGGGTAACGCCCTTATAAGCTAGTACGAACCTTAAAAGATATTGAAAGGAGAGTAGTGCCTTTATGGGTCGACAAGAATCCTAAAAGATACTGAATAGAGGGTAATGCCCTTATGGGTTGGCACAAATCTTAAAAGATATGGAATGGAAGGTACTGCCTCTATAAGCTAGCAAGAAACCTAAAAGATACTAAAAAAGAAGTAGCACACTTATGGGTAGGTAAGAACTGTAAAAGATATCACTCGATAGGCGCATTAGGGAAATCAATTTGGAACTTATGCGTACATTTTTTAGTTGCTTAGGTTAAGTGAGTGGGCAAAGCAATCCTTGAGCTAGCTAAAATCTTAATTGAAACCAAGTCGTGCTCCTTTGAGCTAATTGACCTATGTAAATGGGAAAAGGACTCATTGAACTAGATGAGACGCTAAATGAGAACTTTGTTCTTTTAGCTAACTAACCTAAGCGACCAGGCAAACCACTCCTTAAGTTAGCTAAGACCTTAATGGAGATTATGAGTAGGGTTAGCTCTTTGTGAGCTAGTTAGAACCCTAAAGACTTAAATGAAAATGTAATTAAAAAAAAAAATTGACTTAACTTTATGCTAAAATGTATGGAAATAGTTACTTGACTTTGTTGATAGTACCTAAACAGTCAAACCTTTTCTTAAGAAGCTCGATCAAAAGCAACGATTTTAACCATTTTACTGGCAAGTTTAAGGAGAGTGACCTAACAAATGAAATACCTCTTCTTTTGAGTAGAAAGGTTATTTCTTAGATTTCTAGCCCTACATAAATCCTTAGATTTTCAATTATTCTGTCTCTTAGCTTCCCTGACTAGACCTAAGCTTGCATCAAGTAATGACTACCTAACTTCAGATGTTTGCTTTTCTAAGTATGGCCTTGCCTTGAGGAATAGAAAACAAATTACCCTACTAAGGAAGGCAAATTCGTAATAAAGTATTTTAAGAGTTCTTGATTAATTATCATTTTTTGAAATCTCCCATTCATCTTCTCTCATGTTTACAATGTATAAGATTTCTTTGACTAAAGTAAGAGAATAGGACCTTTGATGGAGTAACAATAGTGTTAGAAGTCATCCAACGTTGATGACCGCTGGGGATACCAACTTTCCTTATAGAAAATAAAAATAAACTATAGTAATATTTAAGAGTGTCAGGATTGTGTGTTCTAAGTAAAAATTCCATTGATTTTCAAGGGTAGTACAACTTCATTACATTAGTATTTAGAGGGTCCCTCAAATTTGGACCATCTATATGTGACAAAATTAAAGCCTCTCTTAATGACACTCTTTTTACAATACAAGGACCTTCATAATTTAGGGCAAATTTCACTCTAAGGTCTTCTACATTGGGGAGAGCCTTTCTCAACACCACATCATCTTCTTTGAAATTTTGGGGCCATACCTTCTTGTTAAAGGTTTGAGCCATTATTTACTTATAGCATTGATTGTGATATAAGGTTGTCAATCTCTTTTCATCAATTAAATTCAACTACTCTATGCACTTTTTTACTTAATCAGCTTCATCCAATTGAGTTTTTTATAGCACTTTGAGAGATGAGATCTCAACTTCCATTAGCAATATAGCTTTAGTAACATACACTAAAGAGTAAGGTATTTCCCCTATTGACATCCTCATAGAAGTTCAATATGCCATGAGTGCAAATGGTAACATCTCATGTCAATCACAATAAGTAACAGTCATCTTTTCAATGATTTTATTGAGATTTTTGTTGGCTGCTTCTACAGCTATGTTCATCTAAGGTCGATAGGGAGTGGAATTTCTGTAGATAATCTTAAACTACCAACGCAACTTCAACATGAGTTTATTGTTAAGATTTATGTTATTATCGGTAATGATTGTTTTTGAAGTCTTGTATCGAGCCAAAATGTCCCTCATAGTGAACCTAACCACTACTCTTTTAATAATACTTCAAACCACTTAATGAAATAGTCGATGGCTACCAATATAAAATGATGACAATTGGATGTCTTTAGAGTGATTGGGCCGATGATGTCTGTACCCCACTTTGAAAATGGCCATGTCATATAAGTATATGTAACTCTTTAGGCTGAACATTTGTCTTGTTTGTATAAACTTGCCATAAGTGGTAGTGCCTAACATGTTTGTTGCAATTACCCCCCATAGTTGACTAATAGTATCCTAGTCTCATAATCTTTCTTGAGAGGATGTAGCCATTCATGTGGGGGTCACATACTTCCTCGTACACTTCCTTCATCAAAACTTGAGGTTCCTTTTCATCTACAAACCTTAAGAGTGCACCATCAAATGATTGCCAGTACAAGATGCATTTACTTATCAAAAACTAGGTGGCCAACCTCTTGATTGTCTTTCTATCTTTCTTTACAACATCATGAAGATATGTGCTTTATTGAAAAATGTTTTGATGTCGTATAACTAAGGCTTTTCATCATGTGCATCTTCAAATGCTAAATAAAAAGTAGGCTTCTCTTTAATTTTGATTTTGAGTTGGTGAATTTCTACCCTACCAGATATTTGAATCATAGACGACGAAGTGGCCAAAGCATTAGCAAATTTGTAATAAGTCCTAAAGATGTATGTAAATGTAATTTACTCAAACTTCTCCACTAACTTGGTCAATTGTTTATGGTAAGGCACCAATTTAGGGTTTTTTATTTTGTATTCACCTCGAGCTTAGTAAATGATTAGTGACGAATCCCCATATACTTATAACTCTTGTATCTCTTTACCTATGGCCATTTTAAGTCCCATAATACATGCCTTATATTTAATAATATTGTTGGTACACGGGAAAATGAGCCTTATAGCCATTAAGAACTGTATACCTTCAAGAGATATCAATATTGCCCTAAGTCCACATCTAGTCATATTAGTAGCTCCATAAAAGAATATGTTCCATTTCAAAAGTTTTTTTATCTTTTCCTCTATCAAAATCATCATTAGCTAGCAAGATATCCTCATTAGGAAATTTGACTTACACTTCTTAGGGAGTATCTCAAAGGGTATTCTCTACCAGTTGATCTACTAGGGCTTGCCCCTTGACTAAATTTTGATTCACATATGAGAAGTCAAACTTCAATAGTAACATTTGCCACTTCGAGGTTCTACTAATTAGGGTCGACTTTTCTAACAAATACTTTAAGGGATCATGTTGTGTTAGCAATTCAATTTGGTAATAGAAAGTGTATTGTCTAAGCTGATGCATGACTTAGACCAAAGCATAGCATGTTCTTTCAATTTATAATATTTTTACTCCCCTTCTATAAATTTCATACTTAAGTAATACATAGCTCGCTCTTTTCCTTCTTCATCCATTTGGCTAAGCATACATCTTATGTACTCTAATAGTTTAGTGAGGTATAGAAATAATGACTTCCTAAGTTTAGAAGCCATTAGCACTGGAAGGTTCATAAGATATTCTTTAATTGTTGTGAAGGCTTCTTCACACTCCTCATCCTAATTTATATTAGCATTCTTCTTTAATTGCTTAAACAAGGGACAATGTTTACTTGTGAGCTAAGATATAAAATGGGTTATGTAGTTTTATCGGCCTAGTAAACCCTTGACCTCTTTAAGAGTACATAGAGAGGGCATGTTGAGCATTACTTTAACTTTATTAGGATCTACTTCGATGCCTCTTTAGTTGATTATAAAACCCTATAATTTTCCTGATGTCACCCTAAAAGTACACTTCTTTAAATTCAACTTCAATTAAAATTTCCTCAATCTGTTGAATAACCTTCTTATATTATTCATATGATTCTCCCCTTCTTTAGATTTTACAATCACATTATCAAGATGTACTTCTACTTACTAGTACATCATGATAAGAAATATTATGACCATTTCTCTCTTGTTTGAGTCCAAAGGGCATTACCTTATAGCAAACATGCCCTAAGTAGTAATGAAAGTCATCATGGTCTTATCTTCTTCGAACATTTTGATTTGATTGTATTTGGAGAAGCTATCTATAAATGAGATTATATGGTTTCCAAGTGTATTATCTATCGAAACATCTATTTAGGGTAAAGGAAAGTTATCCTTAGGTGTTGCTTGATTCAGGTCTAGGAAATTCACGTATACTCTAATTTTCCCATTCCTCTTCATTATTGGTACAATGTTGGCCATCTACATAGGATAATTAGATACTTCAATGAAATTGATCTCAAGTAATTTGTTGACTTCTTCTTTGATCTTCAATAAGATATCTAGTTAGAATCTCCTTAGCTTCTGTTCCTTAGGTTTAATGTCCTCTTATGTAGGTAAGTTATGGACTACAATTGGAGGATCTTAATACAGATCATCGAGGAATGGGGGATACACAGCTACCAATATCATGTGAGCCAAAGGTAGTTTGGAACTGCGAGATAGTTAGAAGGATAAATGGAAATCGTTGGTTTAGCAATTCCTCGCACTAACTCTATGAATATGACGTATTGTAAAACTACATACAGACTTAAGCTAATACCTAATATGACATACGAACACTAGACTTAGGGTTACATACCATTATCCTTACTAAAGGGATTGATAAGGGCTCTTCAAGGTCTCAATCCTCAACTAGAAAACATAAGCTTAAGAAGGAGGAATGGTGAAATGGCTTAGGTTCAATGTTATTATTCTAATTGATGGATGCAGCCATTATATTTTCTAAGTATTTATATAGCCTAATAAGGGTAAGTCCTAGGTATATGTAATTTACAAAAAGGATTCTTACTAGAAAAGGAAAGATACACAATTTATGAGGGTAAAGTTGTAAATGGACAAGAAGAATATTCGATTACAAAAGGATAGTATGGATGTCAAAAAATGGGGCACGTGTCAACTGTCCATTCTATGGTCCCTAAGATGCTGTTTGCTAAGCAGAATAGGTTGTGCGTAGAATGAGTCAGGGTTAGATTCATGGCAACTTAAATATTCCTAATTAAGGAAGGATTTGTGTAAGGGGTAGCCCATTGACTAGTCGGGCTCATTTAGTCAACTCAGGATCAGGTCATCACGGCCTTGGTGCTATATCATGTTAGCAGTAGGTAGGTACAATGCTTGACCTTGGACTGATGTACTGAGAAGGGATCGACAACATGTTAGATGCCTTTGGAGTCTCTTTAATGAGATGAAGAGTAGAGTAATTCGATAATTCGGACTAAAGAATGCATCATTCTTCAATGCTCAACAGTCCTTAGATACCATAATGAACCATATGGGTAAGTCCTTGAGCTTGGGAGCAAGTGATGGGTCTGTGATCGGTCCATGATCCCTATCATCCCCTTTAAGCTCTCTAAGATTTGGGATAAAACTTAGCTTAGCTATTTGTTGCTCATCTTTGGGGACATATGGATAGAGGTTGGCAACGTTAAAGGAGTTTGACACCCTAAAGTCTTTAGGTAAGTTAATCTTATAGGCATTAGGATTGATCCTCTCAAGCATTCTAAACAGTCTATTGGTCTTAGGAGATAACTTATACTTCCACAAACTTAGAAATCGACATTTACTGAGGTGGATCTAAACCAATTCACCAAGCTGAAATTCTTTGCTCTTTCATGCTTTTCCTTACCTCTTGAGCTTGGTTGTAACTCAATTTAGTTATTGTACGACCTTTTGGTGCATGACTTTGAATGGCCTTAGATCTCTTTATAGTTGGTTGATCTTCATTCTAGCTTAGAAGGGGTGGTAAATCCAATGGAAGCTTAGGGTTAAATCTATAGGTAATCTCAAATGGTGACATACTTATGGCGCTACAGGTAGTCCTATTGTAAGCGAACTCGATTATGGGAAGACATTGATCTTAATCAATCATGCTTCGACCAGTAATAGCTCGAAGTAAAGTTCCTACTTTCTTATTGACTACCTTGGTCTGTTCGTTCATCTGTAGATGGTAAGACGTGCTAAATAATAGTTTAGTTCCCATTCGCCTCCATAATGTTCTCCAAATGTGCCTCATGAACTTTAGATCCTGGTTTAAAACAATGGTCCAAAGCACTCTATGGAACTTGATAACCTCTTGCAAGAAAAGAAAAGAAATAGTCGAAGCATCATTAGCTTTGGAGCAAGGCATGAAGTGTACCATCTTGCTAAATTAATCTATAACCACCATGGTAGAGTTCTACCCTTAAGACGTCCTCGACAATTCAAATATAAAGTCTATACTCAATTGAGACCATAGTTTGGTTAAGATTGGCAAAGGTACGTATTACCCTTGCTCGGCTTGGCACTTTACGCTTCTGTAAGTGGCATACCTTTCTAGTATGGCTTGGACATCTTTGATCATCCTTAGCTAAAAGAATTTAGAGGATAATACCTTATGAGTTTAATGCTTACCAAAATGTTTAGATAATCCGCTACCATGTGCCTCGTGCACTAGTAGTTCTCACTTAGAGTAGGCTGGGATACATAATCTCCTCTTTCTGAACAAGTATTTATCTTCCTTATGATAGTTATCAAGTGTTCAACCTTCTTCACATCTAATATAGATAGGACTAAAATATAGATCCTCAGCATACAAATCCTTATCATAGAGAAACCAATTAACTTGGTTTGTAACTCAATTAAGAGGAAATGCCGTCTCGATAAGGCATCAGCTACTCCACTATTCTTGCTATTCTTATACTTCATGACATAAGAAGATCCCTCCATAAATTATATGCACTTAGCTTATCTCTAGGACAACTTAGGTTAGATCTTCAGCCATCTCAAAGATTCTTGATCAATGTAGATCACAAATTCTTTAGGTAACAAGTAATGTTGCTAAATAGTCAAAAGTCAAATCAAGGATTAAAACTCCTTATCATACATAGAGTAGTTGAGTGTAGCTTTTGTAAGCTTTTCACTAAAGTAGGCAATAGGCCATCCCTCCTGCATCAGCACACCACCTATGCTTAGTTTGGATGCATCATTCTCCATTTCAAATACTTTATCAAAGTTCGATAGAGCTAAGATAAGGCAATGGTTAACTTCATCTTCACCTCTCAGAAACTCTTATATTCCTTCTCTCCCCACCGAAACCCGACATTCTTCTTTGATAGCTTAGTAAGACTGGCCATTATAGTACTGAAATTCCTTAAAAATCAATGATAAAAGGATGCCAGGTTATACAAGCTTCATAGGTCAACTAAGCAAGTTGATATAAGCCATTCAATAATTGTACTTACCCTATTATCATCAAGTTGTATACCTTCACCACTCATAACAAATCTCAGAAAGATTACTTCTGGTTAGCATAAGTTACATTTCTTTAGATTAGCATAAAGCTTCTCAGGTCGGAGTTTTGAAAATACTGCTTACAGGTATTGACATTGAGTCTCCAAGTTAGGGTTATAGAGTAGAGTGTCATCAAAATATATGACCCCAAATTTCTCTATCAGTTCTTAAGGCATATGGTTCATTAGTCCCATGAATGTGCTCGATGCATTCGATAGTCTGAAAGGCATTACAAGCCATTCATATAATCCATTTTGTGTCTTGAATGCGATTTTCCACTCATCTCATTATTGTAGTTGAATTTGATGGTATCCAGATTTTAGGTCAATCTTGAACAATACTCTTACTCCATTCAATTCGTCGAGCACCTCATTAACCTTAGGTATAGGATACTTGTACTTAATGGTAATACGATTGATTGCTCGACTATCTTCATACATCCTCTATGTCTTATCCTGCTTTGGCACTAACAAAGCTGGTATGGCCCATAGGCTTAGGGACTCATATATACCTTCTCTTAATCAACTCTTCCACTTACCTCTGTAGCTTAGCGACTTGTTCAGGATTCAACCTATAGGTAGGCTTGTTCGTTAGAGTGGCTCTTAAGTGTAACTTTATCGCATGTTTAATGCCTTAGGTGGGAGGTAGTCCTTCTAGTAGTTCACTTAGGAATAGGTTGACAAACTCATCTAGTAGGGACTTCATCTTAGCAAGTAGCAATTCATCCTCTGATCTTCCCATCTCAAGCAACCTTCTGACTGATAGATAGGTAAACTTTTTAAGCTTTATCTCTCTTTTTAGCTCGACTCAAGTCATTATCAAAGTCTCTTTCTATAGAACTTAACTTAGTCGAGTCTACATATTTTTAACTTGTTTGGTAGTCAATGGGCTTAACTTAACCGTCTTGCCCTTATGCTTTAAGGAATATGTATTCTTCCATCCATCATATACTACATTTCAATCAAACATCCATGGTCATCCAAAAAGAATATGGGATGTATGCATAGGTGACACTTTATAAAGCACTTCATCTTCACAGATTCCAATATTAATCGGCACAATCACTTGTTCGTTTACTTATAAGGCTCCCTTTTCATTGAGCCAATATAGTTTATAAGGCTTGGGGTGGGGCTTAATCAGTAGCTTCATCTACTAGACCATGAATACAGATGTTGCTTTAGTGCAACTTCTATTATCAATAATCAATGCATACAATAACCCATTCACCTTGCAGCCAATGTAGAATAAATTCTATTATTGCTTGTCCTCTAGCAAAAGACTCATATTAATAGCTTTCCTTAATACTATGGTTGTGGGCATAAAATTACCTTCCTCACTATAAATGATTTCCTCCTCCTTGAACAGCTTGGTTTGTTTAGTCTCTTTCAACTCTTTTACCTCCTCATTAGTACTATCTACTTGAATGGTTGGGATTTCTGCTCAAATCACCATAGTTCTTTTCTTCAGATATTGAGTGACCTTGTGTCCAAACCCTTAATATTTGAAGCACTTACTGTTACTCATCTTCCTTCTTGATCTTTAACCTTTCTTATATTTCCTTGAGATTTTCTTGTCCTCTACTCGGGTAACTTGAGTAGTTTAGACCTCAACAACCTTAGTTGATTTCAATTGCATAAGTCTACTCGAAATAGGTTGGCTAATGTTAGGTTGACTAATAGGAGCTCGAAATCTTCTTGCTCGACATCTCTTGATTCTTTAGATAGCTCGGATGCATCAAACGAACCAATATAAATAGTCTCTAGAATATTTCCAATCTTGTACTTCAACCAACTAATGAATTGGGATACAGTTTATTCTTTAGGCTCAATAACTTCATAATGGATCATCAACATCTAGAACTACTTCATGTAGGCATCAACACTTGATCATTCATGCCTTAACTCTTGTAAACTTTTGAATGCATCCTGCAAATAATAGCTCGAAACAAATCTTCGCCATATGACTCTTTTCATTTCATCCTAATGCTTAACTTCACATGCTCCTTCTCTTATGCGGGTGGCTTGGAGGTTTTTCTAATATAAGGCAATAAGTTTCACCTTAGTATTATTAGGTACCTAATGACACTTAAACTGCTTCTCATCCTTATTTACCTAGTTTAAATAGTCCTCAGCATCACTACTCCTAAGAAAACTAGGGATTATGCATCCTCAACCCTTCTACTGTAGGAACTCAGACATTTTTCTCTTTTAGTTCATAATACTCTTCTACTTCATCACTTATTTCCTCATCCTCTTCTTCGATCTCACTTAAGGCTAGTTTATGTCCAGTAACTTTGTTTGCTTCTCTAACTTAGTGTAGTCAAACTGGGGCATTAGCTTAGCTACATCAGCTATTACTTCTCTCTAACTATTGATAACTCTGATTTTAAATACATTTCACATGGTAATTTTATAGTATTTCTCTTACATCTTTGGTTTTCTTTAAAGAAATTGATACTTAATTGAGTAAAATTTCGATTTTAAGGTTTGAATATGTTCTTGGATCGAAAACGAAGAAAAAGAATCAAGTTTCACTCAATTCGGAGTTCAAATAAATGAGTTATGAAGTTTTGAAGTTACATAGTCTAAGACATAACTGTATCCCCAGGCTATGTCCACCTAGAAAAATATGCCAAGGTCAGAAAGTTACACGACCTGGGGACACAATTATGTCCCAGGCTGTATCTAGTGACAAAAATGGAAACCTTACAATACATTATAAAATGACATACTAAGGTTTCGCACATAAGATTAGATATTCAAAAGAGAAGAGGCTTGAGGAGAAAGAGAGAAAAAGGCGAAAGAAATATCCAACTTCAAGATTGAAGAGATTCATCATCAATAAAAGGGGTTTTTTCATGTTTTATTTATTGATTTTGTTGCAATTCGTTTTTAGTTTCATTATGATAGCTTAAGATTCTTGTACTTAGGATTATGGAACCTAAGATTTCATGTGACTATTAGATTGATTTATAATTTTCAATAAAGTTTCTATCTTTTCTTGATTCATTTATGTTATTTAATTGTTAATTGATATTTCTATAATATCAATCTATGATATTTCTAGAATATCAATCTATGATATTATGCATGATGATTGAGAAATCACATATGTAATAAGATCTTTATATAATTGGAGAGAATTACATATATATTTAGAGATAAGATATATGTTTCTTCCCGAATGTTTTTTGTTTGTATGGGAATTAATTATACATTAATGCAATTCTAAATTATATTACTAAGTGAAGAGATTCCGGTAAATAATTTAGTATTAGGGTTAATATGCTTGAGAAAGGTGTTAACTTTAATTGTGAAACCCTTCGGTCAAGAATAATAAGAATTGAATTGTATATATTTTAAACTGTCACATGTTAAACACCAGGAAAATAATTCCTAAATACATTATTTGCATTCTTGAAGTCGTTCTTAGTTTTATCGCTTTCTAAATTGCTTAATCAAGTCTCATAATTAGGTTAGTTTGTTAATTCTAGTATTTTTAATTCATTACATCCATCACAAATTTCCGGTTGGATAACAGAGCCAAGGTTAACAGTAGTACTCGAAGTCTCTAAAGGATTGACTCGGACTCACATCCGCTATATTAAAACTGATAGGTGCACTTGCCTAATATCAGCTATTTATTAGCTCATCCTCAACAGGGATTATTTCTAGTTTGTTGTCTATCTTTGTTTGTGGCAATCACTAGACTAGCCACCAGGTTAGTAAGTTTATCTAGTCGATCATCTGTAGATTAGGGTATGAATCTTCCTTGTTAACCTTAGCCATTTCATGTACCGCTCTCTTAGTTACTTAAAGCACCTTGAATACTAGAATTAGACATTGTTGTCTATTATAAGAGATTAACAATTGAAACATAACTCAAAATTTCTTCTTACTAACTACAACAAAATAGTACCTAATACACCAACAGCTATTAAAAGTAACAAATGAAAAACCACTCGAACACTTGACACTTTGTTTTGGAAACAAGAAACATGGGAGCATAGAGTACTAAATTCCTTTAGCGATGAACACTTTCTAAACACTCACAATAACTATTGACAACTTTCACAAGATACTACAACAAGTTACTCAAATTACCAAGTAACAGAGACTTACTCGAACATAGCCAAGCTTTGATACTAGGATGATACAGATTGTCGAGAAAGGGGTGATACACTGCTATCGATATCAGACGAGCTAGGGGTAAGTCTCGTTGATAGTCAGTTTTCGCTCATCTAACATACTCATTCATTTAACCGCCAACAAGCCGAATATTTGAATCCCTCAGCATACCTCTGGAAAGATGACAGACGACATTTATGTTGAGTAGTTTAAATCCATTCCTAGTTTGAATTCAAGCCTCTAGTGCAAACAATTATCATAAGTATGGTTATATTACATAACCACCTACATTCCTTACATATCAGGAATGATGTCTAATCAAGAAGTTTCAACGTGCCTTATCATTTACTCTAATAACTTCCTTAGACATTATAGCTAGTTATAAATATGGGAAAGAAAACTCAGTAAGATCTCTCTAACACTTCACTTACGTACTTCTTATACAAAGTCTTGTAATTAACTTAGGCATCTGAGTGACTGTATTAGATTAGCCACAATACTAAGCATTTCATTCTCTTTTATAGGATTTTCCTTGATCCCAAAATTCACCAACAACATTTGGTGTCGTTTGTTTGTTCCTAAACACACCCATATGGCTAAAACAAGAGTATCTAAGAATGCAGGTGCCTGCACTATCTCCCAACACCTTAAACGGGGGAGTCCGCATATTGATGAACAGCGATTGGCTAGGCTTGAGCAAGTTTGCATTGACTTAGCTAAAGAAAACCAAGAATTAAATAAAAAACATGAGCAAGTCTTTAACCTCCTCCATAGTAATATTTACCCAAATCCGACCCGAAATAAAGACCAAGGTGATTACGATGCTGAAAAAAGCGATGATTCCATTTGTTTACACAAGTTGCAAAAAAAGCAAGCTAAGAATATGATAGGACCTTCGGCTCTTACTTTCAAAAGGAATGATAAAGGTAAACAACTGCAGTAGGTACACCATATGGGTCCTTTGTATCTTAGCACTCCTGCTACCTTAAGCAAATAGTTCCAAATTAAAAAGAGTCCCTTTGTTCTAGAAATTTTAGAGGACTTAATACCTTGGCACATAAAGTTGCTACAGCTTGAAACTTACGATGGAATAAAGGACCTCGAAGACCACTTAGAATATTACCATACGTTGGCCAAGTTGCATGGCTTGAGTGATACAATAGCCCATTAAGTTTTTCCTTCAACATTGAACAATGCAGCCAGTACATGGTTCAAACATTTGAAACCAAATACTATGTTATGTTTCAATAAATTAGTAGAAGTGTTCCTTCAGTACTTCTTTGCAAGCAAACTTTTGGTTAAGGACTCCTCAATCCTTAACACCATTAAACAAAAGTCTGATGAGTCAATCAGGGACCATTTGGCTAGATTTATAGTTGAAATGGTCCAAATCCCAAAACTGGATATAAGTATGGCTCTTAATGCCGTAATCATTGGAGTCAATCCTCATGGAGACTTTTTTAAGTCTCTTGTAAAGAACAAGCCAAAAATTTTTGCTAAGTTTAAAGTTAAAGCCACCTCATACATCTGTCAAGAAGACAACATAAAGGCACGATGAGAGGCCAATCAGAGTAGAGGGGATGGAAAGAATGACAAGTGAAAAAATATGAAGGATAGACTCGGTATGCATAATGAATACAATTTAGATGCTAAGAGAAAGAGATCGAGGATCCCAACATACTCATCCCATACACTCGTTAATCTTCCAATCTTAAACATTTTGATGGAGATACGTAGGGAGAGAGGCGTCCTCCAATGGTTGGAAAGAATGCGAAGAAATCCCACAAGAAGAAATTCAAACAAGCACTGTGATTTCCACCATAACAAAGGTCATACTCTAGATGAGTGCATTCAACTCAAGAATACAATTGAAGATGCAATACAATGTGGGTACTTGCGAAAATGTCTAGTGCATGATGCTAAAAGAATTGAAAGACCATCTTAGAGGAGAGGAGTAGAACAAGAGGATGACACTCGGCTAGCAATAGCCATGAGAGATGCAAGGGATGTTAATGCTAGCAGATCACCCAATGGAGTAGTTAATACCATTGTTGGCTGACCTAGTATAGGCTAGTCAAGCTCTTCGAGCTCAATTAATGCCGAAAATTATGTATGTAATAATTAAGGAAAAAGGTTAGGATTGACAATAGAATTTCTTTTAGATAGGAAGATTTCAAAGGTATCCAAAGGCTGCATGATGATGCACTTGTTGTTAGTATAACAGTCGCCAACTTTGAAGTTAAGAAAATTCTTGTTGACATAGGAAGTTCAGCTGACATGATTTTTCAACATTCATTCAATCAAATGAGACCTAAGATCAAGGCGTAGTTAAGGTCTTATAAGTATGATCTGTATGCCTTTAATAACTAGCCTATCCAAGTAGCCAGAGTAAATATACTATTGATTAAGATCGGCGATGATGAGCATATTGCAAAGGGTAAGGTAAACTTACTTTTTGTCAAATGTTGGTCCCCATAAAACATGATAATGGGAAGGCTATGTCAACATTTATTTGGCATTGTTCCTTCAACTACGCATTTGAAAGCTAAGTTCTCCATTTGTATGAGAGTTGGTGTGTGCAAAGGAGATCAACAACTGGCATAATTCTTATATATAAGGGCCTTGAGATGAGAGGAAGTATTTCTAGTTGAAACCTATCTAGAAGGTAAGCATTCATCATAGAGAATGCTGAGAATGATACGGAGGAAATTACTTTGGTAAATGATCCCGGGAAGATAACAAGGATAGGGAAACCCTTATCAGCAAATGTCTAGCAAAGTCTGATTGACTTCCTGTAAGCTAATGTTGACATGCTTGCATATTTACCTTCAGACATACTAGGTATTTCAAGAGAAGTTATAGTACACAAGCTCTAAATTGATTTGAATGTAAAGGTGGTCCAACAAAAAGGAGACATTTCGTACCAGAGAGACAAATAGCAATAGAAGAAGAGGTTAAGAAATTATTGAAGGTAGGATTCATCTAAGAAAAGCCTTATCTAACTTAGCTAGCAAATTATGTACTATTCTCCTACCAAGTCTTAAGAACGACTTTCCTCTTGTAGCTATACTTGGTACGGCGATGACACAATAGCATACCTTCTTTTTCAAAAAATATTAGGTCTCCATTTTCATAATGCTATTTAATTCTCTTGACATCCTGGAAGAACATTTTGTCCCTCTTCCTCTCTTGAATTTTCTTTGTTGCTGTAGCATCATTTGGCATCAGACCTATATCTTTTGTATATATTAGCTCAGTCTATTGGGTCCAAAAGTCAAAGTCTTTGTTAGATCTCATTGATACGAATTTGTCTTGCCACTTGTAAATCTTAGGTTCTAACCATCCATGAACTTATGCTTATGCCTCACAGCAACAAAGTATCACTTGTCAGGCTACCTCTTAATAGTGAAGAAACACTGAAACAGCTGAGGCGTAGCCTTGACTTCTACTTCTTTGTAGACTATCTCAAAAGCCACTAGAAGCCTGTATGTATTAGGTGAGAACATACTTGGTATGACTCTTAAGTAGTTGAAGAAGCTCTTAAAAAAAGTTGAAAATGGGAAATGCAAATCAAATTCCAAATATTTCAAGTATATATGGAACTCGTACTCCCTTGGGAAACATTCCCTTTCCCCATCTCTCGGCCTCCTTAAGTTCCATGTTTCGAGAAGGTCTCACCAATACTGGTTGTATTTTATGACTAGAACTCTATTAACGGAACTAGCAATTCCATTTGGAGAGTCGCGAGAATAGGCTACTGTGTTGTATAAATATCTTATTGAGGACCTCCCTTCCTTATCTTTGAGATAATTATCTATAGGAAGCTCGTTAATTTAAGCAAGTTTATCCTACCTTGCCTCTGTACTATTGACCAAACTACTCGAAGAACATCCTGCTTCACTCCTTATTTTGAGAGGAAAAGTGGCCTCAATTTCCATTGCCTCGGAATTGGATAAAACAAGTTGACAAGCAATGTTACAAACATACCTAAATGGTTGTACGAAATGAAATGACACAAGTTGAAGAATGTGAGGTTAGAGATGAGAAAGCAAATGAAAGTTTTAAGATGCAACTAGAGAAATGAAATTTGATTATCAACAGTCTTACATATGGATGATCCATCCTCATAATTGCATGTCTGCTTTTGATAGTAATGATGCATTGATTTGGTAATGATACGGATTGTTGACATGTGTTTTGTGATAAAAATCTAATGGCTGACAACTTTCTAATAGTTGTTAGGCTTGTAGCAAAATAATGACCTACGCGATAGATGTCTTACCTCCAATTTCTTAGTTTGTTGAACGGGCGAGAGTTTAGAAATTGTGACCTTTCAATTAAGATGTGATCGATCCTACTTCCCATCTTGCTTAGAATCAATCTAAAGAATCGGTCCTCCACTTGGCCTCTAGTGCAATATATATATGTTACTCTCTTTATCGACTACTTGAATACGGAAGTTGAGGGGAAAATGTTGATAGTCAGTTTTTGCATAGTTGACATACTTATTCATTCGGCTGCCGATAAGCTAAATATTTGAAACTCCTAGCGTACCTCTGGAAAGATGACGTGATGTTTATGTTGAGTAGATTAAATCCATTCTTAGTTTGAATTCACACCCATAGTGTGAACAGTTATCATAAGTATGGTTATATTACATAACTGCCTACTCTCCCTACATATTAAGAAAGATATCAAATCAAGAAGCTTCCATGTGTCTTAATAGTTACTCTAACAACTGCCTTAAAGATTATAACCAACAGTAAATATGGGAAAGAAAACTTTGTAAGATCTCTCTAACACTTCACTTACATACTTTTTATACAAAGTCACATAACTTAGGCATTGGACTAGTTGCTCCAGACTAGCCCTAATACTAAGCATTTCATTCTTTTTTATAGGATTTTCCTTATTCCCAAAATTCACCAACAACAAGTTCGAACTACGAGATGGTCTGAAGGATAAATGGAAGCTATTGGTTTAGTAATTTGGTGCATTAACTCTATGGATATGAGAGATCGCAAAACTATATACAAACCTAAGCTAATACCTGATATGATGTACAAATACTAGACCTAAGGTTGCCCGCCACATTCCTTGCTAAAGGGACTGATAAGAGCACTTCAAGGTCTCGACCCTTAATGAGAAACATAAGCTCAAGAAGGAGGAAGGGAGAAGTATCTTAAATTTAATGTTGTTATTTTGATTGAACGATGTAGGCATTACATTTTGTAAGTATATATATGTCCTAATTAGGGCAAGTCTTAGGTATATGTAATTTACAAAAATGATTCCTACTAGAAAGGGAAAGATACATAGTTTATAAGGGCAAAGTTGGAGACGAGAAAAAGGATATTCAATTACAAAAGGATAGTATGAAAGTCAGAAAATGAGGTGCGTGTCAATTGTTCATTCTATGGTCTCCAAGATGTAGTTTGTTGAGTAGAACAAGTTTTGAGTAGATTAGGTTGAGGTTGGATGATTGGTAGCTTAGATGTTCTAGACTGAGGAAGGATTAGTCCAAAGGGTAGCCCATTGAGTCGTCAGCCTCGACTAGTTAGCTCGAGATCAGATTAACTCAATTTCAATGCTGTATCAAGTCGATAGTAGGTAGTTTTAGTGGTTGGCCTTAGACTGATGTGTGAAGAAGTGGTCCACTCGACAACAAGTCGAGTACCTCTATAGTCTCTTTAATGAGATGAAGAGTAGAGTAATTCAGTAGGTCAGACCAGAGAATGCATCATTCTTTAAAGCTTAACTCTCTTTGGATAGCTTAACAAACCATATTGGCGAATCTTCGAGCTTAGGCTCAAGTGGTTGGTCTATGATGCCTATTAGATCTAACTCTAGCATAACCTCATAAGACTATGTGAATGTATCTTGATACTTAGGTAACAATGTTGTTATTTATGCTTTTTGCTATTCTTTTAAGTCCACTCTAATCTTCAAAATCTTTGGGTTATCATCAACCCTTATATTGATTGTTTCAGTTGGCTTATCAATTGAAATTTTACTTAGTTTATGTTTTTGCCAACTTTCTTATATTTCATTATGGTCATCAATATCACTTTCAATGACTAACCTAGTAAGGTCAAGAGTCATATAAATATTTTCATCATCTACTTGTGGAAGGTATCCCTAGATTTCGTTTAGAGCATTAGATTTAGGAAAAAAATATGCAGAGGAAACAAGCATAAGTAAAGAGGAATGAAGTAGAATGGACAAAAAGGAAATTGATATTTCATTCATTAACTATTGAAGGAGTTCTCATAAGTACATTAAGGAACAATAATAATTATTGAAAACTCATAAAATTACTTTATTATGGTTTACCTTTAACGCTAAAGAAGACATATTGCCATTTGTAGGGTTAGAGAACCAATTATTTAGATGCCAGAGCCCACTAACTCCACTTTGCTGGGGAATTTTTCTTCAAAAAACTTTAGGGTTTGAGTTTGATAAGAATCAACTCCCTTAACCGGTCACATGCAGCCATGCTAGAGGACTCCAAGGACTTACGTAGAGAATAATAGCTCAAAGCTCTATCTAAGATAAGAATTCCTATCTCGACTACCATGATTTGCTCTACTATTGAACTAAGTACCAAGCTCTCTTGTGCACCAACATTATCTCTAGAGTTGCTGAGCAAATGCACCTACCCTCTAAGCGAGTATGCTTACCAACTAAGCAATCATACCATAATCCTGATAGTATTCAAGCATACTAGCCTCAACAACTATCTAAAGTTGAGCTCTCAAATTGATCAGGATTTGACCCTAGTCCGAGGTGAATATTCATTAGTGACCGATTGGTTAAGGATTGAACTAACCCAAATCAGGTTGGTTTGAACCGTATACCCTCTTTTTTCTCATTTCGTTAGAATTATGCTACATTTGAACTCTACCAATCACCATGCTACACATGTCTTTTGGTACATTATTCGAGAAAGATTCTTTACATTTTCGTATAAAATATTCTTTGTCTCTTTTACCCCTTTTAGTATCATTCTTGTATCCCAATTATAAATACCCTTTGCTTTTTCTATCTATGATTGTAACCCTAATGAGGCTAGTATATAAACCTCATTTATTGTATGCAAACATCACCTTTTGATGATCAAAATATACAAGTTTCCTTTTTTAACGACCCTAATGTTCTCATTTACTCTTAACTCCTATCTATTCCCTTTAACAAAGAGTAGTGACCATGCTACACATGTCTTTTGGTACATTATTCGAGAAAGATTCTTTACATTTTCGTACAGAATATTCTTTGTCTCTTTTACCCCTTTTAGTATCATTCTTGTATCCCAATTATAAATACCCTTTGCTTTTTCTATCAATGATTGTAACCCTAATGAGGCTAGTATATAAACCTCATTTATTGTATGCAGACATCACCTTTTGATGATCAAAATATACAAGTTTCCTTTTTTAACAACGCTAATGTTCTCATTTACTCTTAACTCCTATCTATTCCCTTTAACAAAGAGTAGTGACAAGTGACCATATAATTCTGACTGATGAGTCATATTTGATAAATTGTGGGCCGAATAGAATCTACTGGTGTATCATATCTAATCAATAGCTACTAGGACTTTGCTAGGCTTCCTTTACATTCTTTTAGTGCACTTCATTGTGATGCTCCTTGATGTGCTCTACCTCGGAGATGCATCAACTTCATTAGTAACAAAGCATTGTTCCAAGAGGTTGTATATGAAGTTATAGTGAAGTTCTGGTTTGTGTTTGCTATTTGTAGTTGTTGTGTTCCCTTTGTAGTTGCTTCAATGTGTTTGTGTGAAGTATGTTTTGAAGCTTTGAGTTGTATAGTGATGATTCATGTGTTGGTAAGTATAGTTTCTATTGTTACTCTATTTTACACTATTAAAATAGAGTAAGTTCATTTTTTGCCTCGTTTAAGTGATTATTGGGTATTGAAGTTGTTAGAGTGTGTTAGTCTAAGTTTTGGGTAGTAAGGTAGTAGGATTTTCTATGCATTATGTTGTTAATCTGCTCAAGAAGTATTATACCATGTTGGATTTGAGTGTTCAAGGTGTTATTGATGACTAGAGTAGTGGTGCTTAACTTTGTCATGGTTATAATGGTAGTAACACTCCTAAGTCAGTTGATGATAAACTTAACAAACTCACTAATCTTATTGAGAGTCCAGTGTCGAGCTTAGTTTTTCACCATCTCGATTCTTTTTATAAATTAAGCCTTCTCTAAACCAACTAGTATTAAACCATACTAGTTTAATATTGGCTTTCGAGTAGGGTTTAAAGAAAATTGGTGCTTTTATTTTGAAAAACAACTTTAGAGTTGCCACTCGAATGGAGTTAGGAAAAACAATTAAGTTATAACTCATTGGGTAGACTGGTTATAACTTAGCTACCAATGTAATGAGAAAAAATAATTTTGTAAAACGATTTTTGAAAACTAGAGATTTAAGGTCAAGGATTAGGAATTTTAAACTCTTATAGCTACCATTTACTTTTCAAAATTAGAATTAAACCTAAAAATCACCTTTTAATTTTGAAAGACAAAACTTAGTTATTTATAATTGAAAAAAAAAATCTAAACTAAATCAAAAGATAAATTAGTTTTTTTAAATTTTTATCGTTGCCCTATAGGTGCCTACGTACCTGTTATTTGGGGTCAAACGTATGTATTTATTTTTAATGAAAAATTTAGTAGGTTAAGTTGATTTTAATTTTTGAAAATAATCGCGTTTACGATTTTTGTACAATTGGGTTCATTTAAGAAAATTTAAAAAAAGGACCTAAATTAGATTTTATTTTTGAAAATTTCAAATTATCTTAGCTTAGAAATGGTCGATTTGTTTTTATTTATTTTTAAGATATTGAATTTTCTATGCGCTAAATCAATTTTTATTCAGTAACCTATTTATTTTATTATATTACCTCACTTATTAATTACTTATTATATTTTATTTATTTTTATTGAACTAGTAAAAATAAAATAAAACAAAAATACACTTTTCTTTTTTTCTTTTTCTTTTCTTTTCTTTCTTTTTGTTCTCTTTCTTTTTTTCTTATTTTTATTTTATATTATTACATTTACATAAATAAGTAAAAGAAATAAATTAACAAACTTCGAACGGATTTGAGCATGTTGGATAGACCTGAGCAGGTTAGTCGAGTCAAATTGTTCGGGTTAGAAGCATGGGTCATTGGGTCAAGTCGGATGGGTTGCAGGTTGATTGACCCGATTTACATGCTCCGTATGTACTTGGCCTAAGAGGGTGAGGGTAGCCAGTGAGTGGCTCGATCTAAGTTGTTCCAGCCACAAAAATGAGTAGGTTAGTGGTTTTTTGTGTGTTTTAGATTAGGAATAGGGGGGGATAGGTTCAGCATTGTAGTGTTTGGGGATGTTTTAAGGGTGATCCGAAGTGGTGGCTGGTAGTGTTCAAATCATAACATTTTGGGGTTGCTAGGCATGAGAGGGGTTTTGGCTTAAGGGTTTAGGGATATAGTGAGTTTAGTTATAGGATTGGTTTGGTCAAAGAGTAGCTAGAGTGGTGGTTTGAGGAGAGAAAGGGGTTGCGACTAGGGTTTGGGTGGTAGCAAGTTGGTGGCGATGCCACAGGCTACGGCAGAAGTTGAAGTGGTCAGGTTCTGGAGCTGAAGTGATGGGAAGTGATTCTAGGGTGCTTAACCGTGGCAATAGGCTTGGTAGAGAGAGATTTAAAGAGAGAGAAAGTAATTGTAAGAGAGAGAGAGAGACTGTTTCAAGTGATTGTGCTAGGTTATGTGTGTTTGTGTGAGCTCCCCTAATACTTTTTTATATAAGTATTGATCCTAGAAACATAGAAAGCTCGAATTCGAATTTATTGAAAATATCTAGAAAATTAGTTTTTTTTTTTTTCTTGAATTTGGGAACTCGATTTCAATGCTCTTTTGACTGTATTTAGACGTGTTAATGGGTTTGATTTATAGTAGGCTATGTCTACTTTGCAATTTTGTTATTGATTTAGCGAAATTGCAATAAGAAGAGATTCAAAAATCTTGTTGAAACTGGCTATCCGAGGAGGAAACTGCTAGAATTCTAAAGAAAAACAAGGGAAAGAGAGGAAAATGATGTAAAAAGAAGAAATGGAGGGAAAAATGGGTTGACGTAGTGCTAACATGGCTCCACGTTAGCCATGTTGACCAACCACAACGTGCCACGTGTCATTACATAGCACGTCGTAGCTAATGTAGCATGCTATGTGGCTAATACGTAACACCACGTTAAGATGTCATCTAATCCCAGCCTGCCACGTGTAAGGAGACATTGCGAAATCAAATCTTGATATGTAGCAGTCTCTGATGTGATAAAAAATAAAAAACTTTTTATGACCCTTCCAAGACTTAAACCCAAGACCACATGCTCAATATCCAATGCAAGTCCATGCGCTTATCCGTTAGGTTGTTGACCTGTACCTTATCTCTATTTGCAACTAAATTATAGACATAGACTCAGTCAACCTAGGCCACATTTAAATCTAAGCCTAGGTTCAACGGCCTAACTTCTAAACTTATTTCAAAAATAAAAAATCTATCTTAATAAAATGTTATTTTCTAAAATCTTTTACTTTCTTCAATTTGTTTTTGTAAGATTTTCAATTTTCTAACTTTTTTTTTTCCAATTTTCTTATTTTCTAAATTTCTCAAATGTTTCTTATCCAATTTTCTTATTTTATTATGATTTTTGTTATTTTTTGAAATATTTTTGTATTTTCCTAAAATTCTTATTTTTCAAAATTTCTTAATTTTGGGTTTTCTTTAATTTCCTATTTTTTTGTGTTTTTCCTAATTTGAGGCCCATAAAAAATAAAAATAAAAATAAAGGGGACAAAAATTAGGTGTTTATAGCTATCCTTCTTTATGGTAGAGTTTGAACAAAACTTTATCATAAAGACAAATAGACATTTTTTTTTCCTTTAGGATGACTCTAAAACAACTAAGTAGCTACTGTCACGAACTGAGGACGGCCTAGTCGTGGCAGGCGCCGTATACTGTATGAAGAACCCCTGATTGGTTACCCTTCCAATCAAAAACTCTTCACAAAATATACAAGGCTCTACAACTACTAGTTCCAAAGTACATCCAGATTCACATGATATCATCACACAACATATTGATATAAAAGTTAAGCTCAAAAGCTTATATTACACAATATTTAAGTGTGTCTAAATTCATAATAATAAAGCAAACATAAGTTAAACATAAGTACATGAGGAATAGTCTACATAAACTATTTTCCTCTCATCACACAGGACACTTCGCTCTTGCCCAAGTCCCCAGGCTAACCTGTGGCATCCCTCGTCCTGTCTCTACGAATAAGCTATCCTGCAACAAAAGTCTAAAGGGGTATAAGCCTAAGCTTAGTGAGCAAAACCCTCAGCCATACAACAAGCAAGTTATAAACACATTATAGTCACGCATATGAATGAATGATCAAACAGAATGCCAAATAATACGCATACTTAACTAGTTCATATACGCAACTCGGATTTAACGCCCTCCGAAGTCAGGGTTGGAGTTTACACGGCACCAATCAGATCCGGGTATTACACTAGAACTTACATTACTACGGAACTCCATGTTCCGTACTTATATCAAATAACTCTTTATTTACAGAAAAACACAAGTTCTAGTATAATTGTGAGTGGGCCCCCGCAGTCCACACTCACCCCTAAACGGAGGTCTCTAGACTCGACCCTTAGCCAGGCGGTTGGCGCCTCCAACGCCTAGTGTTCCCGCGAGCCAGGGTAAGGTCATTTTGTACGAGTGCACCATACAGACCCAAATAAATAAATGATATCAACCCCCGAATGGCCTCTCTTTACTTCCATGTGATGTGACGGCCGGAATAGTATCCATGTTATGCATGTTAATGCATGTCTCAATGTCTTTTTATAGGCCGAGTGTAATTAGGTTCCAATTATGCTATGATCATCCAATTGTGCACACAATCATTATCTATATTACCATACAACAACCATAGCATTATCAATATTTAAGATAAATTCACAATTCAAGACATACCAACATACACAGGCATTTTCCCAGTCCCCACACAATCATCAATTAACAATAATATTTAAGTCTACTATCTATAATCACAAAACAAGCATGGAATCATTGGGTAAATACTCACTCGGCTATGGTGATTTGCCCTAATCGTAGTAGTCGATTGGGAGGTCCTCACGCTCCTCAGAGTCACCTGATCATTACGATTTGAGAAGACTAGTAAGTAACTCATTTAACTAATGCTTCTAAACATTTAATTACCTAATCTACTTAGACTATTATCAACTTTTACCCGGTTAGACTTTATTATTAATCGTATGTAACTTTTTCGTTTCATTTTTAATATTTATGAATTTATAGTCATTTTTCATCGTTTTCGGACGTATATTCATACGGTAATGTTTGTTTTGGACGTTAAGACCCCTATTTATATTATGAACTAATTTTATAGAAATTTTTATCTATAATACTTAAGTATTGCTATTACTTATATTTATAACCTTTATTCCCTAAATTCTTATAATTAAGGGATTTACTTTGTCATTACTAATTCATGTATTGATTTAGTTATAATCTAGTTTACAATGTGTATTATGATTTACTAATTTTAGTATCTAATTATCTACATTTTCTTATTTTTCTCATTTTCTAAACTTATGCTTATGTCATTGCTTACATCATCTTTTCTTTATGCCATCATATGCTTATGTCATCTTTTCTTTATGTCCTCATATGCTTATGTCATCATCTACCTCATCATTTGATTACATAAGCATTATATCATGCTTATGTCACATGTACATGTCTTATGTACATTTATTTCTTACTTTATACTTATATATATATACCTTATACTTATACTTATGTACATATACTTATACCATATTTATACATGTATTTCTACTCATATACCTATACGGTTAAATACGTATTTTTATACTAAATTTCGTATGCCAAATTTTCTCTTAAGAAAATTCTCTCAATTTTCATCCTTTTGCATTTCTATGTATGTAGTTAGTATAGTATATGTACATATAGTTAGATATGGTCTTAAATTAGGTTATGTACATGATACATACTTATGTACAAAGGTTCATACACTTGTATTCCTTTGGTATTTCTTTATGTATACACATCTAAGAGTACATATACATGTATTCCTTCCATTTCCTTCCTGATCCATCACTTTCTACACTTAAAGATGGAGACTTTGTTTTCTTCTCTTCAAGACTTCACTAAACACTTAACTACTTACCTAATCTACCTAATTAACTAACTAATGAATAACATAAAATAACATAAAACAAGTTAAGAACATACCTTTAATTGTGTTGAAGTTTAAGGGGATAAAAGAAAAAGGATGAAAGTGAAAGAAGAAGGAGAGCTCACGGCATGAAATGGGGACTTTTGTTTTTGTTTCTTTTGTTTTGTTTCCAATTATGAAGACAACAAATGGAGAAGTCTAGAAGGATGAAAAGTGGACGGCAACAAATTGCAAAAAGAGGAAAGAAAAAAAAAATCAAAATGAAAAGAAAAGAAAATCATCATTAAGTTAATGAGATATTTTCCTTATCTCTTAAGACTTTTGACTTTTCAAAATGTTGACTTGGTCAACTCTTTGACTTTGGTCAACATGCCTTACTTTAGTGAACATTCCTTAAGTAAGTTTAATTTTGTGCACATAATGTGGTAATTAAGGGAGATTAGAGGAAAAATGAAGGAAATGAGGGGAAATGAGGTATTTGATGAATTGATTTGTAAACATTGTTAATGAGATCTTACTTTAGGTCTTTATAGCCTATATATCTCATTTGATAAACTACTTTGAATAACAAATGCAAAAAGTACCAATTTAAGTGTTAAGGTTCACTACATAAACATAATCTTCAACTATTACCCTAACTCTAAGTAAAACTATCTTAATCACTTACTTAAAATGTGAATATAATCTATGACTCATTATCTTAACTTCTAATAGATTACCTAAGGATTCAAAGCATATAAGTATGAATAAGGGCGATCTCTAACCCTTTACTAGTGAATTGGACAAAAGGATAAGCATTATATTTTCAATTAGGGTTTTAAGGTTTATCATGATGGATTGGTGTACATATATCCTTAATGGAATCATTTTTAAGGTTTTTATCACTTTCGAATTGAATCTTTAGCTTTTAGAAACATTTAGGGTAGAAAAATTCTTTACGCGATTAATTAAGTCTTTTAGGGTTTTCACTTTAATTAGTCTTATCGACTCCTAAATTGTCTGCTATAGTTGAATCTATTTCAAAACCTAGATCGAAACTTTCAAGGGTTTACAGCTACTCTAAGATTGATTTAGATGAAGAAAAGAAACTTGGTTGTCTCTTTAGGCTCATTAACCTAGCTTGAAGTGTCTCTAGGAGATAGGTAGAATTGATCTAAAACCTAATCCTGCTTTACTAGGCTCACTAACTTAGGCAGAAGTGTCTTCTGAGGACTAGCAACTTGAATGTAAGGCTGATTAAAAACCTCATTGTGCCTCACTAAGCTTACTATCCTAAGTGGGAGCGTCTCTCAAGGACTAACAACCCTAAACTAGGATCGATCTAAAACCTAGTTGTACCTCAGTAGGCTCACCAATCTAGGCCGAAGTGTCTCTTAAGGACTAGCAACCCTAATGTGGGATCGATCTAAAACCTAGTTGTACCTTACTAGGCTTACTAACTTAGGTGGGAATGTCTCTCAAAGACTAGCTACCCTAATGTGGGATAGATCAAAAACCTGGTCATGCCTCGCTAAGCTCACTAACCTAGGCGGGAGTATCTGTAGGGGACTAGCAACCCTAAAATGGGATCGATCCAAAACTTGGTCATACCTTATAAAGCTCACTAACCTAGGTAAGAGTGTCTCTTAGGGACTAGCAACCCTAAAATGGGATTGATCTAAACCTTGGTCATACCTCACTACACTCACTAATTTAGGGTGAAGCGCCTCTCAAGAACTATCAACAAAAATGTAGGATTGATCTAAAACCTAGCTGTGCCTCACTAAGCTTACTAACTTAGGTGGAAGTGTCTCTCAAGGACTAGCTAACCTAATGTGAGATCGATCTAAAACTTGGTCCTACCTTACTAGGCTTACTAACTTCAGTAGGAGCACCTTTTGGGGACTAGCAACCATAAATTGGCATCGATGTATAACTTAGTCGTATTTTATAAAGCTTACTAACTTAGGTGGGAGCATCCCCTGAGGACTAGCAACCTTAAAATGGGATCGATTTAAAACTTGGTCATACCTTATAAAGGTCACTAACCTAAGCAAGAGTGTCTCTTGAAGACTAGCAAACTTAAAATGGGATCGATTTAAAACTTGGTCATACCTTATAAAGGTCACTAACCTAGGCGAGAGTGTCTCTCGAGGACTAGCAACCCAAAATAAGATTGATATAGAGCCTAGTCGCTCCTCACTAGGCTCACTAACTTAGGTGGGAGTATCTTTCGATCAGTAATGCTAATGTGGGATCAATCTAAAACCTAGTTGTACCTCACTAGGCTTACTAACCAAGGCAGAAGCATCTCTCGGGGATTAACAATCCTAATGTGGGACCGATTTAAAACCTAGTTGTATCTCACTAGGCTCACTAACCTAAGTAAGAGTGTCTCTTGAGGACTAGCAACCTTAAAATGGGATTGATCTAAAACCTAGCCATACCTCACTAGGCTCACTAACTTACGCGGAAGCATCTTTTGAGGACTAGCAACCCTAAATTGGGATTGATTCAAAACTTGGTCATGCCTCACTAAGCTCACTAACTCAGGCGAAAGTATCACTCGAGGATTAAAAATCCTAAAATGGGACCGATGTAAAACCTAGTTGTGCATCATAAGGCTCACTAACCTAGATAAGGGTATCTTTAAGGGACAAGCAACCCTAAAATGGGATTGATCTAAAATCTGGTCATGCCACACTAACCTAAGCGGCTGCATCTCTTGGGGACTAACAACCCTAAACTTGATGTTCTGTTAGAAGAAATCGATGAAGAGAAGTACCTTACAGGCTTGCTAAAAGAAAACTTGGTGAAAGGAAGTGCTCTATAGACCTGCTTGAGAAAAATTTGGCAAACAAAATTGAGTTGCCCTATAGGCTTACTTGATAGAAACTTATTGAGGGGAAGTGCCTTATGGATTAGAATGATGAATCGAGTTAGGATTGTATCTCGAAGGTTAGCTAAACACTAAATGCAGAAAGTGAATGCCTTATGGGTTGGTTCAAAAAGATTCTTGGAAGTAAAAAAATGACTTAAATGCAAGTGCAAGATTCAAAAATTGGTGTGCTAACATTTTATGGAAATACTTACTTAGTCTTTATTGATAGTGTCAAAAACTGTCAAACCTTTTTTAAAAGCCCCATCAGAAATCGTTGACTCATGTTTTAGTCCCTTGTTATCAACTCGGATGCTCTTGATGCATAATGTTTAAAACTTCGTCGGCTCTTTTAGAAATTAACTTGATACAAAAAGCCACCCACTGTTTTTGTCTCTTTGGAAATTTTATGGGCCAAAGCCTTATTCTCATATGTCATGATTGCTCACTTACGTTTCATATTCACCTAAAAAAACAGATAACAAAACTCCCTATTGAGGGGGATCAATTCGTAATAAAGTATTTTAAAGAATTTTGTTAATTACCAATGTTCTAGATCTAATTCCTTAATTGCTCTCATGTTTGCAGTATATAGGTTCGATTAAATGGATTAAAGGGAATTAAACCTTTCCATGGAGAAGGTGATTATTCTAATGATGACAACGGTCAAGGATACCAAATTTGCATGTAGATAATGAAAATTAGACTACAATGATGTTCAAAATGACTGAAATTTTCATGTTTTGAGTAAAATTTCCATTGACTTCTTATGGATAGTACAATTTTATAGTATCAACATTTATAGGGTCTCTTAAATCTAAACTGTCCACTTGCGACAAAATCAAAACCCCTCCCGATAATACTTGCTTCACAACATAAGGACCTTTGTAATTAGGAGTAAATTTCCCTTTAGAGTCTTCTGCATTGAGGAGAGCTTTTCTCAATACTAAATCTCCTTCTTTGAGGTTCCGAGGTCGTACCCTTTTGTTGAAGGCTCGAGCTATTCTTTATTGATAACATTGATTATGACATAGGGTTTTCAATCTCCTTCTGTCAATCAAATTCAGCTGCTCAATGCGTTTCTTTACCCAATTGACTTCGTCCAACTGAGTTTCTAATAGTACCCTAAGTGACCGGATCTAAACCTCTACTGGTAACATTGCTTTAATACTGTATACTAAAGAGTATAGTATTGCCCCAATTAAGGTTTTGATGGAAGTTTGATAGGCCATGAGTGCAAAGGATAACATCTCGTGCCAGTCTTTATATATGATAGCCATTTTTTCAATGATTCTTTTGAGGTTTTTGTTGGCTGCTTCAATGGTTCCATTCATTTAGGGTCGATAAGGAGTAAAATTCTTCTAAATGATCCAAAACAATCGACACAATTCTAACATAAGCTTCTTGTTGAGATTGGTGCCATTGTGAGTGGATCGTTTACGGAGTCCCGTATCGAGCCAAAATGTCTCTCTTAATGAACTTAACTATGACCCCTTTAGTAACGCTCAGGTAAGAAGAAGCTTCATCCCATTTGGTGAAGTGGTCAATGGCAACTAGTATGATGCAATGCCCATTGGATGCTTTTGGGGTGATTGGGCTGATGATATCTATGCCATACATCGAGAAAGGCCATGATGCTAAGAGGGCATATAATTCCTAAGGTAGGGCGTTTATCTTATTTGCATAAACTTAGCATAAGTGATAGTGCCTAATGTATTTGATGCTATTACTTTCCATTGTTGACCAATAATACCCTAGCCTAATAATTTTCTTCACCAGCATGTATCCATTCATTTGAGGGCCATATACTCCATGCACTTTGTTCATCAACTTTTTAGCCTCTTTGTCATCTATATACCTTAAAAGTATACTGTTAAATGAGCGTCGGTATAAGGTAGACTTACTTACTAAGAATTGAGTGGCCAATCTCCCAATCATCTTTCTATCCTTTTTCTTGGTCTCTTCAGGGTATGTGCCTTGTTGTACGAAAGTCTTAACATCATGGTACCATGTTTTTTGGTCATTCATACCCTTAATTGTTAGATAGAAGGCAAGCTTGTCTTTAATTTCAATAGTAAGAGGTTGAATCTCGACACCACCAAATATTTGGATCATGGAAGTTAGCGTGGCTAAGGCATCAACAAATTGATTTTGTGTCATTGGTACGAGATTAAAGATGATTTCTTTGAAATTCTCCACCAATTCAGTCAAGTGCCCGTGATAAGGCACCTATTTAGGTTCTTTAGTCTTGTACTGTCCTTGAGCTTAGCCAATAATGAATGAACAGTCCCTATACACTTCTAATTCTAGAATGTTTTTATCTAGGGCCATCTTGAGTCCTATGATGCATGCTTCGTACTTAGCGATATTATTAGTGTATGGGAAAACAAGCCTTACAGCTACAGGGTAGTACCTTCAGAAGATATTAGTAGTGCCCTAATTCCATACTTAGATAAGTTGGCTATACCATCGAAGAACATTTTCCATTTTGGTAGCTCATTATCTTCTCCTTTATTAGAGTTTCCCTTAACCACTATGACATCCTCATTGAGGAAATTGATTTTGTACCTCTTAGGGAGTACTATCAGAGGGATTTTTTGCTAATTAATTTGCTAGAGCTTTCCCCTTGACCAAATTTTGGTTTACGTATGCAATGTTAAACTTTCATAACAGCATTTTCTAGTTTGAGATTCTACCAATTAAGGCCAGTTTGTCTGCCAAGTACTTCAGGGGATTGTGTTGAGCTAGCAATTCAACTTAGTAGTAAAGTATATATTGTTTGAGCTGATACATTACCTAGACTAAAGCACAGCAGGTTCTTTCAATTTCTGAATATCTTTGCTTCCCTTCAATGAATTTCTTACTTAAGTAGTATACAACCCATTCCTTTCCTTCCTCATCTTTCTACCCAAGCATGTACCCTATGCACTATAGTAATATTGTCAAATATATGAATAGCGAGTTCTTAGGTTTTGGAGCTACTAGTATTGGAGGACTCATGAGGTATTTTTTTATTGATGTAAAGGCTTGCTTGCACTCTTTGTCCCAGTTGATCTTGGTGTTCTTTTTTAACAACTTAAATAAGGGACAACACTTATCTGTGAGTTAAGATATAAACTAGGCTATATAGTTTAAATAGCCCAACAAACCTCTGTTTTCTTTAAGTATACGTAGCAAGGGTAGGTCAACTATCACATTAACTTTATCAAGGTTCACTTTGATGCCCCTTTGGCTAATTATAAAACCTAATAATTTCCCTAAAGTCACTTTGAAAGTACATTTCTTTGGGTTAAGCTTCAGTTGAAATTTTCTCAACCTATCAAACAATCTCCTCAGACTTTCTACATGATTTTCTCCTTCATTGGACTTAGCAATCATATCATCAACATATACTTCAACTTCTTTATACACATGTCATGAAAGATTGCTACCATAGCCCTTTAGTAAGTTGGCCTAGCATTTTTAAGTCCAAAAGGCATTACTTTGTAGCAAAACGTACCCTAAGTTATGACGAATGTCTTCTTAGCTTTATCTTTGTCAGCCATTCGAATTTGGTTATACTCGGAAAATCCACCCATAAAAGCAAAAAGATGGTTTTCAGTTATGTTATTTACGAAGACATTGATATGGATTGGAAAATTATCTATAAGGGTTACTTGATTAAGGTCTCAAAAGTCTACACACACTTTGACTTTTCCATTCTTCTTTGTCACGAGTATAATGTTAGCCACTGGCACGAGATAATTAGAAACGTCAATAAAATCGACCTCTAATAATTTTCTAACTTCTTCCTTAGTTTTCAATAGAATATCCGGTCAAAATCTTCTTAACTTTTGTTTCTTAACTTTGATATCTTCTCGTATGGGTAAACGATGGATAGATCTAATTCGGGCATGTCCTCATAAGACCATATGAATACATCTTGGTATTCAAATAGTAATGTGGTCATCACTGCCTTTTGATCATTTTTCAAATTTCCCACAATCTTCAATACTTTAAGGTTGTCATTGGTCGCAAAATTAATTATCTTAGTTAGCTCGTCAATGGAAATTCTACTCATTTTATGTTTTTGTTAGCTTTCTTACATGTCATTATGGTCATTGAAATCACTCCCGACGACTAACTCAATAGGGTTGAAAGTGATATCAATATTTTCATCACCTATCTATATGAGGTATCCATGACCTTTATTCAGATTGTTGGATATAGAGTATAGACGCCTAATTTTTGCTCCCTTTTATTTTTCAAATTATGTTACTAGGTCCTAAATTAGAAAAAATTCATAAAAAAAAAAGAAAATTAATGAAAACTCAAAAAATGAAGAAATTTAGAAAAAATAAGAATTTTAGAAAAAGTGCAAAAAAAATGGAAAAATAAGAAAACCCCAAAAATATGATGTTTAGAAAAAAATACAAAAATTTTCAAAAAATAAGAAAAGCATAAAAAATTTGAAATTTGGATAAAAAACACAAGAATTGAAAAAAACAAAAGATTCTAGAAAATAACTTTTTATTAAAGTAGATTTTTATTTTTTAATTTGGTTTAAAGGTTAGGCAATTGAACTTGAGCTTAAATTTAAATCTAGCCCAGGTTGATTGAGTCTATATGTACAATTTCATTGTACATACGGATAAGGCATAGGCCAATGGCCTAATAGTTAAGCATATGGATTGGGCATGGGGTTTGAGTATGAGGTCTTGGGTTCGAATCTTGGCAAAGGCAAGGAGGCTTTTCTTTCTTTTTATTTAACTAACATACTGCCATGTGTCAGGATCTAATTATGCTATGTATCCTAACACGTGGCAACATCGGGTTGAGTGATCTTGCTAATGTAGTGCCATATGGCATTCATGTATCGTGCTACATCAGTTGCTACGTATCACGTGATGATACGTAGAAAGTCGGGAGTGGGTTCCCCCGATTTTCTTCCTTTTTCCTTCTTAAGAACAGCTCAACCCCCTTACTTTGGCCTTTGATTTCATACTTTTTCCTTGCTGAAACACACTAATTAATGGTGTGAATTCATCCTCTATATAGCCTACTGTGAATCGAACCCATTAATACATCCAAATGCAAATAAAGGAGCATTCAATTCGAGCTCCAAAAATTGGAACAAAGTTAATTTTCTAGGATTTGCATTTCAATCTGATTCAAGCTTTCCTTAGTTTCTAGGTTGAATTCGACTATAAATTAGAGCTCATAGGTCAATAATGAGTTTACACAACCATTTACGAGTTACTCCTAACCTCCTTCTCTCTCCCATGACTACTTTCTCTCTCTAGCTCAGTCTTTCTCTCTTCGAATCCCTCTTTCCCAAGCTCTCTTCCATGACCCTCCATCATGGCCTGCAACGTCGCCACCAACTAGCTACCAACCAAACCCTAACCATCGCCCCTCTTTCTCCTTGAGCCAGCACCCTCAGCTACCTTTAGCTTAAATAAACTCTACGGCTGAACCCAGCATACTCTAAAACCCTTACCTTAATTAATTAACCATGCCTAGCAACTCCCTTTAACGCCACTTAAGCTCTACTATTGATGATGACCTTCAATAACCCTCTAAATCACCTCCAAACTCTATGGTACTCGACCTACCCTCCCAAGTCTAATCCTAAACTCATATATCCACCCTCACCCACCAGAAATTCCCCTTGAATCATCTTGAATTGCACCTTCCAACTGTCTCTGTTGTTCAATTTAGTAGAGCCTAACGTGCCCCAACTCAAACTTGCAATCTGCATTAACTTCGACCCATGATTTGACTCATTTGACCTAGGTTTGACCCACATGTCCAGCTTTGGTCCAAGTTTAATCCAACGTTGTTATTTATTTTGTAGATTTGGTCATTGTATTTATTTATTTATTTCATTATGTAATTGTAACTAAAAATAAAAGAAAAATAAAAAAGGAGAAGAAAAAGGAGAAAGAGAAAAGAAGAAAAACAAAAAAAAAAAAACGAGAGAGAAAAGAAAATGAAAAAAAAGAAGAAAATTTTCATTTAGTTTTATTTTTGTTATTTTCACATTTTAATAGAATGGATGAGTAATAAAAACAACACAAATAGCAAATAAAAATATATAATTAATAATAAAAATAATAATAATAATAATAAAAATATGTAATAAAGTAAAATGTTTTACAACTTAGAAAAACATATTTTTCAAATAAATAAAAATAAAACAGATCCTTTCCATATCAGGGCACTTTAGATAAACCAATTTAGGACCCTTAGGAAATTTTCTTCAAATAAATCAAATGGATAAAAATGTTAACTCGATTGTTTTTCCAAAATGAAAATTAAATCAACCCATTATGTTTTTAGTAGATGAATTACGGAAGTTTGATCCCGAATAGAAGATACATAGGCACCCATACGTAAATACAGGGTAACTTAAAATATGGAAGATTTATTTTTTTTCCATTTTTAGATATTCGTGTAAATTAATTAATTTGGTTGTGTGTATCATAATTAGATGTTTTAGAAATAAAAATGATATTTGAAAAGTGAAGTTAAATTTATAAAGTTAAAAAGTAGTATCTATTTTGGGTCTAATAAATTTGGCCCTAGATCTAGATCTCTTGTTTTTAAAAAGCTGTTCTTATAAATTTGTTTTTTTAATCGATAGACTGGTAGTTTAGTTATAACCAATCCACCCAATTGGTTATAACTTATCTATTTTTTCCGACTTTAATCGACTGGCGACTTGAATACCTCTTCAAATTTAAAAAATGGTTTTCCTTAAATCTTATTTGAGGATCAATATTAAATGGGTAGGGTTTAGTACTAATCGGTTTAAAAAAGACATATTTTATAAAAAGAATTAGGTAGGTGAAAAATTAAGGTCGATAGCCTGGTGACTCCACTAGGGACCTCAAGAGTGTTAGCCATTCGATTTTCCAAAATTAATATTAATCTCTAAAATCACCTTAGATGCAATTTATTTACTCATTATATATATATATATATAATTATACTAACATTTTTTTTTTTTTGCAAGTTTGGTTTTATGTATTTAATTATTTTGGAGGGGATATTTTTTTTACTATATCATGAATGTATGATAGATATGGTCAAACCCGAACCATCTTAGGACCTTAAGACGGAGAGCTATTGTGTAAGTTTCGAGCATAGTAGGGAAACCACCATTCGGGGCCAATTAGGCTACCCCACTTAATTTTTTATGTGACCAAGGAACCCTTTTTTGCATAAATGTATGAGGTCATAGAATCTAAGGACCATTAGAACCCACTTTTCTTGCATACATTTTATGGGGTTAACGAATAATTAACAAAGCGGCAACACTGTATATAAAGGAAAAAAAAAGAGAAAAATGACAAGATTAGGAGTTTTTTTCTTAAGTATTCTTCCTAGAAATGATGTACATAAGTAGTCTTATATATTTTCTTTTCATGTAATTAGCCTTTCCCTTGTAATTTATGTTTTCTTTATAATATTTTAGAAATGGCTAGCTCATCTAACACCAAGGTTTTCACTAAGGAGATTCATGTCCACAAACCTTCAAACCTAAAACCCATACTCAACCAGTGGTTCCAAATCTTTGACCCAAGAGAACAACAGTTTATTACCACCAAAATTAAACCCATATTCTCACTAGCTAAGGTAGAGGTTAACATCATGCTAGTAAGGGCCTTAATCCATTTCTGGGAGCCTAAAGAAGTAGCTTTTCAATTTAGACTACACCTAATCAAGCCAACTCTAGAAGAGTACACCCAACTACTCCAAGCTCCTCCTTTAGATGAAATATACGTACTAAAGCTTAGCTTCAATCTAACTTACATTTTTTTTAAATTCTTAGGGATTTGTAAGATTGAGATAAATGGGGCCCTAGATGATTGCAACAAACATGCCATCAAGATATGGGATCTAGTTCATTAGTTCTAGAACGAGCCCAACTCCAACAAATAAGCTCTGTTCCTTGGAGATTGGAAAGAAAACCGAATCAAAGCTTATGTACTAACTACATTCGCCACTATCTTGTTTCCAAGTGGGTCCTTTCATATCACTTCAAGGTGACAAAATTAGTTGCTCAATTTTAAGAAGGAAAGTCTTCATTCCTAACTTGCTTGCTAAGCAGATAAGGAACCTTAATTTCCTCACGAAAAGGGGCTATCAAGAGCTCAGGTCGAGCATGGCACTATTTATGGTGTAGTTCGTTAGTTACATTAAATGCTTTGGGTTGGAATTAATAAAGGAAGCATTCGCCAATAATATTGATCTTGTTGATTCTTTCATCTATAAAATCAAATTTCTAGAAGATATCCCTACCCTTCTTTGGATAGAGGTTCTATGAGATTTCAGAGTTGAAGACATACTGTAGACTGCCAAGTGGAGCAATTACACTAAGGTAAAATTGATTTGCAAAAATTACCATGCTATGCCATTTATCAGAATGAGTTGGTGTATAAGGTACTACCAAAACAACATGGTGAGACAATTTGGAGGGATCTAGGTTATAGTTCAGAAACCTTCATTAGAGCCATTCACTCTTAATGTTGAAGAGCCTTACTCTATAGAAAAGACATCGAAACTTCACAAGATCAAAGCTTGGTGGGACACTCGAACCATAAGCCCAAACATCCATCTGAATGTGTTCATAGGAGAAGTGGACAAACACTAGGTTACCAAAGAGTATTTATACAATCAACTTCACAAGGCAGGTGCAATGCAATATCGGGCACCAGAAGTCCTTCAACCTTCCCCTGTACGCCCTAACTCTGAAATGGTGACCAATATGGACTAAACAAAAGCTTGTATGGAGATCTTCTATGTTGAAAAAGATAGATAGGTTAACCTATTCCAAGAGTCTAGACAAAGGTCGCACGCCCTGAAACACTACCTGAAGATGGTGTAGAAAAAGATTCAAGAGTTTGAAGAACTTATTAAGCATGACCAAAAGAAAAAGAAAATGTAATCTAGCCTATAGGAAAAAAAAAAGAAAATTAATATAGATGAATTTGTACCTTTTCCTTTCTTTCATGTAATAAGACTCTAGGAATTCGAAGATAATAAATAGCTTGCTATTCTATTAATTATTCATCAATTCTCTCATTCCATTTGTATAGCTCATTTGAATTTTTTTCATAAAATAAAAATATCCATGTGCTAACTTGTTGAGAAGTAGTTTTATCTAGGTTGCCAAGATAGCTCCTAAATGTCAAATCCTCTAGAAGAAGCCCGATCAAAACCCAGTCTTAAACCAAAATGGCCAACTAAGGAAACGATAACACCAACACCATCATTGGCAATGTCAACCTCAAGGTTATCGATTATATTAAGTTGAGGTTCTAGTCTTTAGAATGAACAGTGGAACTGATAACATCTCTTTGCATAGGTTACGGCTCCATCAAATGAAGAAAGTTCCAAAGCCCGATATGGAAAGAATGTTGAAGCCCTACCCCTTGAAGAAGCCTAACCCAAGGTTACTCAAGGCTTTGAATCCTTTCAAGCAGAAGGGGTATTTTCAAAGGCTAACATAACTTTTTAGCTGAATAATTACTCATTCCTGATTAACCCGAAGTTTGAAGCTGACCAAGATAAATTGAAGGATCTTGAGAAGCGACTAACTCAACAAATTACTGAAAAAACGAAAATGCTCTAGGGGTATGATGGATTTGAGCTAGTTGGCATAACAGACTTCTCTACCTATGATTATGGAAGCTTCTTGGAAAAGTTCAAAGTACTTGACTTTGAAAAATACAATGGGACTGGATGCCGTAAGCTACACACTCAGTTATATGTACGTAAGATGTGCAAGTATGTATAATATGACTAGCTTATGGTCTAAAAGTTTTAGGATAGCTAAACTGGCCCTGCCTTGACCTAGTACACTTAGTTGGACCTGAATCAGGTGAATGCATACAAGAAGTTAGCCAGAGCATTCTATGAAAAATATAGATTTAACGTTAAAGCGGCGACAATAATGATGGATTTAGTTTTCCTAAGGAAGAGGCACAATGAATCCTTTAAAGAATATGCCCAAAGGTGGAGGTCCCTAGATGTAAGGGTATCTACCCTTATGATTGAGAAAGAGCTAGCTACAACTTTGACTAACATTCTTAAGAAGCTCTATTTTGCTCACCTGATCAGATAAGCCTCTTCGACTTTTGTAGAAGTAGTGGCAGCGGGATGTTGAATTGAGAGTACTATTTCTTCTAGCAAGCTGCAAGAGACAGCAAATAGAAGACTTCCCTTTGCTAAACCTACCATTGGCAAACCTAAAGAAGCTACTATCAGCATGGTCAACTTGAATGTAAGGCCTAACTCTTGGGTTTCTTTCAAGACGAATCCCCCACCAGCTCAACAGCAGTTTAGAAGCCAACTATAGGCTAGCAGAACCCCAAGTCAGTTCATCAGAATGCCTATTCTACTTAGTCAAGTACTTGAAAAGTTAAGGAGAGATAATCTGCTCCATTTTAAGGCCCCTAGTGAAAGGTACAGGTCGAGGTTTTCTTATCCCAATACAAGATGTTAGTATCATCTAGGGTAGGTAAGCTATTTAATTGACTCGTACTGGAGGCTGAAAAACAAAATCTAAGACTTGATTGATGAAGGTATTGTACAACTAGATTTTATAGAGGCTCCTACTCCAAACATCAACAATAACCTACTTCTAAACTATGGACTCATCATCAATATGATATCTGACCACTTAAAATCTACCATCAACATGATTGGTCTCAACCAAGAACCAAAGGTTCTACAAAAAGGAAGTCCCATAAGCAAAAAGGTACACCTCCCATGTACCTGTACCCCCAAAAATTATAAATCTACCCCCTTCAACTACCAAGCAATAAACTAAGGGAAATCAAGCTTGCTTATAGGGGGGCTCACTCACTCCAATATAATCTATGATCCATAGGAAGACCTAAAAAAGAAGGTAGTGTCAAAAATGCTAAGCACCGAACAAGATGAACATGAAGAAGGATTAACTGCCTTCACCAAGATGATCAAGTCTAGCGAGCATAAAATAATGGACTAGCTTGTTAAGACTCTAACCTTAATATCCCCCACGAGTTTGTTGATGGCATCAGACTTACATCGAGAAGCTTTATTCAAAACACTAAGGGAAGTCAAGGTCCCCTATGAAATCTTGACTAAAAGGATTGGCTCTATCACCAATTCCATCCTCACTATGGATCAAATTTCCTTCTCCATCGAAGAACTGGGTGAAGAATGTACCTAATACATAAGGCCTCTATTTATAATAGTAAGGATAAATAACATCATCACGATAAGAGTCCTCTTCGACAATGGGTTACCTCTAAATGTCTATCCTCTAGCTACCCTAGATCTATTGGGCATTGATACGACTGCTATCAAGTTGAGTTCGACAATAGTGAGAACTTTAGACGGATTTAGGAGAGAAATAATAGGGGAGATCGACTTACCAGTAGATATCGGACTACAGATGTTCAAAATCCCATTCCAAGTTTTGGACATTCTAAGAACCTTCAATCTATTACTGGGAAGGCCTAAGATACATTTAGTAGGGGCCATACCATCAAGTCTTCACTAGAAAGTTAAGTTCATTTCCAACGGTTAAGTTATCACAATTCTAGGTGACCAAGATTATGAAATCTACAATGGGACAGTTATACCATATATTGGTATGGAAGAGCAAGAGGACTTTTCCTTTTACATACTTTTCTTTTTCTCTAGATCCTATGATCCAAATAAAGGCCATGGATACCTTATGCAGATAGGTGATGAAAACATTGATATCACTTTCGGCCTTACTAGGTTAGTCGTTAGGAGTGATGTCAATGACTATAATGATATGCAAAGAAGATGGCAAAAATATGAAATGAGTAAAATTTTCATTGATGAGCCAACAAAGATAATTAATGTTGGGAGCAATGACAACCTAAGGTATTGTCAAGGGAAATTTGAAAAAATATCAAAAGGTAGAGATGACCATATTACTATCTGAATAGCCAAACATATTCACATGGTCTTATGAAGACATGCCTGGATTAGATCCATTGATTGTAGTTCATCATTTGCCTATACGAGAGAATATCAAACCTAAGGAACAAAAGTTAAGAAGATTCCGATTGGATGTTCTATTGAAAATCAAGGAAGAAGTCAGAAAATTATTGAAGGTCGGTTTTATCAAGGTATTTGATTATCTCAAGTGGGTGGTTAAAATCATGACTATAACAAAGAATGGAAAAGTTAAAGTGTGCGTAGATTTTCGAGACCTTAATCAAGAAACTCCTAAACATAATTTCCCTTTGCCCTATATCGATGTCTTGGTCGATAACACAGCTGGAAACCACATTTTCTCTTTTATGGCCAGATTTTCCGAGTATAACCAAATCCAAATAGTTGAAGAGGACAAAGCTAAGACAATGTTCATCAGAACTTGGGGCATGTTTTAGTTCAAAGTGATGGCTTTTAGACTAAAAAATTCCAGGCAACTTATTAAAGGGTTATGGTAGTAATCTTTCATGACATGATGCATAAAGAAGTTAAAGTACATGTTGATGATACGATTGCTATGTTTAAAGAAGGAGAAAATCATATGGAAAATCTGAGGAAATTATTTGATAGGTTGAAAAAATTCCAACTAAAGCTCAACCTAGAGAAATGTACTTTTAGAGTGACTTCAAGGAAATTATTAGGTTTTATAATCAAACAAAGGGGCATGAAAGTAGACCTTGATAAAATCAAAGCAATAGTTAACCTACCCACGCCATGCAAACTTAAACAAATCAGAGGTTTGTTGGGCCGTTTAAACTATATAGCCCAGTTCATATTCCAACTCACAAATAAGTGCCGTCCTTTGTTTAAGTTGTTAAAAAATGCTAAGATCAATTGGGACTAAGAGTACAAGCAAAACTTTACAGCAATCAAAGAATACCTCATGAACCCTCTAATTCCGGTAGTTCCAAAACCTAGGAAGCCTTTATTTCTATACTTGACAATATTACCAGAATCTATGGAGTGCATGTTTAGCCAGAAAGATGAGGAAGGGAAGGAATGGGTTGTATAAAGATGAGGAAGGGAAGGAATGGGTTGTATACTACTTGAGCAAGAAATTTGCTGAAGGGGAGCAGAGATATTTAGAAATTGAAAGAACATGATATGCTTTGGTCTGAGTAATGCATCATCTTAGACAATATATATTTTGCTACTAGGTTAAATTACTGACACAATAAGATCCCTTAAGGTACTTGGTAGATAAACTGGCCCCTAATTGGCAGAATCTCAAAGTAGCAAATACTGCTATCAGACTTTGACGTTATGTACGTGAACCAGAATTCAGTCAAGGGGCAAGCACTAGCAGATCAATTGGTAGAAAATCCCTCTAATAGTACTCCCTAAGAGATACAAGTCAATTTCCTCGATGAAGATGTCTTAGCAGTTAAGGGAAACTCTGATAAAGGAGAAGATGACGAGCTACCAAAATGGAAAATATTCTTCAACGATGTAGCTAATGTTTTTGGGTATGGAATTAGGGTAATACTAATATCCCTTGAAGGTATTCAAGATCTTATGGCTATAAGAATCATTTTCCCATATAGTAATAATACTACTGAGTACAAAGTGTGCATCATGGGACTTAAGATGGCCTTAGATAAAGATATTCGAGAATTAGAAGTGTAAGGGGACTCTTCACTCATTATTGGCTAAGCTCGAGGAGAGTATAAAACTAAAGATCTTAAGTTAGTCCGTTATTATCGGTACTTATCTGAGTTGGTGGAGAATTTCAAAGAAATCACCTTCAAGCACATGTCAAGGACTTAGAATCAATTTGCTGATGCCTTAGCCACGGTAGCATCTATGATCTAGATATCTGGTAGAGTCGAGATTCAGCCTCTTAATATTGAAATTGAAGATAAGCTTACCTTTTGCCCAATAATTGAGGGTATGAACGACCAAAAACCATGGTATCATGATGTTAAGACATTCCTACAACAAGGTACATACCCTGAAGAGGCTAAGAAAAAAGGATAGAAAGATGATTAGGAGATTGGCCACTCGATTCTTAGTAAGTGAGTCTACCTTATACCGATGCTCATTTGATGGTAAAGTCTTAAGGTATGTGAATGACAAAGAGGCTAAGAAGTTAATGAAAGAAGTGCTTAAAGAGGTTTATGGCCCTTACATGAACAGATACATGCTAGCGAAGAAACTTATGAGGTTAAGGTATTATTGGTCAATAATGGAAAGTGATTGTATCAAATACATTAGGTATTGTCATCTATGCTAAGTTTATGCAAATAAGATAAAGGCCCCGCCTTAGGAACTACATGCCCTCTCAACACTATAGCCTTTTTTAATGTAAGGCATAGATATCATCAACTCGATCACTCCAAAAGCATCCAATAAGAATCCCTTCATACTAGTCGCCATCGACTACTTCAGCAAATGGGTTGAGGCTTCGTCTTATTTGAACGTTACTAAAGGGGTTGTAGTTAAGTTCATTAAGAAAGACATTTTGGCTCGATATGAGACTCTAGAAATGATCATCACTGAAAATGGCACCAATCTCAACAACAAGCTTATATGAAAATTGTGTCGCTAGCTCCAAATCATTCACATGAACTATACTCCTTATCAATTCCAAATGAATGGAGCCATTGAAGCAGCCAACAAAAACCTCAAAAGAATCATTGAAAAAATGGCTATCACATATAAGGACTAACCTGAGATGTTACCATTTGCACTTATAGCCTATTAGACTTTTATTAGAACGTCGATTGGGGCAACAGCGTACTCTTAGGTATATGGAACTGAAGTGGTGCTACCAATAGAAGTTGAGATCCCATCGCTTAGGGTATTATCAGAAACTAAATTGGATGAAGCTGATTAGGTGAGGAAACGCATTTAGCAACTAAATCTAATGGATGAAAAGTGATTGATAGCCCTATGTCATAATCAGCATTATTAACAAAGGATGGCTTGGGCCTTTAACAGAAGGGTACGACCTTGGAACTTCAAAAAAGGAGATTTGGTGTTAAGAAAAGCTCTCCCCCAATGCACAAGATTCTAGAGGGAAATTTGCTCTCAATTATGAAGGTCCTTATGTCATAAAGTGAGTATTATCGAGAGGAGCTTTGATTTTGTCCCAAATGGATGGTCTAGATTTGAGAGACCATTTAAATGCCAATGCTGTAAAATTGTACTATCAATAAGGAGTCAGTGGAAATTTTACTCAAAACAAAAAAATGGCTGTCATTTTGATCATCACTATGGTCTAATTTTCATTATCTACAAGAAAATTTAGTACCCTTGGCTATTGTAGTAGTTAGAATAATACCCTCTCCATGGAAAGGTCCAATTCCCTCTAATCCATTTAATCGAACTCATATACTACAAACACGAGAGGAGTTCAGGAATGAGATCTAGAACATCGGTAATCAACATAATTCTTTAAAATACTTTGTTACAGATTGATCCCTCTCGATAGGGAGTTTTATTGTCTATTTTTTTAGGGGAATGTGAAACCCGAGTAAGCAATCATAACATATGAGAATAAGGCTTCTAGTTCATAAAAGTTCCAAAGAGACAAAAACAGTGGGTGGCTTTTTATATCTAGTTAATTTCCAAAAGAGCTAGCTAGGTTTTAAACATTCTGCATCAAGGGCATCCGGGTTGATAACAAGGGACTAAAACATGCTTTAGGCACTATCAATAAAGACTAGGTAAGTATTTCCACATAATGTTAGCATACCGATTTTTGAATCTTGCACTTTCATTTAAACCAGTTTCTCCTCTGTTTTTTTTTTTTTTTACTTCCAATAATCTTTTTTAACCAACCCATAAGACATTCATATTCTACATTTAGTGTTTAGACAACCTTTAAAGACATGATCTTAACTCAGTTCATCTTTCTAATCCATAGGGTACTTCCCCTAACTAAGTTTCTCTCAAGCATGCCTAAAGGGCACTTCCACTTTGTTTACCAAATTTTTACCAAGTAGGTCCATAAGGCACTTCCTTTTACCAAGTTTTACCTTCGCAAGCCTATAGGGCACTACTCTTCATTGATTGCCTTTGACATAACATAAAGTTTACGGTTGCTAGTACCTGAGAGATACTTTTACCTAGGTTAGTTAGCTTAGTGAGGTACGATCAAGCTTTAGATCCCTCTCAGTTTAGGGTTACTAGTCCCCGAGAGACACTCTAACCTAGGTTATTAAGCCTTGTGAGGTACGGTCATGTTTTAAAATGATCCAAGTTTAAGGTTACTAGTCCCTAAATGATGCTCCCGCCTAGGGTAATAAGCCTTGTAAAGTATGGCTAAGGTTTAGATTGATCCCAGTTTACAGTTGCTATCCCCGAATGATGCTCCCACCCAAGTTAATGAGCCTTGTTAGGTACGACTAGGTTTTGGATCGATCCTATTTTATGCTTGCTAGTCCCTAAGAGATACTCCTGCCTAGGTTAATGAGCCTTATGAGGCACGGCCAGATTTTAGATCTATCCCAATTTAAGAATGCTAGCCCCCAATAGACGTTCTTGCCTAAGTTAGTAAGCCTTATATGCTACCACTAAGTTTTAGATTGATCCCATTCTAAGGTTGCTAGTTGACTAGGTTTTAGATTGATCCCATTTTAAGCTTAATAGTCCCTAACAGATACACCTACCTAGGTTAGTGAGCCTAGTGAGGTATGGCCAGGTTTTAGATTGATCCCAATTGTGCATTACTAGTCCTCAAGAGATACTCTTACCTAGATTAGTAGGCTTAATGAGGTACAACTAGGTTTTAGATTGATCTCAGTTTAGGATTCTTAGTCCCTAAAAAATGCCCCCGTCTATTTTAGTCAGCCTTATGAGGTACGATAAGGTTTTAGATCGATCCCATTTTAGGGTTGCTAGTCCTTGAGAGACGCTTCTACCTAGGTTAGTTGGGTTAGTGAGGCATGACTAGATTTTAGATCGATCCTAGTTTAGGGATGCTAGTCCCTAAAAGATGCTCTCGCTTAGGTTAGTGAGCCTTATAAGATACGATTAGGTTTTAGATCGATCCTAGTTTAGGGTTGCTAGTCTATCAGAGATGCTTTCACCTAAGTTAGGGAGCCATGTGAAGTATGATTAGGTTTTAGATTAATCCTAATTTAGGGTTGGTAATCCCCGAAAGACACTTCTGCTTAGGTTAGTGAGACTTGTAAAGCATGATCAGGTTTTAGATCGATCCCATTTTAGGGTTACTAGTCATTAAGAAATGATCCCACCTAGGTTAGTGAGCCTTATGAGGTATGACCAAGCTTTAGAGTGATCCTAATTTAGGGATGGTAGTCTATGAGAGACACCACCACCTAATGAAGCACGGCTATGTTTTAGATAAATCCCATTTTAGTGTTGCTAATCCTTAAGAGACACTCCTACCTTAGTTAGTAGGCCTTATGAGGCATGGCTAAGTTTTAGATTGATTACGATTTAGGGTTGCTAGTCTCTGAGAGACGTTCCTTCTTAGGTTATTGAGCCATATGAGGTACGGTCAGGTTTTAGATCGATCCTAGTTTAGGGTTGCTAATCTTCAAGAGATGCTCTTGCATAGGTTAGCGAGCCTTGTATAGTGCAGCTAAGTTTTACATCGATCCCATTTTGGGGTTGCTAGTCCCCAAGAGATACTCTTGCTTAGGTTAATAAGCCTTATGAGGTACGGCCAACTTTTAGATTGATCCCAATTTAAAGTTGCTAGTACTCAAGAGACACTCCGGTCTAGGTTAGTTAGCCTAGTAAGGTAGGATTAGGTTTCAGATCTTTCCCAGTTTAGGGTTGCTAGTCCCTGAGAGATACTCCAACTTATATTAGTGAGCCTTATGAAGCACGACTTGGTTTTTTATTAATCCAAGTTTAACGTTGCTAATCCCCAACAATGCTCCTACCTAGGTTAGTAAGCCTTGTAAAGCACGACCAGGGTTTAGATCATTCCCATTTTAGGGTTACTAGTCCCCGAATGACGCTCTTGCCTCAGTTAGTGAGCCTTATGAGGCATAACTATATTTTGGATCAATCCCAGTTTATGGTTACTAGACCTCGAGAGACGCTCCTACCTAGGTTAATAAGCCTTATAAGGTACAGCTAGGTTTTAGATCGATCCTAATTTAGGGTTGTTATTCCTTGATAGAGGTTCCTACCTAAGTTAGTTAGCTTTATATGGCATGACTAGGTTTTAGATCGATCTTATTCTAGGGTTGCTAGTCAACTAGGTTTTAGATTGATGCCATTTTTGGGGTTACTAGTCCGCGAGAGACACTCCTGCTTCGGTTAGTGAGCTTAGTGAGGTATGGCAAAGTTTTAGATCAATTCCAGTTAAGGATTGCTAGTCTCCAAGAGACGCTGCTAGCTAGGTTAGTAAGCCTTATGAGATACGGCATGGTTTAAAATCAATCCTAGTTTAGGGTTGGTAGTCCTTGAAAGACGCTCCTGCTTATCTTAGTAAGCCTTATTAGGCTTGAGTAAGTTTTAAATTTATCTCACTTTCAGGTTGCTAGCCCTTGAGAGACTCTCCCGCCTAGGTTAGTAAGCCTAGTGAGGCATGACTAGGTTTTAGATCAATCCCACTTTAAGTTTGCTAGCCCCCGAGAGATGCTTCCGCTTATGTTAGCGAGCCTTGTAAAGCATGACTAGGATTTTTATCGATCCCAATTTATGGTGGCCAACACCCAAAAGACGCTCTCGCTTAGGTTAAGGAACCTTGTAAGGTACAGCCTGGTTTTAGATTGTTCCCATTTTAACGTTGCTAGTCTTTGAGAGACTCTCCCGTCTAGGTTAGTGAGCCTTAAGTGGCACGATCAGGTTTTAGATCAATTCCAATTTAGGGTTGCTCTTCCTCGAGAGACACTCCTGCTTAGTAATGTACGGCGAGATTTTAGATTGATTCAATTTTAGTATTAGTAGTCCTCAAGTAACACTCCCACATAAGTTAGTAAGCCTTGTGAAGCATGCTGAGGTTTTAGATCGATCTTTGTTTAGGGGTGCTAGTCCTCGAGAGATGTTCCCACCTTGGTTAGTAAGCCTTGTATGGTATGGCTAAGTTTTAGATCGATCCTAATTTAGGGATGCTAGTCCTTAAAAGACATTCTCGCCTAGGTTAGTAAGCCATGTGAGATACGACCAAGTTTGAGATCAATTCCATTTTATGGTTGCTAGTCATTGAGAAATGCTCCCAGTTTAGGGATGGTAGTCCACAAGATACACTATCGTCTGGTGAAGCATGGCCATGTTTTAGATTGATCCTAATTTAGTGTTGCTAGTCCTCAAGAGATGCTTCTACCTAGGTTAGTGAGCCTTATGAAGCACGACTAGGTATTTGAGCAATCACAGTTTAGGGTTGCTAGTCCTCGAGAGATGTTCCTACCTAAGTTATTAAATCTTGTGAAGTACAACTAGGTTTTAAATCAATCACCATTTAGGGTAGCTAGTCCTCAAGAGATGCTCTCACTTAGGTTAGTGAGCCTTGTAAGGTACAGCCAGGTTTTAAATCAATCTCATTTTAGGGCTACTAGTACTTGAGAGACACTCTTGCCTAGATTAGTAAGACTTGCGAGGTATGGCTAAGGTTTAGGTCGATCTCAGTTTAGGGTTGCTAGTCTCCAAGAGATGCTTTCACCTAGGTTAGTGAGCCTTGTGAGGCATGACTAAGTTTTAGATCGATCCCATTTTAGAGTTGCTAGTACTAGAGAGATGCTTTCGCATAGGTTAGTTAGCTTGGTTTGGTAAGACCTGGTTTTAGATCAACGGTAGTTTAGGGTTGCTAGTCCCTGAGAGACACTTCTACTCAGGTTAGTGAGCCTTATCAGGCACGGCTAAGTATTAATCAATCTTTGTTTAGGGTTGCTAGTCCGCAAAAGATGCTGCCACTTAGGTTAGTAAGCCTTGTAAGGTATGACTAGGTCTTTGATCGAACCCAGTTTAGGGTTGCAGGTCCCCGAAATACGCTCCCACCTATGTTAGGGAACCTCCTAAGGTACAACTAGGTTTTAGATTGATTCATTTTAGCGTTGCTAGTCTCCAAGAAGCGCTCTTGACTAGGTTAAGGAGCCTTATGAGGTACGGATGACTTTTAGATCGAACCTAGTTTAGGGTTACTAGTCCCCGAGAGATGCTCCCGTTAAGTAAGGCCTAGCCATGTTTTAGATTAATCCCATTTTAGTGTTGCTAATCCTCAAGTGACACTCCTGCTTAGGTTAGTAAGTCTTATGAGACACAATTAGGTTATAGATCGATCCTAGTTTAGGGTTGCTAGTCCATGAGGGACATTCCCAAATAGGTTAGTAAGCCTTGTGTAATACGATCAGGTTTTAAATCGATCCCATTTTAGGGTTGCTAATTCTTGAGAGATGCTCTCGCCTAGGTTAATAAGCCTTATGAGTTACAACCAAGTTTTAAATCAATCCTAGTTTAGGATTGGTAGTGTATTAGAGACACTTTTGCCTAAGATAGTAGGCCTTGTAAGGTATGACTAGGTTTTAGATTGATCCTAGTTTAGGGTTGCTAGTCCCTAAAAGACATACCCGCCTAAGTTAATGAGCTATGTGAGGCAAGAATAGGTTTTAAATCGATCCCATTTTAGGATTGCTAGTTTTGAGAGACATTCTTGCCTAGGTTAGTAAACTTAGTGAGGTACGACTAGGGTCTAGATCGATCCTAATTTAGGGTTAATAGTCTTCGAGAAAGGCTTCTGCCAAGGTTAGCGAATCTTATGGGGTATGACCAGGTTTTTTATTGATCCAATTTAGGGTTGTTAGTCCCCGAGAGACGCTTTTACCTATGTTTAGGAGCCTTGTGAGAAATGATTAGGTTTTAGATCGATCCAAGTTTAGGGTTCTTAGTCCTTAAAAGATACTTCTGCTTAGGTTAGTAAGCTTTATAAGGACATCTAGGTTTTAGATTAATCCCATTTTAGGGTTGCTAGTCTCTGAAGGACAATCTCACTTAGGTTAATGAGCTTTATGAGGTACGACCAAGTTTTAGATTGATCCCAATTTAGGGTTGGTAGTAAACGAGAGACGCTACCACATAGTGAGGCATGGCTATGTTTTAGATCAATCCCATTTTAGTGTTGCTAGTCCTCAAGAGACGATCCTACCTTGGTTAGTGAGCCTTATGAGGTACGGCTAGGTTTTAGATCATCCACAGTTTAGGGTTGCTAGTCCTAGAGAGATGCTCCTGCCTAGGTTATTAAGCCATACGAGGCATGCTTAGGTTTTAGATCGATCCCAGTTTAGGGTTACTAGTACCTGAGAGATGCTTCCGCTTAGGTTAGTTAACCTAGTGAGGTACGATCAAGTTTTAAATCGTTCTCAATTTAGGGTTGCTAGTCCTCGAGAGATACTCTAACCTAAGTTATTGAGCCTTGTAAGGTACGGTCAAGTTTTAAATTGATCCAAGTTTAAGGTTACTAGTCCCTAAATGATGCTCCCGCCTAGGTTAGTAAGTTATGTGAGGCATGGCCAGGGTTTAGATCTATCCAATTTACGGTTTCTAGTCTCCGAATGATGCTCCTACCTAAATTAGTGAGCCTGTCAAGCATAATTAGGTTTTGGATTGATCCCATTTTATGGTTGCTAGACCCCAAGAGACCTCCTGCCTAGGTTAATGAGCCTTATGAAGTACGGTGAGGTTTTAGATCGATCTCAATTTTAGGTTACCAGTCCTTGGTAGATGCTCTTGCTTATGTTAGTTAGGCTTATGTGGCACGACTAGGTTTCAGATTGATCCCATTCTAAGGTTGTTAGTCGACTAAGTTTTAGATCAATGCCATTTTAGGGTTAGTAGTTTATAAGAGACACTCCTGCCTAGGTTAGTGAGCCTAGTGAGGCACGACTAGGTTTTAGATTAATTTCGGTTAAAGATTACTAGTCCTCGAGAGATGCTTTCACCTAAGTTAGTAAGCCTTATGAAGTACGACTAGGTTTTAGATTGATCAAAGTTTAGGGTTAGTAGTCCCCGAAAGATACTCTTGCCTTTGTTTGTGAGCCTTGCGAGGCATGAGAAGGTTTTAAATTGATCCCACTTTTGGGTTGCTAATCCTTGAGAGATGCTCCCCTCTAGGTTAGATAACCTAGTGAAGCATAACTAGGTTTTAGATTGATCCTAATTTAGCGTTGTTAGTCCTTGAGAGATGTTCCCACCTAAGTTAGTGAGCCTATTGAGGCATGACTAGATTTTAGGTTGATCCCACTTTCGAGTTGCTAGTCTTCGAGAGACACTCCTGCCTAGCTTAGTGAGCCTAGTGAGGTACCACAAGGTTTTAGATTGATTCCAATATAGGGTTGCTAGTTCTCGAGAGACGTTTCCGCCTAAGTTAGTGAGCCTTACGAGGTACAGCTAGGTTTTAGATCAATGCCAATATGGGGTCGCTAGTCTCTTAAAGTTGCTTCTACTAAAGTCAGTAAGCTTTGTGAGGTACAACTAGATTTTAGATCAGTCCCATTTTAGGGTTGTTTGTTCCTAAGAGACGGTCCTACCTAGGTTAGTGAGCTTAGTAAGGTATAAATAGTTTTTATATCGATCCTAATTTAGGATTGCTAGTCTTCGAGTGACACTCCCTCCTTTGTTAGTGAACCTTGTGAAGTATGACTAGGCCTTAGATCAAACTTACTTTAGGGTTACCAGTCCCTGAAAGATGTTTCCACCTATGTTAGCGAGCTTTGTAAGGTACAACTATGTTTTTTATTGATCCCAATTTAGGGTAGCTAATCCTCGAAAGATGCACCCACTTAGGTTAAGGAACCTTGTAAGGTACTACCAGGTTTTAGATCGTTCCCATTTTAGGGTTGCTAGTCTCTGAGAGACGCTCTTACCTAGGTTAGTGAGAGTTATGAGGCATGACTGGGTTTTAGATCGATTCCAATTTAAGGTTGCTCTTCCCCGAGAAATGTTCTCGCCTAGTAAGGCATGGCCACGTTTTAACTTGATTTGATTTTAGTGTTGCTAGTCCTTAAGTAACCCTCTCATCTAGGTTTATGTGCCTTGTGAAGCATGCCTAGCTTTTAGATCAATCCTAGTTTAGGGTTTCTAGATCCCAAGAGATGTTCCTACCAAAGTTAGTAAGCCTTATAGGGTACGGCCAATTTTAGATTGATCCCAATTTAGGGTTCCTAGTCTTCAAAAGATGTTTTCACCTAGGTTAGTGAACCTTGTGAGACACAATTAGGTTTTAGATCAATCCCATTTTTTGGTTGCTAGTCTTAGAGAAACACTCCTTAGGGATTATAGTCTACAAGGGATACTACTGCCTAGTAAGGCACGACCATGTTTTAGATCGATCTCATTTTAGTGTTGCTAGTCCTCAAGAGATGCTTCCACCTAGGTTAATGATCCTTATGAGGTACAGCTAGGTATTCAATCAGTCAAAACTTAAGGTTGCTAGTCTTTGAAAGATGCTTCTACCTAGGTTATTGAACCTTATGAGGCACGGCTAGGTTTTAAATTGATCACCGTTTAGGGTAGTTAATCCCTAAGACATGCTTTCACTTAGGTTAGTGACCTTTGTAAGCTACGGCCAGGTTTTAAACCAATCCATTTTGGGGCTGCTAGTACCTGAGAGACGCTCTCGCCTAGATTAGTGAGCCTTGTGAGGTATGGCCAAGAATTAGATTAATCCCAGTTTAAGGTTACTAGTCCCCGATAGATACTCCTACTTAGGTTAGTGAGCCTTATGAGGTACGACTAGGTTTTAGATTGATCCCATTTTAGGGTTATTAGTACCCTAGAGATGCTCCCACCTAGGTTAGTTAGCCTGGTGTGGTAGGACCTCGTTTTAGACTCAGCTCAGGTTAGGATTGCTAGTCCCTAAGAGATACTTCTATCGAGGTCAGTGAGCCTTGTAAGGTACAGGCAAGTATTAGATCAATCCTAGTTTAGGATTGCTAATCCCCGAAAGATGCTGCAACTTAGGTTAGTAAGCCTTATAAAGTATGGCTAAGTTTTAGATTGATCCCAATTTAGGGTTGCTAGTTCCTAGGAGACGCTCCTACCTAGGTTAGTGAGCCTAATGAGGTACGACTAGATTTTATATCGATCCCAGCTTAGGGTTGTTAGTCTTTAAGATATGCTCTCACCTAGTTTAGAGAGCATAATGAGGTACGACCAGGTTTTTTATTGATCATAGTTTAAGGTTGTTAGTTCCCAAGAGACGCTTTTGCCTAAGTTAGTAAGCCTAGTAAGGTACGACTAGGTTTTAGATCGATCCCAGTTTAACGTTACTAGTCCCTAAGAGATGCTTTTGCCTAAGTTAGTGAGCCTTCTAAGGCATAACTAGGTTTTTTGTTGATTATAGTTTAGGGTTACTAGTCCTTAAATGTTGATCCCCGCTTAGTTAGGGAACTATGTAGGGTACGGCTAGGGTTTAGATCAAACCCATTTTAGGTTTGCTAGTCTTTCAGAGGTATTCCTACCTAGGTTAGTGAACTTATGAGGTACGACCTGGTTTTAGTTCGATTCTAGTTTAGGGTTGCTATTCCCTGAAAGATGCTCCCACCAAGTAAGGCATGGCCATATTTTAGCTTAATCCCATTTTAGTGTTATTAGTCCTTAAGTGATGCTCTTTCCTAGGTTAGTGAGCCTTGTGAAGAATGCTTAGATTTTAGATCGATCCCAGTTTAGGGTTGCTAGTCCTCATGAGACATTCCGACTTAGGTTAGTAAGCCTTATGTGGTATGGCCAGGTTTTAGATCATTCCTAGTTTAGGGTTACTAGTCCCCAATAGACGTTCTCGCTTAAGTTAGTAAGCCTTATGAGGCATTACTAGGTTTTAAAACGATCTTATTTTATGGATGTTAGTCCTCAAAAGGCAATTTTGCCTAGATTAGTGAGCCTAATGAGGCATGACTAAGTTTTAGATCAATCCCAGTTTAGGATTGTTAGCACTCGAGAGACACTCCCACCTAGGTTAATGAGCCTTATGAAGCATGGCTAAGTTTTAGTTCGATCCCAGTTTAGGCTTACTTGTCTACGAGTGATGCTCGCAATAGGTTAGTGAGACTTGTAAGGTAGAACTAAGTTTTAGAGTTATCACATTTTTAGGTTGCTATTTCCCAAAAGACTCTTCCATCTGGTTAGTGAGCCTTGTATGGCACAGCTAAGTGATAGATCAATCCTAGTTTTAGGTTATTAGTTCTCGAAAGATGCTTACGCCTAGGTTAGTGAGCTTAGTGAGGTATGACCAGGTTTTAGATCGATTATAGTTTAGGGTTACGAGTCCTTGAGAGGTGCTTTTGCCTAGGTTAGTGAGCCCCACGCGATACAACCAGATTTTAGATCGATCCTATTTGGGGTTACTGGTTCCCAAGATACACTTTCACCTAAGTTAGGGAGCCTTATGAGGCATGATTTGGTTTTAGATTGATCCCAGTTTAGGGTTGCTAGTTCTTGTAAGACGTTCCCACCTAGGTTAGTGAGCTTAGTAAGGCATCGCCAGGTTTCATATTGATCTTAGTTTAGGCTTACTACTCCCCAAGAGACGTTCGCCCTAGGTTTGTGAGCCTTGTGAGGTCCGATTAGGTTTTAGATCGATCTAAGTTTAGGGTTACTAATCCCCAAGAGACACTTCAACCTAAGTTGGTAAGCCTTATGAGGCACGACTAAGTTTTTGGTCGATCTCGGTTTAAGGTTGCTAGAACCTGAAAGATGCTCTAGCCTAAGTTAGGGAACCTTATTAGGTACAGTTAGGTTTTAGATTGATCCCATTTTAGGGTTGCAAGTCCTCGAGAGATGCTCCCACTTAGGTTAGTAAGCCTTAAGAGGCATGGCTAGGTTTTAGTTCAATCCCAGTTTAGGCTTGCTAGTCTACAAGAGATGCTTTTGCTTATGTTACTGAGCCTTGTAAGGCACGACCAGGTTTTAAATTGATCCCATTTTAGGGTTGCTAGTCCCCGAGAGATAATCTTGCTTAGGTCAGTGGGCCTTATAGAGCACGATCAGGTTTTAGATTAATCCCAATTTAGGGTTGCTAGCTCTCAAGATACGTTCTCGCTTAGGTTTGTAAACCTAGTGAGGTACAACAAGGTTTTACATCTATCCTTGTTTAGGGTTGATAGTCTGTGAGAGAAGCTTCCGCCTAGGTTAGTGAATCTTGTATGGTACAACCAGGTTTCAAAATGATCCTAGTTAAGGGTTGCCATTCCCCAAGAGATGCTTTCACCTAAGTTAGAGAGCCTGTGAGGCTTGATTAGGTCTTAGATCAATCCTAGTTTAGGGTTGCTAGTCCTAGAAATACACTCGCGCTTAGTTTATTGAGCTTTGTAAAGTACGGCTAAGTTTTAGAACAATCCCATTTTAGGGTTTCTAGTCTTTGAGAAACGATCCAGACTAGGTTAGTGAGCCTTATGAGGTACAACCGAGTTTTAGATCAATCCTAATTTAGGGTTTGTAATCCACAAGAGCCGCTACCGCCTAGTGAAGCACGGCCATGCTTTAAACCACTGGTATCATAGTGTTGTTAGTCCTCAAGTCACGCTCCTGCTTAGGTTAATGTGCCTTATGAGGTACGCCTAGGTTTTAGATTGATCCTAGTTTAGGGTTGCAACTCCCCGAGTGACATTCTCACCTATGTTAGTAAGCCTTGTATGGCACAGCTAGGTTTTAGATCGATCGCAGTTTAGTGTTGTTAGTCCCTAAAAGACATTCATGTATGAGTTAGTAAACCTTATAAGGAACTAATTAGTTTTAGACCAATCCCATTTTATGTTTGCTAGTCTATGAAAGATGCTCTCGCCTAGGTTAGTGAGCTTGGTGAGGTACGACTTGGTTTTGGATCAATCCTTATTTAGGGTTGCTAGTCCTCGAGAGACGCTCCCAACTATGTTAGTGAGCTTTGTGAGGTATGACTAAGTTTTAAATCAATCTTAATTTAAGCTCACTAGTTTATGAGAGATGGTCTTGCTTAAGTTAGTGAGGCTTATAAGTCATGACCAGGTTTTCAATCAATCCCATTTTAGGGTTGTTAGTCCTTGAGAGACACTCCTGCCTTGGTTAGTGAGCATTGTGAGGCATACCCAAGTTTTACATTGATCTCAGTTTAGGGTTACTAGTTCTCTAGAGACACTCCTGCCTAGGTTAGTAAGCTTAGTGAGGTACAACCAAGTTTTAGATCGATCCCAATTTAGGGTTACTAGTCCTAGAGAGATGCTCTCACTTAGGCTACTCAGCCTTGTGAGGTAAAACCAGGTTTTCGATCAATCCCAATTTTGGATTCCTAGTCCTCGAGAGATGCTTCTACATAACGTAGTGAACCTTATTAGGTATGACTGCGTTTTTTATCAATCCTAGTTTAGAGTTGTTAGTCCTCCAAAGGCACTCTCGTCTAGGTTAGCGAACTTTTAAGGTACGGCCAGGGTTTAGATCGAACTCATTTTAGGGTTGCTAGTCTTTCAGAGGCACTCCTACTTAGGTTAGTGAGCCTATGACGTATAGGTTTTAGATTGATCCTAGCTTAGGGTTCCAATTCCTCGAGAGACGCTCTTGCCCAGTATGGCTTGGCTATGTTTTAACTCGATCCCATTTTAGTGTTGCTAGTCCATAAATGACGCTTCCGCTTAAGTTAGTAAGACTTATGAGGTATACCCAGATGTTTGATTGATCCTAGTTTAAGGTTGCTAGCCCTAGTAGGAGGTTCCCACCTAGGTTAGTAAGCTTTGTGTAGTACAGCCAGGTTTTGGATCGATCATAGTGTAGGTTACTAGGCCCCATTAGACGTTCCCGCTTATGTTAGTAAGCCTTATGAGGCATGACTAGGTTTTCCGACGATCCCATTTTATGGTTGCTTGTTCCCAAAAGACGATTCTGCCTAAGTTAATGAGCCTAGTGAGGCATGACCAAGTTTTAGATTGATCCTAGTTTAATGTTGCTTGTACCCGAGAGATACTCTTACCTAGGTTAATGAGTCTTAGGTGGTACGACCAGGTTTTAGTTCGATTCCAGTTTAGGCTTGCTTATCCATGAGTAATGCTCCCGTTTAGGTTAATAAGCCTTGTAAGGCATGACCAAGTTTTAGATTGATTACAATTTTGGGTTGCTAGTCCCCAAGAAACTCTTTTGCTAAGGTAAGTGAGCCTTATGTGGTACGGCTAGGTTTTAGATCGATCCCAATTTAGGGTTACTAGTTCTCAAAAGACGCTCATGCTTAAGTTAGTAAGCCTAGTGAGGTACGACTAAGTTTTAGATTAGTCATAGTTTAAAGTTACTAGTCCTTGAGATATGGTCTTGCCTAGTTTTGTGAGCCTTTTGCGGTACTGCCAAGTTTCAAATCGATCCTAGTTTAGGGTTGCTAGTCCCAGAGAGACGCTTCCATCTAAGTTAGCGAGCCTTGTAAGGTTCTACTAGGTTTTTTATTGATCGTTGTTTAGGGTTGCCAGTCTACGAAATACACTTCTGCCTAAGTTATGAAACCTTCTAAGGTACGGCTAAGGTTTAGATCAATCCCATTGTAGTGTTAATAGTCTCCGAGAAGCGCTTCCGCCTAAGTTAATGAGCCTTATGAGATACAATCAAGCTTTAGATTGATCCTAGTTTAGGGTTGCTAGTCCCTAAGAGATGCTCCTGCTAAGTAAGGTATGGCTATGTTTTAGATTGATCACATTTTAGTGTTGTTAGTCGTCAAGTGACGCTCCCACCTAGGTTAGTTAGCCTTATGAGGCATGCCCAGGTTTTAGATCAATCCCTGTTTAGGGTTGTTAGTACTTGAGGGACTTTCCCATCGAGGTTAATAAGCTGTGTAAGGTACGGCCATATTTTAGATCTAACACAATTTAAGGTTATTAGTCCGTAAATGCTATTCTGTCTTATGTTTGTGAGCCTTATGAGACACAATTCGGTTTACATTAATCCCATTTTATTGTTGTTAGTCCACGAAAGATGCTCCCGCGTAGATTAGTGATCATAGTAAGGTACAACACATACAAGGCAAGTGTACCTATCAGTTTTAATATAACGAATGTGAGTCCGAGTCGATCCCTTAGAGACTTTAAGTACTAATATTAACCTTACCTCTATTATCTAACCGGAAAATTGTAATAAGTTGAATGAATGAAAAATACTAAAATTAACAAACTAACCTAATTATGAGAATTGATTAAGTCATTTAGAAAGTGATAAAATTAAGAACGACTTCAAGAATGCAAATAACGTATTTAGGAATTATTTCTCCTAGTGTTTAACATGTGATCGCTTAAAATATATCAAATTCAATCTCTATTATTCTTAACCGGAGGGATTCACAATTAAAGTTAACATCTTTCTCAAATATATTAACCTTAATCCTAAATTATTTACTGGAATCTCTTCACTTAGTAATATAATTTAGAATCGTATTAATCTATAATAAATTACCACACAAAAGAACGATTTTCCGGAAGAAACATATATCTTATCTGTAAGTACACATGTAATTCTCTCCAATTATGTCAAGATCTCATTACATATGTGATTTCTCAATCATCATGCATAATATCATATATTGATACTCTAGAAATATCAATTAACAATTAAATAACATAATTGAATCAAGAAAAGATAGAAACTTTATTGAAAATTATCAATTAATCTAATAGTCACATGAAACCTTAGGTTCCATAATCCTAAATACAAGAATCTTAAGCTATCATAATGAAACTAAAAACGAATTGCAACAAAATCATTAAATAAAACATGAAAAACTCCTTTTGATGATGAAAAATCTCTTCAATCTTAAAGTTTAGTGTTTCTTTCGCCTTTTTCTTCTCCTTCCCTTCAAGTCTCTTCTCTTTTGAATGTCCTCACTTTTGTATGAAATACTAATATGTCCTTTTATAATGTATTGTAAGGTTTTTTTTTTTCGTCACCAGACACAGCCTAGGACAAAATTGTATCCCCAGGTCATGTAACTTTTTGACCTTGGCAAATCTTCGTGGATTGACATATCTTGGAGACACGGTTGTGTCCCAGACTGTATAACTTTCTGACCAAAATTCCTATTGTTTATGTAACTTCAAAACATCATAACTCATTCATTTGAACACTAAATTGAGTGAAACTTAATTCCTTTTCTTCGTTTTCAATCTGAGAACGCGTTCAAACCTTGAAATAAAAAATTTACTCAATTTTTAGTATCAATTTATTTAAAAAAAAACCAAAGATGTGGGGGAAATATTATAAAATCATCATATGAAATATGTTTAAAATAAGAGTTATCAACGACTAGGTTTTAGATCGATCCCAATTTAGGGCTGCTAGTTCCCGAGAGACGCTCCCACCCGAGTTAGTAAGCCTTATGAGGTACGGCCAGGTTGTAGATCGATCCTAGTTTTGGCTTGCTAGTCTACAAGAAATGCTTCTACTTAAGTTAATGAGCCTTGCAAGGCATGACCAAGTTTTAGATTTATCTAATTTTACGTTTGTTAGTTCTCATAGGATGCTTTTGCCTAAGATAGTGAGCCTTATAAGATACAACTAGGTTATAGATTGATCCCATTTTGGGGTTGCTAGTTCCCGAGAAAGGCTCCTACTTAAGTTAGTGAACTTTATGAGGCACAAATTGGCTTTAGATCGACTCCATTTTAGGGTTGCTTATCCCCAAGAGACGCTTTGCTTAGGTCAGTACAGTATTGTGAGGCATGACTATTTTTTAGATCGTTTTTTGTTTAGGCTTACTAGTCCTTGAAAGACACTCCCACTTAGGTTAGTGAGCTTTATATGGCATGGCCAAGTTTTAGATCGATCATAGTTTAGGGATGGTAGTCTACGAGAGACACTACCGCCCAGTGAGGCACGACCATGTTTTAGAGCAATCCTATTATATTGTTACTAGACCCTAAGGGATGCTCCCACCTAGGTTAGTGAGCCTTATGAAGCACGGTTAGGTTTTTCATCAATTACAGTTTTGGTTTGCTACTCCCCATGAGACGCTCTTGCCTACGTTACTAAGCCTTATGAGGCACGGCTAGGGTTTAATTCAATCCTAATTTAAGGTTGCTATTCTCTAAGAGATTCTCCTACTTAGGTTAGTAAGCCTTGTAAGATATGGCTAGGTTTTAGATCAATCCCATATTTGGGTTGCTACTCCTCTAGAGATACTCCTACATAGGTTAGTGAGCCTTGTAAGGTTGGTCAGGTTTTAGATCGATCCTAATTTACGGTTGTTAATCCCTGAGAGACGCTCTTTCTAAGGTCATTAAGCATTATGAAGCATGACTAAGGTTTACTTCTATCTCATTTTAAGGTTGTTGGTAATCAAGAGACGTTCCTGCATAGGTTAGTTAGCTTGGTAAGGCACAAGTACGTATTAGATCAATCCCAGTTTAGGGTTACTAATCCATGAAACACATTCCCCCCTAGGTTAGTGAGCCTTGTAAGGTACAGACAGGTTTTAGATCGATCCCAGTTTAGGGTTGCTAGTCCTTAAAAGATGCTCCTGCTTATGTTAATATATGTTGTAAGGCATGGCTAGGTTTTGGATCAATCCTAGTTTATAGTTGCTAGTCCTCGAGAAATGCTCCTACCTAGGATAATGAGTCATGTGAGGCACGGCTAGGTTTTATATCGATCCTAATTTAGGGTAATCAGTCCTCGATAGACTCCCTCACTTAAGTTAGTAAGCCTTATGTGGTATAACTAGGTTTTAAATAGTTCCCATTCTAAGGTTGCTAATCAACTAGGTTTTAGGTTATTGCCATTTTAGGGTTGCCAATCCTTAAGAGACACTTCTTCTTAGGTTAGTAAGCCTAGTAAGGTATCTAGGTTTTAAATCGATCCTAGTTTAGGGTTACTAGTCCCAAAAAGATGCTCCTACTTAAGTTAGTGAGCTTTGTGAGGTGCGAGTAAATTTTTTATAGATCTCATTATAGGGTTGCTAGTCCCCGAGATATACTCTTGCCATGGTCAGTGAGCTTAATAAAGCATGACCAGGTTTTAGATCGATCCCAGTTTAGGGTTGCTAGTCCTCACAAGACGTTCCTGCTTAGGTTAGTAAGCTTTATAAGGTACAACTAGGCTGTAGATAAATCCCAGTTTAGATTCGCTAGTCCTTGAGAGACGCTTCCACCTAAATTTTTTAGCATTATGAGGTACGTCTAAGTTTTAGTTCAATTCCTGATTAGGGTTAGTAGTCCCCAAAAGACACTTTCGCCTAAGTTAGTAAGCCTTGTGAGTCACGACAAGGTTTTAGATCTATCCCATTTTAGGGTTGCTAGTTCTCGAGATATGTTCCCGCCTAGGTTAGTGAACTTAGTAAGGCACAACCAGGTTTAAGATCAATCCCACTTTAAGGTTACTACTTGCCGAAAGATGTTCCCGCCTAGGTTAGTCAGCCTTGTGAGGTATGACTAGGTTATAGATTGATCTAAATTTAGGGTTGCTAGTCCCCAAGAGACACTTCAGCCAAAGTTAATAAGCCTTGTAAGGTACACTAGGTTTTTGAACGATCCCAGTTTAGGGTTGTTAGTCCTACAAAAATGCCCCCACTTAGTTTATGGAACCTTGTACGGTATGGCCAGGTTTTAGATCGATCCCATTTTAGGGTTCCTAGTTCTCGAGATAGGCTCCCACCTAGGTTTGTAAGCCTAATGAAGTACAACCAGGTTTTAGATCAATCCTAGTTTAGGGTTGCTACTCCCCGCGAGACACTTCGCCTAAGTTAGTGAGCCTTATGAGGTACGAGTAGGTTTCAAATCGATCCCAATTTAGGATTCTTAGTCCCCAAGAGACGCTTCCGCCAAAGTTAGTAAGCCTTATAAGGTACGACTCAATTTTTTATCAATCCCAATTTAGGGTTTCCAATCCCAGAAAGACACTCCCACTTAGGTTGGCGATCCTTGTAAGGTACAGCTAGGCTCTAGATCGATCCCATTTTATGGTTGCTATTCTCCTAGAGATGCCTTTGCCTAGGTTAGTGAGCCTTATGAGGTGTAACTGAGTTTTAGATTGATCCCAGTTTAGGGTTGCTAGTCCCTGAGAGATGCTCCAACCTAATAAGGCACAACCATGTTTTAGATTAATCCTATTTTTGTATTGCTAGTCCTCAAGTGACTCTCCCTCTTAAGTCAGTGAGCCTTGTGAGGCATGCTAAGGTTTTAAATAGATCCTAGTTTAGGGTTACAAGTCCCCGAGAGATGTTCCTACCTAGGTTAGTAAGCCTTATGTAGTACGACTAAGTTTTAGATTGATCTTAGTTTAGGGTTACTGGTCCCCAAAAGATGTTCCCACTTAAGTTAGTCAGCCTGGTAAGGCATGACTAGGTTTTAAATCGATCCCATTTTATGTTCATTAGTCTCCAAGAGACGTTCCTGCCTAGGTTAATGAGCCTAGTGAGGTATGACTAGGTTTTAGATCGATCTTAGTTTAGGGTTGCTACTCCCCATGAGACGCTCCTGCCTTGGTTAATGAGCCTTCTGAAGTATGATCTTATTTTAGATCAATCCTAATTTGGGGTTGCTAGTCCCGAAAAGACACTTCCACCTAAGTTAGTGAGCTTTGAAAGGCATGACTAGGTTTTCGATCGATCCCAATTTAGGGTTGCTAGTCCTCGAAAGACGCTTTTGCCTATGTTAGTAAGTCTTGTGAGGCATGGCCAGGTTGTAGATCAATCCCAATAAAGGGTTGCTAGTCCCTAAGAGATGCTTTCACCTTGGTTAGTAAGCCTTGTAAGGCACGACTAGGTTTTAAATCGGTCCCATTTCAGGGGTTATAGTCCCTAAGAAACACTCTTGCCTAAGTTAGTGAGCCTTGTGAGGTACAAATAGATTTTAGATCGATTCCATTTTAGTGTTCCGAGAGATGCTTTGCTTGGGTTAGTATAGCCTTGTGAGGCATAACTATTTTCTAGATCAATCCTACTTTAGGGTTACTAGTCCTAGAAAGATGCTCTCACCCAAGTTAATAAGCCTTGTAAGGTATGGCCAGGTTTTAGACCGATCCCATTTTATGGTTGCTAGTCTCCAAAAGACACTCCCACATAGGTTAGCAAGCCTTATGTAGCACAATCGGGTTTTAGATCGATCCTAGTTTAAGGATGGTAGTCCACGAGAGATGCTACCGCCTAGTAAGGGACGACCATGTTTTAGATCAATCACATTTAAGTGTTGCTAGTCCTCAAGAGATGCATCCGCCTAGGTTAGTAAGCCTTATGAGGCACGGTTAAGTTTTCGATCGATCACAGTTTGGGGTTGCTAGTCTTCGAGAGATGTTCCTACTTAGATTATTGAACCTTGTGAGGTATGCTTAGGTTTTATACCAATCCTAGTTTAGGGTTGCTAGTGTCCAAGAGACACTCCTGCCTAAGTTAGAAAGGTTTGTGAGGCATAGCCAAGTTTTAGATAGATCTCAGTTTAGGGTTGCTAATCCTTGAGAGATACTTTAGCCTAGGTTAGTGAGTCTTGTGAGGTACGACTAGGTTTTAGATCGATCTCATTTCAGGGTTGCTAGTACCTGGAAGATTCTCCTGCTTAGGTTAGTTAGCTTAGTATGGTAGCATCAGGTTATAGATTGATCCTAGCTTAAGGTTGCTAGTCCCCGAAAGACGCTCCCATGTAGGTTAATGAACCTTGTAAGTCGCAACCAAGTATTAGATCGATGCTAGTTTAAGGTTGCTATTCCTCGAAAGATCCTCTTACCTAGGTTATTGAGCCTTGTGTGGCACGACCAGGTTTTAGATAGATCCTAATTTAGGGTTGTTAGTCCCTAAAAGATGCTCCGACCTAAGTTAGTGAGCCTTATAAGGTACAAATAGGTTGTAGATCGATCCCAATTTATAGTTGCTAGTCTTCGGGAGATGTTCTTGCTTAGGTTAATGAGCCTTGTAAGGAACAGATAGGTTTTAGATCGATCCCAATTTAGGATTGCTAGTCCTTGACAAACGTTCCCACCTAAGTTAGTGAGTCTTGTATGGCACGACTAAGTTTTAGATCGATCCCATTTTAGGGTTCCTAGTGGATTAGGTTTTAGATTGATACCATTTTCAGGTTGCTAGTCCTTGAGAGATGCTCTCGCTTAAGTTAGTGAGCTTATGACGTACGGCTAAGTTGTAGATCAATCCCAACTAAGGATTGCTAGTCCCCAAGAGACGTTCTTACTTAGGTTAGTAAGCGCTGTGAGGTACGACCGGGCTTTAGATCGATCCTTGTTTAGGGTTGCTAGTCCCCAAATAATGTTCTTCCCTTTATCAGTGAGCCATGTAAAGCACGAGTAGGTTTTAAATAGATTTGATTTTAGGGTTGCTAGTCCTCAAGAGATGCTCCCGCCAAGTTTAGTGAACCTAGTAAGGCATGACCAAATTTTAGATCGATCTCAATTTATGGTTGCTGGTCCTTGAGAGACACTTCCACTTCGGTTAATGAGCCTTATAAGGTACATCTAAGTTTTAGATTGATCCTAGTTTAGGGTCACTAGCCCTTGAGAGACGCTTTCACCTATGTTAGTGAGCCTTCTGAGGCACGATTAGGTTTTAGATCAATCCCAATTTGGGGTTACTAGTCCCTATAGGATGCTTCGACCTAAGTCTGTAAGCCTTATGAGGTATAACTAGGTTTTAGTTTGATCCCATTTTAGAGTTGCTAGTTCCCAAATGATACTCCATCCTAGGTTAGTGAGTCTGGTAAGGTATGACCGGGGTTTTGATCGATCCCAGTTTAACGTTGCTAGTCTCTAAGAGATGCTCCCGCTTAGGTTAGTGTGCTTTGTAAGGTACGACGAGCTTTTAGATTGATCCTAGTATAGGGTTGCCTGTCCCTAAGAGATGCCCAAGCTAAGGTTAGCGAACCTTATGTAGTACGATGAAGTTTTAGATCAATCCCTATTTAGGGCTGCTAGTCCCTAAGAGATGCTTCCACCTAAGTTAATCAGCTTTGAAGGCACAATTAATTTTAAATCGATCCTAATTTAGGGTTGCTAGTCCTTGAAAGACGCTTTAGTCAGGACCCTAAAGGGGGCCTAGTAGGATTACCTAAAATTTTCCAATCATGTATGCACTCATGATATAAAAATCGCCTTGTAAGTCATAAATTGTAAGACTCTAAATGATTAATCGCTAAGGTTGCTAATTTTTGTTTTAAGTAATTAATTTATTGTAGAATATAAATATAAATAATTATAGATGTCTGATATCCCACCGTTCCAAAACCGTAGAGAATCGGTATCCCCTACCAAATAATAAGACAGGATATACCAATATACTGCAAGAAAAATTAAATTTTATTAAATTTTATTATATAAATATTTTCTACAAAGGATGTTTATATATCACCTATAATACATATCTTCATCTTGCACTTGACACTCGAGATTTATCCCAATCCCATCATAAGTAAACCTGCAAAAGAAACTAACAAGGAATGAACATAAAATAGCTCAATGAGTTCATCCTTCACCACTACCATTCAAGTAAGTTATCATACATTATTATCACACATGTAAGCAAGCTATGTACAAACAAAATAAATGCTGACATGATAAATGCAAGAAACACATCTATAGGACTCCAGAACTATGAACGGTGTAGAATTACGTTGTCTACACTTCAATTATCCACCGTACTTACCCACACAAGGCCCCTCAGCTTATCTACATTAGGCTGCCTAGGGGCACCACCCTTCTAAGCAATACTCTACTATTACCCTAGTATAGAAAAGAGTTCCAATCCAAATAGGTAGATCCTAAACTAAGACTATCTACTATCCAAGGCCCCTCAAGTACAAACATGCGAGTTTACTCATAACCAAAAATATCTAAAGCCTTACAGGTACAATAAAGCAAGTCCTCTTGCTATCAATCAAAGATCCTATGCTAGCTTTACCTTAATGCTAAAATATTATTTATGGCTCCACAAGCCCTCATAGAGATCATACAAAAATATGTTTAAGAGTAGAAAAGCTTTTTCTAAAAACACTTTTCTCAAGATTTTTGCAAAGCTAGCACTCTCCATTCGTACCTTTACTGGGTCATAGACATGCAATAAGTATAATTGGTTATTATGGTAAGATACTTATATTTATCAATTTAAAAAGGTGATTACACAGATGATAGAAAACAAGTAAAGTAGAAATTTAGACATATATGTAACAGCAAGCAGCAAAACCTCATACAAGTAATACTCATAAGCAAGTAGTAATTCATTAGGGGTTTCCAGAACTCAATATTGAACACCTAGAAAAAATTATAGAACTTATAAGTATTCTGAGAATTCAGACTCCTTAATTAACTAAAAGTCTATTATAATTTGTCTAGTTCCCCCAATATAACCCAAGTGTAATGTATATAAGGTTTACCATACTCAATGGGATTAATAGTAACTATTTTCTTATATTTGTAAGTTGTGACACTTCCTTTATGTATTTAGTAACTTTTTATTCTAATTCAGATATTTATATCGTTTTTGGATGTACGTTTACATGGTGATGTCCGTTTTGGACGTTAAAACCCATGTTTTACAATATGGACTAAATTTATTTAAATTTTAACTTATTGAAGCTTAATTATTCTTATTGCTTATGTTTATATCCTATTCTAATATTTAATGATTTAATTAGCCATTAGATTTTTACACTTGAGGAATTTTACATTCGTATTACTAATTCACGTATTTAATTAAGTTTAATTCAATTTAGGGAGAGTATTAAGATATAAAGGATCTTCGACTCTAAGTACATGTATACACATATCTGTTATATTCTTATGTAATCTTATAATTTGTTATTTTACAAGCTTATGCTTATATCATCACTTAGGTTATCAATTACTTGATTCATCACTTATGTCATCATTTAATTACATCATTATTCAATCATGTCATTGCTTACATCATCATCCATTATTATCCTTATGTATTCATACACTTTATACATATACTTATACTTCTAACATATTAGTATGTATACTTATATACTTACACATATACTAGTACATATGTCTGTATACACATACGGTGACATACATATTTTTATACGTATTTTCATATGCCTAAAATTCCCTCTTAAGAATGCTTCACAAATTTCATATTTTTACATTTTAAGGGTATATTTAGCAAGGTATATGTATGTATAACTAGAATATACCTCATTTTAGGTTATGTACATAATAGATATGTGCATACAAGAGTTCCCATACATGTATTTATCAAGTATGCTCTTATATACACATATTTAAGCATATGTACATGTGTTCTTCTTTCCACTTAGCTAAGGATTTATACACTTATACTATGGGATTCACTAAAACCCTAATATGTATACTTCATATATACTCACTTGATGTATGTACATGGGTATTTCTACACTCTAAATAGAAGTATAAGGATTCCTTTCTTGCATAACACAAAGGTACAAATTACATAAGGTTCCTGCACTAATCTTAGATAGATAACTAACTTACTAATTGAGATAAGAAATCATATAAAACATATCTTTTTCTCTTTTATAATTTGAAAAGGAAAGCAAGTAGATATAGTAGATTGGTTTGTAGTGGTATTTGAAATTGTGAAAGTGAAATTTTGGAAAAGTGAAGATGACAGAGCAAAGGGGAGTTCATGATTTGAAATGGAAGGGGAGAAGGAGTTTTTCTTATCTTAAATTGTGTTTTATAATTGAGAAAAGTAAAGTCTGAAAGAGAGAGAAGATGAAGCAAAATGGGATAATATGACATGTGTAAAGGTATAGAAAGTTAAAGAAAATGGAAGAAAATTCTAGATGACAATGACATTTTGTTGACTTAGTCAACTTTCTTAGGATAACATGTATTGAAATGCACATAATGAGATAGCTAAGGAAAATTAAGGAAATGAAAGGAAATATAGAGTTTATTGAAATGATTAATAAGAATAGGTAGTAAGATCTTCCTTTAAGTATTTATATCCTATATACATCCTTTGGTAAGCTACGTAGTATTATTATTATGAAAAGCATCATTTAAGGAATTAATGTTTACTCTATCTAACATAAGCTTCAACTAAACTCTTAACTCTGTGTAATACTAACCTAGTTATACACTTAGAAGATGAATATGATCTATGATGTAATATCTTAGTTTCTAAAGGATTACTTTAGGGTTTTGATGAGGTTTGAGATTCACTTTTGTAGTTACATAAACTTGAGGTTTTAGGGTTTTCTTATGTGATTAGAGGTTCAATTCATAATTTAAGGTTTTTCAAATTCACTTTAGGTTTTGAATTAAGATTTTAATCAGTTATAAATCTCATTAGCTCTATTATCTTCAAGAAATTATCTATAGTTTGGGCGTTTGATTATATACTTGGAAAGCTAAATTAGCGAGGTTTATAGCTTTCGCCTAAGTTAGTGAGCCTTGTGAGGTAGGACTAGGTTTTAGATCCATCCTATTTTAGGGTTGCTAGTTCCCGAGAGACACTTTCGCCTAGGTTAGTGAGCATAGTGAGGCATAACCAAGTTTTAGATATATCTTAGTTTATGGTTACTAGTCCCTAAGTGATGCTCTCGCTTAAGTTAGTGAACCTTGTGAGGTATGACCAAGTTTTAGATTGATCTTAGTTTATGGTTGCTTATCCTCGAAAGATGCTTCCACCTATGTAAGTGAACCTTATATGGCACGACTAGGTTTTTTATCGACCTTAGTTTAGGGTTGTTAGTCCCTGAACATAGCTTCCACATAAGTTAAGGAACAGTATATGGTATGGCCAAGTTATAGATCAATCTCATTTTAGGGTTCCTAGTCTCTGAGATACACTTCTACCTAGGTTAGTGAGCCATATGAGGTACAACCGTGTTTTAGATTAATCTCAATTTAAGGTTGTTAGTTCCCGAGAGACGCTCCCACCTAGTAAGGCACGGCCATGTTTTTTATCGATCCCATTTTCGTGTCACTAGTCCTCATTTGATGCTCCTACCTAGGTTATTGAGCCTTATGAAGCATGCTCAGGTTTTAGATCAATTCCAGTTTAAGGTTGCTAGTCTTGGAGATACGTTCCCACCTAGGTTAGTAAGCCTTGTGTAGTACGGCCAGGTTTTAGATAGTTCTCAATTTAGGAGTGCTAGTCCCCCAAAAAAGTTCCCGCCTAAGTTAGTGAGCCTTATAAGGTACAGCTATGCTTTAGGTCGATCCCATTTTTTAGTTGCTAGTCCCCAAAAGACGCTCTCCCCTAGGTTAGTAAGCTTAGTTAGCTTAGTGAGGCATGACCAAGTTTTAGATCGATCCCAATTTAGGGTTGCTAGTCTCCAATAGATATTCCTACCTAGGTTAGTGAGCCTTATGAGGCACAGCTAGGTTTTAGATTGATCCTAATTTAGGCTTGCTAGTCTACGAGTGATGCTCTCGCTTAAGTTAGCGAGCCTTGTAAGGCACTACCAGGTTTTAGATCAATCTCATTTTAGGGTTGCTAGTCCTTGAGAGTCACTTACACCTAGCTTAAGGAGCCTTATGAGGTACCACTAAGTTTTAGAATGATTCCTATTTAGGGTTGCTAGTTCTCGAGAGACACTCCCTTCTATTAAGGCACGGCTATGTTTTAGATCAATCGCATTTTAATGTTGCTAGTCCTCAAGAGATGCTCTTACCTAAGTTAGTGAGCTTTTTGAGGCATGACCAGGGTTTTGATCGATTCCAATTTAGGGTTACTAGTCCCCGAGAGGCGCTCCCATATAGGTTAGTAAGCCTTTAAAGGCACGACTAGGTTTTAGATCAATCAAAATTTAGGGTTGCTAGTTCTCAAGAGACACTCCCGCCTAGGTTAGTGAGCCTTGTGAGGTACGACTAAGTTTTAAATCATTCCGAATTAAGGGTTGTTAGTCCTCGAGACACACTCTCACCTCGATTAGTGAGCCTTATGAGGTATTACCAGGTTTTTTATCAATCTCAGTTTAAGGTTGCTAGTCTCCGAATGACGCTCCTCCCTAAGTTAATGAGACTTATGAGGCACGGTTAGGATTTGGATTTATCCCTATTTATGATTACTAGTCCCCGAAAGACGCTTTTGCCTAGGTTAATAAGCCTTGTAAGGCACAACTAGGTTTTAAATTGATCCCAATTTAGGGTTGCTTGTCCTCGACAGATGCTCCTGGCAATGTTAGTGAGCTTTATGTGGTAAGGCTAGGTTTTAAATCTATCCCATTCTAGGGTTGCTAGTTGACTAGGTTTTAGATTGATGCCATTTTAGGGTTGTTAGTCCTCGAGAGATGCTCTCACCTAGATTAGTAAGCCTAGTGAGATATGACTAGGTTTTTTACCAATTTGAGTTTTAGGTTGCTATTCCCCAAAAGACTCTCCTGCTTAACTTATTAAGCTTTGTGAGACACAAGTAAGTTTTAAATTGATCCTAGTTTAAGGTTACTAATCCTCGAGAGATGCCTCCACTAAGAGATGTTCCCACCTGGGTTAATAAGCATTATGAAGTTCGACTAGGTTTTAGATTGATCCCCGTTTAGGTTTGCTAGTCCCTAAGAGATGCTTCCACCTAAGTTAGTGAGCCTTGTGTGGTACATCTACGTTTTAGATCAATCCCAGATTACGGTTACTAGTCTCCGAAAGATTCTTTCACCTAAGTTAGCGAGCCTTGTGAGGCACGATTAGGTTTTAGATTAATCCCATTTTAGGCTTGCTAATTCTTGAGAGATGCTCCCGTCTAGGTTAGTGAGCTTAGTGAGGTACGACCAGGTTTTAGATCGATCCCAATTTAGGGTTGTTAATCCTCGAGAGATGCTCCTACCAAGGTTAATGAACCTTGTATGGTACAACCAGGTTTTAGATCGATCCTAATTTAAAGTTGCTAGTCCTTGAGAGACGCTTCCACTTAAGTTAGAGGGCCTTATAAGGCATGACTAAGTTTTTTATCAATCCCAGTTGAGGGTTGCTAGTCCCAGAACGAGGCCCCCTCTTCGATCAGTAAGCCTTATAAGGCATAACCAAGTTTTAGATGGATCCCATTTCAAGGTTGCTAGTCCCCGATAGATGCTCTTGCTTAGCTTAGTAAGCCTTATGAGGCATCACCAGGATTTAGATTGATCCTAGTTTGGGGTTGTTAGTACTCGAGAGACATTCCCGCCTAGTAAGGTACGACCATGTTTTAGATCAATCCCATTTTAGTGTTGCTAGTCCTTAAGTGACCCTCTTATCTAGGTTGGTGAGCCTTATAAGGTACACTCAGGTTTTAAATCAATCCCATTTTAGGGTTGCTAGTCCCCGAGAGACATTCCCACCTAAGTTAGTAAGCCTTATGTGGTACTGTTAGGTTTTAGATCGATCCCAATTTAGGATTGCTAGTCTCCAAAAGATGTTCCTGCCTAAGTTAGCAAGCCTTATGATGTATGACTAGGTTTTAAATCGATCTCGTTTGATGGTTGCTAGTCCTTGAAAGATGCTTCTGCCTAAGTTAGTGAGCCTAGTGAGGTACGATCAAGTTTTCTGTCGATCCTAATTTAGGGTTATTAGTCTACAAAAGACGCTCCCATTTAGATTATTAAGCATTATGAGGTACAACTTGCTTTTAGATCTATCCCAATTTAGGCTTGCATGTCTACGAGGGATGCTCCCTCTTATGTTAGTCAGACTTATATGGCACGACCAGGATATAAATCTATCCCATTTTAGGGTTGCTAGTCCCCGAAAGACACTCCTACCTAAGTTAGTGAGCCCTGTAAGCTGTGGTTAAGTTATAGATTGATATTAACGTGGTCCTATTCATACTATTTGACCAATTCTAACTTTTTGATTTTGGAAAGAAGAAAGATTCACAATAATTAAGAATAGAAAATTCTATTTAAGTTTTCCATATCTTGATTTTTTATTGAACCGAAAAAAAAAATAGATAAGAGCCGCGGAATTGACTCAGAAATAATTAATTACGAATAAAATAGTTTTTATGGACATAAGGTTGCTAGTCCCCGAAAGATGCTTTTGCCTAGGTTAGTAAGCCTTGTGAGGTATGACTGGGTTTTAGATTGATCCCATTTTAAGGTTGTTAGTCCTTAAGAAACACTCCCATCTAAGTTAGTAAGCCTTGTAAGGCACAAATAGGATTTAGATCGATCCCATTTTAAGGTTGCTAATCCCTAAGAGATGCTTCCCTTAGGTTAATGTAGCCGTATGAGGTACGACTATTTTTCTGAGCGATCCTGGTTTAGGGTTGCTAGTCTCTAAAAAACACTCTCGCCTAAGTTAGTGAAGCTTGTAAAGTACAAATAAGTTTTAGGTCAATCTCATTTTAGGGTTGCTAGTCTTCGAGAGATACTTTCGCCTAGGTTAGCAAGTCTGATATGGTACGGCCGATTTTTAGATCGATCCCAATTTAAGGATGCTTGTCCACAAAAGACGCTACCACCAATTTAAGGAAAACCATGTTTTAAATCGATCCCATTTTAGTGTTGCTAGTCCTTAAGAGATGTTCCTACTTAATTTAGTAAGCCTTGTGAGATACAACCGGGTTTTCAATCGACTACAGTTTAGGGTTAGTAGTCCTCGAGAGACGCTCCCACCTAAATTATTGAACCTTAGGAGGTACAGCTAGGTTTTAAATCGATCCTAAGTTTGGGTTGTTAATCCAAGAGAGAAGCTCTTCCTTAGGTTCGTGAGCTTTGTAAGGCACGACCAAGTTTTAAATTAATCTCATTTTAGGGTTGCTAGTCCTCGTAAGATGCTCTCACTTAGGTTAGTGAGCCTTGTGAGGCACAACAAGCTTTTAGATCGATCCTAGTTTAGGCTTACTAGTCCTCGAGATACACTCTCGCCTAGGTTAGTGAGCCTTGTGAGGAATGAATAGATTTTAGATCGATCCCATTTTAGGGTTGTTGGTCCCCGACAGACACTCCCACCCACATTAGTGGGCCTTGTTTGGCATGACTAGGTTTTAGATCAATCCTATTCTAAGGTTGCTAGTTGACTAGGTTTTAGATCGATGTCATTTTAGGGTTACTAGTCATTGAGAGATGCTCCCGCCTAGGTTAGTGAGCCTAGTAAGGCATAGCCAGGTTTTAGATCGACCCTAGCTAAGGATTGCTAATCTCTAAGAGATGCTCCCGCCTAGGTTAGTAAGCCTTATGAAGTACGGCCAGGCTATAGATCGATCCCTATTTAAGGTTGCTAGTTCCCCAAAGATGCTCTAGCCTAAGTTAGTAAGCCATGTGAAGTATAAGTAGGTTTTAGATTGATCTCATTTTAGGGTTGCAAGTCTTCGAGAGACACTTCTGTAAAGGTTAGTGAGCTTAGTATGGTACGACCAGGTTTTAAATCAATCTCAGTTTAGGGATGCTGGTCCCAAATAGATACTCCTACTTAGGTTAGTAAGCCTTATGAGGTACAGTTAAATTTTACATCTATCCTAGTTTAGGGTCGCCAGTCCCTAAGAGACACTTTTGCCTAAGTTAGTGAGCCTTGTGAGGTATGATTATGTTTTAGATCAATCCCAATTTAAGGTTGCTAGTCCTCGGAGGAGGCTTCTACTTAAGTTAGTGTGCCTTGTGAGGTACAACTAGGTTTTAGATTGATCACATTTTAGTATTACTAGTCCTCGAGAGACACTTCGCCTAGGTTAGTGTAGCCTTGTAAGGTACGATTATTTTTTAGATCAATCCTAGTTTAGGGTTGCTAGTTCTAAATGATGCTCTCGCTTAGGTTAGTGAGCCTTGTAATGCACGGCCAAGTTTTAGACCGATCCCATTTTAGGGTTACTAGTCTATGAGATGCACTTCTGCCTAGGTTAGTGAGCCTTATGAGGTACGACCGGGTTTTAGATCAATCCCAGTTTAAGGATAATAGTCTACAAGAGACGCTACTACTTGGTAAGAGACTACCATGTTTTAGATCGATCCCATTTTAGTGTTGCTAGTCCTCAAGAGATGCTCCCGCCTAGGTTAGTGAGCCTTGTGAAGTATGGCTAAGTTTTTTATTGATCATAGTTTAGGGTTGCTGGTCCTCAAGAGATGCTTCCACCTAGGTTATTAACTCTTATATGGTATGGCTAGGTTTTAAATCGATCCCAGTTTAAGGTTATTGGTCCAAGAGAGATGCTTTTGCTTAGGTTAGTAAGCTTTATAATGTACGACCAGGTTTTAAATCAATCCCATTTTAAGGTTGCTTGTCCCAATGAGACGCTCCCGCTTAGGTTAGTAAGCCTTATGAGGTACGACCAAGTTTTAGATAGATCCTTGTTTAGGGTTACTAGTCTTCGAGAGATGCTCTGTCCTAGCTTAGTGAGCCTTATGAGGCACCGCTAAGTTATAGAACAATCCCATTTTAAGGTTACTAGTACCTGAGAGACGCTTCCGCCTAGGTTAGTTAGCCTAGTATGGTAGGACCAAGTTTTAGATCGTTCCTAATTTAAGGTTGCTATTACCCGAAAGACGCTCCCACCAAGGTTGCTAAGCTTTATAAGGAACGGCCAGGTTTTAGATAGATCCCAATTTAGGGTTGCTAGTCCCTAAAAGACGCTCCTACCTAAGTTAGTGAGCCTTGTGTATGGTAGCTAGTCCCCTAGAGACACTTCTACCTACGTTAATGAGTATTGCAAAGTATGGTTAAGTTTTAGATCAAACCCAATTTAGGGTCTGTAGTCCCTAATAGATGCTTCCACTTAAGTTAGTGAGCCTTGTGTGGCACGACTAGGTTTTAGATTGATCTCATTCTAGGGTTACTAGTTGACTAGGTTTTAGACCGATGCCATTTTAGGGTTAATAGTCCTTGAGAAATGCTCTTGCCTAGGTTAGTGAGCTTGGTGAGGAACAACCAAGTCTTAGATCGAACCTAATTATGGATTGTTAATCTCCAAGAGATGCTTCCGCTTAGGTTAGTAAGCCTTGTGAGGTACGGCCAGGCTTTAGATCAATCCCTATTTGGGGTTGCTAGCCCTTGAAAGATGCTCTAACCTAAGTTAGTGAGCCTTATGAGGCACGAGTAGGTTTTAGATTAATCCCATTTTAGGGTTGCTAGTCTACAAGAGAGGCTCCCACCAAGGTTAGTGAGCTTAGTAAGGTATGACCGGGTTTTAAATTAATCTTAGTTTAGGGTTGTTAGTTCCCAAGAGGCATTTCTGCCTAGGTTAGTAAGCTTTGTAAGGTACGACTAGGTTTTAGATCGATCTCTGTTTAGGGATGTTAGTCCTTTTGAGATGCATCTGCCTACGTTAGTATGCCTTGTGAAGCACAATTAGGTTTTAGATTGATCCTAATCTAGGGTTGCCAATCTCTGCAAGACACTTTCGCTTAAGTTAGTGAGCCTTGTGAGGTACGACTAAGTTTTAGATCAATCCCATTTTAGGATTGCTAGTTCTTAAGTAATGCTCCCTCGTAGGTTAGTAAGCTTAGTGATGCATGACCAGGATTTAGATAGATCCCAATTTAAGGTCGCTAGTCCCCAAGAGACTCTCCCACCTAAGTTAGTAAGCCTTATATGGTACGATTAGGTTTTAGATTGATCTTAGTTTTGGGTTGCTTGTCCCCAAGAGACTCTCTCGCTTAGGTTAGTAAGCCTTATAAGGTATAACGAGGTTTTAGATCGATCCCAATTTAAGGCCACTAGTCCCTAAGGGATGCTTCTACCTAAGTTAGTGAGCCTTGTGAGGTATGACTAGGCTTTAGATTGATCCTAGTTTTGGGTTGCTAGTACCTGAAAGATTCTTCCGCCTAAGTTAGTGAGCCTTGTAAAGCTAGACTAAGTTTTAGATCCATCCAATTTTAGGGTTGCTTGTTCCCGAGAGATGCTTCTACTTAGGTTAGTAAGCTTAGTGAGGTACGACCAGGTTTTAGATCGATCCTAACTTAGGGTTGCTATTCCCCGAGAGATGCTCCTACTTAGGTTAGTAAACATTGTGAGATACGGCCAATTTTAGATTAATTCCAACTTTGTGTTGCTACTCCTAAAGAGATGCTCCGACTTAGATTAGTGAGCATTATGAGGTACGACCAGGTTTTAGATCAATTCCTATTTATGGTTGCTAGTCCCCAAGAGACGATTCCACCAAAGTTAATGAGCCTTGTAAGGTACAACTAGGTTTTTGATCTATCCCAGTTTAGGGTTGCGAGTCCCCGAATGTCTCTCCCCCCTACGTTAGGGAACTGTGTAAGGTACAACCAAGTTTTAGTTTGATCCCATTTCAAGGTTATTAGTCTTCAAGAGATTCTCCTACCTAAGTTAGTAAGCCTTATGAGTTACAACCGGGTTTTAGATCGATCCAAATTTAAGGTTTCTAGTCTTCGGGAGATGCTCCTGCCTAATAAGGTACAACCATGTTTTTTATCGATCCTATTTTAGTGTTACTAGTCATCAAATGAAGCTCCTGCCTAAGTTAATGAGCCTTGTGAGACACACTTTTTTTTTAGATCAATCCCATTTAGGTTTGCTGGTCCCGAAGAGAAGTTCTCACTTAGGTTAGTAAGGCTCGTATGGTATGGCTAGGTTTTTGCTCGTTTCTAGTTTAGGGTTGCTAATCCTTAAAAGACGTTCTTGCCTAAGTTAGTGAGCCTTATAAGGCATGTCTAGGTTTTAGATCGACTATGTTTTATGGTTGGTTGTCCTCAAGAGATGTTCCCGCTTAGGTTAATGAGCCTAATGAGGCATGACCAGGTTTTAGATTGATCCCAATTTAGGGTTGCTAGTCCTCAAGAGATACTCCCACCTTGGTTATTGAGCCTTATGAGGCATGGCCAAGTTTTAGATTGAGCCCAGTTTAGGCTTCTTAGTCTACAAGAGATGCTCCTACTTTGGTTAGTGAGCTTTGTAAGGCATAACCAAGTTTTAGATCAATCCCATTTTAGGGTTTCTAATCCCCGAGAGATGCTCTCGCCTAGCTCAGTAAGCTTTATGTGGAATTATTAAGTTTTAGATGGATCCTACTTGAGGGTTGCTAGTCCCCGAGAGATGCTCCCTCTTAGGTTAGTGAACCTTATGACGCATTACCAGGTTTTAGATCGATCCCAGTTTAGGGTTGCTAGTTCCCAGGAGACACTTCCTCTTAGGTTAATAAGCCTTATTTGGTAGGACTAGGTTTTTATTGATCCCAGTTTAGGGTTGCTAGTCCCTGAAAAATGCTCCCTCCTATGTGAGTGAGCCTTGTGAGGTACGACCAAGTTTTAGATTGATCCTAGTTTAGAGTTGTGAGTCTATGTGAGATGCTTCCACTTAGGTTAGTAAGCTTTGTAAGGCACGACCTAGTTTTAAATCAATTCGAGCATAAGATTGTTTATCTCTTGGAGGTATTCCCACCTTGGTCAATGAGCCTAGAAAGGCGTAACCAGGATTCATTTCTTAATCTAAATCAATTTTAGGATAGCTATTTAGTAATCCTAAGGGCTAAAATAGTGTCCGTCTTATGTTTGTGGTAAAGTTTGATAGGAGGAGCTATAGGAACCTAATTTTTTCTCCCTTTTATTTTTCAAATTAGGTTATTGGGTCCTAAATTAGAAAAAAAAAATGAGGAAATTTAGAAAATATAGGAATTCTACAAAAAATACAAAAAAATAGAAAAATAAGAAAACCTAAAAAATATGAATTTTAGAAAAAAATACATAAATTTTCAAAAAATATTAAAAGCATAAAAAAATTTGAAATTTGGATTAGAAAACACAAAAAATGAAACAATAAAAGATTCTACAAAGTAACTTTTTGTTAAGGTATATTTTTATTTTTTAATTTGGTTTAAATGTTGAGCCATTAAACCTACACATAGATTTAAATCTAGTCTAGACTAACTGAGTCTATATATATAATTTGATTGCACATATGGACAAGACACATATCAATGGCCTAATAGTTAAGCATATGGACTAGCCATAGGGTTTGAGTATGAGGTCTTAGGTTTGAATATTGGCAAAGGCAGGGAAGCTTGTTTTTTCTTTTTATTTAACTAACCCACTACCATGTGTTAAGATCTGATTATGCCATGTGTTAAAATACGTGGCAACATAGGGTTAGGTGTTTTTGTTGATGTGGCACCACATGGCATGCCATGTCAGCTGCCATGTGTCACGTAATGACACATGGCAAGTAAGGAATTGTTAGCACGGCAGGCATGGCGTCACGTCAACACTCTCTCTTTTTCCTCCTTTTTCCGCTAATTTTCCCCCCAATTGTGGTCCTTTTTCCTTCTTAAGAATAGCCCGATCCCCTTACTTTGGCCTTTAATTTCATGCTTTTTCCTTGCTAAAACGCACCAATTAATGGTGTAAATTCATCCTCTGCATAGCCTACTTTAAATCGAACCCATTAATACATCCAAATGTAGTCAAAGAAGCATTCCATTTGAGCTCCAAATATTAGAAAAAAATAAAAGTAATTTTCTAGAATTTGCATTCAAATATGATTCATGCTTTCCTTAGTTTCTAGGTTGAATTTGACTATAAATTGGAGCTCATGGATCATTAACAAGCATACACAACCATTCATAAGCTGTTCCTAAGCTCCCTTTCTCTCTTACGACCACTTTCACTCTCTAGCTCACTCTTTCTCTCTTCGAATCCCTCTTTCCCAAGCTCTCCACTACGTCCCAACATCATAGCCATGACCCCCACCTCGTAAGCTCCTGAACCTGACTACCCTGGTCTTTCATTGTGGCCTGCAGTGTCGCTACCAACTAAACCCTAATCACTGCCCCTGTCTCTCTTCGAACCACCACCCTCAACTACCTTCGGCCTAAACTAACCTTGCGGCTAAACTTAGCACACTCCAAAACCTCTACCCCAATCAGCCAACCATGCCCAACAACTCCCTCTAACACTACCCAAGCTCCACCGTCAACCGCTACCTCTAATAACCTTCTAAACCACCTCCAAACTCCCCATTACTCGCCTTACACCCCTCCCCCCCAAAAAAGTCTAATCCTATACTCTCAAATCTGCCTTCACCTACCTAAAATTCCCTTCAAATAGTCCTGAACCACATCTTCCAACCATCGCTATTGTTAATGTTAGTATAGCTCGGCATGACTTGATCTGAACTCGCTATTCACACCAGCGTTGACCTATGATCAGATTCGATTAACCCAAGTCCGACCTGCACATCCAACTCCAGTCCAATTTTAATCTACTGTTGTTATTTGTTTTGTAGATTCAGTTATTGTATTTATTTATTTATTTCAATATGTAATTGCAACTAAAAGTAAAAAAAAAAAGGAAAAAGAAAAAAGAAAGAGGGAAAAGAAAAATAAGAAAAATTTTATTTAGTTTTATTTTTAGTTATTTTCACATTTTAACAAAAAGGATAAGTAATAAAACAATAAAAAATAAAAATAATAATAATAAAAATATATAATAAATAAAAATGTTTTTCCACTTAGAAAAACACATTTTTCAAATAAATTAAAAGAAAACTGATCCTTTCCAAATTAGGGCACTTTAAATAAACCAATTTAGGATCCTTAGGAAATTTTCTTCAAATAAATAAAAATAGATAAAAATGTAAATTCAACTATTTTTCCAAAATTAAAATTAAATCAACCTGCTATGTTTTGGTTAAACGAACTACGGAAGTTTGACCCCGAATAGCGGGTATGTAAGCATATATACATAATTATAGGGCAACTTAAAATATGGACATTTTATTTATTTTTTTCCATTTTTAGTTATTCGTATAAATTGATCAATTTAGTCGCGTGTATTAGAATTAGCTATTTTAGAAATAAAAAAAGGTATATTTAAAAGCGAAGTCAAATTCGGAAAGTTAAAAAGTGGTATCCATTTAGGATTTAATAAATTAGCACTCGAATCTAGATCTTTGATTTTCAAAAAGCTATTTTTATAAATTGATTTTTTTAATCGATAGATTGGTAGCTAAATTATAACTAAGCTACCCAATTAGTGATAACTTAACTATTTTTCCCAACTTCAATTGGGTGGCGACTCCAATACCTCTTCAAATTGAAAAAATGGTTTTGTTTAAACATTAGTCGAGGATCAATATTAAATGGGTAGGGTTTAGAACTGATTAGTTTAAAGAAGGCCTATTTTGTAAAAAGAATCGCAAGTGTAAAAAACCAGGCTTGACATGAAGAAAAGAAAAGTATGTAAAAGGAAAAGTATAATTAAGGTAAGAGTAAAGGGAAAAGAAACTGATTTTATTTAAGGGAACTCTCTTTGGAGGACAATCACTTAAAGAATCGATTACAAAACTCCATAAAATATTGGATCATGATTTATCCTTTACCCTAGGAAAGACTTATTGCTATTTACAAGGCTAGAGAACCAATTATTTAAGTGCTGGGATTTGTTGGATAAGCCAATCCCTTCATTTATACTGGAAGTAGCTTGTTTGGTAGGCTTTGAGTTCCAGGCTTCGGCTCGAATGAAAGTTTTTGACAATAGTAGGAATGACATTGAAGTATGATAAATCCTATCACCTTTCCTACCCCTAGTTTACATTCTCCATAACTCTTCCATTGGAGTTGGAATGTATCCTAGCCTAGATGTACCAAACTAGCCTTCTTTGAGCTTTGGCCTCCCATCCTTCTGTTGATTGGTGATCATGCACACCTCATCAAATGTTTGGAGTCCAAAGTCCTCTTGCTCATTTATACAAATATAGGGTATAGCCGTCTCTTTATAGATTTCATAATCTTGGTGACCCGAGATTGTGATGACCTTATCATTAGAGATGAACTTAACTTTTGGGAAGCTTCCATAATCACAGGTAGAGAAGTTTATTATGTCAGTGTGCTAGAATCTACCATACCCCTCGAGCATTTTCATTTTTTCGGTAATTTACTAAGTTAGCCGCTTCTCAAGCTCTTTCAATCTATCTTGATTAACTTTAGGCTTTAGATTAACCGGAAATGAGCAAGTGTTCGACTCAAAAGTTAGGTTAGCCTTTGGAAAAATCCCTTCTATTTCAAAGGATTCGAAGCCCTAATTGACCTTAAGGTTGGCTTCTTCGAGGGGCAGGGCTTCAACATTCTTTATATATTAGGCTTTGGAACTTTCTTCATTTGATAGAGCCATGCACCTAAGCAAAGAGATGTTAGCAAGAAAACTCAGTTGATCTGCAATCTTCCCTACTATTCGTTCTAAACATTAAAACCTTAGCTTAGTAGGATTGACAACCTCAAGGTTGACATTGTTGTTGTTGGTGTTGGTAATGTCATTTCCTTGGTCGGCCATTCTAGTTTCAGATTGGGTTTTACTAGGGCTTCTTTAGAGAGTTTAATGTTTGGGAGCTATCTCAGCGACTTGGTTAAAACCACTTTTCAACAAGTTAGCATACGAATATTTTAATTTTTTGAAAGAATGCAAATGAGCTACATAAATGTAAAGGAAGGAATCGACGAATAATTAATAGAATGACAAGTTACTTACTATTTTTAAATTCCCAGAGTTTTATTACATGAAAGAAAGGAAAAGATACAAATCCATCTATACTAATTTTCTTTTTTCCTAGGATAGATGACACTTTCTTCTCCTTCTTTCGACCTTGCTTAGTCGCTTCCTCGAACTCTTGAATCTTCTTTTGGGCCATCTTCAATTGGTACTCCATTGCATGCGACCTTTGCCTAGAATCTCGAAATAGATTTTCCCATCTGTCTTTTTCTTCATAGGGGACCTCCATGCGAGCCTTTACTTGGCTATATAGATCACCATTTCAAAGCTTGGGTGTACAAGAGAAGGTTGAAAAACTTCTAGTGCTCGATACTATATTACGCCTTCCTTGTGAAGTTGATCATATAAGTATTCTTTGGTCACCCGATGCTTGTCTACTTCGCTTATGAATTCACTTAAATCAATGTTAGGGCTTACAGTCCCATTATCCCACCATGCTTTGATCTTATGAAGCTTTAATACCTTTTATGTTGAGTGAGTCTCTTCGAGGTCGAGCGTAAATGGCTCCAATGAAGACTTGTGAACTATGTCCTAGATCCCCCTAAACTGCCTTACCATGTTATTTAGGAAGTAACCAGAGAGAGGTAGGGATATCTTCTAGTAATATGATCTTATTAACAAAAGAGTTAATAAGATCAATCTTATTAGTGAATACTCCCCTTATCAAGTCCAACCCAAAGAATTTGATATGATTAACAAACCATACCATTAATAGTGCTATGCTTGATCTGAGATTTCCATAGCCTCTTTTCTTAAGGAAATTATGGTTCCTTATTTATTCAATAAGTAAGGTAAGAATCTAAGACTTTCCTTCCCAGAATTAAGCCATTAGCTCAATCACCCTAAAGTGTATAAGAAAAGATTCACTCAAAAATAAGATAGTAGCGAATACTGCTAGTACATAGGTCTTCATTCGTTTTTCCCTCTAATTTCTAAGAAGCAGAGCCTATTTATTGGAGCTGGGTTCATTCTAGAACCAATGGAATATATCCCATATCTTGATAGAATATTTGTAGCAATCATCTAGGGCCTCATTTACCTCAGTCTTACAGATCACTAAGAATTTTGAAAAACTGTAGGTTAGACTGAAGCTGAGCATTAGAACTTATATTTCATCTAAAGGAAGAGTTTGGGGCAGTTGGATGTACTCTTCTATAGTTGGACTAATTAGATGTAGCCCAAATCGAAATGCCACTTATTTGGGCTCCCAAAAATGGACTAAGGCTCTTAGCATCCTGATGTTAACATCCACTTTGGCTAGTGAGAGTATGGGCCTAATCTTGTTGGTAATGATTGGGTTGAAGGTTTGAAACCATTAGTTGAGTATAGGCTTTAGGTTTGTGGGTTTGTGGATATGAATCTCCTTAGCGTTGGATGACTTGGCCATTTTTGAAATGCTACAAGGAAAGCATAAAATACAAAGGAAAGACTATTTACATGAAAAGAAATTACAAAAAGCAACTCCCTACATACATGAATTCTAGGAAAAATACAAGGAAAGAAATCTCCAGGTTTCATTATTTTTTCTTCTCTTTTTATAACATTGCCACTTTGTTAGTTATTCATCGATCGCATGAAATGTGTGTAGAAAGGATAGGTTCTAAAGATCCGTAAACTCTGTGACCTTATACATTTATAGAAGAACGATTCCTTCGGCATATCGAAGTTTAAGTAAGGTAGTCTAATCGGCCTTTAACAGTAGTGGCCCTATTGCACCTAGAACTTACACAACGACTTCTCATCTTAAGGTCTTAAAATGGCCTAAGTTCGACTGTATCTATCATGCATTCATGGTACAAAAAATAAATTCCTTTCCAACCCCCCCCCCCTCCTAATTATTTAGATAAATAAAATAAAACCTATAAAGGAAATGTTAGCATAATCATAGTAAATAACAAAGAACGAAAGAAATTAAATAAATTACATCAAGGTGATTTTTAGAGATCAATTTTAATTTTGGAAAGTTATATGGCTAACCTTCTTAACGTCCCTAATGGAGATACCAGGTTATCGAGCCTGGTTTTTCACCCTCTTAGTTCTTTTTATAAATTAAGCTTTCTCTAAACCGACCAGTATTAAACCCTATCAGTTTAATACTATCCCTCAACTAGGGTTTAAAGAAAACCATTCCTTTTATTTTGAAAAATAACTTTAAAGTTGCCACCTGACAAGAATCAAGAAAAACAGTTAAGTTATAACCAATTAGATAGCTTGGTTATAACTCAACTATTAGTCTAACGAGAAACCAAAAACATTTTGTATATTGGTTTTCGAAAACTAGAGACTTAGGTCCGGGAGATAGGAACTCTAAACCCTTATGGATACCATTAACTTTTTAAAATTAGAATTAAACCTAAAAAATCACCTTTTAATTTTGAAAGATAAAACTTAGTTATTTATAATTGAAAAAAAATTAATCTAAACTAAAGAAAAGGGAAATTAGTATTTTTTTTTATCGTCGCCCCGTAAGTACCTAGGTACCCACCATTCGGGATCAGATATATGTTGTTCTTTTTAATGAAAACTTTAGTGGGTTAAGTTGATTTTAATTTTTTGAAAGAAATTGTATTTATGTTTTTAGTTCAATTGGGTTCATTTAAGAAAATTTCTAAAAAAGGTCATAAGTTGGATTTTACTTTTGAAAATTCTAAATAATCCTAATTTGGAAAATGGTCGATTTATTTTTATTTATTTTTGAAAACTTCATTTTTGTAAGTGTTAAAACAATTTTTATTTACTCTTTTCTTTTTTCTTTTTTTTTTTCTTTTTCTTCTCTTCCCTTTTTTTCCTTCTTCTTCTTTTTTCTTTATATTATTACATGTGCATAAATAAGTAAAATAAATACGTAAAAAAACTTCAAACGGATTTGTACGTACGAGTTAGACCTAGGTAGGTCAATCGAGTCGAATGTACAAGTCGTCGGGTCAAGTCGTTGGGGTTACAAGTTGAATGACCTAAATCACATGCTTTATACGTACTTAGCCAAAGAGGGTAAGGGCAAGCATCAAGTAGCTAAATCTGAGTTATTCTAGGTACCAAAATGAGCGAGTGAATAGTTTTTTGTAAGTTTTGGATTGGGAATAGTAGGTGGTAGGTTCAATGTTGTGCTGTTTAAGGGAGGTTTGAAGGGTGATCCAAAGTGGTGGCCGACGATGCCGTTTGGATCTCAATGTTTTAGGGTTACTAGGCATGGAAGGGGCATTAACTTAGGGGTTTAAGGACATAATGAGTTTATCCATTGGATTTGTTTAAGTCAAAGAGTGGCTAGAGTGGTGGTTCAAGGAGAGAGAGGGGCGACAGTTAGGGTTTAGATGGTAGCAAGTTGGTGGTGATGCCATAGGCTACGGCAAATGTCTATGGTGGTCGAGTTTTCGAGCCTAAGTGATGGGGCGTGATTTTAGAGTGCTTAGCTATGGTAGTAGGCTTGGTAGAGAGAGATTCGGACATAAAGAGAGTGAGTTAGAGAGAGAAAGTAATCATAGGAGAGAAAGAGATTGTTTCAAGTAATTATGCGAAGTAGTGTATGTTTATGTAAGCTCCCCCAATACCTTTTTATACACAAATTGATCCTAGAAACATGGAAAGCTCAAATTCAGATTTATTGAAAATGTCTAGAAAGTTATATTTTTTTTTTTTTTTTTAATTTTGGAGCTCAATTTGAATGCTCCTTTGACTGTATTTAGACATGTTAATGGGTTCGATTCACAATAAGCTATGTCTACTTTAATAAATAAAAAATATATCTTAATAAAATGCTGTTTTCTAAATTCTTTTACTTTCTTCAATTTTTCCATTTTTTGTAATTTTTTCAATATTCTAACTTTTTTTCCAAATTTTCTTATTTTCTAAATTTCTTAAATGTTTCTTATCCAATTTTCTTATTTTTAATGCTTTTCCTTATTTTCTGAATTTTTTTTGCATTTTCCTAATTTTTTGGGTTTTCTTTAATTTCCTATTTTTTTATGTTTTTTCCTAATTTAGGGCTTATAAAAAATAAAAATAAAAATCCAGAAGGAAAAATTTGGGTATCTACATCTAGTCACCACAATACGAGTTAATAAATAGCAAACTTAAGGTGTATTACACCATAACCCACTTGAATATGTTCTAGAGAGACGTTATGGAGAAGGTAACTATGTCAATCACCTAGTTTGACTACTTCGAGTTGGAGGAATAGCATATTGGATTGCTAGATGAAGGTTGGAGTTGGAGGAGATTAAGGAAGATGATGAGAAGATAGATGTTGATGAGTATAGGGAGGAAAAAGAAGAGGCTGATTATTACCAAGCATAAGAGCGAAGATGCGAAGCTCCTTGATGACTTGACAATGTTAAGGTTCAAATCCTACCCTTTAACGGAAGTAGAGATGCAGATGAATATTTGGAGTGGGAAGAGAAGGTCGAGAAAGTGTTCGATTGTTATGGATATAGAGATGCTATTAAAGTGTGACTTATTGCACCAATGTTTATCTCATATGTTGCTTTGTAGTGGAAGAATCTAAATGTAACCAAAACAAATGATGGAAGACGAGGTGTAAGAACTTAGGAAGAGATGAAGATATTACTAACAGATAAATTTGTGCCCAAGATGTACTTATAGTATACGTTTGCAAAATTACAGAAACTTCACCAAGGAAGCCAATCTTTTGATGACTATATAAGAAAATTTAAGATGTTGGTAATCCAAGTTGATTTGGATGAACTTCGCGGCTCATATAATGTCAAGGTTCATTTTTGGAATTAAAGATGAGATTCGTAATATTGTCGAAGCACATAGGTTTTATACTCTAGATGAGATCATTAAGGTAGTGTAGAGGGTAAAAATATAGAGAAGAAATGCTTCAGACTGACTTAGGCCAACATTTTCTAAAGCCGTTGTTCCATGCTGACCTATTTATGCCAAGTCAAGGAGAGCTTCTCGAGCCAACAAAAGAAATGACTATGCTGATGAAAGCTAAGTAGGCCAGGAGGGATGAGTAAGCCAGTTGAGTTAAACTGCGGTTAGGCCAACCCTGAGGCCATATGATAGAAGATATACCTCAAGACGTAAGACCAACATAATAAAGTACTTTAAATGTTTGGGCTTTAGACACATGACTACCGGGTGCTCAAACTGACATACTATAGTTTTACAAAGAGATATAGTAGATAACACCGATGAGAGCAAGCCTAAATAGGAGAAGAATGTTGGGAAGGTTGTTGATGAAAAGGAAGAGGAGACCTATGTCTATGTCAAGCAAGGAGAGATGATGACCTTAGTTCTAAGGTGAGTATCAAGTTCCTTGTAGAACTTTAAAGAAGACTAGAGAGAGAATCTATTCCATACGAAGTGTATCATCAAAGGACAACTGTACACCATCATGTGGAAAGAGAAAGTAGTACAAACATCATTGTAGAGTCCTTTATGCAGAAGTTAGGATTGTTGACCTCTAAGCACCCTCGACCTTACAAGCTACATTGGCTTCATGATAAGGGTGCTCTATACGTGATAAAATAAGTAACTGTGCCATTTAGTACTGGGAATGTATATATGGATGAAGTAATATGCGATGTCATCCTTATGGTAGCTTCACATCTATTACTATGAAGACCTTAGTTATTTGATTGACGTATCATCCACAATAGATACAAAAACACCTATGGCTTTGTTAAGGATGGGAAGAAGATTGTGCTACAACCTATGAAAACGACCCAAGTGAATGAAACCCATAATCAGCTTACCCAAGCTACTAAGAAGAAAGCCCTAGTGATGAACCATAGAGAGCTTCGAGCTATTAAGAAGGCTGATGAGCCTTTCTTTCTATTATTTAAAAGACTATTAGAGATGAGAGATCTGGCAGAAGTACTTGAATAGTTACGAAGATTGATTAACAAGTTTTCTGACCTATTTCCTAAAGAGCTTCCTAAACGACTAAGCCCAATCTAAAGCATTGGATATTGTATTGAGCTATAGCTAAGCGTCGCCTTACCAAATCTACTTTCTTATATAATGAACCTTGAGTAGGCTACTAAACTAAAAGGTCAAGTGGATTAGCTCATAAAGAGAGGATATGTAAAGGAGAGCATAAGTCTTTATGGTATGCTAGCTTTATTCGTCCTAAAGAAGGATAGGTCATGATGTATGTACATTGAGAACCGAGCAAACAACCAAACTATTAATTATAGATATTTGATACTAAGGCTCAGTGACATGTTAGATGAGCTTCACGGCACCAAGATATTTTCAAAGATTGATTTGCGAAATAGCTACCACTGAATTTGCATGAGACTAGGTAATGAAAGAAAGATTGCATTAAAGATGAGGCATAGTCTCTATGAATGGTTGGTTATACTATTCGAGCTTACCAATGCATCGGCCACATTTATGAGGCTTCTGAACCATGTGCTGTACCTTATGACTGTAATGATATAGTAGTGTACAATGCTAATCTTAACAATTATGTTCAACATCTCTAAGCTGTTTTTGATATTTTGTGAGTTGAGAAGTTATTTAGGAACCTAAAGAAGTGTACATTCTATTAAGGTGAAATGGTTTTTCTTAGGTGTTTAGTATTAGGAGAAGGAATCTTAGCAAATGAAGAAAAGATCTAAGCTACCTTAAAGTAGCTAATGTTAAAGAAAGTTATTGAAGTACAAAGTTTTCATGGCCTTTCTTCTTTTTACAAGCAATTTATTAAGAACTTCAATACCATTGCCACCCCTTGACCCAACTAACAAAGAAAAGTGATGGATTCTAATGGAATGACTAACCTAAGCGAAGCTTTAAAGAGATTAAATAGAAGCTCAACTCTACCCTTATCCTAGCTTCGCCTAATTTTGACAAGCTATTTAAGCTAGAGTATGATCTGTTAAGCATTGGCATTGGTGGAGTGCTAATGCAAGAACGATGCCCAGTTGCCTAGTATAGTGAGAAGCTTAATGGTGCCACATTAAACTATTATGTGTATGATAAAGAGTTGTACTCTCTTTTGCAAGCTTTTACTATCTAGTAACACTACTTATTGTCATGAGACTTTGTTATTTACACTGACCATGAGTTGTTAAAGCATCTTAAGAGTCAGACCAAACTTTTAAAGAGGAAAGCCAAATGGTTAGAGTTTATGGAAGGGTTTTCATATGTAATCCAACATAAGAAAGGAAGCACCAATTTAGTTTCCGATACTTTTTCATGTCAAAAAACCTTATTAACCAGCATGCAACCAAATTACTAGGATTTTAACTTATCACTGAGCAGTATGATCATGATTCTCATTTCAGTCCTATTATAAAACAGTGTGAACATGGAGTTGCTCACGGAGGATATTATATCCAAAATGGTTATCTCTTCAAGGAAAGAATGCAGTACATACCTAATTGTTCTACACATGAGTTGTTGGTTAGGGAAGCTCATAGTAGTGAATTATCTAGTCATTTTAAGGAGATTAAATATCCAACTTATTGAAGAAAATTTTTACTAGCCTAATTTAGCTAAGGATGTCCATAAGGTAGTTGACAATTATGAAGAGTGTAAGAGGGCCAAAGGAAAGAGAGAGTCTTATGGAGAGTATATACCACTACCAGCACCAACCTTATCTTAGGCAAACCTTAACATAGATTTTGTCTTAGGATTGCCCTAAACATCTAAGAGAAAAGATTTGGCCTTTGTTATAGTAGACTACTTTAGCAAAATGGCATGCTTCATCCTATGCCATCAAACTAAAGATGCTTTATATATTACTGATGTATTTTCACATGAATTTGTTTGATTGCAGAAAATGCTAAAAACTATTGTTTTAGATCAAGACACAAAATTATTGAGCTATTTCTAGAAGACTAGGAATTAAACTTGTGTTCAGCTCTAGTAGCCACCCTTAAACTAATGGCTAGACTGAAGTAGTGAACAAGATGCTAGGTAATCTACTCAAAGTTATCATGGGAAAGAACTTGAAGGATTAGGATCTATGTTTACCCATTGTGGAGTTCACATAAAACCAAACTATCCACATCACAATTGGAAAGACTCCATTTGAGGTTGTATGTGGCCTCAATCCCAATATTCCACTAGATTTGATTAGTACCCCTATAGCTATTGAAGAAAGTAAATCTAGAGTTTACCAAGCCTAAATATTGCAAGAGCTACATCAGTTTGTGATAAGGAAGATCACCAAGTTCTACTAAAGACAAGAAGAGATTAGTAGTTGAGGCCAATGAGCTATTTCTTTTAGACCAAGAGACATAGTATGGATTCACCTTAGCCAAGAAAAATTTCTACACTCAAGATAGAGTAAGCAATCTCCATGAGCTGATGGTCCATTCAGGATCTTAAAGAAGATCAACTGTAATGCCTACTAGAATAAGTTGCCTAAAAACTATGATGTTTTCTCTACTTTCAATGTATCCGACCTGATTCCCTACTAACTAGAAGAAGAAGACCCTATAAATGCCCAAGAAGAACAAAAGCTCGAGACTACTTCAGATTTGATGACAGATCTTTCTAATCCCTAAGTAGATGATGGGAATCAACTCCTTAGACTAGTCATACATATCTGAGCGAGAGGACTCTAAAGACTCATGTGGAGAATATTAGCTCAAAGCCCCATCTAAGACAAGAGTTCCTATCTTGACCATTATGATTCACTCCACTACCAACTTGAGTATCGAGCTCTCTCGTACACAAACATTGACTCCAGAGTTACCGAACTGACATGCTAACCCTCTATGTAAGCATGCCTACCTACTAAGCAACCGTACCATAATCCTAAGAACATTTAAGCATACCAGCCTCAACAATTACTTGAAGTCGAGCTCATAAACCAACTAGGATCTAACCCCAGTTTGAGGCAAATATTCATTTTTGACTAATTGGTTAAGGATCGCTTTACCTATATTAGGGTAACTTTAACCGGATACCCTCTTTTTCCTCATTTCATCAGAATTGTACTATATTTTAAAATAATTAACTATCATGCAATACTTATCTTCCAGTACAACATTCTAGAAGAATTCTTTACTTTTCTGTATAGAATATTCTGTTTCTTTTACTCTTTTAGTATCATTCATATATCCAAATTGTAAATTAACCTTTTCTCTTTCCCATGTATGTTTGTGACCTTAGTTAAGCTAGTATATAAACCATATTTATTGTACGTAGACGTTACCTTCTAATGATCAGAATATATAAGTTTCCCTTTCAAGTAACCTTAGTGTTCTCGTTTATCCTTAACTTTTATCTATTTCCTTTATTAAGGAGTAGTGGCGAGTGACCTTGTAGTTCAAACTAGTGAGTCATACTCGATGGATTGTAGGCCGAGTAAGATCGATTGGTGTATTATATCTGATTGGTAGCTGCTCAGACTTTAGTAACCTTCTTTCACTTTCTTTTGTTTCACTTCATTATGGTGCTTATCTTTGTGTTTGACCTCAGAGATGCATCAACATGTCAACCTAGAGAAATGTCTCGATTGGTAGTGGAAAGGTTATTAGGACATAATATGATCTATCACCTCTTTTGCCCCTTGCTTGTTTCATTTGGAATTCTTTAGCTAGGGTTGACATATAGTTAAGCAAGGTTATAGTACCAATCTAGCCTTCCTTAAACTTCACATTCTCCATCTCTCCTTTGTCGGAAGTAGTAACAATGCATACCTTAACATTTGTAAACTGAAGTCCTCTTACTCCTTAGTGACTATATAGGGTATGACTATTTCTTTATAAATATCATAGTCTTGATCTCCTAGAATTGTTATCATATAGCCATTTCAGATAAACTTGACCCTTTGATGTAAGATTGAAGGTGTGGACCTTACTGAGTAAATTTAGGCTCTCCCTGAGAGAAAGTTGAAGGACCTTATGATGTTTAGAACTTGGAATCAAATATTAAAGGTTAAGGGCCAATGTCCAAATCTATCTCCCTTATGATATCCCTTCCAGATCCATCAAAAGCCTTAACTATTGTAGAGCTTGGCTTAATTGCAATCTTGTTGATACCCATAAGTTTAGGGTAGTAAGCAAGCAAACATTCAATGATGATCGATTGTCAATGAGGACTTTGGTAATGATTGTGTCATTACTTCTTACTATTATAAAAGGTAGCTTAGTATGCCGGTTACCTTCCTTGCCTAATTCTTCAGCCAAAAAAGAGATTTGGGCCATAGTAAGAATAGGATTGGTGATTAGTCTCATCTTCTTAATTGACATTTCATGAGGGACTTTAACTTCCCATAAGGTTTAGAACAAATCTTTCCTATGTAGTTCAAATGCCATCAACTAACCCATTAATGATATTTATGCTAGAGTTTTAGCAAGTCGATCCATTATGTCGTACTTGCTAGACTTAATCACCTTAGTAAAGGTAGATAGTCCTTCACCATATTCAATCATTTTATTGTTCATCTCCTCCAACACATTTTTCTTCTTAGGCTCTTTGTTTTGGTTATAAACCCTTCAACTTTGAGTAATCCTTCCTACTAAAGGACTTGACTGCTCTTGGTTAACTACTTGATAATTGAATAGGGTAGCCTTATAGTTTTCAGGTGGCATTGGCACAGGGAAGTCACACCTCTTGATGCTTTGGGCTTGCTCATTCTTGTAATATTGAAAGACTTTACGTTTCCAAATTGAACCAATCATATTGATGAGAGAATCTAAATAGTCAAAAATCATGTTGGTAATAAGGCCATAGTTAGGCTGAGGATTATTGTTAACATTTGGAGCAACAGTTTCTATGGAGTCTAATTGGACTAAGCCTTTATCAATCAAATCATAGATTTTGTTCTTTAGTCTCTAACATGAATTGGTCAAATGCCCTATCTTCCTTAAATGATATGCACATTTTTTATTAAAGTAAAAAATCCTTGGTCTGTATCTGTTGCTAAGGAGCTTAAATCAAGTTGTCCTTGTTAAGCTTCTCAAAGACCTAGTTGAGAGGAATTAGGATTATCGTGAACTGTCTTAGGGCCTTATTGGTCTGAGGCTAGTTTCTGAATTGTTGCTAGACTTAAGGAGCATTAGACTTGGCATTTCAATTCAACATGTTAATTGTAGCTTCTTTGTCCTTATTGGCTTTTGGTTTAGGAGTGGATGATGAAGAAGATGTTCTTCGATTGAGTAATTCTTGAAGCTCTCCAGAGGAGATAGCATTTTCAATCCTACTTCCTATTGTTATAACCTTTGTAACATAAGATGAGGCATGCCTAATTAGGTGGGAGAAATAGGGCTTTTCCAAAGTATTGATAAAAGCTAAGGTTAGCTACTTCTTAACCATAGGTATATATAACCTTACAATCAGGGATCTCTATCTCTATGTATAATCCCTAAACGATTCAGTGTCCATTTTCCTCAAGGCGACCATATCCATCATAATTGGTGCTACTTCAACATTGAACTTATATTGTTCGTAGAACCCCTTTGCAAGTTTCTCCCATATGTTTACTTGATTTAGGTCCAATTAAGAATACCATATCAAACTTGTTAAGCTATTTTGAAAAGTTTGTACCATTAGCTGACCGTATTGGACATATTTGCCCATTTTTCATACAAAAAACCTAGTATACAGTTTAAGGCATCCAATCCTATTATACTTTTTAAATTCTGGTACTTTAAACTTTACAAGGAAAGCCCAAACACCATATGTGGAGAAATTCGTGATATTAGCTTGCTTAAAACTATTGTAGCTTCTAAGTGCTCTTATCCTTTTGGTGATCTATTGGGTTAACTTCCTTTCCAACTCTTTTAAACTATCTTGATTAGGCCTTGATCTCATGTGGACTAGGAACTGATATGCATTAGGCTCAAAAGTCAAGTTAACCTTCTAAACACTCTATTTATAAGTACTTTATTGGTTGACAAGAATAAGAATGAGGAATGTGAAGTCATTGATACGATTGTGACTTGTATATTTGTTGACTTATAGAAATTTAATATGTTGTCTTTTAGAAAACTTATACAAGTTAATATGCAAACTGTAGTATGGTCAATCAATTTGAAATATTGATATTATATTTATGTTCATTATTTTATTCCATATAGTCAAAATTCCTATTTGATTTAAAAATAAGTAAATAATTTGACTGTTTAGAGCATTGCATTATTTTATCTTATGTCATAGGTGACTGACTGATTGTGTTTGTACTCCCCAATCAAATAGTTTAAATTTCAAAATTCAAAATATTACAATGTAGGCACGTTTATGAGAAATGTGCCAACGTTTTCTACTATAAAAATAAAAAAGAAAGGGGTTAGGGAAAGTAACGTGCCCACATTTCTTTTCTCGCCCTAATGAAAAAGATTAGGGTGGGAAGGTTACATGGCACGTTGTTTTCCGGTGATTTTTTTCTTATATATTGCCTTGCTGCCATGTAATTATTACGCTTCCTTAATTCATTTCCATTATGTACCTCGTGAGTCCTAATCTCCTATACACTCATATTAGTTTGCTATTGTTCAATCTATTCTCACTTTCACTTTAATCTATTTACATTTTAGTGAACCATCGATGGATGTGGAAACCCAACCGCATACAATTATGATAAAATGTTACACTTCACAGAACTAAACAATTCGTGGACTTTTCTATTGCCATAGAGTCAAAGATTTAAATATCTAATGAAACAGGTTTGGGAACCCAAACATTGGGAATACTATAAACCTATCCTGGGTTCGTAAGAAGGACTCAGCCACTGAGTTCCCTCAATCGATGATACAACGACCGCACTCTATGACCAGCAAGAATGTTGAGGATGATTTCCATACGGTACGTATCTTTCGAAAATAATGAATTTTTAGTGAATTTACAAATTTTTTTCCTTAGTATTTTCTTTTGGTTAATTAAAAAGGTAGAGAGTGTAATTATAGTTGCTCTATTGTGGCTAGGATTTTATAGAGAACTCATCCTTAACAAAGATATAAACGATAAGCAACATTGGCTCCACCGAGATCCTTAGTCAAAGAATGAGAAAACGAACTAGCAACGTATGAAACTTTTTCAGTGATGATTTGGGGAGGACGTCGAGAAATGTATGATGTGCGAGAAGACATGGTTCGGTAAATCCAAATCACTAACGGGCCATCTTACCTAATACCTAAAGATGCAGCAAAAGAGAAATGAAACAATAAAAATGGTTCCAAAAACCCTTGCTGAAGGTACATCATAACTCGTTGATCAAAGCGATCATGAAGCCTCCTCTATATTCGACCATCAAGAAGCTAGAAATGACTTCATTCAGATGACTGTATTTGCAGGAATGTTGTTTCATGCCGGGCATGAAGGTTTTAAAGAACGGGCAAGGAGCAGGCTGCAATTAAGATACCAACATGTAGGACGGCAAACGCTGTGGAGCAAAATGGTGGATCTTTTCAAGCGTAAAGGTAAAGTCCTTGAGGAGCCGCTATCCAACCTCTCATCAAGGTGTGAAATTTTGCTCTCCCTACCTTGTCTGCATGATGGGCTTTGCCTTGATTCAGCGTGGTTTTAGTTGATTATAAGGCTTTTAAAGAACGATAATTTATTTGGCTTCTCGTGCAGCGTATCATTTACTTCAGACACATGGAAGTCATCGATGGTAGACGTTGACGATAGCTACATGTGCATCACCATGCATTGCATTGACGATGATTGGATGGTAAAAAAGAATGATCACACTTATGCTCTTCTTAGAAGCTCACATCGAAATATCCTGGCAACCGTGGGAGCCTACGATATTCAAAGGCTTTTCAGTATCATTTTTTATAATGCATCCAACAATACGGGCTTAATATGACAATTGAAGCAACAATTAAACCCGGTATGTGATGGAAAATTGCTCCATGTTTGATGTGTGTCATATTTTTAACCTTGCAATATATGATGGTCTTCAAGCCAATAGCTTGGAGAATCGAATTACTAAGCTTTGGTTTGCTCTTAATGTATCCATCATAACAAGACTAAATACCTAGAATATGTTGATTGTTGCCGCTGGGAGTGTCACGACGTTTATATCCCACCTTGTGATTGCCAAACTAACTAGAACTCCACGTATCAAATCCTGTCCAGAGCATTAATGTTAGCATAAATAAATATTAATATCATATTTACAATGTTTCATTTTTCATTAAAGTTGTGTTTGAATTATCATAATATTTAATGACATTTAACGTAGGTTAACAAGATCATTGCCTCTTTCTACAACTCCTACCTTCATTAGTCATATTAGAGCGAGCTTGGGCTTGGCCTAATGTGCATGTTGGACCAGAAAAAGACCATGTGCATGTGCAAATTCATCTTTCCCTTCATATTAGTGATAAATAATTTATCCGGCTCTTATTATTCAATAGCCAATGTTGTGCTTCCACATCTTGTTGACATAACAAATGTGTTGGATATTCTTCCCTATCACTACAACCATGAGATCAAGATTACTAACCTACTATTCCCCTATCCCTCTTATCTTCTATGTTGGAGTGATGTTGGATATATAATATAAGTTCTGTGGTGATCTTAATCTATATAGAGAATTCTTATTAGTAGAAAATGTTGCAAATGAAGCTGGAAGGCTTGATGTGGATGCCTAGAGTTTGCTTAAATCATTGCTCTTGTTACATAAATCTAAGTTGTAATCATTAGCCTAAGCACCTCGAATCAACAATCAATTGAGCAGTCTACATGCTTTGGCTTCTAAAAGGAGCAAATAGATCGTCTAGAGAAGCCAAAGCATTAGGACTAACAATGATGTTGAGATTGAAACTTTTACTGAGCTACTAATCTACTAGGTACGATACTTGAAGGGGGATAAAGTCGATGCAGATGTCCTAGTTTGGTGGTCAGCTAAATCCTACATGATGTTGATGGTATCTCTTGTGGTATGGGATGTTTTGGCACTACTAGCTTCAACAATCTCATTTGAGGTGGCCTTTAGCTTAGTTAGGTGAATTATCAACCCTTACTATCTTTGACTCAAACTTAAAATTGTTGAAGTAAGTGTGTGCCTGAAAGATTGGAGGGAGGCTCAAAAGAGAAGATAAGGAGGTGCAAAGCTATGGTTTCCTGATGAAGATGAAACTAAGACATCTTCAGTAATAAACTGGAGAGGAGTGATAGATGGATGACAACTATGAAGAGTACGAGGATTATTAACCAAGTTGTACATTTATTTTCTTGACTTTCAATAAACTTCTCAATGCTTATATTTCATTTCTACTTATAACTTACTAATCCCTATATTTTAGCACTTAATCAATTCTAAATATTAATATTATATTCATGTGCATTCATTAATTACATGCTAATGTTAATTTTAAAATTAACTATTCACTATTAAGCTAGCATAACTTGAAAATATTTTAAACACCTATCTCAAAGTACATTGAAGGATTAATTAGATTAATCAGATTACCTTTAACAAATCAATAAAATTAAATTATTTTAATTAATTTGTTCAAATAATTCAATTAGAATTATATTTAATCTATTAATTTGATATCAAACAAATGGCATTGCTTAAATGAAATGGTTAATTCAACTTTCCATTTTGAATAAAGAAAAATTGGACTTAAGAAAATGAAATAGGGTTTCATGTAAAAATATTGAAGTGTATTGATTTATTCATATAAATCTCGCTCCATTTATTTATTCAAATCATAATAAGTGAATTAATGAAATAAAATGATTCAATTAGTTTATTTCTAGCATCCCATTTAATTAATCAAGTAATTTCAATAATTATTACGTTATTTGCTTGTTTATTAAATATATATTATAAATTTGAATTACTTGATCTCCAAAAAATACAACTAACCAAATAAATTAATTAAATAAACATTCTACTTAATTATAAATACTTAAAATACTACATTTATTTAAATTTCACATATATAAAAAAGAGTCCATGTGTTACCTATGTGCTTTTATGCTCATGCTTAAGTAAACCACTAGCTTTATCGTGCTTGGCATGCTCGTGATTGCTTGCCTAAGCCTATGTCTATGTGTACTTGTGCTTTTTACTTTTCTCATGTGCCCATACTTAAGTAGCCTACTGAATAGGCCTAAATGTGCTTATGCTCATATGCTTAGCGCACTTACTATGCTTAATTGGTACATAATTAAATATATTTGCTTTATGCACTCTTGTTTTCCAATATAAATTAGAGGTTTAAGCCATTTGAAGAATGTAGTTATTTTATTTTTCATTATTTTATTCTAATAAACCAAAAAACAACAATAAAATGGAAAGTATATATGTTGCATAAAATTAAGGACATTGTGGTCATATAGTAGAGCAACTACATTATTTTCTTAAAGATGTGATGTAAACTTTCAATTTTAAAGATAAGGGTTAAATGACATCAAACATATATAAAAGGGTGGTACTTACAATTAAAGATCTTGAAATCAATGGTAGTTAATATTCCATATATATTTCAGTATGCATAATAAGTTGGATAGAATAGAACTTTTTATAACAAGTACTTATAATTGATGCAATAAAAACATTTTATGCATTCAAGGTAAGACTACGAAAACTCAATCATAAAAATAAGGTACCATATCAACTATGGAGTAGAACTAATTATAGTTCAAAAGTCTAAGTTATTGAATACTAAGTCAACATTAGTAAGGTAAAATTATTAGAAATATACATTACTAACCTATTGGTTTGACTACTAATTGCGTTTGCCTAATGTTAGCCTATGGTTAAAACCATTGCAAAAAGAAAAAAATATATATATAACTGCATTGGAAATATAATGGCTATAATGTTAATAGGGTAATACACACACATAGAGACACATAGACAAATAAAAAGTGCAATGATGATCCCATAACTTCGATCAAACTCATATATTTGTGAAAGTTGCAAGAACTAGATCTCGCTTGAAATAACAAGCCTTGGCTTTATAGCTTCCTTAACTTGCTTCCACCTATGTCTCTATCATCTCCTCCTTATTTTTAGGGATCAACTCACATTTTAATAATTGAATGGCATCCTTCCATTTCTCATTACTTGAAGACTCCAAATCTTCCCCAATGTTTATTGTTAGTCCCCTTTAAGCTAACAAGCCTAGATAATGCCATTATTAGAGGACCCTTCACTTAGTCAAGGACTTAGGCTCTATTGTATAGGACTTCTATGTGGAAGTCCTTATCATGGATACTTGTATAACCTAAGGTTAAAGTTGGTTTGATAAAGTCATTACCTTTTGTTCTTATTCTATGAGTTCCTGTTTTATATACTTTTTCATATGTATTCATTAGGCTATACAACGGAAGAAAATAGATATTGAATCACATAAAATAGCAAATAATCAAACAAGAGAGAAGCAAGTATATGACATAAGAACTATAATGCAGGGTAAAAGGTATGGATGAAGGAGTTGCAACATTTGCTTGTATATATCAAGTAAATATAAAAGGATAATATGTAAAACTCATCTTTATAGTATAGAAATCTCATTTACAAAGGTTAAACTAAAATCACCAATAGAGATTACTGAAAGTGATAAAGATTAGATTGAAATTGACTCTCCAAACTCTCATAAGACTCCCAAGAGATTACGTCAACCATAAATGAAACTTAAAGTACATATTTATAGCTCTTAGTTGGAGTGGAGAACAGACTAACAGCATTTTTAAAATAGGGAATAAGAGAAAATTGGAAACAAGCAAAGGCTATGTATCCTCTTATTGACCATAATCACATGTTAGTCAACTATTGGCATCTCTTAATTGATAGCAAGAATTCTTTAACTGAACATCAAAATCCTTTAATTGACCATTGACATCCTTCCACATGTCATAGAATCTTAGATGTTATTATTGTGCAATGAACTTTTGTAAACCTTACAAATTTTCTAGAAAAGGGGTTGGAAATTAATAACATTTCCCGAAAGATACCCTTAGTGTTGGCAAAATAACTAACCCTGAATCTAAAAGACTACAATAAAAAACCAAAACTCAATTTCATAAAACCCTAAATGTCAATCCAAGCCTTAGTTTGACCCCTATAATCAAAGGACCTAAAATCTTATAAACAAATACTAAAAACTAATGTTAACTCCCAAGGTTAACAAAATCTAATGAAACTAACTACAAACCCCAATAGGAAAGAGATCGATAGTTGAAGCCCATGAGAGCACCCTAATACCAATAAAGGGCAACCTAAATCAAAAATGAATATTGGTATAAATAACCCTAATAATGTATTTAAAACTTGAAAATGAGTACTATGGCCCTTAAACGAACTTTAAAACACTAAAATCCTATAGAACCCTAATACTTACAAGCCTTTAAATTAGGAAACCCTAATCTATAGTCAAAAACCCTAATCCAACTATTATACTTTAATTAACTAGTAAAAATATTCATTAATCGAAACTAATTGATTAAATTCCCTAAAATGCTAATCTACCCTTTAAAACATACTTGAATTGTAAATTTATCTTAATTGCTTAAATTAATTAGATAAGATCACCCAACGGGCTTAACCAACTCAATTTGACACAGTAAGTCCTAAAATGAGCCTAATTTGTGCCAAGTGTACTAGTAATTAAGATTAAGAAACTTAATTACACCTTAATTTGCTAATTGGGTTATATATCATAATTTACTACAAATAAAAAATGATTAATCATATGAAATGAAAGTAATTATATGAAAATATCTCCTTAAGAATGCCAATAGTATACTTAGGAAAATAATATGAACTTCGTAAACTTTCAAATCCTAACTCGAAGTTAGATATAAGAGTTAATAGCTAACCCTTAGAACCACTTAAGATATAATAATAAAAGTTGTAATAATAAAACTCCAAATTAAAACAGTAGAACCCTAAATCATAAGCCACAAACCTTAAATAATAAGTCAAAAAACCTTAAAGAGAGTAAACGTAAAACCCTAAAACCCTAATCGTACAAGTAAAACACTAAAACTGCTCATATGCGAGAAACCCTAAAATGACATGAAAATATCAATAGTTTAAATAAAACCTTTATTGGAAGTCTAAAAACCTAATTTAACTAATAAACCCTAAGTATATCATTAAACTATTCGCTAATCGTAAATAATTTCTCTAATTGCTAAGAAACCTTAAATTGCCAATCTTAAACGTAGTTCGAAAACTCTAATTAGTCTCGAATAATAAAGGACTATAACAAACAAAGTAATATAGGTTAATGAACTTAATTAAAATGACAAAATATGGCAAGACCTTAGTTACACCCTAATTAGGCCTAAATTTCTTAATTAACTAAAATCATAATTAATTACCTTAATTACCCTTTAATTTATCTACCAACTCTCATTACATCTTAATTAGTAGCAAGTCAAACTCAATTAAAGACAAAAGAAAAAATATTAATTGGGAATTAAAGGACACTTATTCTCATGGAGATAAAATCTTCCCTCATTTGGCAAAAAGGAAACAAGGTATAATAGTACTAAGAAGGGGGCATATATTCTTATCACAAAGTAGCAACCTCTTGTCCCCCTTAATCTACCTTCAATATTTTCCATTTCACCCCTCCAAAACACTCATTTGACATCATTCTTCACTTATAGAAAAACCTTAGGAAACTGTCTCTACAAACCTAAATAAAATCAAGGAAAGAAGGAAGGAAAACTAAGAAGTACTCTCGGATTCCCCTATGTACATTAGTGCCTTTTATCATTATCACCACCACATGCCACCAAATCATAGGCCATTACCACCAAAATGTTACACACACATTGTAGTTTCTTGTCAATAAACATTTTCACCCAAAGAAGCACATTTCGATTTCTTTTTTAAGTGGAAAATTTAGAGCTCGTGCAAACCAATTTAAGGTAAATCTCACCCAACTTAAGTTTTCTATTTACACTAGTTTTATCCATGATATCTTGAGAGTTTAAGATTAGAAAGACTATAAAAATATTTTATAGGCATGTAAATATCATTTTAGAGCCTTATAATTATACATTCATTTATCTACTTAGCCAGTTTGCTATTTGTGATCTAAAGATAGTTCTATATATGTAACTTCAAAAGAAGTTAAGAAAGTACCAAGAATCCTAACTTCCTTTGCATGCCTCCCCCTCCTTGATATGCATCCATCTTCTTATCACCATGTAATGTGAAGTTATTAGCTTAAAAACAGTAGAAATGTGATTAACAATAAGGAAAATATATTATAATAAGTATTGGATGGATGGAGTTAAAGAAACCTTAAAAAACCCTTACTTGGTTGCCACTATTTATGAGCTTAATGAGTTCTAAATTTTTATAATTAGTGTAATGACATGAATGTTTAGTGTTAAGCTTGATTTAGGATGTAATTAACCAAGTTAAGTAGGGTAATGATAAGTTAATAATTTAAACTAGTTAAGTTGGTAATTATGTCCTTAGGAATAGTGTTAGAAACCCCATTAATAAAATGAACTAGATCTAGAACACTTAGTAAAATGGGTTCTTTAGTGGACCCAATAAGTTATTTGGCCCATTAGAATAAGTTAAAATCATGTTTAGGGTCCTAGAATGTAAATAAGACCTAAACTAACTTAATTAGTTATTAAACATTAAAAATATGATTAAGATCCTAATAAACAAAAAGGACCATATTTGAATCCTAATATAAAATGGACTTATCTTAAAGCCTTTAGTATGCTTTAGCCTAAAATGATAATTGGAGTTAGTCTTAAGTCCTAAATTAGTAAGATAAGCCTCAAAGCCCTTAGAAGAAGCATGAATAAAGCCCAATAACTTAGTTACCAAACTTGAACCCTAAATTAAAAGGCTCATAAAATAAAATATTAAAGGTCTCTTAAGTCCAAAAGCCTATTAAAGTCATCTACTATAGGCTTTTTAGTAAGCTAAGGCCGAAAACAAGTAAAATGAACCCATTTAGGCCCACAAGAGTAACATTAAGGCTCAAATTAAAATTTATGGAATTTGATAAAAAAAATTAAACTTAAGAAACCTAAATAAAAGCTTAAAAGGTCAAGTGTTAGGCCCAATACCCAAAATTAAGCCTAAAGCCCAAAAATAGGCCCAAATCCTAAAGTAGCCAAATGAACACTATTGACCAACGAACTTGTTTAGCTCAAACCAAATTCTTACAAGTCTAAACACCTTAAAAGGACTTCACCAACTAAAATAACACTTGAAAAAGGTGAAAATAGATTATAAAAGCATGAAATTTCGATTTAAAACAAGAGAGATTGCCAAAATACGAAATTAGTAGAAATAGGAAAATTATAACAAGACTAGTGAATAGATTAAGTTTAAGATGAGTCTCATTTACTTTAATTACCTTACTTAGATGATTTGGGCTATCAATTTCAAGACTACCAAGGACTATTAGGAAGAGTAAACTTTAAGGCTAAGTAAGTATACCGCCCCTTATTTTACTCTATTATGTTCTAGTAGTTAGAGCACCACCTAATTATATCTAATAATTGAATTTGTTGCATGTTAGGGTATATGGGAACTTATATGTGCTTTCTTTAGTTGACTCTTGCTTGCAAAAATTTCTTATGATATTTCGAACACCCTTATTTGCTGCATTAGAATTTACGATATTAGAGTGTCTATAATATATTTGCTTTACTACCCATGAATCCGAATTAATAAATATTTGGCATTTAATTAAACCAGATATGCATTGCATCTTATAGTATAAGTTAATAGGCATCAACACTACGTAGTAGAGTAGGAAATCATACATAGATGATTCCATATTGATATTATAAGTTGTGATTATTTATCGTGCAATGTATTCATGTGACATGTCCTTACATCAACCTTTAGGATCTACTTGGCTCTAAGGAGTGCCGCTTTCTGCTTGAGGCCAAGCTGTGTCTATTACTGAGAGTACTCATATTGGTAAGAGAACTCATGTTGGAGGTAGATACCTAAGTTCTAACGTGCCTAAATACTTCTTAACCCGAGCAATAATGGATGTAAAACTGTATTGTATGCAATTATCGATTGACTGTATACACTATTTGTATTGCATAAGCTTGTACATCCATTCATATGTTTGATAAATAACTTGCTTATTATTGTTTGATATCAAGGTAGGAAGGATACTCACTAAGCTAAATGTAGCTTATACCTTAATAGTTTCTTTTGTAAGTCATTTAAAGCTAGGGTTAGGCTAAGATTCGAGTATAGAGTGCTCTATTAGGTTAAGGAGGTAGAATTATATGTTTAGAAAAACAAGTAGGATAGCCGAATTAAGCTTTTAAAGTATCTAGTGGTTTTATGATTGTTAGAATTTAGATACTCTTTCTTATTATTTAGTAGGTGATTCCAGCTTTACAGTTCTGGTAACAGTGGATTGCTGGATCACTTATATATATATATATATATGATTAAGCAAATGTATGTAAAATGAATAACTACCCTTAGAAACTTACTAATTGGAGCCTTAAAACCTCTAATTTGCAAGGTACTCTTTATATCATGAGTATACATGTGATATGAAGATTTTAAATAAAACTACCAAGCCTTCCTTTTAGGGCATTACAGGAGTAGTGTTAGAGCTCTAACTTATTAGAGATAAGACTAGCCTACGAAATGGTAAAATGAGGTAGAACTTGGGTAGAAGGAATAGTATAATGAACAAAAGTTTTTTACTTTAGGGTTATATATATCTATCTACTTCTATTTGTCACCTTAGGATCATTCATACATACCAAAAGAAAACTTTTAGAAATGAGTCTCCTGAACATTCAAAGACAATGTAAAATGTTGGAACTAGCACTAATAATAATATCAAAAATGGTGATAAGACAATGCATAATATTAAAACATACTAAAGAAATTGTAATAAAGACCAAAACCTATAGTAGTCATGATTGCGTCTTGGAGTTAAACCTTGCTTAAGAGGAAGATAGAAGTGAAACACTAAAAGAGACGTAGACACTAAAGTAAATCCCACTCATGAGGGCCCCCAAGCACCTAAGCCATCTCCCTCATACTATAAGCACTACTCCTAACAAGAAATGAGCACTAATAGAACCATGGAAGATTAGCAAGTAACTAATTGAAATCTTAAGATGGTTCAAGGGATAATTCACCCTTAAGGTTGCCCATCAATAAGTCAAAATGTATGGATTTACTAGTAGAAAAGTAGATGTAACACCTATAAATGAATGGACTTTGATTTAACTAAAGGATGGCACACCTAACGAAGTAGATATACTTAATGTGATTTTTGATGAATGGATATATGAATTGTTGGATGATATTAACATCAAGAAAAAATAACTTGACAGGAACATAGGTAATGTAAATGAATAAGGTTAGCAACAAGAACCATCAAGGAAGAAGTTTCCTAACTTTGTCTCGACAAATAACTTTTTCAATGGAAAGAGAAATAACCCTTAAGAGTTAAAACTTATGAGATACCTAAAGACTTGAAGTTGACCTATGGCACCATCATATTGTGGCATGGAGCCAAAATATGGTGGAATTCCAAGAAAAGAGCCTTGTCTCAACTTATCACTTAGAGCGACTTTAGAAGAGAATTTTAAAAGGAATATAACCAAAGCCATAAAGGAAAAAGGTAAATTGAGGAATTACGATTATTATCAGGCTAGTCAATGACAAAGAAGCCTTTTAGAGTGAAATGTTGGAAATGTAGATAAGAGAATTGTTTGAGAAGTTGCTTATGACTATAACATAAGTGCTAGTGTTGTTAGAAAACTAGACATAAGTACAAGCAATGCCCTATGAAATGTAAGGTGTACCGCAACTATAGAAATTGTTGATACGTCTTTTATAAGTACCCCTAAAAATAAACCATATAGGAGACAACTAAGTCAAAGAACTTTAAAGAGTATGAGAGGATAATGAAATTCAGAAGGGGATTACATGAACTTACCAAGATGTTTTTGATGTAGTACTAGTAATGAAAATGTCTATTATGTATCGTAAAAATGTGATGGTTACATATATATATATATATATATATATGCTTGATTTGGAACCAAGAATTAAGAGCTTACGTATGCAAGAGAAGCATACCATAAAAGTATTGGGAAGAGAGATTGTTATCATTGAGTTTTAGGGACGAAACTTATTATAAGGAGTGGAGGATGTAAACTTCACAAATTTCCTACAAGACTACTCTAAAATAGCTAAACTCAATCTCTTAAAACCTTAAATGGTGGTCTAAGCCCTAGTTTGAACGCTATACTCAAAAACCCTAAAATCTTATAAATAAATGCTAATAATTAATATTAACTCCCAAGGTCAACATAATCTAACAAAACTAACCTCAAACCCCAATAGGATGGAAACTGATAATAGAAGCCTATGTGATCTCCTTAAGACCAATAAAGGGTAATCTAAACAAAAAATGAATATTGGTATAAATAACCCTAACAATGAATTCAAAACCATAAAATGAATAATTTAACTGTTAAATGAACCTTCGAATACTGAAATCTTAATAAGAACCCTAATTTATGTAGATCTTTAAATTGTAAAACGTTAATCTATAGTGGAAAACCCTAATCTAATTATTGTACTCTAATTAAATAGTATAACTATTCATTAATCAAAAAGTGATTGCTTAATTGTCCTAAAACCCTAATCTACCCTCTAAAACATACTTGAACAATAATAATTTTCTCAATTTCTTAAACTAATTAGATAAGATCACTCAATGGGCTTAACTAACTTAATTTGACACATTAAGCCCTAAAATGTGCTAAGTGTACTAATAATTACAATTAAGAAACTTAATGGAACCCTAATTTGCTAATTAGGTTTTATATCATAAGTAACTACAAATCAAGAATGATTAATCACATAAAACAAAAGTAATTATATGAAAATATCTCCTTAAGAATCCCAATGTTATACTTATGTAGATGATATGAACCTCGCAAACTTTTGGATTTGAATTTAGAGTTAGATATAAGAGTCAACAAATAGCCCCGTAAACTTAGGTAACCATGAGAAAAAATTTAATCCATTAGCACCAACATTCTAACATAAACTCCTTTAGGGATGCTTTGCACTAAAACTTTTCGAAACAAAATTCTTAACTTAGTTTAGAACCTATTAGGGTATGTTGACAAAGAAAACTAAAATTGAATTACATAGAAATATGAATAAACAAAGACATTAAAGGGAAGAGATAAATATAAGTATGTAATGTAGAAAAACCTCGATGTAGAATGAAAGATCATAGATGAAGGAGTACTGTTCACTAATAAATCAAAAGAGAACAAGGGAAGGATATACATAGCTCGTCCTCAGATCCAGACAATCTTACTAAAAATGACTAAACAAACTATTTACCAAAGTTATATAAAGTTATATAGATAGGATCTCTTTCAATGAATTTATAAGGTCTAATTAGACTCTCATGTAACTAAGTCAAGATAAAGTAAGCTTAAGGATACTCATACCCCTTAGTTGGATTAGGAAGAAACTCAATAAAATAAGTGATTCTTAAAAAGGAAACAAGGTAAAACAAAAATACCTAATGGACTCATGTTGAGCCTTATTTTAATTATCTTTAATTTAACCTATACTGAGCTTATACCACTTAATATAAGTTACTTGATATAAAACTATGGAAAAAATATTTTTCTTTTAAAAATGTTAAAAAAAATATTTTGAAAAATAACTTAGAGTCTTCAATTACTGAAAACTAGTAAAAAAATCAAATTAGAGTTTCTGGCTAAGAAAACTCTAATTTAGATACTTGTCTAAGGATTTTTTTTGATAAATAATTTTTCAAAAAATTTAATTAGAGAAATAGATTCGGATGCTAACCTATTAAGATAAAAGTTACCATGTAGAAAGTTAAGAAATTGACTAATGGACCTTTATTTTGGAAGTTTTCTAAAAACATAAAAACATGCAAATACATAAAAATGCATAAAAAGGATTTTTTACTATTTTTTATTATGAATTTTCCTTAAAATTGAAAAGAAAAGAAAATATTTTACAAATTTTACGTTGCTTTAGTGGTGTTTACATACTTACTAATCAAGGATTAAACTAACTGTAGTTCTCATCTTTCTGCAAAAACTTTAATGGGTTAATAAATTTTATTTATGAAAAACACGCTGGGTTTACGTTTTTTAACTAATTTATTTTTATTAAAAAAACTTAAAAACCTAATTTTTATCTCCAATTAAAAAAACCTTCAACCATTTTAAAAAAGAGTCCAAGTTAATATTTTAATTTTAGGAAAAGCTAACCATATGGTAAAACTTTCTAGAAAAATCGTAAAGTGCTTAAATGTAATTTTTCATAAAATATACAATTTATGTGGAAAATATGCTAAGATGCCTAATCCATGGAATATATGTCTCAACCATAAAAATGATGCCTAACTATAGAAATAATATGTAAACCATATAAAAGATACCTGACTATAGAAAAGTTTTATAAACTATAGAAAACATGCATAATCCATGCAAAAGATGCCAAATAAAGGAAAAGATAGGATATTATCCTAATTTTTTAAGATATCCAGTGAAAATGTAAATTTTATCTTAAAGATATGAATAATGATAAAAATATGCTATTATACCTAAAAGAACATAATATTTGTAAAAATATGCAATTTTTAACTAAAAATACAAATTTTGTAAAGATATGCAAAAGAAGTGAAAATATGCAAAAGTGGTGATTTTTTTTTTAATAAAAGATGCAATTTTTATCAAAACATGCAATTGTCAAAAAGAGATAAAACTTGTTAACTTTTGGGAAAATATGCAATTTCCATAAACGATGTAATTGTTCTAAAATATACAGTTATTTTTTAAATTTTAATTTTTACAAAGAATACAATTTTTATTAAATATGATGAAAAAACATGATTTTTAATGATGAATATGTAAAACTATGACTTAATGAAATAACATGAAGACTTCCAAGAAAAACCCATGTTATCGTTTGTACCATGCAAATAGACTAATTAGATAATTTTAAATAAAACCAATTTTTATAGCATGTGTATATTAAGAAAAATATAAATTAACAAATAATGAAAGAATTGACAACAATAATAACTATAAATAAGGACTTGTAAAAAAATTATATTAAGTCAATGTACTTAAATTTAATAAACTAAAGTAATAAAAAAAACTAAAAGGAAATAAAATAAAGAAAACCACTAAAGGATAAAGAAGCAACCCAAAACACATATGGGTCGGATTAGGTTTAATGAAGGCATTCACACGGATTCAGCTTAGACTCGGAGCACCAATTCAAGTCAAGTCTTTCTTCTACTTCACCAATAACCATTGTCCAATGTCATATAGGTTGATGTGATCACTGAAACGAATAGGAATTTGTATTGGTGAAAACATATTTAGGATCAATGCCCTAATGTAAAGTGGTGGTTTTTGAGAGTTTGGTGGTGGTTAGCAGTGATGGATTTCATAAGTTATAGTAGTGGATGTCTTGGGTTATGTGTGACACTGTTTTCAAGGATAGGATGGCTCTATATATGTGTAGGTCACGACTTAGGTTGGTTGGTCATGAACCTAGTCATGAATGACTTGATGGTTATGTTGAGGGTTGAGGGTGCATGTATCTACACTTAGGTTGTATAATGGTTGAGTATGGAGTTGACTATAGGTTGGGAGTAATCACACAAAGCGAAGAAGGTCTCGATATTGTGGGGTAATAAAGAGGGTGATCAAGAGTGGGAGGTTGTTGTCAATAGTGAATGAAGTTAGGATTAGAAATTATTGGATTGATGAAAAGATCGTATAGATGAAGCAAACAAATTCCCTTTTATAAACAATTAATTTGAATCTTTTGGATTTCTTTAAATATTTTATGATAAAGATTCAATCTTAATTAGGGTATAACAAATCTAATTTCTTACAAGATTCAATGATATCCCCTTTAGATTTATTGGTTTCCTCAATAATTTAATCCTGATTCTTTTTAACCTACAAAAATAGTTGACTTGTTTTAAAATAATTATAGCCTTTTAATTTAGCCTAAAATATATATGCTAACCATTTAATAAATATAAATTTTTATTTTAATTATTCTTGATAACATATTTTTTTAATTAGATAAAAATCAATGTAAATATTTTACTAAGATTTTAATGAAGCCTAAAAATTTTTACAATTCTAAATTTATTAAATCTCCTGCATACTTTTGGCTATTAAAATTGCTTGATCCAACTATAAATAATTGACTTGATTCAGATTTTTTTTAACATTTTTATTTTTCAATTTTTAAATTACTTTTGTATTTTTCCATTTTTTCAATTTTTTGAGATATATATTTTTTTTTTTGGTAAACTTGATTGAAAGGTGACAAGAGTGGAATGTTTGCACCTTATGGTCTTTGTTAAACCATAACTACTCTCCATTCAACCATAGCTACTATTAATTGACCATTAAGATCCTTTCATTAACTATTGACATCCTTTAATTGAACATATCAACCTTTCTCTTGTTTTGAAATCACATTTGGTCTTCTTGTTTTGATACTAGTTTTTGTCTAGACAATAGGAAGGTATAGCCCATGATAAGTAAACTTTGTCTTTAAACTATATGAATATGAAATTGCTCTTCTAAAAACCCTAAGTCGGTCTCACATCTTGATGTCACACCTTAAGGCAAATCATTCACAAGAGGCACTTCATCTTCTCTCTACTTTCTTTCTTCCTTTTTTTATATGTTTTATGATATTGTAACTAAGGTTTAAATTTAAGCACAAATCACATTAATTTATGTCAAAAAATGAAGGAAAAATGTATTACGATTGCAGATGTATTTAATGAATGTATTATTATCTATCTTAATGTAAGGTTGTTAGTGTTACTATTGATAAGGGTTTTATTTATTTTTCAAAGTACAACTCAAAAGGAAAAGATGAGATTTGGACTTTAAGTGCTAAAGAGATTTTGTGAGTTTTCACAAAGATAAATTGAAAACAGGGCATTAAAAATCTTTTCAAAACCAAGGGTACTCTAAAACCTGTCATTTAGTGATATGTGTGATTTGGTAACTCTAACTCTTGATGCTCTATGCATATTTTATGGAATACTTTATTTTCTTTCCTTATCCTACTTTTTCCTTCCTTATGCTTTTGCTATTCTTTTTGAGTGGTTTCTTTTAGTATCTCTCAGTTGAACACTTAAAACTAAGGTAGTTAATGTGTTTCAAAGCTTTCCTTTGGCTTTTTTTTTTTGGCATTTCTTGCCTCTAATTTAAAGTATGTTAGGAAAAGTAGAGTTTATTAGGGCCACCATTGAACTTGATCATTGGAGGCAAACTAGCAGTAAGTTAGGTTTCTTATTTATTATTTATGATGCATCTCTCAAGGATTAGTCATAAAAATGAGATTTTGAAATTCTTATTGTAGATTTGTGAAGTTTTATAAGGGAAGTTTTGAGTTGAAGGGATTGAAATGAATGAGTTCATGACTTTAAATTCCTTACTTTGTATCAATGTTGTTTAATGTGCTAAGGTGTTGAGAATTAAATGAAGTCATAGTTAGGCTGTGATTGTTTGGAGAAGGATATGTTGGTTTCATCTTTGTTATTGAATTTTTTATTTTTTATTAGACTATGAGTAGAAGAGAAGAAGAAAATTGAAGTTTGGAATTTGCTAGGTGGGTATGGGCTTAAAACAACTGTGTTTATTGACCTTCTTGGTTGAGGAAAGAGACTAGAAAGTAGCATGAGCGTTAGACATGGCCATGTTTAGGTCATTGCAACTCAACATAGTTGTATTGCATGGATGTGCCGGACTTGCTTTCTTAGTTGAGAATAATATGGCCTACCAACAAGGCTATATTTTCCTTTTATTCTTCCTTCATTGTTCGTTTTCTATTCTTTTCTTAGTGAAACGTTACATGGCATTCAAGCATGGCCATGTACTTTCTATGCTCTTTTCCAAGCTTCCTTTTCCTTTCGTTTTCAATTCCATTTACTTTAGACTTGTCTCTAATTTTTGAAACAATCGTTTTAAATTGTCTTATCTTCCCTAGACAATTTTTAACAAATTCCATCTAGTTCGGTTGAATCATTTTGAAAGGGGTTAGTGTAAGGGAGTTGTTAAGTGTGCGAGTTCCTAAAGTTTTACCTAATCCATGTGCAGGATACATGTGTTTTTGCTTGTGCATGTAAAGTAGTATCTTAAATGGGCTAAATTAATTATCCTACTTAATTAATTGTATGCTATGGATGCTTAGCTTTGGCTAACACCTTAGAAGGACTAGTGTATCGGCAAGGCACCTAATGATCTATGTGAGACATTATCCCTAGTAGAGTCCTACATAGAAATTGTTTAAGCAGATTTAGGCAATTCCTTACTTGGTTACTTTGGCTTTAAGGAGGACCTCTCATAATACTATATTGTAAAGTGTTAGGGTCATGAGTGCTCCTATATTGCTTGTTAGATTAAATAAGGATAACTAAATGAATGGTTGCTTATTATTGCATTTTGTATGCATGTGTTTCGGAATTCTTTATACATGTGCATGCATATGTTGTATTCTATGTTAAGCAATAGCGTAACCTTTAGGGGTCCTTTTATTTTTCAATTGTAAGAATTGATCCTTTATAATCTTAAGAGTTGGGGATAATTATGGCTATTAGTGCACTTATGAAAGTGAGTTAGATTATTAAGAGAGACTGCTTGATTATTATTGGTTCGGAGTTGTGAATTTTGGATAGAGGATCTTTATAATTCTTGCTATTTTTTTTTTCAATTATCGAACCATGTTACTTATAGGGAATCATTTATGGCTCCAATTATATTTGTTTACTAGCTTGCTTATAATAATTTTTTTGATATTAGTCCACTCAAATAGTATTGTATTATTATGTTCAAAGTATTAAATAGACTTTGTATGTATTCAATGAATTAATGACGATTCAGTGAATCATTTCTTGTTCTACTATTATTGAATTTATTCTTTATGGAGAATTGGAATATAAGTTGGTAAATTCATTAATATTTTGTGGTTTTAGATCCTTAACATATATAACAAGTTCATTGAACATTTGAAAATTTGCTCACTTGAGAGTTTGAACTTTTGATTTCAAGCAATTTAGAACCCATTATGTGTATAATGTTTATTAAATACAGATACTCAATTGAACAAATTTTGAATTTTTAAGCAATGAAATTCAAGTTTTGAATATTTAGGTAGTAAACTATCTTAAATCAAAAGTTTAAGTACTTTTATATTCATAGTTGTCAAAATTGCGATTCTGTTCATACTATTCTATGAGTTTATAATTTTATGATGTCTTTTCGAGTTTACTCATGTATAAACTTTTTTTCATATAGAAACTTACGTTTTTAATTGAGTTTATATATAAACTCAATAAAAACTTTTATTTTTTATCAAGTTTACCGATTCTATGTATCTAAGTTGAATAAGCTATATACATATTATATATATATATATATATATAACTAAACTTTTACAATCCATCAACTATCAAGCATTACATCATCTTCCCTATCCTATTTTATTTTTTTCTCTTTTTCTCTCTCTTAATCCCTTATTTTATGGTCATAGTATTTATCTAAGTTTTAGCTCTAATAGCAAAGATTATAAAAAAAACTACATAATTTAGTTTATAGTGTTAGTAACTTGAAATAAGTTGAAATATTTAACTCTTTTTAGTTCATTTTTTTTTTCTTAAAAGAAAATAATAGAAAAAGTTTAGTTTCAACTTTGTTTATCCTTTTTCTATACATGTTTAATTGTATATTATTAAGCATTTTTTATGAAAAAAGAATTTAATCTCTTTATTTTTCTATATCTATAATGTACTTCAAGTTTTGGATAATTATTATAAGTATCTCAATAGTTTTTTAGAGCTATTTTATATAGTTTGTAAAAAGTTATATTTTTACCTTTTAATTTTACGTTCCGATTCTACTAACCTTTTAGGATTTTACATAAAATTGCGAGTTTAACAACTTTGCTCATATTTATTGCCACCTACTATATTCATCTCTCCATGAAAATTGTCATGTGTTCCACTCTCATCACTTGTAATCTTTTAAGCATTTGGGTTCCTTATGATCATTTTTTACTTCCCCCCTCTACAAATGTATCTCTAGCTTGATGTGCAACCGCATCATCACGGTGTAAGAATTCGAGCCATACACAGCAGAATATGTACTTCCATGCATGCACCAATCCCTTACCTAGAATAAATTGCACATATGTATAGATGATATGTCTTGACTAATTGCTTGATTAAGTGCAAACGAGAAGGATGATATGCTTGGAACGGTTTCAATCTATCAACATTTCGTACTTTAAAAACTATTAAAGAAGCCCAATCTTACGATGGATTGGGTCACTAAGCACAGCCAATATATGGCTAGCACTACAGCTTGAGCGAACATGCTTAGAATGTAATTGTTAATTATTGGTGCTTACATTAAGTTTTTAGCTATTATAAGCATAAACTAAATGATTCACCAAGTTGTCTAAATGCACGATTCTATTATTTCATAGAATCACAGCGTAGTTTAAAGTATATTTTCCATGCAGATCCATTATGGGTCCATATGTAGTTGTTCATTGTTCAGAAAGGGCAATGGCGGACTAAATAAATAATTTTGAAGGGTTGTTGCTATTGCTGAATTGAATTATTGCCCTAAGATGGACCTCACTGGAGATACGAAAAGATTCATGAATCTTTGACATTGATTTGCACTTCTTAAAGAATTAGTTGGAGAAACGGGTTAAACTAGTAAACCGAACTCAAGGTTTTTCATCTTTAGAGATATATGAGGATGGTGGCCTCTCCAGCTCAATATGGAAAAAGTTGTGTGAAGAGACCCCATGCAAGGACGAGCAATCGAGCAAAAGCGCAAAATGACTAGACAAACACTTGTTGATGGCTTCAACTATATGACTGGTGGGAACAAATCGCTCTAAAATCATTAAAGTACAACCTATGCTCCTACTATGTACATTTCATAGCCTCGAATAATAATTATCGTTATGAATTGGAATGCTCACTCGTTAACCCACATTGGTTGTTACGAATGTACGCTATTCTTTCAATTTGATTTCCGCTTTCATCCAAAATTAATCAAAATAACAATCAACAAGATGTAGCTAACTTTCTCTATATATAATCAACCCCGTTATTGTCTGAATCAATCATCAATTGTAAGCAGCTTGTCCTTGAACATCAATTAACAACAACAAAGGAATACTACGGGATCGAAATGGCAAAGAATTGCAAGTTTTGGTATTGTCTTATTTTGATATTGCTTCCGATTTCCATGTGCGAGACTAGACCATTAGCCAAACCAATGCAAAGAAGAAATCAAATAAACAGGGAAGGACTTCCGCGTGAAATGCTGGACAAATCGGGAGTTCTAAAGGCAGGAACGTTGGAAGGATAACAACGGGTGAATATTAGCAATTTGGATTCAAGTAGACCGAGTCCTGCGGGTCCTGACCCCCAACATCATTAATCTTCAGCCCAAGTTGTTGCTAGACATTATTGTATGGGAGATTTCTATAAGTCTCATTGTTTGGTCCGATGTTTCAGTGAATTCGGTTGCACTACAATACCATGGTGTAGTGGAGATTTGGAAGAACAGAATTCGGCTACATGTAGTTTGTGTTAAGTATAAAATATCAAGTTTAGTTTCCATGAGGTGTGATTCGAAAATCAGGGATTTTCATGTATTTCCATTGCAAATGGAAATGTGATCAAGTCTTTTCTTTATTCTAATGCTTTATACAGAAAAATATAATATAGAAGAGAGGCTTACTCAAGAAACTTTTTATCGCTTGACAGGATACCTTGAAAGGAGAAGAAGGGAGGTGCGGTTCTTACTTTATGAGGAATTCAATTTTACCATTAAGAGGCAGAATTATTATTCCATTCCAGCCTGATTAATGAGATTAATTGAAAATTACTTAGTTAACTCTCAAACCAATTATGACATACAATAATTAAAAACTTTATACACATGTAGTTTCATTCATTTCTATTCATTTTGAGGATAAATATGAGAAATGATTGAGGAAATTGATCATCTCAATTTACTTTTTTTATACTTTTCTCAATTTATCCACTTAAGATATTGTTACATATAATCAATAGTTAAAATTATAGGGATAAAAATGATATCATAATGATATTATAAGGTATTTCAAAATTTTAGACCATTTGAATAATTGATTAGTAAATTAAAAAAAAATTGATAGATGAAAATTTGAGAGGATCTAAATCCAAGGATTTATTAATACTTTCCTTGTTTCATTAAATTCTCTTTCAATTACATTCCATCCCACACCATTCATGTGTACCAAATATTTTCTAAATAAAATTAAAAAAATAAAAAAGAGGATTACATGTGGATCCCATTCTTCTATATTTAAAAAACTAAATAAATATTCAAAGAAATATTTACTGAATTCACATATAACCCCTTTCATCTATATTTTTTCCTTGAGAAAGCATAAAGATATGACATGTTCTTTTAAACATTTTCAATTTTTCTTTCTTCTTCTTCTTCTTTTATTATTATTATTATTATTATTATTATTATTATTATTATTATTATTCTTTTGTGTTTCTTAGTTACATAATTAGAAATATTTAGATGATGTTGATTTGGGAAAATGACTATTCTAATTACCCTTGTTTTTTGTGGAATTGTTATTACAAATTCGACTTGTGTTTTTGAATATGTAAAAGTTATCCCATGCTTAGCTTCAATCGTCATAGTTCCACGAATAGTTACTAGTGAGCTTTTCGGATTATTACACCACTGCCAACTCTTTCCAAACCTATCTTTAAAATGGCGTACTACACCACTGCTAGATTATTACCACTGTCAAACCTACCATTTCTGTCAAACGATTGCAATTGGCGGTCACAATGGTCACCACCTTCATATATCATGAATAAATATATAATTTCATATATTACAAACATATAATATAATTATATTGAATAATATATAGACCTATAATTTTGATATATAATATATACTATTATAAGTAAAGTATTATGTATAATATAATTTATTATAATATAGTACAATTATATGTAATATAAACGTGTCTATAATTATGTACATAATCAAATGATTATAATTATAATCATATAATAATATGTCATAAATATGTCATATATAAGTTATAAACATATATAATATAAATTGTATATTATAAAGTATACTATCTTATGATAAATAGTTTATATAATATATACAATCATATAACTATATTATCATATATTATCTATAATATTTAGTATCCATAATTATAGAATATATAATATAATATGTCTTGTATAATTTATAATATATAATAAATAATTAAATATATTAAGCATATTTAAATGTATATTAAACATATATGTATAGATTATACGTTATAAATTATACTATCTTATTATAAATAGTGTATGTAATATATGTAATTATATAACTATATTTTCATATATAATATATAATATCCATAATTATAGAACATATAATACAATATCATATATAATTTATAATATGTGATAAATAATTAAATATATTATTTCATATTTAAATGTATTAAAAACATAAAAATATAATGTCTAAAATAAAATTTATAATATATTGTATATTTTGTAATGTATAATGTATAAAATTGTAGATTTATACATGCTAGAAATGTATATCATATGTGATTAAAATATTACTTATAACACAATATGTTATAATATATTAATATACCATATGTATACTATATAATAATAGCAAACCATGTATTCGTGATGCGTATGGAAAAAATATACTAATATTGTAATATATGTAATTGAAATTATAATATCGAATGTAATCAATGGAGCAGCTAAGAAAAGTGGTGGGGGTTGAGATTATGACATTATCAAACATAGTATTAGAAGCAGTACGTAGTAATTTAAAGTTGTACTTTTGTAAATTCTATTAAATTATTAAAATATTTAAATAGAGTAAGTAGGTATTGCATTAAGGTGGAGCATCTTCCTTTAATTTTATATTTATAAAGCTATATATATATATAAAAGTCCCTAATGTTTATATATATATACGAATTAGTCTTTAACATTTTATTTAGTTCATTTTAGTTCTGAACGTTTTAATAAATTTACATTGTTAGTTTTTTCGTTATGTATGGACAAGTTGAGGACTAAAATGGATTAAATAAAAAAAATTATATATTAATTCATATATATAAGTAAACATTAAGTATTAATTCGTATATACAAGTAAATGTTAGGGATAATTTTATACTTATATGGACTAATTATATGGTAACATGTATTCACAGTAATAAAAAATTTAACAAAGTTAATAGAAAGACTTATACAAATCAGTCCTTAATCTTTTATTTAGTCCATTTTAGTCCTCAACGTTTTAATAAATTTACAAAAAAATTCTTCTGTTAGTTTTTCCATTATGTATAGACACATTGAGTACTAAAATAAACTAAATGAAAATGGTTAAGTACTGATTTATATATACAAGCAAATTTTAAGGACTGATTTACATATACAGGTAAACGTTAGGCTCTTTTTTGTGCTTACATAGACTAATTATATACTGATACGTATCTATATTAATGAAAAATTTAACAAAATTAATAAAAGGACTTGTTTAATACGACTTGAAAATGTTGATGATTAAAATGGACTAAATGAAAGATTAAAGATTGATTTGTAAGAACGTGAAACATTAAGAACTTTTTTCTACTTTTTCCTATATAATTATATATATAATTGCATAATCATATATATAAATAAAGAATATAAAATATATGTGATAGATAATATATTTAATATATTATGTGATACATAATATGCAATGTTTACAATATAAATATATGTAATTATATGTACTATATGTATATAATAATAAATAGATACATAATTATCTATAATAGTAGAAGCAATAAGTTACTTTTATATCTTATGTTATATACTATAGTTTCTATGCCCTCAAATCTATAGAAAAAAGAATGTAGCAAAAAAAAATTTCTTCTAAAAAGCAATTACTTTTCACCTTACTCGTTACTCTCTCTCTCTCTCATGCATATTGATGCAAATCAAGTTAGCTATTGCCTATGGTTTCATCTCTAAATATCACTAGACAAATTTTTTCAAATTGATGAATACTAGCTATTTCCTCTCTCTCTCTCTTTGCATGTATTAAACTAGAATTACAAAATCTATTATATGCCAATAAACACATATATTAGAATAGTATAGAATATGCGTAGATTTTTTTTTTTTGCATTTTTGCTCGAAATCTCACAATATACAATACAAATCTTTAGGTAAGATTGTATCTTTTGAGGATTTACGTTGTAATTTGTTCATATAGGATCTTATATCAATATTTGATTTGGTTATTTAAATTTTTAGCACTAGAATTATCTTTTGTTTGTAGGTTTTAGGTATAGCTCGTCCTACGCTTTTGAGTTATTGACATTGAATTATTTTAAATGTATATTAAAATGTTTTTAAATTATGGGTAAGATCTACTTTTAGTTAGTTGATGATATGTATATTGTTTGATTCATTTTCATTTTGAATATATGAGGATTTAAATATAGATTTATTTATGGTAGCAGAGACTAAATATTTGTGTGAGTAAAGGTTTAAGAAATGGTTATGTGAACCTTAAGTTACTATGGCATTGGCTTTTAAGTTAATTGATATTAATTTTTATTAAAATTGTTATGTACAAATTTGGTGCTACCTTTTTGCAATGATCTTATAGAATTAATGAAATATTTATTTCATTATTTGTCTTGGTTTTACATGCTACTCCTTGTTGACTTCCTTTGTTTGACTTAGTGCTATGTGTTTTATAGCATGGTCATGTAGCATTAATGAAATTGAATCCTTGATTATGTTTTTTATGACTGCATCCTTGTTGAGTTGCTGTTATTTGACTTGGTTTTATGTGTTACATAAGTTCTTCATCAAATGTTAATTTTTCGGTGCTCTTCATTGAAATACTTTTTATTGATGTGAGGGTTCGATTGGAGTGGTCACATGCAACTACGCGAGTAACGTGCTACATATTACTTCAAATGAATGACGCGAGACTATCACCTAAAGGGATGATTAGGTGAGAATAAGGCAGAGAGGAGGAATAGGCAATCTCAGTGGCCTTGAGGAAACTCAGGTATTGACCTTGCAGCTCGAGCAAATGAGATCTGTTTTTTGCCTAAATATGATTTAATCTTAGAAAGCAAAGTTTTCACAGTGGAACATCATTTCTCTTATCTCTCTCCAAGAGTTTTAAATGATGAGGAAATGTTGGGTATTTATAAGCCCTTTCGTATGGTGGTATCTATTAGATCATCTAGGTGATCAATGGATGAGATGGAGCTTGCTCAATTTTTGGTTATCCAGAATGAGCTAGCTAATGGACCTAAAGCTAGTAGCCCTCCATATAAGTGTATGAGCCTACTTAAGAAAGGTTAGAGGCGGATGGATCGACCCTGTTCCTAGCCTGCCAGCCAAATCTCCCTGAATCATCCTAATACGAATTAGACTCCTTAAGCTCTATCACTTGACCCAAGGAGTTAAGCTTAAATAAATAATGAGTTTATCTAAATAACTAATATAACAATTTTTAGCCCTCTATATTTTGCCCCCTAACCAAAAGTCTCTTGGATACATTCAAAGGGGTTTTAGGGATTTCTAGAAGTTGTTTCTTTAACTGTTATGCAGATGTACTAAATGTTGACTTTACTTGCTTGATTACTTCCAATATCTATAGAATTGATGCTTTTTTTTTTTTATCACTGGCAAGTTGAGCATGATATACTAGTATTTATTTCACTACCACAGAACACATACTTTGATATGCCTTTGTATCGCACTATGGACTTATTGCTCCCAAGAAATTGATTCGCCAAATAATATGTATGTAATGGATCTTCTTGATATTTCTTCCTTATTTATGATCATTGGTGGAAAAAATAAAACCATTAGAGCATTCATAGGAATCTAAAACTTTCAAAACATCCTATCTGATAATATTATATGCATATATATATACATATATATATGTGTGTCTCATTCATACTTGTAAATGGAGTAGTGCTATTGTGAAGTGGAGAGGAGCTTCGGTATTTTTTATTCTTTTTTTAAGCTTCTCTATGCATCCTTTTATATATATATATATATATACATATATGTATATTATATAAAGCCCAAGTAGAAAATTATGGGCCTAAGAATCTGAAATCCTTCTTAGTTTAGTGGAATGCCTATGTGACCTTTATCTTAAGTTCAAATCCCTTTCATAATAGTTGGCAATGTTTAATCTTGAAAAAGATATCAACATAGCCATTCAAATTAATCAAATGTCAATTAAATCTTGAAGACTTTATCTTCATAACTCCAACCGTATTGACTATAAGTGCAATTTTTAAACCTTTCTCATCCTAGTTTTGAATTCATTCAATCCTCGTCTAGTAACAAAAAATGAACGCGAAAATAAAAGACAGCACAACTTGAAGACTTCATCAATTCATGCTTGGTAATCTTAGAGTCGTAAGTCTTTATTCTTCTTTTGATTTGATTTTCTTTTCTTTTCTTGTTCTTGTTCTTTTTTTTTTTTATAGAATTCTGTTGTCAATTGAAAAAGATAAATCTAAAAAAAAATTTCTTCTTTCGCATCTTTTATCTATGTTACATCATGTAATTCTGATATAGCAAACATCATCTCTCCCTTTGTCAATATTTATCATATGTTTATTCTATCCTTCCTCTATATCTTTAGAATCTTTCATGTTGGCTATTTATAGATGCACGAATTGTCCAGTTTCCTTCTAATCCCAAATTTGAATCATTCACATTTTGGTCATTCTCATGACAAACATAAGCAAAGGAATGTATAGAGTTCATAAGTCGGCTAAACAATCCACTAGAGATAAGCATTTGAGTAAACAACCACAATGCTTTCACTTTTCAAATTCAAGTCCATCAATAAAGACTTCAAATCTTCCATAATTCATCTAATCCCTTTTTTTTGCCACGCATTCCTTTTAATGTTTTTCAAATTCCGTGTTTGTCTCTTATAGGATTGTGAAAACAACTAGTAGCTACCACTAATAACAACTCTTTGGGAAGAAAAGAAGCAGCAGCTTTAGGCATCTGATTTATTAGTACATCATGGTCCCCTTATGAATGGTTATCCTCCTTTTTCCTCATTAGTTCTTTGTTCTTATAACATGGCAAATGAATTTATAATTGTAACATTAATCGTAAAGAGCAACAATTTTTTTTTCTTTGATAGAATATGTAGACTTAGTCAAATTTACTAGCAAACATAAAATCTCCTTTAGTGTTTCTAGTTGTAGTCTTTGTGCATAGAGCCTTCCATATTGTCAATATTTGAAGAGGTGCCTTTAAGAATATAGTCTTTAAATATATTTGTGAATAACTCCTTAGGAATGAGTTTCCATGAATTATATCTTTGCTACAACATCTACTGTAGCATCACAAGATAAACTAAATTTTACTTAAAAGGAAGTCCTGCACATTTAGATCTCGATCATCACATTCTTATTTTAAGTCTTTTCAACGAGTGGCCAAGTGATCAAAGATTCAATTTCTTTATTCCCTTTTATTGTTCCCACACGCATGTATGTGCTTCCCTCCTTAATGCTCATATTGCTACATTAAATTGGGGTCGATAGCATAATTCCTTAGAAAAGTAGCTTACTAAGGAATTTATTTATTTAAACCTTAAGGTTCTTGCCCTTTTTATAGATTTGATTTGTCAAAAGTTTGAACTACATCGGGTGGTTGCCTTTTCAATTTGCTTATTTCTTTCATGCATTAGAGAGGTAATGACAATAATTACTTTAGTAATGCTTTCCCTCCTTCATATATTGAATATAATGATTTTGTGCCATTATAGAAAAAGAGATGAAGTCTAATCTAAGTTGAAGCATGGAAGTAGTGAAGATGAAGGACTTACTGGTGCATCAAGATAAATGTCCACCACTCATCCTGTATCCTTGAGATAAGTGGTTGGATGAGACTATATTTGAAGACATGTTCTAGGATAAAGCCAAGCATCGAGAAGCATGTCCAACACCTTGTACTAATGGTGGCCTCCAGTTTATTGAGCACAAGGTTCGTATTGATTCTAGAGACACCATTAGAGGAGATCAAGTGTTGTGCTTTACAAACAATAGGGGAGAGCTACCTATCTCTAATAATCAATTCTCTTTTCTAATGGAACCACCTTCTAGATGGGATGATTGGGTGGCATACATTGTAGAGAAGCCATAATACATGACTTTACTAAAGAAGGATAAAGTCCTCTATGCTATTGCTACTTCTACTTTGTTGTAGTTCCTGCAATTGTGTGGAATGGAAGTATGGAGGGCAATCATCTTATGTTAAAGTATTCAAACCCACACGTTTATCACTTTATGGGGGGAGATAACTCCAACATTAGAAGACATAGTTGTATTGTTGAATCTGTGCAGCTTTAGATGAGTAGACCTTACTACTACAAAATCCTCTCATAAAGAGGATAGTTTTCAAACATCACTAATGGGTACTTTACAAGATAGCTGCACTGAGAAGAAGAAGCCATGTTTTGGTTCCTAGCTCGTATACTTCTTTGAGGAACGAAGGAAGGATAGGCCTTCGGTTCCAGGCTTAAGTCGTGGGAAAGAGTAAGTATCTTCATGTTACTTTTTTTTTTAATTCAAGTGTTATAGTTGTATCTTCTACCTATACATTCTCTATCACATCGTTACAGGTGTGAAATTCCTGCTTTCATTGTGTTTTGGCTTTCTTCGTTCATATTCCGTAGAGGGCATGAGGAAGGTATTAGTCCATGACTCTTCTTCTTAGCCATATGCATTGCCTAAGGTGAGCAATTCACTTTAGGACCCTTCTACTTAAGTTCACTTTACCGTTGCTTATACTTATATCACCATGCTTCCATATGTTTGAAAGGTTGATATGTGATCATTTCACATGTAGACCTAGTGTTTCATCAAATTTTCTTTTACGAGTGGTTTCAAAGACATTTTTCTCCTTCTGTTATATAAGACCAACCTAACCTTGCTCTTCTTAAAGCGTAGGCCTAGGTTGAGGGGTCAATTGTTCAGTTACTCCTGCAGCTCATTGACATTGAGGGTGAATTCACATTCTACCCTTATGTTGAGCAAATTGCAAGATATGAAGACAGTAATGGACTTTATCCTCCTAGCTCAGATGGTGAGGTTACCTTAGTGGAAAATGAAGAAAATATCCTTGATTCTCAAGCTAGGTTCCTCTTACGGTGTATTCTAGGGAGCTTACCTTTACTTCTTGATAATAAAGACTCAGTTGGTTGCTTCTTAGAGTAAAGAGCCATGGTATACTCTCCCCATCCAATTATGTACGAACTTGGTTTTGATCTAGGAGTGCCTCGTCTGGTTACTACAATTGAGAGTTTTGAATCTTACTGTCACTCACTATGTCCAAGTGACTTTAGGAAGATTTACCCTAGAAAGTGACAACTATTCTTTCCTTCTACTAGTCGCTTTGGGGTTTCTTCCCTTAGATGGCTAACATATTGGACAAATTGCTTGGATACGTTCCAAGCATATGCCTTTGTGTCAATAGGTGATATACTTAATGCACCTATTGTATATCGTTATGAATTCTTTTTTAAACTCCTAAGGCCAAGTCTCGAGGTAATAGAGATGCACGAGGAGCCATTACTAAACAATTAAAATGTCTTAGTAGGACAATAAGGGTGAACCCTTCTTTAAAGTCTAAAAATAACCACCCCTTGCCTCCATTAATGGATTCGAGATGAACCAAGCAAGCATTTATTCAAGAGGTAACTTTATTAAATGCATCATGCTATTTTATATGTAACTTTTATTTTATTTTATTTCTTTGTACTTGTAGGTTGAGATGGGCTTTCTTATTGCAGTTCGCGAGAAGGACGATATAACTAACTTGAGCTTTGGGGTTCATCTTAACGATCTCGCTACCTTAATAGTAGCTTCAAACAATGATGATGAAGACTTGGTAAATTATGGTAAATCTTTAGTCCAATACAAGGTTCCTAATGATGATAATGAACTGAAAAGTTGAATAATTCCCCCGAAGCATAGGACATTCCTTTGTTAGTCAAAGAGGTAAGTGATGGAAATACTTATGTAGATGCATTGCTACTCTTAGGGACTTATGGAGGTGAAGTATATGCAGCATCTATTGATGTCTCTTTACCCCCAGTTATTAACTTATCTCGTAGAGATATGGTAGCAACTCCAGAAGCTGTCCTAGGGGAGATAATATCCTTTCATGGATTTCACGTTCCTTCTCATCTATTGGAACCATTAGAGAAACTTTACGTTATGGACCAAGATTGTTTGATCGAGTCTCTTATGTTGGGGACTAAGTTAGCTAACATCATGGTAAAAATGTTAAGAGAAGTTGCATCATTACTTAAGAAGTCTTGGAGGCCTCTATCAGATGATAAGCTATAGCAACTGATTAACTGTGTTAAAGGGGCTCATCTTTTAAAATTTAAGGTTAGCAGCTTAGAGCCCATTGTTGCGAAAGTTAAGAGATTACCAAGTTATCATACCACTATGAGAAGCTGAGGTGAGCTAGTGGTAAGGATACAATCCTTACAAGGTGCTATTGAGGAGATAGACATTGAAGTGAAAGATTTATTAGATGATATGGACCTTAAGTCCATAGTAGGTTTAGATTGCTACCCTTAATGGAGTTTGGCTATATTCATTTATTTTGCTGATGTTCATTCTTCTCTTTTTTTTTTTCTTTTTGGTATTCGAGTTATTTTCAATACTTTCAAGTACAATTTATTGATTGAAAGAAATTTCATTGCTTTCCTCCTATCTTTCTATTCTTTATTTATTTCAACAACTTAGTTGTATCAAATAACAAGGCTTCTTAGCCTAGAGGTGTCCTATGCCAGTAAAACCTATTGGGGGTAGAGTTCATTATGCGCTTTAGGAGGTAGTGCCTCACTTAGCAACAACTTTGTAAAAGAAATGTCATGATAGTAGGATTTGTTCCTTATAGCTTGTGACGCCTAGAGGATAGTATTGTGCGTTAGGAGGAGGCTCTCACTTGCTAGCAACAATACTTAAGATAAAATAGTTGATCGCGCTTAAGTAATGATAGTAACATGTGCCAATCGTATTTATCAGTGGTCAAGAGGGTATTTCTCAATACTTAACCTTGTATTGATTTCTCTTTACTTACTCATGTATTAGCCTTATGTGTGAAGGAGATGTATTTCTAACTTTGCAGCAATAAGGAGACAAGAGTAGAATACAAAATAAAACTATGTACTAAGGAGATAAATCTCTAACTTTGCAACAGTAACAAGGTAAAAGAAAGTAGAAGAACACAAAGAAATAGAGTAATGGAAGTTGAATGTTTCATTCAAGTGATTACAAATACACTGTTGGATCTACAAATAAATCTTTTTAACATATTGAAATTTAATGGGAGGGGTTGTTGCATTGGTTTTAGGATTAAGGAGCTTGCAGTAGCCCATGTCAAGGACCTCATGAATTATAAAAGGGTCTTCCCAAACATTTACACTAGAATACCTCGTCGCATAAGCACTGTTGTACGAAGTACAACATCGCCTTGCTAAAAGGATCTTTTCTTGACCAGGCGTTTATAAGAAACACTAAGTCATCTTCGATAATTAGCAAGGTTGTGCTTGGCATTGTCTTGCTTTTCTTCTAAGGCTTCAAGATCTAGCATATGTAAGCTGTCTGGTTTTAATTTAACATTGAGAGCCAAGCGTATAGAAGGAACCAATATTTCAATAAGCATCACTACCTTAAACTAGTATACTAAAGAGAAAGGTATCACCTGAGTAAGACCTCATTTAGAATTTATATAAGTGCATAGTGCCAATGATAGTTTATCATTCCACTCTTTGTGATTTTCATGAACCATTCAATTGAACACCTTCAGAAGAGTCTTGTTTGTTGCCTCTAATTGGCCATTTCCCTTCAGATAATATGGTATAGGTTTCATATGATCAATATTATAAGAAGCTAGTAGTTGTTGTACATGTGAGTTGATGAAGGGGGTGCCATTATCTGAAAGGATACATTTTGGGATCTTAAAATGGCAAATAATATGCTCCTTTATGGAATTTGCTATGACAGGTCCTGTTGCATTCTTGAGGGGAATCGCCTCAACCCACTTAGTGAAACGTTTAGTCCTAACAAGGAACCATATGCACCCAATGGATGGTATGTTTATTAAACCAATTAAGCCAAATACCCAAGTATGAAATGGCCATGGAGTAGTCAAGCAATGCAATGTTATTGTGGAAGCATGGATTGCATCACCATGTTGTTGGCATGCAACACACTTCTTAGCAAAATTGAATGCATCATTTTCCATGTTAGGCTAATAGTAACCCATATGAAGCAATTGGTGGTACAACTTCCTACCCCCTTGATGTTCTCCATCATCTTTAGAGTACGCTTCAGACAATATGGTTTTTGTTTCAGGAGGTACTATACATCGGAAAGGTTTTCCCATAAATGATACCCTATAGAACTCGCCCTTAGGCATAAGATGCTTTCTTGCTTTATGCTTCACTAATTGGGCATTTATATTTGTTCGTAGGCACAACATTATTTTCTAGGTAATCGATGTAAGGGTGCCTCTAATTGCCTACACTTGCTACAAAGTCGCATTCTCCTTGGTTAGGGAGTTCATCACACTATAGGTAACTCATTTGTAGTTAGGATGCATCTTTAAACATTTTTAGACAATAATACCCTACGTATTGAATGCAGCGATATAAAGGTGGCCCTTCTTCTCCATACCAGATCTTATGGTATTTATCAAACTTTAAATAATCTTGCTTTGCACAAATACATCAAGACAAGATACCTTCTAGTCCCTTAAAATACAAGACACCATTAATACAAGTAAAGTTTTTGAAAGTTGTCACAGAAGCTGCAATTAGATGCGCTTGCCTTAATGGGACTGTACTAGTTGTCTTATGCTTCTTCATCCTCATCCATTAATTGTAGAGCTATACATGGGATGGATTTCTTAATAACTTGTATGTTCAAATTATTCTATATAGTTTGAATGGGAACTTTAGAGGCTAATGTTGCTAGGGCATCTACATAGTGGTTGGTAGATAGTTTGGCATGCTTGTACCTTACGGATTTGAACTTGCTATCAAAAGACTTCACCGCGGCCTTATAAGGTACTAATGCTTATTCTTTAGGAGCAAATTCATTATTTGCCTACTTGATGGTTAGGTTTAAGTCACCACGAATGGACAAGTTAGATGCTTTGGTATTTGAGCAAAAATAAGACCAAGCAGGAGAGCTTCATACTTAGCCTCATTATTAGTACATGAGAAGTCTAGCATAAAAGCTAAAGGTATCACTTAGCTTTTTAGAGATGTAAAGATCACCCCAGCTCCTTATCTAGTGCTACTAGAGGAGCCATCAAATTGCACCTTCTACTTTCCATCTATTGCAGGGATTGTATCTACAACAAGAGCCACTTGTGTTATAGGAAACTGAGCCAAAAGGTTTGCCAAAGCCTAAGACTTAATAGCCTTAGGTTCCATGACTGTGATGTCAAATTTTGATAGGAGGAGCAATTATTTTGCAGTCTTTCCTAAAAGAGCTGGTAATGACAATAAGTATTTTAATGGATCTAAATAAGTGACAAGATTAACCTTATGATCTACAAAATAATGGCACAACATTTGCATGGCAAATACTAATGTTAGGCATTGCTTTTTGCAAGCTAACTATTTTACCTCACTTCCTTGGAGTGGCCTACTCAAGTAGTAGACTGGTTGTTCACCACCATCTAATTCTTAAGCTAGCAAAGCCATAATAGACTTACCAATTGTTGTCAAATAAAGAATCATTAGCAACCCTTTAACTAGCATTGTCATCACTACTGCCGAGGTAAGTATCTCCTTGATCTTTTGTATGGCTTCATTGTGAGGTTGTCCCCATTCAAATGTGGTTTCGTTTTCCATGAGCTGTTGTAATGAATGAGAATTTATGCTAATGTGGGGGATGAATTGCCTAATGTAGGAGACTTTCCCCATGAAGGTCTTTAATTAACTTGGACTAGTAGTGAAGGCATGGAATGTATGGCCTGTACTTTTACTAGATCCACATAAATTCCTTTTCTATGAACAATGAATCTAAGGAATTTATCAAAAGCTACCATGAAGATACATTTCAAGGGATTCATATGCAATTTATATAGATGACATCGTTCAAAGACCCTTCGTAGATGAGTCAAATGATCAGGTACCCGTCTTGACTTAATAACTATGTCATCAACATAGTCTTCTATGAAGTTATGCATCATGTCATAAAATATGGTAGTCATTGCCCTCTAGTAGGTAGCTCGTGCATTCTTAAGTCCAAATGGCATGACTATATAGTAGAAGTTTTCCACTAGTGTTTTGAAAGAAATGCATTCAACATCTCCAGGAGCCATCTTTATTTGGTTATAGCCATTAAAGCCATCTACGAATGGGAATAATTCATATCTAGCTATGGCATCTACCAATGTGTCAATATTTGGTAATGAGAAATGATCTTTTAGGAAAGCCTTGTTAAGATCATAGAAGCCTACACAAATGTATATCTATCCATTTTTCGTTTTTATTGGCACGATATTAGCCAATTGGTTGGGGTGTTCAATTAGCTTAATAAAGCCAGCTTAGAGTAACTTTTCAATCTCTTCTTTTTTTTATACTTCAACTTTAGGATGAAAAATTTGATGTCCCTACTTTACTGGCTTAACCCTAGACACAACGTTTAATCTATGCACCACTAAACTGGGGTCTAATCTTAGCATCTCATCATACGACCAAGCAAATGTGTCCTTGTATTCCTTTAACAACTCTATTAAGTGGACCTTAATTTCTTGCAATAGATTCTTACTAATGAAGATAGGTTATAGAGATTCCCCTGGTCCTGTAAGGTTCAATTCCTCAATCTCTTCGGCTTGAGGTTTCATTTGGTCTTGCAATTAAGGAGGGGTAGGTTGGGTTTCCTACATTAGTATAGGATTTGAGGAAGATAAAAAAGCCTCCTTAGATCCCTAACACTGTCATAAGAGATATACCCTCTATCTATCCTCTATGACGAAACATTCTATGGCTTCATCTTTTCTTTGCTTCTTCTTGCCCTTACGGGAGCCTCGCATTTTCTTCTTCTTCTTCTGTTTATCTTGGGTCTCCTCCTATGTAGGCAATGGTGTTCCAAATGGTTTAGCAATGGCAGTCTCTCCATCCTCTGCATACTCAACCAAGAACCCTGCATTGGCTAGATAAAACTTGTTATGTTCAAACGGGTTCTTCATAGCCAGAATGAAGAAATCTTTACCCTTCTAATAGCCTTTAATGCATTGGTGCCATGTTGAGGGTATAAGATTGTGATCATATAGCCACTTCCTCTCAACCAGAAGATGGTAAGATACGGATGTGTTGATCACATGGAATTACGTGGATCCTTATATGAGTCTAACTTTAAAGTCCATGTTAACATACCCTTTTGTGTCTGTAGTTGTTTCAATAAAGCTATTTACTATAATATATTGCTATACCGGGCATCGATTGTCTATCCTTATAGTTTTGAACGTAGACATTAGCATAATGTTTATGGAAGAGACATTATCTATGAATGTCCTCTTAATGGGATACCCATTGAGTGTACTTTCCACATAAAGAGGACGGTTGTGATTTGGGTTATTTGTACACATGTCTACATCAGTAAAGAGTGTCGTATTCTCATGTGCGTTGGCCATCCTTTGTATTAGTTGTGCTGCATCATACTCCCTATATTGTCTCTCAGAAATTTAGGTAAGTGTAGTCGTTATTGTAGGTTGTGTGTCTTTAATGAATCCCAATAAATCGAAAAACCTCCTAAAGTTCGAGGTTTTCATTAAGGTAGTAGCCATTGATGGGTATGCACCTAGGTTGGTTTCTATTACTGCTTCCTTCTCTTCATGTACCCTAGCCTATGGCACATTTCCTTACTCTTGTCTTGGATCGTGACTAATAACATTTGTAGTGCTACGTTGGGCATTGTGTGCCAAGAGCAAATTACTATGTACGTCATTATTCTCTGTGATAAGTTCCCCATTGCGGACCTTATCATTAAATATCTTCTTTAATGTCAAACACACTTTAGTTAGATAACCTATAGCCCTATGATATCTACAGAACTTAAGGTCATTCTTCTCATTTGTAGTCGGCAAACACTCTACCCTTGGGAGCGTTATGTTCCCATCCCGTAACCATTAGTTAAGTACTGCATGTACCTTACCCATTGAGCATAGAAATGATATAGCTAATGGAGAGCCTCATCAACTATCACTCCTTAGCTTCTTATTATCTCCAAAACTTTCTCTCCAGGCTGAGCTAATAGATGTTGCTCGTTTCCTAAATCTTCCATCTTCTATTCATTGTCGTACAATGAAATTGTTAGTTCTTCTTACAGTCTCAATGAGTACGGACAAAGAACATAAGTTAAGGTTTTCAAAGTGGACAGCATACTCAGTAAACATCCCTTAAATGCAAATCTTCACTAATTCCTTTTCATCACACACATCTTAGATGTCTAGGGTGCACTCTATGTAATTTATCAAATCTTCCTTTAGGTTTTGTTATGTTCTTCCCATGTTTGTAATCATGACCTGTTCTTGAGTAGAGAAGAATTTACCTAGGAATAGCTTACACATAGTTCCCCATGAATCAATCGATCTTAAGGGGAGGTTGACATACTAGGTATATGCCTTCTCCGTTAGTGATTTAGAGAATTCTCTGAGCTTTAGGTCATCATCAAGCCTATAAAGCTCTAACGTTTCAATAAATTTCAAGAGGTGTTTCTTCGTACTTCTTTTTTTGCTATTGAACAACATGAATTTAGGATTTACATAGTCCTTAGGATATGGCTTTACTATGATGCATTGGTGATATGGGAGCTTTAATAGTATTTCTCTCATATAAACATCTAAATCTTCCTTTGTTACAAAGGAAGTCTTTGGAATAGAAGTTGTGGATACAGGGAGCAAAGTAAGGGCCAAATTGGGATGAGAAGTAGATCTTCCTAAGATTAGAATGGTAGGATTGGATGAAGGAGAAGGCACCTATGAAGATGAAGAGCTAACTAAATGGACTCTTACATTCTCTGGTGCAAGAGTTGGTTGTCGTACATGTTCTAATGGAGGAGTTTCATCACCTCCTCTTTAATGGAGATCCTCCTCAATGGCTAGAGAATTAATTGGTTGAGATAAGGTAGTAACATTTGGCTGTGTAAGTATCATAAGGTTTGGCAGAGCCATACCTTATTGTGAAGTAGTAGTGGTAGCCAACTTGGTAACAATGGTTTAGATTATAGCCATGAATTGATTTAAAGCCTTAGTAGCTTCTTGCATTGTCTGCATCATCAATATGGGATCTAGAGGAGCCTCAGGCACTAAATGGTCCTAGTTAGTATTCTTAGGCAGTAGGAGTGGATTCTGTTCAGTTAACTCAACATTAGTGTCAAGCTCTTGAGGCATGGTACCAGACGTACCAGTTCTTCTCTTCCTGTAAGGCACCATGTCTCTACAATAACTCTTCCATAGTGGATTTGCCAAAATGTTGATGTGGCGGTTTGATTAGAGTAGTCACGTGGCTTCAAAGAAACGATGTAAGACTGTTACTTGAAGGGATTATTAGGTGAGAATAAGGTAGGGAGGAAGAATAGGCAATTTTAGTGTCTCAAATGCATAAGTGACAAATAAGGTGGCCTTAGGGAACCTCAAGCACTGACCTTGTAGCTTGAGCGAATGAGATCAGTTTTTTTCCTGAATACGATTTGATCTTAGAGAGCAAAGTTTTCATAGTGAAACACTGTTTCTCTATTCTCTCTCCAAAAGTTCTAAATGATGAGGAAATGCTAGGTATTTATAGGCTCTTAGGCTTAGTGGCATCCATCAAATCATCTAAGTGATCAACGGATGAGATGGAGCTTACTTGATTCATGGTTATTTGGAATGAGCTAGCTAATGGGCCCAAAGCTAGTAGCCCTTCTTATAAGTGCACGAGTCTGCTTAAGAAGGGTTAGAGGTAGACGAGCTGATCTAACGATCCCTATTCAAAGACTACTAAGCCAAATCTCCCCGAATCTTTCCAATATGGACTATACTCCTTGGGCCCTATCACCTAACTTAAAGAGTCAAGCCTGAATAAATAATGGACTCATTCTAATAAATAATATAATAATTTTTAACCCTTTACACTTTCCTATATAGGATAAGACCTACTTTATATACTTGTAGATCATTCGTCTTACTTACGTTGTTTAATGAAAAGAAACATTCTTTGAGATTGTTTTCTTGATAAGTTTAAGGAAGTGACATGTAAGCTTTATAAGGTGATGAAGATTGAAGAAGGATTTTTGCTAGTGTTTATGGAGGCACATTAAGCCAATTATTGAGAAAAGATGATTTGATTCATATGGTTATCAAAAAGTTAAATAAGGATTGATTGTAGAGATTGGTTATTCTTCTAGTTCTACTTTCTATTAGTTATTAATGCTTAAGGTTTTATTTAGAATATTTGTAGAGTCATTAATATTAATATTAAAATAAAAAGTTCTTGTAATTTAATATAGATTACATTATCTTGAATAAAGCTTTTCATAGCCTTTTGATTCCAGTGCTCATGATAACTAATTTATTTATTATCAAACCTGGCATTAAACAAAGCAGTTAATGGGTAGTGCTTAAAGGGTATGGAAGGCAGTGGTTTTGTTAGTAAGATTTTGACCTAAAACCTTGTATAATTTGATATAGAATTTGTTAGACCTCAATTACTCTTTTCTTATGTTCACATGGATATCACTATGTATCTTTCATAAACAAATATAATAAGATGTAAAAGATCTTGTGTTTTTAAAGTTACAATTAGCCATCCAAATCATATTTGTTTGCTATATTGTGTTGGTTTAGTTTAATAAATAAAAGAAAATTGTCATTATCATTTTTTTTCCTTACCGTGAGCATCTAAATATATGTAGGGAAAAATTTGGCATGTATGCAGTCATAATTCTTTCTTTAACAATTCACTAAAATTTATTTTTTCTTAACAATTCACTAAATAAATGTAGAGAAAAATTTGGCATGTATGCAACCGCAATTCCTCTAATAGTATATATCTTTTTAATCATTGCATGTGGTGATTTTTTATGCATAGTGTTTTACCCAATGGATTATTTTGTGATGTCTCTCTCTCTTTACATTTATGTAGGAACTCGTAATATTTTTTTTTTATTGTATTCATAGATTCATAAGATCAATTTCATGATTAAAGTAGATATGTTAGTAGATCATGGTAGATAGTTTATTTAATAGTATCTATTGTATAGTTAAGATAAACTTATGAGTTTTGAGAATTGTGTTTTCATGATATTTTGTGGAATTGAAAAAATTCTTCATGTAGAATGTTATGGATAAATCTATTGGTTAATAAATTATAATTTTACTATATTTAATTGGTTATTACATATTGGTTTAATTATAGTTTTATTTAGAGAAGCCAATCACTTTGCCTTATTGTATTTTTAATTATATAAATTATCATTATAAGTTTAAAACATCAACAACATAAGTTCTTAAAAGGCTCATTGTAATGCGTAGTTGTATATTGTGACATATAGAAGTCATCATTTTAAATGTACTAATAATGTTTGAATGTCACGATTTCTTTCTATAGATGGTAATTAGCATCTTATGTCACTTTTAAACACTACAAAGTAGATTTTTATTATTAACGTTCATTACTTTAGGTACATTACATGGTTACATTTTAGTAATGTTTAAATGTTACTAAATATAATCTTTTGTAATGTTTAAGCATTATTACTTATCACCTTTTTATAACATTTAATCATCACTATATGTTATCTTTTTGTATTGTTTCACATTAATAATGTTGAAAAGTTATTAATAAGCTACTATTAGTAACGTTTAAACATTAGTAAATGTTATACCATTTGTGACGTCTATATCATTTGTTATGTTTACCTTTCAAATGTCACATATTATTTTTTATAACATACCTTTTGTAATGTCTATTAGCATTTTTAGTAGATGTTATAGATAAGTTATTGTAGTGTTTGTTTTAGTTTCAATGATGTTCAAGAAACATCATCAAACATCAATTTCTCATAGTGTGATCTCCAACTTTTCAATGCCAATATCTTTAGCTACTCTAAGGTTGGTCATGAGAGCTTTGTTACTTACTAAGAATCCAAATTCAAGGTGTAGCGGACCTCAACCTTGTGGGCACTTTGAAGAACCAATCTAACTTCACTCCCCTCCCAAATAAAGGATCTACTAACATTTTAATCATAATAGGTACGTGCATTTTCAAAATAGCTTCTATCTTATCAGGATTGGCCTTAATCCTACATTAGGTTACCATGTTCCATAGAAACCTGCTTAAAGCTACCCTAAACATACACTTTAGAGGATTAAGCTCCATCTAATATCTTCATAGGGTGTCAAACGTTTCTTATAGGTCTTAGATGTGGTCATCTTATTGTTTGCCCATGACTATCATGTTGTCCATATATATTTCGATGTTTTACTTGAGCAATGGCTTGAACATTATGGTGAGTAACTTTTGAATAAGTTTCCCTAGAGTTTTTAAATATAAATGGAATTACTATATGACAATATGTCTTGAAATTAGTGAAAAAGGACATTTGGACTTCATCTTCATAAGCCATGCATATCTAGTTACAACTAAAATAGTAATTCCTAAAACTAAGCATAGCATGGCCTACTGTAGAAACGATAAGTTGGTTAATTATTAGGAGGGGAAGGCAGTCTTTTAAGCATGCCTTGTTAAAGTAAGTGAAATCAATGCACATCATTCATTTTCCATTTGGTTTCTAGATCAAGATGTAGTTCACAAGCCAGTTCAAGTATTTTTCCTCCTTCACAAAAGCCTCTTTTAAAAGCCTTTGCTCTTCTTTTTCAATGGCAGCTTGTTCTGCATTTGGATGAATATTAAGGTAATGGACAGATTTGAGCATTATGATGTTGATCGGCATGTCATCTATTGACCATACATATACATCTATGTTTACCATGAGAAAATTAATAAGCTATTGCTCTAGTTTAACTGTTAATAGGGTGCTGGAGTTGATGATTTGATCAAGTACTTTCCTAATCTAGATTTTGTTGATGTCCTTTTCTAGTGTTACCCTAACACTAGTTTTCTCATATGGCTTATGCTCGTTATCGAACACCTCATTGCACTCTAAAGCTACTAAGTAGAGTGATCTAGATAGCTTCTAGTCACATCAGCAAATGTCGACCACAATAGTGGTGAAAATTTGGCCTTTAAGTATTTCGTTGACAATACCAATACCAAATTGATTTGGACTAAGTCTCTTAATAATGGCATTTTAGGGAGACTAGTAATCAAAAATCACAAACTCAATTGGTTATGTTGCAACATAGTTAGGGTCATTGTCATGCTTAATTAGTAAGGTTTTCTATCATAGGTATGTTGGAAAACTACATCGACTGTACTGTGTATGTACTAATATTATGTTGTTGTTGAAGCTTGCTATTCCCATACTAATTAGAAGAGCATCAATGTATGGCCATTCAATATCGTTGAGATTAGTATCTCCCAAAATGAAATTGATGTATCAATCTTGGGCTTCTTCTTCTTTACAATCAAGACTTGATGGTTTGCATCATTGACTTTTGTGCCATTAAATCTCAACATGCACTTATCGTTTGGCTTTGGAAATATATTATTGTTCATCCTATGAGGATAAGTATGTTGGTTGTTATTAACACCAAAGTTGGGTGAATGATTGTGGATGATGGTGTTTCAGCTATCTACAAGGGCTTTTCTTACCTCTTTGGATTTTTTAGCCATGATGGTTAGTGGATCCACGCAAATGATGCCGAATGTTGTTAGTAGAATTTTTCGTGGATTAGAATCTAGCTAATAGGATTAAAGCTTAAGGACTTGTGCTTAGAATGCGAGCAAAAGTACTTGTGAAAAACAAGTTGAGGTTGGGTTTGGCATGAGCACTCCGATACTCAAGCCAATGTCAAGTAATAGGGAAGCAAAGTAACAAGTAAGGTAGACTAAGTGTACATACTTGGGGGCCTCATCACCTGTTTATAGGGGAAGAGGTCGAGATATATTAAGCAAGTTATATCTTTAAGTATATCCTCTTCAATTTGCATCTTCCTTAGTATGTACTTTTCTAAATAAGAAAGTGTATCAAATTAAATAAATACACATCTTCTAGAAATCAAACAATATCATATGTATGAGTTTGTCTAAGAAACGAGTGAGTTCTCATCTATGCCTCTTTGGTTGTAGAACTAAGGTTCTACATGAGCTTAGGGGAACTCTTAATGAGATAAGCTTAGGACCAGAGATAGTCTCATGGAGATGCATGGTTCCTTGATGTAGATCAGGGATATCTCAAAAGAATCCATCTTGAACTATACAAGCTTATTCTTGGTGAGCTTAGAAGATCTTTCTAAAGAAAGATACTTATGAGGGCTAGACTTGAAGTTTAGATGGGTAGAGTTGCAAAAATTGGCTTACACAAAAAGATAGTATAGGGTTAGGAAATAGTTGAGTACTATAAGCTTGACTTGGTAGGTTGCATGAGTCCTTATGCTAACCTGGCATTAGGCTAGGTTTCCTAATTGTACTAAGCTCACATCATTCCAGGCCTTCTCGTGTGATTTGAAAATGAAGGTAAGATTAGATTGGGCATAGTGGCATTAGGCCAAAATTAGCTATCAGCATTATATGTCAATTTTAATTTAATTAAAATTTCTAAAAGCCACAACCCGATTAACAAAATAAAATAGAATCAACATAATTGATACCAATTACAATCTTAGTCCTTATGGATTATATATGGCCTAAATATGGACCAGTTTTGTTACCATGTACTTGATCCAATCATTTACCTATATATTTGTGAGTTTAATGGGAACTATTAGCATATATTATGTAGCTCTATGTATCTTTGACAACTAATAAGGCTATGTGATTGGTTCAAGTTTAGTGTGTGTAATGTTTAGAGAAGTTAGTTGAGCATCTAATGTGGAAACTACTAATAAATATATTGTAATATAATTGGTCTCCTTGGTAAGAATTAGTATTTGCATTAAATTTTATCATCTTAAAGCTCAACTATTGTCACATGTTCAATTGTTTTCCAAAATGCCAATTATGAGATAGGAAATGGATCCTTACGATAGATAAGGACATCATGGTCAATCTATTTGCTCGTCATCTTTCAAGATTTAGAAAGACCCTTTTCAATTTGAATTTAGTCATTTGAAATCTTAGTTATTTAGTTCAATGAATTACTTATTCTAATTGTATCGAATCATTCTTGAGTTGTCATGCAAATAAATCAAAATTAAGACAAATGGTATATAATGAATGTTCTTCACTCATAAAAGTATGTAACTAGCAATAGAATAGAAGTGGACTGGTTTTGATGTATAACAACTTCATCCTCAAATGTGTGTAACGTAATGATATAAAAGAATTTTTTATCATTCCAATAAGTAACAAAGCTATGAAAAGTTAAAAGATGCAACAAATTTATAATATAACTTAGTTCAATAGGAAGATAATTTTGTCATGTACATCTTCTTTTTATTTTATTTAGCTAAGATATGTTGATAGAAATCAAGGGCTAATTACTCCTTCCTAAGAACATAGCTTAGCCTCCCTAAAAGACATTGAGAAGAATCTTACTTTAGAGGGAGAACTATTCATCCGAACTAGCCTAACATGCCTCTCGTGCTCCCCTGATATCACCATCTTACAATTAGAAGGAGAACCTAACATTGTTGAGTTAACAAATGATCGAAGCTGAGCTACCTTACCACTAAGGCGACCTATTGTGGCCAATGTTGACCTCCTTCCTTCTTAAGCTTGCATTTTCTTGTTTAGAACCAAGACCTTGAAGAGCTCTTATCTAAACTATTAAGCATGGACTAGTGGCAAGTAACCTCATATTATATTTGTACATCATATCAAGCATAATTCGAGTTAGTGTGAGGTATTGGTGTGTCATATCCATCATTAGTACATGAGACCCTAACTCAACCTTTAACTCCCATTTACCTTTTGAGTCATCCTAAGGTTTGAACCTACCTTGGTTTGTATGATATTGATAGCCTTGTATAAACCATCCTGGCGATTTATACTATCTTGGTATCAAAGCTTAACTATATTTGAGTAAGGTTATGGTTATTTGTATTTGCGAGTAATTCCTATAATATGTGTTACACCTAGCATAACACAGGACACACCATCATCCAGGAATTCCTGCTTATACTCAACAAAATTTCTATTTATAAAAAAGGAGAATTACAATGGAGTTCAACTTTATACCTGTTCATATAAAAAGTACATCCGTCAAACTTATCTAAACCTAAGATACAGTACTTCTTTTTTCATATGTATAGATCCTTTATAGAAATAAAAACAAAATACTACAAGACTTCTTCAAAAGTGGTTGACTCCATCTTAAGCACTCTCAAAAGACTTTTCCCCCTAATTGATATTACCTTATCAATTCTCTTCATAACCTGAGGATACATAAGTATCCCCTCAACTCTCTATGAGTTAGGTGAGAATGGATAAAACAAAACATAGAACAAGCACAATACATATTTACCTAGATCAATACCACAAGATATTCAATTTCATAGTCCAACTTACCAATACAAATTATTCATGCAAGAAGTTCGTGCCATGCTCATGCACGCGAGATGTATTGGTACCAATACCGTATACTTTTTTAATTCTTCATCCGGTTAGTTAACATGTTTAGGCATTTGGATACTATGTCTAGGAACCTAGGGCAACAAGGACCTACCTAAGAGTAAGACCCACAACAAAAACCACTTACTATGGCTTGAAAATCCATTGCATAGTCGGTCACATAATGAGGCTAAAAAAGTTGAGCAATATAGTTCTATATGCTCAAAAGCCAACTTAGCAGTTTTTAAGCTATCAAAAACTCGACCATAGGTCTTTTTATGCCATGTCATGAATGTAGTAAGCAGTATAATAACCTAGTATCGGGCAGGAATCTTAAGTTATACATTGCAAATAATTCAACTATCTTAATTCTAGCTTTGTTTCTCAACTTTATGTTACATTCTTTCATATAGGGTTCACTTGGGTGAATATTCTAAAGAACAGTTTAGTTTTCAAGCTTTCCAAACGTAAATACAAATCAATGAATTAGTCATGCATAAGGAAACATTTTACTTAGTCAACACACATTTAATAGAATCATGTATCTAGTCAATCCAACATGTCATTACAATTTACGACATAATTGAATCCAATCAAGTAGACATAGGTCTACTTGCACAAAAACAAAAATATCTACTTAAGCTTAATAGTAGTGTAAAATCCTAAGCTTAACGATATGGTCCTTTCTTACCTATCACACATAGGAAAATACACATAGACCCTAAGTTAACTACGGGTCAATAGTAAGTTCTTATACGTTTTCACTATTGTGTTTCCAAGCATATTTCAATGATATCTTATTCATTTTTTATTCGATTTTAATAAACTTTATATCGTCACAATCATCATTTTCAGTATTATTAGAATATCTTAGGAATCAAGACTAATCAATATTGCCAAATATCCAAAATATTATCGATTTAACCGTATGTTATTATGACTTTGTAATTGACTCAAACAAACCCTAAATCTAAATTAAAAATCCTAGAATTCCATATTTCCCAAACCAAATAGAACCTATTATGTTCCCCAAATGTCATCCTTTTACAAATTCAACAAATATCTCACTAGGACTAATTACTATATCATATATTAAGCTAATATAGATGTTTATATCATGAAAATACATAATAAATAGTTTACAAGCGCGATTAATTCAATGTAAAATCCTATAGACTCAAAAAAATATGTATTTTAATTATTGACCATAAATTATAACATATTTTTACAAAAATAGTATTTTTAACTCAAAAATAGTGAAAATCAAATAAATAAGTGAATCTAATCACAAGATAAAAATAAAGTGTTCTAAACATCATTATAAACTTCTAGAAATCATAATTCATAGGGCTAATACTTTGATTTTGTTAGAAACTAATTAATTCAATAAAATAGCAAAATTGCCAATTTTATCCAATATAATTACAATAAATAGTAAACACGATTATTTTCAAAGAATCTTATTACTATAATTAAATACATATATTAAGTATGATACATACAAATTTTCAACTTGAAAGGACATTATTTCATTTTTCTAAAATTTAATTCAATTTTTGTCAAAAAAGAGTCATTTCTTAAGGACCTTATATTTCTAATAATTATTTCACGAAAATAAAATTAATACATTAATCTAAAAATAAAATAACTCTAGAAAATCATGTTTCATAACTAAATAACATCATTTGATACTTTTATAAATTTATAAAGTTTCGGTTGGAAATTAGGCTCACTTGAACTGGCTACTCTTCAGCTACTTAACCTTATCGGAACACTACCTCTAGTGGTGCTTTCCTTGACCCTAAATGGCCACCACAATTGGATACCAATAACCTATTGAATCGCCCTAAATTAGATCTATGCTCGATTTTCCTCTAATTTTCTTATTTTCTTCTAATTTTTTTATAAATTTCTTGTGTGATTTTCTTATATTTTTGGACTTCTAAAATGTTTTTTTCGAAGTGTGCATGCTCTATTTATATTTTCCAAATAGATTAGGATTAATAAAAGTTAAACTTGTGGTATACACATTATTTTCTTGATTTTTCAATATATGAGGTGTCAACTTCTTTTTTTTTTCTTTTTGCTTATCAATTGTAATTGATCTTAGGCTGCCACATCATGACATGACTCACCCTTTCATTTTTTTTAATTAATTTTCCATTATTTTATATTAATTTACCATTTTTTAATAGTGATTTATTATTATATATATGTATTTAACACATATAATGCATATTCTATGTTAATACATGTATATTACATGTAATTCAACTTCATTTATTATTTTTATAAGTTAAATAACTTATCTCTAATATCTTGCTATATCTAAATGCTCGAATTTCATGTTTTTGATACTTATCAACTTTAGTAATAAATTGACGTTTTCTTAAATTAATATTTCTATATAGCTTATTTTAAGAAATTTACTTTACTTGAATTATTTTGTCTAATTTTCTAACCTTACTGTGAAGTTTGAAATTAAACGGATATTATAGCCCGACGCCCTAAATATGGAAGCTCGGATCCTAGAGTAATTATATAAGCTCAAAATCTTATACTACTGCAATATAGGTGTGTGAAGTTGACAAGTTGAGAGTAGTGTTGTGTTGAAGGAGCTATGCATGGTTTTAGCAAGTGTTGGAGTAATGTACTAAGCTAAGTATGTCCTATACTCTATGTCCTACTTTTTTAAGTTCATAAAACAGAGTAGGTATGGCTAGTATTTTATTGCTAAGTAGTGTATCATTTTTGTCGTGTGGTAATTGTTGGTGTGTTAATGTTGTTTGTTGTTGCTTAAAGGAGGATTTTCTAAGTGTGTTTTAGTTGCTAATCTATTAAAGTAATACAACCACATGCAACTTTAGTATTTAAGGGACCTTAGGTAATTAAGAGAGTGGTGTTGGTAATGGCTAAGGTCAATAAGGGAGTTTCATAACCCAATTTGTACATGAGTATCTAGATAAGCTAACCGACCTAGTGACTACCATCAACGAGGACTAACAATAAGCTAGAAATGACCTATACATGGGTTAAGACAATGAGTTAAATGACAGAGGCAATGGCAAACACGATCGACCTAATTTCCCAGTTCAGCCACCTTGAATTGGAGGAGTAGGTAGAGCCATTTGGCATAGACTTGCATTAGAAGAGATAAAAGAGGAGGATATAAATCCCTAGTTTTTCTAAAAGTAGTGATGTCGAAAATTACCTAAGTTGTATAGGTAGGATTGAAAAATAGTTTGAGTGTCATGAAGCACTTGATAATGCTAAGGTCAAACTTATCATGTTGGAATTTTTTTTCTATACCACCCGTTGGTGGAAGAATCTACAAGCCACTTGAGGAAGGGAAGGAGAACATGAGGGTAGAAATTGGGATGAGATGAAGAGAGTGATGAGAAGGAGATTTGTATTGAGCTATTACCTACAAGATGCCTTCATGAGATTATCAGAGTTGAGATAAGGAGGGTTAAGAGTTGATGTGTATGTAAAGGAATTTGAAATGTTAATGATCTGTTGTGAAGTTCATAAGCTTATAGACCAAACTATATCTTGATTCATTAGTGGGTTAAAGTATGCGATTAAAGATATTTTGGCGACTATGGATATTAGTACACTTCATGAAGCAATTTGAGTTGGCTAAAGGATTAAGAGGCATAGAGTGGGTAGATTCTAAGCCCCTGTTAGTTGGATTACACTTAGCTAAGTTGTTCGAAGTAAACTTGTATGGATGAAACCAAGTAAAGTTGCTAAAACCCGACTTGCTCTAATCGTCCAAGTAGAGGAGAAAGAAGTGCTAAGGAAGTTTGAGAAGAGACAAAGCTCTGGTCAAAAGATTAATAAGATCAAATGCTTCAAAAGCCAAGGATTCAAATACATAGCCACTCAATGTTTTAGTAGAAGAACCATGTGATCCAAGCAAAGGTGCAAACCATTAAGGTTGATAACACTAATCAGGAAGTGTAAGAATTACAAAAAAAAAACCAGATAAAGCAAATTGTCAAAGGAGGAGAAAGTATTTATAGTGATGAAGGGAGTTTCATGCTTGTAACCATGGTGTTAAGTAGAGTAATGAGCATTAGTCTTGTACTTAAGGACGAGCAGTGCGAGAACCTATTCCACATTAGTTGCAAAGTCAATGGGATAATATGTGCACTCATTGTAGATAGTAGAAGTTGTACTAATGCTACATCAGCCTTTATGGTCCAACAATTAAAGTTGTTAGCTAAGCCCTACCTTAAGCCTTACAAACTACACTAGCTCAATGAAAAAGGAGCCTTACATGTAAATAAGTAAGTAGCCATGCTGATCTATATTGGAAACTATCAAGATGAAGTACTCTGTGATGTGTTATCTATGAGTGTATCTCATATTCTTCTCGGATGACCATGGATGTTTGATCAAAACATGATATATGATGGAAGGAAGAGCATAAGCTCATTGGAGCGCAAAGGTAGGAAAGTATAGCTTAACCATATTACTACTAAGCAAGTTGAAAACATACGGGCACAACTAAGCTGAGTTCTAAAGAAGGAGGCTTTGGTAATGACCTAGGCTTAGTTGAAGAGAGAAATGAAGCTTTGAGAGCTAACCTACCTACTAGTCAAAAGGTTACTTGAATAAGTTGCTAAGCTACAAGGGTAAGTTGATTAATTGATGAAAAGAGGTTATGTTAGAGAATCCTTAAGCACATGTACTGTACTAGCTCTATTAGCACCAATGAAGGATAAAACATAGAGGATGTGTATAGATAGTCGAGCTATCAATTGTATTACCACCATGTACAAGTATCCCATACTTAAGCTTCATGACATGCTTGATGAGTTAAATAGAGAAAGAATATTCTAAAAGATTTACCTTAATTCTAGATACCATTAGATTAGAATGCAGGAGCAAGATAAGTGGAAAACCACATTGAAGACCTTGAATGGGTTATATGAGTAGCTTGTGCTGCTATTTAGATTATCAAATGTATTGAATACGTTCATGAGAGTAATAAACCATGTGCTCCGAGAATTGATTAGAAAATTTATTGATGCATATTTTGATGACATTCTAATCTCCGGTCCTGACTTGGAGACTTACAACTAGTATCTCAAAGCTCCAAGATGAAAAGCTCTATACTAATTTGAAGAAGTATGACTTTTGTTGAACTGAGGTAGTATTCTTGGGGTTAGTTGTAGTTGCAGGAGGTATACAAGTGAATGAGGAGAAGGTGAAGGCAATTATTGAATGGCCTATGCCTACTAGTTCAGTCAATGTGAGAAGTTTTCATGACCTAGTATCCTTCTATCATCACTTCATCAAGAATTTTAGCACCATAGTAGCCCTACTGATCAAACTGTCGAAGAAGAATGTTGAGTTCAAAGGGGGAGAGAAGGAGTAGAGGAGTTCTTAATAGGTAAGAAAGAATTTGACTATTGCTCTTGTCTTAACTCTTTCGAGCTTTGAGAAAGTGTTTGAAGTGAAATGTGATGTATTTGGATTAGGCATAGGAGTCATATTGATGCAGGAGGCCTGACCTATTGCCTAATTCAACGAAAAGCTCAAAGAAGCTATACTTAACTATTCCGTATATGATAATAAGTTTTACTTCTTGATCCAAGCTTTGATTGTCTAATAACATTGTCTTTTGTCTAGAGAATTCGTGATCAACATTGACCATGATACATTAAGTTATTAGAAGAGTCAACTTAAGTTGTTTTGGTGGCGAGCTAATTGGATAGAATTCAGGGAGGGATTTTTTTATGTCGTTAAATACAAGTATGGCAACAACAATATAGTATCCAATACCTTATCAAGACAACATTCCCTCTCGATTGAACTTCAGACCAAACTTCTTGGATTTTCAATTATCATGAGTCTTTATGTTGATGATCCACACTTTGGACCAATCTATGCTTAATGTGATGATGAGTAAGTTATTGATGACTATCATAGGTAGGATGGATACTTGTTAAGGAAAGAAAAGTTATGTATCCCAACTTATTCTACTAAAGAATTGTTGATACATAAGGCACATCGAGGAAGACTATCTAGTCATTTTGGAAAGACCCAAACATTCGAAGTACATAGCTCAAGATTCTTGTAGCCTGTAGTGATGTAATACATTGCAATTAGTACTAGAGAGATGTATGGCTTACTGAAGACCAAAGAGTAGAGCTAAAGAACCACCTTATATGCAACTACACATCTCGACCAAACCATGGTCAGATTTGAGTATGGACTTTGTCCTAAGATTGGTAAGGACGTCCCACGGGAAGGGCTCCATCATGGTGATTGTAGATCAATTTACTAAAATGGCACAGTTTGTGTTGTGTCAATGAATTAATAATGCTTTAGATATCTCTTTTCTCTTTTTGCAAGAAATGGTCAAGCTACATGGACAATCGAGAACTATAATGTCTCATTGAGACCCTAAATTCTTGAGTCATCTTTGGAAGACCCTTTAGAGGCGACTAAGAACTAAACTACTACTTAGTATGTCCTACCACCCCTAAGATGGATAATTCAAAGTTGTTAATAGAACATTGGGGACCCTAATCAGAGTTGTTGTTGGTCAAAACCCCATTTATTAGGAATTATGTCTACTAATTATTTAGTTCACCTACAATAGGATTGCTCATAGTGTCACCAAGAAGTCACCCTTTAAGATCACCTATAGGCAAAGCCATAAGTTGCTCCCTAACTTAATTGCCTCATTTAGCAAACTTGCAAACTATTAAGCTATTAAACAAATTGAAGCCATCCAAGCCATGCATTAGAAAGTTATAGATCACCTAATTTAAGTTGCATCCATACTTAAAAGAAAGAGTTAAAGACAAACATTCAAAATATTCCAACTTAGAGATTTGGTGTAGGTTCATCTTTATAAGGACCAACTTCCCTAACTTAAGAAGAGCAAGTTATCTCTATAAGCAAATGGACCATTTAAGGTGATTAAAGAGATTAATCTAAATGCTTGTAGAGTTAAATTGGCAAAAGAGTATGGGGACTTTAACTCCTTCAACATTGATGATCTCCAACCTTATGTTCTTGAGGATGAGCTACCAACATTCAGCTAGATTTGATCTTAAATCTCAAACAACATAGAGGAGATGTAGCAATCAAGGGCTAATCACTCGTTCCTGTATATGTAGCTTAGTCCCCCTAGTTCACTGAGTCATTAAGAAGAATCTTACTTTGGAGGAAGAACTGTTCATTCATGCTGACCCAACATGCCTCTCAAGTACCCTTGATATCACCATCTTACAATTGGAAGGTGAAGCTAACATTATTGAGCTGACAAAGGGCCGAGGTAACCTACCATGGCCAAGGCAAACCTCCTTCCTTCCAAGCTAAGACAACCTATATTAACCTTAAGTCCTCGAGTACAGATTGACCTACTCAGTCTAACTCTACTTAGCAAGTACCACCATTTAAGATCATAGAAAGAACAGTTAACATACATCCATAATGTCTTTTCTACACCTTAATATTATGTTATCTATTTTACAAATCTACCCCTATTAACTATGCAACTTTCCTATTCTAGTGGGAATTATTTTTGTAATTTACGCTAAACTAAGACTTGCCCTAATTAAGTCGCATATATATTTGTAATATGAAAAGGCTATGTAGATAAGCCATTTATGCGCCACCCACACTACCCCCCACCCCCCTTTTTTCTTTCCAAGGGTCTTAAATTAGGAAAATAGAAAATTAAGAAAACCTTAAAAATAGAAATAATGAAAAATAATAAGAAATTTAGAAAAATATAAAAATAGAATTTAGAAAATAATAAATTTTTAAATAAGTTTAATAGAATATAATTTATAAAAAATAAGAACAAAGCTATTGAGCTTAAGCTTAGATTTAAATCTAGCCTAAGTTTACATAGTTTATATGTACAATTTAATTGTACATATGGATAAGGCACAGGCCAATTTATAAGCACTTAAGTTTGGTATTGGAGTTGACATGGAGGTTTGGAGTTCGAATCTCACTAAGCGCAAAGTGTCTTTTTGTAAAGAGGATCTTAATGTGTGATTAAGATAGGTCACCTAGTTAATAGATCATTAATTTTACGTATTTAGTTCATTAAAAAAAATTAAAAATTAAGCCAACATATATAGCTTGGTGCAGACCAAAATATGGTTGTGTTTTTTTTCTAATAAGGCATAAGCCTGGATAGGAGAAGGTTGGGGGGGGGGGGGGGGGCACTTTGGGTGCACCTTATTTAATTTTCAATCGTGCGCGTGCATTGCATACCTACGGGGGGGCAAATGGCATGTACCTCACACATAACCACAATCTAGTTTCTTTTCCTTCTTCCAGATTTCAATCCCCAATTCCAGTTTTCTCCTTTATTTTTTCCTAACCTAAGGAGTAGTGTTCAAAGGCAATTTGCAAGCACTTCTCATACATTAGCACCCTAGTTTTTTTATGAAATCACACACTACATATGACCTAGTTTTGAATTAAACCTAAAACACGTCCAAATTTAGTCATTTATACAATTAAAATTGAGCTCAAAACAGAAAAAATTCACTATAGGTAAAAAATGCTACTAATTTGACTTTTATAATTAATGGCTTCCTTAACTTTCTATGCATGATTCAAGCTTCGTTTAGTATAAATAAGGGTTAGGAAAAATATAAGAGCACACAATAATCTCCCACTTGAGCTTAATTTCAAGTTTCTCTCTTTAGCATGAACTCACTCTCTCTAGTAGTAGTTACCTTTATGGTGGTTTTCAACAAAAGCTACCATTACTGAGGACTTCCCCATCCCCAAAAAACTAAGACTTAACCACCTATTCCCTTCCAATAACCATCGCATGCCACCATCGACAAGCACCACGAGCCACCACCAAAAGCAACCTAAACCACCAAGGCATCAATCTTACCCCCCAATTCACCAATATAAAATTCATAAAAACTACCTTTTTCACTTCAATTGGTGACTAAATTGATTAGAAAAACACCTCACAAATTGCTATAGTTAGAGAAGACATAGCGACTTGAAGCCAACTTGAAGTTAAGTCAATGTAGCACTTTTTTATTATTATTAATTTATTTTATTTTTTACCTACGTATTTGTAAATTGTAAAAAAGAAAAAAGAAAAAAAAAGGTGAAAGGAACAAAATAAGAGAAAAGAAAAAAGAAAGAGAGAAAAAAGATGGGATGCATTAGTTTTTTTTCTTTTTTAACTAAGACTTAGGACCGTATAAAAAATTATAATAATAAATAGATTAATAAATCGAGTTTTATCACTTAGAAAATAGTTTTTTTTTTTTTCAATTAGGACAAAACTAAATTGACCTTCTTAAAAATTAAGGCCTTCTTTTTAAACTTTCAAATAAAACCAATTTTAGGACCTTTTAGCATTTTTCAAAAATAAACTTGAATCAATTTAAAATGTTGATTCAACTGGTTTTGAAAAGTTAAAATTAACTCAATGATAGGAATTAATCCTTTGGACTAATGAAACATAGTTAAGCTAGAGGATTCTAGGGACTTACTAGGAGAATACTAGTTTGAAACAAAAGCTGATACGAAGATTCCCATGATAAATTAATCTCTCATTGACCTGGGCCTCAAGTCCTTACTTTTGTCAAATATTCTCTTGATTAGTAACAATGCTCTATTTAAGAAGATAGCCTAAGAATAGCCGAGGTGAGCTTCCAATCCGACCAATGGCATAAGGCCTTGAATCAAGGTAACTTCTTTTCAGAACCGATTAGTCTTTAACCCGGTCCAAATTAAGTCGGCCCTTAGTTGCCAGCATTTTCTGTTTCACTTACTTTGTATCATATTTCTAATATCCAGCCACTAAGTGACACATGTCTTTTGACACAGCATTTTAGAATGATTCCTTCCATTTCTGTATTGAATATTCTTTGTCACTTTTACCCCTTTTTAGTATTTTCATGTAACCTAATTGTAGAATACCCCTTTTATTTTTTCGTACATGTAAATTAATCCTAATAAACAGGTATATAAATCTCCATTTGTTGTACATAATAGAATCATCGATATTAAATTATTCAAGTATCCTTGAGCAACCTTAGTGTTCTCATTAACTTTCAACTCTTATCTATTCACTTTAGCAAAAAGTAGTAGTAAGTGACCCTTTAGTTCAAACCGGTATATCATATTTGGCGAATTATAGGTTAAGTAGGATTGAGTGATGATACATATTAATTTGGTAGCAGCTTGCGTTTTAGCTTTTCTTCTGTTTCTTCTATTTCTTCTTGGTTAGTTTCATTGTGGTGCTTCTCCATATGTCTAACCTTGGAGATATATCGGTTTCGCTAGTATCAAAGTATAGTTTTGAGAGAGAGTGTGTAAAGTTGCAGTAAAGTTTTAGCTTGCTTCACTATTAGTAGCTACTGTAGTGTATTTATGTGATAGTAAGTGTGGTTTCATTGTTACTCTGTTTTTACTGTGTTTTTTATTACAAAAATAGAGCAAGTTTGTTTATATTTTGTTTGAGTAACTATTGGGTATTAAGATTGTTAGTAAGTTGTTAATCTATAAGAGAAGTATTGTAGTATGTCAAATTTGAGTGTTCAAGGTGTTATTGGAGACTAAAGTAGTGATACTCAACTTGGTCATGGTCATACTGATAGTAACACCTTAAGGTTCATTGATGACAAACTTGATAGACTTACAAACCTTGTTAAGATTCTAGTTACAGCGATGAAAGTTAATAGGTAACTAACCTAAGGTATGCCGTTGCAAAATCAGCCTGAAAATATTCAAGAGAAGAGTTATGGCTAAGCTAGATGAGTCCATTGCCCAGTTTAAACTCCTTGAGCTAGAGGTGCTACTAGACCAAGACTAAAGTTAGAGGAGAATGAGGAAGATGACGAAGAGTTGGATGTTGAAGAGTTTTGGGAGGAAGAAGAAGATGCTAACTATTACCGAACATAGGGACAAAGACGTTGAGCTCCTTGAGGACTAGATAATGTTAAGGTTCAAATCCTACCCTTTAGTGGAAGTGGAGATGCCGATGAATACATAAAGTAGGAAGAGAAGTTCAAGAAGATATTTGACTATTATGAGTATACAGATGCTGTTAAGGTCTAACCTACTACATTGGAGTTTATTGGGTATGTGACAATGTGGTGAAAAAATTTGAATGCAGCTAGAACAAGGGATAGAAGAAAAAGAGTTAGAAATTGGGATGAGATGAAATGGGTATTAAGACGAAGATTTTTACCCAAGACGAACCTATTAGATAAATTTGTAAAGTTGCAGGAGCTTAACCAAGGAAGCCAACCTATTAATGACTATGTTAGATAGTTGTAGATACTTATGATTCGAGTTGACATAGAAGAACCAAAAGCATGTACTGTATCGAGGTTTATTCTTAGACTTGGATTCGAGATTTGCAACATTGTAAAAGTATAGAGGTTTTATACTAATCGCCTCTAAACAGAGCTTTTGAGTTATATAAAATAAATTTCTATATTCTATCCTTAACTTAGTTCAATAGGCAAGTATACCTATTGTTTTATAGCATGGATGAGTACAGAGTTTTCGCCACTGGGAATGGCTACAAACACTAATACTAATTAATCTTCCTATTATCGAGCAATTTGATTTATCAAGTGATTAATTATTAAAACTCTAAATTGATAACTAAACTACACTAGTCCATAAATTAATGCCACTAACACATTAGCTACAAAATAATTACTAACAACGCATTTAACAATGTAGAGTTGCTTCACCACTTAGCTTAATCTTACCAAAATACTTTTTGTCCTAATACTTGTTATCCATGGGAAATTACACTATGTAAGCATTCTTCTCAGAACTACTTACTTCTAATCTTAATTATGTCAATTGGAATCTCTTCCTAATTAACAACCAACTTGGATTGCATTAATGACATGTTAATGTATTGAATCCCCTAAGGATGTAGCAACTTTCTTAATAATATATCTATGATCAAGAGTAAGTTGTTCTAATAAACTAAATCTAATCAATAAAATTGTCTTTTGATATATTCTATTGAAATCCATTCAAAGTCAATGTTGTATACTCTAATATACTTAGATTCATTAAGTTGAATTTATTGGGATTAACATTTATCAAGAAACTACTATTTCATGCACTTAATCATATGAAATGATGTAGCAAGTACTAACGTATTACTCACACATAATGAAGAAATAAAACATATCAATAAAATGCAGAAATAACAAAGGAATTAGCGTAGAACAAGTAGAACAATACAACCCTATTTTAAATTCCACTATAGAACCTGATAAAGACACCAATAATGAATTCCCATCACCTCTCTCAAGTCATTTTGGGAAGGGTATAATGTACAACACTTACAAACTGTACTAAAAGAAAATAATCGAAAATATAATAGGTATGAAAATGTATGATTGAATGTATGATCAAATGTCCTCCTTTTTGTCTAAAAATTGTAATGTATTTATATTGTTCTCATTAAAAGGCTCAAAATACACCACTTCAAGACACTTTCTGGTATTTAGACTCGTTATATGCATGAATTTGTACAAAAAAATTTAAAAAGAATCAAGTATCAACTCCCATCACACTCGTGACTTGGGGAGTGATCTTCTCATCGTAAACATTTTCACCTAATCATGCTCATGATTAAGGGTGTGATCATCTTTCTGAGTTGGAGTTATGGCCATGATAAACCGGTGGAAAAATAGCTTCAACCTTAGTCACTTACGTGATCACTGTCATGATGGAGGAAATGATGAGCGCTGAATACTCAAATTCTTTTTTATCATGCTTATGCTGAGTCTCAATTGATCTTCCTTCTGCATTATTCCTTTGTTACGATCATGATAGCTTTATATCTCCTTGTTCTTGTCTAATTTTGTCCCTTTTCCTTTTGAATCATTTGAAATTGATATATTACATAATGAATTACTAAGAACTTGAGAAATAAATACAATTATGGTCAATTTATACATAAATGTGCTTAAAAAGTATAGGGTGATTTATACTTATCATATACCATGAAACATTGGAGAAATGTTTCGAGCCGATCTAGGCCAATATTCTCCTGAGCCCTTATACCATGTCAACCTGTTTAAGCAAAGCTTGTAGACACCTAATTTTTACCTACACCATCACCCACCTCCCCCCCCTCCCTCCTCTTTTTATTTTTCAGATTAAGTTATAGCGTCCTAAATTAGAAAAAACACAAAATAATATGAAATTAAAGAAAACTTAAAAAATGAAGAAATTTAGAAAAATTCAAAATAAAGGAAAAGAAAAAAATAATAATAATAAATTTTAGAAAGAAACCCTCAAAGATGAAAAGTTTAGAAAATAATTTTTTTAAAAAAAAATTAGAAAATTATAAAATTACAAAAATATTAGAAAAGTTGAAAAAAATAAAAGATTTTAGAAAATAACATGTTACTTTAATAGATTTTAATTTTGGTTAAAAGTTAGGCCATTGAACCTAGGCTTAAATTTAAATCTAGCTCAGGTTGACCGAGATTGCACATATGAACAAGATACAAGACAACGACTTGATGGTTAAGCATATGAATGTAAGACTAATATTGTGTATAAGGTCTTGGGTTCGAAGCTTGGCAAAGGTAGGGATGCCTTTTTCTTTTTTCTTTTTCTTTTTTTTTTCAATCACTTCAAAAACTACTATTTATCTAGATCAGATTACGCCACATACATTGACACGTTGCAGGACAAGATTGGACAAAATGTTGACATGCACTACGTGTCAGCCGCTACGTGTCATGTAATGATATGTAGCACATCGGGGTTAGCTGATATGGCTAACATGGCGCTACGTCATCCTATTTTTTCTCTCTCCTTCTTTCCTTTTCCCTTCATTTCCCTCTCTTTCCTTCATTTTTCTCCAAATTTCTAGCACTTTCCTCTTTGGACAACCAACTTCAACATGATTTTTGAACCTTTTCTTATTGTAATTTCACCTTATTGAAATTGCAAACTAGACATAACCTACTATAAATCGTGCCATTTAACACGTCTAAATATAATCAAAGGAGCATTCAATTTGAGCTCCAAAAATTGCAAAATAGTTGTTTTTCTATGCATTCTTCATTAATCTAATTTGAGCTTTCCATGTTTTCTAAGAATAATTCGAGTATAAAAGGAGCTTTGAGGAGTTCATACGAATACAGGTAACCAACAGAATCACTCGACACAACCCTTTTCTCTCCCCGCGATCATTTTCTCTCTCTAACCTACTCTTTCTCTCTTTGATTCTCTCTCCTTACGCTAACCTGAGCAGCACCACTACTCTAAGGAGACTACCCGTAGCTTAGGCTCCCCAACTCAATTGCTCTCGACCTCAGCCGTAGCTAGTGGCATCGCCACCAACTTGCAGTGAACCAAACCCTGACCGTTACTCCTCTTTCTCCTTGAACCACCACCCTTAGCCATCTTTGACCTAAACAAACACCACAACCACTCTCTTCGTACCCTTAAACCCCCGTGGCAACACCCTATTCACACCTAGTTGCTACCATGCCAAAGGAACAAACCCTATCATCGATCACTACTTCCAAAACCACTAAAATGAGCTCCGTTAACAATAGCATCGAACAAACACCCCCAAACCCAATAAAAAAACCCATGAAAACAACTTTCCCCACTTAATTCAGTGTACGGATTGGCTTGAAGCACGTCTTGTTACTACTATTGAAGAGGAGTTGAAGATGACCGAACCCGGATCCATGCAGCAACCTAAACCTAACCTAACGACTCGATTCGACCTGACCGACTTGCCTATGTCCAACTTGCGTGTTCAAATTTGTTTGAAGCTTATTATTATTATGTTTTTTTCTTTTCTTTTTTTTATTGTTTTACTTTGTTTAATTATTTATTTTACTTATTTTTGTAATTGCAATGAAATAAAAAAAAAGGAAGAAAAGGAAAAGAAAAAGAAAGAGAAGAAAAAGAAGAAAAGAAAACAAAAAAAATGAAAAAAGTAATTTTGTTTTATTTTATTTTTACTAGTTTAAATTAATAAGATATAATAAGTAATAAATAAATTAAGTGATAAAATAGGATAAAAATAAAATAAAATAAAAAATGAAAATAAATATAAATAATTGTTTTTATAACTTAGAAAAATTGATTTTCCAAAATATATATATATATATATCATCCATTTTTCAAATTAAGTCCCTTTCGAGATTTTCCAAAAATGAAAATTTCAATTTAAGACTTTCATTTCTAGAAATTTCCTCAAATAAATCAAATTGAACTAAAAACTTGAATTCAACATGTTTTCATAATTAAAATCAATTTATCCCACTAAAGTTTTCATTAAATGAATTATGGAAATCTAATCTTAAATAACAGATACGTAGATACCCGTTAGCAAATACAAGGTAATTTAAAATATGGAAAATTTTTACTTTTTCCTTTTTTGTAAATAGTTATATAAATTAATTAACTTAGTCAAGTGTAATATGATTAGTTGTTTTGAAATTAAAAATGATATATTTGAAAAGTTAAAAAGTAATACCCATTTAGGGTTTAATAAATTAGCCCCCAAATCTAGATCTTTTGGTTTTTAAAAAAACGTTTTCTAAAATGATTTAATCAATATGACCAGTAGCTAAGTTATAATTAATCCACTTAATTGGTTATAACTTAACTCCTTTTCATAACTCTAGTCGAGTAGCAACTCCAAAGTACTTTCAAAATATAAAATAATCGGTTTTCTTTAAACCTTAGTCAAGGGACAATACTAAATGGATAAGGGTTTAGTACCGATCGATTTAAAGGAGGCCCATTTTATAAAAGAACCGGAGGTGAAAAACCAGGCTCGGTATAGCTAACGAGAGCATACAAGGTCAAGGATAGGAATGATCAATTTGATGAAAGCTAAGTAAGCTAACAAAACCGAGTAAGTCAACTAGGCCGAGCCATGGTTAAGCCGACCCCGAGAATATATGTGAAAGGGTAAACTTCTTAACAGAAGACTAATGTGGTAAAGTGCTTTAAATGCTTAGGCTTCGAACACATGGCTACTAAGTGTCACATCGACATATCATAGTGCTTTAAGCAAATGTGGTGGATAGTACCGACGAGAGTGAACTCGAGGAGGAAAAGGATGTTGGAAAACTTGAAGCCATAGAAGATGAGGAGACCTGTTTCTATGTCAACCAGGAAGAAGTAATGACCCTAGTCTTGAGACAAGTATTGAGTTCCTTCCTATACTCTTACAAGGACTAGAGGGAGAATTTATTCCATACTAAGTGTACCATCAAAGGCCAATTATGCATAATATCATTATGGATAGAGGAAGTTGTATTAATATTGTTGCATAGTCCTTTGTACAATGGTTAGGTTTGCCGACCTCAGTGTCCCCAACCTTACAAGTTGTATTGGCTTCATGATAAGGGTGCTTTGTATGTCACTAAACAAGTGACCATACCATTCAATATGGGGAATGTGTACAAGGATAGAGTAGTTTATGATGTCATCCCAATGGGAGCTTCACATCTACTGCTTGGACAACCTTGGTTGTTCGACCAATGTGTTACTCACGATAGGTATAAGAACACTTATGCCTATGTTAAGGATGGAAGGAAGATTGTGTTTCAACCTACGACCTTATCCTAAGTAAATGAAACTCATAACTAGCTTACCTAAGTTAGTAAGAAAGAGGACTTGGTTATGAGTTGAAGAGAGGTCTGAGCTACTAAAGAAGCTGAAGAACCTATGTTCTTGTTGGTTAGGAGATTATTGGAGATGAGGGGATTAGAGAATGTTTTAGAAGTGATCCAAAGCTTACTAAATGAGTTTTTCGAAGAATTACCTAGAAGACTACCTCTAGTCAGAAGCATACACTGTATTGATCTACAGCTAGGCGCTGCCTTGCTAAACCAACCTGTATATAGAATAAACCTTGAGCAGGCTACCAAGATGAATAAATAGGTAGACGAACTCATAGAGTGAGATATGTAAGGGAGAGCATGAGCCCTTATATGGTACTAGCTCTGCTCGTTTTGAAGAAAAATGGTTCATGCTGCATGTGTATCGACAGTTGAGCAATCAAATGAATTACTGTCAAGTGCAGATACCTAATACTGAGGCTCAATGACATATTAGATGAGCTTCATGGCATCAAGATATTTTTGAAGATTGACTTATGAAGTGGCTACCACCATATTCGCATAAGGTTGGGTGATGAATGAATGACTGTCTCTAAGATTAAGCATAGATTCTATGAATGGTTGGTTATGCTATTTAGACTTACTATTACATTAAGCACACTCATGATGTTCGTGAATCATGTGTTATGCCCTATGATTGGAAGATGTGTAGTTGTGTACTTTGATGATATATTGGTGTGCAGTACTAACCTGAATGACTATGTTCAACATCTTTGAGAGGTATTTAACATTTTGAGAGCTGAGAAGGTTTATGGGATTGTAAAGAAGTGTATGTTTTACCAGAAAGTGGATATTGTCCTAAGGTTTATAATGTTAGGGGAAGGACTCTAGGTAGATGAGGTGAAAATCCTAGCTGTTCTTAAGTGGTCAATGTCAATGAATGTCACTAAGGTTTGAAGTTTTTATGGCCTAGCATCTTTTTATAGGCGATTTATCAAAAACTTCAATACAATAGCTGCTCTATTGATCGAGCTAACAAAGAAGAGTGAGGGATTCAAGTGGAATGACCATACTGAACAGAGCTTTAGGGAAATCAAGGAAAAGGTCACCTCGTCACTTATCCTTTCACTACCAGATTTTAAGAAACCCTTCAAATTAGAATATGATGCATCTAGACTGGGAATTGATAGTGTCTTGATGCAAGAACGACACCCATCGCCTACTACAATGAGAAACTTATTAGTTCTGTCCTGAACTATTCTGTATATGAGGAGGAGTTGTACTCCCTTTTCCGAGCCCTTACTGTTTGCTAACACTATTTACTGCCAGAAGAGTTTGTTATTAATATAGACCATGAATCTTTGAGGTATCTTGGAAGTCAAAACAAGTTTTTGAAGAGGTAAGCTAAGTGGTTAAAGTTTATAAAAGGGTTCTCGTACATCATTCGGCATACGACGGAAAGTACAAATGTAGCTATTGACACTCTATCAAGATGGCAACCTTTGTTGACTACTTTGTAGTCAAAATTATTAGGATTCTCACTCATCACTGAGTAGTATGCTAATGACCCTCACTTTGATTATGTTGTTGAATAGTATTGAGAAGGAATAGTTATTAGAGGGTATTATCTTAAGGATGGCTATTTATTCAAGGACCATAGGCAATGTATTCCAAACTACTCCGCACGTGAGCTATTGTTTAGGGAAGCTCATAGTTGTGGACTTTCAAGCTACATTGGGGGAGTTAAGATAGCCAATTTGTTGAAGGAGAACTTTACTGGCCAGGTTTAACCAAGGATATCCATAAGGTAGTTAGTAGTTGTGAAGTGTGTAAGCGTACAAAGGAGAAGAGAGAACCCTATAGAGTATACATGCCTTTCCTAACGCCAACCTTATCTTGGGCCGACCTTAGCATGAACTTTGTTCTAAGGTTTCCATAGACATCCCAAAGGAAAGATTTTATCTTTGTTGTAGTGGACTGTTTCAGCAAGATTGTGCACTTCATTCCATGTTGTTGGACTAATGATGATTTATATATTGTTGATTTGTTTTTGTAGGAGGTTGTTTAACTACATGGAGTATCGAAGACTATTGTCTCAGATCAGGACACAAAATTTTTGAGCTATTTTTTGAAAGACTCTTTAGAGAAGACTTAGGACTAAACTTGTAATCAGCTCTAATAGTTACTCTCAGATTGATGGCTAGATTTTAATGGTGAATAGGACGTTAGACAATCTACTTAGAGCTATTTTAGGAAAGAACTTAAGGGATTGGGATCTATGCCTACTAGTTATAGAATTTACATACAACTAGACCATTCACACCACCACTGGAAGGACCCCATTCGAGGTTATCTATGGTATTAATCCAAAAATTCCCCAAGACATGATCAACACCCTAGCAACTACTGAAGAGAGTCAATTCAGAGTTGATTAAAGCTAACAATTGCAAGTGATATATGAGTTTATAACCAAGAAGATTGCCAAATTCAATTAAAGACAATAAGAGCATGGTAACCGAAGTTGCCAAACTATTTCTTCTCTAACAGGAGACTTAGTATGGATTCATCTTAGCCGAGAGCAATTCCCATACTTAAGACAGAATAAACTATCTCCTCAAGATGATGGCCCATTTAAGGTCCCAAGAAGATCAATCGTAACACCTACCAGATCGAGTTACCTGATGATGATGGTATCTTCTCTACCTTCCATGTGTCTAACTTTATTCCTTACCACCTAATGGAACAAGACCTTACAAATGCCCTAGAAAGAAGAGTAAAGACTACTCTAAATTTGAGGACAAATCTCTCTAACCCCTAGTAAATGATAGGAACTAACCTCCTAGATCGATCATGTGTAGTCTAGCTAGAGTGCTCCTAGGACTTACTCAGAGAATAATAGCCAGAAACCAAAGCTAAGATAGGGATTCCCATGCTAAACTGATCTTTGCCGACCTGAGCCTCAGGTCCTTACTTATGTCAGATCTGCCCCTAATCAACAACAATGCTCTATCCAAGAAGACATCTTAAGAACTGTTGTGGTAAGCTCTATATTAGACTAATGGCATCTAACCCTTAATCAAGCTAACTACTTTTCAGAACCAATTAGTCTCTAACTTAGTCCAAACTAGGTTAGCCCCTGAATGCTAATATTTTTTGTTTCGCCTACTTTGTATCATATTTCCAATATTCAACCACTAAGCGACACGTATCTTTTGACATAACATTCCAGCATGATTCCTTCCTTTTTAAAACTGAATATTTTTTTTTCTTTTACCCCTTTTTATTATGTTTCATGGAACCTAATTGTAGAATACCCCTTTTGTCTTTTCATACATGTAAATTAACTATAGTTGATGGGCATATAAACCCCCATTTGTTGTATGTAGTAAAATTATCAATATAAGATTATTCAAGTATCCTTTGAGCAACCTTAGATTTTTCGTTACTCTTCAACTTTTGTCTATTTTCTTTAGCAAGGAGTAGTGGCAAATGACCCTTCAATTCGGACCAGTATGTCATATCTAACAAATTTTAGGCCGAGTAAGATCGGGTGGTGCATCATGTTCATTCGATAGCTGCTCTAGTTTTACAAGCTTTTCTATGTTTCTTTCAAGTTTGTTTCATTGTAGTGCTTCTCCGTATGTTTGACCCTAGAGACGCATTACTCACCTACCTAAATTTTTTTCAAACAAAATAATTACGTACATCTGATCTCGAATAATTGATACTTATGTACCTATTAGGTGATAGTAAAAAATGAAAAAAACCATTTTTCCAGTTTAGTTTAAATTTGTCTTTTTAAGGTTATTACTGAAAGGTGTTTTTAAGGGATTCGATCTAAAACTAAAAAGTTAATGGTACCTATAAGGGATTAAAAATCTTAACCTCTGGATCAAGATCTTTGGTTTTCAAAAATCATTTTGAGAAAAAATCAATTTTATCAAAAGATTAGTAGCTAAGTTATAATCAATCTACCCAATTAATTATATCTTAATTTTTTTTCCATCTCCAATTGGGTGGCAATTGCAAAAATATTTTCTAAGATTAAAAGAACCGGTCTTCTTTAAACTCAAGTTGAGGGTAAATATTAAACAGGAAGGATTTAATACCGATCGGTTTAAAGAAGACTAATTTATAAAAACTATGAGAAAAAAACCAAGCTTAACAATATGGCAACTCCATTGGCTAGGTCAAGAGGGTTAGCCGTTTAACTTTCCAAAATTGAAATTAACCTCTAAAAATCACCTCACCAAGTATAATTTATTTACTTATTCATTTATTAATTCGTTAATATTTGTACCATAACTAATGTTTTTGCAGGTTTTATTTATTTAATTATTTAGGGAAAGGGGGAAGGCATTGTGTAAGATCTAGGTCTTGTAGTGTGACCACCATTCAAGGTTGATTAAGCTACCTCCACTTAAACTTGATGTGACCAATGAAAGTTTTTTTTAACAAGTGAGGTCACGTAAGCTTAAGGACCTTTAGAAGCCACCGTTTATACATTCGTGACATTCAAAATTGATAAATAATCAAGCAAGATGGGAATAAAAATATATAATGGCTTCGAGTTGTCTCGATTTCCCCTGTAATTTTAATATGTTGTAAACATAGAATTATTGTAAATAGGTTTCGTTGATTGTAAATAATGGTTGATCAATCTTATAATATATTTTTTCCTTTTTAATTCAAATTATGAAATGGCTTGTTTATCCAACTTTGTCCACTTCAAGGAAAAGTTTATTAACAAACCCAACAACCCTAAGGCTATCTTGGACTAATGGCTTCGACACTTTAATCTAAGGGAACAAGAGACCATCATCAATAAGATTAGGCCCATTCTATTAATTCCCTGGGTGAAAATAGAGATTAATTTGATTAGGGGCCTAACTAACTTTTAAGAGTATCGAACCCTATTTTGGTTTTTTTTTTTACTTTAACCTATATCAAGCTTAATCCGCTTAATACAAATTACTTGATATTAAATTAAGGAAATACTTTCTAAAAAAAATTGGAGTTACCAACCAGTTCAACTGGTAAAAATAAAATTAGGGTTTTTAGGTAGGGAAATCCTAATTTGACCACTTGTCTGTAGATATTCTACAAAATTTTGGTTTTTAGAAAATTAAATTAGAAAAATGGGGTTTGGGAGCTAATCTATTAAGATTAAATTATCATGTAAAAACTAAAGAAAAATTGATAGGCTTTTATTTTTATAATTTCATAAAAAATACCAAAATATATACAAATATAGGAAAGATAACTAAAATGATTTTTTAATTATTTTTTATTACAAATTTTTCAAGAAAAAGGAAAATTATTATTTTTATTTTTATACGGTTGCCCCAACTATGCCTACGTATCCATTAATCGAGATCAAACCGATCATAGTTCTCTTTTTGTAAAATCTTTATTAAGTAGATTCTTTTTATTTCAAAAACTGAGCTAGTTTTATTTTTTATTATCAATTTATTATTTAAAAAACCTAAGAAATCTAATTTTCCTAAATTAGAGAAAAACCTGACTAACATTTTTTTTAAAAATCCCGGTTAAGATTTTTTATTTTTTAAAACCTCTATACGTCAAAAGATATCTTTTCTGAATCCTACCTGTAAGACATGTTAAAGATACGATGTAGATACGTATCTCATGCGTATCTTTTCCAAATTTTAACCATAAGATACGTTGAAGATACGATTTAGATACATATCTCATACATATATTTTCTAAATCCCAAACACTAGATACGTATTTTTTCTAAATCTTAACCGTAAGATATGTATCTTGATACATATTTTTTTCTAAATCTCAACCACAAGATATACATCTCAAGATGTATCTTTTCTAAATGTCTACCTAAAATACGTATCTCGTTACGTATCTCTTCTAAATCTCAACTGTAAGATACGTATCTCGATACATATCTCTTCTAAATCTCATCTACAAAATACTTATCTTTTCATAAAACACAATATTTCAATTAACTAAATTCACCAAAAAATTCAAATTATTCAAAAAATATCCATCGATAGAACAATAAAAAATAATAAACCTACACTAAAAAAAATGAATTAACAAAGATAATTAAATAAACTAAAATAAAGTAGAAAAAAATAATTTCACCTTAATAAATTGAGTCGTAGGTATTGATTGTAGATCATGCTCATGCTCATGTCGTAGACTTGATCTTGTGTAGAATTTTGTTCAAGTATACATGTGAGTGTGAATTGGCTGGTATTAAGAGCATGGAACTTATGATGTTGTGGACATTTGATCAAGTTGGGGTGTGTTTGTTTGGCTTGCGTGGGTAGATGTTTAGTCAAGAGAGATTGCAGTGATTTATGATGGCTTGAATGGGTAGAAGAATCAATGTGTACTGATTTTGAAGGGGGTCTTCAATGTACGTGTTAGGTTTATGGACATTGGTGAGTAGTGTCCAACGTGTGTGTGCGTAGTTCAATATAGTTATGAGTAAGGCATTTGTGGTCTCTAGTATATGTGAATGTGTTGTATTCGGATAGACTTTGGACAAATTGCTGTTGGGCGTAGATTAGGTGGCATTAGATGCTTGGATCGAGGATGGCTTTGTGAATTGGAATCGTAGGTGACGCAAGTGCTAGATGGTAGGGGGATTTCATTGGCATGTTGGATTTAGAATGACTTTATGGAGTTCGATTTGTTTGCTATTGGGATGTCTAAAAGCTTATGTTTATGTGGAATTAATGGCGTATTAGATTGGTTTTTGGATTAAGGGGCTGTTGGTGTTATCTTTTGATTGTGATTGAGGACGTGTGAAGTGTTTCCGGATGGGGGTTCAAGTGAATGAATAATAGAGTTTATGATTCAGGCAAGTGAATTGTGGAGAAAAAAATAAAAAATCATCATCAACGTTCCCTGCCAATCTATAAACCATAAAAACGAATCTTTCGTATCATTTTAAATATAGATTCAATTCCAACAAACCAAGATAAAAAAAGATACGACAACGATTATTTGAAGATTTGACCTACCTTCTAGAAACCCTATTTGGGCTTTCTATTTTTCGAGCCCGATCTGATCCAATTTGATTTAGCCCAATAACTTTTCTAATAAAACCTAAATCTATTTTGGCCCAATAAAAAAATCTATTCTAAATTGGACTAGGTGAAAATCATTTTAATAAAGCCTAACTCTCACAAGACTTAATGATTTATTAAATTAATCACACATTATTATCTGATTTGATCTTAAACGATCCAATGCTACTCAGCTCAACATGACTTAACTCAATGTGATTTGATTCTATACGATATGACTCAGTACGATACTACTTGATACGGTATGATTTGACTCGGTATGACTTGACTTAACCTAACTCTCTCTTTTTTTATTTTTTCCTTTTTTTCTTTCTAATTTTCGTTTTCTATTTGTCATTATTTTTTTATTTTTATTAACTTGGCTCAACTAAAATAAAAATGAAAAATGGCAAAAATGAGGTGTTTACAACTACCTCTCTTTGTTGTGAAGATTGATTAGAACTTCCTTACAAAGACAAAAAAGATACCTATTTTAGCTAGGCCTGACTTGGATAATCCTAAGGGGATAAATCTCTTGAAAAGATTAAAAAGAAAAAAAAAAAACTTGTTTTAGTGGCTTATCCAAAGAGGATAGATCTCTTTCAAGATGACTTGTTCGAAAAGATAAATCTTTCAAAGTCAAGATAAGATGACATTCTATTAAAGAAAAAATGAGATAATGTTCTCATGTGCAAGTGATCTTTTAAATGATTAGACGGCTCTCCTTTGAGCAAGCGATCTAAAAAGGAATAGGATAGTGCTCCTTTGAGTAAGCGATCCTAAAAAAGAAATAGGAGAGTGATCCTTTAAGTAAGCGATCCTAAAAAAGGAATAGGACAGTAGTCCTTTGAGTAAGTGATCCTAGATAAGATTGGATGGCGCTCCTTTAAGCAAGTGATCCTAGCAAAGGACTAAATAAGATAGCACTCCCATGAGCAAGCAATCCTAGAAGGCAATAGATAGGACAATGCTACTATGAGTAAGCGATCCAACTAAGGAATAGATAGGACAATACTCTTATGAGCAAGCGATCTAACTAAGGAATAGATAGGACAATGCTCCTATGAGCAAGCGATCCTAAAAGGAATAAGGTAGCACTCCTTTAAGCAAGTGATCCTAGCAAAAGACTAGATAGGATAGCGCTCCTATGACTAAGCGATCCTATAAAATACTAAATGGTGCTCCATTAAGCAAGCGATCTAAGAAGGAAGAAAACTTTCATGAGTTTTGACAAATTGATCTTAAGTTTGAGGGATTTTGATGATTCCTTGAAAATTTTAAGAAATATCTCTTGATAATTTTTTTTTTAAGTTTCGTTTCTCTTTTAAAAGGTTTTTCTTTTTTTCCTTCTTTTTGTCAAGAAATTCAAAAAACACTATTTGATAAAAAAATGTGTTGTTAATAAGTAAGAAAGTCTCAAAAACTCTAAAGATTACAAATAAGGTGTTAGCTTACCCCTTTCCCGTTGATCACTCATTCTCTTAGTCTTGTTTCCTGGAGCATAATTCTTGACCTCCGAACTATTTTAGAAGCACTAATTTCTAACTTGGGATAATGATCATTCACGTTTTTGATAAAGTACTCAACTCTTCAATTTTCTACTTAGGGGATAGATATAATTACTTGAAATGTTTAGTCAAACTAGACTTCTTTGCACTCTCATATGTTTGTTTTTACTCTTAGCATCAATTTCAAAAATTGTAGTCTATCTTGTAAGTAGTACACTTTGGTCAATCAATAGGTCTTTTCTAGGTTTACAATATAAGGCTGTTAGTCAATGGTTTAAGCAAATGGATATCAATGTACTTAACCAATTTTAAAGAAATCATATGCAATCATTCCTAGGTCTATAAGCTAAGAACTTATGAGAAACTAAACATAAGCTTACCCTAGTTTCATGAGCAAAATGGCTTTGCTTTTAAGTTTATGAATAGAAAGTGTTTACATATTAGATACCATCATTAGTTTGGACTTTAGGCTATTTTGGTAATTTAGTTATTCTTTGAAAGTGATCACCTTGTTAATATTTTTAATCTCTTTTTTTTTTCCACCTTTTTTCTTTTTCTTTTTTTCCTTTTGTTTTCTCTTTTTTCTTTTTCCTTTTTTCTTTTTGTCAAGGTGCCACCTTCCATTGTTAAGTTTTTACTTAATAAGATTTGAAGCACCAAAAGGTAAGTTCAAGGTGTATAAGTTTGGGAGAAATGTATATGGCTTTAAAGTGCTTAGGAAAAGTCTATAGGGTTGAGGTGTTTGAATGTATAGGCCTGAGTGAGGTATATATAGTTTGAAATTCTTTGTCATCCTAAAGAAATTGAATTATCTACAATAACATTTACTTATGAATTGGCATAACTAAGGTAAGCATAAGTTAGTATACCCCTTTTCTTCAAATTAATGACCCTAACCTCCTAATTTCCCTAGGTTAGGGTAGTTCTTAACAGGGATAATTTTAAGAAAAAATCCCTGAAGGTTCAAATGATTTTGCAAGGAATAACTATGTTTAAGGGTGATGGAACAAATGCCTAATATTATTTTGACACGTACACCAAGGTTAAGATAGGCCTCCTTTAAGGAATGAGCTTAATTACTCACCTTGATAGCACTCTTTTCTCATATATGTCCAAGGTTCGTGTTTGGGATATATGTTGCCTCTTTTCATCCTAAACCTTTTAAGTAATGTGTTATCATTCCCTTAGGTAGAAAGTTTTATGTTTTGAGTTCACATTTTCTCTATCCATTTTCACTCATTCCAAATGTCCTTATTTGAAGTTAGCTAGCTTCATAGCATATAAGATAAGAATATACATGAACATTACTTTATTCAATGACTCATGTCTATTACAAGCTCCAAAATGAAATATGACTCTAAAAAACAGACAGGAACTAAAATTCTTTTCCATAATAAATGATAGTTCCATAATAATCCTCACTATAGCTAACTTCAATAATTACATGCCTAAAAAAAATTTACAAGTTGATACAGAGATTTTTCTTTCTCTTTTTAACATTGGCACAAGAGAAATACTAATGATTTTGAGCATTTTATGTTAAATGTTATGTTACACAACCTATTACTAATGAAATAAAACAAAACTTAAAAGATCCACATATATTACAAAAGATAACATATATAAACTAATACACAAAACAAATGTTATGCAATATGCTATACACGTGTACAATGTAATGGGGTTGGTAATTGATAAACTATAGGGAGTATAATAAATCCACAATCAGGAAATACCCTTATATAGAAATAGGTTCAAAATAGGATTTCTTTTTTTAAAAAAATGAAGTTCATGAATACTTATATATAAGGGTTACTAGTTTTTTTTTTTTTTATTTTCCCTTTTTGAAGAGTAAGATCAAGCTGATTGTAGATTGATTGAGCTTTTTCATATAATTTAAGAATAACTATCCCTTTTTCGAAAAAAAATGATACAAGAGGAGGGTAGGGGTGGTTTATGGGTCTAAGGCTCTATGGCTTTAAGGCTTTTCAGAGAAAAACCTAATGGGCTACATTGAAGTCTAAATGAGCTCGCCTATCACTACTAGGTAGGTGTATAGACCCCAACAAATTGAGGGTTACACAATGGCAGACCATCTAAAGTTCCTAAGGTGCCCCAAATCCGATCACATCTAAACACGCGAATAATTATTGAAAATGAAAAAAGAATCCCCCCTAATTCCCTATGAAGCCCCATTAGGTTTGGCTTTTTTTTTTCTTAAGGCTTGCATCACTAAAAAAAAAATTAGTACAACTATAATACAATAGAAAAATAAAATAATAATATAAAAGCTTATCAATAATTTTTTAATTTTCATATGGCTAGTCCATCAGGCGTCTGTATTATAGTCGTTAATTTTATGAAGACCTAATTCGATTTTCCTTAATTTAACCTATATTAAGCCTAGCCTAGTTAATACAAATTTCTTCATATTAAATTAAGGCAATATTTTCTAAAAGAAATTTTTTAAAAATTTGAGTCACCAATTAGTTTAATTAGAAAAAAAAAGTTAGGGTTTTTGGGTGAGGAAACCCTGATTTATCTATTAGTCTATAGATATTCTAAAACATTTAGATTTCTAGAAAATTAAATTAGAAAAATCAGGTTCGAGGGCAAACCTATTAAGACTAAGTCACCATGTAAAAGCTAAAGAAAGTTTGATAAGCATTTATTTTTTATAATTTCATAAAAAATACCAAAATATATACAAATATACAAAAGATAACTAAAATGATATTTTAATTATTTTTATTATGAATTTTTCAGGAAAAAGGAAATTTTTTTTTATATTTTTATACGGTTGCCACAAAGGTGCATACATACTCACTAGTCAAGATGAAACTGACTACAGTTCTCTTTTTATAAAATCGTTATTAAGTAGATTCCTTTATTTTGAAAACCGAGCCAATTTTACATTTTATTATCAATTTATTATTTAAAATAAAAAACCTAAGAAATCTAATTTTCTCGAATTAAAGAAAACCTTACTAACTTTTTATTTTTTTTTAAAATCCCGGTTAAGATTTTTTTTTTTTAAAACTTCTACATGTCAAAAGATATTTTTTTTGAATCTTAAATGTTAGATATATAAAAGATACGATCTAGATACATATTTTTTCAAAATCATAACCAAAAGATACGTTGAAGATACAATTTAGATACATATCTTTCTTAAATCTTAACTGCAAGATAAGTATCTCGATACTTATCTTGTTCTAAATCTCAACCACAAGATATGTATCTTTTCTTAATCTTAACTATATGATATATATCTTGATATGTATCTTTTCTAAGTCTCAATTGCAAGATGCGTATCTTTTAAAAAAACATAATTTTATTAAAAAACACAATTTTTCAATTAACTAAATTCACCAAAAAATTCAAAATATCTAAAAAATATCCATCGATAGAACAATATAAAATAATAAACCTACACTAAAAGAAAATGAATTAGCAAAGATAATTAAATTAACTAAATAAAATAAAATAAAATAGAATAAAATAATTTTGCCTAAGTAAATTGAATAGCAGGTATTGATTGTGGATCATGGTTGTACTCATGTCGTGGACTTGATCATGTGTAGAATTTAGTTCAAGTGTGCATATGAGTGTGAATTTACTGGTGTTAGGAGCATGGAACTTTTGATGCTATGGACATCTGACCAAGTGTGCATGCGAGTGTGAATTTGCTGTTGATTGTTTGATCAAGTGCATGGGTAGATGTTCAGTCAGGAGAGATTGGAGTGAATTTGGATGGCATGAATGGGTAGAAGAATCAATGTGTATTGATTATGAAGGGGCTCTCCAACGTGCGTATCAGGTTTGTGGACGTCGGTAAGTAGTCTCCACTATGTGTATGCGTGGCTCAGTGCAGTTGTGATTGATAGGTCAGTGGTCACCAATATGTGTGAATGTATTATGTTCGAATCGATGGGGCGATGATGTGCGGCATTGTGAAGGTACAGTCCGCTAATGTAGTGTAGGCAAATGTGTTACTATATTGTTACACAATTGGTGATCAAGGGATGGACTTTATTCAGATTGCTGTTGGGTATGGATTGGGTGACGTTGGATGTTGTTTCTATTGTACTATTAAACATATTGTATTTCGGTCAAATGCTTGGATCGAGGATGGCTTTGTGAATTGGAATAATAGTTGACGTAAATGCTAGATGGTAGGGGGATTTCATTAGCGTGTTGTATTGAGAACGACTTTGTGGAGTTCGATTTGTTTGCTATTGGGATGTCTAGAAGCTTATGTTTATATGGAATTGATGCTGTGTTGGATTGGTTTTTGGATTAAAGGGCTATTGGTGTTATCTTTAGATTGTGATTGAGGACGTATGAAGTGTTTCCAGATGGGGGTTCAAGTGAATGAATAATGGAGTTTATGATTCAGGTAAGTGAATTATGGAGCAAAAAACAAAAAATCATCACAAACATTTCTGCTAATTTATAAACCCCAAAATTGAATCTTTCATATTATTTTAAATATAGATTCGATTCCAACAAATCAAGATACAAAAGATACGACAATGATTCCTTAAAGATTTGACTAAGCTTTTAGAAACCCTGTTTGGGCTTTCTATTTTTCGAGCTTGATCCAATTTGATTTGAGTTAATTTAGCCTAACAACTTATTGATAACTCTAATTTTAAACATATTTCATATGGTGATTTTATAGTATTTTCCGCACATTTTTGGTTTTCTTTAAAGAAATTGATACTTAATTGAGTAAAATGTTGATTTCAGGGTTTAAACGCATTCTAGGCTCGAAAAAGAAGAAAATGAATCAAGTTTCACTCAATTCCGAGTTCAAATGAAGAAGTTATGAATTTTTGAAGTTGTGCAAAAAATTTGCCTAAGTGCAGAAAGTTACACGACCTGGGGACATGGTCGTATCCCAGGCTATATCGGGTAACGAAAACAAAATCTTTTTGATACACTATAAAAAGACATATTAGGGTTTCAAAAGAAAAAGGAGAGACATTACAGAAACAGGAGACACAAGAGATGAGAGGAGATTGGAGAAGAACATTAATCAAGAAGCAAGAACGACATCGATTTCAAGATTAGAGAGATTGTTCATCAAATCAAGAGGGGTTTTTATGCTTTATTTTACATCTTTGATGAAACTCGTTTTTAGATTCGTTATGATAGCTTAGAATTAGAGTATTTAGGATTATGGAACCAAGGGTTTCATGTAACCCTTGGATTGAATTATAATTTTAATAAAGTTTCTACCTTTTCTTGATTCAATTATGTCGTTAATTATGGATTGATAATTCTAGAGTGTCAATATATGATATTATGCATGTTAATTGAGAAATTGCATGTGTAATTAGATCTAGGCATAATTGAAGAGAATTACATGTATACTTAGAGATAAGATACATGTTTCTTCCGGAAAGTTGATTATTTGCATGGGAATTCATTACACGCTAATGCAATTCTAAATTATATTACTAAGTGAAGAGATTCCAGTAAATAATTTAGGATTAGGGTTAATATGCTTGAGAAAGATATTAGCTTTAATTGTGAATCCCTCCGGTCAAAAATAATAGAAATTGAATTTGATATATTTTAAAAAGGTTACATGTTAAACACTAGGGGAAATAATTCCTAAATACATTATTGCATACTTGAAGTCGTTCATAGTTTATTGCTTCCTAATTTGCGTAATTAAGTCTCATAAGTAGTTTAGTTGTTAATTTCAGTATTTTTAATTCATTCAAACTTTCATAATTTTTCGGTTAGATAATAAAGCTAAAGTTAATATTAGTACTCAAAATCTCTGAGGGATCGACTCGGACTCACATCCGCTATATTAAAACTAATAGGTACACTTGCCTCATATCAAGTTTTTGGCGCCACTGCTAGGGATTTTCAATATTAAGAATACTAGTTGCTTTATTACTTTAACCATTTTTTTTTCTTTTGTTTTCATTGTTTATTTTCATTAGCTAGAGCTGCAATTGATTCTATATTTCTTATCCTTGCAGTGCATGACTCGAAGTAACCCGGAAGATTTGGTAGAACTTGATCCTGAAATTGAGAGAACTGCCCTTCAAAATTTGAAATCACGACCTAGACAAATTGTGGCGACCATTGACAACGAGTCAATCATTGAAATCAAGGAAGAAGGTAAAGAGACCATTACTCAATTCATCGAGTAGGAAGATCCACCACACATGGCTAACAACGGGAATGAAGCAAATCAGACCATGTCCGATTATTCAAAGCCTACACTTATTGGAGCTGACTCTAGCATCGCAAGGCCAACCATCGCGGCTAACAACTTTCAAATTGCATCTAACATCATACAAATGGTGCAACAATATGTTCAGTTTGAAGGTCTCTAAGATGAAGATCCCAATGCCCACATCTCTAGCTTTCTAGAGATTTGTGATACTTTTAAAATCAACGGAGCCATAGATGATGCCATCTAACTGCAACTATTCCCTTTCACCTTGAGGGGTAGAGCAAAACAATGGTTGAACTCTCTACCATGTAATTCAATCACAACTTGGAATGAATTGGTAGAGAAATTTTTGGAGAAGTATTTCCCACCTGCAAAGACCGCTAAACTTCAGAATGATATTTCTTGTTTTGCTCAATTGGAAGCGAAGACTCTATATAATACTTGGGAGCGATTCAAGGACTAACTCAGGAGGTGCCCACATCATGGCCTTCCATTATGGATGCAGATTCATACCTTTTATAATGGTCTTAATTTATCTACGAGACAGATGATTGATGCATCCGCAGGAGGTACTTTGAACACAAAGACACCTGAGTAAGCACAAAACCTGATTGAAGGTATAGCGATGAACAATTATTAGTGGGAAAACACTAAAGCCAAACAAAAGGCTATGGGAATTTATGATGTAAACTTGACCACTGCTTTGGCAGCTAAGGTGGACCTATTGAGTAAGAAGATTGATGCACTCTCTGTTGGACCTCAACAAATGCAATCGGATATAAGTGATTTTGGTATGCAGGGGTATGGAGCACAAGAACAACTGGAACAAGTAGATTATCTAGGAAATCTACCCATGCAACAAAATAACCCCTACAGCAACACTTATAATCCTGGATGGAGGAATCACCCCAATTTCTCATGGGGAAATCAAAACCAAGGCCAGTAGAAGACCAACTTTGGCCCACCTGGATTTCAAAGACCATTCCCACCTCCTCCTCCTCGAGAAAAGAAGCCCAGTGTAGAAGAACTTCTCACAAAATATATTCAAGGCAATGAGGCTCGTTTATCCAACATTGAATCCTCGCTGAGGAATCAAGAGGCTTCAAATCGCAACCTTGAGAACCAAATTGGTTAACTTGCGAAGCTAATCTTTGAAAGACCTCAGGGAACACTCCCAGGGAATACCGAGGTTAATCCCAGAGAATATGTTAATGCTGTGACCTTGAGAAGTGATAGAAAACTGCAAGTGGAGAAGAAGGATGGTGAGGAAGTAGTTGAGAAACAAGTGGAAGTCAACCATAAGGAAGATACAAACCCACTAAAATCAAAAGAAAGTATGGAATCACCAAAAGTGAAGGAGTACAAGCCTCCCATCCCTTACCCGCAGCGCCTTAAGCAAAGCTACACTGATCAAAATAAGGAATTCGGTAAATTGCTTGATGTTTTCAAATAATTACACATTAACTTACCTCTTGTTGATGTTATCTTGCAGATGCCAAAGTATGCGAAAATTCTAAAGGATCTTCTATTGAATAAGAGGAAGTTGGAGGAGCTTACAACTGTCACATTGAATGAGGAATGCTCGGCACTTCTCCAGAAAAAGCTACCACAAAAATTAAATGATCCAGGGAGTTTCACTATTCCTTGTATGCTTGGCAATTTGGTAGTAGATAATGCTTTGGCAGACTTAGGAGCCAGTATAAATTTGATGCCGTATAAATTGTTCAAAAAGCTAGGGTTAGGAGAACCTAAATTAACGAGCATGAGCCTTCAATTAGCCGATAGGTCTATCACATACCCTAGAGGCATCATAGATGATGTTTTAGTGCAAGTAGACAACTTCATCTTTCCGGTAGATTTTGTTATACTTGATATAGATGAAGATATTAAGGTGCCAATCATTTTAGGTCGACCCTTCCTAGCCACTGCTAAGGCTATTTTTGATGTTGGTGAGCATAAGTTAATATTACGGGTCGGGAATGATGAAATAGTTTTTAAAACTCCAGAGACAACAAACAAATTTCTTGACCTAAAGGACATATGTCACAATGTTAATGACACTAATGTTGTTATATCTACATGTGTACAGGAAACGCTTACCAAGGATTCCTCAAGTTATTACTTGCAAAAGAGAGATGAAAATTTGGTAAGTAACTCCAATTGCGCAGAAGTGGTAGCTCAAACAGAAGTTCATGAATCCAGTATGGACAAGAAGGGAATTAATCCACTCCACAAGCTAAAGGATCTTAGGTTAAAATTTTTCAAAGAGAAGCCACCAATTTTGGAACCAAAACTGTCAGGAAATCATTTGGAACATGTCTTTACGGTGAAAAGTTCAAAACTTCCAATGACAACCAGATCTAAGCTAAAAGTAGAAAAAATGAAGAAGTTTAAGCTACATGAATTTAATGAGTGGCATGATAAGAAGAGAAACTATAGAAGTTATGTACCAATGAAATGGAATTGGCAAGGTCGATGGCCGAAGGGTAAATCTACACTCGTATGGAGAGTTCGAAAGCGAGATACAGGAGGAGTTCTATTTCCACCTGGATGAAGAATCATGAATTACAAGACGTATCCTGTCGAGCTATCGACATTAACTAAAGCGCTTCTTGGGAGGCAACCCATGTCTAACTTTGCTTTGCTTCTTTTATTTGTTTTAATTTTAGTCATAGGCTTTTCCCTTTTAATTTCATTTTTTATTCTTCTCTTTAGTTTTCTTTTTCTTATTTTTCTAGTTTAATTACTTTTATTCCTTTAAGTTTCCTTTTATTTTTTTAAACAAAAAAAAAAATTACACGGGCGAGGGACACGGTCGTCTCCCAGCCCGTGTACGTTCAAATTTCATGATAGACCTCAAAGAGTTACACGGGCATGAGACACGGTCGTGTCCCAGCTCGTGTCCATCCAGTTTTCATGCATGGGCACAGAGAGTTACACGGGCGTGGGATACGGTCGTGTCCCTAGCCCGTGTGCGCCCAGTAAAATCACCTGCCCACAGAGAGTTACACGGGCGTGGGACACAGTCGTGTCCCTAGCCCGTGTGCACCCACAAACACCACCCGCATACAGTAAGTTACACGGGCATGGGACACGGTCGTGTCCCTAGCCCGTGTCCGTCCAGACTCCACACGACATACATAGAATTTTACACGGGCAAGGGATACGGTCGTGTCCCAGCTCGTGTCGACCCAAACTTACACGATTTTTTGTACACGGTCGATTTTATTTAAATTAAATACACCCTCTCACACACTCCCAATCAAACATTTCTCTCTCATATTCTCTCTTATTCTCCCTCTTCTCTCCATAATTCTTGCATTCTGCATTTTGATCCAAGTAAGTTTCCTACTTAATTTTACTCTCTCTTCCACATGATTAGGCTGGCGAATGTTATGAGGATATCGAGGCCAGTGATAACGATGATGATGCTACAATGGCTGAGGCATCGTCTGATGAGGCACATGAAGAGACGGATTCCGATCCCTCTTCTTAGTTCTTCATTTTTTGTGTTGACTATATAATGATGATGCTTCTTCATTTTGCGCTTCTGTTCGACTGCAAGGAAGTATTAGATTTCTTTTCAGTACATATGTTTTCTTTTTCCCTATGCTGGTTTTTCGTGCTATTATGATTTTTTGTCATACATTAGGGACAATGTACATTATTAAGTGTGGGGAAGGGATATATATGAATTTATTACTGTTTAGGAGACCAATTATTCACATTTGACCCAATTAATTTTTAAGTTAACTTGCAATAGGTGATTAACTGGTATTAAGCCAAATTAACTGTTTCATCTTGATTATTATTGATCTTATTATACTTTACTAGAATTGATTAGTCAAATTTTTGGAAGGCAATGTTACGAGTTATTTAACTTAGGATTTTAAGACTTGAGATTGGAGCAACATCACTAGTTGAGAGTTAGTCATGGTTATTTTTAAATTTACTTTTGTGTATACTTTTCTCATAGAAATTTTTAAGAGTCCTATAATTTTTAGCAAACAAACAAATGAAATTCTTCTTTTGAGAAACCCTTGAAATATCATAATGATTGGAGGTCGAAAGTAATAATAAGTGTATGAATAGAAAAATTGGTAAGGATTCGTCTTGGTCTGTCAGAAGAGCGAGATTGAGTCCCAATGCCAATTCAAATGAAAAAAAAAAATTGATATGGATAGGCCTTAGTCCGTCAGAAGAGCAAGGTTCTTTCCCGTTATCAATATAAGGAATAAGTTGGTATGGATCGGTCTTAGTCCGTCAGAAGAGCGAGATTCTTTCCCGCTACCAACACAATTGTGCATAAATAAGGTAAATTTCAAAAGACTTCTTAACAAAAGCATGAACTAGGGGGATGATTAGAGGATGAGTGGATGTAAAATGTGTTTATTTTAGATTATGGTGTTTGGTGAGATGGAAGAGAGAATTGTATACACTTTAGTCAAATGGACAAAATTTTTATGACTCTTTCTCGGTTGGCGAGATGTTAAATCTAATTTTTAGTTTAAGAATCTTAGTTAAATGTCTTGGGTAAACTTTGTTTTTCATAAATTAACTAGTGAACTCTACTATTAAGTATTGTTGACGCATTCGAATATGGTCAGATGAAATTGGTTGACTTTATTATTGCAAGTTGATTGAGAATAATTTTCTTACTTTTCTAAGGGTCAAGTGTATTCGTTCACCGGTTTCCTAAATAGTGATAAATTTTGTTTAGCGTTTCTTATCCTGAAAGTTTTGTTTTGATTTATTTGCTTGAGGACAAGCAAATGCTTAAGTTTGGGGAAATTTGATAACTCTAATTTTAAATATATTTCATAGGGTGATTTTATAGTATTTTCTGCACATTTTTGGTTTTCTTTAAAGAAATTGATACTTAATTGAGTAAAATATTGATTTCAGGGTTTAAACGCATTCTAGGCTCAAAAACGAAGAAAAAGAATCAAGTTTCACTCAATTCCGAGTTCAAACGAAGAAGTTATGAATTTTGAAGTTGTGCAGAAAATTTTCCTAAGTACAGAAAGTTACACGACCTGGGGACACAGTCGTATCCCAGGCTATATCGGGTGACGAAAACAAAATCTTTTTGATTACCTATAAAAAGACATATTAGGGTTTCAAAAGAAAAAGGAGAGACATTACAAAAATAGGAGACACAAGAGATGAGAGGAGATTGGAGAAGAACATTAATCAAGAAGCAAGAACGACATCGATTTCAAGATTAGAGAGATTGTTCATCAAATCAAGAGGGGTTTTTATGTTTTATTTTACATCTTTGATGAAACTCGTTTTTAGATTCGTTATGATAGCTTAGAATTAGAGTATTTAGGATTATGGAATCAAGGGTTTCATGTAACCCTTGGATTGAATTATAATTTTAATAAAGTTTCTACCTTTTCTTGATTCAATTATGTCGTTATTTATGGATTGATAATTCTAGAGTGTCAATATATGATATTATGCATGTTAATTGAGAAATTGCATGTGTAATTAGATCTAGGCATAATTGAAGAGAATTACATGTATACTTAGAGATAAGATACATGTTTCTTCCGGAAAGTTGATTATTTGCATGGGAATTCATTACACGCTAATGCAATTCTAAATTATATTACTAAGTGAAGAGATTCCAGTAAATAATTTAGGATTAGGGTTAATATGCTTGAGAAAGATATTAGCTTTAATTGTGAATCCCTCCGGTCAAGAATAATAGAAATTGAATTTGATATATTTTAAAAAGGCTACATGTTAAACACTAGGGGAAATAATTCCTAAATACATTATTGCATACTTGAAGTCGTTCATAGTTTATTGCTTCCTAATTTGCGTAATTAAGTCTCATAAGTAGTTTAGTTGTTAATTTCAGTATTTTTAATTCATTCAAACTTTCATAATTTTTCGGTTAGATAATAAAGCTAAAGTTAATATTAGTACTCAAAATCTCTGAGGGATCGACTCGGACTCACATCCGCTATATTAAAACTAATAGGTGCACTTGCCTCATATCACTTATCTAATAAATTCTAAGTCCATTTTGGTCTAATAGAAAAATATATTTTAAATCAGACTGGGCCAAGATCATTTTAATAAAGCCCAACTCTCACATGACTTAATGATTTATTAAATTAATCACATATCGTTATCCGATTTGATCTTAAACATTTCGACGCAACTTAGCCCAATACAACTTGACTTGATATGATTCGATTTGATATGACATTACTTGATAAGATACAATTCGACTCCATACAACTTGACTTGACTTGAATCGACTCGACTCTTTCAATTTTTATTTTTTCTTTCTTTTTTTCTTTTTTCTTTTTGTTTTTTTTGTTGTTTAATTTTTTTAGTTAACCTAGCTAAACTAAAATAAAATGAAAAATGGCAAAAATGAGCTATCTATAAGGACCTTGTAGAAGTAGCTTTTCGAGTTAAGCTTCACTTGATTAGTCCAACACTTAAAGAGTACACCTAATTACTTCAAGCCCTTTCCTTAGGAACTACATATACCTCAAATTTGGACGTTGACCCGATGAATGCTTTTTCAAGATTCTTAGGGATCATAAAAGCTAAAGCGAACAAAGCCCTTAGAAGTTGTAATGGGAATTGCATCAAATTGGAAGACTTAAAAGCCTAGTTCACCATTAGGTTTAAATCCAACCAACAGGGTATTGCTTTATCCTAGCTACATTTGGGACTCTCCTATTCCATAATGGAAAGTTCCTCATCCATTTTAGGGTCACTAAGTTAGTAGGCTAATTTCTTGAAGGCAAATCATATGTCCTGGCCCTCTTCGCAAAACAAATTAGAAGCCTCAACATTTTGAAAGAAAAAAAAGATGGTGCATTAAAGACCTCCATGGCATTACTGATAGTATGGTTTGTAAGCCACATGAAATGTTATGGGCTTGAACTGATCTGAGGAGAATTTGCTCATAATAGTGATCTAATCAACTCTTTTGTCGATAAGGTCCATCTCCTAGAAGGAAAGTCCACTTATTGCGAGTAGAAGTATTGAGAAATTTCTAAGTTGTTGATATCTTATGGATAGCAAGGTAGAGTAACTTCAAGAGGGTAATCTTAGTTTGCAAAAATTATTAAGCAAGAGCCCTAATTGGGATGAAATTCTGCACAAGCTGTTACACTAACAATATGATCAGACAATTCGGGGGTATCCAAGATATAGTCCAATAGGAATTAGGCTACTAGGCTTTCGACCCATAGCCGAGCCTAAGGATCGAAAAGGTTAGCAAGGTGGATCCTCTTACTCTAGCCCACTCCTGTCGGAGCCAAGTATCTCTTTGTTGAGTCACTTTATATGTCGAGCCAAATGAAAGCCCATCTCTCTTAAGTATATTGAATTGTAGATTATTGAGATAATATGCAAGTCGTTCTTGAGTAATCACTCACGTCTGAGCCGACTAACTACTCGGCCTCACCTTTGCTGAGGTGCTAAGAGAGACCTTAGATTGATCCTTAGTTACCCCTGCTCAAACCAGCAATCTGATCATACTCATTTGCTTACATCCTCCAACAGCCTTACTAATGTATCACCGCTATGTATATAGGGCCATATGTAAAATTTGTCACATTAATAATTACTTTGTTTAAATATTCATTTTTACCTTTTTGTATTCTTGTACATTACTTGTTTAAGGTAATATCTTTTTTCTCTTTTCTGTTTTAGGAAAATTGGCCTAACTTACTTGGTATAAATACCCCTTGTATATGTAGCTATAATTAGATTGACATTAATAGACTTAACATTTTTCCTTTTGTAAACATTGTTTTGTTTACTCACATTTTACTCTTATCCTAACCATTAATTAAGGGTAGGTGGCAAATAACCTCATTGGACCAATTCGTGCAGCTTATTGAGTTGTGCTTTAAGTCCTTGGAAGTTCCATTGGTACATCATATCCATTGGAGCTATTTGTAGGTTTGCTTACTTTTCATTTGCTTTTTGTTCTTTTGTACATTCCCCATCACTTTCCTTCAACCTTTTAGCAAGCTTGGACCCATTTAGCAACCGACTTTATCTGTTCTTGGTTACGGTTTGCATCATCTTGGCATCAAAGCTAAGGTTTTTGTTGTACTTTACTTTCAAATTTTTGTGTATACTTTGTTTTCTGTGTGTGAAATAGAGCAATTTATTGTATTCATTAATTTGTTGTGCTTGTTAGCTATTGCTTTTCTAGTTTGTGGAAGTATTTGCTAAAACACCTAATTGAAGAGTTTGAGCTTTGAATTTGTGAAGATAATGACTAACCCAAGTGTAAGCATTAGTGTTGGAGATGATAACAGTTGAGTTATCCATCATGGCCAACTGTATTAGGGAACCCCTACGAGTACTGCCAAGAGATATGATGAGATGGTTAACCTCTTAGTGGATTTGACCTGAGCTATTTATGTATTGGCATATCGACCTCCTGAAGCCGTGTAAAACACCTTATAAGTTGCTCATCCTATTAGAGGTTAGAACCTAGCTCGACCCATTTGAGGTAGAGGAGTAGGATGACAAGTAAGATGAAGAATAGACCTGAGAGAATTGGGTGAAGAGGACGAGGAAGAGTATTTTGAATAAGAGCAAGCTCAAGTCCCCAAAGCATTTGACCATGTGAAGTTTTGGTCTCTGAGCTTTAATAGATCTAGGAATATTGATGAATATCTATAATGAGAAGAGAAAGTAGAGTGTGTTTTTTATTATTATCAATATAAGGATTACGAGAAAGTGAGAATTGCTACTATTGAGTTCTTTGGATATGTTACCATGTGGTGGAAGAATTTCCAGGCAATGAGAAGGCAAGAAGGTTACGGAGAGATAAACATTTGGCTAGAAGTAAAAAGAATACTCAGAAACAGTTTTATGTCGGATACTCATCTACAAGATACCTTTACTTAACTTTAGGAGCTGAGATAAGGAGGCTAAATAGTTGATGAGTATGTCTAGGAATTACAAATGCTCATGATTCGATGTGAAGTAGAGGAACTACATGCATAAACAATCTCTAGGTTGCTTACCGAATTAAGAGGTGACATCTAAGACATTATGGATCTTCAACGATTTATTACAATAGACGAAGCTGTTACAGTAACCTAACAATTAGAATGGTAGAAAAGAAGTTGAGTACCAACCAGAATGTTAAGTAGTTGACCCAGATAAGGAAGTCACCGAGCTTAGTCAAGTACTAAGCTGAATTGAAAGGTGGATGTCTAAGCCGAGCTAAAAGCCTAACCTAATAGTAATGTGCCGACCCGTAATTATGAAAAAGGGTAAGGATCTAGTAAGAAGAAAAGCCAAATCAAGTGCTTCAAGTACTCGTAATGAGTAATGTAGGTTCAATGTTGAAGTGGTATCAACCATGATGGACTTAGTTAGCTTAGGGAAGAGGCACAATAAATCTTTTAAAGAATATGCCCAAAGGTAGAGGTCCCTAACTACTAGGTATCTAACCTCCTGATTGACAAAGAGATAACTTCAGCTTTTATCAACACTCTTGAGAGACCCTACTTCTCTCACTTGATTGAACAAGCCTCTTCTAGTTTTGTAGAAGTAGTAGTAGCAGGGTCTCGGATTGAAAGTGCCGTCTCCTCCAGTAAATTACTAGAACCATTAGATAGGAGACCATCCTTTGCTAAGCCCACCACTAGTAAGCCCAAAGAAGCTACTACCTACATGGTTAATTCAAATACCAAGCCCAATGCTCATGTCTCTTTCAGGGAAAATCATTGGCCAGTTTAACAAAAGTTTAGAAGCCAATTGCAAGTCAGCAGGTCCCTAAGGTAATTCAGCAAAATACCTATCCCTCTTAGTCAAATATTTGAAAAGTTAAGAAAAGATAATTTGCTCCATTTTGAGCTTCTGAATGAAAGGTATAAGCCAAGATTTTTTTATCTTTATGCAAGGTGTCAATAACATCTGTAGCAAGTGGGCCATTCAATAGACTCATAGCAGTGATTAAGAAATAAAATTCAAGATTTAATTAATGAAGGCATAGTCTAACTAGACTTTGTAGAGGCTCCAATTCCAAAAGTCAATAGGAGCCCCTTACCTAACCATGGGCCCATCATCAATATGATATTTGATGACTTAGATTCTACCATCAACATGATCTATTCTAACCGAAAGCCTAAGGTCTATATATTCTACAAACAAGAGGAGAAACATATTCTATAGACCAAAGGTATACCTTCCATGTTCCTTTAGCCCTTGAAAGTTATAAAACTACCCCTATCAGCTAGCAGACAGTAAATTAAGAGCAATCAAGCTCACTTATGGGAGGGAATACTCACACTAGTAGAATTTACAACCAAAAGGAAGACTTGAAAAAGAAAACCGTACTGGAAAGGCCAAACAATGAACCGACTAAAAATGAAGAAGGATTGTTTGCCATCACCAAAATAATCAAGTCTAGTGTGTATAAAATAATGGATCAGCTCGCTAAGACTCTAGGACAAATATCTCTCATGAGTTTATTGAAGGCATCAGAATCGTATCTAGAAACTTTATTTAGAACTTTAAGGAAAGTCAAAGTCCCTTATGAAATGCCAACTGAAAGAATGGGGTCTATCACTAACTCTATCCTCAACATGGATTAGACTTCTTTCTCCACTGAGGAACTAGGCAAAGAAGGTAACCAATACACCAAGTCTCTCTTCATAATAGTAAAGGTGAGCAACATCATCATAGCAAGAGTCTGCATTGGCAATGGATCATCTATGAATGTCTACCCTCTTGCTACCCTGAACTTATTGGGCATCAAAACGATTGCTATTAAGCCAAGTTTGACAATAGTCAAGGCTTTTGGTAGGTCTAGAAGAGAAATTATTGGAGAAATCGACGTACTGGTTAATATTGGCCCATAGACTTTCAACATCCAATTCTAGGTCTTAGACATCCTAAGGTTCTTCAACTTATTATTAGGAAGACCATAGATACATTCAATAGAGGCCGTACCTTCAAGTCTTCATCAAAAGGTTAAGTTCATCTCAAATGGCTAGGTCATAATGATTCTAAGTGACTAAGATTATGAAATATATAGGGAAATGACCATACCTTATATTGGTATTGAGGAATAGGAAAAATTTGAGTTGTAAACGTTTGAAGAGGTGTATATGATTACTAATCAAAAGAAGGTTGAAAGGTTACAATTTAAGGAGGGCCAAGTTAGTACTTACGGGCACAATTACATCCTAACTTTGATGGAAGAGTTTAAAAAAATGCAAGCTAGGGGCACAAGAGGTAATAGGTTGTATTATGCCCCGTGGCCTTCCCATCATTATTTGAAACCTTCATTCAGGCTAATGTCTAGAATTCAAAGCCTACCAAAGAGGATACCTCCAATAAGAATGAAATAGCTGGTCTATCCAATAAGTCCTAGCACCTAAATAATTGGTTCTCCACCCGTATGAATAGCAATAAGTCTTCTATAGGGTAGTGGATGAATCACGGTTTTGTAATTTATAGAGTTTTATAATAATTACCTTTATTCTACAATGTTTTACTCAGAAGAATTTCCTTTAAATAAGAATTAATCTCCTTTCTCTTCACTTGTTCCTTACTTACACTCTTTCCTTTACATACTTTTTTTCCTAGATCTAATGCTTTGAATGAAGGTTATGGATACCTTACATAGATAGGTGATGAAAATATTGATATTAGCTCTAGCCTGATTGGGTTTGTTGTCAAGAGTAATGTTAATGACTACAATGACGTACAAGAAAGCTGGATAAAACGTGAAATGATTACAATTTTCATTGACGAACTAATTGAGACGATTAATATTGGGACTGATGAGAACACCTAAATATTGAAAATTTGAGGGAGTTTGAAAGAGGAACAAAAGGTAGAAATGACCACATTTCTACCTGAATACCAAGATGTATTTGTATGGTCTTACAAAGATATGCTCAAATTAGATCCATCAATTATAGTGCACCGCTTACCTATATGAGAAGATATCAAATCTAAGAAGATTCTAACTAGATGTTTTGTTGAAAATTAGGGATGAAGTTAGAAAGTTACTGAAGGTTGGTTTCATCGAGATATCTAATTATCGTGAGTGGGTAGCCAACATTATGCTAGTAATGAAGAAGAATAGAAAAGTTAGAGTATGTGTAGTTTTTCGAAACCTCAACTAAGCAACTCCTAAAGGTAATTTCTCTTGCCTCATATTGACCTCTTGGTCAATAACATTACCAGGAACCATATTTTCTCATTCATTGGGGGGGGGGGGGGGGTTCTCTAGATATAATTAGATTTGAATGATTGATGAAGATAAAGCCTAGACCACATTTATCCAAACTTAGAGCACATTTTTCTATAATGTAATGCCTTTTAGACTTAAAAACGCCGAGGTAACTTACCAAAGAGCCATGCTTACAATATTTTCACGACATGATGTATAAAGATGTTGAGGTATATGTTGATGATATGATTGCAAAATCCAAGGAAGGAGAAAATCATGTAGATAATTTGAGGAGATTGTTTGATAGGTTGAGAAAATTCCAATTGAATCTCAACCTAGAGAAGTGTATCTTCGAAGTGATTTTAGGGAAATTATTAGGTTTCATAATCAGCTAAAGGGGCATCGAAGTGGACCCTAATAAAGTCAAAGTAATAGTTAACTTGTCCCCTCCATACAGACTCAAAGAAATTAGAGGCTTGTTAGGCCGTTTAAACTACATAGCTCGATTCATATCTTAACTTACGGACAGATGTCATCCTTTGTTTAAGATGTTGAAAAAGAACACCAAAATCAATTGAGATGAATAATATGAGCAAGCTTTCACAAAAATTAAAGAGTACCTCATGAACCCTCTAATTTTGTTAACTCCAAAACCTGGGAAGCCTTTATTTCTATACCTAAGAATATTACTAAGATCCATAGGGTATATGCTTAATCGAAAGGACGAAGAAGGGAAGGAATGAGCAATATACTACTTGGGTAAGAAATTTATTAAAGGGAAACCAAAACATTCGGAAGTTGAAAGAACTTGTTGTGCTTTAGTCTAGGTAATGTATCAGCTTAGGTAATATATGCTCTATTACCAAGCAGAATTGTTGACTCAGTATGATCCCTTAAAGTATTTGGTAGACAAACCAGCCTTGATTGGTAGAATCTCAAGATGGCAAGTGTTACTATCAGAGTTTGACATTATGTATGTAAATCGGAATTTGGTCAATGGGAAAGGTCTAGTAGATCAATTAATAGAGAATCCCTTTGATAATACCCCTTAGGAGGTAAAAGTCAATTTTCCCGATGAAAACATCTTAGCAATTGAAGGAAGTTCTTATAAAAGAGAAGATGATGAACTGCCGAAATGGAAGATGTTCTTCAATGGGGTAGCTAATCTGTTCGAGTGTGGAATTAGGGCAATATTGATATCCTCTAAAGGTATACAGTACCCTATAGCTTTAAGTCTCATTTTCCCATACACTAATAATATTACTGAATTTGAAGCATGTATTATGGGACTGAAAATGGCCTTAAATAAAGATATTTAAGAATTAGAAGTATATGGGGATTCCTCACTCATTATCTGCCAAGCTTGGGGAGAATACAGGACGAGAGATCCTAAACTGTTACCTTATCACTAGCAGTATACTAAATTGATGAAGAAATTCAAAGGATCACTTTCAATCTCGTATCGAGGACTTAGAATCAATTTGTCGATGCCTTAGTTACTCTAGCATCTTTGGTCCAGATACCTGGTGGAGTCGAGATTTAGCCCCTCACTATTGAAATTGATGACAAGCTTACCTTCTTTCTAGCAATTGAAGGTACAGATGGTAGAAAGCCTCAGTACCATGATATTAAAATTTTCTGACAACAAGGTACATACTTTGAAGATGCTAAGAAAAAAGATAAAAGGACGATCAGGAGATTAGCATCCTAATTCTTAATAAGCGAGTCCACTTTGTACCAGTAATCTTTTGACAGTACACTTTTAAGGTATATAGATGATAAGGAGGCTGATATTTTGATGAAAGAAGTACATGAAGGAGTGTATGGCCCACACATGAAAGGTTACATGTTGGCCAAGAAAATTATGAGGCTTGAATATTATTAGTCAACAATGGAAGGCAATTATATCAAACACATAAAGCATTACCACTTATGCCAAATTTATGCAAATAAGATAAATGCCTTACCTCAAGCATTACATATACTCTTAGTGCTATGGTCTTTTTCGATGTGGGGAATAAATATCATCGGCTCGATTACTACAAAAGCCTCTAATGGGCATTGCTATATACTAGTCAACATTGACTATTTCAGTAAGTGGGTTGAGGCCACATCCTATTTGAGAGTTACGAAAGGGGTCGTAGTTAAGTTCATCAAGAGAGATATCTTAGCTTCTTAAGGGGCTCTAGAAACAATCATCACCAGTAATGATAATAATCTCAACAATAAGCTTATGTTAGAGTTATGTCGATTGTTCAGAATCATTTATAGAAATTCTACCCCTTATCGTCCCTAAATGAATGGAGTCATTGAAGCAGCTAATACAAATCTCAAAATAATAATTGAGAAAAATGGCTATTACATACAAGGATTAGTATGAGATGTTTCAATTTGCACTTATGGCCTATCGAACTTCCATCAAAACATCGATTGGGGCAATACCTTACTCTTTTGTATGTAGTACTCAAGTAACATTACCAGTAGAAGTTGAGATCCAGTCTCTTAGAGTATAATCAGAGACATAGTTGGATGAAGCTAATTAGGTAAAGAAACTCATAGAGCAATTGAATCTGATTGATGAAAGAGGATTAATAGCCTTATGTTATAATCAATATTACTAACAAAGAATAGCTCGGTCTTTCAACAAAAGAGTACAATCCTGGAACTTTAAAGAAGGTAATATGGTGTTAAGAAAGGCTCTCCCCAATACATAAGACTCCAAAGGAAAATTTGTTCCCAATTATAGAGGCCTTCATGTTGTAAAGCGGGTATTACTAGGAGGGGATTTAATTTTGTCTCAAATGGATGGCCTAGAATTGAGAGGCCTTATAAAGTTATACTACCCAAGAGAAGTCAGTAGAAATTTTTACTTAAAACACAAAAATGCCGGTTGTTTTAAATGTCATTATAATCTAATTTTCATTGTCTACAAGCAAAGTTAGCATCCTTAGTAGTCATTGATGTTGGAATCATTACCCTTTCCATTAAAAGGTTCAACTCCCCTTACTCCATTTAATTGAACCCATACATTGAAGACAAAATTGAAGTTGAGAAGTGAGATATTGGGCATTGGAAACTAACAAAACTCTTTAAAATACTTTATTATGGATTGATCCTCCTCGATGGGGAGTTTTTATTGTCAATTTTTCAAGGAGTTACGAAATCTAGATAAGTAATCACCTTGCAACAGATATTTATAAGTTGAGAAGAAGGGCTTCGATTCGTAAAAGTTCTAGAAAGATAAAAATAGTGGGTAGCATTATGCATCGGATTAATTTTTGTAACTTCTCTAAAAGAGCTAGCAAAGTCTCAATGGTTCCGTATCAAGATCAGTTAGGTTGACAACAAAGGATCAAAGAATGAGTTAGTTAGTTTTGATGGGATCATTCAGAAAAAGGTTTAATAGTTTGGGTGCTATCAACAAGACCAGGTAAGTACTTCCATACAATATTAGCACAGCAGTTTTTAAACATTGCATTTGCATTTAGACTATATAATCAATATTTATGATTCTTGCTCCTAACAGTCTTTTGAGCTAGCTTATAAGGCGTTCGTCTTCTACACTATCTTTTGGTAATTAGCCAGCCTTTGAAGGCACTATCTTGACTTAATCTCTTTGTTATTTCCTTTAGTAAGCCTATAAGGTGCTTCTTATCACAAAGTTCTCTTAGTGAGCCTATGGGGTGCTTTCCTTCACCAATATTGCTTGTAGTGAGCTCATAAGGCACTTCTCTTTATAAAGTTCTCTTAATGAGCCCATAGGGTACTTTCCTTCACCAATGTTCTTTTAGTAAGCCCATAGAGCACTTCTTTTAAGTCTAATTTAAGGTTGCTAGTACCCGAAAGATATTTCCGCTTAGATTAATGAGCTTAGAAGGGCATGACCAAGTTTTCTAAAATCGATTCCAATTTAAGGTTACTAGTCGTCGAGAGATGCTCTTGCTTATGTTAGTGAGCTTAAAAGAGCATCACTAGGTTTTCTAAATCAATTCTAATTTATGGTTGCTAATCCTAGAGAGACACTCCCACCTAGGTGAGTGCGCCCAGAAGAGCACAATCAAGTTTTCTAAATTAATTTCAATTTAGGGTTACTAGTCCCTGAGAGGAACTCTTACTTAGGTTAGTAAGCTCAAAAAAGCACAACCAGATTTTCAAAATTGATTTCAATTTAAGATTGGTAGTTCTCAAGAGACGCTCCTACCTAAGTTAGTAAGCTTTGAAGAGTACAACTAGGTTTTCCAAATCAATTATAATTTAGGGTTGCTAGTCCTTAAGAGACACTCTTGCCTTGTTTACTTAGATAAAAAATACATGACCAGGTTTTCTAAATTAATTCCAATTTAAGGTTACTAATCCCTAAAAGATGCTCCCACCTAGGTTAATAAGTTTAATAGAGTACGACCAAGTTTTCAAAATTGATTCTACTTTAGGGTTGCTAGTCCCCAAGAGACACTTCCACCTAGGTTAGGGAGCTTAGAAGAGTACAACCAAGTTTTCCAAATCGATTCCAGTTTAGGGTTACTAAAAACTGAGAGACGCTCCCACTTAGGTTAGTGAGCTTAGAAGAGCATGACCAGGTTTTCCAAATCGATTCTAATTTAGGGTTACTAATTCCTAAGAGACGCTCTCACATAGGTTCATAAACTCAAAAGAAGACGACTAGGATTTCTAAATTGATTCCAGTTCAGGGTTGCTAGTCCTTAAGGTAAAAATAATGTTCTTTTGTCTTTGTGGCAAAGTTTTGCTCAAACTTTACTACAAAGAGAGACAATTGTAGACACTCCATTTTTGCCTCCCCCCCCCACTTTTATCTTCTTCTTTTTTTTCCAAAATTTTTGAAATAAGATAAACTATCCTAAACTGGGAAAAACACAAAAAACAAGAGAAAGAAATATAGAGGATTTAGGGAATTTAGAAAATAGTAAATTTTTAAATAAGTTTAATAGAATAGAATTTATAAAAAATAAGAAACAGGCCGTTGGGCTTGAGCTTAGATATGAATCTAATCTAGGCTGACCTAATTCATATATACAATTTAATTGTATTGATGGACAAAGCATAGTCTAACGGCCTAATAGATAAGCGCTTAAGTCTAGTATTGGAGTTCACATAGAGGTTTAAAGTTTCAATCTCATAAGGCACACAGTGTCTTTTTGATGAGAGGATCTTAATGTGTGATTAAGAAAGGTCACCTAGTTAATAGGTTTTTTAAATATATAACTTGGTGTAGACCAGCATATGGTTTACATTTTTTTAAATAGGGCGTAAGCCTTGATTAGAGAACAGTGCACCCCATTTAATTTTCAAGCTCATGTGTGGCACATGCCCCACACCTGAGCATGAGCTAGTTTCTTTTCCTTCTTTTTGATTTCAATCCTTAATTTAAGTTTTCTTCTTTTTTATTTCTAAACATGAGGAGCTATGTTTAAGGTCAATTTGCAGGCATTTTCCATACATTAACACCTAAGTTTTTCACGAAATCACACATTATGCACAGCCTAATTTTGCATTAAACAAATAACACATCCAAATTCAGTCATTTATATAATTAAAATCGAGATCAAAAACTGAAAAAATTCATTACGAGTTAAAAAAGCCACCAATTTGGTTTTGATAATTAATGCCTTTCTTTACTTTCTATGCATGGTTCAAGCTTCGTTTAGTATAAATAGGGGTTGGGAAACACACAAGAGCATAGAATAATGTCCCATACGAGCTTGCTTTCAAGTTTCTCTCTCTAGCACAATTCTCTCTCACTGGAAACAACTACCTTCACGATGGTTTTCAATGAAAACTAGCACTACCAACGGCTTCCCCATCTACAAAAAACCAAGACTTAACCACCTATTCCCTTCAACAACTACCGTGAGCCACCACATTCAACCACCACCAAAAGCAACCTAAACTAGCAAGGCATCAATCTTTCCTCCCCATTCACCAATACAATGTTCATAAAAACCACCTTTCCCACTTTATTCGATGACTAAATTGATAAGAAATGAACTTAGCAGATTATTGTCGTTAGAGAAGACCTAGCAACCTGAGCCGACCCACAGCTGACCAAAGCTAACTCAATCTACCACTTTTCGTGATTATTATTATTATTAGTTAGTTATTTATTTATTTTAACTTTTACCCATGTATATGTAAATTGAAAAAAAAAAAAGAAAAACAAAAAAAAAGAGAAAGGGGAAAAAAAGAGAAAATTAGAAAAAAAAAAGAGAAAGAAGAAGGGAGGTATTATTTTTTTTTTCTTTTTTAACTAAGACTTGAGATCGTAAAAAAAAAATAATAATAAATAGTTTTTTTTTTCAATCAGTACAAAACTAAATTGACCTTCTGCAAAATTAGAGCCTTTTTTTAGAATTTTCAATTAAAACTGACTTTAGGACCCTTTAGCGTTTTTCAAAAATAAACTTGAATCAATTTAAAATATAAATCTAATTGATTTTTAATAGTTAAAAGTGACTTACTCACCTAAAGTTTTTTCAAACAAAGGAACTATGTATGTTTAATCTCGAATAGTGGGTACGTAGCCACCTAAAGGACAATAGTAAAAAATGAAGAAACCATTTTTCCACTTTAGTTTAAATTTTTCAAATTATTCTTCTTAACATAATTACTGAAAGGTGATTTTAAGGGATTGAATCTAAAATTGGAATGTTAAGAGTACCCGTAAGGGTTTAAAAATCCTAACCCTTAGATCTAGATCTTTGGTTTTCAAAAATCTTTTTAACAAAAAATTGATTTTATCAAAAGATCAGTGGCTAAGTTATAATCTATCTACCCAATTGATTATAACATAACTTTTTTTCCCAACCCTGGTTAGGTGGTGATTCTAAAAACGTTTTCAAGGATTAAAAGAACCAGTTTTCTTTAAACCCTAATCAAGGGTTTGTATTAAATAGGTGAGGTTTAATATTGATCAGTTTAAAGAAGAATAATTTACAAAAACCAGGCTCGACAGGCCATAAGGGAAGTAATATTGAACTTTAGACATTTGCCCCTCTCCTACTTCCCTTCTTAAGCTTGAGTTTTCTTATTAAGAATTGAGTGCATAGACTATTGGTGAGCAACCTTACATTATACTTATATATTGTATCAAGTATAGTTCAAGTTCATGTGAGGCATTAGTGTATCATATCCATCATCGGCACATGAAACTCTTGCTCAACCTTTAATTCGCATTTACCTTTTGAGCCATCTTGAAGCTTAAACCCACCTTAGTTCATGTGATATCGGTAGCCATATGCAAACCTTCCCAGCAATCTATATCATATGTCATCCTTTTTCTTATTATATATAATTTATTTATTTTAATTCTAAGATTTAATTACACATATCATGTTTAGTACATAAACATTGCATATTGCTGGAATTAACTCCCCAGAGTTTAAAAGCATCAACATGAACTAGAATTTACCCATTTTGTAATTAATGGCCTAAATTTTTCCCAATTTTGCAATAAACTACCTTAATTTTGTCACTTTTTGTAATTAACTATATGTTCATGTTACCAAGTAATTACATATTTAGCAGCCAAGTACTCTTCTTATAGCTAGATCCAATCTGTTGGTACTTACTAAAAGGAAAAAGAATTTCATGTTCTTCCTTTCAAAAATGAAAGAATATGAAAGTCATAGTAATTGCAATTTCTCCATCCCATGAAATAGATATGTGATGAGTTAGGCTTAGAATGTCATAAGATAGGTTAGTCTATGTTTGGTATAGTTAGAGCATTACGAGAACCTTTCCCTGGTACAAGTGGACTAGGATGGATGTACCTCTATTGTATTAGTTATTACACCAACGATAAATGTTCAGTAGCCAAGTGCTTTAAGCTCATTTTTCCTTTAGTTTAAATATTCATCTATGTGTCAAATCAAAGGTGTAACTATTGGAATCTTTATAAACACCATTTTTAAGATATCAAATATTATTAGTTTCCTTTTTCATCGATTTAATGTTGGATTTATTAGGTCCACCTTTTAAGTTTCTTCTTAGGGAGATTTCAACCTATAAAATTCACTAATGGTACTTGAAGGATGAATAGGTATACCATCCTTAAAGTAAGAATGATAGGAATCAACTCTCCGAATTAATCACATAGCCAAGCCAGAGGTCTTCAAGGGCTCATAAAGGGAATAATAGCTTGTAGCTCCAAATAGGACATGAATTTCTATTCTAACCTCCAAGATTCACTTTACTATCGACTTGAGCACTGAGCTCTCTCATATACCAGCATTGTCTCTAAAGTTGCCAAATAGACGTGCTGACCCTCTGAATAGGGATGCCTACCTCCTAAGCAGCCATACCATAATCATGACAACATTTAAGCTTACTAACCTTAACAATTATCCAAAGCTAAACGCTCAAAACAACTAAGATCCAACCGCAATCTAAGACGAATGTTCATTAGTGATTGATTGGCTAAGAACCAACTTAATCCAAATCAGGTCAGCTCTGACCGCATACCCTCTTTTTCCCTACTTCATTTGAGTTGTACAATATTTCAAAGTGAATAGTGACTAGTCACCATGCAACATATGTCTTTCAGAACAACATTCCAAAAGGATTCCTTACTTTTGTGTATAAAACATTCATTTTTTCTTTTACCCCTTTTAATATCGTTCATCCATCCTAATTGTAAATTACCCTTTTATCTTTTTCATTTATGCTTGTAACCTTAGTAAGGCAAATACAAATACCTCAATTGTTGTACGTAGACACAACTCTTTAATCAACAGAATATGTAAGTTTCCCTTTTTAGAAACCCAAGTGTTCTCATTTACCCTTAACTCTTATCTATTCCCTTTAGTAATGAGTGGCGAGTAACCTATAGTACAATTCGGTACTTCATGTTCGGTAGATTGTTGGCCTAGTAAGATTGATCGGTGTGTCATATCTGGTCAGTAGCTACCCAAACTTTTACTAGCTTTCTTATTTCCCTTTCAACTCATTAACATTGCAGTGCTCCTTTATGTATTCGACCTTAGAGATGCATTAGCTTTGCTACTATCGAAGCATAATTTCAAGAGGGAGTATTTACAGTTGTAGTGAAGGTTTGGTTTATATTTGTTATTTGTGGTTGTTATGTTCTTTCTATAGTTCATACTACTACCGATTTAAGTATCAAGCTCTCTTGTACAACAACATTGTCTCTAGAGCGGCTAAGTAAATGTGTTGGCCCTCTAAATACGCATGCCTACCTCCTAAGTAGCCATATCATAATCATGACAACATTCTAGCTTACCAACCTCAACAACTATTTGAAGCTGAAATCTTAAGACAACAAGGATCCAACCACATTTCGCAGCAAATGTTCATTAGTGACAGATTGGCTAAGAACCAACCTAATCCACATTAGGTCAGCTCAAACCGTATACCTTCTTTTTTCCTACATCATTTGAGTTGTACTATATTTTAGAGTGACCAACGATTAGCCACCATGTGACATGTATCTTCTAACACTAAATTACAAAAGGATTTTTTATTTTTCCATATAAAATATTCTTTGTCTCTTTTACCCTTTGTAGTATCATTTACATATCCCAATTGTAAATTACCTTTTTATCTTTTCTATGTATGCTTGTAACCTTAGCAAGGCTAGTATAAATTCCCCATTTGTTGTACACAAACACAACTCTTTAATCATTAGAATATACAAGTTTCCCTTTTGAGATATCTAAGTGTTCTCATTAACCCTTAACTCTTATCTATTCCCTTTACTAAGGAGTAGTGATGAGTGAACCTATAGTTTGAATCGATATGTCATGTTTGGAGGATTGTTGGCCGAATAAGACTGATCGGTGTGTCATATCCGGTCAATAGCTACCTAGAATTTTGCTAGCCTTCTTATTTTCCTTTCAATTCATTGACATTATGGTACTCCTTTATGTGTTCAACCTCGAAGACACATTAGCTTTATTTTATCAAAGCATGATTTCGACAGAGTGTGTGAAGTTTTGGTTCGTGTTTACTATTTGTGGCTGCTATGTTCCTTTTGTAGTTCACTCTATTGCCAATTTAAGTATTGAGCTCTGTTATACACCAACATTGTCTTTGGCGCTAATGAGCAAATGTATTGACCCTCCGGACAGGCATGCTTACCACCTAAGCAGTCATACCATAATCATGGCAACATTTTATCTTACCAACATTAACAACTATCCGAAGCTAAAATCTCAAAACAACCAAGAACCAACTGCAGTCTAAGGCAAATGTTGCCGAGAACTAACCTAATCTAGATCAAGTTGGCTCTAACCACATACTCTCTTTTTCCCCATGTTGTATGAGTTGTACTATATTTTAGAGTGACCAGCAAGTAGCCATCATGCGACATGTATGTTGTAACACAACATTCCAAAAGGATTCTTTACTTTTCCGTATAAACTATTCTTTTTCTCTTTTACCCTTTTTAGTATCATTCACATACCCTAATTGTAAATAACCTTAGTAGGGTTAGTATAAATGGCCCATTTGTTGTATATAGACACAACTCTTTAATTATCAGAATATGTAAGTTTCCCATTTAAGATATCCAAGTGTTCTCATTTACCCTTAACTCTTATCTATTCCCTTTAGTAAGGAGTAGTGGTGAGCGATCTTATAGTTTGGATTGGTATGTCATGTTTGATGGATTGTTGGATGAATAAGATTGACCGATGTGTCATATTTGGTTAGTAGCTACCTTGAAAAATTTAGCTTTCTTTTTTTCCTTTCAATTCATTAACATTGTGGTGCTCCTTTATGTGTTTGACCCCGAAGATGCATTGGCTTTACCGTTATTGAAGCACGATTTCGAGAGAGACTGTGTAAAGTTACAATGAAGTTTTGGTTTGTGTTTGTTATTTGTATCTGCTATGTTCCTTGCATAGTTCACTCTACTATCGATCTAAGTACTGAGCTCTTTCATATACCAACATTGTCTCCAAAGCCACTGAATAGATGTACTGATCCTCCGGATAGGCATGCCTACCTCATGGGCAATCGTACAATAATCATGGCAGCATTCTAGCTTACTAAACTCAACAACTTTCCGATGGTGAAATCTCAATGCAACCAAGATCCAACCATAGTTTGAGGTGAATATTCATTAGTGATTAACTGGTTGAGAACCAACCTTATCCAAATCATGTTGACTGTGACTGCATACTGTCACGAATTGAGGACGGCCTAGTTGTGGCAGATGCCGTATACTGTATGAAGAACCCTTGATTGGTTACCCTTCCAATCAAAAACTCTTCACACAATATACAAGGCTCTACAACTACTAGTTCCAAAGTACATCCAGATTCACATGATATCATCACACAACATATTTATATAAAAGTTAAGCTCAAAAGTTTACATTACATAGTATTTAAGTATGTCTAAGTTCATAAGGATAAGGTAAACATAAGTTAAACATAAGTACATGAGGAATAGTCTGCATAAACTGTTTTCCTCTCATCACACAGGACACCTCGCTCTTGCCCAAGTCCCCAGGCTAACCTATGGCATCCCTCGTCCTGTCTCTACGAATAAGCTATCTTGCAACAAAAGTCTAAAGGGGTGTAAGCCTAGGCTTAGTGAGCAAAACCCTCAGCCACACGACAAGCAAGTTATAAATACATTATAGTCACGCATATGAATGAATGATCAAACAGAATGCCAAATAATACGCATACTTAACTAGTTCATATACGCAACTCGGATTTAACGCCCTCCGAAGTCAGGGTTGGAGTTTGCACGGCACCAATCAGATCCGGGTATTACACTAGAACTTACTTTAATACGGAACTCCATGTTCCGTACTTATATCAAATAACTCTTTATTTTCAGAAAAACACAAGTTCTAGTATAATTGTGAGTGGGCCCCCGCAGTCCACACTTACCCCTAAACGGAGGTCTCTAGACTCGACCCTTAACCAAGCGGTTAGCGCCTCCAACGCCTAGTGTTCCCGCGGGCCAGGGTAAGGTCATTTTGTACGAGTGCACTGTACATAACCAAATAACTCAATAATATCAACCCCTGAATGGCCTCTCTTTACCTCCGTGTGATGTGACGGTCGGAATAGTATCCATGCTATGCATGTTAATGCATGTTCCAGTTTCTTTTTATAGCCGAGTATAAATTAGTTCCAATTATGCTGTGACCAACCACTAATACACACAATCATTTTCTATACTACCATGCAACAAACAAGGCATTCTCTGAATTTAAGGTAAATTCACAGCTCAACAAGCAATTACATACACAAGCATATCCCGAACCCTACACAACAGTTAATTAACAATAATATTTAAGTCCACTATCTACAATCACAATCAAGCGTAGAATCACAGGATAAATACTCACTCGGCCATAGCGGTTCGTCCTAATCGTAGTAATCGATCGAGAGGTCCTCGCTCACCTCAGAGTCACCTGATCATTATGTGATAATAATACTAATAAGTGTTTGAATTAACTATTAATTCTAAACAACTAAGTATCTAGTTCTACTTAAATCACTATCAACTTTTACTTGGTAAGACTTTAATTTCAATCGTATGTAGCTTTTTCGTTTTATTTTTGGTATTTATGAATTTATAATCGTTTTTCATCGTTTCTAAACATATTTTCAGATGGTAGTAGATGTTTTGGATACTAAGACCTTTATTTTATGTTATGAGCTAAATTTATAGAAAGTTTTAGTTATGAACATCTAAGTACTTTTCTTACTTATGTTTATATCTTTTATTCCTTAAATTCTTCTAATGAAAGAATTTTACTTTGCTATTACTAATTCATATAGTGAATTAGGTATAATCTAATTTAGAAAGTGTATTAGGTTTTACTAATTTAGTTACCTAATCACTTACAATTTTCTTAGTTTTCTTATTTTCTAATTTTATGCTTATGTCATCACTTGCTTATGTCATGGCTTATGTCATCATGTGCTTATATCATCCTTTACCTCATCATATGCTTACATAAGCCTTCCATCATGCTTATGTTATATACATATGTATTATGTACATATTATCTCTTTTTCTTATACTTATGTACATATACTTTATACATACTTATACTCATACCTATACTAAGGTTTATACCGTATTTATACATGTATACATACCTGTATACCTATACGGTAGAATACGTATTTTACACTAAAATTTCGTATGCCTAAATTTCTCCTTAAGAAAAGCTCCCTAATTCCATGTTTTTGTGTTCTTATGTACATATTTAGTGTAGTATAGGTATGTTTAGTAAGATTTGATCTTAAATTAGGTTATGTACATGTTATATACTCATGTACAAAGGTTCTTCTACTTATACTCTTTTGGTATTTCCTTATATATGCGTACATAGAAGCATATCCTCATGTCTTTCTTTCTTCTCTTTCAAACTTCAAGTTTCTATACTTAAAGAAGGAAACTTTGTTTCCTCTTCTTCAAGACAAAACTAACCATATAACTACTTATCTAATCTATCCAATTAACTAACTAATGACTACTAAAAAGTAAGATAAAGCACTTAAAAACATACCTTTTATGATGTTGAAATGGAGGAGACAAAAGGGCAGAAATGAAAGGGAAAGAAGGAAGGGGAACTCACGGCATGGAAGGGGACTTTTTGTTTTGTTTCTTTTGTTTGTTTCTCTTAATGTAAAGCAACATGTGGTGGGGTTAAGAAGAAAATATGTGGACAGCAATAAGAGGAAAAGAGAGAAAAAGAAAAATCAAAAAGAAAAGAAAAGGAAGGCATCATTACATAAGAGATATTTTCTTTATCTCTTAACTTTTGTTGACTTTTCAAAATGTTGACTTTAGTCAACATGTGTTGACTTGGTCAACATTTGAAATTTGGTCAACATGTATTATCTTAGTCAACATTCCTTAAGTATGTGTAATTTTGTGTACATAATGTAGTAATTAAGGGAAATTAGGGGAGAAATGAAGGAAATGAGAAGAATTGAGGTATATGATGCATTGATGTGTAAATGTGGTTGATGAGATCTTACTTTAGGCCTTTAGAGTCAATATATCTCATTTGATAAATAACTTTGGATAACAAGTGTAAAAAGTGCTAATTTGAGTCTTAAAGTTCACTATATGTAACTTAATCTTCAACTATAACCCTAATCCTAAGTAAGACCATCTTAATCATATATTTAAGGGATAAATATAATCTATGACCCATTATCTTAGTTCCTAATGAATTACTTAAGAATTTGAATCATATAAGCAAGAATGAAGGTTATCTCTAACCATTTACTAATGATTTTGCAAAATATAAGCATTATATTTTCAATTAGGGTTGTAGGGTATATCATGATGGATTAGTGTACATATGTCCTTAATGAAATCATTTTTAAGGTTTTTATCGCTTTCGAAAGGAATCTTTAGCTTTTAGAAACATTTAGGGTCGAAAAATTCTTTACGCGATTAATTAAGTCTTTTAGGGTTTTCACTTTAATTAGCCTTGTCGACTCCTATATTGTCTACTATAGTTGAGTCTATTTCAAAAACTAGATCGAAACTTTCAAGGGTTTACACATACCCTCTTATTCCTTAAGTCTTCTGAGTTGTACTATATTTTAAATTGACTAACGACTAGCCACCATGTGACATGTATACTCTAGCATAACATTTCTAAAGGATTTTTTACTTTTCTGTATAAAATATTCTTTTTCACTTTTACCCATTTCAATATCATTCATAATCCTAATTGTAAATTACCCTTTTATGTTTTCCATATATGCTTGTAACCCTAGTGGTGCTAGTATAAATATCCCATTTGTTGTACACAGACATAACTATTTAATCATCAAAATATGTAAGTTTCCCTTTTGAGATACCCATGTGTTCTCATTTACCTTTAACTCTTATATATTCGCTTTAGTAAGGACTAGTGGCAAGTGACTCTATAATATCGATCAGTACTTCATTTTCGGTGGATTGTTGGCCGAGTAAGATTGATCGTTATGTCATATCCGATTGATAGCTACTTGAACTTTTGCTAACTTTCTTGGTTTTCTTTCAATTCATTAACATTGTAGTGCTCCTTTGTGTGTTCAACCTCAAAGAGGCATCAATTTTACTGCTATCAAAGTACAATTTTGAGAGGGAATGTGTGGAGTTATAGTGAAGTTTTGTTTTGGTATTTGCTATTTGTAGCTGCTATGATCCTTCCGTAGTTCACTCTACTACCAATTTGAGTATCGAGCTCTCTCATATACCAACATTGTCTCTAAAGCTACCGAGCAAATCTGTTGACCCTCCTAATAGGCATGCATACCTCCTAAGCAGCGTACCATAATCATGTCAACATTTTATCTTACTAACTTCAAGAACTATTCGAAGTTGAAATCTCAAAACAACTAAGATCCAATTGCAATCTGAGGCAAATATTCCGTAGTGACTGATTGATCGAGAACTAACTTAATCAAGATGAGGTTGGCTTTGACTGTATACCCTCTTTTTCCTCACTTCATTTAAGTTATACTATATTTCAAAGTAACCAACAACTAGCCACCATGAGACATGTGTCTTCTAGCACATCATTCCAAAAAGGTTCCTTACTTTTCCGCATAAAGTATTCTTTTTCTCTTTTATCCTTTTCAGTATCATTCGTATATCCCTATCGTAAACTACCCTTTTGTCTTTTCCATGTATGCTTGTAATTCTAATAAGGCTAGTATAAATACCCCATTTGTTATATACAGACTCAACTCTTTAATCATTAGAATGCACAACATTCCCTTTTGAGAAACCCGCGTGTTCTCATATATCCTTAATTCTTATCTAATCCCTCTTGTAAGGAGTAATGGCGAGTGACTCTATAGTTTGGATCGGTATGTCATGTCTAGAGAATTATTAGCCAAGCAAGATTGATTGATTTGTCATATCCAGTTAGCAGCTACTTGGACTTTAGCTAGCTTTCTTATTTTTCTTTCAATTCATTAACATTATGGTGCTCCTTTATGTGTTTTGCCTTGAAGACACAATAGCTTCGCCACTATTGAAGCGCAATTTTGATAGGGAGTGTATGAATTTACAATAAAGTTTTAGTTCCTATTTATTGTTTCTAGCTATTACATTCCTTCTATAGTTCACTCTACTAACAATTTGAGTATCGTGCTATCACATATACTAGCATTGTCTTCAAAGCTGCCGAGCAAATGTGTTAACCCTTCAGATAGGCATGCCTACCTCTTATGTAGCCATACCATAATCGTAACTACATTCTAGCTTACCAACCTTAATAGTTGGCTGAAGCTGAAATCTCAAAACAACTAGGATCCAACTGTAGTTTGAGGCAAATGTTCAATAGTGATTGATTGGCCAAGAACTAACCTGATTAAGATGAGGTTGGCTCTGACTGTATATCTTCTTTTTCCTTACTTCGTTCGAGTTATACTATGTTTTAGAGTAATCAGCAACTAGCCACCATGCAACATGTGCCTTTTAGCACATCATTCTTGAAGGATTCTTTACTTTTCCATATAAAATATTCTTTCTCTCCTTTACCCATTTTAGTATCATTCATATATCCCAATTGTAAATTACCATTTTATCTTTTCCATAGATGCTTGTAACCTTAGTAAGGCTAGTATAAATACCCCATTTATTGTATGTAGACACGACTCTTTAATCATTAGAATAGGTAAGTTTCCCCTTTGAGAAACCTAAGTAATCTTATTTACCCTTAACTCTTATCTATTCCCTTTAGTAAGGAGTAGTGGGGAGTGATCTTATAGTTTGAATCGGTACGTCATGGCCAACAGATTGTTAGTCAAGTAAGATTGATTGATGTGTCATATCCGGTTAGTAGTTACCCAGAATTTTGCTAGCTTTCTCGTTTTCCTTTCAATTCATTAACATTGTAGTGCTCCTTTATGTGTTCAACCTTGAAGACGCATTAACTTTACTACTATAGAAGCATAATTCCAAAAGGTAGTATGTGAAGTTATAGTAAAACTTGTAGTGAAGTTTTGGTACATGTTCCTTCCGTAGTTCACTTTTCTATTGATTTGAGTATTGAGCTCTCTCATACAACAACATTTTCTCTAAAGCTGCTAAGTAGATGTGCTTAACCTCCTGATAGGCATGCTTACCTTCTATGTAGTCGTACCTTAATCATGACAGCATTCTAGCTTACTAACTCTAACAACTATCTAATACTGAAATCTCAAAACAACCAGGATCTAACTGTAGTCTAAGGTGAATGTTCATTAGTAACTGATTGGCTAAGAAACAACTTGATCTAAATCAGGTTGACTCTGATCACATACACTCTTTTCCCTTCTTCATCTGAGTTGTACCATATTTCATAGTTACTAGTGACTAGCTACCATATGACATGTGTCTTCTAGCATAACATTTTAAAAGGATTTTTTTCTTTTATATATAAAGTATTGTTTTTATCCTTTATCCTTTTAGTATCATTCATATATCTCAATTGTAATTTACGCTTTTGTCCTTTCCATATATGCTTCTAACCTTAGTAAGGCTAATATAAATATCCCTTTTGTTGTATGTAGACACAACTCTTTAATCATCAAAATATGTAAGTTTCCCCTTTGAGAAACTTAACTGTTCTCATTTACCCTTATCTCTTATCAATTCCTTTTAGTAAGGAGTAGTGGCAAGTGACCATATAGTTTGGATCAGTGCATCATATTCGGTAGATTATTGGCTAAGTAGGATCGATCAGTGTATTATATCCGGTTGGTAGCTACCCAAACTTTGCTAGCTTTCTTGCTTTCCTTTTAATTCATTAACATTTTAGTGTTCCTTTATGTGCTTAACATCGAAGACACATTAGATTTGTCGCTATTGGAGCATGATTTTAAGAGGGAATGTATGAAGTTATAGTTGAGTTTTGTTTTGTGTTTCCTATTTCTACCTGTAATGTTCCTTCCGTAGTTGCTTCAATGTGTTCATGTGGAGTGGGTCTAGAGTTGTGAGCTATATAGTGAAGATTTGTGTGTTGGTAAGTATGGTTCCCTTGTTAGTTTGCTTTTACTCTATTTTCACTGCAAAAATAAAGAAAATTCATTTCTATCATGTTCAAGTGATTATTAGGTGTTGAAGTTACTAGAATGTGTTAGTTGAAGTTTAAAGTAGTAAGGTAGTAGTATTTTCTATGTATTACATTGTTAATCTATTGAAGAAGTATTATACCATGTCGAATTTGAATGTTTAAGATGTTATTAGTGTCCAAAGTGGTGATTCTCAACCTAGTCGTAGTCATAATGATAGTAACACTCCAAGGTCAATTGATGATAAGCTTGATAGACTCATTAACCATGTTGAGAATTTGGTCACCATGATACAGGTTAATATACAACAACCTAAAGGTGTATAGCACCATAATCCATCCAAAAATGCTCTTGAGAGATGCTATAGCTAAGGTAACCTAACTAATCGCCTAGTTTGACCCCCTTAAGTTGGAGGAGTAGTAGACTAAACTACTAGGTGATGGCTAGTGTTAGAGGAGATTAAGGAAGATGATGGAGAGCTAGATGCCAAAGAATATTGAGAGTAAGAAGAAGAAGATGATTATTGCCGAGCATAAGAGCGAGGTTGTTGAGCTCTTTAAAGACTAGACAATGTCAAGGTCTCAATCCTACTCGTTAGTAGAAGTAGAGTTGTAAATGAATATTTGGAGTAGGAAGAGAAGGTGTAGAAAGTGTTTGACTATTATGGATATACAAATGCTGGAAAGGTTCGACTTACTGCACTTGAGTTCTTTAGGTATGTCATTATGTGGTAGAAAAATCTAAACGAAGCTAAAGTAAGGCATAGAAGACGAGGAGTAAGGACTTAGGATGAGATGAAGAGATTGATGAGGGGTAGATTTATACTTGAGACCTACTTACAGGATACATTTTCCTAACTACAGGAACTTGACTAAGGAGGCCGATTTATTGGTGATTAGAAGACAGAATTCCAAATGCTTATGATTCGAGCTGACATAGATGAACCTGACGCTGGTATGGTATCAAGGTCCATTTCTAGGCTCAAATGCGATACTCACAACATTATGGAAGTGTAGAGGTTTCATACTATGGAAGAAGCAAGTAAGGTAGCATAGAGGGTTGAAAAACAGGGAAAAAATGCTCTGAGCCATCCTAGGCAAACATTTTTTTAAGCCTTAGTTCTACGTCGACCTGTTCATGCAAAGCTAGTGAGACAAATGACTTCAAGGACATATGAAAGAGGATAGACCTCCAAATTGAAGACAAGCAAGGTGAAGTGCTTTAAATGTTTAGGTTTTGAACACATAGCTACTGAGTGTTCGAACCAATGTACCATGGTGCTCCAAGGAGATATAGTAGATAGCACCAATGAAAGTGAGCTTAGGGAAGAGAAGAATGATGGAAGGATTGAAGCTAAGGAGAGAGAGGAGACTTATGTCTATGCTAACCATGGAAGGTGGTGACCTTAGTGTTGAGACAATTATTAAGTTCCTTGTTGAACTCTATGGAAGACTACAGAGGGAATTTGTTACATATGAAATGTACCATCAAAGGACAATTGTACACCATTATTATGGATTGAGGAAGTTATAATAATGTTATCAAAAAATCCTTTGTGCAAAGGTTAGAAATGCTAACCTCTAAGCACCCTCAACCTTACAAACTACATTGACTTCATGATAAGGGTACTCTGCATGTCATAGAGTAAGTAACTGTATCATTCACTATTGGGAATATGTATAAGGACAATGTAGTATATGATATCGTCCCCATAGGAGCTTCACATGTGTTGTTTAGAAGACCATGGTTATTCGACTGATGTGTTACTCACGATGAATAAAAGAACACTTATGCCTTTGTTAAGGACTGAAAGAAGATCATGTTATAACCCATGACGCCGACCGAGGTAAATGAGACCTATAATCAGCTCACCTTTACTAGTAAGAAGGCCTTACTAATGAGCCGAAGAGAGCTCTAAGTTGCTGAGAAGGTTAAAGAGCCTATGTTCTTGTTGATTAGAAGATGATTAGAGATGAAAGATTTAGAGGATGCTCCTAAAGAGATCCAAAACATGATAGATGAATTTTCCGACCTGCTTCTTGAAGAGCTGCCTCAATGACTACTCTCGGTTAAAGGCATATAACATTATATTGATCTACAACTAAGTGCTACCTTGCCGAACCAACCTAGTTACAAAATGAACCCTAAGTAGGTTACTGAGTTGAAAAGGCAAGTAGATGAGCTCATGGAGAGAAGATATTTGAGGGAGAGTAAGACCCTTATGTTGTACCACCTCTACTTGTCCCAAAGAAAGATGGCTTATAGTGCATGTGCATTGACAGTTGAACAATCAACTAAATTACTTTCAAGTATAGATATCCAATACCAAGGCTCAATAACATTTTAGATGAGCTTCATGGTGCTAAAATATTTGTAAAGATTGATTTGTGAAATGGCTACCACTAAATTTGCATGAGACTAGATGATGAATGAAAGACTTCTTTCAAGAGAAGGCATGGTCTCAACGAATGGCTTATTATTCCATTCGAACTTACAAATGCACCAAACACATGTATGAGGCATATGAACTATGTGATGCAGCCTCTAATTAGATGATGCATAGTCGTATACTTTGATGATATATTGGTGTATAGTGTCAACCTAAATAACCATGTTTAACATCTTTAAGCTGTTTTTGAAATCTTATGAGATGAGAAATTATTTGGAAACCTAAAGAAGTGTACGTTCTATTGGGGTAAAGTGGTTTTTCTTTGGTGTGTGGTATTGAGAGAAGGAATCTAAGTTGATGACGAGAAGGTCTGAGCTGTCTTAGAATAGCTGCCGCCAAAGAATGTTATTGAAGTATAAAGTCTTCATAGCCCTGCTTCTTCTACAGGCGATATATTGATAACATCAATACCATTACAGCCTCCTTGACTGAGCTAACGAAAAAGGGTGATGAGTTTTGATGGAATAACCGAGTTAAATAGAGCTTTAAGGAGATTAAGAAGAAGCTTACCTCTACCCCTATCCTATATTTACCGAATTTTGACAAATTATTTGAATTGGAGTGCGATGCGTTAGGCATTAGAATTGATGTCATCATGATATAAGAATGATGATCAGTTGCTTATCACAGTAAGAAGCTTAATGTTGCCGCATTGAACAATTCTATGTATGAAAAAGAGTTATACTCTCTTTTTCGAGCTCTTACTATTTGGCAACACTACTTACTACTACAAGTTTGTGACCAGCTCTAACCATGAGTCATTGAAGCATCTTAAGAGTTAGAACAAACTTTCAAAGAGGTAAGCCAAATGGCTAGAGTGTATGAAAGAGTTCTTTGATGTAATTCGACAGAAGAAGGGAAGCACCAGCATAGTCATTAATGCTCTATCCCGTTAGCAAACCATGCTGACCACTTTGCAAACAAAGTTGCTTAGATTTTCATTTATCACTGAGTAGTATGCCCATAACCCTTATTTTGGTCCCATTCTTAAGAAATGCTGAGAAGGAGTTACTATTGGAGGATATTATCTCAAGGATGGCTATCTATTCAAGGACCAAAGGCTTTGTATACCAAATTATTCCATATATGAGCTATTATTGGTGAGGGATGCTCATAGTGGTTAATTATCTGGCCATTTCGGAGAGACCAAAATAGCAAATCTATTGAAAGAAATCTTTTACTAGCCTGGTTTGGCTAAGGATGTTGATAATGTAGTGGGAAGTTGCGAGCTGTACAAGAGAGCTAACGGGAAAATAGAGCCCTATGGAGAGTATGCCTTTTAACACCAACCTAACCTTAGGATGACCTCAGTAGGACTTTGTCTAAGGATTGCCCTAGATATCCAGGGGAAAAGATTCTGTCTTCATAGTAGTGGACCACTTTAGCAAAATGGAAAACTTCATTCCGTATCATTGAACTAATGATGCTTTATGTACTATTGATTTGTTTTTGTAGGAAGTAGTTTGACCACGTGGAATGCTGAAAACTATTGTTTCAAATCAAGACACAAAATTTTTTAGTTATTTTTTGAAGGCTCTTAGAGAAAACTTAGAACTAAACTTGTATTCAGCTCCAATAGCCACCCTTAAACTAACGACCAAACTAAAGCAGTAAACATGCTATGCAATTTACTCAAAGCGATTGTGGGAAAGAACTTGAAGGATTGGGGTTTGTATCTATTAGTAATGGAGTTCTCATATAACTAAATCGTTAACAACACTACTGGAAAGACCCCATTCGAGGTTGCTTACGACCTTAACCCCACTATCTCCTTAGATCTAATTAGTACCCTAATATTTACTGAAGAAAGTCAATTTAAAGTTAACCAAGCCTATGAATTGCAAGAGCTACACTAGATAGTGACATGGAAGATCGCTAAGTTCCATCAAAGAGTAAGAGATTATTAATCGAGGCCATCAAGCTATTTCTTCAAGCCAGGAAACTTAGTATGGATTTACCTCAACTAAGAATGATTTCTACACTTAAGACAGAATAAGTTATGTCCTAAGTTGATGGTCCATTCAAGACTCTAAAGAAGATCAACTACAATGCCTACTAGTTCAAGTTACCTAATGACTATAGTGGTTTCTCCACATTCAATGTGTTCAATCCAATCCCCCAATGACTAGAAGAAGAAAATCCCCCAAGTACCATAGAAGAACAAGAATTGAAGACCACTTTAGATTTGAGGTCAAATCTTTCTAACCCTAAGCAAATGATAAGAATCAATCCTCCAAATCGATTATACCTAATTAAGCCGAAGGCTTTTAAGGACTCACTTGGAGAATAATAGCTCATGGTCATATCTAGGATAAGAATTCCCATTCTGACCTCCAAGATTCACTTTACTGTTGACCTAAGTATTGAGCTCTCTAGTACACTGACATTGTCTTCGAAGCTACTAAGCAGATGTGATAACCCTTCAAGCAGGCATACCTACCTGCTAAGTAGTTGTACTATAGTAATCATGACAACATTCAAGCTTACTAGCCTCAACAAGTTTTCAAAGCTGAGCTCTCGAAACAAGTAGGATCTAACCACAATCTAAGGCGAATATTCATTAGTGACTAATTGGCTAAGAACCAACCTAATCTAGATTAAGTTAGCTTTAACTGCATATCCTCTTTTTCTTTACTTCATTTAAGTTGTATTATATTTAAGAGTAACCAGCGATTAGCCCTCATTATAAGGATTCTTTACTTTTCCATACTTGATATTTTTTGTCTCTTTTACCCTTTTCAATATCATTCATGTATCCCAATTGTAAATTATACTTTTATCTTTTCCATGTATGCTTGTAACCCTAGTAAGGCTAGTATAAATACCCCATTTGTTGTACATAAACATAACTATTTGATCATCAAAATATACAAGTTTTCCCTTTAAGCAACCTTAATATTGTCCTTTACCCTTAACTCTTATTTATTTCGTTTAGCAAGGAGTAGTGGTGAGTAAACTTATAGTTTGGATCGATGCATCAAACCAGGCGGATTGTAGGCTAAACAGGATTAATTGGTTTGTCATATCTAGTCGGCAGCTACCCGAACTTTTGGTAGCTTTCTTGTTTTCTTTTCGGTTTGTTAACGTTATGGTGCTTCTCCATGCATTGAACTCTAAAGATACATTAAAGAATAAGGTTTCTTCAAAAGTTCCAACTTGTTCCTACTTTACACAATAAACTTCATCACACATCTCATAAAAAACCGACTAATGCAATTATAGTTATCAACATGGTTAGTCAACTATAAGATTCTACGAATTTATGATTTTATAATGTTTTTCTTTGTTAAATTTGATATAAGATCATTTAGGTGAATACTATTTGTAGAATTATGAATTTTGATGACAATTCTATAAGCTTATAATTTTATCGATTTTTTATGAATCTATGTGATTCTATACATTCAAAGAAAAGTAGAATTGTGATTTTGACCACTACATTCACTTATTTAAGCATCAAATGCACTTTCAAAGTGCTTAATCCTAATAGAGCATCTATTCCCACTACTCCTCAATCTATTCATCACTTGCTTTACAACTTTAACATCTTAGGATCAATTTATAAACCCATACCATATTAAAATATATAGTTTCAAAAAATCTTCCCTCTTTTATATGTTACCTTTTAAATTATCATTAATGCATTTTCATAATTTTTTTGGTCAAATCATATCAAATTATAATATATTATCTATTTTTTTAATTATATTATTAATGTATTTTCATAATTGATTTGTCATAGTTAATATTATTTTGAAAACTCTAAACTTTATAACAAGTTTTCACCTTTAGAAACATATATTGCTTAAATAATTTTATCTATATAAATATTATATTTTATTTACATTTTTCTAAAAATTATAATTATTATTCATTAGTTCATCTACGCATTATATAAGCTCTTTAATTAGTAATACATAGTTTTAGAGGATCTTTTATTTATATTATATTTTCAATCCATTACTTTTATTTATGGTGTTGTTAACTTTTATAAATTGAATTTTAGAGGCTCTTAATATTATATTATGTTTTTCATCCACAACTTTTGATAAAAGCATTTTATTAGTTCCTTTTCCATTAATTTTTTTTTTGTCAAATTGATATAATGTTGTCATACAATTTTCATGTATTATTGTTATTTATGGTGTTATTAATTTTCATTATGTCACATTCGAACAAAACACTATATGTACAATCACATAGGAATACCTATAATAATTGACATAAACCTATTAAAAGATCATACTTTATACATTCAGTGCATATAAAGGGTTTAACTTAAGCCTTTGAAGTTACAAACATATATAATAGTTACAGATCTTAAAAGACCTAAAAGTTGTAAACTCCATTTACTAATACTAAGCATTTATATCCCCATTGTACTAAATTTACAAAAACTTCAACTTTTCCAATACAACTAACTCTACTAGTGCTCTTAAAAGTTTATCCCCATTAGTGATTGTGTCCCAATACTTGCATCTTAACTTGAGGATAAAACATTTTATCCTTTTAGCTTATTGTATGTTGAGTGAAAGTGGATAAATAAAATAGTAGCCATACAATGAAATATATAGCACAATCATATAGTTATCATATTAAGTTTGTCACGTAACCAATAAATAGGAAATGCAACTAATGTATGCTATGCTAATGTACGTAATATGAATTGATTTTGATATCTTATCCTAATCTTACAACTCATTTGATTGGCTAACTTTAATCTGAGCATCTACATGATGCATTTAGGAACTTAGCAATAATTCAGTTTAGTAATAACTATAAAACGTAGTTAAGGTTATTGGTCAATGCAAATCTACATATACGAAAACCCAGCATTAGAAACTTATCCCTATAAATCATAAGGTTCGAAAATCTGATACGTAGGTCCTTTCCATTTCATGCCATGCCATGAATGCATTAACCAAATCTCAAATGAATACTAAGAAAAGCAGACAAGCTTATTCATTTAACCTTTTAGCCAAACCATTTTTTCATTTTCTTTTCCTTCTTTATTCCTAATAACTTGGTGTCAAGTTTACTTAAGTGAACACCTTAGGAGAAAGGATTAGTACCTAGCATTTATATAAGTTAGCGTAAGACATCATCAAGTCATATTTCAACCAACACTAGGAATAAAGATTTAGATATCACAAAGCATCATCATGTAACAAGTTCAATCATTGCATAATAGTCGCAATAGCCACAAATAAGAAAACTCACTCCCTATTGAGTAGATAAATCTACTCTCTACACACATATCTACTTACTCGGCTTGTTGATTGTTCTCAATCTTACTCGTAAGCACAGTGCTCCTCTTTGACTATTTCACCTAATATGGATAGATATTACCAAAGTCAACTATAGATCATGTGTACATATACTTAAACTTGTTATTAACTAATTGACATTTTGAGTTTCTTCTGTGTAGAAAATATTCGTCTTAGGCTTCCTCTAACTTAGTCATTGATTTATCCCCTAATATTGCCTCTAAACTATATTTTGAATTATCCTTTGATTTGGGCTAATTTCGAAAATTCTAAATGAATGCCATCTCACTTATATTCTTAGCTCTACTAATTTGGAATCTTCAATATTTCACTTGACTCAGTCTCCAAGCCTTTCTTACACAAAACTGTAAAGTGTATCATGTACTTCTTTCTCTAATTTATCATCTAATTCAACCAATAAGGAAATTATCGAATGTAACATTAACTAGGACTCCCCTTGCAACAGTGTTAATTATTTAAATTACCTTACTTATCATATTTAGCAAAATATACATAAATAATAGAGAATTACTTAATGATTAGCACCTATGCTCAATTGCATCAAAAAAAATATACTATGCTCATAAAATCATACTCATTAAATGTGGTCATTAGTACTATAGTAACATAATATAAAATATTTTCCAAAATACTTGCTTTAGCTTAGTTTTTTAAAAAATAGCTAAAAATAGGCAAATGATTGTTCCTATCACTATGATTTAAATATAACATATATTTTAACATTACTATTCACCATGAATCATCACATGTTGATTTTGTTCTCAAATTATTTTAAAATCTAATCATTCTTTATAATTTGAAAAACTACTATTAGCACTCTATTTTTGCCCCCTTTTTCCTTTTTTTTTTTAACAATAGGGTAAGGAGATCCTAATTTAGAAAAAGCACAGAAAATAGAAAATTTAGAAAATTACAAAAAATACAAAAATACAAAAAGATAGAAGATCTAGAAAAGTTGGAGAAATAAAAAAATTGGACGAATTAGGAGAAAATTAGAAAGTTAAGAAAAAGTGTAAATAAATAAATAATGGGAATGATAAAATCGTTAAGTAATAGGATTTTTAGCTTAAGTGTTTTTAGGGCCTCAAATAAGGAAGGTGCGTTAGGCTTGGCCTTAGATTCAAATCTAACTCAAGTTGACCTCATCCAAATTAGAACAAGACATAGGCCAACAATTTAATGGTAATACACTTGGACTTCCACTTAGGTTTGCCTTAGAGATTAGGGGTTCAAATCTCACTAAATGTAAAAAATTGCCTTTAGTTTTTCTAAAAAATAACATGCAATGTGTCTAATGTTACTAGGCTACATGTTCGATTATGACATGTGGCATTTTATGAATACACCATGTCACAAACATGTGTTAACCACATGGTGTGCCACGTATCATTCACATTCGACATGCTATAGACACATGTCTTTCATGATATGTGGCACTTTCTTGTTGGATTGTGCAGTTGACATGGTGCCATGTCAAGTTTACACCAACGCCTCTATCCTTCTCTTTCTCTCCCTTTCTTTCATTTTCTCCAAATTTTCTGCACATTCCTCCTTAGTCAGCTGACTTTATTGCCAATTTCGAATCCCTTTTTGTTGCAATTTCATCAAATCAACGGTGAAATCGCAAACTAGGAATGGCCTAGTTTTGTTGTTGACTAAAATCCAATCTAGATTTAGTTGATGGATTTCATAGGTCAAAGTTTATTAACACAATTCTTCGAGTTAAGTTGATTTCCAAAGTTTCTTAGCTTAATAAATGTAAAGTAGTAAAAAAAAAAGAGCTCAAACGAGCTTGAATGACAAAATCATTAGAGAAAGTTTTATCAAATACTCTCTCAATCTCTATCTCCACGATCTCTCTTTACCATCGTACCTCTCTCTCTCTCTCTTTATAGCTTTCTCTCTAGCCACTTTCGAGCCACCCTACCACTATAGCTGAAAATCCTTAACCACTAGCTTGCCAACTCAACCAAAGCTAACCATTGTCATGACCTCCCATAGCCTATGCCAAACTAAACATAACCACCAACCACCAACCAAACTCTATGCACCTACTAAACCATCACTAATAGCCTTAGCATCCTCCCTACCCCCTACAAGTCTAATATAAAACTCACAAAAGCCCCTCTTCCTCTCATTTTAGTGATAAGAGCTAGTTGGAGTGAACCCTAAACATTGTTGCTATTGAAGAATGTTTGATCTAACCCAATCTAAAAGAATTGACCCAACTTGAAAGCCGCTCTAAGTTTAAGATCCCAACGTAAGTCCCCTGGTCCAACCCTTTCACTATTCAGCATCATTTTTGCTTTTTCCAATTTTCTGTATTTTTTTTTATCATTCTAATTATAATTGTTAAACTGGAAGAAAAAAAGAAAGACATAATTCTACAACTGCAATGCGCTTACATTATGGGCTTTCTCTCCTACAAAAGGCTCTTCAGCCTTTTAGCTTGTTTCATATGCTAGGTTTACACTTCACCGATTCCACTTCCCTTAGTCTTTTCTCTTTTTAATTAATTAATTAATTTAAAATAAAAATGACGAAAAAAAAGAAATGGAAAAAAGAAAAAGAAAAAGGAGATAGAATAGCTTAGTTTTATTATTGTTGTTTATTTTTTTCAATTAAAACTTAAATAAGGAAAAAATTATAAATAAAATAACAAAATGGTAAATGAACAAAAAAATAATATTAATAAAAAATTAAAAATAATGGTTTTACCACTTAGAAAATTTATTTTTTCCAAATTAATAAAAATAATCAACCATTTTCAAAATTAGAACTAATTTAAAGTTTTCAAAAAATAATACCCTGATTAGGATCCTTTAAAAAATTTCCCTAAATAACTCGAATTGACTAAAAAATATAAAATCAACCCACTTTTCAAAATTAAAATTAAGTAACCTACTAATGTTTTTCGAATAGAACTAAGTACGTCTAGTTTTGAATAATTGTTATGTAAGCACCTCCAAGATGATATAAAAGATAAAAAAAATTAGTTTTTTTTTTTTATTTCCTTTTTTAGCTTAAGTTACTCAAATTATTAAAAATAAAAAACCTAATTTACTTAAACATCAATTTTTTGTTCTAAAAGGTGATTTTAAATGATTGAAACTAATGAGGAAAGCTTAGGTACCCATAAGGGTTTAGGAAACCTAATCCCTTGAATTGTTTCTCTATCTTTTCAAAAATCTTTTCTTTAAAATCGATTTTTCTCACACGAACTAGTGTTTAGATCAAAACCAAATCTATCCATTTGGTTTTTACCTAAATCAATTCTTCACCCCTGTTGGGTGGTGTCTCCAAAATGTTTTAAAAAAACAAAAAGCCGGTCTTCATTAAATCTTAGTCGATGATCTATATTAAACGAGTAGGTTTTAATAATTATCGGTTTAAAGAATACTTATATATAAAATTAGAAAAAAAATGAAGTTGGACAACTACTAGTAAATGCTAAATAAATAACAATAAATAAGAAACGTAGAGACTTTTGAAAATTTCTAATTTAGTAAACATGAAAGTACATGTAAAATAACCTAAGTAAACAATTTTTTATAAATTTCTAACTTAATTTGCTACTTTCAATTGTTAATGAAAATTTAATAGTAAATTTGCACTCACTAGCACAATGTCGTCTAGCCATCCTTCGACCACCCAAGCGTATCGATAGCTACTTTTAGCTACCACTTGCTTTAGTTTAGAGCCTCATGTTGTTGAGCCTTTGTTTGCTATAGAAATTGTAATACCTTACTATTTTTCAATACTTGTCCTATTTTTTCTTTGACTGGTGAACTAAATTTCCTAAAAAGGATTTTTAGAGACTTAATATGATAAAATGCAACAAAAAAACACTCTCAATTCCTTTATATTAGCTTTGATTATTAGGGATAAAATTTGAAGTACAAGTGTTACTATTCCCTAATTCCTACATATATTCTTTACGTTTATTCATGTTAACCTATCCTACCTCCTACTTGCATCCTAAGGCCCTTTCTAGGTTGCCATGACCAACACCATGTTTTACAAGTTAGTTCCCTTATTTTCTATAAATTTCTAGTGATTTAATACAATTTTTATCTATTTATCAGTGTATTTTACCAACAAATGTGCAAATCCGGTATATACATGTAAATTGTATGACAATATAACCATAATATATTTTATTTGACTTCTAAATAATATATTTTATAAGCCAAATAATTTATCTATAAAGACTCGTTGCTTTTTGGAGCTTAAATTTTGATTTCCCATAATTTTCAAACAATCTCGATGAAAGTATATTTTATTGAAATTAAATATTATATATATTTTATTTCAAAAAATTAGCATTGCTAGGACTCTTCTTCTATCTTTTATGACCTTTAATTGAAGTTTTGCTTAATGTAGATAAAATTTTTCAAAATCCTTAAATCACACTGAACACCTTAACTTTGTTCATTACCGGGTAGCTAGGATCGCACATTATACACCCCTTACAGAAATGTTTCATCCTTGAAACTTACTCATGTGGTAATCAATTTATATTTAGGACTTCATCCTTCCACAGAGAAGTCATCATGCACAAAATACTGACTTTAGCTAAATAACTTAAGGTATTAAGCTCTCGTGCAACCTATAAATTCCTAAGTTGCCTTATCTATAGTATGTTGACTTCACAATACTTTATTGTGCTCAATATCTTGATTCCTTAGTCTTTGTACCCTAATTTTTAGAATGTTTACTAGATGCTCCACATAAGTAAGAATCTCTTTCAACTCTATGGGAAGAACGTTTGATAAAGTTGTTAGGTCCCCTATAAACATTCTTAAAGTTGAACCATAAAAAACATTATGTATACATGCCATTTCATTTGGCAATTCCAATTTGTAGGCTATCTTTCTAATCCTTTTGTTAATTGGGCAAGGTCTTAGATATCAAGGACTTAATTTTCCTTTAATACCAAAATGCCCTATACCTTTTATTGGAGATAACTTCAAAAATACCTAATGGCCTACTTGAAACTCCATAACTCCCTTCTAACATCTACATAACTTTTCTATTAACTCTAGGCCATCCTCATTGGATCCCTTATCACTTGCACTTTTTCCTTAAGATCTCGTAACATTGCTAGTCCATTCATTTGTTTACATCCAACTTCATCCCAATAGACTAGAGATCTACACTTATGTCAATACAATACTTCATCTAAGGCCATTTGAATAGTACTGTGACAACTATTATTATAAGCAAATTTCATTAATGGTAAACGATCATCTTAATTTCCATTAAACTCTAATATAAATTCTCTTAACATATCTTCTAGTGTTTATATGGTATGTTCAAATTGTCCATCACTTAGTGGATGATATGCTATACTAAAGTTAAATTTAGTTCCTAGTTTTACTTGTAAGGATTGCCAAAATCTTGACATGAAATGAGAATCATGATTAGAAATTATTAATATCGGTACCCCAAGTATACAGACTTCATTGATATACATTTATGCAAATTGAGGTACGATAGTAGTTCACTTTAATGTTGGAAAATGCACAAACTTGGTAAGCCTATCCACTATAACATATATGATATCATGTTGATTTGTTGTTTTAGGTAAGCCACTTATAAAGTCTATTGTCACATGCTCCTATTTCCATTCAAGTATTGGCAAAGGTTATAATACTAGTAACCCAACTAGCCATTGTTGTTTCGCTTTCATCTTCTAGCAGGTCATTCACTTTGAAATTTATTGTGCCACATCTCCTTTCATTCCTATCTACGAGAACTTCTACTGCAAATCCTTGTATGTTTTGTTATTTTTATGATGTAAAGAATACCTTACATCTTGAAATTCTTCTAAAATAACTTTCTTAACTTCTACGTCCTTTAGAACATATATTTTTTCTTTGAATCTCAAAATTCCTTTGTCATCAATTCATAAGTTAAGGTGATTATCCATATTGTCCCTTATCTTTTGTAGTTTAGCATCTTCCCTCTGAGCTTCCTTTATATGCTCAAGATGTGTAGGTTTTGCTTCCAAACTTGCCTGCATAGATCTGCTTCTCTTGATTAGTATCTCCATACTCATCTTTTCCATTTCTTTGATCAACTCTTACTTATTTGTAATCAACGTAGCAATGCTATTGAATTTTTTCCTACTCAAGGTATATTGAATTGCTTTTTCCTTTCCTATGTGATAATAGATTGAAAGATCATAATCCTTTAGAAATTCTAACTATCTCCTTTGTCATAGACTTAATTCTTTTTGCATGAAGATGCACTTAAGACTTTTATTATCTATATACACTTTACTCCTTTCATCATATAAGTAGTACCTCTAAATCTTTATGGAAAACACAATTGCTTTAGTTCTAAATCATGGTTGGATAATTCCATTCATGTAGTCTAAGTTGTCTTAATGCATAAGCAATCACTTTATCATTTTGTATCAACATACATTCTAAACCATTTCTCGATGCATCGTAGTAGATTATGTACCCCCCTTACCTTTTAGAAATTGTCAATATTGGTGTAGTTACCAACTGCTTCTTAAGTTGTTGGAAACTCCTTGTACATCTAACATTCCACTCAAATTTTGTGTCAACTATCTTAGTGGCATAGCAATCTTGGGGAAATCATGTACAAAACTTCGATAATAGCTTGCCATTCCCAAGAAAATTCTAACTTTTGTTACAATAGTTGGTCTTGCCTCATATGTTACCATCTTTACTTTGCAAAGCTAACAACTATTCCAACTCCTGACACAATATGCTTAAAGAATCTGACTTGCTCCAACAAAAACTTTTTTAGCTTAGCATATAATTGATTCTCCTTCAAAGTCTAGAATGCTTTTCTCAAATACTTAGAATATTTGATGGATGAAATGAGACATTAATAAAAATGATAAATTTCAAGACACTTTATAAATGGAAATTTTCAAAACAATATTCTCTTAATCAACCATCATGCTAGATCATCTACAATAATAATATTGGTGATTGTTCACCACGTTGAATTATTGAAGGAAAAGGGATTTGGTTAAGTATTGGATCCTAACCTAAGTGAATTGAAAAGAGAGATTGAAATTGCAATTGAAATTAAAACATGAGCAAAAAGAAACAATTAACATGAATAACCAAGACATGAGCTTGTGACATGTTTCCAAAGTAGTGATGAGGGTATGCCATTAAGATATCGGGAATTACTTTTAACTAGGTTTTGATGGAATTTACTTGAACCCAATCCAAGGTAGGGAATTTCACCTAACTATGTAGCGAAAAATCTCATCTCATTCCCATTTTCTTGCACAATAAACTAAATACGTAAATCCTATCAAGAATTAAGTATTCTAGTTTTGGAGACTAAGGGGTCAATCTCTTCTTGGTCTCATAAACTATCCTAATATACTAGAAACATATAATGTAATGTTAATACAATGGGGAACACCTAATCTTCTCTCAGTCTTATAATCCTAGGAGCTTGTTATCGATACTTCACCAACTCAATAACTTAATTAAGGAATTACACATCTAATATCCTTTTGGTCTTATAATTATGTAAACCCATTGAAAATTTCATTAGCAGGTACCTCAAGGAGTTCAAATGACATACCAATTATCAAAGTCTCATCTAAATACACATATCCATATCAAAACTACAAAGTTACACCATCTATATTATCACAAACCTACTAAATACCACTTAGCCACTCATAATAATAACAATGATTGCAATAACAAATGAAAATATAGCAGTAACTTCCATTAGAGAACACTAAAACAAGATGATAATAGGTGATTAAATGAAGATGAGAGTAAATGCTCATTACACTAACTAAAATGTGCATAAAAATTATAGAAATATTTACCAAATATCATAAACAAGTTAATATAACATGAAAACAGACAATGAGCTTACAAATCTAAACTAAACAATACTAAAAACCTAATTGTGGCTTGCATATCGAGGTACAAATGCAAGTATATATAATTTTAGGCTATTGATCAATTAATGTAAAGGTTTACTGATCGATCATTAGACACATGTTAGCATTAGGTCACCTCCATGTTTTATGAAACATGGCGTTTAAAGGGATCAAGGCTTTAAATGAAAAACCCTAACCTTAATTTCTTCTATTGATCAATTGGTGCATATGGTACGATCAATTGGCATGACTGAATCCACTCCTGTACATTTTGTTCACTATCCCATCCTTTCTTTTGCTCAATCACCTAACAAGTCAATGTTCCCCTTATGCTTTAGGGCATATCAGTCTTCATCTTGGCATTCTTGATCGAATAGTAGGGGATATCCAAACAATGGTAACTCCCATGTACTTGCACATAAGATATAAAATTAGTAAGATTCATTTTAATTAAATCCTTTTTCATGTATTTTTAGCAATTTTACACAAGTTGGTCCATTTTGTGGATAAACTCCAATTTTATTTGAAATTAACAAGTTTTTACTAAATTTATGCACAAATGCAGGTTTTAAAGTTTGGAAATATTGTGTATTTTAAATCACAATCACTACCCCCAACTTTAGAACCTTCCTTATCCTCAAGTAAGTAGGAGAAGATCAAAATTTTTAGAAAATGATAGGGTAAGCATGCACTTCCTTTATGCTGGCATATAATCTAGGGTATGCCATACCATTAAAAGCTCGAAGTTTGCATGTACTCTATATGATGCCAAAGTCCACAGAAGTGATGTCAAAATTGTTCCACTTATGGTAAATCAAATGCTCACAAGTCAAAGTTCATGAAAAAAATTCGAAAATCATGCTTAAAAAAGTTAACTCATTTATATTAGGCTTATGAAATTCAAAGCCAAGTTTAACATTTTAGACTAAGTGAGAGGTTTTGGTGTTTAATTAATTGACTCACATATATACTTCTCCCTTGCTGGTCTTTTAAGTATGCTAATGCTATTCAAATAGAGATTAACCACTAAATCATACCTTACTTTGCCTCCCCAACATTTGGAGTAACTTTCTTACTTTTCCAATTATTCTCTTTCTAGATTTTTGAACTTTTGAACTTTTCTCTTCCTTTTTACTATTTTCTCTCATTTTCTTTCTTTCTTTTCTCAACTTCATTTTCTTTTGTGATTTGGTCATACTTTTGATATGTAATGACTTTTCTTAACCCCCCATCATTTTAATTCTTTTTTTGAGCATTCATTATCCATTGATTAAGGAATGTTCAAGTAAAATCCAACACTTACTTCGATTCACATAACGTTAACAAGCCACTTGATTCCTCAAAAGAATGGTGTATAGATATAGGTCTACTTCCAAAAACACTAAAATCTAACAACAACCTAAAGCATTTCCCTAACTCCAAATCTCTAAACCATGCTAAAATTGAGCATAACTAAACAAAGAAAATGTGCATTGAATTGATTACAAAGTTTTAAAAAATGTTCATGACTTATTCTTAAGGGACTTCTTTCAAAATAAATACCTAATCACTTCTTCCTACTTTCTTTATGCAAACTTTATTGATGATAAAATACTAAAAAATCGAGGCATAGAGCATAAAGGAAAATGGATCCATCTTTTTAGAAAGCAATTATCTTATAGGTGCACAAAAGGGAATAATTATCATAAATTTAATCAAATCATTATAGCCATTCAGAATCTCATAATTTAAATGTTTATGCATAACATTCCTACCCTTAGTCTTTATTTAGGTAGATATTTCATAATTTAGTACATATGCCATAGGAAGTAAAAAAAAAAAGAAAAAAAAAAGGAAAGTTAGAATAGAACTCTCTTAGTTTCTTGGTGTATTCTGAATTTTGAATTTCCCTTTTGGATTTGTTAACGATGTCTACAGATTGATAGATTCAACACTTCCTATATTTATTCATAAGTGCCTATGTAACATAAAAGAGACATAACTAAAAAGACTTTGAAATTGAAAAGTCTCATACATGAACTTAAATAGAAAGAAAAGAAAATATGGTGGGTTAGGTTACTACCCATCAAGTGCTTGTTTTTGAGCCTTCAACTTAGCTTTTTAGTACTACTTTACTGTAGGTCTTCCAAATAAGCAATTCCTTTTACTTATTCAATCTATTTTATCTTGAAGAAGAGCTTTAGCATGTGCTCATTTACTTTGAAAGTTTCTCCTTCTTCCCTTTTAATCTCAACTACTTCATAAGGTAGTATTCTTGTTATTGTGTATGGCCCTATCCACTTTGAACTTTTTGAAGAGTATGTTTTTATCGTGCGACATCTTTATCTTCTCCTTATAGAATTGAACATTTTAAAGCTTCATTCGAGTTCATCTAATTGCAAGATCCGATGGTCTCTTGCTAAATTTTTGTCAAAGTTCAAGAATTTAATGACTTAATATGCTTTATGCTCGATTTCAACGAGCAAGTCAGAAGCTTTTCCATAAACCATTTTAGAAAGGGACATTCCTATGGGGTTTTTGTAAGCTGTTATGTATGCCTACAATGCATCATCCTTCTTAATAGCCTAATCCTTCCTTGAAGTGTTAACAGTTTTTTCCAAAATTTTCTTTAATTCTCGTTTTTATTGTTTAACCTATTCACTTGTTTAAGGATGGTATAGTGATTTTACCTTATGTTTAAACTAACACTTGTTTAATAAACTATCAACTTAGTTGTTATAGAAATGTGTTCCCCCATCACTGATTATAGCTTATGCCATACCAAAACTTGTGAAGTTGTTTTTCTTAAGAAACTTAAGGACATTGTGACAATCGTTAATAGGTAAGGCGGCTACTTTAACCTACTTTGAAACAAAGTCCACTATCACTAGATTGTATTTATTAGACATTGATGTAAGAAATGATCCTATAAAATCTATTCCTTATACATTAAAGATTTCAAGAATAAGAACCCCTTGTTGTAGCATCGCATTTCACCTTGATACACTCCCTATCCATTGACATCTTAAGCATTTCATCACATACTCCTTATAGTTAGAAAAAGTAATGGTCCAATAGAAACCATGTTGCAGGATCTTTGCCATTTTATGATATGCACCAAAATGCCTCTAGTAGGTTCCATGTTGTAGTGATTGATAATATCTTATGCTTCTATTATGGTTACATAATGTTTAATTACTTGATTTGCATAGCACGTAAATAGATATGGTTCTTCCTTGAAATAACTTTTCACCTCCTTTAGAAATTTCGTTCATTGGTTATAATATAGACCATATGGCATAATCCTTCCAACCAAATAATTGATGATGTTTGCATATCAAGGAAACAAGGTTGAATTAATCATGTATAGTTTCTCATCTACTAAGCTTTCATGAATAGGTTAGTCAATTTCACTAGTGGTGATTTATGACAAATGATCAACTATCGAGTTCTTAATACCTCTCCTATCATTGATATGCAATTCAAATTCCTACAATAGGAGAACTTAATAGAATAGCCTTGGCTTAGCATTTAGTTTGTTCAATAAGTACTTTAAGGTTAAATGACTTGTATATACCATCAGTTTAGATCCTATCAAGTATGATAAGAACTTATCACATTTGAACACTAGAGTAAGTAGCTACTTTTCGATGGTTGCATAATAGGAGGGCCTAAGCAATCCACAATCTAAGAGCTAGAATCTAAGGGAGAGCTTATGGAAGTAGGGGAAGTCCTCACACAATGGGCTCGAGCTTGGAGGTGGAGTGGTCCTTCATAGCTCGGGCTTGCTTGGGTGGTTGATCAAGTCTTTAGGGACTAGGTGCTTATAGAATGAGCTTTTAAGGTGTTCGTAGGTAGGCTCAACATTTGAGTATGAGTCACTTAGGCAAGGTAAGGAGTTCCATTGCCTAGCCATTAAAGGGCCTCAAAAGGCCTTTACTCAGATTTAAGCATTAGGCAAGCCTACAATAGGTATCATCACTTACCCTACCCTTATATTCCTCAACATCGAGGACATAAGTTGAGTAGATTTTCCAAGAGTATAGGCTAAAGGTGACAAAGGCCTTGTTCTAAGCTATGTACTAAGGTATGCCATTAGTTGGTATGATGTCTAGCACATTTGATAGGGACTATTCCAATGTAAGTTATATTTAGTATGATTAACATGACCGTTAGGTTTCTCAAGATGCAAAGATAGTATCTTAGGGAAGGTAGTGTACATCAATGACTTGTTAGAGAAGCTAGCATGCATGAAACATCAACATGCATGGCCACATCAACAATCTACCTTTGTAAGGAATTCAAGCCATTAATTAGTAAACAGGGACATGAGGATGCCCAAGATGTGGTGGAAGTCTTGGTAGTTAGCATGTGCTTTGATGGTGCAGAAAGCCATTTGTCTCCTCCCCGACTTGTCTATATAAAGGGGTATTTAGAGCTCTAATTTCTTAATTTCATTTTCAAACAAAGGAAGACTTTACAAAAATTTTACCTTGAGAGCTCATTGTCTAATTCTAGACAATTTGTTGTATTTTCTTTGCATTTCACTATTCCTTTGTACTAGGCATGGCCAATTAAAGAGATCGACTATCAACCGTACGACTTATCATCCATGCCTATCTCAAGGGCTTACAAGGTCTCATCTTAAGGATTTAAACTTCCTAGCTCGGCCATGATGAACTTTAGTAACAAGATGGTCAACTGTTGAATTCCTTGAGTACACAACTTAGACAAACATTACCATGCTCAATCCCCTAACCAAATGCCAAGCTATCTAAAGCCTACCTATCAAATGTTAAGAACCCAAGCGCTGAACGACCTAGTGCTAAGGTTGAAGCCAAGCTCCTTGATGCTGACCTTCAAGCTCTCCTATTCTACTCTATCGTACCTTGCTCTGCCAAGCCGTTAGCTCATCTAAACACCCTAACAAGGCTCATCAGAACAACCCAACAATAGTGCTCCAGCACCATGCTATCTTTAGTATGGCTACAATAATAGCATGCCACCTATCATTTTCTTTTTCTAACATTGTACTATATTCTTGTTATTTCATTTGTCCCATTTGCCCCTTTTACATTATACAAGGGTCTCTTTAATTTACATTATCCTTTTATGTCATTTCTCGTACACATTTATAACCCTAAGGGCTTCCTGTAAGTAACCTTTATCCATTATAGCTGAAATCATCTTACAACCTTTTTTAATGAATATTCCTTTCCTATTCTTACGAGACAACCTTCTCCAAGTAGCAACTCTCATACTCTTATCTAGTCTCGTTATAGCTTAAGGTAATTGGTGAGTGAACCTTAGTTTTTACCTGTACGTAATATCAAATAGAGGCTAAGTCATGTAGCATTCTTTGGTGAGTTATATCTAAAGAACAACTTTACGAAGCTACTTATAGTGTGTTTTTGCAAACCATCCTCCTTTCTTCGATATCTCTAAGGACCACTTGATTCTATATTGTAAGTTATAGTAATAACTAAGCTCCTAAGCACATCATATATTCTAGTATCAAAGCTTGAGGTTACAATAGACAACTAAGTGTTTGTAATGATCGACTCTTGCAAGTAGATTACACATTCTATTATACTCTGTTTTCCCATTGTGAAATTAAGCAAGTGATGAAGTTGTTGATTCAGTAAAGAGTTCAGTCATATTGTATTGATTCTTTGTTAGGTAAAGACTTTGTTAAAGTTCTATTGGAAGGATGTTGAATCCTAGTATGTAAGGAGAAATTACAAATGTGGAAAATAGAGTATAGTAGAATGTGTAATCAACACCTCGCTACCATTGTGACTAATTTAGCTATGATTGTGCAAAGATTAGTGGAAGCTTAACTTTAAGAAAGAAATGCTAAATGAGGACAAGGTGTGCGAGATAGGTCGAGAGGGTAAGGTGTGGAAATCTAAGCTCCAGGTGATATGAATGCACCATAAGTGTGACCTATCCGAGTTGAACTGTACATATAAAGAAGACTTGAATTAGGAGAAGTAAAGGTGTAGAAGATGATGAAGATGTAGATGAGAAGTTTCCTTAGTATGACGAGAATGAGCTCCAAGCTCCTTGGGGAACTAAGCACATTAAGGTATAAGTTTCAAGCTTCTTAAGATCTGGTAGTATCGATTAATATATGGAATAAGAAGAGAAGTTTGAGAAGATTTTTGAATTTTATGATTATGAATATTCAATTTATATTCAAATAGTTCTCTTGGAGTTTTCTAAGTATGTAGCAATGTAGTGGAAGAGGTTGTATACCATACATCAACGAACTTGATGAGAAATACGAACTTGGAATGGGATGAAATGAGTTTTAATGAGTAGATTTGTTCTCAAGCATTATGAATAGGATACATTTTAACTGCTCTAAGAACTCAAGTAAGGTAGCTAATTTAGAGACGAATATGTTTGAGAGTTCTAGTTGTTAATGATTTGATGTGATGTTGATGAACCAAAAGCATAAACAGTGGTATGGTCCATTTCTAGGTCGAAACTTAAGATTGGAAATATTGTAGAAGTGTAGAAACTTAGGACATTGGATGAAACCACTTAATTTATCTAGAGAGTTGAAAGGTAGAGGCAAAGTTAGCACAATCGAGCTCAGAATAGCCGATTAAGTATGGCAAGCATATTTGGTATACCAAACCAATCTATATATGATTGAGCATAGTATAGTTCCAAGGTAAACTACCGAGGTCAAGCTTTGAGCAAATCTGATGAAAGCTAAGGTAAGACTAAGGTCGAAGAGCGTAAGGTTAGGAAGGACCAAGGTCAAAGCTTAGGATGAAAGACCTGAGAAATCAAGTGCTTCAAATGCCTTGGGTTCGGACATGTTGCTAGTTAATGTTTGAGAAAACATGTAATGACCATCAAGGTTAAGACCCAATAAATCGAAGTGAAAAGTTTAAGTGAAGGAGAAGAAGAGGTAAATGTTGGGCATCTATTAGATGAATTTCAAGAAGATTTTAATACCTTGACTCAACCTAAATTAGGAGAATACTGAATGGTTGTCCAAAGACCTCTTAGTACCTTAATATTAATGACAATGAGTAGAGGGAGAATTACTCTTACATGGAATGCTAAGTTAATAGTAACCTGCATGCTTTGATCATTGATGGAGAGAGTTATACCAATGTAATAGCGTAAGGAGTAATGAAGGCTTTGAAGTTGCCAATCTATTCTCACCCTAGACATTATAAGATACATTAGCTCAATGAGAAGGGAGACTTCCTATTACTAAGTCAAAGTGCCTATCACTATTGGAGATAGATATAAGGACGAAGTACTGTATGACGTCCTACCCATGTGTACCTCACACATATTACTTGGCTGACCATGGTTATTCAACTCAATAGTTCTCTACGATGGATATAAGAACACTTATATGTTCCAAATGGATGGAAAGAAAGTTAAGTTGACCTTTATGAGCCTTAGAGAAGTTCAAGAATCCTAAGTCAAGGTTTCCAAGTTGTTGTAGAAGAAGTCTTTGTTAATTTCCAAATTGTTATAGAAGAATTGTTAAGGGAACTCAATTCCAAGAGCTGTACTGTTGCTTAAGCCTTGTCGAGGGAACTTATCTCAAGGGTTATTGGGGCCTTAATCCTTAAGTTATTAGTGAAAATACTAACTTAGGGTGTAGACTTTGGGATGAAGATCAACTTGAATACATAAATGCATAGTGTAGAATGCTGTACAATTTTATCCCTTAGTACAATAGCTTCTTAAGTTATAACCCATCTTAAGATTGCTCTAGCGCAAGTACACTTAACTTTAGAGTTTCGACATACTCTGAGCTACTGCACCAAAAGGCACTTCGACGATTTAGAGTTCAATCATCTAGCATATATGGGGTATTATAATCTAGGCCCCCCTACAGAACTAAGACCCTTCTCGATTTCGTTACACAGGTCCAAGACTACTACTAGGTAAGGCTCTACCTTTCCAACTGGTGGTCTACTTGATACCACCTATAATGACCCTAATGGAACTCCTCCCATTGAGGTATTGTCCACTTTAACATCAGAAAATATATGGTTTTGTCCCTTGGTATAGTAGCATCCTAAGAGGTCACTTATCTTAGGATTGCTACAACCTAAGCATGCTTAACTCTAAAGTTTTAAGTTTCTATACCAAAAGGCATCATGATGACTTAAAATTTTATGCCCTCGCATATAAGGGGTATGACATAATGGGAGAAAACTCGCAGGTTTATAGCATTAATATAAGTACTAACTTAGGGCATGTCATTAGGGATGAAAATTGACCCAAGGACAAAAGCATAAGGCATAAGGCATCATTAGAGAAAATTGTTAGATAAGTGTGAGGAACTCGTCGTTTCATTAACGTGGTAATTTTTACAAACATTATGGATACTTTACATAACCTCAGCTGAAAAATGCCACAAATTGCCTACATTCCATGGTCCTTGCTATCCATTGAGAGTCTTTAGCCTATATGCCTCATCCTTCACTTGCACTAGGTCTTCCCAATTTAGGATGAGCTTTCGTTGTCCTTCGTATGATCTTATGGCTTTTAGTCTTCTACATACGAAGTTTATGAGGTGAAATACTTTGTGCTTTACTTTCTTGTTATAATACTGAGCTACTCATTGTGGGTAAGCTAGCACTGGAGCATGCATGATGTCGTGCACCTCCTCAATCTTGTTAAGGCTTGCCTAAAGGGCCATGTTGCTTGTATTTACATCAAAGTTCTAGACTCAGCTCATAGGTAACTTAAACTTAATAGGGGGACCGACTTATGATCTAAACGTGAGGTGAAATGGTATCTTACTAGCAAACGTTCTATGAGTTGTGGAATATCAACAAAGGATGTAAGGGAGCTCTTCTACCCTTTTTCCCTTGGAGCACCCTATCCTTTTTATCAGGCTATGGAGGATGAACATGTTGATCACCTTGACTTAGTCGTTGGTTTCGGAGTGAGTAACCAAGGTATAGTAGAACCTTATACTATACTTATCGTAAGTCTCTCAAAACTTGTTTTTATCGAATTGCTTACCATTATTCATGATCAATGCATAAGGTACCTTAAAACTCGAGAGGATGTCTATTAGAACAAAACCTTCTATAGCTTGGTTAGTAATAGTTGCTACTACCTGATTTCCTAGCCATTTGGTGAAATAATCAACAACCACCAAACCCATAGAAGAAGGTATCTCTTTTCTTGATTATTAAGTAATTTATTTTCATATTTTCCTTGAAAAACACAAAGAAGAAGGTGTCTTTTTTTTATTTATTTGCTTTTAATGAAATTGTTTATCCTTTTTAAGCTGATCCATGTCATTTTCTAGTGAATACAAGTTTCTTTCTTATTTTTTAAATATTTTTAGATGATATTTTGGTATTTTATATTAATATTTAATGATTTTGTCAATATATAAGTATATATCCTATATATATTACATGTAATGAGTATTTATATATATAATCATATTTCTAGCATGTCTTTAATTTTTATGACATTTTTCCTATTTAGTTTTACAAATTTTTCGCTTATTATGTATAATTATATAATTTCAGGTTAATTTAAGGGTATTTGTTATATGTACCTATATATTCATAAAAGCATAGCTATATTCATATAGTATTTTAAGTTATAGTATTCTTTTTAATAGCTTAAATAACCTATCTTTAAGTCATTGTTGTGTTTTAATCTTATCTTCAGGGGTTTCTATGAGTTTTATGCTATTTTAAATAATTATGTTTTTAAGCTTAAAATTGGGTTTTTAGGATATTATCTTTTAAAATTTAGTTTTACTAAGTTACTTCAACTAACTTTTCTAACTTAATTGTAAAGTTTGAACTTAATCAAATAAATTTTCTTAAAGGCCTTAAATATAAGTACGATTGCCCTAATGATGATTTTAGGAGTCACAACTCCAAGGGCATTAGAACCTTCTAAACCGACTTTAGTGTCTCTTAAAGCACCTTCTCCTTCTTTTAGAAAAGTACAAAAAACTAGAAAACAATGAAAAATACAAAAAAAAAATTGAAAAAAAAGGAAAAAGATAGAAAAGTAGATTTTTTAATTAAAATAAATTTTTACTCAAATAAATTAGTTTTAAGGAAATAAACTTTAAAATTGTAAGTCATTTAATTGAGTAACATTTTATTTTATAGGATTTTCTTGTTATTTTATAAGTTAAATGTTTTTTAGTTGCATAAGTTAATAGGGCATAGGCCAATAGTCCATCTAATCAAGCACTTCAACTTACACTATTATAGACATGAAGGACTTACATTAGGGTACGTGCACCTTTTACACATAGCTATCACAAATTGGTTGCATAGTTGATGTAGAGTCCACATATCACCTCATTAGTGTTTTTCTCTTAATTTTTCCTCTTTCCCATACTTTCCATAATGTTTCTTGTGTGCATCCTTCTTAGGTACTTAGTTTTTTGACCAATTTTGACACATTTTTCTACGTGATTTCATCAAATTAGTGATGAAATCACAAAGAACACTTAGAGTACTTCAGATTAAACCCTAAAACCCATCTAGATTCATGCATTAAGGTAGTCAAAATTGAATTGAAAAATGGAAAAAGAGCTTGAATGTATCATTTGAATCCTAATCAAACCCATGCTTGATTGGTGCTTTTCATCAATTTTCAAAGCTTCTTATGGGTATTTTTAAAAATCTTAAGTCGCCATTAACATCATTTGACCATCAATCACTTAAGAATTATAAGAATTTTCTTTGAATTCAAGATTTAAGCCAAGTTAAACCCATTACCTTAATGATTCGAATTCATTGTAATTCATCGCTTTCTAAGCTTAAATCTTGTTGTAAATGTATAAATAGTGATTCTAGGAAGCCATTGAATAATGAATCTCTCGTCCCTAAGCTCTCAAATACACATAGTCTAAGGGTTCAATAATCTCTTTCTCTCTAAAATAATCTAACCTCTACAACCATCTTCAATGTGACTAGCTACCCCCATTGGTAAGCTTATGACCTGAGTTTTCGAATACTACTCCTCACGATCGCCATCATCTATTATAACAACTCCATCATGCCCCTTACTTGAAACCTTAAGCTAACCACACCACCATCTTAAGCTACTACGAACCACTGCTCATCACATGAAACAACCACCATGACTGTGCTTGTGGTGGTCTAAAACCCAAAGATACACCCTCCTTGAAACCCTAGCCATCACCATTATAACTACCCAACCACCACTATCGGCCACTATATTAAACTACTGCCTAAACCACCTCTAAATACTATGATGCTCCCCCTACACTCACTAAGTCCAATTAGTAACTCATAAAAACATTTTTCTTAGCTCATTTTTGTGGTTAAATTACCTTAAAGGACTACACCTACCATACTGCTCTTTCTTCCCTACAGCTCAGATTTGTACCCAGATTGGATCTGACCTGACTTAATGACCCCCATTTGACCTATGTACAGCACTTGGTCTGGCTTCCTTCCTATTTTCCCTTTTCTTTTGTTATGTTGTTGTTGTTTCTTTCCTTCAAAAATTATTATTTCTATTGTAATTTGTAAAAGAAAAAAAAAAGATGGGTAAGCTTAATTTATTTTTATCAAAACATAATAGAAATAATAAAAAGAAAAATAAAAAAATTATTAAATAAATGAGTTCTATAACTTAGAAAAATCATTTTCCATTGTAAAAATATTTGACCAACCCTTTTCAAAATTAGGGATTGTTTAAAATCTTTTTATAAAACTAGTAAAAAATCAAGGCCCTTTTAGAAACTTTTTCCAAACAAAAACCAAATGACTAAGACGCATAAACTCTACCAATTTCCAAAATTAAAACAAATCAACACATTTAAAGTTTTCAAAAATAAACTATGAAAGTCTGATCTCAAATAGAGGGTACGTAAGCACTTGTATCCAATTATAAGATAACTTAAAATATTGAATCTTTTTTCCTTTTGTAAATAATTAGTACTTTTATTTATCTATTTATACTATTTGTAAATAGACGTGATTTCTTTTTTTTTGTAAAATAGAAATTGTAATTTCAAATTATAAGGATATATTAAAAAGTAAATTTAAATTTAGAAGATTCAAAAGGGGCACCCATTAAGGGTTTAAAAGGTTAGCCCCTATACTTAAGTATCTAGTTTCGAAAATTGTATTAAATGAAATTGATTTTTTCAGTAAACTAATAGCTATGTTAAATCAATCCACCTTATTGATTTAACCTAACCCTTTTTTTATTTCAATAACTTTGGTTAGCTAGCGACTCCAAGCTGTTCAAAATAGAAACCAAGTGTTTTTTAACTTTCAGTTAAGGGTTAATATTAAATAGGTTAGGATTTAATACTGATCAAGTTAAGAAAAATAATAAAATCGGGAAAAATCAAGCTCAACAGTGACTAGTCTTTGATACGTCACTCCAACATTCTTTAAACCAAAAGACATGTCTTTGTAACAGTAGGTGCCAAAGTCTTTAACCAGCTAGGTATGGACCTTATCCTTAGGTTCCATTCAAATTTGATGGTAACCCATGTCCGCATGCATACAACTGAAGAGAGCATATCTTGATGTTGAATTGGCAAGGTGGTCAATGTAAGGAAGAGGGAAGTAGTCCTTGGGATAGGCTTTATTAAGGTTGGTGTAGTTTATGCATATTCACCATTTCCAATTGGCATTCCTGCTTCAAGGATGTCAATTATACTTGGCATGTCTTTAGATGAAAGAGCACAGAAGTATGTGTTTTGTCATAGCAAATCTATGAGTTTTATCTTCTCATCCGCAAGTAAAACTATCCTAATTTGCATGGTCAAACTTGGTATGTTTCCAAGATGAATTTCCTCTGTTTTTTTTTTTTCACTGGTTCTTCTCTAAGGGTTAGTTTCTCATTAGTGGTGGATTCGATGTTCATGACGTTGTCTCTTATTTTAGCCTAAATAGGTTTTGGTCTCCTTAGACTGCACTGTATGGTGACCAATGGTTGACTATAGCGAAGTTGATGGACTATATGATGACATATACATTGTCACCCAATCATACTTGCAAGATAATGAGTTCCTTCGCTAAGTTATATGCTTATCTTCAATCCTAAACATCAACTCATACACATGGTGTGTTTTTTTACATGCAAATTCCCATAAAAATAATTTATAAACCCTACATCATATACGCACATGAAGGTAATACTCTTGTATTTCTAAAGGTCCTAAACTCTTAAATAAATTAGCCTTAAACTATTGCAAAAACAAATATTGAATTGAGCTTGATTACATTGGTTTGGTAGGTAGGATGTCCTAAATTCTTGTTAGGAGAATGAAACCAAAATGAACTCTTTTGGGCTAGAAGAGTTGCCAGCTAAGTAAGGGAGGGTGTGATGGTGTTGTAAGTGGTTCCCATTTGAAATTTGGTGTCGTATGGTGCTGGTTGTGGGCTATAACAGTTGGGTAGCCTAGGGAATCCAAGAGTGTTTCCTGCTTGCTCCTTATTTTCTTTGTTTTTGAGTGACTAATTTGAGAGTATTTATATTTTATTTATTTATTTGGTTTAAGGAAAGGGGAAATGAATGGGAGGTTTTGAGGGTGGGAAACAGTAGATTGGTTTGTAGGAAGTAGGGACAAAATTTTTCCTATTTTGCTTACCTAATACTAGCTTAAAATTGAAACCACTTTGCTTTTAAGATTTTTACCATTTAAGGTACATATTTGTCTACTAAAAGTGAGTGTATTTCTTTAATCATGTCCTTCCAATAATTAATTGCATTATTTTTTTGTGCTTAATTGTGTTTAACCCCTAATAATCACGATGTTTTTATACATGTAAATGATTCAAATGCTAATTGAGCTTATGATCCTAGTCACTACTATAAATGACCATAACTAGACATAATTTAGCATTTATCATGCTTAGTTAAATTAATTAAATCTACTGGACCATGGTATTTGTTTAATTTAGGGTTTCTTAGAGGTTAGAATTAACTATTACTATTTGATTATGATTCAGAAGGTAATTTAAGGATTTTTAGCAATAAGTCAAATTACAGCAAATAGCAAATAGTTTAGCTATGCAATTAAGGTTTATTAGTTAAGTTTTTTATGCTAATTTAGGATTTTAGAGTCATTTTAGGATTGCTTGCATATTAGGGATTAATTAAAGTTTTAGGGTTTCAAATGTATTGTTAGATTTTTCTATTTTAATATTTATTGTTAATTTAGTTCATCCTTTGTAGGGTTCTAGGAACTTATATGAGTTCTGATTTCATATTTCGAATTCAAGTTCAAAAATTTTTCAATGCCTATAATCTATAAGCTTTGAATTCCTATAATCCCTACTAACCACTAAAATAAGGTTTTTCAAAAATAAAATGAACTTTCCCTTAATGTGATATACATGATTAAGTTCTGTAAACAGGAAATGATATTGAAGATTCAATTGAATGCTTTCAAAATATCCTACTAGTAATAACTTAGGAATCTTCAACTATTGTTATCAGTTTTGTACTTTTCAAAATGAGTTTCTCATATGAGGCTTTTGTGGTAAGGTTATTCTATTGTAACTTTTAACTAAATAGTCAAAGACTTAATGTAAGATAAATGAAGGCATTCATAAGGTAATGGATTAAGGTTAGGCTATTAAAGTGTCAAGAGATCTCCAGATAACCATATTTGGTCACTAGAATAATAGCTTTTACTAAATGTTGCTAAAGATGTCACAATAACAAAACTCACTTGTACTTTTCTTTGAAAAGTTGTAGTAGATTCATAGCATTGAGCTAAGGATGCTAGTAAAGAGGACATAGGAAGGAGGCCAAACCACTATATATTTGGGCTAATCTCAAATCTCTTTAATCTCATTAATTTACCTTATCACCATTTACTATCATACCTTTAACTTACATATTCAAGCTTTTATATTTGATAGAAGCAAACACAAATAACTTGGAATAATTTTGAAATGGACTATCTTAGATAGAGGATTAATATTTGTTTGTTCTAATTGTTAGTAGACTGGGATAATTTGCTTTATAGTAATAAAGAGGAGTAGGTCTATTCTATATTCAATAGGCACCAATATACAATACAAATGCATACATATTTATTCATTAGTCAAAAAAAGGAAAGAAAACTATCTATAATACTTTTAATAATCAGTAATATCATTAAGACAATAAATGCATTGTTACACTTTCATATGAAAATGAAAAGGGGAAAGCTAACACCTTAAATTATATTTTATAGAAAGATTAAACTTGATCAATCTAATGATGAACAACCATCTACTAATAAAATTCCCATATTATAAACATGTAACATATTTTTACTTCTCCACTAGTATCAATAAATTTTAACAATATAGATACAAGTGAAAATATCATATTAGTTTGCATCCATCTTACTTAGAAATCATGCATCGGATTTTAGATACTTAATGCATTAAGGAAGGTATCACATGACTACATATATTCATTTCCCAATTCTACCATCACTTGATAAGATGAAATCCCATATTACAAGTACTTTTTTATATTAATCAACATGCATTTTACTAAGTAATCATGTCAATATGTATAATCACTTCTCGCAAACAATAAAAAAGATTTTGCATGAAACCATATAGTTGTTTTTTATAGTTTTCTACCATCAATGGGGTTGTAATTCTCTAATAACCAAAGAAGGGGTTGATTAGGCTTTTGTATAAATTTGAAGAATTTATTGAACTTCCCTTAAACAAAGTTTATGAACAATATTAAGGTTAAAATAAAAGATTAGCCTTACCTTATACAATGACAAAACAAGAGTGAAACTTTCATTTGTCGAAGACATTCAACTTCTTATTGTGAGAGTAAGATAAATGAATGCATGAAATTCAAGATAGAGTTCAACTAGTTTGAAAACTTTTGAACTTGTAAAAATAAAAGTTAGAGTGCAAGTAAAAAATAAAAAGTCAGAATGTAAGAAAGTAAAAAGTTATGTTACAAGTGAAAATAAGATATTAAGAGTCCAAGAAAGTACAAAGAAATGGCTAGTCTTCAAGAAAACCATTATAAAAGATCTAAGAGAAAAAAGTATAAGAGAGCATACCCTAAATATATTATATGAGTAAACCTTATTAAAGTGGTTACTTTGATCAACCAAAGTCAAGAAGAGTCTATGTTATGACCATTGGTTGATTTTGATCGATGAAGTTATACTTTACCTAACTTAAGTCACTTAAATTGCATAAGTTATTAAATTTATCCAGCCATCACCTACTCTTATACCTAAAAAAAAAAGCATATCAAAGTATCGATGCCTACTATCTCATGTTAAACAAAGATGAAATCAAAATAAACCCAAACATCTCTGAATGATCTGTAGAAATTTGACATATATCATAAATATTAAAACTTATTTTAGTTTAAATAAAACTATAAAGTCTTCAACTTATCAATCTCCCTTTTTATTATGATTACAATGCTTGGTTTATAAGTTACAATTCCTTAAGAATTTACTATCATATTTCTTTTTATAGAAAAGAATAAATAATGTCAAACAAGATTTAGTATAAGATCAAAAAGTCCCTTTCTATCCCTTTGTTATTATGTAAAAGTATTAACAAGAATGGAGTTTTCTCTAGCAACCAGAACAAGATCTCATCTAGGTGTATGGGCTTTTACAAACCTACAATGAGAATATACGACTAGAATGGGAGCCAACATTTACTCTAATATAGCTACTTTAATATTTAAGTTAGTTTTAGATGATAGAAAGTATGTAGAGTATGTAAGCTAAGTATCTTAGAATGTATGCGTGCATGTATATCTGTATTAAGGTAAGAATATGAGTATCATAGAAGATGGAATAGGGATATTTGTCAATAGGGGATGTTGAGTCCTAGTTATTGATAGTCTATACCTAGGACACTTTTGGACAACTCCTAAGATGAAGGGTAGCGTAATCTTCTAAAAGTGTCAAGGGACAAGTAGCATGATTACCTTGATTTTTGTACCCATTCTTTCTCATTAAATGATTCATAGGTGTTTTGTGCCCTATGCATGGGCGGGACGACAAAGCAAAAAGCTTCTTTATTAATATTAATAAGTTGGACTAGCTATTATACCAACTATCTCACGCGGTATCTATGATTAGTTAGGGACTTATTCTTATGAACTAATGATAAATACTCACCTAAAAATTCGAATACCGAACTAAATGAAAAGAAAGGGACTCTAGAGTTGAAAGAAAGGGATAGGTATTATATAGTAATTCAAAGCCTTTTAACGTCAAGTTTTGCTTAGGTGCTAAGTACCTAATGGGTCGATCATGGAGTTGAGTGGATAAGGCATTTGTTCTTAGGTTGCTTAGGCTTAACTATATATCAAGATTGGCTATGTTGGGCCATGAAACCTAGGTCTAAAATTATCCATCAACATCCCCATGTGGCATTATAATGCTAAGAGGATAAAGGAAGATAATGACCAACATATGATAGCAAATAACACATACAAAAAAGAAGCAAAAAAAAAAAAAAATATCAATCATCTAAAAGGCTAGCTAAGTACAAAAAAAAAAAAAAGACTACCAAAAGAATAAGAATTTATTTGCAAAGAGTGGAGGAACTAGAAGCTAGGTAGAAACAAAGCAATGGAAGGAAGAAATGTCTATGCAAAATTGATAATTGGCATCAAATTATAAAGACTTCATAAGAAAAAGCTCAATAGTCGAACCATAAACAAAGAAGACATGTTACATACATCTTGAGATAAGGAATTGGATACGAAAAACGAAGTCAAAGGCTTGTGTCAATTAGTTGGTTAACAAGCAGTGTAGAAGTAGGAAATGGATCATCAAACTCATTAAGTATCTTATATTGTTTAAGACTGATTAAGGATTAGGTGATGTGCCTAGGGGGCTTAACCAAGACCAATTATAGTAAAAAACATAAAAGAATGAATTTTCATTATGAATATCAAAATTAGAGTGCTAAAAAAATTCCTAATGGATATTATGTAGCATGAAGATTAAAATTAGGTATCCTCAACTTAATCTGATGCATGAAATGAAGAGTTATTAATGTCCATGATTAATAGATTGATAAAAATGGATTAAGGGATCAAAACTCTTATTCTTATGCTACTAAACTTGAATGGACATTACTAATAACAATCACGCCCGAATAAGTTTGGGTTTGAACCTCGAGATGACTCGAAAAGTAAGTAGTACTCAAATGTTAAGTAGGGGCTTACGTATAACCTAAGCAAATATTATGTATCACTCAAGCTCACAAAAACTTAAGGCCTAACTTAATATGATGCATAAGTCAGTACTTAAGGTCATAGTTGTTAAAAATGAAAATAAAAAATACAATTCTATAAGGTAATGGTAATGTTTCTATCAGTTAAAATAAATATAAAATTATTTATATACAAGCTTTTGGTAAAATTATCAATTTTGATATATGATTCTACATGTTTGTAATTTTACTGATTTTATATGATTATATTGATTCTGTATATTCAAATAAACAGTAAAATCACGATTTTGACAATAATACTAAGGTTACTCAGAACTATTCCTTACTTAAGAGAATAGATAATAGTAAAGCACTTAGCCATCTAAGCTTAAACGAAGCTACACATGAACAAAGAGGACGAAGACAATTTCTAAATATTTACCAAATAATTCAACCAAATGTACATAAAATGGTATATATAGTTCCATATTAGGGCAACTCCTATGTATACACAATCACGTGAAAGGATTCTACACTAGAAGTGCTATACAAGGTAGTTAGAGGGGCAAAAATGGTAAACAACAAAAGGAAAATGTACATGGTATGTAGAACATTATTGAAAAACAAAAGTAGAGGATACGTATCACTATCTAATTGTTAGTTTTAGCACAACAAATTAACTTTAAGATAGAGTAGGTTGTAGGTTAGACTGTTGAAAATAGGTTAACAATCTTGATAGATAGCTTGGAAACACTATAGTTGAGCTAGTGGTGTGGTCAGCCGAGCTGTTAACTAAACTTTATGACTTGAGAGATAGTGTAACAATGGTCAGAGCTCAAGTACCTAGGTAGGTTGGTCTTTAGCTTAAGCTTAGCCTATTCCTTGGTGAACTATTATGAGAGAACTAGGTTTTGAGAGTGAGTTTTGGGCCCTGATTCATATCAGTTATTGTATTAAAGATTAATGAATTTGTTAATACATTGAAAGACCAAGCTAAACCTAAACTAGTTAACAGTGAATAAATAAACAAAAATAATAAAGAAAAATACGTTAGTAGTAAAATCGGGACTTGATTGGAGTAATTAATCTAATCATTTGAATGGGGCGAGGTTTTGTTTGAAGGGCGTAACAAGCCTATTCAAATGAACCAAGATAGTTGCTCCATTTTCAGCTAAGAGGTTGCTTCATTTGAATATCCAGAAAAGCATTCAAATGTAGTATCTCAATAGCTTACTTGATGGATAGCCATTTCACTAAAATCACCCAATGGTGCACTTCAAATGAAAAGGCTTAGAAGCTAACAAAGACTATTCTGTTAAACTTTCGTTAGACCTCAGACATGCATAGCCTTCCTCTCATAAAATTTTATACGCTATTTTTTAACCAAATTAGCTAATTCTCAAGCTTAGGCTCTAGTGAGTGTACTAATAAATACTTAAATCATATAATTATCTAATGGTTATATTATTAAAGATTTGCTCTCCAATCTGACTCATCTTCATTTCGAACAAGCAATGATAGATGTTATTGAAACACCATAATCATGTATGCATTATTATTCACTCGCTCGACTGTGAAAATGACCATCTAGACTAAGAGTGGTAGTAATGGCTTGAGGCAGAGTGGCTGGGGAAGAGTGGTATCGAGGCTTAAATTGGGAAGGTCAGATTGTGTTTTGACTCTTAGAAATTATTCCAAGTGTGAGATATCAGTCTTATGGGCCTATTACATGGATGTTTTCGGTGAGTTGATGCCATGTCCAGTGTACTGGTGGTGGTGGACTTAAAGTAACCATAGAGTAGAGTTCAAGGATAGCTTTGGCTTGCAATTTCAGCCACGGATTTACAATAAAATTGAAAATAAAAGTGCGGGGTCAAGCTATGTGATTGAGGGAAGAAGGGCAACTTCACGACACCGGTTTGGAAAGAGGAAATAGATGTACATATAATGCCTCTATCTTCTAATATATATAAAAAAAATTTTTGTAATCATCGTATTTCTTTGAGTAAAGTCCCTCTCTATATCATGCATGTGTAATAAAAGTAAAAGGCATGATGAAACACAAACAAGTGGTCGATGAACCTGACAATAGCGGAAGAAATTTATCTAAAACAAAGCTTAATGATCTTCACTGTAACCATCTGCGATAAATTCATTCCTTTTGCTCAGTAGAAGTACATGAATGAGAGAGTGAGTACCCATCATATTTGGTATCTAAATTTTGCTTATTTTTATAATTAATTACTTTAAATTTAAAAGTACTAATTTACTATCTAAAAATAAAGTTATAATAAAGAACTATAAATGAGTCAAGTTACTTAAGTTCAGCTTGCTTTGAGCTCAATTTGATTTAAGCTTGATTAATAAATAAGCCAAATTTGAGTTCAAAATAAAGCCCATTTAATTAAACAAGCCAAACTCAAGCTCTCACAAACTGAATGGTGAGTAAGCTCTTTTACATCTTTAATGAGCCAACTTGTGAGTAAGCTTATTTATATGATTAATGAGTTAGCTCGCAAGTAAGTTCATGAGTAAACTCATTTATATTGTTATCGAGTTAGCCTACAAGCAAGTTTATAAGTAAGCTTACAAGTAAGCTTGCAAGGCTCCTAAACCTACATTATATTAATATAATGGTTTAATTTTTAGTTGTATTAATTATATTTTAATGGTTTTTATTTTGCTATATAGTGTTTGTTTTTTCTAATTCATATATATTTAATCTTATATATTTAAATAATCTTCCAATTATACTACTTTTATACTTCTATATCTTTGCGTAATAGTTTCACGATTTATAATTTATTGTAATAATGGGCAAAAGTCAGCTAGTTAATTGTAAATATTGGTAAAATTTGGGATATCAAATTCACATTTTTAAACTACAGGTAGTTAATTATTAAAATGTGTAAAGTTCAAGTACAGATTATTACATTACCAAAAATATATATAATCAGATAACTAATGTGCATGTTTATAGGTGGTAGAGATTATGGATTTTAGAAGTATGTGAACCTTGATGACCCTACAGTGCTTTAAATGTTGAAGAACCAGGAAAAGTCAATTAGTTTTTTCATGGACTTTTGAAGTGTAGTATTCGAAAGAATGGAGATAGAAAAATGGAAATATTATATTTACTGGAGCATTCATTTTTCAATGGGGCAAATTACACATATGGTACTTGTGTTATTGCACATTTTCACTTGGGTACATATGTTATTTGTTTTCACGCTTAAGTGTCCTGTATTTTGCAAAATAGTGAAAACCCTAACATTCATTTGTCCTGTTAATTTTGAAGGAAAATAGAGGGAAAAAGCAAAGTAAAACCGGCCAAAGGACGGCTGCTTTTCCCAAATCTCAAACCCCAGCTAAATAAAAAGGTGTATCCTCAAGATTAAGACCAAATAAATGATTCTAGTTCTTGAGTGAGTCGAAAGTTAATTTATGAGCACTTTTATACATGGACAGTTGCAAATAGCATGGCACATGTGTTCCTCGTCACACCCTTCATCTGACCCTTCAAGTTAAATTAATTTCGCAGAAGTCAGAATTTTAGCATATTTATTATGAGTTTAATCTACAAATGGCTTTGCAAAGATCATGAGATGGATGAATGAAGAATATCAAATTCTATCTTCTAGATGATCTTCTAGCTTTGATGCTTTTGGATCTAAGATCGCCATGATTAAATGGAATCGTGTTTCCTTGTAACTGAAGTTAAAATTATCATTTTCATTTCCTACTTTTTATCTTACGTCCTAGAATTACAGGAGAAAAAAAAAAGAAACAAAAGCACACGGTTTGGATGTGACGATAATGCTTTCGTTATTGTTTAGCCCATTATTGTTGGAGCATTGTGTAAATGTTTTAGATTTAGGATCTGAGATTTGGAGAAAGCAGTCGTCTTTTCCTCCTTCAAGAAAGGTAGTGCTATATTTTTCTTGCATCGGTTTCACCTTTTTTGTCCTCTTCAAAATTGACAAAATAAATCAGGTTTTTTACTATTTTGCAAAACACAAGTGACTTAAGTGTATATATAATAATAATAATAATAATAATAAAAGCACCTAAAGTGAGAAAGTGTATTAACACAAGTACCTTATATGCAATTAACCTTTCTCATTTTCTAAATTCTAAAAATATAAACTTAATTTTTGCTCAATAAAGGAGATGGAAAGCTAATAAATGCCATGTTAGATTTCCCAATAGGCTATAGCATATTCAAACTCATTAGTTATTACCCACCACTAAACAATCACAATGGCATCTCATATCTAATTAATCTTTCTTTAATCTAAACATTTTTCCAATTTCATTTTATTCATGAGTAAAACTATAAATGAATTGAATCAAAATTATATAGTGTTGATTTTAAGCTCAAATTGAGTCTAATAAACATTGGAATTCTACAAGTTTGATATGATTAAAACTCATTTAGACTCGATATATCTAAAAAAATAGGTTGAATTTCACTTTATATACATGTAGTTTCAACCTTAACACTTTGAATACTGTGAAGCTTTGTATTATATTTATTTCCCCTTTTATTTAATTCACTTGTTCTTTAGTTAGTTTCATTTTAAGACACATGCTTTTTAGTTGTCAGATTAGTTGCATAGTTTGTTATATACAACTGTAGGGTTGTTAATTCTCTTATATAAATATTGATTAGAGTAAATCAGTAGACACTTTTTCCTTTTCTAAAACATTTTTTACAAATTAATCACAGATCATGTCCTCTTATTTCGTATGGCTTGCTATTTCATGTCCTTATTGTAGCTTTTGTATTGATCAAATGCATCAAAAGAGGAGATTGATTTACGTAACAATAGAGGATACTTGATTCACATGATATCAGAGCAGTACGATCTTCACTTGACATTCAATAATTAGTAAGTTTTCTCGAAGGTTTATTTCACATGGCAATTGTTAGGCAAGTTAACTTAGATCCTTTTTACCTTTCTAGTTCGAATAATCTAATAATGATGCTCGGAAATGTTATTTTCAATGGCAAGAATTTTGTTGCATGGAGTCATTCAATTAAACTTTATTTAGGAGAAAAACTTAAACTCGGTTTCATTGACGGATCCATTGTAAAGCCTAAAGATGACTCACTAGATTTGGTCAAGTGGATTAGATGCAACTATATGGTGAGATCGTAGCTTCTAAATTCCATGAATTCAAATCTATCACCTAACTATATGTATGTTGAATCTATATGAGCTTTATGTTTAGAAATAGAAGAACAAATGGACCTTTAGTATATCGAATTACAACAAGAAATCAATAATCTAAAATAAGGAAACATGTTTGTTACTATGTATTACAATAGAATGAAGAAAGTTTAGGATGAATTACAAGTGCTTAAGCCTTATCCAAATTACACTTGTAGTCATTTAACCTATTGTACATGTGATGTAAGAGGTAAGATAGCAGAGTTTGAATCAGAGCATAAATTGGTTCAATTACTAATGGGATTAGCTAAGGTTTATGAGCATGTGTAAAGTCAGATCCTAGGTACGGATCCACTTCCTTTAGTGAACCATGCATTTTATCTAGTTCAATAGGTTGAAACACAGAAGCACACTACAAACGTTGTTGGATCTGAGGTTGAATCCATGGTTTATTTGGCTAACAAAGAGGTTTATGAAAAAAGGAGACCTAAGGTAGTTAGAAATAAGCTTTTCTGTAAGCATTGTAAATCAAATTATCATATTATAGATTTGTGTTTCCAAATTATAGGTTATCTGGATTGGTACAAAAGAAAAAGGATAACCAACAAAACAAAGAATCATAATGCTATACATCTTGTTTTCAAGGACAATCAAGTGAGTTCGTACGTGAATAATCCTTTCAATCAAGATTTAACTGACTTAGGCACTAGTTCAAGCAAAACAGGTGTTGTTATAGACATTACTTTGGTTTACAAAGTTTGCCAAGAGATCATGAAGATGCTTAATGACAGAACTGATGTAGATAGACAATACATCGCAGCTGTTAATAGGTTGTAGCAGGTATTCCCTTATCCTCAAATGCTTGTTTAAATGTTATGAATAGGAATCTGGGTATGGATATTAAACACAAGAGCTACAAATCATATAACTTTGTTTGAATCATTGTTCACTCAAACTACTATTCTAAACAAATTAATTCCAATTAAACTTTGCGATGGTTCATCCAAACATGTCACCAAAATCGGCATAGTACAAGTATTACCAAACCTTCTTTTGCACAATGTCTTCAACATTCCAAATTTCAATCAAAATCTTCTCTCAATAACTAAGCTCTTATAGCATAATGATTTAACTGCTATTTTCACAACTAATTCATGTGTTTTACAATAACAGAGCAATAATTTTGTTGCAATAGCTAAAAATATCAATGGACTTTATGTACTAAATGCTCAAATATTTCTTGATAGTGAGTTGCAATTTGTTGGAAATGCTTTTTGATGTAATAAGCATGATCAGTTTAAGCCAGTACATGAGAGGCTAGGATATTTATCAATTGACAAACTATAGAAATTAGGACATTCTAATGTTTCAGTTTTAAAGAATTTTTGTTGTGAGATTTTCAATATATCCAAGATGCGTCGATCTTATTTTCCTCGTAGTACTCATAAGTCTAAAGAATTGTTTGTTCTACTTCATATAAATCTTTAGGGGCCTTATCGCATTACTTCGGTAATTGGGGAAAATTATTTTTCTCACAATCCTTAATGATTATAGTAGCTGTACTTGGACTTATATGTTGAATACAAGTCACATGTTTGTGCTGTTTTGTCAAAGTTTTTCATATATGTTCAAAATCATTTTCATATCAGTCCCAAAACTGTGCAGACAAATAATGGTTCTGAATTTCTATCACACGTGTTAAGCTTTGTTTGATAGAATGGGTATTATTCATTAGAAAACTATAGTCTATACTCTACTGAAAAATGGTTTTGTCAAATGAAAACATAGGCATTTGTTAAACATCGTACAAGCTTTACCATTACAAGCAAATATTCTTAATGAATATTGGAGTGAGTGCACCTAAGCTGCTACCTACTTAATCAATAGAATGCCTATGCAGTTTTAAAGTGGAAAAATCCCTTTGAATTGATTTTTGGTTAAAAGCCTAATTACAATCATCTCAGGATTTTCTAATGTCTATGTTTTGCAATAGTTCATCTAATTTCTTTAGACAAGTTTGACCCTAGAGGTACCAAATGTATTTTCTTGGGATATCTTATAAATCAAAAAGGGTATAAAGTTCTTAATATTGCAACTAAAAGGATTTTTGCTTCTCGAGATGTTAAGTTCTTTGAATCAATATTTCCCTTTCAAAATATTGATGAAGCAATATTAGTAGATTCAGTTTCCCAAACGCTTAGTCCACTAATTACTTTGCCATTTAATGAGCTCATTGATAGTAAAACTGCATCTTCTCATTCACTCTTGATTTTTCACAGCAGTCTACAAGTTCTACCTATTTAGATCAAGTAGATTTAGATGTTGTCCCTAGTGCTCATCAATCTTGCAAAATTAGGCATCCTTCTAATGGCTTAAGGGTTTTGTACACGATGCTCATTGTGTTCAAGCTATCAAACTTCTACTACTCTTACTCCTCAAGACCTTTCTTCCTTTACCCCTTCATCCACTATTCATCCCTTATTTGAATCTAATTCTTTTCTTCATTTTCCTATTAACTACATAGCATCACTTTCTTATGTGTTGACAACGCTTGAATCAACTTCCTATTCGGATGCTATTAAACATAATGTTTGGGTTGCTGCTATGAATGATGAGTTAGTTGCTTTGGAAGGAAATGGGACTTGGGAACTAACATGTTTGCCGAAAGGAAAGGAAGCTAGAGGCAATAAATGGGTTTACAAAGTTAAATACAGGTAAGATGGGTCGGTTGAGTGATATAAGGCTCATCTTGTTGCTAAAGGATTCGCATAAATTGCCAATGAGGACTACACAAACACTTTCTCACCTATTGCCAAACCTAGATTGGTTAGAATTTTTATAGCCATTGCTGTTGCAAGAGGGTGGCTGATATATGAAATTGATATTAATAATGGCCATTTAGAGGAAGAAATATTATATGCATCTACCTTTAGGGTATCACAAAGCTAACCCAAACCAAGTTTGCAAACTAAAGCATTCTTTGTATGGTTTAAAGCAAGCTTTGTGATAGTAGAATAGAGAGATCTCCCAATTTCTAATCAAATTAGGCTTTCATCAATTTAAATGTGACTATTCTCTCTTTATGAGACAAGATAATAATGGTTTTCATGCTGTTTTATTATATGTTGATGATATGTTGTTGAGTGGTACAAATGAAGCTTTAATTGCAAATCTTAAAGCCTCCTTACACTTAAAATTTACCATTAAAGATTTAGGACATGCACATTTCTTTCTTGGCTTGGAATTATGTAGAATAACATCCAATATTCTTATTAATCAGCGAAAATATTTGCTTGATGTTCTGATAGATGAAGGTCTTACTTGATCGAAATCCATAGCTACTCCTTTACTTGTTAGTGTTAAATATGATGCTTCTACGGGATCTTTACTTGATAATCCTTCTTTCTATTGAAGGCTTGTTGCAAGATTACTTTACTGAACATTTACAAAGCTAAATATAGCTTTTATTGTGCATAGATTGAGTTAGTTCTTGTCTTCTCCACAAACATCTCACTTGCAAGGCATATTTCACATGCTAAAGTATTTAAAGGGAACATCTTCCTTTAGATTATTCTATCCTTCTATGAATTCTTTATCCCTTCTTGGTTATTCTAACATTGATTAGGGTGCTTATCCACTTGATAGAAAGTTGATTAGTGGACATTGTATCATTGTTAGACCATCACTTGTTTCATGGAATGGTAAAAAACAACGAACTATTGCTACTTCTAGTGCAAAGGTTGAATATTGTAGCATTGCTTCTATTGTAAAGGAATTTCTTTAGGTCTCTTATGTGTTGAAGGACCTTAGTGTTGGTATTCAATTTCCTATTTCCATATGTTGTGATAACAAGTCGGCTGGACTTATTGCTTGTAATTGTTGTTTACATAATCAAACCAAACATATATCCATTGATGTTCATTTTACAAGGGATCATGTTCAAGCTGGTTCTCTTTGGATCATATATGTACCTTCCAAGATGCAACTGGTAAACTTACTTCCTAAGGCTATTTCATCAACTACTTTAGCCTTTATTTGTGCCAAGTTAGGTCTTTAGACAGATCTAACTTGAGAGGGGGATGTAAAGCTTTGTATTGTATCTACTTCTTCCTTTTCTTTTTTCCATTCATGTGTTCTTTAGTTAGTTTCATTTTAACACATGTGCTTTTTAGTCAATTAGATTATTTGCATAGTTTGTTGTATGCAACAACAAGGTTAGTAATTCTCTTATATAAAGATCGATCAAAGTAAATCAATAGACACTTTTTCCTTTTCCGAAAACCTCTATCACAAATTGATCACATATCATCTCTTGTTATTTCGAATGGCTTGCTGTTTCATGTCCTTGCTACAACTTTTGTGTTGATCAAATGCATCAATAGAGGAGATCAATTTACATAGCAATAGAAGATACTTGATTCACAAATACCTACATTTTCATTTTTTGATATCATATGTAGATGCGTCTCACTCCATCATGTAACTATTATAAGCAGTCCATCCACCCTTGATAGATGTCAAAGTTCAATATGTCTTTAACGATCAATTTAATAAAATCTATTAGATAAATAATTCACTATTATAAGTAAGTATAAGTTAAAAAATTAAAAAAAAAGGCATAAAAAATCAAACCTTAAGGAAATGGCCATTCACCCAACAACTAGTAGTATCACCAACTTAAGGGAAGGAGTCCTATGATCCCTAAGATGCTAGCCAGTCTCCCCTACCCTTTGGGTGCCAAATAATAATGACAAAATCATAGTGGATAGTGTTTCTAATGTAGATAGGTCATAAGGACCACCTGTAAATACTGCGAATTTAGCTTTCTAAGTATAGAAAAAAAGTCCAAATTGTAGATGATTTCCTAAACTCAAAAGAGCCAATGAGATTTAAAACAGATTAAAATCTCAACCCAAAATATAAAGTATATACGAAAAACCTTAAATCATCAATTGAACCCTTAACCGCATACGAAGACCCTAAAACCTCGAACCACATTAAAACCCTAAGATAACAATCGAAGATTTAATCGCGGAAGAATATATGGAACCCTAAATGTGGAAAAACGTTAAAGATTGTGCCCTAAAGTAATAAAAACCCTAAAACTATAACTTTAAGGATATAAAGCACTAATTCACCATAATTTACCTTAAAACCCTAAGTGAAAATTGATCCTCCATATTTTGCCATTTCATCGATAAACGACTAAAGATAACCCTTAATCATGCATAAACATTTAGAATACTTAATTGACTACTTAGAAACTAAGATATTGCATTCTAGATTACATTCATCTTCTAAGTATATAACTAGGTTAGTATTACATAGAGTTAAAGGTTTAGTTGAGGCTTAGGTTAAATGTAGTAAACCATAATACCTAATTGATAGTTTTCAATTTAATTATACTAAGTAGCTTACCAAATGGTGTATATAAGATATAAATACCTAATGGAAGATCTCATTATCTATTTTTACTAATCAATTCACTAAATTTCTTATTTCCTTTCATTTCCTTAATCTTTCTCCAAATTTTTCCTAATTAGTTCATTATGTACACAAAAAGGTCTTTATTTTTTTGAAAGTTGACCAAGTCAACACATGTTGACTAAAGTCAATATTTAGAAAAGTGAACAAAAGTGTCTCTTTCATTTGGAAAAAAATATCTTCCTTCTCATGATTTCTTTTCTTTTCTTTTGGTTTTTCCTCTTTTTTTCTTTTTATGCCATCCACTACTTCCTCCTCCTAGACTCCACTTCTTTTCCTTTTCAAAAACAAAATAACATTAAACAAAAATCCCTTTCTTCTTCTCCTTCCCAACCGTATCTTCTCCTTCCTCTTTCACTCTTCTTTCCTTTTCAACTTTTCAACCATTTCATCCATAGTCAAGGGCAACTTAAGGTATGCTATTATGTATTTATGTCTTACTTCATCCTCTTTACTAGTTAGAAGGAGAAAAGGTTAGGTTATGTGTTGTGTTTATATATATGTTGATTTAGGCTTAAAGTTTCAATCTTTACATATGGAAGTGTAGAATCCTTTATGTTATGGAAGAAGATGCATGTGTACATGTCTTTGAGTAGGTATACATAAGGGTATGCTAGAAATATACATGTATAAATACCTTTATAAGTAAGTTTTCATTATGTACATAACCTCAATTTGGACATCTACTAAATATACATACATATGTCATGTTAAATATACCCTTAAAATACAAAAAGAATGAAATTGTGAAGATTTCTTAAGAGGGTAAATAAGGAATATGAAAATATGTATAAAAATACATATGCCACCATATGTGTATATGGGTATATGTACAAGTATAAATATGGTATAAGTATAAGTCTATGTATGAGTATGCTAGTATACATATAAGTAGAGGAAATGTATAAGTATATGTACACTATGTATAAGTGTACATAAAACACATAATCATGAGAAAAGGCTTAAGTAAGCAAAGTATGATGTAAGCAATGATGTCATCAAAGAATTACATAAGCCATGACATCATCAAAAGATTACATAAGCCATGGCATAAATGATGACATAAGCAATGCCATAAGCGATTGATGAGATAAGCGATGAGATAAGCATAAGCTTATAAAAGAAGAATATAAGTATGTACATGTACTTAGGATCCAAAACTTTAAACCTTAATACCCTTCCTAAATTGAATCAAACTTAATCAAGGACATAGATTAGTAATACCAATGTAAAAGTCCCTAAGTATAAGAATAAATGGCTAATTAAATGATTAACTATTAAAATGGAACATAAAACTAGCCAATATGAATAATTAAACTTTAATAAGATAAAAATGTCAATAAATTTAGCCCATATCGTAAAACACGGGCCTTAACGTCCAAAATAGACATCACCGTGTAAACGTGCGTCAGAAAATGATGAAAAACGACTATAAGTTCGTAAATATCGGAATCAGAACGAAAATGTTACAAAATACATAAAGGAAGCCTCATACCTTACTCATATAAGAACATAGTTACTATTAATCTCATGGAGTATAGTAACCCTATACATACTATACTCAGGTTAACCTTATACACACTATACTCGGGTTATATTGGAGGAAACTAGATAAATGACAATAGACTTTTAGTTAACTAAGGAGTCTGAATTCTTAGAACACTTATAAGTTTTACCATTTTGATTTAGGCATTCAATATCGAGTCCTGGAAACCCTAAAGGCTTAGAGAATGAGCAATAATCCAGGTGAGGGAGTTCTGATGACCTCCTACTTGCTTGTGCGTGTTACTTGTATAATGTTTTGCTATTTGCTATTACTTGTATGTTTGAATGACTGTTCTGATTGTATGCTATCATTCGTGTGATCACCTTTTTAAATTGATAAATATAAATATCTGCCTAAATAACCGATTCTACTCGTCGCATGTCTATGACTTGGTAAAGGTATGAATGGAGAGTGCTAGCCTCATTTTTGGAAAAAGCTTTTCTATCCTTAAACAAATTTTAGCCTAGTGGGGTAGTGCCCCTAGGTAGCCTCATGCGGGTAAGCTGAGGTACCTTGTGCGGATAAGTGTAGGGGATAATCGAAGTGTAGACGATGTAATTTTACACCTTCCATAGTTTCAGACTTCTATGGATGTGTTGCTTGCATTTATCATGCCTGTATTCATTATATACGTAGATAGCTTGCTTGCATGTGCGATAATAATGTGTGAAAACTTACTTGACCGGTAGTGGTGAGGAACGAACTCACTGAGCTGTTTTATGCTCATCCCCCCTTAGTTTCCTTTGCAGGTTTACATATGATAGGATTGGGATATGTCTCGAGTGTTAAGTATGAGATGAAGATATATACATTAATATTAGAAGTAGCTGAGTACTTTTTTAGATGATACATAAACATCCTTTGTAAAAAATATTTATTTATTGAAACTTACTGTGATATAATTTTTCTTGTATCTATTTTTTTTCTTTTATAATGCTAGTATATCTTATCTTATTATTTGGTAGGGGATACCGATTCTCTGCGATTCTAAGGAACTGTGGGATATCGGATACCTATAGTTAATTATATTTGTATTATATAGTAAATTGATTACTTAAAAATCAGTAACCTTAGTGATTAATCATTTAGAGTCTTGCAATCTCTGATTTGCAAGACCTGACTTGCAAGGAGGTTTTCATAGAATGGTTGCACACATGTTGTAGAAATTTTAGGTAATCCTACTAAGCCCCCTTTAGAGTCCTAACACCACCCATAGTAGAGGAATAATTACCTACCCTAGTTAACAAGTAGTATACTAACCCATCTAAGGTGATAGATTAACAATGACAACACAGCAAATTGTAAAAACAAAATGAACTTTAATAAAAACCCTAATGTATCGTAATTGTGTTGCATTCCTACGACTAGGATATAATTGTTAGGTATTTTGTTTATTTATCTTCTTCTTTTTTTTTTGTGTTGTGAGAAACACCAAATATGTATGGAGAATAAACTTTATATTAAGATAAAGATGATGAATACAATTAGTTCATAAGGTACGTTTAACCTAATAAACCTAGAATATACAAGAAAACTAAATAAAATATAAATGCTAATAAATCACAAATGAAAATAAACAAAGAAATACTTTACTATAATAATACTAAAACTTCTAAGTCTCCATATCTTACTAGAATAAGGGAATCTAACATTTAAAATAACACCAAATGGTGTAGCGATTTATTTTATGTCATAATAGACTTAAATAAGTCTTTATCCACATATTATGAATCATGTAACTTTTTATATATGAAAAATTATGGCTTTTCAAGTAAACTGAAGTTTAGCTCAAGAATTAAAACTAAAAATCAGAATTAAGAATCAGAAGCTACAGCTTTTGACTTCTTCTAGTTCTAACCAAGGATATGCTTCTAATCGTTCTAAGACTAGCTTCTAAATGAAACTAAGTACTTTCTAATTTCTTTCTTTCCCACTTCTTACAATCCAAATATAGTATTTGTAATTTTATCTAGTGCGAGTCATTTTCTTTAATTCCAACAATTAGACCCCGAGTGGGTTGCATCATTACCGTCTTTGGTGGCATTGCATCCACCATGTGACTCTTTTCTATTACTCTAGGTACCTAATAAGAATAGTCTTTAAGGGGTCATGCAATTAACCCTTTTTCAGTTGGTAGGCAGTTAAGTCTTTTAAGATTATAACTATTTATGTTTTTCTGTAAATTATTATTATTATTTTTTTATTTGTTATATTATTTGATTAAATATATCCAATAATACTATAAATTAATTATTTTGAGCCAATTATAAACTTATTTGCGCCTAGGATGAACAAAGTAATAACTGCTACCAAATAGAGTTGCAATGGAATAAAACACCGATTTGCAAAACGCCACAGACGAAAACACAGATACGCAAACATTTCTGAGCCAAGTTGACTTAAATGTTAACCAAATAAAACTCGATGAGATAAATCATTGTGGATTGAATTTGAATTCGACTAAATTGATTTTTGTTCGTGTTTAAGAAGATATCACGCGTTGAGGGATAAGTGTATTTCATCTATTTAGAAGCCGCTGACTTGCCACATGAAGGTCACTATCATGCAGATTCCAACATAAACTGGTTTTACCACGTGGACCCAATCTACTTTTGTCGAAAAAAAGATACACGTTTATCCACAAAATATAAATTATTGGTCGCCGCCACTGCATTATAAAAAGTTCACACCGGTTAATATTCCTTCCAAACATCAGATTTATCCTAACAAATTGCTGCGCTGACTCATTAAGTAGTAGTGTCCAACATATCTTTATGGTACAAAAGATATCATATAATTAGCTTTTGAATGTTCCCGTCTAAAGTTTATTAATTTTATCATGTTGATAAAAAGGTATGATGATGCAGTCTCAGGCTTTCTTCGATACAAGACAACGTCAAAATTAAAATAATCCTTCCCACAATGTAATAAGAGGACAAAATAAGACCGTTGGACAAACAGTAAATTAGCAAACTAACGAATCTGTCGTCACTCGAGTACTAGAAAATCCTCAACTGCTTTACATTATCAATTGAGATTAAACGTAGATCACTTGCGGTATAACTTTAACCTTATATAGTTTTATATTTCAGTAAATATATTGTGGATGCACGTCTCCTTGATAATATATAACCGATATAGTGATATATAAAAAATTCAATTGAAATTAAAGTAAATTATAGAATAGCAACAATAGAGGAACATTGCTTTTCTACTAGTACTATAAGCATGGCCACAAATAACCATTTGCTACAATTACAACATGATGCGGCGTATGCAAGTTGATAGAATATTATTCCTTCCCTATCCAGGGTATATACAGCTACGCACGACAAGCCTATAACATCTTGAGCGTACCATTAAATTGCTAATAATATCTTATTAGTTATTATACGAATAAATGTATTCCACTAATTATAAAACCTTTTGTATTGGCAATTAAAGCTATCTAATAATTGCTATATTAATGTGCAAATGATGATTAATGTAAGTGGCTCTTGATTACAAAAAGGATGGATATTGCAAAGTAAGATGCTTCCTATTACATTATTTAGGCCCTAAATTAAAGGTTCTTTTCCGCGAAATAATCCTTAGTGCTCGGTTAAAAATGGTCCATAACATGCACATTTCCATCCAACTGAATCCTAAATAATGCACATCTTACTTTGAATCCCTAAAATAAAGAAAAAAACACACTTTCTATGATAGTGTTTTGAGAATGAAGAAAATGTCTTGTTTTGTTTCATTCAAGGTTACGTGTAAGTCTTGCTTTGTCCACGCATTTACAATTTTTAATCAAGGATTTAATAAATCTTTCAATGGAGAACAATGTAGGTAATACATTTAGAAAAATTCAAAGCGCAAACACTAATTGTGAAAGTATAAAAATATAGCTCAAATCTTTATAGTGTGCCAGATACAAACATCTTAAAAAAGGAGTATGCATATTCTTTTATCAATGGTCCGGTGGTTTGAGTCCTCGACGTGGATATGGTACGCTTACATACTCTTTTAGTGTTCTCCACTATAGACATATTATATGCAACAAAAGCTGTTTCCTTTCTGCCCCTATGCTTTATTAGCGATTGCTTTAGAATATATAATGAAAAGCAAAAATAATAATAAATATGAGGGCAAAATGTATCCTCTTGATTTCCATTGATTTTTCTTATTTAGATGCAATTTAAGTATAATTGATGGTTGAGTTTGTAGTAAAGAAACAACATGATAATATTATTATAAGGTAGACTGTAGATAATTTTAACAATTGATTAAGAATATTTGCAGAAAACAGTTATTGATAAACATCTTCTTGTCATTTTGTGTGTGTGTGTGTGGTCATGTGGATGGAGTCTCAGACGCATCATTACGTTGTTCATGTGGTCAAAGTAATAGTGAACGAAAAAGTTGTTAGAAGAACATTTGAGAAATAGGCTGACATTTCCTAAAATTTGTCTTATGCAATAATGGTTCGTTGTTTTGGCTAATAGTTAAGTGCGTGTATCTCATATATGGATTGGTAGTGGACGACAAAAATATAATTACACACTATCTATACTATACGAAACGAATGAAAACACCTAGTTGGCAAAATCTATGTGATGATTTGTTAGATAATTTTGTTTTATTAGAAGAGGAGGAGGGTATTCGAATTTAGTTCATTTTTTTATTCAGTATTTATATGACTAGATGATAAGGGTCCTGATAATTTATTTGATCAATTAACTAGGTCATTTCAGGCATAACTATTTTATGTGAATTTTTTTTCTTCTAAATCATGCAATATGACCTTAGCCATAAAAAAAAAAAAAAGAAGAAGAAGAAGAAGCGAGAGAGAGAGGAAAAAGAAAAATCATGTGAATATGCCATATAGTTAAAAACTTTCTGAGTTTAAATAGAGACATGCATGTTATGTAATGTTCATTGAATCTTTATCTACACACAAAACATTGTATAACATGGTAGGTTGCTTGCTCCTTTTAGTCAAGTTGTTTGTTAAAAAAGTTCTCATTGCACGTTGTCTAACAGCTCAAGAGTTCTACAAGCTACAGGTTTGCGTTTTGCCCAGATATGTTAAGGGTTGTTAAACCTGAATAACGTATACAAGTAAAATATTCTACACGAACTTTTTTTGTATATCACGCTTGGTAATAAGGAATTATAATTAATCGAACCACGTCAAACGGTTGCTTTAATTCAAAAGATTTATAAACCATACCGTTCGATTTGTGACCATAAAATACCAATTGCAAAATACAATTTGGTCTCGTTCAAAAGGATGAACGAAACAGAACCAGATTGAAGCTACCCCTATTAGCTATTATATAATAGTTTCTAAATTTGCCTCTTGAAAAATAAGTATTTTTTTACGGCAAAAGTATAAATATGTAAACTCACCAATGAACAAATATTTTACTTTCAAGTAAGTAATTATACTTCAATAAACCTACAATCGGTCATCTTTGCAATCTCAAGTAGGGCCAGACACACAACCATATTATTCAGGGGCCGGATCTACCTTATTTTAAACAACAATAGAATTTTTATTAAAAAAATTGCTTATTATTATAATTATTGTGCATATATAATGATTTTGTTAACAAATGCACCCATGATATTTTCTAACATTTAATAGGAGGAATTTTTAAACTTAATGATGAAATAGTTATAGTTATAAGTATACTATGAAAAAGACCAAGGGATTAAATTTTATGCCTTTTAATAGAGTATATAAATGATTAAAATTTCACTATCAATCATTTAGAATATGGAATGTATAAACTTGTGTAAATTTCATTATCCACAAAAACATATAACTTAACAATTATACTTAAAAGACTTATGAGTAGGATAAAAGAACGACATAATAATAAATTAAACATTAGTAATATATAACTTTTAAATGATTACTTTGCTAGATTGTTTAATTAGTAGTTCTATGAAAAAAAAATATTTTCAATATAGATGTTAGAGAATCAGTTGTTAACTATAACTATTAGTTTTGATAATATTAATTTTGAAAATAAATTATCAATATATCAAATAATATCATTGTTACTATTTATGAATATTCCATGCATTATGAGTGAAAATTTTGTAGTGGTAACGATATAATTATTACTTGTATCATTGTTATAAAAAGATAAATAATAACTAATGAGAATTTGTTTAATTAATCAATATTCATTTATGAGAAATTCAAATTTATTATTTATTATAAAAAAATGTAAAAGAGAATAAAAAGCATTTATTAAGATATAAATAACAAATATACGTTAAAAAAGCAAAATGGCACTAATGAGAATTGAACCCATGATCTAGATTTAGGAGATAAAACATTAAATCACTTATCCATATCTATCATTATGATAATATTTGCTCTATAAAAAATATATTTAATAATTTTTTCGATAAATTCAATTAATTAATTTTTTGTAAGTCTATGGGATGAGGACCTTTTTAACCCTCTTTAGATCCATCCATAACCTCAAGTGAGCGATTATACTTTGACATTATTTATATTTTATATATTATTAAAATAGAATTTTCTATTCATACCACAATGATGGTAAGTTCTTCACTAGCTAACCCTAAATTCTACTTCTATCCTCTCTAATCTATCATCGTTGTACCCTCTTCAACCACTTAAATATGCTCTACTAGTGAATCTACATGCCACAATCATAACCCTCTCATCAATTTCTGTCTCTAGAAAATGAACAACTTATTTAGTAAGCTAGGAATTTTCCTTAATAAATGTTGGTACATTTAATGAAAAAGGTTTCAACGATACTAACAAGCCACGTATATAGATAAATATTATCTAAGTGCCAATAAAATCTTAATCGTAAAACTATGGACCAACTATTATTAATACATACTTAAATATAATTCGATAGAATGCATTGCTTTTAGTACTAATAAATCTTTTCTCATGTTAAGCATTTCCAACATTTTGGAGAGATTTTACATACACAATTCACATGGCACATGACCTGTTATTACGTTGCCATATTTCCCCTTTTATTTAAATTATTTCAGTTTTATATCAAACAAATAATAATAAATTTAAGTCTAAATAAAATCTTAAAATTAATAATAAATAACATTTGATTATTTGTATTACTTTTATTGATATATATAATAATAATAGATCACTTAATGATAAATATAGATTAATATAAATAAAATATAAAGTAAAAAAATGCAATGTTGGAAGCAGGAATAAGCCTACTAATATAACCACTATTGCATTTTGGTTGTCCACCCTAGCTCAATTGATATAACTGTTATTTTCATTATGTAATTAATGTAATAAGGGGAACTATCGAGCTTGAATTTTTAGTTTTTATTTTCCTTATACTATTTAATATAAACTATCAAGTAAGAATTAAGAAAAATCTAGTTTCTTCTATAAACTAAGAAAATATTTAGAATTGCTATCTCAAAATTAATTGGGTGAATTGATTTTAATCAAACTGCTAGTACATAGAAAAAATCATTTTTGAAAATAATTTTTGAAAACTAGAGATTTAAGATTTGGGATTATCCAATTCTACCCTAAACAGGTGTCATTATAACCTTTTGAATTTAAACTTATTTTTCAATATACTCATTAAACTTAAGAGAATAATTCTAAATTTAAGAGTAAAGAAAATTAATTACATTTAATAAAAAATGAAGAAAATAAGAAATTAATTTATACACAAAAGGGAAAATTAAAAAAAAATCTCTATTTTAAGTCACCTTATAGTTGCCTATAAGTTTCTACATACTTACTATTTAACATCAAATATTTTGTAGTTCGTTTAAGGGAAAATAAGATTTAGTGTGTTAATTTTTTTTAAGTTTTGAAATAGGCTGAGTTTATGTCCTTACTCATTTTGCTTTTTATTAAGAAAAGTTCTAAAGAGGATCTTAATTTAAGGTATTTATTTGAAAAGAAAATCTAAATGAAATCTTGATTTTTGAAAAACCTTATTTAATTTATTTATTTAGAAAATGGATTTTTCCTAAGTTTCAAAACATTTTTTTTCCTTTTTTACTATTATTTAATTGTTGCTACCTTTTCTCGAAAAAAAATTGAAAAACATGAAGGAGAAAAGCAAAACTGTAAAAGAAGATCTCCTTTTCTTTCTTATAGTTTTTCTTCTTCTAATTTTTTTTCTTTCATTTTTTTTTTCTTTACAAGAAAAAAAGTAAAATAAAGAAATGAAAAAAAAAGGCTAAACCTTATCTGGAGTTGACACTAGTTGGATGTAGGCATGAAATGGGTTAAACTTAGGTTAGGGTCATTGAACTTAAGTCGAATCACCTGACTCAATCAATCACTTACCATGCATGTAAGGTGGTGGTTTTATGTAATGAATATCGAAGGGCAACGATTCGACTTGATTCAAGCACCAAAAATGAGTGGGAATTTTCATTTTCATGTCTTTTGAATTAGGATTAGGGATGATGGTGAAGTGTAGTAGCTAAAGGTGGTATTTAGGTAATGGCTAAACTAGTCCCTTAGTAGTAGTTGTAGTAGATGCATGGAGGTGGTTGCTATGGATGAGTTAATGGTGTAGCATGGGGTTTTGACCATGATGAGCTCAACCATGGTGGTGGCTTTCCTTAAAAGTGGCTATGGTGATTAGACTTTCAAAGATAGAAAGATAGAGCTCACAAGTTGAATAGTAGAGTGAGAAAACTATGATTCAAGCTTCTATGGAGTGTTTTGAGTTATTCTTCGTGATTGGAATGCTTCCCATAATCCTTTTTATAGTGTTTAATGTTGAATGTGAATGTGAAAGTCAAGAAATTGATTAATTGAGAAAATTTGAAATAATAGGTGTTCTTATATTTTCATTCTTTCTTAAAACAATCTTTAGAATCTTTAAATGCAATTAAATGGGTTGGAATCAAGTAAAATCATATCATAACAGTACCCATGCATTCATATTATTTTTTTTTATTTTCAATTTTCATTTTAACTCCTCAAATGGATGAATGTGAATGTGCAATGGGTACCAATTCATAGTATCCATGTCTTCTTTTTATTCCATCATTCAATTTAATAAAATTTTGCATAAAAATGTATGTTTGATTGGATCAAAATAGTTCGGTTATGTCATTTTTTCCCTTTTCTTTATGCAATTATTGTGTAGTAGATAAGGAACCAAGCGCGTGGTTACGTACTATGCATATTATGGAAAAAAGAAGGGGTGCGCTAGAATACGTCCCCCACTAGGCCAATTCTTCGACCTTCAAATGCTAAGTTTGAAGCCCATCAACAAACTATGCCCATACCACGGCCATACCCCCTTCCCCCCTCGAATCTTTTCTTTTGCTTTTTTTCTTTTGTTAAAAATAAATAAATATGCACTAAGTCTAGTTTCAAGCTAAAATTAAATCCTAAATTGATCAACCATAAAAAGTCATATATGAACATGTTAAATGTAATTTGATTTTCAAATTAAATATAATTTAATGGTTTCGAGACCCTTAATTCAAAAATTAATTTAAGTCAAAATGGGGTCTAAATATTTTATATGTGTATGCTTTGACTCTATCTGACTCAAAAGCTAAAATGACCCTGTTCAATACAACCTAACGATGCTAAAAATGACCTAGGGCATCTATTTTCCTAATTATTTTTTATATTTTTCAATCTTTTTCTTTTATAAATTTATATTTATTTTAAATTAGAACCATTTTCCTTATTACTAAAGTACATGTAGCAAAAATGAAACAACTACAGTTGACCCTCTATGGTGAAATTTGAGTAAAACTTTACTAAAAAGACAAAATAAACATTATTTTTCCCTAGGGATTAACTAGATTAAGAAGTGCTACAATTAGCTAACTATCATAAACTTGATCCATTAGGGGATTTTAGAGATGAAGGAAAGAAATTGTTCCTTAGGGAAGAGAATAAAAAAAATGAAAATGGCATCCACTTGAAAATAGGATCAATAAAGTAAATCTTAAATGGCCATCTTAGATGGATGGTTTTCCTTATTAACTTTGGCAGTAGCTTGGATTGATAGGTTTTAAATTACCATCTTTTGATTAATAGGTTTCATAAGTTTTAATACCATCTTGGATTGATGGATCGAGCACCATCTTAGATTAACGGGCCTTGAAAGTTTTATCTCCATCTTAGATTGATGGGGTTTTGCACCATCTTGAATTGACGGGCTTAAGAAAAATTTACTACCATCTTAGATTGATGGATACTGAAAAATCTTATCACTATCTTAGATTAATGGATAAACTCTTTTTCATTATCTTAGATTAATGGGTTTTCTATTTACCATCTTAGATTAATGGATGAAAAACATAGTTACCATCTTGGATTAATAGGTCTAGTACCATGTTAGATTCATGGATTTTAATTCAATTAGATATCTTTGAAAAACTTTTCTCTACTGTGCAATTTTCTAACAAAATTGACTACAAAGGTCGATCTAAGCGAGATTAACTCACTAAGGTCACTTGAATTGGTTGTTAGAGATATTGGATCAAACAATAGGGACTACGTCCCTTATTTGAGTGAATAACATAAGGTTGAAAATGCTCACTATAACTGGGAGGGAAGAAAATTGAGGTAGAACTCATGCTAGAAAAAAAACTTGAAAGTGAAAAAACTAGGTACTAGGGCTAAAGCTAGACGAAACTTGATAGAAAAACAACTCTAGATTCAACTTAAAGCGAATTGTCCTTTTCTCTTCTTTTCTTTCTTTTATTATTATTATTATTCTTATTATTTTTTGAGATTCACTAACAAGAATGGATTTTTTATAAGTTCTTATCAGTGCAAGCTTTTGATAAATTGCTCTTTTCTTAAGCTTGCTCAAATTGCTTAACAATCTTCTCTTTAGGAGATCCTCTATTCTTGGGTTGAGGCACTAGCTTTCAATCTCGAGGCAAGTGGTATTTCAATGTCACTTGGGGTGAATACAAGGGTAGTAATTCTTTTTAAAGACCTTTCAAATGTCTTTCAAACATAAGACTAATATCTCATAATTGATTAGTTTAGTTGAAGAAGGCTTCCTTACCTTCAAATTTCCACTCTTAATTGCAATTCCAAAAAATTATGATTTATCTTCCAAGTAATACATTTTAATTAATCTATTAGGTCTTTTTTCGGAACATAATATAATATATACTTTTCGTTCTCGGTTTCAAAATGGATAGTAATGAAGTAGCATTTTTTGAAAGAATCTTTTTTTAACTTAAGTTTACAAGTCAAGAACCCTATAAGTAAAACTAAAATTATGCTTGCACCAATTTCAAAACTAGCTTGTATTAAGAACGGGTTATTTTCTCCAATTATAAGGGCCTTTAAGGAGGGGTAGAAGTATATTTAGGCCTTAATCTGCAAGAGGACTGGATTTTGAGAGTTATGGTTTTTATTCTTGCTCTTTTAGATTTAGGGGTTCCTATTTCAAGGGATGGGCCTTAAGCCTTTTGAAGTACATGCCCATAATCATTTTAAGCCTTTGAGCTTTAGAGTAAATCATCTTGTTATTTTAGATTTCTTTCTTGGGTAGTTTTTTCCTTTTCCGTTCAAAAATGTGCATTAATTTGCATTAGTAATATTCAATAAATGAAGAACTTTTATTCAAGAAATTTTCGATATTACAAATCCCAAAATACTTGGACTTCTTTAATAATTACCCCTTATTCTTTGGTTTCGATTAAATTGTCTTGGTTTCCCTTGAATTAAACTCCTACATACAATTCCCTTCTATTAGATGTTCTAATCATGTTGATGTATGACTTAACATATTGCAAAAGAACATTTACTTTAACTTCAAGTCAATTAAAGTTAGAGAAGTCTGCTTAAAGTAGCCCAATGTCAATTAGGTCTTGAATTTTGTGTTTTAGTTTCCAGCATTCTTTTGTAGAATGACCCATTGGACACATGTGGCATTCACAATGTAAGCTAGGATCTAACCTCTAAAGCTAGCGTCTGGGTAAAGGAGGTGCACAACTTAGCATCCTTAGCTTTCTTAATTGACAAAGGAGTTGAGTTATTGGGATTCGAATTGGAGTAAGACGCCTTCTCAACATCTTTGTTTCAAAGTCTACTAAATTTATAGCCATTTCAAGACTTGTTGAGATAATTTGGTCATCAACTAACTATCCTATCCTCTTTGCTTCCTCTATGTAGCTTTTGATTGAAACAACATCTACAAAGCTAGTAGTTGATTTCCCTAAGAGACAATTAAAATACAGCCTATTCAGTGTTTAGGTAAATGCGTCAATTAGTTCTTTCTTTGACAAAGGGGAGGTGATTTTAGCTACTATGCCCCTCCATCTTTAGGCATATTCCTTGAGGGTTTTGTTGTAATTTTTCCAGTTCCAGATATTGCTTAAGTCCTAAATAGATGTTCTTATCCATACATTGAATTTGTAATGTTCAAATAATGCTTAAGCTAACTTGTCCCATGTATTAACTTGCCTTAAATATAATTGGGTGTATGAGAGAAAGCTGGCCTAATGAACTTGTCTTGAAATATTTGAACTAATAGCTGCTTGTTCTTAACATGATGAGTCATCTTGCATAAATACAATTTGATGTAGAGCTAGGATTATCTGGTTTTGTCATATTTCTCAAACTCTGTTATTTTGAATTTTTCAAGATAGGCCTAAATATCATATGTAGAAAATTTGGTGATGCCAACCTACTTAAATTCATCATAACTTTTAAATGCCTTCATCTTCTTATCAATTTATTGGGTCAACTTTCTTTCCCATTCTTTAACACTTTCTTAACTAAGCCTTGAGTTGATTATTCCTAAATTGACTAGTTTTGTATTGCCTTCGAAAGAATCCGGATCCAATGTTGGGTTGACTTTTAGGAATTTAATAACTTTCTTCCCATGTTGTTGCTCTTTGTTTACAAGTGTTGTTGCTTTGAACAAAGCTTTGCTATCAACTATGAAGTTCATCTGTTCAGCCACTTTTGCCACAGTTTACTCTAATGAAAGAATCCTCACTTCGGCAAGGTTTTCATTATTTCCACTGTTGGCCATTTCTTTTGATAGGAATCCATACTTGTTAGCAATTTTTTATTTTTTATTTTTGAAAAACTACTATTCTTTATGAGAAAGAGAAAAGGACTTGATGAAAAAAAAAGGAAATAAAATACAAGGATAAGGTTCTTTTACATAGTTTATAAGTTGTGAGAAAGGAAAAAAAAAAAACAAAAAACATTTGAAAGGGAACAAGGGTCTAGAGACTAATTACTTACAATAAGGTAAAAAAGATAACTAATAACCTATAGGCATCTATAAGGATGCCTATAAGAAGAAAAAAGAAAAATGTTATGAGATTTATCATTTAATGGAAAAGCCTAATCATTGAAGAAGATGGATAAGTGAGAATTGACAAGACGATGAAATAAGGGTCTATAAAAGAAGTCAATTGCTTACAATTGAAAGCTTAAGGACATGAATTTAAAAATTCTACTAGAAAAAATTGGTTTTTCCTTTTTGCTCTTTCTTATAGAGCATGAACTTTGAAAAATCATAAAGTAAGAAGGATAGTAAACAAAACCAACAATGAATATTTACAAACAAAGATAAGAAAAATTAGAAATGCAATATAAGGGCATGTGGATGCAAAGAGGGGATTTCATAAGTTGAATATGATGTAGCTAGAAATGGATTTTTATTAACATTGCAAATTTGAAGTTTTCAAATACATAATTTGACTTATTTTCTTTTTTATTTTATTACAAAAAAGAGAATCCAAAGGTCTAGTTCCTCCTCTTCTTATGGTTTCCTGGCTCCCCTTCCATCTTCTTTCTCTTTTTTAACTTAGTTGCTTTGATCCATCTAGAAAGCAGGGAGATATCCTTGGTGTGAAACTTCTTAAAAGTTTTGACCAAGTAATAGGTAGTAACATCTCTAGAAAGTTCAATGACAGCAGCAAATGCATCATTAGGATTCATTATTTGGATGTGTTTCCTATGGGAGAAGTTAAGTTTGCTACTTCATGCATGGCTAATAAACTAAATCATAAGCACGGCCATATTAATCCTTAAATCTCCATTTCTTTCTTCTTTGAGACAAGTGAGAGATCTAACTTGATCAATAAGCAAAGTTGGAATATAGGACCTCCTTTTAAAAACTAGGTCACTATCTCTGCAATTCTATGATATAAATAGAATATTACATTATGAAACAAGATGGTCCCAAAGGCCGCCATGATATAAGCATTAATTCTATATTGCTACTAGGCTTCTAAACTAGCACAAAAAGGTTCTTGATTAGAACTGGATGGGGTTGCAAACCAAGTGAAGAGATCCTATACTCCAATAGTTCTTCTATTTTGATCTACCTATATTTTGAATATTTCAGATTTACAAAGGCTTAGAAGCTTATTATAAATCCTTGCAGGCCTAGCCGCAATGTTTAGAACATACCATTTTCTAATAGAGGAGATTCTTAATAAATAGGAGTATTCTTTGACAATTGGCCTTAAACAAATGGAATTAAAACAAAAGGCTAACATTTTTTGTTCTTAGAAATAGACTAAAGCCTGCACTATGATAATGTTCATCTCAATTTAAAGTAATGAAAGGATGGGTGTTGGTTTGGATTAAAAAACTAAACCACCTTTCAAGTATTCCCTTAGTTTCTAGAGGCTCATGGATGTGAACTTCCTTGAAAAGGGCCAGTGTGTCTCTAGCCATTTTTAACCAAAAGAAAAACAAAAAACAAAAAAATTATGTTACAACTATCTTATTTACATAGAGATTACATCAATATTTTACAAAGAAAGGAAAAATTTACAAAGTACCACAAGGAAAAAATTAGGAAACATAATAGCGACAATTTTTTTTTTCCTGATTTTGCCATTTCATGTTTACTTACCAATTTTGAGAAAGGGTACCTGAATACAAGTAAGGTAACTTCTAAAAGTTCTCAAGCTTTGTGATCTCACTTGTTTTTAGAGAAGTAATTCATTAGTCATATTGAAATTTAAGTGGGGTAGCTTAAGTAGCCCTAAAAGGTGGTTGCCCTACAACATTCGAAGCTTACATAATGGTGCCTCACCTAGGGTCCTATGATAGCTTAGTTTTGACCGTATTTAACATAAAATTTATAATGCAATAAAACCCTCTAATATGTAGCCCTAATAAACCTGCATGGGTTAGTACGAAAATAAATATAAATAAATAAAATATATTTACGAGAAAGAAATTCAACGAGGAAAGGGTATTTTAAAAAAACAATTCTAATTTTAGAAGGTTTTAAGTGGCTAGCCCTCTCAAACTCACTGATAGAGTTACTGAGCTGTTAACCTCAATTTTCAATTTTTATTTTCCTTAACCCGATTTATATCAAACCCTATACCCATTCAATATGAACCTTTTACCAAGTATTAAGGAAAATCTAGTTTGATTTATAAGCTAAAAAAATATTTAAATTTTCCACCCAACTAAGGTTGAGAAAAAAATAGTTTTATCAAAATCAATTTGGTATATTGATTTTAATCTTACTACTAATTTATGGGAAAAATCATTAGTGAAAATGATTTTTAAAAAACAAAGATTTTGGATTCAATGGCTATTCTATTAAACCCTAAACAGGTATCGGTATAATTTTTTGAATTTAAACTTATTTTTCAAAATACTCATTTGAATTAAAAAGAATAATTCTAAATTTATGAGTAAAGAAAATTAATTTAATTTAAGAAAAAAAGGAAGAAAATAAGAAATTAAATTTATATACAAAAGGGAAAGTAAAAAAAAAAAAATTTCTATTTTAAGTTACCTCGTAGTTGTCTGTAGATGCTTATATAACTACTATTCAAGATTAGATTTTTCACAATTAGTTTAGGGAAAATAAGAAAACATTTAGTGTGTTGATTTGTTTTATGTTTTGAAAAGGGTTGAGTTTATGTCCTTATTCATTTTTGTTTTTATTCTGAAAAGTTCTAAAAAGGATCTTAATTAAGGGTATTTAATTGAAAAGGAAATCTAAAAGAAAGCTTAATTTTTGAAAAACTTTATTTATTCAAAAAATGGACTTTTTCTTAGTGTCGAAACAATTTTTTTCCTTTTTTTACTATTATTTTATTATTATGACCTTTTCATGAAAAAAGAATAAGAAAAAAAATTCAAAAAATGAGGGAGAAAAGCAAAACCACAAAGGAAGATCTCCTTTTCTTTCTTTGAGTTTTTCTTCCTCTCTCTCTCTCTCTTTCTTTCACTTTTGCATTTGTAAAAAAATAAAAAAAGAGAGAGTAAAATAAAGAAATGAAAAACAAAAGGAGTACCATAATTAGACTTTGCACCAGTTAGGCATAGGAAGGAAATGGGTTGAAGTTAGGTTAAGGTCATAGGGTTTAAGTTGAATCACTTGAATCGATCACATGCTACATACGTAAGGTAGTGGTTTTGCACAATGGATGTCGGAGGGTGGCAATTCAACTTGATTCAAGCACTAAAATGAGTGGGAAAATTGATTTTCTTATCTTTTGCATTGGAATTAGGGATGTTCATGAAGTGTTGCAACCAAAAGATGGTGTTTAGGTGGTGATTGAACTTCGGCACTAGCAATGGTGGTGGTGGACACATGGAAGTGGTTACTATGATAAAGTTAATGGTGTAGCTTAGAGTTTTTGACCACCATAAGCTCAACTATAGTAGTGGTTTTCCTCAAAAGTAGCTATAGTGGTTGAATTTTTAAAGAAAGAAAGGTACAGCTAGTAGGTTCATCAACAGAGAGAGAAAACCCCGATTCAAGCTTTGATGGAGTATTTTAAGTGGTTTTTTGTAATTGGAATGCTACATAGAATCCTTTTTTATAGTATTTGAAGCATTAATTATGAATGGGAAAATCAATTAATTACAAAAATTCAAATTAATAGGTTTTTACTGTGTTTTATTCAAAATCATTACAATTTTGATTAAATTTTGTTAAAGAAATAGTCAAAAGGTGTTCCTAGACTTTCATTCTTTCCTAAAACATTCTTTAGAAGCTTCAAATGCCATTAAACGAGCTCAAATCAAGCAAAATCATATTGGAATAACATCAACATGATCAATTTTTTTTTTATTTTAAATCTTTATTTTGACTCCTCAAATGGATGAATGTGGACAAGAAATGGGTATCAATTCAGAGTATCCTATGTCTTCTTTCAATCCCTACATTCAATTTGATAAAAATTTGCATGAAAATCTAAGTTGGATTGGATTAAAATAGCTAGGGTTGCATCATTTTGTTCCTTTTTCTTTCTTGCAATTATTGTATAGTAGATGGAGAACTAGGCAAATTGTTACATGCTACACATGTCCTACATACCCCATGTATGTTGTTGAAAAAAAAAAAAAGAGTATTAAACTAATTCATTAGCCTTCAAATGCTAGGCTTCAAGCCTAGCAATCAACTATATGCACCACCTTCCCCCTTAAGTCTCTTTTTCTTGCTTTTTTTCTTTTTTTATCAAAAAGAAATAAATGAAATAAATAACACAAAACCTAGTTTCAAGTTAAAATTAAATCATATATTTATGAACCCTAAAAAGTCATATACGCACATGTGATAGCTAATTTGATTTTAAAATTCAATCTAATTTAAAAGTTTTGAGACCTTTAATTCAAAAGTTAATTTAAGTTTAAATAGCTTCCAAATATTTTTGCATGTGTGCACCTTTACTTTATCTAACTCAAAAAATAAAATGACCCATTCAATATGACCTAACGATGCTAAACATGACCTAAGGCTTCCACTTTCCTAATTTTTTTATAGTTTTTTTGAAATTTTTCATTTTTTTTAATTTTCTAAATTTATATATTTTTTAATTATGATCATTTCTTTATTACTAAAGTATAGGGGGCAAAAATGGGAATGTCTACCAGGACATCCTGATTTAGATTTGAAAAATTGTTCCTTCATCAACAAATAAAGGTCATATCAGAGTCAATTTCTTAGATCTAATTTATCTGTTATTTTTATTTTTCTATTTTATTTATCATCAAAGTTAGGGATCTTTCCCAACCAGAATCTCAGCTTTCTTTCTGCGATTGTGTAGGAAATTCCTTTGTGTCAATGTCACCCAACTTTATTTAGGAAACGTATCAGTTTTTGTAATTAGACCTTTAGATCCCCATTTATTTTGATGTTTTATATCAATATTAGGTGTACTTGTATTTCCATATGCTTTAATCAATCAAATTCACTATCCTAAAAAATAAAATAAAAAAGAATTAAATCCCACAATATTTAACATTATGGCAACATTGTAACATTTAACTTCAACATTGCAATGTTGGACTTCACTGTTGCATTGTTGATTCCTAACATTGCAACTTTGATTCTCCCCCTTCCCTACGTTAATTTACCTAAGATGAAATCCACTTTCCTATTAATAATACAAAACTACATTCTAAAAAGTACTTTATACCATGTAAGATGATGCTAGGTTAGAACTATAATTTAAAGATCTAAAGCAAATAGGTCATGATTTCAAACGGTTACCAATACTACTAGGCTTCCCTAATTAGTGTAACTAGAAGATGCTACCTAAAGCAATTTGGTTTACATTTCCTACTCAAATGTGCTCATTAAGGATGTGTTCAAATCTAAATATGAACGTAGCTAGTAAGCAACAAATACAAACATGGATCATGTTACTACTTACATTTTAGGTTAATAGGTTAATGGACTTGATTAATGCCACAAAAGATCAATGACTTCAATCTAGGTAGGGTAGCACTATCAAAGAAGTGAGACATGTATGATAAGAATGGTACCATATGAGAGGACACATAATGAAAAAGTGCAAAAGAGAATATAAAATGTGTGAGTATGTTATTTACCACTCCACTCCACTCTACCATCCTCCATCAAATGCTTATGTGCACCATCACCCCATGCTAAAACTATTAATTCCTCTCTAAAGAAGACTAGTTCTTAAAAACAATTTGACAAGATTGCCAATCAAGGAAGAACAATGTTAATTACATGTTATAAACAATGGATTAAAGGATTGGTAACTACAATATGGCAAGCTCACTACGTCGATACTTGCTTTCCATAGGTTTGATCTCAAATCTTAAGAGAAGTACACATTTAAGTCTACTTTCTAAATTAGTAACAAGCTTGACTAAGTTGAATATTAAATAAATGCAACAACACCAATTCATGGGTCTAAACGTTAAGTGCAGTTTTTAACAATATGGAGCATAAGGTCTTAAGCAAAGACTACCGTCATAACTCATGATAAAATTAGATGCATTTGCATCAGAGTGGTCTCCTCTACCCTTAAAAGAGATGATTCATAAGAGGCAAGAAGAAGTGGCTATAAGCTTTATCCCTAACTATTTGAGATCCTAACATGACACAACACAATTTAAATGGATTAGTGTATAAAAAAAATGATCATGAGACACAAGTGGGTTAGACCCATTTGAACATAATTAAGTTCATATATGGGTTTGGGTTAAGCTCCTAGACCCAAATACTTCTATATTTGCATTTTGTTGTACAAATCATTTTGTTTCGAGTCAATAATCTCAATTAAGGTATGAGATTCACTATTTACGACTATACATTCTTCTTGATGCATTGTTGTTTAAATGGATAAAAAATTATGAACTCATGTATAAACTCTTTTACTATCTCCATTGAAAATCTCTAAGATAATGTGATAGATTTGGAAATTAACATTCATAATAATATTAATATCTAATCTGATCCATACTAAGGACAAACAAAGCATGCATATTATGTTAGGTCCAAGCTTATAGAAATCTTAAAAACAAGGATATAAATGCATGAGAATAAAGAAATAAACAAGAAGACCTTGATCCGCTCCAAGGATATTATGTACTAAGAAATTACCAAAGACTAACAAATTGAACTCGATATGATGCATGATCAAATTTAATAAGAGTACTCGCTACCTAATCTTACTTGAAGGTTAGGATTAAAGTAAAGTAAGCAAGTAATCAAAGAGCAATGCTTATAAAAAGAGAAGTATATTTAATATCAAATAAATGTGTGTTGCGGCTACATATTACAAAGGGTATTTATACCTAAAATATTAAGGCAATTGCTAAAATGGAAAAGATTAAAAAGGGCAATGTCTAAATTAAGTATTGTACAACGAATGTTTAAAGGGTATAAATGAAAAATTAGCAAAAGCAAGTGCTCAGTATGGAAGATTCAATCATTTAGGGCGCTTAGACAAGCAACGAATGGTTAGTAGTCGTATGCCTAGCAAAAGAGACAAATTGTACAACTAACCTAGCTATTGCCATGTAGTGATGCTAAGCTGAGTTGATAGTTTAGCATTGCCAAGCTAGGTAGATAACTCTTTTGTTATAGATTCATCTCGAACATACTTAGTGACGCTTGGATTCACATTCGCTAAGCAAATGGTAGGGTAGGTTGAATTATTATCCATGTATACCTTAAGTTGATAGTTTGAGACTATTGAATAGCACAAGAGGGTTTAGCTCAAATAGGGCAGTAGGTCTATAGATTGTAGCTGCTTAGACTTTTTAGTTGTAGGGTATAAAGAGAGAACTAACCTTGTTATGCTTTGTAATCCTTCGACTCATGCTTGAGCTTAAGTTAGGGGTTTCGTGGCCTAATTCCTATCATTCCCACTAGGTTGATTGGGATTTGGTATTAAATCCAGTTAGTTCTCATCTAAGTCTTCCTCAAGTTAGTAGGGACTAAAGTTAGCAACATTGAACGCATTAGATACTCCGAAGTCCTTTAGTAGCTTTAATTGAAAAGCATTGTCATTAATCTTCTAAAGGATCTTGAATGGTCTGTTAACTCTAGTAGACAGTTTGTTTTTCCTCATGTTAAGGAATCACTCTTTGATTAGGTGTAGCCATACTTAGTTACTTAGTTGAAACTACCTAATCTTCCTTCCTTTGCCCTTCTCTTTTAGCTTCCTAGTAGCTCTATCAATGTTCCTAATAACTCGTTGATAAATCTATTGAAGGGATTAAGATTGAGTCTTAGCTTCATGATCTTCCTAATTGGTGGGTGGCGTCAAGGTATGATCAAGGGGTAGTTTAGGATTAAAACCGTAGGCGACCTCTAATGGGGGCATGTTTAGTAGTGGCATATATTGTTTTGTTATAAGAAAATTCTACCATCGGTAAGTAGAGTTCTTTCCCATTGTAACTCAGAGCAGTGATCCTAAGGTGCAAGTGACAATCTCTGTTTGGTCGTCGGTTAGGGGATGACAAGAAGAACTAAAAAATAATTTGGTTCCCATTCGACATCAAAGAGTTTACTAGAAATGACTGAAGAACTTTAGGTCTCTGTCTGACACCACACTCCTTGATACTCCATGCAAGTGAAATATTTCCTTCAAAAATAAAGAAGTAATAGCTGAAGCGTCGTTAGTATTTGTGTAAGGTATAAAGTGTGCCATCTTATTGAACCTATCTATGAAAACCATGATAGACTCTTTGCTTCGTGTAGTTTAGGGTAATCCAAGGCCAAAATCCAAACTTAGGTCAACTTATGGTTTGGTCAAAACAAGTAGAGGCATTACTTTCCCTTGTTCAGCTTGACTTTTTTCCCTTCTTATAGATGGTACATCCCTTAATCACATGATGTACATCACGTTTCATTTTAGGCTAAAAGCACTTGTCATTCAGTAGCTCATATGTCCATTGTTCTCTAAAGTGCCTATAGAGTCCTTTCTTGTATGCTTCTTTCACGAGGTGTTCCCTTATGGAACAAGTCGACACATATAATTTGCTACCTCGGAACAAATAACCATCTTCCACATTGTATTCATCCACTATTAATCGTTCTATATAATGCCTATATATAAGATCAAAATGAGAATCATGTTGATGGTGTTCTTTAATGCTTGTAAACCCTAACAAACTAATCTATAACTTGGTAAGAAGAACTTGCCTTCTTGATAGACTATCATTTACAACGTTACTTGTTGCGAATTGTAACCAAGAATAGACAAGGCTGGTTACTAGACGGGTCTAAGCTTATAAAAAGCTCAAAAAAGGATTAATGGGGAAAAGTGCAAAAGGGAAAAATGAAGAATAAAACAATAAGCAAAACCCGTGAACAGCTCTAGAGAATATGACGCACCAATGGAACTTCTAAGGACTCATCGCTCTATTCGATATGACATACAAATTGGTCCGGTAAGGTTACTTACCACTTAACCTTGCTTAAGGGAAAGGATAAGAGTAATGCTAACAGTAAACAAATAGTATTTACATAAGGAAGAAAAAGTACTCAAAGAGTATATATTAAGAATAATCTGATGTTTTCACAATTATAAATATAAGGGTATTTATACCTATAAGTTAGGTAACCTGCCTAAAAAGGAAAAGACAAAAATGACATTTGTTAAGGAAGTAATGCATAAGATACAAAAGGATAAAATGAATATACAAGAATAAAACAATCATTAGCGCAACGGATTCTACACATGATACTGTATACGTGGCGATACTACATTGACAAGATCATTAGAAGATGCGGTCAAAAGAGTACGGATAGATGTGCTTATCCAAATAAGGATGACTTAGTCAGTCCAAACTCTCTCTCTCTCTACTTCTCGGTAAGGAAGATGACAAGTAATTGGTTAGATCGGCACTAGAGAGTAATTAGCAACTCAGTATATTATAGAAAAATGGGCCGTCATATAGCACAACATGAAGGGTGACTTAGCAAAGAAGTACTTAGCCTCAACGGGGGTTAGTTGGAATAAAAGGATTCATCGTGCTAGCCCCTCGAGTCCTTGAGCTCAGTCACGAGTCAAAGGTTCGGTAGCTTGATTTCCATCATTACTCTTACCTTGCTTGTACTTGATAATGAAATTAAACCCTTCTAGAAATTCTATCCATCTAGCTTAGCATTTAGAAAGCTTCGATTAGCTTTACAGATACCTCAAGGATTCATGATCTGTATGTATGACAAATTCCTTTAGCAGAAAATAATGTTGCCACACACGAAGAGCCTTGATTAATGCCAAGAGTTCTTTATTATATAAAGAATAGTTCAGTTGTACTCCTTTGAGCTTTGCATTATGACAAGTGATAGGCTAGCTTTCTTACATTAGCACAACTCCAATGCTTACATCAGATGCATCACATTCAAGCTTATAAAGTTTATCAAAGTTTGGTAGAACTAAGACTGGGGCAAAGGTCAACCTTGCTTTCACCTAGGCAAAACACTTCTCTTCTTTCTCTACCCACTTGAATTCTTCTTTATTAGCTCAATTAAGGGCATAACTATAGTACTAAATCCTTAGATAAAGCAATGATAGAAGGATGCCAATCCGTAAAAAACTCCTCACCTTTGCATATGAAGTTGGAGTCAGCCACTCAATAATGGCTTAAACTTTGTCTCCATCAACTTTTAATCCTCCTTCATTAACTATGTAGCCTAGGAAGATTACCTCTTCTTGATAGAAACAGCATTTCTTCATATTTCCAAACAATTTCTCTGCTTGGAGATGTTCAATATTGCTAGGTAAGTTGGTACCACATATAAAGATATCGTCAAAGTAGATAATGAAAAACTTCCCAATAAAGTTTATTAAAAGATGCTTCATCAATCTCATAAAAGTACTCGAGGTGTTTGATAGTCCAAAGGGCATGACCATCTACTCGTGTAGGCCATGTTGGGTCTGAAAATGAGTCTTCCATTCATCCCCTTGCCTTGTTGAATACTTTGACATCACTCAGATCATCTTACATATCGTTTAACCTTGCAATAGGGTACTTGTACTTGATTGTAATCTTAGTGATAGCTTTGCTATCCATATACATATGCTAAGTACCATCCTTATTCAATACAAGAAGTGTGGGTACAACATAAGGGCTAAGAATCTCTCTTACATATCCCTTCTCTAATAGATCATTGACTTGTCTTTAGAGCTCTACAACTTGTTTAAGATTCATTCTATAGGCAAGCTTATTCAACAGTACAGCATTAGGTATCAAGTCAATGCAGTATTCAATACCTTGGAAAGGGGATAATCCTTTAGGTAACTACTTAGGAAACAGGTCAAAATATTCATTAAGCAATTCCTTGACCTACTTTAGTAGCTTTACTTGTTCCTTCAATTCGAATAATTTACTTATCAATAAGAAGGTCAGCAAGTTAGACTTGATGGTTGTTTAGAGCTTAGATTTACTTAGTACCAAAGCCTTTTTAGCTCCTCAAGCTAACTTAGCTTACAGTTTGCTTACTTAGCTTAGGGTCATAGGGTTCGAGGTAATTATCTTCCCATCTTTCCCAAATACAAATGTATTCTTGAAACTATCATGAATAACCATCTGATAAAAAATCTAAGGTTAGTCTAACAACACATGAGACATGCACATGGGCAGCATGTCACAAAAAATTTCATCAAAATAGTTCCCAATGGAGATTGGTAGTAACACTTGCCAAGTGACATGTAGTGCTCCCTTCTTATTTAGCCAATGTAAGTTATACAGCTTTCGCTATGACATAGTAATCAACTTGAGCTTCTTAACTGGGTCAACAAATACTACATTAGTACAACTTCCACTGTCTACTATGAGCACATACACTTACTTACTTACTTTACATGCGATGTGGAATAAATTCTCTCTCTACTCCTCTTTAGTAGATGGTTCTATACTCATTGCACTTCTAATAACCAAAGTTAATTTTTCAAGATCCTCGGAAAACATATCCTCTTCAACATGCTCATTTTCTTAGGTAGTATTCTTCTTGAGCTCTTCATCAATGCTATCCATGTCAAGCTTTGGGAAATCTCCCTTGATAATTATAGTTAGCTTGTTTGGACATTGGGTGGCCATGTGCTCAAACCATTGGTACTTAAAGTACTTGATTTAGCTATCTTTCTCTTAGATCCTTTTCCTTTCTCATAAGTTTTCAAATGCACTTCACCATCAGCTAGTTAGTCTTTTTGTTCAGCTTTCACATATGATCTTCTACTCAGTTATGTGCTTTGTTGATTTCGGTAACTTCTTTGAGTGGGTTGGCATGATTAGATTGGTCGACTCATTAGAGGTTGGCTCAACCTATTTCTCCTATCTCTTTCCACTCACTAGGTTATTCTTATCGCCTCATCTAAGGCACTAAACTATTGTAATTCTACGACATCTCAGATGTCACCTCAATTCAATAAGAAATCTAGATATTGTTCGAGCCGATGGTTCATCCACTTCAAATAAGATCATAAGCATTTGAAATTCCGGAACATACTCATCAACAGTTCAGCTTCCTTATCATAGCTCCTGAAGTCTGGAACAAGTATCTAATAGGTAGGTATTTGATATGAATCTATTTCTAAGGATTCTTTTCATCTTAAGCTAGGTGTTGACTTCTCTATATTACCTCTTCATGGTCTAGAAGTTCTTCCACCATAATGTAAGATACCTTGAGAATTCTACAATAGCAACTTTCACCTTCTTATAGTCCTTATATTGATAATAGTAAAAAAACACATTCAACCTTTTCCTCCCAATCCAAATAGTCATCGACATCCCCAAAACCATTGAAGCTTAGAATTTGAAACTTCACATGGTCGACAATTCGAGATGCTTTGGCTTACTCCTCTTCCTCAATAATTTCTTCTTCTCCTTCTTCATCCATATTACTTGAGTCAATTCTTCTTCGTACATATCCTTTAACTCTCCACCACGATTTTGTTGAGTTAGGTTCTAACCCCTTATAGGTTAGGCAACTTGGGAAGCATTCTAAATAGCTTCAATAGGTCAAAAGGTTAATACATGAATGACCTTTGTTAGATTGGTTATCTAGTGGTGTTTTAGGGTTGTCATCCAATGTAAACAACATCGCTATTATCATTTCTAATACTAGTGTTGACACTTGAATCTGTCATTCTCTCAACTAATTGTAAGGATAAACTTAGAATCTAAGAAATAGTAAACACTACCTTTTAAGCCAAAAAAACTCACATGTGCACACGTCTCTACACAAAAGTTCAAACTAACTGCAAAAACAACAACTACTCTAAAGAACAATAAACCAAACTAAAACTTACTCTGTTTTCATATGCCCGAAATATGGTAAAATAAAGTACTTAATAGCAAAGGTGTCACAGCAACAACAAACTTCAAATACTCTCCAAAACACTTAAATCAATCCTTTTTTGTATTCATTAACACTTGACAATAGTACTTACACTACACATAACATCTACTTACCCAAATAAAGCACCACTCTAATACTAAGATGATGTAATTTGCACCAAGGATAGATAAGGTAGGCATATTAGGGTAGGTCTAAGCTTGCAGAAAGCTTAAAAATAAGTATGGAAATGTACGAGAATGAAGAAATAAACAAGAAAATCTCAATCCACTCTAAGGATATTATACATTAGAGAACTACCTGAGGACTCATAGAATGAACTCAATATGATGCACAAGCTAACTCAATGAGTATATTTGTTATCCAATCTTACTTAAGGGTTAGGATAAAAGTAAAGTAAGTAAGTAAATAGAGAGCAATGCTTATGAAAAGAGAAGTATATTCAATGTCAAATATATGTATACTAACAACACATTACAAAGGGTATTTATAGCCTAAAAATTAAAGCAATTGCTACAAATGGAAAAGACTGAAAAAGGTAATGTCCAAATTAAGTATAGTATAAGGAATGTTTGAAAGGTATAAATAAAAAATTAGCAAAAGCAAGCATTTTGCAGGGAAGATTCTATCATTTAGGGTGATAGGACACATAATAGATGTTCAGTAGTTATGCACCTAGCAAAATAGACAAACTATGCGGCTAGCCTAGCTATTACTGAACAATGATGCTAAGTTGAGCTGATAGTTTGGCATTATCGAGTTAGGCAGATAACACTTCCAATGTAGATTCAACCTGAATGTACTTGATGAAGCATGGATTTGGGTCAACTAAGTTGATGGTTAGGTAGGATAAGCTATTTTCCATGTATACTTTAAGGCGGTAGTTAAAGATTATTGAATAACATAAGAAGGTTCAGCTCGAATAAGGTAGCAGGTCAGTAGATTGCAGCAACTTCAACTCTTTTATTAGAGGGCGTAAAGAGATAAGCTACCTTTCCATGCTCTTTAGTCCTTGGGCTTGAGCTTGGTTTAAGGTTCCGATGGCTTGATTCCTATCAAATATCCATTTAGGTTATGATTCTAATTAATTTAGTTACGTTATGTAATTTAAATTTAGTGATGTTATATATTTTTCTTACTGTATCGTAGTTTAAAATGGCAAAATAATACAAACTTATATGTATATTGTTTGACCATCTCATTTGAAAATATGACAAACAATGTGATAAGTTTGGAAATCAGTACTTAAAATAATACTAATATCCATTTAATCATTTCTATCACTAAATTTAATGATATTATGTGACCTAAATTTCAGATTTTTTATATTTGGTAAGATTTTGCTTTACTAAAGCTTTTGCTACGATTGTAGTTTTATATTAAGTATGAAGATATTGTGTCATTTCTCTTTACAAAATTCAAAGGGGAAATTGCAAATAACTCCCTTAAACTTTAACTTAAATATGGATTAACCCCCTAAACATTCAAATTACAATTTAAGACCCCCTAAACTTTGATAAATTGGCAAAAAAAAGAACATTTCACTTTTTAGCTTAAAAAAATTATACTATGGTCAAAGTTTATAAGGTCTTAAAGCATATTTTGATAAGTTTAGGAGATATTTGCATACCAAAATCAAAGTTTAATGGGGTTATTCTCAACTTATGGGGGTTGTTTGCTAATTAATCAAAGTTTATGAGGTCAAAAACTACACTTTAAAAACTTATGGGGTCAATCTATACCTAAGTCAAAGTTTAAAGAGGTTATTTGCATTTTCCTCAACTTTAAATGTTATTATCACTTTTTTCCTTTTGTATCTATAAATATTTCACATATTTTATTATAGTTTTTTAAGTGATAAATGGTATTAATCCTAAGGTAGATGAGAAACGAAATAATAATAAGAATTGTTAGCCTTAATATAAATGGGTCTAACCCAAACAGGAGATGTGCTAGGTTACAACATTAGTTTTCATATATGATTAATAAAAAGGTCGTGTCATGAGTTTAGGTTTTTCGAACACTAACTCATTTATACATGCAAATGAGACATGACACGATAACATGAATTACCATCTCTACCCAAAAGAGAAGACTCATGAGAGGCAAAAATGTGGTAGTTGCATAACAACAATCCTATAAGTAGATAGATGCAAGGATTGGCATTATGTAACAAGGTATATATTCAAGGTAGATAGCATAGAACAAAGCATGTCCGTAAGCTTGAATGAAATGTGACAACCCATGAATAATATATATGAAAGAAGATATATACTTAAGGACAGATGCCATGGAAGAAGATACTTCATATTTTTCCAAATAAAAAGGAAAAGCATGATCAACTTTAGGATATTCCATTAGATCCACATCTACTTACATGTCATGGAGATCTACCTTCATATCTAGCTTGAAAACTCATTTAAGCTTAGTTTTTTTTTTTTCTTGTTCATTTATTTAGTAAACTATTTATTATTCTCTTTAAAAACTAACCATAAGATTCAAAATTTTTATTTTCACATTTCTTGAACATAATAATTTAATAAATTCTCATTGTTAATAAACCATTTTAGCCTTAAGCCCTTAAACTTATGCTAACCTCTTCAAGACATCAACCAAGTTCTCAAGGCTTAATCCAACTTACTCTCCTGAGTCAAACTTCCTACAACTTAAATGCTCAAAGAATGAATACCAAATTACGAATTGTTCAACTAACCTCATTCGAATGATCAACAGGGATTCCAACTTAACTAGAAGAACTTGTCTAAGTCTCTAAAGACTTGGACCCTTGAGCCTAGGTTAATCAAGGCTAACCCATGAAATTTAGACTAAGCCATTTAGGAATAGCTCAAGAGAAATGGTATATGTACAATTACCTCCATCCATTTCCACAAAATTTGAAGCATGTCCTGGTAACATAGAGCATTAATTGAAAATAGCTCAATCTTATCCACTATAAATAGAAGATGGGGCCTCAAGGTAATTAATTTTCACTCACACACATTCTTAAGCCCACATTACAGTCCTTTACTCCTCTAATACCCTCTTGACTTAGGCATCAATATAGTTACACTAGAACATCTTCTATCACCCTCTATAGCCTAATATGTGCTCATTTTATAGGTGATCAATCACTCTTTTTAAGCCCTCAAACACCCCCATAATATTCAAACATAACATTTGGCATCATCTTTGTGATCAACATCCATGTATTATTACAAGAACATCCAATTATAAATCCAGCTATTAAGTCTTTTATTTTAGTTTTGATGATTATAAAACACGTATGAAGTTATCACTAAAGAGAATTTGAAGTGGTTACAAACTTACAATAAGATAGAAGTAAATATAAAGGCAATATCAAAGAGCATAGAATGCAAAATATGAGGCTATCAGAACTCAATAGTAACATAAGCTTACTGGAAGAAGTTAGAAACATTATAATTATTATTATTATTACATAACATGCTTATTTTTTTAGTTCAAGGCCTAGCTTTACTATTTGAGAATATTTGATTAATTCTTTTTTCCTTCATTCCACTATAAGTTTGATTAATTTTTTTAGAGACTAAATCAAGGAAGTAGATGAAGTTTTGAAAATTATTAATTGATAATTTTAATAAAGTGCATAGGGCATAACTTTTACATTTGAATTTTGAAGTGGCTAGCAACCTTTTTTTGTTTAATGCTTTCTAATTTAATTCATTATGGATAAGCAACTCATTTCTTCAATGTATCAAAATGCTAACTCTAGAAGCAAGTTAAGTAAGCAAAGATTCATAGGAGCTATTATCAATGTAGACTTACATCTTGTCTTCACATAGCTTTTACAAAAAGTAGCAACCAACGAGATTTATAAGTTTGCAATGTGTTTGTAGAGTTTATAAGAATGTTAGTTAAAGTTATAACATGGAAGCAACTTAATTTAAATGAAATATCAAAAGCTAATTAAGATGATTATGGAGATATATAGGGGATTTATTTTCAAATTTAAATTGAAAGAGATAAGGATATGGAGTATAAAATATTTGGAGTTGATATGAAGGAAGATTTATGGGATTTCATATTCAAATTAAGTGGGATTGATATATATAGCTATGGGATAAGTTTGAAGTTGATATTTTAAAGGGTTTAGCGATGATTATTGTCACATCTTAGCATAGCACATGATGTAACATTACACATGAATACCTATCTATCTTCAACAAAAGTTCTAACAAAAAAATACTATAGCGAAGTTTAACTTTACACTTGTTTATGTAAAAGAGTACATCCATCAAACATAACCAAACCTAAAACACAGCATTTTTTTTTCCTTTCATTAGATACACACAGATCCTCATGAGTAAGATAAAAAACACAATAAGGATTATTTAAAAGTAGCTGACTTCATTCTACTTGCTCTGAAAAGACTTTTCCCCAGTTGATGTTGATGCCTAGTCAATTCTCTTCATAACCTAAGGATACACAAATATCCCCCTAGCTCTCTATGAGATATGTAAGCACGGATAAAATAAAGCACACAATAGGCATAACACATATTCACAAATATTAATACTATAAAACATTCAATTTTGTAATCAAAGTTATCAAGAAAAACTATCTACGCAAGGAATTTGTACCATGTTCATGCACATGACATGCATTGATACTGATATCTTGTGCTCTTCCAATTACTCATCTAATTAGTCGGTATATCCATCCATCCATATACAACGTCTAGGAACTTAGAGACAATAATGAGCTAGCTACAAGTAAGACCCCAAAATCCAGTAGAATAAAGACCATCCGTTGTGATATGGAAATCCAATACATAGCCAGCCTAGCTGAAACCACACATTGTAGCCAAAATAAACTAAGCAATGCAATTCTATATGCTCAAAACTTAGTTTAGCAATATTCAAGATTTTAAAAACTTAACCCTTATGTCCTTTCATGCCATAAAATGAATGCAATAAGGAATACAATAATCTACTATCAAGCACGAATCTCAAGTTCCACATCATAAACATGTCGACTATCTTGACTCCAACTTTGTTTCTCAACTTCATAATTGATTCCTTCACAATAGGTTCACTTAGGTGAACACTTTAAAGGACAATTCATTTTCCAAACTTTCCAAACAATAACACCAATTGACAAATCAGTCATACATGCAAAACTTTCCAATCAATGCATAGTTAATAGAACCATACTCAACTAATTTTGCACATAACTACAGTTTACAACACAACTAACTCTAAGTTAAGTAGACAAAGGACTACTTGTACAAAGATAGAAATATCCACTTACCTGGTCTTGATAGTTATGCAAAATCCTATGCTACAAGATGTGGTCCTTCCTCACCTAACATACCTAGGAAAATACATACACTCTCAAAGTCAACTATGGGTTGAAACTAAACTCTTATAAGCTTTTACTATTCCGTTTCCAACCTTCTTCTAATTGTATCTTATTCATTATTTTATCAGATTTTAGTAAAATTTATGTCATCACAATTGTCATTTCAAACACCATTAGGATATCTTAAGAAATAAGGCTAGCTAATATAATCACAAGTCCGAAAATGCCCTTTTTCATTATGAACTAGATTGTATGTTATTGAGATTTCGTAATTAACCCTAATAAGCTTTAGTTCTAAACTAAAACCCTAAAATCATACATTATAAACTTAACCACCCTTAACATATCCAAAAGTGTTCATTTTACGTGAGTTTAACAAATATTTTACTAATGCTAATTACTATGTTACATATTAGGCTAAGATATAGTAGAAAAATACACAATGAATAGTATACAAGCCTAATTAAGTCCATGAAAAATCCTATAAAGTTACTAAAATATATAATTTAATATTAACCATTCATAGTAATTATATAGGTTATCAATTTTTTTCACAAAAATAGCATTTTTAGCTCGAAATTTGGGATAATTAGGAAAATAAACAAATTTAATTACAAGATAAAAATGAAGTGCTCCAAACATCATTATAAACTTCTAGAAGTTAGAATATGTTGGGCTCATTCATTGATTTTATCATTAACTAATTACTCTAACAAAATAGTAAAATTGCCAATTTTATTCAAAATAATTATAATAAATAGTAAACATACTTATTTTCAAGAATTCTTGTTACTAAAATTAAATACATATATTAAACCTATTATGTACAAAAATTGAGCTTGAAGAACCATCATCTATTATTTCTATAATCTAATTTAATTTTCACCCAAATAGGGTAATTCCTTAAGCACCCTATATCTCCACTAACTATTTAATTAAAATAAAATTAGTACATTAATCTACACATAAAATAACCATAGAAAACCAAATTTATAATTAAATAGCATCATGTGATAATTTTAGAAAATTTAACAAGTTTTAACAAGAAAATCAAGTCACCTAAACCAATCATCTCCGGCTACCCTCCGACAATGAGGCCTGATCGAAAAAGCTAAACGCATTACCTACTTTTAGACCCCCAAGCTACTTCAAGTTAGGTTGCTTTTATCCTAGTGAACTACCTTCGATTAGAACCAATTGTGTTTTTGGCCTTATTTTTCTAATTTTGCTCTAATTTTTTCTAAATTTTCTTGTATTTCTAGATTTCCAAAAATGCTATTTTTGAAGTGTAGAGGTTCTATTTATAAGTTTCAAGTTGGTTTGATTTAATAAAAATTGGACATGCGACATACACATGTCACTTTTCTGAAAATCTTAAGCTTGAGATGGTAATTTCCTATTAAATTGATCTTCATTTAGTGACTCACCAAATTATTTTTTAATTAATTTACTGTTATTTCATATTAATTTACCTTATTTTTTAATAATTTATTATTATATGTATATATTTAATACATATACTGTATATCTTATGTAAATACATCTATATTGTAAGTAATTCAACTTCATTAAGTATTTTTATAAATTAAGTAGCTTATTTGTAATATCTCGTTATATCTCAAAGCTTGAATTTCACCTTTTTGATAATTATCAGCTTTATTGATAAATTTATGCTGTTCTTAAATTAGTTCCTTTATATAGCTTATTTCAAGAAATTGACATTACTAGCATACTTTGTCTAACTTTTCTAGCCTTATTTTGAACTAAAATAGATAACATTACCTAATGCCCTAAATTCAGGGGTTCGGATCCTAGGGTTACCGTGTTAGCTCGAAACCTTAGGGTTTTACATGCTACCTCCTTTACAAAATGTTTCATCCATGAAACTTAACTATAAGTTAATAAAAAATAAAAGGTCCTAACCTCACAGTAGAAAAAGAATAATCGATGACAGCATTACTACCTTGTTCGAATGGTTTAAGGTATCGAGTTTTAATTGACTTAGTAGATTCCCATGTCACTTCCTCAATAGTGTGTCAACTCTACAAGACTTTCACATATTCAATGTCTTAGTTCCTTAGTTTGAGAACCTTAGTATTCGAAATACGAACTAGATGTTCTATATACATAAGGTTTTCTTTTAACTCCATTAGAGGTATATCCAATATCATTATGGGACCACCTATAAATCTCCTTAAAATTGAGACATAAAATACATTATGAATTCCTACCATCTTATTGGGTAATTCAAGTTCTTAGGCAACTTTCCCAATCCTTTTCTTAATTTGATATGGTCTAACATACTAAGACTTAACTCTCCTTTAATACTGAATCGCCTTACACCCTTCATTAGTAATATCTTCAAAAATACCCAATCACCTACCAGGAATTTTAATCGCTTTCTTCTAATATCCGCATAACTTTTTTGATGGCTTTGTGTAGTTTGTATTGATTCCTTTGTACCTTCTCCCTAAGGTCTTGTAATATTGATGGTCCAATTGCTTATTTGTTCCCCACTTCATCCCAATAAATAGGGGACCAACATTTACGTCCATATAATGCTTCATATGTAGCCATCTGATTGGTACTATGATAGTTATTATTATAAGTAAATTCTACTAATGGTAAATGGTCATCCTAGCTACCTCCAAAATCCATCGCACATGCCCTTTACATATCTGCTAGTGTTTGGATTATTCGCTCTAATTGCCTATCACTTTGAGGATGATAAGTAGTATTAAAGTCCAGATTAGTTCCCATTTTTCCTTGTAAGGATTGCTAAAATTGAGACATAAAGCAAGAATCACGATTGGATGTTATTGACACTAAAACACTATGCAAATGAACTATCTCTTTAACATAGACTTCTGCTAGTAATGAGAAAGTCACCATTTGCCTTATGGTTAGGAACTGTGGTAATTTCATGAGCCTATCTACTATAATTCATATCATATCATGTTGTCTCTTTCTCCTTGGTAAACTACTTACAAAATCCATTATTATATGATTCCACTTCAACTCAGGTATAGGTAAAGGTTGTAACAATCCTCCCATTCTTTGATGTTTGGCCTTTACCTTCTAGTAGGTCATATAATGTGATATATACTATGTGCTTCAGCCATAATCACCTTTTTAACTTTTGAATCTTTTGGTACATAAAGCCTTTCTTTAAATCTTAACATTCTTACATCATTAATTCTAAAGTTAGGGTATTGCTCAATATTATTTTTTATTCTTTGTAGTTATACATCTTCCTTCTAAGCTTTCTTGATGCTCTAAAGTAATATAGGTTCTACCATCAAATTAGCCAACAAACTATTTTCTTCTCTTGTAACAACTTCAAAGCTCAATTTCTTCACCTCTTCAGTTAATTCTTGTTGATTCGTAATTAGTGTAGTGACACTACTAAACTTCTTTCTACTTAATGTGTTGGCTATTGCATTAACTTTCTTAGGGTGATAATGAATCGTAAGATCATAATCCTTCAGTAATTCCAACCATTGCCTTTGCTCCAAATTCAACTTCTTTTGTATAAAGATATATTTAAGCTTGTGATCAATATATACCTTACATTTCTCCCCACATAGGTAATGCCTTTAAATTTTTAAAGCAAATATTATAGTTATAAGCTCTAAATCGTAAGTCGGGTAGTTTTGCTTGTGTAGTCTAACTAATCTCAAAGTGTAGGCAATCACCTTATCATTCTACATTAATACACATACCAATCCACTTCTAGAAGCATCATAATAGATCACATACTTTCCAAATGCATCTAGTACTATTAACACTGGAGTGGTTGCCAACCTTCCTTTAATCTCCTAGAAACTCTCTTTGCACCTATCATTATATTCAAATCTAATGCCTTTTCGTGTCAATTGGGTCAATGGAATAGCTATTTTAGAGAAGTCATGTATAAATCTCTTATAATAGTTAGCCATTCTTAAGAAACCCCTCACTTCTACTATAGTGGTTGGCCTTCTCCATTCTGTTACCACTTTCACTTTTGCTGGGTCAATTGCTATTCCAACACGAGATACTATATGTCTAAGAAACCTTACTTAATCTAACCAAAACTCCTACTTCTTTTGCTTCATGTAGAGTTGGTTGTCCTTAAGAGTCTAAATCACTATCCTTAAGTGTTCCACATGTTCCTCCTTACTCCTTGAGTATATTAAGATATTATTGATAAGCATAACTACAAACTCATCTAGGTACTTTTTAAAGACATGGTTTATCATGTACATGGATGTAGCAAGAGCATTCGTTAACCCAAACAGCATCACTAGAAATTGATAATACATGTGCCTAGTCCTAAAGGCAATTATAAATTTATCTTCTTCCTTAATTTTTAACTGATGATAACTAGGCTACAAATCTATTTTCGAGAATACTACAAATCCCTTTAATTGATCGAATAAATCATTAATCCTAGGAAGTGGGTATTTGTTCTTTATTGTTACTTTGTTTAATTCTCGATAATCTATACACAATCAGAGACTTCCATCTTTCTTCCTAACAAATAGCATAGGTGCGTTCAACAGTAATGTACTCAGCCTTATGAATCTCTTGTCTAATAGCTCTTAAAGTTGCTTCTTCAATTCCACTAGTTTAGTAAGAGCCATTTAATAAGGTGCCTTAAAGATAGGTATAGTACCTAGTATAAGATCTATGGTAAATTCAATCTCCCTATCTAGTGATAGTCTAAGCAAATCCTTAGCAAAAATCTTAAGATAATCAAATGCTATTGGTATATCTTCCAATCTCACTATTCAAACTTAGGTATCTACTACTGTAGCTAGAAATCCTATATTACCATTTCTTACCAACTTCTAGGCTTTACTTGCCAAGACTATTTGAGGGGTTACCTTTCTAGAGCTTCCTTTAAAATAAAATTCCTCTCCATCAGGCTTCTTAAATACCACCATCTTTCTTGTACAATCTACATTTTCCTGATGTTCAGTTAGCTAATCCATCCCCAATATAGCATCAAATCCTTTCATTTTTAAACTATTGATTTCGTAACACATTTCCTCCTTTCAACTTTTGTTGCACATGTTGTTCTCCTATAGAAGGAGTTATCACTACTAGATTATACCTTAGAGTCTCCATTGAGAGTCTATTCCTATCAACATAGTCCTTAGATACATATTGTTGGTCCCAGTATGATATTAAGAAAGGCGTAAATTAATATCTTTTGCAAAAACTAAAACTTTCGATCTAAAAACAAATTCCCTCTTAATATGTTAAGTGGTGTGATAAGTAGTTGGAAATTTATTGTTAACTCAAGGTACAAATAATAATAGTAAAGATTAGAAAGTAAATAAGATAGGAAGTAAGAAGATCCAGCAAGCATTTTTATAGAGCTTCGGCCTTTTGCCTATTGCTCTTTTCCAGCTCTACTACTAGGGACTTGGTCCTCCTTACCGTTGTTGTTTCACTAGTCTAAACTTTTCAATAAATAAGTATCAGTGAGAGATTACAAGGATATCCAATCGCTTTCTCTGTCCCATCTCATTAACTTCTTCCTAAGCTAAACATAGGACTGAGAAAACTCCCTAATCCTCTTACACTCAAAACACAATGTCAATAATGTTTACAATGAAATTGAAACAATACAATCAAATAGATCTTTACAACTTTCGCACAAATGTAATAACAATGAAATAATAAAACTATTTTTGCTCAGTTTCTGATAGTTTACCTAAGATAATTTTTTAAATTTGATTATGATCATGAGTATTCTATTCAAAATCTTGTACAACATTGTCTTTAAATTAAATAAACTCTTGTGTAACAGCTAAAAACAGTTAGTTCTAGATTTTTCTCTAAGATATCTTTATTCAAACACAATTAGTTTTGTTGTTGGAGAAATCCCATGAAAATAGGAACCAAATGTTTGAATTTTGGAAAACTTGAATCTTGTTGCTCTTGATTTATTTCTTTACCAAGCTTATGTAATTTGAAAGTTATTGCACGTGATAATTTGTTCCAACTCTCCTTTGATTATGTGGAACTTCAAAAATTTGAATATCACGCTTCAAATATTATGGATAAACATGAAAAGATATAGTCAAATCTTCATATATCTTGCTCTTCAAGAATAATCCAATGCCTAGTCATAGCTTATTTGATATTTACTACGAATAATTCTATTCCCTTATTTAATATCTCTATTTGAATTATGAAAATAAAACTCTCATAAAAATCTAGTTGAATTTATCCATAATATCCATACTTATCTTCAACAAAATATTTTAAAGTTCTTAAATTATTGTCAACAAAGTAAGCTACAAACTTGCAAAAATCAACACTGAATTCTTAAGTTTTCAAGCATATATTTATCTAATAAATCCTCATAAATAATCTGAATTTTATTTAAACCTGTTATATGATACTAAAGCAGCAAATCCTTTTACAACTAATGTCCTTAATGTATTCAATACATGACCAACCTCACTAAGAGTGTCAAAATACCTTCTTTCCAAAATATATTAACCAAACTTTAATTAAACATTTCACAAATATGATTCTTAAGTGTACTTAAATTAATCAAACTTAATATCCTCATGGATTGAATCCAACTTTGGTGAAACGAAATTTAGCACATTACCTAAATATGTCCAATAAAGTAGAGTTAGGCCTTCTACATACTTTTCTAACTTAATTTGTTCAAATTATTCAAAAAATAGTATAAGAACAGCTGCTGATATTGATCTTATACATAATCAATATTGTTTTGATCTGTTACTATATACTTTCTGACACACATTCTGATACACACAATTCTCTAAACTTAATTTTCTTCCTTGAATTGATTTCATTCTAAAGTTAACCTATACACTTGATGTTCTTGTTAATTCTTTTAGAATTAATTAATGTTATATCATGATATATCTATACACTTCATAAATATATTAGTGATAACTTATCACATGTTTTGTTTTCATCAAAACTAAATTAAAAGACTTAACACATATAAATGTATTCCTCCCATATTGAACAATGTGCAGTCAGTGTTACCTTTAAGGTAAACCAATCCTCTAATAACATTTACAATTATGTCATGACTCTAGGGTACAAGATTCGAGTAAACATACAACACACGATGATAAGGATCGAAGCAGCGGATCTTGAAAAACCCATAATGGGTTAAATGGGTATGATGAATAGGAAGTAAAATAGCTGGTTTTGATAATGAATGTGAATAGATATCACGCACTAAGACCTAAACACAATAAGGGGTTTAAGCTTGAAATAAGGTTCGATATAAATCATGAACATTAAATGTTGCTTAGGATTCAAATGAAAGTTAGATGCAACTCACTAATCGGTTCAAATGAAGGTTCGCCACAATCTCAAGGTCAAGATCAATAAGAACATGAGAGAGATTAAAGAGCTTGATCTATACTTAATAATCCGACAAATACTAACTCAAGAGTAGCCTTACTCAAAAAGGGTAAAGATTTCAATTGCAGGAATATACCTTTTAGTCTTTTTTGTATCTATTGTCATATGTCTTCGGATCTATATATTTTGATTTTTACAAATGTTGTTATTTATAGCAAGTCCTAAACCTTAGTAGTAAAACTATAAATAATGTATGAGACCTTAAACCCTAAAGATTGGGCCCATAAATGAAACAAAGGAAAATACGTACAAGAATACAAAATTGTGCATTTTAAACTCGACATGTCATAGAAGGAGTAGTTTTTTAACTAGACAAGGTCAGTAGTTAGATGTACGGGTTTGGGAAGGAGTCCTTAAAGTCTTGCAGTATTTAGCCAAGACATTAGAAAGGTAGGCCCATAATTGCCAAGTTTTAGAATCAGTCGGCACAAGTCTCTTGGTGTTATACTCAGTAATTCTTTAGTCTCGAGTACTTAGCCTTGTGGTATCTCGTCTTCTCGATAGACAACAGACTTGTTGCTGAGTGGCTCCTTTTCTTCCCTTCGGTCTTCTGTTATTTGCTCAACCTCGGTAAAAGCTATTCGACCTCGACCTTAAACTGTTCTACATCTTCTTCTGGAAGGTCAGTGTCAACTTTGGATAGGTTGATCATAGCTTAGACGTAGTCGAAGGCTAATTCCCATCCATATCATATAAAGGAATCTAAAAATCATAGGGTTCAAGAATCGTACTTATAACTATGTTGCCATCCCTACTTTTGTTATCTTGGATTGCATATACCTTTCCTTAAACTCTAAGTCTAGCTTCAGCCTCTCCTAATTGATTATTTCTATTATTAGGCCCTTGTTTGTTGGCTTGGGTTTGATTCGGTCTTATCTACTGCTTTATAGTATACTGAGTGGTATTATGTCTTGCCTAGCGACACTTATGGCAATATATACTTTTAAGGTTTAGGTTTTGACATTACTTAGCCAAATGCCTAGCTTCTCCATGCCTAAACATCTCCTTTGTAGTTCTGGACACTACATTGCTTGATCCTTACTGTTACATTTCCAGCAAAGTGGCATGGCTCTACCCATCCTCTGATTCTTATTAAGGGGTTGATAGGCCCTTTTGCCTCTTATTATCTTATGGCTACTATTAGAACTCCCTACAAATTTCCTCCTTATTTTCTACTTCTTCAGCTACCTTTCATAAGTCATAAGCTTACTCAATCAAACAAGTCTCATTGATAATATCAACATATTGCACCAACCTTATCCTTTTTAACTTAACTGGAAAATAAAGATCAAGTCCAGCCCTAAACCTACCAACCTTAGTAATTTCATTATTCTGTACCACTTCTAGGGTAAACTTCAACAACCTATTAAACTAATGTTCATATTCTTCAATAGTCCTACCTGCTTGCCTTAACTTATAATATTCTTTATACATTTGCTTCCTCACATATCTAGGGAAATACTGCTCCAAAAATGGATCCCTAAAGGCATTCTAACCTATGGGTCCTACAATTGTTCATTTCTTACTCTTTTACCAACTATTCATATGCCTATCCAACAAAAATAGCAACAATCCTCACTTTCCTAGTATCTTTTACCTTATGCACTTCAAAATCTTTTTCTAATGAATCGATCCATGCTTCCATAACTAAAGGATTAGTTTTTGTCTCATCAAATGGTTTTACTATACATTGCATTTGAGTAAACTTATCCCTATTCACTCCATCCCCAGCCAAAGCAGTTACAAGTTCTTGTACTACATCCATTACTTGTATAGGTAGAGCTTGATTTGGTTAAGGTTGTTGTTCCCCCCTAATCTATCTCTTAGGAGTAAATGATGAACCAAGATTCCCACTTGCATGTGTTTTCACCATTTTCTGGATAGCAGGAAACACAATAGACACAATCAGTTTCCTTATATTGGTCACTACTAACAACGTTAAGTTCATATGGTACCTAACTACTCCATACACCATACATGCATCATAGACAATAGTCCCTAATTTATGCTCTAATACCATCTAAAGGATGCAACATCTCGACATAAAATAGGATATACTGTCACACAGGAATACCTGTTTATATTCAACAAAAGTTCTATTTTTAACAAAAGAATACTACAATAGAGATCAGCATTAGACCTATTTATACAAAAGAGTACATCCATCAAACTTAACAAAGCCTAAAACATAGTATATAGTCTTTTTTTTTCTTTCTCTTTTCATTACATATGTATAGATCCTTCATGGGACTAAGATCAAAACACAGTAAGGATTCTTCAAAAGTGGCTAACTCTGTTTTACATGCTTTCAAAAGACTTTTCCTTAAGTAATGTTAATGCCTAATCAATTCTCATAATCACTTAAGGATACATAAGTATCTCATCAGCACTCTGTGAGCGAAGTGAGAGTGGATAAAACAAAGCACAGAGCAAGCATAACATATATTCACAAACAAAGCACATGCATTAATACTAATATCCTGTGCTCCTCCAATTACTCATCCGATTAGTTGACTTACCCAAACCTTTAAATACAACGTTTAGGAACCTAGAGGCAATAAGGGGCTACTTAGGTGTAAGACCCCCAAACTCAGTAGAATAGAGACCACCTATTGTGGTTTGGAAATTTAACACATAGTTGGCTTAGCTAAAACTATACATTGTGGCAAAAATAAATTGAGTAATGCAATTCTATATGCTCAAAACCTAGCTTAGCAATATTTAAGCTTTTAAAAACTTGACCTATAGGTCCTTTCATGCCATGATATCAATGCAATAAGCAATACAATAATCCAATACCAAGCATAAATCTCAAGTTCTACATTATAAACATTTTGACTATCTCAATTCCAACTTTGTTTCTCAACTTTATAACTCATTCCTTCAAATAAGGTTCACTTAAGTGAACACCTTAAAGGATAATTCCTTTTCAAAATTTTCCAAGCAATAATACACATCAACAAATTAGTCATATATGAGGAAACACTTCACTTAGTCAATGCACAGTTAATAGAACCATGTACTAAACCAATTTAGCACATAACTACAATTTACAACACAACTGACTCCAAGTCAAGCAAAGAAAGGTCTAGTTGCACAAAGATAGAAATATCTACTTACTTGAGCTTGATAGTAGTGCAAAATCCTAAGTTTCATAATATAGTCCTTTCTCACCTATCACACCTAGGAAAATATACATAGTCTCTAAGTCAACTACAGGTTGAAACTATCGCATTTCAAACCTTCTTTGGATTGTATCTTATTCATTTCTTATTTGATTTTATTAAACTTTATATCGTCACAATCGTTATTTTGAGTATTATTAAGACAACTTAAAAAATAAGACTAACCAATATAATCATTGGTCATAAAATTCTCTTTCTCATTATCACCCCTAAAAGTTACACTTTTCAAGCTTGACCAACAACCCTCAATATATTCAAAAGTGTTCATTTTACATGAATTTAACTAATATTTTACTAGTACTAATTAATATCTTACATATTATGCTAATATGTCAGCTTTTATTAGAAAACTACACAATAAATAGTATATAAGCCTAATTAATTCTATAAAAAATCCAATACACTCACAAAAATATATAGTTTATTATTGACCATAAATAAAAATTACATAAGTTTTCACCTATTTTCACAAAAATAGTATTTTTAGCTTAAAATTAAGGATAATTAGGAAAATAGACAAATTTAATTACAATATAAAATTCTAGCACTCCAAACATCATTATAAACTTCAAGAAGTTAGAATATGTAGGGTTCATTCATTGATTTTAACATAAACTGATTATTTTAACAAAATAGCAAAATTGCTATTTTTATTCAAAATAATTATAATAAATAGTAAACATGCTTGTTTTCAAGAATTCTTGCTACCACAATTAAATAAATATATTAAAAATATTATGTACAAAAATTGAGCTTAAAACAACATCATCTAGTATTTTAAAATTTTAATTTAATTTTCCCCCAAATAGTATAATTTCTTGAGCACGTTATATTTCCACTAACTATTTAATTAAAATAAAATTACTACATTAATATACTCATAAAATAAACATAGAAAACCAAATTTTATAATTAAATATCATTTGTTAACTTTAGAAAATTTAACAAGTTTCAACTAGAAAATTAAGTGACATGAACCGGCCTTCTTTTGCCATCCTTCGATGGTATGGCCTTATAGGAAAAGCTAGACATGCTGCCTACTTTTAGACCTCCTAAGCCCCTCCAAGTCAAGTTGCTTTTATCCTAGTGAACCACCCTAAACTAGAACCGACTCTGTTTTTTGCCCTATTTCTAATTTTTTCTAAATTTTCTTTAGTAATTTTTCTTATGTTTCTAGTTTTCCAAAATATTGTTTTTGATGTGTAGAGGTCAAATTTATCGGTTTCAAGTTTGTTTGATTTAATAAAAATTGGACATAGCATGTACATGTCACTTTTCTAAAAATCCTAAGCTTGAGGTGGCAATTCCCTATTAAATTGATTATGACTCATGTTTTCCATTGTTTCCTATGCTACCACTTCATTTGGTGACTTATCAAATCGTTTTTTAAATAATTTACCATATTTTGTATTAATATACCTTTTTTACAATTTATTATTATTATATGTATATATTTAATGCATATAATGCATATCCTACGTAAATATATGTATATTATATGTAATTCAATGTCATTTAGTTTCTTTTTTCTTAGTTAAGTAACATATCTCTAATATCTTACTATATCTTACAGCTAGAATTTCAAGTTTTTAATAATTATTGGCTATATCGATAAATTAACTTTTTTTAATTAATTTTTTATATAGCTTATTTTAAGAAATTGACTTCACTAGCATACTTCGTCTAACTTTTCTAACCTTACTGTATTATTTGAATTATAATAGATAATATTGCCTAACACCCTAAATTTAGGGGCTCAAATCCTAAGGTTATTATATTAGCATGAAACCCTAGGACATTACAATTATCATGAGAAAAATAAGGATTTTGAATTAAAATGAATTTTTAATGAGCTATTCACTTCAACAATCAACCAATACAGGCAAAAGGCATGATTATAGGTCCTATAGAGCTTAACTACAAGGATAACATTGCTAAATAATTCATTGACTTCCTGATGATAGATTTTTACTCACTCTATAATGTAATTTTACGTTGACTCAACCAAAATGCATTCAGGATGGTCTCCTCAATAGATACGCCAAGCTTAAATCGCCCACACTAATAAAGGGTTGCCATTTACCAAACAATAGCTCTTTGACCACCTTCGATTCAATAAGGATGTGTTTACCTAATCACCTTCCAACTTGCTAATTATCTCCCTAAAAACGATAATGTACAGCCTTAACATTGTTGAGAATGCTAAGCCTATAAAATAAAAAAGAGAGAAAAAGAAATAGCCATTTTTCCCTAGAACAATAGGCTACTATTGATGTGTAAATCAATTAGGTATATTGCATAAAATGGGCTTAAACGATAAGATGGATGCAACTAGGCCTCAAAGTTAGGCATACTCTTTACTCTTGAGTAGTTGCAAGAGTACTCCAATGCTCCTAGTAGGTTGGTCCACAAAGGCTCTCCAATGCTCAAGTCAATGAGAGAGGATGGGAAATGATGAAGTATGAGTAGGGATATAAGCACTCTTCTTCATGGAGGAGAAAGGGTACTCAATTAACAATGATACAAGAACTGTATGTGCATGATGGGTGTCAAGAAGAGGATCCTATATCTTTTGGCCTGTTGGGCTATTTATAACTTAAGGAGCTTACCTACTAGGGATGCGTCTCGACTTAGGGTTTGTTCATACTTGTTATTCACAAGGGACATACGTTGCAGGGTTAATAATGTAGATCTATTAGCCAATCAACCATGAATACGCTAGCAGCTACATCTAAAACTTGGGATGTTGACATTCAAAGGGGATGTCAAGTGTGATAGCTATACTATAGAGGGTAGGTATGTAATTAATGAAGAGAGAAGGATAGGGAGCAAAAGACAAACTTTGAGAATGAGGGGGCTAATTGATCTATAGTTTAAGGGCTATCCTTCTATGGAGCATCCGTAAAGAAGAAGGAGTATCTAACGTGGTAAACATGTACTTAGAGGTCGAAGGAGGTCATGGAGCTCGGGGTAGGGGGTTTGTGGTTCTAATTACATGTTAGAGCACTTAAGTAGGCCATAACGCTCCCTAGTGCTTAGGCACATAGAGAACAAGTCTTTGAACTACCCTAATACAAGTAAAGTACTTAGTAAGGTGATGGAGTGGTCAAGTGGATGCAAGGTACTTGGTTCCTCATCCGTTATTAGGCCTGGGTAGGTCCTTAATTGAATTGGGCCTTTGATCGAACCTAAAATAGCCTATCAATAACAACCATCTAAGAAGAGGTGAAGAAGCTACTTAAGGCTGCTTTGTAAGGGAGGAAAGTTATCCGATTTGTCAAATCAAGAAGTCCAACAAGAAATACCGAATGTGCATAGGCTTCACTTATTAAACAAAACTTATCTAAAGGGCTATTTTCTTCTTTCAAAGATTGACCAGCTCATTAGTTTGACCTTAAACCATGCACTACTCAATTTTATGGACACCTTTTTAAGCTATAACCAAATCAAAATGAATCAGGAAGATGAGGTGCACACCTATTTTGTCACTGACTTCAAGACTTACTGCAATGAGGTGATGCTCTTCTACCTTAAGAATGTAAGGGTAGCCTATCAGAGGTTAGTTATATAAATGTTTAACTAGAGCTCGAGCAAAACATCTAAGTTTATGTCAATGATATGATAGAAAAGAGCAAGAAGCTCAAGGACCATCTAGATGACTTACACGAAACTTTTGATACATCGAGGCACTACAACATGGAACTCAACCCCCAAAAGTACATGTTTAGGTAGCCCTAAGTAAGATCCATAGTTACATGGCCATATAGTATGGCATTGAAGTAAGCTTGAGAAGATTTGAGTTGTCTTAGATATGCATCCCCCATAATGTTGAATGATATTGAATAACTCATGGGGCAGATCACTAAGCTGACTAAGTTTGTGTTGAAAGTATAGACATACTTGCTAAGCTCTTCAAAATTTTGAAGAAACCTTGAAATTTTCAATAGATCAACTAGAGTCAAGTAGCCTTCAATAACTTGAGGTTACTCTTGATGACTCCATCCGTAATCTTTAAGCCCATCCTTAGAGAAGAACATTATTTGTACCTTTCTGTGAAATATCAGCCTTCTCCTCTATCTTAATTCAAGTTAAAGGGAAGGAGCATTGACTTTTATATTATATTGGCTACATTCTTTAGAGACTAGAATAAGGTACTTAAAGGTAGAAAAACTCACCTTAGTAGTGGTGATTTTAGCTAAGAGACTTTGTCCATACTTTAAAGCTCATCAAGACGTAACCTTAACTAACTACTACTACGTAACATACTCCAAAAGCTTGACTCTCCATATTGATGGTTTGTCCACTCAAGGGCAAAGGTAAGGGGTTAAAGTAGAGTACCACTTGTGTTATATTGACTGTATGTGGTAGAGGTATATTACACCCTTAAGTTCAAATTTTTAGCTAACAACAACAAGATCGAATATGAAGCCTTCATTATCAACTTGAAGTTAGTAAAGGACATTGGTTCAAGGGAAGTAGAGATTTTTTCAAACTCGATGCTTATCATCCAGCAAATTAGAGTTGAGTATGCAGTGAAAGATGAGCTCATGACCAAATATCTTAACTTTATATAAGCCCTTACCTTGGAATTTCCTACATGGAGCATCATAAAGATACCTCAAGCAAAGAACTCTAAGGCTAAAAAATTATTAAAGTTCACCTCAACTAACATCTCCAATTTGGATAAGTAAGATAAGAAGGTTTCATCAAGTATCCACTAGACAAGAGTACTAACAAGTAACACCTACAAGTTCTAGAAATACGACCTATACCATCTAAGCCATGCTGTATAAAGATGACACTTGACTATTTGAGGCACAATACTATCCTAAATGATAGGAAGCAAGTAAGGAAGCTTATGCACTAGGCAACACATAATACCTTAGTTGATGACCTCCTATGCAAACAAGGTTACAACCAACCTTTTCTTCAATGCGTCCATCTTGAGGAAGGTCATCATAACCTAGAAGAGTTATGCATCAATGCGTGTGGTAACTACATCAAGAGTTGAGATCTCTACATCCAAGTTCTTCATCTTAGCTAATACTAGTTGACGATGAAAAAGATACAAAGGATATGGTTTAGAGTTGCTCTCAATGCCAAAAATATGCAGCCATTGAGCATACATCAACAACTTCTTTTCCCTCAACGGTCCATAGCCTTTTGATTAGTAGGGAGCTGACATTCTCAATCCTTTTCGTAGAGAAATTGGCTAGCAATAGTACATCATATTGGCTAGCAACTATTTTACTAAGTAGGTAGAGGCCAAAGTAGTAGCCAAGATCACTAAAAAGAGTATTGAGTCCTTCATCATCAACTCGATTCTATGTAAGTTTAGCACCCCTTATGCTTTGATTATAGATAATAAAACACAATTTGTAACTAGAAATCTAGAGACTTCTACGAAGAAAAGAACATCAAGATTCATTACACCTCAATAGTACACCCGTAATCCAATGGGTAGGTTGTAGTAGTAAACAAGATCATCCTCAACAGTCTTAAGAAAAGGGTAAACCAAGCTAAAGGGAAGTAGAGTGACAAGCTCCCTAACATCCTATGGGGGTATCGAGCTAAATAGAGGACATTTACTGAAGTGACTCCTTTCCTACTCACTTTTAGCATAGCAGTAGTATTACCATCAAACTAGATTTTTCAAACATCCAAACTTAGGCCTTACTTATGATGGCCAATTATATCACCTCCAAGCTATTCTCAACACCATCAAATAGATTTTTAACCTAGCAAGAACTCAGGTAATTGCCTATCAACACATGATAGCTTACTGTTATGATAAGAAGATTAAGCACAAGGTCTCTTGGCATGGTAACTTATTATGAAGAAAGCACAAAGCCATTAAATCTAGATAAGACTAAGGGAAACTAGCACCAAACTGAGAAGAACAATTAAAGTTAGTAAGTCATAGGACATAGCGCATATAGGCTAAAGAGACATGATGGTCAATTCATAACTAAGACATGAATGATGATTATCGAACGTAATATTTTCCTTGTTTTATCATTTTTCGTAACCTAATTAGTATTAAATCTAACCTCTTTAATAGTAACCTACGATTAGGAGTTAAGAAAAGCATGGTTTTTAATCGTACTTTGAAAATTTTTATAGTCACCACTCGATGGGAGTTGAGAAAAAGAATAGGTTAGGTCAAATTAACTGGGTAGATCAGTTGAACCTAAACACTAATCTACTTGAAAGACTAATTTTAAAGAAAAAAAGTTTTGAAAACCAAAGATTTTTTATTCGAGAGCTATCTTATTAAACCTTTTACATGTACCACTTTTTAACTTTCCGAATTTAGATTTTATTTTTTCAAAATATTTTAGACATCTCATTTTTACCCCCACTTTTATTTTTAGAATTTTTAGGTTAGGGTAAATGTACCTAATTAAGGAAAAATACAAAAAGAAAAAAGAAATTTAAAAAAGTACAAAAAATGTAAATTTTTAAAAAAATACAAAAAACAAAAATAATTTAAAGAAACCATAAAAATAGAAAATTTAGGAAGTTTAAATAAGTTTTTTAAATAATAATTTTTTTTGGAGAGGGATGTTGGGATTGAGCTTAAATTCAAATCTAGCCAAAATAGACCTTATTCATATATGCAATTTAATTACTCATATAGATAAGGTATAGACCAATGGCCTAACAGTAACATACTTTAACTTAATATTACATATGACTTAGAGGTCTTAAGTTCAATTCTTGGAAGGTATAAAATGCTTCTTTTATTTTATTCTCTCACTTAGACACTTTTCAATCCCTCATTGGTACATGCGTCCAACACGTCACCATGCCAAGTTATCACCACATCATGCTATGTCACCACCACATCATCATTACATCATCACTATGTTACAGGCCAATGACCACATCATTTACCGATTCACTTCTGAGTGTGGTAGGCATACTTCTATATGTATTAGACATACTTCGACATACTCTTACACATAATAGGCAAACTTTAGTGCACGTTAATTATGTTCTCCATGCATAGCTTTATATTTAACATCACATATTGTCCATGTTCACTTAGCCTAAACATAGAAGAAAATCATACTGCATTTAATATTTTCCATCCTTAACTCAACCACAATACCTATAAATAGGAGATTACATTTTACTATAAAACATCAACTCATCACTCACAATTACTAGATCCATCCACAAATGCTACTCTCTCTTTCTATGTAGCCCCTTTTTCTCTCTTTAGGATTCACATAAGCTTAGGGCTTTTCGAGCTAAGACAAGTTATGTAGAAACTGCCCATGACGAAAGTTTTCCAACCCGATTGAATTCAACCCGTCTACTGAAGATTTGACCTATATCCCCCCTTAGCTAGGTTTGGCCCCCTCTCCCTATTTCCCTTGTATTTTTTTTATTTTACTATTTTTATTATCTTTCTAATATTCTATTGTAAATTTTCTTTCTTTTTCAATTTGTTGTATTATAATTACAACCCATTAAAAAAAGAGAGAGAAAAAACAAAAAGAAGAAAAGAATCTAAAAGGAAAAAGAGAAAGAGAAAGAAAAAATGAAAAAAAAATAAAAATAAAAAATAAAAAGGAAAAAGTTTCTTATTTTTTTATTTTGATGTTTTAGTAAGGAAATGAAAAATAAATCATAAATATATGGAAAAGACAATAAAATAAAGAAAAATATAAAAACCACTTTATCACTTAGAAAGAACTTTCAAATAAAAAACAAAAATAAAATAAACTTTTTTAAAGTTAGGGTTTCTTAAAACTTTCTAAAATAAACCACCCTTTTCTTATAGACATGTTTGCTATAATTCAAACATCTTTGGTTATGATTTAGACATTTTTTTATGGTTTAGGCTTCTTGTATATAATCATGTATTTTTCCATTGTTTAGGTATTTTTTCTATAGTTAGGCATGTTACCCATAGTAAATGCGTACTTCATGAAAAGTTACATTTAGGTCCTTTAGGATTTTCCTAAAATGTTTTATCACCTAGAATTTTTCTTTCCAAAGAAAAAAAAAATAGACATTTTTTCAAAAATTAGGATAGTTTAGAATTTTCCCAAAATAAAATCACCAAATTAGGACAATTTTCTCTTAGGTGTTTTTCTTAAACAAAATGAAATGGGTAAAGAGAAATAGACTCAATCACTTTCCAAATTTGAGATCAACCAACCCACTAATATTTTCAAAAAGAACTATATACGTCTAATTCTAAATAACAGGTATGCAGACATCTCTAGGGCAACATAAAAAATTAAAAAATTAGTTTTACCACTTTTAGGTACTCATTTTAGTAAAAAAATGAAAAAATCGTAGATTTCTTCCAATTTAGTTTAAATTTATCTAATTTAATAGAATAAGACCCGATTAGTTAACTAATGATTGAATTTCATTTTATAAGATAGTTTTGAAAGGTGATTTTAAGGGATTAAATCTAAATTTGAAAAGTTGATGGTGTCCATAAGGGTTTAATAAGCTTAACCCCTAGACCTGATCTTCTAGTTCTTAAAATCGTTTTATAAAATTGATTTTATCAAAAGACCAATAGCTAACTTATAACTAATCTACTTAATCGGTTAGAATTTAACTCTTTTCCCAACTTTGGTCAGGTGATAACTCTAAAATGTTTTCAAAGATAAAAGAATTGGTTTTCTTCAAACCTTAGTCCATGGTCAATATTAAACGAGTAGGGTTTAATATTGATCAATTTAAAGAAAACTAATTTATAAAGTTGAGAAAAATGAAGCTCAACAAATATCCCTTAACAAATTTAACTAATTCATAAGTAAAAAAAATAACATTTACCAAAAAAATTATCTAAAGTAGGAAAAGAATTTTTTTTCATATTCTAAGTTGCCCCTTAATCGTTACATTTACCTACGTACTTACTATTCTAAATCAAACTTTTGTAATTCATTTTGAAAACTTTAGGGATATTTGGTTCATTTTTTATTTTTATTTTTTATTAAAGTTAGGTTTACAATTTGACTTCATTTAAGTTATTTAAGAAAATCTTCTAAAAAGGTCCTAAATTAGGTTCTTTTATTTTTAGATAGTTCTAAAAGCATCCTAATTTTGAAAAAGAGGTTTATTTATATTTGTTTATTTCGAAAATTGATTTTTTCTATGTGGTAAAACAAATTTATAATTTTTTATAATTTATTTTATTTTATCTTAATTTATCTTTTTTAATGTATTAACTAAGAAATAGAAAAAAAAAACGAAACTATCCTAGTTTATTCCTTTTCTTTTCTCTATCTTTCTTTTCTTTCATTTTTTCATTTCTTTTTTTTTAATTATAATTACATTAGAGTTTACAATGAAAAATAAATTAATTAATTAAATTAAAATTAAAAAAAAACATAAATGACCAAAAGAAAAAAGCAAGGGGGTAATCAGACCAAAGGAGAACAATCGAACTTAGGAAGTAGTAGGTTGTTAGGTCGAGTGTAGAGCTCTAAGGAGTCAAATCCAAGATGTAGTGAAAGAGAAATTGCAACAATGCAAGGGGTTGTTCCAACTTGATTAAGTAACTTTTTTTTAGGGGTAAAGGCGATTTTGTAAGTTTGGGATTGGACTTAGGGTAAGGGAGGAAAGGGGGTAAGCCTAATGCCAAGGCAATTGGACGTATATTTAACAATGATGCAAGGTGGCAGTTGGTGGCTATCATAGGACAACTATGGCGGTAGTGCCTATTAGGTATTAGATACACATAAGGTTCTTGGATTTCAACCACAGTGAACTCAATCGTAGTATTCATTCTTTGACGGTGGTTAGATGTTGTGTTTTAAGAGGTATGGGTTGTAGTTGAGAGAAGATTTCAATAGTAGCTTGCGTTAAGGATGCTAGTAAGTGTGATGGTGGTCGACTTTAGTGTGGTTCAAGTGCTTAAAGTAAGTGAAACATTACTAAAGTACTGGTTTTTTTTTCTAAAAAACAATAGAAGGGAGAGAGACCTAAAGAGAAAGAGAGAGTGCCACGGGTGTTTTAGAGTTATAGAGAGAGAGAAAGCTTCGGACATTGGTTGTATGGATATGTTCATCTATTTTTCTACCATTAGAACGAGTTCAAAGATCTCCATTTATAATAGTCCTAGCTTGGTTTTGATTGGAAAGTTAGAAACACGAATTAATTCACAATCTTCAAATTAATGGGTATTTGACAAAGTTTAAATGCGAGTTTGTGTTGATTGGATGAAATAATCATTCAAGATGTAGTTAAGGAATTCAAATCCTTCTAAAGACAATATCAAAAGCTTTGATTTTTAAGTCAACAACTTGAATTAATCTCAATCAAGATTAAGCTTTAATCTTGGGTCCAAACTTCTTCTAAATTTCAAGATTCAATTCGATTAGTTAAATAATAATATTTAGACGTATTCTTGGTGCCAAATCAAATTAGGCCATGTGATATATCTAAATCCACTATTAAATCCATGGAATCAGTCGAAAAAATGGCATAGAAATGGCCTTGAACTCAATTGTCCAGCAAGGAAAATGCAAGAAACTTATGGGGAAGAAAAGGAAAGGGAAAGAAAGAAATGCTAACATAGTGTTGACGTAGTGCCATGTCAGCTAAGTGATCGAATGGCATGGTGCCACGTATCTTGACAAGACACATGCACGCATGGCAGAATGCCATGTGTCATGTGCTACATATCAAGACACATGGCATGATACGTATCAAATATGTTGATGTAGCGCTAGAGTCACAACCAAGTAATGCCACGTGTTAGACTCATAGCCTTGTAGTAAATCAACACGTGGTAGGTGCTTTGTAGAGAAAATGAAAAAGGTACTATGTGCTTGTTACAAGATTCAAACCCAAGATCTCTACGTCATTGATAATGAAAGTTAGAGTATAGTACTATCGGGTCATTAGCTTATGCCTTATTTATGTATACAATCAAATTGTAAGTATGGATTAGGTTAGTTTGGGCTAGATTTAAATCTAAGCCTAGACCCAATATCCTTCTTCTCTTTTTTATTATTTAAGGCCCTAAAAAAAAATACTAAGGCTTAAATAAAATTTCCCATTATATTTAAACTATCTTTTTTAATTATTTATTTATTTTAATTTTCTATTTTTGTAAGCTTTTCTAAATTTTCTATTTTTTGTGCTTTTTTCATATTTTCTATTTTATATTATTTTCTTAAATTGTCTATTTTCTCCTTAAATTAGGACCTTTTTACCTATTCTAAAAATTTCAAATTACAAGGGGAGGGGGTTTACAAAAATAAAGTGTCTACTACTACCCTTCTTTGTAGTGAAACTTTGCCATAAAAACAAAAGAGATACTATTTTTCCCCCGAAGGTGAATTTGTCCTAAAAAGCACTACAACTAGCTAGTTTCCTTAGGCTCAATGTATAGGGATTTGGTGAAAGGTAAAAGTGCGAGAAAGAGCTTTAAGAGCTGGTCAAGATGCAAAAGTGACTTTAGAAGGGACTACCTCCCTAAGAGCAAGTTAGTAAAATCGGTTCGAAACATAGTTGTGCCCTTATGAGCTAACTAACCTAGGCAAAAGCGTCTTTAAGGGAATAACAAACCTAAATTGATTTGAGAAAACCTAGTGGCACTCCTCTAAGCTGACTAACCTAAGTGAGCGCGTCTCTTAAGGACTAATAACCCTAAATTGGAATTGATTTGAGAAAACTTAGCTATGCTCCTTTGAGCTCAATAACTTAAGCAGAAGTATTTGTTGGAGACTAGTAATCCTAAATTGAAATTGATTTAACATAACCTAGTCATGCTCCTTTGAGCTAACTAACCTAGGCGAGAGCGTCTCTAGGGGACTGGTAACTCTAAATTGGAATCGGTTTGGAAAAACCTAGTCATGCTCCTTTAAGTTCATTAACCTAGGCAGAAGTGTCTCTCGAGGACTAGCAACCCTAAATGTGAATCGATCTAGGAAACCTTATCTTACTCCTATGAGCTTACTAGCCTAGGTAGGAGCATCTCTCAGTAACTAACAACCCTAAATAAGAATTGATTTAGAAAACCTAGTTGTGCTTCTTTAAGCTTACTAACTCGAGTGAAAGCGTCTCTAAGGGACTAATAACTCTAAATGTGAATTGATTTAGGAAACCTAGTCATACTTCTTTAAGCTCACTAACCAAGGTGAGAGCGTCTCTAGGAGACTAACAGCCTTAAATGAAAATTGATTTGAGAACACTTGGTCATATACTTTTGAACTCATTTACGTAGGTAGGAGCATCTCTAAGGGATTAGCAACCTTAAAATTCGAATTGATTTGAAAAACTTAGTTGTTCTCTTTTGATCTCACTAACTTAAACGGGAGCGTCTGTAGGGGACTAGCAACCCTAAATTTGAAATTGATGGAAGGAGTGCCTTATGGGCTTGCTAAATACATTGAAGAGAGATTGGTGATGGGAAGTGCCCTACGAGCTCACTAAAGACATTGAAGAGAGATTGGTGATGCGAAGTGCCCTATTAGCTTGCTAAGAAGATAGATTAGTTATGGGAAGTACCCTACGGGCTCGCTAAGAAAAATTGTTGAAGAGAAGCACCCTATAGGCTTACTAAAACCCTACAGAGAGATTGATGAAAGGGGAAGCACCCTATAGGCTTATTTAAGCTTAAGAGAATGGTAAATCGGGATAGTGCTCTATGAGTTAACTGAAACCCTAAAAAACAATGAAAGAGGTGAAGTGAGGAAATGAAACTCATTTGAAAGACTTCCTAACTTGAAAAATATTTATGGACAAAGAATTTAGTGAAAACCATTTATGACAAAATAGGCATTAGGGATTAAGTCCCTTAATGACTTAGATTAAGATGATTAGCTTAAACGTATGGCCACATTGTAAAGGAAACAAATGACATGAATTGAAAGCTTAGCTACTCGAGCCAACATGGATTTGAAAGTGGATAAAAAACTTGTGACAAGACTTTACTTTCTTTTTTTTTTTGTCTTTCTTCTTCTCATGAAATTTTGCTAACAGGTATAAATCCTTCTTTGATAATCACATGGGGCCCCTTATATTCTTTTTGATCTGATGCTAAGCTTCATGGTAACGCCTTGTGATTTCAAACATTCCTCTCCTAAAGAAAAGGCAACTCATGATTAGTCTAGTCGAAGAGGACTTTCTTACTCCCTCTTAGTCTAGATTTTGCTCTTGACTATAGTTCCAAATATTATAGTCTGTTTTATAAGTGACACGTTTTGATTAATCTGTTAAGTCTTTTTTATTCAATATTATGAATTTAGGCTTTCAGTCAAAGGTTTTAAAAAAGAACTAATGAGAAGGCTTCTTTTGAAAGAAGTACTTTTATTCAACCAAGGTGTGCAAGTTAAGAACCTCTATGAAAAAACTAGAAGTTTGCATGCCTCAGTTTCAAAAATAATTTTTAGTAATGATAAATTATCTTTTTAAGATCAAAAGAGCTTTTATCAAGTGTGAGAGGTATTGTGGGTGGCGAAGCCTTGTGTTTGTGATTAAGTATGTGTAAACTAACTTTGTGTTTTGTGATGGATATATAGGGTTTATGTTTTTAGGATAGGCATCAGATTCAAGGTTTTGTATCTTTCAGGTCTTCTTTAGTTGGGGCTTTTCTCTTACATATAAGATCAATTTTCAAACCCTTACCCTTTTTTCCCTTTTTTTTGTTATTATTATTTTTTTGTGTTGCTCCATCATTTTCTTATTTATTACTTTGCCCCATTATTGCTTGCTCTTCTCTCTTTCCTTTAGGCCTAGAAGGTGATTATCTATATTGCCAAGACTTTGTCTTCAAGTAAATCCATGGATTTTAAGCCCTAAATTCGTGGATTCCAACCACATGGGCTTAAGTGAGTATCTGTAGGCATGAGGTGTTTAAAAAGGAGTTAGTTTCTTCTTCATTTAAAAAAAAAAAACTTATCAAAAATAAAATTCGTCCTTGAATAAATGTTACTGAAGCAAGCAAAAACCAATTTTATCCTTATCTCCTAATCAATTATCCTAACCTTCAAATTGCTTTATCGTGGGGTAGTTCTTAACAGGGTTTAAATTTGAAAATTCTTTAAATTGGTCCATTAAGGTTAACAATGGATAGTTATGTTATGCTTAGCTTCATTTTAATCTATGTATCAAATTAAAAATGGACTTTACTTAAGGAATATGTACAAAATATCCTTACCGTTATATCACTCAACTCTCAAAGTGTTTAGGAGTTAATATATGGGGTGAAGTTCACCTCTTTTAATTCTAAACTTTTTTTTTTTTAAATTTGAGTTATTGATTCCTTAGGAAGGAATCTATATTTATTCGCTCTAATATTAATCAAACTGCAATCACTCAATTTAAAAGGTAGCCAATAAGATAATTTCATTCTAACTATTTCAAAGTCATTCAAAACATCTTCTTATGAGTTCATTATAAAACTTGATTCTTCTTTACCCCTCCTATTTAATTGCGCAACTACTTAAGATGATATATGAGCATATTAGAAAGTATTGGTAAACTAAAAAGAATTAGGGCTTTAGGTGATTCAGTTGAACTACCCTCTTGACTTGAAGAAGGAGCAAATAACCTTAGCATCAATCAAGTCTTTAATCTTCATCTTTAACCTCTACCATTTTTCAATAGAGTACCCCTTCTGACCCATATGATAGTCACATCGAACTTTTAGGTCAAAGTTGTATGGTCTGCAATTTGGATTAGGGGATTCACAGGCTAGGATCTTTGCCTTCTTTAGATAATGAAAGATTTGAGTCATTTGGATTCTTAATTGAGTGAATTGTCTCCTCTAAGGCCCTTAGTCTTTTCTTTTCTTACTCATCCTTAGCTCTTTTCTTTTTGGGCTACTTTCATTATTTAGGCTTACTGATATTTAATCAATATTGGATGTCAGGTGTTGAAATCTTCTAATTATCAAGCCCATTGCCATTTCTAGGTCTATAATGCTCTTTTGTAGTATCATTACTTTTTCTTCTAGAATTGAGAATCTCATTTCCAGGTTTGAATATTGAGACACTTAGAGATTTGTGATTATAGGAAAGAAGAACTACAACTGTTGGGTCATTTGACATAACATTTTTTTCCAGGGAGGCAATCTTATCCTTAACCATTTAAGCCTAATTAAAAGAATTCTTACCTAATAATAACCTTTCTTTTCCTTCTTTTTTTTCTTTCTTTTTTTGAGAAAGAAGACCAACTTAACTTCTTAAAGGAAAGATTTTTACAAAAGTAGAGATAAGGAAATAAAATATTTCACAAGGGATAACAAGAAAGAGAAGAAGATTTACACCAAAAATATGCAGGTGAGATATATTTACAAGAAAACACCCTAAGTTTGTGGACTTAATTTTAACAATTTATGGTCAACTAAAGGAAAGTATTTACAACTGGTAGGAAGTATAATTTAAAAGAAAAGGATTATTTTGCAAGGAAAAATTTTATAAGGAACTTTATATTTACAACTAATTTCCAATTGGTTAGTCTAGATGCAAATCTAATAGGAAGGGAAAGGCTAGCAAGGAGATCTATTTTACAATTGTATGACTTTACGTAGACGTATTAGGATTTATGAATTCAATAAGGAGACTAAGGATTTACAAAGCTAAGAGAGTCTATGAAAAATTTTACAAAGAGGGAAAAAATTACGATTTAAGTTTAATTACATTTTAAAGCAAGGAAGACTATTTACAAGTTATGTGACTTTTAATTATTATAAAGGCTAGCTAAAATAATTTATAAGTATGCCTTAAAGTGTTAATAATCTTATTCTATATTTACATAGATAAGCACAAACATTTATATAAATATAAGAAAAGATAAAGGCATTCATACTGGAATTCCATTATGTGGTAATAACAAGATTTAAGGTAGGGACTTTTACCAGAATTCCATTATTACTATATAAAGAAAGTATATTACAACATTTTTATGGTATAATGGAATTCCGACAAAGTTTTGACCTTTTATTGATTATATGTCCGATCATTATTTATTCATTGGTCTAAAAGTCATGTATGTAAGTTAAAGTAAGTTTTAAAGGTCCTTAAGCTCTATGACCTTATACATTTTCGAGAAAACATGTTTGTTGATCATATCAAGGCTTAAGTGGGGTAGCTTAATTAACCATGAGCAATGGTCATACTACTACACCTGGAGCCTACACAATGGGCTCCTCTCTTAGGGTCCTAAGATGGCTTAAGTTTAACCATATCTAACCTACATACTTGATACAATCATTCCCCCAATGTCCCGATGTATGTTGCATACAAACAAAGTATAGCATTTAAAATAAAGTATATATATGAAAATGAATAATAACAATAAATAAGTTAATAACATGGGTATTTTAAAAGGTAAATTTAATTTTAAAAAGTTCCTAAGTAGCTAACCCTTTAGACTTCTCTAGAGGAGTCACTATGCTGTCAAACCTGATTTTTTCCTAATTTTATTATTTTGCTTAATACGATTAGTATTAAACCCTAACCTATTTTATACTAGCCATGGACTTAGAGTTACAAAAAACTTGGTTTCTAAATGTATTTTGAAAATTTTTACACTCATTACTCGACCAAAGTTAAGAAAAAGAGTAGGTTAGGTATAAATCAATTGGGTGAATTGATTAAACCGAAGCACTAGTCTATTTGAAAAACCAATTTTTATGAAAAAGATTTTGAAAACTAAAGATTTTGAATTTGGGACTATCCTATCAAACCCTTAAAGGGTGATACTTTTTAACTTTTCAAATTTAGATTTTATCTTTTCAAAATACCTTTTAAAGAAATTAACTAATTCATAAGTAAACAATAACATTTATCAAAAAAATTATCTAAAGTGGGAAGAACAAATTTTTTATATTTTAAGTCCCCTTGCTATTGCTATTGAGTGACTCATTATTTGAGATCAAACTTTTATAGTTCATTTTGAAAACTTTAAGCGTGTTTGGATGATTTTTTTTTTTTTAAAAAGTCGGTTTACGTTTTGACCTAGTTTAAGTTACTTAAGGAAATTTTATAAAATGGTCTTAAATTAGGGTTTTTTATTTTTGGAAAGTTTTAAAAGTGTCTTAATTTTGAAAAGGAGTTGATTTATGTTTGTTTATTAGGAAAATTGATTTTTTTTAGTAAATGTTTTTTCTAATTTTTCATTATTTTTATTTATTATATTTTACTATCTTATTTTATGTATTAACCTAGAAATTAAAAAAAAAGGAGAAATAAAACTAAACTATCCCATTTTATTCCTTTTCTTCTTTCTTTCTTTCTTTTCTTTTATTTTCTCCTTTTCTTTTTTTCCTTTAGTTACAAATACCTTAGAGTTTACAATAAACAAATAAATAAAATAGACAAATGACTAAAAACAAAAAAAAAAACATAAGGGTAATTAGACCAAAGGAGAACAAGCATACGGGACAGACTTAGGTAAGAACGGGTTGTTAGGTTAGGTGCGAAGATCTAATGGGTCGGATCTAAGTCATAGTGAAAGAGAAACAACTTTGATGCAAAGGGTAGTTCTAGCTTGATTCGATGGCTTTTTCATAAGGGTAAAGGCAGTTTCGTGAGCTTATGATTAAACATGGGAAGGGGAGGAGGGTAGGTTGAGTGCTGAGGCTATTAGAGGTGTATTTGGTGGTAGCGTGGGTTGAGAATGCTAAGAGGCGTGGCGATGGTTGAATCTGGTGTGGTTCGAGTGCTTAAAGTGAGGGAAACACAACTAAAGTGGTGTTTTTTTTTTCTCAAAAACGACCATAGGGAGAGAGACCTAAAGAGAGAGTGTGTGTGTGTGTGTAGTGCTAGTATTTTAGAGTTATAGTGAGAGAGAGCTTCAAACGTTGGTTGTATGGATATGTTCATCTATTTTTCTTCCCTTAGAATGAGTTCAAAGATCTCTATTTATAGTAGTCCTAGCTTAGTTTCAATTGGAAAGTCAAAAACACAAATTAATTCAAAATCTTCAAATTAAATGGTATTTGATGAAGTTTGAAAGTGAATTCGTATTGATTAGATGAAATGATCATTCAAGCTATAGTTATGGACTTCAAATTCTTCTAAAAACAACATTAACAGCTTTGATTTTTAAGTCAACAGCTTGAATCAAGCTCAATTGAGGTTGAGCTTTAATCTTGGGTCCAAACTTTTTTTGAATTTCAAGAGTCGATTTAATCAATTAAATGAACATATTTGGACATATTCTTGGTACCAAATCAAAGTAAGCCATGTGATATGTCCAAATCTATTAGTAAATTGATGGAATTAGTCGAAAAAAATGGCGAAGAAATGGCCTTTAACTCAGCTATCTAGTAAGGAAAACGTGAGAAACTCAAGAGAAAAGGAAGGAAAGGGAAAGAAAGGGAGAGAAAGGGATGCTGATGTGGCGTTGATGTAGTGCCACATCAACTAAATGAACGAATGGAATCGTGCCACATGTCTTGACAAGACAAGTGGCTGAACATCAGTAGAATGCCATATGTCATGTGCTATGTGGCATGACACATGTCAAATATGCTAATGTAGCGCTACGTTAGCTCATAATCGTAACCAGGTAGTGCCATGTACGTGGCCTAGTGTCAAATCGATACGTGGTAGGTACTTTGTAAAGAAAATGAAAAAGACACTATATGTACCTATTGCAAGATTTGAACCAAAGATCTCTAAGTCATTGATAGTACAAGTCAGAGTATAGTACTGTTAGACTGTAAGCCTATGCCTTGTTAATACATGCAATGATTAAGTCAACTCAAGTTAGATTTAAATCTAAACTTAAGCCCAATATTCCTCTTCTCTTTTTTATTATTTAAGGCCCAAAAAAAATTACTAAGGCTAAAATAAAATTTCCTATTCTATTTAAACTATCTTTTTCTTTAATTATTTATTTGTTTTAATTTTCTAAATTTTCCATTTTTGTAAAATTTTCTAAATTTTCACTTTTTTGTACTTTTTTCTAGATTTTCTATTTTTTTTATTTTCTTAAATTCTCTATTTTTTTTTTCTTAAATTAGGACACTTCTTCCTAGTTGCTAAAAAATGAGGTGTCTACATTGATAGCCTCATATTACATTTTGAATAATGTCTTTTGAGTTCATTAGTTTATAATCTTATTGTAACAATATTGTAACATGAATGAAATTTAGTTGATTCTCTATTTTTTGTTTGTTGTATCTTTTTTAACTTATTTCCCCTATGGATGTCGTTACACTTGTAAATGCATTAAGTCCTAAACTCTTTTAAGGGGAATGGACTATCTACACATTAAGTACTAACCTCTTCTACAGTTAATGGACTCTTTATGATAGCTAGTCCAACTTTCTCTCAAGAAAAATGGACAGTTGATTGTTCTAAGTCCCAACCTTAGCTAAGATGAATAAACTAGCAAGCTCATAGCATACTTAAGGCTAAACATAGCATCAAGCCTCTTCAAGCTACATCAAATGGAAACCCTAATCTAACCAACTAAGGTAACCTCGTAGACAATGTTGATAGGCATTTTTAGATAATTATTATGTGGGCTTATATTAATAGGCCCAATATCTAAGCCCAATCTAATGATCCAGTTGAGGGACAATCTCTATTCGCTCACTATAAATACCAAGTAAGACCCCTAAGTAAGGGGACCCTCTTCTATTCTCTCATATTTTCCTAACAACTCGACGTTTCTCTCCACATAACAAGAGGGCTAACTTAGGCATTGGAGTAGCCACACCAAAGCACTCTCCAGTACTCTTTGAAGCCATTTTCATGTTTTGCAGGTGTTAGTACACTGAGACAAAAATCCACCCTTAACAATTGGTACCATCTTTGGGAACGAGCAATTAATCCCCATGTTTTTTAGCAATTTGTTGGATTTTTGCCCTTCCCTTTTGATATTGATATCTCCTTGGTTCATATCTTGAGGTCAGCAGATGTTTTAATCAGTTTACATAAAGGATTATGGCTTCAAGTATCATTTTCTTTTCTTCTTTCTAGAGGACTGTAGCTTTCAATGCTATCAATGATAGCTATGGATGATTCATAACCACTTTCTATGGAAAACCATTGTAACTTCATGTTGGTTTGGTCTAGTAACCATTATTTTCCACTGTTGCTTGAAAGTATTTTGTAATTCAACCCACATTATTCAACATGCGGATACATCCAGCATTTATTTTTAAAATTTTAAAAATTTTTCCTTTTTGGATAGCATAACCACAATGCTGCATCCACGTTTTGGGAATTTGTGAGTTTATATAATCACAACCACTTCCTTCATGCAAGTTCTTGTGTTTGAGTAACTACAGTGCCATCTTTTGTGAATGATAGCTAGTGCCATCTTTTGTGAATGATAGCTGTTGCCTTTCGGTTGACAACCGTATATTCATGCACCACCTGTACATTCATCTTCATAATCACTTTATTGTTGAACTTTTAAGTTGTTGTCCAGACCACTCTACTGAGAGTTCCTATTTTATAATTGCTTCCACTTGAATTGAAGTATTTTTGAGATATTGTCACTTTATGAGACAAATTGCCAAGCAAATTTTATTGGCCTTCAAGTTGCCAAGAAGCCCAGTATTGCCGAGTAATCCAAGCTTCTTCAAGCGACATTCACGTTGCTCGAGCTCCAAGCACCTTTCAATCATGATCCGATTTGTAGTTCATGCCATGCCAAGCAAATTCTATCGGCCTGCAAGTTTTTGAGATGCTGACTATCGAATGAATCCAATGGCCGTATAGCACACTATGTTAAGCAACTTTGATGTACTTAGGAGCTGAGTACTACTCGTGAGTCAGTCTGTTGTACAAGCATGAATCCGAGCTCATTGCAATAATGACGACTCAAACTCTAAGAGATTGAATGCTGAACCAAAGCCACATTCTAGAACAGTGAATGTCGAACTTCATGAAAATAGAGCTTTCTTTACACCGAGCTTCAAATATATCCGAGCCACCATGTGTACTGAAAGGATGTGGCGGTGATCTTCTAAATAAGAATTCCAAGCTCACTTTAACCGAGTTTACAGTCAAGAGTCAAGTTCTTGAGTTAAGCTTGCTCTTCATATACTGAGGCAGTATCCAAGCTTTGGGCTCGACCACCGAGTCCCTCGCCTGAATTTCACCAGCCCAAGCTAAAAGTTACAAGCAACTGGGGAGCATCTTATCTATCCAACCAACCTAATATTTAGGTCTGTATCAAGCTTTGTGGGGCAATGTCAAATAACGAATGCCAACCAAAGCCGTTAGCGACAACCAACTAGGCTCTAATGCTGACCAATGGTAAAAGCCAAGAGGCCAAGTCTGTCCAAGTCAACTAGTCGCCGAGCAATTATCCATCACTTTACCGAGTAAAGCGTTACCAACTTATCGACTAGTTTCTGCACCGTGTCGACTCATGATATTTGTTGCATGGTATGCCAAGTAACTCTGATCTAAGGACGATAAATCTAAACTCCAATCTCACTCGGCAATCGTCTTACACTTCAAAGAAATCAAGTTAAGCTATTTTCGACTCTCTCTAAGCTATTGTATCCAAACAGTTGAACTAAAGTTGATGCCGACACTTCTCCATAAGTCTTTAAGCTCCGTCAAGATGCGCCTCGGCTTAAATAGTGCATGCCACTGTCCGAGCTATATGCAGCACATTATTGTATGCTGTTGACTTCCTCATAAGTGGTGAGACCATCACACAAGTTGAGCAAAACTAGCAACCGTGTCTTGAGACATATAAATTGTTACTTCAAAAGTTCGGCTATTACCGCAACTATGGCGCTTGATTTGAGCTAATGAATACATATGAAATCCAATTTTATAGCGGTAACGTACTTCACTTGCCAAGTTAGAGTTTAGAGCCGAGCTGTTCTACCAATACATTTGACCACAACAATGCTTCATAATGTAACCGAGGGGAATTCTAAGCTACTTGTCGTAAAAATTCTAAGCTTTAACTCATTTTCTCCACACTTGTCGTGCGATCTCGAGCATTCTAAGTATAACAACGGCCTGATGTCGACTTCCATTCCTGAACCAAACTCCTCAATGGATGATAAAGTTAGCTGAACCACTCCTACCATGTCATATGAATACACCGAAATTGTTGCCACTAGCCATCTATAGATTGATCTCTTTGGTGCGCTTGGGAATAATTGCCATATCTGAGCTACTTGGTTTAGTTTTAAGGCTGAGTTGTTGTGAAGAAGATCATGCCTCAGTTGATTTGACTTCTCAATGCATAGAGCTCGGTAATTCGAGTTCATCATTCTTTTTTTCTTTTTTTTTTTCAAGCTAGGTAAAGACATTGAAAGCAGAGCTTTACAATTGAACTACAAAGCTAAGAAACCATATCCCTAAGTGCGAGCTCCAAGCTCCGAGTCTCTTTGGAATCAAACAACAGCTACAATGCCAACTTTTTCTATATGCTACACCAAATTAATAAATAGCTAAGTTATGTACCTTGGTTTCTATCATCAAGTATTGACAAGCTAATATGAGGCAATAATGAAGCCTACATAGTTCTGAGTACCCACTTACGTGATGTCTCACATTGATAGAAGAAGAGTACAATTCCATTACTATTGTTTATGATTCGTTTATTATTTATTTTCTAAGGTCTATTTTTAGCTCCTTTGGAGACAAATTCAAATAATCAAATGTGAATTGAGGACCGAAGAAACCCTTCCATTTCAAGCCCATACAAACGTAATATGCTAATGGGCAACTCCTGAATAGCTCTAAGCCTAGATACTATGAGTGACAAGCAAATCACAAAGTGCTAATTCCTAGGTCTTATTCTTTAACGAACCAAAGGCTAATTGGCCTATTTTATGACGTAGCATAGGTCATGCTTAAGTTCGGTGACTTTCATGCTTTCTTCGCCTCTTTAAGTGCTCTCGTCTCCTCAGGCATTTTGCCTCTTCAGGCACTTCTGCCTCTCTAAGCACTTCTACCTCCTTAAGCACTCTCGTCTCTACAGGTGCTTCAGCTTCTCCAGGTGCTCTCACCTCTTCAGGCACTCTCGCCTCTCTAGGTGCGTCAACTTCTCTAAGCCTTTGCTTCTTTAGGCCTTAGGAATTCTAGCCTCTTCAGGTCTTCGCCTTTTTAGGCATATTAATATATATAAGTATTCCAGTCACTCCTAGTTTTCACCTTTCCAAGCCTTCGCTTCTTTAAGCATTTTAGCCTCTTTAGGCTAGAATTACAAACCCTTCTAGAAATCCCACAAAATCAACTTGCCATCAAAGAGAGTGGGGGGTAAGTGTTGATAGGCATTTTTAGATAATTATTATGTGGGCTTATATTAGTGGGCCTAATATCTAAGCCTGGTCCAATAACCCGGTCGAGAGACAATCTCCATTAACTCACTATAAATACCAGACAAGATCCCCAAGTAAGGGACCCTCTTCCATTCTCTCATTTTTTCCCTAACTACTCAACATTTCTCTCTACGTGACAAGAAGGCTGACTTAGATATCGGAGTGGCCATGTTATAGCACCCTTAGTGTCTCTCAAAGCCGTTATCATGTTTTTACAATTGTTCACACATCAAGATGAAAATCCACCATCAACAGACAAGACCTAGGTCTAGTCATCTAAGGAATTCCACATAATAAGGACCTACTTCTTATTCAAGTATAGGAGGAACCTAGCTAAGTTGAGCTTGGGCTAACATATCACCCTAGTACCTATATGTTATAACATAAAGCACAGTAAGCAAAAGTAGAAGAAAAGGAAAAAGTAACAAGAAACACAAAAAACTATCATTTCATTACACTTAACATGTTGATGGAGTGGTAAGCAAGTGCACCTAGTTAAGCTATACTATAAATTGGACCATGAGTCCAAGTTATCAATCCCATAAAGAACCATTAAATTGAGGAAACCCTAGATCACTAGTAGTCTTCCCTAAATTTCCAATTATCTAACTTAGCAATTAAAAATAAGTGAATAAAATAAAATAAAACCCTAAGATAAACAAGAACAAGTAAGAATGATCATAGAAAACTAAAATAATAAAAGAAGATAACAAGAAGATTAACTAAATTAGAAAAGATACAATCCTCAATAAATCTATTATTTACTACCCAGTTCTATGCAACTTTCAAATCTCAATTGCTCATTAAATCATAGGAACTCCTAATATGAATTAACTCATAACCTTAAGTATATTCTATTCTAATTACTTCAATGACAAAATATCTCAAAATCACATTAAGATTTTGAATTCCACTATTGTATTGCCTTAATCCAAAGAAATTAAATAGCTAACCATTTTACTCTATTTAATTACTTCTAATTACAATGATCCATCTACTATAAGATCTCACAAACTCTACAGTAGACTCACCCATTAATTCAACTGCCAGCAATGCAGAATCAAAGAATATCAATACAATGTAAGTAGATCATAAAGGTAATATCATTGATTGACTAGAAAAGAAAATGCCACATAGAAACTAAGGTTTAATAAAGATTTACTGAGAACAATTAAATTAAAGCATTAAATAATTCAAGAACAATAAAGGAAGAGAGAACAGAGAGAGAACCCCCACTATTACTTTACCCTACATAACTCTTCTAAGGTAGCTCTCTGCATAAAAACTAAGTCTAAGCTCCTCTTTATAGAACTTTAACATAGAGTTACAAAGAAATTTTCCAAATAAGAGATTCTCTTATCAATAGCATGATCATACCCTGAGATCATGACTGTGATCTCTCGGTGTGATTCTACTTCGCACTTGAATCTTCTTAAGATTCATAAAATTCTTAAGCGAGACGATCATGGCTAGAAGTACAGCCTTGATCTCCATACGTGATCTCTTCTAGACTTCAATTCTCATCTAAAACTCCTTCGCTTGAATGGCTTGATTAATGCATCCTCCATTAAACCTCTAAACTCTATCAAATTCTTCAAGAATTCACCATAAGTTATTCAAAAACCTATAAATGAAATAATCCATCCCAAAATATATATGCTAAATGAGCCTCATCACAGGTCTTTATAGTTAAAAGGTCAACATACTGTCTTAAACCTTTACAAGAGAAATAAAGCAAAGGAAGATGGAAGGAAGAGCTAAGTAATCATCAAAGGTCGAGTTAGAATATAAAGTGACTATCTACTACCTTAAGTGAAGCTCAATTTGAAGAGGCAGAATTTTCGGCATGTTAGTGCTTGGAGGTGAAGGAAACTCTTCCATCTATCTACTCTATGAGCAGTTAGGCCTTCCTTCCTCCTTGGGCTCATCCTCTACATGAGATGCTTCATCCTCATCTTCAAAGGTGTTAACATAGTCTAGACAACTGAGGTCAAGGCCATAGCATGCCACTCAAACTACTTCCCTTACGGCCTTGACCCCCTCTATCTCTTTTTCCCATTGAAGGCTATGCCACTCAATGCTCCTCATGACCTTCCAAAGCGGTGCTTATTTCTTCGAGCATCATCTAATCCTCTAAAGTATCATCTAGCAACTTCAAGAGCATTTTCACTTGGGCATTTAGCTCTTTGTTACACTTCTTAAACTCATGTATCTGAGAAAAGAGGTTAAAGTTCGCCTTTATTTCATCCCCAACACAAGCCTTCATGGTAATTACCTTTAACCCTACTTTCTTCAAGAGTTCTTTCACCTCGACTAATTTTTGCTTAGTCTCATGATTGACTTTATATAGCTCATTTTCTGCCTCTTATGGCCTTTGTAATATAACATGAATGTCACTAGTCATTTTAACTTTGTTTACAATTAGCCTTAATTGTTTGGAAATTAGTTTTTAACATTTAAATTGGACCTCCTCTACCTTCTTTCTCTACATTTTCCAAAACTCAAGCATCTCATTATGTGTTTGTAAGACTGAAGCAAAACAATTAAGGAGTTAATGATATGAGAATTAAGAGGAATCTTTGGAAGCAGTAAATAAGAACACTTACTTCTTAGATCTTCATGCAAATGAGTTCTTCAACCTGCTTAGCAATCAATCCCTTAAAGCCCTGCTTGAAGGTCACTTTGTCCTTAGGCTAAAGGATGCCTGCAAAAGCACTCAGCTTCTCTCTCCATGGCCAAGTCCTATGTCCTCATTATATACTTCCCATCAAGGTTGCAATACATGACCATAATCTGTTAGGAGATGTACTTATTTAAGGAATGTAGGAGTTTGGGACTATAGCGGCAATAATCTACTTCGAGACTCAAGCTTACAGCTCAACAGCATAGGTTTCCCTATTGCGTACTAATGATCCTCTCAACTTCAACCCGATAGAACTCTTCATCTAGATGAACCATGTCATTTGTTTGAGTGGTTGTAAGAAAACCCTACATATAATGTATAGACACCCATTTTTGTTTTCTTTAAATAAAGAAAGGGGGCCTAATTCAGAAAAATAAAATAAAATATAAGGAAATGAAAAAAATCTTGCGTAACAGAACTTGTAGGCCATTTCTAGCATCATTAGGTCGCATTTAATAAGTTTTTTTTTTTTTTAAGATTCAATGCATACACATGAAATTTAGCAATTTTGGGTCATACTAAAATTTTCTATTTTTGGTCCCCATCTAGACTTAAATTAGTTTTTAAATAAAAGGTTTTAAAATTGTTAATTTAGAATCAAATTTCTTTTAACATGTGTATATTTGACTTATTAGGGTTAGACACTCTCTTTATTTTTTTTAGAGCTAAGTTTAGTGTAGGGTTTTTTGATTTTTTTTTATATTTTTTTTTAAGAAGGATGTAAGAGTTTTAGACCAAGTGTAAGACCTGGTCCATACGAATAAGAAGTAGGGTTGAAGACCTTAAACATGGGTCTAAGCCCATAGAGTGTAGGTACTTTGGCATCTACTTCTTTTATTTATAAGGCACGTGCATACATTATACGCTCAGGCTAATTCCATCATGTTCCCAGTATTTCCCTAAGCATTTTCCATCTTAAACCTAACTTAGTCAACCAACTTTAATCCATTTTTTACCCTTATTTCTTTACAAATTCACCAAATTAATGGTGAAACTATGAAGTAAACTCGAGATACTATTGAATTAGATAAAAAACGCATCTAGATACAAGCATTTGGAGCATTAAATCGACCATAAAAATTCAAGAAATCTTCTACTCGATTTAAGGCTCAATTCTTGACTAGGCTTGATTCATGCCATTACAGTTGCTTTCAAAGCTTCTAAGTAATGGATTAAGCAATAATGAGGCTTAAGGAACACATTTTGGTTAATGATTCCAATCCAATTGTGATATTTTTGTTGAAGCTAAAATTTAAAGTAGTTAAAACCCATTTACTTTAATTTTCAAATTTAATGAGTTAAATCATTTACTATAATTTCTTTGAGTTAGGAACAGTATAAGAAGGGCTTAAGGAATACATTTCAATAAAAAGGAAGCTTTAAAACACCTCCTACATGCAATAATCGAGGTTTTCTCTCTCTAGCCTATAAGCTTCTCTTTCTCTCTCTAAAATCCACCACTTTTGATGGTTGTTGAAGCAAACCAACACCACCACAAGCTTCATTGCCCTAGAAAACCCCTAACTTAATAGTCCTCTCAACTTTAGCTACCATCACTCAACTTGAACCACTAATATCATCTAGGACCAACTTTCAAACCACCTTTAAACGACCATCAAAAAGCAATGGTACTTTGCTTACCCCCTTATTCCCCAATAAATTACACATGAAACTAAGCTTTCACCCTTGTTTTAGTGTGTAGATAAGTCTTAAATGACGCTACCTATACTTCCCGCATTCTCCTTTCCTTCTTACCTTAACTTGGACTCATTGCTTCGACTCAAACCTAACTGTCCCCACTAAGTTTGACTCGGATCCACCACTACTCTTGACTTAGGTACATCTACCAACAACTAAGTTTACCCCTTACAAATTGGATTTTTTTAAAAAAAAATATTTACTAGTTTATTTATTTGTTTGTTTATGTTATTTTCAAAGAAAAAAAAAAGAAAACATAGAAAAAAAAAGATAATAATAAGAAAGAGACAGAGGTCTTTTCAATATTTTACAAAAATTCTTTATGCTCAAATAGAAGTTTTCTTTTTTTTTTTTTTTACCTTTAAGAAGTTTTTTTAAAATAATAATAAAAAAGAAAGAAAAAGAAAATATGTTTTATCACCTAAAAAAATTATTTTACAAAAATAAATAAATAAAATCTAATCAAACATTTTCAAAATTAGGAGTTCTCTTATGATTTTCCAAAAATAAATACACTAAGTTATAACCCTTTTAAAATTTTTCTTAGATAAAGTTAAATAGAGCTATTCTTTTCAAAATTAAAATAAACCAACACACCTAACATTTTTATGAATGAACTATAAAAGTTTGATCCTAAATAGCGGGTATGTAGGCACCTATACACAATTTTAGGGCGACTTAAAATTTTAAAATATTTGTTTCCCCCGACATAAATAATTAGTTTATTTTTATTTATTTTGTAAATAATTATAATTTGTTAATTTTTTACTTGTAAAATGGAAATGATTCTTTCAATTTAAAGGGGTATATTGACAAATAATTTTAAATTTGGAAGGTTAAGATAGTACCCGTTTAGGGTTTAATAGGTTAGCCCTCGGATCCAAAAAACTTTAATTTTAAAAATCATTGATGAAAAATTGGTTTTATAAAAAATTGTTAGCTAAATTATAACCAATCCACTCAATTGGTTATAACTTAACTCTTTTCCCAATCTTAGTTGGGTGGCGACTCCAACTATTTTTCAAAATATATATATATAAGAAATTATATATATATATTTTAATTGTTAGTCAATAGTTTATATCAAATAGGTATAAGGTTTGATATAAATCGAATTAAGGAAAATATATGAAAAACTGAAGACTCAAGCTTAACAGCTTAGCAACTCCACTAGAGATGTCAACAAAGCTAGCCACTTAAACCTTCTAAGTTTTACTTTATATTTCAAAATATCCATGTTAAGTTTTTATTTTTTATAAAAACCATTTTTTATTGTAAAAAATTGTATTAACTTCTTCTTGCAACTGACTTTTGCAATATTTTTTTAGCGGTTTTACATAAAGTGCATCATGAATACATGATAGATACAGCCAAATCCAGGTAGTTTTAGGACTTTAGGATGGGGGGCCCCATTGTATAAGCTCTAGGTGCTATGGTGTAACTGCCACTCAAGGTTGATTAGGCCACCTCAGGTGAGCTTCGATGTGACTAATGAGCCAATTCTTTAAAAACATGTGAGGTTATAGAGCTTAAGGACCTTTAGAACTTACCTTAATTACATTCACGAACTCTTTCCCAAAATTGGCGAATAAATATGATGTAGTAAGACCAAAAAGAAAAACCTATGAAGTTTCTTAATCAATTCCCTATAAACATTTTCTTTATTAATTTTCCTTTCTTAGTGAAATTCCTATGTCAATAGGATGGTTTTGATGTAATCTTGCTTTCATCTTTTTTTTTTTTTTTATTTAGTAAAAAATGGTTAGTTTCTGCTAGATATCTCTCATACATTTTAATAATAACAAAAAGGGTTAAAAGCTAACGAATCTATAAGAGTGCAGGCTTATATAAGGTCTTTTAGAAAGTGTAAATTTGCAAAATTAAGTTGCATTCAAAAGCTTCAAATTGATTGTTAATAGTCTATTGTGAAAATTCTTCAAAAAGTATTATAGAAGCTTTTATAAGAAGAATTGGTACAGTACCTTAAAAACTTATTCAGAAACTTCAAAAACAAAAGGCTAATACTCTTAGAAGATTATTCAGAAAGTAAGTCTAGAAAGTTGACATTGAAATTAGTTTTTAAATTACATTTAGATTAATCAAGCCTTAGCTCCACTAGATTACGTATATTAGGAAAATATATTTAATCTCGTTTCAATCGAGATGGAATCATGATCCATAGGATTATTTTTAAGCGAAAAAATATTTGGATAAATTAAGATATATACAATCTTGGACAAGGATAAGGTTGATTCGATTTTCGAGGAATTTCAAGTTTTGAACACAAGGCTTATCCAAAAATAGCTAACAAAAGCTAATCTTTTTAAATTCAAATCATAGCTTATTTGGTGATTATGGATTGATGAATATCTGATCTAAACAAGATGAGGAGAATTAGCTTTGAATTTTCAAATCACCGAGATCTTCTCATGAAAATATCCATGGACTATCCTTTGCATTGTAATGGTTAGATAATTATGAAAAGTGAAGATAATCTTCAGATTTTTAGCCATAGGAAAAACTCAATATAAAAGGAATAAAGATTCAAAACGTTAGATACAACTCTACAGAATAGTATCATTACACAAGAATTTATTAGTTATTTTTACCTTTTGAAAAGCTTTAGAAAGTTCTTTAGATACTTTTTCAAAAAGTTACATCGAATCAATGTTCTACAATAAGTGTTATTTCTTTAAAGTGAACAATTATTTGAGACTTGTACTTTTGTTCTTAATTGTAATCTCTATACTGTATTGTAGAGAATAGATAGTTTATACTCTGTAGATCTATATTAGCTTAGATTGTAGAGAGGTTAGATAGGTAGAGCAGAGTATTATAAAGTCATTATAACGAATGTTAGTAATTTGTTTGTGATTTGATTTAATAAATCAAGTGGAATGACCTCGGTGTGGTAAACAGTGTCCCTAGTAGTGGAGCTAGAAGAAAGCAGTAGGGAGAAGGTCAAACTCTATAAAATCTCTGCTTGATTTTCTCCTTCCTTACTCTTTTACTTTGCAATTTTATATTAAATTGTTAAATATCATTGTTCACTATTATAAGTTGTTAAATAAGGGTAATTTCATTTTTGTTTACTAAAAAAGTTTTCAAAAAATTAGAGATATCGATTGACCCCCCACCCCCCTCTCGATATCTTATATAGGATCAACAATTAGTATCAAAGCTTCACTCTAATAATTTCAAAAGTTTAATATCATGGGTAAACCAAGTGTTAGTTTAATAGTTTAGCTTGGCAAGGCACCATTTTTTTATGGAACTAACTTTCCTTATTGGAAATTCAGGGTGGAGACTTATGTGAAGGTATCAGATTATCAGGCTTTGAAAATTATTTTTGTAGGAGATCTCAAAGTTCTAATTGTTATCACAACAAATGATGATATCACTAAAGCCAAACTCAATTCAAAGGCTAAGAATCTTTTCTTGAGCACTATTGCACATTCTGAATTTTATCTAATTACTTCTTATGCTACAACTAAAAATATTTAAGATACTTTGGTGCAAACTTATAAAGGCATAGAAACCATCAAGGACACAAGAATCAACTTACTAGTTCAACAATATGAAACATTTTGAATTCTCCCTAGTGAAGAAATCAAAGAATCGTTTAGTAGATTTGCCACTATAACTAATGATTATTAGTGATGCAGATATGGTATGTAAGATGCTAAGGATTCTTCCTAAAATTTGGAATGTAAAGAAAACAACCATAGAAGAAGCTTGTGATTTGAAAACATTAACATTAAGTCAATTACATAGCAAATTCATGGCATATGAAACCGATTTTTTCAAATCAAAAGGCACTTTAGAAGATACGAGGAAGAGAACCATAGCTTTCAAGGCTAAAGAAACAAATACTGATTCAGTAGGAGAAGACACATTTGAAGAAGAAGATAAGGACATGACACTACTAGTTAGAAAGCTCAATAAATGGCTTAAGAAAAAGGGTAAGAAAACATTTACTAAAAGGTTTACTACTAATAAGAATCGGTCCATTGATGTGGGGAAGTCAATCAAAGAAAAAGAAGAGAAGAAGGTCAAAAAGGAGATTATTTGTTATGAATGCAAAAATCTTAAACATATCAAATACGAATGTCCTTTGTTGATTAAAAAAATGGAGAAATTCAAGAAGAATTGTAAATCTCTGATGGAGACATGGGGTGATATAAAGGATTCAAAAATTGAATCAAAAGGTTCAGAAGAATGCGATGAAGCTAATTTATGTCTTATGGCACTTTCTAAAGTAGATTCTAAAACTAATTCTGATTTTGATTTAGATGTACTTGATGATATATGTACTGAAATTAACAAACTACTCAAAGCCCTTTCCAACTCAAGCAATAAAATATCTAAGCTTAAATTTGAGGTTAAAACATTGAAATTTGAAAAGCATGCACTTAGTCAATCTAATCAGTTATTAGCAGATGAAAATGTTTTTCTAATAAATGACCTTGAAGGTTTGCATATTTCCCATGAAGCTTTAGTTAACGAAAATCAAATTTTGAAAGAAGAAATTAAGAATTTGAAAAACCGTATGGAAGATATGTCTAAGTTAATTAAGAATACCTTTCATAAGTTTGATGAAAGTGATAAGAAACTACAAATGTTGATTTCTAGCCAAAGGATGGATAATTCAAAATCTAGACTAGGTTTTCAATTTGGAGAAACATCTAAGACAAAGAAAGAGATAGTTTTTGTTAAATCAAAAGATGAAAAGTAAAAAATGATTAGAAGTAGGGAAAATAATAAAGCATTTGAACTTATCAAAAAGAACAATAGAAGGTTTTCTCAAAACAACAAGTATCCTTTCAAAGGGTACAATAGAAGGTTGAATAGAGGGCATTTCAGAAATAAGCCAAACTAAAGGAAAGTGGTAAGTAATATGTATACTAAACAAAAATCTTATACTTGTTTTCTTTGTAATAAGATAGGTAATATGGAAAAACATTATTTTTACAATAAATACAAGCTCAGTAATAACTAAGGTACAAATCAAAACATGAGCTTAAATTCCTATGGACCCAAGCTTCGTTGGGTTTGTAAATAGATTTGACTATGCTTTAATGTATGTAGGACTACGAGGCAAAGATAAAAGGAGCATGGTATCTTGATTGTAGATGTTCAAGATACCTGATCGGTGATGCCTCGTTGTTTACAAATCTAAAATGGAAAGAAAGTGGTTATGTGAAGTTTGGTGACAAAGGTAGAGGTAAAATAATTGCAGTAGAATCAATTGGTTTAGTACCTCATTCAATCGAAAATGTGTTGCTAATTAAAGGATTAAAACATAACTTATTAAGTATAACTTAACTGTATGATAAAAGATATAGAATAGTTTTTTGACATGATAAATGTGTTGGATTTAAACAAGACGGTTTAAAGCTATTTGAAGGTTTCAGGAAAAAGAATGTTTATCTAATTAAACCATCTGAATTATCATCTGAAAGCTGCTTTATTTCCATAAATGTTATTGTTATGCTATGGTACAAAAAGCTAAGACATGTGAATTTCCATCAACTGGAAAACTTATCCAAAAAGAGTTTAATCTTAGGTTTACCTAAAGTATATACTCATAAAAATATTTATTGTGCTGCTTGCTTAAAGAATAAAATAAATTCATCATCTCATAAGAATAAGAAGGTTATTTCTACTCAAAAACCTTCAGAGTTATTGCATTTAGATTTCTTTGGCCCCATTTACACGTTAAGTTTATGAAGACATAAATATGGTCGTGTTATAGTGGATGATTTCTATAGATTTACTTGGATCTTATTTTTGTGTCATAAAAGTGATACTTTTAAAAGTTTCAAAAGCTTTTCAAAAAGAGTCGAAAATGAAAAAGGCCTTTCCATCATCAGATTACAAACTAATCATGGCAAAGAATTTGAAAATTCTAATTTTATTTCATTTTGTGAAGGCAAAGGCATCATCCATAATTTTTCCATACCCTATACTTCACAAAAAAATGGAGTAGTTGAACACAAAAATAGGACTATTCAAGAAATGACAAGAACTCTTCTTAATGAAAGTAATATAAATGATCACTTTTGGGCTAAACCAACTTCAACAACTAGCTATATCATTAATCATGTATATATAAGACCCTTGACAAACACAACTTCTTACGAGATTTACAAAGGAAGGAAACCTTCGGTTTCATATTTTCACACATTTGGCTGTAAGTGTTTTGTTAAGAAAACAGGAAAAGTCTTGGGAAAATTTGAAGAGAAAGTAGAGGAAGTCATATTTCTAGGTTACTCTCTGAATTCAAAAGCATACCAAGTATACAAAAAAGAAACAATGGTTATGGAAGAGTCAATAAATATTAAATTTATTGAATAAACAATCCATGAAGAATCAGATGATGAAAGTCCAATTGTTTTGAACAAAAAGAATACAGTTTGTCCTGATTCAGAAGAAGGAAAAACAAAACCTCCTTCAAAGCTAATACCAAGTTTGTTGAAAAACCTTTAGAAGGTAAGTTAGAAGGTTTTGAACTCTTTCATACTCCTCCATCAACTTTACAATTTAAAATCGATCATCCTCCTAAGCTTATAATTGGTAATGTTAGATTAAGAATAAGAACAAGATCAAGCTTATAAAATTTTGAAAATCAGTTTGCTTTTATTTCTGAAATTGAACCTCATTCAATAAATGAAGCCTTAAATGATAAAAACTAGATTTTAGCCATGCAAAATGAACTTAGTCAATTTCAGAGAAATCATGTTTGGAGTTTAGTTCCAAAATCTAAAAACAAGTCAATCATTGGAACTAAATAAGTATTTAAGAACAAACTAGATGAGCATGGAAATATAGTTAGAAACAAAGCACGTTTAATAGCTAAAGGTTATTCATAGGAAGAAGGAATAGATTATGATAAAACATATACTACTATTGCTAGATTGGAAGCTATAAGATTGTTATTTGCTTTTGCTTATTTTAAAAATTTTAAGTTGTATCAGATGAATGCAAAAAGTGCTGTTATGAATGGATTCATAAAAGAAGAAGTATATGTTAATCAACCTCTTAGATTTAAAGATCCCTTTAAATCATATCATGTGATTAAATTAAGAAAGGCATTGTATAGACTTAAACATGCTCCCTGTGCTTGGTATGATAGATTAAGTCACTTCTTGATTAAAAATGACTTCCAAAGAGGAAAGGTAGATACTACACTTTTTATGAAATATTTTGGTAAGGATATGCTAGTGGTACAAATCTATGTTGATGATATTGTTTTTGGTACAATTAGTCGCACTCATATTACATTACATTGGATAAACATTGTATAATGCATGAAAATGTGATTGTGAATATATATATATATTTTTTTTTGTGATCTAGTTTTATAGTAACATTTTTGTTATTATAAAAAAGGGAGAGAATGTTAGATATCTTTCATACATTTTAATGATAATAAAAAGAGTTAAAAGCTAGTGAATCTTTAAGAGTGCAGGCTTACAAAAGGCTTTTTAAAAAGTGTAAATTCGCAAAATTAAGTTGCAATTAGAAGCTTATTCAATAGCTTCAAATTGATTGTAAATAGTCTATTGCGAAAAGTATTCAGAAAGTATTATAAAAGCTTTTATAAGAAGAATTGGTACAGCACTTGAGAAACAAAAAGCTGATACTCTTCAGAAGGTTGTTCAAAAAGTAAGTCCGGAAAGCTAACATTGAAATTAGTTTTTAAATCAGATTCAAATTAATCAAGCCCTGGCTCCACTAGATTAAGTATATTAGGAAAATACATTTAATCTCATTTCACTCAAGATAAAATCATGATCCATGGGGATTATTTTTAAGCGAAAATATATTTGGATAAATCAAGATATATATAATTTAGACAAAGATAAGGTTGATTCGATTTTTGTAGGATTTCAAATTTTGAACACAAGGCTTATTCGGAAATAGCTAACAAAAGCTAATCTTTTTAAACTCAAATCAAAGCTTATCTGGTGATTACAGATTGATGAATATCTAATCTAAACAAGATAAGGAGAATTAGCTTTGAATTTTCAAATGATCGAGATCTTCTCACGAAAATATCCAAGGACTATCCTTTGCATTCTAATGGTTGGATAATTATGGAAGTGAAGATAATCTTTAGATTTTTAACCATTGGAAAAATTCAATATAAAAGGAAGAAGGATTCAAAACGTTAGATACAACTCTAAAGAAATAGTATCATTGCATAAGAATTTCTTGGTTAGTTTTTACCTTTTGAGACGCTTTAGAAAGTTCTTTAGAGACTTCTTCAGAAAGTTACACCGAATCAAAGTTCTACAATAAGTGTTATTTCTTTCAAGTGAAAAATTATTTGAGACTTGTACTTTTGTTCTCACTTGTAATCTTTATACTATATTGTAGAGAATAGATAGTTTGCACGTTGTAGATCTGTATTAGCCTAGATTATAAAGAGGCTAGATAAGTAAAGTAAAGTATTGTATAGTCATTGAGATGAATGCTTTTAATTTGTTTGTGATTTGATTTAGTGGATCAAGTGGAATAGTACCGTTGAAGTAAACTGGGTCTCCAACAATGGAGTTAGAAGAGAGTAGTAAGAAGAAAGCCAAAGCTCTGTAAAATCTTTGCCTGATTTTCTACTTCCTTACTCTTTTACTTTGCAAGTTTATATTAAATTATTAAGTATCACTGTTCACTATTGTAAGTTGTTAAAGAAGGGTAATCTCATTTTTCTTTAATGAAAAAGTTTTCAAAAATTTAGATTTATCAATTCATCCCCTCCTCTTGATGTCTCATATGAGACCAACAATTTCTCTCTCACATTGGCCATTTTCCAGGAAATCCACAACTACAAGCCTATAGAATACAAGGAAATACTTTAAAGATGGTTTCAATTTTTCAATCTAAACCAACAAAAAGTCATTAAGGACAAGATTAGGCCTATCCTTTCCCTACTAAAGGTTTAAACCAATATCACAATGGTATGGGCTTTGGTCCATTTCTAGGATCCTCAGAATCAATTTTTTATTTTAGCTCACGCCAACTAAGCCTAACTATTAAAGAATACTTTTATCTATTAGGAGTTCTCTTTATCAAAAGTAGATGGTATGTTCTAGATATCACAACTAGGTTAACAATGATCTTTAATAAACTATAGGGCTTTCGAGAGTTCGTAATCTGCGAGATTGAGGCAAATTTCAATAGGAGAATCATTAAGATGGATGATCATTTTGCCTAATTTACAACCCCATCTAGTTATAAGTAGGAGCTTTTTTGTATAAACCTTGAAGCCTGGCAACACTATAGGATCAATGCTTACACATTAGCAACCTTTAGGTCCATTTTTATTTCTTAACAAGGTATTTCACATATACCATAAAATTGCTGAGTTGGTATAACCCAATTTTTAGAAGATAGTCTTCAAGCGAAAAAGAATGGAAACTTAAGGACCAATATAGCCTTACTCATGGTTTGATTCATCAATTATGCCCAGAGCCATAAACTTGACTTCCTTTATAGGAAAGGCACTTAGAAGATGAATCTCATTGATACATTTTCTACTATCATTAAACTCCCTAAAGATGTTGCGAGCTATTACTAGGTTAGGGCTTTTAAGAAGTTTCATACTAAAGATTTCTATTGGGTTACTAGATAGATTGAAGCAACTGAGTTAAAGAAGAAAAAGAAGAGCGAAGACACCACACACAAAAAAAAAAATGAAAAGAAAAAGAGGATCTAGATTTTAGGGTTGTTAGTAAGAAATTTTGATTAATGTATTGGAAACTTCAAATATGCAATAAAAATCCTTTCTTACCACATCATAGTCAATATGCTAGCTCCCCTCTCTACATACGTGTGTCCACATTTGCATTTCTAATTTCTTTTGTCTTTATCTATAAATATTCATTATTGGTTTTGTTAGCTTATGTTTTAATAGTTCAAAAGTAAAGTAAAAATAAATAGCAAATTTTTTCTAAGTGCATTTCTCAAAATCATGAAAGTCATATCCTTAGGCTTCCAATTGTAAATATTTGATTTCTTTTATAAGTCCCTTTTCTCGATTCCTTCTATTTCAACTCTTTTTATTCTTTTGTCAATTCTCACTTATATATCCTTAAGAATATACTTCTTGTATTGATAGTAAATATTTATTCTTTAGATTCTAGTTCCTTTAGAAGTGGTTTTTCACTCTAAAAACTTTTACTCCTTTCTCCTGACTTATGAACTATGTACATAAGCTTTATCCTTATATTCCACTACCTATTTAATTAAATAAGTCATTTTCTCTCTCTCAAAAAGAAAAGTAGTTTTTCAAAAACAAAAAAAAAGATTAAAAAAATCAAATAGTTGCTAATAGGAATGGATTCTTGTCAAAAGCAATAGCCAGCAGTAGAAATAATAACAACCTTGATGGCACCAACTCTATAGAAGTGAGTTTTCATTCATTAGAGCAAACTATGGCAAAAGTGTTTAAACAAATGAACTTCATGGTTGATAGCATAGCCTTGCTTAGAGTAGTAGCACCCACAAATATAGAGCATCAGCAAGGGAAGGAAACTATTGAATTCCTAAAAGTTAATCTAATATTAGAGCTTAGTTCTTTAAGGGACGATATAAAGACTAATCAACTTAAGACGTAGTCAGGACAATCTTAAAGAGTAAGAAAGGAAGTTGACCTAATAAATTGATGAGAGGATGAAGGCATTTAAGAGTCACAATAGATTTGAATAGGTTGGCATCACTGGCTATTTTGCATATGATATTGAGGCCTATCTTAAAAAATTCAAAGTACCAGAATTTGAGAAATATGATAGGATTAGATGCCCCAATCTCCACATCAAGCTATATCTATGCAAGATGGCTCGTTATATTCAAAACAAGCAATTATTGGTTCAAACATTTAAAGATAGCTTCACTAGGCTAGCTTTGTCTTGGTACGCCCGATTAGATTTAAAGTAAGTTGATACATGGGTTAAGTTAGCTCGAGCATTCATTGAACATTACAAATTCAATGTGGAGATAGCATCGTCTATTTGGGACTTGAGCAATATGAGGTAAGATGACCATAAGTCCTTCAAGGAATATGCTTAAAGATAGAGGGGTATGGTACCTAAAATCACCTTTCCTTTATTAGAGAAAGAATTGATTAAAGAATTTATCCAAACATTAAATAGGTCGTATTTTAATTGTCTCCTAAGCTAATCAACCTCTAGCTTTGCAGAGGTAATTTTAGCAGGCAGTTACATAGAAGAGGCAATAAGGATAGGTAAATTGGATGAAGATCAAATTATCTCAATAAGTCCCAAAATGGTTATAAATTCAACAGACCATGAAACAAAGACACTTAGAAAGCATCTTACTCCAATTCCTATCCTAATAACTCAACTCATTCACCAATTGAGAGAGGTAGGAATGTTACGCCATGTACTTCCTCTACTAAAACACAAGACTCTAAAGGCCAGATCTGGGCCCATCATGTAAATATCACATGTGCCCAATGGGTCATTCTGTAGAAGAATGCTAGAAACTAAAGCATAAGATTCAAGACCTAATTGATATTGGGTTACTTTAAATAAACTTTACTAATCCAAATGGACTGAAGGTTAAGGTAAATGATCCTTCACAATACGCTGGGTTAAGCATCAACATAATAGGAACATATAAATAAAAGACGGGTAAGAGTTTAAGTTAAAGGAAGTTAGGCTAATTCAATGAAAACCAAAGAATGAGAGGAAATTATTAAGGAAGTTCAAGTACTTTACAACTTGTAACATTAGAAGTTTTCTAAATAAAAGATTCTTTGTTTCTTAAATATATCCTAGTAAAATTTTCTATCAACCAAATGAACATACTTTATGGTATCTTATTTTGAAAGTTTAGAATGAGAAGAGCCAAATCGAATCCTAAACACCAACCTTGAAAACACTTGAGAGTTGAGTGCCATCAATGTGAGGTTATTCGACTCACTCTTTAAAGGAGGTCCATCTTGAATTTGATATGCAAATTAAAATGAAGCTAGGCATTTATTTTCAATACCTCAATCATAAAATCCCTTATCAACCCAATTGAGCCATTTGAATGAAGTATTTTCAAGATCAAACCTTATCAAGAGCCATCCCATAATAAGGTAAATAGGATGTTAAGGGCATAAATCAAGAAAAAAGGTTATAACTAATTTGTGCTTGCTTTAGTTGCATAATTTCAACAGTAATTATCACCATTGATAATTTATTTCCTTTAAGATGAAGAAGGGCTTTCATCCTAAAAGCTATACGTACTTTGAGTCATACACTACAAAGAAGGGAAGATCACCTTTGTCTTAGGGTAAGTTGGAAAAAAAAAAAGATGAATAAATAAAGAAAGAGACAGTAGAAGGAAAACCGAGAAAATTTGAAAGAAAAAAATGAAAATTCTACCAAAACAAAGAAGGAAATCTACAAAAACGAGGTGATCAAGTTGAATGCCCTAAAGTCGATAAGATTAGGGGTATATACCTCAAAAAGCCTATTCCCAAAGTAAGGCTTATCCCTCAAAACAAGAAACGAAGACTCCCTATATCCTCTCCTGTTGCAAACTAAGGCTCACCTACAATTCCACCCCTCCTTAAAAGCCCTTTTGATTGGAGAAAATAACTTATCCTTAGTAAAAGTTACTTTTGAAACGAAGGTAAGCACAATTTTAGTTTCACCTATAAGATTATTGACTTATAAACCCAGGTTAAAAAAGTGATTCTTTAAAAATGCCACTTCATTAAGGTCAATTCTTGAAACCAAAGACCAAAAGCGTATATAACATTGCTATCTAAAAAAGACTTAGCATATTGATTAAATTGAATCACTTGTAAGATAGACCACAATTTTTGGAATTGTAGTTAATAGTGAAAATTTAAACCGAGAGAAGGTAAGAAAGCCCTCTTAGACTAAACCAATCAATTATGAGATATTATTCATGTCACTGAAAAGACATTTCAAAGGTCCTCAAGAAGACTTATTGCTCTTACGATCACCCTAGGTGATGCTAGAAGATCACTTGCCCCGAGATTGAGAGTAAAGTAGCTCGAGAAAAGAGGATCCCCTGAAGATGAGATTTTCAAGTGATTTAAGCAAGGTCAAGGAAAGAGTGAATTGTTAATAGCCCGGATATATGAAGAACTCAAAACTGTTAGCAATTTTTAAATAGAAAAGAGAGAGAGAGAGAGAGAGAGAGAGAGAGAGAGAGAGAGAGAGAGAGAGAGAGAGAGAGAAGAAGAAGAAGAAGAAAAACAAGAAAAAAATAATAATAAGAGAAGAGAAAAGGACAGGTTTTTTTTTAGTTGATTCCAAATTAGTCTTTTTATCCATATTTAGTTATGTTTAGTCCTAGTGCCGAGTTTTGCCACTTTTAAGCTTTTTTCTAAGATCTTATGCTAACATGAGTTCTACCTTAATTCTTCTTCACAAGTGATCTTGGTGACCATTTTTATCATTTTTCATATATTTATCCAAATTCAAATAACAGGACCCAATCCCTAGTATCTAATCCAAAATCTCTTTTCATTAATTTAGGGAACCTTACCCTTAGATCAGTTCAAATAACCATAGTGGTTCTCATTCTCTTTAAATCGACCATTGAGGTCAATTTTGTTAGCAAAAGTTGCATAATAGAGAAAGTTATTTTCAAAAGGAAATCAAAACCTATCAATCCAAGACGATGTTTGATAGGAATCAAGCTATTGGACCTCTAACACGTAGCCAAGCTTGAGGCCTAAAAGGACTAATGAGGGGAATCCTCTTATTCCAACCTACTCGTGCTGAAGCCAAGCTAATCCTTGCTATAGACCAACATTTTATGCCAAGCTAAGTAACTATAAATCTCTCGAAAGTCGTATGCCAACTGGTTGAATGCTTTATTGACAATCCGATCCCTCACACATACCTACTCAGCCCTAAACGAGCCGACCTCTTGATCAACAACATTGGTCCTAAGAATATAGGAGCTCTAACACATATCCATAACCACTCCTTCTCGGATGAACCTAACTCTACCCAGCACCTTTGCTAAGCCCTCCATCATTACCATACCATTTTGTCTATTTCTACCAAAAGCATCCTCAATATGTTGTTACTATGTATCCCAATCCTATATGAAGGAATTTGCAACGCTAATCATTAATTCACTTGAATTATCATTTGTATCCTTTATTATTCTTTGTATGTTACTTCTTTTAAACATTACCTTATTAGTCTTTTCCATTTTAGGCAGGTTACCCTAGTTTATCGAGTATAAATACTCGTTGTACATATAGTTGCATAATAAATTATTATCTTATTATTAGTCTACTAAATATATCATTTTGTGAACATTGCTTTCGTTAACTTGTTTGCTCTTTTCACTTTTATCTTAACCCTTAAACAAAGCTAAGTAGTGAGTGATCTCATCGAATCATCTCGTGAATCATATCAAGTTGTGCTATGAGTCATTGAAAGTTCCTTGGTGAGTTATATCCACAATGCTACTCGAAGGTTTGCTTAATTTACTTTTACTGTTTCACATAATCCCATCAGCTTCTTTAAGCTATTAGCAAGGTTAGACCCATCCCTACGACCAACCTTATCTATCCTTGGCCTCAGTCCACATCAGTGTTTAAGTTTAAGTTAAAACCCATCAATCTAAGATGATATTCAAGTTTTTGTTAAATCCTATCAATCCAAGATGGTGTTTATGTTTTTGCTAAGGCCCATAAATCCAAGATGGTGTTCAAGTTTTTACCAAAGGTCATCAATCCAATATGGTGCTATATCCATTAATCTATGATGGTGTTTAAGTTAGAGCTAATCAATCCAAGATAGTGATAAAGTTTTTGTCCATTAATCGAAGATAATACTCACATTGGTGTTAAATTTTTTTTAAAAAAAAATTAAAGACCATCCATCTAAGATGATCATTTAAGATTTATTTTACTGTGCATCCAAGATAGTATTTATAGGGTTTTAACTAACTCATAAAGTTCTATCCCTTCTTTCCTTTAAGATTATAATTAGCTCGCAGGGTACTATACCATTAAAAAAAAGAATCCACTCTTGTGTCTTGGCCCATTTGTAAAGCACGCTTTTTCTCTTTTAACATATTTTCACTATTCACCTAAATCCTCAGTAGATCAAGCTTAGGATAGCCAACTATTTATAGGACTACATATTGTAAGTACATCCCTAAGGAAAAAATAGTATTTGTTTTGCCTTTTTGGTAAAGTTTTAGTCAAACATCACCATAAAGAGGAGCAATTGTAGACATCCCATTTTTGTCCCTTATAATTTTAGAATTTCTTTCAATAAAGAAAAGGGTTCTAATTTAGAAAAAAAAAAAATAAGACAATGAAAAAATCATGGGTAATAAAAGTTTTAGGTTATTTCTAGCATCATTAAGTCACATTTGATAGGTCTTTTCTTTTTTTTTCTTTTTTTATGTTAGGTTCAAAGTATATACATACAATTTAGCTATTTTGTGTCATATTAAGATCTTTTATTTTTGGTCCTTGTCTAAACTTAAATTAGTTTCTAAATTAAAGGTTTTAAAACTATTAATTTAGAATCAATTACATTTAACATGTGCATATTTGACTTATTAGGGTTAATCACTCTCTCTTTTTTTTTAGAGCTAGGTATCGAGCTTGATTTTTCGGTTTTTGTTTAAAATTGATTTCTCATTTCTTGATTAATACTAAACCCAACCCATTTAATATTAATCCTCGACTAAAGAAATTGAGAAATTTCAATTTTTTATTAAAAATAATCAATTGGGTGGATTGATTATGATTTGGCTATCGGTCTTTGATTTCAATTTCAAATGAAGAGCCAGAGGGTTCTGAGTTCGGGGGCTAACCTATTAAACCCTTAACGGGTACTACTATCTATTTATCGAAATTAGGATTATTTTTCTAATTATAATATTTAAAAATAAATAAATAAAAATCAAAATAGAGAAAAAAAGGGACCTAAGTTTCTACATATTTTATCGTCACCTCGAAGGTGCCTATGTACCCACTAGCTAGGATCAGACGATCGTAGTTTTTTCCGAAAACTTTAATGTGTTGATTTACTTTAATTTTAAAAACTACCCGAGTTTATGCTTTTACTTTATTCGGTTTATTTTTAAAAAAATCTAAAGGGGTTCTAACTCTTGAGTGTTGCTATTTAAAAAAAAAATGCTCTAACAATCCTATTTTTTTTTAAAAAAAAGGTCTTTTATTAATTTTATTTAAAAAAAAAACAACTTTCTATGTAACAAATCCTTAAGTAAAGCGAAATCTAAAAAATAAATGCCCAATCATAATAATCCCTAAACTAATATATATGGCTATTCACCAATAATATAATTCCATATAATACATTTATATAAGATTTATCACTAAAACTCTTATGCTAACATATGCATATATTATATATTATTTTAACTGATAAAACATAATAATGTATATATATAGTAAAACTGATCTTAACGACTCTTAAACTAATATATATATATATATATATATATATTTTACAAAAAAAATAAAATAAAATAATCCATATGATACCCCTATATAATAACTAATACTAAAACATATCACTACTTATTAAATAAACCTTGAATTAAACCAATATAATCTAATTAATCCTCAATCTACATAATCAATAAAACCAAGATGCTTTAGTTAACAACTATTCACATAAAACAATACAAATCTCCTAAAACTAAAAATCTAAATAATAACGGCAATATGAACAAACAAATAAAAGGAATCAAAACTGTAAAAAAGTACCTGGATTTCCTGTTTGCATGAACAGTGACGATCAGTAATGGTATGTGGTTCGTGGTAAAGTAGTGGCCGTTGGGCTGTTCTTTTTAAACAAAAAGAATAATAAATTAGTAAAATAAACAATAAAACTAACTAATAAATAAAAAAATAATATTTTTTATCAAATTGAATCTCACATAATCGTGCATCATGATCGAGAAGTAAATCAGAATTTGGCAAGGAGGAGTCAACTTTCATGTGTCAGGTAATGAAAGGAATTGCATCAAGCGATGGACTTGGACTTAAGGACATTCATCGGTTAGCATTAGATGTAAACGTTGGTTCGGCAAATTGGATCGACGTTGGTTTCATTTGATTCGTTGGATAGTTAGGCTTCGGAAATTTGGATTTCTAGACTTTGCCTTCAGACATTGGATTTGATCTAGACTTTAGACGGACATTAGATTTGGATTGGACTTCAAATGGATGTTGGATTTGGATTGGCTTTGTTCAAATTATTGGATTTGGATTGGGATTTCGGTCATGGAGTATCAGGTGTTGGACATTAGAAATTGGCTATGTGGAATTGTTGGATTTGGATTGAAATTTCATCTAGCCTTGTGAAGGGTCGGCTTCGGATTAAGCTTGCATGGCTTTGTTCAGATATAGTAAGGTCAGCATTAGGCGAATTGCAAAGTGTGGATTACTTCATTGTGTCAGATTGGATTACGTCTTAGACGGAGTTGTAGGATTACGTCTTAGACGGAGTTGTAGGCATCAAGCAATTTTGTCAAGCTTTATGGGAATTTCAACTGCATGTTTTGGGATGTGGATGTCGTTGAATTTTGTGTTATATGGATGATGCTGGATGTCATTGAATTTTGTGTTATACGGATGATGCTGGATGTCATTGAATTTTGTGTTATACGGATGATGCTGGATGTCATTGCTGTTGTGGTTTTTTTCTGTTATAAAGTCTAAATCAAATCATATCTAATTATATATGATTCAGTAATTAAACTAGATTCAAATGAATTCAAATCCGATTTAACTAAATTCATATGAGATAGAAAAATAAAGACATAAGTGCTTGTTGAAACTCGAACCCATGACTTCAAATTAAATTCAATCCAAATACCGCAATACTTATCCATTAGGCCATTTGCCTACACCTTGATATTCAATACAATTAAATTATACTTAAATTATCCGATTCTCTAAAATAAAATTTTTTAACTAAACTAAAACTAAAACTAAAATTATTTGCTCCTAAGATAAGTTACTTCCTAAAAATCTACAAAACTCTTTATAATAATTTTTATTTTCTTATTTTTTTGGTATTTTCATCATTTGTTAATTGTTATTATTTTTTATCTTTTATTAATTTTTTTGTTTTTTTTTTTTTATTTTTTTTTAATTTTTGAATAAGGAACCTTTTTGTAAAAAAAAAAAAAAAAAATTCAAACTATAGAGGAGTAAAAATTATGTGTCTACACTAGGTTTAGTTTAGTGTTTTTATTATTATTATTATTTTAATCTTTGTTCGAAAAAATAAAAAAGAGGTAAGGGTTTCAAACTAGGTGTAAGACTTGGTCTGTACGAATAGGAAGTACGGCTGAAGGCCCTAAACGTGGGTCCAAGCCTACGAAGTGCAGGCGCTTTAGCACTTACTTCTTTTATTTTGAAGCTATGCATGAGCATTACATGCTAAAGAAGGGCACATGGTCACATACACTACATATGATCACACCTAATTTTTCGTCAAATTCTATCGTGTTCCTAGCTTTTCCCTAGGTATTTTCCATCTTAAACCCAACTCGGTCTGCCTACTTTTGATGGTGAAATCGTAAAGTAAACTCGAGATACTATGGATTAGGATAAAAAAATGCTTCTAGATACAAGCATTTAAAGCATTAAATCAGCCTTAAAAATTCAAGAAAACTTAGACTAGAGTTAAAGCTCGAATCTTCACTAAGCTTGATTCAAGTCATTACAATTGCTTTTAAAGCTTCTAAATGATGGATTAAGCAATAACTAAGCTTAAGAAAGACATTTTGGTAAATGATTCCATTCAAATTAGGATCTTTTTATTGAATTCAAAATTTAAAGTGGTCCAAACCAATTTACTTTGATTTTCAAATTCAATGTGTTAGATTGTTTCCCATAATTTATTCGAGCTAAGAACAGTATAAAAGGGGCATAAGGACTACATTTTAACAAAAAGCAAGTCTCAAAACACCTCCTACATGTTATAATTATGGTTTTCTCTCTCTTAGCCATGAGCTTATCTTTCTCTCTCTAAAATCCATAACTTTTGATGGTTGTTAAAGGAAACCAACACCACTGCAAGCTTTACCATCTTTGAAAATCCCCAACCCAATACTCCTCTCAACCCTAACTACCACCACTCGACTTGCATTACCACCACCATCTACAAACAACTTTCAAACCACCCTCAAACAATGACCAAAGGCAATAGCACTTCACCTACCCCCTACTCCCCAATAAATTACATATGAAACTAAGCTTTCCCCCTTATTTTAGTAGGTAGATTGATCCAAAATGCTCCTGCCTAAGCTTGACACGTTCTTCTTTCCTTCTTGACCTAACTTAAACCCATTACTCCAACTCAAACCTAATCGTCCACTCCAAGTTCTTCTTTCCTTCTTAACTTACATACGTCTACCAATAACTAGGTACAATCCTTATAAATTGGATTTTTTTTTTTATTTTACTTGCCTATTTATTTATTTCTTTTATGTTATTTAAGAAAAAAAAAAGAAAAAATATTCTGGCAAAAAAAAGAATAAATAAGATAATAACATGAAAGAAAGAGAGGTCATTTCAATATTTTTTAAAAGTTCTTAATGCTCAATTAATTTTTTTTTTACCTTTAAGAAGTTTATTTTTAAAATAATAATAATAAAATAAATATGAAAAGAAAGAAAAAGAAAAGAAAAGAAAATATGTTTTATCACCTAGAAAATTTATTTTCCAAAAAAAATAAATAAAATTTAGTCAACCCTTTTCAAAATTAAGACTTCTTTTAGAATTTTTAAAAAATAAATACACCAAGTTAGAACCCTTTTAGAATTTTTCTTAAATAAAGTTAGTTGAGTAAAAATGTAAATCTAGTTATCCTTTTCATAAATAAACTATGGACATTTGATCCCAAACAGAGAGTACATAAGTACTCGTATACAATTATAGGGTGACTTAAAATACAAAAAAAATTATTTTTCCCCCTTTGTAAATAATTAATTTTTTTAAATCTATTGTAAATAAATATAATTTGTTAATTCTTTACTTGTAAAATAGGAATTATTCTTTTAATTTAAAAGGGTACATTGAAAAATAAATTTAAATTTAAAAGATTAAGGTGATATCCATTTAGGATTTAATAGGTTAGCCCCAAATTTAAAAAACTCTAGTTTTCAATATCATATTTCAAAAATTGATTTTCTCAAAAATTGATAGCTGAGTTATAACCAATCCATCCAATTGATTATAAGTTAACTTTTTTCTTATTTCTAGTCGAATGGTGACTCTAAGTATTTTTCAAACTATATATAAGAAACTAGACTTTCTTTAATACTTAATCAAGGGTTTATATTGAACCTCTATTGAATAGGTGTAGGGTTTGATGTAAATCGAATTAAGGAAAATATATGAAAACCAAAGACTTAGGCTCAACATAAGGCCTCTTGTTGGATCCACCAATCGCCTCATCTCTAAGCTTCACTTCAACTTAGGCTATTACAAACAGGAGTGTATCAAGCTTTTTTAGGCTATGCTCCTTTTCTTTTTATCGTTACCTACATTCGATGGCCAAGGTTTTCTCTTTTGGATTTTTAGGTGAAGTTCTCTTTTATTGCATAGCTTTCTTTTAGGCCTTCTTCTTCCTTTACTTAGTAAGGAGGTCAATGGCACAAGTCTTCTTCTTCACCTTAAGCCTTGCAATTTGGCTTGTGTCTACAAAAAAGAATACGATTAATGGGGGGCTAAGGGCTCCATACCCATAAAGTAGTGAATGCAAGTTAATAATATGTCAAAGAGGAATGCACTTTTTATGAGATATAATGCTAAACATAAGATCTAAGGGAATTCCATTCCCTTAGCCATACTAGTTAAATAGTAATCCCTATGGTAAGCCTAACTTGATAGAAAAAGTAGCAACTAATACCTCCATTGTCCTCTTCGTTAGATCCATTTAAAGTGATAACTTATCCTTTGATACCGCTAGACAATTATCTCAGCATCTAAGAACTAACCCATCGATTAGCGAATGTCGAGCTACCTTATTGTCATTGTGTTATAGCTTTATAAAGGCTGAAGTCCTCATTGGCTCGACTTACCTAGTCCAAATGTTAAGTTTGTTGTTTGACTTGACTTCATGGCTATTAATGACTCATCACTCATTATTCTCAAGGAAGTTATGGAAAGATTATCAGTACATAGAGTCTCCATGGCTATTGATGACTTGCAAAATTGAGGAATGTTCAATACTTGATGAATTTTGAACAAGTTTTGAAGAAATTTGAGAGCTTAAGTTCAGAGAAGAAGAGAATGAAAAAGGAAGAAGAAGAAGAGAAAAGAAATTGGGGTTTCCTTCATTTATAAGAGGCATAACAAAAATGCTACTAAGAGGAAAGGAGAGACACAATTCCTAACTTTGTTTTGATCTTGCCACATGTTTCGTACAAAAATTCAATAGTTAATATTGCCACATGCCTAGCACATGCAAACATGCTCATTAGCGAGTTGATAGCTGATAACACTTATTTAACATATGTATTTTAGGGTGATTTTGCATGATTTGATATATTAATTGAGTTAGTTTTATAGTAGTTTGAAACTTAATTCATTAATATTTCATTTATAGGGAATTTCAAAGCATTTGACGAATTTTTGGAGACTTTTATGGAGATTCAAAGCTTAATTGAAGAAGTGTATTAATTAGGTGATTTAAGTAAAGAAACTTAAGCAAAAATCAAAGTCTAAAGAGGATCATGTGCACTCAAGGTCTTAGCTACATATCTCTCATCCTCAATTTCCATCGATTCAAAAGAATTTATATATAAAGTGCAAGACCATGCGTAGCCTCCACAATCATGATCTTAAGGCATGGTGATTCTATAATTCAAGAATCTTTTATTTTCGACAAGTTTTCTTTGTAAACATAAGACTAGCCTCCATAAATAGATGTTTAGGTCTAAATTGCAACGAAAGCCTCTTGGAGAAGAGCTTATTGAGTAAAAATTATACAAGAGTTTCTCTTCTTTTATTTTATTCCTTTTTTTATTATGTTGTAATTTTGTTATTGAACCTTAGGTTCCACTGTGACTATTGATATTTTCTATTAATGTTCTTTTATTTCAATATATGATTTTGCATTTTATGATCTAATTATAGTAAATCATACTTCTCTTTAAGTCAATTTTACCAATAATTGAAGTAATGCATGAGTCTGCTATAGAATTCATGAAATCTTATAGTATGGCTGATTGATACAATTAGAAGAAACTAACTAACTAAAATGTTTTAGCTTTTTGGTTTCTCCGAATTAGAGCAACCTACTAGTGGGATTGAAGGTCGTAATGCAATCCTAAGATATTCTATTATAAAAGTGATTCGAATAGAGTATACTCAAGTTAGGAATTAATTACAAATGTGAGTTTAATTAGTTCATAATAAGTGTCTCTATGGTTTAAAATTGCAATTGAGGTTGACATAGGTTACGTAAGAACTAGGTAGTAAATAACATATGATTTACTAAAGATTGTTCCTCTTCTTAAGTTTAATTAATTATATCATTAGTTCTATTATTTTAATTACTATTATTATTGTTTACTCTCGCATCATTATTTTGTTATTGTGCTTTGTTTTATTGATTATTTAATTATACTTTCAATTATAAAAGTTAGATAATTGGAGAATTATAGGGAAAATATTGCTAATAAAATAAGATTCACTCGCATTCATGGTTTCTTGTAGAATCAACAACTTGAACTCAAATGTAATCATACTATAACTTAACTAAGTATAGTTGCCTAATATCGCACTCTATGCGAGCATCGTAACCAAAAGCTATCCTTGGCAATAAATGTATCAAGATTTAAGTACTACAAACAAATCAAATTAAAGCTTCTTAGAGAAGCCATTCATCTAACTTTACTCTAGACCCACCAACTTACAATAACTTAGCTCTAAACCACAAAAGCCCATTTACGTGCTTACTCTCCTTATAGACCCATCATAAATTGGGTTGGAGGGTTAAGGAAGGGAAGGAGCAACTATTGATAAACCATTTTGGCCTTAAGCCCCTAAGCCTAAGCCAATCTCTTCAAGACATGAGCCAACCCCTCACCCAATCGAACCTGCTCTCCCAAGCTAAGCTTCCTATAACTCTAATGTCTTCCACAAAACCAATGCCAAATTATTGAGAGTTTGAATGACCTCACTCGAATGATCAGCATAGATTCTGACATGGATAGAAGAAGACTTCCAAATCCCTAAGGATTTAGACTTTAGCTAAGCCTAGCCCATAAAGTTTAAACCATATTGTATGGGAACGGCTCAAGATAACAAACAAGTAGATGAATACCTCCACAAACTTCTACAAAATTCAAATCACATCTTAGCAATTTGGAGCATTAATTAAGAATAGCTCAACTACATCCCCTAGCCTTTGGGTAACTGACTTTCACTCACACATGCTCTCAAGCTCATATTACACTCCTTTTCTATCTCTCCAACACCCTACTAGTTTTGGCATCAAAGTAGCATTGGAACAATTTTTGGCACCCCCTATGTATAGCCTAATATGTGCTCATTCTAAAAGTAATCAATCACTTGCTTCAAGGCCCTCTAATATGCAAACATAACACTCGCAATTAAGTACCACAAATTTTGAACAAAGAAAGCAACTTCTATGGGAAAATAAGCCCATGGCTATCTAAGCATAGCATGCCAATAAATGATTAGTCAAGTAAGGCATGTAAGATAAAGAGGCAACAGCCATACACCTGTTGGTTTCCGTATAAGGTATAGAATTATTTGGGCTTATGTAGCACACAACTATTTCGAAGTCCTCTGCTATACACACTGCATTTCGTTGTACCTTTCAAATTTCATAAGGAATTGGACAAAGGTTTCTAAAAGAGTAGTCCTTGTTAACCCTCGGATTTTGTAAAGTCAAACTTCCATCCATAATATTAATGAGAATTAAATGGGAATAGTGGAAATTTTATGAGGGCTTTTTTTTTAGACAACTATCGTATTACAATTTTGGAGGAAAAAAAAATCAAATATAGTCCATCCTATTAAGAGATTAATACTTCTATCATTAAATATAATGATCTTAGCAAAATTTTGTGAAGATTAAATGTATATTTTTTTCTAGACATTCTTACTAAGTGAAGGGCATAAAGAAATGCATAAGGCATTTCTGCACCTACACGGGGCGGGCCACATGTGGCGATGCACTTTCTGGAGTGTTTTGGTTTTCCATCTTTTCACCTATCTACCGAGTGTTAGAAGTGTGAGCAATGTTCATAATTAACCAACGCTTTTAGTTCCCGTTTGCCAAAAGTAATTTCCTAGTATAACTCACTATGAAAGTGGTATATCGTTGTGGATGGAAGACAAATTGATTGTCACACAATCCATCTTCAGACTACTTCAGCATTTAGATTATGAGGGACCCATCATTAATGTGGTCGAGGGATTGTGACATAAGTTATTGAATCAGATTTTTCCCTTCATTTTACGTTTTTAAAATAGGATCTGATTTGCCAAGGCATTATAATTAGTGATATGAATATATGTCTTGTAAATGAATAGATTAGATTTCATTCCCTCATCTTCAAAAGTTATGACATGATTAGTTGCAGAAGGAAAAAGACCTAATTTGTCAATAATAATAATAATAATACACCTAATTTATTTCTGTAAAGAGCCAAACTTTACACCAAAAAGAGCAACCTAATATTGGATATGAGATACAACTCTACGACTAAGACCAACACATAATGTGTACAAATTTATTTGATAAATCTATTTGATATTTTAAGCAAGATTTACGATTCTATATCTGAATTCCTTAAATATTTTAACTGAAAATCTCTACAATGGAATGCTTTGAATCGGAATAAATGCACACAATACGGTTGGTTGTTTCCATCTAATATCCTATTTGTAAGTATATGTTTTTAGAATTGAAAATTGGGTATCTAAGTCACTGAAACTATGATGGAATTTACATCCTATAAAACTAGAATATCCTGCAAACTATGCAAATTAACCTTTATGTCCAATTTCTTCATTCATTTGTTGAAAGTTCAAATATTTTGGTATAAGCATGTTATTATATAATTATTACTTCCTTCCACGTCAAAAATATTAAACTATCGAATTAGAAGGCAGCATATACTCTAATTGTGCTAAATATATACATAATAAAGTTCGATAAAAACACAAAAATTAGAAAAATATACCTAAACTAAGCCAAAGTCTCGTGTTGAAATCTTAACATTTATATTTTAATCAATATCCAACACTGTAACGTCTTTAGAATCATAACTCTCTCTTCCAGATAATGTGAAAATATTATGGCATTGAGAGGATTTAACGAATCGACATAATTAAGCTAAAGGGGACAAAATTAGGGGTCATATATGTTTCACTTTTCGTTCGATAAGAGAAAAGAAAGCCTCTTTGACCTGGTATAGCCTAAGAACCCGAAGCTGGTGGATTTATAGGTAAAGTTAGAATTAGTAGTTGCTTTCTTTAATTTTTATCGTATATTCTAGATCTATCTATAGATTAATTAGCGATAATTTATGGAGTAAATGTAGGGACCCTATATAAAATAAAATGTAAAGTTTATTAGAATTTGAAACCTATAAAATTTTGGATACAGTTTTCAAAATCTATTGTGTAAAAGATATTTTAGATATTCAAAATCTAAATTTTTACTGGAATACCATAATAGTCGTTATACCGATTCTGGTGACTCAATTTATGAATCACAAACATTCAACTCGAATTTTAATCACTCTAAACAATATGGCTATATTGCTGATAAAGTAATCACCTTATCGCTTTGTGCACTCACAGCCATAGCCAGCCAGTTTTTTTCAATTATTACACATGTATCGGTACGTGTTCTTTCCACTATAATGAGCACACACACTTTCCTTCGAATTCGGTCGTCACATGTTCGTAGTCCTATATATAACTGCGCTACTAGTCTCCTTATTCATCACCAATCATTCTCTCTCTCTCTCTCTCTCTCTCTCTCTCTCTCTCTCTCTCTCTCTCTCCAGCCTTGAATATTTCAATCTTCTCTCTAGCTTAGTCACTTGGCATGGCACTGTCACACAAAACCCGTGCATGGACCTGTAAGTTATTGTTACTTCTCTTAACTTTCTCCTCGCTTCTCTCTGTCTCTCAGGCTCGTCCTATTGGCCAAGAAGTATCTCGAAGACACATCGAAAGCAGTCCTCTTCTGCGTAAACTAGGGCTTGATTTCTCCAACTTGGAACAACCTCTTCGAAGAAATTTGGTTAACGCAGATAGGACGGCCCCTGGTGGCCCCGATCCTCAGCACCATGTTTGATTAATGCATTCACATGGATTCAACATACGGCTATATTTGGTTATATATACTAAAAATAGCATTTGCACACCACCTAGAATGATTAAGGAGATAAAAGAAGGAAAAACAGGACCATATTTTTTTAAAAGGGAAAATGTTACTGAGTGCTCGAGGTATTTGCCAAGGACCAAAAGAAGTTATTTTCATACATTTCCATCCAATTGTTCTGGTTTTTTGAAATGTGCAATCATTTTTTAAAATGTGAAAGTTTCTTCATTTGGTTTTTTATCCAATGCCCGGAACAACTTTTAAAAAATAGAAAATTATCGTGAAAATTACTTTTAAAATTCCTACCATCTTTAGTATTTGAGATTCTATTGACGAACTATCCTGTTTTCTTATCCCCTTAATCCCTCTAGCTAGAAAATAAGAATTCAACTGTCTTTAGAGTTCCTTCTACGTGGCAATTTCAATGCATGGAGAATAATACATGTATATGTATGTAAGTCTTCTTAATGATCACATCGACCGATTTAAACCTTAGTAAGGAACCAGTATTATTATATCTTGGATGGCTTCATATATCTTAATGTGCTCGATTCTATTTTGGATAGACCACGTAGATATGTCGTGTCAGCTGTTTGGTATCCTTCGGTTATTGGTCGCCCATGTATGATTGGAATGGATGATGATCATCGTATGATGCAATGGTGTAACTTTCTATATTTGATCAATAAAATGCTCCCTCTTTTGTCTTGTCAACAGATTCAAATTAGCTTAATAAAGAATAATTTAGTAAAGTATCTCAAAACCAATGAATGGAGATACAGAGTCCAGCGTGTGATATTTGCTAGTAGAATTACAAGAATGACCAATAGTAGCTATACCTCATGCTAAAAGAAAACTAGTGCTGATTAAATGTACTCCATCAGCCAATCAGATAAAATGTAGTACTAACCGATATACACCCGATGTAACAATATTTCCTAATAATTTACGGTGCACGCATGCTATTTATATAGAGAAAACATGTAATTAAAGATAAAGAACCATTTCGATTTGATTGGCTGTTGAAAATATCGACTTACAATCCTCCGCCATGAAAAGAATTAATGCCAGACATGAATGGATTGTATCAAGCCATATTTCACTTTTTTGATTAATTTAAACTATATTAAGTTTAGTTTACTTAATATAGATTACTTAACATTAATTTAAGAAAAAAATACTTTTTCTAGTAAAAATATTTTTAAAAAATTTAAGAAAAAATAATTCGAACTCCTTAACCAGTAAAACTGATAAAAAAGTCTAATTAGGGTCTTTGGATAAAAAACCCTAATTTAGTTACTAATCTACGAATTTTTTAAAAAATTATTTTTTCAGAAAATTTAACAAAAAATCTAAATTCTGAAGTTAACCTATTAAGATTAAGTTATTATGTAAAAATTTAAAAAAAGAAACCTCATGGGCCTTTATTTTTATAATTTTAAGAAAAATGAGAAAGCATGCAAAGGATGTAAAAATACATAAAAATGATTTTTTTATTATATTTTATTGAGAAAAATTTTACTAAAAAATATAAAGAAAGTAAAATATTTTACATATTTTATAATTTCCCTAAGTGTACTTACATCGTAGTTCTCATTATTTAGAAAAACTTTAGCAAGTTGATAATTTTTATTTACAAAAATGGGCTAAGTTTACATTTTTATCTAGGTTATTTTTATTAAGAAAAATCCTAAAAAGAAACCCTAATTTTTATTATCCAATTTCAAAAAGCCCTAACTAAGAAAAAAAAAAAAACTAAACTCAGATTTTTATTTACAGAAAAACCTTTCCTATGAAAGAAAAAAAAATTAAAATAACCCTTGAAGTATCTAAATGCAATTTTCCATGAAATATGCAATTAATGGGAAAACCATGGAAAAAAGTCCAAACCATGAAAATGACATTAATTGCATATTACTAAAGATTTTTATTTTATAAAAAATTAACTAAGTGACAAAATGACATTTTCCTAGAAAAATCACTAAAATGCCTAATTTATAAAAAATGCAATTACAAAGAAAATGCAACCCCATTCAAATTTTCTAAGATATGCAAACTAAATGTAATTTTCTTATCCTAAAGATATGAATATTAAGAAAAAAAAAAAGTCATTGTACCCTGAAAATGCAATTTCTATGAAAAGTGCAATTTTTTATAAAAATATGAGACTTTTCTAAAATGTGTAATTATTTTTAAAATATATTTAATTTTTCTAAAAAGTACGATAACCCTAAAGATCAATTTTCTAAAAACATAATCCTTACAAGAATACAACGTACTAAAAAAACATGATTTATCGATGAATATGCAATTCATGTACAAAAGATTATTTCATGAGAAATAATACAAGGACCTACAAAAGAAAATAGATTAGTATTTAATAAGGGAAGTTAGTACATAAATTATTTAATAGTATAGAAAATAATTAAAAAAAAAAAAAACTATGTGCTTAATACAAAAGCAGGTCGAATCAGGGGGGAAAGGCCAAGTACATGCGGCTCGAGTCGAGTTCTTCAACTGCAAACAGCAATTACAACTTCCCTCAATGGCTTCCGGACAACAAATCAAGCAAGAAATCAGAGAATCATATACATGTCACAAGATGGTCGGGTGTGTCGGTGTTGGGCCTGCAATTGATGGTGGTTATGGAGTAGGTGACAGAGAGAGTGACGATATGGTTGGGGGTTTGTCGTACAGTGAGGACGAGAGAGAGGGTTGGGGTCGGCTGCTACGCGAGAGTGGGGTTGAGTTATTGGATGTGGTATGGCCTGTTGAATTCGTGCTTTACTGTTGAGTGAGGAGGGAGCAAGGTCACGCAAATGGCTGTTTGGGATCGCTGTTGTTGTTGTATGCGAATGTAGTCAGTGCGATTTTGGAGCCAATGCATTGGTACATGCGGGGATGGAGTGGGCATTGGAGTCTTTGCTGTGTGTCCGCATGTTCTACAGGAGAGGTCAGATAGGTGCTGGGTTCTTTGACAGTGAATAGAAGTCGGCACGTAGATGGTGTTGACGTGTACCGTGGTGGTTGGAAGTAGGCCTATGTTAGTGTTAGGCGGTCGGACTTGGTTAAGTGTGGCGTCGGTTTGAGGATGTGAGAGAGAAAGGTCGATGAGGGGCTGTGAGTGATTATTGGGCGCTGCTAGGTTAGGTCTGTCATGTGGCGGTGGTTGAGTTGAAAACTAGGTTCGGCAAGCGAGAGTGGCATACAGGTAAGGGTAGTGTTCCTAGATGTTAAGCGAGTTCGGAATCTGGTAGAGGGCGGTTGAGTTCTGCTGTGCATGTTTGTCGAATGGGTTCGAAGAAGGACGGGAATGCTGAAGATTTTTCCTCTCTAATGTTAATTGATTCTAACTTTTTATGATTTTAATTCGAATCTATCTCGTTAGCTTTGAATCAACGCACATCAGATTTTCATATTCAAATTTATCAAATCTTCATTTTGGCAATATTTATGTATATCCCGGCAAGATTTGGACGTTTTGCCTATGATTTCCTATAAATCCTTTCAAATTCGATAAAAAATAAAGAAGATTTGACAAAGAGTGAACAATATTCAATGCCATCTTCTTCCCCTATTTTCATAATTGCTGTTTAATGAAGGAGGAGTGAGACTGATCACGTGCTACACTTGGAGCAACAAAATGGAGCCGTTCCTTACGTGGATCATACCTAGGACCTTCTATGTTACTACTTGATACATGCCCAGGCACCTAGCCGACTGAGCTCAGCTTCTTTTCATTAATTCATGCACTCAAACAAAAACTTAATTTATTCTTTTCAAGCCTACTTTAAATTTTATTCTTTAAACCTAATCTCAATTCTTTTTAAAATGACCTTGTCCTTCCGATGTAACTCAAAATATACACGCCAAATATGTTTTTAAGAGCACTTATAAAATTTAATAAATCTAGTGTTTTTATTTTAATTAGTCTAGTTGAAATATTTTTTAAATTGGACAAAAATCCATTTTATGAACTCAAATATTTTACTAGCCTTACAAAAATTTTTCTAATGAAACCTCAAAAATTTTTTTAAATCACATCTGTATTTTTAAAATTTACTCAATATGACCCTAAATGACTGATTGACTTGACTCGACTCGAATACTTTTGATATTTTGTATTTTTTTTATTTTTCAGCTCTTTCATCTTTTCTATTTTTCATTTTTTTATTTTTTAATATTCTAATTTTTTTGTTTTTTTTTTCTAAACCTAACCCAAAAAATAAACTAAAATAATAAGGTAGTGTAAATGAGGTAGCTACAGTTACTTCTCTTTATAGTAAAGTTTGAATAAAACTTTATTACATAGACAAAAGATATGCCCATTTTGCCAAATCTTGGCTTGAATTGATAAAGTGAGAATTACTAACTTAAATTGTCTACTAAGCACTATCTTATCTTAAAAGGATGAGTTAAACAGATATTAATTTAAAATACCACTTTGAAAGATCGAGGCAAAAGGATAAAGGGTCTGTCTTGAAAGGACGGAGCATAAGAGATATAGGGGCCATCTTTAAAGGACAAGCCAAAAGGTTAAAAGGGCTTATCTTAAAAAGACAAGACAAAAAGAATAATGAGCCTAACTTGAAAGGTTGGGGCAAAAATTGGATAAAAATATGCACTGCGCCAAATATTGATGCCCTTAAAAGAAAAATTGGCTTTTCCAAAGGATTAATCTTTAAAAAAAAAAAAAAAACTTAACAAAAGGGTTTGAAAGCATAGCTAATTGCTTTTTATCCCTAGATAACTAAGGTTCCCTGATGTAAGACAACAAAATTTCTTATTGTGAAACTTTATTAATTATGAACATGGATGACTAAAGTTTTAAAAATTCCTATAATAGCCTAAGCTCTTAGTATAATGACAAAGACTCATAAATAATCTTTTCATAGGATGGTTGAAGCTCCTAAATGTTCACATACTATAAGATAATCAAAGTTTCTAAACTAAGGAAGACTAAGACTCCTGAATGATAAGATAACTACAGTTTCTAAATTTATGAGATTCCTATAGTTCCTAAGATAAGGATAACTAAGGTTCCTAATTCTATGGTCCTTAATATGAACACATTATCCTTAAGCTATCAAAAGAGCTTCATTAGTAGGTAGGACTATAGAATTAGAGTTTCATTCCTTTAAGTTCGAAATCTCTTGCTCAAGTTTGTGTTTTAAAGGATATTAGGAAAACTTAAATCTTTTATCTTAAAATTCACGAGCTGAACTTTTTAATATACTTGAGCCATAGGCCCTTTAAGAGTTTTAGATTGCCCTTTGAGACGTAATCACCCTGCTTTTATTTATTTATTCTTTCTTTGTTTCTTTCTTTATTTTCTCTTTCTTTGTTTTCTCTTTCTTTCATCAAGGTGATCATTCTCCATATGTCTGAGTTTCCATCTAAAGAGATTCAAAACCCTAAGCTTAAAGTGCATAAACCTAATGAAGTATATGCCACGACCTTATCTTGATTCATCTTATCATCTTCTGATTTTTTTCTTATTTTTCCATAATTATTTTATATTTTTCTTTAATTATTTGCTTAGTTTTCGGCCAATTTTAGTAATTACGCGTATTTTTATCTACACGTAAATACATGTAGGGTATACGTGAACATTCCTAAATATTATTTTGGTTATTCTAAAATTTTTAGTATACATATAATTTATCTCTAATAATTTATTGGTTATTATATTACACTTTTTGCCTTTTCGGTAATTAGCAATTATTATGCTTAAAATTTGAAAATTTTATAGTCTCCTATTTTGCTATTTATTTTCTTAAATTTAAGTTTACGGGGTCATTTTTACTAATATTTCTCTCAATATTTTTTAATTTGTGTGTGATCAGATCCTTTAGCCGATCGCCCTAAACCTTGAGTTCTAAATTCAATCCTACGGTTACTTGGCTGAACTTTGGGGCTTACAGTATATATGGCTTTAAAGTGTATTGGAAAAAGCCATAAGCTTAAAGCGTTTAAATGAATGTACCAGCCTAAGGGAAGTGTGTATAGTTTGAAAGTTTTCTTCATTCTAGAGAAATTGAGTTATCTATTTCATTTATTGCTTGTAAATTATTACTACTGAAACAAGCACAAATTAATACATCCCGTTTCTCTAAATTAATAACCTAAACCTTCTAATTACCTTAATGAGGGGTGATTCTTGATAGGGTTAATTTTAAGAAAAATCCCTAAAACACTCAAATAGGCTTACAAGGGGTAATTATATTCAAGGTAGTAAAATGACTACCTATCATCCTTTTAACTTATGTATCATATGCAAGACAAATCTCCTTTAAGGAATGAGCCTTATCCTCACTTTTCATGGCTCTCAGTTCTCATAAGTGTTTTAAGATTAGTGTTTGGGATTAGGACTTCCCTCTTATCATTCTAAACTTTTTAAATAATGAGATATTTTCATTAATTCAAGAATGGAACATTTCATTTGGTTGCCCCTCATTTACCTTGGACTCGTATGGCAAGTTCAAATATCCTGTAATGCCCCAATGGATCACATGCCCCTTTATCTTTAAAAGATTACCTTTTTAGACATTAATTGATTGCCCCATTTATCATGCGTTAACTCGAGCTCATTAGGCTATTTGGGAGAATAATTCAAAATGGAGACAAGCTTTGTATTCGGCTTTAAGGTTGGAGTGATTGGGTTAATTTTAGTGGAGTAAGTGTTTAGGACCTTCTAGGCTTGGAGTGAACTAGTATAGATGGACAAAACCCTGCGTAAAGTTGATAGGCCATGCATTTAGGTCTTTTCTAGCTTGAAGTGGGTCGAAATAGGTGGAAAATTCTAGCATCTAAGTTTTAGGTTTCTGTGTCTAGGGCTTATGAAAAAGGTTGGTAATAGGCTTCTCTTTAAGGATTGTGTTTTTGGTTTAGGCTTTTCCTAAGGAATCAAGAGCCATGTTTCTTTTAAGGATGGGTAAATGAATTACATCTTCAATATTTTCATTTATCAATTTCTAATGCACTTTCCTCTTTTGCCCTTCAACATCAATTTCAGTATTAGTCCAAATTCATAGGCCGTAAGGCACTCTAAGCTCAAAATAACTAGCTTCTCAAACTAGGTTTAGCCTAGAATTGTCGTTATTGTCCATTATCTTACTTCATAATGAATGGTTATAGGCTTAAATAAAATGGGCTCAATCACTCAAAAGTAATAACTCAAAGCTTGTAAATTCCATACTTACTAGCAAATTTTTCCTTCGAAAACTTCAAGATTTTTTCTTTTTTAGGAACTTTACTTAAAAAGCATTCGAAAAACACTTATTTTACAAAAACATACGCTACAAATATGATTAGTAACATTTCCTAATTTATTGGAAGAATGGAAAAAGTTACAGATTTGATGGAAATGAATGACCATTTTACAAAGTCAACAACCGAAGATAATAACTTATTTACTTGTAAAATTTTTTTTCTTTTTTGTGAAAAACTCTTAAAAACGTTTTTACTAAAGGAAACTGAGAAAACCTATACGATAGATGACCAGATTGCTAACATTGCGTAATGAATAGAAAAAGTCAAAAGCATTATGATTAGGATGACCAAGCTACAAGAGGAACAACCGATAATTAGAGGATGATAATTATACAAGAAGGGTGTCTAATGTTACAAAAAGATGATTAGGAGAAGTCTAAGGATGACAACTATTCACAAATCAAGAGTAACAAATATTTACAAGTTGAAGAATTTTTTACTTATCTTTTTTTTTTTATGTACACATGGTTTATTGAACAAATTTTAGATAAAACAAGTACAAAAAAATAAATACACAAATATTATACAAGTAAAGCACACTTATGTAGATGTAGGACTAGCAATTCAATAATATGCAATAATTTATTAAAAAAATTTCAGAGTTGTAACTTTATTAAAACCCCACAATAAAATCAATTGATTATAAATGAGCTAGGCCCTTGTCAAGTTTATAATTTTTCTATGAGTACAAATATGGATGAAGTGTAAAGATTTTTATAGTTTACAAGGGAAATTTCTTTATATATAATATATATATAAATACATTGAAAAAAATTATACGACCACTATGTCACATGAGAAAATAATAGAATTGCAACTCCTTGCCCCTAATTATTTTATTTATTATTTGAAAAACACCACACCCCATTCATTCACTAGTCCTAAAAAAATTTAACATAGTTTAATAAGTTTCATATTGACTTTTTGTTGCACAACTTTTACTTGTACAAAAGCAAAAAAACAAAAGAAAACTATGATACATAAGGGAAAAAAAATTGCATAGGACACATATACTTTATTTTACTTAACTATGGTAAATGTATTACAAGATAATACAAACAATAATATATATAACATGAGAAAAAGAAAAATATATATATAGACATATAAATAAAAACATGTATAAAATATAAACTAATGCAATATGTCACACGGGCATACAATGTAATAGGGGTCAATTAATAACTTATTAGAGCAGAATGAAATTAAAATCCGTTGTCAATTCCTAGCACTTATATATATGAGTGTATGAATTTCTTAAAATAATTTTTTTTTTTAAAAAAAATAAAGATCATTGACACTTATATATAAGTGCATTGATTTAATTAATTTTTGAAAATAGAGGCCCAATTGGCCACGAGTTATAATAATTTCTTTAGTTCCTATAATTTAAAAAATTATGAACCCCCTTTCTATTTAAGGTGATGCAGGAGGGTGAGATCTACGAGTCTCAAACTCTGTAATCTCAAGCATTTCCAAAGAAACACTTAATAGGTTACATCAAAACATAAGTGGGCTTACCTATCATCACTAGGTTAAGGTAAAACCCCCAAGAACTTAAGGGTTACATGATGACGACTCATCATAGGTTCTTAAGGTAACCTATATCTGATCACATCTAAGCATGCATATGATGTTTAAAGAAGCAAACACCCTTAATCCCTAAGATAGGGCCCGTTAGGTTGGCTTTTTTCATGTAGACCTACATCAACAAAACTCAGTTGGTACAACTATATTATAATAACATTCATGTTAAATAAAGGAAAAAACGAGAAAAAACAAAGGCTCTTAGTTAAATTTTTAAAATTTCTACATAGCTAGCCCAATAGTGTCCCTAGTGGAGTCATCAATTTTATCGAGCTCTATTTTAGTTTTCTCCTTAATTTAACCTATATTAAGTCTAATCCACTTAATATAGATTACTTAATATTAAATTAAGAAAAAAAATTTCTTTGAAAAAATGTTTAAAAAAATAATTTGAAGTTGTCAACTAGTATAACTAGTAAAAAAATCAAATTAGGGACTTTAAGTAAAGAAACCCTAATTTAGCCACTAATCTATGAATTTTATAAAAAATTTAACTAGAAAATCTAAATTTAGAAGCTAACTTATTAAGACCAAATCATCATGTAATTAAAAAAAAAAAAACTAATGGGCCTTTACTTTTATAATTTCCAAAAAACTGAGAAAGCATGCAAAAATTATAATTATTTTTATTATGAAATTTCCCTAGAAAATGGGAAAAATATATATATATTTTACAAATTTTACAGTTTTCACAAAGGTGCCTGCATACTCTTTGATCAGAATCAAATGAATTGTAGTTCTCATTTTCTAGAAAAGCTTTAGTAGGTTTGTAATTTTTATTTACAAGAATAGGCTAAGTTTACGTTTTTAGCTAGGCTATTTTTATTAAAAAAAAATCCCAAAAGGAAACCTTAATTTTTGTTGTCCAATTATGAAAAACCCTAACTAAAAAAAAAAAAGAAAAACCAAATTCAAATTTTTATTTAGAGAAAAACCTTTCATATGTGATTAAAAAAAATTTAGAAAAAAAAATCATAAAGTATCTAAATGAAAATTTCCTTAAAATATACAATTAATGTGAAAAACATGCTTAAGCTACCTAAACTATGGAAAAAAAAAAGCTCAAACCATAGAAAAATTTTCTAAATGTGGAAAAGCCTAAACCATGGAAAATATGCTTACTAAAGATCTTTATTTTATGAAAAACTAAGTGACAAAATGACATTTTCCTAGAAAAATCACTAAAATGCCTAATTTATAAAAAAATGCAATCTTAATGAAAACGTAACCCTATTCAAATTTTCTAAGATATGTAAACTAGATTAAATTTTCTTATCCTAAAGATATGAATATTGAGAAAAATATGCCATTGTACCCTAAAAATGTAATTTCTACAAAACGTACAATTTTTTTTTATAAAAATATGTAATTGTTTTTAAAAAATATTTAATTTTTTTAAAAGTACAATATCCCTAAAGATGCAATTTTTGAAAAAAGTAATCCTTACAAGATTGCAATATACTAAAAAAAACTTGATTTATTAATGAATATGCAAGTCATGTACAAAAGATTATTTCATGAGAATTAACGCAAAGACCTATAAAAGAAAATATATTAGTATTTAATAAGCAACATGCTAAAAAAAATTAAACAAACATTATGAACCTACACAAAAATAAGGGAAGTCAGTATATATAATATTTAAATATATAGAAAATAAATAAAAGAAACAATTTAGAAAAAAAAAAAAAACCATACCTTGCTTAATACAAAAGTAAGTCAAATCAAGGGGAGAAGGCCAAGTACATACGATTCTAGCAGAGGTCTTCAATAGTAAACAACAATTCCAACTTCCCTCAATGGCTTCTAGACAATGAATCAAGCAAAAAATTCAAGAATCATGTACATGTCATAGATGGAACTTAAGTCAACGTACTTGCCTTGGCTTGTAGTAGCTATTTAGATGGTGATAGGATGGTTCAATATGTTAGTGTTGGCATTGCTATTGACGATGATTATGAAGTAAGTGAGAGACAGGGTGACAATGTAGTTAGCAGTTCATAGCACGGTAAGGACGAGAGAAAGGGTTAGGGTTGACTGCTACGCGAGAGTAGGGTTAAGCAGTTGGGTATGGTCTAGCTTATTGCAGTTGTGCATTGCTGTTGAGTGAGGAGGGAGCAGGGTTACGCATAGGGTTGTTTAAGATCACAACTGGTGTCATCAGTACGATTTTAGTGCTAATGCATCAAGACATAGGAGGATAGAGTAGGCATTGAAGTCTTTACTGTATGTCCACGTATTTTACAAGAGAGGTCAAATCAGTGTTGGGTTCTTTGAGAGTGAAGAGAAGTAGGCATGTAGATGGTGTTAACATGTATTGTGGTAGTTAAGAGTAAGCCCTAAGTTAGTATTAACTTATTAGAGTTGGTTAAGCACAACATTGGTTTGAGGGTGTGAGAGAAAAAGGTCAATGAAGGGCTATAAGTGATTATTAGGCACTGTTAGGTAGGTTTATTATGCGACTATAGATGAGTTGAAAACTAAGTTTGGCGAGAGAGAGTAGCTTATGAGTGAGGGTAATGTTGGTAGATGCTGGGCGAGTTCGGAATCTAGTAGAGGGTAATTGAGTGCTACTACTCTTGTTTGTTGATTGGGTTCAAAGAAGGATGGGAAAGATACAACACAAGAGAAGATTCCTCCTCTCTTATGTTAATTGATTCTAACTTTATATGATTTTAATTAGAATCTATCTCATTAGCTTTGAATCAACACACATCCAATTTTCATATTCAAATTTATCAAATCTTCGTTTTAGCAGTAGTTGTGTAAATCTCTACAAGATTTGGATGTTTTGCCAATGATTTCTTAAGAATCCTTCCAAATCTAAGAAAAAGTAATGAAGATTTGATAAAGAGTGAACAAGATTCAATGCCATCTTCTTCCCTTATTTTCACAATTGCTATTTGATGAAGGAGGAGTGATACTGATCATATGCCATGTACTTAACTACGCTTGGAGGAAACAAAATGCCAACGTACCATACGTAGATTGAACCTAAGACCTTCTAATTACTTCTTAGCTCATGCTCATGCACCAAGCCAACTAAGCTAGGCTTCTTCTCATTAACTCATGCACTCAAACAAAAATTTAATTTGTTCTTTTAAGCTCACTTTAAATTTTAGCATTTAAAGCTAATCCCAATTCTTTCTCAAATGTCCTTGGCCTTCCCATGTAAACCAGAATATACATATTAAATATGTTTTTAACGCCACTTTTAAAATTTAATAAATCTAAAGCCTTTTTTTAATTTGTACAGTTAAAATACTTTTTAAATTGAACAAAAATTCATTTTATATACTCAAATATTTTACTAAACTTAAAAATATTTTTCTATTAAAGCTCCAAAAATTTTAAAGATTCTAAATTTATTAAATCACATGTGTATTTTTGAATTTTACCTAATCTGACCCTAAACAATTGACTAAGTTAACTCGAGCAACTTTAACACTTTGTATTTATTTGATTTTTCAAAATTTTTTATTTTTTATATATTTCATTTTTTATTTATTTCAATGTTCTAATTTCTTTTGTATTTTCTATAAAACTGGCCCAAAAAATAAAATTAAAAAAAATAAAATAAAGGTAGCAAAAATAAGGTGTCTATAGATTGAAATATAATAAAGCAGAATGAACATAAATTAAGACCAAAATTATAATTCCTATATTTGGAGATGTCGATGGAATATAACAAAATGTGTATATATTATTTTATAATCAAGTTGGAGGTTAATAAGTAATTTTAACTAATTACAATTAATAAGGCCATTGCAATCCTACTCTCTCAAATGTTAAATCAACATCCCTCCTTAAGCCAAAATCGCCATTTCCAACTAATTGCGATTCTACGTTGTAAAAACACTCCTATAAATCAGAAGAGAATAAAACCTAAAGTTACAATTCAATTTCGAGTTCATTCATATATACCAAACCTGACATAAGTCATTTGGAATATTTGAAGATGATGATGAATGAATAAGAACAATGTCCATAATTCAAATTTTTGTCCAATTGCATTCACTAAGTTATGGTAAAAACTACCACCACTAACAAATATGATTTTGGTCAGATGACTCTAAAAGGTGATTTATCCCCTTAATCTAACTCTAAGAACTCATAAAAGATAGCTCTTGTTGACTGGTAATTTTCATACTGATACGCAAGTACCTACAAATTAAGAACACGGCTATCCCTTTAGCACGGTCACTTCAATACCTAAATCAGCCTCGTTGTCACAATAATAGAATTATAGAGTGATTATGAGAGTCAAAAAATGAAGAAAAAAGGTAGTTAAGCAGTAGAAGCTATACCTAGACTAAATTATTTGACCAGGTTTAAGTATTAGGCCGATTAAATAAGCCCATCAAATAGTTATCAAACAATTCCTATCAACATTTGTCCCTTACTCTCTTTAGTGACAAGGCTTAATGGGAATCAGGTTATTGGACCTCTGACCCGTAGTCGAACCCAAGAACTAGAGAGGTTGGCACGATGAATCCTTCTATTCTAACCAACCCCTACTGAGGATGAGTACTTCCTTATCGATTCAGCCTTTATGCCATGCCTTATGACTGCCCATTTTTCTACAATGTACCGAGTTGATGATTACTCTCTAACACCAAGCCAACTAATTATTTGGCATTTTCCTTGCCGAGAAGTTAAAAGAAAGAGTTCGAACTGACTAAGCTATCACTACTCAGACAAGCCCATCTATCCGTATTTTTTTTCAGCATCTTTTGACAACCTCACCAATGTAGTATCGCCATGTATACAGTACCATATATAGAATCTGTTGCACCAATAATTATTTTTCTTATATATTCATTTTTACTCTTTTCTATCTCATACATTACTCCCTTAGGAAATACCCTTTTTTGTCTTTCACTTTTAGGAAAGTTGCCTTAACTTATGGATATAAATATCCTTAAACTTATAATTGTGAGAACATGAAATCATTCATAATACACTCTTTGAGTACTTTTTCTTCCTTACATAAATACTATTTGTTTATTCTTGATATCACTCTTATCATTTCCCTTAAGTAAGATTAGGTGGCGAGTAGCCTAACTAGACTAATCATATCCTCTAGAGCCATTCGTGGATTTTGCTTACTATTTCATTCTTCATTTTTTTACCCTTTTGCACTTTTCCCCATTAATCCTTTTCAAGCTTTCTGTAAGTTTGGACCCATCTAACGACCAGCCTTGTCTGTTCTTAGTCACAGTTCGCAGCATCTTAGTATCAAAGTAGAGGTTTTTTGTGAATTGTAGTAGTTCTTCTTGAAGTTATGTCATATTCTGTTTTATGTGTGTGAAACAAAGCAAGTTACTGTATTCATTTGACTATTGTGTTATTAGCTATTCACTTTCTAAAGTGTTTGTTTGAGTTTGAATCTATGAGGAAAAATGATATACCCAAATATGAATGTTGGTATTGATTATGACAGTGGAGTTATACACCATGGACAACAATCTCAAGGAACTCCTAAAAGCATGGATGACAATCTCAAGAAACTCCTAAAAGCATTGACGAGAGACTTCATGAGGTAGTTAACCTCTTAGTAAATCTAACTCAAGTTATTCACGCGTTGTCTTGCTAACCCACTGAGGCTGCACAAAACACTCCACAAGCTACTCAACTTATTAGAGGTCAAAACCTAGCTCGACTCATTTGAGGTGGAGGAGTTAATAGACGAGTAAGGCAAAGGATAAATCTAAGAGAACTCAATGATGAGAAAGAGGAGCATTTTTAAGAGGAGGATATACAAATCCTAGAGCATCGAACCCTGTGAAGTTTCGAATTTCAAGTTTCAATAGATCTGGGAATGCTAATGAATATCTAGAGTGGGAAGAAAAGATGATGCATGTATTTTCTTACTATTAATATGAGGATTATGAGAAAGTGAGAATTGCTGCTGTTGAGTTCTATGGATATGACACCGTGTGATGGAAGAATTTTTTAGGCTATGAGAAGACGAAAGGGGTATCGAAAGATTAACACTTGGCTTAAGATGAAGAGAGTATTCAAAAACAGATTTATGCTGGAAATATACCTTTAAGATACGTTCATTCGGCTTTAGCAGCTTTGACAAGGAGGCTGAATTGTTGACAAATATGTTTCAGAGTTTCAAATGCTTATGATGCTTTGCGAAGTAGATGAACCACCAACTCAAACAATCTCAAGGTTCGTTATCGGGTTGAAAGGAGACATTCGGGGCGTTGTAGAGCTCCAACAATTTAACACAATGGATGAAGTTGTTAAGATTGCCTAATGAGTAAGGAGGCAAAGAAGAAGTTGAATACCGGCGAGGATGCCAACTAGTGGACCTAAACAGGCAAGCTATCGAGCTCAATTAAGTACAGAGCCAAGTAGAAAGATTGATGTATGAGCTGAGCAAAAAGGCCAACCAAATGATGTAGTGCCAACCCGAACATATGAGAAGGGCAAGGGTTTGGCAGGAAGACCAGCTAGATTAAGTGCTTCAAGTGCCAAGGGTTTGGGCACATAGCTGCTTAGTGCCCGAATCGACAGACGATGGTCATCAAGAGAGACATCTTAAAGCTATAAGTGGAGAGTACGGGTGAGGAACTTGAGGAGGAGGAGGTTCTTACAGAGAACAAAAGTGCCAAGAAAGAGTTGATTGAGGAGAACGTATTTCCTGAGGACATGGATCAGTTACTCATAGTTGTCCAATGCACTACGAACATAAAAACCTCATTATAGATAATGGAAGTTGCACCACTGTAGCATTAGCCATTCTTGTTTCAAAACTAAAGTTACCAACTATTTTACATCCAAGGCTATACAAACTGCACTGGTTGAGTGAGAAAGGAGCATTACATTTCACTCGACAAATACTAATGCCAATCACTATAGGGAACCACACTGACTAGATTCTTTACGATGTACTGCCTATGTGTACTTCTCACGTGTTGCTAGGTAGACAATGGTTATTTAACAAAAGAGCTATGCATGATGGCTATAGGAACACGTATATGTTTGAGAAAGATGATTAAAAGATCATGCTAAATTCAATGCCATTGAGAGAAGTTAATAAGTTGTAGATGAAGCTTACTTACGAATCGAAGAAGGCTCTGGCAATGAGTAGAGCCGAGCTCTAAAAGGTCATTAATGCTAATGAGCTGATCCTCATGTTGGTTAGACAATTGCATGAAATGAAAGAGTGGGCTGAGTTACCTTAGCAGGTCAAGGAGTTGTTAGACAAATATGCTGACTTGTTCCTAGAACAGTTACCTAAGGGCTTGCCTCTGACTCGAGGAATAGAGTACTACATTAACTTAATAGCCGACGTTGCACTACCAAATTAGCTAGCTTATCGGATGAATCCCGAATAAGCTTTTGAACTCCAACATCAAGTCAATGAATTGCTGGAGAGAGGCTATGTAAGAGAGAGTCTCAACCCTTGTGCTATGCTTGCATTTCTAGTGGCAAAGAGGGATAGAACCTAGCAGATGTATGTAAACAGCTGAGCCGTGAACAAAATCTCAATCAAATACAAATATCCAATCTTAAGGCTAAAAAACATGTTGGATGAACTAAGTGGAGTCAAGATTTTCAATAGGATTGATCTTAATTTTGGCTACCATCAATTCCGCAAGAGACCAAGCAATGAATGGAAGACTACATTCAAGACTCGACATGGACTTTACGAATGGATGGTCATGCCCTTTAGCTTGTCGAATGCCGCAAGCACTTTTATGAGATTAATAAACCGTATGCTAAGACATCTCATTAAGAAGTGTATCATGGTGCACTTTGATGACATCTTGGTTTACAATACCAACATGCTGAGTTACTATGAACATCTCAAAACTATCTTGGATATCCTTTGTGCCAAGAGACTATTTGGTAATCTAAAGAAATGTTGTTTTTGCTAGGAGAAAGTGATATTCTTGGGTTAGAGGAGGCTTATGAGTCAATGATGAAAAGATCTAAGCAATTGTCGAATGGCCGACTCTTACTACTTATGTCGACGTGAGAAGTTTTCATGGATTGGCTTTGTTTAACAGAAGATTCATTAGGAATGTTAACACCCTCTCTACGCTACTTACTAAACTAACGAAGAAAAACATCGACTTCTAATGGAGCGAAAGGGAGGAGTAGAGCTTTGACAAGGCAAAAGAAAGGTTGACCTCCACCTCGGTGTTAATATTACCTGACTTTGACAAAAATTTTTAGTTAGAATGCAACATATTGAGCATTGGAGTAAGTGTTATCCTAATGAAAGAAGGCCAACCAATTTCCTTTTACATTGAGATGCTCTGAGGACCCTAATTGAATTATTCTGTGTATGACAAGGAACTTTTGGCATTGATTCGAGCAATGCAAGAATAGCAACATTATTTGCTACTGAGAGAATTTATCATATATACCAACCATGAATTGTTAAGGTACCTCCAGAGTCAAACTAAGTTGTCAAAGTAGTAAGTAAGATAGGTTAAATTCCTTGAAGGGTTCAATTTTGTAATTAAGTATAAGTAAGGAAAAAGTAACATAGTTGTCTACACTCTTTCGAGGAGACATACACTTTTATTAGAACTGCAGATTAGGTTGTTTAGGTTTACAAGTATCAAAGAATAATACTCAAAGGATCCGCACTTTAGATCCATAATTTCACAATGCGTTGATGAGAGGACAGTGGACGAGTATCATATGGAGGATAGCTACTTGTTTTGAGGCTAAAAGTTATGCATGTTGATCTATTCATTAAGGGAGCTAATAGTCAAGGAAGCCTACAATGGAGGTCTTTCAAGATATTTTGGGGAAAGAAGGACCTGTAAACTAATAAATGGCCAATTCTTTTAGCCAAGAATGAGAAAAGATGTGCACCAAGTTGTTGAAAGCTGTAATGTGTACAAAAATGCTAAGTGCCAAGTCAAGTAAGGGAAAGTAATGCCCCTACCTGTTCCGACAAGACCGTAGACTAAATTGAGCATGGACTTGGCTTTCGGACTACCACGAATTGCTCAAAGCAAAGATTCTGTAATGGTCATCGTGGATCATTTAAGTTAGATAGCGTACTTCATACCCTGTACCAAGACTAATGACGCTTCAACTATTGTATCTCTTTTCTTGTAGGAAATTGTGTAGATAAACAGCTTGCCAAGAAGTGTAGTCTCCAATAAAGACTCGAAGTTCTTGAGCCATTTCTAAAGAACCCTATGGCATCGATTAAGAATCAAATTACTCTTCAATATCTCATGTCACCCCCAAATTGACGGCTAAACATAAGTGGTTAATCATACTTAAGGTCATTGCTCCGACCTATAGTCGGTAAGAACTTGGCCGATTGGGACGTTTGCCTGTCAGTAGTCGACTTTGCTTATAACCGAACAGTACATGACACCACTAAGAAAACCGCCTTTGAGGTGATTTATGGATTCAATCTCGAGTTGCACCTCGACTACACCTGTGTACCAGTACCCACATATGACAAGGTCACTTGGCATATCAACCAAGCTACCAAAAGAATGCAAGAAAAGACTAAGGGTAGAAAAGCAAAAAGATTTTAACTAAGAGACTTAGTGTGGATACACCTTAGTAAGGAGTGATTCTCGAACAAGAGGAGAAACAAATTATTTGCAAGAGCAAAAGGACCTTTTAGAATCCTTTACAAGATCAATGACAATGCCTATAAGTTAGAATTGCCCGAGGACTATAGGGTTTTTGATCTCTTCAACATTGCCGACCTTAGTCCATATCACCTTGACGGAGAACTGACCAAACATCATTCAGATTTGATCTCAAATTCAAAATAACCCTAAAAGAATGATGAGAATTAAGCCATCAGACCTGATTTGGACTTATAGATGAATATACAAATCTAATATCATGCATAACTAAAAGTGGTGGGTCCAAGCCACAAGATGGCTTGAAAAGTAAATGATAGTTGAGAGAAAGTAAGGGTTCCTATACACCAATGCTGGATATGACGCACCAACACCTCACATGAGCTCAAGTCGCACTTGATATGATATACAAGTGTAGCTAAAGGTCATTCGCCACTAATCCAAACTTAAATGGGCTAGATAAGAGTAACTTAAAAGAAAGAGGACACTTAGCTCAAGAGAAGGTAAAAAGTCCAGTATATTCTTCTATATATCTTCTTGCAGCTGTTACATTATGTGACTATTTATAGTACCCTATTAAGGAAAGTTCTATGTTACATATAATTATAAAAAATGAATTCCTATTTGCTCAATAAAAAGGAAATTGCTATATAGGGAGATAGAAAATCGTACATAGCGAACGTCATTTGTTAAAACAGACAGTATGATTGTTAGTAAAGATAATGCACACACATTTTTACTGTGATTCCGACAGTATTGTGGTCAGAGTAGAGATAGGCCTCTATTCAGGCCTGTTTAGTATCAGAAGGTGTTGTACTGTGATAGCTCACCTTGGGTTAGCCTCAAAGGGTTAGCTCTTGACAGTCTTAGTCGGCTTCAATACAGTAGAGATTGCTATACTTAGATTTAGCGCTTGGACTATGGTTTAGTAAATGGTTTGGCTTGATTTGCTGGTTGATCACCTCAGCAACATCTTAGATAGCTTAGAGAGGAAAGTAGCTCAATAGATTAGATTGGGGTAAGCACTACTCCTCGGTACTTAACTCACCTCGGACAACTCAGTGAACTACTTGAGAAAGCCCTCGTGCTTGAGAGTGTGTAATCGATCCTTGATCCTTACCATCCCCTTTAGGTTATTTTAGATTTAGGATCAAATCTGGTTCGGTTCTTAGTTATTCGTCCTCTTTAGCTTAATGAGGCTAAAATGCAAGAAGAGGCAAAGGCTTGAAAAGGCCGATATGCCAGAAAAGACTAGGAAAGGAGGCAAGTCATCCGGACTGGGCATGACCTATGCTAGGTAGAGCTGTAAGATAAGCTATTTGGCCATTAGTTTGCTAATGTATAAGACTTTAGGCTTATTTACTTGTCGTCCATACCAATTGTAGGACTTACAATATTTTACCCTTGCTAATTTATGGCTTAGGGTATTCATCCAGCTAGTCATCCTTTCATTAGACTTAGAGCATTATGCCTATTACTCTTGCGAGAGTTGAAGGTTCTATATCTTATCATCTAGATTTCTCTTTCAACTTAGAGATTCAAAGATTTTCATCTCCCATCATCCGTTGGATATAAGACTTAGGGACTATCATTTTATATTACTTGCTCATCACCCATAGTATGTAAGGCTTAAAGCTATTGAAACATAGCCAATTATTATATTATGTTTGCATAAACTAAAGGTAAAGGGCATTTCTCTATTATTGATTCGTATTTGAGTATTTGCATTCCTGTCCAGAGGAACTAAAAATAGACTTTAGAAAATAAATAATGAAGGAATCATAAACAATAGTAATGGAAGTGTACCCATCTTCTATCAATGTGAGACATCGCGCGAGTGGGCGCTCGAAACTAAGTAGGATTCATCATCGCCTCATATTAGCTCATCAATACTTGATGTTGGAAACTAGAGCATACAACTCAACTATTTAGTAATTTGACATAGCTATCATGTGATAATTCAAAGCGGTAGAGCTAAACTTAATACCATATAGGAAAAGTTGAATTATTGTTGCTATTTGATCTGAAAGAAACTCAGAGCTTGAAGCTCACACTCAAGAATGCGGTTTCTCGGCTTTGTACTTTGGGTGTAGAGCTCGGCATTGAATGTTTTTACCTAGCTCAAAAAAAGGATGATGAACTCAAATCACAGAGTTCAAACCTCAACCTTGAAAGAATAAGCTTAGCTTAATTTATTACTAAGCTTGGAAGTGAAATATATCATTGGAGCTCGATGCATAGAGAAGTTGGATCAACTAAGGTATGATCTTCCTCACAACAACTCATCCTTAAAATTGAATTACTTAACATGAATCATAATCCAATCATGAATTGGAGCTCTACATAAATTGGAGTTCAACAATATTGAGTTAGCAAACAGTTTTACAGCTCGGAATGTGGTAGTACAACACTTACCCAAGTAGCTTGGATATAGTAGTTGTTCCCAACCACGCAAAAGAGATTAGCTCAAAGATGGCTGCAACAACAGTTTCGATGTATTTTGCACAGACAAGAGCAGTTCAACCAACTTTACCTTCCATTGAGGAGTTTCTTTCAAGAATGGAAGTTAGCATCAGGCTACTATTATCCTTTGAATGCTTGAGATCGCTCGGCAAGTGCAGGGAAAAAGAGTTAAAGCTTGGAATTTTTATGATGAGCAGCCTAGACTCACCCCCAACCCCCACCCCTTCTATTGCTTTACGAAGCATTGTTGTGCTCATATGTATTGGTAGAACAACTCAGTTTTGAGCTCTAACTCAGCAAGCAAAGTATGCCGCTGCTATAAAACTCGGATTTCATATATATTTACTGGCTCGGATTGAGTGCCATAGTTGGGGAAATAATCGAACTTTTGATGTAGCAATTTGTATATCTCAATGTCAACATTTATCTCTTAGAGCTTGTTAGACACATTAGTATAGCGAAGTTAAGCTCAGAGTTTTTGTGATCTGCTACATTAGGTCTTCATTCCATAAAGAGCACATCATTCATTAGGAACAAGAGTTGCTCAACTCGGCCAAAGGAGCTCATCTTGGTTCACATTCAACTTGATGATGGAGCTCAACGTGCTTTACAGATATGCTACAACAACTCAGCAATGGGTCTTCTTCGATTTTAGTTGTTCAGCACTACAACTACCCACTTAGCATTTTAAACGCTAGGGTTGGCAAATAGTGGTGGTGCTAGCTCAAGATAACTTGGAAAGTGTAGGGAAAACGAATGAGAACTCGGCTTCATTGGAGAGACATCTCGGCACTACCACTCCCTATCTCATTGTAACTTCTCGGCTATTCAGCATAAGACTTGGAATTTTTATTTGGCGTAGTGAACTGCTCAAGCAAAGCTTCACGATAATTCTACATAAGTTTCTCGGCATCTTGGGTCACAGTAGCTCGGCTTTGTTGGGAGTTTCCATCCTAAAGTTCGCTCACTGTCTGGTTTGGAAAATAATTCTTCCACATAGGAACTAAAACATAGCTCGGTACTTTCAACTGGCTTTATTTTAGAGCTAGCAAGAGAAGGTTCAACTGTTTAGATGTTCATTAGATAACTCGACATGGACGTCTCAACAAGGTTCGACTTTGTATGGAATTATAAAGCTCGCTTATCGACCCAGTATTATAGCCTGACATGTGTTCAAGCTTGGCAAGTGTATGAGCTAATCGAAATGAGCTCGGTCATGCAAGCTACTTATAAGGTCAGCAGTGCGAGCTACTGTAAGCTCAGCAATTTTTTGTTCATGTTACTATGACGTTCTAACCATAAAGGATGTCGCTTGGGCCAAAGAATGTACCTCGAGTTGAAGGAAATAACCAGAACGGTCAATAATAGTTTTGAGCTCAGATTATAAATATAGCAACTCGGATTTCATTACACAAAGATCAAACAATAGTAGTTCGACTCATTGCTTAGAGTTGCTGTATACGTTACTACTGTCAATGAAGAGGACAGTTTTTTCACTCATCACTCGGCTAATTACGATCATGCCAACCGATGACCTGACTTGTGTGAGTTTTAATATACGCAGGGTAGTCAACAACATGAAAGAGTGCATAGCTTATAACTCTGACATCTATGTTGCTTAAGTCAACTTGCATGCTTCAATGAAGTACAATTATGCTTCAACTAAGTAAAGCTTGCTGTTGATTGAGTTTCAACTCTTGTCGTGCTATTGGAGTGCTCGATCTATTTTTAATCTACTTTTGCTAAGAAGTACGACTAGTCTTGGGTAATCATAGCTTTACTTAGATTTTTGGGCTATTTTCATGGGAGTTTCTCGACAACTCGGCACAGAACTTGGACTTCATTTGTTCAGCAAAGTAAGCATCTCGACACTTTATCTATGTAAGACAACTAGCTCAGCAAATATTCACGGCCACTCAACACTCGGCATGAATGTACGTTTAGTTTAGCAAATGCTGGGGAAGTAAATAGGACTTAAAGAGGCACGCGTAGCTACTGCGACCTCAGTCGATGTGGGCTCGGTAAATGCAGTACCACAAGCTCAATGATAACATAAATTGTAGGAGCCTATTGATCATCTCCTCGGCTGCACCAGTTTATGCAACTAAGGGTCGCGAGTTCAAGCCTCACAGGGACGCTATTGTATTGTTTGCTGAATAGCTCAGTTGTAAGACTTGATTGCTCTAATGAGGAAGTTGCTTCGGCAGCAATGAACTAATATACATTAAGGAGTAGTTTAGTAGTTGGAGAGCAGAATGCTTGATGATGCTTCAATGTAAATATAACCTAACAACCGATCTTTCGCACCCGAAATTTTAGTAAAGATGAAATCATTGCCCTTAGAGTCCAAGCACTGGACCTAAAACTTCCATTTAGAGAAAGTGAGGTTCTTCAAGAGAATTTGGACTTTATTAAATCCGATCCTCATGCTTCACTATTCGATGTGCGGTATTGTGGCAGTTAATGAACAGAAGCAATTTCAAGCTTCCCAAAAGTAAGTGTTGAAAATAAACATTCACTTCCTCTAAATGAAGACCCATCCAGATTAAAAGATTAACAGCCATATAGCACTTAAAAAGGCATCAATGCAAAGATTTACAAGAAGAGCAAAAAAGAAATCCGAAAGGCCAAAGTATTCCTATAAAGTAATTTGACCAGATTTAGAGGAAGAGAACTCTAACATACCATCTTTGGAGAGCCCATTAAAACTAGTGTATCCCATTCAACATTTCTCAATATGGTTCACATTAAAAATAAAACCTATATTGGACCTAGATTCAAAGAAAGAGTCCACTTGATGTCTATTAAAAGAAGGAATTCATTCCATCCATTGATCATCATCACAAGCCAATGGATAAGATCAGTAGCTAACTCCTATAAGTGCCCTACTCCCTTCCTCATTTGGAAAAGAGAGAATTTTAGCTCAAACATTATTACTTTACCGGATTCTCACCCTAAAGAATCAAGCACTTTATCATTTCAAAAACACGATTTCGTTCTTCACTAATTATGGAGTTTGATGTCATAGAGCTCATCTACTTGCCTTGACTTATGTTAGAGCCTTTGAGATTACTCACTCATCTTCCCTACCATTTCTAACTTAATCATCCCATACATGCAACTTAAGTTATTCCTCTTAGTAGCGTATAATGTATCTTATACGTGCCATACATATGACCTTCACATCCAGACCCTCACACCAACACATAATTTACAATTTCATCAAGTTTATAAAGTTATTCTTCATTACTAGGTTTTCTAGTGTTTTACAATTAAATCTTATATTTTAACGTTTAAGAGAAATGGGTTGACTACATAAGAGGCATAGTCAACTAGGTGGCACCACAATAAAACTTGATATATCTAATTATTAAATAATCCAACCTAAATCTATTTTAGATTAGCTGCATTTTCCAATTTAAGTCTTAAGATCATAATTACAATCTTATGGAGTATTTGATCGAGTAAGGTTACTTCTTTTTCATGTTTTCAAAGAAACCAACCTTGACCTTAGATTTAAACCTAACCTTATGTTTCCTATGATTTCAATTCCTAGACCAATTCCATATAAAATCTATTATTTTAATAGTTTTACTTTTCAGTAAAAATCTAATCTTCTACCAATTATTCAAGTTTTGTTTTCATACTAATCCTAAAATTCAAACCTTTAACTAGTATTGCTTAGGTTTTCTTACATCTAATTTCCTTTTTACAAATTTGGTAGGAGGGGTTCTTATTCTGTTAAAAAGTTGTAAATTCTATATTTCTTGATTGTGAAAGTAGGATTTAACAGTTATAAGTTTTACATTGCAGTTGCTCTTACTATTTTTTATTTTTGAGTTATTAACACAAGAAAGACTCGAGATTTAACTACTTATTTAACGGCATAGTTTCCCTCCTTCGCCTATCGTAGCACGTAGTTTCTCACAGATTTGAATTATAAGGAAGAAGCTAAGGTCTCTTGATAGAGTTTTGGGTATGTTTTAAGTGAGACCTATCTAAGAAGATCTTTCAATTTTGTTTCCATTATAAATAGCATGATTGGTACTTGTTTTGTGTCAATTAATGAGCTTCTTATTTAGCAACTCCATTGTTATGATTCCTTGATGAGTCATTAATAAATATTTATTTTTAAGAAAGATTGTATGTTATTTCCTTTTCCTCTACTTAAAAATCTCATCTACATAAATTTTGTTGTGTTCAACGCATATCGGTGCTCGTGGATATATTCTGTTTTTTTTAATTTTATTTTTAATATTCCATTATTTTTTTATATTCCTTCTTACTTGATTTTAGTAAAGAATTATCATTTACATATCATGTTTATGTTATAACTTGCATGCAAATATAAACATTTAAGTACACTTGTAAATATGCATTACTCTTATATGAACCTTATTAATTCTATTATTTGAGTTATTCATTAATGCCATACCAATTTATTCTTTGATTAAAACTTATATTCTGGAGAGTTTCAATATCTTGGTCAAATGGGATCAGAAAATATGACAAGATTCAGGGGATAAAAGTATCGAAAGGCTGTTTATTCCTTCCCCTTTTTTTAAACTTGAAGATTGCCAAAAGAACTAGGAAATGAGTGCCATTCAAAATGCTTTTATAAAAAACACTTTTATCCATGGCTTTGCTCACTTTTACTCTCAGATTGTCTGATCTTAAAAACTAGGTAGGGTAGGAAATTTTTGCTGAAAAAGGAAGTTAGTTTACTCATTATCACTTTGCGAAGAGGATGTAGAGATTGAGAGCACAATAAGAGGTAGAAAGTCGATAGCAAGTCATGTGATCACAACCTTTTCTCAAGTGGAAATATACTTTTGGAAGGATAACGTCCTCTTCTCTCCATTGGGAAAGTCGAAATTTAAAAGACCATGCATATGGAAAGGGAGTTACTTGTCACTTTCACCTTCCAAATCTTTCGTGCGTGAAGAAAACGTTCACATGCACTTGAAATTTTTCGTGTTTTCCTCTTATACCACTTACATATCTTGAAACATCTTTTTCCTCTCTTTGTTAGAGCACTATTGGTAAAGTCTTGTATCCTGTGTCCATCAAAATGCATTGCGAAAATTATCGATTTGCTTTAGTGTTGAGGAAAGTGAAAAATAATGTAATATTAACGAAAACTTTGTAATCTACAAGTGTATTAATTTATTATCTTCAAGATATTGATTTTATAATGATTAGTTTAGTTAGAGATAACAGAGAGGAAATAAAATAAATATTCTCAATACACTTGCTATTACCATATGCAAGTGTAAGGGTTCGAGTATAAAGGTAATGTATGTACTCCGTGATAGATGTGCTATATGTAACTAGAAAAGTAACTTGAATCACACATGTAAGATGATCAAAAAAGATGTGTAGGGAGGAGTGTTATAATGCTTCAGGCCAAAAGTAGTGAATAGCCAAATTAACAAATACTGATGGGTCAATTTCAATCATTTGGCTCAAAAGTTTCAAGCTTGTATTGGCAAGATATTTATAACCATTACCATAACTTTCCACAATCTATTTGGGACACTTATCCATAGGATTTTCTTGATAGTCAGTTTTCACTCAATTTACACTCATACTTCCATTGACCGAGAAGCTGGGTAATCGAATCTCTTGACATGCGCACTCTGTAGAAGTCACTCGGCACTTATGCCAAGTAAAAGAAACGCTTCTGGTTTGAATTCAAATCTATAGCGTAAACAGTTATCATAAGTACGGTTATATATTACAACCGCTTGCTATCCCTACATATTAGGGGAGTTGTTAAGTCAAGAGCTCTCCACGTGTCTTAACAGTTACCTCGACAACAGCCTTAGACATAATAACCATCTATAAATATCGGAAAGAAACTCTATAAGAACTCTCGAACACTACTTATTCTTATACTTTCTATACTAAATCACCATTCTAACTTAGGCATCGAAGTAGCCATACCAAACTGGCTCCGATAGGAAGTATTTTACTCTCTTTTGCAGGACTATTTCCTAACCCCAAAATTCACCAACAATATTTGGCGCTGCCTATTTTTCCCTAAACAAGACTACATGGTTAAAACTAGGATGACACAAAGTGCAAGTGCTAGTACTTCCTCCCAACAACATAAAGGAGGGACTCGGCCTGCTGTCGAACAATGATTAGCTCAACTCAACCAGCTCTGTCTCAATTTAGCTAAAGAAAATTCCAAGCTAAGCAAAAAACACAAACAAATCCTTGACCTTCTCCATAAAAGTTTTCACTTGAATAAAGAAAAAGAGCGTGGTGATGATGATGCAAACAGTACCAATGATTCCATTTATTTACCTGAGTTGCCAAAAAAGAAAATTGAGGCTCCAATACGACCCACAGCTCCTACTTTCAAAAAGATTGGTAAGGGCAAGCAACCGTAGTACTTGCATTATGTAGGACCTTAGCATGTCAGCACATTCATTTTAGCAACCAAACAGTTCCAAATCAAGAAAAGTCCTTTTATCCTAGAGATTTTGGAGAAAGTAATACCTTGATACATCAAGCTGCCTCAATTTGAAACATATGATGAAACAAAGGACCTCGAAAACCACTTAGAGTACTACCAAACATTGGCCAAGTTGCATAGTTTAAGCAATGCAGTAGCCTGTCAAGCCTTTCCCTTAACCTTGAGGAATGCAACCAACAAATGGTTCAAACACCTAAAACCAAATACCATATGATTTTTAATGAAATAGCAAAAGTGTTCCTTCAACACTTCCTTGCTAGCAAACTTCCTATTAAGGACTCTTCAATCTTGAACACCATCAAACAAAAGTCCGATGAGTCAATCAAGGATTATTTGGTCAGATTCATGACTGAGATGGTCTAAATCCCAGAAATAGATATGAGTATAGCTCTCAATGCTGTAATCGACGGAGTCAAGCCTCATGGAGACTTTTTTAAGTCTCTCAAAAAGAACAAGCCTTGGAATAGCCTTGAGAGATAAGCGGCAATAGAAGAAGAGGTCCATAAATTATTGATGGTAGGATTCATTTGGGAAGAGCCTAATCTGACTTGGTTAGTAAATTGTATGCTAGTTACGAAGTCTAACGGCTATTAGTGAATGTTCATAGACTTTACGAATCTCAACAAGGCCTATCCCAAAGACTGTTTCCCATTGCCAAAAATCGATCAAATGGTAGATGCAACCGCAAGACATGTATTGCTTTCTTTTATGGACGCTTTCTCCAATTACAATCAAATCAGGATAGACAAGGCCGATGAAGTCCACACATCTTTCGTTACCAATTTTAGAACATACTATTATACAGTGATGCCCTTTGAGCTAAAAAACACTGGTGCCACATACCAAAGATTAGTAACTAAGATATTCAAATCTCAGATCCATAGGAATGTTAAAGTATATGTGGATGACATGATTGTGAAGAGCATAAAGGAAGATCATCATCTCGCTGATTTGGAGGAGACATTTGCCACATTAAGGAGATATAGCGTGAAACTGAACCTACAAAAGTGTATTTTTGGCACAACATCAGGAAAATTTCTCGGGTATATGGTCACACGATACATCATCGAGGCCAATCTGAGAAAGATTGAAGCCACAAAGAATATGAAGTCACCTCGCACAGTCAAGGAGGTGTAGGAACTCACCGGATGAATTCCTGCCCTCAATAGATTCATGTCAAGAAGTATAGATAGGTGTACAAAATTCTTCAAAATTTTGAAGAATCCAAAGGAATTCAACTAGACTGACGATTGCAAAAGAGCTTTCAACAAGTTCGAAGAGTTTCTTGCGTCGCCCCTAATAATCTCGACACCTATTCCTAGAGAAAATTTATACCTATATTTATCAATCTACTACCGAGCACTTTCCTTTGTGATGGTCCTAATTGATGGAAAAGATCATCGACCCGTTTATTATGTGAGTCATGATCTGTAAAAGCTAAAGCTTCGGTACACAAAGATAGGAAAATTTGTATTAGCAATGGTTCTCTTGGCAAGAAAATTGAAACTGTACTTTGAAGCTCACCACATTATTATCCTCACCGATCAATCGTTGCAGTAAGCATTATAGAGATCCAATTCATCAAGGAAGATGATGAAATATGCCTTAGAGCTCAGTGCCTATAATGTGTAATATAAACCTAAAACGGCACTAAATGCCTAAGTACTGGTGGATTTTCTAGCTGAATTCATAGGGGATGAAGACTGAATGGAGATTGCCAAGAAACCTATCTCATTTCTTTATGTTGATGGTTCTTCAACACAAGAAGGGAGTGGTGTAGGTCTAGTTCTCCAAGGCCCCCATAATGTCAAAGTTCATTACACTCTGAAATTTAGATACCTAGCCAATAACAATGAATCAAAGTACGAAGCTCTAATTGCTGGATTAAAACTGGCTAAAGAAATTGTTACCAAGAAACTTGAAGTGTTCTCTGATTCTCAGCTAATGGTAAATCAAGTCACTAGAAGTTATGTGGCAAGAGAAGAAAAGATGAGCAAGTACCTATTGGTGGTATAAACATTCATAGAAGAATTCTTATCTTTCTCGATTCACAAAATTTTGAGAAGTAAGAATATTGCTGTCGACAAGCTATCGAAGTTGGCTGGTATGGCATTCCTTAAGTTGAACGAGAAACTTTTCATCAAATTTCTCCCGCAAAAAAGCTTATCCAATCTCTTGCAGAGCTATGAGTTAGCTCCTTGCTTAAAAGAAGAATCATGGATGTATCCCTTAATGAATTATCTAAATGAAGGTTTTGTCCCAAATAACAAAAAGGAGGCGCGAAGATTGACTTACCAAGCTGCAAACTACACACTAATTGATGGTCAGCTGTACAAGCGTAACATATCCCAACCCTACCTTCAATTGCTTTCCCCAAGGGATGCCCAGAGGGTATTATCCAAACTTCATGGTGGCATATGCAACAATCATGTGAAGGCACAAACATTGTATATTTGAGCACTACGACTCAACTATTATTGGCCGACTATGAAAGAAGATGCAAAGGACATTGTCCAACAATGTTCTCAATGCTAGAAGCATGAGTTATCAAGTAAAGCACCTGTAAGTGAATTATATAGCCTATCCAATCCTTGGCCTTTCACCCAGTAGGGGCTAGATATTCTTGGGCCCTTTCCTAAGTTTACCGCCCAGTGACAATTCGTCATTGTCACTATAGACTACCTTACCAAATGGGCTGAAGTCGAGGCTGTAGCAAGAATCACTGAGCAAAAAGTGGAAGCTTTCATCTTCAACTCCATCATATCTAGATTTAGAGTTCCCTACACAATAATTACAAATAATGGCCCGAAGTTTGACAACAAGAAGTTTTGAACATTTTACCAAAAGCACAGCATTCGATTGAACTATACGTCTGTAGCGCACCCTCAAACAAATGAACAAGTTGAAGCCATAAACAAGATCATACTGCATAGCCTGAAGCGAAAAGTGGATCAAGTCAGGGGGAAGTGGGCCAATAAACTACTAAATGTCCCATGGGGATATAGAACCACTCATAGAACCTCAATGGGAGAGACACCATTTAAGTTAACCTATGGCACTAAATATGTGTTACCGATTGAGTTAGACTTAACTAATCTTTGTACACATAATTTTGACATTATGCTTAATTAAGTCAGATTGACAGCAAATCTGGATACTATTGAGGAAATCTAAGACATTACAAAAGCCAGGGTCGCGGCATACCAGCGTAAAGCAACAAGATACTATAATTAGAAAGTAAAGCATAAGGTTTTCCAACCTGGAGATTTGGTTTGTTGTAGAATGGAAACACTAGGTGCATGAGCAAATCAGGGAAAGCTCAACGCGAATTGGGAGGATCTTGTCAGGATCTAGGAAGTCGTTGGTGAGGAGGCCTATCAACTAAAAAGGTTGGATGGATCTATCATCCCGTAAGCTTAGAACGCCGATAACTTGAAATTTTATTTCAATTAATGTTGGATGATTTCTACCATCACTCATTTGGCGGCAACCAACGTGCTTGTAAGATTTATTTATGACAATTATATATTTGATGTCTTTGTGATTTAGTTATAATTTCCAAATGAGTGAGTTCTAAGCTATACAGAAAATGAACTAATCTAAGTTCTAGCTTAATGCGGTAGAAGAACTATACAAATTAACTATACAGTCGAGTATTACGGCTAGCCAACACCTCAAACGGTTAACAGACGATATAAAAATGGGCATGTGAAATAAAACATGCTAAAGAAAAATGGGCGTATGAAACAAAGCATGCCGAGGAAAAATAAGCATGTGAAATAAAACATGGCAAGGAATAATGGGCATGTGAAATGAAACATGCCGAGAAATAGATGGCGCGTGAAATAAAACTTGCCAAGAAACACGTGCTGTATGAAATAAAATATGCCTAGAAATGATAAACTTATGAAATGAAACAAGTCGAAAGAGAGCAGAGCATGTGAATTAAAACATACCGAGAAACAAATGAAGTGAATTAAAGCATTCCAACAAATGAGAACATAAAGCAACATGCATAAACCAAACAAACTGTAAAAGCTCAGTTATGCAAAAGTCACATATACTCGGCATTGCCTTGATTATATTCTAGTGATTACTTATAGGAGAATGCAATATGCCAATACAACAAGTCCTACAGCCTATTCTCAGATTTAGTAAAAGCGATTATTAAATCTTTCATTGGGGCTTCCTCGGCAGCTGGTTTCTTAGAGTGGGCAACTTCTTTAGCTGAAGCTTCATTATCACTTTGATCGATACTATTGGCACCCGTCTCATCGCCTTCATCTTCATTGGCTTTACTAACTTTGTTGTCAACGTCAGCAAAGTTGATACATAAGAGATCATAGTCGAGATGAAGCTTCAAGATCTCTTCCCTTACCGCTTGAACCCCCTCCAACAACTTCTTATGTAAAAGCCTCTCGTATTGCCAACTGAGAGTAACTAGATTAAGAGTCCCTTCTTCATAGCCCCCTACAATTCGGCCACACTGCTCTGTAAGTTCAAGTTGTTAGTCTCCAACTCCTTTATATGTATCCTGAGCTTACCTGCCCAAGCCCCAACACTCTTCCCTTTTCTTCAATATTTCCTCCTTCATGCTTTCAAACTCTTTATACTGTTCTTTCATTTTGGCCTTCAAGCTAGAGATTTCATCAACGACAAGATCTTGTGCCAATTTCTCGGTAGCAAGTTCCTCCTTAAGCTTTCTTGCCTCCATCTTAGCCATAATCCTTGCATTCTCAAGCGTAACAGTTTAGGCCTTTAATGCATTGTACACATCCTCAACTTTCTACAACAAACTCAGTTATTATAATTAAGACCGATCGGATATTACATAAATATAGCAGAGAATATTACCTTCTTTACCTCTCTATCAGCCTCATCTAAAGCTGTAAGGATGTAGCTGCTTATTTAGAAAAAGAAAATATGTTAATTATTCAAAGGAGCTGGAGAAAGAAAACATTTATGGATACTTACATCATAGAATTTGGCCACGACATGGGCCTTATTGCAACTATTGACCCTATCGACATCCTTCTTAGCAATATCTTTGTCTTTTGGAAGAATGACCCCTTCCATTAAAGCTAAAGATTTCGTCCTATCTCCCAAAGCCGAGTCAATGTCCAAAATCTGATAGCTCTAGCAAGGGATGAAGTACTCGCCAACCTTTTTGTTTGGTGAGAATTCGGCATTAGTGATGCCAAGAGATTTAGAATGCATTGCCTCCTTCACCCTTTCGTCCAGGCCTTTAAACTTCTTGATAGGTAGTTGGCTAAAAAGTTCCTTCCCTAGTCTTTTTTCACCACTTAGAGTCACCGCAATCACCTGTTATGAGCCTTCTATGGTAATTGCATTTTCATCCTATTCGTTGAGGTATGTCTCTTGACGCTCGCTATTCCTCGACTTGATAAAAGTTTGAATAATCACGACTAAAGGCTCCTCAGAACAAACCTCGATCAACTCTATATTCTCATTCTCCTTTACTCTCTCGGTAGGATAAGAGATTTGTACAATTGCATGCTTTGCTATAGCCTCCTTTGGTGGTATCTTTACGACAGCAGGCTGTGTGGTAGTTGTAGAGGTGGTCTCCTTCCTATCATCCTTAGACTTCTTAGCCTTGGCTTGAGCAAGTAGCCTTAGCCTGAGCAAGTAGCTTTACAGGATCTACCTCTCCAGCACCCATATCTATAAGATGAGTAAATTAGTTAATATAAATAGGGAAAAAATATGAACTTACATTTTCCATGCCAAGCAAGGCTCAAAGGTTACTATTCTCCCCTAAAGTCTAAAGAACGGCTTTCTCGTAGCTATACTCGGTACAGTGGCAACACATCATCATACCTTCTTTTTTAGAAAATATTAGTTCGCCAATTTCATAATGCCATATAATTCTCTCGGCATCTCAGAAGAACATTTTGTTTCTCCTTCTCTCCTGAATCTTCTTCGCTATTGTTGTTGCATGCATTAAATCTACATCCTCTGCATGTATCAACTCAATCCATTAGGTCCAAAAGTCCAAGTTTCATCAAACACTATTGACACGAACTTATCATGCCACTTATGAATCTTGGATTCTAACCAGTCCATGAACTTACGCCTATGCCTTGCAACAACTAAGTACCACCCGTCAAGCTACCTACAAATAGTAAAGAAAAATCTAAAGAACTGAGGCATAGCCCGGACCTTAACCTCTTCACATACTATCTCAAAAGCTGCCAAAAGCCAATATGTATTAGGTGAGAACATATTCGACACGACTCTAAATTAGTTGAAGAAGCCCCAAACAAAAGCTAAGAAAGGGAAGCATAACCCAAAATCCAAATATGTCAGGTATATATGGAACTCACACTCCCGTGGAAAGCATAGTCTCTCCCCGTCTCTCGGCCTCCTCATGTTCCATGTTCCAAGAAGATCTCACTAGTACTGATTGTACTTTATGATGAGAACTCTGTTAACGGAACTAGCAGTTCCATCAAGAGAATCATGAAAGTAGGCTATTATGTTGCACAGATATCTTGCTGACAACCTCCCTTCCTTATCCTCAAGATAACTATCTACAGGAAGCTCATTAATCCAAGCAAGTTTATCCTACCATGCCTCCATACTATCATTCGAATCGCCTAATGAATACGTCACCTCACTCCTATTTTGGGGGCAATGAGTGGCCTCAATTTCTATTGCCTTGAAATTGAATAAAAAAAGTCGACGAGCAACTTTATGAACCATACCTGGATGGTTGTATGAAATGAAATAAGAAATGAAATAACAAAAGTTGAAGAGTAAGATTTTAAAGATTTGAAAATGAACGAAAATTTTAAGTGCAACCAAAGGAGTAAAATCTGATTATGAATAATGCCTTATATATGGACAATCTATTCTTGCAAATACAAATATGATTTTGAAAGTATTGATGTGCTGATATGATATTCCCACGGATTGTTGATGTGTGTTTCATGATAGAAATCTAACGGTTAAAAGCTTTCTGATAGTTATTAAGCCTACAACAAAATGATGGCTTAGGTAATAGAAGTCGTGTCTACAGCTTTTTGGTTTCCCATATAGGCAAGAGATTTGAAATGGCAACGTTTCAACTAGGATATGATCCGTCCTACTTCCTATGTTACTCGGCATAAATCTAAGGAGTTTCCCCCCACTTAGCCTCTGTCGTAATATATATATATACATAACTCCCTTTTTCGTCTATTCAAATATGGGAGTTGGGAGGCAAATGTTGATAGTCAATTTTTGCTCAACTTACATTCATCCTTTCATCAGCCAAGAAGTCGGGTAATCGAATCTCTTGGCCTTCGCACTCTATAGAAGATACTCGGCACTTATGCTGAGTAGAAGAAATGCTTCTGGTTTGAATTCAAATCTATAGCACAAACAATTATCATAAGTACGATTATATTTTACAACCACTTGCTATCTTTATATATTAAGGGAGATGTCAAGTCAAGAGCTCTCCACGTATCTTAACAGTTACCTCAACAATAACCTTAGACACAATAACTGTCTATAAATATTGGAAAGAAACTCTGTAAGAACTCTCGAACACTTCTTATTCTCATACTTACTATACTAAATCACCATTCTAACTTAGGCATCAAAGTGGCCGCACCAAACTGGCCTCACCAGACTGGCCTTGGTACCATGTATTTTACTCTCTTTTGCAGAACTATTTCCTAACCCCCAAAATTCACCAACAACATATTTCACAATCTATCCTTCTTAAACACACGACATCCTTATCATGAGACCTTACAATTGGGCCTAGATCTTCCTTTCTTTTTCGATATATGATTTAGGCTACCCACTACCTATAAGTCATCCTTGAAGCATGTAAGGAATCACACTTTAGTGACATGCCTCACCTTCCTCAGACCTCTTCTTGAAATTGAAGCTAGAGCCAAATCATCCACTTATTGGCAAGAGATTAGCTCTGATACCATTTGTAACACCTCAGGCCAAAAGTAGTGAATAACTAAGCCAACAAACGTTGATGGACCCATTTCAACCACTTAGCCCAAAAGTTTCAAACTTGTGTTGATAAGGTTCTCACAACCATGGCCTTCTAAACTATTACTATAACCTTCCACAATCTATGTAAGATACTTATACATAGGGTCTCACAAGGGTAGGCAATCCTAATAAGGTTCTAATACTTATAGTGATAGGTAAAAGAGCTTGAAAGCATCAAACTCCATTATTAATGAAGGATGTGGAAGTGTTCTTGAAATATTCAAGTATTTGATCTTTCACAGCGAGAATCCATTAAAGTAACAGTGTTCATATCAATTCTCTCTTATCTAAACGAAGAAAGGAGATAGGTATTTATAAAGGATGGCCAGTGATTATCATCACGATTGAATCGTGATGATGATCAATGGCTAGAATTCACCCCTTCTCTTAATGGACCTTAAGTAGTCTTCTTTATAAGCTTAGGCCCAACAAGACCTTATTCTCTTCTATAAGCCAATTGGGAAGGTTTAGATCAAACAAGCCAATCCAATAAGTCTTACTTTAAGCCCACCATACCCAATCTCCTTAGATCATCCCGAATATATGAACTCAACTCTTTAGGCACTATCACCTTTACTTAAAGAGTCAAATCTAATTTAATTAATTAGGCTTAAAGCCTAATTTAGATTTAGCCCTCTACACCTTATATACTTAGAATTGGTTCAAAAATTTTTGTTCTCGATGACTAGTTTATTCTCTCTTTATAGAGAAAAGTTATTCCCTTTTGTAAGATAAAATTTTTTATTCCCTCTCTATAAGGAATAATAGGTTGCCCAAATGAAATACTTTGTGGTCCCATCCACTTTTTTTATAAGATTGATGTAATACATGGTATGATTGTTGAATCTATTATTATATTAACTCTTATGATTATCTGAATGGTCAAATCGTAGACTGGATAGTCCTACCAATGGAACTGTAGAAGTTCTACAATTAATAATAAAACTTAAATGACTTCTAGTTATTATCCTAAAGGACTAATAGAGGCATATTAAGATTTTTTTTTTGTCATATTTCCAATTTAATATTGTAATTAATGAGCTAAAATAAATAAATGGGCTATAACTACATGTCTAGCTCAATTCTTTCTATTATATAGTCTACGTATTAAGAAATAATCAAACAAAATTGAGCCCTAAAGACAAAAAAGGAAAAAGAAAAAGGAAATAATGCTTATAAAGAATTAAAAAGTGGGTAACACTAATGTGGCAGAAAAAATAACACTTTTGTTGTATATATTAATCACTATTATATACTTGTCAAACTAAAGCAGTATAAGTTTTCATACTTTCAACTAAACCAGATGAATAGCTAATTATCTTTTCAAAGGAACATAACTTCCCTAACCTCTACGAAATATAACGATAGGAAACTACCTTCATTATAAAATATTCTTTTAAATTCCTCCAATGGAACTTAACTAACATACATAATAAGAACTTCATCCATAAAACAACACTATGCATGTGTCATAAGGTTCCTACAAACACTATGATCTAGGAGGTTCTTGGCCCATTTGATTCTTTTAGCCCATTTTAAGGAAGAAGCTAGAAGCCCAAGTCTAAAATTGAAGAACTAGAAACTAGAAAGTTGCAGACACTTCTAGAATGTCCCATTTTGTAATATAGTAAGTAGGGTAGTTAGATTCACCTAATCTAAGAGTAGGTAAGGTAGGTAAGATTATATTGTAACCATTAGATAAAATGAATCTCGACTATCCGTTTCCAAAAGCCTCTTGTATATATAAGGCTAACCCCTTTAGTCGTATTCATTCAAACATTTGAGTAATTTGAGTACTTATCTCTTTTCTTTTTCTCTCTAAATCTTTTGTTGTTTGTGTGATAAGCTAAACTTAGCACTCCTTATTGGTTTTAATTATCTAAGTGTTGTACAAGAAACTCTTAGGTAGGAACTTATGTGACAATTGGTATTAGACCCAAGCTGTTGAAGAGAGGATGTCAATGTCTAGAGTTAAGAACAATACCAGGTGGTGAACCAATGAGCTAACTTAGAAGATCATCGCATTACCAGGCAAAGGGTTAGGCCTATGGATATATGTTGAACTCCTTAAATTCTAGGATGGAAAAGGTTGAGTTAAGCATAACCGGGGCAAAGAAGCAACTTGATGAGTCTTAATCCCATATGGAGGAGGTTCGAGAAAAGCTTTGGGGCAAGTTGCAGGATGCTTTAAACCCAGCCTTAAAGGAACAAGAACAACGCAATAAGACTATCAAAGAGAAGGAGGAAATCCTTGAGGGTTGAGTGGATGCTCTTGGTGCCAGGCAATATGCTTATGAAGATAAAACTTAATCTACCATTTTGGTTATGCATTAGGAGATTAAAAAAAAAAAAAACCTTAAGAATTGATTGGTAGCATATCAGGCTTTTGTTGCTAACGGGGTTACAATTCAACCTATCTCAAAGGTGGATGTACCAAAGCTTGAGATCTTCATGGGAACCTAGTCAACTTAGGATGTTGATAATTTCTTATGGGAATTGGACGAGTACATGGCCCAAAGAAAAAAAAAAGATTGGAGTGGTATTTTAATGCAATGGGACATGGGAATGATCATAGTAAGGTACTTATTGCAGTATTTTATTTAAAAGACTCAATAATGATTTGGTAGCATAGAAGAGCCAATGAGATCAAGACATAGGCTAAATTTATACAAGAACTCAAGAATCAATTCTTGCCTCAAAATACCCTTAGATAAGCAAAGATCAAGCTCCATCATTTGATTTATAAGGGGAAGATAAAACAATATGTTTAAGAATTTTTTGAATTGATGCTAGAGATACTTGATCTTAACCCAAAAAATGCTTTGGTGATGTTCCTTGATGGACTCAAATCTTAAGGTAAGAGCAAGTGAGAATGAGGGGGAGCCGATGACATCTCTAAAGCAATAGCTATTTCTAAAAGGTTGGTAGAATTTAAGAAGTTTGAACCTAGATGCTTCGCTAGTAGATAAAAATCTAGAAATGAAAAGGAGAACATAGCCAACTCTTTAAAAGGGAAAGGAAAGATGGAGGAGAAGGATGATAAGAGAACTGACTGGAGGAAGACCCGTGAATTGAAGTGATACTTTTGTAAAGGGCCTCGTTATGCTAAAGAGTGCCTAAAGTTAGGGTCACTATAAGTTAGCGCCATGAAGACTCAAGTAGATAAAAGGCACTAAGAGTTGATGTATATAAAGATATCAACTATCGAGAAAAAGATTAATGCCCTTATGGACACAAGTGCTTCCCATCTTTTCATATATAAAACAATTACTGCTAAGCTTAGGCTAAAAATTGAAAAGGCTAAGACAAGGCTAAAAAAAATTAACTCAAAGGAAGTCCTTATTGCCATTGTAGTAAAGGAACTAGAGTTATAAGCTATAGGTTAGAGTACGAAGGAATCTATTAAAGTAATAACCCTTTTTGACTTTGAGTTTGTGATTGGGATGGAATTTCTTGATAAGATCAATGCTTTGATTATTCCTTCCACCAACTGTGTTTGTGTGCTCGACTAAAAGGCCTAACATGTAGTCCCTATGATATGGATGATGGTAAAGCTACTAAATTTCTCTCAACCATGTAATTGGTTAGGGGGCCAAAGAAGAATGAGGTAACATATCTTGCTTCTTTCAAGAATAATGAGAGAATGAAGGAATGGGTTAAAGTTCCACCTTTAATAGGGGAGTTGTTGGAAGAGTTTTAAGATATCATGCCACTCAAACTACCAAAGGTGCTTCCTTTGGGACATGAAGTAGATCACAAAATTAAATTGGAACCTTGGGGTAAATCTGCCACATTTGTGCCATATTGCATGTCACCCCATGAATTAGAAGAAATGAGACAACAATTGAAGGAGTTGCTAGAGGTTACATATATTTAGCCCTCCAATGCTCCCTTTGGGGCCCTAGTAATATTTCAAAGTAGCATGATGGTAGGCTTCAACTATGCATAGACTAAAAGGGCACTAAATAAAGTCACTATAAAGATTAAGCACCCCATTCCAATGGAATCCCATCTCTTCGATCGTTTGGGTGGGTTAAGATACTTCTCAAAGCTTGATTTGCAGTTCGAGTACAACCAAGTGAGGATAACTAAAGTAGATAAGCTTAGGACAACATGTGTCACAAATTATGGAACTTTTAAGTTTTTAGTCATGCCATTTGGGCTTACAAATGCATTTGCTACTTTTTTCACCCTAATGAACATAGTTCTAGCACCTTCCTTGGATCACTTTATGGTAACGTATTTAGATGACATTATGATTTATAACCACTCAACAAAGGAGCATATTTGAACATCCTTAGTTAGTACTCTAAGCTTTAAGAGAAAAATGAATTTTATGTAAAGAAGAAGAAGTACGCTTTTGCCTAGGAAGAAGTGGTATTTCTTAAGTATGTGAATGGAAGAGGGACAATTTGCATGGATGATGGGAATGTTAAGGAAATGAAAGACTAGAAGGTACCTACTAAACCCATGGAGTGAAGGTCATTCCTAGGTCTTGCAAACTACTATAGAAGACTAATTCAAGGATACTTGAAAATAATTGCCCCTTTGACAAACTTATTAAAGAAAAACATTTTATGGGAGTAGAAAATGGATAAGTAGAAGGCTTTTGATGCTTTAAAGATGGTAAGCACAAAAGAACCAATTTTAGCCCTTCCTTACTTTAACAAACCATCTAAAGAATGCGTGGATGCTAGTGATTTTGCTATTGGTGGTGTATTAATGCAAGACTACCACCTTATGGCTTTTGAAAGTTAGAAGCTAAATGAGATAGAACGGAAGTATGTGATACATGAGAAGGAGGTGATAGCAACAATACATTGCTTACAAATATTGAGGCATTATCTCCTTAGATGGAAGTTTATGGTAAGAGCAAATAATATAGGTACCAATTATTTTCAAACTTAGAAGAAGCTCTCTCTAAAGCAAGCGTAGTAGCAAGTCTTTCTAACAAAATTTGACTTTTACTTAGAATATAAACCAAGAAAGACAAATGTAGTCACTAATACACTCAATCGAAGGGTGGAATTGGCATATATTAGTAAGCTTGAGATAGACCTCATACAAAAATCAAGGAAAGAGAATAATAGGATGAGATGGCAAAATCCCTACTAGCTTAATATAGGAAAGGCAAGACAGGAAGATTTTGGGAGGAGGATGAGTTAATATACACTAAGGGTCAAAGAAGATACATATCCTGTTATCCCAACTTAAGAAAAGAGATATTGCTAGAATGACATGACTCAAAATGGGTTGGCCATCCTAGTATACACCAAACTCAAGCCATATGTTAAAGAGTAATATTTTTGGCTCCGTTAGACGGACGATGTGGGAAATTGATGTGAACACATGTTTGGAGTACCAACAAGATAAGGTGAAGAAAACCGTAACCAAGAACAGGTAAGGTCGATCACTAAATGAGTCTAAGCTTATAGAAAGCTGGAAATGAAAGTGGTAAGGAACGTATAGAATGATAATTACAAATGAAGAAGTAAGCAAAACCCATGAATAGTTCCAGAGGAAATGACACACCAATGGAAATTTCGAGGACTTACGACCCAATTCAATATGATGTATGAATCGGTCCGGTAAGATTACTCGCCACTTAGCCTTGCTCAAGGGTTAAGATAAGAGTGTCGCTGAAAGTAAAACAAAGTGTTTACATGAGAACGAAAACACAAAAGTGTTTTAATGGTAATCTAAATTCCAACTCTAGGTATAAGTACATTGGTATTTATACCCATAAGTTAGGGCAACTTGCCCAAAAAGGGAAAAGACAAAAAGAGCATTTCCTAAAGAAGTAATGTACAAAATACAAAGGGTAAAAATGAATATACAAAGAAAACAATCATTGGTGCAACTGATTCTATACGTGATACTATACATGTGGTGATACTACATTGGCGATGCTGTTAGAAGATACGGACAAAAAGTTCGAACAACTTACTTGTCTAAACAAGGGTGGCTTAGTTAGCCCAAAGTCTCTCTATCTCGACTTGTCAACAAGGAAGGTGCTGAGACATTGGATAACTTGGGCGCGGGTGAGTATTCTTTAATTTAGCACACTACAAAGGTGACTCAGTAAGAAAGTACTTGGCCTTAGCAGGTGTAGGCTAGAATAGGAGGATTTATCCTTTTAGTCCTTAGGCTTAACCGTGAGTTAGTAGTCTGGTAACCTAATTCCCATCATTCCTTCTGAGTTGTTTTGAATTTGGGATCAAATCTAAATGGTCTTCATTTAGTTCTCCATCAGGGTGATATGAACTAAGGTCGGCAATGTTGCAGGCATAAAAAACCCCATAGTCCTTGGGAAATTCTAATCTATAGGCATTATCATTGATCTTCTAGAAGATTCTAAAAGGTCCTTCAGCTCTTGTAGATAATTTATTCCTCTTCTTACTCGAGAACCGTTCCTTGTTGAGGTATAGCCATACCAAATCTCTTAGATGGAATCATCTAGCCTTCCTACCCTTTGTCTTCTCTTGTATTCTATTGGCTGCTTAGTTGATGTGTCAAGTGACTTTGTCATAGATTTACTGAAGGGATTCTTCTCTAGACCTTACATTAAGGTCCTCTTACATAGGTACAGGAATAGGGGTGTAATCAAAGGGAAACTTGGGATTGAAACCATAGACCACTTCGAAGCAAGTCTACTTAGTGGTGTCATGCACCATCCCGTTATAGGCAAACTCGACTACTGGTAAGTAGGCGTCCCAATTAGCTAAATTCTTTTCTACTACAACTTGGACCAATAGTTCCAAAGTACGATTAACTACCTCCATTTGGCCATCAATTTGGGGGTGACAGGAATTACCAAATAGTAGTTTAGTCTCCATCTGATACCACAAGGTCCTCCAAAAGTGACTTAAGAACTTTGGATCCCTATCGAAGACTATACTTCTGGGTATACCTTATTACCATACAATCTCCTACAAGAAAAGAGAAGCAATAGCCAAAGCAGCGTTAGTTTTTGACTAAGACACGAAGTGTGCCATTTTGTTGAACTAATCTACAACAACTATTATAGAATCTTTGCCTCTAGTAGTTCATGGTAGTCCAAGAACAAAGTCCATGCTCAATTCAATCTATAGCTTCATCAGAATAGGTAAAGGCATTGCTTTACCTTAGTCAACTTGGCACTTAACCCTCTTATACATAGCATAGCTTCTAACAACTTGATGTACATCTCTTCTCATTCTCGGCCAAAAGAAGCAACAATTCAATAGTTCACAAGTCCTTCTTTCTCCAAATTGTCTAGAGAGTCCTCTATTGTAAGCTTCCTTGATTAATAGTTCCCGTAGTGAACAGGTCAGCATGTATAATTTTCTACCTTGGAATAAGTTACCATCCTCTACATGATACTCATCTACTATCCTTCCATTAAGGCATCACATGATTATGCATCCAAAGTATGGATCTTTAGAATATTGCTCTTTGATACTTGCAAACCCAAACAGCCTAGCTTATAGTTTGATTAAAAGTACATGACTCCTTGAAAGAGCATCTGCAACTACGTTGCTCTTTCCTTACTTGTATTTAATCACAAAATTGAATCCTTCAAGGAATTCTACCCATCTTGCCTACCACTTCGATAACTTCGCCTAATTTCAAAGTTACCTCATCGATTCATGGTCAGTATATACGATAAATTCCCTCGGTAGTAAATAGTACTGACATACTTGAAGTGCTAGGATCAGTACCAAGAGTTCCTTATCATATACAGAGTAAATCAACTGTAGTCCTCTAAGCTTCTCACTATAGAAGGCAATTGCTCGGCCTTCCTGCATTAGGATAGCACCTATTCCAATGCCTAATGTGTCACATTAGCTCAAATATTTTCTCGAAGTCAAGTAGAACCAATACTGAAGTGGAGGTCAATCTTTCCTTTACTTCTGCAAAGCTCCCCTCCTTCCTTTCTCCCCATCAAAAGTTAGTGTTATTCGTGAGCTTAGTAAGTAGCGTAGCGAGGGTATTGAAACTCTTCATGAATTTTCTATAAAATCAAGTCAATTTATGGAAACTTCTCATGTCAACATAAATAATAGGAGTCAGCCACTCTATAATTGCTCAGAGTTTCTTATCATCCATACGTAACCCTTCTCTACTGACTACATAGTCCAAGAATATTACTTCCTCCTAGCAAAGCAACACTTCTTCAAGTTGTCAAATAATCTCTCAACATGGAGGATATTTAATATGGCTCGAAGATGCTCGTTGTAACTCAGCATATTGACACTATAAACTAAGATACAATCAAAGTACACTAAGATATCCTTTCCTATGAGATGTCTTAGCATATGGTTCATCAGCCTCATGAAAGTGCTCAAGGTATTCGACAAGCTAAATGCCATGACCATCCATTCATAAAGTCCATGTCAAGTTTTAAATGTAATTTTCCACTCACCTCCTAGCCTCATGTAAATTTTATAATAGCCAAACTTCAAATCAATCTTGTTGAAGATCTTGGCTCCACTCAGTTCATCCAACATATCCTTTAGTCTAGGAATGAGATACCAGTATTTGAATATGACTTGTTCACCACTCAACTATCCATATACATCCGTTAAGTCCTATCCTTCTTCGGCATAAGAACCATTGGTATAGCATAAGGGCTGAGATTTTCTCTAACATAGCCTCTCTCCAATAACTCATTGACTTGATGTTAAAGCTTAGAAGCTTACTCAAGATTCATCTAATAAGCTAGCTTATTCGGTAGCGCGGCACCAAGTACTAAGTCAATGTAATGCTTTATGCCTTGAGTTAGGGCAACCTTTCAAGTAACTACTCTAGGAGCAAGTCAGTATACTCATCTAGCAATTCCTTGATTTCCTGGGGTAATTCACTCCGCTCCTTCATCTCTAATAGGTGCCTACCCAACATAGAGGTCACCTCATCAGCACCCTCTCAAAGCTTGGCTCTACTCATCACCAAAGCCTTCTTCAATTTACGAGCAAGTTTTATCATTAATTTATTAACTTCTCTCGATGACATCAAGTTTAGTGTGATCTTCTAGTCATCCTTCTCGAACATGTATGTGTTCTTGTAGTTGTCATGGATGACTCTTCTATCAATCAACTATGGTCTACCTAGCAACATGTGGGAGGCACACATAAGCAGTACGTTACAAAGAATTTGGTCTAAGTAATTCCTTATAGTAATGGGTACTATTACTTGTTGAGTGACATGTAATGCTCTTTTCTCACTCAACCAGTACAACTTATATAACCTTAGATATGCAATAGTCGGTAACTTTAATTTTGAAATAAGATCAGCTTATACGACATTGGTGTAGCTTCCACTATCTACAATGAGGGCATATACTTGATCACTTACCTTAGAAGTGGTATGAAAAAAATTCTCTTTCTACTCCTCATCTCATGAGGGTTCCATGTTCATAGTGCATCAGACAACCATAAGTAACTTGTCCAAGTCCTCAGCAACCATGTCCTCCTCAATCAGCTCTTTCTCGGCATTTTCTTTCTTGATAAGGACCTCCTCCTCCTTAGGTTCCTCATATGTACTATCTACTTCTAGCTTAAAGATGTCTCCATTGATGATCATTGTCCTGTGGTTTAGGTGCTAAGTAGCCATACGTCCAAACCTTTGGTACTTAAAGCACTTGATCTGGCTTATCTTCCTACCAGAACCTTACCTATTCTCACAAGTTCAAGTCAGCACTTCACCATCAGGTCAACCTTTCTACTCGGCTTGGACATCAATATTTTGGCTCGACTCGATACTCGAATGAGCTCAATGGCTTACCTGTTTAAGTCAACTAGTCGGCATCCTAGTCATTAGTCGGCTCCTCCTTTGCCTTTCTACTCACTAAGCAATCCTAACAGCTTCATCCATTGTGTCAAATCATTGGAGCTTTACAATGTCTCGAATGTCTCCTCTCAACCCAGCAATGAATCTTAAGACTGTTCAAGCTGGTGGTTCCTCCACTTTACAATGAATCATAAGCATTTCAAATTCTTGAACATACTCGTCAACAATCCGGCCTCCTAGTCTCAGCTCCTGAAGCCAAGTTAAAATATATTGAAAATAAGTTTCTAGCATGAATTTTTTTTGAGTATTCTCTTCATCTTGGGCCAAATATTAATCTCTCAATAGCCTTCTCATCTCTTCATGGCTTGGAAATTCTTCCACCATATGGCAACATATCTAGAGAACTCAATAGTAGTAGTTCTCACTTTCTCGTAATCCTTGTAATGATAATAATCAAAAACACACTTAACCTTCTCTTCCCAATCTAAATATTCATCAGCATTCCCAAATCTATTGAAGCTCGAAATCCAAAGCTTCACATGGTTAGATGCTCTAGGGACTCGTATGCGCTCTTCTTTGAAATACTCTTTCTCATCTTCTTCACCAAACTCTCTCTGGTCTATCCTTCGTCTTACTTATCCGCCTATTCCTCTACCTCGAACTAGTCAAGCTTGATTCTGACCTTTAACAAGTTGAGCAACTTATGGGGTATTTTGCATAGCCTCAATGGGTCAACAAGCTATGTATGACTAGCTCAAGTCAGATCTACTAAGAGGCCAACCACCTCATCAAGTCTCTCGTTAGTACTTCTCAATGTCCCCTATAACTATCATCCATGGTAGACAACTCTACTATTGTCATCTCTAGCACCAACATTTACATTTGGATCCATCATTTTCTCCACTGATTCACAATTCAAATAAACGTTCTAGCCAATTAGAAAATCAATATCTAGCAAACTCAGCAATTAAGATGAAAATAGTAACTTGCTTTATTTCACACACGCAAAACATAATATAAACAGAACTTGAGAAATACCAACAACTCAAACAAAACCTTTTCTCTAATACTAAGATTATACAAATCGTAACCAAGAATAGACAAAGCTGGTCACTAAATGGGTCCAAGCTTGCAGAAAGCTAGAAATAAAAGTGGCAAGGAACATGCAAAATGATAATTATGAATGAAGAAGTAAGCAAAACCCATGAATATCTCTAGAAGATATGATGCACCAATGGAACTTTTGAGGACTCACGACATAATTTAATATGATGCACCAATTGATCCGATGAGGTTACTCACCACCTAACCTTACTCAAGGGTTAGGATAAGAGTAATATCGAAAGTAAAACAAAGTGTTTACATAAGGAAGAAAACACAAAGGTGTATTAATGGTAATCTAAATTCCAACTCTAGCTACAAGTACAAGGGTATTTATACTCATAAGTTAAGTAAAACTTGCCCAAAAAGGGAAAAGATAAAAGGAGTATTTCTTAAGGAAGTAATGTACAAGATACAAAGGGTAAAAATGAATATACAAGGAAAACAATCATCGGTGCAACTGATTCTATACATGATACTGTATACATGGCGATGCTATATTGGCGAGGTTATTAGAAGATGCAGACAAAAAGTACGGATAGCTTGCTTATCTAAGCAAGGGTGGCTTAGTTAACCCAAAGTCTATCTATCTTGGCTTGTTGGCAAGGAAGATGTTAAGTCATTGGATAGCTTGGGCACGAGTAAGTATTCTTTAATTCGGCGCACTATAAAGAGATGGGTAGTCATTTGACTCGATATGAAAAGTGACTCAACAAAGAAGTACTTGGCCTCAGTAAGAAAGTACTCAACTTCAATAGGGGTCCACTGAAATAGGAGCATTTGTCTTACCAGTCCTTCTAGTCCTCGAGCTCGGCTGCGGGACAGTAGTCTAGTAGCTTAATTCCCATCATAAGGTAGAGCCAAAACCTAAAGTAGTATTGTTAGTTCCTTTACCCATCCCAAGGAAATCATAGGGAAGTGCTAGCATAGACTTCATTATTAGCCTACCTAAGTTTGAAAGGATTGCCACTATCATGGTTATAGTAAATTGTTTCTCCAAGCATGCCACTTTCTTTTAAGTAACCGAGGAATGCTTAGCAAATGAGGCTAGAGATTATTTCTAAAGTACGTTATGAAGTATTAGGGGATGCTAAAGTACATCATTAATGATCATGATGGAAGGTTCATAAGGAAGTTCTCGATGGAACTATTTAAAATATTGGGGTTTGAGCTAAATTTCTCGACAAGTCTTCACCCCTAAACTGATGGACAAATGGAATGAATTAATGTATTGGTGGAGTTATACCTTAAACACTTTATAGAGGTGAATTAGTGGAATTGGGCTAAGCTACTAGATGTAGCTCAATTCTCCTTCAACTTATATAAAATGAATCTAGAGATTAAAGCCAATTTGAGATTATTTTGGGGTAGTAACCATCAATACCTAATAGTATTGCCATAGGATATACAGGAAGTAGTCCTCCAACATATAAGTTAGCACGAGAATGGTAGGATAATAGAGACTTAGCTTGAACTTTTTATAGCTCTAAAGAGGATAGAGAAGTTTGCAAATAAGAAGAGGAGATAGGTACAGTACAAAGTTAGAGACTAAGTGTTGGTTAAGCTACATCTGATATAATGAATGAAAGGGTAGTTCTATAAAGGACTAATACAAAGATATGAAAGACCATTCTACATCTTGAAGAGAGTAGGAAGAGTTGCCTTTAATCTTGACTTGCCATCAAGGCTTAAGTTCCACCCAGACTCCCATATGAGTATGTTAAAGCCCTATTATGAAGACAAAGAAGACTTGGAGACAATGATATCTTAGAAGGCTCCACTCAGTGTTTGAAAACTCCTATGATAAGGAAGTGGAGGAAGTTTTACTAGATAGACATATCCGATGTAGGGGTTAACCTCTCAAACAAAAGTATATAATGGTTTAAAAGAGGCTACCGGAAAGCAAAGCAAGTTAGGAATACACTAAGGCTTTATGGAAATTCCAAAACAAAATCAAGAAGTTTCATAAGGAAGATACGACAAGGTCATTGCTAGATTTAGTGGAGGGAAGGGGAATGTCACAAGCTTCCTACACACACCAAAATCTACAAGGTTGTTCTTGGTCCATTTTAAGGGAAAAGCTAGAAGCCTAAGTCCAAGATGGAAGACCTAAAAACCAAAAGGTTTCATAAGCTTCCAGAATGTCCCAATTTATACCATAGTAGGTAGTATAGCTAGATGTACCTATTTAAGAGTAAGTAGGGGTAGGTGAGATTGTATAACCATTAGATGAAATGAATCTTAGTCATCCATTTCCAATTGCCTCTTGTATATATAAGGGTAATGCCCTTAGATATTTGAGTTACTTAAGTACTTCTATGTCTCCTTTCTCTCTCTAAGTCTTATATTGTTTGTATGATAGGCCAAACTAAGCACTCCTTATTGGTTTTAAGTATCTAAGTGCCATACGGAAAGCTACTAGGTAAGAACTTCCATGATACATGCATGCAAAGTAATTGAAAATACTAAAATTGATTTGAAATACAATAGTAAACTAGGACGAATTTTTCTACAATCTCTTTATCTTAGATTTAAGTTTATATACATTCAATTTGAATAGTTCAATTAATTATATTTTTAACTATCTAAATCTACTAAATATAAGTTAAAAGTGGGATGAAAGGCTATACCAATCCCATCAAATGAGGGACGGGACCATTGAAGTAATAAGCACAAAGTATTTCAATCAAATTCCGCTACATCCTGCTTGAAATTCTTTTGTTTTTCCCTTAATTTTAATTTATATTAGATCCAATCTATATAAAGTAAATTACTCAATAAAAATTAAAAAAAATATATCTTTAGACAATTTTGTTGCATTGAAATCACCATTAATTAATTAGGAAAAAAAACACAAGTTAGGATCAAAAGATAGAATGACACTAATGATGCTACTAGTCAAAAATGAAAAAAAAATTAAAGATTTTAAAATCCAAGAACACTAAAATTTCAAACCTAAACATTTACCAATAAAAATTTTCTAATAAAAGGGTTAATTTTCCTTTAAAATTTGACTAAAATTCAGGGAAAATAAAAGACTTATATCATTATTACTTTTTTCTTTGGGAAAAAAGTAATAAGAAGAAGAGAAAAAAATTATTTTATTTTTGGGATCACATCGTGTTGAATGACTTTTTTATCTTTAGACAATTTTGTTGCATTATAGTTGCCTTTTTTTTTAATTCATTGATTAGTTCTTTCTATTTTTAAATTTTTATAATTTTCACATTATTCAATTATTATTTTGTTTTATTTAGAAATAATTTCCATTGAATATTTCATTAAAATAACTCTAATATCAAAAATTATTTTCTAAAAATCATATTGTAAAACAAACTAATCTTCTTTGTTTGTTTTTTTCTTTTATTAAGAGGAAAAAAGTTAGTGAAAATTTTCTAAAGGAAAAAAAAACCCTCAAATTGGCTATGATAACTGATAGGATCTAATGTGTAAATTTTGGTTAGATCAAGTTAGAACTGCAACAATGTAGAAGCAAATTTGGTGTAGCTAGAGGTTCTCTAAGGATTATTGAAAGTAAAGAGAAGTGTCTGACTACCCTTGTTGGGGGTAGAGAACACAATGGCATCGATGATTTTCTCCTAACTTGTAACAATAGTGGTGGTTCAAAGACCTTAAGTTCAATTGAATTAGGGTTCTTAGTTCAAAGACGTTTCATGTGATTCAAGTCCAAAGTTTATACTTTCTTATACATTAAGAGCTCTCGATTCAACTAAGACTAAAATTGAGAATAGAGTTTTCCTAGTTTAGGAAATTCTAGAGATAAGTTCATGCGTATTCATGGGTAATTATAATAAGAAAGCTCAAAGGTAATCAAATTGAAAATATTCCAACTTTGATTTTTGATGACTTTTGATTCTATAAGCACTCATATATATATATATATATATATCAATGATGATAGATTAGCGAATAGAGCTCAAAACCCTTTTTGTACATCATGTCATGAAAGATTGCTACCATGACTCTTTGATAAGTTACTCCGACATTTTTGAGTCTGAAAGGCACCAATTTGTAGCAAAACGTGTCCCAAGTTTATGTTGAACGTTGTATTGGCTTTATCTTCTTCAGCCATTCGAATTTAGTTATATTCAAAAAATCCATCCATGAAAGAGAAAATATGGTTTCTAACTGTGTTATCGACCAAGACATCGATAGGGGCAAATGGAAATTATCTTTAGGGATTGCTTGATTAAGGTCTCAAAAGTCCACACACACTCTGAATTTTCCATTCTTCTTTATTACAGGCACAATGTTAGCCACCCACTCTAGATAATCAAATACCTCAATTAATTTTCTGACTTCTTCCTTAATTTTCAATAAAAAATCCAGTCGGAATCTTCTTCACTTTTGTTTCTTAGGTTTAATATCCTCTTGTGTGGGTAAATGATGGACTATGATCGATGGATCTAATCCGGGCATGTCTTTATAAGACCATGCGAATACGTCTTGGTATTTGGACAGTAATGTGGTCATCTCTGCCCTTTGATCTTCTTTCAAATTTTCCCTAATCTTCAATACCTTAAGGTTGTCATTAGTCCAGATATTAATTATCTTAGTTAGCTCATTAATGGAAATTCTACTCATTTCATGTTTTTGTTAGCTTTCTTATATGTCATTATGGTCATTGATATAATTCCCGACGACTAACCTAGTAGGGCCAAAAGTGATGTCAATATTTTCATCACCTATTTATGCAAGGTATCCATGGCCTTTATTATCGTTAGATCTAGAGAAAAAGAAAAGTATGTAAAAGGGAGAGCGTAAGTGAGGCAAGAGTAAAGGGAAAAGAGACTTGATTTTATTTAAAGGAACTTTCTTTTGAGTATAATCGTTTGAAGAACAAAGGTAATTTATTACAAAATTCTACAAAACATTGGATCATGATTCATCCTTTACCTTAGGGAAGACTTATTGCTATTCATAGGGATAGAGAACCAATTATTTAAGTGCTAGGACTTATTAGAGGGGCCAATCCCTTTATTTCTACTGGAGGTCCCCTCTTTGATAAGCTTTGAGTTATGTACTTTGTCTTAGATGAAAGTTTATGACAACGGAGGGAAGGCCATTGGGATGTGATATAACCTGTCACATTTTTTGCCCCCGGTTTACATTGGGGTCGGAATGTATCCTATCCCATAGGTCCCAAACTAACCTTCTTTAAATTTTGGCCATTCTTCCTTCTATTGATTGGTGATCATGCATACCTCATCAAACATTTGGAGTCCAAAGTCCTCTTGTTCTTTTATACCAATATAGGGTATGGCCATCTCTTTACAAATTTCATAATCTTAGTCACCCAAATTTGTGATGACTTGGCCGTTAGAGATGAACTTAACTTTCTGGTGAAGAGTTAACAGTATGGCCCCTACTTAATGTTTCTAAGGCTTTCCCAATAACAAATTGAAGGTCTTTGGAATGTCTAAAACCTGGATTAGGATGTTGAACGTTTGTAGGCAAATATCAACTAGTAAGTCGATCTCCCCTATATTCTCTCTCCCAGTTTCGTCAAAAGCTCTTACAATTGTTGAACTCGGTTTGATAGCAGTTGTATCGACACCCAATGGATCCAAGGTGGCTAAAGGACAAACATTTAGAGATGACCCATTGTCAATGAGGACTCTTGTTGTGATGATGTTATTTATCCTCATTATTATGAACAGAGGCATTGTGTGCCGGTTACCTTCTTCGCCTAATTCCTCGACGGAGAAGGAAATTTAATCCATAGTGAAGATAGAATCGGTGACAAAGCCAATCCTTTCAACAAAGATTTCATAAGGGACTTTGACTTCCTTTAGCGTTTTGAACAAAGGTTCTCGATGTGGGTCCGATGCCATCAGCAAACTCATGAGGGATATTTGTGCTAGAGTCTTAGCAAGCTGATCCATTATTTTATACTCGCTAGACTTAATCATCTTAGTGAAGGCATTCAATCCTTCTTTATGGTCAACTTGTTCAGTACTTAGCATTTCTAGCACAACCTTCTTTTTTAAGTTTTCCTTCGGATTATAGAATCTACTGGAGCAGGTAATCCCCCCTACAAGCGAGCTTGACTACCCTTAGTTTATCGCCTAGTAGTTAAGGGGGGTAGCTTTATAATTTTCAGGGGCTACAGGCACATAGAAGGTTTACCTTTTAGTTTGTGGAACTTCTTTTTTTTAGAATCTATAAGCCTTAGGTTTTTTGTTGGGGCTGATCATGTTGATGGCAGGTTTTGAGTGGTCAAATATCATATTGATGATGGGCCCATGGTTTGGTAGAGGGTTGTTGTTGACGTTTAGAGAAGGAGTCTCCACAAAATCCAATTGTATTATACCTTTATCAATCAAGTCTTAGATTTTGTTTTTCAACCTCCAATACGAGTTAGTTGAATGGCTTACTTCCCCTAGATGATACTGGCATCTTGCATTGGGATAAAAAATGTTGGCCTATACCTTTCACTAAGAGCCTCAAAATGGAGCAGATTATCTCTCCTTAACTTTTCAAGTACCTGACTAAGTGGAACGGATATTCTGGTAAGCTGTCTCAGGGTTCTGCTAACCTGTGGTTAGCTTCTATACTATTATTGAACTAGTAGGTGATTTATCCTGAAAGAAACCTAGGATTTAAGCCTTGCATTCAAGTTGACCATGTTAATAGTAGCTTCTTTAGGCTGATTGGCGGTGGGTTTAGTAAAGGGTAGTCTTCTATCACTATCTCTTACAACTTCCCAAAGGAAATGACACTTTTAATTTGACACCCTATTGCCGCTACTTCTGCAAGGCTAGAAGAGGCTTGTCCAATCAGGTGAGCAAAATAGGGCCTTTAAAGAGTGTTAATAAAATTTGTGTTCAGCTCTTTCTCAGTCACTGGGGTAGATACCCTTACAGCTAGAGACCTCCACTTTTGAGCATATTCTTTCAAGGATTCATTGTACCTCTTCCTTAAGGCAACCAAATCCATCATTGTTGGCACCACTTCAACATTAAATCTATTGCCCGTACAATTCTCTGGCCAACTCCTTCCATATATTCACCTGTTTCAGGTCCAACTAAGCATACCAGGTCAAGGTAGGGCTAGTCAGGCTATCCTGAAAGGTTTGGACCATGAGCTAGTCATATTGTACATACTTGCCCATCTTACGTACATATAGCTGGGTGTATAGCTTTGGGCATTTAGTCCCGTCATATTTTTCAAAGTCAGATACATTGAACCTTTTCAAGAAGCTTCCATAATCATAGGTAGAGAAGTCTATTATGTCAGCATGCTTGAATCCATCACACCCCTTGTGCATTTTCATTTTTTTGCTAATTTGTTGAGTTAGCTACTTATCAAGCTCTTTCAATATGTCTTGGTCAACTTCAAGCTTTAGGTTGATCAAGAATGAGTAAGTAATCGACTCAAAAGTTGGGTTAGCCTTTGGAAATATCCTTCTGTTTCAAGGGATTCGAAACCTTAATTGACCTTGCGGTAGGCTTCTTCAAGGGGTAGGGCTTCAACATTCTTTTCGTATCAGGCTTTGAAACTTTCTTTATTTGACAGAGCCATAGACATAAGCAAAGAGATGCTATTAGCCAGAAAACTCAATTCATTCACAATTTTCCCCACTGTTCATTTCAAAGACTGGAACCTCAGCTCAATGGGATTGATAACCTCGAGGTTGACATTGCCATTATTGGTGTTGGTGTTGGTGTTGGTGTTGTCGTTTCCTTAGTTGGTCATTCTAGTTAAAGATTAGGTTTTGATAGGGCTTCTTTAGAGGGTTTGACATTTAGGAGCTATTGGCAACCTAAGTAAAACTACTTTTCAACAAGTTAGCACATGAATATTTTTATTTTTGAATAAAAATGCAGATGAGCCACATGGATAGAAAGGAGAGAATCAATGAATAATTAATAGAACGGTAAGTTATTTATTATCTTTGAAGTCTCGAAGGCTTATTACTTGAAAGAAAGGAGAAGGTACAAATTCATCTATATTAATTTTCATTTTTTATATAGGCTAAATGACATTTTCTTCTTCTTTTAGTCATGCTTAATTACCTCTTCAAACTCTTCAATATTCTTTTAAGCCATCCTCAGCTAGTGTTCCAAGGCATGCGACATTTGACTAAGCTCTCAACATAAGTTTGCCCACCTATCTTTTTCATCTTAGAGGATCTCCATACAAGCATTCATTTGGTCCATATAGGTTACCAATTCAGAGTTAGGGCGTACATAGGAAGGTTGAAGGATTTTTGGTGCTCCATATCACATTATGCTTACCTTGTGAAGTTGATTGAATAAATACTTTTTGGTAACCCGGTATTTGTTTACTTCTCCTATGAACTCACTCAAATCGATGTTTAGGCTTACAATCCAAGTGTCCCACTAAGCTTTGATCTTATGAAATTTGGATGTCTTTTCTGTAGAATGAGGCTCTTCGAGATTAAGAGTGAATGGCTCTAATGAAAGTTTGTGAACTATGTCCTAGATCCCTCCAAATTGTCTCACCATGTTACAAATCAATATGACCTTAATGTAATTACTCCACTAGCAATCTACAGTATGTCTTCTACTCAAAAATCTCATAAAACCTTTACCCAGAGAAGGGTAGGGACATCTTCTAGCAATTTGATCTTATCGACGAAAAAATCAATTGGGCTAAGCGGAGCGAAAAGGGTTTTCCATAAGATGTGAAGATCAATCTTATTGGTGAATGTTCCTCTCATTAAGTCCAACCCAAATCATTTGATGTAACTGATGAACCATACTGTTAATAGTGTCATGGTTGACCTGAGATCTCCATAGCCCTTTTTCTTAAGAAAATTAAGGTTCCTTATCTACTCAACAAGTAAGGCAGGAATGTAAGACTTCCCTTCCTAAAATTGAGCCACTAACTCTATCACCCTAAAGTATATAAGAAAAGACCCACTTAGAAATAAGATAGTAGCGAATACTGCTTGTACATAAGCATTGATTCGATTTTCTTTCTAATTTCCAAGAAATAGAGCTTGACTATTAAAGTTGGGCTCTTTCTAAAACCAATGAACTAGATCCCATATATTGATGGCGTGTTGTTGCAATCATCTGAGGCCTCATTTATCTCAGTCTTAAGGATCCTTAAGAATTTTGAAAAAATGTAGGTTAGGTTGAAGCTGAGCTCTGGGATGTATATTTCATCCAAAGGAGGAGCTTGGAGCAATTAGGTATACTCTTCTAGAGTTAAGCTGATTAGGTATGGTCTAAATTGAAAAGCCACTTCTTTGGGCTCTTAGAAATGGACTAAGGCTCTTACCAACATGATGTTAACATCCACTTTGGTTAGTGAGAGTATGGGCCTAATCTTATTGGTAATGAACTGTTATTCTCTCGGGTTGAAGGTTTGAAACCATTGGTTGAGCATGGACTTTGGGTTTGTAGGTTTGTAGACATGAATCTCCTTGGCGAAGACCTTAGCATTGGATGAGCTGGCCATTTCTACAATATTACAAGGAAAGTATAAATTACAAAGGAAAGACTAATTACATGAAAAGAAATTACAAAAAACAACTCCTTACACACATGAATTCTACAAAAAATACAGGGAAAGAAATCTTCAAGTTTCGTTATTTTTTCTTTTATATATATATATATGACATTGTCACTTTGTTAGTTATTTGTTAACCCCATGAAATGCACGCAAGAAAGGTGGGTTCTAATGGCTCTTAAACTCTGTAACCTTACATGTTTACAAAAAAATGGTTCCTTGGTCACATTAAAATTTAAGTGGGGTAGACTAATCGACCTTGAACTGTGGTTACCCCACTAAGCCCAGAACTTATATAATGGCTCTCCGTCCTAAGGTCCTAAGATGGCCCGAGTTCGACCGTATCTATCATGTATTCATAATATAGTAAAATAAATCCCTCCCCCTCCCCCTCAAAATAATTAAATACATAAAACCAAACTTGTAAAAAAAAAAATAGTACAATATATAAAAAAATGAGTAAATAAATTACATTTAAGGTGATTTTAGAGATTAATCTTAATTTTGGAAAATTTAATGATTAACCCTCTTGACTTCCCCAATAGAGTAGGGTTTAAAGAGAAAACTGCTTCTTTTTAAAATAACTTTAGAGTTGCCACCTGACCAAAGTTGGGAAAAATAGTTAAGTTATAACCAATTAAATGGATTGGTTATAACTTAACCACTAGTCCATAAAAAAATAATTAAAAAAAAAAACTGATTTTTGAAACTGGAGATCATAGATTCAGGGTTCAGGAATTTTAAATCTTTATGGGTACCATCGATTTTTTTAAATTAAAATTAAACTTAAAAATCACATTTTTATTTTGAAAAATAAAACTTAATTACTATTTACTTCTGATTGGATCACTTAAGTAACTTAAACTAAAAAGTAAAATTATATTTTTTATATTTTTATTGTTACTCCGTAGGTGCTTACGTACCTACTATTCGATATCAGACGTATGTAGTTCTTTTAATGAAACTTTAGTGAGTTAAATTGATTTTACTTTTGAAAACATGTTATATTCACATTTTTAATTGAATTTGATTTATTTGAGGAAATTTCTAAAAATGAAAGTCATAAATTGAAATTTTCAATTTTGGAAAATCTAAAAAGGCCTAAATTTAAAAAATGGTTGATATATTTTGTTTCTTTTTCTAGAAAATGAATTTTTCTAAGTGATAAAAACAATTATTTATTCTTATTATATTTTTTTCCTTTTTATTTTATTTATCCTATTGTATCACTTAATTAATTTATTACTTATTATATCTTATTTACTTAAACTAGTAAAAATAAAATAAAACAAAATCACTTTTTTTTTCTTCTTTTTCTTTGTCTTTTCTTCCTTTTTTTTTTTATTTGATTACATTTACATAAATAAGTAAAACAAATAAATAAACAAAACAAAACAACAAAAAAAGAAAAGAAAATAATAATAAGCTTTGGACAGATTTAGACACACGGGTCGGACCTAGGTAAGTCGGTCAGGTTGGATCGGATCGTTAGGTTGGGTTCGGGTCACTGCATGGATCCAAGTTGAGTTGTCTTCAACACCTCGTCAACATCAGTAGCAAGACATACTTCAAGCCAATGTGCATACTGAATTAAGCAAGGAAAGACATTTTTATGGGTTTTTTATTGGGTTTAGGGGTATCTATTTGATGTCGTGGTTAATGGAACTCCTTTAAGTGGTTTTGGAAGTGACGGTTGGCAGTAGTGTTCATTCCTCTAGTATGGTGGCAACTAGGTGTGAATGGGGTGTTAGCTTGAAGGTTTAAGGGTACCAGGAGAGTGGCCATGGTGTTAGTTTAGGTCAAAGATGGTTGAAGGCAGTGGTTCAAGGAGAGAGAAGGACGGCGGTCAGGGTTTGGGTTGCTGTGAGTTGGTGGCGATTCCACAGGCCACAGTGGAGGTCGAGAGCAGTTGAGTTGAGGAGCTTAAACCATGGGTAGTCTCCCTAGAGTGGTGGTTCAACTCAGGTTGGAGTGGGGAGAGAGAATTGAAGAGAGAGAGAATGAGTTAGAGAGATAAAGTAATTGTAGGAAGAGATAGGGGTTATGTCGAGTGATTCTATTGGTTATCTATATCTGTATGAAGTCCCCGAAGCTCCTTTTAGACTTGAATTATTCTTAGAAAACATGGAAAGCTCAGATCGGATTAATGAAGAATGCTTAGAAAAACAGTTTTTTTCTAATTTTTGGAGCTCAAATTGAATGCTTCTTTGACTATATTTAGACATATTAAAGGGCTCAATTCATAGTAGGCTATGTTTAGTTTGCAATTTCGCCATTGATTTGGCAAAATTACAATAAGAAAAGATTTAAAAATCATGTTGAAGTTAGCTGTCCGAAGAGGAAAGTGCTAGAAATCTAGAGAAAAACAAGGGAAAGAGAGGAAAATGAAGGGAAAAGGAAAGAAGGGGAGGGAAAAAATGGGCTAATGTAGTACCACGTCAGCCGTATCGGCTAACCAAAACACGCTACGTATTAGAAATCTGGAGAAAAACAAGGGAAAGAGAGGAAAACGAAGAGAAAAGGAAAGAAGGGATAGAAAAAAATGGGCTGACATGGCCCACGTCAACCGTACCAGCTAACCACGACATGCTACGTGTTATTACGTGACACATGGCAGCTAACGTGGCATGCTACGTAATGCCACATCAACATGTCATCAAATCCAGTCCTACCACGTATTAGGATACGTGGCGGAATCAAATCTTGACACGTAGTGGTCTCTAATGTGATTGAAAAAAAAAATAAGAAAGATGCCTCCCTACCTTTGCTAAGCTTCAAACCCAAGACCTCATGCTCAATACTAATATTATGTTCATATACTTAACCGGTAGGCCATTGGCCTATGCCTTGTCAATATGTGCAATCAAATTATACATATAGACTTAGTCAACTAGGGCTATATTTAAACCTAAGCTCAAGTTCAATGGCCTAACTTCTGAACTAAAATTAAAATCTATCATAATAACATGTTATTTTCTAAAATCTTTTATTTTTTTCAACTTTTCTAATTTTTTTGTCATTTTTCAATTTTCTAAATGTTTTAAAAATTATTTTATAAACTTTTTATCTTTTAGGGTTTCTTTCTAAAATTTCTTACTATTAAATTTTTTTTGTGCTTTTTCTTAATTTTGAATTTTTTTTGGATTTTTCTAAATTTCGTAATATTTTAGGTTTTCTTTAACTTCCCATTTTTTATATTTTTTTCTAATTTATAACCCTGTAACCTAATCTGAAAAATAAAAAGGGTAACAAAAATTAAGTGTCTACGTAGGTCGAACAAGCATTCTAGATGTTCTTACGCTTAGCACATCTAGTTGTTCTAATACACCTATCCTTAATCACCTAAGCTATCAACATTTTCAAGTACACTTGTGTTGGTTTTCTACCTTAATTGTAGTTTTTTTTTTGGGCTTTTTATTTTTCTTTTTCAAAAAGTTTTTTGTTTCCCATTTATTTTTTCCTTGATTTTCTCTTCTTCTTTTTTTATCTTTTCAATTTGTAGTTCTTTTCCATCTTTTCTTTATTTATTTTTTAATTTTTTTCTAGAAAAACAACCAAAACTAAAGATAAATTGGACAAAAATAAGATATTTATACACTAGACTTATCATTATGTGCTATTAATTTTTTTTTCCTTATCTTGAACTACTTATATAACATGCTTACAAAAAAAAATTTAATAAGTATTACATGCTATGTGTCACATATTATATATATATATATATATATTATATAAATATCAAGAAGATGTTGACATGAATTATAATAAAAAGAATAATTGCTACATTAATTGCCACACATGATTTACATACATTATATAAGTCAATACCTTATAGTATTTACACACTACGTGTATATAATATGTAGTATGTATTACCTATTGAACCTTTTTTCCATGCTTACACATTATTCCATACTTTAGATTCATATGCAACATTAAGTGTTTTAGTTATGTAAGGAATATTTTTTGCATTGCAAATTATTTCAGTATTAGGAATGATTTTGAAAATAATCATCTATTTTATTAGTATATTTCTATTATAGAGCTAAGAAGCATCCTTCTGCCATAAGTTTATAGTGGAAAATAAAAAGTAGATCATTATCATTTCTATGGATCATAAAGATGGAAGGAAAAGAGGATGTTCATGAATATATATGTTGAAAGACAAATGTTATGGCCTAAAAATCGATCCTCTAAATTTTCTTTCCTTTAATACCCTTTGGTTTACAAATCAACAGTTGAGATTGTCTAGATTTTTTAAATTTATTACAACATTATGATAATATAATCTTAATTATTGATTACATGTACCAACATTTTAAAAGTGATAAATTAAAAAGACTTGAGAGAAGATAAATTTAGAGGGTTCAAATCTAGAAAATAGGTGTAATTAGCTAAATGGACAACTTATGATGAGCTGGTGATAATGAAAAATCAAGGATAATGGAGGATTTGTGGTCCTATTGTTTATAATTATCATTATTGTTCCCCCTTTTATAGATTAATGACTCTATGGATTATTGTTGAGCCTAGTTTTTCACCCTCTTGGCTTTTTTTTTTTATAAAATTAGGTCTTCTCTAAGCCGATTAGTACTAAACCCTATCCACTTAATACCGATCCTCAACTAGAGTTTAAAGAAAACGATTTTTTCAATTTAAAAAGGGATTGGAGTCGCCACCCAACCGAAGTCAGGAAAAAGGGTTAAGTTATAACTAATTGGGTGAATTGACTATAACTTAACTGCCGGTTTATCGATAAAAAAAATGAAATAAAATTTGTAAAATGACTTTTTTGAAAACCAGAGATTTAGGTCTAGAGCCTAGTTTATTAAACCCTAAACGAGTACTACTTCTTAACTTTCCAAATTTAACTTCACTTTTCAAATATACCCTTTTTAATTTGTAAAATAGCTAATTATAATACATGCAACTGAATTGATCAATTTCCATAAATATCTAAAAATGGAAAAAATAAAACTTCTACATTTTAAGTTGCCCCGTACTTATGTATAAGTGTCTATGTACTCACTATTTGAGATCAGACATACGTAGTTCTTTAAATGAAAATATAGTAGGTCGATTGATTTTAACATTAGAAAAATTGCCAGGTTTACATTTTTACCCATTTTAAGTTGATTTGAGAAAATATTATAAGGGGTTCTAAGTTAGATTTTATTTTTGAAAATTTTAAATGATTCTAATTTGAAAATTGATTGATTTATTTTCATTTATTTTTAGAAAACACAATTTTTCTAGGTATCAAAACGATTTTTTTTTTTTTGCTAACCTATTTATTTATTATTATTTTATACTTATTCTATCTATTTCTATAAATAAATAGACTACTTCTTTTCTCTCTTTTTTTTTTCTTTTCCTCTTTTTTTTTTCTTCTCTTTATTTTTTTCTTTTTTCTCATTTATAACATTTACAACTAAACAAATAAATTTAAAAAAAAAAAAAAAGAAGAAGAAGGTCAGCTTAGAGTTGGCTCGTATCGACTCACTTTGGCTTAGATCGGCTCAATCGACTTACTTTGGCTTGGATCGGCTTGGTCGACTCACTTCAGCTTAGTAGGCTCGAAGTTGGCTCACTTCGACTCGATCAACTCACTTTGGCTTAGATCAACTCGGTCGGCTCACTTTGGCTTAGATCGGCTCAGTCAACTCACTTCGGCTTGGATCGGCTTGGTCGGCTCACTTTGACTTGGATCGGCTCAGTCGTCTCACTTTGACTTGGATCGGCTCAGTCGTCTCACTTCGGCTTCGTTAGCTTGAAGTTGACTCACTTTGGCTTAGTTGGCTTATGAAATTCGATGGTGATGGTTTTCATTAACAAACAGTATAAGAGATGCTATCCTAAAGAGAGAGGAACCGTGCTAGAGAAAGGAAACTAAAGTATTTCGAAGTTTTCATTGTGTTTTGAAAATGAAAAGTAAACCTCTATTTATATGTATCATGGTCGAGTTAAGGATAGAAAAAATTAAATGCAATATGATTTTCTTCCAATTTTGGATTGGACGAACCTGGACAATATATGATGCCAAATACATAGCTGCACTTGTATGAATGTGTCGGAGTGTGTCTACCACACTTAAAAGTGAGTTGGCAAATGACATAACGATGACGTAGCCCGTAACGTAGTGATGATATGGCAATAAAGTGAGAAAATAAAATAAAAGATACATTTTGCACCTTAAATGGATTGAACCCAAGATCTTTAAATCATATGCAATATTAACTTTAAGTGTTTATCCAGTTGAGCTATTGGTGTTTTTTTTTTTATTCATATATGTAATTAATTGCACATATAGACCATATCAACCTAAGCTAGATTTAAATCTAAGCCTAGACCCAATAGCCTTTTATTTAAAACTATTGAAATTAAAATTATATTCTATTTAAACAACCTAAAAATTTATTATTTTCTAAATTTCCTATTTTATTTTGTGACTTTTCAAATTTGTTACTATTTTGTATTTTTTTCTAAATTTCTTTTTTTTTTTTTTTTTGTGCTTTCCCTATTTTTTTCTAAGTTTTCCTAAAACTCCTATTTTTCTAAGTTTCTTCATTTTAGGGGGTTTTTCTTTAATTTTTCATTTTTTTAACTTTTTTAATTTAGAACCCTATAACCTAAACTGAAAAATAAAGAGAGGGTGCAAAAATTAAGTATCTACAATTATTAACCATTGATTCTTTTGAGTTCTATCCAAAGTAAATTGAATTATGTAATACCCTACTATTTGAGTTAGTAACATTTAGAAATCTAACAAAGTAAAGTAAATGTAGCCATATAAATTTTGATATTTTGAGTATCTCATGTTATATACACTTTATTAAGTAAAAACTTTATTAAAAGTGTATTTTAGCCGTTGTCTTGGAATTTGGGACCAAAAAGAAATTTACCTTGAATATTACCAAATAGTAATATCACACTCGAGAAATTAGAAGGAATAGGTATGCGAAGTCGAAACACAAAAATGAGTTAAAATGCAATCAATATAATTTATAACCTAAAGTTTATCATATTAAACTCCAATTACCTTGAAAACGAAGAATTGATATTAGATGTACAACATAATATTCCACTACTCTTGAAGCATATTATGGAATTTTTACAAATTCTAGTGAAGATAAAATTATTTCGTAGAGTGACACAAAATTAGACCAGTTCAAAATAATTATCCAAACGAAAGTCCTAATTCATATGCTTACTTACAAAGGAATTGCTGTCGCTGATAAGAATTTGTCACAACCATCAACAGTATGTCTATATTTTATCATCAATAATATAAAGCATGGTAACAATAGTAACCAAAGAAATGTGTAAATGTATTTCATTTTATAGATAAAGGAAACTACGGTCTTGGATTTACATCTATCGATGAAATAAACAGCACATGTTCAGCTGTAAAGGAACATAAAACGTATGCATATAACCCTCCAGTTATCAAATACATCCTAAATTGGCCTTAAAAAGGTATGATAATTTAAGAAATACAAACTAGATTGCAGTTCACTATTTGTTTGTTTCACATTGATAAGCAATTGGACCCAAAAAGTCGTGTAACGTTCATAAGAGGTTAATATCTATTGTTATGTACATCGATTAATTGTGTGTGGCAATAGGGCTTGATCTGAAATCAAGTTCTATTTACTTTGATATTTTTTGTCCAAATATATAATTCCTTATATGAAATGTTGATGAAAGTGCTCTTAGAGAAATGTTTGGCTAGACGTGTAGAAATTTGTAGTAAGATGAAGTGAAGTACCAACTAAACAAAGAAGATACCAAACACGAATCAACTTGGTTGAATGGCTTTCTATTTTAAACACCTAATTTCTGCTTACTTTTCTCTTTCTTTTTGCATAGAAAATCTCCATTATAATATGGAAAAGAAGCTTATGATTTTTATGGGGGAGATATAACTCACTACATCATATTTCTCCACTTTGGAAGGAATTAAAAAGAGAATACTAGAAGCTCCATTAAGCTTAAGCAAGGGTGAATGTAGACATAAAAAATAAGGAAATAGTGCAATGGCCTAAGTGAGTACCGCCTCTTGACTGTTCTATGATTATGCAATGGCCAAAAGAATGTAGACCACTAGCATGCTTGTTGTGTGCATTGTAAGATTTACTTAAGTATATCCCATAACTGGAGTATTTATACTCCAATTGATATGGTTTATAATAAATTTGTAATTGGTATATTATGGTTTTAGGGTTACGTGTTCCTAATGATGGATTAAGATTCCTTGGAAATGTAACTTACTTAAACCTAGTGAATGCAATCATACTTAGCTAATGAGAGCATTTGCGCCAATATGATGATTGATCGTAATAGTTTTGTGACCTAGTAAATATTAGATGATATTAAGTAAATGTTGAGATGACTTGGCTTCGTGAAAAAGTTGTGATTTCTATATTGTACCATACATGTAATTATAATATTTGACTATTTGGCTAAAAGTTAAGCTTAGTTGCCATTATCTTAGTTCTTGGTCAAAAATGTACTTAGTTGGGTTAATTCCATATCCATACTTAGCTAAGCTAAATACGTTATTTGAATACATTTGTAATAGCATGAAATGGACCTTCAGGTCAAGTTCTCTCAACTTAAGATATTCCTAAGTTAGGTTTTAAGCATCTAGAGATGCATTACTCACTCATTTTTGGCCCATTTATGCGGTTTTAGCTAGGCCAGTTACATGTTCGGTTTTTCTAACCACTTCATGTAGTTTTAAGTAGGCTAGCTATATGCTAGGTTTTTTCTAGTTAAAACCTGTAGTTTTAGCTAGGTTAGGTTTTGGAAACTCTTTATTACTTTAGTGATAGGAATCAAACTCTTGGACCTATCACACAAAGCTAAGCTAGAAGACTCTAAGGAGTCACTCAAAGAATATTAGCTCAAAACCCTATCTGAGAAGGAAATTCCCATCCTGACCTTTGTGTTTCCCTTTTCTACTAACTTGACTACCTATCTTTCTCATGTGCTAAACCTGCCAAACAACTATGCTATGATAAGATACTCGAACAAACAACCCTAAGACTATTTGAGATGCGCTCCCGAGTCTACCACAAACATCTGACCCCAACTCAAGTTGACTACTCTATAGGGGGACTAATTGGGCCCCAACCTAATCCAAATTAGGTTGGATGCTCCATAAATTCTCTTCTTCTCATCCATTTTTCCCATATTGCTAATGTCCAACCACTAATCGACATGTATCTTTTAGCACAACATTCTAGAATTATCCTTTACTTTTCATACCAAATATTTTTTGTCCCTTTTTATCCTTTTTAGTATATATTATATAACCTAATTACAAGAATGCTCCTTTTGTCTTTTCATACGTGTAAAGTAACCTTAGTAGATAAGTATATAAACCCTTACTTAATTGTACGTAGACAACAATCATCAATATCATAATTTTATCTAAGTTTTCTTCGAGTAATCCTAGTGTTCTCATTACCCTTCAACTCTTATCTATTCCCTTTAGTAAAAAGTAGTAGCAAGTAACCCTTTAGTAAAAAGTAGTAGCAAGTAACCCTTTAGTTTGGATTGGTAAGTCATATCCAACAAATTTTAGGCCAACTAAGATCAATTGGTATGTCATACCCAATTGAAAGCTACTTGAACTTTACTTGCTTTTCTTTTGTTTCTTTTTGGTTTGCTTCATTGTGGTGTTTATCCATCTGTTCAACCCCTAAGACACATCAACTTTGCTTGTATAAGAGCATAGTTCCAACAAAGGAGTATGTTAGGTTCCATGAAGTTTTTGTTTGTATGCTGTTATTAGCTGTTGTATTTCTTCCATAATTGCTACAGTATGTTCGTATGGAGTAAATTTGGAGTTATGAGCTATGTAATGATGATTTGTGTATTAGTAATTATGGTTTAGTTTTACTATGTTCCTACTCTATTTTTCACAACATAAGTAGAGAAAGTTCACTTCTGTTATATTAGAGTGATTATTAGGTACTAACGTTATTAGTGTGTTAATTGAAGTTTTAGGTAGTTTAGTAGCAATATTTTCTACGTTGTGTGGTGTTAATCTATTCGAGAAGTACTAAACCATGTCAGATCTGAGTGTTCAAGGTGTTATTGGTGACTAGAGTAACGATGCTCAAACTGGTTGTGGTTATAATGGTAGTAATACCCTAAGGTTAGTTGATGACAAACTTGACAAACTCACTAACTTTGTTAAAAGCCTAATCACAACAATGCAAGTTAACAGAAAACAACCCCAAGGCTTCTAACACCATAACCCATCAAAAAATGCCCTTAAGAGACACTATAGCCAAGGTAACTAAGCCAATCGCCCCGTTCGATTGCAATAAGTTGGAGGAGTAGCAAACTGCGCTACTAGATGAAGATTGAAGTGAGAGAAGATTGAGGAACATAATGAGGAGCTAGATGCTGAAGAATTTCAGGAGGAATGAGAAGAAGCTAACTATTACCAAGCATATGAACTAGTATATTGAGCTCCTTGAGGACTAAACAATATCAAGGTCCGAATCTCACCCTTTAGTGGAAGTAGAAAGGCGGATGAATACTTGGAGTAGGAAGAGAAGGTTAAGAATATGTTTGACTATTATGGGTATACAAATGCTGTCAAAGTTCGACTTATTACACTAGAGTTTATTTGGTATGCCACAATGTGGTGGAAGAATCTAAATGCAACCAAAGCAAGGGATGGAAGACAAAGTGTGCAAATCTAAGATGAGATGAAGAGGTTGTTAAGAGTTAAATTCATGCCGAAGACTTACTTACAAGACACATTTGCAAAGTTAGAGGAACTTCACCAAGGAGATTGATTTGTTGATGGTGATATGAGAGAATTCTAGATGCTTCTGATCTAAATTGACATGGAAGAACTAAAAGCCCATGCAATATCAAGGTTCATTTTTGGGCTCAAATATGAAATTCACAACATTGTAGAAGTTTAAAGTTTTTATACCTTGGATAAGCTAATTAAGACAACATAAAGGGTCGAAAAGTAGAGGAGAAGTGCACCAAGCTAACCCAAACCAACATTATCCTAAGCTCCTATTCAAGCTAAGCCGAGGAAATGAATGACTGATTTGACAATAGCCAAGCAAGCCAGTAGGGTTGAGCTAGTCAGCCAAGCCCAACTAAGTCTACATTAACCTTGAAAACATATGAAAGAGGACAAACCTCTTAATGGAAGACTCTTACACATAAGACACATGGCTACTGAGTTTCTAAACCAACTTGCTTTGAGGAAATTTAGTGGATAGTATAGAAAAAAGCGAACCTGAGGAGGATAAGGATGTTAGAAAGGCAAAAGCCGAGGAGGATAACCCTAGTTCTAAAACAAGTATTGAGTTCCCTACCAAGCACCGAAGAAGACTAGAGGGAAAATTTGCTCCATATTAAATGTACCATCAAGAGACGGTTGTATACTATTATAGTGGATAGAGGAAGTTGTACTAACACAATAGTGCAATCCTTCGTACAGAGGTTAGGTCTGCCACCTCTAAGCATCCCCAACCTTATAAGCTACATTGGCTTCATGATAAGGATTCTTTGCACGTAACAGAACAAGTAATCATACCGTTTAGTATTGGGAATATATACAAAAATGAAGTATTGTACAATGTTGTCCCCATGGGAGCTTCACATCTATTGCTTAGATGACCTTAGTTGTTTGACAGACGTGTTATTCACGATAGATATAAGAACACCTATGCCTTTGTTAAGGATAGAAAGAAAATTGTGTTGCACCCTATGACCCCTTCCCAAATAAATGAGACCTATAACTAGCTCACCCAAGCTAATAAGACGAAGGTCATAGTAATGAGCTGAAGAGAGCTCCGAGCTGCTGAGAAGGATGAAGAGCCTATGTTTCCGTCAGTTAAAAGATTGCTAAAGATGAGAGATTTAGGAGATGTTCCTGATGAGATTTAAAGCCTACTAAATAAGTTTTCTAATCTGTTTCTTGAAAAACTACCTAAAGGACTACCTCCAATATGATGCATAGAGCATTATACCTACAACTAAGCATTGCCGTACCAAATCGACCTACATACAAAATGAACCCTAAGTAAGCTACCAAATTGAAAAGACAAGTAGACGAACTCATAAAGCAAAAATATGTGAAGGAGAGCATGAGCCCTTGTGTTGCACTAGCTCTGCTCATCCCAAAGAAAGATGGTTCATGGCACATGTACATCGATAGCCGAGTAATCAATTGAATTATTGTCAAGAACAAATATCCAATACCAAGGCTCAATGACATGTTAGATGAGCTTCATGGTACAAAAATATTTTCAAAGATTGATCTATGAAGTGAATACCACCAAATTCACATAACATTAGGTGATGAGTGGAAGATTGCCTTCAAAACTAGGCATGGTCTTTATAAATGTTTGGTTATGCTATTCAGACTTACCAATGCGTCGAGCACATTCGTGAGGTTGATAAACCATGTGATGAGCCCTCTAATCAAAAGATGTATGGTCATGTATTTCAATGACATATTGGTATACAATATCAGCCTGAGCAATCATGTTTAACATCTTCAAGCAGTATTTGACATTTTATGATCCAAGCAGTTATATGAGAATTTGAAGAAATGTTCTTTCTACTAAGATAAAGTGATTTTTCTTGGGTTTGTAGTGTTAGGGGAAGGAATCTAAGAAAATGAGGAGAAGATCTAAGCCGTCTTGGAATCTAAGCTGTCTTGGAATGGCTGACACTAAAAAGTGTAACTGAAGTTAGAAGCTTTCATAACCTAGCTTCTTTCTATAAGCGATTCACTGAAAACTTCAGTATACTAACTACCCCCTTAATTGAGTTAACAAAGAAGAGTGATGGGTTCAGATAGAATAACCAAGCTAAACAAATCTTTAGGGAAATCAAGGAGAAGCTCACCTCTACCCCTGTCTTATCACTACCAGATTTTGACAAACCCTTTGAATTGGAATGTGATGAGTTAAGCACTAGAATTGGTGCTGTCCTGATATAAGAATGACGACCCATTGCCTACCATTGTGAGAAGCTTAGTAGTGTTGCCTTAAACTATTATGTGTACAAGAAAGAGTTATACCCTCTTTTTTGAGCCCTTATAGTTTGGTAACATTACTTACCACCACGAAAGTTTATTATTTACACAGATCATAAGTCTTTAAAGCATCTTGGGACTTAAAACAAACTCTCAAAGAGGTAAGCTAAGTGGTTGGAATTTATGGAAAGGTTTTCATAGGTGATCTAACACAAGAAGGGAAGCACAAATGTGGTTGTCGATGCTCTATCTGGTCGACAAACCTTATTGGCCACTTTGCAAACAAAATTATTAGGTTTCCCACTAATTACTAAACAGTATACTTGTGATCCTGATTTTGGCCCTATCATAGAGCAGTATAGAGATGGAGTTGCTGTTAGAGGATATTATGTCAAGGATGGCTATCTTTTTAAGAAAAGAAGGTTGTGCATTCCGAGCTATTCCATGCATGAGATATTGGTCAGGGAAGCTCATAGCGATAGATTATCTAGTCATTTTAGGGAGACCAAGATAGCCAATTTGTTAAGGGAAAACTTTTACAAGCTAGGTTTGACCAAGGATGTCGATAAGGTAGTTGGTAATTATGAAGTACACAAGCAAGCTAAAGAGAAGAGAGAACCCCATGAAGAATACATGCCCCTACCAATGCCAACCTTACCATGAGCTAACCTCATCATAGACTTTGTCCTAGGATTGTCTCGAATATTTAGAGGAAGAGATTTTATATTCGATATAATAGACCGCTTCAGCAAAATGGTACACTTCATTCCATACTATTGAACTAACAATGCTTTATATATTGTTGATTTATTTTTACAGGAAGTTTCTCGACTACATAGAGTACCAAAGACCATTGTTTCAGATCGAGACATAAAATTTTTTAGCTAATTCTAGAAGACTCTTTGGAGAAGACATAGAACTAAACTTGTGTTCAGCTCTAATAATCACCTTTAGACTAATGGTCAGACTGAAGTGGTAAATTGGACACTAGGCAATTTACTCAAAGCTATCATAGGAAAAAACTTAAAGGGTTGGGATTTGTGTCTACCAGTTGTAGAGTTCATATACAATCGAACCATCCACAGTATTACTGGAAAGTCCCGATTAAAGGTTATCTATGGCCTCAACCCACTATTCCCCTATATCTAATTAATACCCTTATAGCTACTGGAGAGAGTCAATTTAAAGTTGACCAAGTGCAAGAATTACAAGAGCTACACCAATCTGTAACTAAGAAGATCACTAAGTTCAATTAAAAACAACTTGAGATTGGTAGCCAAAGCCGCCGAGCTGTTTCTTTTCATCCAGGAGGCTTAGTATGAATTCACCTCAACCGAGAAAAATTCCCACACTTGAGACAAAGCAAGCTATCTCCTTAAGCTAATAGTCCATTCAAAGTCTTGAAGAAGGTCAACCACAACGCCTACCAAATCGAGTTATTTGATGACTATGTTGTCTTCCCCACTTTCAATATATCTGACCTGATTTCTCACTAACCAATAGAAGACCCCATGAATGTCCCAAAAGAAAAGCCAAAGACTACTTCAAATTTGAGGATAAATCTTTCCAACCCCCAAGCAAATGATAAGAATCAACCTCCTAGACTAATCACATAAAGTTAAGCTAGAGGACTCTAAGGACACTTAGAGAATACTGGCTCAAAGCCTTATCCGAGACAAAAATTCCTATCCCAACCTCTATGTTTCCCTTTTCTACCAACCTGACTACCCAAATTTTATGTATGTTAGACTTGCTGAACAACTGTACTATGACAATACATCCAAATAAATAGTCTTAAGACTATCTAAGCTGAGCTTCTAAGTCGACCATAAATGTCCAACCCCAACCCAAGTTAACTACTCTACAAGGAGACTAACTAAGCCCCAACCTGATCTAGATTAGGTCGATCCCTGTTTGTAAATTCTCTTCTTCTCGTCCATTTGTACCATATTGCTAATGTCTAGCTACTAATAGATACATATCTTCTACTACGACATTACAAAAGTATCCTTTACTTTTGGTACTAAATATTCTTTATCTCTTTCACCTTTTTTAGTATGTATTACATAACCTTATTGTAAAAATACCACTTTTATCTTTTCATACGTGTAAAATAACCCTAGTAAATGAGTATATGAACCCCTACTTAATTGTATGCAAACAACAATCATCAACATCAGAATTTTATCCAACTTTCCTTTAAGTAACCCTAGTGTTCTCATTACCCTTGAACTTTTATCTATTCCCTTTAGTAAATAGCAGTGGTAAGTAACCCTTCAGTTTAAACTAATGAGTCAAATCTAGTAGATTATAGGCTAAGTAGGATTGCTTAATGTATTATATCCAATAAATAGCGGCATGAACTTTGCTAGCTTCGTTTTTTTTTTTTCTTTTTTGTTTCTTTTCAATTCGCTTTGTTATAGTGTTTCATCTTGTGTACAACTCCAAAGACACATCACTTAGGTTCCTAGACTTTGTTTCTAGATGTATAGGAATGTCAACTAAATAGATGAGAAGCTTGGTCAAGCTAGGATATCAGTACTAGTGCATGTCACGTACATGTATGGCATCCATATGATGCATAAATCATTGCACATGTGCTTGATATTAGTTTAATACTTGAATATACTAAGTTATTGATAATGTTAGGATTGTTAAATATATGATATATATATATATATTGTGTTATTATTGATGTTATGATTTAGAATACTTAGTTGGTTTGCTCTCTATGTTTAGTTCTATACTCATTTAGCTCAAAATTTAAGCTAAGGGATTATCTTATATAACCTTAGATACTAAAGACAAAGCAAATTAGGATCTAGAAGCTAGCTAAGTAACCAAGTACATTTAGCTATAGAGTTTCGTGTTAAGTTCTTAGAAGCAGTTTTGCATAAAAGGTCACTACTTTTAAGTTTCTAATATTAAGGTTCTAAATGCAAAAGTTTATAATCCTAATTGGATTACAAGTTGAACAGTAAAGTAAGATGTGACACTTTGAATGAAGTTCATACTTCATGAAGCTTTGTTATATTATTTTATATTAATTTAAAGAAGTTCTATTGAAAATTTGCATAAGTGGAGCTTGAGTTAATAGGTTTGTTATAGTTTTAGCCTTATCCCTAACTTAGGGATGGTATAACAAATCTTCTCTTAGGTAACAATTGTTAAGTAAAAGTATAAGTAGATACCTTGAGAGGCATAGCATTATAAATTATTAAATATATTAAAATTTGTGATATATAGTAAATGAGGTTTTACCATCTCCAAATTGTATTACCATCCATATCTCCTAATTATAGGCTACTATTTGTGAAGATTCTCCATTGTGAGCTTCACCTTATTTTTCTCCATTTTTTTTTTTAGCTAACAACATGTAATTTGAAATAATGTTTAAAGGTGGAGAAGCTTTAGGCAACAACTTGTCATTATTGCTACAAATCACATAATTAAATAAATCAATAGTCAAAGATATGGTTCTAGGTTGCTTGAGCATGAGTTACTATAGATTGTTGTTGCAACTAAGCCAAATTATAAAACATAAACACATGGAGAGAAAGAGAAGGAGGGGGTGTTTAAGTTAGGGGCATCCACTAATAGACAAGTGGTTGGTTGTGAGGTAAGTTTCTAGGGATAGCATTGAGTATTTGTAGTAGCAATTATGGTTAATGAGGAAGAAGATAGAAAATTATAAAAGTGAGTATTTTATATGAAATTGACAAAAAATGCTCACCCCTAAAATCTTGCTAAGGACTAAACATTCTATAACATGGGATATATTTACTCCATTACTTACAAGGAAAATCAATTTCCTCAATTAGTCATCTTATTAATGAAAAAGGAATACAAAAAGGAGTATTCCTCCCCATTCTTAGAAACAAAGGAATACATTAATATGTTGAGTAATTTCAACATGACATAAATTAAAATGTCAAAATACGAACATTAGTAGGTGTTGAGCCTGATTTTTCGATTTCTTTTTAAAATTGATTTCTCGTTTCTTGATTAATACTAAACCCTAACCCATTTAATATTAATCCTCGACTACAAAAATTGAGTAATTCCATTTTTTTATTGAAAATAATTTTTGGAGTCGCCACTCCGACCGAAGTAGGGAAAAGAAAAAGAAACCATAACCAATTAGGTGGATTGATTACGATTTGGCTACCGATTTTTTATTTCAATTTTAAATGAAGAACCAGAGGGTTCCAAGTTCGGGGTTAACCTATTAAACCCTTAACGGGTACCACTATCTATTTATCGAAATTAGGATTATTCTTCTAATTGTAATATTTAAAAATAAATAAATAAATAAATAATCAAAAGAAAAAATAACCTAAGTTTCTACATATTTTATTGTCACCCCGAAGGTGCCTACGTACCCACTAATCGGGATTAAACGATCGTAGTTCTTTTAGAAAATCTTTAGTGTGTTGATTGATTTTAATTTTGAAAACCGATTGAGTTTATGTTATTATCAATTTAGTTTTTAAAAGAAAATTCTAAAAGAGCCCTAATTCACTAAGTCTTTTATTCTTATTTTATAAAAACTCTCTAAAAGGCCTATATTTTTTTTAAAACGGGATTTCTATTTTTTTTATTTACAAAATAAATTTTTCTAAGTTAGAAAATCTTAAAGTCATAATGCTAAAAATATACCTAAGCATATAAATACATACACATATATCTATTTACCTATCATGTCATAAACTTAACTAAATAACTAATGGGATTATAATAATAAATAAAGAGACAAATAAATAAATAAAATAAAATAACCACAACCGAACCTGACTCGGGCTATTTGATGAAGTGTTGGTATTGGTTTGTCGAGCATAGAGATGTGACTGTTTTAATCCAATTGCTTGTGATCGTTGTATTCACGTTTGTTGGTATATTGTGTCCATACGCATATAGGCGATGTAACATGGTTACGCTCATCTTTAATTCAAGATAGAGAGTGACTTTATTTCTTGAAAGCAATTTCCATTAGCCTTTGACGTGTAGACTCCGATGCTGTGGGATCAGTCAAACAAATATCCTCTACACTACGAACTTCTATGCATGCTTTAACAATTAGACTACACATGCAACCATGGTTTTGAGCAAGATCATGGGCTTCCTTGATAATAGATCACACCATGTACTCCTAGATTATAGGCATAGGGTCTACATTCATATCTGCGAGCATTCCATCTACGTGTTCCCTGAGCGCAATGGGTTGATCGAGGATGGAGATTGGTAACATTATCCTTTTACTTATCTCTGGGGCTTCGTACTCACGGAAAGAAGCAAGAACCTCATCTATCTCGTAAAGCATGACACGATGAATTCTGATTGTTTGTCCGGTGAAGGAATTGCTCAATGATGAGCAGTGCTCCATGTGTCCCAGCGTGTGTGAGATTTGTGCGTAACAATGTGTGAGCCATGTGCAGCAGCAATGGAGTTTCTTAGTGCAGTGCTGTAGATCGTCGACAATAGCTCAGCATGAAGGCTATTTGTGCGTTGACCTATTGTGTGGGCGCTGCAACGGAGTATGGCTAGTAAACGTAGCAGATTTGAGCTTGCAGTGGCTGTTCGGATTAGGAGTATGCAAGACTACAATCGCTGCTACTATTTGCTGTGTTGAGGTGCTGCAGTGGTGAGGAACTTGCGCGGGACAGTGAGTAGTTCGTGTATCTGGCGCTACTGCTGTTCGTGGAGTTCTACAGTAGAGCGTTGGTGCCAATAGCTAATCTTGGATGCTGGCTGAAGTTGCTGTGGGCGTGCAGATGACTAGAGTGTGCGGCTGCTATTAATCTATCGGGCGAGCGTTCAGCAGCAATGAAGAATACTATTATATGGCCTGAGTTGTTTTTTGCAGCAGTGCGTGTGCTAGTTTCTGCAGGGGCTAATGGGTTTCTTTTTTTTCTTTTTTTCTTTTTTTCTTTTTTCGACCCCCCTTTCACCGATGTTATTGTTCTTTTCTTTTATAAAGAACCAAATCAAATCCTATCATATCTATTATATCTGATTTGATAATTAAACTGATTTACATCTCGCTTCTGCAAAGTTAAAAAAATAAAAACATAAGTACCTACTGAGATTCGAACCTATGACCTCCAACTAAATCCACCCCAAACACTCTACTACTTATCTATTAGGCTGTTAACCTACAACTTGACATTCATTACAATTAAATTATATTTAAACTATCCGATTCCCTAAAAAAGTTTTAACTACACTAAAACTAATTTTTCCTAATATAAATTACTTCCTAAAAATCAACAAAATTTTTACGATTTTTCCTTTTCTTATTTTTTTGGTATTTTCATCATTTGTTAATTTTTATTATTTTCATCTTTTATTAATTTTTTTGTTATCTTTCAATTAGAAACCTTTTTGTAAAAAATAAAAATTAAGACTACGAAAAGACAAAAATTAGGTATCTACGATAGGAAATTACCTAAATTATATTGATAATACAATATATACCCATTGAAAATTATTGCAAATTACATATATGCGTGGACTTGATTGTCATATAAATATATATATATATATATATACATTATCTACTTATAGCGCAAGAAATTTGAGAAGATATTTAAACAAATTGACATTTTTGTTTAGAATATAACTGGACCTATTGGGATATTTACATAAAAACACAGTCATAAACCACAATGTACAAGGGGGGACTAATCAATCGAATTCGTGGTTAATATAAAGGTTGTTGCATGTTGTCGCAACCTAATTTGGCTTCACACAAGTAGGTTCTCCACCTTAATGCATTATTATTATTTTACGTGTTAACCATGACGATTGAGACTTACGAGTCAAACTCCATTCGGCAATTATCTTTTGCATGTATAGCTGACCTTGCATTATTTCACTATCGTTTTAAATTCGTAAAGGAAAATGGTGGATAATCGTTTTAAATTCGTAAAGGAAAATGGTGGATGATGCATGCAAGTAATTCGTCAAGGAACAGATTCAAAATGTCAAACGAGTAAAACCAACAAGAACTTCAATTATCAAGCATTATTATATACCCTCGTATGAGGATAATAGAATGTCAGTGATGCTAAGTAACACAATCTTGAGTTTAAGCTTCAACTACTCTTGTAATGTTTTAGGTTACGAGTAGCCAATAGCCATGCAAACCAAGACTAAAGTACCCTTTTTCAACCATTTAGTTCAAAAATTTCTAATTAATGTTTGCATGACATTCACCATCTTATCCTTATAAACCAATACAATTCCACTATCATAGTTCATGAAAGACAACAATAGGGTATTACAACCTCTACCCTCCCCTTCCTTCACCTAAATATACAATGTCCTTATTGTGAGATTTTATAATATATCTCAATTTTCTTCGTCTAGTTTTGGTTTACAATTTAGTTCATTAATATCACCCTCAACCTATTGATCATTTTAAATACGTGTTAGGAATCATACCTTGCTGGTACTCCTCACTCTTATCGAACCTATTCTCTAAACAAGTCAAAATAGTCCTCGAATGTTTCATAATAGTGGTTAGCTTTGATATCGTTTATAATGCACTAAGCTAAAAATAGCTAATAACCATAATAAACAATACTATATGGTGTTTTTTCAACCATTTAGTTCAAAAGTTTTTAACTAGTTATTCACCATGTTAACCTTATAAACCTATACAACTCCACTCCCATAATTCATGTGAGATTATAATGAGTCACAACACTCAAAATTTCAACATCCATATTCAAATTTTGAGTTCAAACTCAATTCAAAGTAGTACTAAACAAGTTCGACTTATCTCACATTGATTAAGACTTGTTTAAACTCAAATCATTATGTTGGACTATAATAAGTCACAACTCTCGAAATTTCAACATCCATGTTTGAATTTTGAGTTTGAACTCAATTTAAAGTAGTACTAAACAAATTTGACTTATCTCATATCGATTGAGACTTATTTAAACTCAAATTATTGAAATAATATTTTCTTCCAATTAAAATATTATTGATATCGAAACTTAAATTTGCAATACCCTGAACCTTAGGATGTTATAGCTTGTTACATATTTCTATCATCTATTAACATGTCATGCGTAAACTTTTACTAAAATCTCTAAGATACCTATTGTAATCTCTAATAATTTTAATAGAATTTAATGATTAAAAGAATCAATATAACCACCAAATAAAAGTAATAAAATTGAAAATAGGAATTTATTAATTTATACAATAAAACTTTTACTAATCCTTCTAAATTATCTTCTTCATTCTAGCCGCCATTCTCCAACTCGATAACTCGATGATTGAATCCATAACCATCTAAATTTCTACTCAAGTACTTACACCTGAAAAATTTAGGATGGGATGAGCTAAAACCCAAGACAGAATATATAAACATGAGCATATGAGTAAATAATAATGATCATATCACACACATAGAACAAGTACAAATATACAACAAACACCAATTTATTATCTTTTATTTTAAGACTGTATATAGCACAATTTAGAGTCATATACATCTAACTCTAAATATGAAGTAACTGATGACTCCTGATCAAGCAATATATATATAAGTACTATATAGTATAGATGTGGGTCCTCCTTTTACACCTTATAAACCAAGTAACCAAGTCATCCCTAAATCTACTTGGAACATTTCAAAGCAAGACTTCACACAGGACAACGTTGCATAAGGATCATCGAGGTACTACCTCAAGATCATCAGTCCTTCCTGGCTAAGAACACTTAGCTTAAACGATTTAATATCAAGTAATTTAATAAGTTAGGTTAAGTTTTCTAACTTAGCAAACACATAACATAAGCAAGCATCTCGTACTTGGTTTCATTGACTCACAAGAAACTGATTCATCAACCTCTTTGAAACCTATCATAGCATAAATACCAAGTCTCAATTCATAGCCTATACTTATGCTAGAACAATGCTAACTCAATCCCTATCCTCCCATTTCCTTATACTATATCCTGACTCACTCATAGCACCCTTAAGCTCCCATTTTTTACTTAAGCCTCAAAATAAAAAATCTATTCTCATGAAAACATGTTTGAAACTATTTTTGATGAGTGAAACCAATTTAAAAACATGTAATAAGAAATAAGTTTTAGAAAACCAATGAAAAATGGATTTTAAACGTCCTATGGACCGTTGCAAACATGGCGTTTGAATGCTAACAAGCTTAGCATCCAAACGCCATGAAGGACTTACAAAACATGAGTCATCAGAACCTAGCACCCGGATGGTGCTCACTATGGTATCTGAAAGCCATCTTACGATCAACATATTTCTATATATCACAACTCACAACTTTGCACTTCTTCAACCCTTACTCCGAATCCAATCAAAAACCACCACTTCCAATACTTTTCTTAAATCAAAAACTTAATCTTTACCCTTGTACACAACCATTAATCATCAAAACAAAACATCTACACTACACTAGTCCATCCAACAGTAGCACATGTCTTCAAATCTAGGGTAATACCGTAACCAACAAAGATTTAAGAGTAAGCTTACCTTTAGGATGAAAAACTATGCACCATACTCAAATTCCTAATGCGTTGAACCACCAAAACACAATCTATAACCCCTTTTCCACTAGACCTTAGGCAAAAACAAAATTCTTAGATTTATCTATGGAAAACTTATCAAAATTCAAATTTCACACAACTTATTTTTGATTCCTTAACCTCAAATCTTGTAACAAAGATCAATAGTCTTGATCGTTGGACTAATCACATGAGGACCTTATTCAAATGTGCTGATACAAGAGGAGCAAGGGGAAAGAGAAGAAAAAAAAAAGATTGCTAATTGCATGTTTTGTTTATATAGTAGGGCTATTAGAGAGTGAAAAGACATTAGCTATATTAGGACATTAAATCTCTTAAAAGTCTATTATGCCCTTACTAATCTTGTCAATTACAAGCAACACCGACCTTTAAAGTCTGTTGATATTTTTAAATCCTCCCTTCTATTTATTTATTGATTCTTTTATGCCTTAACTCATTATTCCATTATATATATATATATATATATATTTATATAAATATATATATATATATATATTCTGGGGTTTTATAGAATTTAACTTATGTTTAAGTTTAATTTGCTTTTGAGCTAATTGAGTTAAATATTTTGAAACTCCGACTTAACTTAATAAATTAAAATAATTCGATCTTGACTCGACTATTACTAGATAAAGCTTAAGTCAAATTGCTTATGGTAAATTCTGCTCATTTACAGTAATCATAACTAAAAAAAAAAATATCACCATCTACATAATTGAAAGAAAAGATAATGGAAGACATCTTAAGACAGAAAATGCCAATGTATGGTCAGAGACAAAACCGTGAGCTGGAAAACCTTTATTCTTGTATTGAAATTCTGTCCACTAGCAAAGATCCAATCTCTTTCGAGTCCACGTCCCTTTAAATAGAGGACATCCTAATTACGTTGGCGTCGCCAAGTGTTAAGCAAAATCTTGATATTCCTACATTATCATTCCCTGAAAGCATAAATTATTTCTATCTTTAGCTACGTCTAAATATGGCTAGAATTTCCATTTTCTCTTTGGGAAAGATCCTACTCCTTGCCATGTTTATGACGTTCCTAATAAATATTGGAGTCGCAATGGGACGTGTTCTTCAAGGTGATGAAGCCAAATTGAGTGCGCGCGTGCAAATTAACATTGACCACAATAACAACTATTATTATCCGCATCTTCTTCATGGACGTGTTATTAGCCGAATAGAAAAAGCGAAGCACTATTCTTTGAGGAAGAGGCAATCTCTTCTTGTTGGTAGGGTTGCACCGGGAGGACCAGACCCCCATCATCACCGTTGAGCCCTAATTTCCTGAAATGCTACACCTCTCTTGTTTGAGTAAAACATTTCGGTATTATAATTAAACGGGAATCCTAAGTTTGGTTCTCAGTGTGTCTTTTATATTTGATAGGTTGGAACGAAATAAGGAGGGTAATCCATTATTGGTTTACTACTATCCATTTTGGTCTGTTGCCGTGCTAAAGCATCCATGCTTCTGGTGATGGGATCTCTAGTTCTGTATTAGAGAATGTGTTTAGTATGTGTTTCGCTTGAATGTGTGTTTGAGGTGGTCGGAGACATTATATGACGGTAACTTAGTTGATTTACATCTTCTCATTATTGCTTATAAAACGTTAACTTCTATTGGTGTCAGATAAGCATACCATCAACGTGGTAATCTTGTCTTCTCATTATGGACTGTTTTTTTTTTTTTTTTTCTTTTCTTTACTGGTCTGTTGACCTTAACGTGTAGTTGATAAAACTAAAGTGAATTGCTTTTTAGGCATTTCATTTTTACCCTCTAACGTATATTAATACAAAAGATCAAATATTGCGTGGGCAACAGATCATATGGATAGTTATAAAAATAATTGCCCCCATCATCACTATTGTTACCCTCTAACATATATTAAATGTCAAGCTAATATGATGTGTGCGTGTTCCGCATTATTATACCACTATTGTTTTACAACCTTCTTCACCCCTATCATCACTAGCACCACCAAAACTAAAACCTCACCACCACTAGGGCCACCACTACCACACGTGTAAATACCAGCACAACAGTCGTGTTATTACTCTACAATTCTGCCGATACTACCATCACTCTACCAACACCATAACATGACCATATGTGACCACCACACACCATAACATGACCATATGTGACCACCACAGTTGAAAATGGTAATGGTAGTAATTCAATGGTCATGGCAACGGTAGAGGTACCAATGGTGGTTGTGTCTTGATGGTACTGGGTGGTGGTAGTTAGTATAATGTTGGTTGGTATGGTGTTGGTGTGCTGACAGTAGAGATAGCGTTGGTGCTTAGTTGTAGCAGTAGTGACTGTACTTGTAACGATAGAGTCGTAGAGGTGGTGGTCGGATGAGGATGTGATGTGAAGGTGAAGGTGGTGGTATGAGATGGTAAAGATGGTAGTATTAGCAGTGATGGTATTTTTGACCAAACAAGATAATAGAATTGATATCACCAATTGCGGTTGTTGTTTTCCTGCAACAAACATTTGCAGGAAGTAAATAATGAATATATATATATATATATATATAATTTGACTATTCTACATATATACTATTCTCAAGATTTAGCTTTGTTCCCGATCCTTTATGTTTCTATAATAAAAGGACAGCTGAATGTTTCATGGGTATTATCACAATCAAAACCCACACGCAAATATGATTGTTATCTAGCATGGCACCTTGTTTATGCTCGTTCTACCTAATAAGGCGTTTAATGTGCCTGTGTGTGTCAAAATTTATGATGACGAGATTAAAAAAGAAAAAATTCCGTATAGAAATAATAAGGAAAACATTATCCGCATTTATTACTTAGTGAACCCTTTATTTTACGCCCTTCATGTGAACATTTTGACCGCGAACTAGCAATGCATCTGGAAACCGTATCTTGATTTGTGTCCCAGTTTTGGACTATATTGTAACTTATCCAGTGCTTTGTGAGAAGAAAATTGGACAAAATTTACATGATTGATCCCTCGTTGAGTCACATGAAATTAAAGGAATAAGGACATAAAGTTTGAAGTAATAGTATCCATAATGGCGCCATTATTGAAGATGAAGACTGAAAATGGAAATTTAGCAATATAAGAAAGTAAGTAATGAGATGATATCTAGTCTTGAGAGTAACTCTGTTCATTAAGTCTTCAAGTCATACGCCATTGCTTGCCTCCAGTGATTAAATTTTTGTAATCAGATTTTGATGTTTCTGAATGGTGCTATATCACTACATATCACATATTATCAAGTATAAGAAAAAAATAAATAAACAAATAAAAAGCGAGATGCATAATAAATATTTTTCCTAGAAGCGTGTGATTGAAGATTTATGACAATCTTACCCTTGCCAACCCAGCGATCCTGCCCTACCTGATTCTTCAAGCATGTTACTAAGGCCATCAACATGGGTTCATCATCTTGGCCTTACAGACCTTTCTTTAATAATTAAAGCCACTACAGCTTGAAGCTTCTTGACCATAGCTAGTAATAGGGTCAAGATTAGTCACCTCTTGAATATTTCCCCATGGCAGCACCATTATGTATGTCACACACAGGCTTGTGGAAATCCACCTTCTTAAATCAAAGGCCTTGTTAGATTAGCGGGAGATTCTTGCTCGGAATATATTCGGCAAACTTATTAGGCCTGTGTATCGTATTCTTTGATAAGTTTATCTTTACCACACCATATCATAAGCCTTTGGGTCTGAATCCAAAATAAAATTATCAAAATAAAGAATGATAATATCGCCAAAATCCTACTTAATAAAGTTCCAACCAAAATACATTTTTGGATTCCATTGGACTGCGTCCTCCTACCTTACCATATCTTTTGGTTGACAAAATCTTGCTTTTCCGCCTTCCTTGTTTTGCAACCATTTTGCAGCAATTTAAATTTCTTCACTCACTACTTCTATAGGTTTGATGAAGTTAAGCTGATTTCGTCCCCATGCATCAAGGTTGAATTAATATAATTCCCCCTCTTTACATTTTTTATGGGTTGAGCCAACTTACTTAGGCCTAAATAACTAGAACAATCTTTTTCCCAAATTCTCTTAAATACCTCAAGATTGTTAAACACATAATTCTATATATAATCATTAAAGAGTTAGTAAAATCGAAACGTAGAAACGTAAGTTTTTATAACCTATATAAAATAACTTTAAAAAACTATTGAAGCATCTATAGTAATTATTCAAAACTTGAAATATATGATGAAAATACAAAAAATGAAAAGATTAAATTCTTTTTTATGAAATAATTCTTAATAATATATAATTAAATATGTATATAAGAAGGATAGACAAAGTTAAAATTAAACTTTTCCCATTATTTTCTTTTGAAGAAAAAAAAAATGAATTAAAAAGAAACAAATATTTCAACTTATTTCAAATTATTAATGATATAAATTGAATTATAGAATTATTTTTGTAGTATTTGCTATTAAAGCTAAAACCTAGGCAAAAGCTATGAATATAAAATAAGGGATAAAAATAAAACACGATAAAGAAGATAAATAACTTGATAGTCAATGATTTATAAGAGCTTCGTTATATATATATTTAGCTCATTCAACTTAGATACATAGAATCAGTAAACTTAATCAAAAAGGTAAGTTTTAACTGAGTTTCCATGCAAATTCAGTTAAAAAAGTAAGTTTCTACATTAAAAAAAAAATGCATATACAAGTTAACTCGAAAAAACTTCTTAAATTTGTAAACTCGTAGAGTTGTATGAGTAAAATCAAAATTTTGAAAATTATGTCTAATTTGAAATCATAATCTCCCAATTCACTAAACTCTTGCTATATGTACTAGAGTTGAATATAATCATATTACCAATAGTTTCTACACCAATTATTGATCGCTTAGATATAACTTTTGAGATTATAATCTTTAATTTACTTACACTTTATTGAGTGGATGTACGTTATTGTAATATATAAGAAAGACAATAGAAAATGAAAAACATGGTAAAATTAAGCAATGATGAGTTATAAAATGCCTAGTTTCATGATATTGTAGGGATGCAAGATGCTCCCCACTAGATAAATTTGATTGTAACTCAAATATGATAGCCTTCTAAGTGAGCAAAACCCTACACAAGAAAAGAAAAAGCTAAAGGAATGAGTCATTGAGTCTTCTATCTATAAGAATATTGATTGATTATTACTAGATTCTTAGGATTATAATATCATTAGGGAAAATATTACACGTAATAAGAGAATGTCATGACATTTTTATGATTACCAAATATTAGCATATCTACTAGATCACTGCAATTTTATTAGGATAAGGTAACAACGAATTTCCTAATAGCAAGAGAAAATATGATGATACTATTGCATAATAATGCCTAAATGGATATTTAGTTATTGTGATGTTGATTTATATTATTGCCATTGTTTGTCTCAACAAACACCCACATGATTATGCCTTTAGAACTGCAACTAAATAGGTAAAGCTCACTTTATGATACTTATCCAATTTAAATTGTATTTATAGTCATTTTCTTGGAGGTAATAAAGATGGAACATAATAATCATTCTTTTTCAACTTTTTTATTACCTTATTTATTTGAAAAATGAGTAAGAAATTTTAATTCTCTAAGCATTTTTTATTCCTACTCTATTGGAAATAGTTGTTACCTAATAAAAAGTGATGTTTTTTATTCCCTTATTACCTTGTTTACTTAAAAAATAGTAAGTAATTTTAATTCTTAGGACTTTCCTATTACCACTAAACTCAAAATAATTGTTACCTAAAAAAGGTGAAACTTTTTATTCCATTTGCATAGAAAATAAAAATTTCAAATAGTGTGACAATTGTACCCTCATCAATACCGTAATAAATAACTTTTAGTTATTTTCTAAATTAAGCAAATAGGGGGAAACTAGTTTTTCCTTTATTATATTCCAAACATAAAATTGTAACTAACAAAGTAAAGTAAACGCTAAAATAAGTATTCATTGTAATAAAATTTACACAAAATAAACACTATGATAGAAATTTCTAACCTAATTATGGTAATAGTCATTTTTAAGGTATAAATTTGTCATAACAAACCATGATATATATATATATATATATATTTCTTTTTAATAGAAAAATTATGTAAAATATTATCTGGAATTAAAAAAAAAAAGGAAAAATAAAGATAAGCCCATGCAAAAGCATCATTTAGAAGGCCCAATTTGCAATTCATTCAAGCCACATGCCAACAAATTTTAACAAAGCTCATGTTAGAAAGCTCCAGGAAGTCCAGAAATTTAAAAATCGTTGCGAGCCCATCGACCGAGCTAGAAATGATTAGCCAGCAAAGTGCATTCATCATAAGCCCATAACTCCATCAGCTCACAAGTCCAGCCCAAGTGTCCATAGCCATCAAGACCCACGGCCTCATTTCAGATCAGGTCCATATGTCACACCCAGAAAATAAGACGAGGCCATATATCTGGAAATTGAATAGCAGAGACTAACGGAAAATAAGACGATGGAAGCCGCCATCCGGAAAAGGAAAAGGCGCACGAGATAGAACCGAACGCACCCACCACCACCACCCCCAACCCGTAGAGAGGATACATATTGAATTTCAATTGTTTATCTATTCTCAGGTGATTTCTTACGTACTGCTGCTTAGAAACAGCGCTTCGTTAATATTTTTTTGATATCTCGATTTTATTCTTGTTCCAACGACGTACATTGTTTGTTATTTGGCATTCGTTTTACTCTAGATGAATTATTTTATGGAATGCCACTATTTGTACGTGTACTTCTTTAATTTGATCATATGCTAAATCTTTTATGTGAAAAATTGATGAGATATAATTGCTAATTCATTACTGTTATAGTATACTTATATATTTAATTATTCTTTACAAATCTAACAACTATAATTTTGTTTCAGGGCTCTAACATATTATTATAAGATGTCTTATTGAACAACAACGGAATATAGGACTAATTAAGAATTGTAATTGACTAACTTAATGTGGTTGGAAGATTTGCTAATTTTAATTAAATTGGATTTTCTTTAGATTTAATGTATAGTATGATCTTTAAGTAGTTGATCACAGCACGATCTTACCCCTCCATCATGATTAAAAAAAAAAAAAAGAAAGAAGAAGAAGAAAAAATTGTTCAACATGTTTAATTGGGGAAATGTTACTCTATCTCCTCTTTATTACTTTCTTTACTTATATATTTCCCTCATGTAATTGCAATAATTTCAATTCCTCCAAAAGCATGAATTCCCATTCATAAGAAGATCTAATGAATCCCAATTCCATCCTTATTTTAGTACTTTTATTCTCACTTTACCCTCACAGAAACATAAAAATGATAGCATTTGTCCTCTAACAAAAAATCAAAACAGAGCTATTAGGCAACAAAAAAAATCGAACTTCCATATTCGGTAATTACTTGTCCCATGCCCCCACACTTCAATCGATGAAAAAAAAAAAAACCCTAACTTAACTTCATCACTCTCAATCAATGTGAAAAAAAAAAAAAAAAACCCTTAACTTGACAATATTTCCTTCAAGCTTTACCTTGTTAGTAAAGAGTGATCAAAGTGAAGGATGTCAACTTTAGTGGATCAAACTTGATTTCTTCGAGTTCTTTCACCTAATTACTTCGATGTCTATTATCATTGTGGTGATATGTACGATGAATTCCGTTGATTTCTTTTTCATTAAGGGCTAGAGTTTCGAACGGGAATGTATTGTGAAATTGGGAACGTCAAAGAATTCGAGAACGCAATTAGTGAGTGAGATACTCCTAAATTCCATGAAGAGGATGGTTGTCCTTATCTTCATTTTTGTAAATTTCATCCATGTGACTAAAGAGAAATGAAGATGCAGGAACGTTTGATATGAAACTATTTTATTTTTATTTCATTTTGTATTTTTATATTTTATTATTCAGTTAGTCAAGGCTAATCTAGGTATTTCATTTTCTTATTCATGTTTTCTTTACTTAAGTTTTATGAAAATAAACAATGTAATATCAATCCAACTATATTCGACTAAATATTGTAATATCTATTTGCCACTTGTTACATCTTTATTCTATAATTCTATTTCCTTTTTATTCTATTCAGTAAACTAAACAAGTCAATAGTGTTTTTATTAATTTATAATTAGAGAATTTAGGAGAGATTAATTTAAGGTGCTAGTCAATTATAATTCAAAAGAAAAGTAATTGTAAGTTTGAATCCATGCTAATTTCATTAGAGAGTTTAGGATATTAATTTAGTAGGTTATTTTAATGATTTAGGAGATAAATTAAATTATTATACTATAAAATAACTTTAAGACTCAAGAGGGAAATAAAGAGTTTTAGCAAATTCCCTAGAACAAATGATTAGTTAAATATAATTATAATTTATTTACAATGTAATTAGTACATTATGGGGAATTCAATTCGCTAATGACATTATTCATGAAACCAATAAAATTTTCTATGGTAACTATTTTATTTTACCATAAAAGAATTTTAGGACTCAAGAGGAAAATAAAGAATTTTAACAAATTCACCGGAACAAATGATTAGTTAATTATAATTATAATTTATTTATAATATAATTAGTTTATTATGGATAACTAAATTCGCTAATGACATTATTCATGGAACCAGTGAAATTTTTTATGGTAACTAATTTATTTTATATTTTTTTTGGAAATTAACTATTTTGTTTTGCTTTATTATTTTTAATTAATATTAACATAGTTTTATTTTAATTAATTTTTTAAGTGCTTAGATAGTAATATAATTTACATTAGTTTAGTAGATAGCTCAATCCTTGTGGGAGCAACAACTGTACTTATTTAATATTATTTGATCAACATAATATACTTGCTAACAAACATCCATATGATTCAAATTCATCAATCACTACACCCAATTATTGATTTAAAATATATGTATAAATAAAAGTAATAATGTATATAATTTTTAAATGTGTAGGTGCTTGTAAGTATATAAGGCCGATTAAGTAATATAGAATGAATAAGGTCATAATCTCTACAATGATTGAATTATTTCAATTTTTATTCATTTCTAGGTGATTTCTTACATACTACAACTTAAAACCACTAGTTCTTTAATAATTTTCTTTTCATGTCCATATTTGATTTTTATTTCATAAAAGTATGTTATTTGTTATTTCCTACAAGTTTTAATTTCTAGATTCATTAATGGAGTATTCTATTACATGTCACTAATTGTATGTGTATTGGTTTGATTTGATCAAGTGATAAATCCTTTATGTGAGAAATTGACGAAATTTAATCACTAATATGTTATTAGTACTTTATTATAATATATTTATGCACTTATATTATTCTTGTTATGAATCTTACTGCTACACTTTTGTGCTTATGATCTTAATATATTATTATAGAATGTCTTATTGAACTTGAAGTGAATTTAGGACTAATCAAGATTTATGTTGACTATTTCAATGTAATTGGAAGATTTGCTATTTTTAACTAGATTGAATTTGCATAGGGTTTAATGCAATGTTTTTATTAATTTCTGACTAATTAGATTCAAGAAGATTAATTTAAGACACTAGTCAAATATGGTTTAAAAGAAAAGTAATTATAAATTTTAATCGCTATTAATTTGATTTGAGGAATCTAGGAAATTAATTTGGTAGGTTAATAATTTTAATAATTTAGTAAATGAATTAAATTTGTAAACAATCAAAAGAATTTAGGCAAAGGAGGGAAACAAAGGACTTGAGTAAATTCACAAGAATAGCCAATTAGATACACATAGTTATAGAATAGGTATATCATAGGGATTCAATTTTGCCATGTCATTATTAATTGAATTAATGAAATTTCTCTTATTAACTATTTGGTTTTGTTTTGCTTTTTCTCTTTAGTTAGCACTAGCATAGTTTTATCTTAGTTAATTTTTCAAGTGCTTAGATGATAATAGAATCAATACTTCATTCACTCCTCATGGGAATGATAATCTTACTCATTTATATTAGTTGATCGACTTTATATACTCGCTAGCATCATATATTTAAAATTTAAGAATCACTATACATGTTCTTTTATTTGATGTATGTATGTATGTTGTATAATATAGAAATAATGTTATTTCCTAGAATCTCTAAAGTTTAAAGAGCAAAAGTGATTAATGATATATGACTTTCTAAGGGTGAAATAAAATGGCTATTATTTACCAACTCACCTATTCCTTTATTTGGTTAATGAAATGTCTACTACACGAAATTATTACTACTAAAAAATAAGAAATGGTAATTACTTTATAAGACTAATGTATTGATAATTAACTGACTTTATTGGCGAAAGGTGGTTTGTTTCACAGCATGCAAAAAAGGTTGTGTAACAACTCAATAATTTAGCAAAACAAAAAAGAGAGTTACAACAATTCCTTGCATAGTTAGCTTGCATTAATTTTAACATTTTCATTTGCCTACACAAGAGGTAAGCTCGTGTATGAAAAAACATTAATCAAACAAAAGAAAAGCATTTTATAAGCTTTCTTCTTCTCTCTCATGTAGATTTATTAGAAACTTTTCTTCGCCTCTCTTTTATTATTAATAAATGGTATTAGAGCAAGCGGTCAAAGACCGTCTAACTTGAGCTATAACATAGCTTGAGTATTTATGATTAAGTTGATCATGTGCCCAGCGTTAACTAATTATCATGTTAGATCTCACACCATCAACTTGCTTAATAAAGAAGCTTAATAACAACAATTATGATACATGGAGCATCCATATAAAATACTATCTATCTAGGTAAGACTTTTAAGGTGTTGTTATCAGTATACAATCGATTTCACCAACTTGTAAGGAGGAGAAAAAGAATAGGAAGGTTAAAATAGGGAAGTCTATGTATATGTCACCTGTTATTATAGAAGACGAGTTCTTGCAATAGACCAATGACTTAACTACAGTATAGGGCATTTGGCATACTTTAGTGACATTATTTATAAAGAAGAGTAATGTAAAACTATAGTTGTTAGAGAGTAAGCTTATGTCAATTCAATAAAGGGATATGATGGTAAACCAATATGTTACTAAAGTATACTCTATTTGCAATAAAGTTGCAAAATTGGACTCAAAGAGTGCAATCAATGAGGCAAGGAAAAGAAGGATTATTATCTATGGATAAAATCCTAAATAACATGGGATAATTACAGCTACTTGAGGATAGGTCAACGAACTAACTTTAATAGAGTTGGAAAGTATCTTGGCTAACTAAGAAGCTTTAGACAAGCAAAAGTCTAAAGTTTCAATTACTGAGGAAAGAGGCCTCTTTACCAAAAAGAGAGTACCTAAAAACTTAAGACGGTTGTGAAGTCTAGCAACAAAAGTAAAAGATCAAGTAAAATACAAAAAGGTTGGCAAAAAGGTCAACATTGGAGAGGTCTACAACAAGAGGAACTAAACAAACCTTGATACAAAAATGGCAAAGAAGAAAAAAGATATCATCGCTAGGGTAACTGGTGTTGCAAATATAGTAAGAAATGCCACTTTGCTCAAGATCACCAATTAAAGAAAGTAGAAGGTTAGTGTGAATCGTAACCAAGAACAGATAAGGCCAATCGCTAGATAGGTTTGAACTCGAAAGAAAGCAATGGGGTATGTGTAAAAGGACAAATCCAAATGAAGGGTAAGAAACAACCCACAAACAGCTCTATAAGATATGATGTACCAATGGAACTTCTTAGGACTCATGACACAATCTGATATGATGCACAAATTGGTCCAATGAGATTACTCACCACCTAGCCTCACTTAAAGGTTAAGATAAGAGTAATGCCGAGAGTAAACAATAGTATTTACGTCAAGAAGAAAATACAAAGTGTATTAATGGTAATTTGGTTCTACTTATCTTTACAACTATATGTATAGAAGTATTTATACCCATAAGTTAGGGCAATTTGCTCAAAAGGGAAAAGAAAAAAAAAGGTATTTCCTAAAGAAGTAATGCATAAGATATAAAAGGGTAAAAATGAATATACAAGGAAAACAATCATTGGTGCAATAGATTCTACATAGGATTTTGTACACATGGAAATGTTGTATTGGTGATGACAATAGAAGATGTAAACAAAAAGGTACGGACAGCTTGCTTATCTGAGTAGAGGTGGCTTAGTCAGTCCAAACTTTTTCTCTCGGCATCTCAGCAAGGGTATAGCCGAGTAAGCAACTGGCAAGGCATGTATGAGAATGAAGACGGGCTATTATCTCAACCTTTCGCTTCTTAGTACACAACATGTGAGAAATAGGCAGTCATTTCACTTGATAAGTAGAATTGGTCAGTAAGGAGATATTCGGCCTTCGCATAAGTCGATTGGAATAAGAGGATTCATCTTGCCAATCCATCCAGTCCTTAGGCTCGATAGCTGGTCAATGGTCTGATAACCTGATTCCCATCATTCACTTTAGGTTGTTTTGGATTTGGGATCTAATTCGAATGGTCTTTGTTCACCTCTCTATCAAGGTAATATGAACTGAGGTTAGCAATGTTGAAGGCGTCAAAAACCCCATGGTTCTTAAGCAACTCCATTCTATAGGCATCATCATTGATCTTTTGGAGGATTCTGAAAGGTCCTTCAGCTCTTGTAGATAATTTATTCCTCTTCTTATTGGAGAACCATTCCTTACTAAGGTGCAACCATACCAAGTCTCCTGGTTGGAATTGTTTAGCCATCCTAACCTTGGTCTTCTCTTGCATTCTTCTAGTAACTTAATCAATGTACCAAGTGACTTTATCATATATGTGTTGGAGGGATTGTGCTTGAGCTCTTGCATTAAGGTCCTCCTGCGTGAGTACAAGTACAAAGGTGTGGTCAAGGGGCAACTCAAGATTAAAACCATAGACCACTTCAAAGAGTGTTTGCTTAGTAGTGTCATGCACTGTATTATTATAAGTGAATTCGACCACTAGCAAGCAAACGTCCCAATCAACTAAGTTCTTTCCTACTGCAGCTCAAAGTAGTAATCCCAAAGTACGATTAACCACCTCCATTTGGCCGTCAGTTTGAGGATGACAGGAAGTACTAAATAGTAGTTTGTCCCTATCCGATGCTACAAGGTCTTCCCAAAAAAGCTCAAGAACTTTGGATCCCTATCGGAGACTACACTTCTCGATACACTGTGTAATCATACAATCTCCTATAAGGGAAGAGAATCAATAGCCAAAGCATCGTTAGTTTTTTAGTAGCACACAAAGTATGCCATTTTGTTTAGATGATCCACAATGACCATTATAGAATCATTGCCTTGGATAGTTCGTAATAGTCTGAGAACAAAGTCCATGCTCAATTCAATCCATGGCTTTGTTGGAAGAGGTAAGGGCATTGCTTTCGCTTGCTTGGCTCGGCACTTAGTGCTCTTGCATACGGCACAATTGTTGACAACTTAATCCACATCTCTCTTCATCCTCAGCCAGAAGAATTGACCATTTAATAGTTCATAGGTCCTTCTTTCTCCAAAAAATCTAAAGAGTCCTCTACTGTGGGCTTCCTTAATCAATAGTTCCCAAAGTGAACAGGTTGGCATGCATAATTTTCCACCTTGAAACAAGTAACCATCCTCTACATGATATTCATCCACTATCCTTCCATTAATACATCACATGATTATGGGTCCTAAGTATGGATCCTTAGATTATTACTCTTTGATACTTACAAACCCAAACAGTCTGGTCTACATTTCGATTAAAAGCGCATTTTGCCTTAAAATAATATTTGCAATTACATTACTCTTTCCCTACTTGTATTTAATCATGAAATTGAATCTTCTGAGGAATTCAACCCTTCTCGCCTGCCATTTTGATAACTTCATCTGACTTCGGAGGTACCTCAGTGATTCATGGTCAGTATATGTGAGAAATGCTCTCGATAATAAATAATGCTACCACACTTGCAATATTTGAATCAGCACCAAGAGCTCCTTATCATATACGGAGTAATTTAACTATAGCCCTCTCAGCTTCTCTTTATAGAAGGCAATTGATTGGTCTTTCTACATTAGGATAGTACCTATTCCAATGCCTGATGCGTCATATTTTAGCTCAAATATTTTCTCAAAGTTAAGTAGAACCAATAATGTAATGAAGTTCAATCTTTCTCTTACCTCGACAAAGCTCCTCTCCTCCCTTCCTCCCCATCGGAAGTCAATGTTCTTCTTCATGAGCTCAGTAAACGGTGCGATGAGAGTGCTAAAATTCTTGATGAATCATCTATAGAATGAAGTCAGTTCATAGAAACTTCTGACGTCTGCACAAGTAGTAGAAATCGATCACTCTTACCCTTTTGTATCTTGTACATTACTTCCTTAAGAAATGGCCTTTTTATCTTTTCCCTTTTAAGCAAGTCACCCTAACTTATGGGTATAAACACTCCTATACATATAGCTATAAAGAGAAGTAGAACTAGATTACCATTAATATACTTTATATTTTCTTCCTTACGCAAACACTATTTTTATTCTTGGCATCACTCTTGTCCTAACACTTGAGTGAGGTTAAGTGATAAATAACCTTACCAGACTGATACGTACATCATATTAGATTATGACATGAGTCTTCAGAAGTTTCATTGGCGTATCATATCCTCTGGAACTGTTCGTAGGTTTTTACTCACCCTTTATTCACATTTATCCTTTCATACATATCCCATCACTTTCTTTCAAGCTTTTTGCAAATTCGGATTCATCCAGCGACCGACCTTGTCTGTTCTTGATCACAGTTTGCACCAATGCTACATGCTAAAAATTTTCTACCATGATTTTAGGCAAAGTGCATGGAAATAGTTGTTTATGTCACCAATAGACAACCTTAAGCTAAGCTTCAGTGAATTTCACCATATGAAAAATTATAGGGCATAAAGCCATTTTTAAGTATTTGGATGTGTTTGCTACGTTTTCATGCCAAGTTAAGAATGTAGCAAATTTGATAAGAAGGCAATTTGTTGTATATTCGTTAAATACAATAGTTAATGAAAAGGGTGGATATGTTGTGATCCAACAACGAGACACTGTTATGTTTCTAAAAGTGTGGTGCTTAATGGGGCATTATCGTGTTGGTTCTCACAAGCCATGTTACTACAAAACTTTAAAAAGATATAAGGAGCAAATATAAAAACAAGCAAAGGTGTAATCAAAAGTTAAGGAAGCACCACCAACATAGGAAATTGTTGGCAATCAACCATCATTAGATCAAGGTAGAGCAAAAACTCTAGATAAAGATCTACAATAGATAGGAGTCTACACTAAGTCTCTACTAGAAAAGAAACTAAGTCAAATAGAAGAATTGGATGAAGCTCCTTAATTATTGCTAAGGAAATCTATGACAAATTGAAAGCTGAATCCAAAATATGCTAATGTAGCATTAATAGAAGATAGTAGCATAAAGGAACTAAGTATGTACAAAAAAGCAAATCAATCAAAGGAATGGAGAGAAGTAATGGAACAAGAACTCAAGGCTTTAAAATAAAATGAAACCTAGGAGTTATTGCCTCGAACTGCTAGAGTACGACCCATTTCCTATAAAAGGGTATATAAGGTGAAGACTTATGTAAATGGATTGGTGAAAAGATGCAAGGCTCATTTAGTGGCCTAAGGATATTCACAGAAGTACGAGTTAGACTATGATGAGATATTTAGTCTAGTAGCTGAAATTGCTAACATTCATGTTTTGTTAGAACTTAAAACTAGTAAATCTTGAAATATTTGGTAAATAGATGTCAAGAATGCATATTTGCGTAGTAAGTTAGACCAAGAAATATACATGCAGTAACCAAAGGGTTTCAACAACAAAGATAACTTGAATTATGTTTGCAACTTAAAGAAAGCACTATATGAGTTGAAGTAGGCACCAAGAGCATGGTATGGAAAAATTGCAGAATTCCTAATACAAAGTGGATATCTATTGGCACCAACAGACTCAAGTTTGCTTGTAAATGAACGAGATGGCAAGTTAGCTATTGTACTAGTATATGTAGATGATTTTATTTGAACTAATTATGATGAAGAGGAGGTTCCTTGCACAATAGTTAATCTATCCATATGTTTTCAAATGAAAGAGCTTAGAGAGTTTAAACACTTTCTAGGACATGGGGTTGATAGAACCAAGGACGAGCTATTTTTATGCCAATAAAAGTGTATTCAAAATTTGTTAGAAAAATCTAGTGTGTTAAATTATAAACCAATCTTAGCTCTCATGAAGATGAACATAAGATTATGTTCAACAAAAGGAAAAGGTCTACCTTACTCTAACTCGACCTAACATATCACAAGTTGTAGGTAATGTAAGTCAATTCATGCAAATCTTAAAGAAGTCACATTTGGAAGTGGTACATAGAATTTTGGGGTATGTCAATAGTACCATCAATTATGGGATATTTTATAAGAAAGACATTCTATGTGAAACCATATGATAACATAATGTTGATTATGCCGGTGGCCATGACACTTGTTGTTCAATAATCGAATATATGTTCACTTTCGAGTAAAGAATAGTGTCTTTATGCAGCAAGAGACAACCCACTGTATCTCTATTTAGTACAGAAGTAGAGTATGGAGTAGTAGCTATGATAACTTAGAAATGTACATGGCTTATAAAAATTTTACAAGATCTAATCAACAAATTAATTATGCTGTAAAATTATATTGTGATAATTAGTCAGCAATTTGATTGGTGGAAAATTATTAGAACCAAGCACATGGAGTCGAAGGTATATCATCATTTTATAAGAGAAAAGGTATTAAGAGGAGACATTGAAATGAAGTATATCAGTAGTAAAGGTTAAGTTGAAAATATATTTTTTAAAAGGACTTAGCGATCTAAAATTTAAAGAGTTTACAAAATAACTTAGCATGATTACAAGGTTTAAAGCAAAGGAAAAAATATGTTGAGGGGAAGTGCTGAGAATTCATTGGCTTTTTTGGTGAAAAAGTTGTTTTACAGCTTACAAAAAGGATTATATAACAACTAGATGATTTGGCAAAATATATGGCATTTCAATAATCTACTAAGTTAAGGAAAAGGTAGTTGCAACAACTCCCTATATAGTTGGCTTGTACCATTTTTAACATTTTCATTTTCCTATAGAAGAGGCAAGTTGTTGTACTAAAACAAAAGAAAAAACATTTCATAAGATTTAAAATGAATATTGTAGATTTCTCTAATCATAAATTATTAACCTATCAAATTAAATTTCTTAGATTCCTCCAATCAAATCAATATAAATTATAATTTAAAATTACTTATTCTAATTCATAATTGACTGGTGCCTTTAAATAATTCCTCCCAAATCCCTATATCCATAAATTAATTAAAAAAAAACTATGTAAGACTATATATGCAAATTCAATTTAATTAAAAATAAGTATCATGATTATACTAGATGAATTATACATATATCTTCATTAGTCATAAATCAACTTCTAGTTCAATAATACAATCCATAATAACATGTTTGGGCACTAAACACAAAATTATAGTATTGAGATTCAAGAAAATAATAATCAAAATATATAAATATAAAATAATAGTATAACAATAATAGTTAGCAATTAGGCTATAGCAAATTTTTTAATAAAAGATGTAGCACATAATTAAATTAAAGAAATACATACATAAGTGGAAACATACTATTAAATATTCTATTAATAAGATCAATAAAATAAAAATTGTCTCAAACAATGAATAATGTATGTCTATATAACAAGAACTAATTAGATGTTAAAAACAATTAAAAACCAACATTTATAAATTGTAGCTTGTAAGTTGTCACCTATGATTCGAATGAGAATTGAAATTAATCTATCTATCTCGGCTACTTCTCATGCATGGATATTTTTATGGCTTTTTCTTTTTTGATAAAATATAAATCATATTATATTAGATCAACCACTATTCAGTGCAAAGTCAAGAGTAAATGAGCTTTCATAACAATTTGTAGGGAAATCCTGAGAAAGAAATCATTGAAAAGCAAATGGGGAGCAAATCCATCAATCATTTGGACACATTCTCCTCCTTGTGAAGTTAGGCTACCCAATATGCTACGGTATTGGAATTTCTTAGAATGAAATTCAAATTACAACCTCTTAATGAATTAAGCTCCTAATTAATATCTTGGACAAGGAACTAACAAGCTTAGCCTACCTTCTTGCACTTCTTATTTATTGAATCTAATACATTTGCTAATCTAATTCTATGATTATAGGGGCCCATCCATTTTCTCTTATAAACGCTATAGCATCTTTGATTGTCGAACATTCCAACATTTCTACATCAAAAGTTTATACTTCTCTTAAAAAACTAGTGCATATCTTACCAATTAAATCTCATGCTATACTTACTATAATTGAGTTGCTATCACATGAATGAAAAGCCCATCAACACTTAATTAGGAGAATTACAATCGACACGATTAATATTTAGAGGTAAGTTCAAATATGAATTAATGTTTTGAAAATTTTAAATAAGGGATTAATGCTCCATAAAGTGATTCAAATGAGTGATCTAGTTATTATGCAACTATAATGTAACAGCTATTCCATAAAATTGTTTAAACTATTTTATGAAATATTAATCCCTTATTTAAATTTTTCAAAACTTTGATCTATTATTTGAATCACTTCATAAAACATTGATGCCTTAGTTAAATTTTTAGAAATGTTGATCCTCTATTTGAACGTGACCCCAAATGTTAATCCCCTTTGTTGTAATTCTCTAACGTTTAATTTGACCACACTATCCTCAAGGGCTTTCCGTTTATCCAGGCTTGAAGCCCTCATTCAATTAGGTCCCAACACCTCTTTCCTCTTCAACAAGAACAATTCCTTCTCCATTTGACTCGCTAATCTTATCACCTCATATGGAGCTAACCTCTTCCTCTAAACTACTGTACATCATGACTTCCAAATCTCCTAAAGTACCCATACTAACTTAGATGTGGCCATTCTCTTTCACTCTACTCAATTCTAGACTCTTTTAAACATCCTTAAAGCTATGATATGAACTTTTCTTCATATCCCCTTCCAATATGAATGCCTAATGTCATAAACCATACCAACTTAATCCAAGGGCAATAAAGCAAGGCATGTTTTGTCATTTCTCTCTCACCAAAAAACTCGTAGGCTTCCTCTTATAATACACATCTTATCACCAAATCTAAGTATGCGGGTAACGATTCTATTAAAATTCACAAAAAGTGCTTTAACTTTGGTTGTATTTCTAAGCTCCATAACCAATTCCACTCCTTTTTTGAAGTTATATAAAAAGTGAAAGCTTACTATCGTAACTCTACCTATTCGTCCTTAACTAAGAAGAAGTATACAGATTTTACCACACACTCACTTGATTTTGTAAGGGCTAGACCAATCTATCCTATTGCTCTCTAATACACCGAATTCTTGATTGCTCTTCTTTCTTCATCCAGTATGAGGTTGCTAATACTATTCAACACCTAAAATCTTCCTTTCCTTTCAATTAGTTTGTCTACTATCAAATTTAAGTCTAACCTTTGATCTTTTTATCTAGCATGAAATTCTTCAGTGATGGAACCAATCTATCCAACCAAACCCTAATTTTCTCCCATCTCTAATCTACCATGTTCCCCCCGCTTAACAACACATCCTCGCCTTTTAAGATGCTTAACCATCCCCATGACGTGTTTCCTCCCTTTCTTGTATCTCAAAAGTCTAAATAAGGGAAGTTTATACCTTTTAAGACCTTAGCCTACAAAGCTTTAGGAATGTACATCAACCTCCAAGCAATTTTGCAAAAGATTAAAAAGATGTAAACCTTTAAATTCAAGTCTTATTCCCCTTTAGCCCAACACCACCACCCTCAACATCCCTACCCCCGACCCTTTCTTTCTTTTTGTCTTCTCAAAGAATTCCAACTCAACTAGTGAATTTTACCCTCACGACTTGGCTAACCTTGCTAATTAGTAATGAGACTATTTACACTATTGTACCAGGTAATAGGAAATTTAAATAGCCTCTAAAATATGTCGATATAGTAAATGTTACTGCCTTTAAGAAAACTTCTCTTCCCATAGGACTTAGAAGCTTTTGTTTTCACCCCAGAATCTTTTGCTTAGTCTTATCTTTTAAAAAATTTAAGGCTTCCGTTTTGAACCTACCCCATAAAGTAAGCAAATCAAGGGATTTTCTAAGGATTTTTGTTGCTTCCATCTCCAATTGTTGAGCCACTTTATCCCTAATCAAATATTGGACATTCCTTCCAAAGAAAACATTTGATCTTGCAAAAATTACCTATTGACCTAATGCAACCAATGATCTATCAAAGTTTCTTTAAGTCACTTTAAGTTTTCCTCTACTACATCTATAGAAAAGAGAGAATCATCAACAAGTAGCAAGCACATTAACATTGGTCACTCTCTCTTTATGCTAAGACCATAAATAACACCTCTACTTACCAGAAAATTTAATCTTTTCAAGAGCATGTCTACTACTAGTAGAAAGAGATATGGAGAAAGAGAGTCACCTTGTCTTAACCCCTTTATTAGTGTAACATGTCTCACTATTCTCTATTTACCATTACAGTATACTCTACCATAGTTACACACCACATTATCCACCTAATCTACTTCCTATTAACATCATCCTCTCAAGAACTCTCCTAAAAAAGTCTTACCTCAAAGGAATACGCTCATAAGTATTGTCCATATTTAACTTTAAAGCACAAGTGACATCCTTTCCTTTTTTCTTATTTTTCCAAAAATAAAAACATTTACGAGCCACTAAAATATTATCTTGGATCAGCCTACCCAATATGAACACATTTTGGTTTTAAAAAATAAACTCTTGTAAAAGGGATTTTAACTTTTTTATTAGAATTTTTCATATTACTTGACAAAGGACATTATAAAAACTAATAGGCCTATAATGGGAAACAAAATCAATAGAGGGGATTTTAGAATTAATACTAAATTAGTGGTATTGAGGGATTTAAGGGATATAACTGGCAAAGGAACTTTAAATACTTGCAACCATGGAGTCCCTAATGATAGGCCAATACCAATGATAGAAATCTCCTGCAAAACCATTAGGTCTTAGTGCCTTGAGTTCACCTATTTGGAAAATATCTTCTTTTATCTCCTTAGCCATAATCTCCATGCATAACACCTCACTATCACTTTTTTGTAAAAGTTAGTTTGACCCATTCTAAAACATAAGATACGTCTCCAATTGAGCCTTTGCAATATAACGATCTAAAAAATTCAATAAAAATGCTTGCAATGTCTTAATCTTACTCTCTAAACCCCCCAACCACCCCACCCCCCCCCCCCCCCCTAATGTCTTAAATTCTTGCAATAATATTGCACTATCTCCTTATAAGTGTTTTCTTGCAAGAAAAAAAAAATCAATGTTATTATCTCATTGGTTTAGTGTGCTAATATTTCTCTTCTTCACTCTACATCTCCTCAATTTCCTCTATTAAGTTCTTCTCATCACTATACTCCTTACTAAGTCATCCTACATCTCACTTAGCTTTAACATTAATTTTTGAATCTAACTTTTATTTGAAATTAAATTTTTACTCCAATTCATCAAATTTTTGCTACAATGCTGCAAACTTTTCACCAAATGAAGCATGGAATTACTTTCGACATTCCTTTGCCAACTATTCTCTATTACTTATTAGTAACCATTCACCCCTCTCCAAAATGTTTCAAATCTAAAAATTTTCCCACCCTTCAAATTTACTCCATATAGCAGTATCAAAGTTTATATTGTCCAAGCCTATCCCTAATATATTTATCACCTTCATCCTTGGAAAGTTGCTAAGCCTCACATGAGAAATCAAAACTCTGTCAATTTGCTCCTTAACAAAAACTCAATCAAATATTTTGTTAAGCTATGTGCTTTCTATCTTGTGGATTTGATATCTAACAAACCTGCTTCAAAAATCATATTTTTAAAACCTTTCATGTGCCTCTTGTTTTTGGGACCACCTTAATTCTTCTCATGCTCGTCAGTTTTTCATTGAAATCGCCTATGCACATGTAAGCCTCCTCCATAAAAAGAAAGAATCGAATAATTTCCTTCTATAAGTCCTTTTTTCCTTAAAAATCAATGGGTGAATACATCCAAAACACAACACCTAATAACTTGCAATTAGCTTGTTTTATGCATGTAATAATGAAGTTTTTTGAGTAATCTATTACCTCCAGTAATCATATCTTAAGCCTACTAAAAGGCTAGTCTACTAGCTTGTCTTATTAGGTTAAACTAAAAAGCATCATGATACCTCATTCTTGTTATTTTATCTACAAAACATGTTTTGTTTTTTACTTCCATCAAGAAGACCAAACAAGGATCTATTTTATTGATAAAGGTGCCTAGATATTAAATTGTCAAGGATAACCCAAGTTCTTGATAATTCCAACTCAAAAGCTTCATGACCCCCATGTGGCTATTAATTGCTAGCCACCACCACCAATGGATTCTTCAATTGTGGCAAACATTACAGGTACTCCACTTAGATTCCCCCCTTCTTCTTTCTCCTCACTTTTGTTATCTTCTATCTCCTAATATTTTCTTCTTTTTTCCCTCCCAATCCTTATTGTTGTCCTTACTTCCATGTTGAGACTTGGTATCAACACTTGGATTATAATCTATCTCTATTTTCACTCTACATTTATTCTTCTCTAAGCCTTTTCAAGTTCAACTCCTTCAAAGCTTTAATGACCTTCATAGGAGCAAAAAGGTTAGGTTCAATAGGCATGTTATGTTTTAAAAAAGTCATTTTCAATATCATCTAATGGAAGTTCTACTATGTAGTTTATATTTAAGGGTGTTAGTGGTGGTTTTTTCTTTTTTTTTTCCTTTGGCAGTAAGATTATAAAGTGCAATGGTTGAGGTAATTTTTTAGGTGAAGTAACAATAGATTTCTTTGTATTTATAGGAGGTAATGTTTTGGGGAGGTTCTTTTCGAGAAGGGATTTTTATAGGTATAAAGGATGTAGAGTTGTAGTTCAATGGTTTCGTTTGGTAAGATAACTCAACTTTAGTAGTAAAATTAGTATCAATCAGGTTAACTCCACCGTTCCATTCAAACTAGACCAAAAGCCATCTCTTATACTATATACCCTCAACCACGGACCATAGTTATCGCTCACACCACATTTCCTTGAACAAAAACGAGCTAGATGACCCAATTTTTCATAATTGAGAAAAAAATTTGACAATCTCTCATATTTTAAAGGAACTTTATATCTATCATCTTCTTTCTACTCATGCATAACTCCTTAAGTGGATTCTTAATATCAATCTTTACTTTCACATATAAGAAGCTTCTCTAAAACTATTCTTTGATCTTGGAGATTAAAAATCTACAAGTTCTCCCAAGGAAGGTCTTACAATTTTGCATTCAAATCTTCATTTATTCTTAGATTTGGAACCAAAAAGTTGTGAATCAAACTAAATTTCCTCTATATTAAGCTCATGCTCCCATTGCTCCCATTCCTCTATGATAAGGACATGGATCATCCTCTACAACCTAGCAAATCATTTCTAATAAACTAAAAGAAACCACGAATTTGCTTACCCTTAACACTAATGAAAGTAATTTCTCGATAATAGTCCCAAGCCATCCTTAAACATTCATGACGATTGGTTTATTAATAGCTTTCTCACTCCAACTTTACTTATCATCAAGAACTCTTTTTTGCTAGATCCACTTTAGTCCGAATATAAAATAATGCAATCCTCAGATTCACTAGCTACAAACTAAACTATCATTAGGAGTTTACCTTTCCATCCATGATACCTATTAAGGGAATGAGAAAAGTTAAAAATCATGATAGATGAAGAAGGAAGAAGAGTAAGAAATGGATATTGATATACTAAGGAAATTTCACTATATAAAACTAAGAAGCAACAAATAAGAAATGAAACCATTGGTAAGTGAATTGGAAGAAACGAGATGGGTTCCACAAATATGTATTTTTGGTTTTGTCTTTTCCTTTTTTTTTCTAATATATGCAAACTGTAGGAAACAAAAAAAAAAAGAAGAAGAAGAAGAAAATAAGCTACTAGCATTAACAAGAAAGGAAGAGAAGATTCCTTACAAATGTAGAGTACACTTATAGGTAAGTATATTTAATATGTAACTAAAGGGCTATGATGCAGATCTATCTATCAAGTATGAAGGAGCTACCTAAAAGCAAGGAAAAATGAAAATAAGTGTAATATAATGAGTGTTATGTAAATATGTTGTAATCTATGATAAAGGTATTTGATGAAGGTGAAAAAACTATTATTGATAATGAAGAAGGTAATGTTAGCAGTGTGATGTGAGGAGATAAAAAAAAAAACATAAAGTTATATCTTACAAACTTTCAGCAAAAAGATTAGGTGATTTTCATTTAAAAAGAATTCTCTCTCTTTAGAAAGTAGAGAGAGAGAGAGAGAGAGGCGCTTTTATATTTCTCTATAGCATTTACTATTCTTTTTTATATGCCTAAGTTGTCTTCTCCTTGCTATTTTTATTTTTTTTCCCTTGTATATATCTCCTTTTCAGAGTTAGTTAAGGAAAAGGAAAATGAAATCTCCATTTCTTTATTTCCTAATCTAAATAAATACCAAATTTGATTCTTTAATCTATGTTTGGTTACAAAAGATATGGACTGGCTTTTAGTTATGTGCATAACTACTTCATGACATATGGGTTGATCTCCTTCAATTAAAGATCGAGACATAGGCATATACGATGTGAATGGGAGCCATATTGAAAATCTTTACTTGTTGATTTATTTCCCATAAGTTAAAAAGGATTAATTTCTCTAAACATGCGTAAGCTATTATGGTAGCTTTCCTTACTCATTCTTATTATATGGTACATAACTCAAAACATACACACAACAGAGTTCTCTCTCTCTTTTTATTACACACACATATACATTTTGCCAATGAGCCATTCGCTCTATGAACTCCACTAGGAATTGATGGTTGTTTAAGCTTTTCCTTTATTTCTAAAAGCTTTCCATAACCAAAATACCACTACTCTCTTAGTTAAAGTGAAAATCACCCTCAACTTTACCTAACTCAAAGTGTAATAGTGATCTCTCTCTTATCTCTAAAAAAATAAATAAATAAATTGGTACCACTACAATGCTAAAGCACCACCAACAACGTGAAACATCACCATAACACCATCATGATGCCACTATCACCATTAGTACTTGAGTACCACAACCATCAATGCTTAAGCATCACATAAGCAAGCCATAGCCTTCCATTTCTTTTGTCAATCCTCAACTTCGTCCCCTTCTACTTTTTCTTTTTTCTCTTGGGTTAATGTCATATTTACTACCCAAACTTTACTCATTTTTATAGTTGAAGTATCTAAACTTTAAAAAATATCAATTTACTATCTAAGTAAAACTTTTCCACAGTACTTGAAGAAATTTCATTAAGATCCATTAGCGTACATGGACATGGTAACCAATTACAACTTAACACGTGGCAAATTACTTTAATTTAACATTACAAGCATCCTTGTTAATGCCTAAGTCAATAAAATTGGAAAAAGAATTGTCACATGTCTATAAGAATACTGAAAAAAAAAAAACTGTTACTTAATAAATCTAAAATTACCTCATAATAAAAAAAGTATGATGCACATAATTACTTTTTTACTTTGTTGGAGTGCAAAATAAAAAATTTTTAAAAAATATCCATGCCCTTTCTTTTCTTTCTCTAGTCACCAACATGATCTCTCTATCTGTAACCAACAAATGATTGTCACACTACTGTCTTAGTAACCCTCCACTTTAAAGCCATCCAAATAATACTATCAAACCCACCTATGATCTCCAAATTGTTCGTCACCCTACTTTTGTTGAACTCATCCTAAACAATTGCAATTGCAAATTCTAATCTTTACACCAAAGAAAACGTAAATATCTAAAATCCATATGTGTATAACTTAAATCTTCTCCAGTTCAAAGTTAATTTAGTCCAACAATCATATATAGAATTGAACAAAAAATAATGTTTTATTATTGTAACCAACAACAACCTAAATGGGGGAAAAAGACACCATAAAGTATTAATCTTTAAGAGAACCATAGAGTTTTAATCTTTGAAAAACCCATGAAATTTTAATTTGAAATTATAAAACTTAAAACAATCCAAATAAAACTGTTTAGTGTAATATACAATACAACTAGTTGTTAAAAAAAAAAACCGTAAGGTTGTAATTTTGAAACTAAAAGCAACCTAAATGAATATTAAAATTTTAGTGTACAATGCAACCAGTAGTATATTTGATATGATGGCATTCAAACCAACATAGTAGTTGAGGAATTCATTGGTGGTATTAGGCTAAAAATATCATTCTTATGATTTTAAGTTTTTTCTAACATAGAGTCATCAAAGATTCAACTTTTTCTTTAAATCTTAATGTTTGCTTTTCTTGAACCATCAATGACCTCTCAACCCCATGTTAGCTTTTCTTGTTGGAACCCATTTTGAACTTTTTAAAGAAAATGATGGTTATAGAGAGAGAAAAGAGAGATAAGGTGATGGTCATTGTCTATAGTCACCTTTAAATAAGAGAGATAAGGAAGGAAGAGAAATACCAAAATTTTTGTTTTTTTATTAAATTTGTTGTTAATTGTTTGAGTAGTATTAAAATATTACTTACAATTAAAATAGCCTTATTTATTTATTTTTAATTAAAATATGACATGGCTTTATATTATTGACATGTGACAATTCACAATTTTATATCGAAAAATATATTTGTAGCATGTTTTAATTGGTTGAGAATTCCATATATACTAATAGTAATTATCAAAGTCAGTTGCGATACCATATTCGATTGCAAAAAGTTTACTTAAGTAGTTAAATTGGCATTTTTAAAGTTTAGGTACTTAATTATAAAAATGTATAAAGCTTAGGTAGTAAATGTAACATAAATCCTTTTCTCTTTTAATTACTTCTTTTATTTTTTTTGAAAAATTTTTTTTTAGCATTTCCTTAAAATTGAATTCTTTAAAATAAAAAATCAAGTGGCATTTCAATTTGAATTTTTTTAAAAAATTTTAACATTTATAAAAGAAAAGGTAAAAATCAATTACTAATTCTTTTTAATTTTTCTTAGAAATTGAGTTTAAAAAAAATAAAAAGAATACAAAAAATTACATACAAGAGGATTAATGTTTGGGATCAAATTCATAACAAAATATGAAAGTTTTTAGTTGTTTAAATAGAGAATGAAACTTTTTATTAGTTTTGATGTACATCTAATATAACATTATTAGATCATGGTGATGTGACTTGTTAAATACATAAAACAGCCATTAATCAAATGGTATGAACAATGGCCTCTTAATGAGATGCATCGAGTTCAAATCTCTCCTCTCTTAAGATGTAATGATAATATAATTAGCCTAAAAAGAAAAAAAAATCATCTTATCACATTTCGGCATAGCACGTAATGCACCATCATATAGGAATACCTATTGAAAACTTAACTCAACTTGCTCATTCATCAAAAGACAACATTGTTTACATAATGAAGGGGTTTCTACATCGGAGTTTAGCTGAATTCTCTATTACGATTTATGTCTACAGCATAATATTTACATCAAAACATGAACCAGCTTTTTCCTTTATCGTCTTCATAGTAATAGGATCTCTAACCTAATATAAGCTCCATAGAAAAGTCATTGACTTCAACTCATGCTCTCAGTATATACATCCCCCTTTAGCGTTGGAACCTTTATGATACAATCTACCTAAGGATAAAACATTTTATGCCCTCAGTTACTAAAGCTGAGTGAAAGTGGATAACAAACAACATAACATAGACAATATGAGAGACAATATTGCACATCACAACCGAAACATTTCAATCATAACTTGCAGGTTCTACTTCACTTATGCATTCGCCTAACCACACATTTATTATTAACAATGCAACATGCTATACTCATACACGTGACATACATCAGTATCAATAACTTATGTCCTCTAAACTTCTTCCAGTTAGTCGACATCTAGATATAACATCCAGGAACCTAAAGTAACAAGGAGCTGCCTAGGAGTAAGGAGCTGCCATTATAGTCTACCATTATAAAAAGGGGCAATAAGGAGCTGCTTGAGAATATGACTCCCAACTTTACAAAATTAGACTACACACTATAGTTTACCTAATCAAAGTGGCAACATTGGCAAATTAAACCACACACTATAATCTAACAAATTTGACTATCAAAATAGTCACAATGTTCGAGCAATGCAATCTATATGCTTCCAAAAACTGAGTTTTTAAAGCTATGCTTTTTCCATAATCATTTGGAAGCATCATTCTAAAAGTTTTGACCCGTAGGTCTCTTTTTATACCATACCATGTCATGATATATAATAGCAACTCAAGAATATCAATTAGCACTATCAATCTTCCAGTTTTATTCAACTCAGTAAGCTAATTCTAGTTTTTTCAACTTTCTTTAGCAGAATTCTAGTATCTCACTTAGGGTTCACTTAGGTCAACACCTAAAAGATTAAGTTAGTAATCATTCAACATCCTTAGTCAGCACAATCATTCGTAAGCATAAATTATCAACCAATGTGGCAACATAATAGTTAAACTAGAATATAGTTACTATTATTCAAAATCAACACATCAGCATCCACTATAATAACATATCAATTCACTCAAGATATACCCGTATCCAATCAACACAGCACCAAACAGCACACAGTATTATGACCAATAATATATTTACTCTAAGCATAAGTTAGATCCACTTATTTAGGCTTACTAATAGCACAAAATCCTAAACTCTACCATATGGTCCTTCCTTACTCATCACACTTATGAAAATATAACGTAGTCTTCAAATCAAGTATAGGTCGAACCTGAACTGTTATAAGTTTTCATTTCTACGTTTTTAAACTTCATTAGATTGTATCGTACTCATTTCCCATCCGATTTCAATAAACTTTACATCGTCACGATCATTATTTTGAGTAGTATTAATATATCTTAAGAATCAAAACTAATCAATATTGTTAAAAACCCAAAAATATCCTTTTTCTCATTACGACTCAATTGTTTGCTACCTTAACTTCATAATTGACCCGATTAAGCTTTAGTACTGAATTAAAAGTCTTCAAAAATATACTTTCCAAACTTGTCTAGCAACCTTTATTACACCCTAAAGCGTTCATTTGACATGGATTTAATAAACTTTCTAATAATACTAGTTACTATATTACATATTAAGCTAAGATATAGGTTTATACTAGAAAAATATATAATAAATAGTATACGAGCTTGATTAATTTCACAAAAAATCCTATAGATTCACAAAAATATGTAGTTTAGTTATTGATTACCAATTACACTAAACTAGCTATTATCTATGTTTACAAAAATAGTAGATTTACCTCTAAATTATGGAAAATTAAGGAAAATAAATAAATTTACGAGTGAGATAAAAGTCAAATATTTTGAATATCATCATTAACATCCAAAAGTCTAAACATGCAGGGATTAATCATTAATTTCATCAAAAACTAATTATTTCAATAATTCAATAAAATTGACAGTTTTATTCAAAATAATTATAAAAAAATAGTAAACATGATTAATTTTAAAATTCTTGTTACCATAACTAAATATATATATTAGGTATATTACATACAAAAATTAAGTATGAAACAACATAATCTAATATTTATAAAAATTAGATTAATTTTCGCCCAAACAAGACATTTTCTTAAGGAACCCATATTTACACTAATTATTTAATTAAAATAAAATTAATAAATTAATCTACACCTAAAATAAACTCAGAAAACAAAATTTCATAATTAATTGACAACATTTGATATTTTTAGCAAATTAAAAAAATTATAGGCAAAAAATTGGTTCACTTAAACCAACCGTCGCTCCTTGTCAAAACACTTTCTTCAGCTACACTCTATCGGACCTCTAAGCTGCTCTAACTTAGGTTGTAGTTTGGTACACAAATTGCTTTAACCTAATTCCGACCCTATTTCTTGTTCTATTTTTATTTTATTTTTTCTAATTTTTTTTTCGATTTTATAAAATTATGTTCTTATGTTTTTAGATTGCTAAAATATTGCAAATGATGTTTAGAGCCCTATTTATAGGTTTTAGGATTTTTTTGTATGTAAAAGGGTAAAATTACACATGTCAATTTTATATTTTCTTATGTGCCATGTGTCATTCTCTCCTAATTCAAGTATTGACTCATCATTTTCAATTAATCCTAACTTAACACAATTAATTTACAATTATTTCACCTAATTTTAATAATTTATTATTATATGTATATATTTAATACATATAATGCATATCACATGTAAATACATATATATTATGTATAATTCAACTTCATTTATTATTTTTTAAAGTTAATTAACTTATCTCTAATATCATGCTAAATCAAAAAGCTCGAATTTTATGATTATTGGCTTTATCAATAAATTGACATTTTTCTTAAATTAATATTTTATATAACTTATTTTGAGAAATTGATTTTTCTTCAATTACTTTATCTAGCTTTTCTAACTTTATTATGAAGTTTGAAATAAAATTGATAACTCGGTCCGATGCCTTAAATTTAGGGGCTTGAATCCTAGGGTTATTGAACTAACTCAAAATTCTAGGGTATTACACATCCTCTAGCCTATAGTTTTCATCCTTTATTCAAATGAAAGCTATCCTTTTCTCATGCCATTTTAATAATGTTTATCATATTTGTACCATTTTGGTAACATTTATCCTCTATTTAAATCGTTAAAAAGTTTTATCATCTATTTCAACTTGACATAAAACCTTTATCCTTTAATGTGTAATTTTTACAAAGAGAATATCTTTTATATTTAAACATAGAACAAAATTTTCTTCAAAAATTAACATTTTGTCCAAAAAGTGTCATATATCATAGTAATCATTTCTTTTAGAAAATAACAATAAAAGCAATTTTGAAGGGAAGAAAAACTCTTAAAAATGTGTAGAAGAAAAAAGAAAGAGAAAATTCTAAAAGTAAATCATGATTGGTGTTCTTCCTTTAAAAGGTACATTGGCATCCATTACTTAGTAACCTCAAAAAGATATACATTTTTTTTAGTTCACATAAATAATTTTTTGGAAGTCATTTATACTTTGAATTTTGACGTCCCCATATACATTATTTCTTTTTTATTAAAAGGATCGATAAATTGTTAAGATCAACCATTATAGTCAATTTCAAAGATTTTTCATTTCTAACCCACAGTTGATGGTGACTCCAATTTTAAAAAGTTTTTATGGGAAGAAAGAAATCATTGTCCTTAGCTTTTGTTCAATAGTTTTATATTAGATGGGAAAGGCCCAATATAATATAAGCTTAAACTAAGGCAAACGCATGATTCTTATGGAAAATTCATGTTAACAACAATATAATATCATTGATATGTTGTGTAAATTACAATAGAGATTATTTCTATAAGCTTTAATTATTGATAGGGATCAAGTCCGTGATCCAATCACAAGAAGCCGAGCTAAAGGTTTCTAAGGTCCTAAGCAACCAACTAACTTGGATGAGATTCCTCACTTTGTCTGAGGCTTAAATCATTCCCTCAAGCCTGAAAACTTGATACTTATCTAAGCAAGGACAACCTTTGATTTCTCTTTAACGGTATTAGCTCTCCTTAGCACATTTTGAGTAATCTTGCCTTCTTGAGCCAACCCAATGCAAGTCGACCAAGTTGAGCCTCTTTATGTTTTTTCCCATTCCAAGCTGTTCTAGTAGGTCAATGACCTGTTTGAAGGCTTATTTATCATATTCTACTTAGGATAGACCAAATATTATACTTTTGTACTTTTGTTAGAGCAACCAATCTAAGCTCAATACTTGTTCATGCATATATTTCTGTCTTTTCTTGTTCTTACCCTTTGTGGTATATTCCATGTTGTATTATGCTTCTTCATTTAGATTTTTATACTTTCTTGTATTTTTTTCCTTCTTACACGCAAACCCTAAGAACCATATTATAAATGGGTTCAAGAAACTATCATTATCCTCATTTTGATATCGAATATACTACATTTTCTCTTATGAACCTTTCTCTTGAGCCTACTCTTTTCTACTACTTGACCAGGAGTAGTAGTAAGTGCCCTTAAGCTAATATTCGTTCATAATATCGAATACTAGTTTAGGCCACATAAGAATTAAGTAGCTTACAAATTTTTCTAACAAGAAAACCTTAAATTTCCTTTTGGTTTCATCCTTTGTACGTATGTAATTGGATGCTATTGTGTATTAAACCCCTAAGTGCATCAATTATCTATTTAATTTGTGGTTTAATATTTAGTTTGTGTAAAAGAATGCTTACGCCTAATGTGGGATAAACATAAAGTCATGAACCTAATATTGTATCTAATAAGGCATTTAACTGGTTGGAAAGTTTGGATGAAGGTGTTCGTATTGGATTTGGATGTGGAATGCCCATTCATATGAATGATATTATATAGGAGTCATTGACATACTACCAATGATCATTTAAGTAGGTTGTATATATGTGATAAAATGGCTAGATATGATGTAAGACTCCAGCTCCTTATATAGGATAAGGCGTACAAGTTGTCTACCAAGTAATAATAGATATTTAAATGAGTTGGGAACTTGAAAGGAAGCAATTTAGGGCTTATAGTTAGGGTCTCGCTATTTAGATTGCCTCTAATAAAGGCCAGTATTTAATGGTAAAAATTTTTTTTGAAAAAAAGTTGAAGCTGATTTAGGAACCCATCATGCTTAACTTATTTGAAATGCTAAGTTAATGCTTAAGACAACATCTTAAATCTTGTGCTGCAACTTTTTTTTATTTTTTTTGTTGGATTCATAATGTTACTATGAATTCCTAGTCATACATTATAATAAAAGTCGGTACTGTAGGCAACCTATTTTTATCACCATGTACTTTTTAGTAATTTTCAAGAATAAAGAAAAAGAGTCTTAATTGAAAATTGAAAAAAAAATGGAAAATTCAAAAATATATAAAAATTAAAAATTTGAAAAATACAAGAAATTAGAAAATTTACAAGAAAAATAAAAAATAAAAAAAGTGTGAAAAAATAATAAAAATTTTAGGACATTAGGATAATAGGAATAATAGCTAAATAGAATATTAGGAGAACTAGAATAAAATAAGAATAAAGTAAAATGTTAGGAGGTCAATTAAAAATGAATTAGAATCATAGAAATAACTTTAGGTGGGTTCATTAGTTTAGTATGGCCCATTTTAACAAGGATCACATGAGACTAGTTTAAGGTTAGGCTAAATTCAAAATTCAATTCTAACCTAAGCCAACTTATTCCATATATACATTTTGCTTCCATACATGGAGAGGGTATAGGCTAACATCTTGATGGAAGAGAATACACACATATACTAAAATTAAGAGTTTGAATCCCTTACAAGGCACTTGTTACTTGTGCACCCTTTTTTTTTTCTTATCCTTTGAAATGGAGACATATCAGCCTTTGATTTGCTAACTATGCTATTTTACTTCCTTTTCCCTTTATTTCCCATGCTTTCTCACTCATATCCAGCTTTAGCTTGTCACTTTAAAGATATTTTTTAATCTGATTTTCTTTGTGATTTCGCCGAATTAAAGGTGAAATCAAGCGTGAAATCGTGAAGATTATTTAGGATGCTTTGAATGGGGATAAAAAAAAAAAAAAATTAGCTAGATACACTCATTTGATCATTGAAATTGGCTAAAGAAAAATTTAAAAAAAAATTCCAAGATGTTAGCTACTATAATCTTCAAGTCCAAGCTATAATGGATAAAATTGAAGTTATATTTCAATCATTTGAGAAAGAAGATTATGAATGTAGTTTAAGATATTCCTTAAATAGCATTTATTTCCATAGATTTGAAGATCACCCAAGCTAGATGATCATGGTCAAATTGGCTATTGATGGCTATTTTCGTGCCCCCACTAATATAAATTCAACCCCCCATACTCGTTCTAAGTGTGAGTCTTCACTCCCGTTCCTCTTCCTACTCATTTTCAAGCTCTCTCTCTCTCTCTCCCTATAGCTTATGCCTACTTGTAGTGGCTTTTAAACAAAGCCACTCACATTACTAGCATCTTTAGCTCTAACTAACAAACCCTAATTGCTACTTTTGTTACCACTTAAAACCCTAATACCATTACCTTTAACCTTACTATCACTTAAAACCCCTACCTCACACCTTTCCCTTGCATTTAACCACCATTAGCCATAGCAGCTAGCAACCATTGCCACCCATCACTTTATAACTCCCCTACTATTGCCATGAAAAGGTAAGGCATTAACTCTAAACAAAGTTTTGATAATGAAATATTCATGAAAATGTGATTTTACCTTTAAAAATCCCATAAAAATACCACCTTGAGAAGCCAATTTAGCCATTGTCTCTATTCTCTATACGTGATCTATTTTCAACTCGGATCTGACTTGCTCCTTCACTTCAAACTACCCTTCCACTCATGTCCAACCTACAAACAAGGTCCAACTTCTTTTTTCTTTTTATTCATTTTATTTTCTTTTTTTTTATTTTGTAAAGAGCAAGAAAAAAAGTACATAAAAAAAATATAAAATAAAATAAAAAGAAAGAAAAAGATTCTCTTTTATTTATTCAAGCATTTGCCTTCCTCCTTCACTTTTTGCAAATTTGTAAATTTTTTGCTTTCTTTTTTTTTTCTTTCCTTTAAAAAAATAATTAATAATAAAAAAGAAAAAAAAATTGTCTTGGATACTTAGGAAATTTTTTTTTCAAAATAGATAAAGCAATAACCCCTTTTAGATTTTTTCAAAGTTCAAATTAGGACTCTTTTAGAATTTCATTACTAGAATTTATTTTCAAAGAATAAAAGTTCCAATTAAGACCCCTTTAAAATTTATCCTAAATAAAATTTAAATGGATAAAAATGTAAACTCAACTATTTTTCTAAATTAAAACAAATTAACATACTAAAGTTTTAAAAAATGATACGAAGGTCTAATCTTGAATAGCGGGTACATAAGTACTTGTAGGTAACTATAGGACGACTTAAAATATAAAATATATATATATTTCTTCTCCTTCTATAAATAATCAAATTTAATTTTTAGTTTTTTACTTTTAAATTAGATTTATTTTCTAATAAATGGGTGTTTTTGAAAGATAAGTTTAAATTTAAAAGGATAAGGTGGTACTTGTTTAATGTATAATGGGATAGCCCTTTGATCCAATATCTTTAGTTTTTGAAAATCTTATTTAAAAGAAATTTTCTCATGGTCATAGATAAGACCAATCTACCTAATTAATTCTACTCAAATAATGTTATTTTTCTCTTACTTTCTCATTCTTTCTTTCTCTTTCTATGGGTTTCTATAGTTTTCCATCTCTTTCCTTCATTAAATCTTCATAAAGAACAAATCATTTTCAATGATTCTTGCATATAATCAACAAATAATGCATTACATCACATTATATACCCTAGATCTTCACTAAAACACAAGATCTACACAAATGCACATCAAAGCTTTTACCTCAAAAACCTAGATAAAAATAAGATTTTTATGTAATCTAACAACAAATCAAGGAAAATAATGAGATGTAGTTGATGTACGTACCTTGTGGTTGATGTTTTCATACTTAGACTTGAAGAAATTAGTGAATGATTATGTTGATGGTGGAAAGAGAATAGAAAAAATATGTGTGAGGGTGTAATAAAATGAAGAGAAAATGAAAGAGGATAAGAAACGCTTGTGGCTTTCAAATCTAGTAATGACCATGTTCCATCCCGTATGCAAAGGTGAATATCACATACACGGCCAAGGATTGCCGTAGTCCTAATCATGTTTGTCTCGTCATGAATTCTCCTAGGCATTTTTCTTTCAAATTATTTTATGAGAGAACTATGATATAGATCCACGACCATAGACTATAGCCATGGTCTTCTCTAAGTATTGAAAATCACACCAAGCTTAGTTTTTACTGACTCGATTCTTGCATTAACTGAAAATGCTTAGAATTAATATCAATTTAATAACAAAATTTTTTACTAGAAGGCAATCAAATTGAATGGAAAAATCGCTAACTAGATTGCCTTACTACATAAACTTCATAAGATTTATCTGAAGTAAGATAACAACTAACTCAAAAACCTAAATTAACTTATTAAAGAGAAACAACTAAAATGCGGAAAATAAAAGTTCATAAAACTTAGGTTGTCTCTTAAGGAATGCTTTTGTTTTACAAAGTTAACTTAACAATTAACAACTTATCCCTTAGTTTGCTTCCAAACCCACTAGTTTGAGGTTCAGTTTAGTGTTTCCAGGTAAGCTTGCCTACAACCTTTTCATAATTGATCTCATCAACTGACCAAGTTGATTCTCCTAGTTTCTCAATGATGCTTCCATGTTCCTAAGTGCAACTTCGTTAGCTTAACATCGTACATTTGAACTTTGGATAAATCAATTTAACAACTCCTCTAAGTTTTGAGACCTATTATATTGTTGATTATAATTTTGCTACTACTATGGCTGGCCTTCACAAGATAGATTGGAAATGATTTCTCTAACCTGGATTATATGTATTGCTAAAAGGATGTCAATAGACTAATTAGCAATACATCCTCAATTTCTAACAAAGCCTTGTCTTAAACTAAATTAACCAGTTTCATCAAGCCATCAATTTTCTTACTTAAATTTTCAACTTAAGCAATTAAAGCTGTGACTAAGTGAACTTAATATTTTCTAGGCATTTTTATTTTAGCTCTTATATTATCCCACTGTAAGTTATTAATTGTCATGCTTTTGATCAACTTCTAGGCTTAGTCTAGTGTCTACACACACTAAATTGCCTCCAACAGTAGTATTGATAATTTGTCGAGTGGAATAATTGAGTCCGCTATAAAATGTCTAGATTTGCATCTAATGAGGCAGTCCGTAATGTGGATACCTTCTTAGTAATTCCTTAAATCAATTTCATGTGTCATATAGAGCTTCATCATCAAATTAAACAAAAGCAAATATGTTATCCCTAATTTTTGCCATCCTTGTAGATAGGATATATTTTCCTAGGAAATTTTCAACTAAAGATTCCCAAGTTATGATGGATCCTTTAGGTAATGAGTAAGGCCAATGTTTAGCCTTACCATGTAGGGAGAACAGGAATGACATTAACCTTACTATGTCATCTAAGACAGCATTAATTTGAATGTGTCACATATCTCTAAGAAATTTAAGATGTGGGTGTTAGGGCCCTCATCAACCAATCAATCAAATTGGATGAATTATATGAAAGTTAGTTTAGATTATGCGTCTGGCAATGCTGGACTTAGCTCCAATCATCATTAGCTTTGCAAATTCCATGAGTGTCTTGTTAGCTTCACCATTATTATTGTTGTTTCCGTTGTTCAGGGCCATGTCTTCTTGCTTGCTTTCTGAACTATCTAATTCCTCTTTCAATCTCAGTAACAAACCTTAATCTAAGGTGTTACAATTTGTTTTGTGAAGTTGTTGCACGGTCCTTTCTATTTTTAGGTCAAAGTTAGCTAATTGCTTATTGTTATTTCTTGTCATAAGCTAAAAAACAATTAAGAGTTAGCAACATGATAGAAAGAGTAACATCTAATAACTAAGGAAAAGATATATTGCAAAGATGCTAATGTAATTAAATAAATATGAGGTAATGCTAGTTTCCTAAACTAGACTACTCTATTCGTAGCATCACCGATAATGGTGCCAAAAACTTAATCATGCATATACTGCAATACAGGCAAGTGCTCTTAGTAAAGTTATAATATAGATTTAAAATAGATATGAGTTCAAGTGTCAATCTTAAGAGGAGCCAAGTTATATGAGTAAATCTAACTATTCCTAAGAAGTTTATTCCTTTAGTTTATTCAATTATCTAACTTTTCTTAAAGAAAGATTTCCTGAATAACCTAAAATTCAATTAAATAAACTAATTATGGAAAACAAGAATTGCAATAAAATCAAATATTAAACTAACAATAAAAATAAAGAAATTAAAATAACTAACTTCTAACGAAATAATTAAATGACTAATTAGCTAAATAACTTAAAATAAACAGCTAACAATAGAACATGAAACTAAAATTATATAAAGCATGGAATTATAAAAATAACATAAAAACAATAAAATAATCCAATTATGAAAATAACTTAAGATTACAAATTAATTAAGTAAAAGACTAATATTTTCTTTGGTAAATCTCAATTGTTGTTTACTACCTAGTTCTATGAGATTATTCAATCTCAATTGCCTTATTGGACTGTGACCATTCCCAATCCTATTCCAGTGGAAATCAAATTCTAAATTAGTTAGACCCTCACATCTAGTTAATTTCTAATCTTAAGACCCTTTATATTTGCATCGCTACTAATAAGTATAAATTACTCTATACTTTGAAAACATGTTTAGGCATAGCATTTATCATAATTGTGATTTAATTCTTAAGTTTTGGCACATAGTTGTATAATGTATTGATTTTAGGTAAATCATAAGCAACAGGATAAAATTTACACAAGAATAATAACTTTTAGGGAGATCATGGCCCTGAGGAGAGGAAACATTGATGTAGTATCGGGATTCACTTAATCATGAGCGTGATAATGAAGGAATGAAAAGGCCAACCCTAATTACACCCTTCATCATGGGCGTATGATGCTACAAGGAAAGACTACTTTCTGTTACCTTTTGTTGACCAAATGCTAGAAAGATTAGTGGGTCATGAATATTACTGTTTCCTAGATGGGATGTTTGATTATTTTCAGATTCTAATAGCTTCGGAAGATTAAGAGAAGACTACCTTTACTTACCCCTATGGTACTTTTTCATATAATAGAATGTTGTTTGGACTTTGTAACCCATTAGTCACTTTTCAGCATTACATGATGGCTATTTTTAGGGATTTAGTAGATGATGTAATGAAAGTCTTTATGGATGATTTTTTCGTGTTTGGTGATACGTTCAATGGATGCTTTACAAATTTAAAAAGGATACTACTAAGGTACAAAGAGATGAATTTAGTGCTTAACTAGGAGAAGTGCCATTTTATGGTACAGTAAGGCATTGTGTTAGAACATAATATACAAACAAGGGCATTGAGGTAGATAAGGCTAAGGTAGAAGTGATATCGAAGTTACCACCACCATCATTTATGAAGGCTATGAGAAACATCTTGGGACATGCTAGATTCTATTGGGGATTCATTAAGGACTTCTCTAAGATTGCTAAGCCATTAACAAAGCTCCTTGAGAAGGGTATACCATTTGATTTTAGCTCCAATTATTTAGAGGCTTTTAATGTTTTGAAGGAAAAATTGACTAACACTCCTATCATGGTAGTGCCAGATTTGACCATGCCATTTGAATTAATGTGTGATAAAAGTGACTTAACAATAAGAGCAGTATTAGGGCAACGAAGAGACCAATACTTTCAACCAATACATTATGCTAGCAAGATACTCACTCTAACTCAAGCGAACTACACCACAACTGAGAAGGAATTGTTAGCGATTGTCTTTGCTTTTGACTTTAGCCCTACCTAATTCTCTAGAAAGTGATTGTTTACACCAATCACTCAGCTTTAAGATACCTTCTATCTAAATTAGTTGTAAAACCTCGATTGATCCATTGGGCATTATTGCTTTAAGAGTTTGATTTAGAAATAAGGGACAAGAACGGAGCCGAAAATTTAGCTATAGATCACTATCTAGGTTAGATAATCCATATGTAGAAGAATTGGATGAAGATGACATTAATGATAAATTCCTAGAAGAAAGCTTGTTTTCTCTTTACACAATAAAGACCCACAACATTCCATGGTTCACCAAAATAGCAAACTATTTGGTGAGGAACATTCTACCATAAGACTTGGATCACCACAAGAAAAAGAAGTTTTTCTTGGAGTTAAGGCATTACTTATAGGGAGATCATATTCTTTTTAAAGTGTATGCTGATCCGATTATCTAATGTTATGTATCACATGAAGAAGGACAAAAGATTTTGTTTCATTGCCATAATGGACCAATAGGCAGTCACTATAGCGCAAATAGAACAACTCAGAAGGTGTTAGAGGCTAGTTTTTACTAGCTAAGTATATTTTGGGATGCTCATGATTATGTTATAGCTTGTGATAGGTGTTAAAAAATCGAGAATGTTTCTAAGAGGGATGAAATGCCATAGAAATATATCTTAGAATATGAAGTCTTTGACGTTTGGGGAATAGACTTCATGAGATAATTCCTGAGTTCTTTTGGTAATAAGTACATTTTAGTTGTAGTGAATTATGTGTCAAAGTGGGTTAAAGCTCAAGCTTTATAAACAAATGATGCTAGAGTAGTAACAAATTTTTATAGAAAGTTATTTTCTAGATTTAGAGCACCCCAAGCATTGATTAGTGATAGGGTAACCCACTTTTGCAACAATCAGGTTGAACGAATCCTTAAGTGATATGGGATACACCATAGGATAGCCACTCCTTACTATCCATAAACAAGTTGCTAAGTGGAAGTATCTAATAAGGACCTAAAAAGGGTTTTAGAGAAGACTGCAACACATAACAGAAAAGATTAGGCTGATAAGCTAGATGATGCTTTATGGGCATACCGGACTACTTACAAAACTCCACTAGGTACTACACCTTATTGATTTGTTTATGGTAAGGCTTGCCATTTACTGGTGGAGATTGAACATAAGGCTTATTAGGCTTTGAAGATAGCAATTTTGGATTATGAAGCAGCTAGTAAACTTAAGCATTTCCAACTCAATGAATTGAATGAGTAGTGTCGAATGTATAAGGAGCAAGCTAAACATCTTCATGATTCTAGGATTAAGTAACCTAAGCGAGTGATTCGATACATTTGTACAATTCTAGACTTAAGTTATTTCTTGGAAAACATAAGTCTAAGTGGTCAGGTCCATTTTTAGTGAAGAAGGTATTTCCATTTGGAGCAGTGGAAGTTAAGCATCTAGAAAAAGGAACATTCGAGGTTAATAGACAACGGTTGAAGATATACTATGGGGAAGTGGATTGGAAAGAAGGTAAGGAAGAGTTAATACTTCTCTAATTCAAGAAATGAAGTGAAATACTCTTGGAACGTCGAGCTTGAGATGTTAAATAGGCACGTATCCTTTAAGTAGATTTACTTACTTGTGTTCAATTTATTACTTTAGTGTTGTTAGGTTTAAATTATTTGTTTTCATTCTTGTTATTTGTTTGATCTGTTTTAAGGGTATTTGTTTATAGTGTGATGCAAAAAGAAAGGAATCATTAAGTGGAAGTCATGGAAATTCAGAGGGAAGAGAAGAATTTCACTAAGTGTAGGGACATAGATGGAGATTAGAAGGCTAACATGCATCATAGCCGTGATAAAAAGGTAAGTACTTAATTTTTCAAGCACAACATCTATCACGGCATCAATCATGGCCATGATAAATTAATAGGGCTAATCTACCTATCCATCATGATCGTGATCACTTCCTTGGAAGATTTCATACTTCAATTACGACCATGATCATTACCTTAAGAGTTTTCCAATTCAATCACGACCGTAATAAAATGAGTTATGTGTGAAATTTTTTTGACCATAGTACTAGTCACAAGTTTGTTCACGCCCATGACTATCAAAGGATGAAGGTAGTAATGGTTCAAAAATTTTAGGCATATAGCTAATCACGGGGCTCATTACGTCCGTGACCAAGCTTAAAAAGGGCATCACAACCTGAGTCACGACTGTAATCATGTCTCTACTACCCTACTATATAAGAAATTTCCCTCTCTCTCTCTCTCTCCTCATTTCTCACATTTTATAACTCTACCTCATTATAACCCTCTCCACACCTGTCTCTCATGAAAAGCCCTCATCATTTTCATCACATCAATCCCTAATCCAACCTATTATAACACTTGCACGATCATTCTCATCACAATAACACTCTTCTAACGTATGATTTTCCTCTTTCTCTTTCCATTTTATTTTTTCTTTTATTTATTTTTTTTACATTTACAATGATTCCTTACATGTAACTTTAGGGTTTATATATGTGTGTTTGTTATGATTTATTAAAGTGTTGTTATAATAATATTAGTTGTGTTTGTATAATAATTAGACTTTGATTTGCATGATTTTATGAAGCAAGTTGGCATCTCAAGATTAAACCCTAATTTCTATAGATAATGATAATTGGGAATTTCTATAAATTGAGCCTAAGTGTTATATAAGATTATACTATTAGTTGTTTTTTATTAATGCTAAAGTGTTGTGTTTTTGTATAATGTTGTGAAGTAGAGTGTTGTATAGTTAAGCAGAGATACGAATCCTTAGTTGAAGCTCAGGTTACAAGTCGAGTCATTATGAATTCACTTGTGCAATGCGTGCTTGGAAGTTGGTTAAGGTTGATCAAGATTAGTTGATAGATGCTTATGTTTATAAGTTGAAAGAAGTTAGAATGGGTTTGTTTAGTCTAAAGTGTACTTGAATTGTATAAGAGTTTGAACTAACACTGATATTTGTAGATGGCACCAAAACAATCAACCACTTCTCAAGCTAAGAGACCGAGAGTTGATCATTCTCCTTTTCCTTCTCCTCCTCTAAAACGATCTAATATAGTAAGTTCTAGTAAGGCAATTGCTCCACCAGTTGGTATGACTGAAGAGTAGAAGGAGAGATTCAAGGAATTTGATGTTAAGAAGATTATCAAGTGACACTGTTTGATAGATTAGGATGTGCTTAGGGAGTACGGCTTAAAGATAGCTATATAGAGATTGTTGGGCAATGGGACATGGCTGAAGTTGTTAACAGTTTAGGAGAAGACTTATAAACAAACAACTTTGGCTTTTCTCTCATCTTTTAAGATTAAGTACGAGTATATCGACTCTAAAATGGATAATGAAGTGGAGTTCTTTACAATTAGATGGAATCATACGTTCGATATGTTAACATTCGTACAAGCGATAGGGTTGTATACTTAAGCTAAACTTAAAGATGAGGAGTTTATTAATCTACTAGTAAGTTTTCTTCAGGGAACTTTAGTAAATGAGTTTTGGAGAAAAATCTCCAATGAGAGCACATTTAAGGCAAGCAAATCCAAGGCTTCCACTTTAAAGGAGACTAGTACTTGAGTCTTCCATTACATTCTTGTGAAGACAATTTATTGGAAGCACAAAAGCCTTAGGGTAATAGGGGAACATGATCTATTGCCCTTATATACTGTACTAAAGGGGTTTCCAGTAAATGTGGGCATCTTAACCACATATGGACTTCGCCAGCAAACATTTGATAAGAGTAAAGGTATATTTGTAGGAGGACTAATTACTAAGATCTTGAGGAATTTAAGGTTGTAGCTTACTAGTAACAGTCCAAGCAACTCTTACGCTGATCTAGAGCCACTTTCAAGAGCTCCTTTTAATCAATGGGGTATTGCAAGAGTCTCATATCCTAATTTGGACATTAAAGACCCCAGTACTCCTAATTTTGTGCCATCTACATTAAGCTCCTCAATCATAATTCGAAGAGATTAGAAATGGAAGTAGTTGAGATTAAGGAGACTTAGAAAGGAATTGTTGAGATTTTAAAGAACATCACCACAAAAGTGGGAGTAGCTATTCCCTCTTGTTTTTCTCATCCTTAAACCCAGGAGGACGCTATTCTTAGTTAACCTCAGGTTCCCCCACTAATAAGAGCTCCCTAAGAAGAAGAAGAAGGAGATGAAGATTTTAAAGAGGAAGGCTCTAGTGATGAGTCAGAAGAGGATGACAGTAATGATGAGGAAGGAACTTAGCAAGCACCAGTCGAACAAGACGCTTGTGATGAGACTAAGGAGGAAGAGTTTAGGGAGGATGAAGATAGTTTAGATGAAGAGATAGGAGATGAGGCTAACTGACTTGTTTTCTTTTGTTGTATTTGGTTAGTTTTAGACTCATTATATGTTTGAGAGCTTACCTTCACTAATGTTCTATTAATGGGGACTCTCACAGTATGAGTTTGTCGTATTTTGTTTTTGTTTTGTCTTGATGGTCAAGTGTCGTTTGTTGTTTGAGTTATCGTGGTATTAGGAGTTGTACTCTGATGATTTAAGAATCAATGAAATGGTCAAACTACATATTTTAGGGAAGTTCAGTTCTTGTTGTTTATCAATTTCACCTTTCAAGTTCTTACTTTTCTCTACCTATTCTATGTTTGCTTCCCTCAGACATTGAAGATAATGTCTCTCATTAAGTGTGAGGAAGGGTAAATTTTGTTTATTAAAAGTTTTACACTTAAGTTGTTTGTTCTCAAGATATAAGTTTACTAAGTAGATTGTAAACTTAGCATAACAACAATCAATTTTGTGCCTAACTACTTCTTGTAGACTTAGTGTATATGATTAATATTATAGGATAAAATCTAAGTGAAGCAAACTTTCTTGCTATTTAGTGAATACATTTAAAGGTTAGAAGTGAATCACAGTCTTCAGTTCACAGTTAATTGGTTGTGTTTCTCAATTTTCTAAGCATTATATCTACTTTTTAATTACTTATGGGAGTTCATTTAATCTTGAATAAAAAGGGCAAATGAAGTAGTTCACTTGTTGATACTTCTTCAAAATCTCTTCAAATTAGAGTAAATTGAAGTATTTATGGACTAAATTAGTAAGGGCGGGCTTTAGTCCTTCAAAAGAGCAAAGTTTGACCTCATTGCTAATTTTTGTCTTTACACCATTGTTATAAAAATCTATAAGGAACAAGTTAGTAAAGACAAGCTTTGGTCCCTAAAAAGAGTGAAGTCTAATTCCACTGTTGATCTTTGTCCTTATAACCAAGTTAGCAAGGGCAGGCTTTGGTCCCTTAGAAGAGCAAACTTTAACTTCATTGCTGATCTTTGCTATTCTTAATTAATTAATTGAAAAAAAGGGAAAGAAAGAAGAAGAAGAAGAAAAGAAAAGAGAAAAGAAAGAAAAATACGAATGTAATGTATAAGTTGTTCTTGGAGAGATTTAATAAAATAAATAAATATACAAGAGAAAGGTGGATGCAATATACTTTTCTTCTAGATTAGTGTTCTTAAGAAGCAATTAAAGGATTTTTATGCATAAGGAAGTGGATGAAGTATATCCAATTTTCGTTTGATCTATTTAGCTTTGTATTAATTTTGGGTCTTTGGAAGCTATTGTTAAATAGTAAGGGTGAAGTGTGTTTTACTTTGATTAGTTTTAGAATATTTCTTTTTGTGTTCTAAGAATAGAATGGGGTATACACAAAGTTAGCTTTGAGTGCTTGCTTAAAGACAAGCAAAGCTTAAGTGTAGGGAAGTTTGATAAGTGTAAATTAATCTACACTTTTAAGGCATGTTTAGGAATAGAACTTATCATAATTGTGATTTAATTCTTAAGTTTTGGTACTTAATTGTATAATGTATTGATTTTAAGTAAATTACGAGCAAGATAATGAAATTTACACGAGAACAATAACTTTCAAGGTAATCACAGCCATGAGGAGAAGAAAACATTGAAGTAGTACTAGGATTCACTTAATCACGAGCGTGATTAAGGAAGTATTGATGATCTCCCTACCAATCATAGCCGTAATTATATAACAAGAGGGTGATCATAGTTAGAGTCACGAGTGTGATGAAATGTAATAAAGCGATGAGGAGTTCATAGCATTTATTACTACCGTGATTGGTGAAGAATCTTATTTTTCAAGATTGTCACGCCTCGAGTCACGGGCGTAATGGAAGAGACACAACTACTTTTTTTCAACCTTTTCACATAAACCAGTATGTGGAAAACATTAGGCAATGCCTTAAAGAGGTAGATTTAAGTCCTTTTATAGGAAGAGTATAAATATACTATGACTTTTGAAAACAAATAAATAAAGAGGAGAACACTAGATCAAGATAGAAAGAATTTTAGTAAAACCAATGTCACCAAGAAACACAACATAACATCAAAATCCATTATCTTCTTCATGTTCTTAGTGTAATGGAAAACGTAACGTAAGTTTTGTGTCTAACATTCTTCACTAACTTCAAGAGAATTATGAAGAATTTAGTGTCTGTATACCGTTGTACTAAGACCTTTCAAGTGAATCAAAAGGGGATTTATTCTTTTCTCTTCCTTTATCTTCTATTTTAATTCCTTTTCCTTATTTCTCTCTATTTATCTTTGTTCTATCATGTGTAAGTGAAAAAATACGGTTTATGAAGTCATTTTTAACATGAATATATTGTGAACTGTTACTAATCCTAATAATTACTAATTTCTAGTAATTAAAACTTTATACAAGTTGAGATAGTATAGTGCACGACACAATCTTACAATAAATTTCAATGGTATATGTTGAGAAATGATTCCATTAAATAGATCTTAGTCACTAGAACGAACTACTCCTGTTAATAGAGATATTATTATGAAGTTCGTTGCATGTTTAGGGAATTCAAGGATTAGTAAGTTGCTAATGCAATCTTGACTTGTTCATTCTTTGAGAAGAGATTCTAAGGAATGCAATTAGGATTAGAATTGAGTAATTCTAAGAAGAATACTCATGAGTAGAGAATTCTTGTAGATGAGTAATTATTAGGAGGAATAGTTCATAAGTTATGTTAATATGATGGAGTAATCCTGCTTTATAGATTGCTGTTTTCATATTATAATTCTATCTATTGTGTTTTCTTGGTGTAATTTTAGATTTAGTACAATTTAGTTGTAAAGATTAGTTAAATTAGTTCTATAAATCATTTGGTAGCTAGTTAATAGGAAGAATAGTTAGCACTAGTGTTTGAAACCTTTTCCTAATGAAGACGACCCTATACTTATCCGTGCTAATAAACGATAGGTACACTTATCTATTTAATCTAGTAAAGAATAAAATATAGGAATCTAATTAATAAAACTCGGAAGCTTTATTTAGAGGCAATCAGCTACAAAATAGAGCATCTCAAGATCTCATGATGTACATGGATCCTACCATTAAGTCATCCTAATTCAGAGAGATTAAATACCTAATCTCTCAATGCAGTTAATCTCTTCTAATTACACTTTTTTATTTACTACAAGCCTTACGACTCTACAACAAACTCAAACGTTAAATTAACACTCCGAGTAATATTAATCTAACACTATAAAAACAATGCAACTAAATTGCAATAAGCAAAATCATTTAAAGAATTTCATGAATAAAATCACCCCTATGAACATAAGGTTCTACAACAATTCACTAAGTTTATTGAAATAAAAACATAAAAACAAAGGGAAAAAAAAAGCCATGGTGGAGAAGTCCCCTTGTAATATTTTAAAACATAACAATTGCTAATAGGGATCTCTCTATAACCGTAGGCTTAAGAATATATTTATAGGAAACATCACTAAGATTACAATGAAAACATAACGAAAATAGAATACTAGAATTTGCAATGCCTTCATACCCCTAATATACGATCGTAGTCGTGTGTTTTGTGTGAAACTCTCAAAATGCAAAATAAATTCTTTATAAGAAAAGCATAAGTAGGGACCAATAGGCGTAGTCCATGACCATGATCGCAGTTAGACTTTTGTTCTTGCTCAAAATTTCTCCATTTTGCTCCATTATTGATATTTTTGCTCCAAAATGCTCAAAATTATCTTAAAATCTTTAAAATTTTCATAAAGTACTTCCAAAGACCTTGAAAATAATAAATAACCAAACTAAGCTTAAAATAACATCAAATTAACAAGAATGAAGTCAAAATTATTGTAAAATTACTACAAAAAAATATATGCTATTTTTTGCATTATCAATGCTTATGTTATTAACTGGAGATTGCTATTTTGGTTCGCATTCATTTATTCGTTTAGGTATTTTTCCTTTTTAATAAACTTCTTTAAGTATCTTATTAGTTAGAAAGTTACACCTCCATCTTTGGGTTTGTTAAGGGAATATAAGTACTTCTTTATTTGGATTTGTAAACCGCTTTGCACACTTGATAATTGAAACCCTAAATTGTCCTTGCAACGATACTCTTTTCTATAGATATCTTATCAATTCATGTGTCAAATTGTGGTGATCCCTCTAATTTACATAGTCTATGATTGATCTAGTATAATGTTATGGTTAGCTTATCGTTAGATTTGTTACAAATAATTGAGATTTGCTGTGAATATCCCCCAAGAATTCATAACATATCATATTTCTTACAATTATTTCTTCTGACAGCTAAAATTATAAACACCCATTACTATATTTTGGATTTGATTGAACAACATCATCTCATTTTGAGATCTTATGTTATCATCTTGGTATTAGAGATAGGTTTTCTAAATTCTCAGGCTCGAAGTAAAGTAGTTGCAATTTGGTTGTTAAGATTAAACCTTTGGTGTGGAGCATGGTAGATATTTCCTATTGGATTCTTAATAACCTCATTTTTTACTTGACAAATGATCGACTTAACTTAGGTAAGGTCACTAATATACAAGACAAGAAGAGCAAGAACCCAATCAATGTATTATGCCATGGAACCAATGCAACCCAGGAATCATTAAGGATGCATGAAGAAGTTAAAGATATCTTAGCTGATTAGTAGCAAACCCTAATTGCACCACTTAGCAGCTACAAAGATCTTTTAACTACTCTTGAGAAGAACATAAGTGTACTCATACAGACTTATAGGAATCATTAAGAAATATTTCTAAAGGCATTGACACATTGCTATAAGAGCAAGAGAGAGGTAGACGGGCTTAAGGTAATGATAATGCCAGTAGAGATGTTATTGGTAAGGGGTAGGCAAGGTGGCTTGAAGCCTCACCATGGTAGTTTAAGATTAATTTATGAGTGACAAGATTACGAGGATGGTGATGATATGGAGGTCAGGTAACCTAAGGGTGTATAGAAATAGTTAAATTGAAGATTTTGCCTTTTGATGGCCAAGCATCTCAATGATGAGGTTTTCAATTATTACGGTCATGGAAACTTGAACGAGTGCAACTCGCTACTCTAGAATTCAGTAGGTATGCAAAGGTGTGGTGGTTTGACATACAGAGTCACAAATGAAGAGCTAGGATGGAAGCAATGACCACTTATGAGGAAATATAGGATATGATGTTTACATGATTTATTCCTAAGCACCACCAACTAAATGCATCACGAATGAAGACCTAGGATGGAAGAAGTGACCACTTGGGAGGAAATGTGGAATATGATGTACAACTGATTTGTTCCTAAGCACTACCAACATGAGCTCTACATGTGAGTTTAGAAACTGAAGTAAGGCAACAAATTAGTTAAAGAGTATGTTAAGGAGCTTAAGTTAACCTAAATTAGAGTTAAGATACAAGAGAGTGATGGTCAAACCATGTCAAGGTTTCTAAATAGGTTGCATCATGAGATTAAGAATTACATCAATCTTTATTAATCAACCAATTTAGAAGAGGCTATGCAATTAGCAGCTACAAATGAGCAATAGAATCAAAGAAATATTTAAAAACCTAAGAATATTCCTTTCAAGCCCATTAGCAACAATAAAGCATTAAGCTCTAACATAAAATCCTTAATGGGCCGAATTACAACTAAGTAGAGATATCGTACATGAAAGATAGGGAAAGGAAGAGTTTACTGATCCAACAAGGTAAGACTCTAGTATCTCATCCTAGTGGAGTTGGGAGTAGTCAAAAATTGTAATACCCCAAGATTTTAAATTTATACGATTACTCAAAGATCAAAGCTCCTAAATTTAAGGCAACGAGTTATGTTATCCGTTTAATTTCAAACATCAAAATTAGAAAAAGTAATTCAAGTAAAGTCAATTTCTCTAAATAAACTATACAAAAATATTAATTTAAGAAAATATCAATTTATCACTAAAGCCAATAAATATCGAAAACGTGAAATTCGAGCATTTAGATATAGCAAGACATTCGAGATAAATTATTTAACTTATAAAAAAAATGCAGCTGAATTATATGTAATATACATGTATTTAATAGAATATGCATTCTATGTATTAAATACATATATATAATAATAAATTATTATTAAAATAAGGAAAATTAATATAAAATAATAAAAAATTAATAAAAAAATGAAAGGGTGAGTTATCCCATGATGTTGTAGCCTAAGATTAATTACAATTGATAAGTCAAAAGGAAAAAAATAAGAAATTGATACTTCATGCATTGAAAAATTACGAAAATAACATGTGTAAGCCACTTGTCTAATTTTTATTAATCCTAATCCATTTGGAAAATATAAATAGGGTATGTACACTTCAAAAAAGAACATTTTGGAAGTCTAAAAAATAAAAATAAAAACACCCATGAAAATTTCAAAAAAAAAAATAGAAGAAAATAAGAAAATTAGATCAAAAATAGGGTACAAATTTGATCTAAGGTAGTTCAATAGGTTGTTAGTGTCCCATTGTAGTAGCCATTTAAGGTCAAGGAAAACACCACTAGAGGAGGTGTTCCGATAAGGTTGGGTAACTGAAGGCGACCAGTTTAGGTGAACTAAATTTCAAGTAGAAACATTGTAAATTTTGTAAAAATAGCAAATGATGTTATTTAATTAGGATACTTGGTTTTCTAGAGTTATTTTATGTGTAAATTAATTTATTAATTTTATTTTAGTGAAATAATTATTGAAAATATAAGGTCCTTTAGAAATGGCTTTGTTTGGACAAAAATTTAATTAAATTTTAGAAATATTAAATAATGTCCTTTCAAGTTGAAAATTTGTACTAAACATACCTAATATAAGTATTTAATTGTAGTAAAAGAATCTTTGAAAATAATCGTGTTTACTATTTATTGTAATTATTTTGAATAAAACTAGCAATTTCACTATTTTATTGAATTAATTAGTTTTTAACAAAATTAAAGCATAAGCCTTATGTATTATGATTTCTAGAAGTTCATAACGATTTTTGGGACACCTAAATTTTATCTTATGAGTAAATTCACTTATTTGCTTAATTTTCAGTAATTTTGAGTTAAAACTGCTATTTTCATAAAAATAGATAATAGCTAATTTAGTATAATTTAAGGTCAATAATTAAACTAAATATTTTTTAGTCTATAGGATTTTTCATGGAGTTATTCAGGCTCGTATACTGTTTATTAAGTATTTTCATGATAAAAACGTATACATTAGCCTAATATATGATATAGTAATTAGTTCTAGTAAGATATTTGTTGAATTTGTAAAAGAATGATATTTCGGGAACATAATAGGTGTTGTTCAAGTTGGGAAATATGGAATTTTAGGATTTTAATTTGCATTTAGGGTTTATTTGAGATAATTACGAAGTTATATTAACGTACGGTTGAATCAATAATACGAAAGCGTATTTTTGGACATTTGACAATATCGTTTAATCATGATTCTTAAGATATCTTAATAGTACTCAAAATAATGATTGTAACGATATAAAGTTTATTAAAATTAGACAAAAATGAATAAAATACAATCAAAATAAGCTTAGAAACACAATGGTGAAAACACATAAGAACTTAATATTGACCCATAGTTGACTTAGGGTCTATGTGTATTTTTCTAGGTGTGATAGGTGAGGAAAGACCACATCATGAAGCATAGGATTTTATACTACTATCAAGCTTGGGTAAGTGGATATTTCTGTTTTCATGTAAATAGACCTATGTCTACTTGACTTAGAGTTAGTTGTATTGTGAATTGTAATGATATGCTGGATTGGCTGAATACATGATTCTATTGAATGTGTGTTAACTAAGTGAAATGTTTCCTCATGTATGACTAATTCATTGATATGTGTTTTTATTTGGAAAACTTGGAAACTAAACTATTCTTTAGGGTGTTCGCTTAACTGAACTCTATGAGAATGAATGTAATATAAAGCTAAGAAATAAAGTTGAAGTTGAGATAGTTGAATTATTTATAATGTGGAACTAGAGATTTGTGCTTGATACTTGGCTATTGTACTATTCACTACATTCATGGCATGGCACAAAAGGACCTATAGGTCGAGTTTCTAAAAACTTAAACACTATTGAGTTGGCTTTTGAGCATATAGAACTACATTGCTCAATTTATTCTAACCACATTGTGTGACCGCCTACATATTGGATTTTCAATCTACAGTAAGTGGTTTTCGTTGGGGGTTTTACTCCTAGGTAGTTCCTTTTTACCTTAGGTTCTTAGATATAGTATATAGATGCTTAGGTATGTCAACTAATCGGATGAAGAATTTGAAAAGCATAAGATATCAATACCAATGCATGTTATGTACATGAGGATAGCATCAATTTCCTGTATAGACAATTTGTATTAGTAACTTAGATTATGAAATTGAATATCTTATAGTATTGATCTAGGTGAATATGTATTGTGCTTGTTTTATGTTTTGTTTTATTCACTTTCATTTAACTCACAGAGAGTTGAAGGGATACTTGTGTATCCTCAGGAGATTTGACAAGGCAACATCAGTTAGGGAAAAATGTATTTTAAGAACACTTAACATAGAGTTAGCCACTTTTAAAGAAGCCTTACAATATTTTGATCTTAGTTCTATAAAGAATCTGTACATTTGAAAAAAAAAGTACTGTATTTTAGGTTTGGTTATGTTTAATAGATGTAATCTTTTGCATAAATAGGTATTAAGCTGAACTTTGATATACTACTCTTTTACAAAACTTTTGTTATGTATAAATAGGTATTCTTATATGATGGTACATTCTATGCTATGATGGATGTGACATCCTTTAGGTGGTATTAGAGCATGAATTAGGGACCATAGTACTAGATGCATGTAAGGTGCATAGAGTAGCTAAGTACCATATGAACTTAACTTTGTGAGTAGTGACCAATATAAGAAAACTGATTGTATCTATTATGTTTACTATTATTTAGAAAATGGTGCAAACAAGTGTAAGTAGGGATTCTAGTTCATCAATTACTCCTAGGAGACAAATTAGGGAGGAACAATAACCTTAACCAAATCAAGCTCTGCCTGTACAAGTAATGGATGCAGTACAGTAATTTGTGATTGCTTTAGTAAGGGGCTAGTGGAGCAAATGAGGATAAGTTAACTTGGGTGCAACATATAGTGAAACCATTTGATAAGACAAAAACCGCCCCTTTAGTTGCAAAAGAACGGATCAACTTGTTAGAAAAAGCATTTGAAGTACATGAGGTTGAAGATAATAGTAGGGTAGAGATTGTTGCTATTTTATTGGATGGATGTACAAATAATTGGTGGAGAAGTAAGAAAAGGACAATGGCAGAACCCATAGATTGGATTACCTTTAAGGATGCATTTTTGGAGCACTATTTCCCTGAATGTGTAAAGGAGCAAATGTGTGACGAATATTATAAATTGAGACAAGAAGGTAGGACTATTAAAGAATATGAACGGGAGTTTAATAGGTTGTTGAAATTTACCTCGAGGGCAGTATAGAATAATGAACTTGCTAAGGTTGGTTGGTTTAAGGTAGGACTTAATCTTTATTTTCAAGCTGAGTTGAAAAGGATAAGGCTAGTGTGATATGCTAATCTGATCAATGAGACTCATTTGATTAAGCAAGCTTGTGACTTATGAAGGGTAGTTGAAAAAATAGAAAGTAAGAAAAGGAAATTTATGGCAAGTTCTAATGGTAGCCATAAAATGATAAGTGGAAAAAGGGCATATCAACCCCCTAACAAGAAACAAAGCCTAAGTGGAGCTATGCTACTTTACTAGAAATGTAATGATAGGCATCAAGCTATGCAATGTCTAAAACTACAAAGAAAACGTTTTAAGTGTGGAGAAGTTAGGCATATGACTAGGCAATGCCAGAACCAAAACCCGAACCCAAACCTTAGAGGTGTATACTACTATAAGTGTCATCAAACGGGACATAATGCCATTTAGTATACTACAGATCAGTAGGAAAGACTAGACCAAACTTAAGCCAACAGGCCAAGACCCACCAATAGAAACAGCCAGTCAGGAGATATTGGAGCTAGACCTAAAGTTCAAGGAAATGTGTATGCGATCCAGGATGAAGAAGATAGGGATGACAACATAGTTATAAGGACGAGTCCCAAACCTTATGATTTCTAGATTTCTTTATATGATCTTGTGATGTATGTTTACTTGAACTTTGTACCCTAGAATAATGATATAATTGTGATTGTTATCTTTAGGATTAGTTTGCTTAGAAGATAACTATGCTTATACATTGCTCAATACAGGGAGCAACAGATTCATATATATCCAAGGACTATGTTAATAAGAATAAACTTCCAATAAAGATTCTAAGGTATGATCTAATAGTGATAACTCCTTCTAGAGGAGAGCAAGTAGTGCAACAAAAGTTGAAGGATGTCAATGTATGTATAGATCTATATAAATTACCTATGAAATTAGTAGTATTGGATATGAAAGAATTCGATGCTATACTAGGAATGGATTGGCTAACTGAACATCAAGTGAATGTGGACTGTAAAGGAAAGATGGTGGTATTTAAGAAGCCTAATGGAGAAGAATTTCACTTTAAAGGAAGTTTTAGAAAGGCAACCCCTCGAATAGTTTTAACAAGTAAAGCCTAAAAGCTTGTAAGAAATGGTAACATAGGATTTCTATCTTCGGTAGTAGAAACCCAAGTTCAAGAAGTGAGATTGGTAGATATACTAGTAATGTTTGAATATCCTAAGGTTTTTCCTAAGGACTTGTTCGGACTACCACCAAATAAGAAGATCAAATTTACCATAGATCTTATATCGAGTACTACACCTATCTCTAAGGCACCCTATTGAATGGCTCTTATAGAATTGGTAGAATTAAAGAAGCAACTGCAGGAGTTATTGGATAATGGATTTATAAGGCTAAGTACATCTCAGTAGGGCGTACCTATGTTATTTATTAAGAAGAAATTTGGAAGTCTCCAATTACGTATAGATTATTAAGAATTGAACAAAGTGACGACAAAGAACAAATACCCTCTTCATAGGACTGATGACTCATTCGATCAGCTAAAGGGATCAATAGTATTCTCAAAAAATAGATTTACAATCGGGTTACCATCGGTTGAAAAGTAAGGAAGAAGATGGACATAAGAGTGCTTTTAGGACTAGGTATGGACATTATGATTTTTTAGCAATGCCATTTGGGCTAACACATGCTCTTATTACATTTATGGATTTGATGAACTGGGCCTTTAACAAGTACCTAGATGAATTTGTTGTGGTGTTCATTGATGATATCTTAATATACTCAAGGAGTAAGGAAGAACAAAAAGATTACTTAAAGATTGTGCTTCAAACTCTTAGAGACAACAAACTCTACGTGAAGCTAAAGAAGTGTAAGTTTTGGTTAAATCAAGTAGGATTTGTTAGGCATATAGTATCTAATGCAATAATGTTAAGATTTAAAGAACGACTTTGTATACCAAAGGATTTGAAAGTTAAAGAGGTGATATTGAATGAAGTTCATAGTATGAGATATTCTTTATACCCTAGGAATAATAAGATGTACAAGGACTTGAAGCAAAAGTTTTGGTAGATAGGGATGAAAGGAGATGTGAAATGGTATATATCACATTATATGACCTACTAAAAGGTGAAGGCTAAACATCAAAGATTGGGAGGATTGTTACAACCTTTACTTATATCCAAGTGGAAATGGGAGTATATAAAAATGGATTTTGCGAGTGGTTTACCAAGGATAAGGAGGCAACATGATATGATGTGGGTTATGGTAGCTAGGCTCACAAAATCAGCACATTTCTTAGCTATAAGAAAAACGGTAACATTTTCTCAACTAACATAAGATTATATCAAAGAGATAGTTCGTTTACATGATGTTCCATTGTTGATAATATCTATCATGATTCTCGTTTTATGTCTCGATTTTGACAGTCCTTACAAGCAGAAATGGAAACTAAGCTGAACTTTTGTACTGCTTATCATCCCCAAAGCGATGGGTAATTAGAACTAACAATCTAAACTCTAAAGGATATGTTGAGGGCATGTGTGATGAACTTTAAAGGTAGTTGGGATGACCATTTGCCATTGGTCAAATTCGCTTACAATAATAGCTATTTTAGTACCATTTAGATGACTCCATATGAAGTATTGTATGGACATAAATGTAGATCCCTTATGTATTGGGACTAAGTAGGGAACAAACGAGTCATTAGACCATCAATGTTAGAATCTTAAGGAGAAGGTATACATAATAAGGGAATGGATACAAACTATCCAAAGCTATCAGAAAAGTTATGCAAATGTTAGAAAAAAAGCCATTGGAATTCCAACTAGGTAATTGGATATTTTTGAAGATATCCTCAATGAAAGGTGTAAGGCAATTTGGTATTAAGGGAAAGTTAAGTCCTCGGTATGTTAGACCATATCAAATTAAAAAAAGGATTAGAAAAGTTGCCTATGAACTTGAATTACCCAATGAGATGGTAGGAATTTATAATGTATTTCATGTCTCAACTTTAAGGAAATTTGTAGCTAATCTTACAAAGATATTAGATATACCTCTAGTGGAATTAAAGGAGAACCTTACGTATGTAGAGCATCCAATTCATATTTTAGATACTATGGTTCAGAAATTGAAGGATTGAGACATTGAGCATGTGAAAGTCTTATGGAGTCAATACACTACGGAAGAAGCGACATGGGAATCTACTAAGTCGATGAGAGCCCAATACCCTGAATTGTTTGTACAAGGTTAGTAATACTGTGATCAATTATTCTTTTTCTAAAGTAAGGTTAAAAATTGATACTTTCTTGACTCGTAGTTAAGTTTCAAGAACGAAACTTTTTGTAAAAGGCATAAGATGTAATACCCCAAGATTTCAAACTTATACGATTATCCTAGGATTCAAGCCTCTAAATTTAAGGTACCGGATTATGTTATCCATTTAATTTCAAACGTCACTATAAGGCTAGGAAAATTAGATGAAGTAATTTAAGTAAAGTCAATTTCTTAAAATAAGCTATACAAAAATATTAATTTAAGAAAATGTCAATTTTTTGTTAAAACCGATCAATATCGAAAATGTGAAATTCAAGTATTTAGATATAGCCAGATATTAAAAATAAGTTAGTTAACTTATAAAATAATAATTGAAGTTGAATGATATGTAATATACATATATTAACATAGAATATGCATTATATGTATTAAATACATATATAAAATAATAAGTTATTATTAAAATAAGGTAAATTTATATAAAATAATGGAAAATTAATTAAAAGATGAAAGGGTGAGTCATCCCATGATGTGGTGGTCAAAGATTAATTACAATTGATGAGTCAAAAGGAAAAAAATAAGAAATTGACACCTCATGCATTGAAAAGTCAAGAAAATGAAACATGTAAACCTTATGTCTAATTTTTATTAATCTTAATCCATTTGAAAAATATAAATTAGGCGTGCACGCTTCAAAAAAAAATGGAAGTCTCAAAAATAAAAGAAAAATACTAATGAAAATTTTGAAAAAAATTAGAAGAAATTAAGAAAATTGGAGCAAAAATAAGATATAGATATGGTTTAAGGCAATTCAATAGGTTGTTGGTGTCCCATTGTGGTGGCCATTTGGGGTCAAGGAAAGAACCACCAGAGGAGGTGTTTTGACAAGGTTTGGTGACTAGAGGGTGGCTAGAGGCAACCGGTTCAGGTGAACCAAATTTCTAATTGAAACATTATAAATTTTGTAAAAATAGCAAATGATATTATTTAATTATGAAACTTGTTTTTCTAAAGTTATTTTATGTGTAGATTAACATAGTAATTTTATTTTAGTAAAATAATTATTGAAAGTATAAGGTCCTTAAGATATGGATTTGTTTGGACGAAAATTGAATTAAATTTTAGAAATATTAAATAATGTCCTTTTAAGTTGAAAATTTGTATGTAACATACCTAATATATGTATTTAATTTTAGTAACGAGAATCTTTGAAAATAATCATGTTTACTATTTATTTTAATTATTTTGGATAAAATTGGCAATTTCACTATTTTAATGAATTAATTAGTTTTCAACAAAATCAAATTATGAGTGTCAAGCCTGGTTTTTCACCCTACTGGTTCTTTTTATAAAATTAGGTATTCTCTAAACCAATCAATACTAAACACTACCCATTTAATATTGACTCTCGACCAGGGTTTAAAGAAGACCATTTTTTCCATTTGAAGTCGCCACCTAACCGAAGTCGGGAAAAGGGGTTAAGTTATAACCAATTAGATGGATTGGTTATAACTTAGCTATTGGTCTATCGATTAAAAAACCAAGTTATAAATACTATTTTTTAAAAACTAAAGATCTAGATCCGGGGGCTAATTTATTAAACCTTAAATGGGTACCACTTTTAACTTTCCAAATTTAACTTCACTTTACAAATGTGCTCTTTTTAATTTCTAAAAAACATCTAATTATGATACATGCAACTAAATTGATTAATTTACATAAATATCTAAAAATGAAAAAAATAAAACTTTCCATATTTTAAGTCGCTCCATACTTACATATGAGTGATTACGTACTCGCTATTTAGGATCAGACACACGTAGTTCTTTTGTAAAAAAACTTTAGTGGGTGGTTTGATTTTAATTTTTAAAAAAGGGTCACATTTACATTTTTACCCAGTTCAATTTATCTAAGGAAATTCTTTTAAAGGGTCCTAATTGGTGTTTTATTTTTGGAAATTCTAAATGATTCTAATTTGAAAATTGATTTATTTATTTTCTTTTATTTTTAGAAAACTCAATTTTTCTAAGTGTGAAAACAATTTTTTTTCACTAACCTATTTATTTTTTTTTATTTTTATTATATTATCTTATTTATTTTATACTTGTTCTATCTATTTCTATTAAAATAAATAAATAGACTACTTTCTTTCTTTCTTTTTTGTTTTTCTTCTCTTTCTTTTTTCTTTTTCGTTCTTTTTTCTTTTTCTCATTTATAACATTTACAAATAAACAAATGAATAAATAAAGAAAAGAAAAACTGAGATGGCTCGAACGACTTGGATTAGCTCACTTCGGCTTAGATCGGCTCGGTCGGCTCACTTCGACTTAAGTCGACTCACTTCGACTTAGCTCAACTCAGTTGGCTTGAGTCAGCTCACTTTGGCTTAAATTGGCTTGGAGTTGACTTGGTATCCAATGGTGGTGGTTTTCATGAAAACGTCGTAGGAAATGCTATCCTAGAGAGAGAGGAAACTTCGATTTTTGCTTTTCTAAAGTGTTTTGAAGTTTTGTTATCTTTTGAAAATGAAGAGTAAACCCCTATTTATAGGTGTCATGATCATGTTAAGGATGAAAAAAATTAAATACAATATGATTTTCTTCGAATTTTGGATTGGACGAACCTGGACAATATGTGGTGTCAAATACATAGCTGCATGTGTATGAATGTGCCGAAATGTGTCGGAATGTGTCTACCATACTTAGAAGTGAGTTGTCAAATCACGTGGCGATAGTATGGCAATAAAGTGAGAAAAAAAAATATACATTTTGCACCTTCCATGGATTAAACCCAAGATCTCTAAGTCATATGTAATATCAAGTCCAAATATTTATCCAACTGAGCTATTGGTTTTTCCTTATTCATATATGTAATTAATTGTACATATGGACTAAGTCAGTCGAAGTTAGATTCAAATCTAAGCCTCGACTCAACAGCCTTTTATTCAAAATTATTGAAATCGAAATTAAAATTATATTCTATTTAAACAACCTAAAAATTTATTATTTTCTAAATACCTAATTTTATTTTGTGACTTTTCAAATTTCTTTTTTTTTGTATTTTTTCTAAATTTCTTATTTTTTTGGTACTTTTTCTTATTTTCCTATTTTTTATATTTTTCTAGAATTCCTATTTTTTCTAAATTTATTCATTTTTTAGGCTTTCTTTAATTTTCTATTTTTTTGAACTTTTTTCTGATTTAGGGCCCTATAACCTAATTTGAAAAATAAAAAGGAGGCAAAAATTAAGTGTCTACAATGAGCCCTATGTATTATGATTTCTGAAAGTTCATAATGATGTTTGGGATACTTGAATTTTACCTTATGACTAAATTCACTTATTTGCTTAATTTTTACTAATTTTGAGTTAAAACCGCTATTATCTACTTTTATGAAAATAGCGGTAATAGCGGTTTTAACTCAAAATTAGTAAATTCATAAAAGTAGATAATAGCTAGTTTAGTATAATTCGTGATCAATAATTAAACTACATATTTTTTTGTGTCTATATGATTTTTTGTAGAATTATTTGGGCTCGTATATTATTTATTATATATTTTCATGATATATGATATTATAACTAATCCTAGTGAAATATTTGTTGTATTTGTAAAAGAATAACATTTTGGTAACATAATAGGTGCAGTTCAATTTCAGCAATATGGAATTTTAGGATTTTAATTTTGATTTAAGGTTTATTTGAGATAATTACGAAGTTATATTAACGTACGGTTGAATCGGTAATACGAAAGCATATTTTTGGACATTCGAAAATATCGATTAATCATGATTCTTAAAATATCTTAATAGTACTCAAAATAATGATTATGACGATATAAAGTTTATTAAAATCGGATAAAAAATAAATAAGATAGAATCGAAATAAGTTTGGAAACACAATGGTGAAAATACATAAGAACTTAGTATTGACCCGTAGTTAACTTAGGGTTTGTGTGTATTTTCCTAGGTGTGATACGTGAGAAAAGACCACATCGTGAAACTTAGGATTTTATACTACTATCAAGCTTGGGTAAGTGGATATTTCTGTTTTCGTGTAAATAGACCTATGTCTACTTGACTTAGAATCAATTGTGTTGTGAATTGTAATGACATGCTAGATTAACTAAATATATGATTCTGTTGATTATGTGTTGACTAAACGAAATGTTTCCTCATGTATGACTAATTCACTGATATGTGTTTCTATTTGGAAAACTTGGAAACTAAATTATTATTTAGGGTGTTTACCTAAGTGAACTCTATGCGAATGAATGTAATATAAAGCTAAGAAACAAAGCTAAAGTTGAGATAATTGAATTGTTTATAACGTAGAACTTGAGATTCATGCCCGATACTAGTCTATTATACTATTCACTACATTCATGGCATGGCACAAAAAGACCTATGGGTCAAGTTTCTAAAAACTTAAACATTCCTAAGTTGGCTTTTGAGCATATAGAACTGCATTGCTCAATTTATTCTAACCACATTGTATGACCAGCTACATATTGAATTTTCAAGCCACAGTAAGTGGTTTTCATTGGGGGTTCTACTACCAAGTAGCTCCTTGTTGTCTTAGGTTCTTGGACGTAATATATAAATGCCTAGGTATGTCAGCTAATCGGATAAAGAATTTGAAAAGTATAGGATATCAATACCAATGCATGTTACATACATGAGCATGGTATGAATTTCCTGCATAAGCACTTTGTATTGGTAACTTGATTATGAAATTGAATATCTTATAGTATTAATCTAAGTGAATATGCATTGTGCTTGTTCTATGTTTTATTTTATCCACTTTCACTTAACTCACAGAGAGTTGAAGGGATACTTATGTATCCTTAAGAGAATTGGCAAGGCAATGTCAGTTGGGGAGAAATGTCTTTTAAGAGCACTTAACATAGAGTCTGGCACTTTTAAAGAAGCCTTATAATATTTTGATCTTAGTTTCATGAAAAATCTGTACATATGAAAAAAAAAAGTACTGTATTTTAGGTTTGGTTATGTTTGACAAATGTATTCTTTTGTATAAACAAGTATTAAGATGAACTTCAATGTAGCACTCTTTCATTATAAATAGAACTATTGTTGAGTATAAATAGGCATTCTTATGTGATAGTACATCTTATGCTATGCCGAGATGTGACAAATATAGTACTTTAAATGTCAAGGCCAAAGGCGTGTGGCAGCTTAATGCCTAAATCAGAGGGTTAAGTATATTGTTGATGATGAGTTTAAGAGTAAAGATGAGGTGAACCCAGAGACTAAGCAACTAATAGTTGCTAAGAATAGTGATGAAGATGGTCTTCTTGACATAAAAGAGTCGTACATAATTGCAATCCCTGGCAAGGTATATTCTTGTGGAGTGGTTTAGTGAGTATTGAGTGTTTCTAATACTACTAATTTAGACTAAAGGAAAAATTTATTCCATAGTAAGTATTAGATAAATGGCACCGTATATGTAGTTTTTATTGAAAGAAGCAACTGTATGAATGTAGTTATGACTACCATTGTAAAGAAGTTGAGATTACTAACCATCAAGTACCCTCAACCCTATAAGTTCCATTAGCTTAATGATAAGAGAAGCAATGACTATAACTAAGAGAGTGAAGGTCCCTTTGTTGTTCCTAGGTAAATATGCCGATGAAGTAGAATGCAATGTCATTCCAATGAATAACACCTACATCCTATTGAGTAGTTTTTAGCTTTTTGATTTGGACATGACTCATCATGGAAGGCAAAACATATTTGGTGTTGAAAGATGGCAACAAGATTTAGGTATTGCCCATGAGCATAGCTGAAGTGAGAACTACTCAATAGGCATTACAATTGTCTAAATGGAATCTTTATTATTAACCTAATATGATGCGTCTTCTAGGTTGGACACATAGAGAGGTACTACAACAAAGCGAATAATCCGCTGAATATGACACACCGGTCCAAATTGAAGGATCACTCGTTACTACTCTTTGCTAAAGGGAATAGATAAGAGTTTAATGATAACGAGAACAATAAGGCTGCTCAACGTGAATAATTTTGTATTGAAAGCTGAATGATCTTCATATATAAGAAAGTGGTGGTATATATACCCATTCACTAGGATTGTTTTACATGTATGAAAAGACAAAAGAGTATTCTACACTAGGTTACATAAGACATACTAAAAGAAGTAAAAGAGATAAATAATATTCAGTGAGAAAAAGAAAGAATTATTCTAAAACAATATGTTAGAAGACATGTATCGCTTAGTGGCTAGACATCAGGGATATGATACAACATAGGCATAAGCAAGAATATGTTACAATCAGGGGCTGACTTGATCTGGATTAGGTTGGGAACTAATCAACCTAGCAAAAGGTCAGCTGTCTTGAAGTTAGACGCCAATGGATTAGGTTAAGAGTTCGATTCGGCTAGTTTTAGGTACTCCATATAGTCATATAACCTTTCACAAAAACAAATCAGCAATATATAAAGCATCGTTAATCTAATGGCACAAAATGAAGTGTACCACCTTGTTAAAATGGTCCGCTACAATAAAAATAGAATCTTTCACTATAAATGTCCAGGCTAACCCTAGGACAAAGTCCATGCTGAGGTTAGCCCATGGTAAGGTAAACGTTAGTAGAGGCATGTGCTCTCCATGAGATTCTCTCTTCCCCTTAGCACGCTTATACGCTTCACAACTACTGACTACCTAATGGACATCCTTGGCTAAACCTGGCTAGTAAAAATTATCTTTTAACAAATTGGCTATCTTGACCTCCCCAAAGTAGCTTGAAAGTCTACCACTATGAGCTTCCCGGACCAATAGTTCACATGTAGAGCAGTTTGGAATACATAGCTTGCGGTCCTTAAATAAATAGCCATCCTTGATAGAGCGTCGACGACTACATTTACACTGCTCTTCTTGTGCCAGATGATGTACAAGAAACTTTCTATGAACTCTAACCACTTGGCTTGCCTCTTTGAAAGCTTGTTCTGACTCCCCAAATGCTTCAATGATTCGTATTCAGTATAAATAACAAACTCTCGAGGTAGCAAGTAGTGTTGCCAAATGGTAAGGCCTCGGAAAAGGGAGTACATCTCCTTCTTGTACATAGAATAGTTCAGGGCTGGGCTACTTAATTTCTCACTATGGTAAGCAACGAGCCATTGTCCTTGCATTAAGATAGCAACAATTCCAACTTCCGATGTGTCGCACTCTAGTTCAAAAGGCTTATCAAAATCTGGTTGTGAAAGGATAGGTACCGAGGTGAACTTCTCCTTGATTTCCCTGAAGCTTCGCTCACCTTAATCATTCCACTTGAACCCTTCATTCTTTTTTGTCAGCTTGGTCAATGAGGCGGCTATTGTGTTGAAGTCCTTAATAAATCACCTATAGAAAGAAGCTAAGCCATGGAAACTTCGAACTTCAGTGACATTCTTCAGCATTGGCTAATCTAAAATAACTCGAATCTTCTCCTTATCTACTCAAATTCCTTCCCCTGATACTACAAACCCTAGGAACATCACCTCTTTCTTGCAAAACATGCATTTCTTTACATTCCCATATAACTTCTCAACTCATAGAATGCCAAATACTTCATGAAGATGTTGAACATGGTTGTTCAGGTCGATACTATACACCAATATATTATCAAAGTATACAACCACACATTTTCCAAGAAGAGAGCACATTACATGGTTTATTAATCTCATGAATGTGCTTGGCACATTAGTAAGTCTAAATGGCATAACTAACGATTTGTAAAGCTCATGCCTAGTTTTAAAGGCAGTCTTCTATTCATTGTCTAACCTCATACGAATTTAGTGATAGCCACTCCGTAGATCTATCTTTAAAAATATCTTTGCACCATAAAGCTTATCTAACATGTGATCGAGCCTCAGTATCGAGTATCTGTACCTAACAGTAGTTTGGTTGATTCCTCAGCTATCGATGTACATGCGCCATGAACCATCCTCCCTTAGAATGAACAAAGTTGGTATAGCACATGGGCTCATGCTCTCCTTCACATACCCTCACCCAACAAATTTGTCCACTTATCTTTTCAGCTTAGCAGCCTGCTCAGGGTTCATCCTGTACGCAAGTCAGTTCGATAGGGCAGTACCTGGTTGTAGATCAATATAGTGCTTTATGCCTCGGACCAGTAGTAGTTCTTTCGAAAACAAGTTAGAAAGCCCATTTAGCAAGCCTCGGATCTCTTCTAGAACATTCAATAACTCCTTCATCTCCATCAGTCTCCTAAGCAACAAGAACATTAGTTCATCAAATTTCTCGATAGATCAAAGCTCTCTACGGCTCATCACCAAGGCTTTCTTCTCACTAGCTTGGGTGAGTTGCTTATGGGTTTCATTTACTTGAGACCGGGTTAGGGGTTACAACACTATCCTCCTTCCATTCTTAATAAAGGCATAGATATTTTATACCCGTCGTGCATAATATGTCGATCGAATAACCAAGGTCATCCAAGCAACAGGTGTAAAGCTCCTATAAGAACGACATCATACACCACTTCATCCTTATATACATTTCTAACACTGAACGGTACGGTCACTTGTTCAATCACATGCAAAGCACCCTTATCATGAAGCCAATATAACTTATAAGGTCAAGGATGCCTTGAGGTTGATAGACTTAACCTCTACACAAATGATTGTGCAACTACATTAGTGCAACTTCCTCCATCTACTATGATTATGCATAATTGGCCTTTAATGATACACTTGGCATGGAACAAACTCTCCCTCTAGTCCTCCTCAGGGTTCGGCAAGGAACTTAGGAAGACTAGGGTCATCTCTTCTCCCAGGTCGATGTAGACATAGGTCGATGTAGACATAGGTCTCTTCTTCCTCCTTAACTTCTGCCTCTCGAACATACTTCTCCTCCTTAAGCTCACTCTCGTCGGTGTTGTCCACTACATCTTCTCAAAATACCATGACACATCGATTTAGACACTCAACAACCATGTGTCCGAAGCCTAAGCATTTAAAGCATTTCACCTCATTAGACTTTCGTCTGGAGGTTTATCCTTTCTCATACATTCACGGAGGTAGCCTATCCTCGGCTAGACCAAGCTGTCCTACTCGGCTATGCTAACCTACTCAACTATCGTTAAGTCAATCATTCTTTTCCTTAGCCCAGTATGGTCTCCTAGGCTTGGCTTAAATAGGTCGGCATAGTACCGGGGCTTAGGAGAATGTTAACCCAAGTCGGCCTAGAACATTTCTCCTATACTTTTCAACCTTTTGCACTATCTTAATGGTCTCTTCCAAATTATAAAACCTCTGTACTTCTATGATATTGTAAATCTCATACTTGAGCCTAGAAATGAACCTTGATGCTGTATAAGCCTCTAGCTCTTCCATGTCAGCTCATATCATTAACATCTAGAACTCCCTCATGTAGTCATCAACAGATCGGCTTGCTTAGCGTAGCTCCTGTAACTTTGCAAACGTATCTTATAGATAAGTCTCGAGCACAAATCTGCCTCTTAACAACCTTATCGTCTCATCCCAAGTTCTAACACCTCATCTTCCATCTCTTACCCTGGCTGCATTCAAATTCTTCTACTACATGGTGGCATGCCCAGTAAACTCCAATGTAGTAAGTTGGACTTTAACTACATCCTGGTACCCATGACATTCAAATACTTTCTCGACCTTCTTTTTCCATTCCAAGTATTAATTTGCATCTCCACTTCCACCAAAGGGCGGGATTTGTACCTTGACACGGTCTAGCCCTCGAGGGACTCGGCATCTTTATCCCTATGCTCGGTAGTAATCAACTTTTTCTTCTTCACCAAACCCTTCAACATCCAACTCCTCGTCATCCTCTATAATCTCCTTTAACTCTAATCTTCGTTTGATAGCTCCTCCAGCTCGAAGAGGTCAAACTGGGTGATTGGTTTAATAAAACTCGGCCATAGTATCTCTCAGGGGCATCATCTTGGGGGTTTTATTGCTGTGTACCTTGGGGTTGTTGCCTATTAACTTGCATTGCGGTGACTAAACTCTCAACAATGTTTGTGAGTCTGTTAAGTTTGTCATCAATAAACCCTAGGGTATTACTACCATTATGACCAAAACCAGGTTGAGCACCACTGCTCTAGCTACCAATGACACCTTGAATACTTAATTCCGACATAGTATAATACTTTCCCAATAGATTAACAAATTATTAACAAATGTAGTACCTAAAGTTACTCAAATAGAATAAAGACAAACTTACTCTATTTTCACAATGAAAAACAAAGTATGAATAGAGTTTCAATAAAACCACACTTATTTTCACTTGATTAGTAGAGTATGCCCCACTCTACCCTTACCGAGCCCTCCCATAAACCTATCCATGAACTATGGCAATATTAGAAGATCTAACGTGCTCTACAAGTTCTATTCTAGGCTACTACTTGTGCCTTGCTTTGCTAGGTCTTCCTTGCTATACTTACTCTATTCTACCCTACTTAGTCTATTCTGCCCTACTATAGTCGACTCTATTCTATTCTACCAGGTCTACTTCGATCAACTATATAGGACAATCCTGTACTACCTGTCTATCCTACCTTATCAAGATCGATTTGCTCGACCGAGTTTATTCGTCCAAGGTCCGCTCTATCATAATGAAGCTACTCGGCTATTCCATATTAGGTCAGCCGTACCGGGTCATATTAAATAGGTTGGCCACATCCATGCCAGATCGGCCCAGCCATATAAGGTCGACCCTTGTCATGCTAGCTCGGTCGCTACCATATCAAGTTGTTCTAGCCATGTGAGGTCGGCACTAATGGTGTCAGGTCAACCCTAGTCATATTGAATTAGCCCCAGACAAAAGCAACTCATCTAGAATCAGGTTTACCCAAATCATAGCTCCAAGTCTCCAACAACTCTTCGGAATCAAATGTTAACCCTTTACTCAAAAATCTTGTGCAACTACCTGTTTTACATATGTTATTTGGATTTCCCTTTTCTTGCATTTTCCTTTAGTTGTTGTTCATGTTCCATTTATAATTACCAAAATGTTACTAAGGCATCCTTTAGTCATTTATTTACAGCTTTACCACTTTTGTATAAATAGAACACTTATATAAGGTTTTAAGGCAAACTTGACATTTTAATGAAAAACCCTTAAGACTTTTCTCTTGGAAAACTCCCCTCTATCCACTCTTATCAATTCCTTTAGCAAGGGTTGTGGCGGGCAACCCTATCACTCAGATCGGTACATTATATCCGTAAAGTTAGTGTGCGGGATTTACTAAACCATCAACTTCCATTTATTTTTCAGACCATCTCGTGGTCCGAACCCATCCATTGGTTTTCTTGTGATATTGGGTTCGTGTGTTCATCCACAAATTCGAATCATCTTGGTATCAAAGCATGATTTAGAAAGGGAGCTAGCTATCGTGTGAAGTTGCTACAAAGATTTGTTCGTGTTTGCTGATTAGTGGTTATGTTCCTTTTGTAGATATTGGAGTTGGCTCAATTGAAGTAGGTTTGGAGATCTTGAGCTACAAAGTAGAGATTTGTAAGTTGATAAGAGTGGTTCCTATTGTGATTTATTGTACTCTATTCTCCATTGTGAAAACAGAGGAGGTTCATTTTTGTATATGCCCAAACTTTTAAGTATATTAGTTACTGGATTTAAGTTAGAAGTATCCCTGTAAGTTCGAGTCGTATTGACCATAGGTTAGAGTGACATTATACTATTGTAGTGGTGGTATTTGGAAATTAGAGTTGTACAAGTCTGTTACTGTATTGGTGAAGAGCGCGACTAGGTTACATGTGTTCGGATAGAAACTGTGTAAGGTTTTTGAGTTATGTAACCATAGCTATGGGAATTACAAGGGATTCGATTGGGTACCTTAAATTGAAGGTGGGTGTTCGATTTTTTGACAATAGTGTTGAAATTCTGTGGTTTGGATCATTGAATTTAGACAGAGGGACGTTCAATAAGACTTTTCATATTATCACAACAACCATTGGTGGAATGTGTTGTGGCTACTCGAGTTGAAGTCAGAGTTTTCGACATTGATTTGCAGTATTTGGTGGTTGTTAGCTACGGAAGCTTTATTGTTACCGCAGTAACAAGTGGTAGATTTTCTTAGGTATTGCGTTTGATAATTTGGTGCTAGTGGTGGTTATAATTGTGCTAGTAAGTTGTCTTGCTGTCTTAGGGATTGACATAGTGCTTAAAGTGTAAATGTCTAAATTGAGCTGATAAAGTGAAGCCATTAGGTATCGAGCTGCTGAACTTAAGAGAAGCTATCCAAGTTAAGTTGTTTGCCTATTCAACTTATCAAGCTAATTCTAGTATCTGAGCTGAATCAAAGTGTTGAAGTGAAGTGGAAGATTTGAGTTGTGCAAGCATCCGAGTTACTGTGTGTTTCAATCATTGCTAATAAGGCTTTTATGAGCCGAGCTAGTCTGCTAAAGTGATACCCCTATTTAACATAACTTACGACGATGGAGGAAGATATGGTTATGACTATGACTATGAAGATATTAGCTCAAGAATACCAGTGTTTGATGGTTATGGACCTCCAAAAAAATACTTAGATTAGGAATTCTAAGTCAATAAAGTCTTTAAAAGGTATCCGTACCCTGAATGTAAGAAGGAATATAAAGGGTCAACTTCAAGGTCTTGCGAAGATTTGCTAGAAGAGTGAAGTAAAGCGAAGGATCCTCAAAGGGGCAAGTACTACATGGAGCACAATGAGTCCTACAATGAGAGAAAAATTTATACCCCCGTCATATCAAGACGAGTTATATGATGAGTTATCTACCTTAAGGTAAGGACAAATAAGTATCCAAGAATTTGCCCAAGAGTACAAAGCACTCCTACAATGATGCGAATTGTATAAATCTCTATCGTGTACTATCTCACGATTCATAAGAGGATTGAAGCTAGAGATTACCTGATGTATTAACCCCTCTGGAGTAAGGAGCTTAAATGAAGCTATCTAATTAGCCTTAAGAGAAGAATCTGCCATTGGTACCGACCATTATGATGTGTAGGAACAACTAAAGGTTATACTAGATTAGCTTAAGAAGCTCCAAGAGAAAATGAGACAGAAAAGGGATACTCGTACAGAGATAGCCAACAAGAAAGAAGACCAAGGAGAGGAAGTAGGAGAACAAAGGGTAAAGGTTGCAGGAGAGACGAACAATAGAAGCGAAAAAGACCAAGTTGAATTGTGGTTGAAACCCCATGTTTCGAAAATAATACCATTACCCACTATAAATGCTACAAATGGTAGCTCTAGGAATTACTATGTTTACCTTCCTCATATCAAAATCTTACATCGAAGTCATCTGACAGGTTTACATGACACTAATATGAGCAATTATTGCATTATACTTGTAAGCTATTATCAACTGTAGGTTGGAGTTTATCAGGGTCGAGGTGATGGATACATATATTGGGGATACATTATTTTAACCCTTGGGACTTTTGTATTGGAAAGATTTGAGGTATATAGATAGAAGGAAAAGGAATAATCGATTTACGACGAAGTAGAGGCAATGCTGATTACAACTTTGAGGAGATTATGATGTCTAAGCTAGCCAAGCTTGAAGAGGTAGGAACACTAGCAATTGATGAGCCCTTTTACGTCCTGCCGACACAAGATCTACGAGCCCTTAATCTTTTTCATGACCCTAATATCGTATTACTTCCCGTAATTGATAGTTATTGGGATTACCAAAGTATAGTTGATCGAATCAATGATGAGTGAAAGGAAAGATCCAAAATAAAAAGATTTTTTTATTTTTTTTACCACAACACAATGAGGTTACTTTGTGAACTTCAGATGGATCAGAACTTAGCTACGCTCTACTGCTTGGAGAAGACATAACACAATAGCTACTCTAAGTGGTTTAGCTACTGATTTGAGTATTCGTTTGAATCAAGAACATCTATACACAGGTCAAACAAATGCCGAAACGAGTTACAATTGCTTCAGCTCATGGGAAGAGTTACGCACCACTTATTTGACCTCTAACCACGGAACTAAATAGCAACCGATGAGTAATGCACCTGTTAACAGCAGCTCCTAGCAACTCTGATGCAGCAGGTGAACTAAACTTAGAATATCCTACCTAAGAAGAACATCATATCACACTAAGCAAATATCATAGTAGAATTGAGCTTCACCAAGTAATTTCATCCAACAGTCCACTTCACCTAGTAACAGCTGAGCCCAATTAAAGCCAACAGCAGATTCTTGCTCAAACTGCCAAACAGAATGACCAAGCAATCTAAGCCCCACGTCCTAGCTGCAATTCGCAGTAGCTGCAGCACTCCAATCAAGCAGCATAAGTAGATGTAGGAGAAGAGCGCATTGGTTCGGTACTTTTAATTGAAGGAGACGCACTAGAATGTTAAAAGCACCTACCATTATAACCTTAAACTCAACATAGGGAGGAAAAACATGCTTCTCATTTTATTGCTGGGTTAAGCTTGTACAATTTAATCATATTTGATTTTATTTAGTTTTATTATTGCTGTCGTCGTTTAGAGTTGCTGCTAGACGTATGTCTACTGCTGTTGATTATTGTGGCTTCTTGGTTAAATTCCTTAAGCTGCTGTAAAGCAAAATACGCAGCCTGTTGTACTTTGTTTTGGCTGTCGTGTAGTTGGCGTGTGGATAAGAAGCTCTTGGCCTGATGTTTGGTTGCTTTGTTATTTGGAGCGCCATTTAAGAAGCTGATTATGCTTCCCGAAAATCCTACCCCATGAAACAAAATCGTAACGAAGATGAGTTCTTTGTGTTTTTTTTTTCACCCCGATCAATTGAAGTTAACTAATCTTGGAAGATGACCTGTTCAGCTAGTTGCCTTAAGGCGCAAGTAATACACGATTGATGTTATACAACGCTATCTTACGTTAGTATGATTTTGTCATTTTTATTAATGAGAGCAATCTTTTTGGTCTCTCCGAGGTAGAATTAGACCGTTAAATGTGTGTGAATTAAGCTCTTGAACTACAATTTTATGCAACTACAATCATTCAAAATAACTAGTATCTCACAAAAGATGCTGAAATATTGTTAAATTCTATGTAAAACCACTCTACATATATTTGACCCTACTTAACGTTAAAATTTGAGGATTGTGAAAATTTTACCACTCTAGAATTTCATAATTTCGGTGATCAGAGATTTTATGTGCGAAGTAATTTTTGCCATTTTAGCCCTTAAGGCATCCTTAGTCTCATCCTAAGGGGGGTAGATACATATCCATTTATGTCCTATTTTCCACATTTAGGATGTCGTCTAGGTTAAAATGACTACTTGTTAGTTTTGCAATTTCTCAAAAGCCAGAATTTGCCGCGGCGGTTGATTGAGCAAATACTAAGGGGATGCAGGGGAAACATTGTACTATGTCTCTTACTTAGATGCTCCAACGTCATGCCACATGTTTATTCATGGTTCCTTTTAACGAGTACCAAAGCGAAGTAAAGTGTCTTTTTAAAATTAAGTATTCTTTAAACCAACCAATATTAAACCCTACCCGTTTAATATTGACCTTCGACTGAGATTTAAAGAAAAACTGTTTAATCGAAAAACATATTAAAGTTGTCACCTGACTAAAGAAAAGTTAAATTATAACTAATCGAATAGATTAGTTATAATTTAATTACTAATATATAATAAAATTGATTTTTGAAATGGCTTTTGAAAACTGGAGATCTGGATCTAAAGGTATGTTTTTAAATCCTTACGAGTACCGTTAATTTTCTAAATTTAAAATTAAACTTAAAAATCACCTTTCACTTTTAAAAGACAGAACTCAATTATCATTTATTTTTAATTGGATCGCCTAAGTAATCTAAAGTAAAAAAAAGGGAAAATTTAATTTTTACTTTTATTTTTATCTTTATCGTCGTTTCATAGGTGTTTATGTACCTACTATTCGAAATCAGATGTACATAGTTCTTTTTTGAAAACTTTAGCAAGTGATCTTATTTAAATTCTAAAAATATGTTGAATTTATGTTTTTAATTCAATTTGGTTTATTTGAGAAAATTTTCTAAAAAAGGCTTTTTTGAAAAAAGAATTCTAAAACATCCTAAATTTGAACATGGATTGATTTATTTTTTCTTATTTTGGAAAATGTTTTTCTAAGGGATAAAATAACAACCTACTTATTTTTATTTCTATTTTATTTATTTATTTTTATTTACTTATTTTTCATCTATTTCTATTATACTAATAAATAAATAAACTAGTCTTTCTTCTTCTTCTTCTTTTTCTTGTTTTTTTTTTCCTTCTTTTCTTTTTCCTTTTCTCTTTTACATTTACATTACGATTTACATTTGCATGGATAAATAAATAAACAATATAAGGAAAGAAAAAGAAAAAAAATAGATTAATTAATTAATTAATTAAAAAACGAAAAGGGAAAACAACTGTTAAAAGAAAAAGGGTTGGACCAAGGAGAGGATCCGGATGCACAGATTGAGTCGTGGGTCGGACTTAGGTTGGTAAGTCAAGTTAGAGCTCGGATCAGGTCAAGCTTTTAACATCTTCAACAGTAGCGCCGACAAAGGGCGATTTGAAGCGTTCTAGAAAGCAAATCTAGCGGGAAAAAGAAAATTTGTATGTTTTGGATTAGGAATAAGGAGGTAGGTTCGATGCCTAGGCATTTAGAGGTGTTTTGGAGGGTAGTGCAAAGTGATGGTGAGAGTGGATGTTGAACAACCGTCATGGGTAGCTACTAAAGGTGAGTGGTTGGCTAGGTTACGGGGTTTTTAAGGTTGAAGAGTGTCGTGATGGCGTTGGTTTGTGCCTAAGGTGGTGTTTAGTGGTGGTGTTCAATGATGGTAGCCATAAGTTAGGGTTTCTAATGGTAAGGTTTGGTTTTGTGGCTAGGTGCTACATCAACACTTAGGAAAAGCTAGGCTGAGAGCTAGGAGTGTAGAGGTCATGGCCGTGGTGTTGATTTCATTTGAAAACCACTATAGTCGAACTCCAAGCTAGAGAGAAAGAGAGCTATGGTTAAAGAGAGAAAGAGAGGGTTTTGTAATGATTCTACTGCTTGTGAGTGGTTGTATCCCCAATGAACTTCACTAACACCCAATTTAAACTCAAATTCGACTAAAAAACAAAGGAAAGCTTGAATTTGGATTAATTGAAAATGCCTAAAAATTAAGTTTTTTCTAAATTTTAGAGCTCAATCTGAATACTCCTTTGACTACATTTGGACGTGTTAATGGGTTCGATTCACAGTAGGCCATGTGGTAAACAAGATTAATGTAAGAAATCACATGTGTATGTGGCGAATTTGTGAAAAATTAGAGCTAAAGTGGAGGAGATAGCTATTCTTGACCAGTTTAGTAGAGGAAGGTCTAGAGAAAATAAGGGAAAACTAAGAGAAAGTGCTAACGTGACGCCACGTCAGTTAATCCGACCAACCTCGACCTACCACATCACATATGGCACGCCACATGAATGCCACGTAACAAATGGCAACGTTAGCAAGGTTATCTAACCAGACACTGCCACGTTTTATTATACATAATACAATTAGATCCTAACACGTGGCAATATACTAGTTAACAAAAATAAAAAGGCCTCCATGCCTTTGCCAAGATTCAAACCCAAGAGCTTAAGTTTAACCCTATGCAATGTTCACGTGCTTATTCGTTAAGCTGTTGACCTGTATCTTATTCATATATGCAATTAAATTACATATATGAACTATGTCAGCCTAAGCTAGATTTACATCTAAGCTCAGGCCTAATGGCCTAACTTCTAAACTTATTTCAAAATTAAAAATCTACGCTAGTGAAATAATATTTTCCAACATCTTATTATTTTTTTTTTTCAATTTTTCTATTTTTTGGTAATTTTTCAATTTTCTAAAAAAATTATTCTTAATTTTCTAAATTTCTCAATTTTTTGAGTTTCCTATCTAAATTTCTTGTTTTTTATGCTTTTCTTATTTTTTTTTGAATTTTTTTTTATTTTCCCAAAATTCTTATTTTTTCTAAATTTCTTAAATTTTTGGGTTTTCTTTAATTTCCTATTTTTTATGTTTTTTCCTAATTTAGGCCTATTAATAAAAAAATAAAAATAATAAAAATGAAAATAAAAGGGGACAAAAATTGAGTGTTTTCATAAGGAAAGAGATTCATTCCTACCTATACTAAGATAAGTCAGTTATGCACTCCATCAAACTATCGACGTTAAACATAACGCTCTTGGGATGAAACCAAAGCTAGTAGGTTATTTTAGCAATTTTCTTTATTTATTTTAGTACTTTAGCAATTTTATATCTTTTTATTTACTTGTTTTATTAATTTTATTCATTAAAGTAGCCATTTCTTAAAAAGAAAAAAAAAAGAAAATTGTGTATAACCAGTTACATGACCATATCTCACGGTTATGTCATTTTCAAGTGTCCTCTTCTTAATAAGTTACAAAACAATGAGACACAATCGTGTCTCATGGTCGTATCATTCCTTAGGCACAATTTTGCTTCGTACATAAATAGTTATATGATAGTGAGACATAGTCATGTCTTTTAATTGTATCAACCAAACTATATAGGTCGTGCCTAATTTCTCTCTCCTTTCACTCACATGACTAGAAAACATGGCCTTCTTTTTCTTTACCCTCTCATGCACATACACTTATTTCCATTTCTTACATCAAAAAGGGACTCTTCACTCTTTAATTTACACTCAAACTTCACTTCAAGAACACAGTAAGTACCCCCATCTCTACTCACTTCATGCTTGTTCCGATATTGTGTTGCATGTATCCATTTGAAAATTTGTTTAGTGAGACCATCATAGTGTAAGAAATAAGATTTGGTTGTAACAAAGTTCAACTTTCACGAGTAAAAGTGTTGGATTGTCTTGATTTACATGCTTTGTTCTTTATTTTAGCACTTATGATTTTAGTGTTTAATCAAAATTAATATGATATTGTCAATTTTAGTTATCAAGTTTACTACACTTCTCAACTTTCTTCTAAGTTGCTACTATAATATATGGAAGTCCTCAATTAGTTCAAAAGGCATAGATATGATTCCAAGTCATTTTGTTGCTACTCTTTTCTCTAATGTGAGCTAAGTACATGTGCTGCATTTAGCTTTCCAATTAATTAGCATTAGACTTCATTAACTTATAGCTTGTGTTCACCACTTAAGACCACGAATTGCTACTAAGCTATTCATGTCAAGTCCTATTGGTATCATCCTAGAGCCCTCAAATTGATAACAACTTCACTCTAAAGGGGTTGATTTGGTCTAAGCATTCTAATTCCCTTAGTTAGCAAATATGAGAACATTAAGATGAAACAAGCATGCCAACACTAAAATCTAAGAGCATGAATTCATTATGTGATTTTCCATGCATAAGTTTGGTTTGAAATCAAAATCAGAACTAGTGAACACATTATGACCAGTTGAGCTCTATTTTTATCTTCTTCTTTTTTTTATCAAATTCTTAAACAGTTAACCCACTAACATGCATCTAATTAGTCCATTTGAAAATCTATGGTTAAAGTACATATAAATGCATAAACGTATACTTTAAGTTAGCATAAATGTGCAATTTTGCATATTTATCAACAGTTCACTAAGAAAAAACTATACCAACCATGGCATTTAATTTATAGCAATAGCCATAAGCATCTAAGCAATTCCAATGAGAACATCAAAATGAGGCAAACTTGACCAGCTCATTCAATTTCACAACAGTAAAGCACAAGCTAGGCATTAGGATATAACGCAACAGCTCCAAGCAATTGAAAGCAGTGTTACTGTATGCTACAATTTATAACAGCTTACTTTTTGTAAGATCTAAATGAACAAAGTAGCATTGGTCTTATAATTATAGCAAGTTGAGAACACCAAGCACATCATCTTATAATTTTGCTAGATGGTCATAAGAATGTAGTCAAAAACTATAAATACCTCACCTAAAAAGGAGGTATTGTAGGTTTCCATATGCTATAAGTAAAAATAATCTATTACATTGGGTCTAGCAACTCTACATTAATGCAAACAATACATGCATTAGTAAATGCTTACTATCTAGCTACATATATCCAGCTAATTACAATCTAATGCCTATAGTGTCTAGGCAATTACAAAAGAAAATTACAAAGGTAATATGTCCCAAATGCCACTCCTCTCAAGTTCCACTTTAAACTTTGTTTTTGTCTTTACAGCCTTTTCCCTGCAAAGCTCCCTTAAGAATAATGTCAGCATCCATTGTTCTCTTAGAAAATTGTCTTGTCTCTAACCGCGTAAGAGGAATTTATTTTCTTGTAAAGCAAGACTGATACCCCTACCATATATTTTTACATGAGGATTGTTATTCTATAGCTCATTCTGTGATGTTCTCTACCATTTGGGGAAGCTTTTTTTTCTTCTACTTTAGCGATAACAAGATTGGGTACTTACAAAGGACATACAGGCAAAGTGACTATAAGATTTAACAGCAAATATTATGAAACTTATACCCACAAACATGTTGATGCGTCTCTAGGGTCAAATATACAAAGAAACACCACAACGAAGAGAGAACAAAAGGAAATAAAGAAAAGCTAACAAAGTCCAGGAAGTTACCAATTGGATATGACACATTAATTCATCCTGCTCGGCTTACAATTGAACTAAAAGATCGCTCGCCACTACTCCTTACTAAAGAGAATAAATAAGAGTTGAAAGGTAATGAGAATAATAGGGTTACTTTAAGGGAAACTTGTATACAATTTTGATAATGAAGTTGTTGTCTACATACATTAAGTGGGGGTTGATATATTTATCCTACTAGGGTTACTTTACATGTATGAAAAGACAAAAGGGTATTCTATAAATAAGATACATAAAACATATTAAAAAGGATAAAAGAGAAAAAATATCCTATACGGAGAAGTAAAGAATCCATCTAGAATGTCATTCCATAAGATACATGCCGCATGGTGACTAATCAATCTGAATTGTAGTACAAATTAGATGAAATGAAGAAAAGAAGGAGTTTACAGTTAGGGGTCGACCCAATCTAGATCAAGTCGAAGCTCGATCAATCATTTGCTAGAGAGTACTCAACTTAAGTTAGGGTTGAATGTTGGTAGATGGCTTGGATAGTCTTTAGAGGTTGTTTGCTCGGATGTTATGTCATAGCACAATTTTTCAATAGGTTTAGCGGATGTGTTAGCTCAATAGTCAGGTTGGTAGTAATGGGAAACATAAAGGTCAAGGTAAAAATTCTCGAAGGACCCATTTCAGTTCAACTCTGCCCCTGTAAGTCATAGTGATAACTGAACTCCTAGACACACCATATATTCTTGGTATTAGAGCTTGGGTTAAGACTGAGAGCTATATAGTGTTAGTCTATTGTGTTTGCTATTCAAGATATTTGTATGTAGAAAGCATTTACGTAAAGTATCCTTACTGAAGCTTGTATTGAGAATATCAAACCCTAGTATACAAGAAGAGATTCACAATGTCGAGAGTGATGTTCATGGTCGTGGTCGTGGTCGAGTTAGCCAACAAACACCATATACTACTGATGAGCAGATATAAAATCTTGTAACTATTGTGGCCAACTTAGCTGTCTCAGCAAATAAGGTTTTAGAGGCTGGTCTACATGAAAGAGTTACTGAGCAAGTCGAGAAATGAGAGATAAGCCAAGGAGGCAGATGAGCAAGCGAGCTTTGAAAGCCTTTCCTATGAACCAAGCACCACTGCGACATGCCGATAAAGTCATAAGAAGGAGGTTAGAGTTAAACAAAGTGGAAGAGTACGAAGAGGAAGAAGACCAATATGATGGGATGGATAAGCGTGAGTTCAAAGCGCCAAGAATTGCCGAACAACTTAAAGTACAGATTTCGAGCTTTAACGGGTCTATTGGTGCTAATGACTACCTTAACTAAGAAGAGAAGATCGAAAAGATATTCAACTTCTACGATTATGAAGATGCTGTCCGCATTAGGGTGGCCACATTAGAATTTTCTGAGTATGTGGCAATGTGGTGGAAAAAGCTACAAAATGTTCATTTAAAAGCCCGACGAGATGAAGAGACTTCTAAGAAGTAGGTTTGTTCTTGAACACTACATGCAAAACACTTTTAGACAACTTCAAGACTTGAGCCAAGGCAACAAATCCATAAACGACTATGTCCGAGAGTTTCAATTGCTCATAATACGATGTGATGTCGACAAGCCTGAGACCCGAACTATAGCACTGTTCATCTTAGGACTCCTAGCTGAGATTGATCACGTCGTGAAATTGCAGAGCCTCATAACTCTAGACGAAACCATCCGTATAGCCTAGAGAGTTAAAAGACAACGGCAGAACCAGGCTAGCCAAATGCTGTGTAATAAGACCATGATGCCAAGTAGGAATGACGTGTCGAGTTGAGTAGGGAATGATAAAGCATCAAATAGATCCAAGGCTGAACGCCGAGGTCACATGCTGAACCAACCAGACGAGGGCCAAGGTAAGAGCAAGACTGAAGAACCTAAGATCTAAAGAGACCAAGGTCAAAGCTCAAGATGGAAAACCTAAGAAATCAAATGTTTTAAGTGTCTTAGCTATGGACACATGGCTAGTCGATGTCCAAACCGGCAAGTCATGACCATCAAGGGAGATAAGCCCTAATTTGAAGTAGAAAATGTGAGTAAAGGAGAGGAAGAAGTGGCAACTGGTCAGATGTTTGGAGAATTTAAGGAAGATTCGGGAGCTGAGATACCCCCTAAGGGTAATGCCAAGTATTGCTTTTTGTTCGACGATCTCTCAATACTTCTGTGGCTAATGAGAACGAGTAGAGAGAGAACCTCTTTCATACAAATTTTCGGGTGAATGGCAAGCTATGTACTATGATCATTGACAGAGGGAGCTGTACCAAATTCATTGTGCAAGGAGTAATTAAGGCCATGAAATTGCTAACTCTTCCACACCTTAAGTTGTACAAGATTTACTAGCTAAATGAGAGAGGAAGATTACATATTTCCGAGCAAGTCGGAGTGCCAATTACTATTGGTGATAGATACAAGGATGAGGTGCTGTGTAACATCCTGCCAATGTGTACATCCCATATATTACTCGATCGACCGTAGCTATTTGACTTAAAGGTGTTACATGATGGGCATAAAAATACCTATATTTTCCAAAGGATAGGAAGAAAGTTATATTGACACCAATGAGTCCTAGGGAAGTGCAAGAAGCCTAGGAAAAGGTTGCGAGATCTCTACAACCAAAGTCCTTGGTGATTTCTCAAGCTCAATTTGCACGAGAAGTCAAACCCGAAGACTTTGTACTCTTCTAGGTCAAGAGACTCCTAGAGATTAGAGAGGTCAAGAACTTACCTGTCGAAGTGCTGCAACTACTTCAGGAATTGTTAACCTATTTCCATCCAAGATGTCGAAAGGATTACCTCCCTTAAGAGGAATTAAGCATTGCATTGATCTTCAACCTAGAGCAACCCTACCAAATCGACTTGCATATAGACTCAATCCTAAATAGGCAGCCAAGCTAAAAAAGCAAGTTGATGAGTTAGTAGATCGCAGATATGTCCGTGAAAGCATAAGCCCATGTGCTGTCCCAGCCGTGTTAGTACTAAAGAAAGATAGATCATAGAGGATGTGCAATGACAGCCATGCCATCAACAAGAATATTGTTAAGTATCGATACCTGATCCCGCAAGTGGATGACATGCTTAATGAGTTGCATGGTGTATGCATCTTTTCGAAAATAAATCTAAAGAGTAGCTATCATCAAATACAAATGAGACCGAAAGATGAATGGAAAACAGCCTTTAAGACTCGGGATGGTCTATTTGAGTGGATGATTATGCCATTTAATTTAACTAACATACCAAGTACATTCATGCGCCTCATGAATCATGTGCTTTGAGTACTGATAAGCAAATGTGTTGTAGTTTATTTTGATGATATTCTGGTCTACAGTACTGACCTTCTTATTCATATCAAACATTTAAGATTGGTGTTTAACATACTCTATGCTAAAAAATTATTCAGCAACTTGAAGAAATGCGTATTCTGTCAGAGCGAGATTGTATTCCTCGGATATGTTGTTTCAAGGAGTGGAGTTTGCATTGATGAGGAAAAGTTCAAGACTATTAATAAATGGCCTATGCCGACAAGTGCAATTGAAGTCAGGAGCCTCCATAGCCTAGCTTTGTTCTATCGAAGATTTATCTGGAACTTCAGCTTCATAACTGCGTCGTTGACTAAATTGACTAGGAAGAATGTTGAGTTTAAATGGATAGAAAAGGCTCAGAGGAGTTTTGAAGATGTGAAGTGTAAGTTAATGTCTACTCTAGTATTTGCCCTACCAAATTTCGAGAAGGTTTTTAAGGTTAAATGTGATGCATCTATACACTCCAGAATTGGTAGCATTACTTGTTGTTGAGAGAATTCATCACCTATTTAAATCATGAATCTCTCAAGCATCTTTGCGGGCAGCAAAAGCTTTCTCGGCATCATGCCATATAGGACGAGTTCCTCAAGACCTTTTGCTATGTCATCAAGTATAAGAAAGGAAGCACTAATATAGTGGCCGATGCACTTTCTTGTCGTCATACCCTCATCACGACATTGCAAGCTAAAGTGCTTGGATTTGGCACTCTATCTAATCAATATGAGCATGACCCACATTTTGGGCCTTTAGTAGCCAAGTGCAGTGATAGAAGAGCTATAAATGAATTCTACTTAAGTAAGGAGTTCTTGATGAAGGGTAAGTAGATGTACATGCTGAGTAGTTCTATAAGGGAGCTACTGGTTCGAAAAGCTCATACCAGAGGTCTGGTTAGCGATTTTGGGGAAAAGAGAACGATTGAAATATTGAAAGAGCATTTTTACCAACTTGGGATGATGAAGGATGTGCATTGAATACTTAAGGGATGTAAGGTGGTAAGTATGCTAAAGTGAGGAGAGAACCCTATAGAGAATACATACCCCTGTCAATTCTCGAGCAGCCATGGATCGATATAAGCATCGATTTCATACTCAGCCTTCTCCATACGCCGAGAAGATACGATTCAATCATGGTGGTGGTCGATTGATTCAACAAGATGGGCAGCTTCATTCCTTGCCATAAGACTAATGATACTTTATTTATCGCTAACCTCTTTCTATAGGAAATGTATGACTACATGGAGTGCCAAGAAGTATTGTGTTTGACAGTGATTCAAAATTCATGAGCTTCTTTTGGAAAACCTTATGGAAGAAACTCAGCACTAAGTTCTTGTTCAGTACCTCTTGCCACCCTCAGACAAACGACCAAAATGAAGTAGTTAACAAAACCGTTAATAGTCTCCTACGTACCACTGTTGAAAAGAACTCTCATGATTGGGATTTATGCCTACCCATCATTGAATTTTCCTATAATCGCTCAACTCACAGCTCTATTGGAACATCACCATTTGAGGTTGTTTATAGACTTAACCCGAACCTACCCTTAGACTTAATTAACAATCTATCTACACAAGGGGAGAGCCAATCTTGCCTATAGAGTGCCGAGGAATTTCATAAGTTATACCAAAGAATTGCTAAGCAATTAACCAAAACTATGGCTCGATAAAAGGAAACGGGAAGCCACAGAAGGAAACAAATCATTCATGCTCCTAGGAACCTTTTCTGGATCCATCTTAGCAAAGAACGCTTCCCTAGCAAGAGGACGAACAAACTATCAACCAGAGCGGATGGACCCTATAGGATCCTGAGACGCCTTAATGATAATGCCTATGAGATTGAGCTACCTAAAGGTTTTGATGTATCTACCACATTCAATGTCATCAACGTAACTCCATATGTACCTGATGATGATGAAGGCCAAGATTTAAGGGAAAATCTTCAATAACCCCAGGAAATTGATGCACTATCGGTCAGCGATCTCATTACTCGAGTGCACCTCCAAGGCCTCTAATCTCTCTCTCTCAAAATTCTCTCTCAACAACCTACTGATGACGAGAGACTGGACATCAAAGAAAGGTAGTTGAACTCCCTGAGCTCCCATTGTCATACGTTGATCTATACACTCGGTAATGACGATGCCAACCTTTCCCTTACTGAGGACCCTATGCTGAGCACTCCGACAAACTGCTGTCAAGAATCACTTACCAAGTGATGAGAAACTCACTTAAATAGCTGGGTAGTTTTCTCTCAGCATACCATCATTCCTCTTGTCCCAGCCCTTTTAGTGTCGCAACATTTTGACCCTTCCTACCTATTGTCCTTAGAGAATATTCGTACAGGACTAATGCTATACTGCTAATTGTCTACCTCGTTTGACATTTAACTACTTTTTCATTTTTGGTTTGTTGTCTTTCTTACCCTTTTCGTATATACTCGGAATCCCCTTTTTGTAAATACTTTTTTGTAATTTCTTTATTTGTAATGTTGTCTTAGGGAATTACTATAAATAGTCATTTTCTCTTATAAGCTGAAGATAACTTATATCTTAATACTGAATACTCTATTCTTGTAAGCCAATCCTCTTTTAGTCCATACCCTTTACACTCTTATTTAATCTTGCCAAGCAGCTTAAGATTAATGGTAACTAGACCTAACATCAATTTGTGTGTCATATCAAGTGAGATATCAAGTCGTGTTATGTTTGTTAGTGAGTTACATCCTCCAAGCAACCCACGTTAGCTACTCTTGTTAGATTGTGGATCATTTCCCTCTAATTTTCTTCGATATCCCGAAGGACCCATTTTAGTTCAATTCTGTCCCGATAAATCCTAGTAATAACTAAGCTTCTAGGCACATCAGTCTTCTAGGCTCGTTTTGTATACTTCACTATTTCATAGAAAATTGTTCATTTGCCAAGCTAAAATTTGTCTAAGCTCATCGAAGCGAGAGATAACCATCAACAAATTGGCACATTTTTCGAGAAATGCAATCCATTGGTACAATTGCCAACTATTTCTCAAAGTTATGTCATGAGATGTTGGCTCTTTTTGTGTAACTTTCCAAACCTGACTTTTCTCTTTAGCATTGATATTTCTAGTCTCCATATTCATATGGCTGTTGGTGTTTGATGAGAATTAAAGGATTTCTTGAGCAAGCAGTTATTGTATTTTCCAACATCTACTTGTAATACGAAAGTTTCAAACTACCTTGGTTAACTGCCATATTATTATCTATTGAAAAGATTTGCAGTTAGAAAATTACAACCGCTTTGGTTAACCACCATTTGTCTGGTATTTAATGTGTTGTAATGAGTCATCCAACCACCTTATGTAAGTTACAAGCATTATGATGCTATAGCTTTTAGGAATCGTGCGTTAAATTTGTTTTTGGAGTTTATCAGGTAGAACTACAACCACATTTTGGGAACAAGGCATTCTAGGGAAACAGTGAAGCAATAGCTTTCCTCCTAATGCTACGACACAATAATCTCTAATGTCAGATAATAGACACAGAGAGCAATGGAGTGTAGTGAAACCAAGTTCCCAACTTACATTCACCAACTAAGCCGAGCTATTCATTTGAAGTTTAAAGTGTCATGCTTCTTCACTTGAACAGAATCCAAGCAATAAGACTCGAGCTACTTGTCGGCATGGTCGTAACTGGCCGAGTTCTCTTCCTTCCACGGATTAGCAAGAATAGCATGGCCTAGCTGAGTTGCCTTTTTGAACTTTGAACAACTACAAAACAAGCTAATCCAAATTGATCTACGCAATTCGTGTCGCACCGACTCTAGTTGTTTGTCACACCAAGCCAAGAAAATCCAAAGTTCCCTGTACATAGAGCAACTTTGCCGAAATATGTATACTTAGGCTGACCACATGCAAGCAAGCCGAGACAACATAACCAATGTTTGTCGAACACTAGTTAGCTTTATCACGAGCTGAGCTCTTTACAACGCAATGGCACTTGGAGCTTCCAATTAACCAATGTTTGTCACACCAATGTTTTCTGAGCTCTTTACTTGAGTAATCCACGTCCAAATCCAAGGCAGTAAATAGTGCACAATTGCTGCTGATCTTATTGAGAATTGCAAAGCCCACTCGAAGAACTTCTAGTTGTCGAGCTTGCTACCAAGGGTGTATGGCAGTACCGAGCTAAATAGGATGAGCTACTCATGGTTAGGCAGCAAATCAAGGTAGCAAGTAAGAGCTGCCAATTAATTAAAACCAACGACACGAAGTTGCGACACCTAGCAACCTAGCAACAATATACAGTTGCCAAGCTAAAATGCCGAGCTAAAAACCAAGCTTTTTCGATCAGTGCAAAAGCCCAGTCGAACTTATTCCTCCAAGACTGGTTGTCGAGCTCAAGTGCTGAGCTTGTTTGTCCTTTTATTGCAGCTAATGCCGAGTTGCATAACGCGCGTAGGGTTCCTAAAGATATTACCAAGCAAAAATTCAGTTGGAATTACTGGATTGTGAAGACCATGTTGCGTCAACTTCACTAAGCTACCATGCTCATCGCAACCCTTGTTGAACTCCCCCTACTGGTTTTATAAGTTTATTACAAGTTCTGAACACCTTTGTAAAACTCCATGTTCCGAGCTTCCGAGCTCTCGAATACTTGGTCAAAGTTTAAAATATCTCGGCAGTCCATGGCCGAGAAATTTACATGTCGAACAATACTTGTCGAGTACCAGAGCGAATGCTTCCATGGCCGAATGCCGAGAGCAATTTATCTTAGCTATTTCTCAACTAAGTCAAGTTTTAATTTGTGCTGGACTCCAATTCGTGTTGAGCAACTACCCATCTACGTGACGAGCAACACAGTAAAATCGAGAAACAAGCTTTTGATCTAAGTTTGACCAAACCAAGGTTCCTTGTAGCATTCTTATGCAATACAATGTCAACAACAGCTCCTTGTTGCGCTTTTGACCCAGACCGACATGAACAGCAGCTACACCCGATTCTTCAATGCAATCGGCAATAGCAACCTTCGAGCAAGAATAGCCGGCCACCAAGTGAATAAGACCCAAACTTCACACGATAAATAAAGTAGAAGTTGTGCTAAGCTTGGAGCTTAGAGATTTTACCGAGCTAACCCCATGGTCGTGCCTCCCGCATCCAATGATAGTCTCAAGTACGTCCTAGTTGTGTTCTTTATGATAGAACATTGCAAAGCCGAGCCATCTACCGTAGAGCAATGAGCTTCCTCTATCTTCTTTAATAGCAAGAGCATCCACTATCGATTATCACCTCCACGTCAATTGAACGGTGCTTGCAAATCCTAGCCACACCTCCGAGCTCCTCACAACACAACGAACACTTCGGACGGATCAAAGTCCGAGTTTTCATCTACCATGCCGAGTAACTTAGCTCATGTCACACTACAGAGCTCGGTGACACATTAGGCTAAGTTTATTTTTCTGAGCTTCAAGCTCCTGACCTAAGCTCCATAGCGCATGTGACAAGACAAATATCCTGAGATTCATCAAATTGCAGCTGGTCAACATAAGGACAAGGTGTCCGAGCTCCCTTTAGGTCAAAGTTACATATTATTTATGCAAGTACTCTAAGCTTCATTTAACTCCACATGCCTCCTCGAGCTTTTGTAATAGCATATCCTACTTGAGAAGCTGCGCTTCCAAGCACTTGAATCACATGCATGATAGCATTTCGACACTTGTACGGCCATTACCGACCAATAACAACCCCAAGAAGTCCGACCCAAAAGGTAGACGGGCAGCTGCATCTAGATAGAGATCATCTAGAGTGATTCAAGTATCGAGTCCAACTTCACCAAGCAAGCTCCGAGCAAATTTAGCCATAAAGATTGTCACGCAAGCCGAGCAGCTAGATCACTTGGTGTTCACCTAGTCACAAATCATAGAATAGCAACTACCTGAGTTGTTATTTCTTTTCACCCAAAATTATGACCTGCACTGGAAGTTGAAGACACTGAATATATGCCAACCTACCACAACACATTTCAAGCTATGAGTAACAAGCCTCAAATGTTATTCTTAGAGTTAGGGGTGCAGCTTGATGCAATTTAGTTCCCCTTTAATCGAGCTCTATGATAGCAAGCTAGTCAAGCTTCTTTCCCTTCCATGCAAGCATAGGTAAAAGAGCATTGAAACCGTGTTTCCCCTTGGATGTAAAGGTCTAGATAACCCTTAAACTTGCACTTGTGGAGTAGTCTTTGTGGAATGTTAAAAGTATGATAGCTAAGTATGAAAAGATTGGACACCAAGAAAAAAAAAAAGGTGGCATGTCCTCTTTCTAACCTTTAAAAGAAAGCAGTCCATCTCGATGGAGAACCAAATGGACCAGCTACAACGGATAATCCTCCTTGTTAAAAGATGAGTAGACTTTCATTACCACTATTCATATTTTGTCTATTATTAATTTTTCAAGACATGTGCATTGTGTTATACCTTATGCCGATTTGTTGTTAATATTCACATTTGATGCATGGTCTATAGATTAAGTTATATCCATCTATGTGTTGTACCACAATTTGAATTTTGACAAGCCTGATAATGAAAAAGTGTTGACCAGTTGACACTTGCAATGATTCATTCAATTTTTAGCAAGTTTATTTCTACTTCCCATAGAGATGAGTACGAGAAGCTAAAAACAAATCTAAGCTAAAGAACACCCTTCATTTCGAGCCCAAACAAGTATAATTTGCTAATGGGTAACTCATTAATAGCTCTAAGTCCTATACATGATGGACAACGAGCTAGTATAAACTTTCTATCTAATAAATAAATGACAAGCTACTTGAAAACCCTAAGCCATTAAGCAATAACAGGTAAAACACTCTAAGTGCTACAACTTGCATGGATGATAAGTGAATAAGCCCAAAGTCCTATACATTAGCAGACTACAGGCTAACTAGCCTATTTTATGGCTCTACTTAGCATAGGTCAGCCCAGCTTAGACTACCTATGATGGGAATCAAGTTACGGGACCCCTAACTCACTGTCAAGCTTGAGGACTAAAGAGACCAGTACGTCGAATCCTTATGTTTCAACTAACCCCTATCAAGATTGAGTATTTTCATACCAAGTCACCTTTAATGCCATGCCATATGACAACCCATTATTCTGTAGTTTGCCGAATAAATGAGTACTCTCTAGTGTCGAGCCATACAATCACTCGACATCATCTTTACCGAAAAGCCGAGAGAGAGAATCCGGATTGATTAAGTCATCATTGCTCAGATAAGCCCATTTATCCGTACTTTTTGTCTGCATCTCCTAATGACCTTGCCAATGCCGCATTACCGTATCACATGTAAAATTTGTAATACCAATGATTATTTTCCTTATATATTCATTTTTGCTCCTTTATAACATGTACATTGCCCTTTTAGGAAATGTCCTTTTTGTCTTTTCCCTTTTGAGCAAATTACCCTAGTTTGCGAATATAAATACCCTTATACTTGTAGTTGTAATAGATTAGATAATCTTCAATATACTTTTGAGTACTTTCTTTCCTGCATAAACACTGTTGGTTACTCTCGGCATCACTCTTACCCTTTTCCTTTAAGTAAGGTTAGCTAGTGAGTAACCTCATTGGACCAATTTGTGCATCACATCGAATTGTGCCGTAATTCCTCGAAAGTTCTATTGATGCATCATATCCTCTAAAGCTATTTGTGAGTTTTGCGTATTGTTTTCATCCTTTTCTTTCACCCTTTCGTACCTTTCTCTATTGACTCTTTTTGAGCTTTCTATAAGCTTGGACCTATTCAACGATCGATCTTAAATGTTCTTGGTTACGGTTTGCAATATCTTGGTATTAGAGTAGAGGTTTTGTGTGAACTATAGTTAACTCTTTCTTAGATTTTTGTTATGCTCTGTTTTGCTTATATGAAACAAAGTTAGTCATTGAGTTCATTTGACTGTGGTGTTATTAGTTGTTCACTTTATGAAGTGTTTATTTAAATTTTGAATCTGTGAGGAAAAATGACAAACCCAAATATAAATGTTGGCACCGGTAATGATAGTGGAGTTGTCTACCATGAGCGTCAGTCTCAAGGAACTCCCACAAGCACTGAGACTGACGCGAGACTCAATGAGGTAACTAACCTCCTGGTAAATTTAACTCGAGTTGTTCATATACTGTCTTGTCGACCTACTAAGGTCACGTAAAACACTCTACAAGTTGCTCAACATGTTAAAGGATAGAACCTAGCTAAACCATTTCAAGGTGAAGGAGTTGGCGGACGAGTAAGGCGAAGGATAGACTTGAGAGAGCTTAATGAGGTAGAAGAAGAGTATTTTGAAGAAGAGCGTGTACGAATCCCTAGAGCATCTGACCATGTGAAGCTTCGGATTTCAAGTTTCAATGGATCTGAGAATGTTGACAAGTATCTAGATTGGGAAGAAAAGGTGAAGTGTATGTTTGATTATTACCAGCATGAGGATTGCAAGAAAGTGAGAATTGCTACTATTGAATTTTCTGGATATGCCTCCATGTAGTGGAAGAATTTTCAGGCCATGAGAAGAAGAGAGGGGTACTGAGAGATTAATACTTGGCTCGAGATGAAGAGGGTGCTCAGAAACAGATTCGTACCAGAAACATATCTCCAAGATACTTTTATACGACTTTACAAGCTGAGACAAGTAGGCCGAACAATTGATGAGTATGTTTAAGAATTCCAAATGCTTATGATACAATGTAAGGTGGAGGAACCACTAGCCCGAATAGTCTCAAGATTTGTTACTGGGTTAAAAAGAGACATCTGAGACATTGTGAAACTCCAACGATTTAACACAATGGATGAACCTATTAGGATTGTCTAATGAGTGGAGAGGCAAGGAAGAAGCCGAGTAGTGACCAAAGTACCGACTAGCCAAGCAGGACATGCAATTCACCGGATACTGCTGAGTACCGAGCTAATAAGTAAGATAGATGTTAGAGCCAAGCAGAAAAGCCAGCCTGAAGATGTAGTGTCGACCCAAACGTATGAGAAAGGGTAAGGGTTTGGTAGGAAGATCAGCCAAATCAAATGCTTCAAGTACCAAGGGTTCTATGAGAATGTTAAAGTTGTTGCAATAGTTGAGCATGGTTAATATTGATAGTCAGTTGGTAAAGTCAGAGATAGAGCATTATTTAGAAGAGCTAGTGTTGTCTTGAAGTGATGATTTCAATATCCTTAATTGGTGGAAATCAAACAGAATTAAATATCTTACATTACAAGCAATTACTAAGAATATACTAGTAATTCTGGTATCTAATGTTGCTTCTAAATCTACATTCAATACTGGTGGATAAGTTATTAGCTCATATAGAAGTCAACTCACTCTAGAAACAATTGAAGCATTAATGTATGGTCAAAGCTAGTTATTGAATGAAGAAAGGGGTAATATTTTCTTTATTCATGATTAAAGCTTTTATTGCATTTTTTTAATGTATTCAATATAATTTTGTTTTGTTCTTTTAGTGGGTACAAAGATAGTTAAGGAAGAAGATGAGACATGAGTTGGATAGTGTTTTGTCCTTTTTTCAGGTACAAAGATAGTTGAGGAAGATGATGAGATATGAGTTAGATGGGTAATATAATTTTGTTTATTTACTTTAAAAAACATCCTATTGTTATAATTATAACCTTAAGAATTCAATTATTTGATTTGGCTTTCATTAATGTACCTATTAGAAAAAGTTTAATGAGGTGATTTAGCTTTCTACGTATGCTTCTATGAGACATAGATGCTATTCATATAAACGATTTTAAGAAAAAGGAAACTATAAAGGTTTCTTGTAGACACCTCATTTTTGCCATTTTTTATTTATTTTTATTTTTATTTTAGTTGAGCCAGGTTAATAACAAAAAATAATAATAATAATATAAAAAATAAAAAGATAAAAATACAATAATAAAGAAAAGTCTAGTCATAACGAGTCGAGTCATAACGAGTGCAGTTGAGACAAGAAGAGTCATATTGAGTTAAGTCGAATCGATCGAATCATTCAGTGTCAAATTGGATAATAGTAAGTGATCAATTTAGTAAATTCTAAGTCATTGAAAAATTGGATTTCATTGAAAATTTTAGTCCGGTCCGATATAAAATGGATTTTTATCTAATTTATATTAGGCTAGAATATACTTAAGATTTATTAAGTGGACTATTAGGCTAAATCAAATTGGATCGGATCGGGCTCGGAAAATAAAAGGCCTAAGTAAGGTTTCTAGAAACTAAGACAAATCTTTAAAGAATCAAAAATTGTATCTTCCATATCTTGGTTTAATTGGAATTGAATCTATATTTAAAACGATATAGAAGATTCAGTTTTTAGGTTTATAAATTAGTAGGTAACGTTGATGATGGTTTTTAATTATACAACTCATGAACATAAGCAACCACGTCCCATTGCCTAACCAAATTCGAACACAATTTGCCCTTGCCGACTGAGCTTTGATCCCCAACATATGAACACAATCTACTTGCCAACCAACCTTGATCCAGTACATACCAACAATACCCATAACCAAACGTCCCATAGCTTCATAAACAAGCCTAAGCACACGAACATGTGTTGATACGTCAACCTAAATCGCAATCCACGCACGCCAAGCAGCCACGTCTCATAATCCAATTCTAAACACTGCGACAATCCACAAAGCTAACCCCCCCCCCTCACCCCTTGCCCGATCACAAGAATAGAAATCCAACGCGTATGTCTAAGCTACTCTCAGTTCATCGCCTGAAACTCCACTGCATAAGCTAAAAAGTCCTTTACCAACAAATTCAAAATCATGCTACCAATCCCCTACATCATCGTTCACAATCCATACGATGACACTCCATAAAGACACATTGTACGTCCACGCCATCATGAACGCAACTCTTTGATGCAATCTGAGGATCACATACATGCCTGAAGACTCGCACACCACGTTGAACCCCACGACAACAATGTAATCCATTAGTTCACATTGAAGCAATTTACAACATGCATGATCAAATTCATACGTGCACAATTACGCACGACTCGATTTGTTTAGGTAAAAATTATTTTATTTATTTTATTAGTTTATTCAATTGTTTTTACTAATTATTTTTTTGTTGTAGTGCTGGTTTTTATTACTTTCATATTATTATTGCTCGATTTTTTAGATAATTCCAATGTTTAATAAAATTTATTTATTTTATGTGATTTTTGAAGGAGGTCATAAATCTAATTAAAATTTTTATAATCTAATTTTTTTATCTAAAAATACATACAAAAATAATTTTTTTTTATAATTTTTTGGAATTAATTTAGTATTTTTAGAAAATAAGGAAAAATCAAGTAAATTTTTGTACTCACCAGAACTTAACTATCTAGCCACCATCCCTGACCACCCTATTATTAGTAGCATTAAGCATTGCTACCACTGTTAGGTGGTAGTGGTGGTTAGCGCCTAAATCCCTTATAGGCTCTTACTCTACCATTATGATCAGTTTATGCCTTTTTCTTTTTAATTTTTCTAGAATTTTCTCTTAACTTTTTCCTCCTTTATAGGTTTTTCCTGTCTTCCTCCTTCATTCAAGAACTCCAAAGAGTAGTTGGTGATTTTTACTAAGTTGTATAATGTTAAGTGAAGAATTTTTCTCTCTAAGGGTTATATACCCTTTATTTTCTCCCTTGTTAAGTGTCTTATGTTTAATTTCTAATCCAAGAGCTATCCATACATGTGCCATGCCTAAATCCACTACAATCTATTATCTACAATTTTTTTTTTACAAATTTTAGGATTTTTCTTACTAGTTTTTAGTTACTTATATATGTTTTGGGGTATTTTAAGCATTTTTTGGGCATATATTTATATATGATAGTTACACTCGAAGTATACGTACTATTCCTATTATTATTTTATATCATTTTTATGATTTATAGTGAAAATAATTTATTTTCAAAGTTTATAATTACTCACTTGAGATGATTACATGAAATTACGGGGCTTACAAGTGTCATTATTGAACTAATAAGAGTGAGCTATTCAACCTGCCGTAGTATCATTGAACTATACTATTCAACCTGTTATATCATTATTGAACTATACTATATTTAACTAGTTGTACACTTATTCTCCTAGTATATATCATTATTATACTTGGTAAATACAAATTCTTGAAATATGCTTATATCTAAAACATAATATTAGGAACTTTATAGCTTTACCATTAAGGTCACAGGTGGACAATATGTTGGAGTTAATCAATGACTTCATTCCATCATTTCTAACGCTAGAATTCTAACAATGTATATATATTAGACACAATACTTGCCTATAACAGAAGCAAGTGCACTTTATAATAAAAGTTTCATAACATAAAATGACCACTCAAAATCTTACATAGTCCCATGATCCAATAATTTCCAAATGCTTAAGGCAAACGTTTACAACTGTAAAGCTGAGTTTAACAGATAAATATCTAAATGACACTAAAAGCACCAATTTTCAAGCATAAGTTAAACTTTACAGCATGATTAGTCTTTGAAAAAAAAAAAGGAATAGTCTTAGCAACAAGATTCCCTAACACATGCAACATTTGCATTCTAAAATTAGAAGAACAAGTTAAAATTTGACTCATTGTTAGTCCTTTTGCATATCAAACTACAAAGTTAGACTTCTTCTTCTCGCCATCCTTCTCTACTACTAACCTATGCAAAACCTACGCAAGAACACGTGGGTTATGAATTTATAATCTCTCGTTGGTCTAAAAAACAACTTAAATTACAAGCTTTTCGATTGAAAAGCAATAGATTCCACTCATATCATAACCACATTGCACACACATGACTGTCTTAGGTCAAAAGATCATTTATTCACATTTTTACAAGGCTAATCATGCAAAATACATAAGTCTGCCCTGTAGGAGTCAAGTATAGTATTCTTATTAACTAAACACCTACATATAAAGCTTGAATAGAAAGCTAAATGTGAGAAAAAGATAGTATGGTCCCATATAAAGCTCTAATAAGAGAAGTGTCGAGCCATATTTTGGTTTCCTTAATTTAACCTATATTAAGCCCAACCCGCTTAATATAGGTAACTCAATATTCAACTAAGGAAATATTTTTTCAAAAAAATTTAAAAATTGGAGTCGCTAACCGGTTTAACTGGTAAAAAATGAAATTAGGGTTTTTGGGAAGGAAAACCCTAATTTGGCTACTGATTTATGAATTTTCTAAGAAAATGATTTTTTCTAGAAAAATTAAACTTGAAAAAAAAAACTGGGTTCAAGAGCTAATCTATTAAGACTAAATTATCATGTAAAAACTAAAAAAAAAAAATTGAAGGGTTTTTATTTTTATAAGTTTCTAAAAATGCAAAAAATATACCTAATAAGAAAAAATTAACTAAAGTGATTTTTAATTATTTTTTATTATGAATTTCTAAGAAAAGGGAAAATTTTTATTGTTTATGTGGTTATTCTGAATATGTCTACATATCTACTAGTCGGGATTAAACAGGTCGTAATTTTCTTCATCTCACTTATTGAGCAAGTTGTCACTTATTATCGTATAACTGTTTTGTAGGTTTCTAATAGACTTACTAGCATTACATCAAGTTTCAGAAGATTAGAGATTGGGGTCGATGAGTATGATTCAAGACTAATGGACTATATTCTTAATTATTTGCCGGATTTACTAACTCACAGGGAAACTAATAGGGTCCTAGTAGTGACCTTCTAGTTTTTAACAATGAATATTATTACTATGCTCTATAAACCTATGACCTTTTGTAAACTATTTTCTCAAATCAACTTACTTTTAGAATTTTTGTTGAAATTGAGATTTTATACCTTAAATGATATGTAGAGCTTAAATTTTTTTGGTTATTTGAGCCACAAGTTTATTTTTCAAAGCTATTTTGAAAAGTTACACTACAGGTTGATATTTATTAAACTTAAAATTAGATGGCTCAAAGTGGGAAAGTGGTAAATGCCTTGTATAAGCTATACCTACATTAGTTACTAAAGTGACTAGCTTTTAGTTTAGATTGGTTTACATAGCGGGCCTATTATGACTCTCTAGTTTGGAGCATGACACTAGTTGCTAGGAATAAACTTATAAATTGATTCTATTTATAGAGTTCTTCAGGCAGTTAAACTAGTAGAAGAGAGACTTAGTTCTTAGTTCATATACTTGATCAAAAGTATAGATGGTAAAATAATTGTAATTATAACCCTGTTAGAGCCTTATTTGAGAAGTTATTTGGAAAAAGAAGTATGGTTGTAAAGACTTCAAAGATATGTTCAGATGATTGGTGGATAAAAGAATTCTAACTTCAAATATGATGGAACCTCATTTAGGAAGTTATTTGGTAAAAGAAGTGGGATCGTATTAATTTTAGAGACTTAACCATAGGGCTTGCAAGTTTAGCAGGCTTAGATGAAATTGCTTCAGAGACATCTTCAGAGAGTTGGTCTACAAAGAGGGGACCTAATCTCTAGTTCAAAGAGTTAATAAAAAAAATTGGATAGTAAGAAGGACTTAATTATACCTCCATCATAGACTTGTTTTGGAATTATTCAATAAGGGAAATGTAGTTTAAATGGCTTCGGAACTTGATTCAAGATTTGGTTGGCATGAAATGCTTAGTGGAAATGACTTTAAAGTCTTAGTCAGAGAGTTGATTAGACTAAAGGTATAACTAAGATAATCTCAAAGACTTTATTGGTCTTGTATAAAATATCAAGAAAGGGGTGAATTGATATCCTTAAATTTTTCAAAACTTTTTCGTTAAAAAAAATGAAATTATCCCTCTTAACAACTTATAATCGTGAACAGCAATAATTTAATGATTCAATACACAACAAATAATAAACCAAATTAAAAGAGTAAGGAAGGAGAAAATCAAGCAAAAATTTTATAGAGCTTTAGCCTTCTACCTATTGCTCTATTCTAGCTTCACTGTTGGGGACTTGTTCTACTTCACAATGCCATTCCACTTGATCCACTAAATCAACTCACAAACAGATTACAAGCATTCATCACAATGACTTTACAACGCTCTACTGTGCTTATCTAGTCTCTCTACAATCTCAAATCTATAGAGTAAAAACTATTTTTCTCTACAATAAAGTATAGAGATTACAAGTGAGAACAAAAATACAAGTCTCAAATAATTTTGAAATTCAAAGAAATAACACTTGTTATAGAACTTTGATTCGATGCAACTCTCTAAAAAAGTATTTGAAGAACTTTCTAAAACTTTTCAAAAGGTAAAAACTAATTAAGAATTTTTGTACAGAGATAATTTTTCTTTAGAGTTATATATCGACGTTTTGAATCTTTTCTCTTTTTATATTGAGTTTTTCCAACGACTAAAAATCTGAGGATTTTCTTCACTTCCATAATTATCCAACCATTAAATGTTCAAAATAATTCCCTGGATATTTTTAGAAAAGATCTCGGTCACCCTAAAAGCAATCTAACTAAAACTCGACCTAACTTCTAACTAGATATGCATCGTAACCCACTAAGGGAATGACTAAGATTATTGGGCCAAACATGGACCCTTCGATAGAGATAATTGAAATAATCCCCTCCTTACCTTTAGTTGAATTAAGTGACAGTAAGTGACAGGACAGGATGATACGGCAAGATTGGGGACCATGGTTTGAAGTGAAGTCTTAAGCGAAGTATGTTTCTCCATTGTATAAGCCTCGATTTGGTTTCAATTCACGACGTATGCGATGTTAAACTCTTCAACCTATGATACATGGGAGAAATTTCTTTATTTTCATGACGGACTAGATAACATCGTGCAATGGTACTTGCTTGAAAACCCTAGTCGTTTTGTATCAAATATGTACTATTCTCTCCATCTCACTTGCTAAGCAAGTTATAACTCATTTCCCTATAGCTGTTTTGCGAGTTCCTCAATAGGTACACCAATACTAGTCTAGGTTCCAAAAATGTAGAGAACGGGGTTAGAGAGTACAATTGGCTGGATTCCAATGTTGTTTATTAACTTTACAAACCTTTTGGAAAACTAATAGAGCCTCTTTAAGTAACCATCTAATTTTTAACTATTGTTACTTGTATTATGTTCTGTAAACCTATGGACCTTTATAAATTCTTATTATGTCGTTTTTTTAAAGTTATTTATAAAACTTGATTCCTTCTCAAGCTTTTATACTACAAAATCTCTTTCAAAAGCTGTTTTAGAAAATTACACCAAAAGTTGATACTATCACGACCTAACAACATTGGTATGATAGATTGTTGTATACCACATAAAGATTTACGATCAACCCCTTCATTGATTATAAGCCTTCTATATAATACACAAAGCTCCTTCCACTCCATGTCACCATCAAGCCCATAGATAAGCAATATCAAGTGGGATAACTAAAATTAACATTTAATTACAACAACAATAAAGTTAGTGTGTGGAATCATCGAATTCCACATCAAAAGAATATTACAACGTGCTTGAATCTCTAAGAAAATCTAAATTAAGAAAATCTAACTAAATAAGTAAATACATTTACAATCTACTATTTACACAAAAATTCTCTCTTCTCTTCTTGGACCCATATCCCATCTCAGCATGAGACTTACCACGGGCATTCTGTAGCTCAGATGAATAAAAAGATGGTCCTACATCAAAAGAAATCTATGGGGGTGTAAACTTACACTGAGTGAGTAAATCCTTCCGTTATGCCATACAAAAATACATGTAGCAACCTAGAAGCTCATGCAACTCAAAATTATGCCTACTATAGTCGGGGTTAGAGATAATTAATTGACATAAATGATCAATCGAGTCCTAGTATTTTGGTTTTTATATCAATTACACCATTGTGCTTAAATTAGCTCAAATAAATATATAATGTCAAGCTTGGTTTTTCAACCTCCCAATTCTTTAAAAATTAAGTTTTCTCTAAATCGATTGATACTAAACTTTACCCGTTTAATATTAATCCTCAACTAAGGTTTAAAGAAAAACCGTTTCTTTTTTAAAACAACTTTAGAGTCGCTACCTGATTAGAGTCGAGAAAAATAGTTAAGTTATAACCATTTGGGTGAATTGATTATAATTTAGCTACTATTTTGAAAAAAAAAAGAAAATGATTTTTAAAAATCAAAGATTTAGGTTCGAGGGTTAAAGATTTAAACCCTTACAGGTACCATTAACTTTCCAAAATTAGAATTAAGCTTAGAAATCACCTTTTTAATTTTGAAAGACAAAAATTGGTTATTGATTACTCTGATTGGATAAATGAAGTAATCTAAACTAAAAAAGGAAAATTAGGTTTTTTCATTTTTATTATTGCTTTATAGGTACCTACGTATCCGTTATTCAGGATCAAATGTATATAGTTGTCACGACCCGAGAAGGCTAGTCGTGGCAGTCACAGTATACAGTACAAAGAATTGTAGATTGAATTCTTTTACAATCGACGACCTTTTATACAATACACAAGGCTACAGCTGCAACTAACAACAAAGAGTTGCGCAAGCATTAATAATATCATTTCATGATAACAATAATAAAATATAGAAACATAACACATAATCCATTTATGTGAGAATTTATAGATAAGAAATCTAAAACATTTCTTAAGTCAAACTAATATCATTTGATTATATATTCAGCTCTATAATCTAGATAAACTATCATAAGTATACTCTAATTAGTCTTGCTCCCACATTGACCCCGTGATGAACAACTAACCTTAAGCATGCGACGGCCCAACTTCATGAATAACTTTGCCTGCGAAAGAAGACTACAAGGGTATAAGCTAACTAGCTTAGTAAGATGATTCCCCCAACCATACAGCAATCAAGTTATACAATAACTAAGTTCAATCAAATGAATGCATGCCAATCAATATGCCAAACAAATACATGTAGGTGACCAGGTACTGCATGCAACTCAAATTTAACACCCTCCGAAGTTACGATTAGAGATACATCGACACAGTTAGATCCGGGTATCATATTAGAATTTATTTCATAATGAAACTTCGCGTTTCGTATTTAAAATGTAACGGTATATCCATTATCAATTTTATCAAAAACAAGTTCTATATATGATTGTGAGTAGGTTTACGTAACCCTCACTTACTTCTAAACAGAGGCCTCTAGACTCAACTCTTAGCCAGGTAGTTGGTACCTCCAATGCCTAGTAATCCCGTAGGCTGGGGTAAGGTCATATCGTATGTGTATACCGTATGAAATCTATAACAATCAATAATCAACTTACGTATGGCCTCTCATTACCTCCATGTAATGTGACTACCGGAACTAGTTATGTGGTGTATGATTATGTATGTTTCAAGTTAACTTTTTCTAGTCGAGTAAAATTAGGTTTTATTATTCAGTGATCATTCAAAATCACAAACAATCAATTTCTAATGAATCTACTATGCAACAATCAATACATTATTGTAATTTAAAGTAAATTCACTATTAACAACCAATTATCATATACAAGCATAACCCAACCCCATACAACATTCCATTTTTAATCATAACTTGTATTCATTAACTATAAACATGAATAAGTATGGAATCATCAGGAAAACTCACTCAGCTATAGTTGACTCAAGGGTTGTAATAATTTAGTGGTAACTCAAGGTCAATGTCAAGATCACTTGAGAATAATAAAAATTTGTAAGCTTAGGAATTTAAAGCTAAACTAGTATCGTAATTTATAAGGTTTACTTCACCTAGTTACGTGAAATTATCGATTCGAGCTTTATATCAAATTACGTATAACTTTTTCATTTTGGATGTTGTGATTTGTAGTTTGAATTGTGATATAAAAATATCACAAAATTTATTATTTTAATTTAAAAAATTATAAAATATTAATTTTAACTTTTTCTTAATATATTTATGATTTAATAATTGTTTAAATCATATAATTGATAATTTTATTATTTTAAGCATATTTTACCTTAATAATTATTTTTACTTATTTTTGAGATTAAAGACTTTTTATAATTATTATTACTGTTATTTTTATTATTTATTATTTTCTTATTATTCATTTGTATTTTATGATATACATATATATATGTACTTATACTATATTTGATTAATTTTATAATTTATTTTAATTAGTAATTCCTAATTTACGGTAATATACATATATATATACCTACTCATTACATATTTATGAATTTATTTTATTTAGTAAATATTATTATATCATATATATAACTTAATATTCGGCATATTACATATATATTATATGTTATACAAATATTTACGCCATATGTAGATATATATATATATATATACATAAAATATAGCTTACATGTATATATAAATATATAACGACAAAATACTTGTATATACTATACGAATACATATTCTTATATATATATATATACATATGAAAATAAAACTTATATACATATATACATACATAATCATTTCACTTGTACACATATATGTATATATGTATATTTATTTTATAAAAATAGTAAATAGTTACTTGATATATCCTTATGTATACATACATATATTCATGTATTTTTATTTATACACATGTATACTCCTATACTGTATATTTTACCTAATAGTATATATATATATATGTATGTATACATGTCTACATACATATCTTTATACATACATATATATATCTTAAGTTATCTACTTATTTACACATACATGTATATGTAATAAAATACAACATAAATACGTAGTATATACATGTACATACATGTACATACCATATAAGATACCTATATACCACTAAAATAATTATATTTACCTAATTATATTTCATTTTCTTCTTCTTTTTCTCCTCCTCCTCCTTCTTCTTCTTCTCAATCTTTCTTGTTGGTTTTCTTTCTTACGTTTTTAACTTCTAGATTTTTTTTATTTTTCTGTTTTGTTCCCACCTTTTCCAGACGTGAGCTTAAGTATTTTTTAAAAAAAATTAGGATAATTAAAGATCAATTGATAAGATAAAAGTTGCATTAAATTTGATGAGACAAAGTAATCAAATTCCTTATCTTTTCCTCTTGATTATTTCATCATGTTAGCTGCTGAATTTTATGTTTTCTTTAGATTTCCAAGACGTGGCAATAAAGGAGAAGAGAAGAAAAGAAAGAAAAGAGAAAAAGAAAGGAAGAAAATAGAAATTAAAAATAAATATATGTAATTTTTCTAAACCGAAAAATCATAAAAATAATCATCATAAATTAATTTTGAAATTTTGTAAAAATTTGTCAATTTAATTGGTACTCATTATAGTTATAATTTTTACAAATTGTTGTAACAATCTCGTTAAAATTTCTATACGATTACGCAATTTAGTTGATAATTGCAATCGACTACAATTATATCACTATTGAGTGATATTTAACTTTTTATAAGCTTAAAGTTATAGTTTTAGGATTTCGATCAAATTCAAGTTTAATTTTAGTTAATTGTGCATAAATCGGATTTAGGGTTTTAGTATGCGATTTAGGGTTTCGATTAATTTCTAGGGTTTTTATTATCGGTATTATATTCGACTTATTAAGTTTCATAATCTTTTATTGTTACTAACCTTATTAACTTATTACACAGTTTAGGACATTTGGACTTAAATTAGGGTTCAGACTATCGATTTTCTAGGATTTACAATAGTTCTTTTTATGAAAACTTTAGCGAGTGATTTTGTTTTAATTAATTAAAAAAATGATTGAGTTTACGTTTTACTCAATTTTGGTTGATTTAAGAAAATTTCTAAAAAGGGTCCTAAGTTGAATTTTATTTTTGGGAATTCTAAATGATCATAATTTAGAGAATGGTTTATTTATTTATATTTCATTTTTAGAAAATCAAATTTTCTAAGTGACAAAATAATTTTATTTATTATCCTACCTATTTTATTTTGGTTTCATTATGTCATCTTATTTATTTATTACTTATCTTATTTTATCTATTTTTATTAAACTAGTAAAAATAAAACAAAATTACCCTTTTTTCTTTTCTTTTCTTTTCTTCTTTTTCTTTTCTTTATTTTTTCTTTATTTTTATATTTACATTTTACATGGATGAAATAATAAACAAATAAAATAATAATAATAATAATAATAACACAAAATTTTTTTTTAAAAAAAAAACAAGACTTGGACCATAAATGGAACGCGGGTCGAATCTTAGGTCAATCATGGGTCGTCAGGTCAAGATCGCTAATTGGGTCAGGCTCTACTAACTTCAAATGCAGTAGCAACTTGATGGTGCAATTCGAGGGGAATTTCTAATAGGTGAAGGCAAATTTGTGTGTTTCAAATTAGAGATAGTAGGGGTAAGTTCAATGTTGTAGCTTGGGATGGTGGTTTAACGGTGGTTATGAGTGGCGGTCGGTAGTAATGGAGCTTTTCATTGCTTGGGGATTGTTGGAGGTGAGTAGGTGATCGGTTTTGAGGTTAGGGAACTAGACGAGCTTAGTCGTAGGGTCGGTTTAGGCCTAGGGTGATTAGGAATGGTGGTTTGAGTGAGTCAAGGTGATGGCAACGAAGGTTTGAACTATGGTGGTTCAGCACGGCTGCTAGGGGGTATGGCAATGGTCGAGAAGGGCTGAAATGGGTAGCTCGAGCTACGAGTGGTGCTCTTATGGTGGTGATTCAACTCAAACTTGAGTGAAGAGAGAGAATCGAAGAGAGAGAATGTGAGTTAAAGAGAGAAAGATTACAAAAATGAGAGAGAAGGTTTGGGAGTTGATCATGAATGTTCTTGTCTGGTTGGGTGTCGTTCATGGACATCCTTAAGCCCCTATTTATACACAAACATAACCTAAAAACATGGAAAGTTCAAATTGGAGTTAAATGAAAAAAAAAAACAAAATTTAAGTTTTCTTTTAATTTTTGGAGCTCTATTTGACTATGTTAATGTATGAATCTAGACGTATTCTTAATCACTATTAACATTAAGCCATGTATGCTCCACGATTTCATCACTAATTTGATGAAATTGCAATGAAGAAAGGATTAAATCTACCTACAAAGTGTACTGTTCGGAAAGGAAAATGCAGGAAATCCTAAGGAAATTGGAGGAAATTGAGGGAAAGAGTGGAGAAAGAAAAGGAAAAGGAGAGAAAATCGGCTGACGTAACACTACGTCAGTCGATCGGCCTATCAATACGTGACACGTAGCAACTAACATAGCACATTATGTGGATGCCATGTTGTGTCACATCAACAAGGTTGTCCAATTCGATAATGCCACGTATCAAGACATATGGCATAATGAGACCTTGATACATGGCAGTATGTTAGTTAACAAAAAATAAAAGAGGCATTCTTGCCTTTGCTAAGATTTAAACTCAAGACCTCACACTTAATATCCAAACCAAGTTCATGTGCTTAACCGTTAGGCCATTAACCTATGCGTTGTCCATATATGCAATCAAATTTTACATATGGACTTAGTCGGCTTAGGTTAGGTTTAAATCTAAATCCAAGTTCAACGATCAAACTTCTAAACCAAAATTAAAATTAAAAATCTTTCCTAAAATCTTTTGTCTTTTTTTTTTCAATTTTCTTATTTTTTGTAATTTTTTCAATTTCTAAATTTTAAAACTTTATTTTTTAAACTTCTTATTTTTAGGTTTTCTTTCTATACTTCCTATTTTTTGTACTTTTTTTATTTCTTATTTTTTTATATTTTCCTAAAATTCTTATTTTTTTTCTGAATTTCTTAATTTTTTTTTGTTTTCTTTAATTTCCTTTTTTTTTGTGTTTTTTCTAATTCAAGGCTTATTGAGAAAAGAAAGAAAAATAAAAATAAAAATAAAAAAGGGAAAAAATTAGGTGTCTACATATAATATACACAACTTTACTACTCATACGGAAAATATACTTTCCTTTTCAAAAATTCAAATTTTTAAGCTAAAATTCTAAGTTTAGTAGTACAGTAGCCTCCATAATTCACGTCATATACCCTAAGCGGAAGCCACAAGACATGACCCTTCATTAACGGTTAGCATCTCCTAATGTCTAGTAAGCTCGAAAGCCTAAAACAAAAACTCAATAATATAAATGGCACATTTACTTAATCCCACTAGGAGACCCTACTTCTATGAGCCCCTTCTCATCTTTTACGTAAGGTGGAAGTCAGTATAATTATAATGCAAATATAAGAAATGCATGACTCATGGATTTTCTTAGTTGGATACTTAATTAGTTCAATTTCTATTGTGATCAAGAAATATCATTTCATACAATCCATGCATACTATTATCACAACAATTTCCATTATTATCCCATTAATAAGTCATGGCATTTAATCATAATGCAGGATACATGCATTTCCCATATCCCGTAAATATTTAAGTTCAGTTTATAAATTTAAGTGCAATTATACTATAAGTAAAATCAAGTATAAAGTCATCGAGAATCGCTCACCCAACCATGGTGGATCAGTCATAGTAATCTAGGGGTAAGTCTTCTCCAACGATAAGATCCCCTAAACATTGCAAATATAATAAAGTTAAGAGTTTGAGATAAAGTTAGAAGACTAACCTAAGATTCTTTAAGCTACACTTTTTAACTTAGTTTCGTATTTTTCTCGGTTTTACTTAAAACCTCAATCGTATATAACTTTCTCATTTTAAAACAAATTTTTATGATCTTGTAGTCTATTTACATCATTTTCGAGTGTTCTTCAACGTAGTGTAGTTAGATTTTTTAGATGAGGCTTATAAATCTGTCCATTGATCAAAACGATAGCAGTACTCATGGTTTGGTGCTCTTTCGGACTTAGTTTGGTTGTTGGGCTTTTTGTTACCTTAAGAATTTTTTTTGGGCTTGGGCTTAAGACTTTAATCTAAGCTTAAAACACTCTTTGAGATCAAATTTCCAAACTTATCTCATGGCCTTGGTGCTAACAATATTTTCTTGGACTCTTATGTGAGCTTAAGTAGTTAAATGAACTTGTTTTTTTTTATCTAAACTAAGGTTAGTCACTTTGTTGGGCTTAAGGAATATTATGTGGACTCTTTATGGGTTTCAAAACAACATTCATAGATAGATTAAGGTGCTGGTCAGAAATTTGGTGAAGGCCCAACTTAGAGTTCTAAGTTTGTTTTGAAAGTTTTAGACTTGATTTTGAGTTTTAGACTTTATACACTTGTTATACTTACTTTGGTTGGTCTTTTCGCTTTGTTTACTTGGTTTTATCATATTTTCAAGTGGCTTTTCTTATAGTTCTAGATTTGGTTGGTTTGGTTCAAGAGCTTTTAACTTGGTTTTTCAACTTGTTCTATCATTTTCTTAAGTTTAAGTATTAAATCATGAACTTATACTACTTATATTCTAACCTCAACTTAACTTCTCCTTCAAGAGGGGATTATTTAGCTTATGTACCATATGAAAATGATAAATCTCATACTTATCATAAATTATATGTCATAGTTCACATATCTAAAAGTTAGTTTCTTCATAAAAGCTTTATATAATGAATTTTTCTTGATCTAAAACTAGATTTAAGCATATGTGACCACATGAAGTCAAAAATAACATCTACATACTATACATACTCTTCATGTCCAGTATGTTATCTCCGTTCCCACACACATATTTCATGATTTTCTCAACTTATAAACTCTTATTAAGTGTTAGATATGTTTCCTACAAGATATTAACTTAACATGCTCATAATCCAACTATCATGTAAGAGATTCATAAGCTTCTTTCTTAAGGTGGTCTAACTATTTTATCACCTCATATTTATGCCAATATCTTCATAAAAATATGGCCTCCTATCATAACATACTAATGTACTTAATTAAGGAAATAAACTTACTCGTTCTTAAAGTGTAAAAATGATGATTGCGTAAGTAAGAGTCTTCTTAACTCCTTGTTTTTCTTTCCTCTTCTTGCAAGTTCTTTTAACAACTAAGATCTTGATGTTTAGGGTAGGTTTTTTGGGTTATTCTGAAGTTTTTGAAAATGCCTTTTGAAGTTGACAAGGAAGGCAACAAAACAATGCTTATACTATGAGTGTGGAAGAAAAAGAAGTGGCGGCAATGTGTAGAATTTGTAGGGTTGGGTTTCCTCTTTTGTTTTGTCTTATACATCTACTATTTACCTCTTAATATTTACATTATCTAGTCATGTCAAAGAGTAGCTTTTACACATGATAAAAGATAAACAATTGAAACTTATTGGATACACTTTAACACTAAATCAAAATTGGCACACTCACTCCATCTTTTCCCTCATCTTTCATTATTATTTAAATTAAATTCTCAATTAGTCGCTTAAGGTTATAAGTTCTTAACTATTTTAGGATTTAAGGTTTTAGGTGACTTTAGATCTGTTGTTCCTGTATTTGAGTTTTATCAGTAGTGAACTTTTGAATTGTAAAACTAAATTCAATTTTAAATATAAACTTAAATTTTTAGCTTCGTTGATTCTTGGGAACATTCAAGAAGCATTCTCAATTTATTCACATGCCCATTTAATAGTAGGGTTTATAGATACCAAATAGGTACTGAATTGGATGACTCAAAGCTATAGAGTGGTAAATGCTTGGTGTAAACTATACCTACGTTAACGACTAAAGTGGCTAGCTTCTAGCTTAGGTTAATTTACACGGCGAGACTATTATGTCTTCCAAGTTTGGGGCGTAACAATATTCTTTTTACAATCATAGTATTTTGCTACTAGTTCAATATTGTCATATGATTTCTTATGTTTAACTAAATAATAATGCAATATATTAGTCTTATTTAGAGGAGGGAAAAACCAAAAAAGAACAATTAGCACGTAAACGGATTAGTTGGGGCAAGTTGTAGACATTACAATTTTATATTAGGGCGAGTCACAGGTTTATAATAAAAAAACCTAGTAAGGTTTTTAACAAGTTTTATGAACCCTTTTAAAGAGGTAGGGTGAGTCTAAGAAAGGTTTTCTAAAACTCGAACTAAACCTGCCTCAGTTGTATCCATATCTTTAGACCATTTTACTACTTTTGTATTAGAAAAAAAAAGGTGCATTTTTAATCTTCAATGTTTATATGCTTTTCTCTTCTTCTTTTTTTCTTTCTATTTATGTCCTCAATATTTTCAAAACCTTATAAAAATAGGACTTCCATTAAGTACATTAAACTTTCTATCCATTTTTTACATGTATTAATTTTCGATTAACCTTAGGCTAATCCGCTAAGATGGTTAAGGTATATAAATTTTTTTTCAAGCCCTTTTTCCTACTTTCAATTTTTTATTATATTTAGTTATGTTATACCACCAATATTATTTTATTTTATTTTTTATTATATTATGTAGATAAATATATTTAATATTATAATTTTATTAAATTAATTATTATGGACCATTATCAAGTTGACATATGTCATGGATGGACAAAAAACTAATAAATATGATGGAAATCTTATTTTTATAAGGTTTTGAAAATACTAAGGACTTAAATATAAGGGAGACAAAAAGGTTAAGAAACTCAAATGGCAAAATAGATTGATTAAAATCAAATGCCCATAGGACTCACTACTCAAGTTGGGACTAAAGGTTTCCAAAGTTTAGTAAGTCAAATGTTATTGTGCACTCCAAATGATGATGGGTATATTTACTTCAAGACTTTCAGGATTCATGCAAATCTTAACTTGGGTAAAAGCTATGTTATTCAAGTGTCAAATGAGCAAAATACACTTGGGAATTTTGGAGGAAATGAATGTGAAACTCAATTAAAAAGTATTATGCACATACATTGGAGTTTGGTTTAGCCAACAATTTAGATGAAGAAATTAAGCCAACTATAAAGGTTAACATGGAGGTCAATATCGATCAACATTTACTGATTCAAGGCTTAAGCCCACTCTAAAAGTAGTTTGGGGTGCTTAGACCTCCCTTAGTGTTAGTTCAGTCATGAGAAGATATAACGCTCCTAAACTTAGGAATGCTACAAATTATCACATATCCTTAGTAGTATAATGATACCATAGTCTAAACTTTTGATTAAAACTCAAAAACATCTATAAAGTATCAAAATAACTCATAAAATTGTATTTCTCCAATTAAAATGATAACAACAACTAAATAAATTTTCTTAAGCTCTTGAATAAGAAGTGCTTATCATAAATTAAATTCCAACTAGCTTAGCTCAGATGTTATCCTCATAAGAAATAAAACTAATCGTTGCTCTAACTTGGTAGTCTTGGTAGTGATCTCCAAACTTAATGATTTCTATAATTTCACAATAATACCTTCACCTAAAAAATAATAAGCGATGAGCTAAAACCCAGTATGGAAACCTACAACTACACATGTATGCCATGCATTACACATATGATATTACATTCAATTATGCAAAAGAAACAACAACTTATTCTTTTAATTATATTGTAATAGCCTATAGACATCAAAACCTAGTATCATTTGCAAATAACCTCAAAATCAAAGTAATTAATGACTTTACTTTACAGTTCCTAACTTATTTTAGTTTCTATTTCCTTGTTATCTTACTATAACTATGTTAAGTTAATTATCTTGCTATGCTCTTGAATTTGGATTTTAGTTTAACTTGAGGTTTAAGGATCAATTTAAGCTTGAAAACGTACTTAAAATAAGTTAGGTCAGGTTTAAGGGAAGGATATAATCAAGAACTATTGAAAGAGGAAAGGTAACAAGATCATGCCCAAGGTTTATGGTTATGATCTTTGACCGTTTTCCTTCTTTAAACTTAACACAGTAGTTCACGCTCACGAACTTTCTCAAGCTACAAGTTTATACCCTAAGATTACGCCTATGGTCATGGTTGAGATCTTCTCTTACTTCAATTTCTTCAATTCAAAACTTGTCAAAGGATTCACAAGTAGGATCATGCTCATGATCTTTGCTTGTAATCCTCCTTTAATTGATATTTTCTTCTATTTTTCAATATTTAACCTCTCTAATTCATCTCAAAATAACCTTAATTCATATAATGCTCCAAATCTTTTCTAGTTTTGACTTCTCTTATCGATTTAACACAATGGAACACTTAGATGTACTCCCATACACAAAATTGAAACAATAATGAAACAAATATCATAACATACCTTATTCGCCACTCTTGCCACAAAGTTGGAACACAAGACTTTGAAGATCCAATCACAAATTCCAAATCTACACATTTAATAATCATAATCAATCATAATTCTTTCTTTTTAATATAGGGTTAAACAATTCCTTACCAATTTAGGGTTTTGCATAGTCTCCACAGCTTCCAACTCTTCTTTTCCCTAAAACTGTTCTTCCCTAGAATACATAATGCTGTCTAAAATCGAGTTTTAATCCATCAATTGAATGATAAAAAAAATTTACCCTTATATTTACCTTACTCTTACTCTTACTGGTGTCTTAGGAAGAGTTCTACAGAAACATAATGACAAGAATATGACCCTAGGTAAAAATAAGTTCTTTTTATACTCAAACATGAAATGACTACCTTGCCCCTCTTATAAAAAACTTATTACTTGCTAATGTCCTGACCTCTACTTTCTTATTTCCTTTTTTGTTTCCCTTTATTATCGCCTAATTTTCATGGGGTTAACAGAAGGTATGTTAAGTAAGAGTTACTTATTTTTACGTATGTTTGTTTTAACTCATTGGTTTAAGGGGCATTTCAGTTTAAATTTCTAATATTTCCAAATTATTTGAAAAGTTAAAGTAATCAAAAGTTGGTCTAAATCAAGGATTATTTAAGACTTCAACCAAATTGCATAATGATGATGGTTCAGTTTTCAATGGTGTTAATTCGACAAAGGTAGTTATTCTAGTACAATTATTCTATTGTTTCGGTTCATCAAAAGTTAAAATGGTTCAAGGTCTAGTTCATTCTTAACTTCTAATGATGTTTTAAGTCTCAAAAGTTACATTAAAAGGGTCCCCTAACTAACCACTACATGAGTAGTGTTGATTTGGATGAGATTTGTAACTTCTTAATTTGATATCACAACTTGTCAATGCATAGGGTGTCATCGTGCAAATCTTTTTTAGGATAAATCTCTTTGACATATTAAATTTATGATTTTATATCCATTATATCTAAACCATTGAATAAATTATATTTTCAAAAGTTAAGATATAATGGACATAAATTAAAGGTAGAAAGGTAGCCTATATTAATCTCATCAGATTGAGGGAAGGGACTGTAGATGTAAGGACCCTATAGAGAGCTTAGTAATATTTCCTAAAATTTCCATATCACATGTGCACCTATGATAAAAAAATCACTTTACAAGTCAGAAATTGTAAAACTCTAAATAGTTAATCGCTAAGATTTTCAATTTTAGTTCATTAACTCATTGTATAATATAAATAACTATAGATATCCATTATTCCATAGTTCCTCAAAATCACAAAGAATCGGTATTCCCTATCAAAATAGTGAAATAAAATAAACAATTCTAGAAAATTCTAAACTTACTCAAGATATCAAACTTAATTGAGATATTAGTTATTTCCTAGAGCATTCTAACCCTGTCCCAACTATCGATCAACCTATAAGGAAAAGAACTGTCGAGATGTAAGCTTACACTTAGTAAGTAAACCTCCCCCCCCCCCCCCCCCCCCCCCCCCCCACCATACTATACAAACAATATAATTTAAATGCACAATATATGAATGCATGAACACTAAGAATGCCAAACAATATATGCAGCGACCTAAGAATTGCATGCAACTCAAAATTACACTCCCTATAATTGGACTTGGAGATGATTAACAAACACAAACCATCAATTAGTTTCTAGTACCTAGGTTTTTATTCAACATATTTGAAACAACTCAAACTTATATATAATATAAACAACTTTACTTTTCATATAGAAAATATACTTTCCTTTTCAAAAGCAAACTTTAAGTCAAAATTCTCAAGTCTAGCGGTGTGGTTACCTCCACAATCTACAATCACACACCCTAAGCGGAAGTCACAAGACATGGCTCTTCGCTAACGATTAGTGTCCCCTGATGCCTAATAAGCCTGAAAGCTTAAAATAGAGGCTCGATAATATAAATGGCACATTTGCCTAATCTTGGCAGGAGACCTTAATCCTGTAAACCCCTTCTCATCTTTTACATGAGGTAGTAATCGGTATAGTTATAATACAAATATGAAAAATCATGACTTATTGAATTTCTTAATCAAATACTTAATTTGATCAACTTTCATGGTGATCAGATAATTTCATTCCATATAACTATGCATAGATAGCATCACAACTAATTCTCATTATTATCTGATTAGCAAGTTGTAGCATTTAATCATAATATCATTCACATGCATTTATTATATCCTACAAGCATTAATGTTCATTATATAAATTTAAGTGCATATACATTATAAGCAAAACCAAGCATGAAGTCATCGAGAATCACTCACTTAGCCATAACTCAGTATAATATTCCGAGGATAGGTTGTCTCCAACAGTCGGTTCTCCTATACATTGTAAATATGATATTAGAAGAATTTCAAATAAAATTTAGAAGGCTAAGCTAAAATCTTTTAAGTTACATTTTTAACTTAGTTTTGTATTTTTCCTCGGTTTTACTTAAAACTTTAATTGTGTATAACTTTCTCGTTTTAAATTTGACATCGTTTTCGAGTGTACTTTAATGTGGTCTAGTTAGATTTTTGAGATGAGGCATGCAAATCTATCTACTGATCAAAATGGTAGCGGTACTCATGGTTTGGTGCTCTTTTGGACTTAGTTTGGTTGTTGGACTTTTTGTTACCTTAGGAAATCTTTTACACTTAGGCTTAGGCCTTTATTTTAAGCTTAATACACTCTTTAAGTTCAATTTCCAGCCTTATCTTATGGCCTTGGTGCTAACAACATTTTTTTATACTCTTATGTGGACTTAAGCGGCCAAATAAGCTTTTTTTTTTTTTTATCTAAACTAAGGTTAGTCATTTTGTTAAGCTTAGGGAATATTATGTAGACTCTTTATGGGTTTTAAAACAACATTCATGGATACATTAAGGTGCTGGTTAGAAATTTGGTGAAGGCTTAACTTGAAGTTCTAACCTTGTTTTGAGAGTTTTAGACTCTGTTTTAAGTTTTAGACTTTGTACACTTATTATACTTACTTCAGTTAGTCTTTTCACTTTGTTTACTTGGTTTTATCAGATTTTTAAGTGGCTTTTCTTATAGTTCCAGATCTAGTCGGTTTGGTTCAAGGGCTTCCAATTTAGTTTTTTAACTTGTTTTATCATTTCCTTAAGTTTAGGTATTAGATCATGAACTTATGCCACTTATATTCCAACTCTAACTTAACTTATCCTTTAAGAGGGGATTATTTAGCTTATGTACCATATGAAAATGATATATCTCATACTTATCATAAACTCTATGCCAGAGTTCAATAATTCATATCTCTAAAAGTTGGTTTCTTCATAAAAACTTCATGTAATAGATTTTCCTTTATCTAAAGCTAGATTTAAGCATATGTGACTATATGAAGCCAAAAATAACATCTAAATACTCTTCATACTCTATACATCTAGCATGTTATCTTCTCTTCCACATACATATTTCATGATTTTTTCAACTTATAAACTTCTATTTTAAGTGCTAGACATGTATACTAACTTAGCATGCTCATATTCCAACTTTCATGTAAGAGATTCATAAACTTATTTCTTAAAGTGGTCTAACTATTTTATCACCTTATATTCATGCCAATATAGTCTCCTGAACATGGCATACTAGAATATAATAAGAAAATAAACTTACTTGTCCTTAGTGCGTAAAAAGTGGTGATGGTGCAACTAGGAATCCTCTTAGTTGCTTGTTTTCTTTCCCTTTCTTGCAAGATCTTTTAGTATCTAAGATCTTGATGGTTGAGGTAGGTTTTGGGGATGTTCTAAAGACTCCTAAAATGGCTTTTGAAGTTGACAAAAAAAGGCAACAAAACAATGTTTGTTCCATGAGTGTGGAAGCAAAAGAAAGTGGTGATAAGTTATAGATTTTGTAAGGTTGGGTTTCTTCTTTTGTTTTGTGTTTGAAGTATAGAAAAGAAAATGAAATATGAGGGAAAAAGAGAGAGAGTGTGTAAGTTTTGATATGTGCATGAAGTGTGTCCAACAAGCATCATTTGGTTGTCTTTTATTATGTACAAAAGCCAAGCTTTGACATAATTAGATGATGTGAGGATTATGGGGTGAATAGTGTTCATGAAAGACAATTAATTTAATGGATGGATGACAAGGCATAGCCTCCCTTAGCTATCTTTTCAACTAGTCATGTAAGCATCCTTTTGCACATTGTCTTATCTTATCAGTTGTTTAAAAAATTAAATTAATAAAAGGAAGAGATAACTTATCCTTATGTAGCATATGTTATGGTATAATAAGGAAATGGTCTTATCACTAACTTTTGATAAGTTATGAGGTAATAGTTGATTCCAACTCTCAATTGATAAGTTATCCAAAGTGATTAATTAGCTTACTTATCCATATGTAACGTAGGTTATAAATGAAGATAAGGGAATTATTTTATATGTGCTTCTTTTAAGGTTTGGTTCTCAAATTAATTTATAGGTTATGATTTGTTTCTTAAGAAATTTTATAATTTTCTAAAGTTAAATAAAATTTGTTCAAATTATATTTTTAATTATTTATTTAGGGTCATAAGCCCTTGATTATCCTAAGATTTAGGGTTTTAGTAAATTTAAGTACGGTTTATGGTTTTTCACCAATTTAAGAGTAATTGATTTACACTTAAGAGCTTAAGGTTCAATTAGCTTAATTATTTATGATTGTTACTTTATTATGCAACATATATTTATATCATATGATATACTATGACAAGAGAAGAAATTACTTAGTAAAATATATATGTATGTATATATACATACTGTGGGGTTACTTATGTACACAAGTAAAATTAATTTTGTAAATTCATTAATTTGTTCTTTTAACTAGCTTGGTTTTGTTATTTATTATTATTTGAAATTATCTTTAATTCATTCATTATCAGTTTAATACAATTTTGCAAAATTAATGATAATTTTATTAATTTATGGCTTTTCAAGCATTAAGATAATTTATAGTGTTTAAAAATTTTACGATTTGATATTTATAGTTTTTATTAAGTTTAGGTTCACATTTTTAAAAGTACTTACATTTAGGGATTGGGGTTTTTGTTCATAATTAGGGTTTTCAAATAGTATAATAGGATTTTTCACGTTTGTTTTAAGTTTCAAATTTAAAATTTTAATTGGTTTTCATTTTATATAGTTTTGTTGACTTACAGAAATATTTACGATACTCAAGTCTATGTTTAGAAGGTTAAATTTGCAAGGTTTATAATAGAAGCTTCCTAAATTTTAATTAAAATAAGAAGAAGTCATGATCTCTTAAGGCTTGGAGGTTAGTGCAAATTCCAAGAAAAGATAAGTCACATTTATTTGGTTCATGTAGTGAAAAGCTACGTTATGTCATTATTTTTTTATTTTTTTGAATTTTTTTTTTTTGTAATTTTTGTGTCTTTATAGTTCTAAATGTTGTGTAACTTAAAGGAAGTCATGTCATTTCACTTTCTTGTAATTTTTTCTATAAATATCATGCACAAAGACACATGTAAGTACTTTTGGCAAATTGAAATTTTAGTTTTTATGATATTTTTATCTCTTGTTCTTATCAACTTCGTAGTTGTGGCAAATACCCATCTAATTGACTTGCATAATCAAAATCCCTCCCTAAAAATAGCACTTTTTCAGGCTATCATAGTAGTAATATATCTGATTTTTAGGGCTAGCATATTTTGGATTCAAATAGCTATATTAAGATTTTTCCTAATGATTTATATATTAATGAATAGGCGATACCACAATTAAATTAGGTTGCTAAACTGGTATGTTATCATAAGTGTATTATTTTCATCTCAATTAAACTTAGTTCAAATCATTTGGGTATGTAATATCTTAAGTGGTTTGTCTAGATCCTACAAGTTGAAAACCTAAAAAACATAACAAAGATCAAACTATAATATATTAAGTGGTGATTTACCTTTTTCATCTATTATTTCTAAGACTAAGGATCTACTTTTCCTTTTTTTATGCAATTGTCACATTTGACTAATTGTAAAATCTTAGTCTTCAACTAACTATTGAGGACTTAGAATGGTGAAACATACAATATAAATATAGAACTTAGAAAAATATGACTTGAAAAGTGATGAAATGAAGTAGTTATAAGTAGCACGAGTTACGAGTATTATCATGTAAAGTAGTTGTAGTTACTCAGAATCGGTAGATTTAGGATTTCAGAAAATATTCTCGAAATCAAATGAATTTTTACTATGGTGTCATAAAAGTTAAAAGAAATACTCTAATAAAGTTTATTTTGTAAGATAAAGTAGGCAAAATATTGAATTTAATAGAAACTTAGTTTTATTTGGTAGTAAATATTTCTAGTGTAAACTTGAAACGTAAGACCAGATTATAGTGAGACTTTAAAAATAAAATTACTTGACCTATAAAAGTAATAATTTGAAACAACTTGGGATTAAAATAGCTAATACAAGTATCACATGTACATGTGCATATGCAAAATGGAAAAAAATAATACCTTATATTACATAAATATGAATAAATTAATGATTAAATTAGACAAATTGCGTGAAAAATTCCCAAGACCAATTAGAGTGCTATTATTATTTAGAAGGAGGCATAGCACTACTATAGGAGACTAAAGTACTATGGTATATAGGCTTAGGAAACATATAATACCAAGAATAAGGAGTAAGTGTGACATTTGTACCTCTTAAAATCTCTCCACCGACTATGTATTATTATAAATTCATGAGAGCACTTAAATTTTGGTTAGTTTTAGTGAAGAGAAAAATATGCTAGAGCTCTAAAAGTCAAGGAGATAAATTTGGCAAAACTTAGGAAAAAAATAATTCAAGATAGGGGTTTTTCTGACTCTAAAGTGTAAGCTCAACCTAGGAATGAACCAAGACCGCTTAGTAGCAGTAGATGCACTGCCTTGAGTGACTGACAACCATTAGGCTGCTAATGGTCGCCAAATGTTCATGCATCGATGAGTTTCCATTTTGCCTCGAATTTTCAATTAGATTCTAAAAATAGCAAATGTTTTTAAAAAAAATATGAAACTTAGTCCCGAGTATTTTTGCATGTAGAATCCAAATATCAAACTAGATTTTTTAGATTTAAAGCAAACATATGGGTTCCTTAAGAAACTAGGCTTCAAAAAGAATTTTATGTTAAATTTTAAAAATAGCAAATGATGTAATTTCTATCCCAATTTTTATATACAAGCTCTTGAAATGGTTTACCTTAATTTTATGTAAAAAGTCTCGAAAATTGAGAAGTTAAATTTTTAGTTACTTGGGGTAAATTATAATAATGTGTTGGAAATGCCTAAAATGGAAGATTTACTAAGTAATTTGATTTATATATATTATATCTTAGTCATAAATGAGAATTGGAATACTGAACTATTTTGGTGGAGTGTGAAAACAATGGAGTTAGTGTAGAAATAGGGTGATTTATTAATTTAAGAAATGTTTTGTTTAGGTTAAAATGTAAGTTAAAATGTGGGTTAGAATGTCAGGTTAGTGAAAAAATGGAACAATTTGATATTCAGAACTTAGGTTAGAAATTAATGTAGGTAGTTAGCTGAGTTTTATTTTGAAAACCAAGGTTTTGTTAAGTAAACAATATAATTTAAGTTTTTGAAAGCTTGGTTTCGTAATGTAAACATCTTTCATTATAAAAACGAGTTTTCAAGCATATAAAATTGCATAGCTTGGGCTAAGTTGAGTTTGTTAAGCTTTGCTCTAGGTTCCTAGGCAATTTAGATGCTCGACAATATCAACTACTAGAATGTCTAGGAACAAGGTTAGGCTAAGATATCAGCGTTGATGCCTCTCATGTACATTAGCATGGCATGCACTTGTTACATTTGCAATACTTAGCTGTACTTAAGAGTATCATGATTGAAGTAATAGTTTGCTTTATGTTTGTAAAAAAATGCTACCTATATTATACTTAAGGAAAGCAATTAGATAGGACCACACACTAAGGGTATAAGAAAACTTTAGTATATTTAAGAGTTTCTTTAGGAAGCAAACAGTTAAAAACTTGGAATTAAGCACTAAGAAAGAGCTTTATAGGAAGACTATCAAGTTATGTTGTAAAGGCCTCAATAGGAGATTATAGAAGTAATGTGTAAAACTTCTAATGAAATTGTATAATATAAAGATATCTTAAATAAAGCTTTGCATTGTATAAGATTCTATAGTTATAATACTCTAAGTATGGTTCACTAATGTAAAAATTTATGCTGCTATTTGTTATATTGGAAAAGTTTAGGAATAGGAGTTTGATGTTATTGTATGATAGGTGGATTAGAGGTTTTGTCTTATTCCTAACTTAAGGATGGTAATAACGAGTCATTTTCAAGTATTGAAAGTTGACAAAATTTTCTAAATAGATGCCTATAAGGTAGGGAATTACACCAACTCTTAGTATTTTTTCCAAATACATACATTTTCCCATAAAAAAATATAAAAATACATACTTAAGTGTAGAATAAATTTGGATAAGAATATATACTAGATAACAACTTATCACTCTATTTTTCCTAAATTAATTTATTAACTATTGATTTAAAACGTTCTTGTGAATTTAATTTTTAAATAGTTCCTTTATTACTTCAAAAATCCCTCTACATATCCAAGGCCATTATAATTAAGTAGAACATTAGTCTTTCAATGAGATGAATCGAATTTAACTCTCCTCCTCCTTAAATAGTTGTAATGGTAGTTGGAAATAAAAATAAATAAATAAAATCTATATACATATAAAATTATCTATTTATATGCTTATAAGACATATGATAAGCACTAACACAAAACCTAAAATACAAATCCACTGTGTATTCATTTTAGGTTTCGTAATTGATTAGATAAAAGACTAATCTTAGCTACAAATCAAAATACATATCAATTGTTAAATTTAAGATTAAAGTTTTACTCTAAGTTAGCACAAAAAAAAAAAAAATTAATAAAATCACACATGATGCGAAAAGGACTTTCCCATAAGACTAACTTTTTAATAGTGTGATGTTAAAAATGATTTTACATATAGCCTTTAGAGGTTATATACGGTGGTTCATAGTGGCAAATTAGATTACATATGGAGATGGCAACGGGAGAGTGCATGATGGTTATGACTTCGTGGTTTATGTGGTAGATAGATAGCTCATTCTCATTTGTTGATATGGAAGTTTTAGAGATAAATTATTACGATACAATCAAATAATAGTAAAGAAAAAATATATGATGTAGGACAATCAAGAAGTGACAGGTTATAGGTGTAGGAAAATCTTAGAATGGAAGGGGTGATGATTCGGTTAATCATGTACTATGACGTGGATATTACACACCATTAAACAAGAACACAACTTAATTCCTAATTCCTACTTTGATATGTGCATAAGGCAGGAAGCTAATGTTAATTGCGATAACCTTTGTTAAAGATTGATAAGAGTAGAATATTTGAAAGTAAATACTCTCAAATAAGGATGACTATATTTTTTATTCAATAGATGATATGCGCCTACTCCATAGTAAGCCATTTAAGATTAAGGATAAAATAGAAAAAGTGAAAGTAACACAATTATAATGAAATAATTACATAATCATAGTACTAGACTATAAAAGGCATAATAGTAAATGACATGTAAAAAGAATAATCTATAAGCATATCAATATTAGTCGTCAAGGGGATTGCGATTGACTGGAACTTTAGGGACGTCGAGTAGAGTAAGGATAAAAATGATTCATGAGGTTAGTTCAGCAAGCAATGGGTTGGTCATGGAGTAGAATAAGTTGGATTAGATGTGGAACAAGCTTAAGTAAAAATATTTAGTTGGGCATAAATGATTAAGTCGGCAAGATAGAGATAAAACCATATCAAGTAAAGCGAGAATTGAACTAATTGACGAGGTCGACTTCGTAAGTAAAAAGTCAATCGTAGAGTATAATAAGTTGGACTAAATGTAAGACTAATAAGTGAATTGTCTAGTCAACCATGAAGGAGAGGTCAATAAGATGAGATCAAGTAGAAGTTTCTAACTCAATTATGAGTTGAATTGATATTTTAGGAAATGATATAAACCATGAGATTACAAATGGAAATCTTGTACTTAATTGGTTTCTTGGTCAAGATTTTTTAGTTAAGATTCTAAAGTTTAACATGCTTGAGTATGATAGGGCACTTCGTTCCATAATCTTTTTAAGTTTATTATTCATGTAATCACAAATTTAGTAAGTTCTCATTCTACTTTTCAACTTTAGAGTCGTAAGAAGTAAGGTTAGCTATGTTGAAAGTAGTGGAAACATCATAAGGTTCACGAAGCTCCATCTCGGCATTATTGCTGATTTTATAGAGCCTTAAAGGGGCATTAGCTTTACAAGAATTTGTGGTAAAATTGTAAATTGAAACAAATATTTGGTGTCCTTACTCTAACCAAAATTTTTTTTTAATTATATTATATATTAGTAGGCACAAAACTTCTCTTCTATAAAACATTATAACATACAGATTTCACAGCTTTTATATTTTTTTAATAATTGACATTTATGAGCTATAAAAAAAATCATTATTATTGTTAATCCAATCATATTATTTTTCTGAATATTTATGGTTTTATACTAAAACATGAACTTCGATAAAATTTATAAAATTAGATGAATTATTAATAGACCTTAGATAGTTTAAATTAGGTTATGGGACATAAAATTATTATTGAGCCTGAGTTAGATTTAAAAAAATTGTCTTTAACCTGCTTAATAAGGTAAAATTGTGTGATTGTATTTTTCTTTTTCAATTTATCGGCTAACTAACAATTTCATGATGAAATAAATATAAATATATAAAGTATTAAAAATAAAACCATAGATATGTGATATAATGAAAGATTAAATATAGGTATATAAAATATAGCTTATTTTAAAAATTCTAAAAAGTGCAAATTGACACTTAAATTACTATAATGATTAGTAAAGTAAATATGTATTTCCAAGAATTTTGAAGAGGTAGATATTGAAAACTTAAGATATATGAGTAATTCATTAATATTTTGTGACTAAAATAGTTTAAAAAATAATATTATTTAATCTTTTTATGTCAACCTAGTTATTAGAATTTTGATGCATAATATTGCGTGACTATATTGTATCTTCTAATACTTTAAAATTCCATACAAATGATTTTTTGCTTTTAATAATTATGGAAGTAAATGATGATTATTTTGGTAATTAAGGAAGATAATATAAATTTTAAAAATTTTTAATAATGTAAAAATTTAAATTTGAAATATATCAGCAACCTACTAATAGTTTACGGTAAAATTGTAAATTAGAAACAAAAATTTCCCATTGTTTTTTTCTAACTAACAAATTTTTTAAAATTATAATACATATTATATCACATAAAACTTCTATTCTACAAAACATTATAATATATAGATTTCGTAGCTCTTATACTTCTTCAAATAATTGATGCACGTAGGATATATGAAAATCATTATCATAGTTAATCTAATCATATTGTTGTTTTTGAATCTTTATTGTTTTATACTAAAATAGGAACTTATATATAATTTAGTTAAGTTAAAATATGTTATTGTTGTGCTTTAGAGAACTTAAGCTAGACTTTAGGATACAAAAATGCTATAAGCATATCTTAGATTTTAAAAACATATCTTAAACTAGGTTAATAGGGTAAAATTTTGGTTGCAATTTTCTTTTATAATTTACTGGCTAACTAACAATTATACGATGAAATAAATATAGATGTATAAAGTATTAAAAATGAAAATATAGATCTGTGATATAATAAAAGATAAAACATGGGTATCTAACATATAACTTACGTTGAAAATTTTAAAAAGTGCAAATGAACACTTAAATGACTATAATGATTAGTGAAGTAAATATGTATTTTCTACAATTTTGAAAGATAGATATTGAAAGCTTAAGATATATGAATATTTCATTAATAATTTGTGAGTAAAATAATTTAAAAAATAATCATTATTTCATTTCTTTATGTCAACTTAGCTACTAATTTGCATATATATATATATATTATATAATTTTGGTCTATAATATTAAGTGACCATATTGTATCTTATAATTACTATTGGGATGTAAATTACATAGTTAGCAGTTTTTTGTTTTTATCATTATAAAAGTAAATAATAATTATATTTCGTATCGTTTTATTGCAATCAATAGATTTTTTAAATTATATTGTGTATTCTTAAACACAATAGCTTTTATTATACAAAACATTATATCATATAGATTTCATAACTCTTCTATGTCTTCAAATAGTTGATGTGCATTTGATATACGAAAATCATTATTATTGTTAATCTAATCATATTATTTTGGTGAATATTTATGGTTTTACACTAGAACATAAATTTGGATATAAGTTAATTCAATTATACTATATTATTGATGGATTTTAAAAAGTTTAAGTTAGGTTTTGAGGTACAAAATGCTATTGAGCCTGAATTATATTTTAAAAAATTATCTTGAACCTATTCAATTTGGTAAAATTTTGTGATTATAGCTTTCTTTTTTAATTTATCGTCTAATTAACAATTATATTATGAAATAAACATAGATATATAAAGTATTAAAAATGATGTAGATATATAAAATAATAAAAGATAAAATATATGTATGTAAATTTTAGTTTACATTAAAAATTTTAAAACTCAAAAGTACACTTAAATCATTATCTTCGATTATAGAAGTAAATATATAATTTTAAGAATTTTGAAACAAATTTAAGATATATGAGAAATTTACTAATAATTTGTGGGTAAAATTGTAGTTTGAAAAATAATCATGGTCTCCTCTTATTATGTGAATTTAATTGCTATTGTAAATGATATAATGTAATTTTTATACGTAATATTACATGACTTTTTTTTCCTCCACTAATGAAAGAGAATGTAATTGATTAATAATCAACCATTGTTACAAATAATTACAGTTACAAATAATAACAAGTGAAAAAAGAAAACCAACAATTTATTTGTTACCTATGAAGGATGAATATGATGTTACAACTCCAATTTTAAGGACACGTACTGCTTCTATAAGAAGAAGCTATCTAGTATTTATAATTATTATTTGTGTGTAAATTTTATAGTTAACAATTTTATCTTTTTGTGATTATGGAAGTAAATAATGATTATGTTAGTGATTAGGGAAAAAATATACATTTTCAAGAGTTTTAATTTAAAGATGTAAATATACAAATTTAAAATATATATGCAATAATTTATGTTAAAATTGTAATTAAAGAAAAACTCATATACCTTCATTACAACTAATATATTTTTTAAATTATATTACGTATTCTCGTATACAAAACTCTATCTTATAAAACATTATATTATAAAAATTTTCTAGGTTTTATTTTTCTCAAATAATTAATGTGTGTGGGATACTTGGAAACCATTATCACCATTAGTCTAATCATATTGTTTTTATCAAACAATTAATGTGCACAGGATACTCAAAAACCATTATCACCATTAATCCAATCATATTGTTTTTATTAGTATTTATGATTTTACGTCAAAATATAATTTTGATATAATTTAATTAAGTTAGAATAAATTAATGATTGGCTTTGTAGAATTTAAGTTAGGGCAATAGGATACTCTATTAAATTTAAGTAGATTTTAAAAAACTTGGTTGTAGTTTTATTTTTAATTTATTGATTAAATAATAATTGCATGATGAAATAAATATAGATATATAAATCATTAAAATTTGTAACATAATAAAAAATAAAATATAGGCCTATGAATAATTTAACTTAAAGATTTAAAAAAATTGCAAAATGATACTTAAATGACTATACTTTTAATAATTAGGCAAGTAAATATGTATTTTGAAGAATTTTGAGAAGTTAATAAAATATATGAGTTATTCACTAATATTTTGTAGGTAAAATTATAGTTGGAGAAATAACTATCATCTCCTTTCTTTATGTTAACCTAACTACTATTTTAAATTGATGTTATGTAATTTTTGCATGTGATATTGCATGATTATATTTTATTTATAATCATTATTGACATGTTAATTTTATAATTAATGATTTTTTATTTTTATGATTATGGAAATAAATAATGACGATGATTATTTTTGTAACAAATTTTTTTTTTTTTGCTAAGCTAAGTAAAGTATTTCTAGAATTCGAAAAAGGCCTATTTGACGATCTTTATAATTTAACTTAGCAAAGGTCTTCCTTTTTTAAACTCAAACGTTGGCTTGTTTACAAATAAAAAAATAAAGTAGGGCACTGCTAAATTTATGTAACTTATTATTAGATTTAATCAAGTAAATTAAGATTGGGTTAGGTTGGAGTCTTTAATCGCTTTCATGTTATAATTTTGACTCTAAAAGTTATCTAGCTAGAATTAGATAAGTATACTAAAGAAAAGAAATATTACTAATTCTTTTTCGTTTGATTGTGAACAGTAAAAGAAAAAATTCATTATGGAAATATGAAATTTACCTACAAAGATAATAAAGAAAAAACTTTCTTTATGATTGAGATTAGATAAAAATGTAAATATATAAATTTGAAATATATCTTCAATATACTAATGATTTGTGGTAAAATCGTAAATTGAAAAAAGATCTCCCATCCTTTATTCCAACTAACAAAATATATATATATATATATAAATATGTTGGTGTGTGTTGTTGGTGTGTGTTCTCAAATATAATGCTTCTATTCTACGAAACATTATATATGACTTAGATTTCAAAGCTTTAATATTTCTTCAAACGAGAGAGGTGCGTAGGATATAGGGAATTCATTATCACCGTTCATATGTGTGAGATAAGATAGAGATATAGAGATAGAAAGAGAAATAGAGATAGAGAGAGAAAATTGATTGAAGAGAGAGAAAATAAAAAAAAAAAACAGAGAAGAAGAGAAATTCCAAAGATCTTCTCTACCGAGGTTGAAATCTAAGATCGCTCCGAATCGGGGAGTGGAGAGAAAAGAAAGGTAAAATTGTTGGTAATCGTGTTTTTCTTGTTGCTAAGTGTAACCGTAGCCCTAACCCTACTTTTTTCGTTTGCTCGGCCTGTTCTGGTTTATTTATTGGTATAAATCGAACACAACACAGAATCGAACCCTAGTGATCTACTTGAAGGACGTGTTAAGTTTATGGTTGGTTGATTTAGGGTTTTGGGCGGTAAAGTTCTGATCTTGGGAAGATTGGGGAACTTGGGGGTTCGTGATTAGGGTTAGGGTTTTTGAGTAAAAAATTTTATGTATGGCTTCTGGGCCCGTTGTAGGTACTGATGATGGGAATAGAGAAAAGAGGAGATATACAGAGAGTAAAGTGTACACTAGAAAAGCCTTCAAAGGTCCTAAAAAGGACTCTCTAAATAACCCCAACACCGCCACGACCGGCACCAACGCAAACACCGAGACAGGCACGAACACCAACACTTTAAGCACCATTGTTACAGACCCAAGTAAGTGCGATAATAATAAGGATAGTAACGGTAATCATGAAAATGAGAAGAGCTCCCCACAAGTACCTTCTCATATTGTTGTTTCAGAAAACACCAATTCGAACTTGCAACCTTCTGCTCCCCATGTTGAGGTTGGTTCAAATGGTTCCAGTCCTAATAGGCAGCAAGAGCAACCTGTGTTGGCTACTAACCGAGAATCACCACCTGGTAATGCTGCTGTGGTGAATATGGACCATGATAATAAATTTAAAATCAATTTTGCTTCGCTCACAAAGCAAGAGGTTCGTGTCTTGCGAAGGAAACTTCAAGGTGAGTTGGACTTGGTTAGGAATTGGGTGAAGAAGTTCGAAGAGAGAGAGATTCAGATTAGTGGGCTTAGCAACACCCGTCCTGTGGTGAATGATGTTGCTGATAATGGTGTGAGACGAGTTCACTCAGAGGTGGGGTCTGTTGGGGTGGCACCTCGTGAATCAAGACCTTTGAATCAGCTTAGCCTCTCTGTTTTGGAGAATAGTCATGGCATAACAGATAGTGTGGAGAAAGAGAAGAGAACGCCAAAAGCTAATCAGTTTTATAGAAATTCTGAGTTTTTGCTTGCCAAGGATAAGTTTCCACCAGCTGAGAGTAACAAGAAGTCCAAAGCGAATGGAAAGAAAAAGGGCGGTGGAGTGGGGCCTGGATTTGGGATTCCATCTAAATTTGTCAAGAGCTGTGGTTCTTTGCTTGAGAAATTGATGAAGCATCAATATGGTTGGGTATTCAATAAGCCAGTAGATGTAAAAGGTCTAGGCTTGCACGATTATTATAGCATTATCAAGCATCCAATGGATTTGGGGACTCTGAAGACAAGACTGAATAAGAATTGGTACAAGTCTCCTAGAGAATTTGCAGAAGATGTGAGACTTACTTTTCACAATGCCATGACATATAATCCCAAGGGTCAAGATGTTCATACAATGGCTGAAGTGCTTTTGAAGATATTCGAGGATAGGTGGACCATCATAGAATCAGATTACAATCGTGAAATGAGGCTTAGTTTGGACTATGAAATGGGTCTACCCACACCACCATCCAGAAAAGCCCCTCCCTTCCTTCCTCCTCCCTTGGATATGAGAAGGGTTTTGGACAGGTCAGAATCTATGACCTATTCAACTGACTCCAGGCCGAGACTTATGAGCATCACTCCATCAGGTCGGACTCCTGCACCAAAAAAACCGAAGGCAAAGGATCCACATAAGAGGGACATGACATATGATGAGAAGCAGAAACTCAGTACAAATCTACAAAATCTACCATCTGATAAACTGGATAATATAGTGCAGATCATCAAGAAAAGGAATACATCCCTCTTTCAACACGATGATGAGATTGAGGTGGATATTGATAGTGTCGATACAGAGACTTTATGGGAACTTGATAGGTTTGTTACCAACTACAAAAAGAGTCTGAGCAAGAACAAAAGGAAAGCTGAGCTTGCTATGCGAGCCAGAGAAGAAGCACAGCGGAGAGCTCCAGATAAGGTAATTGAAATTCAAGCATAATTCTCCCATCAATCAGTTCTTCCTGATTAGAACGAAGGACAATGATCTTACTGTCTCTTTTTTCTTTTTCCAGGAAATTGCTACAGTGGCAGTGGAGGTACCAAAAGAAACGAATAGAGGTATATCTTTGAAGACTCTGTCCTTTTCGTATTGAATTTAACAATTTTATGTGGGGGAAATCATTTGAAGTTTTTTGTTTTCCTCAAGCAGGTGAACAGATTGTTCCATCTTCATTGCCAGCTGAAACAGAAACTCAACCAGCTAACTCAAGCCACTCGACCAGTTCAAACAGCTCAAGCAGTGATTCTGGTTCTTCTTCAAGTGGTATTGTTGCATCAGCTTGACTTGATATCATGATAGGAATTTTGTTTCTGGATATTGTAAATTGTCTTCAAAAAATTGTCGAATTATTGATTAGTGCTGCTACTATTTTACAGATTCAGACAGCGATAGCTCCTCAGCATCGGAATCTGACACGGGGCATTCTCCAAGGACCTGAATGGTAGTTAACAAAGGTACTAGAGGGATCTGCAAAATATAGTTCTGAGGAAAAAAAATCCTTTCTTATGGTTATCACTGTACATTGGAATCATCTATTTTGTCAGATTTTGTTCTGTTGCAAGTATGCTTTCAAAATTATGCCTTTTCAACTCTTCCTCATCGTGTTTTTTCTTATATCCTCAAACAACTTACATTGAATTGCTTTCTGGATCTTATTACTTCTTATGGGGATGTCAGCTACTGATTCCATCTTCCAACCTGGGGAAACTTCTAAGAGAATTTTTACACGGATATGTCCAAAAGAATTCGTTTTTCTTTTACCTTTCTAATTGTTGATTTCCAAATTTGCATGGAGAGAGAAAAAACTACCTTTCTGGTTATATATCTGCTCCACAAATAGTTATGAAGAAGAGCCTATATGTAAAAGATGATGAACCATTCCCTACTGCAGCCTGCTCCTTGTTTTATTCTGTTATATATGTTGCTCAAGCATGCTTTTGATTTTTATTGGTTCTTCATTGGATGGAGATGGGTTGCATTTATAGTTTTGTTGTTACTCCTGTGTTAGATAGGACATTTGAGTATTTGGCTACTAATTTGTAACATATTTGTCTTCGGCTTGTGTCCATACATCTTCAAGTGGCAGGAAGGACAATCAAGTCAAATAATTTCTCTGAGTCTTGTAGCAGAAACTAGGAAAGGATAGTTACTGGCATTTTATGAATAATAATAGTGATGATAGTGAGAGTTTGAAGGTTTTTGCTGACATTAATGCCGTATTTCTTTTGAGATTAGTCCCCAAAAGAAAGAACACTAATATGCTAACTCTAAATGGAGGTGATGGGTGGGAATGCCAAGATTTTAAATATTATCACTCCTATGCACAAATAAAGTGGACAGGCTACCTTGCTTCTGGCTTTTAAAGGGATGTTCTTTCAAAATGAACTCCATAGTCTTTTGCATTGGTGAAATTTAAAACTTGAAAAGAGATTTGGACTTATAGTTCATGAGTTACTGTGGATGTGACCAGCACTGTTCTATCTTTTTTTTTTTTTGCTTTTGATAGTTCTCTTTGAATCTTGTTGCAGAGATTTTGATGTGGGTGCACTTTTGTTTCTTTTATATGGTGCCTAGCTCAAAATTTTAGGACTCTTAGTAAGGGCAATTTGAGATTCTGTATAGTAGTTGTTACCTGCCTTTGTATTTTATCTCTAAAATTAATGAAATCTGATGTTTCACCATAAAAAAAGTGTGTGTTGGAATCAGTGTTTACCCTGACAAGAGCACTGTCATAGGGAAAGGCAAAAAGGTAGATTAAATCAAGGCATCTTAAACAGTGTATCACTACATATTGCTTTGCACCAGGTCTTTTTCTGCTTTGGGACAGGATGAGTTGCTTTTCCCCTGTTATGGGATTATGTTTCTTTTAGTTTACATGATGGATGAGAGTATGGCATAGAAATTGCTCTCTTTTATCTGGGGTTGTTGGTACAATTCTGCCACAGAACATAGGCACTGAAGATTGATCAGGACCAGAATTTCTGTGAAGTTATAAACCGAGTGAAGAAGTTGATATTTTTGTGGCTGCTATGAATTGAGTGACTTGTTCCTGTAGCTCTATCTGTGATATGAAATTGATGCAAACTGGGCAGTTAGCGTTCCTTTTGGTGAAACACTGATGATGCTTTTTAATGATGTGTGGCTAAATGGACGATCTTGTTACTTTCTTTGTAGGTAGCAAACCGGCTCTTAGGTCAGATTGATTATTTTTTGAAAAGTATCTCATGCTCATCTCAGGGTACATTTTTGCTTGTCCTAGATCATTTGTGCCTTCCTGACATGCTTATATTTTCAATCTAAAGCATCTAATGATTGTGAGATCTCTTTGATATACTGATGTATCTTCTTCAAATGTGGCAGATACAGCTGTTCATGGCATGTTTGTACTTGTGGAAGATTTCACATGGCATTTGGAGCTCTTCTATGTTCTAGGCTGCAGTTCATCTTGCTGTTTCTGGAGTCCGATTGTTTCTTACTGTCTGGCCTTATCTTTTGTCAAGGATCTGTATAAATACTGATAGATCAGGTGTTAGTTAGCCATAGTTTGTTTGATCTTGGATAGCTTGTGTACATTGGTAACTTCTGCTGCTCAGATTAGGTAATTAGTGTTGAGCTTCTAGCATCTGCTCTAAGCGAAGGATTCTTTGTTGTACACATTAGATTGTTAACCAGGTTCACAAGTAAGAGTTGCTTCACTAGGCAGTGTTCTCACATTGTGGTCTTGAAACATTGGACCTGTTGTAGAGGTTATGTGGTGGTGATCTTTGGTGCCAAACACTTATTAAATTCTCAGAGCTAAGGTTCTCTGATGGGGATGGGAGCTAGGTTTTAGCTTTATGGTTTTTGTACAGCTTGTGAATTGCGTTTAGTTCTGCTTTCTCCTGCATACCTCATTTCTTTTCCTACTTGTCTTTCTCGTTACCTAATTCTTTTTCAACTCTTGTTGGCTGTTAATTAGCCAGGCAAACTAACTTTAGTTTATTTTATAATTGTCCTTTTCTTTTTGTCCATTCTGTATGATTCCGCTTCAAAGTTGCTGGGAACTTCCTGAGGAATGTGAGTAAATTATAGCTGGTGGTAATGGCTGCTACGGACTGTTATGATCAAGGGGCCGGGTCTTTCTTCTTGTTCTAATGAATGTTTCCTTTTCATATACATGTTATTTACATGCGGACATGTGGATCTTGTTGTACAACATTTATTGAAAGACAGGAGGTCCCCAATGTAAGTCAGGTGGGTCGATTGGTGGATTTATAACTGGATCATCCAAATACTGGCATCTGGTTGTTTTCATCAGACGAATATGCCAGCTTTTGTTTCGGATGAGAGCATAGCTAGTTGGTTTCGAGTGTTTTTTTTTTTTTTTTAATTTGAAAATGATTGGGTGCCATGGCATTTACACTTTCAAGGTATTTTCTTGGACTCTGAGCTCCTCCATGGCGGAGCTTGAGAGCAGTATACCTCTAGGAAGTGGCCAGATCTCATAGCTGAGGCAACAATGTCAAAAGTGGCTGCTGTTAGACGAGGCTGCTTCTCTAGTTTTGTTGCTGGTTTATTCGACGGAAGAGGATTTTCTGGATTTTCTTTACTAAAAAGGTTTCATCAGAAAATGTGTGAAAATTGAAATATCTGGGGCATTGCGCAGGTTTTCTTCTAGTGATAGGAAATGGTCTGGCGTGATTAGGTGAGGAGTTTAGATCTCTCTCCGAATTGTCAACGTCAAACAAACTGCTGAGGATGACGTCAAATTTGGCAGCACCAAGTCAAACACGTTATTTTTTCCAGCGGATCTCTCTCTAAAGAGTCTTCAAACTACTTGAATATTAGCTGATCTCACAAGGATTATTCGAGCAATGTTAGTCCTCTGAATAATTTTAGTATTTACTGACGAAAGAAGGAAAAGGCACTTACATAAACTTAAGTACCATTAAATTCGCGTTAACATAAACAGAAAATTTTATGAAAAATGGCATCTAATTGACTTAATTATCTACATATGGTTAGAGATGTCGTATGTATTAAAACGTCACTGAAAGCCGCACCTAAAAATCTATTGCTAGGTACACCTTTCTATTTCTTTTCAGGCTGCTCCTCCTCTTCCTTTTCCTCCTCATCCTCTTCTTCTTCATGATCATCCAGCCTCCACGACCCGTTAGTTGACTGAACCATGCCCTTGTTTTTCATGCACCACCATGAAGCCGGTACAAGATATTTATCCTTGAGAGCACTCGTGGCTTTGTTCACCAATGCGATGTCCCTTTTAACTTCCAATTTAAACCCACCTTTGCTTCCCTGTGTTCCAGCAACCCCATGTAGATGCAATTCCAGTGAATGCCAAGTCGAAATGTTTCCTGGTCCCTTTAAATACGATGACATTCGGGTATCGATCATTAGCTCTTTGCCTACATCCGTGTATCCGACCAATGGTAACGTTGGTACAATATCAGGGAAGTTTGTCACTCGTAGAATATGCAGGTTTTCCAATGACTGCGCCACCGCGTGGAAGTTCAAATCTCCTACACGGGGGCTGGCAAAGGCAAACACGGTTACCGGAATAGGTCTAGTTGACTGATCCTGGTTGCGTTTGTTCAAGCCATTGGCAACAATGTCTATTGCATTAAGAGTTGAAAGTGCTGCACCTAGGCTATGCCCAACAATTGTTATGCTGATTACTTCATCCTTCAGTTCTTCTACCAATCGCTTCACCTCTTTTAAGACCTTGCAAGTGAAAGCAACAATGTGGATAAAGCAGTAAACTTCAGACATGCTCGTAAATAAAATTGGGATAAGTTTTAGAATTGATATTTATGTCTGAAGTTTGAAATCAGAACATATTTTACCAATCCAACATTTACTTGTAAAATTCTATATCTGAAGTTTGAATTTACTAAATGTTACATCTAAGTTCAACTTTCATAAGTTGATGTGATAAATACTTATTGCTAAAAGAGTACAGGTCAGAAGTAAGGTAATAAAATCAATAATCAAAAGTTTACTTCACATTTCAAGTCTGAAATTAAAATAACATCCTAAAGTTTAGGTAATAATTTTGACATTGTCTTAAATAGATCCCTCTTATTTGTTAATTCTTTTCAAGACATACAAAGATAGGCACAAATTAGGTTATAAGCCTTTATTTTTCGTACAACATGTGGTTCTTTAAATAAATGTTGTGATCTCTGTTAGACAACCATCGAGTAGTTTGTTAAAATTTCACATGATATGTGCATAACCCCCAATAAAGGTATACACTCCTAGACGAAGACGAATTAGAAAACAAAATACGATAAAACCTGAATCTCCTTAGTCTAGGTTTGGAAATGAATAGATGGAATTGGATTGTTTGATGAAGGGCTTCGTTAATGCCTATGAGTGATTTGTGATTTCATGCACGCAATATGTTAGATTTTAGTAAAAGCATTTAATAATAGCTCAACGGAAAAGAATAACATTTATGAGTTTGTTGAAAGAAGAAAGGGAAATATATAAAAACATAATATATTATATTGATTTTAGAAGCAATTAATGATTACACAATAGAAAAGAACACCAAGCCATGAAACTGTTAAAGGAAAAAGGAAAAATTATAATAATATAACCTATGTTTTGTCTGCAAAGTTAATTATAAAAGCATGAAAAGGTTATGTTTATGTAAATTTTTTTTGGCCTATTTCTCATATTAAAGTTCTATTTGGATTGACTTTTCTTTGTTTATATCTGGTTTATTTCTAATCTGTATTTGGAAAACTATTTTATTTGTATTTTATCTATTTTTATTTTATAATTGTGATGAAGATGGTGATTGGAGTATTATGATTGAAAAATAAAAATTCACTTATTTTAAAAAAAAAATTTAACAATTATATATTTTATATATTATTTTAATTAGTATATTTTAAAAAATATATTTCCATTTTTTTTGGTATTTTAATTTTACCAAATATAAAGATTTAAGTAAACAATAATAAAATACGAAAAAAGGTGAATCAAACGAAGTGAATGGCTTCTTGTGGGGGCATTTTCAATGATGAACATACTTAACAATTCATTTTAATATAGTTGATATATCTTTCCACAGGGAATCATAGAATTATCAAATATTCCCTTGGTAGTTTTAGGAGATTGCGGTTATAATATTTTAATAAAAGGAAAATAATTGCAGTTATTGATAGCCTTGATAATTATTACGGAAAATGAAAATAATATCCCATTTTTAAAAAGACTAAATTACTTATTATCTATTGATATTTTCCACTATTTTAATTATCATCACTTAAGGTCAGCCAGCATTATTGAATTCCATCACTATTGACCGCTAAAAATCACTATTATCTACAATATGTCGGGAAAACTATGTAATATTTTTTAACAATAAGGTTTCGATCATAAAAAATGTTGAGATGATGAGGAATGCGTTTTTCGTGAAACAGACTATGTAGGCTTTTCTTTTTTAAACCTCGAGTAGAGCAAGCGCGTCAAGAATCTAGGATGTTTGGTGCAGTTTATGCACTCCTACGATGGAATCAATGCTTAAGATAACTGTGAATATAGGCAATTCACCTGTTTTCTAACGCTACTCTTGTTAAATGGCGACCTTGGATCCTCGGATGTATACATGGAAAGCCATCCTCTGTGAATTTTCGCTTGACTAGACTCTCCTAGAATCTTGGAAGCCGGAACCAAGGGAAAGTCGAAATCGTTTGCCCACTCCATTATCTCAATCGTCCCTCGCCATGCGATCAACACGTCCCTCCTTCCCAAGGCCGCCTTTCCCTCATCCGAAGCAACCGCAACATATCCTATCCAATTGGATTCCTTGTTCCAAGCTTCTCTTGACAAGGACTTCAACAAGAACGCTTCAGGAACCTTGATTTGAGAGGTTGCATAGAAGTACTTGGTAGTTTTATACTTGAATGGATTCCCACGAGCTAGACCGACCCGCGCGAACAGATCCTTCTTTCCATACCTGCTGTCCCCTGCATACTTAGATGCCCTTTCCGAGTTGAATGTATCGTAAGTCGCCTGTGCCATTTCGCCGTAGTGAATTATGTATCGGCGTAGATCTAAGTCTAGAGGTTCCAATAAGTTGTCCCAATTGTTTTTCCCACTCAGTTCCCTCCATCTTTGTGGTATTTTACCTATCATTCGACTAGAAAAGAACAAGGTTATACTGCAAAATGAACGTGATACTCTGTCCCTAAGTTGTCACAAGAATAAACAATTTCTGGTGACGAAACTGGATCACTCTCTTTAGGTGATTTAGTATATGTTCCTTTGTTTTCCTCACAAGAGTACCTAACCTCTAAAAGAATCACGCAGGAAGCATTGGTTTTTCTGTTTAGGAGTATCCCGCAAAATATTGTAATGTCCAGCATTGCATGGGCTATGGCCTTGCGGATGATGCCTTAAAGAATCCTAGTTAAGGACCGAACACCAAACACTGGGGTTGAGTGAAGAATTTCCCCCCTTTTCTTTTTTATCATCATCTTGGCATCTGATGCAAATGTGAGATTTTTTTTTTTCTCTATGTTTTTCTTAAATATAATGTGCTTAATTTTTATTTTGCTTCCAAAACGACATAGTTACTGAGTATTTGAGTATGATATCATAATGATATTGACACATAATGTGATTAATATCTATATTATTATAGGCAAATGATTTACAATAATCGTCTTTTTTGGAGTCATTAGCAAATAAAAATAAATAAATTATATAATATTTCATGCTTTGTCTTACAACTAAAGACATGTACTCATTAAATATTACATACTCTTTAAGGATGGTATAATAATTTTCCTGAGGTGGGAATTATCAAAACAACTACCAACCCCATCCCACACGGTCTTTAACTGTCGCCCCCTTAGTTATCCCACCAAGTCTTCCACGTGCCACAGGTCCATTATGATTCTTGTTTGCAAAATCATCCCACGAGTCTTCATGCATTGGCCATTATCAACAACAACACTATCAACGCAAATTTGATAAACTATTTATCATAGTAAATGATCGGCTATATATATTTTTTATTTTAATATATTGACTAATAATAAAATCACATTAACTTAATAATATCAAAGCAAAATAGAAACATGAATATATAATGAAAATTGAGAAAAAGGAAAAAAAAAAAAACTTCCTGTATAAGTCAATCTTTTACAAATATTTAAAAAAACGGTGCTAATTCTTTTAGAAATGTTAATTTAATATCAAAACCAAATAGAAATAGAAATATACAATCAAAATTTAATATACAATGATATTTACGATCAAACTATAATATATATACATTAATATACACATTGTTATATAGTAAGGATACATTGGCATATCATAATTTACAAAACATATTTTCTTTAACTTTTATCAAATTGACCATATTCTCCATCTATATTAAAAAAAAAAAAAATCGCCACTGGCTGTTGTTTCGTAGTTTTCTAATTTGTGCTTATTGTTAATTACTAATACAATTCAACTTTTCATTTTTTATAAACTAAAGCTTTTCGCACACGAATATATTAACCGCAAGTTTTATTTGAAATGCAATGTATATTTGACTTTAAGTGGGTTTGAGCTAATTTAACCTTGAGCTAGCATAGTCCGACATGAACCTACTTAAGCATGTATTAAGACTAAAATACCATCCCTCAACATGATTAAGGTTGACATGATATAGCCAAACCATGCATGATAGGAGTGAGTTGAGATATGGTAGGTAAGATACGTAACTTTATCTGAAGCCTACTATTTGGATATAGGTTTCGAAACTTTGTTACTTGTACCTTATCTTGTGGTACCTTAGAATCATCATGTACTATATACCTTATAAATTGTATAGGGTACATGGTATCTTGTAGAAGCTATAAATTTCTTTTATTTTATTATTTTTCTTTTATAAATTTCAATATGACTATTTTTTCAAAACATAAAACAAACCTGATTCTCCCCTTTTTTAAAAAAATAATTATTCAATTTAGCCAATTTTTCAAATAACGTCAATGAATCGAGTCTAGTAAGGTTTATTTTAGACTATTTTTTTTCCTTAAATGGTTCTTTAACTATTATTATTGTGGATAAATTTTTATAGAAATATTATACAAAATATTTTTTATATGAATAAAATATTTATTTTATAATAACCACATTGCAAAAATATTTAAGGGAATAAACACAATGTTTTAAAAAAATGAAAGTGGTAAATATCGCACATAAACATGAGATTATAAAGTTTATTAAAATTTGCATAAAAGATTAAACGGATTATATAATTCAATAATTATAAATGTGATGATAATATAGAATTAAACAATCAATTATACGATAATGAAGACATAACATGAGAAATGGAACAAAATATAAATTCAAAATAAAATATTTTTCTTTTTCAAGGTACATACATTAGTAAAATAATCTCCCCATATCATAAGAAAATCATGTTTCGTTGTAGTAATAATACCAAATCATTTGTCCAACATATTTTACTATAAAAAACAAGTAAATAGACGCATTTTCTAGCTTATAGGTGGCATTAGAAGTAGAAATTAAGAACTTAGATTTTTTTTTTTTTCAATTTTACTAGATGATGGATTTAGTAAAGGAGGAAAGAATAGAAAGAAAATAACAATTGAGTAAAGACTAAAAATGAAAGATAAATGGGAAAGGATTAATAAGCATTCAGTTTAATGTTTTCGATAAATTAGGTTTTATTTTATTTTAATGAGATGATATCATTTATTTGTTATTTTTATTTAATTACTATTATAGATGGGATCCTAGAACTCATACCATGTATGTTTTAAAGTACAAGATACTTGTTTTCTTACCTATACCCTACCTTTTGAGAATGAATTTTAAAAAATTACTACCTGAAATTTATCATGTAACCTTAATTACTCACTGGAAATTTACTCAGATCTTAGATTAATATCTTGTACGATTGATTTACTTACTCATCCTTAATTCACTGTGGACTTGTTTTGGCTAATTAGACTAGACCAAGGTAGGGCAGGGCATCTTTTTCTTTTCATTTTTTTAATACCTAAAATTCATTTGGCTTCTTTCACTTCCCACAAGCCAGACCCTAGGGTGGCGCCTCTGTTCTTTAGCCACCCACCCCCAGTTGAGCAACCAACCACATTTAGGCCTCTTGGGCAAACACGTCTGTGATCTAATTAATTTATAATGAGGAAAATTGTAGAGGAAGGACTTGCTTATCTAGTTTTTGTAAAAAAGGGCATATACTTATATACTACACATTAAAGATCTACATTTATACATTACTCTCTTTTATAAAAATTGAATAAGGTAGAGCTCTTCCTTTGCATTTGTCCCATTTCTCTCATGAGGACTTATTTATTGGGTGCTTTTCTCATCATTCATACATTATTCTAATGATTTTCTCATTTTTAATATATAACTTACGCACGCATAGGTGTGGGTAAATTCAGTTTAGTAAGGTTAGTCTCTTTAGACCAAATTGAACATATATTGTTCTTTGGTTTTCTTTTAAATTTAAACATAATGATACGGTCCGAATGCTACGACTTTTGAATTAAGAAACAATTTTGTTTAGTGTGATTTGGTTGACGGTTTAAATCATAATTAATTTTTGCTTTAATTTAAGATTCTCAATATCCTAAAATCAACCAATTAAAGGATAATACATGAGTATTGTTGCAACAAGTATGTGGAACAAGAATTTTCACTCTGTTAGATTAGAGACCCAATTTTCATTGAAAATGCATTACATTTAATGTGTGTCTCTGTTTTAAAGGCATGTTAAGCATTATTCAGAGTGTTGCATCCCATGATAAGGCTGCTAAGATTTTGAGATCACCTCTGGGACTTTAACCTTCCCACTAATCTTTTGCGAGGAGAAGACTATGCTGAGTATTTAGTTTTGTATTACATATTCATGAATCCCTTTATATGTTTACCAGTATTTTTGATTTTCTTGTTAAAGCCTAGTTCTGCCTTATTATTACTATTATTGTTATGCTTTTAGCTTTTGCTCTAGTTAGATTTACTATTTGTTTGTTTTTTTTATTTACCCTTACAATAAGTTATCTATACTTACTAATAAAAAAGTTTCAAATATTAAAATTCTTTTAACTAAGTATCTTAACTAAGAATCCCATCTAAGAAAATGTAGAGGAACAATATTATTTTTTTTAATTTTTACCAAGATGGCCAAGATTTCATTAACATGTGTTTAAGGGCATTTTATCCCAAAATCTTCATCAAATTTTATCAATGATAAGTAGATGGAAGCCCTAAAATGAAGGTAATATATAAATATAGACCATGACCTAGACCTAGGATCAATTCAAAACCCTAATAGAATAACTAGGCCATGGGTCATAGTTTGGGTGAATTGACATTGTACTTATGAATTGGCAGCCAATATTTCTAAAAAAATAAAAAATAAAAACAATTTGCAAACCTATCCTTTATTTGAATTACTTTCTAAAAAACAAAGCACATTACGCATTACAACTTACACGTATTGCACTGAAACGTAGATGATTTTGCAACATTGAACATGTTACACCATACACTAACAATAGACACACTCAACAACATTAGAAATTAAAAGACACATGCTGAAAGCAACAGTGAAGTTTCATAAGAGAATCGAATAGATGCAATCCTAATAGTTGACATTCCAACTTTACATTTGCACCTCTAGTTGTTGCATTTCTCAAAACCATTTGTTTGCGAACATGTACTCTCTTGGGTGATGCAGTTTCATATGTTTTTTAATTTTTCTTTCTTATCGATTTTCCTTGGACCCAAGCTTGTAGATCTTGTATTCCAAGAGCTCTTCTCTAAGTTTGTTTATATCTATATCTTCATCAAAATTAACTGTCTCCCTCAATGATTCCATTTTCCATGTTCTTTAACCTGTATATTGATTGCTAGCATTTGATGGATTTTGACTTCGAGATCCCCCTCTTTCATAGCAACATCTTTTTTGGTGGATAGGATATCATCTTCCATGCAATCTTTAATCTCAATCTCATTGGGTTTAGTTTTCATCCTTGTGAAGGATAAACTTGAACTAGGAGTACTGAAAAAAAAAAAAAAAAACGATTCATTTTTAAATAGTTAAGAATAATAACTATAAGAATGAACAATCTTTTCCTCAAATGAGTTGAGTGTAGTGTTTGGAAAGATAGACAGTAGGAGTGTTTTGTGAGTGAAATATTATCATTGGTCTTATTTATAAGCTAATTTTCTTCGGTATGTTATGAATAATTTTTGAAATTTATTCCCCATCTTCCATCTACCTTTATCAATGCATTGATAAGGCTTTTTTTTTTTTTTATCTTATTCCCATCTCTCTTTCTCTTTGTCTGTCATTTTTTTTTATCCCATCGGTTGATGAATTGATGTATTCAATGCAAATGGATTTCTCCCCAACAACGAGTAGGTTGAATATATTATTCATACATGAATAAAATAACAAATAAATTTGTATTTATTTAAATGGGCGAGAAATTACATGATATAAATATAAATGGACATCTTGAGAAATTATATTACAAAATTTTCACATTTCATAAAATTGGATTTTGCTACAGTTGGATAGAGAAAAAAGTATCTTGATACATAATTTGATGTAATAAAGTTTTGCCATCCTATTCGTAATGATTTTCATATGGTTGAGCGAGAAATTTTGTTTTTTTAGATTTTTAGGTTGCCTTACACAAGTTATACCTATATATCTGCTATTCAGAATTAGACCATCGTAGTTTAGTGATTTTTTTTTTTTTGTTTTAAAAAAACTTTAGTGTCTTGATCAATTTTTATTTTTTTTTAAAAGTTACCTACTTTATGCAATTAGTAAGTTTTATTATTTTTTAATGAAAAAACCCTTAGAATACACCATATTTTTTTCTTGCCCAACTTTTTCAAAATCTATTGATAATGGATCCAACCTAATTTTGAACGATCACCAATTAGATTTTTTTTTTTTAAAGTAACAAAAGCCTTTTAAACAAAAAAAAAAAAGTTCAATCACTATCACCTTCTAGGTCACTTCATTATAAGGTTAAGCCTGACTCCCTCCAAAAGAATTGAAGTTGCTAAAGTAGTCATCTTTCTTAGTAGACATTCTCATTGGCTCTTGATATCTGTTGGCCGCTTTCCATCAACTTTTGTTGTAAACGATCACTTTCACATTATGAGTGGTAGCTTCCACATTGACAATGGTTAGAGATGTGCAATGATTGTAAAAAATGATGTCGATTATGCTAAGCGTCTAGTTAAATGCAACCATTGAGGCCGGAGCAGCAATGACTTATCATGCTATGAAAGAGAGGACAAGGTATGTCTTGATTTGCAACTTCCACTACTTTAGAATGTCAAAATCATGAATCCCAATCTCATCCCTGAACTTTAAGTTAGTGTTCAGATAGCATTATAACTTTGTTTTTTACCTCTAGACTTATGTCTCTTCAACTTCTAGGCTAACAGTCATTCCCTACAAAGGAGTAGTTGTATATCATTGGGGGTGGTAAGGGACTAATAGTAGCTTGACCACCATATACATATGAGAAATGTTGAAAAAGCTCATTGATTTCATCAGTTGTTTGATGAAGTTCATTATTTACACTTATATTATACAAATCTTGGGTATCTAATAGGTTATCAAATATTTCATAGTACATATTAAGACAATCATGAAGAACATCTATTTTATAATGTGAGTCTAAAATAGTGGCAACAAGGTAGATAGAAGGAATTTCCTTATAATACAATAACCACTTCACCCTCATTTCAATTGCATAACTTTGTAGAATTGCGTCTTCGCTTGCATTAAGAAGAACTACAATAATATTGATGACCTCCATAATGAAGTAATGCATGTTAGGCTTGTAAACTTAAGAAAAAGTATTAGTCGCATCATGGAAAACTTTAAGTACTTACAACAACTTATTTTATACATCTCAATCTCTTGCGTGGATTTCAACTTCCTATATATACTAAAAACAAAAATTATACAAAAGATCTTTATAATTGACCGTACTTTGTAACATTTTGTATGTGGAATTACAATAGTGTTTAACATACTTTTTAAATTTTTTTGTACTTTTTATTGTTTCATATGCAGAAATCCCTACACATTTTATGTATAGATGGCCTTTTATTAATTGTTTTTACTGCTAACTTTATCGACGTCACTTGGTACTCCAAAGCCTCCATTTCCTTTTTATTACACATATTTAAAATGTGTAATATGGAAAAATATCCCGCTTAGTGCGGATTGGCAAAGATTTTATGATCCTCTATAGATGCAATGTTTGCGCTGGCATTATCAAAACCTATTGAGAAAATTTTCTATGAAAAGTGATACTTCTCAAGAATAATAAATATAATTCTATATATTACTTGTGTTGCATGCCATTCATTGAACACCTTAAGGGTAAAAAATCTTTTATTAAGCTGTAATTTATCATCTATGGAGTGATAAGTAACACTTAAGTGAGAATTATCTTGCTATCTGTCGATCCATATATCTATACATATCAATACTTGTGTATCTAGGGAACTAAACATTGCTATTAACTTTCACTTACCTTTGTGATACAGTTGCTGGTTGGCTTTGCACATGGTTTTAGTTTCAAAAGTATGTGAGTTTGGATTCAATGCTTCATGGTCAAACTACATTTGGGACTTACACTTACCTTTATTGAGGTAGAGGAGCACATTTGTAATACGTTATGCAAGGAATAGCTTCTACTTCTCCATATTGTACCGAAATAATGCGGATGATTGTGATTTGCTAGTACGTGCCAATTGTTGTTGAGATTTGATGATACCATACTCTGTGAGATGCTTTCTTTGCAAGTTCCTTGTTAACATACCGTATTCATCCCCTTTTTTGCATATGTAACTTGAAGTGCAGTAGTTATGTTGCACATGGGAATTCCTTGCAATTTTAGTAAAATGTTTAGTGAAAATATTAAACTTCTCAGGTTTAAGAAGCTTACTTGGGTCACCAAATTGCAGCTTTTCAACATTGTCTTCAGCAATATCTATGGCTTCCTGGCCCTTTGTGATGTCATCCTCTTGGTTTGATGTTAGTTGTTGAAAACTGGGAGGAGCAATTAGAATGTCAAATACATCCTCAATTTGGTCACTAGTATAGTCATGGTAGATATCGTACTCCTTAACATCAATGAATTGTTCATTTTGGATACATTTTCCTTTTCCTTTTGAAACCTTCTTAATAAAGGAAGATCTACAGAAAAAGTGATCTACTTTTTATTTTTTCTAGTATTACATGTAAATTGGAGCAAAATAATGAGAAATTATTGTGTACAGTGTTTTCTATATAAGTTGAAAAAATAAAATTACCGCAATTGAATTGAGAGGAATAAGAAGTTGACATGAGTGCACAAGGTTCTTTATAGGTAGCAGAATACTTTTCAGTTAAGGTGAACACAAAAAAATTATCCTAACTCAACGAAAAAACAGCATGTGAAGTGGAAGTGTTTCAATAATAATGAGAAGAAAAATGTAAAGTCTAGAAAGAATTGAATATAGTGAAGAATCAGAGGAGCATACATGCATTATATATACAATTTTGTTCTTTCAAATTTCAAAATACATCATGTTTATTGCGTTCTGAAAAATATTCAAAATGATAAAATTTTCAAAATGGTTACATATGTTTCTATTTGATTTCTCTACCTCCCTGACTTACTAATCTAAACTTTAAAGTTTTGTATGTGATTTAATTTGTATGCAGAATGTATGTATGTGAGTAAATGTGTTTGGTGTTTGTGTAAGTAATAAGATAAAAGAGGGTAAGTGAGTATAAATGTAATTTTTTTTTTTTTTTGTGATTATGAGAGGATGGGGAAAGACTATAAACTTTGAAGCCGAATTCAAGGCTTAGAGTCTTTTCTTTTCTTTTCTTTTATTTTTTTCTCACTTAAATGTCATTTAGGTCAAACCGATGGGTTGAACCGGCAATATACTACTCGGGTTACAACTTACTAGTTCAGCGGGTGAATGGCCATGACTTGTAATGATGCATCTCTAGGTTTAGACACATGGAGAAGCACCACCATAAATTGAACAGAAAAGAAAATGAAGAAAAGCTAGCAAAATTCTAGGTAGCTACCAATTGGATATGATACACCAATCGGATATGACATACCAATCAATCTTACTCAGCTTACAATCCGTTAGATATGACTCACCGGTTTGAATTAAAGGGTTACTTGCCACTACTCTTAACAAGGTTAATGAGTTTGTCAAGTTTGTCATCAATTACCCTAAGGTGTTACTACCATTATAACTATGACCAAGTTGAGCACCACTACTCTAATCTTTAATAACACCTTGAACACTCGAATCTGTCGTGATACAATACTTCTTAAATAGATTAATAACAAACTACATGAAAAATACTACTACGATACTACCTGAAACTGCAGTTAACACACTCTAATAAGTTTAACACTTAATAATCACTTAAACAAGATAGACAATGAGCTTGCTCTATTTTTGTAGTGAAAAATAGAGTAAGAACAAAGTATCAATAGAACCATACCTACTCCATAAGAACACACTACAGTAGCTATGAAAGGGATATGGTAGCCACTAATAGCAAAGTAAACCAAACTATACTGCAACTTTACATACTTTCTCTCAGAATTGTACTTTGATATTAGTGAAGCTTATGCATCTTCGAGGTTAAGCATACGAAAAAGCACCATAATGAATCGAGCGAGAAAAGAAAACAAAGAAAAGCTAGCAAAAGTTCGAATAGCTACCAATTAAATATGACATACCAATCGATCATACTTAGTCTACAATCCACCGGATATGACTCATTGATTTAAATTAGAGGGCCACTTACTATTACTCCTTACTAAAGGAAATAGATGAGAGTTGAATGGTAATGAGAATACTAGGGTTGCTCAAAGTAAACTTGAATAATATTCTGATGTAGATGATTGATTCATTGGTTATTTGCATACAATTAAATGGGGGTTTATATACTTATCTACTATGGTTGCTTTATAGGTATGAAAAAATAAAAAGGGTATTCTTATAATTAGGTTATGTAATACATAATAAAAAGGGGAAAATAGATAAAGAATATTCAATACGGAAAGTAAAGAATCTTTCTAGAATGACATGCTAGATGCTAGATGCTAGAAGATACGTGTCACTCGGTGGTTGAATATTAGAAATATGGTACAAAGTAGACGAGAAAAAGAATTTACAGTCAAGGGCTGACCTAATTTAAAACAGTTTAAGGCCTAGTTAGTCTCATTATAGAGTACTTAGTTGGGGTCGAGGTCGGACATCTATTGTTGGTTTGAGAGCTCGGCTTAAATAGTCTTAGGGTTGTTTGTTTAGATATTCTATCATAGCACAACTATCGGCAGGTTTAGCACACGTAAAGGCTTGGTAATTAAGTTGGCAGAAAAGGGAAATACAGAGGTCAGGATAGGAATTTCCATCTTGGATAGAGCTTTGAGCTAGTACTCTTTGAGTGAGTCTTTAGAGTCTTCTATCTTAGCTTTGTATGATCGGTCTAGAGGGTTGATTCTTATTAAATAACGACTTGCTAAGCTCGATAGTTCAAACCATAGGTTAGGGCTATGTTACTTGGGTTAAGTCTAGTTTCGTGATTTGATGGGCCATTTTCAAGTTGGTTCATAGCCTAGACTCAACTCTTCCTTGGGTCTACCATGATGTAAACCATTTTTTACAAGAATTAAGACATATAGGCCCTTTCACTTAGGGCTAGCAATTCGTATTATTATGCCATGTTTTGTTTTCATGTTTAAACGGGTCTTTGTTGAAAAAATCTAAACTCGTGATATGACTCGTTTATTAATTATGTATGTAAAACTAAACTCTTGACCTAGCGTGTCACGTGTTTGGATTTGACCATTTATATTAAGGTTGATAATTTGTGTTATCATATCGTATCATTATATCTTATTTTATTTATCTTAAGTTTGATATCATTTATCGATTAAAAATTTTTAATTAAATCTATAAAATATTCTATAGGTACAAAGGGAAAAAAATGATAATGATATTTAAATTCCATAAAAACAAATGATATAGCATCTTTATACTTAATAAAAAAATTATAACCTAAACAAAAACTTTAAGAAAGCAAAATTTTACCATATATAAAAAACTGAAAACTTAAGTTACATAACATTACTAAATCAAGTGTAACCATATTGCTATTAATATTGATTTTCAAATTTATCATATCATTTATCATAATTCAAAGGAGACAATAAAAAAATTTATGAGTTCGTAGTTTTTTGCTTATTTACACTACGGTAAAGTAGGAAGAATATATATAATATTACTAAATTTAAGTTATATAATATTATTAAATTAAGTATAACCATGATTTAAATGGACATTAATATTATCATTAGTGTTAATTTTGAAATTTATCACGTTATCTATAAGATTTTCAAAGTAGATAGTTAAAGAATTTATATATGAATTCGTAAATTTTTTATCTATTTAAACTATAATGCAACAAGATGAATATATAGTTAAAAATATCTTATACCTTTAATTGAGATATTTTATTTAAAAAGAAATTATTTGTACAACAAAATGTAAAAATTAAAGAATATATAGAGTCTAGTGTTCTGTGTTTTGTGTCCAGATTTGAAAGATTGACTCGAAATTAAATATAAAGTTATCTGTGTTTAAATAGATATGATTTGTTTGTATCTCATATTAAATTTTTTTATATATTAATCTACTTAAATTATATTATGCCGTGTCTGGATTTATTGTATACAAGTCCCAAATTGCGAATATTGCTTTCACTACTTACCTGTTTTCGATTTCACTTATATGCATCTTCCAATAAGTTTAAATTCCAAAAACATAGCTGTGCCACTTTCGATTTTAGTGGGTGTGATGATGATGTCTCTACTTCAATGCTTTGACAAACACGTTGAAATTCATAAATAAACTGGATCAGAACATTTCTCATGTCCAATCGACACATAGACGGGAAAGAGAGCGCAACTCCCCCAGCTTGGCATATTTAAGATGGGTAATTTTGTTATCCTATTGTATTTTGTTTTTATGGAAGTTTAAATTCGTAATATAATTTATTTATTAATCGTATATAAAAGTTTAAATTCGTGACTTAACATATTTTGTATTTAAATTAGATCTGTATATATTAAGGCCGATAATTTGTGTTACTATATGATATTTTATTTATTTCAGGTTTGATATTATTTAATGATTATAAAATATTTATAGATATGAAGGAAAAAAATGATAATAATATTTAAATTTTACAAAGGCAAATGACATAGTATCTTTATTATTATTAAAAAGATTATAACTCGAATAAAAGTTTTAGTAAAGTAAAATCTTATCAAATATAAAAAATTTTAATTATACAACATTACTAAATTAAGTAGAAATATTGATTAATTAGATATTAATATTGCTATTAGTGTTAATTTCTAAATTTGTCATATTATTTGTCACATTTTTAAGATATACGGTCAAATAATCTATATATAAGCTCGAAATTTTTTATTCAAACTACAAGCAACAAGAAGAATATATAACATTATTAAATTTAAGTTACATAATATCATTAAATTAAATATACTATGATTTAAATAAACATTAGTATTACTATTAGTGTTAATTTCAAAAGATATCTTATTATTTATTGAATTTTTAAGGAAAACAGTTAAAAAATCTATACATGAGTTTATAATTTTTTATTTATTTAAACTACGATGTAGTAAAAAGAATATATAATTAGAAATATTTTATATTTTTAATCGAAACCTTTAACTTAAAAGGAAATGATTTTTGAAACACAATACAAATATGAAAAAAATAGTCTCTTGTTTTATGAAACACAATACAAATATGAAAAAAATAGTCTCTTGTTTTATGTTTGGATTTGAAGCCTTAACCCAAATTAGGACATAATTTTGATTATGTTTAAATGGATTTAATCTATTTATATCTTATATTAAATTTTTTATATAAACATAATTTTGATTATGTTTAAACAGATTTAATCCATTTATATCTTATATTAAATTTTTTATATATTAATCCATTTAAATTATATCTTATGATTTCTGACTTCTTCTTATCCTAATATTAAATTACGGGTCTAAATATATCACATACAGATTCTGTACCAGTACTGAGATGGAAAAAATGATTGCTGAGGTGATCTTTCATTCAGCGAAAGAAGCGCAAGGCTAACACTGGTACTGTGTTGGGTACGATGAAGATGAGTAAAAAGGGAAAGGAAGCCACGCAAAATAAAAGAGTGAAAAAGAAATCAATACAAAAGAAAATAGATTTGAATATAAAAAGTGAAAATAAAAGAAAACCAAATTATCCTTTATTATCCATCATAAAGATAAGAAGATAACAATGAGTCTTTGAAGGAAAAGAAAAAAACTATTCTCCAAAATTAGAAGGAAAAAAAAAATAAAAAAACTATCCTTTATGGTGTGGTATCATCATAAAGACGAAAAGATAATGATAACAAGCATAGTTTTCTCCATTTGGACTTATTTTTTAATTGCCAAACACAAGATTTCCTTCCCTCTTAATTGGTTAGGTTTCTATCTATATAAACATAGTGTTAGTATATTGCTTTTTCATGCGAAAAAATCGAGAGACTTTACCATCCTATCATTTACTTTAATAAGATTGGTTTTACTTTTTATTTCACTATTTATATCTATTTTTTTGAAATTTAAATTGCTAAATTCAAATAAATTAAATTTAAGAGAATATAAATTAAAAATAAGATTGGTTTTACTTTTTATTTCACTATTCATATCTATTTTTTGAAATTTAAATTGCTAAATTCAAATAAATTAAATTTAAAATAATATAAATTAAAAATAAGATGGATAATGGGATTGATTTTTTAAAAAATAAGAATAAAACTGTAAAATAATCCTCCTTGAGGATACTTCGATAGGGAGTATGAGACTTGGCATTTTGTGATCGAATACAATATATTCTGGAACAAAGTTATTTGTGAGTAAAATAGAATACGAGAGTCCTAAGCAGTTAAATTTCATCGACGTCAGAGCGAAATTGCAGTTCTTCGACGTCAGAGCGAAATTGCAGTTCTTCCAAATGTATCCATAGCACAATCAGAAAACAAACATCTTACATTTACCTTACTTTATTTATGTTTCGACATTTCCCAAGTTTCTAAACTACATATTACTATGGTTTTCAAGAACAGAGAGAATCACTGGTACGAGGACTCAAACTTCCCCTTCGCTTCCTCTGCTGGTGTCAGTGTCAATCTCGATCTCTTCTATGGCCGCCATCACCCAAGTCATATACTTCTTCCTGTTCCTCTCCATTCTCGTCGCCTTTGCCAAGAACAAGGTCCCTTGTTGTTTGCGCGATCTCAACTATTGTCTCCCCTATTGCTCCTATTATTCCTCCTAATTTTCCCCCATGTTTCTGCACTGGGTGGTCCATGTGGTAGAGCTTTACGGTGGTTATCTTCCCCTCATCTTCTTGCTCTTCTTCTACCTCCTCCTGTATACAAACTGTTACATAGCAAAACTTGGATAGGAGGAAAAGAAAATTTTGCAAACTTTTTTCAGCAAAAATGGCTTGTAGTGATAGTCAGCGGCAAGTAGCGGCAGCCATAGTGGTTCTTTAACAACGATATTAATGGTAACTACACAATAGCCATCAACTCTAAATAAGCACACTAGCAATTCCTACAAGTGCTGATTAAATTTGTTCAAATATCAACTAGATTTTAACCAATTTTATGGTATGGTATGGTATGGAAACGGAACAATTTTGAGATTGAAAATGGGTCATCATAATTTTATCTTTCAAATTTACAATAATTGCTAGAGATCCATTGGCCTTCCAACGAAATGAATCATTTTGATTCCCCTTTTTAATAGAAATACGAATAATAGTTGGGAAAACAAAATTCCTTGAATTTATAAATTAACAATTAAGATTACATTGAAATTTAGACAATCTTATAGCATTATTATAACATTATTTACTTTTTTTATAATGATTCATACAGTAATCTCATAATTTTTATTTTTTAAATTACCGGCCTCCTCAATTTACGAATCAAATAGTTATAGTTACTTAGAAATTTAAATAATTACATAACTTTACCGTGATGCATCTACTTCATTATAATCTCAACTATTTTATTTTATTTTTTCACGCAACGACATCTTAAGAGGTAATATAGGAAATTAAGCACATGTAAATAGAGAGGATTTACACCTTTTCATTTATTTATTTTTTACAACTGCCACATAAATTCTTTCTGATTAGTTCAGACATTTTCTTGTCAAGAGGCGATGTTAAAGTTTAAAAGAAAATAAAGAGTAGAAATGAAGAAATAATTTTTAATTGAAATCCCTTGGCTCCACTAGTAAAGATGACTCTGAAAGTAGAAATAAGAGAATTGGATTGATTTGCATACCAATTTCATCAATATGGCCCTATTTCAATGCATCTAAATTAAATACAAACATCTTTCTATGCAAGTCTCAGTTCAAAAATCTTGCTATTATCAACATTCTAGTTTCACAATTCAGGGCACAAAATTACACTAGAAAAAAAAAAAAAAAAAAAAAAACTTAGATCAGACGTACCTTTATTTCTCGGTTTCTACCAGGCTTCTCCACCTCCACCTCTCCATCACCATACTTTCTTTCTCCAACCACCATTTCCTTCGCCTTGTGGCCAAAATCCACCGCCTTCTCCCCCGCATACTTGGCCATATCCTTCACGCTCCCAACAGCCAATTTAGTCCCCTCCTTTACACCCTCTCCCGCGCTCACCACCGCATCCTTGGCAGCCTCATAACCCTTCTGCCCTTTCTCCGCTGCATATTCCCCAGTGGCTCGACCACTCTGAACAACCGAATCCTTTGCTTTTCCGCCCATCTCCGCAATATACTCCGTCGTGTTACCAAGTACTTGTCTTCCACTTTCTTTTGCTTTATAATATCTCTCCTCTGCTGCTCTTATTGCTTCATTTGAAGCCTGTTGTGCGTCTGCTCTTGCCTTGGAAATTTCTTCCAAAGATGGCTTTGAAGCGGAACCATTGTCCTCTTTCTCTCGCGTCACTTCAAACTTACCAACATTCATTGATGCCATGTTCTTGTCACCATCATCCTTAGTCTTATTGGAAGCATCATGTTTCTGGGCCCTGTTTTTCTTGTTATCTTTTTGTTTCTCTACTCCATGCACGTCTGCATGGGGTGATTCTTTGGTGGCGCTAACTTTCGGGTCAGATTCTTTTGATTTTCCTGCTAGAGATTCGAAGTGACTGGCCATTTTGGGTACAATGTCCTTCTCGATGTGTAATTCTTTGATTTGAACTGGGATGGTGCTTTCTCTGGGTGAAATTTGGTCAGTTGCCATATGAAGCTTGGCGTGAGATTTTGGAAGGAAAAGCGGTAGATCCATGGCGGTTGTCGACTGTGACGTGTGCGAAAGAGACAAGATACGAGAGCGACGTGTTAATAAAATGGAGACGGTGAGTCCTGAGTGAGCGTGAAGGCAATGTCTTTGGGATATGAACCTTGGGGTCGCCCACACGTGTGATGGGGACAAAATAGGGGAGAGCGAAGTTAGGGTCTGCGTGCATCCTGAATTGAGTCGAACCATCGGAGGCCTTATGGTTCGGTTTTTCTTTTTTCTTTTTTTCTTTTTTTTAATTTGAACCTAATTTTACAGTTTTTTTCTTCTTTTTTTTTCCAAAACATAATTTTACAGTTTGATTCATAATTTTTTTTTAACTTAAAAAATTGATTCGTTTCCCAATTCAAACCAAGATTCCCTCAATATGCTTTGGAGAAATGCTCATATTTTGAATCTTAATACCTACCTTTTTTCCTCTTAAATAATTTTTTCAAACAAATATGCCAAAATATGTATGTGTCACGTCAATAAAATTAGGATTATTGTAAACATAGAAACTTCATATTAGGTAGTTTAAGATTTATCAACGACATAAAGAAATGAATTGATTATATATTTTGGTCCAATTTCGGTTAGGTTAAAATTTTTTTATTTTCTAACAGACCACACATCTATATTTGTGGCTGCAAAAATAATGTTTTTTTTGGGTAATTATGGTTACAAAAATAATTATATGATGATATTATTAAAAATGATAAGGATGCTATGCACGTGTAATAAAAGCATAAAAAAAGGTACAAAATAGTAATAAAGGTAAAAATTGAATATTTATTTTCAATGTGTATAAAAATGTAAGTTATGAAATTTGATAAAAAATTAAAAAGAAAACTTTCATGACTATTTCTTTTAAAATTAAAATTGTCAAAATGTTAATTTGCTAAATTTATTATCACATCACATTCCTTATTCCCCTTAAATAATATATAGTTGTGCCAAAAGGAAATAAATATAAGCCATTCTTATTAAAATATAAAGTATTTACATAACTTCTAGATTGTTTAAGAGAAAAAAATAAATAAATAGAAAAATTTCTAAAAAAATTAGCAACAATTTCTCCTATATAAGATAGGGCCATATAAAAAATACATACAATTTTAAAAAATTATGTGATCCCTCTTTTCTTTGTTTTTCAATTTTAGTACAATGAAATATGTACCAATAAGTAATCAATAATTAAAAAAAATAGCAAAAGTTTAGTATTAGAGGAAAAAAAAAGTAAGAAAAAGAAACATTCTTTCATCTTTTCTTTTTTTAAAAAAAAAAATCATAAAATGAGATATAAAGAAGAGAAACATTAAACAATAAAGTGTGAAAGCAACTAGTGATGTTAAAAACTTGCTTATCCAAAACTTATAATCTGCACTTGTCTAAGAAATACAAATATATTAAAAAAAATCAAGGAAAAGAAAAAAGACTTGCAAACATAGGTTGCAAAAGTGAAAGTAGAGGAGAGAGACTAAGAGAAGGAAGGGGAAAAGAAATTCAAAGGAAAAGTTACAAACTTAGATTTAGGAATTTTACCCTTATTATAAAATATTTATAGTTTTAATAGATAGTTTTTAATGTTGAGTATTTTTTTTTTTTGTTGTAAAATTTTACTTGAAGGGCAAAGTAATAATTTTTAAAGGGATGGTTATGCAAAGTTCTTGTAGTTTTAATGATACAAATACTAGCAACTATACACCCATGATGCATGTATAAAAATAAATACTATTAAGTTTAGAATATTTAGACAATAAAAAAATCTTGAGCATATGAAGTAAGGATTGAATTTGAAAAGTATATGATGGTTTTTATTGTTTTCGTAAAATGTAATTGTGTAATTTATGTTGGTGGATGTAGAGTGGTTGAGACAACAACATTATTGAAATTGAAAGTATTTAATTGTAATTAAATTATTTTAATAATTCTTAAGGAGGTTTAGGGCTTAACATGTAACATATTTATTTAATAACATAGACATATTAGATATAGATAATAATATATATATAATGCAATTAATGATTCAAACTATATGAACATGTTACTTGCAATAAAAATAATAAATGAATACTTTATGAGATTCAAATTTAATATTCATAAATTTACTAATCCTGTTTTAATGAAGTAAATCATTCATATATTATAACTTTTCACGAATTAAAATTATGGGGAAAGAAAATCACAGCACTTTGATTTATATTTTCAACATGTCATAATGTAATGAAAATAAGAGAAATGATAAGAAATAATACATATATGTAGAGTCTACTAAGAATTTATTGGCTTAATATATATAGATTGTTAATAGGGCTCTTAAGACATGAGCTCTTTAAGCTTGAGCTTAAGGCTCATCCCCGTGGGCCTAAGCTTAGCAAGTTCTACAATGACTATAATACATAAAATAAAGATCAAATAGAGTTAACAGCCACGTCTAGAATAAGTAAGATACATCGAACACCACCATCCCATTCTCTCATACTTGTAGGAGAAGATCTCTCCCCATTAATTGATCTCCAACTACCATTGTTCACTTTACTATAAATATTAGTTCACTACTTAGCAATAAATCTCTCTACACTCTATGCATCAAGTTTACTTGTTATCCTAAAGTTCTTACTACTCTCCAAAGATTCATTACTAACTTAAGTATCGAAGTGGTTATGCTAGACAACCTCTGGCGTCCCTTTACAGTATTTTGTTTTGCAGGCTTATTACGTACAGAGCCTAATAACTATCAATAAATACTTAGAGATGACATTGGCGCCTCCTGTAGTAAATAGAATTCCCATACCTAAAACCTCAGACACACTAAACATATTTACTACAATCAATTTCCTTAACACTATGTCTCATTGTGATGAGCAAGAGAACTACTAGTTGGTAAATAACTAACCTGTGGGTAACTAGCCCTTCCTAAGAGCTATGTTGGAGGAGCAATTGGAGCGCTTAGAGCTTACAGAGCATCTAGAGCACACAAAGTGATTCGTCGAGGAGTATGTTGTGCAAAACAGACTACTTCATGCTTGCCTTAGAGAAGCAAAGAGGCATAGCGTACAAACCCATCCCTTAAAAGCCTCAAGCACCCGTACTGGGTAGAATAACCCCCTGTAGCAATAGTAGAATGGTAGGGATCAGCAATTAGATATACCCTTGCAACAGTAGTTGTATGCTGAGCTCACTTGACAAACGATACCAACCTAAATGAGCTCCACACCATGGTAAGGTAGCTCTCTTAGTAGTAGGGGAGCAAGATTACTGGCGACGTCGGGTTAGTTGCCAATAATAAGACCCCTTTCACTAGGGGTAGCCAGGACAAAGTATTGCCTCCTAAAGGAAAACTTCTGTTCTTAGACCAATACGATGGTACGGATGACCCTGACGATCACATTCTCCACTTCCACACCCTTATGAACCTTCATGGTTATGGGGATGCAATAATGTGCAAGGCCTTCTCAAGCACTTTGAGGAAGGCAACTCAGACGTAGTTTAACCACCTCCCTGACAATTCCATCAGCTCCTTTGATGAGTTAGTACGGAGATTCAGTCTCCACTTTAGGGTTAGTAAGCCTCGATCTAAGGATACATTGTCCTTGTACCTCGTAAGGCAAGGTAAAGGCGAGTCTCTACATGACTATGTAGCTTGGTTCAATAATGCCGTAGTCAAGATCCCTCAATTGAACGAGGGGGTCGCTGTCTATGCCACTCAGCTTGGCATCCAACCTTCGAGAGACTTCTTCTAATCGCTTGTGAAGAGCAAGCTGAAGACCTTAGACAACTTTTGGAATAAAGCCCGAAAGTATACTAACATAGAAGACAACATTTGTGCCAGGCGCGACATCGATTGAGAAAGGTTCGGCTGAAAGCAGAATAAAGAAAAATTATCCATGAAGGATCACCTTGGTGGAAGGTTGTTGGGTAGATTGGAGGGAAAGAACCCTAAGAAGAAGAAGCGGCTATTTAAGCGCGACCTGCTCCCGCCTCTTATTTACACACATCACGTACCCTTGAATAGACCCATTGGTTAGGTCTATTTGGAGGTAAAGCATCAAAATTTGCTTCAAAGACCATAGAAAATACAAGGAAACTCCAGTCGTTATAACTCTGACAAGTATTGTCAATTCAATGATGACTACGGCCACACCATTGGAGAATGCTTTGAGTTGAAGATTTCCATTGAATACGCTATTTAGTGTAGCTTCTTTAATGAATACGTGGCCCATCTAAGGAATGTCGACCGTTTTGATGATGATGGAGATAGGGCACCTCAAAGGCGATGGACTGAAAACACCCTTACTAAGCAGAATAATGACTGCCGCAATAATAGCACCCCAATAATGTTATTAATGTAATTATGGGGGGCCACACCCCAGAAGCTAGCCAAGTATTAGTAGCTTGGTTAATACCCCATCAGAGGTATTCACCGTAAGGGTAAAGAGACAAAAGTTGGACACTTTTATCTCTTTCTCAGATGAAGACCTTACAAGGGTTGATATACCTCATTAAGATGGACTAGTAATAGGGGTGAGGATCTCAAATTTTGAGGTCCTAAAGATTATAGTGGACACTAGTAGTTCCACCGTTATACTTTTCCTCCATACTTACAAAAGGATGAAGAATAAGCTGCTAATGAAAATGAAGTTGTACCACCATAATTTGATCGGCTTCAATGGTAGTATGGTCTGAGCCAAGGGGATCATTACATTAGACATAGAGCTTAACAATCACAACGATGACGTAGCATGACAACTCGTAGAATTCGTGGTGATTAATTGCCCTTCCCCCTATAACGTACTCTTGGGAAGACTGAACTTGAATGGGTTTGAGGTGATCACATCCTCCTTTCATCTGAAGGCCAAATTTTTTTACCTTGACTGAGGTAAGAGTATGCAGGTGTAATCAAAGGTTCTCATAAGAGCTCTATGTTAGGGTTACTAAAGGAGATGGTATGTTCACTCTGGAGACTAACTTACAGGAGAAGTCGGGGGAAAAACAGAAGAAGTCAAATCGAAGTCTCACCTGAGTAGACCTCAAAAGTCAGGATAGAGACCCTACCGAAGTGAAGGACAAAACCATTGCTCTCCTACAAGCAAATTCGAATAGGCTTGCTTAGTTGACATCAGACATGCTTGGAATCTCGCTCTACCTTGCCACCCATAGCCTCAATATTGATGCTATTGTATGGCCTGTCAAGTAGAAAAAGAGGCATTTCACTTTAGATTTGCAAGTCGTGATCGATGAAGAAGTACAGATGCTGCTTAAGGTTAGCTTCATGAGGGAGGAAAAGTACCCACTTAGTTAGTAAACGTGGTGCTAGTCATGAAGACAAATGGGAAGTGGTGAATGTGCGTCGATTATATTGGCCTTAATAAAGCTTGCCCTAAAGACTGTTTCCTCCTCTCGAGGATTGATCAGCTCATCGATTCTACTTTGGGACACGCCTTGCTAAGTTTTATAGACGCCTTCTCGAGGTATAATTAGATCAAAATGGACATGAAGGATGAAGTTCATTCCTCCTTTGTAATCAATTACGGCATGTATTACTATACTGTGATGCTGTTCAACTTGAAAAACGTCAGGGCTACGTACCAACAAATGGTAACGAAACTGTTTAAGTCCTAGATCAGGTGAAATATGGAGGTATATGTTGACGACATGATCATTAAGAGCCAAAAGCCAGATGATCATGTCAAAGATCTCTAAGAAGCCTTCAACTAGATGCACACGCAAGATATGAAGCTGAACCCCTAGAAGTGTGTCTTCGGCGTTAGATCTAGTAAGTTCTGTAGCTTTCTATTAACATAAAGAAGTATTGAAGCCAACCCCAAGAAGATTACAACTATCAGGGGTATAAAGCCTCCAACCTCAATCTGAGATGTATAGAAGCTCACTAGCTTGGTAGTTGCTTTGAGTAGATTTATCTTGAAGAGCACTGACAAATGCGTTGAGTTCTTCAAAATCTTAAAAAACCCAAAGGGTTTTGAATAGACTTCGGAGTGCGTTACCTCCTTTCAACAACTCCAAGACTTCCCCGTACACCTACTAGTCCTTTCTAAGCGTATCCATGAGGATGATCTATTTTTGTACCTGGTCATGAGGGATCGAGCACTCTCTTCTGTATTGGCTAAAGTAGAGGGAAGGGAACACATTGCCATATACTACGTCAGCCACATACTGTACAGACTTGAGGTTAAATACACCCGAGCAAAAACAATTTATCTTGGCCATCATTATCACAGCATGATGGTTAAGGCTCTACTTTTAGGCACACTAGATAATTGCACTCACAGATCAATTGCTAAGCACCATGTTGTAGAAGCCTGATGCGTTTGTACGGATGATGATGTATGTGATATGGAATCCAGTATTAACCATAAATGGCCTATAAGGAACAAGTGTTGGCTAACTTCTTGGTAGAATATACAAGAAAGGAGGAATCACCTTTAAGCCGTGACAAACTAGTATGGATTGTCTATGTTGATGGCTCATCCACCTCGAGAGGTGGAGCAATGGGTCTCATTCTCACAGGCCCACATAGGGTTACGATTTGCTATGCCTTTAAGTTCAGGTTTGATTTCAATAACAACGAATCCAAATATGAAGCCCTTATCGCCGGTCTTAAGTTAGTTAAGGAGATCAGTGCTGAGCATTTACAAATCTTCTTGGACTCCATGCTAGTTGTCCAACAAGTTTAGGGTGAATACAAAGCCAAGGATGACACTATGGCTAGGTACCTTGAGAAGGTGAAGTGCCTTCTAGTTGAATTCCCTTCATGGGACATCATGAAGATCCCCTGACTTGAGAATTTAGTAGTAGATTGGCTATCCAAGCTTGCTTCTACTGATATACAAAAGGCCAAAGTGAAGGATAGAAAAATCTTCAAAGAATACCTACTAGAAAAAGCATTACTTTAGGCTTGGCTAAAGTTTTTGAACTGACCACAGTAGCACCAGAGCTAAGTTAGATGGATCCTATTTGGAGTTATTTGGAGTAGAGCATGCTCATAAACAATAAGAAGAGGGGAGGCGGGGTTGCAAAGAAGCTTTGGTATCATGCCACCAACTATACGCTAGTCGACGGCATCTTGTATCGTAGGGGAGTCAGCCTTCCCCTACTTTGATGCCTCCATGAAGGTGAAGGATTGCATGTCTTGGAAGAGTTGCACATTGGAACGTACAATAATCATATTCAATCCTAAGCCCTCTACCTTCGAGCACTATGGCTCGGGTATTATTGGCCTACGATGAGATAGGATGCAAAAGTCGTAGCCCAAAAGTGCCTACAATGCTAAAAGCACGCGCTGCTCAACTACACACCTAACACCAACCTTTAACCCTTAACTAGCTTATGGCTATTTGTATAGTGTGGTATTGATATTCTTCGGGACTTCTCGAAAGCATTGGGAAGACAGCAGTTCATAATTGTTGCCATCAACTACTTCACGAAGTGGGTGGAAGCCGAAGCAATAGTAAGGATCACTAAGAGAAGTATTAAGTCTTTCATCAGAAACAACATTCTCTCTCTATTTAGGGTCCCCTATGCTCTCATTATGGACAACGGGTGCCAATTTGATAACCCCAAGTTTAGGGAGTTTTGTGCTAAGCACCACATCACCCTGCACTTCACCTCGATCTCCTACCCTCAATTAAATGGATAAGTAGAGGCAACTAATTGGATCATCTTGTATAGCCTGAAGAAGTGCGTAGATCGATCTCAGGGCACTTAGGTCAACGAACTGCCTAATATCTTATAGGGGTATAGGATTACCTACCGTACTTCTATGGGTGAAACCCCCTTCCACCAAGTATTTAGGTTAGAAGCATTCTTCTCCATTGAACTTGAGCTTCTTAATATCTAGACTTGAAGTTTCGATGCTGCCTTTAAAGAGTCATTATTGTAAGCTAGCGTCGATACTATTGAGTAAATAAAAAACCTTGGTGTGGCTCGGGTAACCACATACCAATATCGGGTTACCCAGTACTATAACTAGAAGTTCAAACACAAGGAGTTCAAGGTCGGCGATCTAGTGTGCCAAAAGCTAGAAGCCATAGGTTCATATAAGGGATACGGTAAGTTGGCCCCCAATTGAGAAGACCCCATTAGAGTTAGGGAAAGCTTGAACAATGGAGCATATAGGCTGGAAAGACAAGATGGTGAGCTAATCCTATATATATGGAATGCCGATAATATTAGGCTTTTTTTTAACTAGCATATTCTTGTTTACATCTTTCCAAAATAATGTAATAGAATAATTTACTTCCTAATAAGTAATCTACCTTTCTCTCTCTCTCTTTCCTTTCTGTTGCCATCCTATCCCTTGAAAGGGAAAACAAACCGTGTGCCGGCTAGGTTCGAACGCTACTGACATGATCCCCTTGGGTAGTCTTAGCAAAGGGAAACACCCTTCATACAAAGGAACTCCCATCTACCAAGCAAGTTGGAACATCACCGACCTAACCCTCTTTAGGTAACCTCGACAAGGGGAAACACCCTTCGCATAGAGGAACTCCCATCTATTGAGTAGGTCAGATTGCCATTGACTTAACTCCTCTTGGTAACCTTGATAAGGGGAAATACCCCTTGCATAGAGAAACTCCCATCTACTGGGTAGGTCGAAACGCTACTGACTTGACCTCCCTCGAGTAACTTCAGTAAGAGAAAACACCTTTTCCATAGAGAAACTTCAATCTTTCGAGTAAGTCGAGACTTCACCAACCTGACCCCCCCTTGGTTGACCTCGATAAGGGTAAACTCCTCTTGCGTAGAGGAATTCCAATGCAAATATATTCAAAGGCAAAGAAAAGTAAGTATATAAGAGGATATGTTTTAAAAAATTCATTCATTCATTTATTGATGAATTACATCATGAAGGTCAGCATCCGAACTCTTCAGATATATGTTTTTTTTTTAAAAAAAAAAGAATAAAACAAACTATCTCCTTAAATAAGCTAACTTCGGTAACTTAGAAAAATCTAAAGCCTCGATAGGCTTGGAGCGTTGATCTAATGGTACTTCAAGCGGTTGGCCATAACTTGGAGTGGAAGCTGAAGGGTGTGAACAAGGGGCAACAAGAGTATCACCCAGAGGTTGATTGCCTTGAGGAATTGCTTTAAAGGCAGCCTCCTACTAGGCTGCTGGGGTAGAAATGGATGTGGAAGTGTTTTTCCCGACCCCAGCAACAGAGGGAGTGCCTAGAACATTAAAGGCCGCTCTCTTACGCACCAAGGCTCCCTGTTTCTTGTTGAAGGTAAGAGAATCCAAGAAGTCAAGAAAGCTTAGATCAAGGTCCGGATAATGGGAGAACACCTCCTTTATAGTGTAGCACACTGAGTCAGTTGTCATATCTTCCAGCTCGTCCTACCACTCCTTGGTCTTCCAAAAGTCAGGGACTACCTTTTTAACGGCGACATCACTGAGGACCTCCCCACTCTCCATTTTAGAGGTGATCTCCTCCATCTTCGAAACCTTCCCTCGCAACTCTTAGACTTGCCATTCTAGCCTAACCTTCAAATCGGCCAACTCCAATGAAGTGGCTTTGGTGCTTTCGCACTCTGACACCTTCATCGTTAGCTCAGTTTGTAGCCTTGTGACCAATGCCTTCAACTTGGCATTTTCTTTCTCGAATTGGGCCTTGGCCTCCCTCTCCTTATCTAACTGCCAAGATAGTTAAGCCTTGGTCCTTTGCTCATCCTCTAGCTGAGCCTTCACATAGTCAGCCTTCTATACTACCTTCTCGACCCTATCCCTCTTCCTCTTTGCGTCCTTTAGCCTTCCTGGAAGCCCTGCCACCTGTACATAAAAGCAATGCAGGCGCCGGTTAGCTTTAGAGAATTTTTTCAAATACCTATTATAGAAGTCTTTGCCTCTTATAGGTACTTCTCACTCTAGCGCAACACCTCCCTAAAGCACTCTACCTCTTTCTAGGTGGCATCATATTTATTTAGTTAAAGTAGTACCTAGCCATGGTACTGCAAATTGAAAACAGAGGCCACCATTAACACAATGACAAGCAAAGCATGTCAATACAGGAGTAATAAAGACTTACCTGCTACATAAGTGTACTCAAGTGGCTCGTTATCTTCGTGGGGTTATCCCCACCTTCCTTGGAGAGCCCCTTGAGGACAGCTTAATCGCTAGGAGTGTAAGATCCCATTGAAGCTTAGTAGTTGAGTGTTCGGTGTCGCGGCATTAAATCATTGGCACAAACCTCCCACTTCTGTTGCGAACCGTAGCCAAGAACAGATAAGGTTGGTTGCTAAATAGGTCCAAGTTTATAGAAAGCTCGAAAAGAGTTAATGGGGAAAGGTATAAAAGTGTAAAAGCAAAGGATGAAAAAAGTAAACAAAACCCACGAACAGCTCCAGAGGATATGATGCACCAATGGAACTTCCGAAGACTCATGACACAATTCAATGTAACGCACGAATTAGTCTAATGATGTTACTCATCACCTAACCTTACTTAAGGGAAAGGATAAAAGTGATGCCGAGAGTAAACAACAGTATTTACATAGGGAAGGAGGTACTCAAAAGTGTATTGAAGATTATCTAATCTGTTACAACTACAAGTATAAGGGTATTTATACCTGCAAACTAGGGTAACTTGCCCCAAAGGGAAAAGACAAAAAGGATATTTCTTAAGAAGGCAATGTACATGTTATAAATGGGAAAAAATGAATATATAAGGAAAATAATCATTGGTACTGCAAATTCTACATGAGATATTGTACATTTGGAGATACGGCATTGGCGAGGTCGTTAGGAGATGCAGACAAAAAGTACAAATGGATGGACTTGTCCAAGTAAGGATGGCTTAATCAATCCAGATTCTCTCTCTTGGCTTCTCGGCAAGGATGATGTCGAGTGATTATATAGCTTAGCACTAGAGAGTGCTCATCTACTTGGCAAACCACAGAATAATAGGCTGTCATATGACACAGCATTAAAGGTAATTCGGTAATGAAGTACTCGGCTTTGGTAAGGGTTGGTTAAAACATAAGTATTCGACATACCAGCCCCTCTTCGGGCTCGACTGTGAGTCAGGGGTCTCGTAGCTTGATTCCCATCAACTTCGGCCTTAAGAGCTTCCCCTTAGCCTTTTTCATTTCCATCTCTAAGGCTCCCCTCAAGAACTCTTCATCTTAGAGGTGTACGACACTTCTTAGAATAAGTCCGGCCTGATTCCCATTGACCTAAAGTTGTTCAAGATGTCAAAAAATTCATCTTACATGTCGTCAACACTCTGATAAGGATAAGCTATTAGCTAACCATTCCATTTCCCCCGGCTTAAAAGCGCCCTCAGTAGGGGCCTTTGTTTCTTGGCTCCAAGCCTTGGTTCCCCAACTATTTTGGAAACTTTCCTCTTTTAGCTAGTCATTGAAGGCAGGGTAGCCCCTTCGGTCATTTCTTCTTCCCTTACTAGCAAAGGGAAAAGCATCTGAACGTTAGGCTCATCCATATTGGCACCATCGTTGCTTATGAGAATAGGTTTAATAGAAGGGACAAAGGTAAGGCAGGTAAAGCCATGCCCAAAAGCTTTGCATCCAGTGGTTCATCCTAGATGCTGATGGGAATCCCTTAAGGAATAGCTATTGGTTGTGCCTTATTAGTCTCCCTAGGCACGGGCTTCGGCCATACCACTTTCCCCTTCAGTTGGCCTGCCCTGGCCTTCACCTGGCGGTGGTCCATCAACCTGTCCATAGATGGACGAGGCACCCTTTTGGCTAAATTTTTACTTGCAAGAAATTCAATTCAAAGTTAGAAAAGGAAAAGAAGATGAAACCAAAAGAAATTACTACTACCACCATTCATAAAACTTTGCTATGATCGGTACGGCCAAGGAGGTCCTCCTATCTTACAAGCATCAGACTATCCTAGTCCAACGATCTAACATTGGTAATACGAACTTGTACCTCAACATTAGCACAACAAACATTGGCATAGAATGAACCTATACCTTTGGCCCATTTCTTCACCATAGCCTTTTTTATGTTGAGGAAGAGCTTAGAGATCGGATACCAGAAATACCTCTCTATGGTCTTCGCAACATTTATTTCTTAGCCGTATCTCAGGGCCATGAAGGTTAGGATCTCTTGGGCGGCCTCTGTATCACTAGGACTAAGCTTGATGGGAATCACCCTCCGACTACATCCAAGCCAAGGCAGACCTGTCTGAAGCCGAGGCCGATCAATACTTACCGAGGCAGAGCTAAAGCTAGAAGGACAAGAGGAAGAAAAATAACTACACAGTAACAAGTTTATCATCGACCGAGTAGCCAAGAGATCATGTTGTTGAGAATGGGATCCACTTGATATGGCACAGAGAGACTAGTGCCAACTAACTATAGAACTTAGAAATTATGGACCGACCTCTCTAGTGTCTTAGCCAAATCACGTAAGACTTCAGGGACTCCTTCCCAAACCCGTACATCTAACTACCGACTCCATTCGATTCAAATACTACTCCTTCTAAGACATGCTGAGTGACTGCATACCGACTTCTCTTGTAAAACGTATAGTTTTGTATTCTTGTACATATTTCCTTTATTTTATTTATGGGCCCAATTCTTTAGGATTTAAGGCCTTATACATTATTTACAGTTTTTCCATTAAGGTTTAGGACTTGCTATAAATAGTAACAATTGTACAAATCAAGGAGGACTTCAGAATATACGAAGTAAGACAATCATTTTTACAATGAAAACTTTCCTCTTTTGAGCAAAGTCATACTTGAGCTCTTAGAGTTTTCCTTTTGCCGGATTATTGAGTGGTGAACAAACTCTTTAATCTTTCATGCATTCTTATCGATCTTATTCTTGAGATTGTGGCGAACCCTTCATTTGAGCAAGTTAGTGAGTCGTATCTAACCACTTATTTAAAACCTTGAGCAACATTTAGTGTTCTTGAGTCGTATCAAACCCTATTTCGAGCTCATTCTTCGATTGTGTTTGTGTCTAGGTGCGAAATATCCATCTACATTCATACTCAAAACCTCATTCTTACTCTCTATTTCCTACCCTCATTTCCAACTTAGATTGCCTTCATTTCAGGATGTTGAGATCTACTTTCAGTCCTATGATATGCATCATCACCCCTTTTTACCCTTGGTTCAAACTATCCCAATCTACCATGTCTAAAAGTCTGCCTCCTCGAACAGCTCATCCACCACACACTAGTCTTGCCAAGTCTTCATTAAATCCACAAAGGTCACAGAACAGCTTCTTTCCAAGGCACGACTAGAGGTAAGGCTACCCCTCGATGATTTTCCACATGTAAAAATAACTGAAGAGCTTTAAAGTAGCCCTTACCACTAGATACTCATAGAGCACTTGGAAAGCCTTAAGTACCCTCTACCCATTGGAAAAGACTTGTAATGAACTGCATTAGTGGTAGTTGAACAATTCTTTTTCAAAGCGACTCAGAGGAAGATACTGCCTAAAGTCCAAGCACTTTTCAAACACTGTGAAGTACTTCCCTAATAGCAAAGCCACCCATTCATCCCTACCCAACAACCTTATTTGCCACCCAGGGATCACCTCGACAATAAAGTTACTTATGATCCAATTGGTGGTAGATTGTTTACTCTTACTCGCTCGGCTGCTAGGCCCCTTACTCGTCTTAGGAGTATTGAACAAATCATTCAAAGGGTATAGGGGAGAGTATTGATAAATGTGTAAAATTGCACATTTATCTCCATTTAATTATTGTACATTTATGCATTTCATGATGCATTTATTATGAGTTATGCTTAAAAATCATGAAAAAAATATAATTTTCTTGGTCAATTGCATAAATAGTGAGAAAAAGGATTAAAATATGACTCAAATAGCTGCTATAAACTCACATAGTATGTTTTATTGGTCTTGATTTCAAATATAACCAACTTTTGGAATAGAAACTTCATTGCAATTTTATGTTTTCAAAGTGTATCACTATCATCTTTTCAAGTGCCTTTCATATTTGGTTTTGGATTGCTCTTGAGTGGAGAGTGAAATTTAAACTATTAGAATGACCGAGAGTTGTAACTAGCTAAGTTGATGCAAAGCTTCTTGAACCAAACACAAGCTGCAATTGAATAGCAACAACAACTCACAACTGAGTTCCCAACTTAGGACAATAGTAAGCCAGAATACCAATTAAGACCATAGTTGTGTCAGCGAGCTCATCTCTTTGGAGCTAATTGTGAAGCCGATTTGCAAATAAAGAGCTAAACAGAGTACCCATCTCACAATTTCTATTCCTGACCCAAGCATAACAGCAAGCTGGACTAGAGGAAAAGTACCTAGATGGTGCTCCACAAATCTATGCAGTTCAACTCAACTGATAAATGCTAAGCAGTAGATGGAAGTCCTGATGGATCCAAGCAAGATAGCCACAACAAGACAATAGTTAGATAAAGCTCCAAGCATCGAACATAGTGCTTTAGCTTTTCCTTGCATGCACCACAACTAGACCAAGCACATGCACTGTCAACACTCCAATTTGAGCTATATAGCAGCCTCTTGAACCAAGGCGAGTAGCAGCTAGTGATAGTAGAAACCACCAAAGTGAGCTCTATATGAAGAAAACGGATTGTGTACTTTGATTTTCAATGGTTGCAAACTCCAAGGCCTAAAGCAACTTCACCAGAAGCTGTCCATTTCTGAGCAACTAAGCTATGTTGAGTAGCAGCCGCACTTTGCACTTCAATTCAACTGTAGCAGCCTATGATTATTGCTCCAAACAACTGCAACATGAATCGAGTTCAAGAAACTCCAAAACAGAACAAAGCCCCAACACTCCACAGCATTCACGAATAGCAGCAGTTTATTGAATGAAAAATAGTAGCAGCTGAGCACCATGAATGAACCAAGAAGCTCTCTGAACTCAACTTTAATCGAGCTATTGAGGACCAAGCTAATGCTGAGCAGCCATTGAACTTAAATTTAGTAAGTTTCTTTCATTCTCAAAGAATGAATTGACTTGACAGCAGCTCTTTCTTTGGTGCAGATCCGAGCACTCCAATAGCACTCGTACTGCGTACGAGAAGCTCCACTCCAACTCCAGAGTAGCAATCGAGTAGTCCAATCCACAGCAGTTTGGATAGCTACAGCAGCTCCTTCCACGTAACAGCTACTATTGAACAGTAGCTGCACCAAGAAATTGAACACAAAAGCAACACAGATTAGCCCATGCGTGAATGAAAAAGCACACCAAGCTGAACAAAGGAAAATGAAGACAGCAGCCACGGAACTCCAAATAGCAGACTTGTAAGCTGTAAATTTCCAAGTCGAAAACTCCACCTAACAGCAGCAACTTAAACGGAGCACGCACCAGTAGCAGCTTCTTCATGTGAGCTCCACGTCACAGAAGTCCGAGCTCCAATCCACATCTTGAGCAGCCGCAGTATAGCAAAACAGCGGTTGAATTAAGGAATGTCGAGCAGCTACTGAACTTCATTTAAGTGCCAGCGACCTGATTTTCATTACCGAACAGCTGCACCAAGAGACTAGAACTCAAGTTCCAATTATGACCACTCCAGCTTTTAGAAAAAAGGTGAACCGAGCTGCATCTTTAGTCTTACCAATTGTGCAATTTAGTTTTCTATCTTACAACTATTTTTGGATGCCAACTTGCCTTATCTTTGTTTGGCTTGTTACTCCATTTTGATTGTTTGATAGGTTTATGAGCAATAGTTATGAAGTCCAGAACCAAGCTTAAATTGCAGCAGCTTCTTAACTCCAAGCGCAACAGGTCACGGCATCCAATTAACGGCAACTGTGTTCTCCAAATTACACACAGCAGCTTGATCCACGTGACAGCTGCAGTTTGCAACAGCAGCAGGCCATGATTTTTCAAGAAATCTGCAGCAACATTCACGTGAACCATGTTGCAAGCAACACAAGTAGCAGTTAATCCGAGCACCCACGATTACAAGGAGTCTCTAGCCAAAGACAGTTGCAGGCAATTTCTTCACACATGCACAAGTTGATGGAGAATTCCATCAATTTGCAACAGGCCGAGAACCAGGATCCTCAGTCCAAGCTCCACACCACGAAACAGCAACAGCAGCAGCTTCACTCCAGCTCCCCAAGATGGCCGCGCCCAGATGGAATTCAGCAACAAGTCCAGGCTTCGGTGCAGCAACCAAACAAGCCGAGAAGCTTCCCAGCAGCTGTTCACGCTCTTCTTCTTGATTTTAGCAGGCCGTAATCCACTCAAATTGCAGCAGCTGCGTCCCAAACTTGCAGCAGTAGAACGGAGCGCTTTCCAACCGGCAGCTGCGACACACGAACAGTTCTCCAAGAGCAGCAACCAACCCAATTCTGAGCAATTCCAAGCAGTAGCCGAGACAGCCCCTTGCCGAACAGCAGCTGCACTCACTTCAATAGCGCCAAGTCTGAGTTCACACGACAACAACCAAAGCCAAGAGCGGGAATTCCTAACTCCACGCTCGTCCAAACAGCCGAGACTACACAATTTCGGCAGCAACAAGTGCAAGCAATAGCAGCACGCCAACAAGGACAGTAGCTACAGTTGAATGAACTATGCTAAGCCCCTCCAGCAACTCCTAGCCGAGAATCAAGCTCCACCGATCAGCAGCTCGGAGGGCAGAATATCAACAAGTCAGTAGCTAGACCCGAAACTTCCAAGTTGCAGCAGCCCGCGCAAGCAAAAAAAAAAAAAAAAAAAGAAAATTCAGCAAACGTGAACACTCCAACGAGCAAGGACCAAGAACAGGATGAAGTCAGCAAGTGTGGGTCTCCTTTAATAAAACGGCTCGAAGAAAGCTTAGGGTAGGGCTTGGACTTTAATGCTATATTTAGCCGATTTACACATCACGTGGAGGGCCAAAAATTCATGTACAGAAAAGCCTGATCCTGCCACGAGTGGGCTACATTTAGAAAAGCCTAGTGACCTATAAACACGAAGGGAAAAGCCTAGATAGAAGAGGGGAGGAGTGAAGATATATAATACATAAGAGAGATACACAATACCGAAGGAGGAGGGGACAGCAGCCGAAAACAAAAGAAAAGAAGACAGAGGATGAGAAGAAAAACATCAGCAGGGATTCTGATTTTTTTATTTTAGTTTAGTAGTTTATTTTTTATTTTATTAATTTGATTATGTTGTGTTTAATTTCAGGACTTTAAATCATTTTATTCTAATTCGCTAAAAGATTATCCCGAGTTCCAAATGAATCGGGATATGCCGATTATTATATCGAGTTTTAAGGGTGAATATACCAATCGATGTATTTTCTTTTCCTTATTATTTCAATTTAAATATATCTTAATTCATTTGAATTTTGTAAAATGATTTAGTACTTAATTTAATTGAGTTTTGTGTTGATGGATTTGATGAATTAAAGTGTTTATATATTATTCTTATGTCGATTTTGAGTGTCTACGTATATTTCTATTGTATTCATCATTTAGTTATTTAGCATGCAATTATTACTTTTTAGTTAGATAAAGTTATAGAATATACAAGAAGGTTTTAAAAACTCCCGTTAAACATAGCTTGAATTTTTGAAAAAAACTCGTTATAAAGATATGCAGATTTTAATTAAATTCGTGAACTTACGCACCCAATATGATTAGAAGTATAGTTTAGGTCATGGGGACATACTTAAACCATATTTCTAACTTATATAATAAATTCAATGTAAGTGAATTATTATTTATTAGATAATTATAGATAAATTGTCTTAACGAGTGAATTAATACTATAATTAGAATTTCGCTATTCCGAGAGTAGACAAGTTCTAGTGAGTTTAGTTAAATCTCTTGCAGTCAATTTTGAATATTGATTTAAGACATCGTATTGATTCAAATGACAATAGATATATGAATCCTGGTTTGATCTTTTTTATCTCTTAGATCCGGAACCCTCATAGTGTAACTAGAGCATTTGGTTTAGTGTTCATCTTGTTATTCAGTTTTAACTAACTTTTAATTCAATTTTGATAGTTTAGCTTAAGAAAAAACTTAGATAATTTAGTGCTTAGTGCCTAGCTCCCATCTCCTTGCTCCCTATGGAATACGACTTTGACTCATCATTTACACTACTTTCATGACCCGATACATTTGTCGATTTACGTACTCACGTTTTTAGCGAGTCAAGTACACATATACATCCTTTGGGATGGCATTGATAATCTTGCCCCCATCTAATGCCTCTATGGCCAACTTAGTAAATTCATCAAGTTGTGCCAGTGACAAGACCTTATCCTCTTTTGTCTGGGGGGGTTCTCTCTCTTTATAGATTCGAAGTTAGAGACATACAATGATGATGGTTGTAATAAGTGAAGAAGAGAGAAGCTTGAAAAGATTTTGAAGAAAGTTTGATGTAAACATAGAATTTACAATAGCAGATAAAGAGATTATAGAAAAGTGGTCTCTTATTATGACCTTGCTATTTATAGGTAGGAAGCCGTATAAGTGGTTACAGGGATTCGTATAAGCGCAAATCCTTTGGAATGGTATGCAATAGATACGTGGAAGGAATTTAGATCGAATGACCATCTTTAAAAGGCAAAGCACATGTAGTTGTACACTAGTTTACTACAATATGACACCTGTCATGTCACATTAAATTCATGGAAAATGGGTACGCAAAGGTTACAATTTGAAAAAGTTCCTTCAACAAGAAGTTTCCTCAAGGCCCATTTGACTTCCACTTGGTCGACATGATAAAGACATAGTGCAGTCACATCTGCTCGGCCTATGATGAGTACTGTTTGGCCAGACCAGTTGGTAGCCTTGAAATGCTTACCTAATAAGACACGAATGTATCTTGCTTTGATACCCTAATTAAGGCTTAGTCTCGCTTCGGTCTTCAACACTTCAGTTTGAAATAATTGCTAATCACCTTGAACATTTTTTACCCGAGTATCCACTGCCTCGGCTGGCTTCCAACTTGGACCTATACCTTTATTACGTTGGCACTGTAGTGTTAGGTCAAGCCCCTTTGAGTTGGATCAATCACATGCTTGAGGAACCCATAGACCCCTTCTCTTTACCTTTGCCTTGGTAATGAGACTATGGGGTGAAGGGCAAATGTTGATAGGTCTCTTTAGATATTGGCCCCTCAAGCCTGACCGGATTTAACACATCTTGTTGCCTAAGGATTACCCTTATAGGCCTAAGCCCTAGGCTTGGATTAATCTAACTTAGTAAGTTATGCAATTATTAGAATGCACAAGATAAGAATCAAATAGAGTTAATAGCTACATTCAGAATAAGTAGGATATGTCGAACACCATGATCCTACTCTCCTATACTTATGGGAGAATATCTCTCCCCGCTAATTGAACTCCAACTGTCGGTGTCCACTTCATTATAAATACCAATCCACTATGTAATGTTAAATTTCTCTACACTATATGCACTAAGTTTATTTGCTATCCCAAAGTTCTTACTACTCTCCAAAGATTCATAAGCATCGGAGTTACTATGCCGGACAACCCTTCGATGTTCCTTCATAGTGTTTTGTTTTGTAGGCTTATTACGTGCAAAGCCCAATAACTATCGGCAAAAACTCAAAGACGATATAGATAATTTATTTAATAAAGAAATAGGGACATCTCATTTGACACTTAAAAATTTATGCATTCCCTTATTTGTCTAAACAACACCTTTTTTCTTTTCTTGTCTTTTTTATTTCTTACAGTTTATCGTGGTTCGTAATTTTTCAAATCTAAAAAAATATGGTCTAGTTCTTAATTTTTTTAACCTAAAAAATGGTTCGATCCTATTCACAGTCTAATTTGGTTTGATTGAATCTTATTTGCATTTTCATCAATTTTTCTACCCAATTACATTGGTGAACTCTATATGATGAATATTGTAGTTATAATTTTGACACTTCCTTATTTGGCCCAGTATTTTGATTAATAGATGGCATTGCATCTGTTTATGTTTCTAAAAAATAAAAACGAAAAGAGTTGTGTTGATAAATTCATGTTTAAAAATCTTCAATCCACATAAAGTCTATTAATCGTGTTACCTTAACCTAAATATAATAATTGTGGTTTGTCTCCAATCACTTGAGCATATTTATTAATTTATAAAATTTAAAATAAACATATCATAAATATCAAGTTTCTAATTGAAAAATATGTTTATGATTTAAAGAAAAAAAAGGACCCCGATATTCATTAATTCAATTCATCTCTTTATTCTTTAAAAGACAAGCTATTATAGGTGCTTAATGAATATAACCAATTACCATTAGTAATTTTATTTTTGGTTAAAATTCAAACATGTGAAACACCAAAAAAAAAAAGTGTACCTACTAAAAAGGTAAATTTTATATTAGCTTCAATTTGCTAAATACCTTTAAACACAAAGTACTTTGAAAACTTAAAAAAAAAAAAAAAACTTTTAAGGTAAATATGTAGATGAGTTTGACAAAAGCATGGTAGCTTAAGAACCCAATTACTTGATGAGAGCTTAAATGTTAAGTGACTAATTTAAACAAAGATCCATTCTATGATTCTTTTTTAAGGGTAACATGCAACATATGGTATGTTTAAAGCTACAATTAAAGTAGATAAGGATGATAAGATAGAAGTCAATGGAGTGAAAGGGGAAGAGAGGGGAATAGATAGCCCTACTGTATTGCACAAAGGCACTCTAAACAGTACCTCAAAATGTTTAAGTTAGATAGGGTTTGTCTGCTACTAAGTTCCCCCTCTACATATCATCAAATTGTTCTCTAGCACAAGGACTTGCGTTACCCTTAAAGCATACACTATGCCTCTCAATTGGGCATCCTTATCACATCCTAAGAAAAACGACTTGGCTCTTTACAAGGACAACCATATTGATATGGCAAGACGTTCCATACATCATAGAGATCAAAAGCTATTTCAATACTTGTCATCTAACTACTATCTAGATAACACTAAGAGTAGGGGGCAAGTGTTATATATGAATTTGTAGGATAGACCCCACCAAATGGCCCGTTAATATCTCATCCAATCAACATTGTAAAGGATACAAGGACTTGTGATTAGACTCCATAAAGTCACTTTATAGACTTCTCTCATGCCTAACGGTTATAACTATTTAAGATTCTTGAAACTTTTAAGGGACACATCACTATATAGATGTTACAATCTCAACAAAAGATTCCTCATTTAATGTAATGCCTCAAAACTAAGGAAGCCACAGCTCTACCATGTATCAACCTTAGAGGTAGACATGCGTTAAGGTAATCAAGGATCTTGAACTTGTCCATATACCATACATTCATAATAACCGTAAACTCACAATTAGAGTAATCTAAATCTTAAACACAGAGTGGAATGTTTGCTACTCTAACTCTAAATATATCATCATAAATAATTATCTAACATGAGTTAAGGAGCATGAGGCTTAACGTAATCTCAAAAATAAATAACAAGGATTCTCTCAGCTCCAACTGATATCAATATGGAAATAACATACTACAGGAGCTACAGGTGACTCTAACCAACATTACAATGGCAACAATAATACATGATAAAGAAATAAATACACCAAGTCTCTCTAGAAATTCAATCTTAGTAACTATACTACGTAGATCCCACTCTATTATCAAAGTAATGGTAATCTCCTTCTTCATCATAGTAATAATAGTCATAACTTGAGTCATCTACATAGAAATCACCCATGCCCTCATACCTTGAAACCACAGCTAAAAAACAATAACCTTCAATGGGTAAGTTAATCCCCAATAAAGGATATCATATACATGAATATGAGCACATAAGCATGATGCACATTCATGCACAAGTAACAATAGCAAATGCAACTACCAATTGGTTATCTTTAATTATTATGTCCATCAAGCGATACAGTCTCAGCATCCTAAGATTTAGGCTGTCTCATGACTGTTACAATCAAGTTATATAGAATACTACGTAAGTGTAAAACTTAGGCATTAAAATAAATAGTAAGAGGATATTTTATAATTAGAGGCTGATATATTTTTGTCCTTGCAAAAGTTCCTAAAAGAAACGTTATTCCATAATAAAGAAACACAAAGACTAGCCCCTTCTTATTCCTGTGCTCCTAATTTTGAAATAGATCCCCCCCTATAAAGACTCTCAATAACAAGTGCTCCATCTACAACATTAAAGGAGGAAAATCAAAGGGAAGATACTCAACCTGGTTTTCTTTAAATCTATAGGGTCTTGCATTTTGAAGCTCGTTTTTCTAATTAGGGATTGGAGAATAACAAATGAAGTATGTCAATTTGTGGGTGAATTATGGATTTTAGAATTGAGTGTTGGGTTCTAAATTACAGTAAGCACGCAATTTATTCCTTTTTATTTTCATCGTTATTGTGAAATCAATGTTCTAAAATAGTTATAGTTGTTGGAAAGAAGAAGAGTAAGATTTTAAAACTTAATAAGTGATAGTGTGGTTATTAATTTTGAAGAGAAATTTTGCCTTAATTAAGTTAAAGATTTTGGTAGATTAGTTCTAAAGGATGTGATCATAATGGTGATAGAGTTTTGGTGCAAAGAGTAGTGTTTTAGAGTGATAATTTGTGAAATAGGAAGAATAAAACCTAAGAATATAGGCATAATCTTGCTGAGATCCTCAAGGATGTGTTAGAGTATAGTGAGATCAAAGAATTTGAAGGAATTGTAGCCAAGAGGATCATAACCAAAGTCTACAACCATGGTTTATGCCATGATCTTGTTATTTTAGAAGTAGAGAGAACTATGGCCAAAGTTTATAATTGTGGTCCAAGGCATGATCTTCTTATTGTTGAGACAGTAAGAACTACAACTAAAGTCTATTATCATGATTCTAAGGTGTAGAAGCGAGTCTTTTCTTTTTCTTCTTGTATTGTGTTTTTATCCTCCTAAACAATAACTTCATAGGTTCTAAACATGTTTGGGAGTCTAAGTTGGTTCTAAACCCTTAGGTTAAACTAAAATTTAGGCATAACTGAGAGAACCTAGCTAGGAAAGAAAAACTAGAAATACATTTTTAGAGTATTATCTAGACATTGTACCTCAGGTGTTGATATTGAAAAGATCTTGATGTAGATTCTACTGATCATTCGCAAGATTTAGGTATGGGATATGATTTGTTAGTTGTGCTTGTTTAGGATAGAGAAACATAACTAGACTAAATGACTATTTGTCATTAATGAATGAGTGTTGCTTATGTTTTGTTAGGCCTAAGGAACCAGGAGGACTAGTGATCTCGGGGTCGTACCCTGATAATCTTAGTAGGATGCTGTCTCGAGAGGAGTCACACTTTGAAATGATTTAGATAGATTTAGGTTGGTTCTTAGTTTCTAGGGTATCAGGGTAAACTAAACACCAATACCTATATAGTGTTTATAGATATTGCTTACCAAAGTCATGAGTTACTCTAAGTTTTAAGATGTTGAAAGTATGTTGTTTACAAAACTAAATAAAAGATAATAACATGTAGTTGTTTTATTTTATCATTTGAGTTACATGTGACTGTGTATTTGCTTATCTCATGCATATGTGTAGGTATATCTTGTATGCGACATTGCTCACTCGTTAGATCCAACTCAGAACCAACCCCCTTAAGGAGTGCCCATGCCCAATCCAAGGCAGCCTTAATAGAATTAGGGCTTGCTTGCACCAAATCAACCTTAGGATTAGCAAAACCAAGGTTAGGGACAAGGGTGAGATCAAAATTAGGGGCAACCTCAAGTACATTAGTTTATGTGGGGAATCCCTTAACTGAATTGAGAGTAGGGCTAAGATAATGTGACTATTGCTTAAGTGTTGAATGCTATAATAGAGGTAATGGCAAAGTAGCAGCAACAAATTTAGAGAGGCATGCAAATAATTCAGGCTAATGTAGAAATTTAGAGGTAAGAAAGGTAGGCTATGATGGAAGTTAATGTTAATGGGCAAGTAGGGGAGAGTACCTTCAATAGGTTTGTTAAGATCATTAAGGCTTTTAGCCTAAGCTAAATGATCCAATAGGATGTGACGAGTGGATTACTGAGGTTATGGTGGATCCTAAGGAGATGAAGGATGTGGTAGATTGGCCATGACCTTAGATAGTGTTAGAAATCAAAAGCTTCTTAGGTTTGGTGTGTTACTATAGGAAGTTTGTAGAAGACTTCTTAAAGTTAACAATTGCTCTAATTTAGTTAACTTAGAAAGGAGTCAAATTTGAATGGGATGACAAGTGTGAAAGTAGCTTCCAACTATTGAAGGAAAGATTGGTGATGGCTCCTGTATCATCCTTACCTCATAGTGGGGAAGAATCTGTAGTATATATTGATGCTACCATTCAAGGGTTAGGAAGAGTTTTACTGCAGAGCCATAAAGTGATAGCCTACACTTCTCATCAACTAAAAACTTACGAAAAGAATTACCTATTACATAACCTTAAACTAGCAACTATAACTCATGCACTAAAAATTTGAGGCATTATATGATAGGGGAAATGTATAAGGTATACATGGATCACAAGAGTTTGAAGTACTTCTTCACTCAGAGGGATCTAAACATGAGATAGAGAAGGTTGCTAAAGTTAGTAAAGGATTATGATATAGACATTTAGTATCACCTGGGAAGGTAACTAATGCACTAAGTAAGAAGTGATAAGGAAACCTAACCACTCTAATAACACAACAATGGCCCTTATTGGAAGAGATACATTGATTAGATCTTGAAGTCTTGATGATGGAAGTAACTGCTAAACTAGCTAGTTTGAGGATTCAACCCACTTTGATAGATAGAATCAAAGCAGCCTAATCAAAAGATGAGGAAATTTAAGAGATAAAATGGAAGTTGGAAATAGGAAAGGTAATTGAATTTGTGGTAGACTTAGAGGTAATTTTAAGATAAAAGGGCTAGTTGTGCATACTAGCTAGTGCAAACTTATGGAAAGAATTATTGAAAGAGGTACATTCTCCTAATATGATATATATCCTAAGAATATGAAAATGTATCGAGATTTAAAAGCTCACTACTGGTGGAATAACAGAAAAGAGAGATTATGGAGTTTTTTTCAAGGTGTCAAACTTGTCAATATATTCAAATTGAGCATTAGAGGTAAGTAGGTGAATTACAACCTCTACTAGTATTAGAGTTGAAGTGACAGCAAGTAACAATGGACTTTTTCGTTGCTTTACCAAAGCCCTTAAATAAGCATGCCATTTGGATAATTGTAGACAAATTGGTCAGTTAGCTTGCTTCATTCCCACTAACATTTATTATCCATTGGGAAAGCTTGCCAAGTTATATATTTAAGAGGTAATCAAGCTACATGGGGGGCTAATGACAATTACTTCAAATAGAGACACTCGATTTGTTAGCATGTTTTAGAAGAGCTTACATAATGCCCTAGGTACGAAACAATAGCTTAATAAATGGCCAATTTGAAAGTACCATCAAATTTTAAAGGACTTATTAAGAGCTTGTGTACTCGACTTTAGCAGTTAATAGGACGAACATTTTCCCATAGTTGAGTTTACATACAACAACAATTATCAAGCAATGATTCAAATGGCTCCTTATGAGACTCTTTATGAATGAAAGTGTAGATCAGCCCTTCATTGGGATGAGGTAGGAAAGAGACTAGTTTTTGGTCTAGACTTCACATAAGATGCAGTAGACAAGGTGAGGTCGATAAGACAAAGAATGTAAGTAGCCTAGAGTCGTTAAAAAAGCTATGCTGACAAGCGACGAAACCCTTTAGAGTTTCAAGTTAGTGAGAAATGTTATTAAAAGTTTCTCCCACTACTGGAGTGTTAAGGTTTGGATTGAGAGGAAAGTTAGCTTGAAGGTATGTTGGACCCTTTAAAATCACTAAAAGGATTAGAAAGGCGGCATATAGACTAAAACTTTCACTTAGATTGGAAGGAGTACATATTGTTATCCATGTGTCAATGTTAAGGAAATTTAAGCATAATCTAAACCAAGAAATATAGTAGTAAAGAGTACAAATAGTAGACGCAGAGCTCTTGGAACCATAACTTGATATGTCCACCATAGAGCAACTCATAAAGATAGTGAGCACTATAGTCCAAAACTTAAGGAAAAGAAAGATACTGTAAGTTAAAGCATAATGCTTGATTTAGTTGAAGCAAGAAACGACTTAAGAATTAGAAGGAAAGATAAGAAGGAAAGATAAGAAGAAAGTATCCAAAGATTTTCCTTGATCAAGGTATGTAACTTTAGAGAATGAAAGTTTTGTAAGATGGAAAGGATTGTAAAACCTGGCCATTAACAAAAATAATAAAAGGATATTTTATAATTGGAGGTCGAAGGTATTTTCGTCCTTACAAAAGTTCCTAAAAGAAACCTTATTTTATAATAAAGAAATAAAAAGACTAGTCTCTTCTTACTCTTGCACTTCTAATTTTGAAATAGATCTCTTGTGCAAGGATTCTCAAGAACAAGTGCTTCATCTACAATATTAAAGGAGGAAAATCAAAGTTAAGGTAAGAAAGCATCGTTTTCTTTAAATCTATAGGATCATACGTTTTGAGACCCTTTTTCTATTTAAGGCTTGGAGAATAAAAAATCTAGTATGTCAATTTGTAGGTGAATTGTAGGTTTTATAAGTGAGTGTTGGATTCTAAATTACAGGTAAGAATGCTATTCATTCCTTTTTATTTTCATTGTCATTGTGAAATTGATGTTCTTAAATTGTTATAATTGTTGGAAAAGAGAGTAAGATTTTGAAAACTCATAAGTGATATTGTGGTTATTAATTTTGAAGAGAAATTTGGCATTGATTGAGTTAAAGGTTTTGGTAGACTAATTTTAGAGCATGAGATTATGATGATGATAGAGTTTCAGTGCAAAAATTAGTGTTTTGGAGTGTTAATTTGCAAAATAGGAAGAACACGACCTAGGAACACAAGTGTATCCTTGCCCATGGTCCTTAAGGATGTATTAGAGTAAAGTGTGAACGAGGAATTGAAAGGAAATTGTAGCCAAGAGGACTACGACCAAAGTCCATAGCTGTAGTTCAAGCCATGATCTTATTGTTTTTAAAACAAAGGGAACCACGACTAAACTTAACGACCATGGCTATGGTCTAGAGTGTGATCTTGTTATTGTTCAAATAGTGAGAACCACGACTAAAATCTACGGTTACAATTTTAGGTTGTAGACTTAAGTCTTCTCGTTTTCTTCTCATATCTTGTTTTTATCTTCCTAAATCATAACCTAGTTAGTTCTAAGCATTTTTAGGAGTCTAAGTTGGTACTAAGCCCTTAGGTTAAAATAAAATTTAGGCTTAAGAATCTAGTAAAAATAAATAAGGGAACCTAATTAGGAAATAAAACTTGGAAATATATTATAAGAGTATTATATTTATGTTGTACCTAAGGTGTTGATCTTGAAAGGACTCTTGATTAGATTCTATCGATCATTTACAAGATTTAGGTACTAGAAACTTTCTGTTGCTTGTGCTTGTTTAGGATAGAGAAATGTAACTAGACTGAATGACTATTTAGCCATTAATAGATGGTACTTGGCTAAGGCCAAGGGACTAAGAGGACTAGTGATTTTGGCGTGGCATCCTGATGACCTTAGTACGATGCTGTCTAGAGTAAAGTCACACTTTGAAATGATTGAAGTAAATCTAGGTTAGTTCTTAGTTTCTAGGGTGTTGAAGAGGACCCAACACTAATACATATAGAGTTTTTATGTATATTGCTTACTAGAGTCATGAGTTACTTTAAGTTATGGGATGCTGGAACTTTGTTGTTTATCAAACTAAATAAAAGATAATAACTTTTGGTTATTTTATTTTATCATTTGAGCTACATGTAAATGTGTATTTACCTGTCTCACATACATGTATAGGTATATCCTATACTAAGCATGACTCACCATTGAGCCTGAATTTTTCTGGTTTTTATTTAATTTCCTTAATGACTAAGGTTGAGAAAAGAGTTAGACTAAAATCAATTAGGCAGATTGACTTTAATTTAGACATTAGACCATGTGAAAACTGATTTAAAAAAATAAAAAAAAGGTTTTTGAAAACTAGATATTTGAATCTGGGGGCTAACTTATTAAACCCTCAACGGATACCACTTTCAATCTTCCAAATTTAATTTTACCTTTCAAAAATATCCTTTTGACGTAATAGTTGTTTATAAATAAATAAATAACTAAAAATACATCAACTTGTGAGAATTTGAAATAAAATTTACAAAAAGGGAAAAATAAACTTTTTACATATTTTAACTTGCCTCGTAGTCTCCTATGAGTGCCTATGCACCTATTATTGGAAATAAAACTTTCGTAATTCATCGATTAAAAATGTTAATATCCATTTGGTTTTATTTAAAGAAAAGGGTTCTAATTTTGGTGATTTATTCTTTTTTTTTTAAATATTCAAAGTGGAGCTCTAGTTTTGAAAAAGGTAAATTAAATTTTTATTTTTCTCAACATAAATTTTCTAAGTGAATTATTTTTTCTTCTGATTATTATTGTTAATTTTTTTTTATCGAAACATGCTAAAATAATAAAATAAAACTTTCCTTTCTCTTTCTGTCTTTTTTTCTTTTTTGGATTTTTTTATAATTACAGTAGAATAAAATACTAAATAAAAGAAATGAGAAAAAAAAATAATACACAAAAGGAAGGGAATTAGACTAAGCTTGGAGTATGCATAGGTCAGGATTGGTAAGTCGGTCAGATGGCTTAGATCTGAGTCGCTTAACCTAATTCGCGTACATTATATGTGCTTAATGAAGAAGGAGAGCTAATGGTTGTGATGGATGTCTTATAGGCTGTTCTAGATAGCGATTTAAGTAGGTGACCAGAGTTTCATGTGAAACTCATTGGAGATAGGGGGTTTGGGATAGGTGCAATGGTCAACCATGGTGATTTGAAAGAATTTCGAAATTGGCCGTCGATTAATGGTGTTGGGTAGCCACCGTTGAGGGTGGTAGGCTCAAAGAATGTGTGTCCCTTGGCTTTTTGGATGTTTTCTTGTCTGTCTTTAATAGTTGTTCATGCTCGCATAGTAATGGAACTGGTAGTTCGCGGTGGCAACAAGGGTTTCGAAAGTAGAGGCTAGTAGAGGCGATGTAAGCTATGGCATCGAGCAAAAGAGGTTGGGTTGGGGAGCTCTTGACTTGGGCAACTCGAATATGGCATTGAACTTGCTCGAAGATCTACGAGCTTGAATGATTTGCTAAAGAGAGAGAGAGAGAGAGAGAGAGAGAGGTGTAATCGTCTTAGAGAGAGAAAGAAGTTGGGATTGTTATTTTTAAGTGTGAAGATGAAAGTTGATGATGGAAATGAGTCCTCAATCACCAATTTATAGTGTTGCACCATCGTTTAAACTTGGAAAGTTAAAAAAAATAAAAGTTCATTGAATTTGAAGATTTGAAGTTAATGAGTTTCAAGGTGTTTTTTATTCTCCATCTTGTTGGACCTAATTTGACCCCTTTAATGAACAAATGTTGAAAAGTTTTTATACTCTATACGAAGTATCCTTGGTGAAATTACAAAATCAAAAGGACCAAAAATGAGCTGAAACATGGTTAACTGAGCTAGAAAAGAAAAAAATAAAGGGAAAAGGGGAGGAGATCCAGGCTAAGCATGTGTAGAATGTATGCATGTGCCTAACTTGGTGCATGTACAACACATGCTAAAAAGTAATGTAAGCACTGAGCGCTTGCGTATGTTGTGGGCTTTGTCCCACTTGTAAGGCCTTTCTTCTCTTACCTATTTCAACCTAGTCCGAACCACACAAGCCCCCAGCCCCCCCTTTTTTTTAAGATGAATTAATAAATAAATAAATAACTAAAGTATTTCAAAATTAAATTCTAAACGATCGACTTTGAAATCTAGTCTAAATACATACATGTTGAGATTTAACTTTCAAATGTGAACCCAATGTATTGGTTTTATGAGCCTTAATTCAAAAATTAATTTAAGTTCAAGTAAGGTCTAAAAATTAAATTTTCTAAGAGATTTAATACTTCTAAACATAACTCAAAACCACCACATTGCTTATGACTTAAGACTTACTTCCCTAAAAATTGTATTTTACCTTTTTCTTCTCTTTTTTCTTTATGTATTTTTTTTATAGTTTTTTTATTTTCTATTTTTTATACATTTTTCTAAATTAGGACCCTTTTTCCCTATTCTAAAACTACAAGGGGAAAAAAAATGGGATGTCTATGCTCATCCTTTAAGGAATTTCTGTTTGCAATTTCAAGATTAAGGTATGAGGATTATGAACAGTACTATTATGAATATTATGGCTACTAATAGGGGGATCTGAATGGAGTATATGATTATTGTTCTTTTGATGATGGTGAAGGAGCAACATGAAATTCGTGGGCTTCTTTAGAGATAAAGGCTTAATTATCTTGTTTTGTTATTTTATTTTCTTGTTAAGAAAGTCACTTGAGACTCGATGGATAAGTTGGAAAAGTTAATGTTGTTTTTTTAGATTCTAGTTGTTATTTATCCTTATATTCATTAAATAATACATTATTTCGATCCATGATTTGTGTTAGATATAAGGTAAAGTTGGTTCTTATTTATTTGGAGGAGGATGGAAGTCTAATTTAAGGAGAATTTTCAATTATTTATTTAATAGAGATATTGGGAATGTAGAGATGTTAGAAATTTTGTAGTTTCTAAGATGCTTGACATGTCATTGGAGTATAAGGATGCGTAATAGGTTGTGGTGCCTCAAACTCTAAGGCATTTCAATAAGTATTGGTGTTAGGTTCTCCCTAACACTTAACCCAACTAGATCTACCTAGATTATTTTAGTGTAGAACTCCACTTGAGACAATGTCGCATGAAGATCACCAAGTGCTTCAACAACACTACTTATCCCTACCAATGGGTGGCCAAAGCTAAGTACTAGCAACATACTTAACTAAGGTTCGAGTTTAGTTTTAGTACAGTTAAATTCACTACCCTAGTATACACAACAACCATACATTTATCTCGTACATGGCTCCAACAAAATGTTCAGCACATCTTCTGATGTTTTATAACTTGACAACCACATAAATAAGTGACTTAGCCCCTATTCTAAATTGTTAATACAATTGTTCATAGCTTATACCCCAACTCTTTAACTAAGACTCAAGTTTCTACAAGAATTCATAAATCATTCTTTAAAGGAGAGAAGTTTTGATAAATGTTTTTGATTTAGAAAACTTGCTTAAAAATATGTTAGGAATACTTTAGAATAAAAAGAAGATTAGAAAAGCCACAAGAAATGAATTTGAAAATTCTTATACACTACAGTACACATGGCATTCACATGCTAGGATGACTGGCATCTAAATACTAAGAGCGACTCATAAATTTGTGAATACAAAGCCTCAAGGTCCCAACTTTAGAGCCAACAACATTTGGAAGCCATTATAGAATGCAACTTACGATTCTTCTACAGCATGAACACAAATCTTATCCCTAATGCAACCCTTCACTTCCTTAAGCCATTTCCACTCTAAACTCACTTCTTAACACTTCAATACACCCTTCAAATAGCATTACAAATTTCCATCACCAAATCTCACTATTAACCCTTCAATCACAATAATTCTTTACAAAAATGAAACTTTGATATTATACAAGGGTTTAAGAAAAACTTGCTTGAGTTTTTTGGTACGTTAGAACACTCAAACCCAAATCTTTGACTCAACTTCTACAAAATGAAGTTCCTTATGTTTTTCTCACCATTCCTAGAAGAAAAACAAATATCTATGAAGAGTACATAGAAAACTTATCCAAAGATATCCTTTACTTGCTATTTCTTGCGTTTGCTTCACCTTTGATGCACAAAACTCTCTAAATCCAAACCTTGGAGCACTCTAAAGAGACTTCTTGTGAGTTTTCTACTTTGGTAAAGGAGGAATCACAAAAAAACAGGTACAGAAAAGTAGGAGATCAAAATAGCATAAGTAGGAAGAGAAGGGTGTTTAAAATCTCCTAATGACAAAAATACCCCTATTAAGACTTAAAAATTTCATATCATACCAAGCCCCCTTTATTTTAAAAATTTCTGTTATTTATTAATTTAATGAATTTTGTTTTTATATTTAAAGATTCCGTTAAGCCATCCTGATAAGGGGATTCAAATTTTTACCTTAGTAAATATTAAACACTTTCCCTCCATTTATATGTTGAGTTGCCTTCCCTCTCTCTCTCTCATCCTTGTACTTTATACTAACTTGAGCATCTGAGTCTCTTCACTGAAGACAACTTCAATACCCCTTAGCTTGTCTAATTTTGCAGGTCAATCCAATTTCAGTATCTTAGATCTAGTCAAACATCACTCTCTCATATTTTTTCTATGTAATTATGAGAAAACTTGATATCAACAATCTTTTATATCGATTTGCACTATCATCTTTCACTTAAGAATATGCAAAACCACTATCCTTATTATAATTATCATTTTCTAAAATTAGTTTTATGACTTATAAAGCATCTATTTCAAACAATTGAATCCATTGTTTTCAAATCTCAAAATCTTCAACTAGTGTATACATGCATATATTTTGTTGTAAGAATAGAGCATAAGGGATACTATTAATACACTTATTGGTAAGCATTTTTGGATAATTGTTATATGGGCTTATATTAGTCAGCCCAACTTCTAAGCCTGGTTCAATGACTCGGTCCAAGGACAATCTTCATAAACTTACTATAAATACCAGCTAAGACTTTAGGTAAAGGGACCCTTTTCCATTCTCTCTATACTATGACTACTTGAGATCTCTCTCTCTACATGACGATGAAACTAACTTAAGTATTAGAGTAGCTACGCCGAAGCACCCTCCAACACCCCTTGTAGCTATTTTCACGTTTTGTAGGTTTTCACATACCGAGACAAGAATCAACCATCAACAATTGGCGCTGTCTATGGGAACGTGTAACATTTTTCCATAATTCCTGATGTTTTACCCCTTTTGATGGATTCTCCTCATTCGGGTTACGCCATTTCTTTTTCGTGATTATTTCTTTAGATCTGGCAAAAATTGGTCGATAGTCCATCGGTATCTTTTGGCCACTGGCTTCTCATGGCATTGTATCATCTTGCTGTGACATCGTCTTCCATTTGCAATTTAGGAACTACGAAGGACTTTATTGGTTTTTTCCTTTCAAGTTTAGTAACCACAATTTCTTCATCTCTTGGATCATAACGGTCACCACCAAATTGGTAATGCAATTTTTCGTAATGCACAAATTTTTGGATGTGATGCAAGGCAAACGAAAGGAATCATGGGTTTTTTAGTGTGACTGTCTCCAACACCACTAGTTTGTTTTTAACCATCGTCTTCAACCGTAACCACTTAACTAAACATCGGCTTGATTTGTCAACCATTGGTAACCGTCGCCATCAATACTGTACTGATCAATTTTCACAAGATCACTCTTCTCTAGAAAAGACATTGAGTTAGTACAAGATGCTCTTCATGTCTGTTTCAAGGATTTGGCCGAACGTTGGTCATCGAGTTGTGGACCAGTACTCGAGCCGCAAGACAACATGTGCCGAGCTATTCACGTAGGACGTGCTAATCATGCTATCATCGGCTAGCATATACGTGCTAGAGCATTCACGGATAGGAGCTATTTTCCATAAGCAAGTGGGGTTCGATATCTTCCCAAGTGGCTCAATTAGATTGTTTTCCGAGCTATGTCTTTAATAAATGCCAAGCTTGTGGGTGAAAGTTAGAAGCTGATGAAGTGCTTCAATGTACACCAAACAAGATTGGAGGCCTTCATGACAGTAATTCCAAGCAATCCATCTATTTCCAAGAAGCTCTGTGTAAATAACCGACTTTCAGTTGGATAGTTTTATACTTAACAGTGACTAAGGTTCCGATCAGTAGTACATCCTTGCCGAGTACCAGGCGGCCGTGAATATTTGCTAGATACTAAGCGGCTGTGCAGTTTTGCCGAGTAATGGATTATCTCCTTACCAAGCTAGTGCTGCTGACCAACAAACAATAGTAAAGAAAATTAGCAGACTTCCTCTAGCACGCTCCAATCACTAGAGCTGCGCCGAGCCAAAGGATGACAGCGACTTAAGGTTGTGCATTTGTATTCAAGCCAAGTTAGCCGTCTTCTCGGCAGAGCAAGTGCGGAAGCTATTTACATGCCAAACAATTGTTGTCGAGTATTGTTTTTGAATAAGCTCACACATGACATTCCAAAAAGCTTCTAACTCCGCCCGCAGATATCACGGTGGCCATGGCCAAGCATCCATATTCTGAGTGTCCAGTTTACTTCTCTTCAAGCCTTTAAGGCCAATCGACTCACCACAGGATATTAGGCCAGATAAAAAGCAAAGCTTTAAGTTGTCCATTGTTGAGCTAACCAGTTTCATGTTACAACGCCGAGCTATTGCACGCTGAATACTCCTATGGCCTACTTTGAAAAAAGAATCGAGCCATTGACTCAACATGTCTGAGCATTAATCGCCGAGCACTAGTGTGTCAAGCAAACCTAAGTATGTCGAATTACTCTAAGTATGCCATGAACTGCACGCTGAATACTCCTACGCCGAACTCTGATTAGCTTCTCTAACAAGCACCTCTTGATGAAAAGAAATTGTTTAAAATCCTTCATGGCAGCTAAGGACGAGCCTTAAGTGCCAACTAGTTGAAGTTCCGCAATACATCCATGCCTCCCAATGTCGAATTGATGATAAGCCTCCCGAACACCTTTGCCGAGTCAAGTTTCCTACTTGTCAAGCACGCGGCAGTTCATGGTCGAGAACACCACGCTTTACTCCATTGCCGAGTTGTCGTCGAGAACCCGATCGCCGACTGAATTTAAAGGCTGTGTAGCACAACATTGTACCGAGTGTCAGCTTATCGAGCAATACTGTACCGAGCATAAATGCCGAGTAATCCTTGGCCAAGCTGTAAATCGGTGAGGTCCAGAAGGCTAGATGCTGAGTGGCGGAGTTCCGTGCCGAATGGCTGTAAATATTTGCTAGGCTCCATACAGGCCGTGTCTTCATCTCGCGGTAATGAAAAGTGGCTCCTATATTTAGATCTCCATCATGAGCAGTGGCGAAGTTCCGTACCGAGTGGCCGAAGAGTACTCGGCATAGTCACCGACTAAGCTCCATGGCTAGCTCTTGCCGACTAATTTCAATGGCCAAATTGCCGATTCACTTTCTCCACTATGCACTCTAAGCGAGTTGTCTCCTTAAACTAGGCAAACATTTGGCCGAGTATGCGGCATGTTGATAAGCAGCTGAAGTTTCCTACAGCCAAGCTACTCCAAATAACTTTCGAACTTCAAGCTCCGTGTCGAGTTGCCGAGGCGCTGCTCAAGAAACCAATGCCGAGAAGCTCTAGCCGAGCTATTGAGACCACCAAACTAATAACCTGAAGTCTAGGGCCGGATAGATGAGAAGTTTCCGAGTTGAACACCTTAGCGGCTCTGATTCCCAAAACTGAATTGACCACAATCTGCCGAGCAACAATGAATGCTGAATAAACGCTAGTGCCGAATAACATTTTGTTGGCCTGCAAATTGCTGAGAAGCCGACTGCCGGATGAATCTAATGGCCGTGTAGGATAAACTGTGCCGAACAACTTTGATGTATTTACGAGCTGAGTACTCCTTGGGAGTCAATCTGCTGCACAAGTTCGAGTTCAAGCATTATGCTGAATAGCCGAGAAGAGGCTCAAATCTGAATAAGAAGGAGCCGCACACAACCTGATTTACAGTAAACCCAAGATGAAACAACAGCAAAGCATCCGAGCCATTTTACTAAGCCGATTAAAGCATCTATCTGAGAACCAAGTTCTTATTCTTGAGGCTTCACACCGTAGATGTTGAGCAGATCAAAGATACTCGCACTCCTTCTGACCGGAGTTTGCTTTCTTAATTGGCCGCAGATAAGGCCATTAACTCTAAGCATTGACTAAGCAGACCCCAACTACATGGTCATAATACAATACAACTCAAAGTGAATAACATCAAACTAACTTGGCACAAGCTGTTGACTCATACGACAAGAATTACTTAAGTGGCTAAGTTATGTTCTGACACCCTTCTAACAATGAGGAATTCGAGTACAACCTATGTATCTAAGCTAAGTTCCCCTTCTCTTTCTTATTTGCATTATAACAAATTCTCTCTATTACGTTCCTCTATGTTGTCATAAGTATGAGCTTCTCGTTCATATACAATGATCTAAGTATAATGATACCTAAAAGAGACTTGGGACAATTACAATACAAGCCTTACAAGCCCCACTTGTACGCTAACTCTCATTGTCGAATATTCAACAATGAATGTGTATGTGTGTGTCACCCACTTTACTTAGCATAAGTACTATATTACTAAGATTACCTGCTTGCTCCGCATAATACTGGTTGCGTCCAACTCGGATGACCTGTCTGTTCTCTCTACCCCCAACCCTCTTTAGGCACTCTCACCTCTTTGAGTGCTCACACTTCTTTAGGCGCTCCTAGCCTTTTCAGGTCCATTAGTCTCTTTAGGCTTTCGCCTCTTCAGGCGCCCCAACCTTTTCAAGTACATTAGCTTCTTTAGGTTTTCACCTCTTCAGGCGTTTCTTGCCTCTTCAGGTACCCTAATCTCTTCAAATGCATTAGCCTCTTTAGGTGTTCCTTGCCTCTTCAAACATACTTGTCTCTTCAAGCGCTCTTCGCCTCTTTAGGTACCCCAGTCTTTTTAGATATATTAGCCTCTTCAAGCCTTCACCTCTTCAGGTGCTTCAACCTCTTTAGGGCCTTGTCTCTTCAAGCGCCTCTGCCTCTGCCTCTTCAAGCGCTCTCGCCTCTTCAAGCGCTCTCGCCTCTTCAAACGCTTCAGCTTCTCTAAGCGCTTTAGCCTCTCTAAGTGCTTCAGCCTCTCCAAGCGATCACACCTCTTTAGGTGCTTCGGCCTCTCCAAGTGCTTTTGCCTCTTTAGGTGCTTTAACCTCCTTAAGGCCTCGTCTCTTTAGGTGCCTCCGCCTCCTCAGGCGCTTTTGCCTCTTTAAGTGTTTCAGCCTCTTCAAGTGTTTTTGCCTCTTTAGGCGCTTTGGCCTCTCCAAGTGCTTAAGCGCTCAGACATTCTCGCCTCTTTAGGCACTTTGGCCTCTCTAGGTACTTCGGCTTCTTTAGGCACATCGACTTCTTTAGACCCTTGTCACTTCGAGCACTCCAGCTACTCCCACTTTTTGCCTTTTTAAGCCTTTGCTTCTTCAAGCACTCCAGTCTTTTTAGGCTAAGGTTACAAACTGTTTCAAAAATCTCTACCAAATTAACTTCTTTAAATACTCTCTTTTTCGACTTTATCACCAAAAAAGGGGGGTTGGCAAATGTGAATAGGCATTTTTGGATAATTGTTATATGTATTAAAAAAAAATAAGACAAAGAACACCAGGTTGATTCTCTCGTCGGGTCCTCCGCCAATCAACACTAAAGTCCTACTTGCTGATCCCCACGCCGGCCCTCCTCGCTCTAGCTTAGACGTCCCTTGCAAATCCTCGGCCTCTCTACTCTCGTGCGTCTCTCAAGTCTCCAAGGGAGAACAATGCTACGATGATAGCATAGAAGACTTCGACGACGATGTTGCCGGCCGACGGAGTACGACGCGATCTACGGAATCAAAATCTTAGAAGATTTCAACATGTAGTGCAATTTCTCCTAATTTGATACTTACGTATTATAAAATATAGACCAATTTTCTAGAATAGATAATTTATGTAACTTCATGTTAGTTTTTGAAAATTTATTGCGTAGTTAATGTCTAATTAAATACAGAAAATAGAGAAGTCAATTAATCCTTTTTTTTTTTTTTTTGTTCATTCAGCCACAAAAGACTTTTAACTGATGAAATGCCTTATGTTCGACTTAGTTTTCTGAAATGGTACCCTAGTTCGAATGGCTTCCATTGATGCATCTAAACGTGACCTTAGTCCGTAGATAATTTTGGACGGCTAATTTCCATCTTGCATCATTCATTGGATGGAAATTCTAATCTTACATCCCGCTGTGTACATGCCAATCCATTCGATTATTAAAGTCTTTATTACATTAATTTTTATATTCATCTTGGTGGTTAAATAATAATTTATACCTTTAATATGGATGTTGATGTCCACTTGGTTAGGACAAGCTTTGTTGTCATCCAATACACTTTGTTAATGGTTATGACCAAAGAATTTCGGCCGGGCGAAAATCTCCAAATAAACGACATCTAGGAAGTCAAACATTAATATTTACTAATGAAAGCGTGTAATATTTTCAGATAAGGAAATGATTTCATTTACTTTTTGCTTAAGGAAGAAATTTTTGACACTGATGAGCTTCACCTACTAGCATTACATCTTTTCTCACTCAAGGCGATCTTGAGCCCCGACCAAATATATAATAAATATACAAGCGAGGCATCATCAAGGCATTATTGCTCCACTTACAATTTATCAATTGAAATGAAAAATCCTAAATGTGGAAACAATTGGGTTTCTACTAAAAACGTGACTATCTCTTCAGCTTCAACTTCAACCGAAGAGAGCAGCATATAGGACCTCATTCCAGGCATCCGGTAATCCTGGCAGGCACCAGTGGCTGCAATCGGTGGTGGATCTATGCTCGCCGCTGTAAGCCGACGGATGTGCATCCTTCCGGTATTGGGAAAGGGAGGTGATGTCTAGTAAGTAAACAGGCTTTTTGATCCTACTCAATACTTTGTTCACTACAACCCAAGACATGGGCAGTCCTGCAGGGTACTTGTAACCAGAATATGGTAGTGTCTGGCCCAAGCAAGATTGTGATGGGTGGTTCCAATCTTTCCCCCTGATTTTGTACCATTCCACAATCAAAACACAGAAATAGATAAAATAAAATTTGGACAAATAGCAAATTTACTATCTAAACAATTTACGCTATACCCAAAACTTTAAAAACATGCCTTCATCTCTCTATAACTAAAGCCTTCTAAACCGATGTTAGATCACCAAGCCATATTACTGACATTTTAGAGATGGTTTGGAAGCTTCAGCATTGATTGCGAAGATATGTCCATATTTTTAAAAACCAGGAAGGCATGTTTCAAAAGTTTAGAGGTTTCAATTGTCCCTGAAATATTTTGAATCACTTACTCGTAATGTGTAGGAGAAATGCCTTGAAAGAAGACTTTGGTTTTGGAAGGATTAACATTGAGGTTGACCCATCTAGCCCATGTAGTCAATCCTTTGTAGAACGCAACCAGACGGTTCATGTCCTTGTAGAGCTTCTTGCCATCTTGTATATAATCCCACCTGACATTTACATGGGAAGCTCTTAGAAAGATATTATTCAGCATAGCCACACTGAGCATAAAAGAAGACATGGACTCACAGCATTAATTGGCTCGACAGTAATATATACATGGCTTGATTTTTACCTAGGTTAGTCAAATAACATTAGGTATTACACTATTACTTCCATGCTCACATTCATTCACTTCCTTTTATCATACCGTTTAGACTCTTTTTGAAACAGACACAGAAAATCGAAGGATGCAACACGGGTATGGTTAAAAAAAAAAAAAAAAGAAAGAAATTAAAGGATCTAGGTAAGAGAGGTTATTACTATGAGCTGATTAGGGTAGAATCAGAATCGTTTTGAATTTGAACTTACGGTTGAGTTCGTCCGGTGTGGGTCCACCAATGCCAAGTATTAAAGATCAGCATGTCCATTCCTTTCCATGCATTGCCACTCCTGATGGAGTCTAGCTTTAGGATTCTTCGACCTCGCACATTGACAATATCTACTAGGTATGGTGTTCGATAGAGCAATATCTTGACATTATAGTCCTGTTTAATAAGACGAAAACAATAATAAATTCATAATGAGCTAAAAAAAAAAAAAAACATTACTTTTTGCTCTACTACTGGAATAGAGAGGTGCAATTCTCCAATCAATTATTATATATATTAGTAAGCATATGTAAAAAAAAATTGACCCCGCATTCTAAGTAATTTAACACCCATATGACAGAATATGAATGAAGAAATATTTATTTCTACATATAACTCAATGCCCACCATAACGAAGCTTAAATTTTCTTTCACCCAGGAATTTATCAAGATATCTTAAATTTACTTTTTTCTTCTTTTCAAATTGAATCAGTATTCATAGCTTTACCTGTGTATTTCATTGAATCTCATTGATCAAATAAATCATCAATATTAATTAAATATTGATGTTTGTGTCTAAACAATATGTTAAATCAAGAATCGAGATAAATCAATTATGCATTTACGTTATCATTTATTCATTTACAGTGCCCTAGCTAGATTAGCTAAAGATATGAGGTTGGCCCAACCAAACCAAACCAACCTGGTTCATCGGAAGTCAATCATGGAATTGTTTTGGATTATTTGTTTGACTCGCCTTGGCAGCAAATGAGGAAAACTTGATTTACTATATTGGTCCATTACGACTAGGTTTTTTGAGTCCAAACGCAAGATATATTTTTTAATTAGAAAATACACCAATTCACTAAAAAAAAAACATTTTAGCGAGGGAAATAATAAGTAAATTGGGAAAAAGTTTTCAATTTTCAAATTTTAAAAATAGTGGATAATTCTATTATTTTAGAAATAGAGTAAGAATTATATTCTAATATTTTTATTGAACTTATTTTATCTAATTTGACCCTTTTAATCGTCAATTCTTTCTTATTCCAAGATCAAACCTCGATGCAGATTAATAACATTGGTAGAAGATGGAATCATCCTTCTAAATTCCAGACCATTATCTTGCCTTAGCTTTAGTACAACTAGAAAGATTGGGCCCCTAGGCATGTAAAAAATGAAAAAGGCCATGGAAGAGAAAAAGGCTGTTAATGGACATAAACAAGGGCTTTGAATATCAACTTCGGCAATGAAAACATGGTTAGAGATAAGTAAGACATACTAGTTTTATGTTCAAAAATGCATTTATTATTGGCGGCTTCATTTATAACAAAATTTATAATCCAGTCTTCAAATGTGAAGACCATTGTAAATTAATGGCATAAACATTAGTTTTTCAACTGCATGGACCAGATTCTAATCTTTCATCTCAAATTGTAATGTAACTAGTAGAAAAAGAAAAAAAAAAAAAGGATAATTCCAGCCCTTAAGGATTATATGATTGTGAAAAATATTGCTCGATGCTTAGGACACTTGTTTAAAAACCAAGCAAGAATGTTTTTCATCCTTTTATATAATTACTATTAAAAATTATGAGAACTTATCTTTAAACCCCTAACCAGAATCCTAAACAATCTTTAATGGGACTTTATGATTTTACATCATCCTTAAACAGAGCTCTAGCTAATTTTTATTGTGGATACTGCGGCATTAGCAAGTGGAAAGTTTACAATGTTCATGGTTGTGAACCGTAGAAGTAGATTGTGGTCCAAGTTGCGACATTGGAACATTTGCTTGCTGTAATGCAATTGAATGAGTCGAATAGGATCAAGGGGTTTATAACAGGAAGTCGATGGAGGAGGAAAAATATAATTATAGTTAGCAGAGTTCTAAACTTTGGCATGTGAACAGGACTGACATCCCTGTATTAGTGGAATACTATATAGTTACTTTTAGTATTAACTCATTGTCTCAGCAAATCCAGCTTCCCATGCACGGATCCATTTCTGTTTTCCGGGATCAATGGGTCAAAATAGCATTTGGCATAAAAGCCCCCACTCGACCCCACCCCCCAAAAAAAAAAATAATAAAAAAAAAAGGACAAGAGGGTTAAAAAAGAAAGAAAATTATATAAAGTGATTGCGACAAAGTGGAGAAATTCCTGCCGCCGTCCTCCCGTAACTTGAAAGCCCTTTTTAAAGTTAGACTTAGAAATTTCAAATTTTTCTTTGGAATACGTTATTTTCGAATATTATACGTGATTTAAAATTAAAATTTACAACCAGTCCCTCCTTGGACAGATCCTAATCCGTTCCCTTCTACTGTCTTCTAGTAGAGCCCAGGTAAGAATCTTATTAAATACCAAAAAATTCTCCTCGGAAGGAATATTACTTTCTTGGCGGGTAATGATCATATACTTACATTATTATAACACAGATTGAAATCAAAAGCTGTAAACAAAATAACTCTTTTATGATGTAAACTAGGTTTTGATATTTATTCCTCTTTTGGAGTCGTTTGGTACCCAAAAAAAAAAAAAAAAAAAAACAGTCAACAAGAGACACAGCAAAGTGGACTTAAAGGTATTTAATTTTGTAACTCTTCAAACATTTATCATGCACCTATAAAATAAAGTAAGGCATAATGGAAAGGCCAATCCAATCCACCAATCACGCTCGTATTTTAATGCTCATGTGACATAGTTACAGACACACGGTCATGTTATTTCAGAAACCTTTTGCGCGGAAGTGTCATAAGACATTGGAATGAGATAAAATATGTTTCGAAAATCGATTAATGGTTTTTGAAACAACAAAAGCCATCTTCTCGCGAAGACTTCGCTTAAAATTTGAAACACCCAGGACAAACAGAGAATAGAGACTGAATTCGACATAACAAAGTTCAGTTGAATTCACATCTCTACTTTTCCAAAAGGAAGTGAGAAAATGACAGCGCTTGCCGGCACCGTAACAAGTAATCATTGCGAATCGCCGAACATAATGAGGATTTCGTTAACTGATATACTCACCGTCCTTATAAAAATTTTCAAAAGAAGTTAATATATATTCTTATAAAAATGTGATAATAGAATGAAAAAAAAAATAAAAATAAAAATAAGAAGTTTACTTTTCTATACAATGAAACAGAAGATTTCGCAAAATTAAACAGGGCAAAATCGTCCACTGTGCTCTTTATTCATTTAGTTTTCCCTCTCAGAAAATATTGAAGTTATGTAATAATTAAATGGTAAATAAAAAACAAAAACATGTCTGGCCAGCCAAGGGCCCAAATAAACAACAGGCAAAAGCATGAAATGAAATGGATCTTACCAGAAATGTCAAAGAAGCAAGACCATCTCTCCTAATGAGTGAAGTCCTGGCATTGGGCACTGAAGAATGTATCATACAAGCCAATGACTGCCATATGTTTAAACTCAATGAATCTCCTACAAACATTATCTTTTTCCCTCTCCATTTCTCCAAAAAATACAGCCCATTAAACCTACAAATATAACCATAATATAAAAATAAATAATAATAATAATAATAATAATAAACCTTCACCAAACCTGAGTGCGTATGCTAAGGAAAATGTTAACGGTATACTAATGTAATATAAAACGACGATATTAATAATGTGTTTACCTTGGCAAATTACAAGATGAAGGCTGCCACCTGTACTTGAGATACTGCTTATCATGTCTGCCATACTTCTGGCAGTCAAATTGCGGATCTATGAATGGACAGCTTGAGGAATCATACAGTGGATATGAAGCATCGTAAACCCATTTTCCTTGGAACCAGTTACACCTACCGGCTAGTAACTTCCGAGTACTGAACCTATGTTGTTGCTGCTGCTCTGTGTAAGTGAAATTATTATAGGAAGTGTTGCTGCTAAAATTAAGGAAATCGAAGTCGTCGTTCGCTTGGGTCTCACTATGTGAATGGTACAGAAACAGAGAGAGAAACAGAAGCATGGCGTTGATTGAGAAACCCATTATTGTGTTTCGATTTTTGAAGTTGTTTAAGAAAGGACGAGGAGTGAGGGAAATGTTGTCTCAGACGAGTGCTTTATATAATGTAATGAGGGCTGTCTTTAAGTGAGAGAGAGAGGGAGAGAGGGAGGGAGGGAGGGAAGGAAAGTGAGAGAATTGGCTCAGTTTCACATGGAATTGTGTCACAGTGTCCCCAGTAGTAAATTTTACGAATGTGTAAATTTTGATGAAACGTGAAGTGTTTTGGGGCTGGACCCAATCATTGTTTTTGAAAATTTGGAATCATGATGTGGTTTGATTGACCTAAATCATGCATGTACAAATAACAAAAATGGGTAATAACCAATCGTATACGACTGACATAATAACGATATTAACATAATATTATATATATATAATATAACGGAATGAAGTTGTTTCATCCCGTATGTTTATATCGTTGAATTAGAAAAACCATAACTATTCATGTATTTTTAGAAAAATCATAGCTATGCTTTTTTTTTTACTCTTTCAGTATATAAATATGATAAATTCATGTATTTTTTAATGCAAAAATAATTATCAAAAAATTATTTGCTATCTAATAACATAATTAAAGATGTACAAGTTGATTTTAGCCTATAAATATGCTCGTTAAACTTTTTTTATCAATTTAAAAAGTAGACAAATGAGATTGACTATTTTAACCTATAAACTAAAGTTAATAGATTTAAACTAATCCATTTAATACAACCTATTTAACATATTTTTTAAATTAGTTAAAACTAAATTTTTTTTTATTTATTAAAAAAGCAAATCATCTAACTTAAAAGCTAAAATGAGTAGAGCCCGATTCGTCCGTTTAAACCAATTATACAACTCTAAGCCTAATATAGTTAATGTTGCGTGGATATTTCACGTCCATATGTTTTTTTTCTTCATGAAAAACGTACGAATATTGCAGTAGGATATCCAAGTAATTTGTGGAGTCCTATGGGTGACCTCACATTTTACTGCATGTAAAGCTAAGAGGAAGGTTCCTCCTCAGAATGAGATATATATGTAAATAAATTTTCATATGCCTAATGTTGAAATAAATAATTTTTAAAACAATTATTATTAATATTTTACATGTCCTAAATATATTAAAATTTTATTAATATTTATAGATCGTATATACATAACACATAATATATACTAAATAAATTTTTTCTCATATAAATATATCATGCGATCTCTTTGTGAGTTCGATTTTAAGATAGCACAGATTTACTAGATTAACTTGATATCACAATATATCTATTTCTTAATTAGAGTACTGAATTTTGTTTGTTTTACACTTCTCCGTGTTCGATGGTGTATATTGACAACAACAAAATATCAATAGCGTGTGGACTATATAGAGCGTTTCTGCAACGGCAGACCCAAGATTTTGCGACAAAGGGGGCTCTAATTTTTTTAAGTGTAAAATAAGAGAATAAAGCTGGAAAAAATCTAATTTAAAGTGTGATTCAAATTTAGGGGCAGTTTCTCGAAGCAGCCACTTGTTTGTAACTCGACCAATGTTTCCGTATGTGGTCTTCTTCTTCTATTTTCGTTTTAAAAAATAAATGTAAAACTAAACCTATCGATGTAACCACGCCAACCCCACCGCCCCACGCACAACAAACCCCCCTCCCTCCCCCAAGAAAAAAAAAAGGAAAAACCTGAACCTATCGGACATCCATTTAAATTCAAAAATGGTCATGGCGTTGTTGTTTACTTTACTTGCACTTAATTAGTATTGGTGGAAACGGTTGCCAACATTTATAAATTAACATACAATGAAAGGTTAAATATTTAATTTTTTTATTATGCTTTCTCTTTTCTTTTTCAAAATTTTCTCTATGAAAATGTATAAATCCTTTTAAAGCCACATAATTAATTTATTTTCTTTTAAGGGAATGGATTAATATGTAATCTTACTTGTCTTACCAAAAGTCCACCTTCTCTCTAAAACAACATGGATATTCATATTGTAAAGTCTGGTTATTCGATTCCACCTCATATTGTATAATTTAGGAGGTAATAAAGCCGATATGGATGGATTAATGAAGAGTTGAGGTATTTTATTTCTGTTTTTTCTTTTTCTTTTTTTTCATACGAAACAAACACTTTTAAAAGTATTTCTGAAATTTCGAAGCATATGCAACACCGACTTGCACACAACCACACACACATATATATACATATATATATGCATATATTTATGTATATATTTTAGCTTTGTAGCTAACTTTCTTTTATAGATAGAACTGCCTTGCTTTAAAATAATCAACTCATTAGCTGGCCACTTTTTACTCTAACCCACACCCTTTCTTTTCTTTCCCTTTTGTGGCCAAAGTTTTCACTTTTGCTCTAGGATTTTATTGAAAATAGTATAACTAAAGAAAAGCCGCCTTCTCTTTCTCCCACTCAAGCAAATACAGCGAACTGTTTGTAATTTATACATGATTATAGCCACTTCATGGTAATCGATAACATTTTTCCTTGGAAGATTGCTAAAAATGATGAAGTTGGTGCTATTATTATTTCCTTTGATTTGATGCATCCTAATTGCATCTAGTGATCATAACAACTTATAATTTTACGTATTCAAGTATCTTGGTTAGACGTTATCTGGATAATTTAAGGTTTATAACATTTGTCAGACACTTTGTCTCATGTATTTCATGGGCATGCCTAGTTCATTTTTCCCTAACTCACTTGTAACTATCATCTGGCCGGTTCTTTTTGAAAAATTGTGTTCTTACCAAGATTAGGGGTTGGAGATCGATGGATCCAACTAGGGCTACTAAATTTATCAAATTATTGCTTTTATTTTTATTATATAAGACAAAACATTCAAATTAAAATAAATATATTTTGATATAGTTGTGTCCGAGTAAATTTATTGTTAGCTTCTTGAAATATATGGCAATATTAATTTCAAGCATGCTAAAGTAGCAATTTTGCTTTCTTTTTATATTCTTACGCTTTTTAAATTATTTTTTTCCCAACACAAAAAATTTTCCAATGGTATGGGTTTAACTTAATCTAGCTAGCCAAGTTGTCCAGTTTTTCATTCTAATTGCTCAAGCTAACCGCATCAATTTGGATCATTGCTCACTTGGTTTTTGCTTCCCACTCATCAAAACATATGGAATGTTAGTATTAATAATTCTTTTTTTCCCATTATAGGCACTGGTTCATTGTGAACCTAGTTGAATGTATTGAGTTAATTTGAGTTTGTTTGCTACTCCAATATGTTCATAAGAAGATTTCTAATTTGATTTTCAAACCATCGATCACTCTTACAGTTACCTCTAAACTTAAAAAAACATAATTTTACCTTTTAAAGAATTTAGATGAATTTAAATCCCTCCATCCATTACTTTTTTTCCAAGGTAAGAATAATCTTCACACTTGTGAATTTTCCATTAAGTTATAGAGATGTAAGACTATAATTGCAAAATTTTTAGGGACAAATATGTTTTTAGAGATATGCTTAGGGGTCATTATACAAATATGCAAACTATTTATAGTATCCTAAGCAATCGTTTTCCGATAACTTTAAACATTTTTAGCGCATCCCTATTAGCATTGCAGGTGGCATAAACCTTTGGGTGTGAATTTTCTAAAACTAGGATCTTGCCCAAAATAATTGGATTTAAGATCCTCTTAAAGTTACTTTTTTTCTAAAATTTCCTAAGTTATTTTCTTAATATGCTATCAATTGTAATTAATTATTGAAATTAGAAAAAAGGAAGATAACATAAAAAAATATTTAAAAAATTTGGAGAATCTCTAAATTTGTAGCTTTGCCTAATGTGCATTAGTGGACTCATTTTCAAATAAATCGTTTAGAGCTAAGATGGACAAAATGACGTTTTGTACCCTAGCTTTGAGCTTAGAATAAGGTTATAAGCTACAATATGAGTTACAATGAAATTAAGATATTGTTTTTCTCACTATTATTTTACTTGACAAAACACGTCAATGCATTTGTCGAAATGTTCAAGTTGAATGAGTGCTTTTTTTTTTTTCAGAACATGGAAAAGAAAAGAAAAAAAGAGAAAAAAATGCAAGTGTATTTGAAGAAGGGACAATGCGCATTTAGTACTTCAAGTCATTTTGCAATCAACCATCTAACTTGCTATAAATTAAATTTCCTACCCAATTAAAATTTTATTACTAATGCTACCACCTCATGTCATTAGTAAAGATATACTAGAGCAACTAATAAATACTTCAATCAAATGATGTATGCGATACACGATTAATTTAGGTGGTGAATGTAGATTGATTAAAAGTTAACATTATCATATACATTTAGCATTTCTCTACGTTAAAGACTAATTTGTTGATGACTAATACTAGTGTTTTGAAATACGACTGATATTATGGCAAATGGAAATGATAGGCATTGACTATTTCATGTACTATGTGCATCACTTTAATAGTTTTGGAATAAACAAAGGTTTTGTGCTTTTGGAAGCACTTATGGTCATTCTCTTCACCGAATGAAATGAGAGAAATTGAATTGCAATTTAATAAGAATATGATAGATATATAATAACTATTACATACTATAAAATTAGGTAAGGAATAAGACTTTTGTAAAAAGAAATGGCCCATTATGCACCTAAAATCTATTCTCCTTCGAAGGCCAATGCATTTCTTCATAGATGATGAGTAACTAATGATCACAACAAACCCCAATTATTTACTACTGACCTTCAACTAACTCATTCATGTCCATAATGATCCTTCCTCCAACTTTGTCAAAGCCGTTGCCCATTTATTTTTTGTTCTTCTTGGATAAAGTTTTTAATTTGCCTATACACTTGAATATTTATTCATACTAATCCAATTCATACAATTTGTTTGATGCGTAATGTAGAGACAACCATTCATTTTTGGGTGAAAAATTAAGATATGATTGCTAAAAGGTTACAATACTAATAGCAATCATTGGTCGAACATATTAAACAAATCCATTGCAAGTCTCCCATAATGATCATTGGACAATTAAGTGACAAAAAGTAGGCATATAATAATACTTTTCTAAGAGGAAGGTTCTTTAATTTATTTTTCTTAAGGGTCAACTGTTCATTGTCTGTAGTGATTTACTATTTTTTTCATCTCTTTTTATGTGATGTTGCTTTGCTTTGTTCATGAGGTGTGTATGTTTGTATATGGGTAGGTGGTGGTATGGGTAGAGGTAGGTTTACTCGACATGAACCTAATGTGCATGGCTCATGCAAAATCATATGTAGTTTATTATGCAACATTATGTTGTAATGTTGCAGTTCAGTTTGTATACATTATTAATAAATTGACACATCTTTTGAAAAACACTAAATCATACGAATGAGAATCTGGATTTCCTACCATCACATCCCACCTACCCATTGACAAAGATTTGCCGTCAAATTTTTAGCAACGCAATCATTAAGCATCTGATGATGTAACATCAATATAAACCCACATAAAGAAACTTATAAAACAATAAGTAGCAATGCTTAACCTTCCTTGGCTCCAACAACTCCACCAGCACATACCCATCAAAGTACTGTAGAATCAACAACTGGGAAAGTAGCTTAACACTAACTTTGTAAAATATATATTAAATGCTTTAAGCTCTAAGCTTATAGTACCAAATTAAGAAGCTGCTTAAATCATACATCTCTATGCCTCAATAGCAAACTCTTTTTATTTCCAATATTCAATTTTCTATAGATATTTCTAAGCTTTGCATTCGAAAATAGCTTAACCAATCCTCATATCAATAGTAAGGCCTCTTTTTTAGGAGGTCTCAACTCTCTTTGAGTTTCCTTCACCCTTGATAAGCTCATAGGCAACAACTTAATTCACTTTCCATTCTTCTTGCACTATGTATAAACTCTTGCAAACGAGTTACATCTTTATTAAACAATGATTGTTGCCCTAACAAAACATGCCATGTATCCATTGGTATTACATCACAAATCACCTCATCATTGTATTTCTTATGTATGGTAATAGTCACCAAAGCCCATTTCATCACAAAGATTGAACCTTTCTTATTCATTCAATAAAGTTTATATCACTATGGATGTCTTATTCTTAGAAGCTTGAGATTCTCTACTATCAATGATGTTGCCACATCGATACAACTCTTACTATCTACAAGTACTGTATAAATAATTCCATTCACCTAACACCTTATCTGAAATGAAGTCTCCCTTTACTTAACCTCTACTATATAAATAATTCCATGTACAACCCTAAGCCACCTAACCTTAGCCCCATCATCAATCTATCCATCCTGTAGATTATAATGCATCCATGACCTTCATTTCGTGCTCCTTACCCAACTCTATGGCCATCTCTATTAGCTTTAATCCAATTTTCATTTCAACAAGCATTACAATCTTGTAACAAGGTTAAATACCCGTAGAAATTTTCCATGAAATTTCTTGTGTAGATTTTTTTGTGTATTCAAAAGTGATGAGTGACTAATGATAGCTACTCCAATGTTACTATTGATGACTTCATCAAACTTATTCATGGCTATAACAATCATAGCATCTTCTTTCTTTGACGTCATTAAAGTCATTGCCCATCTAATTTTTATTCTTCTTGGACAAAGTTCTAAAATTGCCTATATATATGGATTTTCATCTATAGAAGTCTAATTCATAAGTTTGTTTGATGTAAAAGGTAGAGACAACCATTCATTTTTTGGGTGAAAAATTGAGATAAGGTTGTCAAAAGGTGATAATGCTAACTACAAGTACTATTCCAACGTTCTTATCAAATCTACCATGAGTCTCCAATAAAAATCATTGAACAATTAAGTCATAAAAAAAGTTAGCATGTGATCATACTTCTCCATGATAAAGGTCTCTTATTTATTTATTTCTATGAGACAGCTATTCATTGTTAATGGTGATTTGCTATGTTTTTGCACCTCTTAGCTCCTTTATATGCTTTTGTTTTGTTTTGTTTGACACATACAAAGAGGGATGTTAGGGTAAGGGGTGGAAGGAGTTGATGTTTAATATGGTGATTTATTGCATACTTTATCATTGAAATTATTGTGCTTTAAGCAGTATAGCATATATGTAATCAGAGATGAATATATCATTGAATAACAATTCATAAGAGAATAAATTGTTGTTTTATGTAATAGTGATTCATACAAAATGGCTATTTGATGTCTAAAATATAATTAAATACTATACTAACCCTTCCATATGGAATAAGGAGAAAATGAAATAGTTATATCTCCCAACTATTATTGTTAACTGGCTTAATTCATGTTATTAATACAAAACTTATTTGACATCTATAAAACTCAATACATATTGGGACTTAGTGTTTCATACGTATATGGTTGACCAAAGCATCTCTTAGTTGACTAAAGCTTCTCTGTGATTCTCCTGGTCAATTGAAGCTTCTCTAAGCTTATCCTAAGTGACCAGTAAAGGGCACTAATAAACCAATCAAACTATAATGGATTGAATGTGGTTCATAGTCAATAAAAGTCAATATAGGTTGATTCTAGTTATTTCTTATGTAGTTCTCGAAGTATCTAATATTATGTCTACTTATTCATTATTCCAATTTAAACTTCTAACTAATAGTTTAAGGATTCAACTCCGATGCATCTTACATTGTAATATTGATAAGTTTCTAATTACTTATATTTTATAGGGTGATTTTTAATGATTTTTCCTTGAATTTTGAGTTTATTTAAAAGAAATGATACTTAATTGAGTAAAATCTTATTTTATAAGTTTTGGAACAATTTACCAAAGAAAATGAAAAAATAAAAACAAGTTTCACTCAAATTAAAATTAAAATAAAGAAACTGTAAAATTTTAAAGATTGATATAACCAAACGATATGATTGTGTCATTTCTAGTGAGTAACTAGATCAATCATAATTATAATTCACATTATAGCTATTGATTGATGAGTAGCATGCTAAAAAAATTTGATTCAGTTAACTAATACTTTTAAGTAATTGGAATTTTATTGCTATTACTTTCCTTGAAATAATGTGTGAAAAGTATTAAAATAGATAACAACTTAAGAGCAATATAATTATGGAAGAAGAAGATGAAGAATATAATGGAGATAAAAATATGTTATTTGGAATTATGTGAAAGAAAGGGAAAAAAGAGGGAAAAAAATTAGAGAAATAAAGAAGGGGAAAAAAGTGAAAAGTACTTTTCCAAGAGTTAGGTGAAAAAAAATGAGCTTAGTGGAAAATTGACCCTTATCATAAAAGATTAAAATGTGAACTTCAGCCACTAACTCCTAACACCCAACATGCCATTTTATTGGTTCTAAACACACACACACACATATATATATATATATAAACTTTTTATTCTTTTTTTTTTTCTAAATAAATATAATAATTAGTTTTTCTTGAAGTTTTAAGGGGTATGAAGCCCCTATCAACCCCTCTAAACCTATTCCTATGTAGTTTCTTGTTCAATCGAAAGTCAAATAAAGAAAAGAAAAAAACAAGAATATGTCTTTACACCAAATCATGCTTTTGGAATATATAACAAAACAAAAGCAAGTGAACTTTCCAATTATTGTGCCGTTATTCATTTTATTCTTAATATTATCACAAGGCTACCTTATAAAGATGAGTAGTTAGAAGATGATTAGAATATAAAACTCTATCGATATACATATATAGGTATAAATTCTTAAATTTTGGAATAGAAATCTACCATATAACACCTTGAAACTACCCTTAAACCTATACCTCATATATATTTCTGTAGACCTTGTGGAACATGTAAAATTTTCTATTACATTTTTTTAATATTAAATCTTGAGGTAAACTTTTTACATCATAATCAATAGTATTTCCATAATTATTTTAAATAACATGAAGTCACACTTTAGAAAAATAATATTATAAAATTATCTCATATAACATTCTAAACAAAAATAATAATATACAAAACAAAAGTAACAAAATAGTACATCCACGATGAATGCATGCCCTTTGCTTGTATAGAACATATAATGTATTAGAAAATAATCCGCTTGCTAAAATATGCTACACTAAATCTATTACAATAAGTTTACAAGTACAACATTCATTGTAAATTATCATAGCAAAGATATAGTTAGCTATGAGGAAAAAAATAAGACAAGACAGGGAAAAGATAGAAACTTAAAAAAGAAATAAAAGAAAGGTAAAAGAAATAAAGTAAGAAAATTTTTATGGTTTCTTATGGATCATAAGCTTGAACTATAAGCTACATGTTTATTTATTTTTCATTTCTTTTCAATAGAATTTATAAGGAAAAATTATAATGTTATTTTATGTTCATTTTTAATATTTAATAATTTTTATAAGATCCTATAACTCATACTCTGTTCTCTTTTAAATACATTTTTATATTAAGTCTAAGACATTGAGATGTCATGCCTGTACCATAGCTTGTTGAATAGGTTCTTAAAAATTATACCTAAAATTTACTTTACATCCTTAATATCAATCTAAATCCTATCTATTAAGTAGAATATAATAAATATTAAATATAATAAGATTATTCACTCACCTAATGTTATGATAGCCCTATAAGTTGAGGTCTACGATCAATTAATACCAGAGTTTGGTTTCGAGTGTGATTTTATATTTCTTCTTCAAAAATCTTCTTTGTTTTTTATTAAAGCTCAACAGAGGGAATGTAAAATAGGCTGCAAAATGGTAATGCCGGCAACAGGTTGCAAAATGGTAGTGCCGGCATTCAAAGTGGATTATTACCTTCTATAGTTTCGGTATTCCCAATAAAATTCCTGGTTTAAATACCTTTGCAAATAAGCCCAATTTTTTTTTCAAAAAAAAATTTAATGTTCCTTTCTATAGCAAACTATCCTCAAAGATTATCTAACACTTTAAACGTAAGAAACCGTCATAAAGCTATGCTAAATAATAATTAAGATAATGTTTGGTTGTAAGGATTATATTAAACAAAAAAATAAATTAACTAGATATAATAAGTACAAAAAGAATTAAACAATATAAGTTTAAAAAGAATTAAATAATATAAATTTATTGTATCATATTTAATTTGCACGGTATTTAAATATAAAATTTTGTACTATCCATTATTTGGTGTACCTAAGTATAGAATTCATTATTGCATTTTGATATTTATACCCTTAATATTGTTTAATATATATTCTAATTATATAATACGATTTAAATAGATTTTTGAATTTATATAATTAAACAAATTATATATGATATTAAATAAAAAGCCATAGATTTAGTAGCTATTACAAAATTAATTATTTAAATTATAAAATAAATATTTTTTTATAATATTTAATAAAAATAATATTAATTGACTCAATATTATAATATAGATGGATATTTTTAAAATTGTAAAATATTTTTATTTTATTTAATAAATTTTATTTTTATATCAAAATATAAATGATATAAAATATAATCCTTTTATTCAATCTATTAACCTAATATTTTATCTGATCAACGAGAAAAGCAAATGCTATATAAAGCCTAAAGAGGTAAAAACCGTGGCAAATATCCTAGTTACTAAAAGTAGCGTTTTGTTTTATGGCAATGGTGTCCGTGTAAGACTATATTGCCGTGTAAGCTAAAAAATGCCAATAGGAGAGATATCAATAAAATAACTTTTCATTTTTTGGACACTTACCCTTTTTTAATTGTCCAATCAATAATGTTGCGAAATTTTTTTAAATCCTTAATAAATATTCTCGGGTAACTGATGACATTAATGCTAATATACTGGAAGCTTCTACATTGGATAGAGATATTAAGTTCTGCGCAACTTCAAGGCGGCTTAGGCAACTTGGATTTTTGAGACCGATATGGAGCCGTCAATCATTATTTTGCAGCAAATATTCCATCCTTTCTAAAGTGAGAAATACGTATTAAATTGTGCCACTGGGGGGATGTTCGCGTTCCTTTATATATTCAACCAAATTTATAGCTTCATGCCAGATGTGCAAAAAGAAAAGGACCCCAAATTGCCACAATTTCAATATATAATTCCCATGACAGAATCTTCATTTAATAGATTGGGCTTTTGTTTTTCAACTTTGGCTTTCTTGAGCTTGTCTCAATCTAATTATCCCTTTCAAAGCCATTACAATTAAAAAAAGTTAAAAATGCACGAACGCCAACTTGAACGCCTGGATTAATATATGACACGAGTTGAGACACGTCAGTCCTAAAAATTAATAGATCATGAGTCTCATGACGCGGCTTGGACATGGTAATGAATGAAATAGATGGTTTATATTTATAAATCTCAAGTTTTTTATATATTTAAAAATGTAAATGTACGTCTCAAGCGACTGCAGTATTATGTTCTTTTTAAGTGAAAATTTAAGGTTTAAATAATCACTTAAAAGTTATTTATGTGTTTACAAAATTTATAGGTAAGTGAAATCATGCTTTGCAAGCTCAAGAGATTTAACTGCATTTAATTAATTTTAATAAAGATATTTACAATTATCATATATATGTAAATGCATCTGTATCAATATACATGTATATACACATTTATATATTTTACTATTTGAAATTTAAGAGTATATATTCAAAAAAGAAAAAGAAAAAGAAAGTTGATGATAAAACTTTAAAGTTACTAGATATCATATCAATTAAATTTTTTTATTTTGCTACTTATTTTATTACCTTTAAATTTTATTATCATTCATGGAATTTTAACCAATTCTGAGCATGATATGTCTTTGAGAACTTGTTGAGCACATTAGGTAAAGAATCTGAAACCCTCAATTCTCACCCTCGTGCGAATTACTGACTTGAGAGTCGTGACGCTTACGCTAAAGACTTCCAGCATCCTGAAGTTTGTCTTTTTTTTTTCTTTTTTTTTTATTCTAGATTTCTCGTACACAGATGCACAAATCCCTTATTAGGTCTAGGCCCTTCCCAGTCCGGAAATCCACATTAATACAATTTAAAGGGATAAATACATTAAAAATTCTATATAGTTATATTAAAATTCAATCAAGCCGTGTGTATTTTAAGTGAATCATTTGTGCTCTATATTTATATTGAAATTCAACTTAGCTCTCTATATGTTTTAAGTAGGTAATTTAGGTCCCTGTTAAGGCCTTTATGTTTATGGCAATAAACTTTGTGCAAATGCTCAAACACAAAGGATTTCATTGATTAGTACTGCATTAAATTTTTTATATAAACATATTTGGCCAAAATAAAAGGGATATGAGCATAGAGAACTTAATTAGTTAATACATAAAAAATTCGATTGAATTTGGACACAGATACAGAAGATTTTGAGTGTACTTATCCTAGATAAAATGCAAAAACTACGTATCATCGTCCTACATGTACTAAGTTAGAAAAGATAAAAAATTCAAAATATAATTAAGAACTCTCAAAAGCAATAATACTTGTTCTTGAAGTTTCTAGTCCTTTACTTCTTCTTCTTTTTTTTCATAATTGAAATATCTAATAATAAAAAAACGATGGCTTATTTGCATTTGGCTCAGAGAAGGATGGATCTTGTTTCGCCATTAATTTTGATGAACTAATAAGCTAAATAGCTACATGATTTTAAGCAATTTTTAACCTTATACTTGAACTGTTGAACATTAGACTTAATGTATAATCTTTATTTATTTATTTTTATTTAAGTTTCAATGACGCCAACAAGTATATCGTTTGAAAATGGCTAATGGACGACGGATGTTAATGGAAATAACAATAGTAAAGATGATAGCATGTGACAATTCGATTATCTATCTAGCAAATTCATAACTAAGTGTGAGATCGTGAATCATTTAAAGTTGAAGTAGTAAAACTGAAATTGTCTTAAAACAGAAATGGAAAAATTTTTGTAACCAAATTCCATAAGAGGTTGAAAGGTTTTACCATTCTAAATAAGAGATGGATATTATTAAAAGCGTGTTTTTTGATATGACACATTAAATCCCAAAATTGACCCTGAGATGTGGTGTACGTGTATTATTGTTATATAAATCAGTTATTAATAGAGTAACAACATCTAGAGCATGCAAAGAAAAAAAAAAAAAAACTACAAACCAAATCAAAGTGAACCAAAAATATGGGATTTTTTTTTAAGTTTGTTTCAATGGTTATTAATCTAAACCAAATCGAAAATTTATGGTTGGTTTAAAAAGTAATCAAGACCAAATTGAACTATTTTAAGAAATAAAGTACTATTTTACTCATATTGAAAATATCCTTTCTGTTATAAAATATTGTTCAGATGGATTTACAATTATACTTTATTAAAATGTATATATATATGATTTTTGTGACCATATGTTATTAAAACACATATATAGATTGGCCTAAAATTAATATGATACACTAGCCAATACAACTGGTTATCAAGATAAATTTAGAATTCTTTATTGATGTGAATGTAGCACTATTAGTTTCTTACATAGTGCTAATATATGTTATTATTGAAAGAAATTAGTACTTATAATATAAGATTATACATTGTGCATATACTTTTTTTCTTTAAATTATAAATAATGGTACAATCCATAAATGTAACCAAACCAAAATAAATCAAATTGAAATATTATAGTTTTGGATAATTCTTGATCAAACCATACAATTGGGTTTAAATCAATATAAAAAGTGAAGCATACTTTTAATAATGTGGTTTGGTTCAAAGCGGAAATTGAAACAAAACTGACCTGTACTTGTAATGCCCTGGGAATCCTAATCGCATTATAAGTCACTGCATACCTAAATTAACTTGGAGTATGTTAAGGTTTTAAATTCCATAAGTACAAGCATAACATCAACAATAAAAAAACTTTGAGGATCATAAAGTTTAATTAATCATCTATTCTCCTCAAGAGATAGTCATCCTTGTCAACATGAGTCATAGCATCTAAATTTAGAGGAGTCTCATATGCTCCTATAACCAAAAGCAACATAAAGTCTTAGAAAGAGTCTTCCTACTCCATTAAAAACAAAAAATAACATAAACTAACAAAAGAATACATCTAGAATCTCCTATAAGCTTATCAAAGTCTCCAAAAGTAATTGAGTTCCAAAACATAATCCATCCTCAATCTCATAAAAAAACACATCAAGCGTCTAGTTGTCATAAAAATATAGGTAATCCAAACCATCCTCCTCCTCTAGTCCATTACGAAAGAGCTCCTTATATAAAATGTAATCATCACTATTTGTGCCTAAAAAAGATAGAATAATGAGACGAATCCTAGTATGCAGTACACAAATATATACAGATGCCAAACCAAGCATGTCACATGTGTTTAATGCAAGGATATAGCAAATAATAGGTTAATTATCTTGAATTTAAGCTTACAAAAGGGTACTCATGGCCCACAATACCATGATCTCTTATATCTATAGTTAAATATAATAATATAAGTCTTTTAAGTTTACTACCATATACTACGATGATGGTGATATGACCAACACCCGAGAACTGAGAACCATGAAGTACTAGATTTGGTTGTGCCGTCTGATATGCGAGTCCATTAAGGAATCCTCATATATCATTAGCAGTTACCTTCTTATATTGAATGACGGGTCATGACAAGCACAATCAGTACAACCATGATTTTAGAAGCTAAGTTTGCTATAGTTAAGTTATTTCGTTTTCATCTAACATACATAAGCAACAAGCTACAACTAACAAACATATACCATGTTCTTGAGTCACTAAGCCAGTTTGCAAATCAGTAAGATGACCCAAGCTAAAAGAATCCAAGTAATTGACTCAAGGGATGATAAATTTCACTTAATTCATTCATCTCTCAATTTAAGTAGACACTTGCATGATACTAAACCGACCAATTAATAACACTTAGCTTATCCTCAACTTAGGCTCTAGTAAAGTTACCTAGGTCCATAATCATGTTACTCAATTCAATCCATCTTAAAGTTTCAGTAAGTTATGTTACTATTTCCAACTTCTTCCTTCTAGTCTCTTAATTAGATTACTTGGAAGTGTTTCTAAAACTTCGATTTCTATAATAAAGATTGAATCTTTTGAGTGTAAAATGGTTAGACAAAGAGTTGATTGAGCTAAGAAAGATAAATTTTAAAACAAAAGAATTTTGAGCATGGCATAGTGTCTGGATGCTATAGAGTATGGCATCTAGATGTTAAGCTTCTACCACTTTTGATGGCCTAACATTGGAACAATAGGTTACAAGGTATCCACATGCCTTGCTTTTGTTATGTAAATTTGCAGAACAAAACACTTCAATTCTAAAGTCCAATTCACCCAACTCCTTATCTAAAACCTAAGACATAATATTCTAGTGATTTCCAACATTAAAACTCAGCTATGAACCCAAAATTTCCAACCTAGATGACAAAAATCCAAATAAACATTTAAGAATAAGAGCGAATGCTTGTAAAACTTACTTGCTATAGCTCAAACACTTAGTGAAGTCAAATTAGTGAAACCACTTACAATCTATAAAATACTTGGTTTTAGATTAAACCCTTAATAGAATCCTAAATTTTTACTCCTCCAAAACAATATTCTAAGTAAGAATTAAGATTACCTTTGGAAATCTTCCTTGAACTCACCTTAGACACTTGAATGAGTTGCTAAATGAAGTAAACTAACAATCTCCACTTGAAACGCCCAGTAAAGAGCTGAAATCAACAAGGAACAAGATGATCTAGAATGCTAAGAGCTTATTAGGAATTTTCTTAAGCTTAATATTCAAGATTCTTATTGTAATCACCTCTTGCTTGCCACTTTTGGTTAGGTTTAGAGGAGAAGTCTCAATTTTCTACATAAAGAGAGGGGATTAAACCTTATTAAGTAGCTATTAGGATTTAGTCAAAAGGCAATAGGTTTTTAGGAGGTAAGATTTAGTCAACCTTTGAAATGCCTAAACTACCATTAGTTTTTAAAAACTTTTTCTAATATATTACAATACTTATCCATAACTATATCCTCCATTCATAACATTTTTAAAAAAATTCATTTCTTTTTTACAATAAAATTTTTAGTCCTTCATTTTAACTTAAATCAACGCATCAACATTTTGATATGTAATTTTTCCAAGAACTGGCAAAGTGATATCTATCCAAGATGAATAAATAAAAAAGGCAACCTAAGTGATCAGCTATAGAATTATGCAAACAAATTAATCAAGAAACAGGATATAAGCAAAAGCAATAGCTTTTTAGACTATTGTAAACATTTTCAATTATGTAAGGTACCCTATTAGCAGGTAAAGAGTGGATTAGGTATGATGCCTTATCTGTATCCTATTATGTAAGGTCCAAGTTCCTAAATTTTAGCATTGCAAATTATCTTATAGTGCCCTGAAACCTATATCTTGTAAAACCTACAAGGGGAAGGTACCCTTTGAAACTTGTAATTTTTTTCTTTCTTATAAATTTTATGTTTATATAATATCAAAAAGGTATTTCATGTGTGATATTAGAAGTTCCTCACATGTAAAATTTATGAAATCTATAGTAAAATCTTTACAATTATTTAAAAAAAGTAATATTTCCTACATTCATTGTTTCAAATTTATATGATCTTATTACTTAGAAAATATGAAAGAATAAGGGAAAAAATTAAGAATGAAAAGTTGAAAAGAAAAATGGGAAAGAATATAAAATGAATGGAAAATGTAAAGTAGGAAAGACAATGTTAGGTTTAGCTAGGATAATTAACTTATAAGCTTGAGCACTTTTTCAACTTAAAAATTTATTGACTGAAAAATATAATGTCATAATTTATTATTTATTTATTAATATTATTTAATAATTTCCTATAAGCTTAATAAATGATATCCGAGAATATGTATCTCTGTATTTTATAGTAGAACAAATTTCATGGTAGGTACAAAGTAAGAAGGCCTCATACATATATACCTTACTAGAGGTATATGTGAATCAAGTCAGCTTGCAAATTACTTGAGTTTGTCTCAAGATTTATTCAAATTTGATTTATGTCCATCGAGCTCAAGTTATTTGAGTAACAAATCAAGCCAAAGTTTGAACTTTAAAATCGTAAACTTATCAAACTTACCAACCTAATCGAGTTTATTCAACTTTGCTATGATTTTTAATTTATTTTTTTATTATTTAAATATAAATAAGTCTAAGATTATTTAGGGAAAATTTATAAAAAATTTGAACTTAATCAAGTTAATCAAATTGAATTTATGTTCGTCATATATATTTTCGAGTCTAACTAAAGCTCAAAATTTTTTAATCGAACTCGAGCCAACTTGAGCTTCAAATTTCTAAGTCAAGATTAAGCTCAAGTTTAATACTATATTAATTTAACTTAACTTGATTACACTTTTACATTCTACCTTATGAGAGTAAATTTTGAAAAAATCTATAAGCGATCCAAATAATTTGTATTTCGCCTTATTCGCAATCCCTTCATAACTCGAGCTTCAAATTTCTAAGTCAAGTTTGAGTTCGAGTCTAATACTATATTAATTTGACTTGACTTGACTTGATTACACTTTTACATTCTATCTTGTGAGAGCAAATTTTGAAAAAATCTACAAGCGATCCAAATAATTTGTATTTCGCCTTATTCACAATCCTTCCATCCTTTTGGGAAGAAAGTGGAAGTTTTCGCTTTTACCTATTTCTACCATCCACTTAAGTTGTAAAGTACAATTTTTTTTATTTTTTGGTCATTTATATCTACTTTCTTCTATTTCCAATAGCCTACACCCACCCAATCATAGAATTCTATTTGAATATACATTATATTCATGGAAAAGAAGTTGGTGTTTTGCTTGTATGATCAAAGTTAAATTTAAGGGCAAATTGTGAATATTTCGATTTTGTTTGCTTTATTTAATCTTAATTCTTCTATCATTGAAAGTAAGTCTTTATGTTTCAAATATTTGTATAACATGTTTCTTGATAAAAAATAAAAATGGGAATCCTCTCTTTGTCTGACTTTATGTAATTTTCATAATTTAAATAACGAAAAATTATTTAAATCATGAAAATTACATAAATTCAAACAAAGAGAGGAGTCCTATTTTTATTTTCTTTAAAATATTTTGTTATAGTTAATATTCAATTTTATTTTCTAAAAAGTAGAATGATTGTATAGAGAGGAGGAATTGAATTTTGATTCTTCCATTAAAAAACTAGTATTTATATCATTGAACTTCAATGATCATAATAAAGAAATTGAGTGCTTAATTTTAACAATAGAAAACTAAGGGTATATGTAATAACATAGACGGATTTAAGGAACCATTGTGAAAATTACCATTATCCATCAAACTTCCAGTCACCAAGTAGAGAAACTAAGGAGGTGCTTTTTCACTCTTTTGGTATCAATGTTTTTGGATAATACCTCGGCGACTCAACTTACACGAGTTCATCTGCTTTATAGTTTCAAGAGAAAAAGAACAGGCTTTTCCTAGGAGCGACCTTCCTCGTTGATATATTATTTATATTTTAAAAAGATAAAAGAGAATTGGCCATATAGAGGATAAATTCGTTTCCCAGAAATAACGTGAGAATGGCTGATGTCAAGTCAATAACGTCGGCAACTACGTACCAATTATGCCCTTTGATTTTAAGGAATTTTGGAGAATCATCGTAAGTTTCGCAATAATTCCAGTGACATTTTTTGTTTGATTCCCATGTTTTTCTAGTACACAATATTATCTTTTTTATCAACTGTGACGTGAAACACACACATATATTTCACTTTGTTTTGGTCGCAATCTCAAAGCGTCTTACGGTGAGCTTTGCCTCGCTTGACCAACAAAGTGCATAAATATCATTTTCTTATTCCTTATACGGCGACGACCTTCGAAGCATCTTACATGGCAACATTAACTTTGGCTTTTTTTCCTTAAAAAAAAAAAAAAAAAAAGAACACTTACTTTAGCTTTCATGTCCTGATTTTCGAATCCTTTAGCGTGAAAAACGTTTCCTAAAAAATATTACAATGCTTACATTACATATATATATATATTATCCTTTATAAATATATTTATCTTTTATGTTGTTAGCCTTATTTCTACCATTCGTGTGATTTGGTCCCTTCTATTGTTGCCTCGGATGACCGGGAGTGGATCCAGTTTCAATGAGAAGTGGATGTATTGTCCAATTTGATTGATTTTCGTTCTAAACCAATCTTATTATTAAGAACTCTTCTCAACTATATTGGTGATGTTATATATCACGAGTATAACTCCTGATGCTCCGTTAGCCGCTCAAGATGAAAGACCTACACAAAAACCCTCTATGACGTAGTTAGTTAGGGAAAGGGCCCTTTGACACTCAAATAAAGAAATTAACTAGAGTCCTACTAAATAATGGAGTAAAGGAATTGAGAGAGTTCCTAAGAGTGTCCAAAAGATCCTTTACTTGGTGGCCTTACTCTTATTTATAAGTTAAGGGATCTGACTTGTTCGGACATGTGGTACTAGGGGATTGGTCGGCATGAAATCCAAGGAGGTAATGCTGATAGTATGAGAAAGGACTTCCACTCTTTCTACCAATTCGTAGAGGCTAACTTGTCACATCTATAGAGAGTGGCCACCTTAGTCCAGCAGTTAAGCTGTAGGCTATGTGTCAAGTGATTATTCAACATTTAATGATGAGAGAGAAAAAGGAAAGGAGAAGAGGACGAGTTGGGTTGTGCTGGCTGGGGACTTCCTTGACACTGTGCTTAGAAAGTGAGGCGAGCTCTTCTCCTATAGTCAGAGAAAGGGGGCATAGGATCTTTGAAAGAAGATTATCGAGGAGCTCGGGGTAGGGCTTGAGCAAGTCAGGTGGGGCTTAGCCATAGGCTGAGCTATTCTTTTTTCGAGCTAAGGAGACCTTAGTACAACATTGGCTTACCTTGATTCGAAGGCTTACCATCAACGCTTACCCTCTACCTCACCCTACCCTACCTACTACCCTCCGTACCATTCTCCTTGGTATTAGTATGGTAAGGAGGGTAAAAGAGACCTGGGCTCAGGAAGGTGAATGTAAGTGATGCACGGAGCTTGATGGAGTACTATGGATAACCTTTTAGATGCAACCGTTGACATAATTGCTACAAGAAGTCTTTTCCAACGCTGTTTTTTCCAAGCACAATGGTGCCACTTGGAAGGATGTACTACACACATGCTTATTAATGCACCTTGAGAATCATCATAATCAAAACTTAATAAGGGCATTTATGGTGACCCTTTGCTTACACCTTCCTCTAATCATTGGATGGGGTGGTAGTGACATGTGGATGGAATAGATTTCTTTACCATAAGCTATATAAAGGCCTGATGGGGAAACCATCTTCTCCTTTCCAAACTTGCTTCATTTAGGTCATTTAAGAGTATGGCATAACGCTTTCATCCCCATAAGGCTTGTAACAAACAAGTGAATCTAGAATGATCATCTTGTGTGAGAAGGCATCAAACTCGGGTTACGCTTTCATAGTGAACCCCTTGAATATTGATTGAGGGATGTAATAGGTTACTTGATGATTAAGGGTGGCCTTTGAGTACTGATCAAGGGGTGTACGTAGATCCCTCGACTCCTTATGAAGTGCTTAAGTGTTCATCCTCCAATTGTCATGGGCCGTGGCACTAGCACCACAAATGTTTAAGTCTCACAGCAGATGTTCAAGTGTTGCTTGCAGTCTATGGAGTTTCTAGAGTTAAAAGGGGATTTCCCCGTAGCTTAAGAGTACTTAGCCGAAATCGGCTTTGTAACTCCTGGGGAAGGCTTAGGCCTTGAGAACATGACAGTCTACACAAGTCTACAAGCTCTTTTGGGTTCGTTTTATGGTAGTTATTGTACGTACCTTTGAGCACCTAGGTAGCTTCATTTGGACAAAAGCCTTCTTTAAGGGTTTTTGGTTGAGTCTTCTAAGTAGGTTAGGGTCTCCTAGTTGCTCTGATGAGATGGGGGACTTCTTCTCGAAGCTACTGATATAGACGTAATATTCGAGCTTGAGTTCGTTGCTATGTCGTATTGGACAAGAGGGAGCTTGAGCCCAATGGTGACTACGATGATAAATGCATGCTACTTGAGTTTCTAAGAGACCGTGGCCATTAGCTCGAGAGCCTAGGGTTGATCATGTGGTCGATCCCCCTTCCCTTTTTGAGAGTACGGGAGGGATCGACCTTAAGGGCTCATATCACTAGTGAGGATTAAGAGCTTACTTGTTTGTGTTCCACAACACCCCTACCACCCCCTTCCCCCCCCCCCCCCCCCCCCCCCCCCCCCCCCCCCCTGCGACTCACTCAAAAAGGTTGCTATACCATACCTTTTGACTCAACTCTACTCTAGTAGTCACTATACTCACTATAGTAGTCAGCGTATTCGTCAGTAGGTTCATTGGTCACTTACGATGTTCAATCAGTCCAAGATTTTACCGTATCTTTTATGTACCCTTTCCTTGGTTAATTCAATCTTTATTACTCGCAACTGTGATAGAAAGGGAAAACTAGGGAGCTGAGTTGAAGTTGCAAATAGATTGGCCTAAGTAAGAGCCCTCCTTATGCAGTATAATTAAGGCTTGTTGGAAAACTGGGCTGAGCAAAGACCCTCTCACAAAGATGAGTTAAAGTTAGGAGCTTGAAGGTAGGCATCTAGTACCGTGCAATAGACTTAGAAGGCTTTGAGCTACTCTGATGTAATCTTTGCCTTTATTTTTTTCTTACTTGTAGACTTGTACACAAGGTTGGTATATTGGCCCTTAAGCCTTGTAAGCATTCTTGAGTCATTAATAAAAATGAAGTTTTTACACATGCTCATCTCTATTCTCTTTTGTTTCTTTCTTGTCCAGCCTGTAGTTTTGCATTTTGTCCCCATAGGATCGTGTTATATTGCGTAGGTGCTTAAAGTTGCTCATAGGGTGCTCAAGGTCATAGTCGTGGTAATGGTTGAGTGTTGGCAAGTCTCTTCCGAGCTCGTAGGGCATGTACTAAAGCTATAGTGACTCTAAGCTATCTAACACTTCAAGCATGCTCGTGGATTGTGATCATTACTTTTCTATCGATTGGATGAAATGGCTGGTGTAACAATTATGATTGTTGGGGTGCCTGAGGACCTCCAAAGGTGTATACCATCTATGTCATGCATGTGGGTGCTTAGTTGGTGGCATGTTCATTAAACGATCCTTATCCATTGATTCCTTGATTGCGACATGTGGTTGTTCGCAATGGTTATTAATGAAGCAACGCTTCGCATGGTCTTGCAAAACTATATAAGGGATTTGAGGGCCATTCCATTCCTCACTTACTACTTATCACTCTATCAAAATTCTACTAAAGCGTTTCCTTCACTTTCTTGCTCTTTTTATCATTTTCCTTTCCTTTCTTCTATTAAGTCTTTGATAATGGTTGACCAACCACAACAATTGTGAAGGAACAGATTGACAAGTAAGGCTTCAATGAATGGCGATCATAGGGATGAGCCATCCCCACTCTCTCCTAATAGATGGCGGCAATTAGGACCAAAAGTGTAGGTAGGGGTTACACGTAGGTAGTAAGGAGAGAACATATGGAGGAGAGGCTTTGGTGTAAGTATCCATCCATAGAGAAGGAGAACACAAGTAAGGGTAGTATTATTTTTAATTATTGACTTCATTGTTATGTTTGTAGCATATGATTTGTCGAGTAGTACTTTTAAGGAGTAGATGATGGCAATTCAGGAAGCAAAGGGGTTAAGATAAGTGAAGAGGCCTGCGGAGGGGTAAGATTTAGCTCTTATTTTAAAGAGAAGCAAGAAGGCTATACTAACCAAATAGAAGGGGATGGGGCTCATGGGTGAGGGGTTGAGGATTTCCCAATCGTAGTGCCTTTAATATAGTTGCTAAGTAGTAGGCAACCGCTATTATCATAGATGTAGTGGATATACCTAGGTAAGATGAGAATAGGTAAGGTAGTAATGATTAAGAGTCATGTGAGCAGGGGTAAATGAGCAAGAGGTGTGTTAGCAGGTGGTAACTAAGAAGGAGGCGTAAGAGCATAAGGTGCATAGGCAAGTTATGTCTATTGATGGGAGCTTTCTCTAACTAAGTGGTGCAATAGGAGTCCTTAAGAAGGAGGACTTTTGAGGAAGGGTCAATTGTAAGGGTTTGGTTACTGCTTGAGGTCTAAGGACAGTTAGCTTCAAGTCAAGCTGATAGTATAGCACAAGGGTAGCCTATTCTTGTGATTGAACTAGCTAAGGTAAATGAGGCCGCCAAAGAATCTAGTGCCATTTGCATTATTAGGGAATGACTATTAAAAAAGATGCATGGTGTATAGATGTAAGATAAGGCTTACCATACTTGTGCTTTAGTTTCCTTAAGAGGGTTAGGCGATATTATGAGCTTATGTAGTTATGTTTTTTCTAGTGGGGGTGTCATCCTTGATAGAGTATGTCTCTGATTATCTTGTATGCCCCTTCTTGTTTTGTTTAAGTCTTCATGAGTACTCACTTGTTCTTATTGTTTACTTCAGCATTCTCAACCGTGTCCATAAGGGAGAGGCGAGGAGAATGAGAGGCTGGGGCAAAAGTTGTTTAGGTTGAGGCCATAGAATACAACCTTACAGGAAGGGTGCAACCAGCATTGGATTGGGAAGTTACAGCTAGAGTAAGAGGTCACTGACATTAAGTCTAGGCTGAACATTACTAAGAAGTAGATCAAGGACTTAGAGGTAGAGCTTAATGCTCGCAATGGGGAGCTTCTTGTAGCTAAGGTAGAGGTAAGGGTGGCTAAGTGAATGGTCGAGTTTACAATGCAGGAGGCTATGGTTACGAAGGAGGAGGTTAAGTCCATAAGGAAGGGGGGGAAATGTAGCCAAGTAGGAGGCTAATGCTTTGAGGAGGGAACTTAAGGAAGCCTGAGCTAGTTTTTTTAAGAGCAAGGAGAAGTTGAGGAATGGGAGTGACTTGACTCCAAAGGAAATAGATGGTTGTATAAGGAATTCTTGTCGAATGTAACTATAAAGCCACCCTTATGGGCATTGGTCGTGATGGTATAAGGATGGAGAAGATAGAGGCCAAAAGGGTATATCCCAGATTAAACTTCAATTGCCTAAACTAGATGATAAAGGCGGAAGCGATGGGAGATGAGGGTGGGGAAGATGAAAAGTGTAAGCATGACAATGGTGGCGAAGGTATTGTTAGTGTTGGTACTATAGAAGGGGATGAGCCTGAGGATGTTTAGTTTAGGGGGCTTTCTCCTTTTTTTGTTGTGATATTACTATAGTAGGCTTGTAAGGGTAGTCTTGTTTTGTACTAGTTTTCTCTCCATTACTAATGTATATGGGTTAAAATGCCGATCCCTTAACGTATGTATCTTGAAATGATATGAATGAAAAATTTCAAAATGTTGTCCACTCCTCTTCATTCTATTTACATTGCTTACATTGTGTTCATTCTCCTTTTTTCTTTTTATATGTCAAGTTTTTGTTTTGGTCATACTATAAAGTGTTAGTTAATGCTTAGCCTTACTACGGCCATGAGTAGGTGTGGATTCGAGAACCTTGATCCAAATGGTACTCGATTGGGAACATTGAGCGTGCAACGATAAGGTTTAGGAGGTCAAGCATTATAGACTTCGTCTATATGCCCATCTTATAGGACCCTTAAGTCTAGATACCTGTTAGGTGCTCGAGATAGAGCTTCAGGCCTAAGTACTCTTGGATGTAGGAATCTATAAGAGTGTTCAGATGTCAAGCATAGGAATCGACTTACTTAATCTAGTGCATTAGTGGCTGTCGATGGAAAAAGGGTAGGCTTAACGATAGTTAAGCTAGCACATTATCATAAACAATAGGGTCGGAAGAATATAAGAGCTATTTTTTATTTCTTTTTTAGAATTACATTAAGTGCTCATATGTGCTTGTATAAGTTATAGGAAATAAGGCTTGAGATTATTCACGTTCTACGTTTTAGGGATAAGTTGTCCATCCAAGGTCTCCAACTTGTAGGCCTCATTGCCTACATCTTCTTTGACTTACACTAGGTTTTTCCAATTAAAGCCCAACTTTCCTTACCCTTCTTAAGACCTAGTAGCCTCAAACCTCCAACATACTAGGTCTTTAGGTTAGAAGAACTTGTGTCTAACCTTCTTATTATAGTATCTAGCCATCCATCGTTAGTATATGGCTACTCGGGCTTAAGTTACATCCCTTACTTCATCAATTATGTCTAAGCCCGCTTGAAGGGCCACCTTATTGACACCAACATTGAAGTTTTGAGTTCTATTTGTAGGGAGCTCAAGTTTAATAGGGAGCATGGCTTTTGATCCAAATGCGAGGTGAAAGGGGACTTTGCCCGTACTTATCTTGTGAGTAGTCAGTATCCTCAAAGGATTGTAGGGAGCTAGTTTACCTTCTAGCCACCTACTCACTCTACCCTTTTCCTTAGGCTTCCAAAGACTATCTTGTTGATAGCCTCAACTAGCCCATTAGTTTAGGGGTAAGCAACTAAGGTATAATGGATCTACATGTGATACTTGTTACAAAATTCTCGAAACTACGTACTATTAAACTATTTATTATTGTTTGTAACGAGAGCATGGGGGACCTTGAGACACGTGAGGATGAAACCTTTAGTTACTTTCGCAATGATAATGGTGACTTCTTATACTTCCACCTACTTGGTAAAGTGGTCCACAACCATTAATATAAACTAATGCCCTCCAAATGCCTTTAGGAAGGGTTTAAGAACATTAAACCCCCATTGAGTATAAGGCCAAAGGCTAGTCATGGGGTAGAGCTTAGAGTTAGGCATATAGTTGACGAACGTGTGTTTCTAGTAACTAAAACATTGTCATACCAAGGTCTACATGTCCTCTTTCATGTTCAGCCAATAGCATCTAAGGTAGAGATATCAAATGTATAAGGCTTAGGCTTGAATATGGTTGTTCTAAATGCTGGCATGCAACTTTTCTAGGGTATAGAGACCCTCTTCTTTGTTTAGACAATAGAAGAGAGGTAAGTTGTAACTACGCCAATAAAGGGATTTGTTGATGGACGTATGTTTCTGGTAACTGTAACATCGTCTTACCAAGGTCTACATGTCCTCTTTCATAGTCAGCCAATAGCATCCGAAGTGGAGATATCAAACATATAAGGCTTAGGCTTGAATAAGGTTGTTGTAGATACTTGCGTGTAACTCTTCTAAGGCATAGAGACCTTCTTCTTTGTTTAGACAATGGAGGAGAGGTAAGTTGTGACTACGCTAATAAAGGATGTCATCTATAAGGGTATAATTAGCCACATTGTACGTAAGCCTCTTAACTTCATTCATATCATCAGGAAAGGAACCAATTTTGAGATAGTTGATGATAGGGTCCATCCAAGATGACTCAGTAGGTGTGAGGTGAATCTTAAGGATCTGCTGATGGAGCTTGTCAAGAGTTTGTCGTGGTATAAATTGGAGGAAGACTTGCCTATCAACCTTATACAATGGCAATACAGCTATGGATGTAAGTTTAGAGAGGTAGTCTGCTTTGATATTTTCTACTTAGGGGATTTTGGTGATGCTCCAAGAAGTGAAAGTTGAAATGACGTCTCGAACCATCTGGAGGCACTTCTCATTGTCTCCCCTTTCATTTCATCTTTCCCCTTCACTTGTTGCATAACTAGCATAGAATTTGAGTAAATGTTCACCTTTTCAATGCCAACAACTGTTACAATTTTTAGTCCCGCGATGAGTGCTTTGTTTCGACCTCATATTTGCTTACGGGGAATTCGAACTTCAGCACATACAAAACCTTAGTACCATAGGAGCCTAGCATTACTATCCCTTCTCTACTCCTTCCCCTCTTGATTGAAGGCTATTAATATAGAGAGTCCATACCTATATGCCGATGTTGTCGAGTGTTTCCTCCTATCTAGTTTATTATGCGACAAAGTTTGCAAGATCTTATACCTTAATAGCTTGTTGTGGGTGGAATTGGACATCATAGGTAGAATTGAACACTAAGGGCACTAAGCTCGAGAGAGTACTTAACCATTCATCCTAATGCGTTTAGCTTCTACATAAGTGCACGTATCGATTGGTCAATAAAGACATTGATGGGGTATGCCTAGAAGTAAGGTCTAAGCTTTTACAAGTGTGAATTTCTCAACCTGAGTATACTGAACTTTCGGTTCTATGAGATGTGGTTGACATAGTACACAGGTTTATGTTTGTATCCATCAACTTGAGCAAGTACCGAAGAGAGAGCTTAGTCGCTAGCTATTAGGTATAGGTAGAGCTCTTCACCAAGCATTAGCTTAGAGAGAACAAGTGGGTTCTCAAGGAATTCCTTCAGTTTATCGAAGGTATCTTTGCACTCACTTTTCCATTTCAACTCCAATGGATTTTTTAGCAACTTAAAGAACACAAAGCACTTGTTGGCACTTTGTAAAAGGAATCGACTGAGTGTAGCTATCCTACCTGTGAAGCATTAGACATCTTTGATCTTTTGTAGGGCCTCAATATCCTTGATTACTTGCATTTTGTTAGGGTTTGCTTAGATGCTGCACTCTATGACCAAGTATTTAAGGAACTTAATGGATCTTACTCCAAAGACACACTTTTGAAGATTTAGCTTCATTTGGCATTTTCTCAATGTGTCAAAGGTTTTATGTAAGTCTACATTGACAATCATGTCATCAACATAGACTTCAATATTTCTATCAAGCTATGCTTTGAAGACAATGGTCACCAACCATTGGTATGTCACCCCAATGCTCTTGAGGCCAAAAGGCAGACCATATAATAATATGTTCTGAAGTCGGTGATGAAGGAAGTAAAGACCTAATCTTAGAGGGCTATGCGAATTTGATTATAACCTGAATAAGCGTCCATGAAGCTAAGTCTGGTATGGCCTAATGTAGAATCAACGAGTTGGTCAATTTTGGGGAAAAGGAAGTAGTGTTTGGAGCAGGCCATATCTAGGTTGATGTAATCAACATACATTTGCCGTTTGTTCTTTACTTTCTTTATGAGGACCATGTAGGCGAGCCAAGTTGCCATGTTTGACAACCTCGGTTTTCTCTACTGGTTCTCCCTTAGGAGCTTGTGTAGTGTCAAAGGTAGACTTAATATGCATGATCTTGTCATAGGAGATCTTGTTGAGTTAAAGTGTTTTAGATAGTTTTTGGTCTCCATATATGATCTCGACCTTTGGAAAAATTTCATCATAAGGCATCTTTGGCTAATGCACACATAAAATTTATTGAGGTTGGGATGCCTGAGGATGGCACTATGAGGTAATGTGCTTATTGTCACCTAACCTAATAGGTAATGTCATCAAGCCTTAACTGGAACCGTCTTCCTAATGAATCCGGTAGGGCTTTGTTTATAAGGCCAAAGCTCTTCATCCAATTTATCTTTCATTTGGTCTTAGGATCAGTAGAAGAGAATATTAGCCAAGTTGCCCTTGTCAATGAATGTTTTAGGGATGTCAAAGTACTTAATCTCTACATTGATGACTAAGGGGTTAATGTTATGGTACTTGATGCCTTCTTTGTCTTTATTGGTGAAGGATACAGTTACGTTAATTTGTGGTTTCTTAGATCGAACTGAAGGTACCTGCTATTGGAGTTGAGTAGAGTGATCCTCGTTGGATAATCATAGTGCTCTTGTTATCATTTATACCTACCCTCATTTGCCCCTACGCTTTATGTCATCGGGTAGATTGTCTTATTATGACTATGATTGCTATGATGGTTCCTAAGTGCAGCATCGCTGAGTTGTGCAAGGGTGGTTTTGTTTGTCAATGATGAGGTAATCGATGCGACCTTCGCGAACAAAGCGTTCGACTGCATTCTTGAGGTGCTTATACTCATCGGTATTGTGGCCATGGGTACCGTAGTAGTCACAAAACTTGCCCAAGGTAAGTGTTTCAAGTGTCTCTCTAATATTCAAGGCATGAGGTAGTTGCTCATGAACTTCATAAAAGACTTTTCCTAAGGGTTGGTTGAGCAAGGTGTAAGTACGATAATTAGCGAATTTTTGTTTCTATTTATCATGTTATTCTCTAAAAGATGAAGAACAATCCTCTCACAAACCCGAGCGATCTTTCACAGAGGTGCTTTATTGTGGGTAAATGTTAAGGCGTGCTTAGATAGCGTCTTCTTGTGTAATGAATTGCTTAGTGATGGTCATGAATCCTTCAAAGCTATCTAGCTGGTATAACACTATAGGATCAAAGTATATTGGGGTCTAGGCTATAGATGATGGCCTAGAGCAATATCCTAGTTTCATTTTTAGGGATGAGAAGTTTAGCTCAATTGAAATGCTTAAGGTAAGCTCGTTGGATCTCGTTTGACCATTAGTGCACGTTATATAGCATGGATGATTCTTAACATAATACCTTACTAATAAGGAAATGTTGGAAACAAGTGGCAAGGTCATCAAAAGACTGAATGGAGCCACCTGGAAGTTGGTTAAACCATATGAGAGTAACTTTAGTAAGTTTTCTTGGCAAGGTATTGCACATGATAACATCAGAGAAGTTGTACAGGCTCATCGTTATGCAGAAATGTACTAGGTGGTCGTTTGAGTCGCTCGTTCCATTGTATGTATTTAGGTGAGGAAGTCACATATGTTTAATAGGGTTTCTTCTAATATGACTAAGATGAATGGACTTTTACTTGCCACTATGCTTGATTGTTGAGTAGAGGACTTGAGATGTTTTTTATCTAGAAGCCTGGATGCACATCAAATGTACTTGTCAAGCTCTCCAACATTTCATGTCATTTAAGTGCTTAAGTGAGTGTTTAGGAGAGATGTCTCTTTATAGCCTGCTCGTGCTTAAATAAGTACCTTGGTAGTGCACCTTATTGCGGTTGGTGTTCAGTCTATCTTGCAGATGTTGTAGTGGGTATACTTGGTCTAAATGCCATCACGTAGGTGTACAGGTTCTATTGGTGGTATAGATGAACACTTAGGGTGCTTGCTAGGTCGGCTTTAAGAACTAGTAGCTGTGTCTTCGAGATTAACCCTATTGTTGGGATTAGCCTTTTGCTTGAGTTTTTGTGTTAATGCCAATTATTTTTGTAGTTTAGCATTGTCTTGTAGGATTTTCCTATTAGTTTCCATTAGCTTATGGAACATTGCTTTCATATGTTTTATGTCTGACGATTGTAACTCCACTAGTGGTAGTAGCGTATTTATTGTGGATTGATCACTGCCTCTTAGGAGTATTGGATGAAGGTGTGTATTCTTGCTCTTAACCATTAAGGATGAGTTTGCCTAAAAGGTAGGTGCCAATCGTTGATGGTGTATATCATAAGTGTAACTTCTGGATAAATTCATGGTAGTCTGTCAACTACGTAGGAGAGGACCTGTAAAAAAGCCTCCTATAGTGTAGATAGTGTTACACCCCGCAATCGCAAAGTCGCAACAGTCTCGCTGTGTAAACCATTTTATGATAGTAACTGGCTTCACAGTGCTTACCATAGACATGATCTACACAAGGCGTCGACAACTCCTCGCTTTAAAGTAAACAGTCCGATTAAAATTTGAACTACAATTATGATAAATATTACAAATTTCTCATAAACATGTATAATTATATATAAGTCCACAAAACTTCCCAGGAAATTCTACATATTCACAACTGTTCACTAATTTACATAATAATTATCAGTCTTTCATCCTTAACTACAAGGTCACTCTAGTTACACATTATACTAAGTAACTTAATCCTTACACCCCTGGCTTCAAAACAAACTAACCTCTAGGTAATTTTAAGGCGGCATAGTACTTGAAGTGTTCAAAAATTAGGACCTGCAAAAGAATCTATAAGGGTATGAGCAACTACAGCTCAGTAAGTTGAATTGAAGACTCATGAATGCATACAAGCACAAACAAGATTATCAAGCAATTATTTTCATGCAATGCAACAATTAAGTGTCATCACACAACGTAGTCCGGTCCATTGTGAAATCAGAGAAATTTCACCCGCTCCAATCCGGGTTGAGGAGTTTCCATGTTATGCAGCAGCTCACAACCAAACCCAGGCTTCTATAATGGAGACCTCGCTCCTCCCATGACTACCATCGAACCATTAACTTCACCCTTGTTGCGACCTCCTCTCTTGTCACTTAGTTCGACTAAGGATGAAGAAAGGACCATTTTGCAATCTTGCGCTATCCCTTTTGCAGGGGTTGGCATTTAGTTGGAGAATCCTATGATCCCGTAACGGGTTGCAATGCATGACATTTTCGATTATTAGGGTCGAATAAGATTAAATTTCATTTAGGGTGTTCAAACAATTTCACACTAATTCAATCAATCACAAAATCACCCACATTACAAATTCAGCACGAATTCAGATACATCAAACACATGCGTAAACTACTTACTATCACAATCATATACAAGCCTAAGTCTCCGAGTACCATAAAACTAGTACTCTATTACAATAAGTAATAATCCAACTTACTTGGAACTTTTCAATCGCCCGATCACTTAGTTGCAAGCCAATTTGTCTTTGGGTGTCCTATAATACAAAAGGTCTTTTTAGTACTTATATTTTATGAATTCATATTCTAAATTATAATTTAACTCTGTTTTCTATGTATACCTATTATATATTAATAATTCTTTCTACTCTATTTCGAGGTTCAGACCCTAAATTTGATTCTAGTTTTGATTCCTAAGTCCTAAATATGTGCGAATCCTAATGTGAATTTAATCACATTAAGCTGAAGTATTCAAATATCCTATTGGGTCTTAATTTAATATTCTAAACTATTCGGTACACGTTATTCCTAATTGGGGTATCGGATTTATCCCTGATGTGAGAAAATCTTACTTTTTTATATAATTACTTAAAATTCAATGTTAATTCAGATTTAGTATTATTCAGATTTTTATTCTAATATTATCTAAATAACCCTAATTTTTTAGATTTATTAATTTCAAATTTCACATATTACTAATTTCTTACAATAACTACCTAATTTCCTAAATTAACTATACTTAATACTCCAAAGGCTAGGATTAGGGTTCCACATCAAAGATTAACATCCCTGAACATCTAATTACTATCTAAATTAGTAATTAATATCTTAATCACCTAATTAACCCAAAATTACCCAATTTTTCCATCATTTTAGGGCTAAAAATTACCTTAAAATTTTCAAAAATTAATTTTAAGAAAATGGCTTCATAACATTGTTCTATATCACATAAGCATTCTACATAAAAAAAATTGAGCTCCAAACTACACTCCTAAGCCTATTTATTTTCCGTTCTAATCATACTTGGTTTTGAACAATTTATGAAGAACCCTATATTTTGAGACGTAATTAAACTAAATCTCTATTTTCCCTTAAATCTACATACAATAAAACCTCAGAATAACAAGTTTCATAATTTTCTGGGCAAAATAACTAATTTTACAAAATTATTCAAAATCGGAGAAATTAAGAAACTCACCAGCTCGATACTTTTTGGCCGTTTAAATCCAGTCCAAGTGTGTTGGCCGGCCTAGACGGTGAGGTTAGAGTGGTGTGATGGTGGTGGCTTGGTCCTAGATGGTGGTGAGGTGTAGGTTTCGCTCACTAACCGAATCTACACAGTTTCCTTTTTCTTTTTTTTTTTCTGGATTTTCTCTCGAATTTTTGAAGTTTCCTAATTTTATATGATTCTAAATTGTCCAAAGGGCTTCTCTGAAATTTTTCCTTATTTATAGACATTTTGGGTAATTAATATGCATTAATTAAACATGACATTGCCACAATTCCTTGATTTTTGGCTTTTGTGTTGTTTAATTCTAATTGGTTAATTTTTCTTTTTTAGATTCTGACCTACCACGACCATATTTGCATCAATCTACACTCTTCTGATTTTTTTCTGATTTTTCTTAATTAATTTAATAATTTTCTTTAATTATTTACTAAGTTTTTGGTCAATTTAAGTAATTTCGCGTATTTTTATCTACACGTAAATACATGTGGGATACATGTAAACATTCCTAATTATTATTTAGGTCATTCTATGATTTTTAGTATACATATAATTTATCTCTAGTAATTTATTAGGTATTAACTTACACTTTTCGCCTTTTCGATAATTAGTAATTATTATACTAAAAATTTATAAATTTTATAGTCTCCTATTTTATTACTTATTTTCTTAAATTCAAGTTTATGGGATCATTTTTACTAATATTTCTCTCCATAGTTTATAATTCGGGTTTGATTGGATCCTTTAACCAATCACCCTAAACCTTATGCTCTAAGTTCAATCCCATAGTCTCTTGACTTAACTTTAGGGCTTACAAATAGCAAAGGCCCTCCAACGCTAAAGTTAATGGGGAGAGAATTTGAGTCATAATGAATGATAAAGTAAATGAATTGAGAGGGTTCCAAAAGATTCTTTACCTGGTGACTTTACTCCCCTTTATAAGTTGAGGGATCTGACTTGCTTTAACAGATGGCACTAAGGGATTGGTCGACACGAAATTTGATAATGTAGTGCTATCGGTATGAGAAAGGACTCCCTCTCTTTGTATTGGTTGGTAAAGGTTGACTTATCAGATCGATAGAGTGGTTGCCTTAGTCCGATGGCTAAGCAATAGGCTATGTGTTAAGCAACCATTCAACATTTAATGATAAGAGAGAAAAATGTCAATAGAGAGGGTAAGCTAGGCTGTACTGGCTAGCGAGCTCCCCGAAGATCTTGTTTGGAAAAGGAGGCGAGCTCTCCTCTTACGGAGCTCGAGGCAAGGCTCAAACCTGGGTTAAGGTATTCTTTTTTGGATCTAAGGAGAGTTTGATTCCATGCTGGTCAAGATCCTTCGTTGGCTTAAGCCTCTAAAGCACCCGAAGGTTAACCATCAACTCATACAATTTTTAGTTTAGTTTGGTTTCATCTATGGATTAAATTACAATTTATAATTCAAGAAATTTACATACAAAATATGTCATGCTACATCAAAAGTACAAAGTTCTTTTAGTGATCACAAGCATTAGCATTATATAAGTTGTTGATCAATTAATGGAGATGCCCCAGAATATAATTTATAAGAGGAGCAATAGAATAATTTTACCCTTATTTAGTGAAATAATCAAGTTATATATTTTAAGTGTAGATTAAGAGGTAGGTTACATTGTGCTTCTCCCTGCAAACTTCTATAGACTCTTCCCTTGCCTTAAGAAAGAAATAAAATAAAAGAAACCCATAAAGTTTCCTATTGTTGGCATATATAAGATTATGTGTAAGGACCTCTCTCTCTTTTGTTTGCTCTATTATCAAAGTCAAGCCCTAAGGAGTTACCGATCAACAAATTATTGGTGCAACATAAGACACTTGATAAAAAAAGTATTAAGGTTCAAGACAACTTTTGGAATTAGAGAAAAGATCCATAGATTGATGAGTGGCCAAAGCACTACATTGGTAATTTTGTGAGAATAAGCCCTAAACATTATATGCTTCAAGGGAGGTAATAATTTAATCCCACTATTATATATTTATGATTTTGGAATTCTCATCAACACGTAAGTTAGATTAGAGTTTTATAGTGAGATAAAAAAACTTAGAGAAATGATTATGTTTTAATCTTTAAAAGCCGCTAAAAAGGTTTTGTTGTTCTTTCTTCCATTTAATCAATTATGCAATCAAAGTGAAAATTGTTAACTTTATTAAATGGATAACCAATTCAATCTCATAGATCATCAATTCTTGCTTCGTTGTTTTATAACAAGCAATTACGGGTGATTAATTAGTAACAGGTTAAATTATTTTACGAGTTTGAAAGTTTAGAAATTGGATTAAAAGAATTATGTCGCTAGTGTCATTTGATATGAATGGATTGGCCTATTGAATTTAGGATAGGAATAAAAAAAAAAGTAAGAAGAATTATGGAAAGAAGATTTAATCTTGATTTATCAGGAAATGAGTATAAGAATTTTATAATTTAGAAACAAAGTTGGTCATAGGAACTACAGATCCATAGTTTGTTGTAGTGTAAGTGTTGCATTAAAGATTTATAGAGAAAAAGCGTTTCAGATCAAAAGTTGCAATTTAATGAAAGATTAGTTGGTTTCGTCTTAATGAAATGAAAAGGAGTTATAAATTTGACAATAGGACGTCATAGCATGTAAAAGTAGACATGAGAAAGGGCGGGTTTTGAATCATATACCAACTTGAAATTATCCCACTAGTTCAATGAACTAGCCTAGGCTTCAATTAGACAAGCTTAAACCGCTAGCTAACTAGCTAGGCCTAAAGGGTTTAAGTGATTCCACCTATAGGACTCATTGAGTCTACCTGATGACCCGCCTATAACTAAGGGTAAGTATAATTCGATTTGGTTTGGTATAGTTTACTCCTCTTACCTAACCAAACTTGATATAACGGTTCTTTTTTTTTTTAAATCAAACCTAACCATACAGTTTAATTCGTAATTTTTTTAACCTAATTAAAAGTAATTTGATCAAATCCGATCCGATTTGATCTATGGTTCGAACCATTTTCGCTAAACATGTATATTTATAATGACATATTTTTCTTTCTATGAAATTTTCATATGTTTTTAGTTAATTTCTTATACATTTATCATATTTAACAATAATTAGCATAAAGTTGTATAAGAACTCAATAGACTTAACTTGATTAGACAAAAATAAGAGACTCTGTTCCAACGAATGGTAATAGGAGGGAGAAATAGATCAACCCACCAAAAGTGATACGAATAAGATAAAAGAGGCATACCAAAGAGTGGAATAGAGACAAGCGACACAAAGAATATCAAGATCAAACCTTTGATTTAAAAACACATAAGAAAAGATAGAAAGGAAAATTTCTAAATATGAAATTTTATATGGAATTCACTAAACTTAATCCTAATAGTTTTCCTAAAAATAAGATAAAGAAGAATAAGATGTAAAAAATTTGATAAAATTCATGAAAATTGATAGAAAAAATTAAAAAAAAAAGCATAAAAAAATTGCATGAACTTTTTTTGTTTAACCAAATGGTTCAATTTGATTCAAAATGATTTGGTTTGATTTGATTCGCTTTCTTGAATCGAACCACGAACCAAACAGTTTAAAAAAAAAAAAGATGTTTTGGTTTGGTTCAGTTTAATTCATGATTCAATTTGTGATTTGTAGTTTTTTTGCCCAGCCTTATATATAACTAGTAGGCCAACCTACTAGTTTAAGCTTAATAATAAGGAAAAAAAATTAAAGGAAAATAGACATACTACATATATATTATATGTACCAATTATCGATATAATATAATATACAAATACAATATATTCATACTTAGAAGCGATATTAATATACATATAGTACATATATATGTATAATATATGCAAGACATATATACAATATGTATATTGTATTATAGAATATATGTTAATGGATATTTATATCTTTAAGTAATATATTTATATAGGAATTGCAATCATGAATATAAAAAGAAAAAAAAATTACTAAAGAAAAAAACTATTAGTAAACAAAGAAGAAAAAAATTCACTAAAAATTCAATTAAAAAAATTTGATGACCAATCCACAGGCCATTGAATCAACTTGTGAACTGTTAGTTCAAGTGAACTAGCTTAAATTCGACCCCTTCTAGGTGGTTCGAACCAGCTTCCTAGATCTATGTAAAAGTTGTTCATGAAAAGCAATAGATGAATGTTTATTTTGTTTTATTATGAGTTAAAGTTGATATGCGAAAAGCTGTTACAAATAGAAGAGTGTTTTGTTTTGTTTGGAGTTGTGTTTGTGAGGGAAGTTGTTTTTGAATGAAAATAAAAGAAGGAAGCTATGAATATTAAAGAAAAAAAAAACTCTTCTTTAATTATTTGATAACGAGTAATTAGATTGATATCATATGGTTAACTAATTAAAAATTTTATAATATGTAGATTATTATATAATAAATTAGTATTAAGTAATAAGTCATTAAGATGATTGCTATTATTATTGTTATTGTTGTTGTTGTTATTTGCTAACATTGATTATAGATACCTAGAAATGGTAAGTCTAAAGTTTAATTATTGAATTAACTAAATATTGCAAATGTATAACTTTTAGGTATCTAATAGAAAACCTAACATGGAGCTATGATCATAGATTTTATTTAAATATGGATATGTGATATGAGGAGTATGTATATGTATCAAGATTGAGTGCTTCTAGTGAAAAGAACGTCCAAACACCTAAAATATAGGTATATAAGATTACATGTTGGGTATACTTGTTAAGATTGTAAATAAATTGATCTAATGAAAAATGGAAACAAAAAAAATGTGTGTTCTTTATACTTGGGAAAGGCCTAAAAAGGTATGAGTAGATGTGAATGATCTAAAATACTCCACCCAATAATTGGTACCATTCATTTAGCAATCATGCAGCCTTACATCAGTAGGACTTGGATAGTCAGGCATTAACTTTCAATTAGTTGGTCTTTTACTTAGGTGAGGTTGTGTCATGGGTTAGCATATCAAGACAAAGTTGTAAGTAGGTCGCACTTATGGAATGAAGATGCTTGTATGGGCACTTGCATATTAACTAGTAGGTTAGTAGCCACTTGACATTGCCCTAATGACTATGTGATTTGTGATATTGGTTTTGGTTATTAATATATATACATATATATTGTGTATTGGAGTCATGAATTACTCTAAATTTAAGGTTTGTTTTAAATAATCCTAGATTATGTTGTTTGAATGGTCCATTTAAAAATACTAACTTATAGTTGCTGCATTGGAATAAGTCATATATATGCATTATGCGTCTATTTGTTCATGCACATGCTTATGTATAACTACATACTAGGTCTTAGCTCACTCCTATGAGGAATATTCTTTTTCAAGTGTTGCAAGGAAAGGAGTATATGTACAGTTGTGGACTTCAAACTTGGTATAGGATTGACATTAGAGTATAAAAAAGATTTGGATATTTTGTAAATTGGCTTGTTTATGTTTATAAAGTGGTCAATTATTGACAATTAAAGATATTAAGAAATAATTATTTATTTATAATTTGTAGATTTTTAGTTGTTTTGGACCTAAACTTATTAAAACTGCAAGCTACTCATGTCCCTTAATCTCTGGGCATGACATTAATATTTATGTAATTAAGTAAGTTAAAAGGTTTAATAATAACAAATTTTATTGGTAAATCTTGCATGTAATATAATGATTGTCAATTTAGAGACATATCCTAATAACTTAAAATCATAAAAATCATATACATATACATTTTAATGTGCATAAACTTAAATCTTTGTAAAACATATTTTATAATAAAACAATTTTTTTTGTCACAAGTAATATATTACTTTATTTCTTTAATACAATTTAATTTAGTTTTTGTTTTGTTTTGGTTTTCAATTGTTTAGTTGGCTTTAGGAATTTTTTAGACCAAACCTCAATATATATATAGAGAGAGAGTTACATTTAATTTAATTTATGATTTGACTTGAGTTAGACCTTTTTATTTTTCTTTTTCTTCTTTTAACAACCTTGTTATAGCCCATAAAACCCTAACAACTTAAAGCACTTCAAGAATTTGTTATGCAATTGATTTGGTGCTTCATTTGACACCTACATTTTTATTTTTATTTTTTTTAGTTGGTTGCTTTGAATTTTACTATTATAATATTTCATAATATTATTTTATTAAATTAATTATTATCGATCGATTAAAAACTGCTACATTCCTACTAAATTACAGTAACAAATATTCATACAATATATGTGTATAAAATGCCAAAAATAAAAATCTAAATATATAAAATAACAAAGGATTTAAGCTCTATGCTTTGTTTGTCTCTCTTTTTCTTTATTTATATTTCGACAAAAATCAATAAAACTAAGAAGAAAATAAAGCAACAAAATCTATATTTAGTTAGAGAGAGAGCATTGGCATATGATATGACCGTGAGGACATACAGATCCAGCATTCCGACAACAGTCTGACAGTGAGTACTGCACTTACATAAAAAACATCGTCGTGTGGTCAATTCCATGAAAAAGGATTATCTCCAAAACAACCATGGCTGCAAGAACACGCGTTGTAGCGGCTGGGCTCCGACGGTCGGACCCTGTCCTCTGATTTTGCTTGAACGACTGAACCACTTCAAGGTTTGGAAGGGGAACAACACAGCCCGTGACGGCGAAGACGTGGCCGCTGTCCGCCAAGGGGCTATTCCTTTTCATTGACCTAAATTATCTTGATCATCAACATTGGCCAAAAAAGAAAATTCTAAGTCATTTTTAGCCATTTTAAATTGATGCCTCCTTCTAGTAGAAAGATTTAGGTAATAATGTCTAGCTGCATATTGGTAAAATTTGTTATTTTGACTATGGTTATAGCGTTTTTAATGATGGGATGTTGGGACAGAAACGTAACGCATGTGTATTAAAATTAAAAGGAAATAAAAGTTATACGGCTTTAAATATTGAAATGTAGAATGATTATCTAATAATAAAAAATGCACAAATTCAATTTCTTTTTTAATTTTGTTTTATAAAGAAAAAGTTACAACTTCCACTATCTTTATTACTCACTTCATTCCCATTCCTATGTTTCCAAAAGTTTAGCTCTAGAAAATCTCCTAAAAATTGCCCACTATATAGTACAAAATTGTATAGGATATTTTAATTTAATAATATAGATGTATATAATGTTTAAGGTGGTATCAATTAGAGAGCGTACATCACATAAGATGGACAAATCAGTATGGGTGATATGGACTATAAAACAAACCCAATTGATATTCAACTTAGACATAATATTTATGGATAATTACGGATATACCCTTTGAACTAATTGTTAAATCAAATAGAGACCCCTAAGCTTTTAAGACGTAGTTTTATCTAATTAACTTATTAAAAATATGCAATGATTCCTAAACCATCATTAGGGTCCTAAAATCATCATTAAAGGGCGACAATTTTGAGGTTATAATGATGGTTTTACCTTAAGGCAAAAGTTTTGAGGTTTTTATAATGGTCCGAGGGTTCTTTATAGATCTATAAATGAGTCAAATCAAAATGATATAATTACGTTCAAGCTTAAACTTGACTCTAAAATTTAAAACTAGAACTTGATTAGAATTTTGAGTTCGAGCTCAACTTAGAATGAAACTAAACAAGATCGAGCTCAATTCAAATAAACTCAATTTCTTAAAAAGAAACAATTTAATCATAATAATATTAATATCTAAACTCAACTCAAACTAAGCCCATAAACTAGTCAACCTAAACATTATAAAGTTTAATTTCGACCTGATTAACTATTTAGGTAGCTTAAGCTTGACTAAACCATTCCCAAGTTGAACTCATGTAAATATTAAGTTAAACTCGAGTAGCTCATAAGTAGTATGACTTAATTATGCCACTAGATATTTGTATGTTTTCAAAAGTTGTAGAGAGGTGAAACCACTCTTTGAATGTTTATGATGACTATCCACATCCAACCAATAGCTTAGTAGTGCATGTGCAAGTATATATATATAAAACAAAAGGGAAAAATGATTCTAGGCTAGCATGCAAGTTATCAAACTCACGATTCAATATAAAATTGCTAAATTGTGTAAAATTGGAACGTAAAATTGAAATATAAAAATATAAGTTTCCTAAAATCTATGAAAAATAGCTTAAAAAAAACTATAGATATGGTTACATTAGTTATTAAAAACTTGCAATATATGATGAAAATAAAGAAATTAACTTTTTTTTCCATAGAAAATTCTTAATTTATAATATAACATATATAGGAAAATGAAAAAAAAATAATCGAAACTAAACTTTTTTCTATTTTTCTTTTAAGAACGTAATAAATTAAAGGAAACAAAATATTTCAACTCAATTTGTGTTTTAATAATATAAATTGAAGAATATAATTTTCCTTGTAAACTTTGCTATTAAAACTAAAACCTAAATGAAGATTATGAGCACCAAATAAGGGACCAAAAGAGAGAGAAAGAGGAAAAAAACGGAATAGAATATGAAAGATGATATACTACCTAAGAATCGATAGCTTATAAAAGCTTAATTATATATATATGTATGTATATTTTTTTTTTATTTTTAACTTATTCAACTCGGACATGTAGAATTATCAATTAAAAGGTATGTTTCTAGCAAGTTTTACATATAAACTTGAATGAAAATGTAACTTACTATACGACAACAATTTTATGATTGAGTTAAATCAAAAGAGCATTCTAAAATCACAAAGTTATAAAATCACATGAGTGAAATTACGATTTGGACAAATATATGCTCAATTGGCTAAACATGGATAAATAAAAGAATCTAATTCCATGCCAAGATTACATAACAAAACCATTAGCTACGAGATTTTAGGATTAGAAAATAATCAAGATAGCACCTAACTAAGGAATACTATGGTCAAGCAATCTTGTGGTTATTTTAATAAACAATCTATCACTATTTAGTCATTTGTATTTGAAGTCAGTCTTTGTTATGTATTTTATATTATGTTTCTTTGAAAGAAAATTCTCTTCTAGTTCTTAAAATCACTTAGTCTAACATAACTACTAGAAATAATGGTAGATAAATTGGCTTATTAAAAATAACAAAATTGATAATGGATTTAGAGGCACAAATATTTGCTTTCTTAAAGAATTTTATGCCTCTTGCATTAAGCTCACTATAAGATTTTTAGTGTAGAATCCGTATAGGATACAATTAAGTCTTGATACTTGAATTAAAAAAAAATATCTAAGTATTGAACTACAATTAATATGTATGTGAGATATTTGTGCTTTGTAGTAGTTTTGATATAAATATATATATATATATATATATATATAGAGAGAGAGAGAGAGAGAGAGGAGAAAATTTAAAATCATGCCAAAAGCTTTGTAAAAATGGAGGAGCAACACATTTTATAGTTGATATTAAGATAGGTTGAAAATGTTAAATAAATAGGATTTATGAAATTAAACAGCGAAATTGACCTATATTGATTTCTAATGAAATATAATGATATTAGGATAGGTTGAAAATAATTTTGTACAAAAAGAATTATATTTAGGTAATTAAGTGTAATTTAGGGGTAAAATCGTAATTTCGAATATATAGGTGATAGATTGAAAACTCGAAGCCAAGTACTAGCTAAATTCCACATATTTTTAGGAGTATATAGAAATTTTCAGAGAATTATTTGGTAACCCAAGCTATTTATTATGAATTTATGTAGTAAAATAGCTTAAGTAACAAACCAATAACCAATTTTAGTAATAATAGGTTAAAATATGATAAATAGTTAAATAAAAACTATCTATTTGTCTATTGGTCAGATAGGATAAAAATTATATTTTTTTAATATATTTAATGATATTTTATTAATCGAGATATGTTATAGAGGTATTAGGGTTAAATAATACCTATATTATGGGTTATATTAACAAATTAGGTAAAATATGATTTAATAACATAAATTACGTATAGTATGACAATATTTGATTAGATACATATAGCTATATTAAAAACTCAACCGACCCGTTAAAAATCATGTTCAAAAATTAAAACTTGTAATACGTGTCGTTAAATTTATACGAGCCTAATAATACTATTTTTACTAAAATCAGATAAATCTAGATAATATAATCTATATCTCTACAATATTACTGATTTACGTATTATTATAACTCTACTGTAATCAAAACGTGATTTAAACGAATAAAAATACGTTTTAATACAATCAGAATGATATATTATACATAATAGTATAATTACGTACATTATGAATACTTAATAACTTAACTCGACCGATATAATGAAACTATATATTATTATATAAGGAAAATGATAATATACTTTATATTATATATATATATATATAGCCGCTTTAGATAAGACCCTAATGTTTTCGTAACCATTACGAAAACTGAATTTAGATTTTGTATATATAGGGCCTCCCAATGATCAGACCGTTGACGATATGAGTTTTCCGAAGTGAGCATCAGGATAAGTAAGTGGGATTAATGTTTTACTGCATTTTGGGATGTTATTTCAGAATATCTAGAGATTTTGGTATGTATTAGTTTGTGAATATAGTGAGCTGTTGGTACGTATGCAACGCTTGTGGTTGAATTTCGATTTGCTGTGAGGAGAGCAAAGCTCTATGATAAAAATGTTCTGTGAATATTATTATTAAATTGTTTGAGCTTAGTTAATCACCCTAAAAAGATGAACTAACTCAAACTTAACTTAATATCTAATTTGATATGTATCGCAACCTACTAATAGTAACGACTAGAATTCTCGGGTCAAACACGGACTCCCTTCGATAAGGATAACTGACATGGTCTTTTCCTTACCCTTAGCTGAACAAAGTGATAGGAGAGGAGATCGTAGCAAGGTTAGGGGCCGTAGTTCGAAGGTCGTCATGGAAGGAGGGTGTTCTCCATTGCATAAGCTCCGGTTTGGTTTTGATCCATCAGTGTGTGATATCAATCTTCTCAACCCGGATTAAAGTGGGTGAAATTTTTCTTATCTCATGACGCATTGAGTAACGTCGTGCGATGGCATTTTCTTGTATATACATTGCATCTAACCAACTTGATTAAAAACCCTTTTTATGATGTGTTGAGTGCATACTTCTGTCTCCATCCCTCTTACTAAGCAAGTTGTTGCTCATTCCCCTACAGTTTGTTTTGCAGGTTCCAAATGGCTTATAAGTGCTTACCCAACACCAAAACCCTAGTAAACTAGGACGAGGAGCGAGATACAATAAGAAATAGCTAGTTATTGCTCTTAGTATTAACTTTTTATCTTTTAAGGAAAACTACACAAGACTCCTCAAAGGGCTTAGTAGTTTTCAATATTTTGGTCTATATATGAAATAACAGGTACCTATGGAATTTACTATTACTCTTTTACAAGGTTAAATAATAAGTTTATTATTACAAATTATTTCAAAGGATTACTTTATAGGTTTATATCAAATAGGTATCGAATTGGACGCTTCAAAGGGGTAGAGTTGAGTACGCCTTGTATGAACTAGGTCTAAGATAGTAGTTATAGGAATAGTTTCTATCTTAGGATGGTTTATACAACGGGAATGTTACAACTTTACCTTTTCAGGGCATAACATTTGCTATGTTTTAAGTAAGGCAAAACTCAAGATTTCATACGGAAGTAGTGTATTCGGGTAAGTTACAACATATACTCCATGGAAATTCATTTTTCTCTTTAAGATTGGTGAGAAAAGCTTAAAGAATCCATTTTTACAGAGGTTGATGAGTTGGAGTTGTAGATTTGAGTGTCCTTACACCAAGAATGCCAAGTAAGTTTTTCTTGAACCCTTGATTTATATCAAAGTTTCATTCTTAATTAAAGGATTGTTGTGATTGAGGAGTTGGTTATGAATTTAGGGTTTGATTTTTGTATTATTGATTGAAAAGTGTTTTGGAGTATTTAGAGGCGGGAGGAGTGGAAAATGATAGGGAAAGGGAAGTTTTATGTTTGGGTTTGGGATTGGGGTCGAGTAAGGAAGGAATTATGGACCACAATCTACAAAAAACTGCATATTGTAGTTGGCGTTTGGACATTAAGGACCCTGAAAACTCATAGAACATGAGTTGTTAACTCGACCCCCGACCGTCTGGATGCTATGTTTGCTATAGTGTATAGAAAGTTTCCTTTTCTTTCCTTGTTGCTTTTGCAACCTTCTTTTCCATCCTAAAACATCTCTAATGTATTTTCAAACAAGTTTTCTAAATCAAAATGACAATAAAACTTTATTGTTCCAAAGATTGATTTGTGGATTCTTATAGAGACTTGAGTTTTAGTCGAGGATTTGGGGTGTAAGGAGTGAATAGTGGTGTTAGTGACCTAGAATAAGAGTTAAGTTCCATGTTTATGTGTATATTAGGTTGTAGAACATCGAAAACTGTATTGAACACTTCATTGGAGACAGGTATGGAATATATGGATGTTGATTATGTATTAGGACAGTGACTTTATTAGACTTAACTAAACTTGGACCTTAATTAAGTGTGCTGCTTTTGCGTGGCTTCGACTACCTATTGGTTGGGTTTAGTGGTATTACCACGGCACCTAGTGATCTTGATGTGATGTCGTCCTAACTGGAGTCCCATACTGAGACAACCTAAGTAGATTTAGGCTAGTGATAAGTTAATTGGATGTTGGGAAGGACCTAACACTAATATTTATGTATTACCTATATTGCTTATGTGTAGGGGTCATATGTAACTTGAAGTCTCAAGATGCTAAGACTATGTTACTTGTAGACTTAATAAATAAAGACTAAATTGGTTGATTATTTCATTTAGTATTGTTATTTGTGTGTGTTTGTGCCATATGCTCATGTGCATGTGTATGGTATCCTGTTCTGGGCATTAGCTTACCCTCCAAAGGTTGTTATTTTTTAGTTGTAGTTTTAGAGCATGAAGACTTTGGTGATCATTATGTGGATAACACAAGCTATAATTATTACTATTAAGATGAGGATGATGATTTTTACTACTTTGATGATGGAGCAAAGTCAGTGTAGTGTAGATGCTAGGATTCAACTACTGGAGATTTTCACTTATTATTCTTTATTGTGTATATATTGCAACTTTATGTGGTTGTTTGGAGTCACTTGTGGCTCTTGTGATAGGTGGTAGTTAGTTTTATGCCCCGAAGTTGCAGAGTTGCAACAGTCCCGCCGTGTAAACCATTCTATGATAGTAACTGGCCTCACAGTGCCTACCATAGACATGATCTACACAAGGCATCGACGACTCCTCGCTTTGAAGTAAACAGTCCGATTTAAAGTTTAACTACAATTATGATAAATATTACTAATTGCTAATAAACATGTATAATTATATGTAAGTCCACAGAACATCCCAAGAAATTCTACATATTCACAACTGTTCACTAATTTACATATTAACTATCAGTTTTTCATCCTTAACAACAAGGTCACTCTAGTTACATATTATTACTAAGTAACTTGATCCCCACACCCTTGGCTTCAAACAGAGTAACCTCTGGGTAATTGTAAGGCGGCATAATACTTGAAGTGTTCAGAAATCAGGACCTGCAAAAGGATCTATAAAGGTATGAGTAACTACAGCTTAGTAAGTTGAATTGGAGACTCACGAATGCATATAAGCACAAACAAGATTCTCAAGCAATTATTTTCATGCAATGCAACAATCAAGTGTTATCGCACAACGTAGTCCAGTCCATTGTGAAATCAAAGAAATTTCACCCGCTCCAATTCAGGTTGAGGAGTTTCCATGTTATGCAGTAGCTCACAACCAAACCTAGGCTTGTGCAATGAAGACCTCACTCCTCCCGCGACTACCTTCAAACCATTGACTTCACCCTCGTTGCAACCTCCTCTCCTGTCACTTAGTTCGACTAAGGATGAAGAAGGGACCATTTTGCAATCCTACGCTATCCCTTTCGAAGGGATTGGTATTTGGTTGGAGAACCCTATGATCCCCTAACGGGTTACAATGCATGACATTTTTTGTTATTAGAGTTGAATAAGATTAGATTTCATTTAGGGTATTCAAGCAATTACACACCAATCCAATTAATCACAAAATCACCCACATTACAAATTCAGCACGAATTCAGATACATTAAACACATGCGTAAACTATTTACAGTTACAACCATATACAAGGCTAAGTCTCCGAGTTCCATAAAACTAGTACTTTATTATAATAAGTAATAACCCAACTTACTTAGAATTTCTCAATCGCCCGATCACTTAGTTGTAAGCCGATTCGTATCTAGGTGTCCTATAATACAAAGAGGTCTTTTTAGTATTTATACTTTAAGGATTCATATTCTAAGTTATAATTTAACTCCGTTTTCCATGTATACCTATTATATACTTATTATTCTTTCTACTCTATTTCGAGGTTGAATCCCTAAATTTGATTCTAGTTTTGATTCCTAAGTCTTAAATATGCTCAAATCCTAATGTGAAATTAATCACATTAAGCTCGGGTATTCAAATATCTTATTGGGTCTTAATTTAATACTCTAAACTATTCGATACACGTTATTCTAAATTAGGATATCGGATTTATCCCCGATATGAGAAAATCTTACATTTTTATACAATTACCTAAAATTAAATCTTCTTTCAAATTTAGTATTATTCTGATTTTTATTATAATATTATCTAAATAATCCTAATTTTTTTATATTTATTAATTTTCAATTCCACATATTACTAATTTCTTACAATAACTACCTAATTTTCTAAATTAACTATACTTAATACTTCAAAGGCTAGGATTAGGTTTCCACATCAGAGATTAATATCCCTAAACATCTTATCACTATCTAAATTAGTAATTAGTATCTTAATCACCTAATTAACCCAAAATTACCCATTTTTTCCATCATTCTAGGGCTAAAAATTAACTTAAAAATTTCGAAAATTAATTTTAGAAAAATGGCTTCATAGCACTATTCTATATTACATAAGTATTCTACAGAAAAAAAAAAAATTGAGCTCCAAACTACACTCCTAAGTCTATTTATTTCTCATTCTAATCATGCTCGGTTTTGCTCAATTTGCTAAGAACCCTATATTTTCAGACGTGATTAAACTAAATCACTATTTTTCCCTAAATCTAAATACAATAAAACCTCATAATAACAAGTTTCATAATTTTCTGGGCAAAATAACTAATTTTACAAAATTATTCAAAATCGGATCAATTAAAGGACTCACCGGTTAGATGCTTTTTGGCCGTCCAAATTCAGTCCAAGTGTGTCGATCGGCCTAGACGGTGGAGCTAAAGTGGGGTGGGGGTGGTGACTCGGTCTCAGGTGGTGGTGAGGTGTAGGTTTGGCTCATTAGCCGTATCTGCACAGTTTCCTTTTCTTCTTTTTTTTTCTGGATTTTCTCTCAAATTTTTGAAGTTCTCTATTTTTCTCTGATGCTAAACTGTCCAAAGGAGTTCTCTGGAATTTTTCCCTATTTATAGACATTTTGGGTAATTAATATGCATTAATTAGACATAACATTACCCCATTTCCTTGATTTTTGGCTTTTGTGTTGCTTAATTCTGATTGGTTAATTTTTCTTTTTCAGATTCTGACCTGCCATGACCATATTTGCATTAATCCATACCCTTCTAATTTTTTCCTAATTTTTCTTAATTAATTTAATAATTTTCTTTAATTATTTACTAAGCTTTTGGTCAATTTAAGTAATTTCGCATACTTTTATCTACACGTAAATACATGTGAACATTCCTAATTATTATTTAGGTCATTCTCTGATTTTTCGTATGCATATAATCTATCTCTAGTAGTTTATTAGTTATTAAATTACATTTTTCGCCTTTTTGATTATTAACAATTATTATACTTAAAATTTGAAAATCTTGTAGTCTTCTATTTTATTACTTATTTTCTTAAATTCAAGTTTACGGGGTCATTTTTACTAATATTTCTCACAATAGTTCATAATTTGGGTTTGATCAGATCCTTTAACTGATCATCCTAAACCTTGTACTCTAAGTTCAATCCTACGGTTTCTTTACTTAACTTTAGGGCTTACAGTTAGTCTATTTGTAGTTAGAGCTATAAGACTCCTAATTGTTTATTTTTAGTAGTCCTCTTGAGTTTCAAGTTCTTTGACTTATGTTAATCGGTTATTTATGATGCTGTATGTAGAGACTAAGTCGTTGACATTCTACTCTTGTATTAGATTTAAGGCCATTTAATTGTGAATTGGCACATTTTATTATTTATGTGATTTTTAGATAGGTTTCAAGATCCTTATTTGCCTTAGTATGTTTACCTATAAGGTTGACATGTGGTAAAGCTGTAACTCCTCAAGTTCTAAAGTGTTATATTAACATCTTTTGCTCTTAGCAAAGATAAGTTTGGACCTTTTTATAAATGGTTCAAACCTTTCATATGAAAAACTTCAATTCTCTTTTTTACTCATCTTTAGCATGTTATGACTTTAATTAATCTTTCTAAACACTTAATGGTCACATTTGCTACTACTATATCGGCATTCTAAGTAACCAATGCCAATCGGTTGTACATTTGAAACATAGATTGTCAAACCCCATGGTTAAAGTGTCTTATATGGATTGTGAGAGGTTATGGTATTAGTTTATGTAGCCATGGTTGTAAATACCTTATTAACACAAGCTTAAAACTTTTAAGTTAAGTGATTAAAATGAACTCTTAATATTTGTTGACTTAGTTATTCACTACTTTTAACTTGGGGTGTTACAAATGGTATTAGATTAGACCCCTTACCAGTAGGTGGATGATTTGGGTCTGGCTCTAATTTAGAGACAAAGTTTAAGGAAGGTAGGAAATGTTATGCTTCTAGGATGCCCCATAGGTAGTGGGTTGCCTAAATCATAAACCAGGAAATGAGAAAATATCACAACCCGAATAAGAGAAGTTATAACAATCCTATCGAATAAACTAACCTAAGATAGAATCTGACCTCATAATTGCTATTATAAATATAATCAATACAAGGCATATACAACTTAATTAACTTAAAGCATCTAGTCTGACAACTATTATTAGCAAAACCTATGCTATAAATTTTCAAAATACCTGTTCAAAACAACTTATTGTTCAATTTTCCATGATATATTAGTACTTATATCAGTATTTTCATATAAAAAGTTATAATCCACATTAAGAGTTTACAAAAGCTACATTTATAGAAGTCTATTTACAATAAGATAAAAAGCTAGTGGGCATCCTCGGGATTCTCAGTTGGTTTCCTTAGAATTAAAAGGCAAGTTAAAAGTTTAGATTTAGTAGGTCTTCTTTTCCTTACTTTCCCAATTAACCATGCACTAACAAATAGATAATTATATTTATGCATCTTAAACTTGTACTTGTTACCTGTAAAATAATCTATAGGGATATGAGCACAACTACCTTAGTAAATCGGATGGAGACAGAAAAGTATTGTACAAACATAAAAAAGGTTATTAATTATAATGAAATATAATGCAATCAATCATTTTCAGCTCGCATGTGAGCCCTTAAAATCGTATTTTGGGCAATCATACCTAGATTTAGGGCCTTTATAAAAATTTATCCTTTTAAGTCTAAACTTGATAGTTAGGTTAAAAAAGTTAGTAGAAAGTGAATGAAGTTAAATTTTAAAATTAAGATCATAAACCCCCAATTTTAACCTTAGAAGTATCGTTATTCAATATAGCGTAAAACTTGTTGAAACCCCTAAACTCGAGCCTAAAATGCAACGAAGTCCTAAGGATAAGTTATTTAAGCTATGAAAGTAAATAATATTTTATAATATGCTATATGAATATATGTGTATTTTTATGAATATACGTACTATATATAATAAATATATCCGTGAATTAACCTGAAAACCTAAAAATATATAAAATAAGTAATAAACTCTCAAAATTAAAGAGAAAATATATCTTAAAAATAAATAGCATGAGAAAAGCATAATTACATGAGTGTGATTACTCATTACATGTAGCAAATGTATAGGATATATATATGTATATTAACAAAATTACTAAATGTTAGTATAATATGCATAAAATATCTAAATTTCATTAAAATGTAACAAAACCTATCTAAACCGCTTAGGATTCCTCTAGAAATCACTGTGGTAGCCTTAAAACTCTTGGAATTGCTAAATCAAAGGAGAAATAACCACCTTACGTTTAAAAATTAGGGGAAAATAAAAAGAAGAAAAAAAAAGGAGAAGAAAAAGAAAGAAAATCCCAACTGCATCAAACAATTATAAACAGACCTTAGGACTACATTTCAAACACTTTAGATCACAAATCACTTGAAAGAAAGTTAAGGAAAATTAAAGAAAATTAGAAAAAAAATAAATAGAAAAATAGAGCAAAGATCAATCCATAATAGTTCCTAACCCAAATGACAATTTGCTGTTGAGCCTCATCGCCCTCTAACAGAGCCACCACCAACTAAGCCTTCTAACACACCCTTACCGATTGTCGGCCATTGGAGCTCCAACAAACGGCAAGTCCCAATTTCTACCATGTTTTTATATTAATTTCTAGAAATACTAAACTAATTAGGAAAATTATGAAAAAGTTTATTTCTAGGGTGCTTTCATGTTGTATTTTTATTTTTGTAAAATTATGAACATTATTCATCCAAACTTTCAAATTTAAAATAAATATATTAAATGATATTGTTTTAATCTCAAAATTTTTCAGTAAAATACTTATTACATCTAGTTTAATGTTGTGTAGCCTCATTTTGATTTCATATATGCTTAGAATTTATTGTATTTTTTACCCCAAAATTGGCTAAAATAAGGAAATTTTTTAAATAAATTAATTTTTATTGAAATAATTGATGAAATTGTGATCTAACTAATTTTGGGCACTTGTAATGATGTTAGGATAGGTTAGAATTAATTTTGTACAAAAATCATATTATTTGCTAAATTGATTGTAATTTGGAAGTATAAACGTAATTTCACATATATAAGTGATAAACTCTAGAGTTACTAGTTGAATTCCCCTTTTTTTGTTTTTGAATCTATAGAAACTTTCAAGGATTTATTTGGTGATATTAGCTATTTGTTATGAATTTTCCTAATAAAATAGCCTAAATTACTAATTGAGATACATTTTTAACTATCCTAAGCTAAAATATGATAATCATTTGATTAAATCCTATACTTGTCTATGCTAATCAAGTCTGGTTAGAGTGGATTTTCATCATATTTTATGAATTCTATGACCTAAGTTATGATATATGCGTGTTAGGGCTAGATACTACATATTTTGCTAAGCTATACTAAAAAAATTTATAAAATATATTCTATCTATACGATATGAAAATAATATAATAGTACTTGTTATATAGACATATACGTATAATAGAAATTAAAAATACTCTATAGAAGTTATCTCTTGAAATAAAACCTATATTACATATCTTCAAGTTTGTACGAACTTGATGATACTACTTTTTCTAAAATTAAATAACTATCGGTAATAAAACAAGTATCTCTATATTATGAAAATTTACATATTATGATGACTTTATCATTATTGAAATGTAACTTGACTAACTAAACATACGTTTCGATACGAGTGAAACAATATATTATAAGTAATAGATATCGTTAATATTCACTAATTTAGTATGACTTATATAATAAAACTATAATTAAGTACATATCTAAATATAACTATATTCAGTTGTATAAAAATAACATACTTCAAAAATATATTCATGTATATTACTTCATGATGATATAAAGAGTAAATAGAACCTTAATGTTTTCATAAATCTTACGAAAACTAAATTTGGGTTTTGGTATATATATATATATATATATATATATATATATATATATATGGGATCTCCTAGTGAGCAGAACATCACAATGCAGACCTATTGAAGTAAGTGTCAATAAAAGTAAGAGTTCTTTTGTTTGTGGTTTCAAATTAGCTGTCTATGAGCATTGTTACGTGTGTATTTGGTATTTTGTTTTGTGATAAAAGTTAAACTCCTTGGTGTAGTATTCTACATTATTTCGTAGTATTGTATTGTATTGTATGATCTTGTTTGGCCACCTTTAAATGAGACTAATGGTGATCTAACTACTAACACAACTAGATATGCATAGCAACCTATTAGGAGAACGATTAGATGTGTCAGAACAAATACCAACTTCCTTTAATGGGGATAGCTAAAATGATTATTTTCACATCCTTAGTTAAACTAAGTAGCAGGTGAGGAGGTCGCATTAAGGGTAGGGCTGTAGTTTAAAGGTGGTCATAAGAGGAGGGTGTTATCCATTGCACAAGTCTGGTTTTAGTCTAATTTAAACTCCCCAATTCAAGATAAAATGGATGTAATTTCTCTAATCTTATAATGGACTAAATAACATTATGTCGTATTGTAAGCAATTGATTGCATTACATTTCATTATTGATTAATAACCTTATTTATCTTTATACTATACTCTTTACTCTTCATCTCATTTACTGCGCTAGTTATGCTCACATCCCTATAGTCTCTTTTACAAGTGACGAATAAGAGCTTAGGACGTACAAATATAGCTACCTATAAGTTAGTGTACGATTGACTGAAAAAGTGAGGAATGAAGAACTTATTGAATCTAGACTTTTGACTTTTCTTTCTATTTTGAGAAAACTAATTAGGAATCCTTAGGATGTCCTCTAGTTTCCAATCTTATTATAAATAGAATCTAAGACCTATGGCTTTTATAAACTCTTATCATGAATTATAACTTTGTACATAGAAATGCTTATATACTTACTACTATATTATTGAACAATAGGTTGTCTTGAATAAGTATTTTGAAAAGCTACACCATATGTTTGATTATTAATAGGTGTCAGATTAGATGCTTTAAGCTAGTTAAGTTGTATACACCTTGTGTAGGTTGTAACAGTTATATGTTGGTATTAAAGTATGGTTCTAAAATAAGTAAGCTTTAAAGTGTCTAGTTAAAATGAATTAGACATTCGGCTCACTAAGAGTGGGGTTAATAATGGGACGTAAAAGACTTAGATTTACAAGATTATATATATAAGCCATATATGTAAAAGAAGCACAAAGTAATAATGGTAAGTATGATATAATGTGAATTAACTTCTAACTTGATTGTTTCTATATTCATAAGAATGGCCTCATATATGCATAGTTACATTTTGAATGGGAAGGAGATGGAATACTTATCAAATATAGGATTCGGATGTAAAAGTTATTACTAGATTTAGCTGAACGAAAGGTGTTTTATACCATTGATGAGATTATTGATAATTATAACCACAGAATGTCTTTTAGTATTAAAGACGATTGCAAGTTAATAATGGATGAGTTGGGTCTTGCATATAATGAGTATGTTACAATAGCTGCTTTTGGAAAGAAGTATTTGCAAGATAATGGGATTTTATCTACAATGATTCATGTGTTATATTTTCTTGCTGGTGTATAAGTAGGTAAGCATTATCCTTAAGGCTTTGATTAGGTATCTTTAGGTATTTTACATATTCCTAGAAATTATCCTCCTAGTATGATTGATTGGTTTCCCAGATTTCCCATAATTCATAATGTGGGTATAGAAGTATAGTTATAATCTTAGGAACCTGAACTCTCCTGCAATGACACTTGAGAATTCACCCTAAAATGCTCAACTAAATGTAGGGTTTAATGATGAGAATCCAGAGGAGGAATTTGAAGCAAAGGCAATTCCTAAAGGTGAAGTATAGGAAGTGATTGCAATACTTGACACTTCCAAAGTAGTGATAGCAAGCTCAAATTTTGAAGAAAATGAAAAGGATGATTGGCTACCCATAGAAGATGTGGCAGCTTCAAAGGGTTCAAGTAACTAAAAGAGCTGGTAGTTAGTTACATGACATTATCTACCTTGTTAGGACTTTTAGATATCACATAACCTAATTATTTTGATATACCTAGGTCCCCTAGCAATTTTTTATGTTCTTTTGACCCTTTCAATATAACTTTTGTTCTTTTGATGTTTTTGTTACTAAATATGTAACTAATGTGAATAAACTTTGGAATAGATAAAAGTAATGTAAATAGGTGATCAAATATGTGATCTTGTGTTTGTAAGTAAAGTTTATGTAATCCTTTGGATGTAAAGTTTCACTTATCAAATGTATTAATGTAGAGTGAGTATAATTATGAAAGAGTGAAGTAGATCATTATTTCCTAGTATTTATGTGAGATATAATCATAAGAATTGACTATAGAGAATGAGGTGAAATGATGATATAATGTTATAGGTGAAGTCTATATGAGCTCATGATATATAAGTGCATTTGATCATATTATGAAATGTGTAACAAGCAATGTATGAGTATTATTGTTCTATGCACAGGGATGAAGTGTTACAAGTCTTATTTGGATAGAAATTCCTACTAAGGAATCTATTGTTGTTTTATGTATATTGCATATGCAGAAAATAATTGATCTATATGTGAATACAGGTTACTTAAGTCATATACTAACTTTCGATACATATATTGTAAGTGCAAGGTTATTAGTTAATGATTGTAAATATAAATATGGTGAAGGAGACAAATAGAAATGGAAATGGTCAACTTAAGGAAGTAGTACCATCTCTTAATCCTCCCAATCCACCAGAACCACTTAGAAATGATGTACTACTACCCCTTCCGAACATGATGGACTTAGCTTAGTTTGGGAAAATGTTAGCCAATATTAATACTATGATCAATAGTAGGGGCTTTAATTCAACATCTAAACATAGGTGAACATGTTGTGAGCCTAAGGTTACCAAAGGTTGAACATAGAGGAATTTGACCTCAAGAGACAAGTTGACGTCCTGAATTTATGAAGGCTAATTGGTGTTTCGAAGCTGACATGGGTAAGCCTACCTTAGTTGATGATTGTTTAGCACAAATCAAGTACAGTTTTGAGGGGTTTAGAATTCCAAATAATACAAAAGTCTCTTGTGGTACTTTATAACTAAAGATAGGAGCTCGAGTCTAATGGGACTCAACATCACGATCGATTACTGGCCTCATCATGTGGCAAGTGTGTTAAGATGAATTTAAGAAGGAATATTTTCCTATAATTGTACAAAATCAGATGACTCGACAGTTGATGGAAATAAAGAAGGGTACTATAAGTATGGCTTAATACAAGAACAAATTTAATAGGTTATTGTAATATGTGCCTAAGCCATATAGGGATAATCAGGAGCTAAAGAAGGATCTTTTTTTTAACAAGTTTGACTTAATGATGCGATGCAAGTTGATGGATTATCAATTTACCACTTATCATGAAGTTGTGGACAAGGTACGTCAATTGTAGATTAATTGACTAACCATGTATAATGAGTGGAATAAGAAACTAAGGGGAGTTAATTGACATAGACTTGCCTTTAAGGGGACATTCCTATGTACAAGTGGTAAATCGGGTTAGAAGGGAAAGAAATTGGTAGTTGTGACTAGTGGCCCTACTTCAACTAAAACAAGATGTCGTTTCTATGATGAGGTAGTGAATGTGAAACGCTGGAAGTATAGAGCACAACATTTCCTTTGACAATGTCCTTAGTTGAAAGGCAAATGTCTCGTGTATAGTGATCCAAATCATTATTCAAAATTGTCCAAAGATGAAAATGGTGAAGTGTTACATGTGTGGAATGTCGAGATACTTCTTAAGATACTATGCTCAAGTAGGACAAAGAACTAAGAAATTTAGAGGAGTAGAGACAACTGTTGTATCAGCTCAGGTGTTTACAATCGAAAGTATAGAAAGGACACCAAAGATTTTGATGAATGGATGGAAGAATACTTTCATGACAACTTGAATGATAAAATGGATATTAATGGAACTGATTAAGTCTTAATGACAGGCACGTAAACTAACTATAATATTACTTGCTCGTAAGTTGAATGTAAATATCGTATACATAGAAAGCATTAAGAATCGTAAAAATGAGTAACTTAAATGTAATATAAAAATGATAAATAACTATAATAGTAGTAGTTATTTTAGGAAACATACTACTAGTAAATGGGCTAATAACTTATGCATTATTCGATACTATAGCATCACATTATTTTTTTGGTCAAGAGCTTATAATAGGAAACGAGATTAATATGATTGAAGTTAAATCCACTTATAGAGTGAGAATACCTACATGGGACTAAGTATTAACACTAGAAGTTGTGGATAATGGATAATGCAAATTCGAGGAAAAGAATTCCCAACAAAACTAATAATTTTACCCTTAAAGGATTATAATGTTATTGTCGAAATAGATTAGTTGTCCAAACAAATAGTCAAAGTAGATTGTCAAAATGAGAATGTAATCTTAGATGAGGGTAAGGTGATATTTCAGGGTAATATTCGTGAGCAAAGTATGAGATTATCGATAATTGAAGTAAGTAAAGAAATGAATGAGATTATTGAGGAGTGACAGCTTTATTGGATATTTGTTGTAAAAGGGAAGGAGACCGCAAAAGTGTCGAAAATACTTATAGTATGTGAATTTCCTAATATTCTTTTAGACGATTTGCCTAGTTTAGCACCACATCGAGAGTTGGATTTTACTATAGAGTTAGTGCCAAGAACTAAACCAATGTCAAAAACTCTTTATCTTATGTCACCAATAAAACTTCAAGAGTTAAAGAAGTAACTTTAGGAGCTATTGAATAAAGGGTTTATACGACCTATAATATCTCCATAGGAAACACCAATATTACTCATGAAAAAGAAAGATGGAACCATGAGAATATATATTGGTTATCAAGAAATAAATAAGGTGATTATTAAGAACAAATATCTATAATACCTTGAATTGAAAATTTTTTTGATCAATTGTATGGTGTTACCATACTCTCATGGATTAATTTAAGATATGGATACCATTAGTTATGAATTAAAGTGGAGGATGTGCCAAGGACAGCTTTTCGAATTAGATATGGGTACTGTAAGTTTTTTGTGATGCCTTTCAGTTTAATGAATACACCAACTATGTTTATGGATTTGACAAATCAGATCTATTAACCTTAAATGGATAAATTTGCCATGGTATTCATTGATGATATTTTAATTTATTTGAAGACTAAAGAGAATTATGTCAATCATTTGTGTTTGGCCTTACAAAAACTAAGAGATAAAAAAATGTATGCTAACTTGAGTAAATGTGATTTTTAGTTGGATAAAATCTCATTTTTGGGACATATAGTGTCAGGTGAATAAATTTTAATGGATCTTGAAAAGTCAAAGCAATGGTTGAATGGAAACAGTCGATTACGGTGTCGAAAGTAAGGAGTTTTCTTGGAATTGTTGGATATTACAAGCAATTTACAAATGATTTCTCTAAAATTGCAAAGCCCTTAACTTGGCTGATGCAAAATGATGTTTAATTTGAGTGGAATGATGAATATGAACAATGTTTCTTGAAGTTAACGGATCATTTGATTTCAACACACACTTATTTTGCTAGGTCCAAATAAAACCTATTGTATATAGAGTGATGCTTCCAAGAATGGATTGGGCTACATATTGATGCAAGATGGAAAAGTAGTAGTATATGCATCAAGGTAATTGAGGCCTCATGGGAATAATTATCCAATACATGATTTAGAGTTGGCAACTATGGTGTTTGCTTTGAAAATTTGGAAACATTATATATATAGGCAACATTGTGAAATATATGTGGGTCATAAATGTTTGAAGTATTTTTTTACTAAAAAATAATTGAACTTGAGACATAGGCATTGGTTATAATTAATCAAAGATTATGATTTGACTATAAACTATCATCTTAGTGGTGCTAATGTTATAACATATGCATTAAGTCGCAACAATTATGAACAAGCGGCTTCGTTACTTATTACTCAACATGAATTAATAAAGGAATTTGAAAAGTTAAAGATTGAATTCAGATGGCACGAGACTAATGTGCAATTGATGAATTTAGAAGTACAACTAACCCTAATGGACAGAATTAAGCTTTAACAAGATGTAGATCAGAAATTAAAAGAGATTAAGGAAAAGTTGAGTGTAAGTGATGTACTTGATTTCAAAATTGATACTAAAAGTGTGTTAACATATAAAAATAAAGTTTGTGTACTTAATGACACCAAGCTAAAGAGTGAAATAATGGCTAAAGCACATAATGCTAGTTGTACATTACATACTAGTGGAAATAAGATGTATCGCAACATGAAAGTGTTGTTTTGGTGGAAAGAAATGAAAAAGGATATGGCACAATATGTAGTTAGGTATAACACATATCAACAAGTGAAGGTAGAACATCATAGGCCTAATAGCTTATTATAACTGTTAGAAATACCTTAATAGAAGTAAGATGACATTACTATGGATTTTGTAACAATACTCCTCTGGACAAGAGTAGGTCATGTTTCAATCTAAGTTATAGTAGATAGGTTGCCAAAATGCACTCATTTCTTACCTTATTGGACTAGTGATTCAATGAAGAAACTGGCGCAATTGTATATAAGGGAAATTGTTAGATTACATAATTTATCGATAAGTATTATGTCAAATAGAGATAGTTGATTTGTACTGAAATTCTAGAAAGCTTACATCAATCTTTGGGAACTAAGTTGTAATTTAGCACATGCTATCATCCTTAGATGGATGAACAGTAAAGAGAATAATACAAATACTTGAAGATATGTTGAGAGGTTGTATCTTGGACTTTAGTGGTGATTGGGATTAGTATTTACTATTAGTAGAGTTTGTCTATAATAATAGTTATTAAGTAATAATCCAAATGGCACCATATGAAGCTTTGTATGGAAGAAAATGTCAATCACTTGGGAAAATGACAAATATGCGATGACAAAGGATTAATAAAAGTTGGGTAAAGGATGAAAACAGTATAAGATTGTTATAAAAGTTTGGTAGATTTGAAAAGGAAACCTGTAGAATTACAATAGGGGATCATATATATGTTAAAATAAATCCATTTAAAGGATTTAAACGCTTCAATACTATTGGAAAGTTAAGCCTTCGATACATTGAACGCTATGAAATTTTGGATAGAGTATGACATGTAGCATATCGAGTAGCTTTGCCACCAAGTTTGGCTTGATACCATGATGTGTTCCATGTATCGATGTTACGGAAGTTCGTAACGAACCTAGATGCAATTGTAGAGTTGAAACCAATAGATTTATAAGAGGATTATACAATTGAAGAAAAATTTATTAAGATTTTGGAAAATCGAATCCAAAAGTTAAGAAATCATGAAGTTGAATATATGAAGGTTTAGTAGCGTAGCATTCCATAGCAGAAATAACCTAGGAGCCGAAGATAGCAATGAAGAATTGTTATTTGGAACTCTCCAAAAGAAAAGGTGAGTGATAGGTTTTCGTAAAAAAAATAAATAGTTATTATTTGTATGATGGTTAAATTAAAAGATTTGAGGACAAAACTTTTCTAAATGGGGTTGAAAAAGTGAGCCCTTAAAATCATATTTAAGGCAACCGTACTTAGATTTACGGCTTTCAGAAAAATTTATCTATTTGAGTCCAAACTTTACAATTATGTTAGAAAGTTAATAGAAGTAACCTAATAAAGTTAGATTTTAAAAATAAGATCATAAAACCTCAATTTTAACCTTAGAAGTTGTAAACACCTCATTTTTGGCTCCCTATAGTTTTAGAAATTTCTAGAATAGAAAAATGGTCTTAATTTAGAAAAAAAAATAGAAAGATAGAATTTTTAGGTAAAATAAAATTTTAGGCAAATAAAATATTTTTAGGGAAATAGTTTTCAAAGTTGTAAATGATTTAATTGAGTACCTTTTCATTTTGTAGATTAGCTCAGACTGTTTTAGGTTAAATACAATTTAATTGCATCATAAATCAAGACACGGGCCAATAGCCCAACTGGTTCAACACTTAGTCTTGATTTTGCATTAAGTGAAAGGTCTTAGATTCAATTCTATCAATAGGCACTTTGTGGCTTTTTCTTTTTATATGATTTAGGATACAGGTGGCATAAAGTTATAAGGTTACATGTTTGCATCTAACACATGGCATATATCCATTCATCCAGTGGTTGACTTGGCACCACGTTAACATCTTCTTTCTTTCTCTTTCCTTTCCTTTCCTACTTTTTCTCGCATGAACACAGTTCAATATCACCACTTTCAAACCATTTTTGGTTCATTTTTCTTCATGAGTTAACCAAATAATGGTGAAATCATGAAGATCTCTTGGAATACTTTGAGTCAGACCTAAGAACATATCTAGAAACAAACTTTTATTGGGTCAAATCTGGACTTGAAAACACGGATAACCTTAGATGCCTTCGTTATCAATTCTCCATGATTTGAGCTCTCTAGCATGATTCGAAGCTTCCATTTGATAGATTTAGCAAAAATAGGTGTTGTAGACACGGTTTTGACCATCTTTTTAACACAAATTCACGCTTAATTTAAAGATTGAATCCAAGTTATCCTCCTTCATTCAATTCAATCCAATGACTTTCCATCCTATTCCTAGCTTCAGTTAATATAATAAGACTCCATTTCATCATTCCCAGCATCAAGCATCATAAAAAATTATCAACTTCTCATCCTCGAGCTCTTAAACATGCATAATCCTGAGTTTCTTTCACTGAGGCACGACTCTTTCTCTTTCTAATTCGTTACTCTTGTGTGGTGTGTTTCAAACAAAAATCACCATTCATGGAGCTTGCCTAAATCCTGAGCTTCCTATAAAGACCAAGCTCGATCCTTATCGTGCCCTACAATGCGAGGAGCCAACCATCTAAACTAAAACCCTAGCCACTGTGATCTATTACTCGAAACACTACTCAACAAAGCTCCCCTTCCACATCCACCACCACGGCTGAGCTTGTGATGGTCCAAAATCCTAAGCCTAGCTCCCTTTTGAACCTTAACTGCCTCCACACAACATGTGCTAGACCATTACTAGCGGCTTACTATCAGCTACCTCCAAAACCACCATAAAATTGTGTAACACTTATTCTTAACCCCCTATTTTCAATACAAAATACATGAAAAATCCTTTCCCCCCTTAAAAATCCGATTGAAACCATCCCTAAGGAGCTCCCACAGCCGTTGTATTCATCTTCTTCTGGCAACCTAGATCCAATCCATTAGAGATCCGAGATCCAACCCTCGCTGCAACTCTACAACTTGCAAACTCCGGCATTAGTCCAGTCTTATTGCATTGCTTGTTTTGGTGTTTGTTTGTTAGTTTCTTTTTTTCTTTCTTTCTTTTTCCTTTCTTTTATTGCCTTTGTTTTTATTTTTTATTGTAAATAAAAAAAAAAAGAAACTGAAAAAGGAACAGTAGAGAAAAAAAGGGAAAATCCTAGTTTTGTTTTGTTTATTTTTTATGCTTTGATCAAAATAAAAAGAAATAAATAATAAATAATAAAAATGGAAAATAATAAAAATAGAAAGTTTTATCACTTAGAAAAATCAATTGTCGAAGTAAATAAAAATAAATAAATCCTTTTCAAAATTAAGATATTTTAGAATTTTCCAAAAATAAAAATACAAATTTAGGACCTTCCCTAGAATTTTTCCCAAACAAAACAAAACAACAAAAAAATATAAACTTAGCCACCTTTTAAAATTGAAATAAACCAATGCACATAACTTTTCAAGAACGAACTACGAAAAGTCTCTACCTTATTAGAGGGTACATAAGCATTTATAGGATGACTTAAAATAGGGAAACTTTTTATTTTTCCCTTTTGTGAATAAATTTTATTTTATTTTTGTTTTTTGTGTAAATAGGATTTTATTTGTTTATAAATTTAAAGTTCATCCAATAATTGGTATTTTAAAAGATAAATTGGAATTCAAAAAGTTGAAAGTAGCACTTATTAAGAGTTTAATAGGGTCGCCCCTAAATACAAAACCTCTAATTTTCAAAAACCTTTTCAAAAAATTGGCGTTTTTAATAGACCAGTGACTAAGTTAAATTAATCTACCTAATTGATTTAATTTAACTCATTTTTTGTTGACTCCAGTCAAGTGGTGATTATTATGCCCCAAAATTATAAAGTTGCAACAGTCCCACAGTGTAAATTAACCATGATAGTAACTGATCTTACAGTATCTATCATAGATATGATCTACACAAGGCATTGACGACTCATCGCTTTGAAGTAAACAGTTCAATTAAGAATTTAGCTAAAAATTGCAGCAACAATTAAAACCTTAAGTCGATACATATAGTTACATGTACATCATCGTAGAATTCCTATGAGATTCCACATCATAACATAACAGTCAACTAATTTACATATCATATATCAGTTCTTCATCGTAAAGATACTAGTAAGACCTTAAATAAAATTTGATCATAGACTAGTTAATTCTCACTCCCCAGAGCTTTAGAAAAGAACTATCCTCTAGATAGTTGTAACATGGCATAATAATCAAAAGTCAAAGCCTACAAAAGAATCTATGCTGGTTTGAGCAACTATAGTTTGGTAAGTTGAATTGGAGACTTATGAATATATATAAACATAAATAAGATTATCAAGTAATTATTTTCATGTAATGCAACAAGTGTCATTACACAACGTAATTTAGTTTGTTGCGAAATCAGAGTAATTTCACCGGCTCCAATCAAGGTTGAAGAGTTTTCATATTATGTAACAATTCACAACTAAACCCAGGTTTGTATAATGGAGATATTACTCCTTCTAAGACTATTCTTCTAACCAATGCCCTCATCTTTCGAAAGTATCGGTGTTTGGTTGTAGAATCTTAATGATCCCTTAAAGGGTTGCAATGCATATCTTTTTAGGGTATTTAGGTTGATTATGAATAAGTTCGGTTTAAGGTGACAAGACAATTTCACACTACTACAATCACAACAGTCATCAAACATAACATAGATTTCAGCACAAAATCAGATACATAAGTACATGCATAAGACTACTTGCAATCACAATTATACACAAACCAAAGTCTTTAAGTACTCTAAAATAGTACTCTAAAATACAATGAAGTATTAAACCCAACTTACATGAAGTCGCTCACCTAATCAATTACAAGTTAACTCGTCTCCGTGTATCCTATAATATAAATATACTTTTTACTAGTTATACTTTAATGATACATATTCTAGGTTTTGATTTAACTCAATTCCCCTTATATACCTATTATTTACTAACGATTTGTTTTATGTTAGTTTGGGGTTCTGTTTCCGAATCTGATTCCAGTTCCAACTACAAGTAAATCCTAAAATACATTTTGATCCCTAATGTGACATTAATCACATCAAACTTGAGTATCTTAATATCATGTTAGGTCTTAATTCAATATTCTAACCCACTCGGTACACTATAATCCTAATTAGTGTACTGGATTTACTCCCGATATGAGAAAATTTTACATTTTTGGTATAATTACCCAAAATAAATTTTTGCACCAGATTTAATATGTACTGATATTGTCACGAGGTAAGAGGGCTAGTAATGACAATCACTGTATACCGTACAAAGAACTGTAGATTGAATTTCCTTACAATCGATAACCCTTTGTGCGATACACAAGACTACAGCAACATCAACAACCAAGAGTGGTGCAAGTATAAGTAATATTATTTTATGATAACAATAACAGGTTAAGGAAATATAAAACACAATCTATTTATATAAGAATTTGTAGATAAGAAGTCTAAAACACTTCTTAACTCAAATTAGTATCATTTGATTATATAATCAGATCTATAATATAGATAAACTATCATAAGTACACTCTGATCACATCTTACTCTGATCACATCTTACTCCCACATCGACCCCCTGATGGACAACTAACCTCGGGCATGGGGCGGCCTGACTCCATTAATAACTCGTCTTACAAAAGAAGACTATAAGGGTATAAGCTAACTAGTTCAGTGAGATAACAACCCCCCACCCAAAATCATAAGAAATGAAGTTATACATTAATTAAATTCAATCAAATGAATACATGTCAATCAGTATGGCAAACAAATACATGTAGGTGACCAGGTACTGCATGCAACTCAAATTTAACGCCCTTCGAAGTCAAGGTTGAAGATATATCGACACAGTCAAATTCGAGTATCATTCTAGAACTTATCTCATAACGAAACTTTGCGTTTCGTATTTTAAAATGTAATTTTATATCCATTCTCAGTTTTATAAAAAACGAGTTCTACATATGATTGTGAGTAGGTTCACACAGCCTTCACTCACCCCTAAACGAAGGCCTCTAGACTGAACCCTTAGCCAAGCAATTGGCACCTCTAACGCTTAGTAATCTCACAAGTTAGGACAAGGTCATATCGCACGTATAAATTGTATGAAATCTATAACAATCAAATAATCAACCTACGTATGGCCTTTCACTACCTCCATGTAATGTGACGACCAGAATTAGTTATGTAGTGTATGATTATGCATGTTTTAAGTTAACTTTTTTCTAGTAGAGTAAAATTAGGTCTTCTTATTCAATGATCAACAAGGCCACAAACAATCAGTTCCTAGCGAATCTACTATACAACAATCAATATGTTATCTACCTTAAAGTAAATTCACTATTAACAAACAGTTATCATACGCAAGTATAACTCATCCCCATACAACATTCAATTATTAAGCATAATTTATATTCACTAATTACAAACACAAGCAAGTATGGGATCATTATGAATAACTTACTCAACCATAATCGATTCAGGGGTCGTAATAATCCGAAGGCAGCTCAAGGTCAAGGTCGAGATCACCTAAGAATAAGAAATATAGAAAATTATAAGTTTGGGAACTTAAAGCTAAACTAGTATCGTAATTTGTAATATTTACTTCACTTAGTTACATGAAATTGTCGATTCGAGCTTTTTATCAAATCATGTATAACTATTTCGTTTTAACTCGGATCGTTATGAACTTATAGTTTATTTTGATCGTTTTCAAGTGTATTTTCTCGTATAGAAGTCTGTTTTGGATGTTGCAACTCATAATTTAAACTATGATATAAAAATATCATAAAATTTATTATTTGAATTTAAAAAGTTATAAAATATTGATTTCAGCTTTTTCTTAGTATATTTATGATTTAATAATTATTTAAATCATATAATTGATAATTTTATTATTTTAAGCTTATTTTACCTTAGTTACTTATTTTTGCCTATTTTTCGAGATTTTAGAATTATTAAATTTAATTAATTTTTTTATAATTTATTATTTTCTAATATTCTACGATATACATAGAAATATAAATACTTATATAACAATATATACAAAAATTATTGTAATATGAAAATACTAGATATAAATATACCTATTATTATACTTGTACACATATATAATAAAGACTAGGTTTATATATACATGTACACACATATATATACATATATACATATACAAGAAAAAAAAATAACTTACATGTGCACATAAATATAAAATATGAAGCACATATATATATATATATAATATACATATGCTTACACTTATATATATCATATATGAAAATAAAGATTATATACATATATACATAAATATTCATATTCACATGTACATACATACATATATATATATATATCACTGCTTAATTTGTAGAAATACTAAATACCTACTAGACATATTCTTATTTATACATACATATATTTATTTATTTATTTATTTTCATGTATATGCACATATATATATATCCAAATAGTGAAATTTCCAAGTATCTACTATATGTATTCTTATTTATACATACATGTATATACATAAACCGTATATTTTACCTAATAGTATATATATATATATATATATATATATATATATACATGTCCACATACATATGTATTTGTTTATCTACTCATACATCTATTTATGTACATGTAATGAAACATCTAACAAAAAATACTTAGTGTATACATTCACATGCCATATAATATACATATATATAACTAAAATAAATACACTTACCTAAATATGTTGATAATGTCCTTAATTTTCCTCTTCTTTTCCTCCTTCTTCTTCTTAATTTTATCTTATTCTTGGTTTCCTTTTGTTTTGCTTTCTTTTCCTTCTTCTTTCTTATGTGTTTGGTTTCTATTTTTTTTTTTTCTAGATTTCACTCTTTTTGTTCCAAACATGTGCAACAATATGTTTTAAGGAAACAAATGAAAGATAGAAAAATAATCTAACCTAATCTCTTCATTAAATTGGACAAGACATATTCCATAATTATTTTGTCCTTTATCCCTTTATTTTGTGACACATGTAACCAAAATTTAATCACATGGGCTACTATTAAAACCTGCTGGAGTTCAATGTAGAAGGAAGAAAAAAAAATAGACGAAGAAAAAGGAAAAGAAAAAGGAAGCAAAAAAAAAAAAAGAAATAGGAAATAAAAAATATATATGTAAATTTTTTAAACATAAAAATAGTAAAGGTAACATTAATAAATTAATTTTTAAAATTTTTAAAATTTATCAATTTAATTGGTACCTATTACAATTATAATTTTTACAAGTTACTTTAACAGTTTTGTTATAAATTTTATACGATTACATAATTTACTCGATAATTGCAATCAATTGCAATTATATTACTATTGAATGATATTTAATTATTTTATAGGCTTAAAGTTATAGTTTTAAGGTTTCGATCAAGTTCAGATTCAATTTTAGGTAATTGTGCATAAATCGGATTTAGGGTTTCGGTACATGATTTAGGGTTTCAATCAATTTCTAGAGTTTTTATTATCGGTATTATATTCGATTTATTAAATTTCATAAACTTTTATTGTTACTAACCTTATTAACTCATGATACAATTTAAAACACACAAACTTAAATTAGGGTTCAAACTACCGATTTTCTAAGGCTTATAGATATTATTATTATATTATCCAATTTGAACCTATTATTTTATATTTATTAAAATTCCAATTTCACATATTACTAAATTACTTACATTTGCTACATAATTCTCATATTAATTGCAATTAATACTCTAAATGCTAGGATTATGTTACCTCATCAAATATTAACATCCTTAAACATCCAATTACTTTCTAAATCAGTAATTGGTCATTTAATTATTTAATTAGTCCTAAATTACTTATTTTTCTCATCATTTTAGGGCTAGAAAATTACTTAAAAGTTTCAAAAATTAATTTTTGAAAAAGAGCTTCATGGTATTGTTCCATATTACTTAAGTAATCTATAGAAAAAAAATCAAGCTCAAAACTACACTCCTAAGTCTACTATTTTCTAATCCTGAACATGCTTAGTTTTGCTTAGTTTCTTAAGAACCTTACATTTACAAACTTAATTAGACTTAATTAAACTTAATCACCATTTTTTCTTAAATCTATATACAATAAAATATCAGAATAACAAAATTCATAATTTTCTAGGCAAAATTAATAATTTTAATAAATTTTGCAAAATAGATGAAATTTGGCACTCACCTGGTTCTTGAGTTTTTAGCTACCAACACTTGTTCAGGGTGTATCAGCTGGTTCAAGTGGTTGGTTTAGAATGGGGTAGTAGTGGTGGTTCAATTTTAGGTGGTTGTGATATGTGGGTTTGGTTTACTAACTCCTACTACATAGATTTGGGTAAATTTTTTATAAACCCTAATTTTTCTTTCAATTTTTGGTTCTCTCCAATTTTTTCAACTCTCAACTAATCAAATGAGTTTCCGAAATTTTTTTACTATCTATGGAGTTGTAAAGCAAATTTTAGTGTATTAATTAAACAAGACAATGACTTATCCTCTTCCATTTTTGCCTTTTAAGTCCTTGCTTTTTATTGGTCCAAATTTTTTCTTCTTTCCCCTAGCTGCCATGACTAAATTCTAGATGGATCTCAACCTTTCTGATTTTTTTTTCTTATTTTTCTTTGATTTTTTATAATTTTCTTTAATTATTTAGCAAATTTCGAGCAATTTAAGTAATTTTGCATATTTCTACCTACACGCAAATACATATGGAGTATAAGTAAATACTCCTAAATATTATTTAGGTCATTCTATGATTTTAACATATATATAATTTATCTTTAGCGATTCATTAATTATCGAAATGCATTTTATGCGTTTCCAATAAATAACAAGTAATATATTTAAAATTTGAAAATTTTATACTCTTATTTTATTACTTATTTTCTTAAATTTAAACTTACGAGGTCACTTTTGCTAATATTCCCAGCTTTAATTTATAATTTAGGCTTGATTTGATCATTTAGTTAATCGCCCTAAATCTTATGTACTAAACCTGATTCTATAGTTATAAAGCTTACATTTAGGGCTTATAATGACTCTAATTTTTTTTTAAAATAGAAAAACTAAGTTTTTCTTAACTTTTAGTTGAGGGATAGTATTAAATGGGTTAATTTTTATTACCAGTCAGGTTAAGAGTAATAAAAACCGAAAAAATTTAAGCTCAATAGCTTAACGACTCCACTAAGAAAGTCAAGAATGCTAGCCACTTAAAACTTTCTAAAATTAAGTGTCTTTCAAAATACCCATGCTATTTATTTATTGTTATGATTTGTTTCATGTAAATATATTTTGTCTTAAAATTGTTATATTCACTTATTACATACATCATACTTAGGATTTTAGGGAGAATGATTGCATCAAGGATGTAGGGTAGATATGGTTAGGCTTAGTATATTTTAGGACCTTAGGATGAGGGGCCACTATGTAAGTTCCACGTATAGTAGGATAACCATTGCTCGAGACTAATTAGATTATTTCACTTAAACTTTGATGTGATTAATGAACCTTTTCTTCATAAATGTGTAAGATCATAGAGCATAGGGACCTTTTAGAACCCATCCTAGTTGTAGATACTTCCCTTAAAACTTAAGTTAATACACTACTCCTAAAAAGTTGCAATCCTATTGATATTAGAGTGTTTGCAAACATAATCATTTATTTTTCAATGGTGAGGTTGCAACTTAAGGAATAATTTATTAACCCATATGTATGTTTCCATATACATTCTTTTGTTTTATTGATAAATGGTTTTTGTCCATGAAATGTTTAGGCCTAAAGATAATGGCAAGTGACTAAGTAAATGATCAAAAAACTGATAGGCTGGAGGACTTCCTTAGGATTCATGAGCAACTGCTAGAAGCTGAGATTGCCTATTTGAAAGATAAGCTTAAATGCTTTGAAGCTCACAACTGAGCCTTAAAAGTCCTTCTTGGAAAAGTTATTAAAGAAACTTATGAAATGTTGGAAGACCTTAGAGATCGTCTACAAGACTTCATTTAGGGTTTTTCCTATTTATAGTTAAGGGGCCTAGAATAAATGTTAAGTTTCATTAAATAAAAATCAAGAATAAATGGTAGGCCCTCTACCTTTGTTTTATGTATTTTAATTTTCCAAAATAGTAAAAGTTCCCTTTAACATATGGTTCTTCGTTCTTTGGTATTCCCCTTTTGTAAATAGTCTTTTAATAGTATTCATCTAACCATTGTTCCCTCTTACTCAAGGAAATGTAAATAAATTTCATAAACATGTAAATAAAACCCCAAAATCACAATCCTCATTTGTAATTAGATTTCTCGATTTCTGTTAAATAAAGCGCTATCTTTCTCTCTAAAAAAAATAAAAAAAATTAAATTAAAAAAGTTACTAACGGTTTACAAACTCTTATGGGATATTGACAAACCAAAGCCCTTGGCCTGTTAACGCAACTAACCCAACTAAGCTACTTGGCCCATTAAGGCAACGAACCCAACTAAGCCTCTTAGCCCATTAAAGAAGCTAACTTAAACATAAGCCCTTCAACCCTTTAAGGTAGACAGCCCAAAACACAACCACTCGGCCCATTAAGGTAACCAACCTAAACACAAACCCCTGGCCCATTAGGCTAGCCAACCCAAACATGAATCCTTAGCCCATTGAGGTAGCCTTGGCCCTTTCAAGTAGTTAACTAAACACGAACACTTGATCCGTTAAGGTAGCTAACCTAAAACATTAGCCCATTAAAGTAACCAAACTGGGCCAAAACCCCTAGTCCATTGAGAAAACTAAGCCCAACTATGAATCGAGTCAAAACATGAAGTCAAATATAACCTTAGTCTCGAACTCATATAAATTAAAAAGTATCAAACTAGGTCATATTTAGAGAAACCAAGGGGCAAAGTCAATCTCCACCCCATGGCAAATAAATATAAATGCTTACCTAGGGAATTTGTAATTCACTTTTAAAAGGTTTAGGATGAAAAGGGGAAAATTATATCCCAAACACTAAGCTTAGATACTTTGAGAGTCGAGTGATATGAAAGTGAGGATACTTCCGAATCTTTCTTTAAGGGAGGTCCATTATGAATTTGATATGTAGACTAAAATGAAGTTAGGCATTTATTTTCAAATCCCAAACACAATTATCCTTTGTTAACCCTGTTAGACCAATTAGGAGTATTTTCAAATTTAAACTCTATTAAGAACCACCCCATACTAAGGTAATTCGGAGGTTAGGGTCATTGATTAGAAAAAGAAAAGGATAAAATTAGTTTGTGTTTGCTTTAGTAACATTAATTCAAAGATGATTTTTATTTTTGATAAGCTATTTTCTTTGAAATGAAGAAGGAATAATGCCTTTTCAAAACACCTTAAGCTTACACATACTTCACTTAAACCCATACATTAGGAATTCTTAAATTTAGGGCCTTAAATCTCTCAAAGACAAAGACTTGGTAAAAGGAAAAGGAGAAAAATGATGGGGCAAAATAATAAAAAAAAATAGAGAAAAAAAGAAAGAGAAGAAAAGAAAAAAAAAAAAGAAAAAGAAAAAGGCTTGAAAATTGGGCTTGTATGTAAAAGAAAAGCCTTAACTAAACAAGACCCAAAAGATGCAATGCCTTGAATCATAAGCCTAGCCTAAAAACACAAATCCTACATATCTACCCCAAATTACAAACACAAACCCCTCCCTTATCACAAATACAAAGGCCTTCCTACCCTCAATACCGACCACTTAATAAAAGTTCTTCTAATCAAAAGGAATAATTTATCATAAATAAAAATTGTTTTTGAAACTAAGGTAAGTACACTTCTAGTTTCTTCTTAAAGGTGCTTGACTTATACATCTAGGTTGAATAAGTAAATCTTTCAAAATAAGCCTTAGTCATTATTTGAAACTATTTGACCAAAAGGTTAATTCATAATATTGGACCACAAAAGGCTTAACAGAATGATTAAAGCGTATCACCTACAAAATGGACTATAATTTTTGAAACAGTAGTCAAGAGTGAAATCTAGACCAAGAGAGCATAAGGAAATCCTCTTCGACTAAACTGATCATGAGTTACCTTTTCCTTAAAAAAGGATTGTTTAAAATCACAAGGCCCTACCAGAAAGCTCGCATCAAAGTCAAGAGACATTGAAATGCCCCACATGATTATCAAGGAAGGGAACAGTTATAGCACTTGTTCCTTAGATAAGAATGTATACCCGTTAGCAAACTTTCAAAAAGAAAAAGACAAAAAGAAGAAAGAAACAAGAAAGAGAGAAAGTAAAGGCTTGTAACAAGTCTTTTGCATCTATTTTCAAATTTACGTTAGCTCGAATAGTTAAGCTTTTAATTTATTTCACCTACTTCCTTCCAATGTGATCATACCTTTTAGGTTGACTATAATAGTTTGAGTCATTTTCCCTTACGTAGTTTTTTTATGTTCATTAACTCTTTTTTAAATTAAGGGACCTAATCCTTGATGCCTTTTTTGTCATATATGGTTTTCACCAAATTCTTTGACTATAAAAATTTTCAAGTTAGGAAGTTTTTATCAAATTGGTTACATTCCTCATTTTGCTTCTTTAATTCATCATATTTCCTTTAAGATCTTAACCAGCTTATAGAGTGCTGCCCCGATTCGCATTTATTTTAGGGTTTTAGCTAATTTATAGAGCACTGTCCCGCTTACATTCACTTTAGGGTTCTAGCCAGCTTTTAAAGTGTTGTCCCATCTTCAATTCAATTTTAGGGTTTTAGTCAGCTCATAAAGCACTATTTCGACTTAATGTTTCTCCTAACATTTTAGCCAGTCTATAGAGTGCTTCCCATCACCAAGCTCTAGTTAGTAAGCTTCCCTCCATCAATTTCTCTTAGGGTTTTAGCCAGCTTGTAAGGCGCTTACTACCCTTTGTCCTTCTCTTTAGGCTTCTAGCCAGTTCAAGGAGCATTGTCCCATCTTATATTCTCTTAATATTTTAGCCAGCTTTTATAGGGTTGTCCCATCTTCAATTCATTTTTAGTGTTTTAGTAAGCTTATAGAGCATTGTTCTATCTTACATCTCCTTTACGGTTTTAAGTAAGCCTATAGGGTGCTTTCTCTCATCAATTTCTCCTAAGGTTTTAGCAAGCTCGTAGTGTGCTTCCCTTCACTAGTTTCTCTTAAGGGTTTTAGTGAGCTCATAGGACATTTCCTATTACTAATCTCTCTTTAGCATTCTACTAAGGCTGTAGGGTGCTTCCCTTTTCATTAGTTTCTCTTAAAGGTTTTAGAAAGCCCATAGGGTGCTTCCCATCATCAATCACTCTTTATCATTTTAGCAAGCCCATAAAGCGCTTCCCCATTTACCAATTTCTCATAGGGTTTTAGCAAGCTCGTAGAGCGCTTCCCATCACCGATCTCTCTTTAGTATTTTAGCGAGCCCATAAGGTACTTCCCATCATCAATCTCTCTTTAGTATTCTAGCAAGTCCATAGGTTTCTTCCTTTTTTACTAATTTCTCTGAAGGTTTTAGCAAGCATATAGGGTGCTTCCTATCACTAATCTCTCTTTAGTGTCTTAACAAGCCTATAGGGAGCTTCTCTTTACCAATCTTTCTTTAGTGTTGTAGCAATCTCGTAAGACATTTCCTTTTACCAATCTTTCTTTAGGGTTTTAGCAAACACATAAGGCACTTTCCATCACCAATCTCTCTTTAGTATTTTAGCAAGTCTATAAGGCGCTTCCTTTTACCAATCTCTCTTTAGTTTTTTAGCAAGCCCATAAGGCACTTCCCTTTTACTAATTTCTCTTTAAGTTTTAGCTAGCCCATAAGGCGCTTCCCCTTTTATCAATCTCTCTTAAGGTTTTAGTGAACCTATAGAGCACTTCCTGTTTCCATTTTCTCTTAGGTCTTAGCAAGCCTATAGGGCACGTCCCATCACTAATGTTTCTTTAGTATTTTAGTGAGCCTATAGGGTACTTTCTTTTACCAATCTCTCTTAGGGTTTCAGTAAACCTACAAGGTGCTTTTCTTTACTAACCCCTCTTTGGTGTTTTAGCAAGCTTGTCAGGCACTTCCTCGTTCACCAATCTCTCTTGATGCCTTGGCTAACCTGTTGGGCGCTTCTCCTTTTGTCAATCTCTTTAGTATTTTAGCACGCTCATAGGGCACTTCTCTTTACTACTTTCTCTTAAGGTTTTAGCGAGCCCATAGGGCACTTCCCCATTGCTAACCTACTATTAAGATTTAGCAAAGAGCACTCTTTCCTGCCTAAGTTAGTTAACTCAAAGTAGCATGACTAGGTTTTCTAAATCCATTCTAATTTAGGGTTACTAGTCCTCTAGAGACGCTTCTACCTAAGTTAGTCAGCTTAAAGTAGCATGGTTAAGTTTTCTAAATAGATTCCAATTTAGGGTTGTTAGTCCTCTAGAAACGCTCTCGCTTAAGTTAGAATAAGATGACCAGATTTTCTAAATCGATTTCAATTTAAGTTTGCTAGAACCCTAGGGACGCTTTCACCTAAATTAGTTAGCTTAGAGTAGCATGATTAGGTTTTCTAAATCAATTCTAATTTAAAGTTGCTAGTTCCTTAGAGACGATTCTGCCTAAGTTATTTATCCTAGAGTAGCACAACCAGGTTTTCTAAATTGATTCCAATTTAGGGTTGTTAGTCCCCTAAAGACACATAGCCTAGGTTAGTCAACTTAGATTAACATGATCGGGTCTTCTAAATTGATTCCAATTTAGGGTTACTAGTCTCGTAGAGATGCTCCCACCTATGTTAGTCAACTTAGAAGAGTACTTTTAGGTTTTCTAAAATCGATTCCCATTTAGAATTGCTAATCCCCTAAAGACACTCCCACCTAGGTTAGTCAGCTCAAAAGAACACTTCCAAGTCTTCTAAAATTGATTCCCATTTAAGGTTACTAGTCCCCTAGAGAGCTCTCCCGCCTATGTTAGTTAGTTGAGAGGGACACGAACATGTTTTAAATTGGTTTTTCTAACTAGCTCTTAAGGCACTAAACTCTTCTAAAACTCACTCCAATGTCTCAATCAACTCTTAAAGCATCTTCTCACTCTTTCATGTTTCACCTCTCACTAAATCCCAAGTAGATCAAGCCTAGGACAACTAGCTAGCTGCAGTGCTTCTTATGACAAATTCATCCTTAAGGCAAAAAAAAAAAAAATTTCCTTTTTATCTTTATAGCAAAGTTTTATTCAAACTTCACTACAAAAAAGGACAGCTATAGACACCCCATTTTTGTTCTTCTGTAGTTTTATAAATTTCTAGAATAAAAAAAGGGTCCTAATTTAGAAAAATAAAAAAATAGAAAATTAGAGAAAGTACAAAAAATGCAAAAAGAACACAAAAATAAATAAATAAAATAGAAAATAAAAAAAAATAGAAAGATAGAATTTTTAGGTATCATAGATTTTTCAGTAAATAAAATATTTTTAGAGAAATAATCTTCAAAATTGTTAATGATTTAATTGAGTAGCTTTTCATTTTATAGATTAGCTTAAACTGTTTTAGGTTAAATACAATTCAATTGCATCATAAATCAAGGCATAGGCCAATAGACTAACTAATTCAACACTTGGTCTTGATACTACATTAAGTGAAACATCTTGGGTTTGATTCTTCCAATAGGAACTTTGTACCTTTTTCTTTTTGTATGAGTAAGGATATAAGTGGCATAAAGTTATTAGGCTATGTGTTTGCATCTAACACATAGCATGCATCCATTCAACCACATGGCTGACATAGCGCCATGGCGCTACGTCAGCATCTTCTTTCTTTCTCTTTCCTTTCCTTTCCTACTTTTTCTTGCATGAACACGGTTTAGTATTGCCACTTTAAGACCATCTTTAGTTCATTTTTCTTCGTAATTTCACCAAATTAATGGTGAAATTATGAAGATCTCTTGGAATACTTTCAATTAGACCCAATAATACGTCTAGAAACAAACTTTTACTGGGTTAAATATGGACTTGAAAAGACAGATAACCTTAAATGCGATCATTATCAATTCTCCATGATTTGAGCTCTCTAACATGATTCGAAGCTTCCATTTGATAGATTTGGCAAAAATAGATGTTGTGGACGCGGTTTTGACCATCTTTTCAATACAAATTCACACCCAATTCAAAGATCGAATCTGAGTTATCCTCCTTCATTCAGTTCATTCTAATGACTTTCCATCTTATTCCTCGCTTCAGTTAGTACATATAGGACTCCAACCATTCCCAGCATTAAGCATCATCAGAAATTTTCAACTTCTCATCCTCAAGCTCTCAAACAAGCATAATCCCAATTTTCTCTCTCTAGGGTATGCCTCTTTCTCTCTCTAATTCGTTACTCTTGTATAGTGTGTTTCAAGCAAAAAATAACCACACAAAGAGCTAACCCAAGTCATAAGCTTCCTATAGAGACCAAGCCTGACCCCTACCATGCCTAACAATGCAAGGACCAACCACCTAGATCGAAAACCTAGCCATCGTGATCTACTACACGAAACACCACTCAATAAAGCTCCCCTTCCAAATCTACTGCCACAACTGAGCTCATAGTAGTCCAAAATCCTTAGCTAACTCCTTTTCGAACTTTTACCACTACTACGCAACCTGCTACACCACCTTTAGCAACCCATTGTCAACTACTACCAAAACCACCACAAAATTGCGTATCGCTTGATCTAGACCCTATATTATCAACACAAAATACATAAAAAGTCCTTCCCCCCTTAAAAAATCTAATTGAAACCACCCTTAAGGAGTTCCTACCATCTCTGCATTCATCTTCTTCTAACAACCTACATTCGACTCTTTTGGAGATTTGAGATCTAACCTGCATAATGATCCACACCTCAGCTCTACATTCCATGAACACCAGCATTGGTCCAGTGCTACTACATTGCTTGTTTGGTGTTCGTTTGTTAGTTTCATTTTTTTTTCTTGCTTTCTTTTCCTTTCTCTATTGCCTCCATTTTAATTTTGCATTGTAAATAAAACAAAAAGAACTTGAAAAAAGAAAAGAAGAGAAAAAAAAAGGAAGAAGAAAAAAAGAAAAAATAAAAGGAAAATACTAGTTTTGTTTTTTTTTTTTTATGCTATAGTCAAAATAAAAAGAAAAATAATAATAATAATGGAAAAAATAAAAATAGAAAGTTTTATCACTTAGAAAAATCCATTTTCCAAACAAATAAAAGTAAATCAATCCTTCTTAAAATTGGGACATTTAAAAATTTTCCAAAAATAAAAATACTAATTTAGGACCCTTTCCTAAAATTTTTCCCAAATAAAACAAAATGGTTAAGAGATGTAAATTCGGTCAATTTTTAAAATTAAAATAAACCAATGCATATAACTTTCCAAGAATGAACTATGGAAAGTATGTTCCCTATTAGAGGGTATGTAAGTACCTACAAGGTAACTTAAAATAAGAAAATTTTTATTTTTTCCTTTTGTAAATCAATTTTATTTTCATTTTTTTTGTGTAAATAGGATTTTATTTATTTATAAATTTATGGTTATTCTTTCGTCCTATAATTGGTATTTTAAAATATAAATTTAAATTCAGAAAATTAAAAGGAGTACCCGTTAAGGGTTTAATAGGATAGACCCCAAATCTTACCTCTAGTTTCAGAAACCGTTTTAAAAAATTGCTTTTTTTAGTAGACTAGTGGCTAAGATAAATCGATCCACCAATTTGATTTAACTTAACCCATTTTTTCCTGATCCCAATCAAGCCGACTCTAAATTTTTTCAAGATAGAAAAACTAAGTTTTTTTTTAACTCTCAGTTGAGGGTTAGTATTAAATGGGTTAAGTTGTAATACTAGTCAGGTTAAGAATAATAAAAATAAAAAAAAAATTCAAGCTTGATAGAAGTACGGTTATTCAAAATAACATAAAACTCATCGAAACTTTTAAAACTAAGTTCAAAATGTAACACGGCCATAGAGATAAGTTATTTAAGTTATAAAAGTAAATAATATTGCATAACATACTATATAAATATATATATGTATTTTTATGAATATACCTAGTATATATAATAAATATATAGGAAAAATGCATAAAACCCCCCTTAAACTTTGACTTAAATATAAATTTTCCCCATAAACTTTCAAAGTGTGGTTTTTAGCCTCCGAAATTTTCATAAATTGGCAAGTAACCCTTTTAAACTTTGATTTTGGTATATAAACACCCCCGAAACTTTGATTTTGATATATAAAGAGCTCATAAACTTTAATTTTGGTGTATAAATACCCCATAAATAACATATAGTTTATCCAAATCAAAGTTTAAGGGATTATTCTCAACTTAGGGGGTTGCTTTCCAATTTATAAAAGTTTAGGGACCAAAAACCATACATTGAAAGTTTAAAAGGGTAATCTGCACCTTAGTTAAAATTTAAGGGAGGGGGTAGAGGGGTTACACAGTTTCCCCTAAATATACCTATAAATTAACCCAAAAACCTAAAATATATAAACTAAATAGTAAACTCACAAAATTAGAGAGGAAATATATCTTAAAAATAAATAACATGAGAAAAATATAATTACATGAGTGTGATTACTTATTACATGTAACAAATATATATGATATATACACGTATATTAACAAAATTACTAAATATTAATATAATATACATAAAATATCTAAATTTCATTAAAATGTAAAAAAACTTCTAAGCTACATAGGATTCCTTTAGAAATCACCATAGTAACCTCAAAACTCCTAGAATTGCTTAATCAAAGGCAAATAAAAGGAGAAATAGCCACCTCATGTTTAGAAATTAGGGAAAGAAAAAGAAAAAAAAAATGAGAAGAAAAAGAAAGAAAATCCTAACAGTATCAAACAACTATAAACAAACTCTATGACTACATTTCAAACACTTTAGATCATAAATCACTTGAAATAAAATTTGAGAAAATTAAAGAAAATTAGAAAAAATAAATAAATAAACAGAGCAAAGATTAGTCTAAAGTGGTTCCCAATCCAAACGACGATCTATTGTTGAACCTTAACACCCCTTAACAGAGCCATCACTAACTAGGACCTCCAATGTACCCTCACCGGTTGTCTACCATTGAAGCTCTAATGAACGATAAGTCTCAATTTTTGCCCCTTTTTTTTATTACTTTCTAAAAATACTAAACAAATTGGGAAAATTATGAAAAAAATTGTTTCTAGGTTATTTCTAAGATGCTTTCAAGTTGTAGTTTTATTTTGGTAAAATTATGAATATTTTATATAATTGCCTAACAAATTCATTATTTATCCAGATTTTCAAATTCAAAATAAATATTTTAAATGATGTTATTCTGAGCTCAATTTTTTTTTTTTTTATAGAATACGTATTACATCTAGTTTAATGTTGTGTAACCTGATTTTGATTTTGTGTATGTGTAGAATTTATTGTATTTTTTAACCCAAAATTGGCTAAAATAGGGTAATTTTTTTTTAAAAATTAATTTTTATTAAAATAATTGATGAAATTGATATCTAATTTATTTTATATACTTATAATCATGCCAAGATAGGTTAGAATTAATTTTTTATAAAAAAAAAAACATATTATTTGCTTAATTAACCATAATTTAGGGGAAAAAACATAACTTCATATATATAGGCGATAAACCTAATAGCATAAAATAAGTTGTTGGTTCAATTCTCTTTTTTTTTAATCTATAGGAATTTTCATGGATTTATTTGGTGATCTTAGCTATTTATTATGAATTTTTCTTGTAAAATAATCTAAATTACTAATTGAGATACGTTTTTAGCTATACTAGGCTAAAATATGATAATTGTTTAACTAGATCCTATAAATGTCTATGTTGATTAGGTCTGGTTAGAATGGATTTTCATCATATTTTGTGACTTTACATGACCTAGGATAGATACTACATAATTTGCTAAACTATACTAAGAAATTATATAGAATATATTTTATTTATATGATATGAAAATAATATGATAGTACTTATTATATGGACATATATGTATAATAAAAATTAGAAATACCCTATAGAAGTTATTTCTTGAAATAGAACTTATATTACATATCATCAAGTTAGTACGAATCCGATGATACCACTTTTGCTAAAATTAAATAATTTTAGCTAATAAAATAGGTATTTCTACATTATTATGAAAATTTACATACTACAATGACTTTATCATAATTGAAACATAACTTGACTGATTGAAGATACATTCTCATACAATCAAAACAATATATTATAAGTAATAATCTACCTATATATACCTTTAATATTCACTAATTTAGTATGACTTATATAATAGAACTATAATAATTAAGTGCATATCTAAATATAACTATATTCTATCATATAAAAATAGTATACTTTAAATATATATATGTATATAACTTCATGATAATACAAAGAGTAAGTAGAACCCTAATGTTTTCGTAAGTTTTATGAAAACTAAATCTGAGTTTTGGTATATATATAGGATCTCTTAGTGAGTAAAATGTCAATAGTACAGACCTATCAAAGTGAGTATCAATACAAGTAAGTTAAGATCATAACTTTACGCTTATTGAGATACTATATCAAAGTATCTAGAAGTTTAAGAGTGCTTTTGTTTATGGTTATAAATTAACTATCTTTGTACATTGCTACATGTGTGATTGCTATTTGTTTTGTGATGGGAGCTAAATTTCTTAATGTGTTATTCTACATGATTTCATAATATTGTATTATATGATCTTGTTTGACCACCCTTAAATGAGACTAATAATGATCTAACCGCTAATACAACTGGACATGCATAGCAACCCGTTAAGGGAACAATTAAGTATATCAGACCAAATATCGACTTCCTTCAATGAGGTTAACCAAAATAGTCCATTCCCTATCCTTAGTCGAATTAAATTAACAGGTGAGAAGATCGCAATAAGGGTAAAGGTAGGTTGATGGACTACCGGTCTTAAGACCTATCGCTCAAGCTTTACTTAAGGGCTTGCATGGTCTAGTCAAAATGATTCAGACATCTTAACTTAGCCAATTCGAACGCTATACTAAGACAGATAGAAGATAAATTCCTTAGATGCCTAGCTTAAACATACATTACTCTTCTTCATCCCCTGCTTTTATGCTAAGCTCTTTGATAGCAATTTGCTATGTGCTAAGAACTTAGTTGCTAACCTGCTAAGTGTCAAGGCCAAGGTCCCTATTACTAACCATCGAGCTCTCCTACCCTACTTTGCCAAGCTACTACCTCATTCGACCACCTTGGAAGTCTTCAATACAACTTAACAGCCACACTATAGTACCTTACAATCTTTAGTATGGCCATAATAACAACATGCCACCAGTCTTCCTCTTTTTATGACATTGTACTATATCGTCTTCTTTAATTGTCTCATATATCCTTTTAGGTTGTACTAGCTTTCTTATTTCTAGCATTGTCCATTTATTTAATTTCTTTATCTCTTTTGTTTCCCTAAGGACTTACCATGAATAGTCCTTCTTCTTGTAGCTATAGTGATCATACTATTAATGAATATTCTTCTTATTGTTCAAAGCAAGACATCATTTGCTGAGCACATCCTCTACATTCTTATCTAACCTTACTAGTAGCTTAAGGTTAGTGGTAAGTATACCTTAGCTTTTGCTATTGAGTCATATCAAGTGAGAGTTGAGTCGTGTTGTGTTTAGTAGTGAGTCACATTTGGTCAATAGCTTCATGAAGCTATTACATTGTGATTGCTAACCAACCCATTTGCTTTTTCTTTAATATCTCAAAGGACCCATTTGTTTCGCTTCAATAAGACCTAGTGATTAACTTAGCTCCTTGGTACATCAAGGGCTATGGTTCGAAGGTAGTTATGAGGGTGTTCTTTATTACATTAGCCTAGGTTTGTTTTGATTTGAGTTACAGTAAACTCCTTGATTTGAGTTACAGTAAACTCCTTAATTTGAGTTAGAGTGAATGTAATTTTTCTGACCTGATAGTGAACCAGATAACATTGTGCAATATTACAAGCAATTGATTGCATTATATTTCATTAAAATTAACAACCTTGCTTGAGTTTGTATAGTACTCTTTTGTCTTCATCCTGCTTATGAATTAGTTGTGCTCACATCCCTATAGACTCTTTTACAGGTGACGAATAAGAGTACATGATGAATAGATATAATCACCTATAGGTTAGTGCGTAGTTGATTGGGAAAGTGAAGAATGGAGAACTTACTGAATATGGACTTTTGATTTTTCTTTTTGTTTTGAGGAAACTAACTGGGAATCTCTAAGAGGCCCATTACTTTCCTATCTTATGATAAATAAAGTCTGAGACCTATGGTTTTTATAAACTCTTAGTATGAATTATGACTATCTACATAGAAATGCTTATATAAGTATTATTATATTATCGGACAACAAGTTGTCTTGAATAGGTATTTTAAAAATCTTTATCATATGTTTGATTATTAATAGGGGTTAAATTGGATGCTTAAAGCTAGTTAAGTTATATACGCCTTATGTAGGTTGTATCAAAGATAGTAGTTATAAGGTCAACTTATGTCTTAGGTTAGTTTACACAGTGAGACTGTAATAACTTTTTTTGTTTGAGGTATGACATTGCATAATGTTATCAAGTCTATTATGAGGTCAAAGAAATTATATTCTCTTTAACTAGGATTGAGGAGTTTACCATGACTTAAATTAAACCAAACCTAGTCTTGTGCAATGGAGAACACCCTTCTCTCGAGAGCACCTTTGAGTCATAAACCCCATCTTTGCCGCAACCTCTTCGCCTATCACTTGGTTTGACTAAGGATAGGAAAAAAACTATTTCAGCTATCCTTATTAAAAGGAGTCAGTATTTAATCTGATACATCTAATTGTTTCATTAATTGTTTGCTATGCATGTATTACAATACTTTAGTGATTAGATCACTATTAGTTTCATTGAAGGTTAGCCAAACAAGAGTATACATTACAATACTTTGAAATTATGCAAAGTAATACACTAAGGAGTTTGACTTCTATCACAAAATAGAGTACCAATCACATATGTTGCATACACACAAACAACTAATTTACAATTACAAACAAAAGCATTCTTAAATCGCCAAATACTTTGATATAGTATCTCAATAAGTGGTAAAGTCATGATTCCAACTTACTTGTACTATTATTCACTTTGGTAAGATTTATGAAATCATTAAGGTTCTATCTATTCTTTATAGTATTATGAAGTTATATACATAACTATATATAGAGAGTATACTCATATATATTTATAATTATATAGGTAATTAATTAATATAGCTTTATTATGTAAGTTATTTAATTTAATGATATACATAGTTATCCTGCTACTTATAATATATTGTTTCGACTATATTAAACTGTATCTTTAATCTGTTAAATTACGTTTTTATTATGGAAAAGTCATCAAAGTGCAATAATAATAATATTCTAGAAATACCTATTTTATTACCTAAAATTATCAAATTTTTAGTAAAAGTAGTATTGATGGGTTTGTATGATCTTAACGATATATAATACATGTTTTATTTAAAAAGACAACTTCTAGATGACATTTTTAACACTATCATTTGGATAAGTCCATATAACAAGCACTATCATATTATTTCTATATTATATGAATAGAATATATTTTATATAATTTCTTAGTATAGCTTAGTAAAATATATAGTATCTAACCCTAATACGCTTATATCATAGCCCAAGTAATATATTATCACAAAATATGATAGGTCCCTTTCAACCAAACTTGACCAACATAGACACGTGTAGGATTCAATCAAATAATTATCATATTTCAGCCTTGTATAACTAAAAATGCATTCTGGTTAGTTATTTAAGCTATTTTACTAGGAAAATTCATAATAAATAACTATGATCACTAATTAAATCTATGAAAATTTTTATAGACTTAAAAAGTATAGGGAATTCAACCAGTCACTTCTTTCATGCTATTAGGTTTATTGCTTGTATATGTAAAATTATATTTTTACTACTAAATTACGATTAATTAAGCAAATAATTTTATTTTTATACAAAATTATTTCAACATATCCTAACATCATAACAAGTCTCCAAAATTCATTGGACAACATTTTCATTGATTATTTCTATAAAATCAATTTATTTTAGAAAAATATCCATTTTAGCCATTTTTAGGGTAAAAAAATACAGTAAACATTAAACATGTATGAAATCAAAATCAGGCTATATAGCATTAAACTAGATACAATAGGTATTCTACAAAAAAAAAATGAACTAAAAACAACATCTTTTAATATATTTATTTTAAATTTGAAAATTCAAATGAATAGTACATTTCGTAAATAAGTGTATAAAATAATTACTCATCAAAATAATTATACCATATGAAACTATATCTAAAATAACCTAGAAATAAAATTTTTCATAATTTCCTAATTAATTTAATATTTTTAGAAAATAGGAGAAAAACAAGGCAAAAACTCCAAACTAGTGTTCATTGAAGCTCCAGCCACTGGACAACGGTGGAAATGTGTTGGTGGAGCTACACGATAGGTGTACTAATGGTGGCTACAAGGGTTTGTTGTCAAGTTGTTGTTTGGTGGTGGAATCGCAATAAGGCAGTAGGGTACCCTACTTTTCTTTTATTTTTCCGAATTTCTAATTAATTCCTCTAATTTTCTTACGACTCCTAAGTTACTAAAATGTCTAAATTGAAGCATTGGCTGCTATTTATAATGTTTTGGGTCAATCAAAATCCTAGACTTTTTAATTTTCTAGTTTGTATTCTCCTTTTCTTTCAATTTTCCAAGCATGAGGTAGCCTTTGATCTTTCATTTGCTTTTTTTTATTCAACTACTAGGTTGATTTTAAGGGTAACATAGTGAAATCGGATGAGGTCCCATCGCTTTAGATAGGTTTCAAGTGTTATTTTAAGTTAATTTCAATATTTAGGTGCTTTATTAATATATACACACACATACCCTATACACTTAGTACATGTAATGAGTAATCACACTCCTATAATTATATTTTACTCACATTATTTATTTTTAAGATATATTTTCTCTTTAAATTTTATGAATTTATCACTTATTTTATATATTTATAAATTTTAGAGTTAATTTACGGGCATACTTATTATTATATATACTAGGTATATTCATACAAATATATATTTATGTAGTATATTATGCAATATTATTCACTTTCATTGCTTAAATAACTTATTTCTATGGTCTTGTCACATTTTTGGTTCAATTTTAGGGATTTCGACAAGTTTTACGCTATATTGAATAACTATACTTTTAAGACTAAAATTGGAGTTTTATGATCTTATTTTTAAAATCTAACTTCATTAGATAACTTTTATTGACCTTTCTAACCTAATTGTAAAGTTTAGATTCAAACAGATAAATTTTTTGAAAGGCTCTAAATCTAGATATGGTTGTGTTAAATACGATTTTAGGAGTTCACAGAGAGATTTGAGCTCAATTATAAGGTCTCAAAAACGAGAACATCACGTGTTTTGGGAGAGGGAGAAGAGATTGTGAGACCCATAATTAAAGTATCTCATATAGATTGTGAGGAGTTCTAGTACTAATTTATAAGACCATAATTGTAAATATCTTATCAATATAATCTTAAAATATTTGGGTTTAGTATTTGAAATAAGCTTATTAGTATTTATTAACATGGTATTCACTACTTTTTGATCCGGAGTATTACATAGATTGACTCATTATTAAAACTCCATATAAAAGAAGGGAGAGAGATTGTATGTTTTATCAAAGGAAGTATGTTGTATTTTGAGAAATTGGAGTCAAACAATAAGAGTAATATCCCAAGAAATTCAAGAAATATGATATGTATTGTGGAAACGAATTCTTGATTTGTTTCATTACAAAATAATAAATTCAAATTTTTCTAAATTAAAATCCTTGTTCCAATAAACCAAACAAGTCCAAAGTATAATTCTTATTTTAATCTAGTCGATGTAGAATGATTACAAGAGAAATAATTGAAGAAAGTTCCAATCCACTAGACACACGCAAGTAGACTTTCTTGGCAGCTAGGCTTAGGACATGCAATGTCTTTGTCACCCTAACTTTTTATCTACTTCTCTATTAAATGACATTGCCCATCATAGTAGTTTTATTTTGAAAGGAACATTTAATATTGACTCGTAAATAAGCATTAAAAAAAGTTATTTTTAGATTCTATCTTCTCATTTTCTTTTCTTTTTACATAATCAATCATATCTTCTATTTTACCATTAATTTCTATTTTATTTAATTTGAATCGTTGAATTCATAATTTATTTGATAATTTAAATTTAAAAAAATATAATTCAAATATGAAATGAATAGATAATAAGACCGATGTGGTAAAATACGATTAAGGAACTAAACGAAAATTCCTTTTTTTTTTTTTTTTTATTCCTAATGTTGCTGTCCGTGAAGAAAGCAACACCAACGACACAATTAAATGCGTCAACGAGATATGAATTGACGTATGCAGAGGAAGCATCCCATTTTAAACATTTTTTAATAATAATTTTTAGGTAGCATTGCAATCACACCTTATAGCCTTTAAACTCCTAAAGTATGATTTGAATTTTATAACTTTCAATCAATATGTCCATATACCTCAAACTATCATTAAAGCACCCATTGCTATTAATTACGGTCAATTTTTTTTTCATCGATTTTAATTCATAAGCAATTTTTAAAGGTTTATTTTGCACTTGTTAAAAAGTTGTGAAAAGACAAAGTCATACTTCACAGGTTTAAACTGCTGTTCCGCACGTGACCAACGATTTATGAGGCATATTAAACTCCTTTTTACTTAAGTTAAACCGGAAAAGAGGGCTTCAACAAACAATTGAAAAAAAAAATGAAATTCGTATTTATTAGGTATTAGACTCCATGTATTATTTATATAATGCATTATGTAAATACTAACAAAATTTTGATATAATATATATATATATAAAATACGGATTGTAATTGTTTTAGAAATAACCTACTCCACTATCAGGCATGTAAGAATCTTATTATCCAATGAATCTTTTTCACCATATAGGTGTTCTAATAATCCTGATTGATAGCAACTTGTCTGTAAATTTTTTTTATAAATGTTCTTATTAGCCATCTCATTAGAATTGACGTTCAAAGATAGTTATTAAAGAATTTCACAAGTTATTAACGTAGCGTCACTCTTAATGGAGAAACACGTAATTACACTTTACGAGAATATTACATTGTTAAGAGATGAGAATATTTGCATTGTCAAGAGAGTAAACTGAAAACCCCACAAATTTTAGAAGCTAAATAACAAAAGCGCATTAGTTCGGACACTTACATTGTAATTATATGCCACATGAAGACAATTTATGCGACGAATTTCCCTAGTTTTCAGTAATCGATGCTGGCGAAGACTGCAAGGTTAAAAGAATCGAAGGGAGAAGCCGCCTCATTGCTCACGAATTGCGTTTTGCTAGTGAGGTCCAAATATCAAAAATTCAAAATCCCTTTACCGATTATTAGGTTTTCCATTTATGTGGGTAAGACGGTTCGAATACATAAAGATCATAATTTATATGACAATTTTATTTATTTGCACACTAATTGTATTTTCTCTATTGTGTGTCGTGCCAGTTTTGCCATTCGCTTTAATATTTTTATCATATAGGATTGTACTTTTATTATCTTATCATATCATAAATGGCCAAACTTAACGTGATTGAAAAAAATTTGGTTATTATTTTGACCTTAATCGGACCAAGAATTACAATCCTTGTCCCCTAAATCGCATGATCATTTCCATATCAATCTGCGATAGCCGGCCCCATGTTCAAGCCCCTATCCAATTGTTTAGAGAAAAATTCACTTCTTTTTCCTTTCCCTATTTCTTCATCTTGCGGATGCATAATGTGAAAAAGCTTAGATAAGAGATTCGAAGGGCTTTCTCTCTCGTGACGAGAGTATTAATGTGAACAAGAGAGGAGCAAAAAGACGCTTTGGGGGGAAAAGATCCATCGAAATGGGAAAAAAAAAAAGGCGGAAAGGAGGAGAAACATTGTAATTGGTTAAAGATGGAAGTAAAACCGGATAAATGAAGAGGAAAAAAAAAATAAAAAAGAGAGAAATAAGTAGAATGATTTCCATTCTTAAAGAGTCCTTTCCTAAAAAAATAAATAAATAAATAAAAAGAATAGAGTGAAAACAAGTTAAACTGCAGAATAATCTTGGTATTGAGTTTAGTGAAATAAAGAGAGAATAATTTTATATAGAAAACAACTCTTTTTCTTGTTGGCTAACTAAAAGGAACACGATTTATTTTTCTTGATATGCTTTATCTAATTTCAACTTAGTAACGGAAATAGATGGGCCTCCCTCCAATTATTTCTTTTAATTTTGTTTTAGTGTATCCAATTATAAGTTGGAAATCATATTTCTTCTTTTTTTTTCCCCTTTTATTTATCTTTATTACAATTTATTTCCATCATGTATTTATTTTTATTTTGGTGAGTACAATATAAAAGAAAATACTCAAATCTAATTTATTTCATTAAAAGAACAACATTTATATTACTAAGTTATGAGAATTTTGACTATTTTCTTCATTTTTTTTTAGAAGTTATTAAATTAACTGTAGGTCTCCCATACTCAAAATAGTGATTCAGATAACAGAGATTTGATAATCAAATTTTTCTGAATTTTTCAAATGATGATGAATTGACCATAGTGAGATTGTAAGACTTATCAATATTGTCCATTACCCATGCTAGTGAGAAAAGCCATATGATATAATTAGTAATTGTGTAGTTAGGTGCGTTCTTTTACATGTGTAATAAGTAGGGAAAGGCGCGATTTGGTTTGAAATGGTTCGCCTCCTCTTATCGAACCGAACTTAATATAACGATTCGTTTTATTTTTTAAAATCGAACCTAACCATACGGTTTGGTTTGTAAATTTTTCGATCCAAATTAAAACCGGTTCGGTTCGATCCACGATTCAAACTATTTGTATCAATTTTTTATTAAATATTTTTATTTTCAATAAATATTAAATTTCAAATGAAATTTACTCAATTTAATCTTAATAATTAATACAAAATTATAATAAAGAATAATAAGATATAAAAAAATTGATGAAATTTATAAAGATTAATAGAAAAAAATATAAAAAAGCATAAAATAATTACATAAAAAATTTTTATTTAACTAAACGGTAGAGTTCGGTTTGAGGAACCATTTATACATAACTGAATTAAACCGTAAACTAAACGGTTTGTAAAAAAACTGATTTTTTAATTCAATTTGGTTCGGTTTACAGTTTGACTAGTTGTTTGCAGTTTTTTTACCCAGCCCTACTAATAAGTGCATGTACTGTAAGGGTAAGTTTAGGCCTTCGATAGGCAAAGTGATTTGAACCTAAGAAGGCACAACGGTGACTATCGTTACGTTAGGATCATCATGTAATGCGTTACAAAGATTCCTTGACGGTTTAAATGAGGATAGATTCAAGATCGACACGGGATAATCGACTGGCATGAAAAGCCAGCACGATGTCCTAATGGTAGCACCGACATAGACTTGGGTAAGAGCCAGTTCCAAACCATGAATCGGCCTGACTGGGAAGTGAGCAGGGTGAATCGCTCTAGCGAATTGTCGAGCTTTAAGGTCTTAAACGATTCAAGAGGGTAAAACCGTTCAGCCTGTCGAGCCAACCCATCATTGAACCAGTAGGTCGGCTCGGCCGATTTACCCTCTTAAAAAAAAAAAGGAAAGAGAAAGAGAAAAGAGAGGTTATTAGGTCAAAAAAAATAATTTATTAATACCCAATAAGTTATTATATATCAAAGTTATTATATATCAAAGTTACTTTATTTGTAACTATAAACGATAATTTTTAAAAAAATTTACTTTTAGTTAATATAAATTATTTTTATAAAACTTATTAAATGTTAAGGATTTGAATATGAGAAAAAAATAAAATTTGAGGGAAAAAATAAAAAAATGAAATTGCATTAAGTCGAAAATTAATAAAAAATTAAAAATTATTAATTATTAGTAAACTTAAAAAAAGAGAGAGAAAAAAGATCACATTATTAAAAATTATTAATATATCAAAAAATTAAAAAAATTAATAAAAAAATTAATTATTTTTATAAAACTTATTAAATGTTAAGGATTTGAATATGAGAAAAAAATAAAATTTGAGGGAAAAAATAAAAAAATGAAATTGCATTAAGTCGAAAATTAATAAAAAAATTAAAAATTATTAATTATTAGTAAACTTAAAAAAAGAGAGAGAAAAAAGATCACATTATTAAAAATTATTAATATATCAAAAAATTAAAAAAATTAATAAAAAAATTAAATATTTAAAATTAAAAAAAATAATTTAAAAATCTCGAACCAATCCGAAACCGCTAGCTTACAAACCGACACCATATTATCGACTCATAAATCCACAATTTAAAGTCGATTTGGCCGGTGCTCACCACCACACCCACACGCATATGTGCAGCGTGCTCCCTTATTATATCAACCCACCATAATAAAAAACCACGATGCTGAAATTGAAATAGAGAAAACACGATCGAAAATCCGGTTAATCAGACTACGCAAGGCGAGAACAATTTATTTTCTTTTCTTTTTTAATGATATATGTCAAAAATTGAAATATTATAAAAAAATTTGACTTACGAAATCCAAGCACCATGCTTTGTAAAGAGTATCTTTTTCTTTTCTTTTTTTAATAGAAAAACCTACAAATCACACAAACACCTCAAAATATATTGATTTAACTCCCAAAACCAACTTCTAACTTCTAATAACTTTTAAAGATATATACGCATTTGCAAGCTGGCATAAAAGCACCGTAATCATCACTGTGTATGATCCTTTCAGCGACGATTTTCAAAATTTAATCGTGGTTTATATATAGTCAATGCATGCAATTATATATTCAACAATTTTTTAATGCGTTTGCAATTGTGTATCTTTTATATTTCCTCTTATTTTATGCATGTGATTTTGGACCGTCTAAATTTTTACTTCTCCAGATTTTTTTAAATTTATTGTTAAATGTTTGAGACTGATTAGGTTTTTGAAATACTCTATCATTTCATTACGGCATGGTCTTATATTATTTTTTAATCTCAACATTCAATATCTTAAATGGATAAATTTAGTGAAAAAAAATTTATAGGATTGTTTCCTATGTAGTGAAGGTTTCGTTTCCTTTTATTTACTTTTACAGGATATTTAGGGTAATTGTTCATCTCAATTTTTCTTAATTACCTACTGATATTATTTAAAAGCAGTTTAACATTAAGTCCTAATTTTACGCTTGAACTTTTGAATTGTGAAATATAATTATTCGATCATATTTTCACTTATTAAATTTACTTTCTCAATCCTCGATCATTTATGGGGTATATGATATTTAGTAATTTCAAACTTTAAATATGAATTTTGGCAACTAAAAAAGTTGGAGTGAATATGAAATTAGCAAACTTTAAACTTTCAATCTAAAATTAAAAAAATATCCACATTTTGGATTATAATTTTTACAGTAGTCCCAGACAAAATGCAATGAATGTATTTCACTTAACTATTGTCGGAAACAATCGATTTCTCTGGTGGTCTCAACTTCACATTGATTTTCGTAGGGTTCTTATTTAACATATAATAAGCCTTGCTTTTACCCCGAATGCATCTCCACAAATGTCCTTCCCCTTCTTCTAACGAGCGCAAGCCAAATGAACTTTTTGACGTGACGATGATACTTTCTTGTCAAGATTTAGTGGGTAATTAGAAGTACCCCACGTACATTTTCTTTAAAAGACACCAACTAATTTGCTTGAAAATCAAACAAATTGGCTGTCAAGAGTATGTAGTCAAAATATGCCGTCTCTCGTTGTGCCCTAGGTGGACCATACCGTGGACCTTTTCAATTATAGTTGCTTATTAAACCAGTCTAAACTTATTTCGTCCTAAACAGTAGTTTAGGGTAGGATATATCAAAAAGATGGTTTTCAAACTTGTCCTCTTTCCAAGTCTCAATCATGGTGCAGCCGCTCGTGATATAAATTGGCTGCATTTACCTAACTCTGTACTTTTAAAATACATTAAATGCTCGCGGGTTTTAGCACGACTCTGGATTAGTTAGGTATTATATTCATATTTCTGTGACCTATAGGTATTAAATTATGTAAATCAAAACTTACGTGCCGGAGTTTCTCCAAGGAAAGACATATTGCTTGCAGCAAGTATGAAGAATAATACCTCGAAATTAAGTTAACATTAGAGGTATATAAACGAGTTAAACGAACCAATCTGATCCAATTCATTTTAGCTTATAGATTAAACGAATTAGATTTATTTAACTCGTTTTTAAACGGATAAAAAAATATCGATCTCAATTCGTTTGAAAAGGAGATTAAATGGATTAGTCCAGAGATTAAAATCTTAAATAGATTAAATGGATTAATTTAAACTAGTCCATTTTAATCTGTTGGTTAAATGAGTCGAGCTCAATTAATCTGCTTTTAAATAGACTAGAAAACCTTAATCCAACCTATTTAAAAAGTAGCTTAAAATGATCTATTCGTAAGCCAAAACCCATTTATATATCTTTAATTATTATTAAGCCTAATATTATCATAGAGCTTAAAAATAAAGTGGGTCATGGATTAAGTGACATTAGCGGAGATTATGAAACAAAAAGCATTACATCGTACATTATTTGAATAAATATGAAAGGTCCAAAAGGAATATATTAAATAAAAAAAATGAATCGATCTTAACAATATCGATGCAAGTCATGATTATAGTAATAAATATGTATATCACCAAAATTTCATATAGGTCAATTGTCGTTCTTGACTTCACAATTCATAATATGAGAAGTACGACCATGGACAAAATTTTTAGTTTTATTACTCTCCACTTAACTTGAAGCACTCAGCAAACTTTGCCTAATATAACAACCTATATGAGAGGAGGTTGAATTTTCTGGCATATTGTTTCAAAAGAAAAAGAAAAGAGAAATGGCATATTCCTGCAATAGAAAGGCGTGACAATTGCATTTTATTGGATAATTGCTGTCTGTCAAATTTTTTATACGGAAATAATGCGAAAATCGTTACTTAAATTTTGAGTATTATTCCGTGAAGTTAAAGACTAAATGGATCCTTTACAGTTGAACTTACTTTTCGTTGTCTTCATATGCACTTGTACTGATTGATGAATAAGCATTTACTACGATATCATTTTAAAGATTACAATGATTGTAAATATTATAAGTAAAATATTGACTAGTATGTGTTATGTTGTAATCTTCAAGCATGGTTGAATCACCTGGAAAAAGAGAAAATAAAAGGTATACACGTGTATATACACGTGTGTGTGTGCACATACTTTTATGTGTGTGTATGTGTGCATACTCAAGCCCGTGCTTGTGTGTATGTATTTTTATGCATGCATGCGTATTAGTATATGTATGTTTGTATGTGTGCATGTGTGTATAAGATTAGGTGTAACTACACTATTGCCTAATTCAACTAATTGGAGATAAGGAGAATACATGCAAAGGGTATGAAAAAGTGCTTATAATTCAAGAGAGTTTATAGACGATGAGATTGAGCCCTTTTGGAGAGTGGACCACGATCCTGAGTCACATTACGAAGGTGGAGCATATCCTCAAGCCATTTCAATGAGGTGGTACATGATCCCATGATGCACTCTGGATTTTGAGGATACACACATTGATAGCTTCGCTTTCCTTATCTAACAAGTTGCTCTTACACAAACCTCATTTGAATGCTTCGATCGGCCTAGCCGACAGAAGCTGAAGGGCTGAGGCATTCAAGAGCTCAAAGGTCATCATTCTTATCAAGTCAAATTGATGGTTGATGACTTGATTTTACCTTTTAATAAGATTGGTGGAGCTTCTAAACACCTTTCATATGCCTTGCGAAGGGTAGCCTAATTGCTAGGAGTTAGGTACAAGTACGAAGAGGTCAAATTAGGCTATGGAATCTTGGCTCATGTCTTGGATAAGTCAATATGAGCTTGAGGGCCCTTGTCTAAAATGACCTACAATGAGGTCCACATTATCTACCACATTAGTGGTAATTACAACCAAATACTAATAGATGCAATGAGATATGAAAAGGTACATGTTTAGTTCTAATGGTTTACTTACTTTTCTATTTTAACCTTTAATCTTCTTTTCGTTTCTAATTTAGTTCTCAATTTTTTCAATTGTTACGAAAAGGCCACTTGCAATAAATCTCTATTTGTCATTAACATATGTCAACTTTTGATTGATTTACAATAATTAATTTAATAAAATAATATATTAATTATATGTAATTACATATGTAAATGAAGAAATTTGCATATATAATTTTACAAGCTAAACTCAAAATTAACTAAATCGTATTTAGGCTAACTATTTAGATTAGCGACAGGAGCCAAATATTAGACCTACTTTTGAGATAATTAGAAAGTTTTGCATAGGCTTAAGATATGGTTTGTTAAAATTGCCTTGGACATTTTTTAACCTTTCTCAATTAACTTAGGTATTACTAGGCTCCAGTATATTTAATTGGATTTTATTATTCTTTTTTTAGCTCATTAGGGTTATTAAACCCTAATTAACCTTATCCATTAATAGAACATAAAATCTAACGGTGATAATTACTTACTACACATTACAAATATGTATATGCTACCTATGAGAGGAGGTGAAAAAAAAAATCCAAATCTCTAACTTGTCACTTGTATCCTAAGCTTGTTAAGATTGCCTATTTCACCTCTCTAATCCCTCTCTACATCATTCTTTTCTTTGATTCCAATGATCCATTCCCATTCACATGAAGCATGTAGATGCATATTGCACGTACATCATACTAATAATGAATCCATACATCTACAACATATAATATAACAAAAATAAGTATCAACAATATTAAGTTATATAGTATAATAAAAAATATCAAAGATAAATAAATAAGGAAAAGAAAAAGGGGCTACAAAATAATATACAAACCTTAACTATCTTTGTAGTCCACCTAAAGACCAATTAGAAGTCAACACATGCTAAAGATGGACAAAAAATCTAGAAGAGTTGGAAAAAACAAATCCTCTTTTTTAAAAGATAAAAATATTGAAAAATCAAATAATAGATTAAAAGTTTGAAGGTTGATATTAAAAAAAAAAAATTAAGACTAAATATATACTTTCACAAAATTTTATTCAATAACAAAATTTTTCAAACTTAGGTAATAACATATTTCGTTATTAAAAGTTTATGTATATTAACAATATACGACCTCCAATGATGAAAAAAAATCTTGAGGCTATATTTTTCTCCATTAAGCCATCATAAAAATAATTAGAGGTAAAAGTCAAACTTTATGACAAAAATAGCGCCATCAATGTCACGCCCCGAAGCAGTAGAGTCGTAATAGTAGAAGTTGGTCTTACAACCGCTATCCTAAACCTGATCTACACAAGGCGTCCATGACTAACCCGCTTTGAAATAAACATTTTATAATTTAAATAAATCACTTACTTAAGAAAGTGAGAAAATACATATATACACTATAATTCAGTTATTACATTATTCAAAAATGAAAAATTCTAAAATAAAAGCTTAAACCTTAAAAATATATATTTGTTCTTTTAATATTTTTTCTCACTCTCCAAGATCCAGCAGTTACTAACTTCAGAGTAGTTATAAGCCGCTTCTTAGCCAACACCTGTACAACATCTATAGGGATGTGAGCAACTACAGCTCAGTAAGTTAGGATGGAGGACTTAAAACTATACCATAAACATAACAAGGTTATCAACCAACTTATTAAGTGCAATGCATATTCAAGCAATTTCCATCGCACGACGTTGTCCGGCTCATCATAAGATTAGAGAAATTGCGCCCGCTCTAATCCGAGTTGAGGAGTTGCCGTTATTACAACAGCTCACGACCAAACCCAAGCTTGTGCAATGGAGACACCACTCCTCTTTGGACTACCTTCAAACCATTGACTTCACCCTCGTCGCAACCTCTTTTCCTGTTATTTAGTTCTGCTAAGGATGAAGAAGGGACCATTATGCAATCATGCACTATCCCTTTCGAAGGAGTCGGTATTTGACCGGAGAATCCTAGGTTTCCCTAATGGGTTGCCATGCAAGTTCAATTATGATTACAGGTCATATATTTGATTAAGTCCAGTTTAGGGTAATCAATCACTTCATACAAATCATACAATACAAGCTAGAACAACAAATAAAATCATAGCATTACTTATAATCAAACACATGCATGCAACTAACTATTTAACAAGCACAATCAAGTATAATCTCAAGCCTCCAAAATACAGTAACATATTAATCCCAACTTACTTGGACTCCTCGTTCACTCACTCACGGTCCAACTCACTCAGGCTATCGCCGATCATCCCTATAACACAAACGTGGTTTCAATTTTTTATATAACTAGTATAAGTTAGTTTTATCCTATAACACTTATTGTTATGTTTTGTTTAGGGTTTAATATATCAAGTTATCTAGGTTCTCAAATCTTTTACAATTATTCTAGGTCTGGGGTTAGGTTCTCAAATCTTTTATAATTATTTTAGTTTGGGGTTAGGTTTAGGTTCAGTTTCCGCATCGATTTCTAAATTAGGTTCTAATTCGATTTCTAAGTATTGTCTTATACTCGAACCCTAAAAATTCGTTTCAACTCATAATGTGAAATCAATCACATTACTTCCAAATATCTTAAATACCATCATCACCCCTAGTCAATATTTTATTCCACCCAATACACTTAAATCCTTCTTAGTGTACTGAATTTACTCTTGATGTGAGAAATTTTTATATTTTTCATATTATTACATAAATTTAAGTTTTCTATCAGATTTATTATATATCTTTGTTATTTTTATAATATTAATTTTTATGATAATATCTTCTATTTATTATATTTTTAATAATTATGTATTATGTACATAATACACATTTAATATTTTTATCATTCTAATTACCATCTCCCAACATCAATTATCATTTCAAAATATCTAAATTCATCCTAAATCAGATTTTACACCTAATTACCCTAATTTACAAAATTAACTTAAAATTTACTGTTTTTCTCTATTACTTATTGACTACATAATTAACCTAACAATTACATCTAACACCCTAAATGCTATAAGTATCATACTTCATCAAATTTCAACATCCTAAAACATATAATTATTTACTAAATCAGTAATTAACCATTTAATTACTTAAATAACCCGAAATTACCTATTTCATGTCTCATTTTAAGGCCTAAAAATTATTTAAAAATTTTGAAAATTAATTTTTGAAAAAGGGCTTTATAGCACTATTCTATATCATCTAAATAGTCTAAAAAAAATTTGGGACTACATTTTTAAGATCATTTATTTCTAAACCGAAACATGCTTGATTTTGTATGATTTCTTAAGGATCATATATCACAGGACATATTTTCATCAAAATAATATTTTTCCTAAAAACTAAATATAAAAATATTTCAAAATAACAAAATTCATAATTTTCTAAGAATATTTACTATTTTTACAAAATCACACAAAATCGGGCTAGAAATCAAACTCACCGATTTGGGTAGCTCCGGCCACCATCAGTGGCCATGGGTGTGTTGGCCTACCTGGGCTCTGCAACCACCATGTGGTGGTGGTGGCCGTCTATTCCCAACTGCTTGTCAGGTTTGGGTTCTCTTTACAAGCCCCAACTGCATAGATTTTTGCTAAATTTTTGTAAAACCCTAATTTTCTCTCAATTTCGCCTCATTATATTTTTCTAAACTTCTTGACATCCAAAATGAGCTTGTGAAAATTTTGGAGTATTTATAGAGTTTTAGGGAAATTATTGTACATTAATTTGATTAGATAATTGCCTTATCTTCTTCCAATTTGACTTTTATTTTATTCTAATTTAATTGGCTAATTTTTTTCTTATTTTCCTCAACTTCTACGACCTAATTCTAAATCATTCCTTACTTTTTCTGATTTTTATTTATTTTTTATTAATTAATTATAAATTTTATTTAATTATTTAGTATTATTTTAGCCTTTTTCACTTATTTTAAGTAATTACACATATTTCTACCTATATATAAATTCATATTTAGTATAAATAAATATTCCTAAATATTACTTAGGTCATTCTATGATTTTTAGTATACATATAATTTATCTCTAGCGATTCGTTAATTATCGGAATGCATTTTACGCATTTTTGATAAATAATGAGTTATATACTTAAAATTTAAAATTTTTATATTCTTTTATTTTATTGCTTATTTTCTTAAATTGAACTTACGGGATCATTTTTATTAATATTTCTAGTTTTACTTATAATTTAGGCCTAATTGGATCTTTCAATTAATCGAAGCCCTAAGTGACTAGTTGTGGGGCTTACATTTCTACCTTCCTTAAAATAGTTTCGTCCTCAAAACTACTGTATATCTATGTATTTCCTACTTACTGAGATTGATAGTTTATATATTATTACTACACAAAAAATCGAAGAAACCACAAGTAATGCTTTGTCTTCACTACGTTAAGTTCTACTTTAGTTTCTAAGTCTAGACTTTCGTCTGGTTGTATCTTTACCTATTCCATATCTCAACTCTTGAACTTCTAAACATGATTACCAGTATTTTTGGGGGTTACTTCATAACCTTAAAACCCGTCTTCCATTCTACTAAACTATCTTCAAATGAAACTTGTATATAGCTTACTGATTAAGTTTTCGAATTACTTCCCGATTAACATTCTATTTCCTCTCTACTTGGACCTTTGCTCAATCTCTAAATTTCCTCCCTTTGCATTCCCTACCTTAGTATTAATCATGGCTTATTTTATCACCGTAGTCCTCTAGTCGTATTGTACTATCTTATGACTTAGTTTTATGACCTCGCAAATTTTATTATGGATTTATTCTCCATTTATTCCTTATTTGATTATTTCTTAAGTTTTATTTGTGATCATTAGCGATTCTAAATTCACTTCATATCATCACCTTTCCTCTCATCCAAAATCTTCCACTCAAATGATTATACTACTGTCATAACTTCTCATTTGTTCTTCATACAGCTTAGCGTAGGATCAACAGAAGCAAATTTGGCAAATCTCGACTTTTCTCCATCTCGGATTCAAATGAGATAGTTAACAACTCAATTTGACTCTACTTGAGAAGAATGAATATAAATTTTGACTGACAAACTCAGCAAAAGAGACAGTATTGAAAGGAACCGATTACTTAACAAAACATGATATAACAGAATACACTGATCAGATCAACATAACATGAGACTCAACAACAACAATTTGACAATTTCAGATTTGCCATGTCCCTACTGGATTACCTATTGCAATTGCTAATATGAAGTACATTATAGCTTTATAGCTTTTTCGTATACTGGATTACCTCAATGGATTTTTCTTCTAATCACCAATTCAACATTTTTAATATCCATCAAAATACTTTCTCCAAATATAACGAGCTTAATGAAAACGTATTCTCTCCTCCAAAAATCACATGTCTTCCATTTCAATATACTACTTATAATCACTCAATTTCAATAATGTTATCCACAGATACTTTGTATATCAAGATACTATTAACGGATACCATAACAAGCATTTTCATATACAATTGGCATGCATTTGTTTCTCCCGATTCTGTGAATACAATTTATGCACCGATCTTATCTTAATGTCATTCCAATCTAATATTATTCTAGAATTTAACAGTCACTCTTCTAACTCTTAAGGCCTCATTTACAACATCCAATACAGAGTTTCAACTATAGGTTTGATTCTTGATTAACTTAATCATGAAATTTAAATATCCATAAAATAATCTTCAGAAATACATTTGAACCTTTATATGTTACTGGTAGATTCAATACTTATTGGTATTTTCTTCAATCTCTTCTTTATAGATATCAACAAACTTCTCATAATCTACCATCAATAGCTTTCCTTTTAAATTTCATTTCCATCGTATCCTACAATTCTATAGATTAATATCTTTCCTCCAATATAAATTCTAGACCGATAGGTAACAATAGTCCCTATCACCTTAAATCCTTTTCCATTCACTAGTTTTTAACTTGTAGGGAATGAATACCTCAATATCATCATTATACTTGTATTTCATCCATTTGTATATTTTACGATTAGGGTACTCATCAATCAATCCTTTGTTCATATTTATTATTATTCAACTAAGATCAAATGAAGTTTTTCGCTAAAATCACTACTTATCTCCTAACTTCTTTAAGCTTCGATCCCTAAATAACTATCTGTAATTAATATTCCTTATCATCCTATCATAATTAGTTTACTAATAGATAATTGTCTCATAAAATTTACTTTCTGGAGAGTTATGCCTTTCTAAATTGATCCTTAGGATAACAAAGTAACTGTTGATTAAAAATCCTAATCATCTCCAACTTGTTATTTTAATTTCATCTCCACTGTCACTTGTTACTCATCCTACTAATTTTTTTTAGGGTGTCTGGATACATATTCAGTTGCAGTTTACGTAACAATCTTATTTCATTTCTCATATATTATTTAATAGCTATCTATCGCCTATAACCAATTATAAATACCATATAAAGATATAATTCCACTTGCCTCAACACTACATAAGGATCGCATTATCCATTTCATATTCATTTGGCTTCATTTACACTTAATTATCACTCCAAATTATAATTCTTCAATTCATGATTCAGTAAAGGCCTAAGAATTCTTAATCTGATTATAACCTCATAGCACTATTTCTTCTACTGTTCTTACATATATAAAGGGCTTCCAAGATTAATCACCAAAATACATTTGAGCTTTTTACACTCCTAACTACAAATATGTCAATCGTCATTGCATTTGCACATGTCCAAAAGAATACTCTTTCATCAAGAAGCACAATTACATCCATTAAGAGATCATTAGGATATCCACATATATGAATAACTAACATAAGATCAATTCTAATTCTCAGAAAAACATGATCAACTATCATACCATATCCATAATTCAAATTACTTATAACAACTATTCATTCAAAAGAATTCCACTACATTTGTCTTCTAATTAATTCAGTATCATTTCCACTTGTTGATTTAGTACTTTATACTTCCATAGGAAAATAAAAAAAATAAAAGATAATTTCATATACCTTATCATCATCAGACTCCTTAATGTTGTCTTCATCTGTCATCTCCTATACTGCATTCTCATTTTATACAAAATTTACTCACAAATTAGGTTTTGATTATACTTCTAGTATATGTTCTGATTCATTTCTGAATCAGTTTCTAATTTTTTCCTCTCAATGTTTTGTCTTCCTAGAATCCGCTTTTATAGCATGCTTTATTTCACTTCAAATTATACTACCTCAAATTGATTTCCACTATTGTTCATGAGTCTCATTACTTCATTATAGCTCATCGATTATAATATAACTTCATCAACAAATTTCTTAGGAATTTCATTCACAATATTAACATATCCCACTAATCAGTTCTAGCAATATTCTTTACATCTCAATTCTATATTAACTCAAAGGTTTTTCTTCATTCAATCTAAATCACCTCAACTAACCACCAATTCTTATATATACAAATCACTTCCAAAATTAGTCACCTAAGACACATCCAATCTCCTTTTACGTTCTTACTCATAAGTGTATAATACATCATAGCATATGTACATATCCAAAGAATACACATATCCAAAGAATACACATCTATCAATGAGCACAACTATATTTATTAAAAGATCAATAGGATCTTAACTTATATGAATAGTTAATCATATGATCAATTCTAACTCCTGACAAAATATAACCAATTAATACAATGAACTTTCTATTGTACTATTGTAATGTGTTTAGCTAAATGGTCATAGAGATATGGAAAAGTACAACACTAATGAGATTTAGGATCTCTAAGCCTACATACTTGTTAGAGACTAATTCTAATCAAAGATACATAAGTAGCTCATTAACAATTTATTTTGGCAATGGGACTTGTTCCCCTCCCAATAGCAGGATAAATGATGAAGAAAAGAATAGGAAAAAAAATCTATTAGATGTTACATACTGCTATATGTAAGAATAATGGATAAGTATTAATTGTATTTGAAACCTTTTCTTAAACAATAGTCTAAGAGAGGTATCCACTACTAAGTAAATAACCTAAGATGTTCAGTATAATAAGGTTAGTTAAGCTTCATGCTATTCAAGAGACAGAAATTGTGGTTTTGTGAACTAGTTGATGCATGATTTTCTTTTTAGACCAAACTTTGAAAATGGGAAATAACCTATATTATGCATTATAATAATAAAAATAGTAAGGTCTTTGTTGAACGCTAAGCACATGGACTAGCAAAAGCAAGCAAACTAAAACTCTTGTTCATAGGGAAGGAATAGAGAAATAGAAGAAATGATAAAATGGCTAATTAGATTCCAAACTGTTAATGTACCTATTTATATATAAGCTCAGTATTTAACTATCCTAACTAACTAATTGTGTAGTGCAACAAATAAATAACATGTGTACAATCAGTCATGCTGACACGGAACTATCTAAATAATTACAATGTCAACATCACGCACCCCACCTAAACTCAAGTTAGAGCCATTTGAGGGCTCAACTTGGAAAGGAATTGAGGTAACTAGGCAACAGTGGATAGCTTAGTGAAAAAATCCGCAACTTGATCAATAGAAGGAACATGATAGTCAATGCCCTTAACTTGTGTATACCATTTAGTAACCAACCTAGCTTTACATCACTCTATTGAACCATTTGGTCTATACTTGATTTTATAGACCCATTTAGAATCTATAGGTTTCTTTCCACTAGGTAAATTAGTAACTTCCTATGTATCATTCAACTTCAAGGCTTCTAACTCATTATGCATAGCTAACATCCACTCCTTATGTTTACAAGCTTGTGAGTAATAAAGTAGCTCTTAAGTGTTAAGTACATTGGCCAAAGAAAGAACAAAGTTAGTAGGATATTTAGTGAATGTGGTGTCAATAAAAAAAGGGGTATGGTGAAATTGCTATAGAATGTTGAAAACTATAAACATAGTCTTGAAGCCAAATAAGGGATTTATGAGTCCTAATAAATCTTCAAAGTAACAGAGAACAAGCAGTAGAAGATGAATTAGAAGGAGACAAATGAACAAGTAATGAAGGATTAAATGATTCAACAATAGGCAAAGATGGATGAGAAGAAGCCTCCGAAGTAGAGGAATCAACAGGTATACAATTAGAAGGTAAAGAAACGAAAGAGTCCTCATCAATAAATGATAACTGTCATGATGAAACAGAACTAGTAGGAAGGATGGAAAAAGGATCAAAAACATGAGAGGAAGCAAAGGGAAGAATATCTTCATGAAAGAGTACATCCTTGCATACAAACACTTGTGTAGTGGACAATTCATACAATTTTTAGGCTTTTGTCCCAACAACATACCCAAGGAAAAGACATTTTTTGGCTTTAAAATCAAATTCATCTTGATGACCAACAGGTTGAGAAGAACAACATAGGCATCTCATGACTTTGAAGTGGCTATAAGAGGGTTTTTCACCAAACAACAACTCATAAGGGGACTTCCATCTTAACTTTGCTATGGGTATTAAATTGACTAGATAAGTGCCGGCAAGAATACACTGGCCCCAAAAATGCTTGGGTAATGAAGCTTGAATTCTCAATGCTCAAGTAGTTTTAACAATTTACCTATGCTTCCTTTTGACCATTTTGTTGAGGAATATAAGGGGTGGTCTTCTAATGAATGATTCTTATACTAGAAAATAATGCTTGACATCTTTGAGACACAAACCTAGTTCCATTATCACTATGGACAACTTTAGGCACACTTTTAAATTGATTGTTGACAAGTTTAAAGAACTTGTTTAGTATGAAAACAACTTGTGTTTTGTCATGAACAAGAAAAGTCCAAGCACAACAACTATAATCATCAAGGATGGACAAAAACTATCTAGCTCCAGAGATGGAAGGAATTGCATAAGGCCCCATATATCCACATGCACCAATTGAAATAAAGAAGTAGAAGATTGTAAAGAATGAGGAAAGGACAATCTATGAATTTTAGCATCATAGCAAACTTCACAAACAAAATTTTGTTTGTCATCAGTACAAGGAACAATATTTGTAAGCTTGATAATAAAAGCGTATCCAAGGAGTTGATGTAACAAATGTAAAGAATTTGATTTATTTTGGAATCTAGAAATAAAACAAGTGTTTGGGAAACACAATGAGGAACTACTAGAACATTCCATGGCTTGTGACTCTAAAACATATAGCCCATTGCAAGCATTTGTTATAGCTACAAAACATTTAGTTTTAGTGTCCTCAAAAACAAATGAGCAATCATCAACTGTAGCTGTCAAAGTGTTGTGTTGCAGTAATTGGTATACAGATAGCAAGTTATGTGAAAAATTAGGGACAAAGAGAACTCTTGTGATAGTTAGTGAGGGATTGATATAAGTGGATCCTATTAACTGAACAAATTTGGATGAACCATCAGGAAGTCTTACACTCACATGTTGAGGAAGAGTGTATATATCAAATAGGATAGAGTGGAAAGGGGTAATATGGTCAATGGCCCCTGAATCAACAATCCAAGTGTTATATTTATTATTAACAATAGTAAAATAAGAAAGAGTTCGAGGAATAGCACTAGTACAAGCTGCATTACTCATTGTTATAACACTCTACTATGATTGACACAACTTCATCATTTCTTGGCACATTGTATATAACATATGTAGATCCACAGCACATGTATTAGTTGCTCTAACACTAGAGTTACCTTATCCTATAAAAGAAGCAGTCAAACAAGGTCTAGCAAAGTTAATGTTAATGATAAAGTGAGAATCACTAATAGTAATGAGATCTTTAGATTCATCAAAATGAGTTGTAACCTCATTAGCATAATGAATTGTTGGCTTACTATTAATTCTATTGCTTGCAGTCCTCTTCCCTATATACCAATGAGGAGAGCCTACTAATTGAAAGCATGTTTCAATAGTATATCCTTCCATTTTACAATATCTATGTACAACCTTCTTCCCTTTTCTCCTATTAGTGAAGCCCTTAGATTAAACAATTTTATCTCCTCTTATAGTCTGATATGCCGAAGCATCAAGATCATTATTTCCAACCGAAGTAATAAACTGTTATTTCTCCACCTATTAAACTAGATAAAAAAGCCTTGTTGATAGTAGGTAAGGGATCCATTGCTAAGATTTGATTCCTAACCATTTCATATCCTTCATTTAAGCCCATAAGAAATTGAATCAACTTTGTTTCAGATTCAAACTCCACAACTCTTTCTTCTAATCAACATGAATAAGCACTTAAAACTCCACAAGAACATATAGGATTAGTATAAAGAATCTACAATTCATCCCAATATTTCCGCAACTTACTATAATAAGTGCCTATTGATTGATTATATTGTCTTAAATTGCTAAGTTCATGTCGAATTTGAAATACAAGCAATGCATTACTCTAGCCATATCTCTCTTGGATCTTAGCCCATAGTTTAAAAGAAGATGAAGCATACGGAAAGTTTTGTGCAATTTCACTTAACATTGAATTAATCAATCAACATCTAACCATGTAGTTACTTCTTTCCCAGTGAATTAGGTTAGATGAGTTAAAATTAAGTTTTGCAATAATTCCATCAATAAAGCCAATTTTAAGCTTGGCTCCTAATCCCATTCTAATGGATCTACTTTATACCAAGTAATTTAGACTGTTGAAGACAATATTTCCTATTAACATACTAGGATTATCTGATGGTGACAAATATAGAGGATCCTCAATAACACTTTCTAAAGATTTCTCCCTAGTTTCTTCTTTCAAACCATTATCACCCAATTCCATGATAAATAACAATCACTTAAAGCATAGAAAAAGAATAGATCAGATCTTATCGTATTGCTCTAATACCATGTTGAATGCCAAGCACATGGACTAGCAAAAGCAAGCAAATTGAACTCTTGTTCGTAAGGAATCAAGAAACGAAAGAAATGATAAAATGGCTTATTAGATTCCAAAATTGTTAATGTACCTATTTATATACAAGCTTAGAATTTAACTAACCTAACTAACTATCTATGTAGTACAACAAATAAATAACACGTAATTAACTAGTTATGTTGATGTGGAACTATTTAAATAATTATAATGTCAACAGTTATTATATTCACAAAGACTATAAAACTAGCTTTCTACTACGGTAAATATATTTCATTCTAGGTGATTAAACTATAGTTTGCTAGAAAAATAACTAAAGTAAAATCACTAAAATGCCAAACAACCTATAGCCTTCAAAATCAATGAATCAACACATGGGATAATGATAAAAACATCATTTAGATCACTAATGCTCAAAATTACATATTATGATAAAAACATCTACCACTTCCCGTTAGTTTTAATTAAGACTACATTAGCCAACTAGGTTGGTTATTTCTCTTCTTAAGTGAACCTAGCTTCTAATAATTTTCATACTTCCTCTTTAATTGTTACCTACCATTGTAAGGTAAAGTGTTGTTTCTTCTGCTTTACTGGCTTGGCTTTATGGTTAATGTTGAGCTCACACTTCACAATCTTCAGGTGTGTCCTTGACATATTAGATTTGTCAGTGCAAACCTATCCACTTTAGCTCCAAGGAGATTAGTAAGCCCTTACTTAAAGTTATTTAGCAAGTTTTACCGATGTAGGTGATATCCGTGGTGTCATCGTTGAGCCAGATCTCCTTCATACCTTCAATAGGCTTAGCCTTTTCTTAGTAGACTTGTTATGGTTCCGCTTCAAGGTTAGCACGCTATCCCCTCTTAGAGCTTTAGTAGACAGCTCTTAAGATAACTTTTGGTTACCTCTACATATTCCAACCGCAGAAGGGGTCGAGAACTCTACTTTTAGGTATAAAGGAGTAATCATCTCAAGGGTACTCATGCTCAAGTGCTCGAGGATCCCATTGAAAGGGGACTTACAATCTACCACCATCAATTCTACAAGGTAGATGGCTACATGGTTGCCATCACCAAGCTTTATGTCTAATATGATTAGGGTACATAAGAAATGTATTGAATTGATTATCTAATGATTTTCCACAAAGCCTTTGGGTTGGATAGCCTGGTTGTTAAAGCCCATCAAGTGGTGACAATAAGGCTTCATTTGACATAGGAACTTTTCCTTATCATAAATGTGTTTAAAGATGATGTCCGTTGAACTCCGGATGTCTATCATGATCTCCTAAACCTCAAACTTGATAATACGGATATCGATCACCATGACATCCTAATACAGGGTTTCAATTCCCTGTAGATCTTCTTTGTAAAGGAGATAAAGGTATCAATCTTAAGCCTCTTCCCCTTTACCTTATCTATTTGTTTATAGCTCCAGCTTAACCCTAAGCTAGTGGAACTTACTGAATGTGGGCCACCTATTATTGTGTTTATGACACCATTGGTTCCTGATTATGACGTCAATCATTGCAACCTTCATCATCTTAGCAATCTTCCTTGTTCATCTTCTCTAAGGTGACCATTTAATCTAATTCTCCAAATAGAAGATGGCCATTTAATTTGATTCTCTAAATAGGCAACATACTCCTTTAAATACCTATGCTCAATTGCAAGCTCCAAGGTGTTTTTAGTTGATAATGTTTGTCGGTGTTATGTCCAACTGAAGTTGCAATATTTGCTACTATCTTGGCAACTTAATCTAGTCTTCATCTTCTTAAGTCTTGATAATGGACCAAGGTTGCAGACTTCCATAAAGATGTCCCCTATTGGCTTGGTCAAGAGAGTATAGTAGTTATAGGTCAGTATTGGATCGAATCACTTTTGATCCTTTAAACCCTAGTCCTCAGCCTATGGTCTTAGGCAATCTATTTCCAAGACCTTCTCTTTTTCTTTTCCCTTGTCTAACCTTCCTTAGTCAACTTCACACCTAACTTGGATGTTATCCTCCTAATTAATGTACCTCTAGCCTTTCTCTAGAACATGGCTAGAGTAGTCAGCTTACTTTATGATAAAGATTTGAAGAAATTACCATTGGGATCCACACCCATGGTTACAACATGCATGGCACAACAATTCCTTCATTTAAGTGTAGTATTTCCACTATCTCCTTGTTAAACTCATCTATAAATGACCAAATGGATTCTCCATTCCTCTACTAGATGAGGTATAGAGAGGAGTTAGCCTTTGGTGTGGGCTTGCTCCCTTAGAATTGAAGAATAAGCTTCTTAGCAAGCTCATCAAAGTTAGAGATAGAATTCATCTAGCAAATGATCAACACACATGCATGAGGCTTTTTGAAAGGTGTCTAGGAAGGCTTTGCACCTGACCTCATCACTGAGGTTGTGTAGGTCTATCAAAGTCTAGAAATGCATCAAATGATCTGCTAGCCGATAGTCCCATTGTATGGCTCAAATGTTGGAAGCTTAATGTTAGGGGGATGCACTTGTTCCTGAATTTTTTGGAAGAATAGAGGTCTACTGCCCACGCTCAAAACCGCAACCTCCATTTTTCCACTCCCGTAGGTACCTAACATTCTCGTGGCTACCAAGTTTGTTTGCTGGCTTTCATACCTTCCATTGGCTTGTTAACCTAGGGAGTTTCGCCCTTCGCCTGAAGGACTCATTCACACGATGTTGCTGAACAAGCTGGACCATTCGACTTACGATCCTTAGCGAGGTTTTCAACAAACCAATTACAATGGCTCATGATTCGTAAAGCGCTCTTATCCTGCCTGGCGTAACTTTTTTTCGGCGAGGGGTTCGCTGGCCGAACACTAAGTCTTGGGATTATTGCTAGAGTTCCAGCTATCTTCATTTGAGGCCCAAGACCTTTGCCATGCAACTACGCTACAAGCACGTTGTTCCGCTCCTTGATGAGGTCGTTTTATTTGGTTACTTGGGCATTAAGGGCTCGAATTTCATCATTCTGAGCAATAAGCTTTTGCACAAGTTCCACCATCTTGGAAAATTGCTATCGACCAATCATGGAGGGGTTTTGGTTGCTGCCTACTGATGATATGACAGCATCCTTGTTGCCGCTCTTGACCTCCTTATCTCCAGCATCAGCTCCCTTGCCAATATCAACCAACTGGCTTTCAACAGCCTCAACCACTTTAGCAGTTGTCGAATCAGCAAGTTCTTGTTGCTTAGATCTTATGGTTCTCACCATCTTTGCTTTCAAAATATTAATTCAAGATGTAGGAATTTTGTCAGTTTTGAATAAAATGAAGTTCCCATAGATAAAGCCAGGTGTTGTCATGCGAATTTTGCTAGTAGGGTTACCTAAATTTGGGCTTAGACTACAAGATTATATTTACAAGAAAGGATACGGTTAGTAAGCACCAAAAGGGTTATCGAACATGGCAATTGTGATGCTTAAGTCAGTGACATGAGATTAAGAAGGTACAAGAGAGCAAGAGAGGCTTAAAGCATGCATATGTAAAGTGTCCTATTTGTTAAGCTTGATCCTTGTTTATAGGTTTCAAGGAGAAAATATGGATGGATTTGTATCTTGTCCGATTAGGAAAGTGTATCGTTAATTAGATAAGTTTCGAGATTTGTAGAGGTGACATGACACCTTATTTACTCCTACTAAGTAATTTTTGCATAATATTCTCCTAATATCCAACATTTAAATTTCTTAGACAGACCTTCATAATATGAGGTTTGCACAGCATGTGTATTATAGATTACAGCCATGTGATAGGACTAAAGTCCTAAAATATGCTAGATTGGGTGTATGAGAAAGCTTGGTCACATAAGGAAAGTCTTCTAAGGCTACGAGTCTCCATAAGTCGGTTATAGGCCAAACAAGGTTGGCCCAATGCCCATATCGGTTGGAACAGGCCTTGAGAGCACATAATCTAAAATTGTCCATCAATACATAGTATTAAATAAGGTAAATTTTATAGTGTCACTTTTCTACCTTACTCATCCCATATCAACTCATCCTCATACAATCCTTAATCATTATTTAATTTCAGATTTCATGTTGTGTATTTTCTATGGTGATGCAGATCTTGCAATCATCTTATTTCAATAATGAGTGTTTCTTTTTTCCTTCTTCTTTTTTTTTTGTTTAATGTTAATCAAGATTTAGGTTCGTAGACAATATAATAATGATCAATGCTCTAATGTGTAGAATTATAAGTATTTCTTATTATTTCAATGTCCTTGTGTTAATTAAACTAGTTCAATTTGAAATTTTGGAACTTACAATAATGGTTTAGATACGGTTGTATACCAATTATATTGATTCATAAGATAATAACCGTTGCAAGTTTTACTACCATGAGACCATTATAATAATCAATATCTCTATCCTATCGAAATTATAAATATCGATGTATCTTTTTAATGTAATTTAGCCCCTAAACTATTTTAATTCGGCTTATTTTTATTTTTTATTTTTTATTTTTTTGAACTTTTACCGAAGCAAAGACAACATGGAATTTGGATGATATGAAGATTTCTCCTTTTATTTTGTTCTTTTTTTTTTCCAATATCATTAAAATTTCTATTATATTAAATTAATGTTGTGATTTTCTCACTGGTTAGGCAATGGATTGAATGATTCTGTGATAGAATTATGAACAGTCTCCTAGGATGTGGATGGGAAATCGAATGGTTTAATCTAGAGGTAAATTTAATGAAAGGAACAGTAATAATTTAGAGCAAAGGTTACACTATCAAAATCGAGTTTCGACTCCAGAAAAACATTCCACTCTCTTATTCACTTTCAAAAGGTGAAAAATAGAAAATAAATTTAATTAAAAGAAATATTATATTAGAAATAACGTCCTCTTTTTTATAAAACTTCAGTTATTTTCTTAATTTGCTTTTATTACTTTGATAAAGTCATTAACAAACCACCATGAGCAACGATAATCCACTTCCGCTCCAATCACTAAGGCTTACTATTTAGCTCCACCACTCGTAATTGCCAACATAATCTTCCATCATTATAATATTAGGCTGTAAAAGCTATATTTAAAAGTTTGAAGAGGCCTATTTTCATTTATTGCCAGGTTTTTTTTTTTTTCTTCTCTTTTAGGGAAAAAAAATGAATAATCAGTCACATTAAACCTAAGAGCTAAATTAATCTTCTTCTTTCCCTTCCCATTTTTTTTTTAATGAAATAAAATTTTATTATGTACATCAAATACATAAAAAGAAGGAAAAAAACATTTTATCTAAGACAATGGAAACTCTATGAAAGCTTAGGTTGTACTACCAACTTTAAGCATTTGAATCAATTCCTCTCAAACCTTTGAATCTTTCTAGATTTTATTAGTGATAAACTTAACTGATTTGGGGCCTTCAGGTGCATATTGCTACTTATAAGACTCTTACATAATCAAATGTTCATGCCAATTCTAAAATCCCTTGTTAACGTCCATTTTACTTTGTAATATGTTAATGAAAAAAGGTATTCGGCTATAAATAGGAATTTTTGATAGATTATATCAACATGACAATTCAAGATCCAAATAACCAACTCCGCTTACTTAATCCACTCTCATATACGACTCAAATTAATCAGTCATTGATAACAATTAATACCATGATACATGTATTGACTAGAAAGTAGAACATGTTATGTATCCCAAGATTTAGAAAGCAATATTTTTACTAACTGGTAAACTTCCGCAAGTCATTTTGCATGCCCAAACATAACACGTTTCTGGGTAGCAGCGAGGAGAGGAAGAGGGGGAGGGGAGATTTTGATAGATAGGTGAACGAGTAAAGGGACAACATGTCCATACTGCCAGAGAAATTCACGAAGAGAAGATTTTTGGTGTCCCTCTCCCATGAGAATTGAATCTAAATCGCTTAGACCATCTAAGTCAATGATTCAACCACTAAGACATACCCTCTCAAATCTGATTCAATGCACTTCTAAGTCTTAAAATATGTTTTTGTTGTAACTAACACTAAGCTAACTCTAGAGGAGGTGGAGAAAGGAGAGAACGTAGCATTACCTAAACCATCTCTACCTGCTTCTGCTTCTACTTCTAAACTTCAGTTTTTTAAATACCATATTATTATTTTATATCTAACATGAGCCTTCTCTTCACCTAAATCTTGAATTAAAATACATCGTACCGTTAAACAAACAACTTTTGACATTGCATGTGGACGCTAAACATTGGTCTAAAGAGTAATATTCAATGTCGGTAACCGATGCATATTTTTATTTATTATTTTTTTTTTAAGATGTATGGGCATAAGCTAATAACATGCATAGCCAAAAACTACACAAAACCAACACACTGCAAGTGAGTTCTGAAATGAAAACTAGCTCCACCATCAATGCGAGGTGGAGAAATTGCATAATAGCTAGTTTTTTTGGAGTGATCTTTTTACTAACCATTCTTGAAAGAAGCCATGACAGTGCAAGCATTTCAACTGTCCGAAACATCACAATTTCGATTGAAACAGTGGTCCCGCTGCCTGCAAGAACAGTTCAAGTCTCTAAGCCATCCAACTTCACCGAAAATGAAGTGATCACGGATGACAAAGGAGAGAAGTGTGATATCTTTGACGGGAAGTGGGTTTACGGGCCAAATGCAAGTCCTACGTATAATGCAGTCAAGTGTCCCTTTCTTAGTGACCAAGTGAGTTGCCAAAGGAATGGAAGGCCTGATTCTGCCTATGAAAGATGGAGCTGGAAGGGAAACCAGTGCAATATTCCAAGGTAACCTTACAATTATAAGATGACATCTTCTGTTGAGAGAAAAACAAGCAAACCCTCGTTTCATAAGCAACAAGAATAAACTTACTATCTTCTTTGAAGGTTCAATAACACGGACATGCTAGAGAGACTTAGAGGGAAGAGGGTGATCATAGTAGGAGACTCACTCAACAGAAACCAGTGGGAATCTCTTGCTTGTCTTCTATACTCTGCCATTCCTTCACCACAGGCTTATGTTGATGTAAGAAAAGGCGACTACAAGGTCTTCAAGGCAAAGGTGAATTAACGTTTCTGCAATCTCATTATGATGCATAAGCTTTTTTTATTGAATAACTCTCATGAGCAAGCTTGGTACTGTTTAATGTTATAGGGCTACAATGTTTCTGTGGAATTTTACTGGAGTCCTTTTCTAGTTGAGCTAAAGTTAAACAGAACAGATGGTACTAGAATCTTAAAGCTTGATGAACTCTCTGCCTCATCCAAAAAATGGAAGGGCGCTGATGTTATGATCTTCAACACCGGCCACTGGTGGGTGCATCAAGCGAAGTTAAAAAAGTAAGCTAATATGAGAGCCATTAAATAGAATTATGAGTTCTTCAGTTCAGTGTTTGTGAAGTACAAGCATCGTTATGACAAATTTTGCAGGTGGGATAAGTATGAATACAAAGGAAAGGTCTTTGAAAACATGACATCAGATTTGGCATTCAAAAAGGGTTTGGAGACTTGGAGCCATTGGATTGACCGATATGTCAATGCAAAATCAACAAGCGTCTTCTTCAGAAGTATATCACCCGAGCACAAAGGAGAACAATGGTGCTATAACAGAACCCTACCCATTATGGATGACTCCTATAAAGGAACATTTCCCAAGTCTATAATAGAAACCACTGAAAGCACACTAAAAAGGATGGCTATTCCAGTTAAGTATCTGAATATCACAAAACTCTCAGAATTCAGAAGAGATGCACACCCAGCAGTCTACACAAGCAAGCAGGGAAAACTACTTACAGAGGAGCAGCGAAAGCAGCCTGCAGCTTATGCTGATTGCAGCCACTGGTGCCTTCCTGGTTTGCCTGACACGTGGAATAGGCTTCTATACACATCACTTACATTGGACAGCTCCATTCACACTCACTCAGCAGAATGAAGATTTCTCTTGTTTTCTTTCTGGCCTTGTACAGTCAGTTCCACTTCCACGTTGGAATTAATTTGTCCTGAATATTAATCTACCACCACAAGCAAGTACAAATCCCTGCCTTTTTATAATTAGTATTAAAAGAAAAAGGCACATTTGAGGCAAGTCATGTCAATATGCATGAACTCATGGTCATCCTAAGAATCCCTTTTAACTAAAATCTCTTTACAGCGGTAAATGACAGATGCATGAATAGACTATATCCTTTTAAAATTAACTTCTGCTTCATTTTCTTTTCTTCATCATGCTCTTGAATCCTGATAAAATTTCAAACACCATGGAGAAAAGACCAGTAAAACAGTCCTCTTCAGAACACACCCACCCCCAAAACGGCCCCCCACAAACCACCACCCCCACCCCCACCACCCCCCCCCCCCCCCCCCCCCCCCCCCCGCGGCCGCCCCACACTAAACACCAACTTCTTAAAAGCACACATAAGATAATGATAGATAAAAGTACACGCCAAACAGGCATGACATATGAGAAAGACAAAATCTTATAACAGAAATTCCATTTTGATCCATTGACAGGGAAGTGCACAAAAGATTAGGGGACAAGCAAATATACAATTGCACAAATTCATGGAGGATCAATGCTTGGACTAGCGATTTCACATATAACAGTGCAAACATTGAGAATAAGCACGTCATTTTATTTCAATATACCATATAAGCTATGCATAATGTAGATCTTTATGCACTTTAAGCACCTTCATATTTGAAGGAATCACAAAATACATAGATCAGTTCTCATATCATTCTACCCATGCAAAGTAGTTTAGAAACTTTATAGACAGGAATATCTATCCTGCCAACATTAACATCCAGCAGGAAGGCTTAAATCGCCATCTCCAAGAAGGGGAGGCCGCAGAAGCTACCAATATTTATTTACATAAACACTTTGTACAGTAGCTTATAGTAGCTCCCACTCATGTTCACCCATATCTTGAGTTTGAGACCTCTCTTTTTCAGCTGAAATGAGAGCTGGCTGTGATGTCATTTTCCTTTCTTTATTTAATTGTGTATCACCACCATATAATAAAGCAAGTTGCTCATACTCCCTCGTCCTTGAAGCCTTCTTTTTTGAAGAAAAAGCATCCCTTATTTTTTTCTAGAGTAAAAATTCGGTTAAAATGGATCCTGGCAATTTGATTGGTGGTATATTGGGGAGAAAAAGGGAAAGAAAAAAGGATAAATAAGCACCTTGTAACGCTTTTGCTTCATATCCCTGCAAGTTAAAAAGTGAAGCTCTTCTTCGTTCACCAAAACGCAAGATTCCTCTAGCATTGCCTTTTGAGCTTGGTCAAGGGTTGCCAGCTGTGCCTCTGAATTGGATGTAAAGTCTCTATGATCTGAGTTGGAATTAATTGATTTTCATGCAGAAACTTGTTAACATTGGGTACTGCTGTTTAACAAATAGGCATAATAGAGAAACTGCACGTGAATCACAAAAGTTGCAAAAGGACAATCACACTGGTGAAAGACGTATGGCTTTAATAGCTAGACACTGATTTCCAGATGCATCCACATCAGATCTCTTCAGCAATTGAAGACATTGAATGATTGAAAGGTAAAAGGGGATTTTCAATAGATAATTCCAAAATTTTATTTTCTTGCACATGATCAGAATTTAAAGCAAAAGACAACACATTAGTTCATTTATTGAGGATTATAATTCCATAGCTATGAAACACATTAAGCCCATTCCGGATGACAGTCACGTTTTCACAAGAGCCAGATTGAAATTCAGGACTTAATACCCATAGCCTTACTTTCTGCCATGACTGTGATCCAACAAGAACATCAGTACATCAGATGATGGGAGAGAGGGAGGTAAAAATTAGTGGGTCCTAGAACTTTGATGACAAAAAAGTACGAGTTCACAAAATATTATGGAACCAAGTATGTTATTAGAAATTAGACGAAGTATCCACCTAATCTAACTAGATTAAACTGTACTGTACATCTATTGCCTTGATTAATTACTGAGACAGCAGTCTGTTATGCCACCATTTACTAAGCTCCTTTTTTGTTTTTCTTTTTTTTGGTGGGGGGTTTGTGGGGGAGGGGGGATTGGGGGTTGGATAGGGGTGTGTGGGGGTGAGGACCGTTTATTAAGCTGATATCCCTAAGCTTACACAATGAAAAGGTATATTGCATATTTATGTTTACTCGATGTGTGCTTTGCCCCATTTTCTTCAAAAACATGCTAGATAGACACCCCCTTATCTTCTAAGGAGTGCACTTAGCTCGTATTTGAAATTTTGCCCTTTTTATAATACAAAAATCAATAATTGAGAATGATCGAAAAATAAAAACAAAAAAACAAAAGCACTAGAGTAGTTCTTTAGTGTTTTTTTTTTTTTTTTTTTGGCTGAATATTCTTTTTGTTTATTTGTAAAAAGAAAACTGTCAAATAAAGGGCTATGTTGCATGTTTTCAGAAGTCAAGTTATCAAAATTAATTTCTCAACAAAGGGTGGCAATGTGTACATCAAGTAACTTGTGAGGAGGGCAATTGAAAGAAAGAGAAGACAAGATTGACAAGAAGCAAATTTCAATAGCTCGCTGAAAACAGCTTCTAATCAACTACTTGGTTTGTCATTTAAGCACATGATTCCCAACATGACAAAATTTAGGTCATGAGAATATTTCCTGAAAAGATGTCTACACTCTAATGTTCACAAAGATAATGACTGATCACAACATGCACATACTCACAACTCATTGACACTGCATTAAAATTTCCCTATTAACCAATGATACTTAGCAATAACTGTAAGTGTGGTTCTCTATGAATGCCCTTCTCATAAAGAGGAGAAGAATGCAGAATTTTGAATAAGCAGCAGTGAGATAACATCATTGGGTCACATTGGACAAATCTTATGATTTTACAATCCTACAATATGAATATAAAAGAAACAGATCTTTGTCTGCTAGAATCCCAAAAGATTCTCTCTTCCAGATGATACAATTAGAAAATTCATCCTTAATCTTGCAGGGGACAAACATAATTGATTGAGCATTTTGTGGAATGTGCAAATGATTCAACAGATTTTATGGCTGCCTACATTTTAGAAAAGAAAACCTCAGTAATTAGCATTACAAAATAGGAGAGAAATTCACTGTTATCTTTTGCACTTAACCACTCATGCTATTTTTCTGCTAGCCTGACTTAGACTATTTAGTTACTGTACCAATATAAAATCTTAGTGCTAATATTACATCTTTTCTTTAAAATCATACAGTTCATAAAACAAGCTTAACCTTGAATAAGTTATCAAATTTTTTTGGGTAAAAATTTTGATAACTTATCAAACCTTGAATAAGTTATCAAACATGATTCCATCATTAAACATGAATTTTCTTAATGATAGAGCATGGATTCTAATAAAAATGAAAACGCTGACTTTATTGAGATTGAAAGAGAAAAGAAAGCTCAGACACAACTTCTAGACATGGAAGTTCACAAAAGCACCATTTTTCTGTTCACATCTTGTACGATTAAGTATATTTTTTCTTGGCTAAGCTCCAAACTTTACTGACTAGCTATTTATTGATTCCACTGCTAACTAATTATTTTCTAGAGGCTTCTAGAACTTTCTAGAAGCAACTTACAACGAATGAAATTAACTATCTACCAGCACAACAGATAAAAACAAGTACTACCAACTATCTAACCTAATACAACTAACAACTGTAACTAAACTAACTGAAAGTTATTATTAGGAATTGTATCGCTTAATTATTAGGATCTTACAAAATCAGATCAAAATAAGCAACTTACAACTCTTTCAGGTCCTATGATTCTCTCAATAATGTAAAAAGTGCTGGTAGGATGCAGAGTTTAATAATCTTGATTAGACATATTGGCAAGCTGCAGACATTTGTTCATTCTACAGTGATTAATGTTGAAAATTGCATTGATTTAAAATACCATTCACATCTCTACTATGAAACATGCATCGACAAAATTAAACTATCATTCTGCATAAATGTTCCTTTAAAACTGCACAGGAGGAAAAGGGAAGGTGCTATTCCAATGCAACCATAACGTAAAAGATAAATCAGATCAAACAGGATATTTTGTTCAGATAAATGAGATATCATTACAGCCTCATAATTGTGGTGTCATGGAGGCCTTTTGTTACAGGCTAGATATCAGAAATAAATTGAATTCATGGGGCATAAGGGGGAGAAGTGAAAATAAAAATAACCAAAATTTCATTTTGACATCTGTGTGTGGGGTTTTTTTGTTTTTCCTCTTTTTTGCTTTTTATTGGGATAGGGAGGAGAGAGTGGCAGAGGGTTGGTTGGGTGGGGAGAAGGGAAGTTCGTTTTCAAGAAATAATACCTGAATAAGAAACTTTGGCCTCTTTACCAGAAAACTTATAACTGTAGGATTCTTCCTCCATGGAAGAGCCATCAAGAGAAATGATTTCATCGCCAGAAGGGTTGTCTGAAAGTAATGACTAATTAGACTAAAGAAAGAATAAAGGATAGAATGGAAATCGAATTGGAAGAACAGCCATTTAACAGAAAATACTCACCATATGAATCAGCACAATGGGATGGGAACTCTTGTCTAACTTTTTCCTCAGTTTCATCCTTGTTAATCATGCTAGATGTTGATGTCAGGACCGAGTCAGATATGCAATCACTCTCTTTTTCAATGTCCTCAGTACATTCTTCCATTTGTCCTACCTTGCTATGTTCCAGCGTGGGGCACAAAGTTCCTGGTAACTTATGCAAGGCTTTGCCTTCATCAGTCAAAGGTTCATTAGAATATGGATTTTCACATTCCAGAGGAGCAACTATCAATGAATTCTTTGTGGGCAGCACATCCTTAGCAGCATGATTTTCATTAGAAGGCACAGCTCCATCATTAGTTTGTCTACGTGAGAAGTCGCAGCACGCATCTTCTGGGTAAGCCCGAATGGGTTTTGGAGGCATATTCTTGGTCTGACAAGGTCTGCAGAAAGATGAAGCCTGTACTATTTCTTTCTTTGCATCATATACCTTTGGGTCTTCAGTTTTTTTGTCAACATCAATCTTTGTAGGCCTCCTCATACGTAACTTTGCCTTTTTCATGTCACTTTCTTTGCATGGTTCAACTGAAAACTCAGAAGCAGTAAATTTTCCAGACTCCATTGAAGATGGAGGAAGTAAATCTTGCATGACTTCTGAATAAAACTTTTTAACACTTGCACCAACAGTCTGGACCTGATCCTCAACATATTTCATCGTGTCCTGTGCAAGAAAAAAATAAGATTTATAATACTCGAGGCTTACCACATGATGAATGAGCACTGCTGCTGCAGATGTTACCCATTTTGAATACATATGTAATAAAGTTGTAAGAAATATCAGATGAGGAGCAGTGCAGTATGAATTTTAAGAAAATAAGTAGTAAAAACCAGCTAAGAGAAAACCAAAAAGATAGGTAATGATGGTTGGCAGAAGAAAAGTGTACCTGATAGACGATTTCTTCCACCTCTAAGCACATGGTTTCAAACTTTTGATATATGTTCCCAACCCAGGTGATGCCTTTCACGTCCATTTTGATCATAAAAAATTAGAATGCTGAAATGAACACAGCAACAATCTTCTTAATCTCTCTAGTAGATGAAAACATAATGAAGCAACAAAAAAAAGAAAAAAAATAAGATAAGTGCACTAGTTATCAACATATTCAATTTGATCCAGTAATCTATGATCATAACTCAGAATAGAAACCATGCTTGTGCTACACCATCAACACTTAACTGGCCTAATATGGTAGCAAAACGACAAAGAAAATACAAGAGTTTCACATGAAGCATATTTGTTCTGCAACCCTCATTAACAATTCATTAGTTGCACATTTCCAGAAAGTATGATTTCAACTTAGAAGCTTTTCCATGTCCAGCTTTTACAATAATTATTTCTTAATCTTATGCCAAAGTAGTATTGGACTGCATAAACCTCTCTGTCACAGGGCTTACTTATGACTACCGCTGCTTTACTCCAGTTGTTTGACCCAGCTGGCCCAGAATTCGGGTTCAGGTTTCACAAAACACATACAAACATTAAACTTATACAAGCATATCTGAAGACAGTACATTAAACTTGGAAGCATTATGGAAAGTCAACTTAATGAATCGAAAATTTCTATAGCATACAAGCAAAAACCTTGATGTGTCCAACCATAATAACAGGTGACAGCATCATCCAAAAAAAGATGGACTGTGCCTCACAGGATAGGAAGGCATTTTTTCATTGCTGATATCCCCACACCCATTAGCATATGTGACTAATCACTGTTCAGGAATTGGAGTAGTAAACATATTCTCCTTCCCAAAAGGGTTTCACCGAGTTTCAAACCCTAACCTCAGATCAAGTAATCCACCATGTTCAGCCTACTTAACACCAAACCAACACCTTGTTGGTATAATCAAGGATCAATTAAACTAAATCTCCTCATAGATAGTTTGTGGACAAACTTCATCATGCTAGTGCCATAGTTCCAAGTAAACAATACAATTCTAAAGTCCCGTCCCCAGAATATTTTTTTTTTGTTTTTCTTTAATAACACCAACAATCTATTCAATCCACCAACTCCCTCATGGCCCACATAGCATTAACATTGTTCTTCCACCAGGATAGAACGATTTCAATTCTCATCTCCCCATCCCTTAGAAAATATAGATGACTGAGAAGGAAATAGTCTATTAGATGCAATACAAGTGACATCAAACCCCACAAACAAACATCCCATGTGCACCCTTCCACGCATACAAAAGGATTCACCTAAAAATAGTCCCTAAAACGTTTCTAAATTTTTCTAAGCACAGATATTAATTTCTATTTTTACACCCCTCTCTGCCATTGGCAAATATAAACTCTTTCTATTCAAAATTTGACAATCCGTTCAACATAACTCCAAAAAACACCCAACTTTCTCAACAAAAACAAAAGACCAACATGAGAAACAGCATAACAAAACTTCTTAACTTCATGTCACAAAACCTCAATACCCTCCACATAATTAAAAAAGAAAAATAAGAAAAAAATTATCCTGCCAAGACCGTAGAAACAAAGCACCAAACTTTACAGCTCGATGAGCTCGTACCATCAAAAAGAAAAAAATTTTAGCATGATCGAGAACAGCACAAAAACATAATCAAATGAAAAGGAAAAATATAAGAACTTCATAGTATTCTGAAAATTTTAAGAAGAAGAAACTTACGTGTTGTGTGAGATAATGAAAACCCAGAAGCCAAAGGAGACGAAACAAGGGTCTACAAGGAATTATACGTGAGATTATCCTTAAACCCAAAAGAGTACTTTTTTTTTTTTTTTTTGGTTTTTGCTTTTATAGCACACCAGTGTTTTGTACCAAAACCAAACCACCAAGATAGAGGAAGGAGGACAATACACTTGCAAATACTTTCCCTAGGTTTCTTCGAGTCTTAAATCATGCCACGTGGCTTGAGTCCGGAAAACATAATACACTGCTAGCTTCTATTATTATTCCGTTTCGATATGGAAAAAGTAAAAGGATTATGAAATACGCTTTTTTCATTGGCTAAAATGTCTCCAAGATTGCTCTTTTTTTCTTTTAGTTCGTTTATGTCTTCTTATAAATTTGGACGTCAGGTTATGGATAAAGTAAGGATAGTTATGTATCGGGAAATAGAATATATAATATATGTACTATAGTTTGATAATTAGGAAACTATTGCTCTTAATTCGTCATAATGAATGTATCACCTAAGCGAGTAAGAGAATCTTTTTTTTTTTTCTAAATTCTTTTATTGTCATTTGGTATCCATTTAAAATCTTATATTTGTCATACAAAATAAACAAAAAATATAAGTATTTATCCAAAAAAGGAAATAAATATATATAATCCCCTTATAAAAATAGGCATCCAACAACTCTTAAAACAATTAAACTTATGTATCCTTTATTTTATTATTTTTATAAATTATCAATTAAAATGGCTTTTTCTAATACATAAAATATATTTTGGCTAAAAAAATATGTAAAATACATGATTTAAAACATTTTTATTTTAAAAAGTACATGAATTTTTCATTTTTTAATCCTTATATTTCATCCGTTTGCTTTATCATAATTATAAAATAAAAATAAATAGGATGCATATAAAATAATTTTTTAAATATCAAATTTGCAAATAAATATAAATCAAATAAAAAAATAAAATTAGATAAGTTACAAATGAAAAAAAAAATCCTCATAAGTTAGACGCTAGTAAAACACTTTGAAAGTACTAAGTCGCTTAATATTTAGAGAGATAATATGAAGTTATTCGAAAAATATATTAATAGCAAGACTTATAAGAGATTTTTGCAAATGAATAACCAAATTTACTCTAATCTAATAATACAAATTAATAGTATCTATAAGTACCACCAGACGCAAAGATAGACCGGTTAAACTAATGGCCAATCCTTATTTAAGTAAATATTGAAAATGCCTACTAAAGTATATTCACTTTCACATTGCATTTTATATATCCAAAATGATTTTAATATGTACATCTATGACACTTTCTAATGTTCACTAGAAAGACTCTCATAAGATTAATTGAAAAAATAATTATCATACACAATGTACTGTAATTATTATTTACTAGTTATATAATAAAATCAAAATATTTATAATATAAGTAATGCAATTATAATGAATAATTACTAATAAATAACTAGCATTTCGAGGAATTTTACTAATTTAAATTTTATTTTATAATTAATGAAATGTAATTTTATAATTTATTGAGAAAAATATAAAAAAAAAACAAGAAAGAAAATGACTTCAATGGTTATATAAGAATAAATACATTTGAAAAAAACAAAACTAACTTTAGTAAGACTAAAACTTTTCATCACACACATAGAAATATTGATGTTAACCACTAAATTATTTATAGTTTTATTAAATATTTTACTCTTGAAAATGTAAATAATATAGCTCTTATTCATTTTCTAATAAATTTAAAAAATTTTCTTTTGGCGTAGAGAGAAGAGGGTTAAGGCCCTTCTAGACTCTCACTAACATAAACATATCGAATTATATACACCTACTAAAATGCTTTGAATCTAAACACATATAAAAGTAAGATTTACTTATAAAGCTCAATCTTAACAAGTAATTAGATTAGTAGATTAAAGCCTTGATGGGCTATAAATTTGAGCCCTAGATAATTTATCTATGGCATATACATACTTTTTATTCTAATATGATGATATCACCGTTATATCTTTAATATTGGACCCTTTATTGTTCTATATTCCTTTTCAAGTTTCTAACTAATGTCCTTTTCCTTATCGTAGTAATGATAATCCTCAATAAGTATCCATCTTACTTTAGCAAAATGCAATGCTTAATACTGGCTCCTCCATTCTTAAGGTAACTTAACATATATTGGTTCGAATCTATAATTCCTAAAATCTAATGGGATCTTGATAGCTATTAAAGATTATTCGGTTTCAATTTGTCTCCCAAGAAAAATAGATCCCCCATTAAATCCTCTTCTCTTTCTTCTTCATTAAGTAAAACCAATCAAGTTGCTCTATCCTTTCCTATGACTCATATTATTTTAATGGACTTTGTTGCCTAAGTGATCTTCTTGATCACTAGTATCACATAAGGACATTTGTTTGGCTGGCAAATACAATTGAATTGAAGAATTATGATAGCACAGATGCTATTCATAACTTATCTAATATCAAATTCAAAGTGATTGATAGCAACTACCCCTATCGTTCTACTCCTCGCCGATTGTCGATGCTAAATTCCATGTCTTAGCAACTTCTGACATCAAGAATTTTATGAAGTTTACTCTCGTAAGTTGAGATTACTCCCTCCACCAGCCACCTAAATTTATCAACAACTTCCTCGGAAATGAATAAATGTGAAAATCCCATATCCATCGCATTTATCCTCCTCCAAAGCCACCTTAACTATTAACTGCTCGTATCTTGGAATTTCATACCAAATAGAAATCACAATGTGCCAAGTTAGGCCATTTCGCCCTCATCCAATTGATCCTTTGCTACTAGAGCAGCTGAACATTTCTTTCTTTGGTCACTCTTGAGCATTCAGTCGTAGAATTAGCACATCTTTCCCTAACATGCCCCCTATAATGCATGGATGTTGCGTTTTCTTGGAGGAACGATACCAAGCGTTAGAGGAATACAAGCACTCACGTTGGCAGCCATTCAAATTGTTTATGCCGAGTTATTGTATAAGTTTTATTTGAGGGTGATTAATTTAGAAATGGAATGATAAAGTGGCATAATAAATAATTACTATGTTAATATGATAGCTATTTGATACTTTTCTTTTCTTTTTTTTTAATAATTATGTGTGGAAATGCTATCTGTGAATTTAAGATTTCATTTAAGAAAAAATGGGAAAAAGAACACTAAATCAATACCTCTAAATATTAATAGCAAATTATAAACACATCCCCTAATGAATATCCTCAATTCCAAAGTCACAACTTTTAGATATGTATACATGCACTATAAAGTGTTGCTATAATGGTAAAGTCATTGCAATTTTGTGATCCATTAAGCAATGGTTCTAGAGTTTTAATAATGATTTGAAAGTATTTGCACATTTTCAAAAATGATGAATTCCTAGCAACGGTTAGAGAGTCTATTTCGACTTCTTTGATAATTTGGAGAAATTTGTAGTGATACCTAAAAATTAATATTATAAAAGATATTCTTTGTCGTTCACAAATTAAACAGAAGCAAAATTAAAGCCCAAAAGCTAAACCCATTTCCTTTTCTCGTTTCCACCGTAAGATAGAGGAAGTAGGTTTAGTTAAATAACATTATATTATCACATGGATTCATCTTAAACGCAAAACCATTTAAAGAACTTTAAAGGAACTCAATACAAAAGGAAGCATCCTCTTTTGACAAGATAACTAAAAGATACAAGAAATGCTGGTCACAAGTCCATCCAGCCATGAGGAAGACCATCAGCGAAAGAGACTAAACGAAACTGGAAACAAAGAGAGGATTACAAGTGATATTTCCCCATGTAATTATGAATCTTGTAATATTTACCAAGTATTTACCACACCATTGGATTTCCATAGAAACATGAACCATCTCCGCCAGGATCAAGCACAATCTATAAGGATTAATGAAAATGAAAGCTCTGAAAAATTGATATCACAAATCCATTCATCCAGCTGTTTGGAAATCTCCAAAATCATCATCTGGTACCTCTTCTGTGCTTTGCTCTTGCTCCTCACTAGAATTTGATCTCTTTGTCTCTTCATCAGTTGCTCTTGGAGCATCATCTTTATGAGACTCCTGGAGATTCAAATCTGATAGCAAGTTTGTAGCAGAGTTGGCTGCAGCCGAAACAGGTTGTGATGACACTGGGGGAGGTGGTGGAGGTTTGAGACATATCTTCTGCTCTTTCTGGTTACTTTTCTCATCAGACGATGGATTGTTCAGACCTTGTTCTGTGGATTTGGACTTCACAACCTGACCGCTTTTCTGTTGATTTAAGAAAGAGAGATTCCATTAGTATGCATGATCAAATTCAATACATGAGCTTCAGCACAGGTCTAAACCCTTACTGTTTTTATACTGAGTACAAGTTTTTCTCCATCTTTCAAACTATAATCCACAGCGGGTGTATGCTGGTAATGTTGTTCCATCTCCTCCGCAGTTTTCTTTTTGTTCACATACCTTCAAAGGAAAAAATTTGTCAATGTAAATATTTAAAAGGCACAGCCAATATCAAATCCAGCAAGCACTAGATCATAAGCATGGGAAAATCCATTGCAACAAAGGAGGAGAAGTGTGGAATAGTAAAGATTGAAGAAGTAAGAATGCAGAATTTACTTCACATGGTCATGCAATGCTGCCTGGAAGTCATAAGCTTCTGTTCTTTCCCGGAACCCAATGCCTATAAAAGCATGCCTAACTCGACCGCCTGGATCACATCATAGAAGCAAGGACATGAAATAATTTTCATAATCTAGAAAAAGCAGCACAGGATGCAGCGGATGTAGAGCATATTCTTTAGTTGGTCTACATTTAGCCATTATCTGTCCATAAAAAAATGCTTTGCTTCCTTAAGAACAATTTTTTCTTGGATATCATAATAAGATTATTGGAGGGAAAGGGGATGTAGCAACATAACTTTGATGTTGAGTAAGAGGATGCCACTAAAAATGAAAAATGTGAAATAAGAGAATACACTCACCAATATTCTCTTCTACACGGAGAACAAAATACCTGCAGGATAAAGTTAACCTATATTAGCTCAGTATCCTTTCTTTTCACAGAATAGAGAAGGTGGAAGATAGCTCAGCAGACAAGAACTTAAATCACATTTTTCAAAACCCGTGAATAACAAAACAATAATTCATGTTAAGAATGTCGATACCATGATTAAAATAACTCTCAAGCATCTACCATGATATTTTAAATGCCATTAAAATCTGAAAAAAGGATTTGTTCCATCAAAATTAACTCAACCTGCTACTGTCAATTACAGATTCCACAGGATGTGGTTCTCCATTTCTCAAGAAAGCCCGGGCATACAGTTCACCTAAATTTATGAATGCCAAGAGAACAGATTATCGACAGTGCATATGATATATAATACATAACCTACCATGCGGGAAAAGGTCAACTATAAAATCACCTGTAGTTTTGTCTTCAAGTCTGATTATGCACTCTTCACCCTTGCTGATTACTTTTAACGTTCCCTCCCAGGCCCATTTGTTGACATTCCATTCATCAGCCCTAAATATAGTACACAAACAACTCCTAATATTTAGTAGAGATTAGCAGCATCAATGAATGCAAAGCCTACGGTCAATCACATAACACATTAGCATATTTACATAAACCTCATATCAAAGAAAAGGTTGACACAAGACCCAAAGGTTATAACAAGTAATATGTCTAAGGACGTCACACCAAATATGTCAAATCAGTATCCAAAATGCCTTCCATATGGAAAGTTTCAGGGTATAAGAGAGGGAGTGAAATGTGAATGTAATTGAACAAAATAAGTAAGTCCTAGAAAAGACTCAAATGCTCTCCTTACTAGTTTGGGGAATTAACACTAGGACTTTGCACTCTTATACCTAGAAAATAGCATTTGCTGTCTATTTTGTTCCCCTTGATGAGCATTTAGAACAATTTCTCAAACTTACAAGAAAGATTGTCAGGATTTAGGGTTTACATGTGAGGGACAAGTATTTTATTTCCAGCATTATATCCATTCAACAGCAACCCCAACTAAAAATTAAAAGGTAACAATGAAAAACAACGTTACTTCATCGTCTAAGCAATGCAACTCCTGTAAACTTTGCTTTGTATTACTTAAAGAAAACAGAAGAAATTTGATTCTGTGTACCATAATAAGAACAAAGTATCAGATGCTTATTTTGTTCAGGGAAGCATATGACATTGTCTCAATAATAAAGAAATGATGAACAGACTTTGGTTAGTAAAAGAAGGCATGAAGACAAGTGGTATAATCTAGCCTAATCAAAGGCCTTCAAAAATTCCAAGGCCAAGAACCAAACAGCCATTTCCCATGGTTGACTCGAAATTCCAGATGAAAAACCATCAATTATATATGGAAACAGACAGTAAAGGAAACTCTAGGTTGCACAGCCATAGTTAAATTACTAATTCACTTGCCCAACTGCTTTAGACATAGTTGTATTACTAAAATATTAACCTGAAAAGATCATTATTTCAAAGATGAATAGACCATCTGAAGAAAGAAGGGAGCATAACTGACAAGGCAAAGTATCTTTCAACAATTCCATATATTACAGAGAGACCCCTAAAGTTATTCAAAATTGAAGAGACTATGTAAGTCAACCAGTAGCAAACCAACATATGCTCGCTTAAGGGCATCGTCAATCACAAGCATGAAAGAGTTTCTTTAAATCAAAACAACCCAAACACATAGAAATAAAGGCATGCATACACTTATCATAGTTTGGATAGTCAGGTAGGTACCTGTAGGAAGCTGCGGTTTTCCTTGGGGGTATCTACAAAAAGTAAGATAAATTCAGTTAAAAGATAGAAGTACATTAATCTGAATGTTCTTAGATATTAGTTCACCACTACATGGCCCACATTCCATACTTCTTCTCAACTCCATTAACCCCATATGATCAGAACAGTCAAGATTACGTAACCCACAGTAATGGAAAGTTTGCATCTTCAAAAGGCACTGTGAATCCTTAACATATGATGAACTGGTTACCAATTTCATTATTCAACTTGAAATCGAAATGTGAACGCAACCCAATTCATCAATTTTAACAGAGTTGTACTTTCTTACTTGTTCAGCTAAATCAAAACACAAAAACTTCTTCCTTTCTTTTCCTTTTCATTAATTTTGACACAGCCGTGATTGGTGCTGCGTGCACACCACTCTACAAAATTCTACAGGGGAAGCCCTATAGCCCCATTTAATTTCTAAACCCCAAAATTCTACAACTCTAAGTGATAAATCTTTCGTGCACAGGTTCAGTGCAATTTCAGATGCTTGAATCAATCAGTAAAACCATCACATACAAACCAAATTAAAGAACCCAAATTTAACAAAAACAAAAAGAAAGCTGAAGAAGGTTGCATTTCAAGGATAAAGTTGGCATACCATGTAAACGTAGCATTCTGGTACTTGAAAAAGAACAAGTTCAATTGCTTCTGCTACTTCTTCTTCGATCTCATCTGGATTGGACTCGCTTTTTGGGTATTTCTCGTCATTTTCCATGTTGACGAAATCCTTAAGCACAGACAGACATGAAAGAGAGAACTGAAATTGATGTGGGAATTGAGGCCGGGTTGGTATTTGGTGATCTGTTGTGTCTTGTTTCTTGTTTTCCTTTTTTCTTACAATTTTACATGGATATAAGTCGATAGGGGAGCTTATTTTCTTGTTAAGGTAAATTGCGTATTCCACCGTTTCCTTTTTGGTTGAAAATTCTACCGTGTATCTCATTTTCCTCAAAAATGTATTTAACCTCTTATCATTTTGGATGGCCACTGAATTTATTTATTTACTATTTTTTCCGTGGTATCTCAATTTTTGGCTGAAAGGAAATAAAAGTAAATTGATGAAAAAATTGATAGAAAATAAGTATCAAATGAAAGGATTTTTCATAATAAATTCAGAATTTAAACATATTTTGATAATAATAAAATATATATTGAAATGAACGAAAGATATTTTGTCATTATTAATTGTTGAAAGTAGATTTTTATTTCAATAGTGAATACCTACAAACAACTAATGACTACGAGAGATACTGAAGGGTACTCCAATACAATCACTTTGATACTTAAATTAGCCTTCTTGTATTAAGTAGAACTATAAAGTAACATGAAAAGTATGAGAAGGAGAAGTGAGTTCTCTTAGATGGGGGTTTTCTCTTTTATTTATTGTGGGCAAGTAGATACTTGTACACAAACTATGCCCTTAATGATGGGATTAAGTTATGGGTCGGTTAGTATAAGCCTGTAACTTATTCATTAAAAAAGCTCTATCAATAATTGCCCCCTCACTTTCTTTGGTGACAAGTGTAAGGACTCCATAGGGGCCAAGTAATATTGTTTAAAATTTCCATATTGTATCTACACTCATAATAAGAAAACCATCTTGCAAATCAAATATTGTAAGATTCTAAATAATTAATTACTAGAGTTTTAGATTTTAATTCATGAACTCATTGTATAATATAAATAATTATTGATATCCAATATTCCACAATTTCTTAAAACTACAGAGAATCGATATTCCCTACTAAAATAGTGAAATAAAATAGACAATTCTAGAAAATTCTAAATTTACTAAAAGTACTGAACCTAATTGAGATAATAGTTGTTTCTCAGAGCATTCTAAATCAATTACACAAGCTTTTCTTCATACTTATTCAATACTAACACTCTACACTTGGTTCCTATCCTTGTCTCAACTATCGATCAACTTATAAGGAAAATATTATTGAGGAGTAAGTTACTCGAGCTTAGTGAGCTAAACCTTCTATCATGCCACACAAACAATTTATTTAAATGCACAACCATATAAATGCATAAATTATTCAGAATGCCAAACAATACATATAATGACCTAGGAGCTATATACAACTCAGAATTATGCCCCTGTAGTCAACGTTAGAGATAATTAACCAACACAAACCATTAACCGGGTTCTATCACCTAAGTTTTTATATAACGTGCTTGAAACAACTCAAACTTATACATAATATAAACAACTTTACTTTTTATATGGAAAATGCACTTTTCTTTTTAAAACCAAACTTTCATTCAAAGTTCTCAAGTCTAGTAATATAGTGGCCTCCATAATTTATATCACACGCCATAAGTAGAAGCCACAAGAGACGATCCTTTACTAACGGTTAGCGATTCCTAATGTCTAGTAAGCCCAAAAGCTTCAAACAGAGATTCAATAATATAAATGATACATTTGCCTAATCTTAGCATAAGACTCCACTCTTCTGAGCCCCTTCCCATTTTTCGCGTAAGGTGGCAGTCGATATAATTATAATGTAAATATGAGAAATACATGACTTATTGATTTTCTTAGTCAAATGCTTAATTAATTCAAATACCGTTACTCTATGGGTAGATCTTGTTGTGAAAGACCTATTACTAAATAATTCATGAGTAGAGCCAAAAGAACGTGAACTGTATAAGTTAATTTATCAATTACCTTGATTAAATGAAGTAAGGGGCTTCGGTGTATAGGGAAGACCTCACCGTTTAAGACGTAACCATAGAAACAATGCAATCCACTATTCTTACTTCATTAACAAGTCATGACATTTAATCATAATACAATACATATACATTTCCCATATCTCATAAGCATTCAAATTCATTTCATAAATTTAAGTGCGATTATACTATAAGCAAAATCAAGTATGAAGTCATCGAGAATCATTCGTTCAGTCATAGCTTAGTTGTAGTAATTTAGGGGATATGTTTTCTCCAATGATAGGGTCCCCCATGCATCGTAAATATGATATTATAAGAATTTAAAATAAAATTAGAAAGCATTCCTGAAATCTTTGAAGTTACATTTTTAACTTAGTTCCTAAATTTTTCCCGATTATATTAAACTTCAATCGTATATAACTTTCTTATAGTCGATTTTCATTGTTTTTTTAGTGTACTTTAATGTGGTGTGGTTAGATTTTTGAGATAAGACACGCAAATATGTCCACTAATCAGAACAGTAATGATTCTCAAGTTTTTAAACTCTTTTGGGCTTAGTTTGATTGTTGGACTTGTTGTTATCTTAAGAAATCTCTTGGTCTTGAGCTTAAGACTTTATTCTAAACTTAATACACTCTCCAAGATCAAATTTCCATCCTTGGTTTACACCCTTTGTGCTATCAACATTTTATTGGACTCTTATGTGTGCTTAAGTGGTTAAATGGATTTATTTTTTTATCTAGACTAAGGTTAGTCACTTTGATGGGCTTAGGGAGTATTATGCAGGCTTCTCACGAGCTTTAAAACAACCTTCACTAATAGATTATGGTGCTAGTTAGAAATTTGGTGAAGGTCCAACTTGGAGTTTTAAGCTTATTTTGAGTATTTTAGGCTCGGTTTTGAGTTTTAAGTTTTATACACTTGTTATACTTGCTTTGGTTCGTTTTATCATATTTTTAAGAGACTTTTCTTATAGTTCTAGGTCTAAACGATTTGGTTTAAAGGTGACCTACTTGGTTTTTCAACTTATTTTATCATTTCCTTAAGTTTAAGTATTAGATCGTAAACCTATACTATTTATATTCCAACTCCAACCAACTTCTTTTCTATGAGGTAATTATTTAGCTTATGTACTACATAAAAATGATAGATCACATACTTATCATAAACTTTGTACTATAGTTCACATTTCAAAAAGTTGATTTCTTCACAAAAACTTCATGTAATAAATTTTATTTTACCTAAAGGTAGATTTGAGTATATGTGGCCACATGAAGTCAAAAATAACATCTAAATACCCTACATACTCTATATGTCTAGTTTGTTATCTCCCCTTCCATATACATAATTTATGATTTTCTCAACTTATAAACTCTATTCTAAGTGTTAGGCATGTACTATGAAATACCAACTTAGCATACTCATATTCCAACTTTCATGTAAGAGATTTATAAGCTTATTTCTTAAAGTGGTTTAGCTATTTTATCACCTTATGCTTATGCTAATATCTTCATGAAAATGTGGTCTCCTAAGATGGCATACTAAAACACTTTAATAAGAAAATAAACTTATTTGTCCTTAAAGCATAAAAATGGGTGGTTATGCAACTAAGAGTCCTCTTAGCTCCTTGCTTTCCTTCCTCTTCTTGTATGTTATTTTAATAACTAAGATCTAGATGTTTATGGTAGGTTTTGAGGATATTCTAAAGACTACTAAAATTGCTTTTAAAGTTGACAAAGAAAGCAAAAAAACAATGTTTGTACTATAAGTGTAGAAGCAAAAGAAGTGACGGCAATGTGTAGATTTTGTAGGGATAGGTTTCCTCTTTTGTTTTGTGTTTAAAGTAAGAAAAAGGAAATGAAAGATAAGCAAAAAGATGGGAGAGTGTCCTGGTTCGAAAAGGTGAGAAAATGCATCCATAAAGCTACTTTTAATGCATCTAAACTTGCCACAAAAGTCTTACTTTATAATGATTTGATGATGTAAGTAATATGGGGTGAATAATAGTTGTGAAAGACAATTGGTTTGATGATAAATGACAAGGCATGTCCCCTTCTTCTTTCTTTTCCAACTGGCCATTGTAGAGGACAAATAAGGCATTGTGTTATCTTATCATTTATTTGAAAATTGAATTGATAAAATAATATGATAACTTATCCTTATATAGTATAGGTTATGGTGATATATGGAAAGTGTTTTAGTACTAGCTTTTGATAAATGATCAAGTGATAGGTGATTTTAATTCCTAAATGATAAATTATTTAATGTGAGTAGTTGGTTTACTTATCTATATGTATCATAGCTTATAAGGGAAAATAAAAGAATTATCTTAAATGTAATTTTTTTAAGACTTGGTTCTTAAATTAATTCATAGGCTATGATTTGATTCTTAAGAAATTTTATAATTTTCTAAAGTTGAATAAAATTTGTTCAAATTATATTTTTAATTATTTATTTAGGGTTATAAGTCCTTAATTATCATAAGGTTTAGAGTTCTAATGAGTTTAAGTATGTTTTAGGATTTTTCACAATTTTAGGAGTATTACACTTGCACTTAAGAGCTTAAGGTTTAGTTGGCTTGATTATTTAGAATTGTTATTCTTAGGAATGTGCTATGATAATTTACCCGTAGCACCCGATTTCATAACACGAATTAGGTAGGGAAATTTATGAGGTTTATGAAAGACATGGAAGAATGTTTTAATGCATTTAGTTTATACAAAGAAAATAAAATAAATAAATATAAGAGAGGAAAGAGTAGCAAAATGAACTAATGGTGTAGTAGGAAAAAGAATAATGTTAATTTGATTTGACTTGTCTTTTGTCCTTCATAAAATAATAGGGTATGGATTTATAAGAAAAGAAGGGTTTAGTCATTTCAAATGAGACAATATAAAAGGGTTAGGAGTATGATGGATTGTACTTAGAATAAAGCAAAATATTTAGTATAACACATATATAATACTTAGTATAAGTATAGTATAATATACACTATATGTTAATAATAATAATAATAATAATAATAATAATAATTATTATTATTATTATTATTATTATTATTATTAGCAAGAAAAAGGTACATCTACACATATGCAACATATATATATCTATAATATTTTAAGAAAAGAGAAGAAATTGCTTAGTAATATATATATATATATATATGCATATTGCGAGACTACTTATATACACATGTAAAATTAATTTTGTAAATTTATTAATTTATTCTTTTAATTAACTTAGTTTTTTTTTTATTATTATTTAAAATTATCTTTGATCATTCGTTATCAGTTTCATACAATTTCGTAAAATTAATGATAATTTTATTGATTTATGGCTTTTCAAGTATTAAGATAATTTATAGAACTTAAAAATTTTACGATTTGGTATTTACGGTTTTTATTAAGTTTAGGTTTACATTTTTAAAAGTACACGCGTATAGGGATTGAGTTTTCGTATGTGATTAGGGTTTTTAAATCGTACAATAGGGTCTTTCATATTTATTTTAAGTTTTGAATTTAAATTTTTAATTGGTTTTCATTTTATGCGATTTTGTCAACTTAGGAAAATATCTACGTTACTATGTCTAAAAGGTTAAATTTGTAAGGTTTACAATAAGCTTGGTAAGGAAAGTATCTAGAAAGGTTAATTTTGTAGGAACCTTAGAAAAATTAGTGATTAAGGACTTGAAGAGGTAAAGGTCAAAAGAGATAGGAGCACTACAAGATGCTTGTACACCTGAAAAAGCAAGGGCTTAAAAAGGCTAGAGTGCTTAAAGAAACAAAGGCTTTAAGAGGCTAGTTGGCTTGGAGTCCATTAATGATATAGGAAATTTGGTTCATTTACTCTTCATTCATACAGGTATCGGATTAAAGTATTTAATTGATCACTATTTAGCAACTTACGATTTTCAAGTAGCTCCTTAGAGCGTTAAGCTCATTTGTCAATTGATGACTTTGAGATTTTTAAATAGCTCATCATCATTTCTTAGGATTTATAACATTACTCTTAAAGACTTAAGGACTCATAAATAGCTCTTCATCCTTAAGAGGATTTATAGCTACTATGCTTACCACTCTTAAAAGAACTTAAAGCTTTACATTCTGTTGTCCATTTTTTAGGACTTTAGAGATCTAAGGATATCTTTTTCCCATGATCCATCAAATATAGGATTTAGGAATTAGCACTTTGTGGTTTGTTCGTCACCCTTAATGTGTAGGGTTAGAGCTATTAAGAAGTAGCTCGTTAGCAAATTATGTTTGCATAGGCTTAAAGCGATGGACATTTCTGTAGCTTCAATTTGTCTTTGAGTCCTCATATTTGTCTTGAATGAAGGTAGAAATAAGCTTGCTAAGAATTAAATAAATCGTTACAAGTGCTAAATAGCCGACACTTTTCATTATCAGGTTCGTTAAAGCTCAGATTGTAGAGCAATACATAGTTAGATATAAATCAATTCATAAACAATGGATTAAGTGAAGATACTAACAATAGATTAGCATGATCTGGCACATAAAACTTGTATCTTAAAAATAAATAACCAATAAAGCATAAGTAATGGCAGCAATGTTTTACTTATCTTTCCTCAACTAGAATTAGCGTGCAGTTAGGCTTGGTGCACCGTTGGAATAAAGCTCTTAGTCTTATGTGGAGCTTAATTAGCACTCATGGTAATGTGCTATAGTGCTCAATAGAGTTAATGTAGTTTATCCTCATACAGGTTTGCTTATTTCCAATCATCTTATGCGAGCTACCTTATTAAAGGACTTTTAGCTCTAAATACTGTTCTCAATGAAGTAGATTGATCCACGTAGGTCTATTGTGCGTTATTTACTAGGGGTAGGTACGATTCGGTACGGTATGGTTTAGTCCAATACGATTTTTACCTCTTATTAAGCTGAACCTAAAATTAATAGTTCGGTTTTTTTTATAAAACTAACCTAATCATAAGGTTCGATTTATAAATTTTTCAAACATAAAGATAAATGATTTGGTTTGTTGTTCAAACTGTTTTTAAAATAAAATCTTTCGAATTTACTATTGCTCCTTTAATGTTTAGCTTAAAATTTAACGAACTTATTTTCACTCCAAAATTTCCTACACATATGTTCATTGTCCATGTCTAGTATCTTGTCTCAAAAACATAAACAGAATACTCTCCCATTCATAAATGCCCCAGAACCTTTGTTTGATCAAATGATGCATACTGCAATTATATAAGATATCCAAGATATTACTTTTATTTATTAATTTATTCAGATCCTACGCATAAAATTTCAAATAAATAAATACTACACTAAATGAATAGAAACATCAAAACCTCTTTTTTTAAGCACACTTATTATCATTTAAGAAATGCTTCAGTCTTTTAGCATCCATATAGTTTTCATTTGCTATTGTGCACGTAAGTCATGACTAAAGAAAATTGAGGGAATAACTGAATAAGACATAATTTAAAAAAAAAAAAAGAAAAGAAAAGAAAAGAAAGAAGATGGTGCAATTTAGTTTGGCGTTGCAAACTCAATGAAACAAAATTAAACCACACCAAAACCGAATCAAACTTAAAAAAGCGAATTTTCAGTTCTTTTCGATACGATTCACAATTCAATTTACAATTTACGGTCTTTTTGCCTGTCCCTAGTATTTACGGCTTAAAATTGTCAATCACATGTTGCTTTAATTATCTATCCAACGATAATTAAGTATAAACATTTATGTAAACAATATCTCTAATATAAACCTCACTTAGATTACAGTTTAAGTTAAGCTCATAATTGTTTACGTGATTAGAGAAATTTAGCTCAAAAGCTTGAGAATTTCATTTTACCAAGAATTTGTGTGAAAGTGTGATGAAATCTATTATAATCCTTGAAAGGAGTTACTAATCTCTTTAAAAATTAGTAGATACTGCTTGAGACAACTTATGAGGGAGATTCTATAAATTTACAACTTGGAGGCATGATAAAATTGTGGGAATTGTTGGCCTCTATGTAAAAGTTTTTTTCAAATAATGGAACATAGGTGTGGAGTACCTGATTTTAGGCCATAAGCTAAAAGAGTAGGTTAGTGCAAAAGATGGAACCACTATAATGATTTTATGATCCTTACACTTTTTATTTATTAGCGACTTATTTATTATTTTTATGACATACTATTTAATTGATTGATTGATTATGCATTACAAGATTTATAAGTATCATATGCACGTAATTGAGTTTAGGATCATAAGCACGTTATATGTGTTAATTTGCTTAAGAAACTAAAACTGGTAAGTAATTGATTGGCTTTTGCTCGCATATCTTTAATCTAAATTTGTTAATATTTATGATACATTAGGAATTAAGAACAAGTCAGTTATCAAGTATTGAACATGAAGAAGTAAAAATTGGTTACGTATTGAAATTTTGCAACAATCAATTCAACCCCCTCCTTGCCTCCTTTTTTTTATTCTAGGACCAACAATTAAAATCAAAGTAGGTTAATTGAAAGGAGTGTACATATTTGATTTGATATATCGAATCGAGTTTGGAATATAAGGGATACATTGTCTTGGAATTTGGATTATTCGTTATTTATCATGAACAAAACTAACATTGTCTATATAAGGAATGAAAAGAACAAACGAATATACAAGATAATTTATTTTAATTGTCAGAAACCAAGACATGTTAGTAAAGAATGTCCAGAAAATCATAAGGATAAGATGTTGGAATATTGTCCTATAGCTAACTTACATTCAAATGAAACCGAATCCAACAGTGGAAGTATATGAAGAAATGGAAAAATTACTAAGTGCACTCTCTAGAGCTAAAGCCAAAATCTCAAGATTAAACAACATAAATAAGTTGTTGGAGCAAGAAATTGAGGAGTTGAAATTCAACAATGAATCTTAATGAAGGAAAATTCTTTGCTTCAAAAGGAGAAAAGTGAACTATATCAATTGAAGGAAGAAAATCAAGATCTGAAGAAGGGAAGAGAAGATATGAATATCGGAATCAATAATCTTTCTAATTTATTGAAAGATGTTTATGAGAAGACCCTAAACAATGAGAAAAAGTTGAGTCAGATATTGAAGGAATAGAATATTAAAAAAGAATCAAATAAAAAAGGAGCATTTAAAGGATGAAACGGAAAAGGAAATTTGGAAAAAGAAGTGTTTGATCAAAGAAAAGGACAAGAAGCAAGGAAACAAATTGTTTTCAGAGAATAGGGACAAAGGCAAAAATCTTAAACCAGAGTTAATCAGATAGATCAGCAAGGTAAGTTAATACAACAAAGGTATGTAAATAAAATTACTTGTTATTTTTGTAAAAAAACTGATCATTTAAAAAGAAATTGTTTTTACAAATTTGACACATGGTTAAAATGGCAAAAACCAAGCTTAAGTTAGGTAATTAAATATAGTACCTAATTAAAAGCTACAAAATTTCCTAAGGCACCATATTCTTGTTCAATTTCTCATTCAAATGCACTCCTCTCTCTCAAAAACAAATCTCACAATAATCTTTTACCAAATAAACCCTAAATCTATCATTAACCAATGACTCCTAAGAAATCTAAAGAATCAATAATACGAGATACAAGTGTAGAGCAAAGAATCGAAACTCAAAGAACAAAGAAGAAGTCATAGAAGAAAGCCCCCTTATCAGAATCCCCTTGTAAAGTTGTCGAGGTAAATATTGTTGATTTCAAATTCTTTTCAAAACATGGATTAGATATATATTACTTACTAAAGTATGTTTCCTTTTTACTAACCTTTACTTGTCCTTCATAAATCATCTTAAAACACTTGGGACATTGCTGCAAAGTAAGGTTTATCTATGAAAATGCAAGTTCCTAATACTATTCTACATGAAAAGCTAAGGGAAAAACTTACCTAACCACTTACCAGAGTAAGGTTGAAGATGTCTTTCTTAAGTTGGTATGCCGTAAGCTTAGTGTATGTGTGTGAGATTGTATGTATGTGTGTGTGTCAAAGTATTAGGGGGATGTGTATGGGAGGTGGGACGTTTGGTGGTGGAGAGTTCGGTGTAGTGGTGACAATGGCGAAGTGTTGACGGTGTGGTGTGCAAGGGTAGCCGGAAGGGAAAATGAAGGGGGGTTTAGGGTTTGATTTTTGAGGGAGTGTTTGAGGATGTTTTAGGGCTTGTGAAAATAAACAAAGTGAGGGAAGGAGATGGGGTGGCTGGTCGTAGGGGAGAAAGAGAGTATGGGGACAAAGTGTGTGTAATTTAGGTAAACAAGGACATGGCATAAAAAGGGAACGTGTACTTCGTTACTTTATTGCCACTTAGGGAAAGATCTTATCTCCGAAGGGTACAAGATGCATTAAGTGTAATTAAGGGATTGTCTTGTAGCTCAAAATCAAGTTTGACTTGTAGTTAATTAAGATGCAATGGTAATTGGTTATGGATTAGGGTTTGATTAAGGTAATGAATAGTAGTTAGGCATAATTAGGCTAATTAAGTGTAATTAGGATACGTTTAAGGTTTTGTTGAACTTTAATACTATACTTTAGTTAAATCTAAGTGTCCTACATGTATACTTAGGGTTTTCTTAAGGTTTGGTGTTTGTTTATAGTAATTTGATTTGCATACGAGCTCAAAAGTTAGGATTTTAATCATTTAGTAATATCGGTCACTTGTATGGATCGATTTAACCTTACTGTTAGTGTTTATCCATCATGTTAAGATACACGATTGCTTAATTAAGGCTTAACAAACATTTTAGGGTTTCATTATCGTCCTAAGGTTTTTCAAGTATTAGGGTTCTTGAGGTTCTTGCTCATTTTGTTAGAATTTTAGGGCTTACTTCATTTAGGGCTTTGGATTAAATGTCTAAGGTTTGATTCTTTTACCTAGGTTTTATTATTATGTCTAGGTGATTCTATAGACTATCTGAAGGCTTTTTCATCTAACTCCACTTTTAAGTTATTGAAATTTCGTAAGGTTTACAAACAATCAATAATTGGTGCCGTCTATAGAAATGAGCAATCTGTACCTACGCTTTTTGAGAATTTATTGAAATTTTTGTGGTAGTTAGTTTTTTCCATCCACGGATTTTTCCAATCTGGTTTGTAGTAGTTTTTACCTTGTATTTCTTATCTCCACTCACAATCGAATATACTTACAATTCACTGGTTTATTTGGATTTAAATGATTTCAATTTCCCTCTTGCTTTAAACTTGCATTAATAGCTTTTTCCTCACATTTTTACATTTGAGGATTTATCAATTTGCTTACCTAACATTTTCTGGTGACTTTTTTGTTGTTCATAATTTGGTCATGCCATTAAATTTTAGAAACTGTTGGGTAGCAGCCATTATGTAACATAGTGCAAGGGGTTGAGACCTCATTCAGGTAAAAGTTAATCAATACGCACTATAGTTTCTTCCAGATCTACTAGCGGTTACCACATTTCTCATGGCGTATTCATACCTTCAAGAAGAAACTACCTCATGAATTTGAAAACTGCCATGTAACTGACGTTGTATCACACCGTGGAAGAGTTCAAATTTCTTTCATATAAAATTGATCGATGCCCATTATTGATGTAGTGATTAACTGTGACAAAGTCATCGGTGTTGAGAAATTATCTCCATGAATTATCCATAATGTGCTAAGTCCAACAGCAAGTGGTAAGTTTTTCTCTCGAGCTTCGCAACTAAGCTGCGACCCAGTGACCGTCTCAAAAGCCACACAACATGGCTAAGCTGTCATGAATGGTTACCGAGCAATCAGGTGCATATGCTGAGTGATGTGTGTCACCATAAGGAAGTGCATTAGAACTCTCTGATCTGTAGAAAGATTTAAAGTAACTGGACGACTTTACGAATACTTTCCATTATGGACAGAACGGAGAGGACAGTTTCATGTCTTATTAACTATTCGACACTTGTCGAACGGTCCTAACTGCCGAGTACATTACAGCAAATCTGGCCAATTCCCTTGACCAACCTATCCATCCTTGCACCAAAGCCAAGCCATGCCAAGCTACTCTCCAACTATACAAGAAACACCATCAGCAATACGTCAGGTCCAAGCTCCAATCTCACTCAGCAATCGCCCTCCACTTCAATACAACTAAGTTGACAAGAAGGAACTGAGCTCCCCAACAATGGCCGAGTCTATTTTTGAGCTCTTGAATCATAAGTCCGAACTCTAAGTAGTAGGCAACCGTAGTTCAGAGCTAATCTGGGTTAGATTCCCAAGCGACAGCGAATCTGAGGCTTTTTTTTTTTTTTTTTGAGCTCTGTACCATGACATTTGTAGCACGGCACTAACTTGTTTTCATCCAATTATGCTCAGACTTTGTTGCTATGCTGTCCAATTCGTGCCAAACTACTAAGTGCTAGAAATTCCAATGAAGAATAACAAGAGTTGATCATCAGCAATTGTTACAGAATCAGATTGCCGAACCGCACTTTAACCCTCCACTATCCGTGTTAATTGCAAAACACTGACGTTTTAACACGCGTGGTCAAGTCCGAGATCCCTTTGGGTCAAGCGACAGTTTTGATGCCAACCCTTCTCCATAAGTCACTAAGCTCATCTGTAAATATCAACCGAGCTCCGTCGAGATACCCTTCAGCCTGAACAGTGCACACCACTGTCCAAGCTACATGCCGCGCATTATTTCATATGTTGACTTCCTTATGTGTGGTGAGACCCTCGCATAAGCCAAGCAAAACTAGCGACCGTGTCTTGAGTCACAACATAAGCTACAATTTCAGCTATGTAACACAACTGCCAATCTCCATGTCCAGGCTCCAACATCAACCAAAGCTTTTGGTATGAACCAACTAAGCTGCAATGCCAACTAATGACAAGAGCCGAGAGGTCGAGTTTGTCCGAGTCAATAAGTTGCCAAGCTCCGTGCTGAGTTGCTAAGAAGCAACTATGAGCATAAATCCAAACAGTGCATCAATGCCAAAGACGAGTTCCTGATATGAGCTTCAGTGCACGCTCGGACTATACGAGCCACTCTTCTTGAACACGAACCCAAGCTTCTAGCAAGGATAGCAAGTGTGAGCTATCTTTTGGGAATTCCAAGCTTCATATGGTGGAAAGCCACACCGATAAGTCAAGCTATTAGAACCACATTGTTTCAAACTCCTTTGGGTCGAGTAATTGTTCATCTCCTTGCCTAGTAAGTGTTTCCGATTTAGCGACCAGCTTCATGTGCTGTGCCGACCCATGATGTTCATCACGCGATATGCCGAGCAACTCCAAGTGTGCCGAGTAATTCACATGCCAAGCTACTCTTAGCACACATGCCAACTTGGAGACTTCGAATTGCTAAACCCTTCAAGTGATGGACCTGAGCTTTGATATGATCAACTGCCCAAGTTTTCTACAGTAGATAGCTGCAACACAAAGACCAATCAGCAAAAGACTCAAGTCGAATCATACAATAGAGCTTTACCAAAGTTGAAGTTCGAGCTCCCTACATATGTCTAGTAAAGATGCCAAACTTTCAGCCGATTTAAATGCCTTGCGAGCCTAGCTGCCGTGAATTTTCTCCAACTCCAATCATCGAATTACTTTAAACACATTGCATCCAAACAATGATTTATTGGCCGAGTTGATTGCCGAGCAAGGCGATTTGGAGACTTGCACTTAATATTGCTAAGCTCCATATATGCACTTCATAGTAACTGAACTTTAGCAGGCTAAGTTACTCGATGTTGAACTCCATTTGATGCATAAGCTGCTGAGTAAGTCAACTCTTTGGTTCGAGTTTTGTTTGGATTATTTTGAACTCCAGGCTATTGCTCGAAGCTCGGAGGTTGGAGCTCGGAGCACCTTGCCGAGCTGTTATGAGCTCATGAGTTGCAGCTGCATCAAGTCTGTTCATTTGTCTTCACTTTTGAAACTATGTTGCCCACCTCGATTATTAAAGCATGCTCACATGTAACTTGATCTTACTAAGCTTTAATGCATCCTAATCGCAAGTCAATGCTATAATAGCGTACATAGTTAATATCTTACCTTTCCTGGACACACGTGTAAGAGTCTCCAACACGACAGGCATCAAGAAATCCCATCAATCCTTTTTATTTCTCTAAGCACAAATATAATGGTGAACCAACTATTTCAAAGCTGACCAAACAAAAGAGCTAAGCTTCAAGCTATCCAATGCCATGCACTTCGTACATGCATAATAGCATTTTGATCTACCCCGTTGAAAGGAGCTGATGTTTGAAGCTAATTGACTCGATACGTGGGGAAATGAGCCGTACATATGCTATTTTGTATTTTATTAAGGGATCCACTTTTGTTTTTTCTTGTTGACCGAGTTGAGACAAAACCAAAAAAATTAGGTACGCACGTATCAAATACTAACGAACTGATGTTTATGATGGCATCAAATATTGACAAGCTAATATGAGGCAATGACGAAGCCTACTCGGTTCCGAGCACCTACTCATGCAATGTCTAACATTTATAGAAGATGAGTAAACTTCATCATTGATGTTTATGATTCTTTCATTATTTATTTTTTAAAATATATTTTTACCTCCCTTGGACACAAATGCAAGTACTTGAATACGAATTGGTGCTAAAGAAGCACCTCGCTGTTAGCCTACGCAAAGTATGATTTGTTAAGGGATAATTCCTCAATAGATCTAAGTCCTATACATAATGGATGAAACAAGCCTATAATCCTATATATTAACAGACTAGAGACCAATTAACCTATTTTATGGCTCTACTTAGTATAAGTCATGCCCAACTTAAACGACTTGCATGCTTTCCTAATCTTTTTAAGGGCTCACCTCTTCAAGCATACTAGCCTCTTCGGGTCTTCACCTCTTTAGGCTCTCGTCTCTTCAAGCATACTAGCTTCCTTGGGCCTTCACCTCTTCAGGCGTACTGGCCTCCTCGGGCGCACTTCAACCTTTTCAAGCATCTTAATATCTACAAGTGCTTCAATTCAAATACCAATATTTATAAGTGATTCGGTTACTCCCACCTTTTGTCTCTTCAAACCTTTGCTTCTTCAAGTGCTCTAACCTCTTTAGGCTTAAATTATAAACCTTTCTAGAAATTTCACAAAATCAATCTCCCTAAATACTTTTTTGCCAACTTTGTTACCAAAAAGAGTGGGGGGCAAATGTTGATAGCATTTTTCAATAAAATCGGCTAAGGGCCTAAATCAGAAATATTAAGGCTTAAGCCTAACTCTTACGATCCATCCAAGTACAAGTATCGACTCACCCATTATAAATACTATATAGGACCCCTAGGTAAAGGGACTCTCTTCCATTCTCTTACTCTTCATAGCAATTGAAATTTTTATTAACATGATAAGGGAGTTAACTTAGGCATTAAAGTGACTGCACCGAAGCACTCTCCAATACCTCTCGTAGCTATTTTCTCATTTCACAAATATTTGTGCACTGGAACAAAAATCACCAGTCAACAACAATGTATAGCTTCTAGATGTTAAGGTCGTCCATAAAGCAAAGGCCTAACATCCGGATGTTATCCAAAATGATATTCAGACGCCATGCTACTGTTATACAATTCTACAGCACAGTTTAATCCAAACTTTGCACATGTTCATCTAACCCTTCTCCAAAATTCTAAACAACCCCAAACACTAACTAAAACACATTCTCCCAATGATTCTCAACCCTAAACTCTAGACAAATGTAGCTATAAATCTCATATTTTCATATCTAAACTTCAACAATCTTCGAGAACTCAAAGATAAGAAAGGAAAATCATGTAAAACTTACTTAAAATCAAACCAAACACTTGGTGAACTTGAAATTGCAGTTATAAACCACCTATAATCTGTAAAATGCTTGATGTCACATTGAATCCTCAATAAAATCCCAAGTTCAACTCTCTAAGACACTAATCCAAGGATAAAATCAAGCTTAACTTCAAGAACCTCCATTACACTTACCTTAAACATCCAAATGAGTTGCCACTTAAAGATACTCAACAATCCCAACTTAAATCTCTCATAACCCAGCCAAAATCTATAACGAACAAGAAAATTTAGAGTGGTAGAAAGCTTAATATAAATTGTTAAGCTTAAGCTTTAATGTTCTGACTTTAATCACCTTGAATCTTCCTCTCAAGCTAAGGTTCAAGGAGGAGCTCTTAATTTTCTATGAAAAGAGGAGGGGCACTACGGTTTTGTAAAGGAGGCAAATTAAGGAAAGGTTTTAGAAACTTTAGGAATGCCCAAAATGCCTTTATTTTTAAGAAGAAGAAGAAATACATAAATAATTGTTCACAAATATATTTCCTACAAAATCATGTAAAGTAGAAACTACATGACATAAAATCATTTGGAACTCATAGTTCCATATATATATGCATCAACATATGTATCTAAAGTTGAAACGTTTTTTTTTTTTTTTTTTTCTAGAAGAAGGAAAAGAAGACATACTTCTATATACACAAATGATCAAATTTATAAAATGTAATCAATATAGTATAGTAATGTGAAACAATAACAACAACAGCAACAATAATAATAATAAGGATCACAATAATAATAATTATAATAGTGATTATAACAATAATATAGGGTCATATACTTACAAGAAGTAAACTAAGTATATACGTATGCATATATGCGCAATATGATCTTAAAATAATACTACACCATAATTTGAGCTAGAGCTTTAAAGATCAAGCCAGCTACTTAACAATAAAATTTTAATGCTTTCTACTCAACTTTGTTACTTATCTAACTTATACTGGCACGCTACTATTTACCCCATTATTCATAGGTATTGCAATTAAATTATAATATAATAATGCAAAATTTCCAAATAGTATAATAAACCAAACAGGTATAATCTTTACTAAGTTGTATAATATTGACTAATAATATTCCCTATTTAGCCTAATAAATAAGCTAAACAATGTTCGTGTTATGCTTGGGTAATAGTAAGAAATTAAGTAAATTACAATAGACATTTAGTAAACTAAAAAGTCTAACTTTTCTAAATACTTATTAATCTTATTATCTTCTAAGTAACTCAATTGCCAAGTTCTACAAATCCCAAATATGTATGAAGTGAGCATTAATCAAGGTAAGAGAACTCTAATAATCTATTATCTACTTATACTTGATAATTGCTTATTATTTTGCTAATTGCTATTGTTTGTTTATTTGAATGATTATTTTGCCAAATATGCTATCATCTGTATAATCGTCTCCTCAAGTTGATAAATATAAATATTTGACCAAAATAACTAATTATATCCGTCGCATGTTTATGTCTTAATTAGTATACTTATGGAGAGTATTAGCTTGCCAATTTTCAAAATGGATTGAAAAAAGTATTTTCTCTAAAAACATTTCACCTAAATTGTAAAGATTTCTTTATGGCTCTAATGGCTACTCTTAAAGACCGTCAATAATATTTTTTTATCATTAAGGTAAGCTAATTGGTTATCCCTAATTAATTGATAACGAAAGAACTTGCATAGTTGAGCCCATAGAGGTCATTGATTTACTTTATAGATAGTGACCCATGGATGGCATCTATTCGATTTGTGGATAATAAGATCATGGGGCATTATACATAATTGTTGATAATAGATGGCCTTAATTGAAATCCACCTATTTTGATTGGTATTTACTTCTCGATAAGGGTAATAGTCGAGTGTTATCCAAAGAGACGATACCCCTAAATAGCCCCATACGAGTAAAGTCAGGTATCTCGTGCAAATAAGTACAAAACATAATCGACATGTAAACGATGTAAATTTACACTTTTCATAGTTTCGAACTTCCATGGATGTATTACTTATATTCATTGTATGTGCATTCATTTCATGTATAAATAAATTTACATGTATATTAATAATATTTGATAACTTACTTAAATAGTAGTAATAAGAAACAAACTTACTAAGCCATGATTTGTTTATTACCCTATAACTTCTTTTAAGATAACCTTAAGTTAGGACTAAGATAAGAGTCGAGTGCAAAGTACAGAGTACAAATAGTAAAGTGCTTGCATAGCTGGTTTAGAATATTATGCGTAATGAATATCGATTGTTAACAATTTTGCAACCTTATTAAGCTTTAGAACTCTAAGACGCTTTACCTTATTTTATTATTTGTAAGGAGTACCTACAATCAACAATTTCAGTGGACTATGGTTTGCTAGTTATCTGTAATTATTTATATTTTATGATAAATTAATAAATATAAAAATTATGACCATAGTGATTAATTAAATAAATTCTTACAATCTATTATTTAGAAAACAATTTTTGTAACATAAGTATTAATATAGAAATTTTAGATAGTTCTACTAAACTCCTATTAAAATCAAATAGTATAACTACCAAATTACTAAAGAAAAACAAAAGTTAGGAAACTTTTAGCTTTTATCTCGCATTCGGGAGAAACCATACACATGGACAATATGAGTATACATCCAAGAGACTAAACTTGTATTTTTGTGTAAGCAAAATGTCCCTCGCTATAATTTAAATAAATAATAACATATTGCACATAAAATTATATATATTATATAAATATTAAAAAAAAAAAAAAAAAAAAAACAACAACAACACACAACAAGACAGCCAGTAGCACCAACCCTATCACCATTATTACCTATTAAGGTCTTGATAATGCCAAAAAGCGATTTTAAACGGCTACTCTGACAAGAAATAACTGCTAGGACTTACCTGTCACATGGAGAGTCACACTTGTGTGATTTATGATGCGATGAAAGCAACCCCTCACCGAGTCAAAACCCTACATGATAATATCTCACCAGTAAAGCATTCAGTTCACTTTTGAAACCATCGGGTCTTTCCCATTTATCTCTCTGTTAAACATAAAAATATATTTTCAACAAAACAATTCAAGTTGTTCAGCAAAACATGTCTGGCCTATTTAGACACCAAAGTTGGTACTAGCTGCAATAGAATATTGTTTTTCCTGTCCCCAGTTCAAGGTTTTACGAAGCCAGCATGCCGATTAATGTCTGCTTTGCGGCCATACTTGTGCTAGGAAGGGCTAGTTTGGTGGGATAGTTCACCGGACAAATATTTCTAGTAATCCTGACAGGTTCCTGAAATGGAGTTACCGACTAAAACACCAGGCTTTCGTGGGCAGGAAACTCAGTTTATGATAAAAACCAAGAAAGTTTCGTACAAATTGACTCGTCAGGATGAGTTTGGCTGGTTTTCCTGGAGAAAACTGCCTGCTAACACATACATTCTGAGGAATGTGGATTGTGAAGCAAGACCTCGTGAGATCACAGCTATTGCTGGCCCCAGTGGTGCCGGAAAGACTACATTACTAGAAATACTTGCAGGAGTGATTCCACAATCCAGAGTTTATGGTCGAATTCTAGTGAATGGCCAGCCAATGGATGCTGCGAAATTTCGAAGAGTTTCCGGTTTTGTAACTCAACAGGATGCTCTATTTCCTCTCCTTACAGTTGAGGAAACACTTTTGTATAGTGCACGCCTTCGGCTACATGACGGTCCTAACAGGGCAGCAGCCAGAGTGAAGGAATTGCTAAAAGAGCTAGGGCTTGATCATGTTGCTAATTCCAGGATTGGTGGTGAAAGACACCATGGAATTTCTGGTGGTGAGAGGCGAAGAGTATCGATTGGAGTTGATCTCGTGCATGATCCGCCAGTAATTCTGATCGATGAGCCGACTTCAGGACTTGATTCCACATCTGCCCTTCATGTTGCTTCATTGCTGAAATCAATGGCCACGAAGCAAGGTAAAACAATAATCCTATCGATACACCAACCAAGTTTCCGAATTATAGAGCTATTTGATAGGATAGTTTTGTTGTCCAAAGGGACTGTGTTGTATCGAGGGTCATTGAATTTACTTGAACAGCGGCTTAGTTTCACGGGACATTCGATTCCCAGGCATGTTAATGTGCTTGAATATGCCATTGAAACGACTGAAGCACTGATAATCCATACCGAAGAAAGCAAAACAGAAGACAGCGAAGCAGACTACATATGTGAAGATGACATGAGGTGCAACGGCACTGAACTTCACCTTAACATTTTCCCCAGAAAAGAAACCTCGTATGCCAATTCCATGTTAGACGAAGTTCGAATCCTAGGAAATAGGTTTTTCAGTAACATATACAGGACAAAGGAGCTCTTTGTTGCTAGATTAATGCAATCATTGCTTGCTGGGGTTGTGCTTGGGACGATATTCATGAATGCCGGCAATGATCCAAATAAGCTCAAGCTGCAGACTCAAATCGGGTTTTTCGCGTTTAGCCTCACTTTCTTGCTCTCTTCAACAACAGAAGGCCTACCAATTTACTTACAAGAGAGGAAAATCTTGATGAGAGAAACCATGAGAGGAGCTTACAGAGTCTCATCCTACGTGATCTCTAACGCACTAGTATTCCTTCCTTTCCTATTGATAGTAGCCCTTCTATATGCTGCCCCGGTCTACTGGCTAGTCGGCTTGAGGCGGGAAATCAGCAAGTTCTTGTACTTCACATTGGTGGCTTGGATGGTGGTTTTGATGTCAAATTCATTTGTTGCATGTTTTAGTGCATTAGTGCCTAGTTTTATAATGGGAACGTCCATAATAGCAGGCATCATAGCGTCATTTTTTCTGTTCTCCGGGTACTTCATATCCAAGGATGACATACCAAGGTATTGGATTTTCATGCATTACTTGAGCTTGTTTAGGTATCCGTTTGAATGCTTCTTAATAAACGAATATGGAGGAGATCACCACGGAAAATGCCTGCAGAATGTGGAGGGGCAGTGTCTTCTCTATGGGAATGAATTTCTGCTGCACCAAGGTCTAAAGGAGTCACAGAAGTGGAGTAATCTGGGTGTTATGTTGGGGTTCATTGTTGGGTATAGAACTCTTTGCTTTTTTATACTCTGGTACAGGTCACGTAGAACAAGAGGGTAAATGCTTTTGCATCCAGCAATGAAAACTTCATCTGTCAATGAACAAATAGCCACAAACTTGTGAATCAATACCAATTGGCATTTACATCTCTTACTAGTCTTCTATCCCATATTATGATTCTATTTGACATAGAGTGTGACTTTCAAATATTGTTTTGCTTTTTTGTTTTTTATTTTTTTTATTTTTAACTTAGCTACAGATTGTTGAAGTGATCAATTTCCATTTGATATCAAATTTTCGTGCAAATTGAATGTATTACATCTAACCAAATCGATTATACTGACGCCCCTATTATTATCTCGTTGACAATATTATTCTGATTGTTGGATATACTATCTTTTTATTCTATAAAATATTTGGATACGCTATTAAGACAACAAAACTGAAACTACGGGCCGGAATTTTTTATATCTCCTTACATATATTCGATGTACCCGGTTCGACATGTAACGTTCGCCTAACAGTATATAACATACCAACAACATAGACAGTTAGATTGGGAGAGAAGGAAAAAAGGAAAAAAAAAAAAGAAAAGAAAAAAACAATAAAACAAAAAGCAAAACATAGACAGTTACCAACCCTCGTAATATGCGTATGTAAAAATTACTCAGTTCTCAACATGTAACGTTCGCCTCAGGGCATTGCACCAACAAGATCGTCAGCTATTTAACGGAACCCTGCCCCAGAAATCTAACGTTATAAAAGCCAAGTCACGTCAAATGCATCCCCATGCAGCTGGCGGAGGCTTCCAATTTTAAGGAATCACCTACCCCTGGGTCTCACCATGATAAATACAAGAGACAATCCAACAGCTGCTGCTTTTCCTTTATCAAGACCAATGATTAATTGCGTTGTGTATTTGAACTTGGAAACGCCATTAAGGCTCCTTTTTCCCCTACAATCCGAAAAAAAAAAAATAATAATAATAATAATAATAATAATTACTATTTTTAATGATATTTAAATACATATAACTTTTTCGAGTGCTAAAACTTTAAAGTTTACAATCGAGCCACTAACGCAGTTCAAGAAACGAGTTCTCTCTCATAAATCGTGGGTCTATGTCGCAATTCATGTGAGTCGGTTTTCATTGTCCTATTCCGCATGCATCGAAAGCGGGAGTCGCATAATCAAGCCTTTAAACTTTACCCGACGCAATAAAGAGAATGCTTTGGTTAATTATTTTATGATTATGTTTTTATTTTTTACGAGATTAGTATCATTATTTATTTTATTATTGATTTATATATTTTTTAATTTAAATTATTAAATAAATTATAAATTGGTTTAAATTTTAAAATATAAAAATAAATAATATAGCAGAGAATATTAGTTCCATCAAAATCGTGAATGAACCGTAGGATCTCCCTTCTTTTGTTGTGGCACCTTCAGCTGAAACTCAATAATGTTACAAGATTTTTTGTTTAATTTGCAACATCTCTGCTACATCTGCTGTATATAAGCTACGTATACGAAAGGAAAGAATATAAAAGAGAACAATATGAAGGGAACGAACAATGGGTATTTTAATTATTTTTTTTTCCTTGCGTTTGTGCAATAAAGAGAAGAAAAATGAAAGCAATTTAATGATTACCAAAGACAAGACGGAGTGCAACAAAAAGTTACGGATATTCCCACAAGAAAATAAAAGAAGAAAAGAAGGCAAGTAAAAAAGAGCTGATTTGAAATTACAATTATCGTTCCATTTTCCCTCCCCATTCTCTCCGTTTTGGGATGGAATAAAAACATGCATTCCTTTCCTTCCAAATTCTGTTTATACCTAAACAATGCAATTTTGTTTTTTTCTCTTTCGATTCTTTCCTTTCCCGTTCTTTCTACCCTTTTCCCTTTTTTCTAAATACAATATTAATGTTACACTCCGAAACCAATGAATTAAGCGACCTGCCACATACTCATAATATAATATTTTACATAAATAATTTCTATTTTCAACATTTTACTACTTTAAAATAATTGAGAAACTAATTTAATACAACCAATTCATCATAACCTATTAGTAATCTTCATTGATGCCGTAGCATTGAACTTAATCCTAAGTTCTAAGGTCATATTTGTAATACTTTAATATCTCTTATACCTAGAAAAAAAAATCCCATGAAGAGGTGATTTAAAAGCACAACACTAATTAGTAATTACATACACCCAAACAAATAAATAAATATATATGTGTCTATATGTGTGTGGATACATATATGTACCATATACTAAAACTAATTTCGATATTGAATCACTAGTCTCATGCTCTTTAGACAATATAAGATCAATCTTTGACATGTCAGTCCTTCACAATTATTTATAAAGGCATCCCACACATACTAGAGTGGCCTAACTATAAATTCTTCCCAGCATACTAACCTGATACACATTACCACTAAGGTTGGCAACCCACTAACAATATTAGCACCTAACTACAACTTATTTCAATGTAAAGCTCCTCAATAAGCATTCATACCATACCAATCACTAAGCGGTTTAATCAAATCACTAGTCTCTTTAGCTCCTTCCAGCATCAATCCAAGCACAAATAGTAATCAAATTATGGTTCCATTTTTCATTAAGGTGTAACTCGACCTAAAAAGGGTCTTATATGACTGGGCTTAAGGGACCAATTGACCAGCCTCATAAGAAATTGCATAACTTGGATACTTAAGAGGTCCACTCAACCAAACCATTAATCTATATCTATTTAGTTGTAACTCCAAGATTTCCCATTTAGCCGCTTACCAATCCTATCCTACATTCCCACAGGCTCAATGGGTATTATATGCAGATTTCACCCCTTAAGATCACAAATACCCTCACGACCCATGGGGTTCAAGCCCAACTTGCTCCCTAAGAAAGAAGAGCCTTAAGAAATGTAAACCAACATCCATTATACCATAACAACCCTATAAGCTCAGAGACCCACTACAAAAGTAAGGATCCCTTGCTACCTATCTCGATCTTGATGATCCTCATATAGCCTAAGGGATTTGTACCTCTAAAGGGAGTTTCATCACCTGCTTGTCTCCATCTCAAGTGATACGCCATGTCAAGAGCAAATGAGGTCGATGATATCGGGGATTGGTCTAAACCAGTTATAGCTTAAAAGATAGGTGATAGATAATAGGAAGTAAGCAACTCATAAGCTACCCCAAGGATATTATGCATCTAAGGATACTTATGAACTTATTAGCCTAACTAATATGCCCCACAACAAGGCTAAATTAAGGCACTCACTAGTCATTACCAAACTTTGCTCAAGGGTATGGATAATAGTAAAGACATAAGGAAACTTGCACTAATGACAAAGTATATTTTATATTAATGTTCTTTGATGTTTTCAACTAATGTTACAAGTGGTATTTACAACCACTAATTAGGGCAACCTTAAAATTTATAAGTTTTACTAAAAAGGGCACTTTCCTGAAAGAGCAAATACAAGAATAAAATGTACATATGGAAAGTTAAACCCGAAACAATACAAGGAGAATATTTTGCATCATTTGTACCGGTAAGGATGTCAAAAGATAGCTAGCATCATCTAACTAGACAAGCTTTTAGCATAAGCAACGGACAGGGTTAGGCCTTAAGGTTACTCGATTGTAGCTTAGGTAGGACTTTTGATAGTTTAGAGCCAAGCCAATGGCCATCTTGCATAAACTTTCATTTTGTACAGCTCATGAACAAATTGGCACTAATAAAAGTTGATTACCTAGCGAATAGGTTAGATGTCGGCATAAGAGACTCAAAAATACCTTAATCAAGCTAATGGTTCGGTTTCTCGAGCTATTGAAGGAACTATCTAGGCCATCACTATGTTAGTAAGACTCTTAGTCCTTGATCCACGACACAATTTAAGGCTTAGAATGGTTAAGGTAAGGCAATTCAAACTCCTATAATAGGGCAGCTTCTTCAGGAGTTAGATGAAGGTAGAGAATCCTCCTAGCCATGCTTTCTAATCCCCTAGCTCTAGCTTAAGTAATAGGTCTTAAAGGCCAATCCTTATCATCAAGGAAGTAAGTACTGTTTCAAGAAGATCATTGTCCATGTAGAAAGATCCTATGAGCAGTCTCTAACCTATAAAGCTACTTGGATGCCCCCATAGATAGGGATTGTAGCTTTAAAACTTAAACCCCTATATTGATACATGTACACATTATAAACTCTCTTAATTATATATATTAAAGGTTCTTCATATCCTTCAAGCCACCCACCTAACATGAGCATCAAAATGTACACATTGGGGCTAACTCTAACTCCCTCTTAACTCACGTATGCTCTCTTACAGGCCAAAGTTCAAGTCGAAGAGAATCTATTAATTGTCTATATTACATGGCCATCTAAATGAGTAGTAGACCAATCTAACCTAGTTTATGTTGCAAGCTCCATAATGTATCGTTTTCTTTTTTTATGCTTCATGTCATAATACTTTAACTTATTTACTATTATGCCACTAAGATGGCATAGGTTTCCCTTGTAAACATTTATGATAGTAGAACTTTATTATTAGTCCTCTCTAATGTAGGAACTCTCTTTGAGTTATTAATTGATTCAAGAACTTCCTCTTTAACCTTAGGTTCTTTTCAGTATACGTAAACTTCTACAAACTTATCGTTGGAATTCATTATTCCTTTAATACCCTTATATCCATTTTAGTGCTTAAGTTATAGCTAAACACTATTTTAGATTTAAAACTAGCTTGCATTTAACATTTGCATGCAAATCTAATGTTTTTGCATCTATAGCCCTTTTATTTCTCGTAAAACACATAAAAAACGAAAAGATCGCTTTTAGCTTTTCGATCATTAATGGAGCCATCTATAGGTGAGCACAATTTAAGCTTCATACAATGATTGCATCATGCTCTTAGGAATATCTTGAGAATTTTTCTCATAAGATCATGGACAATATAATTAACACTAAGATTAGTGAGTTCATTCACAATTAAAGAAAACCGGTTATAATAGTTTTAATCTCTTTACTAGTTTGGATTTTAAAAATTCATATTCTTTAATTAAAATGTTTATGTTGGCTTCTTTAACTATGCATGTTCCTTCATTTATAACTATTAATTCACCTCAAATTTGCTTGCCATTTTACATGAAGAAACTTATTGAATTCTATTGGAGAAATAACAATCAACAAAGCATGCATAGTCCTTAAGTTTGTTAAGGAATTTCTTATTTCTTCTGGTGTTGTAATCTCATTAGGCACATTTTTTTTTTCCATTTACTATGATCATCCATGCCTCATAATCTATTACTTCAAAGTATGTCTCCATTCTGCATATACCGAGCATGATTAGAACCATCCAATAAAAGTGCTTTATTTAATTGAACAAATACCATGAATTTTACCATTTTATGCTCTTTAATTCAATAAGTACTCAAAGAACACTATTTCTATAATAATGGAACTATAGCTTTGATACTAATGATTGATCCTAGATGAGCAATTAAGAATAAAGGTTAAATCAATTATTCTAAAAACTTAACTAATAATTTTTACATAAACCATTATTTCAAAAACCCTTCTTAAATGTTCAATCAATGGTAACAATAGAACCTGTTCTTAGAATTAATTGTCATTATGGGATTTTTTATGGTGATGTCTTGTTATCATAACATTATAATAAATCATATATGACTTTAGTATTCTATGCTATGGATAATCAAATGGAATCTATTGATAACTTTGTTTTTACTAAATTGTAATAAATCATACCATAAATGGTAAAATGAAAACCATCAACAGTTTTGTTTCTATCATTGATAAACATAATTTATTGAAATTGAATATAATTTACTACAACTTTACGATAACTCGACATTGACATAAAATTTCCCTATGATTATTAAAGTTATGTGTGAGACCTTAATTAATTACCCTAGTCACCGAACTAACCAATCTAAGTTAAGACGCTTAAGGTGTTTAAAACGATTTAGGGTCTTCGAACAATTTTATCCAAATTGAGTCATATTTTAATATGAGGTCATCAAAGTTGGACAAAGAATGCTAGTAGAATTACTTTCTCAAACTAATGTATACATAATATTTAATTTCAATAAATTGTATTTTTATTGGGTATGTTTGTTAATTTCTAGAAAATTAATATTAAAGCCCCGAAATGTAACAAGCTATTAGAGATAAATTATATATATAATAAAATTAATATGGGACATAAAATAAAATATGGAATATATGCATATGGGTCGTGTGTAATTTTTATACATATATTTAGAACCAAAACTAATTGAAATACTCGAAAATAGTACTTTTATGCTAAAATAAGTTAATTAAATTCATAAAATTAATAAAAAATTTACAAAGGACATTAAAGTAACTAGAAATCTTCCTAGTAGGCATGTGGCATCAAATGAACAGGTGTTAGAGATATGGAAGAGAATTTCATGTAATAGATAAGCTTAGAATTTGGAAAAGAGAGAAGGAAAAATTTATTTTCATCATCCTTGAGCTTAAAAAATCCAAAAAATCCTCTCCAACATGTTGTTTATATAAAGTGAAGTTTAGGACAAATATAAGTGAGTTGAAGTGATCAAGGAAGTAAAATTAGGAAAAATAACAAAATCGATAGGCAATTTGAGGAGATAGAAGGAGTGTCAATGTAGAGCAAATCTAAAAGCCAACCGTCGCCACCAAGTGATAGAGCACCTAGTGGCTAGGTCTGTCGATGAGGATGTGGCTGTCAACAATGGCCGGAGCGGCCGAATCTAGTGAGGTATCTTTTTAATTCAACTTTAAGTAAATTTGGAAAAAAAAATGTTAGAAATGCCCAAAAAATTATGAAAAATTTTATTCTTGCATATTTTTATGTATAGAATCTAAGAAAAATAATATTTTGAATAAATTGGTAGTTATCATATGTATTATTAAGAAATTGGACAATTTTCAATATTGAAATAAATAAGGTAATGACGTAGTTTCCACTTTAAAATTTTTATATAAATATCCTAAGTTAATACTAAATTTCTATGTAAAATTTTTTCATGAAACTATTTCCTAAATTTTTATATAAATTGTGTTTTTAGCGAAAAAAATAACCTATTTTTATAATAACACTACTTGGATTTTGAATTAGATCAGTTCTTGAAATATATGTATTGTTCTAGGATGATTGGATAGAGTAATAAAATGAGGAGTTGTATAAATTGTAGTTTGGTCTTTAAAAGTGAGAAACTTAGGACATTAATTGAAGGTAAAAGATAGCTTAGAGATTTTAGGAATGAATTTTGCACTATAATAATACTTAAAGAATAGGTTAAAGGTAATTCACGAGTTAAATGTAAAAATAAGAGATTCAAAAGCTTAGTCAGATTTTTTTCTTAAAAACTCTAAGAATAATAAAGTCAAAGAGTAGCTCGGAGGATAATTTAGTAAGGGCCTTAAACTGGAGAAACTCAGAAGCTATATCAGAGAATAAAACTAATATCATAAATGACCTCTGTGCAACTCAAATGGTAACTTAAAGGACTTTCAACTCAGAAAAGTTACTATAGAATCACTCAGAACCTAACTAAGATGATTTGGTAGTTTCGAGCAACTTATAAAAATCATTGATTAGTCAAGAAATTATGATTGATAAAAGAGGATAGTGTAATAAGAAGCTATTGTAGAAGCTAACTCTGAATTAAACTTAGAGATTAAATCAGAACTAGTTTACAATGAACTAATTACTAACAAGTGAGTACTTAACTAATATATGTATATATACTCATGATCTATAATTGATTGTAGAAGTACTTCCTCTTACTAAGTGAAGTCATAGAGGAGGAAGTTCCTGCTAACCAATGAATTGAAATCATACCAATAGCCAAGCTAGTGGAATTGCATATATAAGGTATAGATTTATATCTAATTGTCTTTGCACATAATTGTGGTGTTTGTCTAAATAATGCTTGGAATTGTTGTGTAAAGAACTTTAACTTACACTTTATTAATGAATTGTGAATGTTTTAGTTCATGAATGAAGTTATTGTTTGAATATTGCCTAGATTTGCGATGGTATAAACTTTGTTATAAGTAAAACATATCAAGATTTATGCTATAATGAGCATTCAAATCAAATGCTATTTCAGAAGCAAATTTATAACATAAAGCAAAGACAAAAAGAACATGATAAGCCTTGTTGATATACTTGATATTGATTAAGAATTGGTTGATACATTCACATCATAGCATGAAAAAGACTTATGGGTCATTTTTCTTAAAACTTATGATTTTGCTATGATAAGTTTATAAAGTTGGGTTTCATGCATATAGTTTTACATTAACCAAAACTTCGACTACACTCCATGCTTTTGCTAGGCTAAGATAATTTGCTAGGTTTTTGGATATATTCTCTAGATGCCTGGATTTGTAGTTAACTAAACTAGATAAGTTGCTATGTTAGCTAAGACATCAATACCGATGTATGTTACGTATATTAGTATGGCATATAATTTGCATTAACTTATTTACTACTGAGATATTAAATAAATATGAAACTTAAGTATTTATGTTTATGTGCTTTAATGTATTGTGCTTAGTTTCTACTCTCACTCAACTCAACAATAGTTAAGAGGGATAAGTTTTCTCTTATCCTCAAGTTAGGATGCCACTTTTTAGGGTATCATCAGCAATAAGGACGGATTCGATTTTCTTAAAACTTATGATTTTGCTAAGATAAGTTTACAAAGCTAGATTTCGTACATATAGTTTCGCATTAACCAAAACTTCAACCACACTTCGTGGTTTTGCTAGGCTAAGATAATCTGTTTGGTTCATAAATATATTATCCAAATGCTTAGATATATAATTGACCAAATCGAGCAAGTTCCTAGGCTGGCTAAGATATTGATATCAATGCATGTCACTTGCATTAGCATGGCATATAATTTGCATTAACTTATTTCCTACTCAAATATTAACTGAATATGAACTTAAGTGTTTATGTTTATGTGCTTTGGTGTATTATGTTTATTTTCTACTCTCACTCAACTCAATAGTAGCTGAGAGGATAAGTTTTCTCTTATACTCAAGTTAGGATACAACATTTTAGTGCATCACCAGCAACAGGGATGGACTTTTGGAGAGTGCTAAATAGAGTCAACTATTTTGAAAGTAAGAGTATCATTGAATAAGTATAATGAAAACCCAAAAGCTTAACTATAGATTAGTGTTCAAGTTTTTTATGTTTGTAAATGATGTAAATATTTCTAACCAAAAGCCTACAATTAAACTCCTTTAAGCACTTAGTATATAATAAAATTTTGCTTTGTTAGAATTGAACTTATATTTAACAGGTTGACCTATGTAATGGGGCATCCTGTGTTATGCTAAGGAGGTAGGGTAGGAAAGGGAAATCAATTGAGTATTACAAGTGATATTTCATCTACAATTAGCATAAAAATCTAGCAAAATAATATGAATATTTCTACAGAGTAAACGATTATGTTCTCTTATTTTCGTATTGCATTGTACTGTCATTATATTGTTGTTATTGTTCATCTTAAATCTGTTCTCTTTATATAATCTCTACCTATAATGTTCAATAGTTTTCAAGATACGATATTAAACATTGTCTTCTAATAGAAACAATCTCTATTATATCTTTTCTTATTCATCAATAATGATTTGTGAAGTTTAGCTGTCTATTTTCTAATTCCTTCTTTTCAAAATGTTTCCTTATGCTTGATTAATTTTTTAGCTTGATTTCTACAGTTACTTCCTTAAATCTTAGTCACCAGTCTCTTAGAATCTTTCTTCGACCATTTGTGGAACATTCTTTTTATAACAATGATTGAAACGATATAATTAAATATATCCAATTTGTAGAGTTAGGTCTTTAAACATATTTCATTTAAAAATGCTTATCTTAATTGAGCTTCTCCTTTAGCTTCTATCAAAACATCTGCTTCTTCTTATTTAATCTTCTATTGAGCCTTTGCTTCTACTTTAGTTTCTGCTTTAATCAAGCTTATACTTTTACTTCTGTTTAGCTTCACCTCTATCTTTTGTTATAGTTGAGCTTTTGCTTAAGTATAGCTTCTACTTCAGTTTGTCTTAGTCTAAGCTTCTTCTTTACACTTTATATCTAGCTTCTACTTGGTGGCCAAGATCTTGCTTCTACCACTATTTAGCTTCTGCCACTATTTAGCTTCTAGCATGTTGGCTTTTATCCACTTAGCTTTTCCTTATTCCCTGGTTTATTGGTTCTGAACCAAGATTCTACTTAACTTCTTTCCTTATGACAATAGCTTCCTCTTGATCTAATGAGGTTTTCTTAATAAACTTAGCAACTTCTCTAATGACAAAGTTTGACAATAATGGTCTAGTGATAATAAATACATAAGAAAGGCTCTTTATTATGCTAAACAAGTAATTAGAGATAAAATGCAATGAAAGAAAATAAATAATGCATAATTGAACTTATGTATAACAAGTTCGCCCTCTAATGTCAGGTTAAGTTGCTTAAATGATTCCTAACTCCTTCAAATGAAGCTTAGATGGGGCTTCAAGTAGTCATCTTTCTTCTAATACCTCAATGAAGTGTTCAAATGAACTAGTTACCTTATAAAATCCCTTTAAGAAGTCCACATAAAATTCCTTATATCAACCTTCTATGGTCTTTTATCATTTTTATCAACGATGACTCAATATCCTAGCTTTACTACTTTGTGTCCTACCTTACAAAAAACATTTCAAATCATGATGTAGACTAACATCACTTATTTTTCTTTTTTCTATTTAGGTCATCACTATTCTTTAAGTTTTTTAAAAGATGACTGTTATAAAATCCAATGAATTTTTAGTTATCTTTATATTAATTTTTTTTTTCAAACTTAAGGTATACATGTGGTGTTATTGAAGTGGTTGTGATGGTAATCGCATTTAATCCATACCCAATCTACTATGCAACCTAGCATACTACTTAAATCAATCAAATTATAATAGTAACTAAGGAAGAGTATATCAACAACATTTGATATTATATTGATTATGGTTTTTGGGGATTGTAGACACCTAATTTTTACTTCTTGTAGTCCTAATTTTTTATAGGGTCCTAATTTAAAAAATAAAAAGATAAAAATAATAAAAATTGACAAATGATGAAAATACCAAAAAATGAGAAAAGAAAAAATTATAAAGATTTTTATAAAGAAAATTATTTTCAGGTTAATAGTTTTAGTTTTAAATTAGTTCAAAAAATTATTTTAAAGAATCACGTAGTTTAAATACAATTCAATTATACTAAAAATTAAAGTACAGGCCAACGGTCTAACGGATAAGCATTGGTGTATTTAATATGGAGTTAGTTTGAGATCATGGATTATTCAGATCTAATTTAATTTTTATCAAATTAGATATAATATATATGATTTAATATGATTTGATTCAGGTTTTATAAATACATAGGCTACACACGCAAATATTCGGAAGCCAGGAAAGAGAATGGGGAAAATAGAAAAGAAAAAACTGAAACTGAAACAGAAACAGGCCTAACTGACATTCTAAACTCACGAAACCAAAAATATTAACAAACCTAAAAGCCATGTACGTCCACTATTGAATCAAATTCCCACACAGTCGACCTTGACCAGAATTCATGCCGCAATCCGAAGACACAACCTTCAAGCGAGTTCCATGATTCAAATACACATAAAGCCGAATAGCCAATGAAATTAACTGTCATGCTCCAAAGCCTCAAAGTGGACAGCTGCGACGTCCAGTCCAACAACAGTAGTATGACTCCAATTGCAACAGTAATTGTTCGATCGCGCCTGAGCTACGAATAGAAGCATCACTCCTCACGCACGTTACTAACGCCTAACACACATGCATGCCTCCATCCTCTTCATCCAGTTAGTACACACAAACACATACTTTCAATCAGTTGCATGCCATAGTCCACATATCACTCTGTTGTCCATCCACGCCATACATCACAATATGAACTACACAACACACAGCCAATCCCTAACAAACCCCAAACCGTGTACCCATTCTCTGGCGAACCTAACCAAACCAAACCAACCCATAGGTTATCGAAAACAGTCTAGAGGAGTTAAGTTGGCTACTGCTTTTCTCCCCTGTTTCAAGTTACGTGTGTTGCACTTGTGAACCTAGCCAAGATCCGGCTCTCTTCTTCTTGCTTGCTAACCTACGACCAGTGGGGGTGCAAACTTCAATAAGCAGCAACTTCTAGTCTTCGTTATTCAACACACGCACCAGCAAGAAACAACTGATGCCAGCAGCAACCTAACTCCAACTCAGGATAATATCAATTTCCATGCTGCAGTCATGTACAACAGGCGGCAACAATCAGGTTCGGTTGCTAAATTTTTTTATTTATTATTGTTTTGATTGTTATTACTATGTTTTAATTCATTAATTATTTAATAGTATATGTATATTAGTTAAGAGGCTTTAGTATTAGTTTATATATATTAAGTATATTACATAGTTTATTAATTTATTTAGATAAATAGTTAATAATAGTAAAAATATACGTGTGAATATATATATATATGTGTGTGTGTATTAGCTTAGGTTTTTTTTTTATTAGTTTTTTTTTTTTTTAGAAATCATCATATAGAAAATTATTTTTTTTAGAAATAAAAATTGACAAAAAAGAAATTTTTACAAAAAGGTTATAATATTTTAGAGAGTTTTTTTAATCACTTATGGGTTAGGGCTCTTTAGATTTATTTTTAAAATAAATAGAATCGATTAAAAACGTAAATCTGGTCAGTTTCAAAATTAAAATAAAACAATACACTAAATTTTTTTTGAAAGAACTACAATCATTTGATTCAGGTTAATAAGTACGTAGGTACCTTCGAGGTGATAATAAAATTTGTAAAAACTTAGGTTCTTTTTCTTTTTCTTTTTCTTTTGGTTTTTATTTTTTCCTTAAAAATATTATAATTTGAAGGATAAATTTAATTTTGGTAAATAGGTAGTAGTATCCATTAAGGTTTAATAAGTTAGCCCCAGATTCAGAATCCTTTGGTTTGTACTAAATTGAAACCAAAGATCAGTAGCTAAATCCTAATCAATCCACTCAATTGATTACGATTTTTTTTCTGACTTCAATCAGATGGCGACTCCAAAAATTTTTCTAAATAAAAAAAAAAACAGAATTTGCTAGCTTCTTTAGTTGAAGATCAATATTAAATGGGTTTGGGTTTAATATTAATTGAAAAATGAGAAATCAAATTAAAAAAAAAAACTCGAAAATTTAGATTCGATGGTTTGGCAACTCTAGTAAGGATGCCTAGAAGGCTAGTCACTAGAATTTACCGAAAATACGATTATTTTTCAAAAAAAAAATAAAGAAAGAGCACCTAGGAATGTTATTTTGTTTATTTTATTTATTTATTGTTACTAACATTTTTTTGTTACAGTTATTTTAGGGGTATAGTTTTAGGGACGTGTTCTATTTTATTTTCTACATCATAAATGCATGATAAATACAATCAGAACTAAGCCATCTTAGGACCTTAGGAGGGGAGCCATTGTGTAAGCTTCAGATGTTATGGGGCAACCACCTTTTGGGATCGATTAAGCTACCTCACTCAAGTTTAGATGTAACTACAGAATTAGTGGTTTGAAAAACGCAATGGTTATAAAACTTGGAAACCTTTAGAACCCACCTTTTATATCACATGAAAACATATTTTAAAAATCACAAGAACCTATAATGTGGTGGACATAAATGGATAAGGACAGTTGTCCGTTGTAAGATTTTCTTGTGAATATCCTGTAATAACTCCGTATAAAGTTTAGGTTAAGCTTTGATTGTAATTTTAGTTCTTTAGGTAAGTTTGGCTAGATCGGGTTAAGGGGCTTTCCAACAAATCCATATCCACCCACCTCATTGGCCTAAAAAAATTACTTCAGATGTGGTTCCAACTTTTTAACCCAGATAAGCAAGAGTTCATTAGGAGCAAGATTGAGCCTATCTTGTCACTATAGAAGAGCCTCCCAAATATTACCTTGGTGCGGGCCTTAGTACATTTATTAAGGCTTGAATTTGTCACTTTTCGTTCAAACCCATATCAACTAAGCCCAACCTTTATAGAGTAAATGAATAAAAATAATTTAAAAGAAAAACAAAACAAAAAGAATTAAACCTGTAAAATAATTTTAGGTAGTTACAATTTTGCCTAGTTTTTTACCAGTTAAAAATGTTCATTCTTGTTTATAGATTAACAATTTGTAAATAGCCTTTCTCATTTGAAATAAATAGGATTTAGTTATTTTCTTTATTTACTCTTTTATTCTTCATCCTTTAAAATTCCTCATTTGAAAATAGATCCTCAATTATGTTGTTCTATATAAATTCTATAAGCTCGTACATAGCATTCTAAAAAAAAACAATCCTCCATTTATAATTCCAGCACTCGATCTCTATAACATAGAAGCCCTAACTTTTCCTCTCTCTCTTTCAAAAAGAAAAAAAAAAAAAAAGTAAGTTGCTAACAGTTACAAATCCTTATAGGGCTTAAGACAAACATAATCATTTCACTCATTAAAGTAGCTAACCTGAACACATCTACTTAGCCTGAGAAAGCGACCAACTAAGAATAAAGTCTTAACCCATCAAGATAGTTGAACCAACTTCAAGCCCTTAAGCCATCATGTCCGACCATGAACCAAGTGAAAATACGAGACCATAAAATACTATCCTAAGCTTGATCCCCAATACAAACAAAAGGGGAAATTCATTAGATCCTTCTACTTTAGAAGTTGTCAATGCCAGCCCATTTAAACTCTAAGGAACTAGACCTGAAACCATACATGAAAGCTTAAGAGCTTTAAGTCCTATAAATTTGGGGCAATTAAGTGAGAACATGAAAGTTATGGGGCATTTGGTATTTGAAATTTTATTTTTGAACTCAAATCTAGTGAAAGTCAGCCTCTACCATAGCATTAGTTAATCTTTAAATAGGGAATTGGTAACTCACTTTCAAAGAAGTTTAGAATGAAAAGAGGGAAGATATATCTCATACACTAACCCTTAAACACTTTAAAAGATGAGAGATATCATGGTGAGGATATTTTGGACTCATTCCTTAAATGAGGTCCATTTTGAATTTAATACACAAACCGAAATGAAGTTAGGTATTCATTTTCAAATCTCAAACACAATTATCCTTTATTAACCCTATTGCATTGATTTAGAAACCTTTCAAAGGTAAGCCCTATTAAGAACCACCCTACAATGGGCCAATTCGGAAGTTAGGGTCATTGATTAGGAGAGAAGGATAAAGTTGATTTATGCTTGCCTTGGTAATAACAATTTAAGGATAGTTTTTATTTTTGATAAATTGTTCCCTTTGAAGAAGAGCCAACACTTTTCTAAATACCTTAAAGACCATACATACCTTACCCAAACCTATATACTCTGAACCTATGGATTTAAGGCCTTGATTAATCTAGAGACAAAAACTTAATGAAAGAGCTAGTTAGTTTTGGGAAGAGAAAAGAAAGAAATAAAAAGAAAATAAAATAAGAAAAAGGAAAATAAAAAATAAAAAATAAAAACAAAAGAAAGAAAAATGAAGAAATGCCTAAACGTCAGTTTTGAGAAGAGCATTAACCAAAGAAGACCCAAAGGCCTAAGTTGCTCTAAAGACATACAGTTCAGAATCATATTCTCAACCACAAACCAAAAACCTCATGTCTATTTCAGAATCACACTCTAAATCACGAACACAAAAATTTTCTATCCACTTAAATCTCAAACACAAGATCCCCTTACCTATAATACCTCCCTACTTAAGGCTCTTCTAATCTTGAAGAATAATTTATCTAAAGTAAAAATTATTTTTGAAACTAAGGCAAGCATACATCTAGTTTTTTCCAAAGATTATTGACTTATACACCCGGGTTAGATAAAAGTGTTTCTTTCAAAATAGGCCTTATCACTGATCCTTTTTGAAACCGTTCAACCAAAAGCCCAATTCACAATACTGAACCTAAAAAGACCTGACAAATTGATCAAAGCTTATCACTGTAAATTAAACCATAATTTTTGGAATACTAATCAAGAGCGAAATCTAGATCAAGAGTGTACAAAGAAGTCATCTTCAACTAGACTAATCGTAAATTACCTTTTTCTTAGAAAATAAATGTTTAAGGCCTATCTAAGAAGCTCACTATCAAGGTTACAAATTAGGGTAGATATGAGATACCCTACATGGTTATAGCATTTTCTTTTTAAAAGGATTTGTATCCATTAGCAAAATTTTAAGAAAATAATGAGAGATAAATGAAAGGAAAAGAGGGAGAGAAAGTAGAGGCTTGTTATAAGTTTTTTCTATTCATGTCGGCCCCAGTGGCCAAATTTTCAGTTCATGTCATGAACGGTTTCCATCAATGTCATCCATTGTCAATATCTCAAAATCAACAGCTTTTTTGAATCGGTCATATCCATCGGTCTTCTTTTTTTCAATTATCATAAAGAGTTTTAATGAATTGGTAAGGTGCTTACCCTTTATCCATCTTCTTAGGGATCAAGCCAGCTCTTAAAGCGCAGTCCCAATCCATAGTTTCTTGGGCTTCCAACTGGCTCATAAAGCATTACCCAAATTTATGTTCTCTTTTAAGGATTTAGCTAGCTCATAGAGCACTATCCCGATTCAAGTTTTCTTATTTCTAGGTCTTAACTAGCTCAAAGAATACTTTGACTGCCTTAATTAGTCAACTCATTAGGGTACAACCAAGTTTCTTTATCTTTAGGTCTTAGCCAACTCAAAGGGTGCTTTGACCGCCTTAGTTACTCAGCTCATTAAGGCACAACTAAGTTTCTTCATCTTTAGGTCTTAGCCAGCTCAAAGGGCACTTTAACTACCTTAGTTAGTCAGCTTATTAAGGCATGATCAAGTTTCTTATCTTTAGGTCTTAGCTAGCTCAAAAGGTGCTTTGACTGCCTTAATTAGTAAGCTCATAGATGGTATAACCAAGTTTCTTCATCTTTAGGTCTTAACTAGCTCAAAGGATGCTTTAACCGCTTTAGTTAATTAGCTCATTAGGGTACGATCAAATTTCCTCATCTTTAGGTCTTAGCCAGCTCAAAGGGCTCTTTGACCGCTTTGGTTAGTCAGCTTATTATGGCACAACCGAGTTTCCTCATTTTTAGGTCTTAGCCAGCTTAAGGAACGCTTTAACTACCTTGATTAGTCAGCTCATTGGGGTATGGCCAAGTTTTTCTTATTCTTTAAGATTTTAGCCAGCTCCAGAAGCGCTTATCCAATTCATCTAATTTAGGGTCTTAACCAGCTCAAGGACTTGCTTAAGTAGTTAACCCATGAAGGTCACGACTAAGTTCTCATTATTCTCTTTGGGGTTCTCGCTAGCCCACAGGGACACTACCCTCACTATCCTTCATTCCAAGTTTATCATTATCAAATCTTTAACTAGCTAGTCTTAGCGTTCCTTAGGATAAAATCATCCCGTGGTAAAAAACGGTGTCTTTTTTGTCTTTATGACAAAATTTTATTCAAACTTCGTCACAAAAAAAAGGTAACTGTAGACACCTAACTTTTGTCCCTCATAATCCTAATTTTTTATAGGGTCCTAATTTAAAAAATAAAAAAATAAAAAGATAAAAATAATAAAAATTGACAAATAATGAAAATACCAAAAAATGAGAAAAAAATTATAAATATTTTTAAAAAGTAAATTATTTTAGGGTTAATAGTTTTAGTTTTAGCTTAGTTAAAACAATTATTTTAAAGAGTTGCGTGTTTAAAGTACAATTCAATTGTACTAAAAATTAAGATATAAACTAACGACCTAACGGATGAGCATTAGAGTATTTGATATAAAGTTAGTTTGAGGTTATAGGTTCGAGTTTCATTTTAAATCAAATTCCCACACAATCGACCGTGACCAAAATTCATACCGCAATTCGAAGACACAACCTACAATCGACCGTGACCAAAATTCATACCGCAATTCGAAGACACAACCTTCAAGTGAGCTCCTTGATTCAAACACACATAAAGTCGAATAGCCAACGAAATTTACTATCGCGCTCCAGACCCTCGAAGTGGATAGCTGCCACGTCCAGTCCAACAACAGTAGGACGACTCTGATTACAGCAGTGGGTGCTCGATTGCATCCAATCCATGAATAGAAGCATCACTCCTCACGCACGTTACTGACGCTCGACACACGTATACGCCTCCATCCTCCTTGTCCAGTCAGTACACACAAACATACACTTCCAATTAGTCGCACATCACAGTCCACATATTGCTCCGTCGTCCAATCACGCCACACATCACAATACGAACCGCACAACACATAGCAAATCCCTAACAAACCCCAAACCGTGTACCCATTCTCTAGCGAACCTAACCAAACCAACCTACAGGCTATTGGAAACCATCTAGAAGAGTTGAGTTGGCTACTACTTTTCTCCCCTGTTTCAAGTTACGTATGTAACACTTGGGAACCTGGCCAAGATCCAGCTCTCTTCTTCTTGCTTACTGACCCGCGATGAGTGAGGGCACGGGCTTCAACAAGCAGTAGCTTCTAGTTTTCATTATTCAACACATGTACCAGCAAGAAACAAGTGACGCCAACAGCAACTTAACGCCAACTTATGACAATATCAATTTCCATGCTGCAGTCACGTACAACAAGTGGCAATAATTAGTTTCGGTTGCTAAATTTTTTTTATTTATTATTGTTTTGATTGTTATTATTATGTTTTAGTTGATTAATTATTTAATAGTATATGTATATTAGTTAAGAGACTTTTAGTACTAGTTTATATATATTTAGTATATTAAATAGTTTATTAATTTATTTAGATAAGTAGTTGGTGATAGTAAAAATACGTATGAATGTATGTATATATATGTATATTAGCTTAGGATTTTTTTTTATTAGGTTTTTTTTTTTTTTTAGAAATCAACATATAGAAAATTATTTTTTTTAGAAATAAAAATTGACAAAAAAAAAATTTTTACAAAAAGGTTATATAATTTTAGAGAGTTTTTTTAATCACTTATGAGTTAGAACCCTTTAAATTTTTTTTAAATATAAACATAATCGATTAAAAACGTAAATCCAGTCAATTTCAAATTAAAATAAACCATTACACTAAATTTTTTTTGAAAGAACTATAATCGTCTGATTTCGGTTAATAGGTACGTAGATACCTTTGAGGCGACGATAAAATCTGTAAAACTTAAGTTCTTTTTCTTTTGATTTTTATTTTTTCCTTAAAAATATTATAATTTAAAGGATAAACTTAATTTCGATAAATAAATAATGGTATCCGTTAAAATCTAATAAGTTAACCCCTGAATTTGGAATCCTCTGATTTGTATTAAATTGAAAAAAAAAAAAACGGTGGCTAAATCGTAGTCAATTCACTCAGTTGATTATAATTGACTACGATTTCTCTTTTTCCTGAATTTGATCGAGTGTTAATTCCAAAATTTTTTTTAAATAATAAAAATAAAAGTTCTCAATTTCTTTAGTCGATGAATATTAATCAGAAAATAGGAAATCAAATTAAAATAAAAGAAAACTGAAAATTTAAACTCGATAGGAATCAAGTTTATTAAAATCATTGTATTCCTAGTTTTAATTGTTGAACTTTGAGATATGTGGAGTGAGCTATAAGGTTTGGCTTAAGTTTAGATTGATGTTATTTGTATCTTAGCTATATCTATTTGAAATTTAGTATTTGAAAAATTACTTTATTTATTTCCATTTCATAATTAGAAAATGAAAATTTATGTATCTTTAAGAGAAATGTTTAAAAAATTTATATTTTATGTAACGAAAAATTATATTTTAATTGGTATATTTGTAAAAATAAATAAAGTAAATAGTAAACAAAGTTAACTTTATAACAATTTGTTAAGTATTTAATTTTAAAAGATGTTATATATGTATTTGTATTTTCATCCTTTTAGTGTCTTATTATCGTTAAATATAAGATTTAAATAAATATAAAAAAAACACCAAATGAACAAAACAGATCAATAACACTATGTATTTATTGTAGCCTAATAACATCGTCACTAATGATGAACTAAGGTTTAAATCCCTACCTCCCCTATAGTTATTAAAAAAAAAGAGTATAAAAAAATCCATATAACACAAAATCATAAAATATAATGGACCTTGTAGGATCCTCTTTCAAATTTGACATTTTAATATCTTTGGTGGAATTTGGTATTTTATTGTTTATAAGCCAAGTGTGGCCAAGTGTGTTGGGAAGCCTTTAAGTCAATTATGATACAGTATTGAGATATTCTTAGGATCAATCACCAACTAACAATTGATTTTTCCATACTTTTATCTTTTTGTGAACTAATAGAATTTTTTTTTAATACTAGTTGTGTCTTCTATATGATAATTATGATAAAATTAAACATTTATCAACTTTTTGGTAACAATATAATTATACCACACTTTATATGTATAAATAATTTGGAATGGAACAAAAAATTGATAAATATTTAATTTTATCATAACAATATAATTATATCACATTTTATATGTATAAATAATTTGAAATGGAACAAAAAGAGGAGGATAAATCCTTTCCATGTCTAAGAACATTTATGGAATTTAATGAAATTAAATATTTATTAATATTTATCAAAAATAATTTTAAGTATTAATTATCATGATAATTAAATTAAAGATTAAATAAGTAATCTGAATAATAATAATAATAAATATAGAAAGAATAAAATTATCGATTTCACCTTCTTAAAAGTAAAATCAAATTGACTTTTAAATATGTTTTAAAATATAAAGTAAGAAAATGAAATCTGAAATGGCGATTTTCTTTTAATATATTTTTATATAACACATTAAATCAGTAATACACAGAAAATGAATATGTTTTCTATTGAAAAATCAGTCCCTAGACATTAGCAGGCGAATCTTTTAATTTTTTAAATAAATTTTTCTGGAAGATTATCTTGGAGACACGTGGGTTTTTGAGTGTGTTTGGTGGAACTCCAATATCTTCTCTCGAGGCAATCGGGCAAGTCATGGGCAAGCCCAAGCATCGGATTCGGGTCGAGTGTTTTTAGGCTTTCGCTTTTTTGTGTTGATTCCCATTTTCTTCTCTCTTTTTTTAATTTGACCTAGTAAATAAGTATTGCTAATTAACTTCCAAAATAATTTACACTTAGCAGCCTATACCATACTCTGTTGGCTGTAACTGTAATGTCAACACTTTGACCTCTTAATTTTCATTTATACCAGACCAGGAGCAAAAATCATGAAAACAATAAACTTATAAATAGGTATATATTTAACAAAATTTCCGAACATAGTATTGCACGTGTCAAAATGACGGACCCATTTTTTGTGTATTCAGAAAAATATATCAAGTGGATATACTTATATTTCAGGGGGATAAGAAATGGTAGATTTGAATATGCTTTCTGTACATTATCACTTTACGTGTTGTCATCTCTTGTTTTTTTTGGTTGATAATATATAATCATCTCTTTGCCCATATGAATTTTGAAACTTCTACATGTATTACTTATGACGCTTCTTTCATTTTTTTTTTTTTTTTTTGCATATTTTATGAGCGCTATCTAAATATACATAGTTACAAGATAAATAGAATATAAAGTTTTATTTACGTTCTATCTTGTATTTATTGTTTGTCAAATCTAATAATTGAAGCCTACCTTTGCAAAATATAAGAACCATCCTAAAACTTTTATTACATAGAATTCATAGTAGATGCCTTATGAATCCATAAAATTTTATAAACTAAATTTTTTTAGATAAATTATGAAAATACCTATCAATGTCTTCATATACTTGCAACTACTACATTCATTAACTTCGTAAGTTCCAATAACTTAATCACATATTTGTTATGAAGGTATACATCTTAAATCTAATAGTATAATTCAAAACAATTTATCATGAAATCTCGACACAAAATTATTTTCTATTGCAAGGTTTAGATGTACTTATTCAAAATAAATCACAGCACCAAATCCTTTATAATACTTTTACTAATACTAGAACATGTGACTAAAAAAATTAGACAACAATATAAATCTAAGTTTCAAATAATTTCAACTCAAAAACATAAACATTTTTCTCAAATTAACATCCACGATGTCTTTGCAATAATGTAAATTGTCTCCTCACTTCAATCAACAACATCTAGTACAAACTCAATTAAAAATACGCTAATCTAACGCAATAGCGTGTAAGTCATAAACATTTAAAACATTAAAAGAGAAATGATGGACCCCGAGCATGTAATAGATTATGTAAAAAGAAAAAGCCAAAATTACTTCAGAATCGGAAAATTTGAACAAAAAAAAAAAAAAGATGCACCAGTAAAAAATGAGAGGCAACAATGAATTGTCGAATGTAATATACATTAGGGTTTTTATTCTTTTGCATTGGGCAAATGTGCTTGGGCTTAAGCTTTATATCTTAGAAAAACATCATATTATGTTACATTAATATTATGGATTAAAAATATTTATAGATGAATATATAATTCCCTAAAAATTATACCTCATATATCTTGGAATAAATGTAGAAAGGTAGATCCAGGGAATGGAGATATTATGCCTTGTGTCCTATAACCTGGAAGCTATAGCTTATAGGTTATCTGCTTGCTCTAGGGTTATAGGTTCTACTAGGGTTATCAGCTTCCTCTAGTGATAATTCAAAAGAATATTGTGAGGCTATCCCATAATTCATATGGACAAAGTGATATATATGTATATATATTCCAAAACTTAATTAGATTAGAAAAATAGAGTGCTCAAGTCCAAACTTGAACTAAAACTAAGATGACCAACATAGTTGACTAGATCTCAAATAAGTTACTTTTTGGTTTACTCTCAAATAAGTTACTTTTTGGTTTACTCTTGATTTGAACCAATATTCAACTAAGTTAAACATAAGGAAATAATTATAACGATGTTTATACACCCATTGTCCTTTGTATAGACTCATGCCATTTGTCTTTAACATTTCTATTTGCATCCAAATGTATAGAAATTGTTTCACTCTATTTTCTCACTTAAATTTTTTTTGTTAAAAGATTAGATGCTTATTGAATTAATGTTAGTATTTTAAGAGTATAGATGATTCAAATTACTCGTGAGCTGTTAGAATTTGACTCAATATTCACTCGTATTTGATTTAAGAAAAGTCAAGTTGAACTCGAGCTTAAACTTAATAATCCTTAGCTCCACTAACTCGCCAACTACATCAAGCTGTAGTCAAATATAAATATAAATCAAGCTCCAATTGAGTCTAAACACTAATATTATTATAATTAGAAAGAAAATATTTTTAAGAAAAATAGGACTTAAATAAGTTTAGTCGAGTTAAGCTTTAACTCAAAATTCCGAATTTAAATCGAGTTAAAGCTTTCAAATTTTAAGTCGAGTTTGAGTTTAAATTTAATACTATATTATCTCAACTCAGTTCATTTATAATTCTAGATATATAAAAACAAGATCCTAAATGACAAACTTCACCTAAAAAAATGTATCAAAATAAAACCTTGATGTTGGATATACGTAATAATTTTTCTGTAAAGGAATATAAATCATTTATTCGTCAGGCGTAATAAACAAGTCTATACTAAAAATTTTTAGTTGAATCCTTAACAAGCATGACATGTATCTTTCTCCGGTCGTTTTGAAAAGGAGGACAATTAAATATAAAAATTCGAAAGTGAATGATTGAGGTAGGAAATCAACAAAAGGCAAAGAATTTAACAAAAAAAAAGTTAAATAACGAATGACTCAAATAGAGAGGAAAAAAAAAAAGATAAATCGTTGTTCTTTGTACTTTTATCCATTAATGTTAAGATTATCAAATATTAGAAATGTTCCAGAGAGATGAGGAAATATGGACACCAAGAGGCATATGAAAAATGCTTTCCTCGTACGATTCTAGGGTTTGCTAAGATAGGCATATCTCTTGCAAAGTACAATAAAGTGTATAAAAGAATAAAAATAACAATCTATTGTTCTTATTTGCCACATTAGGATTTGTAGCAAATTGGAAGGCTCTTTAAATGTTATTGTTTTGAGAGAGAACACAAGTGTAAGAAAAAATCTCTAATTTCTTGCTAAAAATCGACGCAAAAATAAGAAATATACACTTCATCAATTTTCGTTAATTCTACATGCTATGAATCTTCCAAAACTTGCAACCATCGAGCACTTCATTTTGATTATTAAATCGAATTCCGGTGGCCACCAACTCATCAGACCATCCACTTTACGTTCAAGAAAACAAACGAATTCATTGAGAATAGTTGTTATTTAAGAGAACATGAAATTTTTTATTCTCATTATAGAAGAAATAAAATGTTCAAATAGTAAAACCCATCGGATCCTTATTATACTGCAATTAAATAGCCTTTAATTATTTTCCACAATAACCAAATAAGGACAAACTAATATTTCTAGTTATATTTCCAACTTAATACTATGATTAAGAAAGTAAAGTAAACTCTAAAATAAGTATTCTCTACAATAAAAATCCATGAAGTAAATACTAGAATGCAAATATTTAGCCTATTCCCCATAATAATCATTCTCAATATATAACTTTTACTCCTCTCTATTCCATTTTAGTCACAAAATATCAAATAAGGTGTTTATCTAAGATAAAATGGAGATCATATAGCACAACCAATGGATTTAGTTTAGTAAGCCCTTTATCGAATTATGCTCTTTAATTTCTATCATTATATGTCCATTTGGAAGGGTTTTCAAAAGAAAAATAAAAATACCAAGGACATCAAAATTGAGGTTTCCCACTATACTATTATAGATACTTAAAAATATTATATAATATGTAAGTTTAATCACTCTCCTATAAATTATAAGGTTCTAAATTCTACCTCGAATCGTTGAAATAGATGAAAAGATCAAATTTAAACTCCACTTTTCTATATACTTGATTTGATCAAATCACTTGTAAAATGATATCACAAGTTTAGAGTTCATAAATGATGATTTTTAGGGTCCAAATGGATTGTATTAGTTTCATGAATTTCATTATAAGAGCACTTGCAAAATCAAGATGGAAAATGATGGCTAGATTAAGACATGCCATCACTAAGTCATATGTAAATGAAGGTTAGAACTGAATTTTTCGTAATGAATAAGAGGATCTATTTATTGTCAATTTATTAATACACTAATTTTAATGTTAATACATGTACAACCCGTTTACTTCCCAGAATGGAATGAGAAGGGAATATAATCGAAATTCTAAGAGAATATAATCGAAATTCTTAGAGAATGTAATAAGGGTGTAATACCGATAACTTTATTTAGTTGAATTAATAAATAACTTAAGAATAGACATTTAATAAAACTTTAATGACTAAATTACCCTTAATCCATTTTCTTTCTGAAGTAATTCTAAAGTAATTAGTGGTGGTAGGGGAAATCGGTTGCAAGGGCGAAGGCGTTGGTAATGATCGACAGTTGTTACAAGTGATAGTAGCAGTAGCGGTGGCGGTGGCGGTGGCAGTAGCAGTAGCTGTAGCGGTGGCAAAAGTAGCAACTTGTAGGGAGGTTAGGGGTAGTTACGGTGGTAGTGACAACAGAAGTGGTAGTGATAATAGCAATGATGAGAGGTGCAATAGCAGAGATAGTGGTGTTGGTGGCAGTGACTATAATGGTCTATGGTTGGTAATAGCGGTGATAGTAGTAGTAGTGGCGATGGCAATGATAATAGAAGTAATGGTGGTCAATGGTGGTGGCAGCGGTGGTGGTAATGGCAGTAATAGTGGTTGATGGTGATAGTAGTAGTAATCGGTGATGACCAATGGTAGTGATAATAATAGTAGTGGTAGTAGTTATTGTTAAATTGATATAAGGTTACTTTTCTAAAAAATATAAAATTTTGTGAAAAATCATGATTCATTGGTTAAATTAATAAATCCCTATTACTTGAATTTCATATAATGAGGATTCTTAAAGAATTACGATTCGGAGACAAAAAACTAAATAAACGCTGTAATAAGGAATAAGGGGGAATAGAATTCCAATTCCCCTCAAGTGAACGAGGTAGTAGTATCTCTTAAATACTAGTTGACGAAACTCTAATTATCGAGATACCTTTTAATATAGTAGTTTAGAATACATCGAAACTTCAAAGTTATGTGTGCTCTGATTAAGTCATTTCTTGGATGAATGACCTTCAATTCTATAAGGGGTAGATTATAATACTCCTTAAATACTAGGTAACGAAACTCTAATAATCAAAATATTTTTTGATGTAATAGCTTAGCGTATGTAGAAACTCTAAAGCTAAGCGTGCCCTACTAGGAATTTTAGTCGGATCGTTACAAGATGTAAAAAATAGAAGCAAATATGGACTACAATCCATGAATTCAATGTACAATCATCAAGCTCTCTATTCAATTCACTTCATAAAGGTAATTTTAGTTCAAGACATTGGTAGCTAAAATCTTTAAAATTTAAAATAGTAACTTACCAAACCCGAAGTCTTTAAATGAATAAATCTATGCTACACCTAAAACTCTCTTAATCTTCGTCATGATCTCTCATCGGTCCCTCCATCAAAATGAAGATTATATCTCAAATGGTCATCCCAAATAATCATCATAGTCATCACTTGACATAAACTTAAATGAATAGGTAGTAAAACCTACTATAAAAACTTAGCATGTTTTTTTAATTCTAATGTAGCATCTAATATCAATGGTACAATCAATTCAATTACTCCTATTTAAATTTGCTTTAAGAAGCACATATACATGGAACCATAATGCTAAAGTCATTTATAGGTCCCAAAAGTAACTTAAAACTTTTTTTTTAACAAAAAAAGATTAAAAATGTCTCTTTTGATTACTTAAGCAAAATTAGGCATGAAACAATATATAATCAATAAGAAAACTCAAAGTAAAGAGAGTAAGGTTAAAAAGATCAGGTAAAAGATCTATAATACTTTAGCCTTATGCTTACTGTACTATTTTAGCTTTACTATTGGGACTTGGTAATCCTCACCAAAATTATTCCATTATCCACTTTTCACTAACTTGAAAAAGAAAAACAATTACAAGTTTTTCTGCTCTGTCTCACTAGGCTACGTTTATCTATACACAGATCTACAGAACTTTGAATCTCTCCACTAACACAAGCTCTAACTCTCAAAATAATAGATAAATAGTAATGATGAAAATAGAATACAATAGCCCTTAGAATATAAGCACTAGAAAAAATCAGAAAATTAAACTATAGTAGACAGTGTTGTCTTTGAATTAGGTTTTGAATGTGTCTTTGAATTTCCTCAAAAATAAATTTACCATAAACAATTGCAGCTCAGATCTATCTTAAATATTTGAACTTTCTTTCTTTATATCCTTTAGGTACAATGTCTATTTATTGAAATATTGGGTAATTTTTTGACAAATCTTGAAATATCTTAAACTATCTTGAGCTAGTCATTAAAGGATATGTTCCTTGAATTGTGGAAGCTAAATCTTCTTTTGATTTGACTTAAACTTGAACTTTCTACTGCTGCTATAATAGAAAACAAGGTCCGTATTATTGCTTATGTGTATATTTTGTTTCGTCCACATATTTCATCAAGATCCTCTTCAAAAAATTGAATTCTTTTAAAAAGAAATATCTCCTAAAAATTAAGAATAAATCTTGATACTTGAATATTTTGAATTTTGATCTTGCTATAACTTTGTACATGTATCTTGTAATTTATCTAATTAATTTGAATTTGCTATCTCTATAAAATCTTATTATTTGAATTTGAAATAATAATCTATAGAAATATAGATAAGATTCATCCTTATCTTGAATTTGCTTTACATATTCAACTTGATTTAAGCTTAGGATAAAATCTAATTTCTATCTCTACAAAATTCTACAATTATCTTTATAATAAATAATCAAATATGTTGTAAAAAACCTAATAAACATCTGATAAATTTGTTCCAATAAAAATCCGTCAATTGTCATAATGTACCTATCAAAATAAGCTTGTCTTAAAAATATTTTATTTAATCATCCTTAATTGCCGTAGAACTATGTCCAACTTAGTAGAACACGTTAGATAAATTTATCAAATATATCCAATAAGTGGAGTTAGGCCTTTAAACAATTAAAAGTTCAATAAAATTCACGAATCAAACTATTGTGTAACTTGCTAATATTGTTCAATGTTTTTGAATTAGATTCTAAAACTACTTTTGAATTTCCAATTTAGTTTTAAAATAAATTCTTATCTTTTATTTAATGACCTGCACACTCAATACACTTGTTAAATATTTTCACTCTTTTTATTACCATCAAAACAATAATGAGAAAACTCAACATCATATTTGAAAGTATGAACCATTATATCGTCCACACAATCTATAGTCATTTTGAAAATACAAATTCCACTCTTATAGTCATTTTTGAAAGTGTGGATCCATTAGATTGCCATACGATTATTAGTGTTGTTTAGTCATTTCAAAAGCATGGAGCAAACTCTAAAGTCTTTTTTTTTTTCTTATTCAAAGTATTGACTCTAAGTTTTCACAAAAGATTTTTAATAAGCACATAAAACAATCAATAAAATCAATAACTAACCATAGTTAATCAAGTTATTCACTAAGCCTAACATGTATAACCAACATACAATAGCAGTTTACATACCTAGAGTTAGTGTGATTGAAATAAATCCCCAATTCATATAAAATAGTATAAAGTAATATCAAAAGTACAGTAGATCATAACTTCTAAGTTTACTACTTGATTTTCCACTTAATTGCTTAATTAGACTTTCTTTTCATCAATTTTAGACTCCTAAAGTGATTACACAATCAACTTAAGGATGTAGGGGTCGACCAAGGTCATAGGATTACTTAGCCTGAGATGGTCGATTGAGTTTGCCTTACATTGTCTTGTAGCCCGATGATCAGCTTAAGACTAAATTTAGACTTATTACATCTTAATGTTTCTTTTCCAAAATTTGTTGCTTGTAACCTTACATTCATCCTAATTTCATTCTAAGACTTTTAGGTACTTTAGTTCATAATTTCCATTACTTTTCTTCCACCAATTACTATTCTAAAACCTCTAAATACATAATCGTGTCTCTTACTCAAAAAATAATTAAATAATATTATGGATTCATCTCTTTACTGCAATTATTTATAGGTCTATCACTTTTATTTTATTCCTATTTAGTATTCTATTGCCCAAGTGTGATTTCAACGTAAAAGGATTAGGGATTAGGGATTTAGTTAACCTAATAAGGAATTAACAAAAGTGCATACTTTTGCATAAGATGGAAAAGTAATCACTAGATTAGTCGCAAGACTCCTTCCAAGATGTTAACTCCTATCTTACTAATCCAAATTCAAAGAATGTAAGAAATCTCTTAATTATTACCACAAAATCACTTAAGGATCTTAAACCCTTATATTTTAGTATGATTATTCACCTAAATGTGATTTTGTTCCCTTGCAAAGAAAGAAAGGAGTCCAACATTACTAGCACTAAATTTCCTTCCTAATGAGTATTTAAACCTTATTGTACTATTTTGCCATTAGATAAAATAAATTAAAAAATACTTGAATATTTTTACTATTTTGAAGGGGTAAAGTGGTCATCAAGAGACCAATTTTTTTTTTCTCCCTAAGATGAAGAGTCTAAACATTCAATTTCAAAGAAAATTAGTTAACTACAAATAGAGAAAACAGACATTGTGTTTGTGACAAAGGAAAAAACTAGGATAAAAGAGTATAAAAAGAAAGATACATTAGTAAAAAAAAAAAAATAACAGTATTTAATTCTTCCCATATATATTGGAACCTTCAAAAAAATTATAAAATGTAATAAATAAAGATGTTTTCGACAAATAATATTATTTGAGCATTTAATATTATTTCATTTAATTCCATTTCATAGCTATCTCTAAAAAAAAAAAATGATTTCTCATTTCATTCTAGGCCATTCCTTTATAACAAATGTGACATAAATGGAATTGATTGAACTAGAATGGAGTGAAATGAGGATTGTAAGAGAAATCATCTCTTGTGTTTGACATGCCCATGTAATAGAATTAAATTAAATGCGTAAATAGTGATGTTTATAAAAAATACCCATAATTTTACATGCCATGATTTATTTGAATGTTAAATAATTAATCTAATTATAACATTAAATGTAAAAATAGTATTTATAAAAAACGCCCATAATTATGACATCTCATGATTTATTTTGGAACTATTGATTCCTTAGAATCACAATTTTGCTTTCTAAACATAAAAAAGGATCCATCCTCATATACCAAACATATCATAAATATATTTCCAAGCACTTTCTCTTTACATTAGTCACTTCTATTGTGGTAAATAGGTATCAATTTTTTTTTTAAAAAAACAAAGGTATCAACTTAACTTCTTAGGTTAATAATTTATGTCATTTTTGTTAGGGAAGGCAAAAGCTTATTAGTTATAAATGGATTTGATTTTTATGTAAGCTATGTATTTATTGACAGATATATATATATATATATATCTAAGGTGGTAATAATTGTTTTCATGTTAAATGGCTTAAAAGAGTAAAAATAGGGCTAAATTTTTCAAGAAAAAGGAAAAAAAATAGCAAAAAAATAAAAATAAAATTACAAAAATACCTGTTCCAAGAAAATAATCTCGAGGCTATGGTATTTGACATCAAAAAGCGATTTCCATGGCCATCTAATAATATAAAAATATATTTGTATTAAAACTAAAATCGCCTCTTCAAGATATCATTTTAGCATCTACTTGAAATCGCTTCTTTTCAAGTATTATAGTTTTGATAATATTCTTGCAAAACTGATATTTTGAGGATTTTTTATTTTTGCATTTTTTTTCTTTATCTTTTATTTATTACTTAGATAGCGTTTGATTACATAATTTTTATGATATTAGACTGAAAAAAAAAATTATCATAGATTTGGTTTCCAAATTTATTTAGTAATTGAACAAAAATTAGGTTATCAACTAAACAAAATAATTAAATTTTATCTTATCTAAACTATGATATAAAAATAAAATTCATTAAATAAAAATAAAAAATATTTTATATTCCAAAAAATAATCTTTATGTTGTAAATTTAAATTAATAAATATTTTTTTTATTAAATATCATAAAAAAATTAATTTTTAATATAAATTTTATATTTAATACCATATAAATTAAATATAATATAATAAACTTATATTATTCTAACTTTTCAACTTCTTATTCTATCTAATTTTCCGTTTTCGAATACCATAGAAAAATTATTCGAAACCACTTTCCCATCACTCACACCCTAACCTGCGCAGACCTGTCACGTTGGCCGCTCTCCCGTACCGATATAAAAACCAACGACTCTCTCTCTCTCTCCTGTCCCTCCAATTTTCATTTGTTTCTAAGGTCGAACAATGGCGGCGGCTCCTACTTCCTCCTCGCCATCCATCTCCAACCCGCCTTTCAAAACCCTAAACCCACTTTTCAAACCTTCAACTAACCTTAATGTAGGGTTTCTTTCATCTTCTTCGACGTCCCTTAAGGCTCTCAAAGCCACTACCATTTCAGGAAATGGGTCTAATAAAGCTGGGTCAGCTCTTGCTTCACGCATGGTCTCGGTTCCAGCTGTAAAGCCCCTGACGTCGCTCGATTTCCAGACCTCCGTTTTTAAGAAAGAGAAAATCTCTCTTGCTGGTCATGATGAGGTAACGGGATGATTATGACATTGTAATTGTTAAGATTAATGTTGTATTTTCGTCGTGCTTTTGTTCCACTTATGTGAGGATCTTTGGCATGACTTGATAACTTTAGCTGAACTAGGATGAAACGCGAAACTGACATGATATGACTAGATTAATCTGACGATATATTATGTATAATCGTTTTATATATTTTTGCAAAAGATTCTAATTTGTTATTGAATGAAACCCCATCATCTCTTGTAACGAATATGTTTTTTCTGGGAAATAAATAAAAAGTGGTGATTAGGTGTATATAAAAGGTTTTCCCCTTATTTATTATTATTTTTTACTTAGATCTATTTTTTGTACTTTAGTTTAGCAAATTCATAGGGTAATGTTAGATTTTGGGTGTGTTGAGTGGGTTTACTTTGTTTTCTTACATGAGTTATGTTGGATGTCTTATTTATATGTTGTGAATTGCTTTATAATGCTTTCTTTTGCATGTCAATGGTCTCAAAGGATTTTGGTGCGGTTCCATTCATCTATAAAGATGGATATTTCTATTATATTGATGCATGGTTCTTGCCTGTCGATTCATGTATGCCATTTATTTGAAAATTTAATGGGAAGGAGATTGAATATCGTCCAACTTGATCTTGAAGAATGCAATCTCTTCACGTAAATTTATCTGCTTTCTTATTTGTGGGGTGCAGTACATTGTTAGAGGAGGAAGGGATTTGTTCCCATTGCTGCCTGATGCTTTCAATGGGATTAAACAGATCGGTGTCATTGGTTGGGGTTCTCAGGTACATTCTTGTTCCCATTCTTTCTTTCAGTGTACTTTATAAATCCTTTTATTTTCGATGTTGTCATTGTTATTGTTCTTTTATTATTATTGCTATTATCATTATTTAGTTCCTTTTTGATATATTAAAGTTACTTTACTGAATATATTGTTGATTTTTTTTTTATGGCTTATATATCTAATTCCACAAAGTCGGTAGCTTGTGTGTGTATTTCTTTTATGTGATAGTAAATGCAAAAACGCAAATAGCTTTCAACTAAGTAGCTATTTCGGGAATTAATTTTATCTTCTCTTCTGTGTATTGGAGCCTCACTGTGTGTGTGTTTTCCAAGAAATGCAAAAGCTGCTTTGAGTTTGCCGTCATCTTTGTGTGGAAAATAAGTTTACTCTTGTAATATTATGAGTCAGCTGAGAAACCTTTTATGTGTGTTTTTAGATATCTGTTTTCTAAGTTGGTTGTACTTCAAAATATTTTTGGAGATTCTAGGGTTTAAGGTTTCATATTGATCAATGGTTCTGACTGAGTGTATGATCTTACTATTGATCCTTTTCTAATTGTTTGACTGCATTGATTTTGAAAATTGTTTAGGGACCTGCCCAAGCTCAAAACTTGAGGGATTCTCTTGCTGAGGCCAAGTCCGAAATTGTGGTTAAGGTGAATTTTCCATTCCACTTGGTTACATCCCATAATTATTTCTTCAGCTGTGTTATCATAAGCTCCTCATCATGAAAGTCTATGTGGTTTTGAATCTTTTCTTTCTAACATGTTACTATCCTTCTTCCCACAGATTGGGCTCAGAAAGGGTTCCCGTTCATTTGCTGAAGCTCGTGCTGCAGGATTTACAGAAGAGAATGGTACCTTGGGTGATATATGGGAGACCATCTCAGGAAGTGACCTAGTTTTGTTGTTGATCTCTGATGCAGCGCAGGTTTGTTAGTGAAGTTTGTGCAAGACCTACCAATTCTATGATTGAGTATATCTGGCAGCTTAGGGGTGTTCACATTCCTTTATATGTGAAATTGTTATTTTCTTTTTTCATTCCAAAGTCTTCCCTTCAATCTGTTGTTGCAGGCTGATAATTATGAAAAAGTTTTCTCTCATATGAAGCCAAACAGCATCCTTGGGCTTTCCCATGGTTTCCTTCTGGGGCATTTGCAGTCCATGGGACTCAATTTCCCCAAGAACATTAGTGTTATAGCTGTGTGCCCCAAGGGAATGGGTCCTTCAGTAAGGAGACTCTATGTCCAGGGCAAAGAGATAAATGGTGCTGGAATTAATTCCAGTTTTGCTGTTCACCAGGTAAAATCCCCTTTCTCATCTCCTTCAACAAATCAGAGTTTGAGAAGATAACAACTTTATTTAATCTGTAATTACCCAAGTAAATTTATTTACTGTCTCACGTCTTATGTAGGATGTTGACAGAAGAGCTACTGATGTTGCCCTTGGATGGTCAGTTGCTCTTGGTTCTCCATTCACATTTGCAACAACACTGGAGCAAGAGTACAGGAGTGATATTTTTGGGGAACGTGGTGAGTTTTATCTTGACTGTTGCTTATCAGTGGCTTAATTTTCATTGATGTTTGACTATTAATTTGGATTGTAGGCATTTTGCTTGGTGCTGTTCATGGGGTTGTTGAGTGCTTGTTCAGAAGGTACACTGAACAAGGAATGGCGGAAGATCTTGCTTACAAGAATACGGTGGAGTGCATAACAGGGATTGTATCAAAGACAATATCAGCAAAGGTTGATTTTCGCACTGGTCCTCAAAGTCTGGAAAACATTGTATGCTTTTGAATCTGTAGTTCAGCTTACTTTTATGACTTTTACAGGGCATGTTGGCTGTGTACAATGCATTGTCAGCTGAAGGCAAAAAAGAGTTTGAGAAAGCATATAGTGCATCTTATTACCCTTGTATGGACATCCTCTATGAATGTTATGAAGACGTGGCCAATGGCAGTGAGATCCGAAGTGTTGTATTAGCGGGGCGTCGATTTTATGTAAGTTGACTGTTGAGTAATTTTTTCCCCATAATTTTCCTCCAAAGCTTACTGTTAAGGGTCTCTAAAGCTTGGTGGTTTTCTTGTTAGTCTGTTGGAACATTTGAGGATTTTGGTTTTTGGATTTTTCCTTGTTATAACTATTTGATTATGCATTTGTTTTGCAGGAGAAGGAGGGTTTGCCAGCTTTCCCAATGGGAAAGATTGACCAGACACGTATGTGGAAAGTAGGTGAACGGGTTCGATCAACAAGACCTGCTGGTGACCTGGGACCGTTAAATCCTTTTACCACTGGTGTCTTTGTTGCTCTTATGATGGCTCAGGTTGGTTACCTACTTCTGTTTGTTGAGATGATCATCTTATACTATATAATCATTGAGAGGGTGAATTATCCCTATGTCCTGGAGCCCAGTTTCTTGTGTGAGACACAAGAAAAGAAAAAAGGTTCCTTTAAGAAGATACATAAACTTATTCCAATTTGTATAATGTATGTCCTTCTGATAATTTATGTGCTTTCTTGTGTGACATGAGAAAAGAAAAAAGATTCCTTTGAGAAGCTACATAAACTTATTACAATTTGTAGAATGCATGTCTTTTTGGTAATTTATGTGTGCTTTCTGTGATATAGCGCAACTTATGTCAGAGCACTAGGTGGATCTATTTACTGTTATTTCATCATCTCTGTTTCTTTTTCTGGCAATATCTTTATGTTCCTTTCTTATAAATTCGTTATTTTTTCCATAAAGACTGAAGAAAGAAAAATCCATCTCATGTGATTCTGCTTTCATGTATTTAGATTGAGATCTTGAGGAAGAAAGGACACTCTTACTCTGAGATTATTAATGAAAGTGTCATTGAAGCGGTTGATTCCTTAAATCCCTTCATGCATGCTCGTGGTGTCTCCTTTATGGTTGACAACTGCTCGACTACTGCACGGCTAGGATCGAGGAAATGGGCCCCTAGATTTGATTATGTCCTCACCCAGCAAGCCTTGGTAGCTGCTGATGCTGGCACTCCAATCAATCAAGACCTTATCAGCAACTTCCTCTCTGATCCAGTCCATGGAGCCATTGAAGTCTGCGCTGAGCTTAGACCTACTGTTGACATTTCAGTTCCCCCAGATGCAGACTTCGTGCGTCCTGAGCTCCGCCAATCTAGCAACTGAAGTTGGAGGGAGGGCCTTAGCAAGAGGTCTGAAGCAAAGTTTTATGTAGGAGAAACGTGTGAGAGGCTGTTATTATATCTATATCCCTGAAAACTGTAGCTGTGTCTTGGCTGTCCTCTGAGATATATTTTGTAGGATATGACTGGATCTTGTGGAGTCGTGAGAAACCTTAATTTCTTTTTGGTGACAATAATATCACGTGTATCTGTGAGGTTGTGTTTGAGTTCTTGAGTAAATTTTTGTGGACAATCTGTCAAGGTCCGGAGGGTAGTCATGATCTATTTCCACCTCTGAATGTTTCATGGTGTTGCGGGATAAAAGACCGTAGGAAAGGACGTTGCATTGCTTGTGTAGCTGTTCTAACGTTCAAGAGGTAACCAGCATTCACAATGAATGCTTTAAATTTACGAGAAAGATTTAGCATCCTACTGAATTCTCTATTTAATGGGATTGATCAAATCGGTAACATCAAATAAGACCCCTTTTAGGGTTTTAAATACTGTACAAGCTTTTAGAGGATTAAATACCTACTACTAAGCACTTTCAGTCCAGCGTACTTCACTAGTGAATGAAGTAAGTTCTCTCCAGTAGCACATGTACAGCACCAAGACCGTCGGGCAGCTTTTCTCAATCTTCTATTTGACATTCCATCTCATTTATAGGTTTTGGATACTACATACGAGTTATTTCAGTTTTTTACGCTTCAAATGCCACAAACTACACCTAACGAGAGTGAGTCAATGCTGCCAAAGTAGCCCTATACCCCTTAAGAATCACGCTTAAGTTTTAACGTAGAAATCATGAACTGAAATTGGGACTTTGATATTCAGGAAATAATGCCATCATTGTTGCTCTTACTATATCCCTGAAACAAGGAAGTAATGAGTAATCACATTGGAGTAGAAGAAAGTTGTAAATGCCATTTCTACTACATCAAGAGGGAGATGAAATATTTTATTGTCCCTTCAAATTTCCATAACCTAGCAAACGTTTGAAAACAATGAAATTTTAAATAGAAGTAACTCGCTCGACGCCAACCAGCCACATATATTAGATTGCCGGATCTCACTGACCAGCTGCAAATGCTTCCATGGGGAAACTCTTAGTGATCCCAGCAAGACTCTTGAAGTGAAGCTTCCCAACTTTTGGGTCAGCAGTGATTTCACTAACCGGTGGCCAAAGCATGAGTTCTTTAGCCTTGACACCCTTGAGCTTCTTTATCTTACCCTTCTCGATGTGACCATTGATTTCACTGTCATAACTCACAAGCTTGCTTATCATTTTGAACTCATGCTGCACCTTCTTTTGTTGCACGATCCACACGCAACCGGTGTTCTCTACATATCCTACTTCAACCACGTTGGCTAGGGGAAGAAGCCCTTGAGGGAGATCAAACTTGTGGAGAAGCGAAACCGCCATTTTCAATCCCTCTTCATGGCCTTTCTTAACAATGGCTCCTTCCTTCTCTGCCATTTGCTTGACTTTCTTTCTTTGGAATCTCCTTTTTGTTTTGTTTCTTGAACTTTGATGAGTGAGATATGTGTGAAAGATTCATGAATGTCATTGGCATTATATAAGCATTCGCAAATGGGAGACATCATGAATGAGACAAGATCAGAAGCTGTTACCAAAGACGTGTTCATTGTAATGGTCGTCATTTTCCTTGTTTAATGCTCTCTATTCTCTTGTCAACAAGCTTTTGTCTTGATTGCCTTGTTAATTACAAAGTGAAGTTATTGAACACACTCCATCCTCGAGCAGTTTGAAATTGCCTAATATGTATGAGACTACAGCATCATGTATCATTACATTTACATTCATTACTTGTTGATTGCTTTTTAAGGTCATCAATCAAGTCCACTTGCAAGCCACTTGAGTTTAGCATAATGTTTCCTCTAAATCGATTCACTGCAATTGAGCTCGTGCTAAAGTACTGAAATAGTATATCAGACTCTGGGAGTTGATTCCAATTTAAATACTCACATAGGTCAAGTCTGTATCCAATTCAATATAAATTTAATTTAAAGGAACAGAAAGGTATAAATTTGATAAAGGTTGAATTTTTAATTTTAGTGTTGATTCTGCACTGAAGCTCAATTTTACTTTGACTTTGGTTCAGTTGTTCGCAGTTTCCTCTCCCGGAGATGGATTTGTCGCTTGGCCTTTAATCCTTTCACCACATAAATATAAGAATTCCAGACTACATATTAGTAAATAAAAGACTGAAATTAAAGCAGTACTCTTACTCCTTTAAATTTAACTGATAACCTTCCAAAAAAAAAAAAAAAAAAGACGAGGAAGACAAAATCATTCAATGAGTGACATTTACCATGCGTAGGAAATTAACGCCATGAAGATGAATTCCATTCCAATTAAATCTAGTTACATCAGCTACACAAATCTAGACCAATGGACACATTTCAGGATCTATCAAATTAAAAAAATAAATTCATGTCCAGCATACAAGAATCACATACAGGAGACATTAAAAAGAAAGGAAAAACTGAATATTCCAGTGAAAGCTATTGACAAACCCACAATAATAGTGGAGTGAAATTGGTGGGTCTGTGAATCTTTTGTCAGAAAGTGGTGGATCTACGATTTATAATAGAGGAGAAAGAGATGAGGTTTAGAAGGGAAGGCCAAGGATTTTCACAGAGAGAGAGAGAGAGAGAGGGTATTGGATACTCAACACTTTGAGCATAACATGGTGAAGGGCCATAGCTTAATCAACCTGCTTCAAAGAGGCTTTTGAAAGATTCTGTCTGGTCGTAAAAGCTGGACCACCGGTATGAAGTTTTACAAACCTCATATTGAGAATTATACCAATGATCAGAAACCAGATTCGTTATTGCACGTTAGGGTCATGCTTTCTGACATGGAAGTCAAGCTTACTAGCAAAACAAGTATAATACATATGAACCATAAAGACAACTGTTATGCAGGACATAAAACGACGCTGTCTTGCCTTCACAATCATCCATTCGGAAGACACCACAACGATTCTTTTCCTCCTTGTCCAGAAACAGGTCCCATAGAAGTGCAAGACAGACCAACCACATCCAAATCAATCATTAATACACATTCATGGTACAACACCAAAAATCCTAAAATTTTATAGCGGCAGTAAGCTTCTAATTCCAGCAGGACACTGAAAGTGAACAAATCATAAGTTGTCATTGTCCTCCCCAAAAATGTGAGGCTGCAATTGGTTCCCACCTCATTCACTGGAAAAGATTTTATATCAAAATGAGTATGAATGTCTACAAGTAGTACAATTGGTAGCTAGAGATACAAATACCTACCTCTTCATCCATACCGCTAAGTTTGGCAGTCCCGTTTGTCTTCTGAGCATCATCAGCTACAATGAAGAAAAACGAATAGATCAAGGAATTTGGAAACGAATCCCATTATCTTATCTCTAATTGAATTCCACAAGCAAAACAAAAAAATAGTCATCCCCTGATAAGGGATTACAGCAAGTTTCTGGTTTGATTTATTAAATATGCAAAGTGCATTACTTAGTCTGGCAAAGTAGCATTTCCCTCAGAAGTTATGTCTTCTTTTTCAGCAATTCATAGGGTATAAAAATCTGACCAGACTGTTTTTGTAACTTTTATAGGTAGAAATGCTTATAGCAGCCAAAACACTAACATTCACCCAGTTTCAGTGAATTAACCATAATCTAATCCTTGAATTTTCATGCCATAAGAAAGCCACTGGAAGTACCGATAACAAAGCATGGCTTCAGCAATAGTTCAGAAGACATTTAAGAAAAGTGGGGAAAGGATAATGTTCTCCTTGTATATTAGAAACTTGCAGAAAAACTTATGAAAGCATAATTGCTCTTCATAAAATATTCTTTTCCGATCACCTTCTTCCTCCATGATGTCAGGAGCCCATAATGAGAGGTTGTCCCTAAGCAGCTGCAGGATCAAAGTGCTATCTTTGTATGACTCCTCATTCAGGGTGTCAAGCTCGGATATAGCTTCATCAAAAGCTTGCTTTGCAAGATGGCAGGCCCTGGAAAAGGTATTCTTGAGGTCAAAAAGGGATCCGAACTACAGATTTTTAGTGAAAGTATGTCGTAGTGTAGCATCAACATACCTTTCAGCTGAGTTGAGGATTTCGTAATAAAAGACAGAGAAATTAAGAGCAAGACCCAGTCGGATTGGGTGAGTTGGAGGCAGATCAGCCTCTGCAATACTTGTAGCCATCTGAAACAGGAAAACATGTCAGCATTCTCAGAAAGGAAAATCCAGGGTTAAACTTTCTCCACATGTTGCGGAGCATATGGTTTTATAACTTAAGTTGACCTTAAGTAATTGACCAAAAACCAAGACTCAGTATTATGTACATGCACTGTCAGCAAAGAAAAGGGGGTAAAAAAAGGTGAGCTATTAGAGCAATATACACAGCCCACTATTTACACGGCCTTTCCTAATGAATTAGATATTGTCATTTACCTCCCCAGAGCTGTATTTACAACAACAAAATCTCCACTTACTGATTACCCTAAAAGAAACCTCCTCTATCAGCATGTAGTAGCACTCCAGGATGATTTCTAGATATCAGGATGCTTGCTCATGGTTTCATACATCAGACATCCGGTTAATAATATTTAGAACTTTCTTCAGTTCAGATGTACGACCCCATCCACAACAGATAAATGCAGCAAAGCATCATAAGGATTTTAATCCTCTTAAGGAGAACTAACAGGCTGCACATCAGTAGAAATCTGCAGTCAACATTATGCAGACACTTGATGAAGAGCACAGACAAACTTAAGAACGTGCATTTGTAAACTGAGTTACTGTAAATAGGCAGGGATAGGTATTCATGGAAACAAAAGAACCTTTGGTAGCATTTTGCATGCATGATAATTTCTATATAATACAGTATTTGTATCACTTTCGCCCCAACTGAGAAGTAACCTGATAAGTTTGAGCTTGAAATACCAGTGAAGCCAAGATGGAAAATGTACCATATCAAGTTCATACACAATACAGTGATACTGATGCAAGTTCCATTTCTACTTATATACCAAAGCTTGCATGGAAAATTTTCTGTTAAGATATTGTTTGTGTGCAAGTCATATGGGTATAGCTTGAGTTCTGGTCTTGTTGCTGTGCAAATTTTAATTTATTTATGGACCTGATCATTTTATCTTCATGTTTATGGTTGAGTTAGAATGGGGGATTGTTGATAAGCCACTAGCTGTTAAGAGTCCCTTATTTTTGCCTATTATCTAGTCCATGAGTTGTCACTCTCTTGTATAATTTTAGACATCAAACTCATTCTGGGTCTGCACGTAGCAGAATTCTTTCCCTATAAGTGCTAGTTATCTAAAGCAAATATAGGGCTATGATGAAATTGGTATTTGGTATAGAAAAAAGTGGATGGGTAAGATGAAGCTGAAAGGACTAAGCCTCAGGCTAAGAGATAATAGCACTCGAGAAAATGGAGATAGATGAAGGTGAATAATGCATATGCACCTCATTGGACTCAATAAAGCTTATCTGGATTGTTTGCAAAGATAAGGATATTTTAATTAGAACTATGTCAAGGGTAGCATATGTATTAAGAAGGGAGATAAAATGGACAAATTAGAAAAGAGACAAACAAGCAGTTGTGAATATATCCAGAAAATAGGGCAGAAGAATCATCAAAAGCATATTTAAAAGAGAAAAGGGAAAGGAAAAGGACATTTTAGCCATGTTTGGTTAATTTTGCATATAGGATTTGAATTGGTCCAATTTCCTGTTGTTGACAATGAGAGTTTGTGAGGAGGTAAGAGGGTAAGGATAAAACGACTGTCACTGACATCACAAATTCTAATATTCAAATTCCTCTCTCCCAATCCCGACTGAGTTTTAGAGACTTAAAAGCTAAGATGCAAAATTATTTTCTCATTCTCAACATTGCATCCTCACTAAACTTTCAAGTAAAAGGAAATTATATTACCTCATATGCTATTTCCTTGCACCAAGCAACCAAAAAAGACCATAATGTTTCATTAGTAAAACTCGGCGTGAAAAAAATGCACTCACTTTAAGATCAATACTGCTATGAAGTAAAGGATAAAGGACGATTAAAAATGAGAAAAACCAGAAGGTTGCTAGATGCTTGAACGTAAAAGAAAAGTTAGAAATGAGCACACACACAAAAACATAAAACAAAAAATATGCAAATAAATAAAAATCACATAAATTGAAAATATAAAAGAAAAACAGCTGAAGCTTATCTGGAAATGTAGACAACGTGGATGTTCTAATGCACTTACATAAGAGAGGTATAATGATTAAGGGGTCAACTAAAACAAGAGAAGAATGGAGAAACCTTAAAAGACATAGATGGTGATTTAAGAATTCAATAATGTTCCAACCCCACAACAGATGCAAGACTAAGTTGTCCTTACCACCCTCGCATAAAAATTCTTGTTGAGAGGTAATGTGAACAGATGAGTTTAGTACATTGTTACGGTATTTGCCAAAAAATGATACGAAAATAAATCCTCAAAAAAAGTTATTACAAAATTATAGTAGTAAAATTGCATGCAAAACATACGACTTCATTATTCAAATTTTACACTGAATTCACATGCCCTCCATATGACTTCAGTACACATATAAGTCTCCTAAAATCAGCCCCCCCCCCCCCCCCCCCCCCATCCCCTCTCTTATTTTCTCACTTACACAATCTATCTCAAAAATTTTTCCAGATACGAATTTCTCTATCTCACTAACGTATTGATATTCAGATATTGACGGTTTTGCAAGAATTATTTATTTTTATTCAAACCATCTTTTTTATTAAATTTTTTTTTTGTTATTATGTAATTAGTTTTTATTATGAAATTTTAGTATTTATAATAATTTATGTTTTATAGAAAAATTTAGATTTACTTTATATAAATTGCATTAATGTTGTTGTAGTAATTTAGAAAGGTTGTATTTAGTTATTAACAATAGTAGTAGAAATATTAGTTACTTAATGCAAATAATGTAGTTGATTAAGGAACTTTTAAAAATAGAAGTTGTGTAACAATATTACGTTGGTCCAAAATGTCAATTTTAGTTAGTGTAATGTGATTACTGTATTAAGCTTTCGCTAATTTGATGGTTACTCCTACAATAATTAGGAACAAAATGGTAGATTATGTGAAAATTATTACCTATGCAAATGGAAATATTGTAAAGGATAACCTGGAAATGGAGTATGGTAAGGAACAAGTAAAGAAACTTAAATTTTTTGAACAAAAAATACAATAGCATTAGAATTAGCACTGCTGGAGTAGAAATTGTTCACAAGTATCTAACATGTTACAAAGGTGGTGTCTACTACGAATTAATGACTATTAAGAATACCAACGATGTTAAAAACTTTATTAAGATTGCTAAATTATTGGGTGAACGAGGTATTCAGTACATTTATGTTCGGTTGGGCGGGCAAAATAGTGTGAGCCTCAATAATAACCTACGAACATTGCATCACAGCAAGTACACTCATTTGGAACCGATTTTCCCATGGCTGATGATAGTCACCTTCGTATTATAACACAAGACGTGGTTTAGGATAATGCTGTCAAAGTCAATGTAAACGAGAAAATACCTAATGCAGAGTATAGGGAAATTTGGCAAAAAAATCTGAGTTACAATCCTGATATGGAAATGATTACTATGGACCTTGATGGTAGTAATAATAAAAATGATGATAATGACAGTAAAGAGAATGGTGATAAGGGTGAAGAGGAAGGCGAAGCTAACTATAACATGGAAGACAATGAAGGTGAAGACAGGATGACTTTTGATGTCTTAGTAAGTGATGTCTCTAGCCAATCCATTTACGTCTTTGCCAACATTTGTTTAAACTCTTGTGATATAATACAACCAATCTGCTGCAAGAAATTCAATCACATTCCTGAATATGGCTAATGATAATGGATATGTTACATTTGAAGATGAATAGAATGCATAATGTAGCAACACAGTTGACAGTGACGAGTGAAGCATCGGTATGAGATTTAGCACTGAGAAAGAGCTACAGGATGCTGTGAAGAATGACAACATAAAGCGGTACTGTAACTTTCGAGTACATGAATCGAACTTAACATTATGCTACAGTCACTATATGGAAGGGGCAAATGTATACAAGTGGAGGCTAAGAGCATGTAAAAAGCAAGCGTATAGCATATTTATGATAACGATTATTGAGGGATCACACACATATGTTAACCCAGCAATAAGATAAGATCACTTCCAGATAGATTGCAATTTAATAGCTAGACGATTAATTGGAAATATTAGCACGAACCCTAATATTATTATTACAGACGCAGAATATTCAAAACAAGTTTAGATACACGATGATGAGAAGGCGAGTGTTCGAGAGGAAGAGAAAAGCAATAAAAATGGCTTATGGTAATCGGAAGAAATCATACAATAATCTTTCAAAACTTCTAAACACCATTAAGATACTAAACCCAAGATCAAAGATCAAGTAGGGGTGGAAGGTATGGCGAATCCAGATGTATTGAAGATGAAGTCGGTGTTTTAGACATTTAAACCTTATGTATATGTATTTAGATACCGTCGTCCCATTGTTTGCATTGATGGCACCTTTTTGTATGGCAAGCACGACCAGTATGGCCATAAGTTGCCTGTTGCATGCATAATAGATGGAAATAATAGTATCGTACCATTGGCTTTTACACTTGTTAACAAGAATCTAAGAAGACATGATCTTAGTCCCTTTGGCATTTAAAGAAGTATGTAATTGGTGAACAAGAAGAGACAATATGCTTGATCTCAAACAGGTATATTGGTATTAAAAAAGCTTTTGATAATGTGAATAATGGTTATTAACCACCATTTGCAGTATGGAGATTTTGCATAAAACATATAGTTAGTAATTTTAACAACAAATATAAAAATCAAGCATATAAAAAATTAGCAACCGCAAGAGGCATGTAGGTGTAGCAACGGAAATTTTTTCCTTTGATGGAAGAGATGTTGATAGTGAACGAGAACACTGCGTTAGTTTGCAAAACTTAACATCAATAGATGGGCAATGTATGCAAATGGTAATTATAGTTTTGAATACATGACGTCCAACATTGTTGACAACTATAATGCAATTCTTAAAGGTTCTCGTGCCTTACCATTTGTAACTTTAGTACGAAAGATATTTTCCAACACTGTTGCATTGTGGGAGGACTAAGAGATTTCAGAGGCCATGTCGGGAGGTAGGGTGTACACTATATGCACACAACATGCACACAACTGCTGATAGAGAAATGGCATGGGCAGGCAAGTGCGCATAAGGTTACTAATTACTTTAAGCACAATGAAGTGTTTGAGGTAAGAATTGATAGCCGAAAAGAGCCAAATAGAGTGACATAAGGCAATATTAGAGTTTACATTATTGACTTGAATAACCAATATTGCACATGTCGAAAATGGAAAATATATAGAATTCTTTGCTACCATACATTTGCAGCTACCATAAAGCTAAAGACAAATGCCTTAAACCGTATTGGTCAATGATATAAGCGGACAAAACAACTTAATGCATACCAAAGACATTTTTTTTCCACTAGGTGACAAGATTAATTGGCCAGTAGTGAAATTTCCAAAGTTTAAGCCATGGTCTAAATTAAAGAAAGACAAAGGAAAGTCTAGATCAAAACGTTACCACATGGAAATAGATATATGCAAGACGCCTGATAAGAATAGATGTAGTTACTGTCGTATAGAAGGACATAACAGGCATAAATGTCTGGATCTAAATATAGCTGGTAATTCGTATTATTATTTTTTGCATATGCAAACATATAAATTTATTGCTAGTTTGTAATATCTATCCGTTTAATATTACTTGTATTGTTACTGATGAATATTAAACACTATTGCAGGTTAGATAGACTCGGGACCCTTTAACCCTTCGATTTTAAGTGAGCAATCATTACACCGCTCTCAGTATATATAGGAGGGATAGGTACATTATTTAACGATTTCTTCCATTCATCTAATATGTAGGTTAGGTACTCATATGTTAATATTTATGTCTATATAACTTCATACAAGCAACGGGTGCACTCACAGTTAGACAATGTGAGTTGGCAATAAAGAAGAGTGAGAGGCTTATACCGTTAAATCCACGTATAGAGACGTACTTAATAGAGGTAGGATTCATGGTTATTACCCGACTTTCATTCATCCAAATGAATCGGCACCTGATTACCACCCCTGTAGAGAGGTAGAGGCTAGAAACACATAAATTCCATATAGCATACGATGAGATGACTGTTACACTTTAAGATATTGAGGTCCAGCTAAGCTTTAGGGTTGATGGTGCTGCTGTTACTAACAACACCAACAAAAATTGGGCAAATGTGGCGAAAAACCTATTGAGTGATATTCTACCATCTAATGATGTGAAGGGTAGTCGTGTACGACTGTTGTGGCTAGTTAATATATTTACGATTATACTGAACAATGTTGATGAGGATATGATGAAGCGTCACACCCGTGCATATATCTTCCAGCTGATAGGGGGATTCTTATTCGTAGATAAATTTTCTAGTTATGTACATCTCATATACCTTTCCTTATTGGATGACTTTTTGATGGCAGAGACGTATAATTAGGGATTGGATTGTTTAGCATGGCTATACCGATAGCTAAGCAACACTTCATAGATTGGTGTATTCGAGATCGAAGGACCGATGATTTACTGTAGGTTTGGGTGTGGGATCATTTCCCACACATTACACTTCTTAATAGGTCTAGCTTCATAATCACAAAGAATGTTCCTTTGGCTAATAAATGGCAGATTGAGAGGAACATTACACAGGAACTTACTTATGTAGTCTAATTGTATCGCGAAATATTCGACTTATAAACGAGTTATCAAGTACACTTGATACACTACTTGATTTTACTTCAAAAGTTCATGTCACATGTACTAATTTTTTTATTCTTCTAGCTCATACATTTTATATCAAGTTGTATGGCAATCTTACTCGAAAGACTTACTTCAATTTTTACCTCTTATATGCACAATTGATTGGGGTCTTTGGATAGCCAAAGTACTCTTCATCTGCTTTCATATTATAGATTTCTACTTTTCGAATCACGTCATCTGACAATTTAGTGGCTTTCAAACAGAGCCTCAACTAGTGCAGACTAGCGAGCAATTGCATCGGCAAGATCTTAGACGTCGTACAAATATCAATTGGAGAATAATGCACGATGGTTATATCTGACAGTGCATAGATCAGTACGCTTCGACCATTTATCCACACCCAGTTTTCAGTGTGGACCTCGACTACTTGCAACGATACAAAAAGCATACTCGTCGATACATAATACACTCCGATGCAGTGATGACTCATCTAATAAATATAACCAATATAACAACCTATGTATGACCCCATTTATCATATATTATGATTGCTAATTGTGTTTTTTCCATGTAAGTCTATACCTTACAATCGGTTCAGTTGACTGTTGACATACAATTAGCCCATCAAGTCGTTGGAGGTGACTTACAATTCTTAGAGGATCATGATGGTATTGTCTTGTACCATCATTTTTGATAAAATCCATCACTTGATGAAAGTGCTTAACTTGAGTAACCAAAGTCAGTTATACCTCAACTGCCATATGATAGAGTTTGTATTAGGGGAGGTCAAACTGGGATCGAATGAGAAAGGGGTTGAGAGGATCTAGATGTTTCATCTGCAAGGTGACGTTTTATTGACTTAGGTCAGATTGTTTCCAGTTCAGGAGTTTCGCATGTTACACCACCTTTTCATTAACTATTCTATGGTATGCCAGCAGTGCTCCACAAAAGGCGTACCACTAACTCGTAGAGCTTTACCATAGGTGATGAGTCACCCAATACCGTCTACTTCCACATGTTAGCTCTATCCTACCTAAAGACTTCTCAAACTCGTCGGCTGAACCTTTTACAAGTCCTCCTAAGAGACAATCATCACTATTATTTAGATATGTGCATTTTTTGGTTAGCGTAAAGGTCAGTATTAGATTTTATTTTATTTTATTTTTTTATATTCTAATTGTAATAGTAACTAATGTATCCAGATAATGATTAAATTTTATTTTTTATTACATTCTTATCGTACGTACTTATGATATCGACATATGAATATATTTTTTTATTTAAAATATAAGTGTTTTACATTTCTATTAGAATGAAAAAAAACCCGCACAATTATTATATTTTCAAAATCTATGTTTAACTGACTTTACACTACAATTACCAATATATACATATAATAAAATTGCATTGAAGTTATATTAGGCTATGCGATTTCCATTACATATTCGTATAAGTATGATAAAACACTACAATTAAGTAAAAATTTAAAATAAAAATTTACACTATAGCTGAAAAAATTTACATTGAATTCGTATGCCCTCAATGCAACTTCAGCATATATACTTTTCTTCAAGACTTATTTTCGTATTATTTTTTAGCAAATACTATAACAATTTACTAAACTCATGAACAGATTATGTCTGTCAGCAAAGACTAAGGAATAGAAACAAATATCTAGATCTAACTCTAAAAGGCTTGAAGGGAAATCCCAACAGTCGCAAAACAGCTACTTAGAATTGGCAAGGTTTGTCCAACACCCCCACCATATCACTGAAAAAGGAAACAAGCAACAACTATAAAAGAAAACAGGAAATCACTAGAGAATCTTAAGCTATCATAAGATGAGAATGGTAAGCGTATGATTACATGCAATAGCACATCATATAATCAAAGAATCAAAGTACCTCATATGCTTTCATTGATTGGTCAGCAACCTCTTTCTTCTCCTCACCAGATTTGAATTCTGCAAGATAACGATAATAATCCCCTTTCCTGAAACATCAAAATTGCCATAACAGTCTCATGTTACAAAATCAGTGAACCGAAATGTCTATCTAGATTACAGAAAGAACATTAATATCTCATCAAGATGCCTCACATTTTATAGTAAAAAACTTTTGATTCACCAGCACTTGCTGAGGGAATGAGATGTTCATCAATCACAACCATAATGTCACTGCAAATACTCGACAGCTCTGATTCAACCTTCTGCCGGTAGTCCCTGATTCGCTTGACGTTAACTTCATTCCCTCTCGTTTCTTCCTTCTGCTCTATAGATGACAAAATCCTCCAGGACGCTCTCCGAGAGCCGACAACATTTTTATATCCAACAGAAAGTAGGTTTCGCTCTTCAACTGTCAGTTCCACATTAAGCACAGCAACTTTTTTCATGGCCTCTACCATCTCTGCCATATAGGAAACAATATTTCACAACTTCAAGTTCCATAAAGCAGATCAACCTGATTTAGATCTACCTATTAGGGTTCACTGATTACAAAGTTTATGATGCAGTCATTTGTTTTGAAATCAATGTCTACACTGTTAAGAATTATAGATATATTGCTAAACAGAGAAAAAAAAAAAAAGAAAGAAAGAAAGAAGCAACATTCAAATTAAGCCATCCTATTGAAAGTGAAAAAAAAAAAAAGATTGTTTCTTTAGAAAATGTGAAAATCAATTTTTTTTTTTATTTTTTATTTTTTGGTCGCTTTCTCTACAAATTTTACCACTCTTCCGACCACAAGCTATTCTGAATTACTATAAAAAATATTCTTTATCACATTATTTGACAATATAAGTATTAAACTGCAACTAACATACGGAATGAGAGAGAGAGAGAGAGAGATAAGGAAGGACACTTTCCCAGAAACTAATACACCTTTGGCTAAAAAGAAATTTCTCCATTCACATCAATATGTTCAAGTAAAATCAATGAAAAATATTTTTCTTCTCAATTTGCTCAAAATTCTCGAATTCAATACACAACAATACTATAAGATGCAAAATTTCATACTATCCTCTTTTCTTTTTGTGAAGCTGAAGGTCATCTGATAACACAGTCAGCTGTACAACCTTTTACACTGCATACACAATCTCTCAATGCATAAAAAATAATTCACAACACAACAGTTTTTAAAAACTGTGTATACATGGCCTGTCATACTGCATCCACAATCTCTCCATGCAAAAATAGTAATTCACAATACAACAATTTTTAAAAACTGTGTATACATGCGCTATCATACCGCATCCACAATCTCTCCATGCGCAAACAATAATTCACAATACAACAATTTTTAAAAACTGTGTATACACGCCCTATCATGACCATCTCAAACTGAAGTAGTCAAGATCTCATGCTCGATGTATCTGAGCTCTCACAGTTACAAATTTTAGAGTGCTTTTGTTTGATGGAAAATTTTGCGGATCCAGCAAATTGAAAATATATTATCCAATGAAAAACAATTTTCTGCATAGACGTAATCCACAATTTCCATTCCAAAAACATTTATATGATCGTATTCCTCTCTTCTTAATCAATTCAGGCGGGCGCTGATTTTAAACACCTCCAATAACCAGCAGCAACCAATTATTACAACGTCTTTACCTGTGAGAACCATCATAATACTCGATAATTATAAAAAATCCAATAATGAGGAGGAGGGGGGGGGAAAGCATTGTGAATAGACAAAAAACATTTCCCGCAACAAAAGAAGCAATCTTTGTCCAAAAATTAAACTTTCGAAACATCATAAAAGGGTCTCCTTTTTCCTTTCAGTTTCGCTCCAAATCCTAGAATCTGATTCACAATTCCTAAGAACCTCCTAGCATTCAGTATATTCGAAATCCTACTAACAAAACACTGAAATCACTAGGAAACTCATATCGAAAAGCACATCCGCATGATAAGAACTCAAAAATCAACGCTTAAACTATACCAATCAAAGAACCCTAACTAACTGATTAGCTAACTGACAGACTAACCGTCGTAGCGCTCAGCTTGCTCAGCGAGCTTGGCGACGTAGACAAGACCTTCTCTTGACGAAGCCATAAAGCTTTTTGATCTAGAAGATCTTTAGGGTTTGTTCAACGAATAGAGAATAATAGAGAAAAAGCTAGAGAGAGACAGAGAGTGAGGGAGAGAGAGGAAGCTGTGAGATAATGAGTAAAGCAGGAAGCTTTGACGACAACTGGAATATTAGATGGCTGACCGAAATTGGACATGGAAAATTGAATGTTGTTTGAGTTTCCTGTATTAGCTTGTCTAAACGAATCAGGATTCGACACGTCGCTCCGAATTGGGCCCGTTCTGTTCCGGGTGGGTTCCCTTCTACCTGCTCTGGCCATTCAGGGACCACCACGTTTACAAAGCGGTTTTTGTTTCTGTTTCCGCTGGGTATGTGATCATTGCCCTTTTCTTTTTGCTCTGCTCTGCGAATTGATAAAAAGATAATTGGTCAGGAAATAGGCGGAACGCTCATTAATCATTTTCCGTTGCGCCCGTTTTGAAGGAAAAATTAGGAGAGAGAACCGGTTCTCCATTTTCATTATGCATGATCACAGTACCACATGATACTAGGACAGTCTGATGCGTATGAATAGTCAGCAATAAAATACATGAAACGAATTGTATTTGAAACTGTTTATGAAATAAAATGTAATGTAATAGAGTTAAATATGTGAATAGTAATAATTGTAAAAAATATTTTTAATTATTAAAAATTATAATTAAGTTAAAGATTAAATAAATAATTTTGATTAATCCATATTATTAAAGGTTAGGCATTTTGTGTAATTGCTACTTCTTAAAATTATTTTTTAAGCCTTAATTTAATAATATATAATAAAAAAACCAATACTAACATGTATTCTTAAAATTATAAAATATCTTATAATATGAATATATTTGTTAACTTACTCAATTTTCTTTCCTCATATCTTCTCCTTCTTTCTTCCTATTAATATTTTTTTCCTTTCATGTTTATTATTTTTTCTTAAATCTCTCTTATTCTAGTCTCATCAACATTAATGCAATGGTCACTTAGTCTCTCATTTCTCATATATATATATATATATATATATATATATATATATACCATTTCTATTAACAAATTTATACTATCTATAGAAACATTTATATAATTTTTTAAGATAGTGAAATTTTGGTTTAGAAAATAAAATTAAGAAAAAGATCATCATGATAATTAGAGAGGAAAAAAGCATTTCAAACATAAATTGTATAAATTTTTTTTTCTATATTTCTAATTCTTACTGGTACATTTAATTAACTATGTAATTTTATTATGATATTAATATTTCAAGTATTTGATGTCATTAAATTTGCATACATATAGTAGGTGCAATATTTGCTAGTTGTAAGATCTATAGTTTTACGTAGTTATTCCGAGCTAGTAATTTAGGATGTACATGGTAGTTAGCCAATTAAAACAGTAATTTGCGTATGAATCGTAAGAGTTAGATAATGATATAATGTGGGTCCATAATATAAAAATATAATAATATAATATTATTATAGCTCAAAATAGATAATTTTTCTTAATTATATTGTATTGTAATTTATCTATCATAAATGCATAATTTAAGTAATAGAAAATAACTAAACCTTAAAGATAAATTATTTGAGTACTAAAATTATAACATGACATGAAATAATATATAAATGTGGTATGTGTACTTTGGATATAATTATTATACACAAGTACATAAAGCTTAAATTACCCAAAAATGTGCATAATTAACTAGAAATTAATAGGAAAAATCATCAAAAAAATTACAAGAAAATCATATAGATAGTGGATTAAGACATAGACATGTAAAGGATAAGGGTTGAATAAAGATTATAACCTCATGAACTTATACAAACCTAAAAATTTGGTATTTAGGCTAAAAATTGTAGGGAGACATTAATTTTTACTCAACCAACATAAGGAGTATCACCACATCCCCACTGTAATATTGATGGAGTCTTGAGAAGTCTAAGAAGAATATAGAAAGGGGTAGAATAAGAAAGATAAATTTCAAAGAAAAAAATATGAAGAAAATTGGCAAAATGGAGCTTCATCAAAGAACATTGATCCAAAGAACACATGGATGCGAATCACTACTACCATTCAACAATGGTGGCAGTAGCTAGCTTGGCCGACAAAGGGGTGGCCAGAAATACACTTTTCCAGTGAGTTGCAATTTCAAATTGGTTTTCTCTAATTTAGTAAAAATATTAAAAATTGTGAGAAAATTATTTTAAAGTATTTTTACATTTACTTTAAAAAAAATATTAGATTGTAAAAATTTTAAGTTGATTTATGACTTTCTTTAGACATTGCATAAAACCGAGTAATTTTCCAAGTTATTTAAAATAACCTTATTGTTGTTGTTTCAAAACCAATTTTTTTTTTCTAGAACTTTCCTATATTGCATATATGGATTCGATGAAAATTTTTCGGTCAAAAATATTTTCCATAATTTTTAATAATTTTTTAGCCTTTAAATTGATTAAAAAAACTACCATTTTTCAAAAATTTTATGCAATTAGTCATGTGAAAAACATGTAATGTTTCCAAGGTTTGTTTGTATAATATATTTTTGTAAAGAGTGATCTAGAGTTAGTTGAATTGAATGGAATGGGATTTAAGATAAGCACAAATCACTAGTTATGGTATACATATGTTATGGTAAGGATAGGAAGATTTAGATGTTTAGAGTGATATGATAGTTATGGGTAAGAAAAACCTACTAAAGGACATATTGTAGCATTCTTGTAAACTGGAATATGATATTGGGGTGAGTCGCTGGGAGTAAATATATAAATTGATTATGTATAAAGAGCTCTTCAAATGATTGAACTGGTAAAATGAAGACTTAATTTTTTGTTCAGATACTTGATCAGCGGGATAAATAGTAAAGGATTGTGATCATAACCTTATTGTAGCCTTGTTTGAGAAGCTATTTGATATAAGAAGCCTAGTTGTAATGGCTTTAGAGATATGTTCGGAAGGTTGATAAATGAAAAGGCTTTAACTTTAAATAAGTTGGATCTTCGTTTGAGGAGATGTTTGGTAAAAGAAGAGCAATTGTATTGAGTTCATAAACTTAACTAGAAGGTTGGTTGATTTAGAAGGCTTAGATGAGATCGCTTTAGAGATATCTTCAACGGGTTGGTTTGTAAAGAAGACACCTATTCTTTAGTTTAGAAAGTTGAATAGTAAAAGGGATTTAACTATATCCCTATCATAAGCTTGTTTGGGAAGTATTTGATAATGGAAATGTAGTTGACATGGCTTCAGGACTTGATTCAAGGGTTAGTTAGTGTGAACTACTTAATGGAAATAACTTCAGATTCTTGTTCAGAGGTTGATTGGAGTAAGAGTATAATTGAGATAATCTCGGAGACTTGGTCTAAAGGTTCTGAGATAAAGACTTGATATTAGGTAAGCTTTCAAAACCTTATTCAGAGACTTCAATAGCAATTTGGAACTTAATAGAAAACTTATACCACTCGTTAGAGATAAGTCATAATTATACTTAAATTATTAAAATGAACTTAGTCAACTTTATATTTAGTAAAACTAAAATTATTATATTGATTATTTTAGAGAAAACATTGAAAGCGGACGAGATCAACTATCAAGACCATCAAGCGTTACATGTTTGGGTAAGTAAGATTAGTACTTCACTGCACTTTGAAATATTATTTAATGATACTTGGAGACCTTAATATATGTCTTAGTTGTAATAGTAAGATAGTTGCCTGTATATATGCAACGTGTGTGCTTGAATAATGTTTTTCTATGTGGAGTGTTAGATTTTATGTATTAGTTGCTTTATGATGTTGCTGGATTAGATTATTTGAAATTGCTTAATCACCCCAAAAGTAATCTAACACAAACTTAACTTACATCACAACCTATTAAGAGAAAACGATTAGGTTTCTTTAACCAAATATGAACCTTTCGATGAGGATAGTAGAAATGGTTTTTCCTTATCCTTTAGTTGAACTAAGTAATAGGAGAAAAGGTTGCGACAAGGTTAGGACAAGGTTAGGAATTACGATTCAAAGGTAGTTTTAGTAGAATATGTTTCTCTATTGTATGAACTCTAGTTTAGTTTTGATTTGCGAAGTGTATAGCGTGAAACTTTTCAAAACTCGGATTAGAGTGGATGCAATTTCTTTAATCTTATGACAACTAGTTAATATCATGCGATAGCATTTACTTGAACATGCATTACATTTAATTAACCTCGCTTAAAAACCTAGCTGCTTTATGTAAGATGTGTGTTATTATCTCTGTCTCATTTACTGAACTTGTTGTTGCTTATTCTCTTATAGTTGTCTTGCTGGTTTTGTCGGTAAATACACCGGTATTACTCCATATTTCGAAAGTGTAAAGAACAGGGTCGGAGAGTGAAATTCAAGACCAATTGGCTGAAATCATATTTTGTTTATTAAATTTACTAATATTTAGGAAAACTAATAGGGTCTCTTTAAGTGACCCTCTAGTTTTCAGTTATTATTACTAATATTACGTTCTGTAAACCTGTAAACTTTTATAAAGTCTTATTATGTCATTTTTTTGAAGTTGTTTATAAAACTCGTTTTCTTTTCAAGTTTTTATACATTAAAATCTCTTTCAAAAGTTATTTTAATAAATTACACCACAGATTGATGCCAAATAGGGATCGAATTAGATGACTTAAAGCTATAAAGTGGTAAAGGCTTGGTGTAAACTTAACCTACATTAGTGGTTAAAGTGGCTAGCTTCTAGCTTAGATTGGTTTACATGACGAGACTATTACAATTATTTAGTTTAGGGCGTGACACTAGTAATAATCTATAAGGCAAGAATGGATTCTTGATTCCATTTTCTTAAACACAAAATTAATTTTTTTCTTAAAATTGAAGTCATTGAATTTATGGAATCACAATTCCGAATTCTAAATATACTTTCAAATATGGGGAAAGCTAATGCAAAACAAAATAACGATTCCATTTCGGTCCTTCCCCACATACTAAACATAATATTAGTGATATTTAACACAATTATACTTTAACTGACTATTATGGTACAATATTATTTTCTATTTGCATCATTTTTCATAAGTTTATCTCTTTTTTGTGTCATTATAATTTTTTATCTTCTACTTGAATTTGAACTCTAATTTCCATCCTCTTTAATACAATTTGTCCAATTTAAATTAAGTTATTCATAAAATATTGCGTAACAAGAACAATGCTAATGGGTGCTTGACTATCTGGTTTGTACTGGTTATAATGCTGAATTTAGGAAGACAAAAAAACTTTTCGTTTCTTGTATTTATTAATTTGTAAAGTGTGTAATTAATATTGAAGAGTAAATTTTCATTTTAGAATTTTTAACATGTGTTGTGCACTTATTAACAAGAAATGATTGGGTAAAAAAAAAAACTGGCTAAATGAAATGAAGCCAATCCGTAATCTAAATCAAACTAGATCAACAATATGATTTCTTTTTTCTTTTTGCAATTAGATTAAGAAAATCTCTAACTAAACAAAACTGAAAATTTGTAATTGGTTTGAAATAATAAATTGAACCAAGGCATTTTGAAACATATATATATATAGTAATATTCTACTTTTAACTAATTTTTTTCTATTATAACATAGCACTTAAAAGGATCTTTAGTTTATGTATATTAAAATATATATGTATTTAACTTTTGTTACAATAATTTATAGTCTATATACATAGCACAAATTCAATAGGTATATTACATATTGACTTATGCAATAGAATAATTGTTAATGGACATTTGAAATTTCTTAGTCTCTTGAAGATTGGTTTCATCAACATCTTATATGATATTAGTACTTAAAATCATTAAATGAACTTTGTGGTTTTTATGTGAAATTACATGTAACATAATCTCCTATATTATAAAGTATGTTTCAATCTATAAACCATACTTAAGTGATTAGAAAAGCTCTTAATCTGAACCATACGATTTGTTTACAATTTATAAAATCAACCTGCACTTTCATGATTTAATTTGATTTGGAAACTAAACTGAATCAGTTTTATCTCTAAACAAGACCTTTGTAAAAAATTTGGGGGAACAAAAAGTAAACTTTTTTTTTTTTTATCATTCTATACGCTCACTTTTTAATAATGTTGTTGGATCCAAGTTAACCAACCTAATCTAACATAATTTGATTTGATATGGCATATAATTGATCCAATTCACCTCTTTAACTCTTATTGGTAGTGATTCTAATTCGAACCCCTTAACCTAACGATCTAATCCTATTTCTATGGGAACCAATTGGGTTTTTTGGTTGGAATATACTACTTTCTTTTGTTTTTTTCCTCAAAGATTGCACTACTTTATTAAAAGAAAATGTACTTACGAAAAATAAAATATAAATTATAAAAAACATCAACTTTTAAATTGCAAAAATAAGGATTCTTAACAGTCGAAAATATGTACTTAGGTATTGGGGCTTAAGAATATGTTTTGACTTGCAAAAAAAAAAGAGAAAAATAGGCTATGAAGATGCCAAGGCAACTCTAGTATTGCCACTCTAATGTTTAAGTAAGTAGAAAAAAAAAAAAGAAGATTAAAAAAAAGAATAATATGATAAAATTATTAAGAGGCTAAGAGAGAAGGTATTATCCATTCTTAACTGTATTTATAGGTGGCAATCTATAACTATCCTTTTGATTGCAGTTTGCACATTTGTTACATGGAGAGTAAGCTTTAGACCACTTCTTTATTCCGAGGAATGTGGGGTAGTGAGCAATTACTTGTGTAGTGACTACTGAACTATTCATGCCTCTAATCCTGATTTGAATGTCTAAGGGTTGTATTCTTAGTACGTGACTTAATTATATAGAGTATAAGTGATGGTAGCTAATTTCCAAGCTACTCAAAGTAGTTCTGAGCTACTTTCACTCATTTTGATCTCTACCCAAGGATGTGGATGGTGCCTACTTCATATAAGTAAAATTCAACCTCAACATTTAAATCAAAAGTGGATTAAGGTGCTCAATCATGAGCTTATAGGATTGTGTTGGGTCTCCATAGGCCATTGGTGGAAATTTCCTATCAACACTTGTTCTTCAACTCTCCATAATGTAGTGTAGCAAAGAGAGTAAAATTCTATTGGGGCTAAGCACTTATATTATTAAAAGAGGGTCACAATTAATATATTATTAAAGAATATTTGTAAATTGTCTAAAAAATGGTATACTTATTATCATTTAATTACTATATTTGTATGTAAAATGTTATCTCATTTAGAATAATTGCAATCCTTAACAGATAAGTGAAGTTATTTTATTTTGCATTAAGTCATATTAGGGTTACAATCTTGCCATTCTTTACGCAAAGGACACCCCATTAATAAGAGGAAAAAAAAAAAACTGTTGAAAGAAATGACTAAATGAAAATGTATAAGTTATAAAAAAAAGTCATAATAAAAAGTTATAAATGAATTACATATTTTATAGATTTCTTGGCCCACATATATTATGATTGCACTTACCTTGCTAACTTGGACACTTGGTTGCCAACTTATACTTTAAATGGTAATGAAATCAATGCCCTAAGTTTAAGAAAGATAGTGTTCTCTTTATTGGTGACTACTTGAAAATATAATACCTTCTAAGGACTTAATCCTTAAGGATTCTAAAATACTCCAATTAAGTTAATAATTTATTTAAGTCATAAAAATTCTTTTAACTCGTACCATTAGAAACTACATTTTAGTAGAAAATTTTTCAATTTATTTATCTTCAAGTAGGTCCAAGCTTAGTTTAAAGTGTATCTTATATATTAGATGTTTAATTTAAGGTTCTAATTTTATTTTTCTAAAACTATATTTTACGTACGCATTAAATAGATTAAATTTTATTTTACGTATAAGCTATAAATATTTTATTAGTATATAGATATATTACAATATTTTTGTACATGACTTATTTTTGTAAATACTATTTATTCCCATTTCAATTAATTCCTTACTTTTCTATTTTAAGTATAAACACATCTTACATTCTAGAATGATCTAAAACTTTATCCTAAAATCCTATCCCATTTATTTCTTTTTCTTTCACTGCCTACCCTCATTTTTTTTCCTCTATCAACATTTTCTCCCAAACCCCCTCTATTCTTCCTCTCATCACCTTCCCATTCTCTTTTCATCTTCGCCAGACCCTACCCTCCATCCCCATACACTCTCTCGTTGCCTCTCAATGCCAGCTCCACCCCCAAATTCCTTCCTCCCCACTGTATTTGGCCCCACCAATTTCTTATCCTCTCCCTGTTACTGTCCTTTCAAGTCAATTACCCCACTTCCACCACCTCCCTCTCACCTCCCTAACATATGCGAACCCCCCAATCCTCTCTTCTCACTTGCTTGATTCCTCCCACCTATCCCCTAATTCTTTTCCATTGTTTGCAAGCATTCCAACCCTACTGAATTCTTAGCACACTAGGGCCCCAAAACCAACTATCTAAGCTGTGTATTATGTTACGTCCCTATTTCCACTCATTCCAAGCTACCCTTGTAATTTAGTTTTTGTTAATTATTCAAGTACATTATTACGTGAGTTATAATTTCTATATTTTTTTGTGTCTAATAGGTTCGTGTTTGGTATTGATTCGTGTCCATCTTGTGTTCCTATCTCGGTATTTTATTCCATGAGTTGACTCGATTACATTTTTGGTATCGAGTACGTAGTATATTATTTTTATTTTTCTAGATTATTGCAAAAGGTAATTATTTTTCTAGTAAATAGATTTCTTATATAAATTAAATTATCTAGTATATTGTACTATTATTTTATATGAATTTGTTATTATACTTTATGTCCTAATATCAAATTATGTGTATATGTAAATTTTTATTATTGTTGTTATTGTGATTAAGTATTATATGAAATTAGTTATAAAGTATATCCATTTTGGATTTTGATTATTAATATGTTCTTCCTTACATATTCTTACGAATTATAATATTATCCAATTAAAGTATATATTCTTTAAACATACTGATTAGTAAAATAATATATTTTAACATCCTCATAATTTGCTCATCTTATATTTTTCCCATATATATATTATACTTTACAATTTAGAGTAATTAAATAATATTATATAAATATATTAACTTTTGATTTTATCGTATTACATATTTATATTATCTTTAATTTCTATTATGAATTTATAATTGGATTCGATTATTTTATTTTGGAAATTTTGGTTGGATAATTTATAGGTTCATAGGTAACTTCTAAAATTTAGTTATCGAGTTCTTGAAAGTTAATGTACATGCTTGTTTTTCAAATAGATTTATGGGGGTTGTCAAATTCCTTGTTAAGGTTTGAGCTTTTGCTTCGGGGTTATGAGTTTAGAGTTCTGTTAGCTATTGTGGAGTAATTCTAGGTATGTGGTACTTGTTTGTATGGTTGTGCATATTAAAACTTAGAATATAATCAGATTAATTTATATACTGCTTAAATGACCTTGATTGTTAGTTATACGTGACCTGCTCGCTCTAAGGGTTCGTGATGGCAAATTCCTAGAGAAGCAACTGCTGATCATATACGAGAATCTCCTAGTAGACTTTCATATGAGATGATACAACTAGAATATTAGGTTTTTAAACTTTAGACTTTAGTCATAAAGGACTTAAAGAAAAACTTATCCTATATCCACTTATGTATGTGGACAAAGATCAAGTGTGGCGAGGTTATGAATACTTATTTGCTGTTTGTTAGCCTAATATAAAGATTATCAAAGTATCGTTTGCTTATATTTTGTTATACCTACTTTATCTGCATGTAACTTATTGGGCTTGACATTTGTATGTGTTTTGTGCACCTGTACTAAGCTTTGGCTCACTCCTTTTCTTTTTCAAGCATATGATCAAAAGATTATCTCATTTATGAGGAGACTTTTGTTGATGACATCCAGGAGGAGGACGGTGTCGAATATCTTTATTATTATGATGTGTAGGGTGGAGTTGAGTTTTGTTTTTGCTGGAGATGAGTTATGTTATGTTGAGAGTCTTGTTTTATTGAGGAGACAGACTCCTTTTCTATGATACTTGAGGATTTTTAGTTACTTTGATCTATCTTATGTGACATGGATATGAGTTGATATACTTCTAAACTCTATTGGACATTTCTAGTTTTATGAGGATTATAAATGGATGTGGTAACCTACTATTTTGTGGTTTATATTTATAAATTGGTGATATGTTTCTATTATATTATCGATTGGTAGACTTATAAATCTTAACATATTTTGAACTAACTGGGATATGTGGTAGGTTATAATGCCCATCTAAGGTCTCGAGGCATTACAAATTCAATTGGTATTATATGTTACGTGTAATAAGGTGTTATCATATATGACAGGTACAAAGAACGGATGATAATTGATTTAAAAAATATCTATGTAATTATTATTCATGACAACAACTTATTAATATTTATGTACTATGTACATATAATACATGACATGTAATATCTATTAAATCTTATTCTATAATCAAGCAAATATCAATCCTCAAAAGATCCTTCCATTAAATGTATTACACAATTAAAGCCCATAACATACATGGATTATTTAAAATAAATAAAATATTGATGAAAATAGCAGGTGTAGTCAAAAGACTAAAAGTATATTCATTGATTACATGATAGGTCTATGTTTTTTATGGCCTTTTACATATCTATATAAAATTTCATGTTACATAGAAAGAATTACAACTTAATTCAACTCTTTATGCTAAAGGTTGTCAAAGAAAATAATTTCATTTAGTGAAAATGTTTAAGTAACTCCATGAAAAGGCACAAATTATAAAAGTGAAATCTTTTATATATATAATTTTGAAAGATGGAATTCCATGTACCTCTTTAAAATATTACTATGCAAGCCATTATCAATAACTTATCATGATGAAAATTATACCAATACCAATTTTCAATTAATTTGTCCATAGCACATCCTTCGTTCAAATAACATAATATAGGACCACAACTTTTTCCACAACTTAATAAAGACCAACACAACTTTTGAGTTACATCTAAAAGAATACTGGATATTTGATTATTTTTTTAATATAAATTTATACTAACCGGTATAATCACTATGAATTGAAAAAAGGACAAAGATCTTTATAGTAAATAAATGTTTATGTTCCATTCAACATGAAAGGATGTGCCTACTAGGATTGTAAAAATCTACTAAAGATCTAGTTTATTCCTTCTAGTGTGAGGAGATAAAATGGGCAATCCTCGAATAAGGTTAATTGAATGTTCAAAATTCTAATTTTATTTTGTGAAGCTTCTAGCCTCTTAACAAAAATTTTCGTTGAGTTTTTAGATTACAAGTTGGTTAATAATGAAAGTGCTTTAGATAAGGTGTGAATAAAATAAATTTTGGATTTTTTTATAGTTTCATTTTTATTTTTTAAGGTCCGATCCTATTCCTCATCTCACTCTTGATTTGTATTGTTTTAAATATGAATTATTAGACAAATTATAAATCTAACGATTCAAATTTTAAAAAGGTAAATGAATAGTGGGATAGAGCATGAGACCAAAAGATACCATTAATAATAAAAGGTAATGATAGTCAAAAGATATAAGTAGTTACTCCAAATCATGAATAGTCAAAAGCTATTATTAACAAAAAGAAAAAATACTAGTAAAAATGAAGACTTGTAAACAAATATAAGTATTAGATCATAAGAATGTAATATCAAATACTACAGATTATGCTATTTAGAAAAAAAAAAATCAATTTACATGATTATATGTACTAGTTATGGTCAGCAATCATAAAAAGCATGATCACAATAAATAAAAATGATTGGATTCAAGCATATGTAAAGGAGTGCATGTGAGCGTTGTCCCAGGAGCCAATCTATTTAATCTACTTTTAAAATGGGTTTGGGCGAAGGTTTTTTGGCTCATTTAACTCGTGAGCTAAAGTAGGTTATTTGAGTTAACCCGTTTAATGCATTTATGCTTTTGGCCTACGGGATGACTCATTTAATTCCTTTTTTAAATGGGTTAAGACTAAGGTTTTTTTGCCCGTTTAAAAGCGAGCCAAATGAGCCTAGCCCGTTTAACTTATAGGTAGGGCTTTGTTGGCCTGTTTAACCCATTTACACACTTCTAAGCATATGTAACAACTAGGTGATGTTTCAAAATCTACGTAATGTTGAATGATTCGACTTCTACTATATCATAAACCATAACTATTTTTTGTTACAATATTTTAGCATATTGTATCATACAAATATATAAAATAAATCCATGAAGAAACTTATTTGTACGAGGCAATAAAACTTAGTAATGTATGAATGAAGGTAAGCATGATAAATACATAGTTATTGTACCCTCGCATACCTAAAAATTATGCGCTTGCATGCTTGTGCTTTGAGCCCAGTATACTTGGGTGCCTACTACCTATGTGCTTTCATCTTGTTTTCTCTTGCGTGCTACCCATTTATTCTCGTGCTACTTACGTGTCACTTTCGTGCCTTTAAATGGGTTTCAAAGTTTATGAAATATATATTTTTGGGTTTTTCAATGTTTATGTATATATTATTATACAATTAATTAATAAAAAAAATAAAAATAAAAAGTCTATATATTCTAAATTAGCAGATACTAAAGTATAGATTTGCTAATGCAAATTTTATTCTTTGAAAATGAAAAAATTAAAATTGAAAGTTGGATTTGAATAATACTGAAGATAAGTATATGTGTGTTATATTATACGTAATATATAAATGCCAAAAAAATTTATCTGCATACATAATAAGATCATAAATATACATATATGATGGATTGCTAACCGAGGTTATAATGTAGGTAAGTGTACATAGTGAAGTTATAGTTTAGATAAAACAGATTATGAGTTTGAGTGTTTATCCTACGAGAACCTTACATGTGAGTAGTATCTAATTATTTAGTAGCTATATCCCTAAATTATTCCACTTACCAAACTTAATATTTAATTGAACAATTAAAGATAGGAAATTAAAGATGGCAATATTGAATAATTAAAATAATGAAAATATAACATAAACAAAAAAAAAGCAAGAACAAGAATAAGAACAATAAATAGTACAATTAAAATAAAAGGAAAAAACGTGTCTCTTAGTAAATCTTTAGTGTTATTTACTAGCTAATTCTGAGTGACTTATTCAATCTCAATTGCAATATTGGACAATAGGAATTCCTATTATGGATTAACTAAACTTGTATCTCTTCACTAATTCTTAATCTAAAAAACCTACTTTACTCAAATCGCTTCTGAATAAAGCGTCGTAGGATTACATGATACTCTTGAATCCTACAATTAGGTTGACTTAATCTAGAAAAACCAAACTATTAAATGATTTAGTTAGCTAGTTTTGCCTAATTGTATCAATCAGTCATATTGCATGCTTTCACAAACTCTATAATAGACTCTAGCAGTAATTCAATCACCAACATATTAAATTCAAGTAAACAATAAAAATAATACAATTAGATCATAGTATATAAAATCACATATTGAATTTCATTAAAAATAAAAGTTATCCTGGAGTATAGGGTTCAATAATGATTTACTAAGAAATTAAAATAAAGATGTAACAATAAAGTAAAAAGAAAAGAATGGAGAAGCCCCCTTATAATTCTCTACCTTACTAACTCTCGCTTTGAAGGGGCACTCCTTGCAACCTTAGGCTTAGACATCTATTTATAAGGAGTGGATTTAGAATTATAAAAAAAACCTAACAAAAATAAAATATTATAAAATCATTATGAATCTATGGGCAAGGTACACAGCTATGATGTTTAGGCGTATACTTGCACCTTACTCAAAATCTTTGAAACTCGATGAAATTAAATGATATAGGGAACACAACCATGAACCATGGCCTTAGTCTTCAATCGTGTTTTTTTTTTTCTAAACCTCGTTTCTCACTTGAAATTCTTCGGCTTTAATCCTTGATCAATGCTTTTGCTTCAAAATACTCCAAAACATAATAAAAATCCTAGAAAGTTTATCAAATGCCTCTCAAAGTCCCTAAAATTAAAAACTAAATGAATTAAGCTCAAAATGCTAGAGAATTAACTAGATTAATATCCAAAATAGTCCAAATTAATCATAGAATATGTATACTAAATTCATGTTATTAAATACCCCTACACTTATTGCTTACTCTCAAACAAAACATCAAAACTAAAGCAAAATATCCTAAGGATCATATAGATAAAAATCATCCTTCAGAAAAGCATACCCTTAGGTTCAAGTAACTTAGCAAAAATTCTTCCCAAATTACCCCCTTTCCTTAACTTCATAGTGCCTTTAAAATACTTAGATAGTAATATCTAAGAACTACTGAATTTCAATGATCAATCTAAATAATTCAAAGTTAACTTTATCACTTAAACAAGAACCAAACTAAAGATTAAAAAAAACAATGATCAGCTAAGAAAAAATTATAGAGATTTCTTCACTTTAATTGAAGAACAGGAGAATCTTCCCTTAACTATTTTTAATTGAAAAACTTGATTGGATACATGTTGCATCAATTTATTCTTTGATTGTTTCTTTACTTCTTTCAATTTTCATTAGAAGGCTTTTAAGTTTAAATTTATTTATTTTTTATTGAAGCTTGATTAGCATTTGGAAAGAATCTTACTTTTTTTATAGACCAAGGCTGATCCGTACTAATTTAGCTCTTTTAATTTATTTAATAGTTATCAACAGGAAAGCACCTCACTCTTTCGAGGGATCGAGGTCGATCAATAACGATTTTAATTTTTTTGTGTAAATTAGTAGTGAGAAGTAGTCTTGCTCTTTTAAGGGACTACGATTGATCCTCACTAATTTTAGTAATTATTTTATTTAATTCAACTAATACCTCTAATTACTTTAATTTTTTAAGCGACTTTCAAAAGATAAATCTCATTTGTTCATTAAATTTAAAAATTTTGGAAAAAAAAGGGATAAGTTACTATCTTCTAGAATTAAGTTTAGAAATAAAAATAACTAGTCATCCATGTCTATCCTAATACCAAGTTTAAGTCTAAGCTTAAGTAATAAAGAACTTCTGAATCATAAGGATCTAATCACTTAACTTCAATAAAATGTTCTAAAGTCATAAACGATTTGGGCAAATTTAAAGAAAAATTGCTTGCTTTATATATTTATAGGAGGTGTAAATTTCTAAAATTTTCTAGTTCAAGGAAAATTACAAACACTTAAGTATGTATCTAAATTATAACATACATATCCTATCCTTTCTCCCCACATTTAAGTTGTACATTGTCTGCAATGTACATTATGACAATGCAAATCAACATAATAGTGGGAGAAAAATAAAAGTAACAAATAAAAGAACTAAGACTTCCCCAATTCTCACATTAATCCTAGAAAAATTATGAAGTCCAAGATCCAAATTCCATTAATTTAATTAAGCACGAGGTTTTCTTTACATCTAACAAAACGAACTACTAAAAAACAAAAAGAAGAAGTTAAATTAGATAAAATAAACTAAATAAAACTATTACTACTAGTATCAAATTGTTCATACCCTACAGACTTAAAAAAATCAAAAGATTAAATAGTTAAAGAAAAAGAGCAATAGGAAATAAGTTATGAGTATAGTCATCCAAAATAAAAATCAAACCAAGTCTTTGAAAAAAGAAAAATGCAAATGAAAAATCATTATTCATCCTCTTCCTCCATCTTCATCCTCCTCCTCATCTTCCTTTTCTTCTAACTCTTCATTTGAGTCAGGCTTTGGTACAGATGGTGATCGTAGTGGTTGGACTCTTAGATGGGCAAGGAGTGTATCCTGTTTGACTTTAGCACGATCAATCTTATCTATAAGAATCCTCTACTTCTTCAATATCTTCCTCATAATCTTTTTAAGTGTGCCAAATACTAAAGAAGACGATGAACTGAATTGCAGCTAGGATGATGAAAATGTAGCTTCACCAAAAGGAATAGGAAGTGGACCCTCTAGTGATGGAGGAAGCTTCATAGCCCTAATAGAATAATAGCTCAAGGGGGTAGGAGGATCCAATTCCAACATTCGGGAAATGTTATGGAAATAAGAGGTGTTTCTTGCCAGTCTAGTGATAAAGGGATCTGCAAAAATAAAACCTAAATGACCCTTAGTAGTCTGGTTCCTTTTGAACCAGGTTATCATAACTCTTAAATTTATGGGTCATCAATTAGCAATGATATACTGATATAATATATCCTTTTCATTTATTACCACTTGATTATTCTTTCTCTTAGTATATCCCCTAGCTAAATTTTACTATACTAGTCTAAGAGCTAGATTTCTTGACTTAGAAGCCTTAGACCTCCTTAAGTCATAAGCTCCTTCTTTGTGATTGGTTAGATTAGACCATACAAAAGACTCGTACATCCCTTAAGGCAACTTATATGGTAGCTCCATAAACTCTTTGTTTCTAATGTAGTTCATAGAGTAAAAATCTATCTTAATAAGCTATTCATCAAATGACATGGTCACCTCTTGACTATTACATCTAAAGTACAAAATACTATCCCCATCATTTTCAATGTTATCAAAAGCTAACCTCAATGTTCCAAGCACCTCTAATGTCAGTTTCTTATATATCAACTTGTTGATTGTTAGAAGTTGGTCCCATCCTTCAAACTCAATTAATTACTAGATTTTGGCATTATGGCTAGCTTGAACTTGTGAATCATAGCTCAAATAAGTGGTTTGGAAAAATTCCTTCTTAAGTAAATGGAGATATCTCTTCCATTACCAAGATTGATGAAATGTTAAAAGTAGATGTGTAAGGATAGTACTCGAACTCCTATGTGCAACATGCTTTACCTTTAGCGTGATTCTAAAATCAAAAAATGAAAGGTTTTAACTTTAATAGAAAGAACAAATTCATGGTGCATTACTAATGGATAATTCAAGAATCATAACAAGATTTAACAAATCATTCCTAATTGATTGCTAATTTATTTCATAAGAGATCTTTGAATTAGCAAAAGATTGCATAACGAAATACTAATTTTTTTAAATCATGGATTGTTGTAATTAGAAGATCATTTCATGATTAAAATCTTATATTCACTCATAATCTCTATTGATATAAGCATTAGCATTCAATATACAAGTCTTTAAATCTTGTTATTCATGATTTCTAACAATCTTATTTTCATGTGCAATTGTAACAACAAACTCCATATTACTGAACATGAATTTTATAGCATGTTGAACAATTTGATCAATATTTATTTTTGGCCAATAATTCAATTAATATTGCAAATTTATGAATTTTAGGAATTACTTTCATTGCATAATAATTTGATTCACAACAAGTTTATATATTTCTATATTAAAAATGCAAATCATATGCCAAGAATAATATCAATGCTACGGATTCCATCATTTTCCTTCATTTTGCTTCACTTTTCTTCAACATGGAAAACAACCCTCATACTCTCTTGAAGCCAATCTTAACAAGCATATATTTTTCAGGTGATTTTTAGTAGATAATAAGTAAACAATATTTTTCATCACATTATTTAGCCTAAATCACTCCCATAAACTAAGATTTCTATATAAGCAAGTCAAAGCTTTTTTTCATAAAATCTAACTAAAAATCTAATTTTTATGCATAACATCAACAAATCTAAGAAAATTAACAAATAAGCATGATGTACGTACCTTATAGTCAAAGTGTACATGGTTGGATTGTGAAGTTTTGTAAGATTTTGGTACTGGTGTAGAGAAAAAATTGAAAGACAAGTGTATTTTAGAGAAAGAGAGTAAGTTTAGAATGAAAAAGAGAAGAAATACTCATGATATTTAAATTTGAAGTAGCCTATGAGTAAGGATTACGATTGTGGAGTATGACCATAGTCTTCCCTTTACATCAGTATTGCAAATCATGGCATGTCCATGGTTAAAGACCATACAGTCAAGGACTACGACCATGGTCATAGCTGTGGACCTCTTATCCTAAAATTCTTCAAATTCCTCCCAAAATTAATTTTTTAGAGGATCATGATCCATGTTCAGAGTCATAGATTTTGGCCATATTCTTCTCATAATTTTGTGAATTCAATGTCACTTTAAATTTCTTTGACTCGGTTCTTGAAATTACTTAAAAAAACTAACAAGAGAGAATTACAATGAAGGGAATCAACGTTTAGTGATAAGTTCAAATAAGATATTGATATTTCCAAAAGTTCAAATTAGGGTTAACATTTCAAAAAGTATAAATAAGGGATCAGTGTTTCATAAAACGCTTTAAATAAAAGATTTATAATAGCCAATTCATAAAATTGTCTGAACCCCTTTGTGAAACATTGATTTCTTATTTGAACTTTTTGAAATGTCGATCCCTTATTTGAACTACTTTGTAAAACGTTCATCCCTTATTTAAATTTTTTGAAATGTTCATCCCATTTATTATAATTCTTCCCAACTCAAAATTAGTATGCATTGAAATGAAAAAATAAGACAAATAATAGGTAAATTGGATGATATCTTCACTAATTACTATTGCATATACAAAATTCAATAATTGTTTTTAATGAAAAATTTATTTAAAGCAATGGGAAAAATACTAACTTAAAAATTTGATATTTGAATTGACATATTTACACATCAATGAAATAAACGAAATAAACTAACAAAAATAATTGAAATTAAAATAGATCAAACTTGGGTTGCCTCCCAAGGGGCGCTATTGTTTTACATCATTAGCTCGATGGTTGACTTTTCTTCCTCAAGTTTGGTTTGAAACCCACTGGTTTGGGATTTGGCTTGGTGTTTCTAGGTAAACTTACTTGTGGCCTTTCAGTGATTGTTTTAGCCAATCGACCCGGTTGATTATCCAAATTCCTTAACAAGGATTCTGTATTCCTTAGTACTGCTTCATTGGCTTAAAATTGTGCATTTGAACTTTAGATGAATCGATTAATCAAATCCTTAAAGTTAGGGGTTCTATTTTGCTATTGTACATTCTGATTTTCCTGCTACTGCTGACCTCCCCAAGAGAAGTTTAGGTGATTTCTCTAAGTTAGACTATATGTATTGTTGAAAGGGTTGTTTATAGTACAATTAGCAATATAATTCACATTTTTAGTTTTAGCTAAAATTTTATCCAACACTAAATCAACTAGTTTCATTAGTCCTTCAATTTTTTTACTTAGATTTTCAACTTGAGCAACTAATGTAGTCACAGAATCAACTTCATATTTCCCAAACGCCTTAACTTTGGATCTTACATTATCCCACTACGAGTTATTCATCGCTATGCCTTCGATCAGCTTTTAGGCCTTATCTGGTGTCTTAGCACTTAAAGTGCCTCTAGCTATGGCATCGATCATTTGTCGTATGGAATAATTAAGCCCATTATAGAACATTTGAATTTACATCCATTAAGGTAGCCTATGGTGCAAAAACCTCCTTAAATATCATAGAGAGTCTCATCATCAATTTGAGCAAAAGTAGAAATATTATTTCTAATTTTTGCCATTTTAACAGGTAAAAAATATGTTCTAAGAAATTTTTCTATTAAGGAATCCTAAGTTGCAATAGAGCTTCTCAGTGATGGATTAAACTACTGCTTGGCCTTACCTCCCAAAGAGAATGAAAATAACTTCAGTCTTATCGCATTGTTTGATATACCATTGATTTTGATCATATCATATATCTCTAGGAAATTTGAGATATGGTTATTGAGGTCCTTGTTAGCCAGTTTGGTAAATTAGACGAATTGCTGGGCCATTTAGATGACATTAGGTTGGATATGGAAATTTGTTGCTTGAATTGCAGGTTTTGTGATGCGGCACTCAGCTCCAATCACCATTTGTCATAATTGAAGGGGTAGTTAAGTTATGGCAATATCACCATATACTATGGGAAGATCTGACACTAGTACCACTGCTGATTAAGAACCTTCGTTACACTACATAAGGCATCAACATAACCATAGCTTTCATTGGGGAGACCCATATAATGTAATATCAAAACATAAATTTAAAACTTTAAAAATTTAATAGTAGATAATATAAAGCATGGAGGTATACAGTATTCCCCTAAATTAGGTCATATAAGCCATAACTAAACGGTTAGTAGTCTAAGTTACTACAAATCCTCAAAAGATGAAATAAATACTTGAGAGTTCAAATATATAATAAATGTCCACTTATGCTCTCATCTTTCCTTTAATAATCCTAAAGTTGTTAGTATTAACGTCGAGCATCCTGCATCCTAGCTCTAACCATAGATCATGCTGTAACGACAGATTATAAGGGGGTAAGCAACAATTGCTTAATGAGTAACCTTCTTATCTTACTAATAAGTAATTTACAAATGACTTATTTAAACACACATATGTAATGCAGACAAGCATATGAAATGTACACATCGTACACAGCATACTAGCAATTGTATAAAGGATTTTTTTATGTTCATTGTTGCTCGAGTTGGGAAGTATTTAGGTACATTAGGACCTAGGTCTTTACATCTATTGTCTAAATGAATATTATCTTCTCTTGATAGACCCAAAGTAGTAGGCATAGCTTGGCCTAAAGAAGAGAGCGGTACTCCCCATAGCCAAGTAGATCTCAAAGATTAAGGTAAGAACATGTAGTATAAGTACATCATATGATACAAGAACAATATAACATAAATATGGATCTAACATGTATGATCAATGCACAACTGGTTCATATTAAGGTCAAATAATCATTATTTTAGTTCACAAGTAACCAACCAAAATATATGATAGATATTCTAGGGCTCTATTTGCTAATGTAGCAACCAATTCTTGGTTTTGATATATTATAATATTTTGGCACACAAGTACAACCAATAATAGCACATATGAATACCTCAATTTCTTAAGCATAAGCATTTTCCTATATTTAATTAGTTAGTGCTCTACACTATAAGCAAGTACAAGATAAGATAAGGGTCAGTATACTCACTCAGCCATAGAGTCTAGTAATCCTACTAATCCTCAATCGACTCAATCTCTAGGCCTACATCACTTGAAGATTATAATTAAGTACATAAGTATTGTATTCTAAACTAATTAGTTTTTCCTTCTCATCCTAAGCTTCCCACTTTTACTATTTTCATATTTTGGTTATAACGTATTCATTAATGATCATATGATAATTTTTCATTGTTTTTGAGTTTTCTTTCATTTAGAGAGTCCTTTTTAGTAGTTAGACTTATGAGAATTCAATTTGGGCTAAATAAGTTCGTTAGTTAATGATGCTGGTTTGACTACCATATGGTTTAGGCCTAGTTTTGGGCTTTGGGCTTAGTTTTTGGTATTGGACCTTATACTTGACTTTTTGAGCTTTTATTTAAGTATTCTAAGTTGAATTTTCTACCTAAGTTCTATAACTTTTAATTTAGAACTTAATATTACTCTTGTGTGCTTAAATAAGCTTTTTTCACTAGTTTAAGGCCTTAACTTACTAAAGGGATTATAGAGAATGTCTTGAATGGGACCTAAGACTTAATGGACCTTTTATATTTTATTTAATGAGCTTTTTAGAGATCAGATATGGTCACTAAGTTATTAGGCCTTAATCTTGACTCTTTTAGGGCTTTTGTTTACATTTTAGGGCTGTAAACCCAATTCTACTTATCATTTTGGGCCTAGGCCTCCTAAAAACCTTAAGTTTGGTCCAATTTCTTTAAAGTTCTAGATCTAGTTCTTTTCATTAGTGATGTCTTTAATACCATTTTTAAATTTCTAATTACTAACTAAGCTAATTTAAGTCGCTAACTCATCATAACCCTGCTTAACTTGGTTAATCACACTCTAAATCATACTTAACACTAATTAATAATGTTATTGCATTGATCAATCAAAATTTATAGATTGGTAGGTTTTCCATTAGTGGTGGCTAAGATAGGTTTTCTAAGGCTTCTTCTACACTTTCAATATATCATCCATTTTAGTGCATTTCCTTGATCTAAATCACATTTTTACTTATTGTAAGTTGGTTTTACCACCTAATGTGATGAGAAAAAGATGGTAGCATGTCATGGAGGTGGTAGCATGCTTGTGAAATCAATGTCATTAGATGTTTCTTGTTGTTTTGTTACTAAAACCTAATAATCACTTAACTATACTACATGTTGATGCTACCACTTGGACTGCAAAGCTTAGTTTATGCATTATCTTGTCTTACCCTACATTTACTACTAAAAAACTTTAGGACATACATGTTCATGTATGTGTGTGTATGTGCTTAAATTGTGAAAAACTTGCATGACTTTAGATGAAAAACAAAGGAAAAACAAGGTTAGTTAGCTTACTGGAATGGAGTATAGTAGCCTTCCTTTTCCAAGTATGCCATAAGCCTAGTATGCGTGTGTATCGGTAAGGAAGGTTAGTGTGTAAGGGTGGTATGGTGCTTGGTAGTTGTTAATTTGGTGGTGTGGTGGTGGTTGAAATGTGCCTAGCGGTAGAAGGTGTAGGGGGGAGGTTAAGAGAGGTATTAAGGTGAGGGTTTAGAGTAGTTTTTGAGAGTGTTTGTAATGGGTGAATGAAACGGAAAAGTGAACAAATGGGAGAGTAAGGGTAAAAGTGGTTAGCATGGGTTAGTAAAGGATGGGGGGATAAGAGAATGTGCTTTTGGGTACATTAAACATGGTCCCTACATGTAACATGATACTTTATATGCTTTTTGCCATTTTAGGTATAATCTTATCTCCCAAAAGGACAATTGTCCTTTAACTAATAACTAATCCTTCTGTCTTTTGTTCTTCATTGTGTTTATCTTATTTCTAATTAAGATATAGTGAAGGTAGGTTAAGGATTAGGGTATAATTAAGGTAATTAATCATAATTGAGTCCAACTAAGCATATTAAGCATGATTAAGGGAATTTTAAAGTTTTATTGCATTTTATTATTTATATTTAATTAATTAGGATGCCTTACATGTTCTCTTAGGGTTTCTTTAGGGTTTTCGGTTTGTTTATAGTTATTGGTTCACATACGCATCTAGAACTTAGGGTTTTAAGTGATTAAAGTACTTGTTACACTAAATGAATGATTTTGACTATATGATTAGTTTTTCTCATTACTTTAGGGCTTTAGTTAATTTGTTAGGGTCTTGTAGTCATTTTAGGGTTTTACGTATACAATTAAGCTTTTAGGGTCAAACTTTCTCTATTGTTTTCAATCTTCTTATTTAGGGTTTTTGACTTATTAATTAGGGTTTGATCATCTTATTTAGGGTTTTATCTTATTTCTAACTTCCAATTGAGCTAAAAAATAACAAGGTTTACACCATTAGTTTAGTGAACTCCATAAAGGGTCTTATTGGCTTCATCATTGTTGTTGTTCAATGCCATATTTTCAATCTCAATTTCTTGCTTAGTTTCTAAATCTTCTAACTCTTCTTTTAATTATAGTCACAAACCTTTATTGATTAAATCCATGGTTTTACAAACTCTCCTAAGGAGATAACACGAAGTCCTTTCAATCTATAGGTCAAATTTTACAAGATTTCTATGCTACTTCTGGTCATAAACTAGAAAAATTTAGAGATTGGAATTAATATAAGGAAGAAAAATACAAAAAATAATTAAAGGAAAGAAACATTATAGATATGTTAAAATAATTGCAAAATCTAGGGTTTTTGCTAAATTCGTAATTTGTCTATTCTATTAGTTCACTAGCAATGGAGTAAAAAACTTGATAGATCACTCAATGGGGCTATAGTATAAGCAAGTGTACCTAGTCAATCTATAGTATAGATAAAATGGATTATGAGTCCAAGTGTTGATCTAACGAGGAACTTTACATGAGAGTAGTATCTAATTGTTTACTTGACTTAAGATTTAATTAAATAATTAAAGATAAGAAATCAAAGATTGCAATAATGAATAATTAAAATAATGAAAATATAACATAAAAATAAATAAAAAAACAAGAATAATAAATAGAACATCTAAATAAGGACAATTAAAATGAAAGGAAATAACATATTCCTTAGTAAATCTTTAGTGTTGTTTACTACCTAGTTCTAAGTGACTTATTCAATCTTAGTTACAATATCGGACCGTAGGGATTCCTATTACGAACTAATTGGACTTATGTCTCTTAGCTAATTCTTAATCTAAAAACCCTATATACTTGTATTGTATAACCTTGGGCTTTCTTTAATAAATATACATGAAAAATATTGTGTATCTTTGAATAAGCTAGCAATTGCAACTCATAAGCACAAGTACCAATTTTCCTAGTAATAGGAAATGGTCCATAGAATCTTTTACTCAACTTATTGTAATGTCCCTTAACTATTGAAATCTCTTTGTAAGGTTGGAGTTTCACAGAGACACTATCCCTAACCTAAAGCTCCATGTATATTCTCTTCTTATCTACATATAACTTCATGTAACTTTGAGCCGGTTCTAGATTATGACGTAGGACTTTAAGTACCTTATCTTTAGTCACCAATTCATGTTTTATTGCATTCAATTTAGAAGTCTTAAGTATATAGGATGAAATAGTTGGTGGTGAATGACCATAGACTATTTCAAAAGGAGTTATTTGAGATTCCTAATGAAAAGAATTTACGTATGCAAATTTTCCCCATAGTAAAAACTTAACCCATAAGTGAGGACAATATATTACAAAACTATGTAAATACTGTTGCATAATCTTATCCAATACTTCTGTTTGGCCATTACTGTATGGACGATAAGAACTACTCATTGAGAGTTTAGTTTCACTCAAAGTAAAAGGTTCTTTCCAAAATCTGCATATAAGAAAAAGCCCTTGTTTTAACTTTTCGGACACTTACTTTTTTATCTCATTTGTTTGAAAATGTGGTAAGGGGCATATATTTATTGGAGAAGCACTATTTGTTAGATGTATTTTATGTTATACATCTTACATAGGTGGCAACAATGAAGGTGTCTCAAATACCTAACAATATTTGATCAATGTTTGCTTTAAAGCGTCATTGCTAGTAGTGATTGTTATAGAATTAGTCAATTCCTAAGCCAAGAATTGAAAACAAGACATTATGTCATCTATTTGTACCATGTATTTAAATTGATGGTGTGAAATAGAACTCAATTTATCCATTCTATCTCTAGAAAGTTGCACTATGATCCTTGATAGGCAAATTCCATAATTAAGGAATTGCAATCAATAGTAATAGGACCTAAGGCTTGTAACCATTCAACCCCCAATATTACTTCAGCACCTTGAGTTGGCAATACAAAAAATTGTACTCGAAATTTAAGTCCATGAGTCTTTAAGGGTACATTGGTGCATTGTCATTCACTCATCGTATGACTACCAATCCTAGCCAAGACTCAAAAACTTGGTAAAGGTAATGTTATGAGTCCAAATGTGTTGCTAGTCTTGTTTGCAAGAAATTATGGATATTACCTGAGTCTATCAAAATAGATGTATCATGATTATTAAATGTGTTAGGAAATCTAAGAGTTCTTGGAATTTGCATGCCAGATAATGTATGGAAACTGTTGTGCATGAACGCTCAGTATTGATCATTTTTTCCAAATTTTCCATATCATCAATAATCAATTCTACATCATCTTTATCATCTTCTTCTAAAAGAAGTAAAAATTTGGCTTTACACTTATGATCCTTGTTGAACTTCTCATCATAACTGTAATACAACCCTTTCTCCCTTCTTGCAAGTATTTATGTAGTAGATAATTTCTTATTGATAATGGCTGTGTAGGTATATGTTTAATATGAAGCAAGTACACCTATCAAATTTTAATAAAGCGAATGTTAGTCTTAATCGATCCCTTAGAGACAACGAGTACTAATAATAACCTTAACTCTATTATTTAACTGAAAAATTGTGATGAACATGAATGAATTAAAAAGAATTAAAATTAATTAACTAAATTAATAATGAGACTCAACCTACAATTTGAAAGCAATAAATTTAAGAACTACTTCAACAAATTGAATAGCGTATCTAAGACTTGTCTCCCATAGAGTTTATCATGTGACCGCATAAAATTTATCCAATTTTGTCTTTAGTTTCTTGATTTAGAGAATTCTCAATTAAAGTTAATATTTTTCTTAAGCATATTAACTATAACCCTAAAATACCTATTAGAAACTCTTCACTAATAGCATAATTTAGGATTGCATTAATGAATAATGAATTCTCACAAAAAGATACTAAATTTTCAGAAGAATTATATACCTTATCTCTAAGTGTATACGTAATTCCTTTCATTTATGTTAAGATCTCACTATACAAGAGTTTTCTCAATCTTCATGTATAATATTAAGTATTGATGCCTTAGAAATACCAATTGGCAATGTAAAACACATAATTGAATCAAGAAACTAGAAACTTTATTGAAATTTAATAATCAATTCAATAGTCACATGGAAACTCTAGGTTCCACAATTCTACGTAAAAGAAACTAAGCTAGCATGATGATATAGAAAGGAAATTACAACAAAAACAAGATAAAATCCATTAGAAACCCCTTTTTGTTGTGATAAATTTTCTCGATCTTGAAGTTTTGGTAATGCTTTTGATTGGTCCTTTCTCTCTTCGTCAACTCTCTTCCCCTTGATTTCCAAAAGGTGTCCTTAAAAACCTTCACATGTCCTTTTATATTATAAAGAGAAAGTATAGTAGGTGATGTTGATTGTGGTTGGACTAATTGGGATATGTAGGTTCATGTGAAGCCTGATTAGAATAGGCTTAGGCTTCGACTCCTATTCCTTGATACTTGCAAAAAGCCCTCTATAGGTATAGCTACAGTAGCCTTTTGGCGCTCAAGTTAGCAAGGAGGACTAAGAGAAGGGGAGACAAGCACTAAGGACCTAAGGGACAGTGCTCACTTAGTGTAGGTGTTAGAGTTCAGTTTTTGAGAGAAATGCTCTTAGAGTGTAAAGTAGTGTCCTTACCTTTTGGCGCTTAGCGTCTTTTATGTGGGTTACCTAAATACGTGGTAATCAAAGGTTTGTTTGTATTAGCTATCGGAAGGTAGTGCACTCCATAGTAGAAACTGAGCTTCACTGTGGGTAGCATGCAGTAGTAAACCAAACCACCAAATCTATAGCTCATTGACTTGACAGGAGTAGGGGTTGCTAGGTATGTTAGTCATACCATGGATATTAGACGCTCATTAATGAGTTATAGTAGAGAGCAGGCGTTAAAGACAAAAGCCAAGCTAAGACGTTGAGGAAGGGATCAACTAATGTTCAATCGGGGGGTGGGTTAAGCTTCGGGCCTACGCTAGATGACTAATGCATGTCGGCTCGACAACTGAAGGGTGACTTACTTAGTCGAGTGTTATTTAGCTCGTTAAGCGAGTCACTGTGTAGAGGATGGATTCACCGACAGCTCATGTGTTTCTTACGCGAGCACATAGCCTCGTAAAGGAAGTCGTCGATGACTAACAAACTTGCAGCTTGCTCGAATGATGGGCCTCGATTGTTAGGCCTTGGTCCAAGCGAAAATCAGGTGTCAACAGGCAACATTTAACATGATCTTAAACATGGTCATGTCTTAGTAGTTGTGTAACTCACTATTTATAAGGTATAAAATTCATTCCTGGTTAGACACGACTTAAGATACGGTTGTGTAACTTTCTATACAAAACTGGGTATTTTCTTCTCTTAGGTAGATACAACTTGGGATAGAGTCTTGTCTTCTAGTTATGTAACTTTCTATTCTCAACCTCATTTTTTGCTTAAAATAAGTTTCTTAGTTGAACATGATCATATCGGCAGTTCATGTCTCTTGTCAAAACTCCATAACTCCTTCATTTAAGCTTTGAATTGAGTGAAACTTGATTCCTTTTCTTTGTTTTCAATCCAAGAATGTGTACAAATCTTGAAAACAAAATTTTACTTAATTAAGTACTAATTTATTTAAAAATAAGCTAAAATTATAAGGGAAATGCTATGAAATCACCATAATAAATGTGTTTAAATTAAGAGCCATCAATGTAATAGTGGACCAAACTGGGAAGAACCGGATGGAATTAAAGAGGTTAAAATTGGTAAGTTGTGTAGATTTGATGGTTAGGAAAATTGTAATGTTTTAGAGGGTTTGTATGTTGATGGTTTGAAAAATTAGTTTCCTAAACACTTCCTCTTATCAATGCTTTCATCTCATCCATCAAGTTCAATTACTCCATCACTTCTCGATCTAAGTGTAAACTTTTGCTAAATTCTTTATTTTTAGATAAGTCATGTTAATTCAACCGATTAGTTCCTTTAAACCATAATACGGGATGGACTAAAGGAGGAAGAGTTCCTAATTGTTTTATGAGGGCTCCTTATTGAGTGGAGGAATATGCAACCTATTTGACCTTTCGTCAATTTGGTTGTTTTTCACAGTTTGATATGATGACTTAGAGAAAAACACCAAACAAATTAGGAAACATCTTCCCTACACTTATTTGTAACTAAGGAGCAATTTCAATTAAGTATAGTTAGAAATAATGTAAAAAACTTTATTAGGACATTTCATCAAACACTTAGTGGACATTACCATAACTAGTTGATTCTAGAAAATAAAATTATTCAAGCATGTAACTAGATACAACAATTGGCTTTAAAAGACACAAAGACTATGAAATTAGCCCTACACTTAACTTGAAATAGCATTAATGCCCTAAAATCAACACCAAGAGTGCAAACCCTAAGTGGCTATAACAAATGGTTTAAATACAAATTAGTCCACAATCTTAAGAAAAATTCGCATTCAATGGAGTAGAAGATATAACCTCTCAACAACAAGCTTTACAAGTGCATTCAAAAGCATTAATATAAACAAATCTAGCACAAGAAACTATAGGCACCACTTTCAAATGACACAATCATATTATGGGTAGTCTAACAAGAAATCTATGTTCTACTCATTAAAGGATAGGGAAAATAAGTCTAGACACATGAACTTTGCCTTAAACAATAAAAACCTTAAATTTCTTCCACTCAACATACATGAATAAGATATTCTCAAAACATGAGCAAGAAACACCATAAAGAAGAAAGAAGAATGGAGTTTGAGAAGAAGATTTACCTAGATAGTCTTGAGATTGGTGCGATAAGAAGTTGATTGTTTATGGTATGTAAGAGGAACAGAGAAGTGAGGGTCACTTGTGTATGTATGAGAGGAGTGAGAAGAAGAAAGTGTGTGTATGTTTTTATATCGGATAGAACATATTTGTGTTTTTATGTGGCTGGGTGGATATGGGCAGGGGCATGATTATGTCCCTAGCTTACGCAGCTTACTGATCTTGGCGCCTTGTTTTGCACTTGATTGAACATGGTTAGTGACATTGTCATGTCACCAAGTCGTGTAAATTTTTGCCCCTACTTTTTTTTTTTTTATAACAACCTAGTGCTAAAGCAATCCTAATGACCTAAATTAAAGTTCAATTAAAATAAAATAAAAGAAATAAAACAACATTAGAGAAAATAAAATAACAGAAATAAAGTGCAGTCAAGAAAAATTCAGATAAAAAATAAAATAAAACAAAATAAAGGTTAGACATTGGTTATCTCCTAAGAAGCGCTATAGTTAACATTGATAACTTAATCGGATACATCTTCTCTTTCATGATTCTTCATCCATGGAGATAGATCTCCCCCCTTACCTTGCTTTCAAACTCTTCATAGGGGTATAGATTTACTTTTAGGCCATTGGCTTTGCAAATTCCCTTTATGAGGTGTATGACTTTCATTGATTCTCTCCTTATCATGCCACTTATCCAATTTGCGTAACTCTAGTTTCTTGTTTTTGTTTACTTTTGCTTGGATGCGATAGTCAACGGTAGCTTTGAACTTGTCGGTACAAAGACATGTTTTACATGATCTCTTGATTGTTTCCTTTGGCCTATAGAGTGATTTAAACCCCTTCGTCTCTACGATGGGTTCATTAGCTTCTTATTAAGTTATAACTTTAGAATGATTGGGGGTTTTCACTATCTTTTTATCTCCCTTTTTTTAAGCAGTGGTCTGAGGGATCTTTGGCAAGCTTTTCCTACAGACATTTAGTAATGACGACATTAATAGCATCAAAATTATAACATGTGTACTCTAGGTTAAGAAACTTGTTCATTGCATTTGAAATCTTAAAAACTATTTTTTCATCTTTGACCCTTAATATAAGCTTAAGCTCACTAATATTAAAATAGCCTTAGTAATGGCTAGAAAGAGTTGACCTAAAATGAGTGGCACCTCAATATCCTCAACTATAATAAGTATAACAAAATCTATAAAAAAGATAAATTTGTCCACTTACATTAAAACATCCTTTATGATGCCTTTAAGGTATGTGATAGACCTATTAGTTAATTGAAGACTTATTTGTGTTGGTTTAAGTTCTCTTAACCTTAACTTTTTGAATAATTTATATGCCATCAAATTTATACTAGCTCCTAAGTTTGCCAAAGCACTATCTACTAATAAATTACTAATCATACAAGGAATGATAAACTCTTGATATCTTTTAATTTCTTTTGTAGCTTTTTTTAGAGAAGTGTTGAGCATTCCTCATTTAGTGTGATGGTTGAAAGCTACTCTAACTTTGTCTTGTTCCATATAAGATCCTGTAGAAACTTTACATAATTTGACATTTGCAATATAACATCAACAAGAGGTAAATTAATGTGTAATTGCTTAAAAAGATCAAGGAATTTATTGAATTGCTTACTCTAATCAATGCAATCTTGCTTGAGGCAATGCGGATAAGGGATGGGTGGCTTGTACTCCTTTACTTTTGGTGATTTTATACTCTCGTTTTATTTTGGTAGCTCTACATCTTTCTTGCCTTTGATTTTCACTTCTTTTTTAGCTACTTCCCTACCATTCTTTGTCTCAACTTATAGCTCTTTACCACTTCTTAAGGTCACTACATTAACATATTCCTTAGGGTTGATCTTAATGTTCCTTAAGAGTGTCCCTTATTGCCTTTTAGAAATTAGCTTTGCAAGCTAATCTATCTGACTCTCTACATTGCGATTAAAAGCTTCTTAATTTCTTAGTGATGATTCAATATTAGATAACCAGGCTTCATTACCTTGAATATATTTGGTTAAAAGTTGTTCCAAATCAGATTTAATCTTTAGAGGTAGAGGAGGTAGTAATGGTCTTTGAAATCCAAGTGGACCAAAGCTGGTTTTCTATTGGCCTTATTTCTGATTTCCTTATGAGAAGTTGGGGAGATTTCTCCATCCAAGATTGTAAGTGTTACTAAAGGGATTATTCTATTGTCTAGATGGATTTCTAGATAATCCACCTATTTCACTTGTTCTTGTGCTCCATACCCTTACATGTTAAAATCACTTACCATAGATTGTAATTGTTGAGGGCCAACTAAGAGTGTATTGATCTTCTTGCTCAATAGATCCATGTTGGTTGCCAAAGTAGTGGTCATGTCTACATCATAAATTCTTGTAACCCTTTGTCTGACTCTAGTATTTTCCCACTAATAGTTATTCATTGCCATTCCTTCAATCAATTTTTATACTTGCTTAGGCATCTTAATGTTCAAAGTAGCTCTTGTGGTTGCATCAATCATTTGTCTCGTGGATAGGTTGAAACCATTATAAAAGGTTTGGATTTACATCTAAAGCGAGAGGCCATGATGTAGCACCTCCTAAGCAAATCCTTAAAACACTACCAAGTATCATATAAGTCTCATATTCCAATTGGGTAAAACAAGAAATATCGTTATGAAGATCAGCGATTTTTGTAGGTGGAAAATACTTTTCTAAGAATTTCTCTACTAATCCAACACAGTTGGTTATTGAATTTCATTGTAAGGAATTTAACCATTACTTTGCTCTACCCCTTAAGGAAAAAGGAAATAACTGTAGTAGTATAGAATCATCTGTGGCTGCTTTAATTTTAAATGTATCACAAATCTTTAGAAAATTAGAGATGTAAGCATTAGGATCTTTATCTTGAAGGTCATCAAATTGAATGTATTGCTACATTATTTGTATGATGCTGGGCGTTCTACTAAGATGTCTGAGTTGCTTTGGTTCATGCACAACAAGGAATAGAAATATAAGATTAATTACAGCTCTAAACAATGAAAGGAAAGAAAACAATAAAAGAAATAAAGAGCTAACTAAAGTAATAAAGCAACTAGCATTCTTAATATCGAAATTCGCAACAGCGGAGCCAAAAACTTGACATGAGGTAAGTACACTTATTAAATTCTAATATAGTGGATGTGAGACCAAGTTGATCCCTTAGATACCATGAGTACTAGCATTAACCTTAATTCTATTATTTAACCAGAAAATTGTGATGAATATGAATGAATTAAAAAGAACTAAAATTAATTAACTAAACTAATTATGTTGACAAAAAAAATGGAAAGTGATAAATTTAAGAACTACTTCAAGAAAGTGAATAGCGTATCTAGGACTTATTTTCCTTAAAGTTTATCATGTAACCGCATAAAATTTATCCAATTTCATCTCTAATTCCTTGATCGGGAGAATTCTTAATTAAAGTTAATATCTTTCTTAAGCATATTAACCCTAACCCTAAAATACATACAGGAATCTCTTCATTAATAGCATAATTTAGGATCGCATTAATAGATAATTAATTCCCATAAAAGATACCAAATTTCTTAAAGAATTATGTACCTTATCTTTAAGTGTGCATGTAATTCTTTTCAATTATGTCAAGATCTCACTACATAAGAGATTTCTCAATCTTCATATATAACATCAAGTATTAATACCCTAGAAATATCAGTTGGCAATGTAAAACATATAATTGAATTAAGAAACTAGAAACTTTATTGAAATTTAACAATCAATTCAATAGGTACATGGAAACTTTAGGTTCCATAATCTTAGATACAAGAAATTAAGCTACTATGATGATATAGAAAGAAAATTGCAGCAAAAACAAGATAAAATCTATTAAAAGCCCTTTTTTGTTATGATAAATCTTCCTGATCTTGAAGTTTTGGCAATGCTTCTGCGTGGTCCTCTCTCTCCCCATTGAGTCTCTTCCCTTTGGATGCCAAAAAGTGTCCTTAAAAACCTTCACATGTCCTATATTAGAAAAAGAAAATGCAGTAGGTGACATTTGACATGACTTGGGACATGGTCATGTCTAGTAGTCGTGTAACTCATTATTTTTGGGGTATAAAATTAGTTCTTAGTCAAACACGATCCAAGACACAATCGTGTCCCTAATTCATGTAACTTTCTATATAAAATTGGATATTTGCTTCTCTTAGGTGAACACGACTTAGGATACGATCATATTCCCTGGTCATGTAAGTTTCTATTCTTAGCCTTATTTTTTCCTCAAAATAAGTCTCCTAGTTGGACATGATCATATCAGCAAGTCATGTCCCACTTCAAAACTCCATAACTTTTTCGTTTGAGCTTAGAATTGAGTGAAATTTGATTTTTTTTTTCGTTTTCAATTTAAGAATATGTTTAAACATTGAAATCAAAATTTTACTCAATTAAGTAATAATTTCTTTAAAAGCAAGCTAAAATTATAAGGAAAATGCTATAAAATCACCATAATAAATGTGTCTAAATTAAGACTCTTAGTTCAAAACTCCATATTAGCAAGTCATGATCATATAAGTAGGTCATGTCTTACTTTAAAACTCCATAACATTTTCATTTGAGCTCCAAATTGAGGGAAATTTGATTATTTTTTTTTTCGTTTTCAATTCAAGAATGTGTTCAAACATTGAAATAAAAATTTTACTCAATTAAGTAACAATTTTTTTAAAAGTAAGCTAAAATTATAAGGAAAATGTTATAAAATCACTATGATAAACGTATCTAAATTAAGACTCATAATGTAATAGTATAGTAGATTGGGAAGAAGTGGACGGAATTGAAGAGGTTAAAACTAATAAGTTGTGTAAATTTGATGGTTTGGAAAATTGTAATGCGTTAGAGGATTTGTATGTTGATGAATAAGAGGTAGAGTAAATGAATCTTGAAAATTGTTTTGCAATCTTAGCTTCATACATTTTTACTAATCTAATTGCTTACATTAAAGTAGTGGGTTGTGCAACTTCTATGTCTCTTCTAATATTAGTCTTTAATCTATATATAAAGCAATATACTAGAAATGACTTAGATAAACCAACAACTTTATTGGACAAACTCCTAAATTTTGATTGATACTCTTCTACTGTACGTACTTCATCAATTTGGCTAATTTTCTTTTTACATCTTTGTATTGTGATGGCCCAAAATGCTTAGTCGCCTTTATAAAATTAGACCAAGAACTGAGTTGTAGATTTAAATCTATCCATTGATACCACTTAAGTGCTCTGTCCTTTATAGCAAAAGATCCCATAGTAATTCTTTACTCATTCAGGGCACTATGATAATTGAAAAAATGGTTAGCTTTGAAAATCCATCCAAGTAGATCATCCCAATGGAATTTTGGAATTTCTAATTTGATTCCTTTTAATAATGTATCTAAATTAGGTATAGAAGATGATGATGAATAATTATTATCTAAATTGTGTGAATTATTTCCTTTCATCTAATTCTACATAGTTGACAAATTGTCCATCACTTTGCTTTCTATCTACTGGATACTAATATGTAATTGCTTAACAATATCTTGCAATTCTTACTTCATTTCTTGTCTAAAAGAGGCAAATTCATCTTCTATGTTGTTTAATCTTGTTTGAGGTGCCATTGAGTTAACAAGAGCACCAATATTATCCCCAAGCCAACCTACTTTCATAATGCTTCAATGCTAGTAGCAAAGAAAACCCTAAAGTCCTAGTTGTTACTTCCCTTGTCCTCTCTTTTTAGTAAAGTCTCTTTCTATATCTCTCTTAGGGCTTATCTTTAAGGCGAAGTACAACACACTAATCTCGCTTGTCTCTCATGTTTAAGTGTTTAGATTGTCAGATCTATACTAATGAATGTTAGATACTAACTTTAATCTTTGATTTATGCTTTTGTGAAGTCATGGAAGGATCAAATCTAGTGGAGTTCGAGCTTCACCACACTCTAAGAAGGAAAAGGAAGGAAAGAGAAGAGATACGAGTTTGTTAGGGGTTCAATTGCCTTAATCTTTCTTTCCTTTCTCTTTATATTGTTGTTTTTACTGTTATTTCCCTTTAATTATCACCATTGTGCTGCATATGTGAAATTCTTTATAATCTCTATGTGATTATTACATTCTAATTTTTGTTTCATGTACGATATACTAGTTACAATTCATATTTTTATTAGTCATTTTGTAATAAAGCCTCCTTACCGCTATAATCTTCTCTTATTTCTTGTCCCCTTATTCATAATAGGTATCTATCATAACAATGTACCTATAACATATTATAAAAGAACTCATAAGTTCCATAATTTGGCCATAGTAATTTATTTTATATATAATATGAACGAATGTTATCTTTTCAAGGAATTATATACTCATTTCCTCTGTACCATTAAGCACCCATATAGCCTTTACTATAATTGTTAGTCATAATAAATTCAACAACATGAATAAAAGACACTAATATTAAGTTTTGAAAAGGGTATAATTTCGAGACCCTTTCAATGAAATTTTAACAAATCATAATCAGATCACATACACCAATATGAAATTCATACACCATACTTGTAAATGTAAAACATTGTCACATTAATAAAGCGATCCTTAGTATGTAAACACTACTTAAGTTAGTAAATATAAATAAAAAAAAATTGTTATTTACCTTTGATTTTTTGGCCTTCTCAATTTTGATAAAGTTAGTAATTTCAGGATGAATATCTTTTAACAGTGCATTTAGTTGCTTTATTTATTGCAAGGAAAAAAAATTGAAGCAAATAATGTTTTAATATCGTTATGATTATAGATCTAATGTACAAAATAATACATAAATTGAAAAGTCGCATAAATAAAAACACACAATTTTAGATTGAGAAAAAAAGAAGAGAACAAAACCATGAGATGAATGGAACTGCCATTGAAGAGAAGTCGAAAGGGTCCAATGAATTTTCACGGAGAAGAGAGTCTATTGAGTAGAGTTGCCATTGCCATATCTTCTCCCGATAGGTTTCTCTCTCCTTTTATCACCACTTAAGTATTGGAGGATTATTTGCTTAGTAAGGAATTTGGTTGGGCATGGAGAGATAGAGAAATGTTGAAATCTTAGATGGAATAGTGGTGTTTACGATTGGAAACTACTACAACATGCTAAAGGAGATTTTTCGCTTGTTTATATGTTGATTAAAAGAATTATGTGATGTTCATGGGAAAAATGTGGGAAAAAAAACATAGTGGAGAAGAGAGGGAAAGTAGTTAAAAATTTAAAATTGAAAAGGCTCTTAAGAGCCAGTATTATTTTATAGGAAAGCTTCTACAATCCCGACCTCTATTTTAATGAAATCAGTTTAGCCGCCATCACACTATTGATTTAATATGTAATAGATTTGAATCGTTGAAAGCATAGTCGGTTTAATGGTCTAGATTTAATTGATATTAAATTAAGGATAGGATTAAAGGTTAGATCGATCCCATAAAAAATATAGCAAAAACTTAGAAACTCCTGCTTTTAGTAAAAGAAAGTAGGTACATTTGTGCTGAGATGACATGATAAAGAGTCATCAATCAAACTGCTTTCTAAAATCTAAGATGGTTTATAGGTCATGTTTTTTGGTGGAGGAAAAGGCGCATGTGAGTTTACATTACCAACTTAGTACGTGAGTTGAGGAAATGTCCAGTTGTTCTATGTGAAAATAGTTCATGGTGGTAATTGACAACTATAACATCAATTAATTTTTGTACATTGAGAAAAAGCATATATGGGCTCTTTTATAAAATTATGAATGATAAAATCATAAGAATACTAAACACACCAAACCCCTTTCAAAGACTTTAATAATATATATATATATATAATATATAATATGACATTTTATTAATAAAAGAATAATTAGAGAAAGAATTAAGAAGAAGAAGTAAAGAATTTACTAAAAATTTGAATTATTGGTGATTTTCAAAAAAAAAAAAATGAAACTAATTAAAAAAATTAATTCATTAAATATTCCAATTAATTAAAACTCCTTAGAGTAATATTTTTATTTCAATTTCACATAAAGAATAGTCAATATGCTAGTACTTGTGCTTTAGCAGCCTACCAATCTTATCATGCTAAGCATGTATGTGCTTGTTTACCTAAAGTCAAGTCCTCTCGTAGTTCTGTCTTTTATTTTTTATGCACTTATACTTGGACAGCTCACAAGGCAGGCTCATATGTGGTCATGCTTGTATGCTCACCCAATTACAATGCTTGAATGAAGGTATAAGGATGAAAAGTAGCAATAATAAATAATAAAACCGACAAAATATTCTCAATTTTGGTCTTAAGGCAACAAATTTTATCATTTTATATAAAAACCATAGTCTCTCAAGTTATAATATACAAGCATGTCATATCACACAAATAAGCATTTGCAAATAAATATGTGAAGCAACTCATACCTTAATAATGTACTAGCAGATGTGCACTCACTCTACATGTTCCAAAATTGAACTCAATTATTTTAAAACATAATATAATTATTAAATGTTAATTAATGATCTTTAAAAAAATCATAAATAAGGAAAGGAAGAAAGAATGGCATATTAGATGATTTTTTTTTTTTAAAAAAAAACAAAAATGTGAAGATCTAAAACAAACACTTGCCAAATAAAGTAGGAAGGGTAATGAAAGGGAAAATGTAACTTAAATTACAATTTTAAATTTAAAAATGGAAAATAGCTTCTTCTTCTTCTTTTTTTTTTTTTTTTAAGTAGAAAGTAGTAGTTATTGAGTGATCATTTTTGAGAGAAAATGACATGAATAAAAAGAATGTGGTCACTTATAAATTAAACTTACATGATACCAAATTTTGGTAGTTGTGATAGTTAAAAAAAAAGGTTTTGCTTTAATAATTTAGATAAATGGTGGTATGAGGATGAAAACAAGTCATAACAAAATCAAATAAATATTCCTAATTGTAGTTTTAAGGCATGAAAAGGTATAAAAGAATCTTAAAATCTAATAATAAACATTTACGGACAAAATCCATATAAAGAAGTATACTTCTTCAATTGTAAAGAATATACAATATTGAATAACTAAGCAATAAACCTAGAGTTAGATAACACTTTAATGAAACTTCCATTAAAGAAAATACTAATGGATTATATGAATGAGTTTTAGCTTACAAAAGATACTACCTTACGTTGCGTATGTAAAAAATAAAAGAAAAAACTTAAAAATACATAAAAAAATGTTGATAATATGTATTAGTAAAATCAAAACCGTAATAAATTTGCTCCTTAGAAGTTGCATTGTAGTGATTCTAGTGTGTTTACTTTTCATATTGATTGTGATTCTATGTATACTCTATTAGATATTTGCTAATATCACTATTTTGGTTAAAAAGAAAATCCTTACAAATGTTGGTCAAATAAGAAGTAATAAATTTTTCGAATAATAGTAATATTAGATAATTAAAATAATGTACAAATAAAAGAATAGCATCATAGAAGTAAGTGTGATAGAAAATTGTAATCATATTATTGGACACGGTGATTAAGACTTTTGTAGGATAGGCTTGGTTTCTTTTCGTAACTACCATGTAAATATATTTAATAATTAAACTATAAGCCACCAAATTAAATTGTTAGTTATAAGAAGTAAAAAAAAAAAAATGTTTTCCCATTAACATAATAGATACCATCTCATTGCATAATTAGTCTCTAGAGGCTTTATTGTTGTTCTACTTAAAAAAGAAAAAAATAAAGAGGGAAAAGGACTGAAGTGCCAAAACAAACCCTAGATCCAAGCTAACACTGGAAACATATTTTCTACAATGAAAAAAAAAAACTTTCATTAGAAAAAGGGGATTAACGACAAGGAAAAGGAGGCTTTTTGATTTATCTTAGAATACTTGTTACTATTTTCCGAAGGACTTTTAATTGGAAAAATAACTGTCCATATTAATAATTCATTTTATGGAAAAATAAAGTATATAAAAAGTTAGAAACCTTTTTTTTTTTTTGGGTAAATAACATGAACTGCTCTTATAAACTTTCTAAATGACATGGATACCCCACTTTTTCAAAATATAATACTTATCTCCTTGCTTTTGCCAACTTAGATGCTGACGTGGCACAATAAACAATGCTAGGTCATGCTACGTCATCATAATTCATTATTTTATTATATAGTACAATTATATACATGTATATTTGAAACACCCTAGTTAAAGTAAAAATAATAATTAAGTTATAAAATTTATTTAAATTATGTTGATAGAAAACGCATCATAGTCAAGGAAAGTTTCAATCTTCGAGTAACACAAGACTTATTTTAAATTTTATCTTATAGTATAGATGTCTAATTAAGGTTCTAATAATATTATTCTAAAGCTCTTATTTTACGTACGCATTAAATTGATTAATCTTATAAATAAAGTATATATATTTTATTAGTATTATATATCTTATAGTAATTTAATACATGATCTTTCTCTTTTTTCTTCTTTTTTCTAAATACTATTTACCCTTATTTAGCTAATCCTTTATTTTCCATTTAAATTGAGAACACCACACATTCCAAAAGTATTTTAGAATAACCTAGAGTCTACCTTAAAACCCTACCCAACCTTTATTTTACTCCTACCATTGCAATTGTGGACTCTCATTCCCCTAAAATTTCTCTCCTCTCTTTCTCTATCTTTCATTCTTCATTAGCCCCTCTCATTTTTCTTTTCTTCCTTTCTTCATTTCGTTAGCAGGCCCCTTACCTATCCAATGGCTTTCTCGCTCATCCCCTCAATCCTGTTAGCTTCAGAGTCTCTTCTTTCTCTCGTTAGTGTTGGAACCCCCTAACCCCTTCAATCCTCTTGCTACTTGCCTTCATTTCCTTTCCTCGACCTTCTCTGTCCCTTCCCCCCCACCTTCCTCGGTTCCTTCCCCTACCCACCTCAATCTTTAGTTTCCCTCACCCAACCTCAATTCGACGTGTATGCCCCCACCCCCCCACCCCCAACCATTCAATTCTCTACAATTCTCATCTCATTCAATGTGCTCCCAAATCCTAAGTTCCGATTCCAATACGCGGACATTTTCTAAAGCTATCTCATTTGTACTTTCGGCCTTGAATCAATTCATTTTGCTGTGTATTTTGTTTTCATCCCTCTTCCATGCATTCCGATCCATTTCGGTAAATTAATATTTGTTAATTATTTGGGTATATTATTAAACAAATTATAAATTTTATATTTTTGTATCTTTCAGGTTTATATTCAACATTGGTTTAGTGTTCATCTAGTATTTTTATTTCACGAGTTGATTCGATTCCATTTCTTCATGATCATGTACGTAATATGCTATCTTTTACTTTTTCCTATATTATTGTGAATAATAATTATTTTGTATTACTTGATTTCTATTGTAAATTAATTTAATTATCGTAATTGTGATTTGATTTTATATAAAGTTATTATACTTTGGGTCATAATATCAAATTATGTGTATATGTAAATTTATAGCATAGGATTTCTATTTTTAGTTATATTTGGTAATAGGTAATCATTATCTGGCTAATTATAAAGTTATATTAATGTTCGTATTTTATACATAAGTTTCAAGTATCGATTGGGGCTACGACAATACTATTTTATTATTATTATGCCTTGCTATTAACATTGATGATATTATGATTTAAGTATTTCTATTACGACGGTTATTGTGACTATATAGTATATTATATTATTTGTAAAGTATATCCATTTTTTATTTAGATTATTAATATGTCATTCCCTAAGTATTTCTACAAACTCTAATATTATTCAATTAAGTATGTATTCTTTTATTTCTATATCGGTTAGTATAATTATATATTTTGACACCTACCTATGTATCCACTTTATATACATATATATATCGTATTTACAATTTAAAGTAATTAAATAATATTATATAGATGTATTAACTTTTGGCTTTATCATATTACATATTTATATTATCTTCAATTTCTATTCTTGATTTATGATTAGATTCAATTATTTTCTTTCGGAACCTTTGATTGGATAAGCTTATAGGTTCACGAGTAACTTTTAGGGTTAATGTGTTATCAATTATCTGAGGGTTAATGTGTATACTTATCCTAATTTTAAATAGATTTGTGCTAGTTATCTAGTTTCTTCCTTGTTGGGTGGTTGGAACATTTTCGTACAGAACTTAAAGTTATGGAGTTTCAGTTAATTGTAGATAAGCTATCTCAGGTACATAATGCTTGCTTGTATGGTTGTGCTTATTAGCACTTAGAATCTAATCGGACTAATCTATATTTGCCTTAATTGACCTTGATTGCTTATTATGCTTGACCTATTCGCTCTAAAAGCCTGTAGTGGCAATTCCCTAAAGGACCAACCGCTGATTGTGTGTGAGGTTTCCCTAGTGGATTTTTATACGGGATGACATAGCTAGAATATTAGGTTTCGGATCTTTGAACTCTAGACTAAATGACTTAAAGGAAAACTTATATTATATTCACCTATGCATATGGATAAAGATTAAGGTGTGATAAGGTCATGAATATCCCTGTGTTGTATACCTGTATTGGGCTTTGGCTCATTCCTCTATTTTTACATCAAGTATGGATTTTGCTATCATCAGGTTGGGAAAGAGAGGTGGTTAGTTTCGTATGTTATAGAAGAGTAAGATGTAGTTATTTAGTATGTTTAGGGATAAAGTGATTCGCTTGTGAGTCGCTTGAATTAATATATTTGGAGAACCGTTGTTTTATATTTAATAAGTGATTGTTACAAGTTATATTTTGGAAATTATAGTTGATTTTAGAGCTTTAATGTGTTCCTGAATAGTAGGAATACGTAGTAGGTTGTGGTACTCTTCGGTTGGGTGTTGCAATATTAATTAGCTAAAATAATAAAAAAATTAAACAAATACAGAAAATTAAAGAAAAAGTAAGAAAATGTTGATTAGTTTTCAAATAATACACAAACTTCTTATTTATCTATATTATTAAAGCGTTTGAAGCCTTAAGTAACTGTTGAAACAATATTTTGATTATTTTTACTTATTTAACCTTTTAAATAAAATTTTTATTATTGATAAATAATTTTCTTTAATACATTTGATTATAGATATAGGACAATTTAGGAATTTTAAAAAAATATAACCCTCCGCCTATCTTTCTCTCCCTCCTCCAACATTCCCACTACACTTTATTTCTCTCTCTACAACCCCCATCTCTCTCTGTTCCTAATCTATTATTATCTTTTACCAATATTATAATATATTTAATTTATTACATGATTTTATTCATTTTATATACAGGTAACGTGAGTGAATTATCCACTAGTATTATATATATATACACATACATCATTTTGCCTAATGCTATCATAGGATTCGTTTTTAGAAATCTCTTCAACGTTTTTGGCTTTACAAGTATGCTTCTTGGCCTTATGGTTCTTCTTCAATGATCCAATTACATCTTTTACCTACTTTTTTAGAATGTTCCCATTGAACAACTCATCTTTACCCAAAAACTCATTAGAGCGTCATCTTACTCTCCATCCTTGCTCTTAGACGTAATGTAGTTAATGTTGCGAATAAAGACTGTTCTAGAATGTTTCTTCCTGTGTTTTTTCTTGTGAACATGATATGTGGAAAATTTCTTGTTATTTGAGGGTAAATATAAATTTTGATCACTTTCATTGTTGGATTTACTGAAATAATTTTTTTATCTCTTCGGATGTATATTCAAAATCTTCTCCATTGTGTGGTTTTCTTTCTTTTTTTTTTCTTATTATTTCTATTATTCTCCTTCTTTAGGTCCTTATTGTGTGCTTTAACACCAAAAGGCCATTGGTAAGGAGGTTGTATACACATTTGTGTATGCATAAAAGGAATAAAGTTATGCGGTATAATCAAATATGTTATTATAATATTAATAGAAGGTATTAATAGATGAGGAAGAGAGAGAGAGATGGGGGTCATGGGAATAGGTATAAGGGGTAGTGGAAATGTTGGAGGAGAGAAAAGGAGAGAGAAATAGAGAGTAATGGGAATGTTGGAGGAGAGAGAAAGAAATAGAATGAGAGTTATATTTTCTTAAAATTCTTAAATTACCCTACATTTATAATCAAATATATTTAAAAAAGTCATCTCTCAATGATATTTTTTTTTAAAATGTTAAATAAGTAAAAAAATAAAAATGTTGTTTCCGTGGTTACTTAAACTCTGTGTATAGGATATGAGTAAAATAATAAAATGTTCTTTCTCTTATTCTATTTGTTTTTTCTTTTATCTCAAAAATCTCATTTAAGGACCCCTTTCCTGTAAAAATGGTAAAACTGTAACAAATTGTCCATCTTGCTCCATCTAGAGAAATTAGAAGTTTGTATATTATTTGAAAAAACAAATCAACATTTTCTCTCTTTTTTTATTTTTTTTGTATTAATTTAATTTTTTATTATATTAGCCAATTAATGAATATGTATATAATTGTACTATATAACTAAAATAATGGACTATGAAGATGTAGCATGACCTAGTAAAGACCCATTAGTTATTATTCCACATAAGCATTCAAGTTAACAAAAAGTAGGGGCATAAACGTTGTATTTTGCAAAAGGTGGGGTATCATGTCATTACGAAAGTTTACAGGGATAGTTTGTGTGATTTATGCTTTTTTTTTTTTTTCTTTTAACCTTTTAGCAAGTGTTTCTAGATCACTTATAACAAGGATAGCTGTCAAAAGGGAGTAATCACAAAAATATTTTGCTTATTAATGCATTTTCGGTATAGATATAAATTGTAAATTAGCGGAAGGTTAGAAAGAAAGTTCCAAGATACCAACTCAAGATGATAGTTTGATACATAGAAAAAGAGAAAATGACCAACATATTAAGATCAATCTCATAATCCGACGTTAGAACGTACATTTATACAAGACTTTTACTCCTTCCAAGCTTCTTCTTCCAACATTGATGCTTTGAACATTGGCATCGACTCTTTTTCATCATCACCATCCTATTTGTCTTCTCTCCTCCTTCAATTTCCTCTGTAGTCTTTTCCTTTTCACTTCCCACTTCACTACTGGTCTTCCCCACCAGAGAAGAAAAAGACCTCGCTATTTCTCCACCGTTGTCACCACATGTATGTTCACTATTCTTCAACCACAATTCCCTCAATTTCTCCCTAATCTCGCACATCCTCTCTTCATGGCCCTCGTCTCCACAAAACCCGCATTTAGTCACACCACCAACTCTTTCCTTCCTGCCAAAACCCTGAATCGCCTCGGCTTGCTCATAAGTGATTGCCAGCCTCAAAGCATCATCAATAACCTCTGGCTTTTGTGGTAAGATCCATGCCTTCATATCTTCCCTCAAGCCATCGACAAAAATGGTCATAAGTAAATAATTTGGCAGCCCATGATCGGGATAGTTTTGAAGTATCCATTGCAACCTAATGTAATATGACCTTACGGACTCATTCCTTCCCTGATTAATTGTCATCATTTGGGACTTCAGGTTATCATCCAATTTGATCCTCTTGTACGCTTGTAAAAATGAAACCTGAAATATATATAAAATTAATTTACGAGAATTTCAATATGAGTATGAATGATAATAATGGCAATTACACATCCTAATAGAATATGATCGATCCAGACAAGAATCTCCATTCATTTGTAATTTATAGTTCAAGACCATATGCCATACATGTTATGTTAAAAGGCAACAGATTCGATAAAAACTCTGTATAGTAAGTTTTTGGATCCAACACAAACTTCCAGACTCGTCCCTTCTCTCCTAAGAGGTTCACCGGGTATGATACCCAACGTGTCCCCAACAATGCAATCATATACTTTAACCTTTTAATTACAAATGAAAATAGTAGAACTCCCAAGAAAATGTAAACGAACATGAATATTTGTTAAAAAGACTAAATACTAATGAACGATGTCATGCAAATCCTGAAGGATGAAACTAAAACTTATTAAACTTACCAAAATATTTTAATCACATCACCTTAATTTCGTCCCATGTGATTAAGGACTGGTAGGGTTCGACATTAAGGTCGTACCATAACTCCGCTTCATCTTGTAGGGTAACAGGGAATATCTCCATCATCAACTCAGTGGAGGCCACATTATTTGCGCGACAGACTTTAGCGAACCGGTTCAAGTGCTTGATAGGACACTCATTGGGAGCGCCTCGAAAAACTGGCATCGGTGCGACGTTTATATATGATGACAACGAGGGGCATTGCAATAGCGTTGGTGATGAAGATCTAGAGAATTTTGTAGAGACGGCTGATGCAATATTATCGAAACTCCTTGTAGGATCGTTCTTATTATTGTATGTGTTTTCGTGTGCAAGGCAAGGTGATGATGGAGATTGAGAGTGAAGTCGGGAAGAAGACTGATAAACGCCATTGTCTTCATCATCATCCAAATCATTATTGCTGGTGCGAGATGAAGATGATTCGGGAGGTTTTGGTTTACGTGGACGGGTCATTTTCTGAGGGTTCCTTTTTATGTTCATTCGATGCCTTTTCCTTTTCTCTTTATCTTCCTTTCCATGATTTTAATAATGCAAAGGTGTTTTAACCGACCATCGTGGTTTTATTTCCCTTTAGGAAGTCGTGTTTTTCCATAAAATTAAAAGAATGCTTTAGATAAATTTGTTTCACTGTGAAACTAGATGGCAATGCCGAAGTTTCATTTTATGAAAATAATATATTTATGGGAAAGATTATCGTAATTTATATGTTAATTGATTTATATTTAAAGAATTGTATCAATGTAATTATTTAATTATATAAGTATATTTTATTTTATTTATTATAATTTATGTGTCTATTGATGGTTAAATGCTATAATATTTAGAAAAAATTACATTCTTTTGATTAATGAAAACACAACATCATATACTAAGAGTTGCATCATTTTATATGTAATTATGTAAGCAACTTTTTGGCAAATACTATTCTATATATATATGAAAGGATATGTCTCTTAAAAAATGAAAGGATATTGGTAATAAAAATTGCAAAAAGTATTGCGAGTAAAAATATACAAATAATCAAAGTCTTTTGAAAAAGAATAATAAATGTAAACATAATGGTTACATAAAGGGTCTTGTTGTAGGTTTACTATACTTCCAACATATATAAGCAATTGCTTTCGTTGTATTCAAAACTAGTATTAACTTTGTGGCTTTTCATAAAACATAAGATACGGAAATGTAAAGTCAAAGAAGTACAATCAAAAGAATGTCTCAATTAATATTTTAATAAAGTATATTTGTAAATTGTCTAAAAATGGTATAATTACTATAATTTAATTTAAACTAAATCATTTAATTACTACATTTGTATGCGAAATATTATGTGACTTAGAATAATTGCATCCTTTAAGAGAAACGTAAAGTTATGTTATTTTTATATTAAGTCATATACCCTTATTTTTTACCAAACCAGTCATACTCTCCGTCTCATTTGTAATTTATATTTCTTTAAATGTGAACTATTGAACAAATCATAAATTTAATGGTCTATATAAATATAAATAAATAATGAGATAAAGAAATGAATCAATTCTATAAAATTGGAGAACCTAATGGTAAAGCTCTTGTCATGTAAGGGCTATAATCTTGCCATTCTTTACACAAAGTACATATCTTTATAATAAACCATTGGAAGAAATATGTTATAGAAAACTAAAATAATTGTAAAAAAAATATATAAATGATAAAGATTATCAAAGTTATATATATTATAATAGGTTGGTCATCCTCACTAAGCATGGAAAGAAGGGAAGAGGCATATGTATACATGTATAGGGGCTGGTTCTAAATGGTGAGTAGATTCAGAATCGATCCATCAAGCTATTGAACCGATCTGACCTAGTCATAGGCCAGTCTAATCCGATTGTTGAACCATCGAGCCTTAAAAGCTTATAGGGTTCAATATGTAAAAACTACATGGGTTGTTAAGGCTCTAACCAACGGGCCAAACCTCCAGTTGGTCGGTCAATTTGGGGTCGAGCAAACCTCAAAATTTAACAATATATATAATACACGTATGTACTATATATATAATGCAAACATATTATGTATATGCTATATATAATATATAATATATTATATATATAATGCAAATAAGTATATATAATATATAATATATAATAATTAATATACTATATATATATGCTACAATATATATACTATATATAATATTTATATGTATTGAGGGAAATTCGATTCATGAGCAATAATAGGCGACATGTCAACATATAGTATTATATTTAGTTTGGAAAAAAAAGAAATAGACAAATAGGATACAAATTATTTATAATAATTGATGAAATTAAAAAAAAAAAATCACGACAGCCCTTTAATTGGCTATTCAACTAAACTGACCCAGGCTAATCCCCTTAAAAGTCAGTTCCGGTTCACTCTTTAGCTAGCTTGTGAGCTGATGGTTCAAGGTTGGTTCCAAGTCAGATTGAATTGGCACACAAGTCTAGGTATATGAGTGTTGAACACAATTATACTTATTATGCTAACTTGGAATAAAACTCCCCATCTGTGGTGTTAGTTTTAACCTACAGCAAACAACAACAACAAACAACAACAACAAAGCAAAAAAGAAATCAATGCTTTAAATCCAAAACATCTAGTGTATTATTTATGTAAAGTTATGTAAATGAGTTAAAGAGACTAATCTATCCCGTTCTGTATTAATCCGCGAGTTAAATAGGTTGGTTTACTTTAGCTTGCTTGTAATACGGGTTAGAATTTCTAACCCAATCCACCTCATTGAACGGGACAACATGCAAACCTATAATATGCTATCCGATTTATGTAATTATATCTTGTTTTCAGTATCTTTGAACCTCGCTTACATCGTGCCAACGTCTATGTCTCTCTCCAAAGGTATAATTCGGTTCCCCGGTTTCTTCATCAATTGCTAATCTCCTACTTTTGCTTATTCGTAATATAGATAGTATTATGGTCAATACTCAAAGAAGCCTCGAAATTTGAAGGAATGAAATGCAATGTGCTCTTCAACCTTGCAATATCTTCAAATTTATCCCTCGTATACTCAACAGGGTAAAGCCAATATGAGTATTGAATAATTTTTTTTTTCGTTTTAATACCTGAATTTTAAACTTATTTACTTATTTTAGTACCCCAACTTTTTCAGTAAAACAAATTGATATTTTTGTTATAATAATTGTTATTATAAAATAGTAGAATAATAACTTAAGTATATCAACTTTCATTTTATTTCCATTTTAGTATTTAAATTTTATTTTTTATTTTATTTTGGTACTTTAATTTTTTAAAATGAAATAAATAAGTATTATTTATAACGACCGTTATAATAGAAAAATTAATTTATGTCATTTAAAAAGTTTTGATACTAAAATAAATAAGTTTAAAGTTTAGGTACTAAAATGAAAAAATATAAAAATTTTAGTACTTGTAAAGGCTTTATCCTTATACTCTACATAAGTAAATTGAAAGTTTGGTGGACTCGGTAGCTGTAATTTGTACTTTTTATAAGTTATGAGAGGCTTATTTGAATTATTCTGCAAAGTGGCGAGGCTTATTTGAATTGTTCAGTGAAATTAAGGGGCTGATTTGCATAATTTGAAGTTAGAAGTAACAGAAGATACGGTATATATCATGGAATTTTACATGAATGATTCAATGTATCCATACAATTGTAACGCATCACTTTTATAATATGGCGCGCATTTAAACTTGGCTTATTTATGTATTAGGCTTAATGGAAGTAGTGTTTAATCAGCGAGTAAATTTGTTAAAAAGGAATCAAGCACGAGGTAAGAAAACTTTTATCCAGGAAAAAGAGACTTTGCAGCAATTTATTAGCTATGACCAACTAAATTCCACCAAGAATTGCTTTTCAAGAGTAAACAATTTTATTTTATTTATTAAAACCCCACATTTAAGCAAGTCAACATTTTAAAGCCCAATTCACTTTTTTATGGGTTAAATGAGCCGATTGGCATGATCCACCCTATTTACATAGCTCTAATCATATATAAGTTTATTTAAAAATATATATGATATCAAAGAAAAATATATATATTCAAAAGATTATAATACTTAACATTTCACATTACGCGTTGCTTTTATGTTGTTGAAAGCCTTTTCATGTTCATATAAAATGTTGTTCAGAAAGAATTACAACCCTTCATAAATGTCTTTTTTGTATGAAGGACATTTATGTTTAATATATAATTGAAAGAAAATAATTTCACTTATGAAAATGTATAAGTGACTCGATCAAAAATTATAAATTGCCAGATTAAAAATGCAAATGATAAAAGTTTCCAAAATCTTTGATATATATAATTTAGGAGGATGTCATTCCACGTACCTTTTCAAAAGTAGCCACATTATGTAAGCTATTATTAATAACTTATCATTCTGAAAATTTTAGCAATAACAATTATTTAATTATTTTTTCCAAAGCACGTCCTTTGATTTTATAAATTTAATTTTACATTTTATAATGGATAGTAGATATTTGATTTCATAATTTAATTTTAAAGCCAATATTGACTTTTGAGGAAAAAAAGTAGTGACTAAAAGTCATTGTTAAAAAGGTACTAGTAAAAGTAAAGATAATATAAAAAATTTATGATGACAAAAAAGTTTATGAAATTATATACTATAAATAGAACAATTAAAAGTGAAATGACACAACTCTTAGTACTTAAGGTTATGAATACTTTTGTATAGCATAAATAAATATGAAAACACTATCAATAATGACACAAAAATGCAATATTAGTTTGTAGTATATCTATATCTATATCTATATTATATATTATATATATATATATTACTTAAACAAAAGGGACCTTAATAAGTAACTATCTCTTGATTTTATTTTCGATTTTATTGAATTAACCTAAAAATATAGTATAATCACAAATAACTCATATTTTTAAAAGTAGCTATCAATATTTTATGTGGGTAAATTTGTCAAAATCCATCAATTTCTCTTTATCCCATTAGTTTCTCTCCCTCACATACATACATACACTCTTTCTCTTTCTCTCTCTCTCTCTCTCTCTCTCTTTTGCATTAACACAATATTATATACACATTATCCCCACATTTATAATTTATTCTGACAATTATACTTTTCTTTATCTTTATATATTTTTCAAACCATATATAGGTAAAATCACTTGTTATTTATATAGTTTAATTTAATAATTATTTTATATTTCAATTCGTTGCTACATTTAATTTTCAAGTATCATTAGTACATGTTTGCTAGTATTTTATAGAATTGGTAATGTCCATATCATATTTAAAATTTTAGAAGCTTTTATTTATCAATAGAATATTTTCATTAGTGATACCTCTCGATAATGTTATGTTTATTATGTATAGCTTTTCATTATTAATACTTTTGTTATCAAAATTTTTTTTCTTTCAATTTTATATTCAAGAGATATATATTTTGTGTAGATAACTGATAAAGATACAATTCTCATATAGTTTACTACAAAATGATTTTAGACACCCCATTTTTATGCCCTAATAATTTTAATACTTTTCAAGAATAAAGAAAAGGGTCATAATTCACAAACACAAAAAAAATTAAAAAAAAAAATTTTAAAAAAAATCTAGAAAAATAAAAAAAATGAAAAATTAGAAAGAAAAAAACTAAAAAGGTAATGAAATTTAGAATTTTTTAGGAAAATAAAAGCCCTAGGACATGCATCCCTCGACTTAGGAAGGACCAAAAAAGGCCTTTGGTTTTTCCCCTTTCGTCAGCCCTTATTGCCTTCATTAGGTCACATTGAATGGGTCATTTTTGTTTAGTGTCAAAGCGTACACATGTAATTTAATGGTTTTGGATCATATTAAATTTTTTATAAAATATTTGGACCCTGTTTAGACTTAAATTAATTTTTGAATTAAAGGTTCTAAAACCGTTAATTTAGATTTAATTTGAAAATCAAATTACTTTTGACATGTGCATATGTGACTTTCTAAAGTCAGTTAATTTTATGTTGAAACTTAGTTTAATGTAGTTTCTTTTTATTTGTTTTTATTTTAAAAAAGGTAAAAGAAAAGAAAAAGAAGTTGATCGAAATGGGTTTAAGCCCATAGGCCACAGCATACAGGTGCAAAAATGCCTGCATCTTTTTTTAAAACCTAGTATGTATAGTACACGCGCTAGGCTGGGCAAGTGTGTAGCTTGAGTTTTCTCCCCTCTTTCTCGAAATTCTCTCAAATTTCTAGCATTTCCCTAGTTTTTTTTCTAATGTACTGTCCTATGTTTTTAGGCAATTTTCATGTAATTTTCACATGATTCCATACGACATTTTCATGGAATTGTATGCTAGGCATGGCCTAGTTTTGAATTTATTTATTCATTCGTCTAAATTCAGCCATCTACATGGCTAAATCAAGCCCAAAAAAGTCAAAAAAATTTTGAACTCAAGTTTTAGCTTCATTGATTTCTTTAAATCCAAGCTTCTAAAGACGGTTTCGAAGCTTCTACTGCATTACTAGAATAACAAAATCATCTAATAACTCCAAATATTCACTTGAAATCACTTTGTTTCCATAGGTTTGAAGAATACATTAAATTACCTGAGCTAAATTCAATCCTCTATTAAAGACATCCCAAGCTCAATTGAGTTTGTTTTCCTATAAAATGGAGCTTCCTAAACTAGCTCAGACCATAAATTATCATCCCTGTACTTTCATTTGCCCTTACACATAATTTCTCTCTTTAGCGTAACCATACCCTATCTCTCTTTAAGTCTCTCTCTCTCTTTAGTTAGATTTTGAATCCAATAACCATTACAATGGTGCTTCTCATGCCATAAGCATTCAATCCCAATCACCTATACTTTATGCCATGCTCCCTAAGCCAAGCTACATCACCTTAGGGTTTCTAACCCATCGGCTACCACCTAGAAAACCCATATCCACCACTCCCTGCATTGAAACAAATACACCGTCGAGTTCTTCGTGATATGAAACCACCAACTCGACCACTTTATCACCACTAACAACTCCTAATTGTTCTAACCACAGCTGCTGCTCCGCACCAAATTTCTAATTACCACCATACCACCTCAAAAATGCCATTGCACTGTCATAAAAGCCCTATTCTCCAATAAAAATCACATGAATATGTGATTTCCCCTTCAAATTACCCACTAGAACCACTTGCGAAACACCCCTTGATGGCCACTTCTTCTTCTTCCTCTTTCTCTAGTCACGTGAGCTACATGTATTAGGTTGGCTGATCCGAAATTCCACCTGAACATGACTCCAAACCTGTATCTATACCTGTGTGCTACTTTACCCAAGGTCTAGTCCTCCTTCCTTTTTATTTTTTTTTTGTATTTGTTAAGTCTCCAAAATTAGTTTTGATGATAACAAAATATGTGTTGCGTTATTACTAAAATATCTATGAAGTGTGTAGATATATCATGATAAAATAGTAAAGTTAGTTAAAAGAAAGATAGTGGAAAAAACATAAGTATATGGACTATATTAGAGAATTTGATTAAGTCAGACTGTAGGTTAGAAAAAAAGTCAGAAAGTATATCAAATACAAATTGTAGAAAAATAGGTACCGACATTTAGAAAGTAGTTCCAAAAGTGAGATAAACTGAAGATAGTGGCTTGAGGATCAAGTACTTAATTTTATTATCAATGTTGTAAGTTGGACGAATCAACATGAAGATCCAACTTCATTTTGTTGAGTGTATTAGGGAAACATGCTCAATTCTATTCCACTTGAGTTGGTTCATTATATCCATGGGGATTATTAAACGTAGAGTATTTTGATGAGAAAATTGCACCTTCTAAGTTTTATTTAATTTCATCTTGTGGTACAGTTAAGGAGATTTGGGACACGTTAGCTCAAACCTATGAAGGGATGGATACTATTAAAGAAATAAGGATTAATTCCTTAATGCAACAATAGGAAACATTTCATATCCTTCTTGGTGAAGAGATTAAGGAACCTTTTAGTTACTTTATCACTATAACAAACGAGTTGTCATCTCTTAAAAAGAAAATGAATAATGTAAATCTCGTTAGGAAAATGCTAAGGATTATTCCTAAGGCCTATAACGCAAAGAAGATAGCTATTGAGGAAGCATGTGACATGATAAGCTTGGACTAAGTTAGTTATGCAGCAAGTTAAAGGCTTATGAAATTAACTTGCTTCAAGCAAAATGTATGTGAGAAGATCTAAAGGAAAAAGGCAATAGCCTTCAAAGCTAGGGAAGTAGAAGATGACTTAGAAAGTGAAGAGTTGTCCAATAAGGAAGAAGATGTTAAACTACTAGTGAGACATTTGAATCGATTGCTTAAAAGGAAAGGTAAGAAATCCTATTTTAGAAAGTTTACATCTAACAAGGGTTGAAGTGATGCAGGAAAGGGATTTAAAAAAATGGAAGAAAAGAAGGCAAAAGAGAAAAAATAAGTAATGTGCTACCAATGGAAAAAACCTAGGCACATCAAATATGAGTGTCTAGTACTCATTAAAAAGATGGATAAATACACAAAAAAAATGAAAGTCTCTTATGGCAACATGGAGTGACTTGGATGAGTAAGAAGCTGAAGCAAAAGGTTCAAATGATGAATCTAAAGAAGCAAATATGTACTTAATGGCACTTTTTTAGGTAAGCTCTAAATACGAGAGTAACTCTAATGATGAGATTCCTGATGACATTTATGTTGAGATAAATAAGCTATTAAAAGCACTTTCAAAAGCCAATGACAAGATTATAAATGTTGATAATGAAAACCAGCTTTTGAAGGAAGAAAATGTAGCTTTTATGTAAACAAACAAACTTTTAGCAGATGAAAACAATATTTTGAAAAACGATCATGAAGGTTTACATATTACAAGGGAAGCTTTGACAAATGAAAATTAGATTTTGAAAAAAGAAATAAAGAGTTTAATAGTTAGTGTTGATGATTTATCAAATTCTATTCAAAATACCTTTAAAAAATTTAATGAAAGTGATAAGAAACTTCAAATGCTTATTTCTTATCAAGGTATTGATCAATCCAAATTTGGATTGGGATTTGAAAGTGGTGAATCATCTAATATTGATAAGAAAACGATTTTTGTTAAGCTTAAAGAAGTGGTTAGTAAGGAAACAATGGAAAGAAATGAAAAAGGTAAAGCTATACAATAAGTCAAAAAGTCTATTAGAAACTATTTAAAACATATTAGAAAGTATCTTGTTAGAGAATACTATAAAACATCAAGCAGAAAATATATCAAAAAGTACCAGAACAGTAAGTAACAAGTATGATTATTCCTCTCTCTATGCATGTTTCTTTTGTAACAAGTTAGGCCATATTGAAATATATTGCTTTTACAAAAATTCTAAGCTTAGTAGTGACTAAGCTAAAAATCAAAATACGAGCTTGAATTTTAAGGGACCCAAGCTAGAATGGGTTCCTAAGAAAATATGATAAGTTTTCTAGTGGTCGAAGGTACATGAGGCATTGTGAACTTAGAGATAATCTTCAATTAATGGAAGCCTCATGGGAAGTCAAAAGTATGAGATTGATGATATAAAATGATTTGGTAACATTGTTATACTTCCTTTTATATTTTATTTTCTCTCCATATTTTATATAAGGAAAAGTACAAAAAAGTCCTCAACGTTTCATGTTTTTACAAATTAGTTTTTAATGTTACCTTTTTAAGTCATATCAAATAAGTCATTCTGTTAACTCTATTAAATTTTCCATTACTATAGACATGTGTCAGCATATAATTGGTCCATGTAAGTACAAAAAAATCCATAACATTTACTTGTATATACAAATCAGTTCTTAATGTTTACCTGTATATATAAATCAGTTCTTAACGTTTTTCATTTACTCCATTTTAGTTCTTAACGTACCCATACATAACGGAAAAATTAACGGAGGTACTTTTTTGTAAATTTATTAAAACGTTGAGGACTAAAATAGACTAAATGAAAAGTTAAAGGCTAATTTGTATATATAAGTAAATGTTAGGGACTTTTTTGTACTTTTTCCTTTTATATATGCTATTCTTTTATTATTTATCATCAATTAGTATTATCTTAAGGGGGAGCACTTCTTTAAAAAGATGATTTTAAGGGGGGAGAAAAATAAAGACATTTAAATTAACTTTATTCTTTAATGTATTAGTAATGGTTTTTCATATTAAGGGAGAGATATTTATCAAATAAATAGTTGATATTATTCTTTTTAAATTGGTTACCCATTTACAAGAAAAGGGGGTGAAAAACTTTTGAAAAATATTTAAGGTTGTTTTTTGTGATAACAAAAAGGAGAAGAGAAAAGGTATGTAAAAAATATAATTTCAAAAAGAGATTGAATGGTTTATATTTAAGTTCATTATATTTTTTATTTGATGTCTTGTCCTCATAGAAAATGGAGAGAATGTTAAGTTTATTAAGTTGGTTTTGATGATAACAAAACATGTGTTAAGTTATTACTAATATGTCTATGAAGTGCTCAAATATGTCATGATAAATGGTGAAGTTAGTTAAAAGAAAGATTATGGAAAAAGCATAAGTATATGGACTATATTGGAGAATTCAACTAAGTCAGAATGTAGGTTAGAAAAGTCAAAAAGTATATCAGATATAAATTACAGAAAAATAGATGCTAACATTCAGAAAGTAGTTCCAAAAGTAATATAAACCGAGGATAATAGCTTGAGGATCAGATACTTAATTTTATTATCAATGTTATAAGTTAGATGAATCGACATAAAAGCCCAGCTTCACTTTATTGAGTGTATTAGGGATTATGCTCAATTCTATTATACTCGAGTTGGTTTAATATTCATAGAGATTTTTAAGGAGGATTAATTTTAATTAAATAAGAATAAGTTGATGGATAAAGTGGAGTTAATTATATAGGAGTCCCAAGAAGGTAAGAAGGCACTTCATCTCCAAAGCATTATTATGTGACAAAGGCTTCATAGGTGTCCCATCCTCAAGCATTGTTAATATATTTTCAACATTTCTTAACGTAAGGTCAACATTGAAGAAAGACTTTTAATAATGACAACGTGCCACATGGAAAACAATTGGAATGGTAGTAACACGTGATGGTAGCTTTTGTTTGGAAATTAGAGTTTCAACAATTGTCAACATGGAAAACAAATTTTTATGCCTTGAGCTGTAATATGTAAATTATGTGTCAACATGTTATTATAATGAAGCAATATAGTAGTTAGACAAATACCATGGCAATGGAGTATTTCTTTTAAGTGGCTTAGCAAATGGTTTATCATGTCTTTGAGGTAGCTCTGAGGATTAAAGAATGTCTATAATAGCAAATTAAGTAAAGAAGCTGATATGTGATTTTACATGGGATTTAAATTTGTATCATTAGATAGGGGAGACAAGATATGAATTACATTGGTTATTTTGATGGGATATCTTTGGAGAATTATTTGCATATATTATTTCAATTTTAAAAGAGATATGAGATATGGATTAAGCTCGAAGAAATGTCTTGGATTTAAATTTAAATAAGAGAAGATGAAGATATCGATAACATAGAAAGATATGTACAGAATTTCTGGAGATATATTTTTTGAATTCAAATTATGAAGATATGGTAGAGATTTAAGGGATTTCAATTTTAAAATGAGTGGGATACATCTATCTATGAAAAGGATAAGTTTTGAGTACATATTCAAGCTTTTTGGTGGAGTTTATCAAGAAAAAAAATATAGTAGGTATTTTTGGACGAATTTCATAATATTTATGTTTAGGATTTGAATTTCAAAGTTATAGATAAATTTGAAGAACAAGTCAAATCCCAAAAATATCTTAAATTAGCTGTTTTTGGCTATTTGGTTTAGAAGAACATTACATATTTATTTCGTACAACAGATCAATAGAAGAGGGATAAGCACTGATTACAGCATTTTGCTTTATTTATTATATAAGAACAAACTGTTAGAAACTTAGTTGAAAACCATGTTAAATAGAATTTTTACTCAATTGTTTTTGTATTTTGTGTGAATGTTTTAGAGAAACTTTGATTGTATTATCTCATTCTTTTGTAATGTTTGTTGAGAAATTGTAATTGAGTGAGTGTGTGTAGGCGCTAGTGAGAAAGGGTAGGGAGTAACTATTATTTAAGCTTCGGTTTTCATTTTATATTATTAAAGAATTGGATTAGTTGAACAACATTGGTGAGGAAGACCGGATCCCTAGCAGTGGAACTGGAAGAGAGCAGTAGACACAAGGCTGAAGCTCTTAAAATCACTACCTGATTTTCTCTTACTCTCTCCTATTTAATTTTCTATATTTTATTATTTGTGTTGTTTTATTTGCGCCTAACAATTAACATCAATTAACAACTATTTCTCATGCTATTTATAATTATTAAGAGGGAAATTTGTTTGTAAAAGATTTAATTTTTACTAAAGATATCACTTCACCTCCCTCTTGATATCTACATGGGATCAACAATATTATTTTATTGTATTTAATTTTTTTTAGTGTTTTATTCTATTGTGAAAAAAAAAATCCAAAAAAGAAAAGAAAAAAAAAGGAGAAAAGAAAAGAGAAAGGAAAGCTTTGTTATTTTATTTTATTTTTTTTAGAATAAAGTATGTTTCAGTCCAAAAAATGAATAAAAAATGTGTTCTATCACTTAGAAAAAGGTTTTTTTTTTTTTTTAAATAGAGGCCCAATTAATAAACCCCTTTTGAAAATTAGGATTTTCTTAGAATTTTTCAAATAAATAAACACTTAAAAAATTAGGATCCTTTTAGAATTTTTCTCAAAAGAAAATAAATAAGTTAAAAAAATAAACTCGGCTAATTTTTCAAATTTAAAATAAGTCAACACACTTAAGATTTTCGAGAATGAACTATGAAAGTTTGATCTCGAATAATGAGTACATAGGTACCCGTATGCAATTATAGGGCGGGTTAAAACATATAAAATATTTATTTTTTTCATTTTGTAAATAATTTTCAACTTTCTTCATTTTTGTAAGTAGATATAGTTTTCATTTATTTATTTGCTTATACATATAAATTAGAGGAGTATTTTGAAAGTTAAATATTAAATCCAGAACACTAAAGTGGTACTTGTTTAGGGTTTAATAAGTTAGTCTCTAGATCTAAAATCTTTGGTTTTCAAAATCGTTTTCAATAAGGAATCAGTTTTTGCACGACCTAGTAGTTAAGTTATAACTGATCTACTCAATTAGTTATAACTTAAAATATAACTTAACTTTTTTTTTTCTTTTTCTTGACTCAGATTGAGTGGCGACTCCAAATGTTTTCAAAATAAAAAGGAAACCTGGTTTCCTTATTTCTTAGTTGAGGGTTAATGTTAAACAGGTAAGTTTAATATTAATCGGATTAAGAAAATTGAAAACCTAAAAATTCAAGCTCCATAATGAGGCTACTTGTAGTATTTTTAAAATGGTTGTAAGCCTTTCTAAATGGCATAATATTTTGTATATCCTCATTTATTTTTATGTCATTACTAAGGTCATGTGTAAAAACACATAAGAGTAACAAGGAACAAAGCTATGTTAGCAATTGCAATTACAACAGGTGTGTTCTTCTATAACACTTCAAAAGTTCACTTAAAAACCCTAGTTCCTCTAAAATCCTCAAAACCAGTGTATGACTTGAGCTTTGTTACTTCCTAATTAAGTGGCATCAAAATCTTCTACAATCAATCACTTCCCATCTTCAAACCCATCATTTCCTCTCCTATCCCCGTACTCCAACCCATAGCTCAAAGTGTATATCCATTTATTGGGAAAAAATCAAACAAGAAGAACTTAGTCTCCCTTTCAAATCACAAGACAAAGAAATTGCAGTTTAGCACCTTCAATACAAGAGGATATGGTGGGAGGCTATAAAGTAATATGAGAAGTTGAGCTTATTAACCAAAGCAATGAAGACAATTCAAAAGAACAAAGTTGATGCTATTGCTAAGAAGGCTGGAATAGTTCTTAACAAGAAACGATTCCTCATATTTATATGTTTTTACGAAACATGTTTGATTTAAACCCATACTACAATCATGTGTGTATCATTTGAGATGTTAATAAAGCATGTAATAATTATATAATGTAGTAGGATTTATGTTATGCATATGCCAAAATAGAGTTATATTTTTAAATTGTAAAGACACTAATCACATGTTGAGTTATAATTTTCTTTAATATTTATAATGATCTAATTTTAAGGTGATGAATGAATTTCGTTAAAAAAAAAAAGCAATGAAAGAATGTTGGTGGTAAAGGCTATGGTGAGAAAAATTATTTACATAAATAATATACTTAACATAGCACCTAGGAACTGCTACCTTTGGCCCTAAGATTTCTAACCTACCTCAAATCATTTCAATGAGCAACTCCTCTACAAACATCACTACCCATTGATCATCGAGGTGCCCCTTAAGGTTTTGCCACCATCAGCCCCTAGGTAGAGCTACGCACAAGCAACACATCATCAATTAAGAGTCCAATAGCGATTGGTTGATTTCAATCAACCATTTTACCAATCATACCCATTAAACGTATGTCACAAACCTGAAGTACTTAATTTAAATTCAGTAGTGCTATTAAAAGCAAGAGAACCTATAATAACAAAGAAATATTAAGCTTATAGTTAACAGTATTTCTTTCTTAGGTCCTTAAACTAGTAGTCCTAGGTTATTAAGTTAGTTACAACTAACTTAGAGTGAAAACTTCAAAGGAAAAATCGTGCTTGGGATTTACACCTAGGATCATGGCCTTGATCCTTGGTCATGTTCCTTGCTAAACTTTGCCTATGATAACTATAGTCAGGATAACGCTTATGATCTTGGACCATGGTTCTCTCTAGAATTACCTTCAATGATCACAATGAGGATCACGCCCGTCATCTTGAACCATAACCTTCTTAGCCTCTTAACTCCTCAAAATCAAGCCCAAAGAAAAATGCATCGTGATTTTACATCCCAAATTATATTAGCTTACTTGTTTGATTATTAAAATCATATAGAATTGAAAGGATAACGTATCTTACCTTAGGGAATTATGTAGGGTTGCTTAGTTGATTAGAGAATAGCTCCTTATTTTTGTTGCTAGCGTGTAACTGTGGCAAATATTAAAGAAGAGCTTTTAAAGCTAGGTTAAAACTTGCAACCCTAAACCTTAGCAATTCCTATTATACCCTTGACTTAAATTATGACTTTACAATATTACCCACCTTTTATTTAATGAGCCTTCTTTATTTTATTTTATAATTGCCTTGAATTTCTTGAGTATTACATCTTAACCCCCTTAAAGAAACTTTAGTTCTCTAATGTTACCTATTTCTTAGAATATCTAGGTATTTCTTCATTACTTCTTTCTCCAACTCCTACATAGCTTCTCACTTAGGATGATTCGCCCATTGTACCTTGACATAAGGTATTCTCCTTCTTCTCAACTCTTGGACCTTAGTATCCCCTATCTTTATAGGTCTCTCTGTTGTCAACAAATATGATTGTAACTCCAATTGTCTTGGTACTACAATCGAACTTTACCTTATGTTGTACTCTAAGCCTCCTCTTAGTCTTTGTCAGGTACATATTTTTTTAGCATTAACACATAGAATACATCATATACCCCTATTAAGTTAGGTAACAAAGCTAACCTATATGCAACCTTACCAATTTTTCTCTATTACCTCAAACGGTCCAATGTATCTGGGACTAAACTTCCCTCTCAACCTAAATCTAACAATACCCTTCATGGACAATATTTTTTTTATTGCACCTTATCTCTAACATTAAACACTAAAGGGCATCGTTTTGAGTCTACATAGCTCTTCTTTTTACTTTGGTTAGCCTGCATACGCTACTTAATTACTCATACCTTATCCATAGCCTCCTATATTAACTTTGGTCCTTAAAGTTACCTTTCTCCAACTTCATCATACTGTAAAGGAGACCTACACTTTCTTCCATACAATTCCTTATATGAAGCCATCTGTATTGTTGTTTGAGAACTGTTGTTATATGTAAATTCCACCAACAGTAGGTGTTTGTCCCAATTCCCACCAAAGTCCAAGACGTAAGCTCTTAACATATCTTTTAGCACTTATATGGTCATTTTAGACTGTCTATCTATTTAGGGGTAGAATGCTATACTAAACCACTATTCAATTTGTAGGGTCTTCTACAACCTTCTCGAAAACCTACTTATGAATTGAGTGTCCTTATCAAAAGTATCCATTATTGGTATGCCATACACCATGTAATCTTGTTATCTTATGTATGTACATCTTGGCTAACCTTTAAAGCATATGATCCAAATGAATGGGTATGAAATGGATCGTCTTAATCAATCGATCAACCATTACCCCTATGATATTGCACCTTTCCTTATTCTTGGGTAAAAGTGTGATGAAGTCCATCATCACATGCTCCCATTTTCTACTCTGGTATAGGAAGCAGTTGTAACTCTCTTCCTAGCTTATAGTGTTTATCTTCACCATCTAATAGGTTGTACACTTAGAAACATACTTAGTAATCTCTCACTTCATATTATTTTACCAATAGTAGTGTAGACACCTAATTTTTGCACAATTTATTTTATTTTTTTTCTTAAGGGGTCTTAAATTAGGAAAAACACAAAAAAAAAGAAATTAAAGAAAATCCAAAAAATTAAGAAATTTAGAAAAATACAAAAAAAAAAAGAAAAAATCACAAAAAATAAGAAACTTGGACAAATATAAAAAAATAGGAAATTTAAAAAGAAAAAAGAAATTTAGAAAATAAAAATTGAAAAATCACAAAAAATTGAAAAATTGATACTAATGTAGGGTTGCTAGTCTTGTAGAGACGCTCCCGTCTAGATTAGTGAGCTTAGAGAGGTACGACAAAGTCCCTTAAATCGATCCCAACTTAAGGTTGCTAGTTTCCGAGAGGTACTCCCACCTAGGTTTGTGAGCCTAGTATGACCAAGTCTTTTAGATTAATCCCAACTTAGAGTTGCTAGTCTCCAAGAGACACTCCTACTCAAGTTAGGTTAGTGAGCCTAGTGAGACACGATCAGGTCATTTAGATTAATCCTAGCTTAAGGTTGCTAGTCCTTAAGAGATGCTTCTACTTAGGTTAGTGAGCTTAGTGAAGTACGACCAGATCCTTTAGATCAATCCTAGCTTAAGGTTATTAGTCTCGGAGATATACTCTCGCTTAGGTTAGTAAGCTTAGTGAAGCATGACCAGGTCCTTTAGATCGATCCCAACTTAAGATTGCTAATCCCTAAGAGACATTCCTGCCTAGGTTAATGAGCCTAGTGAGGCACAACCAGGTCCTTTAGATTGATCTAAACTTAGGGTTGCTAGTCGCCGAGAAACGTTTCCACTTAGGTTAGTGAGCTTAGTGAGGCCTAACCAGGTACTTTAGATCGATCCCAAGTTAAGCTTGTTAGTTCTCGAGAGATACTCTCGCTTAAGTTAGTGAGCCTAATAAAGCATGACCAGGTCCTTTAGATTGATCCCAGATTAGGGTTACTAGTCCCTAAGAAACGCTGTCGCCTAGGTTAGTGAGCTTAGCGAGACATAATTAGGCCCTTTATATCGATCCCAACTTGGGGTTGCTAGTCTCCAAGAGATGCTTTTGCCTAGGTTAGTAAGCCTAGAGAGGCATGATCGGGTTTAATTTCTTCACCAAATCTTTAGTAAATCGAGTTTAAGATAGCTAATTAATCGTTTTAAAGTCATCTTAGGGGAAAAAATAGTGTCTCTTTGTTTTTGTGGTAAAGTTTTGTTCAAACTTCATCACAAAGAGAGGTGATTATAGACACTCAATTTTTGCTTCATTTATTTTTATTTTATTTTCTTGAGGGATGCTAAGTTAGGAAAAATACAAAAAGTAGGAAATAAAAAAAAAAAGAAATTTAGAAAAATAAATTAAGAAGTTTAAAAAAATAAAAAAATAGAAAAATAAGAAAGAAACACAAAAAATAGGAAACTTAGACAAATATAAAAAAATTGGAAATCTAGAAAAAAAAATAAAAGATAAGAAATTTAGAAAATAAAAATTGAAAAAATTTAGAGAATTGAAAAATCACAAAAAATTGAAAAAATAGAAGATTTTAGGGAATAACAATTTAATAGGATAGATTTTTTAAAATTTTAAAATAAGTTAGGAAGTCAAGTTGTTAGGCTTGAGCTTATACTTGAATCTAACTTAGGCTAACCTAGTCCATATGTGTAATTTAATCGCACATATAGATAAGGCATATAAACTTGGTATTGGGTTTGGGCATGAGGTGAAGGGTTCGAATCTTAGTAAAGGCATATAAGCCTTTTTATTTTTTAACTAACACACTGCCACATCAGGAATTGTCACATGTCCGAATCTCACTATGCCACGTGTCTTGACACGTAGTATCATCGGATTTGTTGATGCTGCGTGGCACCACGTCAGCCCCTTTTTTCCTCTCTTTCTTTCCTTTTTCTCCCCCTTTCCCTTTGTTTCCCTTGATTTTCCTCCTCTTTCCTAGTTAAGAATAGCTTACCCCCTTCACTTTAGCTCTAATTTTTGCACAAATTCTATACATACAGGTGTGATTTCCTGCTTTGAACTTGTTTACCACATAGCCTATTTCGAATTGAACTTAAGAACGTATCCAAATTCGTACATTTATGCATTCAAATCAAGCTCCAAAATTCAGAAAAAAACTAAAATTTTGAACATCTCAATTAACCCGAATTCGAGTTTTCCTTATTTTTTGGGTTGTTTTTGTGTATAAAAGGGGCTTATTGGAGGACACAATCGCGGAAGACAAGCCATAAATCATTATAAACCCTCTTTCTTTCGTTTTCTCTCTCTAACTGTAGCTCTCTCTCTCTCTCTAGCTCGGAGTTCAGCTATGGTGGTTTTCGAATGAAATCAACACCACAGGTATAACCCCTATACTCTTAGCTTTCAGCTAGTACCTTTACAACCACCATCATAGCTCCTAGCTATGCGGCCAAACACCTACCAATGAAACCCTAACCTATGGTGACTCCTCCTTCGAAACCACCACTTCCAACCCCCTTCGTCCAAACCAACGCTACTATAGGACTTGTGATGTCCCAAAACAACCAACTCCACACTTCATTCAACTCTAGTAACCACCAATGAAGAGAAGCTCTACTACCACCATTATCCACAATCTGACAACCACCCAAATGGCTACCTCAAGCCGTGGCAACCTCCCTACCCCTATTATCTCCAATAAAATACACACAAAACATTCTTCACCCATAAAGAATTCTCCCTGAATCCCCTTAAACTGCGCCTAGCTACTGCTATTGAAGTAGAGTTGGAGATGACCTGACCCATGACCCAACCTGACAACCCATGAACCGACTCAAGATCTGCTCCAATGACCCGACCTGCATTCACTTCTTGGTTTGATTCTCTTTGGATTGGTGTTTCTTTCTTTTTTTTTAATTTTAATTTATTTACTCATTTATTTGTTTATTTTTTTTCTTGATGTAAATGTAAGAAAAAAAAAGAGAATAAAAAGAAAAGGAAAAAGGAAAAAATAGTTTATTTATTTATTTTTTAGTCTAATAGATAAAATAGAATAAAAAAATAAAAATAATAAAAACAAAAATAAAGTAAAAGTAAAGATAAATACGTAAATAAGTTAAGGCATAAAGATTGTTTTTTTTAACACTTAAAAATCAGGTTTCCCAAAATTAAAAAAAAAAATGGATTCTTTTTAAAGTTAGGACTTTTGGAATTTTCCAAAAAAATAAAAAAAAAATCCAATTTAGGACCTTTTTTAGAAATTTCTTAAATAAACCAAATTAGAGTAAAACATAAATTTGATCATTTTTTCAAATTAAAACAAAAGCAACCCACTGAAGTTTTATAAAAAGAATTATGTGTGTTTGATCCTACATAGTGAGTACGTAGGCACCTATAGGGTGATGGTAAAAAAATAAAAATTTGAATTTTTCTTTTCTGGTTTAGATTACTTTGTTTATCCAATTAGAGTAATGAATAATTGAGTTCTATTTCACATACTTGAAAGGTGATTTTTACGATCCAAACTAAATTTAGAAAGTTGATGGTACTCGTAAAGGTTTAAAATTCCTAACCCCTGAATCTAGATTTCTAGCATTAAAAACCATTTTTATAAATTTGGTTTAATCGATAGACCAGTAGCTAAGCTATAACCAATCCACCTAATTGATTATAAATTAACTTTTTTTCTCAACCCTAGTTGGGTGGTGACTCCAAAGTGATTTCAAAATAAAACAAATTTTCTTTTAACCCTAATCGATTGTCAGTATTAAATAGGTAAGGGTTTAGTACTAATCGGTTTAAAGAAGACCTAAATTTTTAAAACTGGGAGGAGAAAAACTAAGCTCAACAAGTATCTTTTCAAGTCCTTATACATTTTGGTGCTACCAGGGTATACAGAATAACCAGGGTAATGAGCCTCTCATAGGATCTCCTTTTTCAATCTTTCATCATTAAGTACGCATAATCTGTTCCCATACCAAAGGATTCCTCCTTCATTAGGGCTGCAAATGAGTTAAATTACTGAGCTTGCTCGAGTTGAGCTTGATTAGTAAATGAGTTGAGTTTAAGATGAAATTCGTTTATCTAAATGAACCAAGCTTGAGCTTCAATTCAAGTTCGAGCATTAGTTCAAGCTTGTATGCCTACTTATGTAGACTCGCGAGTTGGTTTATTTAGGCTCGTATGAAGGTTTACAAACTTTATATATAATACAAATATTATATATTATTAAAATTTAATGGCTAATATATATAACTATATAATATGTTAATGAATAATATGTACTATATAATCTAATCCTTATTTACTATTAGTTAATCTATTTATTTATATATTTCTTTATTTTGATAATTGGCTTGATATCATCTTGTTTGAGGTTCGGCTCTACTTAAGCTCAATTTGTAAATGAGTGAGCTTGAACTCAAAACAAAGCTTGTTTATCTAAACAAAAGAAGCTCAAGCCTCAATTGTAAGCTCGATAAAAAGCTCAGCTCGAGTTTGTGATCAATAATTTTTAAACTAGCTAAGCTTGAACTTTCTAAAATTCGGCTCATTTGTAGCCCTATGCTTCATCAATATTAAATTCAACTATCCCTAATTGTTCTACTGTGCTCTTGATTTCTTGAACACCAATATCTTCAACCTGTGCAACCCTTGTTCTTTCCACTAACGTTCGTTGAATGCATAAACCCGGCAACTTGGCTCCAATTTTTTAAGTAAATACCTTTAGTTTTAACCTACACATATCTTTAAACAACGGTTTCTGGAAGGCAATTAGTGTAGCAATGTTTCCTCCCTTCTTACTAAGATTGTCTACTACAACATTAGCCTTTTTGGGATGATAAAGACTATCGACATGATAATCTTTAATTAGTTCCAACCACCGTATTTTTCTCACATTTAGCTCTCTTTGTATGAAAATATACTTTAGGCTTTTGTGGTTCATATAAGCCTTACACTTCTCATTATATAAATAATGCCTCCATAACTTTAATGCCAGAACTACTGTTGTAAACTGCAGATTATAGGTTGGATAATTCCTTTCATAAGACTTCAAATGACAGGAGGATAAACAATCACTTGCCTTTTTTGCACCAAAACATACCCCCAATCTTAGGCTTAACGCATTACGATATATTATATACTCTTTCTGCTCTAAGTAATGCTAAAATTGGTGTTGACATAGGTTTCTCGCTTAGTTTCAAGAAACCAGCTTTACATTGATCATTCCAATTAAACCTTACCATTTTCGTGTTAAATTGGTGAGTTGTAAAGCTATTTTGGAGAATTCTTCAATAAATAGTCTATAATAACCTACTAACCCTAAGAAACTTTGAATCTTAGTCACTAAACGTGGTATTGACTAATCTATCATAGCCTTTACCTTCTTCGAGTCAATTGAAATATTATCCCTATGTACAACATACCCTAAAAATGATACCTCTTCCAACCAGAATTCGTACTTTTTGAATTTGGCATATAACTTGTCAATTTGTAACATATTTAATACCTGTCCCAAATTCTCCACATGCTGTTCTCTACTCTTTGAATGAATCAATATGTAACTAACAAAGATAACTACAAACTTGTCAAGGAAATCTCTAAGGATCTTATTTATTAAATCTATGAATGCCATTGGTGCATTTGCTGGGCAAAACGACATCATTAAGGACTCAAACAACCCATACTGTATTCTAAAGGCCATCTTCTGAATGTCTTCTTCCTTAATTGTCAATTGGTGATACCTTGACCTTAAGTCAATTTTGGAAAATACCTTTGCTCCCTCTAATTGATAAAATAGATTATCAATTCTAGGTAAAACGTATTTGTTCTTGATTGTTACTTTGTTCAACTCCCCATAATCGATGCATAATCTCATACTATCATCCTTTTTCTTGATACAGAGAATTGGTGTTCCCTAAGGTGATGCATTTGGTCTAATAAAACCTTTACTCTGCAGTTCCTCTAATTGTACCCTTAGCTCCCCTAACTTTATTAGTGCCATCCTATAAGTTAGCTTGGTGATTGGTGTTGTACTTGGCATTATGTCAATACTAAATTCTATTTCCTTGGGGTGGAAAACTAGGCAAATCTTTAGGGAATACTTCTATGAACTCTTTTACCATAAGTATTCCCTCAAGTTCAATCCTAAACTTAGCTTAGTTGTTATTGTAGCCAATCTACCGTTACCCTATAATTTATATGTGGGCAATCCTTTAGGTCTCTATGCTTTTAGCTTTAGGCTAACTAGGCCTTTTATTGGGAACTAGCAAGTTGTGACAATCGGTTGTAGCATGATACTTAGACAATCAATTTACTCCCAGAATGACATCATAGTCTGACGTTACCAAGGCCGAAAGATCTGCAGGCAAAACTCAACCTTGGATACACATGTTTTTTAGCATTGCTCCTACTACTAAGAGAGTGCTTACACTCAAAGAATCACACAACAGTTAGGTTTAAATCTACATACATGTATAAAATCATTTGCAATACATGAATGGGTAGCATTAGTATCAAATAATATAAGAGCACCAATAGAGTGTATAGAAAGCATACCTATCATGGTATCCCAATCATAAGTGTCCTTGTGCTACTGCTATTGTAGGGCATAAATATAGGCTAAGGCTCTCTGTCTTAAGCATTAGCGTCTAGCTACTGGAGATCTTCCTTAAGTCCTTACTGGTAGCTATTCTATAAGTGGCTGATTGTTGCTAGTTACAGGACTGTAGCTAAGTGATTCTTGCTAGTGCCATACTTAAATGCTCTATGTCCATTTTGCTTGCCGTTATAGTAGAAAATCTAGGGAATTAGTTTTTTAGTACAAATCCTACCTAAGTGCCTAGTTATGCTATAGGAAAAACATACCCCCTTTTAGCAAACTATATTGGTTAATCTTATGTGGCTTAAAACATCTTGGGTACCTACATCCCACTGCTACGGCTGTTGGGGGTAAGGGTGGAGGTAATGCCAATAAAGCTAGTCTAGTCAAATATGAATGCATTGGAATGGTATTGATTTGATAAACCACATTTGTATCATGGGCCTTTTACCCTTATCTTGACATGGAATACTTAAGTTGGCTTTTTTCCTAACCCTACTCCTGACCTATGAAGTTGCTCTTCTTTCTCTTTTTATTTTGCTCTATACTCTTTACCTTTTCTACTGCATCAACATAGGTTGTCAACTGTAAGTAACCTACTTCACACTGTACATCTAACTCTAAACCTCTAAGGAAATGATGTGCCCCATTAACCTATCATTGCTGTTAATTGGTCTGGCAAAAATTGACTCAAGTGGTTCTGCTCTGCCTCATACTTAGCAACTGTCCTCCTACCTTACTAACAATTGTAATTTGTAGCTTCCATTACATCCCTAATACTATTCGAGAAGTACTTGTTATATAAAAATGTCAAAATCTCTGCCGGTCAATAACTCCCTTAACCAATCTACGATTACCTTCTTATAATTTAGTTGATGTTCCTTTCATCATATAGGTTGCATAGCTTACCTTTCGATCTTTTGGTACCCTAAAAGCTACAAAGATCTTTTTAATGTCTTTAATCCAATGATGTGTTTCAAGTGAGTCCTCCTTCAGATTGAAGGGGTTTGCTTACCTGGTGAACTTGTTTAGGGAGAACTATTTCAAGTTTGCTTGCCTAGTGAACTTGTCTAAGGAGAACCGTTCTTACTATCTCCTAACCATCACCCTTAATAGATTATTCATAGTCTATAGTAATTGTGCACCATCAACTGCTACTTGCCCTCATTTAACTTGAGGTACCTATCCACCCTGTAGTACTTAGCTACCTTGCATGGGATAACCACCCTACAACATTTGACCATGCTATTACTATCTAAGGTAGTTTCCCTCCACTAAGGCAGCTTGCTCATTACCAATGTTGACATTAGGCAAAGGAGGTGGCATTCTATAAGAATAGTTAAAACAACAAAGGGAAGGAAATAGAATATTAGCAGATAACTAAAGGAAAGGGTATAACTAGAATATAAGCAACAAATAAGCAGTCAAAGCTAAAGAATAACATACAATTTTACAAACAAACACCAAACACTTAACCAATCTAATTGACCATATTAAGTCTAACCCCCCTCCCCCCTTCACATTAGTCAAGTTCTTCTAGCAATCTATTCTTAAGGTTTCTAAATTGATTATAACTTAAGCTTCTAAGTTGATCAAAACCTGAGCTTTGATATAACCTTATCTGTAGTGCTCTAAACTTAGGATATTGTAGATTGCTATATGTCCCTAATCCTCTAGTAATATGTCAAGCCATAAGAACACTACTAAAAATCTCCAATTCTCCTATGAAACTGTATTCTCCATAAATAATATTAAACCTCAATAATAAAAGTGAACAACTTAATTGAGTATTTACAACTCTTAAAGAATAGATCTAGAATCAACTCTAAATTTTCAAATAAAAACATAACTGACAATAATTAAGTCTAAAAGAGAAATCTAAGTCTCTAAATTACCCAACACTAGCTTTCTTAAATTGAACTCACTAAGTTAAATCTTCATCTTAGTAATAGTAGTACTCTCCACTCTCCCCATCCTAGTAGTAATAATATGCATCACTATAATCATCATAGTCAACATATTCATTTAATTGACCTACAGTTGTAAGAAAAAATAAGGGCTGATTGAAGTTTAGTATACAACATGCAAGCATACGTGCATAAACAAACATTGCAATAACATATGCAGAACATGCAATAATAATAAATACACAACAAATTATTATCTTTAATATTAGCCCTTCAAACAGCACTCAAGGTTACTCATGACCCTATCTATACAATAATGATAAATATACATAAATAATATACTCAACATAATACCTAAGAATTGCTATGGCCCTAGAATTCCTAATCTACTTCAGATCATTTCAATGGGCAACTCTACTAGAGACATCACCAATCATTGATTATCAAAGTGCCCCTTAAGGTTTTGCCACTACCGGCACTTAGTTGAGCTACATAAGAGCAACATACCATTATTAAGGGTTTAATATCGATTAGTTTGATTTCAATCAACTATCCTAACAATCATACCCATTAAACATGTATCACATCATAACGACTCGACCAAAACTCCTCTCACCGAGTTATTATCTATTTTAGTGTAGAACACTGCACGATTTTGTTCATTGGTGTAGCAGCTTCCTATAAGGTAACCCTTTCTAAGTTTTACTTAGCTTAAGTATGCTTAACTTTGAAGCTTCGACATACTTTAAGTCACTACATTAAAAGGCACCTTGACGATTAAGGTTCTATCATCTAGTACTTAAGGGGTATTACAATTCACCCTCCTTACAGAATCAATGTCCTCATCAGTTTTGTTATACAGGTCCCGGATTATTATAAGGTAGGGACTTCATCCTTCCTGCTGGTGGACTGCTCTGATATCACTCATAATGACCTGATCAAAACTTCTCCCACCAAAGTATTGTTTACTTTGGTATGGAATGTCGCACGATTTTATCCCTTAGTATAACAGCTTCCCAAGAGGTCATCTATCTTAGGATTGACTTTAGCTTGAGTATACTTAACTTTAGAGTTCCATTGTTCTCCAAGCCAATATTCCAAAAGGTGCATCGATGATTAGAGTTCCATCATTTAGTATTAAAGAGGTATTACAATCCACCACCACCCCCATCTCAAACCCTACCCACCCTTCCCCCCCTCTTCGTTAGTTCTTACACTAGTTCAAGACTACAACCAGGTAGGTACTTTACCCTTTTGACTGGTGGACTGCTCTAATACCACTTGTAATGACTCGACTAGAACTCCTTCTACTGAAGTATTGTCTGTTTTGGCATGGAACGATGGACAGTTTTGTTCATTGGCGCAGTAACTTCCCAGGATGTTACCAACCTTAGGATTGACTTAGCTTGAGCATGTTCAACTTCAGAGTCTAACGTACTCTAAACCATTGCACCAAAAGGTACCTCTATAATTAGAGTTCCATCATTTAGGACTCAAGGGGTAATACATGTATACTTGGAGAACTTGATTCAAATTGAGTAATGCTATCAAAAGTGACAGAACTTATAATAACAAAGAAATATTAAGCTTAAAGTCTACATAAATTCTTTCTTAGGTCCTTAAACTAGTTAATCTTAGGTTATTAGCTTAATTACAACTAACTTAGAGTGAAAACTTCAAAGGAAAAATAATGCATAGGGTTCACACTTAAGATTACTATTGTGGCCCTTAGTTGTGTTCCTCACTAGACTTAGCCTATGAAACTACGATTAAGATTATACTTGTGATCCTAAACCATGGTCTTCTCTAGATTTTACCTTCAATGATCATAGCTAGGATCATGCTCGTGATCTTAGACCGTGATCCTCTCAGCCTCTCAACTCCTCCTCAAGATTACGCCCAAAGCAAAACTTACAACTATAAAGGGTCCATGGTTAGAACCATGGTTATGTTTCTAACCCTGATCCTTCTATTTTGCAAAACTCTTCCCCTTTTGGATCCTTAACTCTCCAAACTCCAAATCCAATTCAATATCATAAATCATACTATGATAAAATTTGTTCCTTTTACTTTTCAACAATTATTTACCAATTAATAGTGAATCATATCATACTTGGATTATTTGTAAGATCTTGCACAATCCTTGATTATGGTGATTCTACAATCGCCAAGCAATCAATCCTACATAATAACCTAATTAAGACTCATCAAGAGACATAATTTCTTTGATAATAACACTCATTTTTACCTTAAATTCTTCTCTTACCATAGAATCTTCACTCTTTAACTAAAATTGACAATGCACCATGATTATACATCCCAAACAACATTACCTTCATTATTTGATTATCAAAATCAAATGGAAACGAAAGGATAGCATGTCTTACTTAAGGGAATTGCATAGGGTTGCTTAGTCGATTAGAGAATAGCTCCTTTTTTTTTTTTGCCAATGTGTAATTATGGCAAATAACAAAGAAGTTGTAAGTCCCAAAAGTAACCAAGAGGGGAGTGAATTGATTACTATAAAATTTTAAACTTTTTTTTTTGCAAAATAAGGTTAAAAATAGCTCCTTTAATTACTTAAACAATATTAGGCATGGAACAATATATAAACAATAATAAAACACAAAGTAAATGAGAGTAAGGATGAGAAGATTAAGCAAGAGGTTTATAATGCTTTGACCTTATGTTTACTGCACTCTTCCAGCTCTACTATTGGAGACCTAGTATTCTTCATTGGTATCATTCTACTATCCATTTTTTACTATCTTTAACAAGAGAGAACCAATTATAAGTCTTTTTGCTTTATCTCATTAGGCTACTCTTGCCTATAAACAGAACTATAAAAATTTAACCCTCTCTTCTAACACAAAACCTATCGCATAAATAATTGTGTTTTACAGTACCAATGAGGACTGAATACAATGATCTTCATAATGAAAGTACAAGATAAAATCCAAATATAAAACTAAAATAGATAGTATTGTCTTTGAATTAGATTTTGAATATGACTCTAAATTTTCTCAAGTATTAAGTTTCTAGTAAAGAATGCAGCTCAGATTTCCATCAAAAATTTGAAATCATTTTCTTTTTATATCTTCAGGTGTAACGTCTTGATTTAGCCGTTAGTAGTTGTGATTGCTTGAATTGCGGAAGCTAAACTACCCCTATTGATTAATTTAATTCAAACGTTGTATTGCTACTCTTTTATTGATGCACTCTGCAAGTATTCTTATATAATTGCTTTGATTTCTTCTCATATTCCTTTGATATGACTATCGACAATTGAACTCTTTTTGAAAATAAATATCTCTTAAAAATTAGGAGCTAATCTTGATGCTTGACACTCTTGGATTTTGAATTTTGATCTTTGGATATCTTCTTGATGAATAATTGCATGAATAGCCTTGTATCAAATTTGATTTGCTTAACTTAAGCCTCTTTAAGATATTTGTTATCTTAGCTTAATTCGAATTTGAAAATTTTGTTGCAATATTGATAAGATTCATCTTTCTCTTAAATCTTGCTTCACATATCCAACTTCATATGAGCTTAAAGAATATCTAATTTATCTTTCCATGAAGTCCTTAATTCATCTAAATAAATATCCTCCAAATAAATCTTGAAAAATATGATGAACAATTGTTGATAAGATTCCATAAAAAATCTGTCGACTACCATGATAATCTTGTCCTTAAAATGATTTAATTGATTCTCCTTAATCTTTGTGGATTTAATTATCCAACTTATTGGAATGTGTTAGATACATTACCCAAATATATCTAACAAGTGGAGATAGGTTTTTAAACACTTATAAGTCCAAAATACTTCACAAAAAATTCTACTTTGTAACTTCTTTTATTGTATTGAGGTTCTGAATTTGTCTTTAAATTTGGTTATGATTTTCAAATTCAGTACTACAACAAAATCTTATCCCTTCCTTATTGACCTGCACACTTAGCGTACTTATTAAACATCTTCATGCTTTTTGTTATCATCAAAACACTTATGAGAGAACTCAACATTCTACCGCTTTTTGATGATAACAAGACCCTCTCTTAGAAAAATATTAAATAATTTATGAACGGTTTTGTAATACAAGTTATATCAATTCTTAATTGATTCAATTAGAATTTTTTTCAAAATTCTTCTACATTAAAACTTATCCTTAATAACTAAGAGTTAGATTAATTTTTAATTCAATATTTTTCCATATTTCTTGATCCTTTTTGTTATCATCACTTATGTTTTACTCCACTTGAATGTGATATGGTTAGAAAGAATGGATAATAGGTTGGAGAAAATGAAAGATTGATAATTCATTGATAAGTCTGATTACTTCAGCTTGACTATGATTTTGACTCTAAACATGATTCTAAGAATTTAAAAAAAAAATGGAACAAACAAAAATGACAAAAGACAAACACTTAATAGAATTTGACTCTAAACAACACATACTTAAAACTGGCAAAATATAATAGAAATGAGCAGTAGCTAGGTTAATTTCTTCTTCTCTTTCTTCAAGCAACTCTTCTTGATCCATAGAGTGCCTAAAGAAGATGATTGTGTGATGGAGGTGGAGTAGACTCTTTCCATGGAAACATCAAAATTATGGTTAAAGGAACTTGCGGTGCTAGTTCCTTTGATGCTTGAACTGGTTTAGCAGTTGGAGGAATTGGATTACCAAACAAGCTTAGTTTAGCTTTTGGAGATGGTTGTTTTGTTAATTCTTGTTCAGTTGGACTCAAGTTTGTTGGTCAGATGGAGCAATTGGAGATTTTAGAGATGGTAGATGATTAGGTTGATCATTTAGTGGAGTATCAGATGGTGGAATTTTGGGTTCCATAGTAAGTTGAGGAGAGGATTTCATTGGTGAAGAGTGAGATGTAGGAGATGGTTTAGATTGTTTCTTAGCTTCTTCCTTGAGAGATGCTTGAAGTTTGGTTAATAATTAATCTATTCCAATTTCAATCAAATTCTCAACCTCCTTTTTTTATATTAATTCTACCTTGGAAGATTCACCGAATCCTTCCTTCAAAACTACTTTTAAATTAGATTGTAAATCAACTTCTGATTTAGGTACTTTCTTCTTTTGCTTAACCTCAAACTTTCTTCCTGTTTTGACTTCATAATCCTTCTTAGATTTCTTCTTCTTGCCCTTGAAAATCTCCTTACCCTTTCTTTTCTTGTTGACCTTTTCACATGTTCTTATTTAGGTTTTGAATCAGACCTTGAAACTGCTCCTAACAACTCCCCTTCAAACAATGATCTCAGTAGCCTATTCTTCTTGAGCCTATCATGCATATAGAATGCCAGTCATCAGTGTACTAAATCTTGTTTTTCACATTTATACCCTTATAGTTGAAGTGATCTCCTCCTATTACTCTAATGGATATCTCCTTCTTTGTAACCTTTGGAATTTTGACTTTCTTATACTCCAATAGCTCCATTAACAAATTGCTATGCAATGTCTTTCTCTTTGTCATGAATGCATGCCTTAAAATTTGTGTAGCAATGTCTAATTTCTTTTTCCTTAGCATGACCAAAATAACCAAGGCATGTTCCTTACAGATACTTGTTGTACTTCCTTTTTTCAGAAGGATATAACTAATGATAATCTTAAGCAACATACTCACAATCAACTTAAAGTTAAAGATACTAAATTCTTTTCCTAGCCATATCCTTTCACCCTTGTTTAATTCTTCAAAAATCTATTTCCTAGTCCATTTCATCAATTCCCTACCATTTTTCATCTTAGGAATTCCAAAACATCTTTGAATGTCTTCCTTTGAAATTTCAATTTTTTTTTTCCATTCACTTTAGATGGCCATATGTCTCTTTGATCCATATTGAGATTGTCATAAAATTCAATCAATAACTCTTCATAAATAACAATTTCTATAGAACAAATGCTCTTACACCTTAAGACATTTAGTAATTCATCCCAATAAAAGCCATTCTTTTGGAAATACTCAAATTCAAATACACTTGGCTCTATAAACTGTTGTTGTTTAGAAGATGAGACAAATACAATTCTAAGCTTTACCTTTTTCTTTTCGGCCTTACTTTGTCCAAAATATTCAACAATTGTCTCATTTTCTGGTTCATACTTTGGATCTACCTTTACACGTGGTTCTAAATGTGATTCTGTCTTAGTACTCTTTTCTTCACTCGTGGATTTTCCTTCTTCTTCTATTTCTTCATCATCCTTAGACTCTTGTTCAGACTCATCCTCTGTTTCAGCAACTTCCTCACTTGAGGAACTCTCAACCTTATCACCATTTCCCTTTCCTTTGGTAGTGGTTTTGGATTATTTAGGGTTAAGGTTAAGGTTAAGGTTAAGGTTTTCAAAATTAAGGTTTTAAGATTCTTGAACAAGGATTTGATTAAAATCTGAAGGTTCAACTATTAGAGAATAAGGATTTTATTTTGTGTTCTTTAGATATTTCTTGGTCTTAAGACCAAGTTGAGAAAACTTTCTTGGAGTCATTGATGAAATTATGAAGAATGAGCTTCGAGAAAAATTAAGAGAGTGAGAGAGAATGTGAAGAGATGATTATGCAATTGAAATGACTTATACTAATAATTAGATTAGAATATAAATGAGTTTTAAATGATTGTGTGAGAGTGATTGTGAGTAGTGGGAAAATGGAGTTAGAATTAGGATAAGAAATAAAGAGAAAGGGAAGTAGTTGGCCATTACAAAGAAAAGAAGCTTATTGGTCACGAAGAGGATGTACGCGACATAAGAAAAAGTAGATGATTTGATTGTTGTCATTAGTTGACGTAGAGGAAGCCAAAAAATTGTGGCTCATTTATTATTACCAATGGTAAAAATTAAGAAATAATTAACTATCCTAAAATTTTATGACATTAACTATCCTAGGATTTTATACTCAATAATTAGTAATATTATTTTACTAGCTAAAATACCATATTTAGCTATATAAATTAAATTAAAGAGCAATACGAAAATACAAAAATTAAATAAATTAACAAATGAAACAAACATACAAAAACACAAAATTCCATAACATACAAGGATTAATTAAATTATACAAAGCATGCGAATTATCATACACAATTTTTACAAAATGCTAGTCAATTAAGAATTCATGCAACTGGATAACAAACAACAATTTCATTTCTTATGAATTCAAATTTGGTCTTATCATGGGGCTTGGTGAAAATATCTGCTAACCAATTTTTAGTTGATACAAATTCAATATTTATATCGCTATTGTTAACATAATTACGAATGAAATAATGTCTTACCTCAATGTGCTTAGACCTAGAATGATGTACTAGATTCTTAATCAAATTAATTGTACTTGTTTTATCACATTTTATTGGAATATTTTTTAAATTTAGCCCATAACAGATAATTGTTGTTTAATCTACAAAATCTGAGTATAACAATTGCTAATTAAAGCATACTTAGCTTTAGCTGTAGATAGGACAACAAGATTCTACTTCTTGGAAGACCAAAAAACCAATTTGTCCCTTAGAAATTGGCAAGTACCTGAGGTACTTTTCCTATCTATCTTACATCCAACATAGTTAGCATATGAGTAACCAATTAAATTAAAATTATGATCTTTGGATACTAGATTCCTAACTTTGTGGTGCAAGATATATACTTGAAAATTCTTTTCATAGCTGATAAGTGTATTTCATTTGGTTTAGATTGAAAACGTGCATAGATATACACGCTAAACAATATGTTTGATCTAGATGCAGTTAAATATAATAGTGAACCAATCAAACTTCTAAGAAGCTTTTCATTGCCTTTCTTACCTACATTATTAGGATCTAACTTAGTTGAGGAAGCCATAGGTATAGATATGCCTTTGACATTTTTCGTACCAAACTTCTTTAGGATTTGCTTGGTGTACTTCTCTCGATGCACAAAGATCCCCTCATTAGTTTGTTTGATTTGAAGTCTAAGAAATATGTTTAGCTTACCTATTAATGAAATTTTAAACTCAGCCTGCATAAGCTTAGAAAACTCTTTGCGAAATTTCCATTAGTAGATAAAAAAGTAATGTTATCAACATATATTTAAGCTATTAGAATGTTATGATCATAGTGTTTAAGAAACAAGGCTATATCTACCTTACCCTTTTAAAATTGATTCTTAATTAAAAAGTCATTTAGTCTTTCATGTCAAGCTCTAAGAGCTTATTTTAATCCATATAAGGCTTCTCTAAATTTATGCACATAGTTTTCTTTAAATGGATCTTCAAACCTTAGGATTTGTTTTACATACACCTCTTCTTTTATATATCTATTTAAAAATGCACTTTTAACATTCATTTGAAACAATTTAAAGCCTTTATAACAAGCAAAAGTCCAATTGCCTCTAGTCTAGCAACTGGAGTATATGTTTCATCAAAGTCAATTTCCTCTTCTTGTAAATAGCGCTTAGTTATCAATCTTACCTTATTCCTAACAATTTTACCATGCTCATTTAGCTTATTCTTAAATACCCACTTTGTTCTTATAATAGACTTATCTTTAGGTCTAGGGACAAGTGTCCATATTTAGTTTCTTTGAAACTAATTTAGCTCTTCTTGCATGGCATTTGTTAAGCTATTGTTAAACAAAGTTTCATCAATAGTGTTAGGTTCAAACTCAAATAATAAGGCAAAATGATTTTCAATATTTCTTAGGCTAGCTCTAGTTTTAACTCCAGTATTAATATTACATATCACTTCTTTAAGTGGATGATAAGTTTTAAATTTGTTTCATAAGGCTTAGATATTACTTGGATAGGTTATGATCTAGCCTCTAAATTTTCTTCTGCTTTTACTTCTAATAGTGATTTTGGATTTGCTTTTGATTTTGGTTTTGATGAACTTTTTACCTTAGGTTCTCTAGTTTGATTTTACTATACATTTCCATCCTTACCTTTGGCTTTCTCATGTGAATCATCATCATAATCATCTACTTTAATCTCATTAGCAAATTTAACATTTATGGATTCCTCAATTGTTTTAGATTAACTTTGTTAATCTCATTAGTAACTTTAACCATAGTATGCTTTACTATTTATGGAGTATCCTCGGAATATATCTTTATCTACTTTTTCCTCAAACTTACTAAGGTTAAGATCACAAAACACATGAAAGTATGATACTGTAGGCTTTTTACCTGTGTAAAGGACATATGATGTTTCCTTGGTGGATGGGCTTATGAACACACGATTGATGATACAACATGATATAGATACTACCCTAGCATAAAAATACTGTGCTATACTACTTTCATTCAATATCATTTGTGTCATCTCTTAGATTGTTCTATTCTTACACTTTACTACTCCATTTTGTTATGGAGTATAAGAAACTAAAAAATTATGAGTGATGTCATTTTGATCACAAAACTTTGTAAAATCATCATTTTCAACCTCTTTTCCATAATCAATCTATAAACTAATAATGCCAAAGAATTTTTCATTTTGAACTTTCTTTGGAAACTTTTCAAAAGTAGAAAAAGCGTCACCTTTATGTTGTCAGAATAGAACTCAAGTATATATAGAAAAGTCATCTACTATTACTAAGCCATACTTACCTCCTAAACTCATTGTGCATGTAGGATTGAACAAATCAAGATGCAATAACTCTAAAGGTCTGTTAGTTCATATAACATTCTTTGACTTATGTGAAACAGTACTCATTTTATTCTTAATGCATATAACACAACAAAAATCATCCTTAATATGCATTTTAGGCAAACCACAAACAAGATTATTTTTATACAAATTATATAATTGATGAATGTCAACATGACCAAGCTTCTTATACCATAAGAATGCATTATCAAAAACACTCAAAAAGTACCTTACATATCTACCTTAGTTGGTTCAACAAGATATATATTCTTTTCTCTATAGCCTTTAAAAAATTTTGTACCATTTCTATCATAAACCTCTACTTTATTTTTATCGAACACCATTATATAACCCTTATCATACAATTAACTTACACTCAACAAAAATGTTTCAAACCTCTAACTAAACTAACATTTTCTATAATATGAGGAGGTAAACCAATTTTACCAATTGCGATGATTTTTTCCTTACTATCATCTTCGAACTTTACATAGTCTATTTCTTTCTACTCTAAACTCGTGAACAATGAAGCATCATCACTCATGTGATGTGAACACCTACTATCCAAGTACCATGTTCCTTTCAATCTTGCTCCATGTTCTTATAAACATCAAAATAGAGTTAATTCCTTCTTAAAACTTAAACTAGCTTGGGTCCACTAAAATTTAAGCTCGTATTGTGCAAAGATCTAGCTTGATGTCTATTGAGCTTGGTCATTTTATGGAAGAAATATTTTTCAATATGACCAAATCTATTGCAAAAGAAACAAGCATAAGAATTAGATTATCTATACTTGTTAATTACTTGATTCCTCAAATTTTGGCTTTGGTAGCCTTTGAATCTACTTCTGATGGATCATCTGATTATGACAGGAATCAACCTCTTAAATCGATCACACATAATCGAGCTAAAGGACTCCAAGGGCTCATTTGGAGGATACTAGGTCTAATCCATAGCAGAGATGGGAATTCCTATCCCGAGCTGGTCTCCTACCATCCCGACTATTAGATCCTTACTTGTGTTAGATCCTTACTTGTCTAATAGTGATACTTTATCCTAGAAGATAGCCCTAAAATAGCCTAGGCGAGCTTTCGATCCGACTACAAGCATCTAACCTTAAATCAAGCTAACTTCTCTTTAGAAGAACTAATTGGTCCCTGACTTATTCCAAATCAGGTTGGCTACTAACAGCGATGCTTTTCTACTTCCATTTAGTTTGTATCATATTTCTTATATCCAGCTACCAAGCGATACGTGTCTTTTGGCATAACTTTCCATAATGATTCCTTCTTTTTCCATACTAGATTTTTTTTGTCTCTTTTAGCCTATTTTGGTATGTTCTATGTAACCTAATTGTAAGGATACCCTTTTCATCTTTTCATACATGTAAAGCAACCTTAGTGAACGATTATATAACCCCCCACTTGTTTGTACATAAACAGATCATTAATATCAGATTATTCAAGCATCTTTTGAGCAACCTTAGTGTTCTTATTAGTCTTCAACTCTTAGCTATTCCCTTTAGTAAGAAGTAGTGGCTAGTGACCCTTCAATTCGAACCAATACGTCATATTCGGCAAATTGTAGGCCGTTTAGGATTTGATGGTGTATCATATCCAGCTAGATAGCTTACGAATTTGCTAAACCCCCATTTGTTTCTTTATTCTTGCTTATTGTGGTACCTCTCCATGTGTGTAACCTTGAAGATGCATTAGCTTCGCTGGTATTAGAGCATGATTCCATGAGGAAGTGTGTGAAGTTGCAATGAAATTTTTGTTGGCTTTACTGTTAGTAGCTGCTTTGTCCTTTCTATAGCTACTGTAATGTGTTTGTGTGTTAGTAAATGTGGTTCCATTATTACTTTGTTCTTACTCTATTTTTTATTACAAAAGCAGAGCAAGTTATTTCTATTTTGTTTGAGCGACTAATAGGTATTAAAGATGTTAATCTATTCAGAAAGTATTGTACTATGTTAGATTCAAGTGTTCAGGGTGTTATTAGTGACTAAAGGAGTGGTACTTAATATGGTCATGGTCATAATGGTAACAATACACATAGGTCCGTTGATGACAAACTTAATAGACTTACAAACTTTGTTGAGAGTTTAGTCATAGTGATGCAAGTTAACAGGTAACAACCATAGGGTATGCTACCATAAAGTTTACCTGAAAATATTCAAGAGAGGGGTTATGGCCAGGCTTGTCGAGCTAATCGCCCAGTTTGACCCCCTCGAGTTGAATGAGCTACTAGATGAGGACTGGAGTTAGAGGAGATCGAGGAAGATGATGAGGACTTGGATGTTAAAGAGTTTGGGGAGGAAGAAGAAGAGGTTGGCTATTACAAAGCATAGGGACGAAGACGTTGAGCTCCGGAGGATTATATGATGTTAAGGTTCAAAGTCCACCCTTTAGTGGAAGTGGAGATGTAGATGAGTACTTAGAGTAGGAAGAGAAGGTCAATAAGGTATTTGATTATTATGGGTATACAGATGTTGTCAAAGTTTGACTTGCTAGACTAAAGTTTACTAGGTATGTCATAATATGGTGGAAAAATTTGAACGCAGCCAGAGTAAGGGATAAAAGACGAAGTGTTAGAACCTAGGATGAGATGATAAGGTTATTAAGGGGCAGATTTGTGCTCAAAATATACCTACAAGATACATTTGCAAAGCTATAGGAGCTTCACTAAGGAAGCCAGTTTGTTGATGACTATTTTACAGAGTTCCAAATACTTATGATTCGAACCAACGTGGAAGAACTCGAAGCACATATCGTATTAAGGTTTATTTCTAGACTCAAATTTGAGATTCACAACATTGTCGAAGTGCAAAGGATTTATACCTTAGAAGAGGTGATCAAGATGGTGCAAAGGGTCGAAAAGCAGAGGAGAAATGTTCTAGGCTAACCTGGGTCAATATTCTCCTAAGCTCTTATACCACATCAACTTGTTTAAGCCGAGTCGAAGAGGCCATACAGAGTTGAGGATTGGAATGACTAATCTAATGACAGCCGAACGAACCAGTGGGGCCAAGCCGGTTAGCCAAGTCAACCCAAGGTTAGGCCAACCCCAAGAATATTTGAGAAATGACAGACCTTCAAACGAAAGGCTAGTGAGATGAAGCGCTTTAAATGCTTAAGCTTCGAATATATGCTTGTGGAGTATTCGAACCGATGCGCTATGGAGCTCTGAAGAGATGTAGTGGATAGCACTAATAAGAGTAAGCCTGAGGAGGATAAGGATGTTCTAGAGGCAGAAGCCAAGGAGGAGGAAGAGACTTGTGTTTATCTCAACCAAGGAGAAATGATGACCCTAGTACTGAGGTCCCTGCTAAGCAAGACTATAGGGAAAATCTATTCTACAATAAATTTACCATTAAGGAACAATTGTGTACCATTATAGTAGATAGAAGAAGTATTCTAATGTAGTTGCATAATACTTTGTGTAGAAGTTAAGTTTACTGACCTCAAAACATCCTCGACCTTATAAGCTGCATTGGCTTCATGATAAGGGTGTTGTATACGTGATTAAACAAGCGATCGTATCATTCAGTGTTGGGAGTGTGTATAGGGATGAAGTAGTTTGCGATGTCGTCCCCATGGGAGCTTCACATTTGTTGCTTCAATGACTTTGGATGTTCAATCGACATGTTACTCACAATGGGTATAAGAATACCTATGCCTTTGCTAAGGATGGAAGGAAGATTTTGTTGCAACCTATGACCCCATCCCAAGTGAATGAGACCCATAATCAGCTCACCCAAGTCAATAAGAAGAAGACCTTATTTATGAGGCAAAGAGAGCTCCAATCTACTAAGAAGGCTGATTAGCCCATGTTCCTGTTGATTAAGAGATTGTTAGAGATGAGGGATTTGGAGGATGTCCCAAACGAAATCCAAAGCCTACTAAATGAGTTTGCTGATCTATTCCTTAAAGAATTGTCGAAAGGACTACCCCTAGTCCAAAGCATTGAGCACTGTATTGACCTACAGCCGAATGCTACTTTGCCAAACCAACCTGCATACAGGATGAACCTTGAGCAGGCTACTGAGCTAAAGAAACATGTGGATGAGCTTATAGGGCGAGGATATGTGAGGGAGAGTATAAGCCCTTGTACAGTACTAGCTCTGCTTGTTCCAAAGAAAGGTGGTTCAAGGCGTATGTGCATCAATAGCTAAGCAATCAATCGAATTACTATCAAGTATAGATATCCGATACCAAGACATAATGATATGCTAGATGAGCTTCATGGTGTTAAAATGTTTTCAAAAGTTGACCTGTGAAGTAGCTATCACCAAATTCATATGAGACCAGAAGATGAGTGGAAGACTGCCTTCAAAACTAGGCATAGACTTTACGAATGGTTGGTTATGCCAATTGGACTTCTTGCTACGCCGAGCACATTCATGAGATTAATGAATCATGTATTGTGTCCTTTAATTAAAAGATGTGTGGCCATGTATTTTGATGACATATTGGTGACTTATTTGATATTTTGCAAATTGAGAAGTTGTATGGGAATGTGAAGTAGTGTATGTTCTGCCAAAATGAGGTGGTTTTCCTAGGGTTTGTAGTGTTAAGGGAAGGAATCCATGCAGATGAGGAAAAGATCCAAGCTGTTTTAGAGAATGTCACTGAGGTCCAAAGTTTTCATGGCCTAGCTTCTTTCTATAGGCAATTTATTAAGGACTTCAGCATAATAGTTACCCCATTGACCGAGCTAACAAAGAAGAGTGAAGGATTCAAGTGGAACGACTGAGCTAAATAAAGCTTTAAAGAGATTAAGGAAAAGCTCATCTCAGCACTTATCCTATCACTGCCAAATTTTGATAAGCCCTTGGAATTAGAATGTGCTGCATCAAGAGTTGGAATTGTTATTGTCCTGATGTAGGAGCGACTACCCATTGCCTACCATAGTAAGAAACTTAGTGGTCCTTCCCTAAACTATTCTATGTACGAGAATGAGTTGTACTCCCTTTTCCAGGCTCTCACTATTTGGCAATACTATCTATTACCATGAGAGTTTGTTATTTACACTGACCATAAATCATTAAAGTATCTTGGGAGTTAGAATAAACTTTCAAAGAGATAAGTCAAGTGATTGGGTTTTATGGAGGGTTCTCGTACATCATTTGGCATAAGAAGAGATGTGCAACTAGTTTGTCGTCAACTGAGTAGTTACTCGATACGGTATAGAGAGACTAATGTCAACTAACTTTAAAACTTGGCAATTATGGGTTAACTTCTTTAGTGTCGAACCCGTACATCCAATTGTCGACCCGTCCGGTTTGGATACTACTCTTTTTAAGACATGTCGAGTGATTGTATGCCGACTTCCCCCGTAAAACACACAGTTTTGTATTCTTATACATGTTTTCCTTTGTTTTATTTATAGGCCTAATTCTTGAGGGTTTAAGGCCTTATACATTATTTACACGGAATATGTGAAGTGCTTCAAATGCTTAGGTTACGAACATATTGCGTCCTAATGCCTGAATAAAAGGCTCATGATCTTAAAGGGTAAAGGGCCCAAAGCTCAATTAGAAAGTCAAAGTGACAAGAGTTTGGAAAATGAATTGATAGAAGAAGACGTCTATGTTGAAAATTTGGATGAACTCTTAGCTATGGTGATACGAGTCAACCTGAAGGTAGATCCCGATGAAAGGGAAAATTTATTTCACATGCGGTGCCTAATGAATGGGAAGATCTATTCCCTGGTTGTCGATGGAGGTAGCTGCACTAATATTGTCTTTGTTAAGTTAATAGAAAAGATGAAAATTTCAACCTATTCACACCCCTGACCTTATGGATTGAAGTAGTTTAATGACACGGGTATGGTCCATGTGCATAAGCGAGCTCGGATTGCATTTAAGGCAGGACAATACGAGGATGAGACTGACTTTGATGTTGTCCCAATGAATGCCACAAATTTACTTCTTGGTCGACCATGGGAGTATGATTAGAAAGTGATCCATGACAGCTTCCTTAACACTTACGCTGCTCAGAAGGATGGGAAGAGCTATTGCTTAACCCCTATGAGCGTTGAGGAAATCTAAAGACACTCGGTACCTATGTTGAAGCGAAAAGGGAAGAAGAGCTTATTCAACATCCGGGCTCGTGCCCAAACCTTAACATTGAGGACGACGTCCTTTTAGACCTAAGGTAATGACGGCAATCAACCTCCAACTACATCTAAGCCAAGGCAAACCTGTCCAAAGCTAAGGCTGATCAACACTTACTGAAGCCAAGCTGAAGCCAAAAGGATGAGAGGAAGAAAAATAGCCACTTAGCAACTAGTTTGTCGTCAACTGAGTAGCCAAGAAACCATGTTGCCAAGAGTGGGATCTATTCGATACGGTATGGAGAGACTAATGCTGACTAATTTTAGAACTCGACGATTATTGGGTCGACTTCTCTAGTGTCTTGGCTAAGCTACACCAAATTGCAAGGTTTCCTTCCCAAACCCGTATATTCAACTGCCGACCCCATCTGGTTTGGATATGACTCCTTCCTGGACATGCCGAGTGATTGTATGCCGACTTCCATTGTAAAACGCATAGTTTTGTATTCTTGTACATGTTTTCCTTTATTTTATTTATAGGCCCAATTCTTTAGGGTTTAAGGCCTAGTATATTATTTACAATTTTGCCATTAAGGTTTAGAACTTGTTATAAATAGCAACATTTGTAGACACACAGAGAGATATGAAGGAAGACAATCATTTTTATAGTGAAAACTTTCCTCTTTCAAGCAAAGTCACACTTAAAGTCTTAGAGCTTGCCTTTTATCGGATTATTGAGTGTTGAACAAACTCTTTAGTCTTTCCCACATTCTTATGGATCTTATTCCCAAGATTGTAGTAAACCCTTCATTTGAGCAAGTTAGTAAGTCTAATTTAACCTCTCATTTGAAACCGCGAGCAACATTTAATGTTTGTAAGTTGTATCAAACCCTATTTTGAGCTCATTCCCCAATTGTGTTTGTATCTTGGTGTGTGATATCCATCCACATTCACACTCAAAACCCCATTCTCACTCTATGTTTCCTATTCTCATTTTGAACTCAAATTGCCTTCATTCTGGGTTATCGAGATCCGCTACCGAAATACGTATCAAGATGTCCATAAGGTAGTTGGTTGTTGTGAGGTGTATAAGTGAGCTAAGGGGAAGAGAGAGCCCTATAGAAAGTATATGCCCTTTTTGACACCAACCTTACCTTGGGCCAACCTCAATATGAACTTTATCTTAGGGTTACCTTAGACATCCAGAGGAAAAGATTCTATATTTATTGTTGTAGACCGCTTTAGCAAAATGGCACACTTCATCCCGTGCCATCAAACTAACGATGCTCTATATATTAGTGATTTGTTTTTGCAGAAAGTTGTCTGACTACATGGGGTACCAAAGAGTATTGTCTCAAATCGAGATGCAAAATTCTTCAGTTATTTTTGGAAGAATCTTTAGAGAAGACTTAGAACTAAACTTGTATTTAGCTTCAGTAGCCACCCTCAGACTAATGCCCAAACTGAAGTAGTGAACAAGACACCAAGTAATCTACTCAAAGCTGTTGTAGGAAAGAACTTGAAGGATTGAAATCTGTGCCTACTAATTGTAGAGTTCACATACAACTGGACTGTGCACAGCACCACTGGAAAGACACTATTCCAGGTCGTCTATGACCTTAATCCGATAATTCCCCTCGACATGATTAACACCTTCGTAGCTGCTGAAGAGAGTTAATCTGGAGCTGACCGAGCTTAAGAATTGAAAGTACTATATGAGTCTGTTACCAAGAAGATCACCAAGTTTAATTAGAGACAATAAGAGATTGGTAACTAAGGTTGCCGAACTATTTCTTTCTAGAGAGGAGACTTAGTATGGATTCACCTTAGTTAAGAAGGATTCCAGTACTGTAGACAAAGTAAACTATCTCCTTGAGCTGATGACCCATTCAAGGTTCTAAAGAAGATCAACCATAACACCTACTAGATCAAGTTACCTGATATCTATGGTGTTTCCTCTACCTTCAATGTGTTCGACTCGATTCCTCACCAACCAACAAAATATCCTATAAGTGCCTTGGAAGAAAGAGCAAAGACCGCTTTAGATTTAAGGATAGATCTTTTCGACCCCTAAGCAGATGATAGGAATCAACCGCTTAAACCAATCATACGTAGCCGAGTTAAATGACTCTAAAGACTCGCTCGAAGGATATTACCTATTTCCTTGAGTAAGGATTAGTGGCAAGTGACCCTTTAGTTTGGACTAGTGCATCATATTCAATGAATTGTGGGCCGTTTAAGATTTTGATGACTTGTCATATCCAGCTAGATAGCTCATGATTTGCTAAACCCTTATTTTATTTCCTTACTCTTGCTTGTTGTAGTGCCTCTCCATGTATATGACCCCAAAGACGCATCAGATTAGATACTTGTTATCTTGGGCAATATATTTGTTGTTATACTAATTTCCTTGCACATCAGATTTTTCTTAACATGTACTTATTATTTTTTATAAGTTTTATGCCAACTACTTCCTTGCCTTTGATAAACACGGTTTTGTTACTAGGCTTAAAAGTTTCACCATGTTTGTATCTAATCCCATTTTTAGGATTATCTAATCTTTGTAAGGATAACAATAATTGCAATTTCTGGTTACTTTCATCGAACTAGTTAGAGGTCATATCAGTTGTGCAAGACATATCATTAATTCTAACCTTTAATTCTTTAATTTCCTCCTTTAACATTGAATTCTCTTTTTCTAAACTTTCTTGAGTTGTCCTTAGCTATTCATTATCTATATGTAAGACCTCAATATCATTTGTTAATATATCATCTTGTTTATTCATTGAATTAGGCCTGTTAAGTGCTTTTAAAGGACTCTTAATTTGCTTTCGAACACTCTTAGGCATAATATCATCTTCAAAGTGAGAATTTACTTTATAAATAGCCATGAGACATAAGTTCGCTTCTTATTTTGTTTATAAATTTTTTTTTATTCTACTTTTGATTCATCCATCTAGGTTACTCCAAGTGGCTAATAATGCTTTTTGTATATATCAGCATCAAAGTTAGAATTTACTTTATAAATAGCCATGAGACATAAGTTGGCTTCTTCTTTTGTTTATAAATTTGTTTTTTATTCTACTTTTGATTCATCCATCTAGGTTACTCCAAGTGGCTAATAATGCTTTTTGTATATATCAGCATCAAAGTTAGAATTTACTTTATAAATAGCCATGAGACATAAGTTATCTTCTTCTTTTGCTTATAAATTTGTTTTTTATTTTACTTTTGATTCATCCATCCAAGTCACTCTAAGTGGCTAATAATGCTTTCTGTATCTTCTTGTACTTTTCTAGTTTCTTTAGTAGCACCGGATATTTGTACTTGATGTACCCAGGCTTCTTACACTCATAACATACCAATTCCTTTTTCTCCATTTTTTCTTTCTTCTCATTCTTTTCCTTTTTCTCTTCCTTGTATGTTTCCTTACATCATACTTAGAACAATTAGAAGAAGAACGTTTATTAAAAAAATTCTTCTTACCTTTCTTTTTGAGGATCCTGTTTGGCCTTCTTGCAAGTAGTATGATGTCCTCATCATCATCTAACTTTGAATCATTCTTTGAATCAGCTTCTTGAGCTTTAAATGCAATTGTCTTTTTGTTGCTCTCTAGTTCATCAATAAGCTTGATATGAGATTCATAAGTAAGCAGCTTTTCTCTAAGTTAGCTTATGGTCATCTTTGACAAGTTTAGAGCTCCTTCAATTGTTGTTTGCTTAACATCCTAAGATTTAAGCAAAATCCTTAATATCTTGCGGATAAGATCATAATCTTCTATCTTTTTAACTAGCAATGCCAATTCATTAGTAATAACTGTAAAATGATTAAACACATCACGTATGTTTTCACCCATTTGAAACTTGAACAATTCATATTTTTGAAGCAATGAGTTGATCCATATGTCCTTGATTGTGGCTGTTCCTTCATAAATTTCACTTAATGTATCCCAAATGTCTTTTGCAGCCCTATAATAAGAAATAAGATAATATTTAGACAGAGCTATTGTCATTAATAACAAATGTTTAGCCTGATTATTCTTCTCAATCTTCTTCTTAGCATTCGTAAGTGTTGACTCTCCATTAGTAGCAATTTGGATGTTTCTGTATTCAACGATTTCCCATGATTTGAAATTAGTTGCTTTGACACATGTTTCCATCTTACATTTCCAGTATGCAAAGTTATTACCATCAAAATAAGGAGCACGAATGGATTTTTGAACTCTGGATAATCAAGAGTTAATTTTTCATACCAATTATATGTCCTAAAAGTAACTAAGAGGGGGATGAATTGGTTACTATAAAATTACAAACCTTTTCACAAAAGATGATTAAAAATGTCCTCTTTTATTACTTAAGCAAGATTAAGCACGAAACAATATATAAGCAATAATAAAACATAAAGTAAATGAGGGTAGGGATGAGAAGATCAAGCAAGAGATTTATAGTGCTTTGACCTTATGCTTACTGCACTTCTCTAGCTCCATTACTAGGGACCTAGTATTCCTCACCAGTATCGTTCCACTACCATTTTTTATTATCTTCAACAAGAGAGAACCAATTACAAGTCTTTCTACTATGCCTGACTAGGTTACCCTTGCCTATATATAGAACTATAAAAATTTGAATTTCTCTTCTATCACAAAACCTATCATACAAATAATTGTGTTTACAACAACAATATAGACTGAATACGATGATACTCTCAATAAAAGTATAAGATAAAATCCGAATATAGAACTATAATAGACAATGTTGTCTCTAAATTAGATTCTGAATATGACTTTGAATTTTCTTGAGTATTAAGTTTATAGTAAATGAATGCAGCTTAGATGTCTATTGAAAATTTGAACTCCTTTTATTTTTATATCTTTAGGTACAACATCTCTTTGCTTAAAGCTTGGATAAATCTTGAAATATTTTGATTTAGCCATTGGCAGTTTTGATAACTTAAATTGTGGAAGCTAAACTACCCTTATTGATTAATGGAATTTTAACGTTTACTACTGCTCTTTTATTGATGAACTTTGCAAGTATTCTTATATAATGACTCCAGTTTCTTCGTGTATTCCACTTATTTAACCTTCAAAAATTGAACTCTTTTTGAAAATAAATATCTCATAAAATTAGGAGCAAATCTTGATGCTTGATACTCTTAGATTTTGAATTTTGATCTTTAAATATCTTCTTGATGAATAACTACACGAATATCCTTGTATCAAATATGATTTGCTTAACTTAATCCTCTTTAAGATATTTGTTATCTTAGCTCAATTTAAATTTGAAAATCTTGTTGCAATATGGATAAGATTTATCCTAATCTTAAATCTTGCTTCACATATCCATCTTGATTTGAGCTTGAAAAATATTTGATTCATCTTTCCATGAAATCCTTATTTTATCTTGAAAATATCCCCCAAATAAATCTTGAAAAATCTGGTGAACAACTATTAGTAAGATTCCATTAAAAATTTGTCCATTACCATGATGAACATGTCCAAATAATCTTGTCCTTAAAATGATTTAATTAATCCTCCTTAATCCCTATAGATTTAATTATCCAACTAAGTGAAACGTGTTAGATACATTACTTAAATATATTCAACAAGTGGAGCTAAGCTTACAAACACTCAAAAGTCTAAAATGCTTCACAAAACATTTTACTTCGTAACTTCTAATACTGTATTGTGGTTTTGATTTTCAAATTCAATACCAAAACAAAATCTTATCCTATAATTATTGAGTTGCACACTAAGTGCACTTATTAGATATCTTTATGTTTTTTGTTATTATCAAAACACTTATGAGAGAACTCAACAGAAGAGCTTAGTTAGGTCAAAACTTGCAACCCTAAATCCTTGTGATTCCTATTATACCTTAGACTTAAATTATGACTTTATGATATTGTTGGCCTTTTATTTAATGAGTCTTCTTTATTATATTTTATAATTGCCTCGAATTTCCTAGGTATTACATTATATCAAAGTCGAAGCCAAAGTCACAAGCTTATTTTCCAAAGGGGGCGAATGCTAGAATTGGAAATGTTGGGGTAAAAAATGTTTGTAATATGTTAACATCTTCTATAAAGTAAAGATCATGGAAAGGGGGGTTTTCTACAATTCCGTCTATGTTTCTTACATAATTGGTCCAACCCTTCATACTACCTTTGATTTAATAACCATTAGATTTAAACCAATGAATTAATTGTATTTTTAACTATTCAGATCTAATGGATATTAAATTAATGGTATGATGAAGGATTTGACCAGTCTTGGCAAAATAGAAGACGAAACCTTAGAAGCTCCCTATGGAAAAGTCACTAGCTGGCGAATGATCTTTTCGTGTCTTTTTCTTTTCTTTTTTTTTTTTACTTTTTTTTTGTAGCAATGTGTTTTCTTTGTAGTAATAGTATTATCTTTTTGGTAACTATGATAAAAGTTGGTACCTACCAACTTTTTGTAACTTTTTAATAATAGTGTATTTAATGTATTTAATATTACCAGAGAATGAATGTGTTTTCTTATTATGGCGACTGATTACAAGTATAGTCCTAGAGATCATATAGGGTTTAGTCATCATAGAAAATAGCCTATCATTGTTATATGGTTGAAAAATTTTGAGTTGCACAATAAGTGTGGAACTAAACAAATCTAAAAGGCTACTATAACTGAAAATAATTGGATTAGCCTCAAAATTTAAGGATAATGCAATAGATATATACTTTAATAATTTTTTATATTGAACATACTCCACGAACATATAAAACTATCTTCCATCTTCTATTCTATAGATTTCATAAATTTCTCGTAGAACTTATGGAAGTGTGACTATTTATGTCCAAAATCATGTTATCCAAATTATAAATCAATAGTGTTTTGGAAAACTTATAATAGATGCAAACAAAATGAATTGGAAAAGAAAATTACATAATAATATAATTCAAAGAGCATAAATCAAAACATCGACCTAAGTTGGAGGTAAGATAACATAGATTGTCTCACCTAGCATTGATGTTCACTTTTATGAGACTTTATATATAATGGGAAACTAGTTTTAATTTAAAGTATATTTATTTAATAATATACATTTAAAAATATTACAAATACATGATAAATATTATTATTACATGAGAATATAATACATTAAAGTTTCATATCATTGTGATTTCTTTCCATAAATGATGTATTACTCATACAAAGTTACAATCTTTCAAAATATAGGAGTATAATATTACAAATGTAGAAAGTTGTGTTGTTTGACATTAAATTATGCAAAAGTTGTAACTAATCAAGATTATACTCTTGCATTAAAATGACGAGAAATAATTTTTTTTTTAGGTTACTTGTATAAAAGATTTTAAGATTAGCAGTGGCTTTTGATAAAATATTAATGACTAAGAATTTATATTTAAAATTTACTATTAAAGAAAATGGTATTAACAAAGAGGTATGAAAGAGGAAATATTTCAAAATTATATATTATAATATTTATTATATGTTATATCTGTACAATACATGTTTTCCTTGCTTATTTTAGTGGAATGCATAAAACAATATATTTTGTAATCAATAAATAAAATTGCCCAAATTAGTTTTAAATAATTACTTTTAGATTATGTTTGGATTAGAAGACAAAAATTAGAAGAGAGAAACCAACTTTTCCCTCATTTCAAAGAAAGAGAAGAAATGGTGGATTTGGAAGGAGTGTTTTCCCTTAAGTCAATAAAAATCATTCTATCTGATTATGGAGAGAATGGAAGAAAATTATATGAAATTATTTGAATCTTTCAATGATAAACTAAATCTTCAACTTCAAAACTTTTTTAAGTACTTCAACTAATTTAAAAAGGTATTTAATTAAATTTTCCTTTATAAACATCTATCAAGAAAATGAATTAAATATGGCAAAAAATAAAAAAATTACAAAAATACAGCTCTTAAAAGAGTATTCCTAGAAAAAAAAAAGCACCTAAATTCGTCTTTTGAGAAACAAATTCTTTCGGGACTAAATTTACAGACAGCTCCTTCTTACTCAGTTTTACACATTCCCTTTTCTCTATATTTAAACTCTAACGAGCAGCACTCATAAATCCTCTCCTTCAGCAAAATTTTTGCATTTATCAAAGGTGAAAAATCACAAGCCCATCACTATGTATTACTCTAATAGTCGGATTTTATGGGTTTCTTGAAGAAATATGTGGGTTTCTCATATTTTCTCTCTAAAACCATTTGTGCACTTGAAGGTATTTTTCTCTTCAATTCATCTTTCTTATAATACATTGTGTGTTATTGGTGATTGAATATCGAGTTTTGTTAGAAGATAATGTTCTATGGCAGTTTTTTTATATATGTAGTATAAGTATAATTAGTATGTGTATGTATGTATGTGTGTATGATTAGAATGTATATATATATATATATATTATATTTGCTTAAATATATGATTTAATATGCATGTATAATTAGAATACAACATATATAGAATGTAGTGTATAAGTTAATTGGATAAATTATAAAAAAACTATGTTATATGTATAATTAGTTCAAGCTAATTGGATAACTTATAAAAAAATTGTGTTATATGTATAATTAGTTCTTATAATAAATTGTAGATATTACATGAAACAAACATAAGGTATATTAAGGTGGTTATGAATGAATGGTAATTAGTAATTGAACATTAGCTACATGGTTATTGAAAAGCCATCTTCGGCGATGGTCTAATATTAATGTAGACTTGTTCACAAATAATTGCTAAATATAGATAGGTTAGAAAATGAGTGAAGTATGAGTGGTTTGCTATACAAATGGTCATATTGTAGAAGGAGAGAATAGAGTTTGTTATGATAAGTGGCCAACGACAGTAGTTAGAGTTTCGTATGAGGCAAGTTATCAATAGTTGCTCGGCATTATTTGTAGTCATATTTAGGTTGATTTAACCACACATCAAGTTGAGTTGATCTACCAATGTCCTATTATTAGAGCTAATAGGGATTATTTATGTGTTTTATTAGTAAAGGATGATTATGATGTTCAACAAATGTTGGCATCATGCCAAGGACATGATGGGGTTGGTAGGTCTATTGAGATGTATATTAAGATCCGTGAAGTTAATTTTCCAACTACTATTGCTGTGTACAATGTGTTATAGGAGAATAATATCGAATGCCAAGTTGAAACTTAAGTCTAAGTATCCTAACCTATCCTAACAACTCAAGAAGTAGATTGGAATCAAGGCTTTGCCAAACCTGATATTATTCCTACGAATGAAGGTAACAAGGAGACAAATATTGAAAACAATATGACATGTGAAGAAGTATCTAGGGACGAAGATGACATGGATTTGGATGGTGGTAACGGAAGAAGCAAGGATTGACTTCAAACCCTAGATGAGCTACGTGGGTCCAGGACGAAGAATGATTGGCGAAGTGGATTCTCGACTCATGTGGATGCAGTTGGCAGTTTAAACTTGTACTATTCCATGTTGCTAGTGTAGATGGTGAGTATGATTCTGTTGATAATAACATGAATGATTGGAACTTTAATGATGAATTCAATGTCGATATGCAATTTCCCAAAAAGGAACAACTAGAACATATTGTGAAAATGAATTATGTAATGAACTATCATGAATACGTAGCAGTCGAGTCAGAGTAGAAATTATGGTCCATTAAATGTGTTGATAGCAATAAGAGTTATAGGTAGAGGCTTTGGGCATGCCATAAAAAGCAAGTTAGGTGTTTTGTGATCACTTAGTTTATAGGTCCATACACATGTATTAACCCTACTAAGAGCCGATTACATCTACAATTGGAATCGACTACCTTATCCCGTTGTATTATTATGGAGGTACATGAATCTTCGAGTGTTAAGATAAAACATCTCCAAGTAACAATCTATAATTAGTTTGGAATACACCTTAAGAGAGTTTGAGAGGCTAAATGTAAAGTTTGAACAAGTCTAAGAAATTGGAGGAGTCTTATGAGGTGCTCCCTAAGTTGTTGTACGCTATGCAGGAGGTTAATCTAGTTATGATGGTTGAGTGGAAATGGGTTGAAAGTAACATTATTAGCCATATGTTTTTTGATAGAGTGTTCTAGTCTTTTAGACCATATGTAGAAGTGTTCCTGTATTGCAAGTATTTTCACATAAAGTACTCAAGTAATGACATATAGTCAACAATTTTGTTAATGAATAGCTTGTTTAGCAGTTTATGTCATTGCTTTTAAGCCTGTGATGATGATTGATAAAATGTTTTTATATAGAAAGTTCAAATAAAAGCTTCTCATTGTAACCGAAGTTGATGATGTTACCCACATTATCCTATTAGGGTTTGTACTTATAGATGAGGAGTGTCAAAACAACTGGGAGGTTGTTCCTAAAGTATGTGTTAACATATATCATAAAGGATCGAATTGATACATGTTTGATCTTTGATGGCCATGTTAGCATAAAGTCTACTGTAGAAGGCAAGAATGCAATGTAGTCATGTAGTTAGCCATGGCGTTGGTGCATCCGTTATGTGGCAAGTAATTTTAATACCTAAGCAAAGAACAAACAATATAGGGACTTAATAAAAAATGCAGCATTTTAAGTGCACCTATTATTCTTCAACAAGTCATCTAACCAAGCCCACCTAATGTTTATCCTACTTTTAGTATACTTAAAGAATACTAGATAATACGCATGAGGAGCAACATGCTTGGGTTAGTTGTATTGGTAGTTTTGCCTTGCATCCTACAAAGATGCTAGCGAGATCAGTGAGTCGTTAGTTATGTTACATGTTTGGGCATGGGAGCATTCCTGCATATTGCCCTTATACGCAGGCGTATGACTACAACGGTTGAAGGTCAACCTCTTATGAGTCAATGGGGGGATACATTTGACGTAACCCAGCTGCCTACACATGCGATCTACTAATATTGCATGCATTCAATTGGCAAATTTCAAAGCAAGTATATATTGCTATTGAACTAACCTAAGTTACATCTGAATTTAAATGTTGTAGCATCACATTACACACATTTTCTCTTGGTTGTTTGGGTGCCTTATGCACATGATGACATTATTAGACTATCTGCCTATTGCTCGACTAGGTAGGAGATATGAATAGTACGTATCCTACTGATCTGTTTCCACATTATAGAGCTATACTTTTCGGATCGTATGCTCTGACAATTCAATGATGTTCAAGGGGTATTAGAGTATATCTATACCCTTATTTAGCTTTATGATACTGATGTACATAGTTGGATCGAGATAAACTAAATCACTTAGCATGCTTATTGGCTAGACAAGTAGGAGGATTGTCGAAATAGGATTGTGCAGACACTACACCTAAAGGAGCATATGCAGGAGAGGATCAAATTATACTACCTAATACCAGTTAAGAATGAGGCGATACGTTAGTTAGACTACAGCCATGGTGGGATACCTAGTATGTTGTTACTTATCCTATGCTTATTTCATTATGTCTTGCATGATGAGTTAATCGGTTAATTTTCTATTTTTTATAGACAAAATTCATTGACTAGTCGCTACAGATGACATACAAAGATATCTTTACTGAATAGTTAGAAATTACCAAGATCGCCTAACAGTTTCAGGATATCAATTTATATGAGCTAGATGATGCACCGATTCCAGGCTTTGATGCTAAGGGAGACGACTCCTAACAAAGAATGTACCCAAGGGAGGATGTTAGCGAGGATGCAGTTGTGGTCGAGGCTATGGATAGGGTAAAGCACGACATGGGTAGGCATAACTATAGATCAAAGATGACTAATCGCTCGAGCACTACTTATCATAACATTACTCATCTTAGCAACCTTAACCTCTCTCAAATCTCCTTTACAGCCTTTAGTTTAGTATCATACACCCACAATAAGGGAGAATTCCAACGGTCCTTTGCAGATACCCCCAATACCCTTTAAGAGACAACTTGAAGATTAGGCTTAAGACATGAGTGAAGGGCTCACATAGGTTGACCCTTCCCCTAAACCCCTTGTAGATGCTCTACTCTTTGAGCTCATTAGGTTGGGACGGCTCCCAAATTACATAGCTTGATTGTGATAAGTTGATACAACCTCAGCCTAGTTCTCAAACAGATGAGTAAGATGAGATACGTGCCTATAGGCACTGGTAGGGGAGACACCCTTAAATGGACATGCTGATATGTACTTATTTATAGATTGTAGACAAATATTGTATGTAAATAGACATATTTCATATTTAGCTAATGAAACTTTGGATGCTTATTAATTTGGTTGTTCAATCTCTCTTTTGTTTTGTGTTTGTTGGTTATTTTTTGCTAGAGCTAAAATTTTGCTAAGTAATGGAAGTTTTGGATTTATGAGTGGAAAAGCTTGAATATATAGCTAAGATATATCGTGTAGTAGATATATTCATGGATATTGTAACATATTTCTAGATTGGATGTATTATGTAATATATTTGTATCCATATTCATGGATGAAATGTGAGATTAGGTTTGGTGTTGATGCTTATATAAAAGTTTTTGAAAATGAATTTAACCATTTTAATTAAATTTAACTCTTCAAATGCCAAACTTTATCATACCATAAAAATTGGCTTCTTAAAAATTGATTTTCATGAGTTTTAAAAGCCAAGGATATGCAAGTTTGGTTTTACAAAATTCGGATTTATATACTATATTTCTAAAAAAATTTTTGTCCCCCGCGCCCTGGCCCCCCCCCCCCCCCCCCCCAAAAAAAAACAGTAGCATTGAACTCACCCACACTAATGGAAAACTGATGTGGAATGTTAACGGACACAAAACTTCCCACTACCGTCCACTCAGATTTTCTTTGCCAACAGTTCTACGGTGGCAAGTGATCCCAAAAGCCCATCAATCTGCACCAATAATTCATCCTTTTTGTTCTCCATAACTTCCCAACTCCAGCAATGGCGATAATTCTAAACTACATTCCCTCAGTCACATCTTCTTCTACACCAATCTCATCAGACACAAACTCAAACCCAAACACAAGGCCTACCAAAATCATACTCCCCAATAAGAAGCCATTGAAATGGTCGACTGGGGTTGCCCCTGGGGAGTACGGAGGACCACCCGCAACTTCGAAACTTAGGAAATATTGGGGTGGTGAGGAAGAAGACCCTTTGACTTCTGATGAGTTCATTTGGAACAAGGACTTTGTGGGTCAGTTTAAAAGGATGATTGATGATAACCCAGATGATATTTCTACTATTCAGGCTTCTCCTGTTAAGGTATGGAGGATACAGTTTGGTTCTTTTAATATGATTTATGCTTTTCTTGTTCGTGAATTATGTGTTATTGTTTCAAGGTTTGGCTATTGCCTATAGATTAGGAGAATGATAATGGGTGCTGAGACCGCTTGTCTAAGGCTAAAATATGAAACTTTTCACCTTTTACATACTTGTTGTTTTGGACTAGCGATTCGTTAAGAGGACACTATAGATTATGCATGCATGGATTAACTTTGTGTTCTTGGAAAATTTGGTTTTTGCTTGGCAATCATTCGTTAGGAGAATGATAATGGGTGCTGAGACCGCTTGTCTAAGGCTAAAATATGAAACTTTTCACCTTTTACATACTTGTTGTTTTGGACTAGCGATTCGTTAAGAGGCCACTATAGATTATGCATGCATGGATTAACTTTGTGTTCTTGGAAAATTTGGTTTTTGCTTGGCAATCATGCATGTCTATGGATGACCTATATGTTCTTGTTCTCTTCTATATATTTTGGTGTATGGATGAAATTCATGGTGTTTAAGCGTGGATATGGTTGGAAGGAAGGTGCTTTTTAAGAAAAGTTCGAAATTTTAGTACAAGAAGTGATGATCATACTCTGGCAAGTAGCAACTTCTCTCTCCTTGTTTGGATATGCCTGTTGCCCAAGTTGGTTGATTTGATTAGGAAAGGCATTAATTTGTTCCGCTGATCTCCTGGTACTAGGCTTCTTTTTTATTGAATAATGCTTAAATTAACTGAAAAGTGACAACAAATTTCACCCAACGGAAAACCTATCCCTAAAGCTTGAAAAATGACTTCTAATTTGAAAGTTTCACACTCTGTTTAGGAATCTTATGTACAGCAGAAATCGTAGGAAAGCTATGGAAAGGAAAAGAAATGAAAGGAAGTATAAGTTTTTTTTGTTGTTTGGTTAGAAAAAGTAGAAGCGAAGGGAAAGCTGTAAAATATTTTTTTAAATTGTCTAAATTACCCTAAGAGAGATAATAATGCTTCTTAGATAGGAAGAGAGAGAAGAGGAAGAGAGTGAGAGAGCAAATACCCATCAGCTTTCAATCACAGAGAGGGGAGAGAGAGAGAGAGAAAAGAATTGAAACCATCATATTCATATTCTGACCGTGAAGAGAAGAGAAGAGAGGGGGAGAGAGAAACGGAAGAGAGAAGGGATCTAACATTGACGAGGAAGATGATGAACAATTAGGGTATTTTAGTATTTTTACAGGATTTCCATCCATTTCCATGAGTTTCTTCCCGAATTTGGAGAGAAAAAGTTAGAGCTTTAAAGTGGAATTCTTTCTGCATATTTTTCCTATGTTCATCTTCTTTCTACTTTTTTTAAGTTACCTAAATACATAATGTCTTTCCGTTTCCATTGAATTCCATAGATTTTCATGTAGCCAAACATAGTGTTATAGTTTGTTCTGAAGATGCAGTGAAACTAATATGGCTTTAGTGACAGCCTAAGATAGTCATTTCAGAAAGCCACCATTCATGGAAGTCATTTCTGGCTCCTACATCTGATGACTTTTTGTACTGGATATTCTTGTAGCGATTTGCAGTGACTATTTTGAATAAGCCACTTTTGGATAGTAAATGCATGTTGCTGGTGTGTAGCAGCAGAATATGTCATGAATGGTGGACATATTAGAGGTATATTTTAACCAAAAAAAGAAATATATTAGAGGTATATTGACACTGAGCATAGGCCTTTTTCAGTTGAACAAAGGATGTCAGCTGATAGTGGCATTTATAGGCCAGACAAAATTATTGTTCTTGGTGTCCACTATGAAAATTGTTTGGAGGCCAAAGATGTTTCCAGTGGAAAACTCTTTCTTGGGTAATCATTTCCAGCGAAAAACTTTTTTGCCCAAAGATGGAAAATATGTTCTTATAAATCATTTAGGGAAAGAATTTCTTAGGGGGACATTCTCCAAAATAAGGACATCTTTTGGGGAAAAGATGTGAAATCTTCATCTTAGAACATCTTGGAAGAGACATCTGCATTGATGATGGGATCAATCTAACTTGATGATGGCGGATCGTGAGTAGAATCAATAATAACAAACTAGATGAGTGCCAGTGACAAGCTGCTTTATACTTTAGAAAATTAGTGATTCACCAGCATGAGCCCTCTAAATTTATTCCTGCTTCTTGGGCCCAACACTTCTTTAAGAGTAAGCCTCTGTTGCTTAGCCTGATCAGTTGAATACTCTAACTTTGATAATGTAACCTCATTTGGACTTGATTTTCTTGTTTCTTGTGATCTTTCTGAAATAGTGATGGTTTGTGAGAGGAGTTAAAAAATCAAAAATTATTATTGCACTAAGCAATATAGGTTGAGGAAAATGATGCATTTCAAAATTACTTAACCTGAGTCTATAATAGGAATGCAGATTCCCATGTTTATTAAGTACCCAACAAGGTATAGCTTTAGGTCTTAATGCATTTGTTTTAGCATCCTTTTTGTCATGGTATTGACTATTGAAAGCTTTTGGCATGTGCAGAAAGAGTCTTCGGGGTTTTTGAGCTTGAACCGAGTGATGTCCCTTGACAGGTTGGTGCTCTCTTTCTAAAGGTGATCAGCATATAATTTTTCATGGTCAATAAGATATTGATTTAAAACCATTCAAACTAACTCATTGCAGTCTGGAAGTTGATCTGACCAAAGAGCTGACAGCCCCCTCAAAATATGTTGTGGAGCCATTGGTGGAAACTCCTAAACAAGTAAGATGAAAGGGATTCCTCGTTTTCCTGTATTTTCATATCAGACCCCACTGATGTTTATTGTGCATGCCTTTTTACTCATGAACAATGGAAATCAGAGCAATGGCAGTGCTTCCCGCAGATGGAGGTTGGCCCCTACACGGCGCGAGCAAGAGAAGTGGGACAAAGCAGCTAAGGCCACAACTGGAGGCAGCGTGAGTATATTCCAAGACCACCCTATTCAGTCATTTAACTTGTTATTTTTAGAATTGCTTTTCTCATGGTTTTTCAGTTTGTTGATATTATTCTTTTGTTTAATGACTTGATTATGTAATCTTTTTTATCATGGAGGAATACGTTAGTTCACTTCTCTCCCCATAATGTTTAACGTCACATATTGTTTTGGGTCAGGATGTGTTGGTCCGTGAGTCAAGGCAGCCTTGGGGGGACCCAGCAGTGTTGGCTGCTCAGTCAAGGGAGCAGTACTTTAAGGTACATAAATTTTTTGTTGCCTCATTACTTTGGTTTCTTCCTTCTTTGTAAAGGTGGTGGCTTGCTGTTTTTATGCACATGCAATTTGCTTTTTAACCAGTTAAAGAAGAAGTTGCAACTCCTCACTCTGGGTATAGGAGGTGTGGGCATCGTCTCAGCATATGTTTCTTATTCTCCTGAAATTGCCGCGAGGTAATGATTAAAGCCTTTGACATAATTTTAGAGTTATATTTTGCTCATTTCGGAGATACATAATTGTGTAGAGGTAGTGATGAGAGGGAAATTCAAATAAAAAAGTTTGCAATGTGTAAAAATGGTCTTCCTTGTTAAGTTCAAATCATATGCCTGCAGAAATTCTTGATGGCAATTTGACCTTGTCACGGTTTTTCCATTAAGGAAGTATTGGCAACAAAGTAAGAAGAATAGAGAAGTACATGAAACGTATAGATCTCTTTTTCTCTTCTAGAAGTCAATTGTTAAATTGTCGAGTTGGTGTGTTTGCTGACTCTTACTATTATCACTACACAGCAACCATTAGAGAAGGTGAATGCATAAGTATGCAGCGTTGCACTTACATTTTTGCAAAGTGGCTATCTTTGTGCCTTTGTCCCTTGACCTACAGGTCATCAAGGAGCTACTTAACTGTTGCATCAAGATTCACCCTCAGTGGATATAGCGTTAAATAATCATACAGATTATATCCAGCACTTAAAGAGTTCAGTGTGCATGAACTATTCCTGATTTGTTCATATATTAGAGTTGCAGTTCATATGCTTCTCACCACCTTTTGTCACTGCTGCCTAGTGAATCTAAGCTGCTTCAAAACTGTGTTCAAGAAAAGGGTGTGTATGAATAGTCAGAATGTAGCAAGTGGTTGTTGGAAATCCTGCTAATTGCATGTATGTTTGCCCTTTCCATTGTCAGCTTTGGTGCTGGTTTACTTGGCTCCTTGATCTACATACGCATGCTTGGAAGCAGTGTGGATTCTATGGCTGATTCTGCTAGTGGGGCTCGAAGTGTAATCAAGTATGCAATCTATGTTTTCTTCACTCAAGATTTGAGCTAGAATTGGTTAATGAGCTTTCCTTTGTGTCATTTACTACAGTATGCACCTATTCAGAGGATGAGGTTATTTAGTTACCTTATTACTCTGATAAGTATGTTCTAGAAGAATGTCTGATTGTGCTCTGCAGATATTGTCCTTATGCATGAATACTCAAATTTCTTTTTACAGTCACATTGTTAGATCTAGTTATCTTTCTATTGCAAGTCTTGGTAATTTTGTTCAAAATGTTTTTCTTAATTGGGTAATCTGAACTTGATTTTGCACTCTCCATATGGTATTAGCTACGTCAACTGTCAAATACTGAAAGAACTTCATGCACAATACAAGCCTTTTTTTGTTTTATGAGCAGAAACTGTTTCTTGATTTCCATTTCAAAGTGTTCTCTGGACTTTACATCGATATGAGCTGACCGAATTTTGAAAAGTCTGTCATAGGAAAAAAGATAAGCTCCCTGTTCAGGTGGTGGTGTGGTGATAATCTGTTGGTCTACCGCTGTATAGTCAAGCACCAAACTTTCTCATAAATTGCATCATTAAAGTTTCCTAAAAGCAAAACGATCATTTCCTTTGGTTTGACATTATGAGACAAGGCATGCCACCATCTTGCGTTTATTATTATTATTATGAATGGAAGATAGCTGGATGCACATGTCTCAGATTTTCACACTCGTTGCCTCAATATGCCAATGCCTGAATTCATACTTGATCAATGATGAATAATTCAATAGTTAGTATTGAAGTTGTTGGGGGCAAATTTAGGCATTGTCTATTTCTTCCTGATTATTTTCATGGCAAAATATCTTTCGTAAGACCAAGTTGTGTTACAGACAAATGTTATCATGCTCCATGCTGAATTTGGATTCGCATCATTCACAAAATGACCCTTTTCTAAAAAATTTACAGTATGCTTCATTATTTTCAAATTTCACTATTTCTGGTTGTGTGTAGAAAATTGGATTGTTTGACTCGCTAGAGATTTTCTTACAGGGGAGCAGTAGGACAGCCAAGGCTTCTTGTTCCTGTAGTTTTAGTCATGATCTACAATCGATGGAATGCGTAAGTTTACCTTTGCAAGCACCTTAGAATTTATGAATTCACCTTTCAAGATAATATATGATTTATTGAGTAGATGTGAGCTTTTGTGGCTAAAGCCATCTAAGTACTTATTCTTGACATGTCCAATGTTTTGCAGGATCCTTGTTCCAGAATATGGGGCTATGCAGTTAGAGTTGATACCAATGCTAGTTGGGTTCTTCACATATAAAATTGCTACATTTACTCAAGCTATCGAGGATGCACTTACCGTAGTAACTAAAAGAAATCAAGGTTAAGTGAAGCAGCATATTCCACAGATGCAGGAAAGGCACCTTATGCAGCTCGAACTCCAAGTCTTGGTATGGGATGATTTTTTATTTCAGCTTTACTTGCACAATGTTATCCAAGTTTGTATATGCTGTTTGCTTCAGCCTGGATTTGTCATATGCAAATTGTGTAAGACATTCATAATGTTTTCTTTGTATAACTAATATGCAATAAAGTTGCATTCAACTTCCACCATCGATACCGGCTGCCATTTCTAACACGATTTCCCTTGATCATGTTGCAGATGATCTTTCCAGCAATGGCATATCTAAGGAGTCGCATCTCTGCAAATGAACCCAATAACTTATTTTCTGCCCTTTTGATTCTCCAGTTCTGTGGAAAAGGCTCTAAAATCAGCATAAGAATAAGTGATCTACTGATTGCTTTTGCTGTATTTTTTTTTTTCAGTTTGAGATAGGTCTAGATTGGACTCAAACATACAGCCATATTCCATATTTGTAAATTGAAACAATTTGGTTCATGGAAAGTTCAAGCGTGATGCTTTTTCCCAAGTAAATTTGTTTTGTTTGAGGCAGTGTTTTTCCCCTGTTTTTTTCACTGTAAACCGATGTCCTTCAGATTATGTCGATATTGAAGTATGAATCTAAAACAAACTTGAGGAAGCTGAATTTAAATCGATTCCTTGAATATGTTTCAATTAAGCTTGCGAGTTTATCTATCCTAAAGTACAAATTTTGGCAAATTTAAGGCATGTTCTCGTTTATATTTTGTAATCTTTGCGTGTTAGAAGTTAATCTTTGGACAATGTTGTCGATTGTTGCCTACTCGTCGTTAAACAAACGGTATGATGTTCAGGACATACTGAAACCTGTCCGGTAAAGTCCTTTTTGTGAGGAGAAGAACCAAGTTCAATAAATACTGCTGGAAACAAAACATTGAAATACCGCAAATAGCAAGGACTATTATAAGCCAAAAGATTCTCATATTTATAGCAAAGGAAAGTACAAAATACAAATTTTCAAGGTCTTTTAACCAGGCTCTCTTCTCAGTCAAAAGCTTTGCCTTAGTATTATTTCTTCAGAGGACGATTCATACAGTAGTATCATACAACGATCACTCCTTAACCTGTATTCTGCATTCCTGCAGCAATACCCTTCATGGTCAATATCAGGGTATCTTCTAGACCTGGAGCGTATTCACTTGTTGGGTTGAGCTTCATGAGTTCTGCAGACGACTTGCTAGTTGACTCCATATATTCTCTCGACAAATGTGGCCGCACTGTCACACTGAAGTTGGGGTCACGGATTCGCTTCAGCGTGTATGCCTGGCTGACATTGAGAGTGGTGATATACGAGTCACGAAGACGCAGCCTCTGTTTCAAGTAAGGATCCCCCTCGAGTAGATCTTTATGACCAGCAATCTACAGAAAACAAATAAGGTTTGTCTTAGCACAAATCCTCGGTTTTTAAACCAATCCATAGTCATTCTATTCCCTTGATATTATCAATTGTAGCTTTAACAAATTCTAATTCCCTTTCAGTTTTGCATAATATTACCTGGAGAAGAAGATTCTTAGTTTCCACATAATTGGCCCTCAATCGCTCTCCAAATGACCATAACTCTTCGGACACAAGAAGCTTGTCGTATAAAGCAGCAATTCCAGGGTCTCCCTTGGCGAACACCATTTCAACCAAATCGATTGTCACCCTGAAAAATGGCCATTGGTTGTACATCTCCTGAAGCATGTGGAGATTCCTGATGTCCTTTTCAATCACATGTTTAAATGCTGCCCCAAAGCCAAGCCAGACAGGTAAATGAAACCTTGTCTGAGTCCACGCAAAAATCCATGGGATTGCACGAAGTGACTCAATGCCTCCACTTGGTTTCCTTTTTGATGGACGACTTCCAATGTTCATCCTACCATACTCTAATTCAGGTGTTGCCTGCAACACGAACAAGTTAGAAAGAGAGAGAGAGAGAGGGGAAAAAAAACAAATTCATAACGGCATTTCCTAGATTTCCTTTTTATAGTTTCAAAATTCCAAAGAACATCCAAAAATACAGCATCTAAATCATGCACTTTCTCCAAGGAATTCTAACCAATAAAGAAAACACCAGTCTTTTACTTAAATGTAATCAAAAGGGGGCTTACACTGAATAAAGAAAGTCATGTGGTACAAATGTTGCTGCTCTAATGCAAGAAATTGGAGATTTCTGTTAAAGATTTTGCAAACTCTACCTGAGGTATATCTAACTGTGAAACACAGAGTGATGCATTGCATGAATTCTTTAATTACACGACTCAAAGAAAAATTGAAACAAAAATAGAAAAAGAAAGCAAGCTACTTACAAGGCGGAAGTACTCAACAAAACGTGGTTCTTGGAAAACTATGGAACGGTATTCTTTTGTTGCAACCACTGCCATCTCATCCATAAGTTCCCGCCATTCTGGCTTTGGAGAGACAGGGAGATGCATTCCGTGCTCAAGTGTGGCAGCAGTAAAACGCTGAAGGGTTCTAAAGCACAAGTGCTGCTCTCCGAATGACTGTTCAATAACTTCACCTTGAACTGTCACACGAAGTGAGCCATGAATTGTGTCAGGGGGCTGAGACAATATGGCAAGATGTGTGGGACCACCTCCTCTTCCAACAGTTCCTCCTCGACCATGAAACATTGTCAGCTTAACACCATAGTTCTTTGCAACCTTAACAAGCTCTTCCTGTGCCTTGTATAGCTGCCATGCTGCAGACAGACGACCAGCATCTTTCCCTGAGTCAGAGTACCCAATCATGACCTCTTGCTTTCCATTAATACGATTCCTGTACCAGTCTATTGAGAAAAGACGAGCAACAGCAGCAGGAGCAGCTTCAAGGTCAGCAAGCTTTTCAAATAATGGAACAACCCTCAATGGCTGCTTCACACGACATTCACGCTGCAAGAGCTCAACAGCAAGCACATCAGATGGGGCTGTTGCCATTGAAATAATGTAGGCACCAAAGTTGTCTGCAGGAAGTTCAGCAATAACATGAAATGTGTCCAGCACATCAGCAATTTCTTCAGTTTTGGGGAGATCAGGGCCAAAAAGAGGGCGCTTGCCACTCAGTTCAGACAACAACCACTCCTGTCTGCGTTCTTCAGACCATTCTCGGTATGACCCAATGCCCAGGTGCTTTGTGATAGCATCAATAACATCGGTATGCCTATCAGATTCCTGCCTTATGTCAAGCCTTACCAAGGAAAGTCCGAAGGTAGAGACTTGTCGTAAGAAATCAAGAAGGCTTCCATCAGCTATTGCATGATCACCACATGCACAGAGTGAACGGTAGCAGAGTTCAAGAGGCTCCAAGAACTGCAGTATGAAAAGAAAATTAGCAAAATGCATTATAATTCAGGGGAAAAGCTAGAGTTGAAGTCACAAACTCTTGACACCAGCTATTATATCCTTGATGACCTAATTGATAAAAATCATGTCAAATTCTACATCAGCAAATGAAAGCGTGTTATAGCTGAGACTCTTCAATGCAACATGTTAAGGCCTGTAAACCAATCCTTTATAAGACTATATGGGAACAAGACAAAATCCTTTCCACTATTCGCCATTCCATGGTCTTTATCTAAAATCCAATAGCTCAAAAGAATTTTTTTTTAAAAAAAAAAACACCTTGAAGATATTCCTCAAGCAACATCTAATTTGAGCACAAAAAATAAAAGATACCAGCCACATGACAATCATCTTCAAGTAATCAAGCTTTAACAGAAAGTTACTCATAATAATACATCTATCACTGTTCAGGTATGCATCCATATGGCTAAAAGGGTGAGAATCTCTCAAAGCAAGTCAACTAGTTGAAACAAACTGATTATTAGTTACCATCACAAGCTGAATAATGTATGAGTAAAGCATGCAAATAGACCTTAACATGGCATACAAGAATATTATGATGCTTGTATAACAGATGCCACATTTTATTCTAATAACCAAGTATAACATATAGAAAGTACTTATATTCTCTCTCTCTCTCTCTTTCTTTTTTTTTTTTTTTAATTTTTTATCCCTATCTTATCCTAAATATTAATTGAGATTATTCTTGAGCTACTAAACTGTGAGAGTGCTCGACGAAACCAGAGTCACTGTCCAGACCTGCTCAACATTGGTGTAAGTCCAGTCTTCTGGAACTTCAGAGATCCCATTGGCTAGCAATTGTCGTGCCCGCTCACGTGTATTATATAACTTGTCTCTGACATCACCAAGAATAACGCGATAGGGCTCGTTTGGTGGTATTTGTTTCCAAAACTCTGCATTGACAAGGATCAAATTTGGAATTGATATGACACCAAAGGAATTGTAGTTTTTTATTTACATAAAAAAGAAAGAAATGATAGTTTTAGATTGGTATTTGTTTCCAAAACTCCGCATTGACAAGGATCAAATTTGGAATCGATATGACAGCAAAGGAATTGTAGTTTTTTATTTACATAAAAAAGAAAGAAATGATAGTTTTAGATTGCTATCCAATTTATTTATGGATAAGTCTCTAGCATTAAAAAATAAGGGGAAACAAAAATCTCAAATTTATCACCCTCATACCTATGTAATGTTTCACATCTCTCTTGGATGACCTATGAAGTTCATCAGCACGAGCACGTAACTCATCGCTGCAACGCCACATGGACAACTGCCAAAAGTAATTGTATTAAGCTCTGATCCAATGAGATTGGGAAAAAGAAAAGCAGGGGATCAACAATTTACACATTAAAGGACCCATTTAGTTTTAGTACCTCAAACATCAGATCCTCGATCTGGGAAAAGTACATGTTAGCAGCCATCATTCTGGCCAATAAGCACACATCTCTCGTTACTTCAGGAGTTACCCTAGGGTTTCCTGCAAGACGAACCATCTAGGCATTGTTAATGGGGTTTGCTTCTTAATTCAATCAGAAAAGAGAAAAGGGGCAATATCTATAACTTAAGGCCATTTTGAAAAAGAATAGAGAAATGGAAAGCTATTAAATACATGTGTAGGCATATTGTCAATTCCTTTTCATACATCTTTTCACCACCCTGAAATCCTACTGAAGATACTAGCCTTATATCAAGGCCTTGAAGCACCTAGTTCCAATTTGATGCAATGCACCATGAAATATTGGCAAATCAGTAAACTCATCTCTTAAAACACTCCAAATATTGTGGATGCAGATGCATGTAAATTCAAAAGCTGCTCAAGCAATTTATGTGCAGCATCAGCAATTTATGCACATTGCAATGCAAAAACACAAATAGAAACCAACTAAAGAAAGATCCTTGAGCAGGCACTTAGAATTTATATGAAAATTCATGTTTCACGTGCTGAGATATAATTTGTCAAAATAATAGAAAAGAAAAAATCTCCATTTTTATGTATAATTATATCAAAACTAATCAATAGTTGTTAACCACAATGTATGTTAATCATCAAAGGGGAACAAGAACATTTCACAAAAAAATGAAGATCATACATACCATCACGATCTCCTCCCATCCAAGAAGAAAATTGAATAAGGGGGGCATTGTAAGGAACTCGTTCATTTATTCCTATGTTCTTCAATGCTGTGTCAACACGCCGCAGAAACTTAGGCACACCTTTCCATATTGTTTCGTGGAAGTAACTCATTCCAGCCCTCATCTCATCTTGTGGAGTTGGGGGTGTCCTTCGAATTTCATCTGTTCGAAATGCAGCTTGAATCTGTACAAGCGAGGAAAGACTTCATTCCTTAATTGGATTGGTGGAAGCTTCTACACACAGCATGGTCATGCATCCTCAATAAGCTAAAAAGCAAATTTTTAAATGCACTCAAGTGATCAAGGATTTTGGAATGTGGGTGAAAGAACAATGCAAAAAGATCGTTGTATTTACTCACACACATGCACACACACACCCTATCCACACACAGAGAGCATGTTGCTATATGAGGATTGAGAACAAGTTCTCATCTGCAGAGATACATTAAAATGATGACGAAAGATGCAAATAATATGGAAAAAGTAGAAATTGGCATCATGGAATAGAACTGAAATCTTAAAGTAGAAAATTCCAATGCAAAGGCATGGTAAATGTAAAAACATTTACAAAGATACTAATCCAAAACCAGTATATGCTTACCTCCCTCTGCAGAGCCTCATCAAGTTCCTGCTTATCATCAGGTGTAATGTCTTTTGCATTCAACTGAGTCAAACTATCCCGGATCCTAAGAGCATATTAAGAAAGAAGTCAGCACATTCCGTTGTTGTAGGCTATTAAAACATGTGTGACAGCACAGTCAATGTTAAATGGTTGCCAACAATAACGTCTGCTACATCATTAAGAAAGTCACAAGAGATTGAAGAGAAACAGTTGGAGAAAAGGAAAGACCTAGCATGCTTTTGGAGCAAAGATCTTCGCACAGATTGGGTTGGATGTGCAGTTAAGACCAGATCTACTGTCTGATTTTTCAAAGCATCGAAAACTTCTCCAGGAGACTTCTTCAGCTGCCCAACTAGCCTTTTTAGGGTTTCTTCAATATCTGACTCAGTTGTTGCTGATGCTTCATCAGCAAAATCTCCCTTCTTTAACTTAATCCTCCTTCTGTAAGCTATCTGAACTTCTTCAGCTAGGTTAGCTAAGTTAAGCATATGAGCAAATGATTTAGTAACAACAATTGAATCCCCAGGATCCAGACTTGTCAGCACATTCCCAAGCTCCTCCAACTTCTGTGGGTCATGCTTCCCCTCGTACTCAGCCGCACACTCATAACACTCTTGAACCTAATCAAACACCAAATTGTCAAATTTTTTTGCTCTAAATTAACAAACTATATTCGCATACAAGAAAGCTGCCATCTATTGCAATTTCACCCCCAAAAAGTTGGTGAATTGCAAATCTGGCTCCAACTTTTCCAATCAATAAAACTTGAAAAACTCAAAAGGGGAAAGAAGAATTAACACCACATTACAACAATGATCCTTGGTCACCTCACAAATTCTCATTACTAGCCTTTAGGTCCTCTTTCTTAATTTTGATCTAAAACTAGAAAAAAGCTCGTGCAATTCCTCATGCAATATTCAAAATAACTTGACAACAAAGCAATCTATCAATTATCAACGACTATAGTTGTCCATATGCTTGAATCAATCGGGGCCGCCTAACTATTTTCCTTGAACTGTCTATTTTCCATTGTTATGGCAGGGTAAATAAAGATTCCTAATAGCAATATTGCATAACAGAGATCTCAAGTATGTTTTCGCCTTAACCATCAGTTTTCGTCAAGCTCATAACAAAAATATAAAGAAAGCAACCTTAACATGATGTTTCAACACAAATAAACACAATGCCTGAAAAAGTTCAAAATGTTGCACAAAAGTCCTACGATGTTTCAACATAAATTGACCATCTTTCACATAATGCATTAAAAAGGAAAAAAGAAATCTAAAAACCATTTAGTCAAAAGAGTATCATAGAACAAAACTGAAACAGAACCACTCAAGCACAAATAAAGAGAATCACATAGAAAGCTCAAAGCTTTGCTGAGAAACACATTATGTTTCATCAATATCCACAATCTTTCACATAATTGCAAACATGAAACAACTAAATTCAAAAAACTTGCAAAAGGGTATCAGAAAATCAAAACCGTTTCTCTAATCTCCTCTCCATGTAAATCCTGAAGAATATCGAGAAATCGATCCAATAGCAAAGCATCATATTCAACTAGTTTATCATCCTCGGACACTTTCCCAGGTGCTAGTAATCTCAACTGTGCATCTATTGATGCCAACTTCTCCAAGTTCCTACCAGCCATTGATCAACTCCCCCTTTCTTCTTTTTTGTTACTATTATTTATATGGAAGTTAGGATAAAACACACCCGATTGAAGAAACAAGGATCTGCTTTTGTTTTTTCTTTTTTTCCCCTGGAAAGACTACAGTTTTCTGGAATAACAAATATGAATCTCCTGAAAAGGTTGTGTTTTACGAAAAAAGTTGGAGACCCTGTGATGTTCACACCGAAAAGTAACGGACTAGATTGAATTATTTGATCACGAGTGAGAGAGAGAGCGAGAGAGAGAGAAGTGTGAGGAGAAGATGGGGAGACAAGACAACGGACAACAGAGAAGAGGAAGAGAAGCAAACTGCAAAATCAATTGGCGATCTGGACGTTTTATGGACCGAAAAGAGAAGAAAAAACCAAAAAGCTTTTTTCTTTCTTCCCTTCAACCTTTATTTTATTTTTCCCCACTTCCTTTTATTATTGAAATTTAATTGCATAAAACGTCCTTCATTATTCTCTCTTCTTCCTAAGATTTATTATTGAAATTTACTTTTTTTTCTTTTAAATATAGTGCATTCAACGATTAACTTTTATTATTTGTATTTAATTGATATCTTATCTATATCTATTATATTTAATAAATATCTATTTAAAATTTGACATTTAAAATTTATATTTAATTAATATCTTATCTATATCTTATTTATATTATTATATTTAATCCATATCTATTTAAAAGAATAATTTGATTTATTTCTTTCCATCAGGATATATTTATTTTGTATTTTCTTACAATTATGATAAAGATGGTGCTAAAAATTTAAAATTGAAAACTAAAAGAAAAGCTTTAAAAACCTATCTTATTTGTAGGAAAATGAAATTTTGATCAGTTTTTTTTTTTTTAAATCAAGGACTTATAGAAGTATTTTATAACAAATCAGTAGACACACAATCGATATAAAGCAATACAATAAAATTTAGAATATAATAATTATCGAATCGCAGCACCCTAATTGAATGTTGTTTAGAAAATATACAACTAATGATTTTATAAAACATTGGTAATACAAAGCAAGTAATACATAACTACAACAATATATTATAAACGTATATAGTAAAATACAAAAAAAAAAAGAAAAAGAAAACCTAACAAAACAATGCAAATCGAGATTACATCTATCTGCACGTAACTTAAAGCATAAGCAAATAAATAAATATGCTCTAAGAAAATGAAGATTGAAGAAAGACGTATTATAGTAAATGATTGATCCGTTAATTTAAACATTATTAGAGCAAATAGAAAAAAAAAAAAGTAACATGGGAGAGAAAAAGAGAGATTATAGATAAAATTTAACTGAGAGAAAGGAAAAGGTTTTAGGTACTTTTGATTTCCTTTGAGAAAAATTATAAAAGGATTCCCTTTTTATCAATCTAAAAGGGAAGTTGATGAAGTTTTCATTTAAAAAAAGAGGGGAAGGGATCGATGGAGAAGAAAGCAGTTAAAGAGAGAGTGGTTTTGGGAGAAAGAGAAGAGTGGGTGGACTCAAGGGCACGGGTAAGAGAGAGAGAGAGAGAGAGATGGAGAGGAGGATAATGGAAAGTGAATAGAGAGATTAATAGAGATAATAGATTAAGAAAAATTTGGTGTCAAAAGGAAATTTAGTAAAATTTCAAATTTATTCATATGATAGATTGTTGGTAATTTTGTAAAATTAATTTAAGTATTAGATTTTTTGTTATATGATAATAAATTAGAAGTTTAAATATTACGTTGCTAAAAACAATTACTTAAACTTTAATGAGCTTTAATATTATAGATATAATTGATTCTTACCTTTTAATTAAGACCACAAACCCTTACATGTTGACATATTTCTAAATCCAAAATTCAAACCCTATAATTTAATATATTAAAAACAGTCACATTGAGTATAATGGAAACATGGAAAAACTAGTAGACATGTTGAGTTACTATTATTTTGTAACCAGTTACTGAGAGAAATGTAAAGAGTAGTCGGTATTTGGTCGAAAAACTGTTGTTTTTGAAAGAAATATTAAACCTTATAGTTGAAAAAAAGAAGAAGAAAATGCTTTAGGGCTTTTTTTTTTTTTTTTTACCAACTATGTGAAGTGAAAATTTGAACTCTAATTTATCTTAATAAGAGACTAATGGTAATACCACTAAACTATACACTAGCAGTTTTGAGATTGAAAATATAATCTACTAAATAATCTTTAAAGACACTAAAAGGTTGTTGATGATGTTTTATTAAATAATTTCTAAACGCATTAAAAGATTATTAATGATGTTTTATTAAATAATTTCTAAACACATTAAAAGGTTATTGATAATGCTTTTGGAGCTTAAATAATACTAGCGAATGCCGCACTTGCTATGTGTATGCAAGTTTAATAATATCAAATACTTGAAATATTAATATTACAATGAAATCATGTAGTCAATTAAATATAATAATAAGTATTAGAAATATGGAAAAAAAAGTTAAAATATTTAACATATAAATTTTTCTCTAAGGAAATATGTTATCATCTTTAAAAAATTATATAAATGTATTAATAGAAATGGTATATATGAGACGGAGAAATGAGAGACTTAATGATAAATTAATTTTCATGGCATCAAAATCAAGTATATTAAGAGTTTAATGGATTTATCTATAAATGTAATTAATCCATCTCCAACGTGATTGATGTTGTTAGGGCTAAAGTGGGAGATTAAGGAAAAATGATAAAAATGGAAAGAGAGAGATATTAATAGCAAGAAAGAATGAGAAGAAATAAGGAAAGAAAATTAAGTAGGTTGACAAATATATTAATCTGATAAGATATTTTATAGTTTTAAGAATATAATTTAGTATTGTTCTTTCTATTTATATTATTAGATTGAGACCTAAATAATAATTTTAGAAAGTAGCAATTACATGAAGTCCTTCAAGCTTTAATAATATTAGCAGACATGCACCCGTGTTACTCATATAAAAGATAAATAAAACAATATAGAAGAATTTGTGACATATTAATTGACTAAATCATATCACTATCATGACTAATGAATCAAATAAGATAAAGAGATAGAAAAAGTACACAATATGTATAAAGAGTATGTGTACAATAAAAAAAATAGACGTTGATAAAACAGTGTAATAAAGAAAAACTAATCATAATTTATTTGCTTTATAAAAAAAGTCACAATGTTCATGTAAAATTTAAAAAAGAAAGGTTATAATAACATGACCAGAACCATTACATTAGGAGAGAATTAATGAAACTTCTATTCGTAAATCTTCCTATATTTATGAATGAAAATAATTTGATTATTAAAAAGACAAATAATAGAAAAGAAATAAATAAAATTAACCGATAAAAAAAATGGGCCTGAATATGAAATATATTCATCTTTGGCAAAAAGAATGAGAAGTTATGGCAAAAATAGTATAAGTTACGGCAAGAACATGTAGTGCAAAACATGAGAAGGAAAAGAAGTTACATGGAGACTAGAAGAGAAAAAGTCAGGAGACTGGTGGCAAATGTAGTACAGGTAATTGACAAATATACCTTTATTAAATTAATATGCAATTAATATAAAAGTTAGTTTTATTGCTATAAATTATTAAATAAAGAACAAATAGGTAATTTTAAGATTGAGTTATAACTGGTAGTAAGGTTGGCAATTTTTGTTGTCATAATGTTTTTTCGTATCTGTTTGTATCTAGAAAATCTTAACGTGTAATATAATTCGTTTATTAATCACGTAAGAAAACTCAAACTTGACTCATTTAATAAACGTATTTGGGTTAGACCTATATATCGTTTAAAAATTTATAAATAAACTGAAAAAAAAAATATTCCTTATGTTTTTAATGGTCAACTTTTCTATATTTCATCCTAACTTTATAGTAAACTTATATATATGTTTCTATAATTTTGATAGAAAAAAATTGTATAGATTCCAAAAACATACAAAAGGTTTTTATGGAGTGCACGTATTTTTTTATATTTACTATCTAAATTGAATTATATAGTGCATGTATTTTTTTAACATTCATTATCTAAAGCTAAAGAGAAATGAATGTATTCAATGAAATACGAAACAATTATGAAAGCAAACATATGTTTATTATTATTCAATTTATATTCAAGTTTTGTTATATTTAATGTAGTTTTTTCTTTTATAACAAAAAATTCGTTATAAATTGTACAACAAAACCTAATAACATCATGATGTAAACAAACTAGATAATGGTTGAAAAATTAAACAACTAAACTCCCAAAAAGTTAAAAAGTTGATTAAATTTCTTTTTCATCAATATTAATAGGTGAGGTAACAATGACATAAGCACTATCTATATATATATTTTAAACAATTATACTGATTTCACTCTTTCATAAGATTTACCAACTATTTTTTTTTTTTTCACTGTTCTGATATCAATATGGCTAGATCAAATGATATATTATTTAATTTATGAATTCGAATTCAAATAGGGTCAAATTCATATTATAAAAACATGTGTTTCTTTTTATTTTTTTTAACTTTGATCTTAATATTTATCTATATCTTTTTTACTTTAGATATTCATGAATATGGATCCTACATTAGTAATTTAATAATTTAGGATGGTATAAGTGTAATTTCTTAAAAAAAATTGACGAGTACCACTTTCTTCCATCTTAGCATTTGTCATGTTTCTTACAATATAAACAATTGTAGTGTTGTGGCAATTCTAATAGAGGATGGCAGTTCTAAGAAAGGTTTTTGCTTTGCTTAGTTTTTTAATAATTGAATATGTTGATTATGAAAGTATTTTAAATAAAAACAAAACTTCATAATAAAAATCCAACACATAATAAAAATTCTAATAGCCACCAGCCATTTGATAAACATAAGTTAACCAACCCTAACCGGCAGTTACTTAAGTTTACAAGGTTTTAATAATACTAACTGATGACATACCAGGTTGCGTATACATAAAATGAATAAAGTTATGCAGTGTAATAAATATATTTTAATATTATGATTTTTCTAATGTCCCATCCTTTTTCTTATGGGATTGATGCTGTTATTTATCTTGCATTTGATTTAATCAATTTTAAGAACTATTGAATAAACTGTTATTCAAATTTAAAAACATGAAATGAATGGTAAGATGATGAGTGGTGCCGATCCTGTCAAAATAGATAAGAGTCGTGTGGAGAGGAATAAGGAGTAGTAGGAATGTTGAAAAGAAAAAAGAGATAGGAATAGGAAGTAGTAGGAATATTGGCGGAGGAAGAGAGAGAGAAAGAACGAGAACGGGGGCGGGGGGGTGTTGTGAGGGAGGGGAAGTGTCATATTTTTACTTAAATGCGAGAGAGGGAAAGTGTCATATTTTTATTCAAAATCTCTAAAGTGTTAATATATTTAAAAAATTATTTATCAATAATCAAAATTTTATTTAAAAGGTTAAATAAGTAAAAACAATTAAGAAATTATTTTGGTGGTTATTTAAAGCTTTATTTGTTTTAAAAATATAAATATATATTAGTAGATGCTACATCCACGATCTGTGTGCTAAAAAAAAATTAAATTAAAGTCCTTTAATTTTTTTTTCATTTTTCTTTTCATTAGATTATGAAATTTTCAATTTCAATAATCAATTTTTAAAAACTTTTAGAATTTATTGACTATATAAAGCATTTTTATTTAAATCAGTTATTTTTATTATATATTTTTAAGCTCTTTTTCTTTTTCTTCTTTTTTACAACACAAATGTTCCTCTAGTTAAAGAAAAAATTGCTTAATCTATATTTCAATGCAGCTATTAATCTAGTAGTCTTATGAATACGTTTTCACAATTTACATTAAAAAAACTAAAAGTTTTCATCATACAATTTCATTTTGCAAATACAAATACAATAAAATAATTAATATATGATTATAATATTATCTATATCGAGAACATTCACTTTTATAGATTTCTTAAACTAAAATATTTATTTACATTGCTTATAATAAATAGTATATTTTAAGAAAAAAAATATATGATTATATTATTATCTCACTGTGCATTGAAGAAACGAAAAAAAAAAAATATTAATTGTATATTACATATAATGCATTTTAGGGAAAAGGTAAAGATATGAATATGTTATTATCGATATTGAGAACATTTACTTTCATAGATTCTTTAAATTAAAATATCAATTTACATTGCTTGCAACATATGCATTTTAAGGAAAAGGAAAATATATAATTATATTATTATCACATTGTGTATCAAAGAAATAAAAAAATTAATATTCATAAAATAAATTGATGTGTATAAAAACCAAAGGATATATGAAAAATCAATATTCCTTTTTTCTTTAATAAGGCTTTTAGCCTAAATAGATTGTGGGCAAATATTCATTGTTGAAATCGTATATTAGATATAATTATATATGATGCATTTGGAGAAAAGATAAATATATAATTATACCATTGTTAATATCGAGAATATTCGTTTTTACAAAATTTCTTAACTAAAATTTTAATCTACATTACTTATAACATACGATGCATTTTAGGGAAAAAATAAATATAACAAAGTTTTTTTAATCTTTTTGGTGCTTTATCAAGTAAGGTGTAAAACAAAAAATAAAAGAATGAAATTTATAAGATATTTAAAAATAAGGAAAAGTTTCCCATTATTTATATGGAGATGTGTAAGTTATTGGAGAGAGAGTAGAAGAGAGATATGGGGTGCAATTAATAGAAGAAAGTGGAAAAGTTAAGTAGAGAAATGTATAAAGAGAGAGAGAGAGAGAGAGAAAAAGAAGAGTAATAGACGAATTTATCTATTATTTATAATTTCAATAGTTTATTTTGTTTAGTTTTTTTGTTAAATAATAACAAATAGAGGGTAATTATATATTTTAAGGATGGTGGTTACTTAAGCTTTTAAGGGCTTTTAATAATATATATATATATATATAGCTACATGAATGCCAAAATCAATCCATTTGCTTTAATAATATAAATAAACATAAGTATAAATAAGAGAATTAAGTTTCTTGGTTTTAGAAAGGAAATGATGAATGAAGGGATTTGAATCATCTCTATTTATTTTTACTCAATTTTCCTCCATTTACAAATTAATGGTTGAGATTATCTTAATTTTTGAAATGTCATGTGATGTTATCATGATATCATCTTCTTCCTTTCAATCTCAATAATTGATTACATATGGCAACATCACAGAGTATTAAATGGAGAGAAATGGAGGAAAATTAAATAAAAAGAATCCATTTCCTAAGCAAAGATACAAATTCATATAAGGTATCATTTAATTCACTAAAGTCAATAGCTATTATACAAGATAGTTATTATTGGAAAAAGCTAATTATTGAGAAGACAGATTCCTTTGTGCACCTTATATAAGATATTTTCAAATGTTTAATGGAAAGTTTTATCTCAAGTAAAATTTTAAATATCTTTTTATAAATGATTAATATTTTATTTTCAACTTCAGCGTTTAAATTCTCTAACATCTTAAAATGTGCTTTTAGATGAGGTGAGTAATAAGAAGGGTATGTAACCCTACTTATAATCTTATGCATAGATTTTAGTTTCCAAAATTTTGAAATTGAAGCTTACCTTATCTTAATATGTAGAAACTATCTTAAAATCTATATCCTTTAATTGATTTTATTACACTTTTATAATATAAAATCAATGAGATAATTCATCCAATGAGTTATCAATTTTGTATATATTTGTGACTAATATATTCATCAACTTGCTAATTTCTCATGAAAGCATACGACTGATTTAATAATATAACTCCATACAATTTATCAAGGAATGATCTTACAAAATTGCAACTTATTATAAGGTTTAGGTCCAATTATTCAAAATAAATAATAATAATTAAATCAATTATAGTACTTTTACTAAATGATAGAAGATCCATCGAAAAGAATAATTCAACAAAATAAACCAAATAAGCAACTACAAAAAGCAAAGGAGATAAGAGTTAAGAGAATGGGGTCAATAATAGCATTTTAGGAAGAAAATGGCAAGTAATAAAGGAATGAAAAATGCAATAGTATTTAAGTCTTCTAAAATTACTTTATCTAAAGTTTCATAAATTTATCCTCTCAAGATTTTGCTTATAAAATTAATGGTAGTTCGTCAAACTTGAGTTGATCCGTATGACCTAACACAATTTAACTTGACTTGGCCATGAGGCCGGTCTAGTTCAACCCTGACTTATTCCTCCAAACCCCTGAATCTCTCAAGAAAAATTATGTCATAAAGATGCCACAATATATTTTGAAGATCTATGTAATCTTAATATTGATTTTCAACTTTAAAGAAAGTAACATTAGAAGATCTACTTCCAATGTAATATGCTTTAAGGTAAACTAACTTGAACCTTAATAAGACTAGATTATAGATAATTATAACTAGAATTACTGTATAGCTTTCAATACTCATGCAAAACTTACTCAACCATGTAAAGCAAACTATATTTCACATTCTTATAATGTTAGTCACTTACCCTTTCTTTCATACCCTAATATAATCATTTTATATTTTGTTATAGTTAACTTTATTATTATTATTATTATTATTATTATTATTATTATTATTATTATTATTATTATTATTATTATTATTATTATTATTATTATTATTATTATTATAAAGCATTTTTTTTTCATGTTTCCAATATTCAATCTTAAAGTTAAGTGAGTTAAAAGTACATGTAACAAATACAATGGAGTGTTTATGCAATTTCTAAACTATTTAAACATATATCCACTATGAAGCTACCAATTTATTTTCAATAGTATTACTATATCATTAATATTTTTTATTAATATTGAAATAATTATTTTATTGATTTAATGAAATAATTAATTGGTTGTGGATTATTATAAATAGATGTATTTAATTGCTAATATTTATGCAATTAATAAGCACAATGTAGAAACTTATGTTCCCATTATTAATAATGAAATATTGTTATAAAAAATATCATTAGTTTTTAATCTAATATTATTACTAATTAATTATTTGACTAATGTAAACCCTACAATTTCTAAGTAACAATTTAAGTAGTCGGAAACACCTTTCGATTATTCTTAAGGATCGACCAAATTAAGAATCAAGCTTGATATAAAAGTCGTACTCATAATAATGGACTTCATAGTTATAATTCAACATGGGAACTCTAAAGTCGATATCGATCCAAGAAGTTATCCAAAACCTTAAACTCCTAAGTATAGTAGAATACTTCTGAGTTCATGAAAACCCTAAAATGAAAAGATAAAGAACCTTAATACTAACTCAAACATTTGAAAACCCTAAAACGTAACAACAAACCCTAACTTACTAAAACCCTAAACCCTAACATATAATGAGAACTTTCAAGCTTATCGAAATCTTAAATGATTGATCGAAAATTTAACTGTTAAGTTGAACACTTAAGAACCCTACATCGGAAGCCTAAACTTAACCAAGCTTAGATTGATCTTAAGTTACTTATAACCTAGTATGAAAACTAATTTGAAGAGAGGAAATATTTATAAACTAAACCTTAGCTTAGTCACTTAAATAGGGTAGTCAATTAGGTCATTTAGGGGTAGAACTTGGAAAGCTACATATGAGGAATAGGATCGATCATTCCCTATCCAATTTCCTTCCCAAACTAAGTTTAAAAAAGCCTAATCAAAGGTGTGAAATTAGTTAACTTAAACCCTTAGCAAATCCCATGTGTTAGACAAGACAATTTCCATTCTTTATAAGTCATATCATTTAGGGAAAAAGGTGACTTACCCTTTTTTGGACTAAACTAAAAGTGAAGTTAATAAGACTACATCCCATCCCCTATTACCCTTAGACCACCGGTTGAAAGGGAGGAGTAAGGGATGCCATCTTCCATCTTTTTACCCTTTTTTTCTTACTTGTTATGTCACATTTCATAACCACTTCAAAAGCCTAAGCAAACTGTTACATCCCAATACTTTACATCACTTAAACACATAAAAAAATGACAAGATGGAGACTAGAAAACACTAAGCTAAACTAGCTAAGAAACCCCCCAAAACCTTCACTTGTTTCCTTCTCTTTTCAATATAAACTCCACTTGAAAACAAAGAAAAGAAAAACTCCCTATGCACACTTCTCTACTGCCTCACAAATACATATAGAGCTTACGTCACTCACTACTTGTTTACTTAACATTTCACCCATCCAAGGAGACATACTAAAACCATCCTACACACTACCATTTGAGGAGATTTTGGAACACCAACAAACACTCAAGAACATAGGGTTCAAGGAGCTAAGGGTCATAAGGGGGGAAGGACAAAAACAAAGAGCTAAAGAGGGCTAGTAGAGGCGTTAACAACCATCCCTACACTTAGTGAAGTAAGCTTTGTCCTCAAATATCTTTAGAGCACCATGTGTAGGACAACATTTCTTGTTTATGAAGAAATATCATATACCTTAGAAGTTCTCTTAGCTAGGGTAAGTATGAACTTCTTGGAGTTGCTTCACAAGTATTATAACATAAATAGCCTAAATTTGTTTTCCTCTTAATATACTTATATATTACTCCTCATATAGCCTTATGACTTGAGAAAAACCATAAAATTAAGCTCATGAACATCCATTTAAAGTGCTGGACGTGGAATGTAGGTGGCATAGCTAAGTGTTATCCTCACTTATATTAAGTTTCTCATTCATCAAATTAACCTTAGGTGATGTAAAAACCATCTTATAAAATTATAGTGAAGAAATCATCATCTAAAGGCCTACCTTATAAGCATTGCGTCTAAGGATCAGTATGTTCTATGTTTTTCCACTTAATGTTATGATATATAATCCACTTACAAAGGGCAAAACAAGAATAAGTTGAAATACGAGTAATGTAAGGCCTTGGTTTAGTATTTAAGCTTAAGAAAACAAATAGTTAAGTTGAAAATGAAGTTAGAAGCTATTAATCCAAACTGAACAGATCTGTAAATTGTATTAAATCTACTTAAAAACACTTAAAAAGGTAGTAAACAAAGTGAGATGACCAACTAAGACTAGTAGGATAAGTATTAAAAGCCTAAAACTCAAAATTGAGCCTAAAATGCATAAGACAAGCCCAAAACTCTTAACCAGGCCTTATGAAAACTTTTGACCAGCAAATTGAGCCTAAGAAAGAGATGTCTTAAAGTCTTTAAAAAGCTTACATTAAATCCCCCAATCCCAACAAAGTAATGAGTATTGTTAAGGCATGAAATAAGCTTATCTTTGATCATATAAGCTACTTAGAAGTTCAAGAAGAGCTATATAGTAATAAGGTAAAAAATGAAAAATGAAAAACTAAATTTAAGAAAGTATTTAATCTTAAAAAGAAGTCTTAAGCCTAAGCCCTAATAATTTCATAAAGTAGTATAAGGCCCAATAACAAATTTAAGCCCAAAAGGAGACTTAAACCTTAGGGATGCTATTGTTCTAACCAGTTATCAGAATTGTAGATTCCATCTCCCAAATCTAATCATACCATGTGAAAGTACACTTAAAAATGATGGAAATCGACTAGAAGATCACAAAAATCGGATTTAAAATGAGAAAGCTGTAAGCAATTGAAGATTTAACTAATTGGGAAAATTTAAGGTTAAATCAAAAGTATAACTTTAAGTTAACATTATAATACATCAAATCCTTATGTTATTACTCTTATGTTGTTCAAGGGACTTTGATCTCAGAGACGACCTACCTTTAGATTATTACAACTAGCAACTATGATAGAGTAAGTGACTCCCGATAACTTAATGCTTGCTTTTGTTTGTAGTTTAGTTGCAATGAAGTAACAATATGATTAAATCGGGTGCATAAGGGCTATAAGAAATGCTTGTGTATGGACTCCTGATTGTTTACTGACTTAATAGTATTATATGAACTGAGAGTGCTAGCATGATTGATTCGTATATCATTGTTATGATATGAAACTACTTAGTTACCTAAGTAATTAGACAAAAGTTATCATTTGGCTATAAATATAAAAATAAGTCATGCATGTACGACATCTCATCATAACTTATGCCAATTGCCACCTCATGAGGAAGGTAGGAAGGGGCTCAAAGACCCAGAAGCTCCTGAAGGAAATTATTTAGGCACATTTTCCATATTATTGAGTCTTTGTCCTGGCTAGCGGGTTTATTAGGCGCTAAGGGACACTAACCATTTAGCTAAGGGCCACGTCTTGTAACTTCCATTTAAAGCATGTGATTGTGGATTGTGGAGGCCACCATACCACTAGACTTAGGAATTTCAAAAGGACCTTATTTTATATTTAGTAAAGTATGTTTATGTATATGCGAGTATATGTATGTAAGTTGATTTGAGCACAATAGGTGCTATCATGGATAAAAACTTAAGTGTTAGGACCCAGTTGATGGTTTATGTTAGTTAATAATATCCAACCATAACTATAGAAGGCGGGCAAAATTTTTGAGTTGCGTGTAATTCCTAAATTACTATATATATTGTTTGACATACTACTTGTCGCATGCATTCATATGATTGATTATAAATATATTACTTGTAAGGCGTGTTAGGGGGATTAGCTTACTAACGTAAGCTTATACCCCCTTAGATTTCTTTTTTTGCAAGGCCATCTCTTTGTTGAGCTAAGCCATGAGATGCCTGAGGTTTGTCTTAAGCAGGGACGGGACTGTGAGATACACAGAGCGAAGGAGGGAATTGTTTAGTATTGGCTAGGAGCTTTGCAAATTTCTTTATATTGTGTAGTTAGATCTTTAGTGGCTATTTGGACTACTTATTTTTGTTGTTATTATTTTGGGAGCATTAAGATCCATACCTTTAATTTGGTAATATATCTAATCATTTAGTAAGGATGATTGTTATGCTATGATACTATTTATCTATATGACTAATAATAAGTAGGAGTGGAGGAAGCTTTGTACATCAGATGAAAGGTCAATAATTGATAAAGGGGTTGATCGTTAACCTTTGTACGGTATATGGCGTATGGCAATTTACCATAACGAAGGTACTATTAGGGTTGTGATACTTAGTGTCTTACATGATATAGGAAAACAAAATGATTAAAGTCTCCTCCTCATTTTTTATTACCGTGCAGCTTATTGTAGACATAAAAGATAAGATAATTAAGAAGAATATTTTAGTAATTTTATTTTGTGAAGTGGGTTATTGTTTAGGTTTTGTTATCTATATTACTAAAATCAATATTTACATTTTGGTTTCCTTAATTCCAAGCAACCTAAGTGAAAATAAGGGAGTTAACACTCTCTTACATTCATCTTAACCTTCTAGTTTAATTTACTTATTAACCTTGTTAATGGTATTCTTAATAGGGGAGCCTCTAGTCTTTGTTGAGCAGAGTAGGACATGATTTAACCTATAATTACAAGATTAATAAAAGTGAGCAATTAGGGGTGTCGAAGATATATTTGGTGTACATGCTCCGCTTTGATATTTAAGTTAGCAATGGGTGGTTGAGAATAACCCACTAATGAGAGAGGATTGGAATATAGGGGCTAGATCTAGAGAATTTGATCCTCTTACTTAAAGGGAGTATCTTGTATCTATAAGAGGATGTTAGAGTTAGTTAGGTTGCTAGGATCTAGTGGGTCCTCTTTCTTCGAAGATAAGGCATGAAGGCACTATTGCATATGACCTTTTTGCTGTTTTTCTATCAAACCCTTTTGCTTTGAGCCTTTAAGCATGCCGACCCATGCCCATCTTAAGGTAGCTAAAAGGTTCAGTTCTAACACTAATAAACCCCTACTCATGACTTTTCTTACCATTTGATTGACTTCAACAAATAAAGATTTATGTAAATTCATTTTTTTCAAATTTGTATATTTACAATTTAATTCATAGATTTAAAAGGGTGATGTAGATTATACTATAATACAATATGTCTATACATCACATATAGAATACAAATGAAATAAAGAAATCAATTTTAAAATGATAATTACATATGTTTGTTGGTTTTTAAATGTTTTCACGAGATTTTATTTCATTAAGAGATTTTATTTTTTAAAAATTTTTTTACACACACATAAAGAGCAAAACATCCTCTAGTTAATAAATATTATTATTAATAAGCAACTCGTTAATTATTATTATATATTACTTGATTAATTATTTATTGTTTAATATTTAATATATCATGATAAATAATAATGTGAATGATCATTATTTATTAATTATTATCATTAATTATAATTGTACATAATAATAATAGTAATAATCAAAGTTTTTTAAAGGAGTAAGACTATGATTTGGGTATTAGATGAAATGTAGCCTATTACTTCTAATCAAATGAGGTAATAATTGATTAAAGGGAATGAATATTCTATAAATAAGATGTTTTGTGATTAAAACCAAATTAATGGTCATTCTCTTAACTAGATGAGGGAATGACTACTTCATTCCCTCTTTATTGTGTTTGCTTAGAAGGAATGATAGAATATTGCTAAACTACTAGCTGAATTTTACATTTTGTTAACTACCTATGAAAAATCCTAACTACCTCGCTTCTTAATGTACCTAGGAGCTACCTCGCTTCTTAATGTACCTAGGAGCTCAGTTATCACTAAGACTTATCGTAGAAGACGAAAACTAAATAGGTCCTTCGAAGTATCAAAGAAAATAGAATGGTAAGGTTGGTGAATTGAATGCAATAGCTAACGTGAAGTTACTCGAAAGATATGACTCACCTATGAACACAACACAACTTGGCATTTCACTTGATGTAACTCATAACCTAATGCCAAGATCTACTCGTCACTGATCTTAAGTTACTCGGTAAGATTAGATAAGAGTATAGAAATTGACTTAAAGAGGAATGTCTCGCAAGGACTACGTATATTAAAAAATGTCTGTAAGAAATGTAAGATGATGTAGTTACAAAGAGAAGGAATTATTTACAGTAAGTCCCTAGGGCAACATTACAATTAAGGAAAATTACAAAAAGGCATACATAAAAAAGGGGATTCTTAGTACATATGAAAAATGGTAAATATGACAAATGACAAAAAGTGAAAATAGTACAAATTCAGGGGAAAAGGATAGGTAGTAACTCGTCAATGGTCCCATACTAAAGAATCTTTAGGCGTAGTAGTTGAGCTGAATCATGACATGGTAGCACTAGGTTACAAAGACAGGTATAGAATGCTGTAAGTATTAGTAGTAGGTTGAAATAGAAGTACTTAGCTAGCAGGAGCTTATGTCTTGACACTTAGCAGGAAGTTATTGGCGATTAAAGGTTTGAGCAAGTCATGGTGTATAGGGCCTGGCTTTTATCATTCGGCAAAGAGTTCTTGGCAAGAGAGTAGTCGACATTAGCACAAGGGTCAAAGTAGAGCGGGATATACCCACTTGGAGCTTTTAAGGAGTTCAATCACCATTTTCCTTTGTACTATTTCTTGTCTTTGACAGGTTGATGAGAGAGAATTCTTCTAGCGAGAGACTGGAGGCCTCTTAAATGTGCGTAAGTAAGTGGACTAGAGGTTGATAATCCATGAGCTCCTTAAGGTTGTCGAAGATTTGCCCTCAAATCTTGGTCTTCTTCTTCATCAATCATATCAGGCATCAGGTCAGTGACATTGAAGGTGGCAGATATATTATACCCTTCAAGTAGCTTAATCTCATAGGCATTATCATTGATATGCCTAAGGATCTTATAAGGTCCATATGTTCTAGGGGATAATTTGTTCATCTTCTTTTCAGGGAAACGTTCTTTACTTAATTGGATCCAAACAAGATCTCCGGGAGTAAAAATGACTCACCTTCTTCTTCGGCTTCCTTACTCCTTCTGTCGAGCCATAGTCTTGGCTAGATTTCAGTAACCTTTTGATGTAACTTGAAGAACTCTTCTACACATTATAAGTCGGATTACCTTTCCCTTTGAGTGGTCGGGCTAATAATCGAATCTAAAGGTAAATTCAGGTTAAGTTCATAAATGAACTTAGACGATGACCTTCCCATCGAGCTATAAGCTAAGCGGTTGTAAGTAAACTTAATGATAAGTAGGCATAGATCTCAGTCATGTAAATTCTTCCCTACAACAGTTCGTAGGAGGTTATCGACTATCCTATACATAACTTTGGTCTTACCGTCTATCTAGGGGTGGTAAGAAATACTGAACATGAGCTTAGTACCAGGCTTCTTCCATAGGATCCTCTAAAAGAAGATCATGATCTTTGAGTCATGGTCAGACACAATACTTCTCGGTACTTCATGTAGTTGCTTAATTTCTTACAAAAAGAGGTTAACGACAAAGAAAGCATCATTAATTTTGTAGCAAGAAATGGAGTGGCTCATCTTGCTGAATTGATTGACCACTACCATAATTGAGTCACGTCTTCTCAATGTTCAGGGTCATTAATTCTATGGCAGGGAATGAAGTGGCTCATCTTGCTAACTGATCGACTACTACTGTAATTGAGTCATGTCTTCTCAGTGTTCGAGGAAGGCTGAGCATGAAATCCATGCTTAGGTCGGTCCACAGCCAATCAAGTATAGGCAAGTGTGTGTACTCTTCATACGACTATCTCCTTCCTTTTGTATGTTTATACATCTCGCACCTCTTAAAAACTCGGCGTACATCCTTCATTATCCTAAGCTAGTAGAAATGTTCTTTCAATATTTTAGCCATCCTCTTTTCTCAGAAATGGCCGGCTAAGCCTCCAACATAAGCCTCTTGGATGATTAGCTCCCTAGCCGAACCACTTGGCACACAAACCTGCTTGCCCTTCATTAGGAACCCCTGACTCAAGTAAAACCCATCTACAACCCCTCCAACATCGCACTTTGTCACTAAGGGCCTAAAATATGGATCATGCTCATACTGATCAGGCAAAATGCCAAATTCAAGTACCTTAGCTTACATTGTCATAATGAGGATATGGCGACGAGAAAGGACATCAACTACAATGTTGGTACTGCCTTTTTTATATTAGATAACGTAGTAGAAGGACTCCAAGAACTTTACCCATTTAGCATGACATTGAGAAAGTTTTTATTACCCTTGAAGGTGTTTGAGAGATTTATGATCTGCGTGACTGATGAATTCTCTCGGTAACAAGTAACACTGCCAATTTTGCAGTGTTCGAATGAGGGCATAAAACTCCTTGTCATATGTCGAGTAATTTAGTGTAGCTCCTCTGAGTTTCTTGTTGAAATAGGCAATGGGTCGGTGCTCTTACAAAGGGATAACACCAATGTCAACCCCAAACACATCACATTCAATTTTAAAAACTTTCTCAAAATCTGATAAGGCGAGTACTAGCGTAAATGTCAATTTAGACTTTATCTCTTCAACTCTTTTAAGCTTTCTCTGATTACTTAAACTTAGAGTTCTTCCTGATCAGCTCGATTAATGGTGCTGTTTTAGAACTGAAGTTTAAAATGAATCTCTAATAGAGCGAAGCTAGCCCATGAAAGCTCCTGACTTTAGCAACATTAATCAGTGTAGGCCATTCAAGAATAGCTTGGATTTTCTCGTCATCAACTCGGACTCCTCCCTCTGAAACAACATATCCGAGGAATATGACTTTGCTCTAGCAGAACACACATTTCTTCATATTACCGAATAACCTCTTGGCATAGAGGATATTGAATACTAATTGTTAATGCTCAATATGGGAGATGAGGTTGGCATTGTAGACTAGAATATCGTTGAAATAGGCCATAACACATTTTCCAATTAGTAACCTTAGTACATGATTCATGAGTTGCATAAAAGTACTTGACACATTGATTAAACCAAATGACATTACCAACCACCCAAACGGACCATCCTTTGTTTTGAAAGTAGTTTTCCACTCATCTCCAAGTCTCTTTTGTATCTAATTATAGCTACTTTTCAAGTCAATCTTTGAAAAGATGTAAGCACTATGTAACTCATCAAGTATGTCATCAAGTCATGGGATCGGGTATCGGTATTTAATAGTAATTTTATTGATGGCTTAGCTGTCAATGTACATTCTCTATAACACATCCTTCTTCGGCATTTGTACAGTTGATACAACATAGGGGCTTATACTCTTACGAACATATCCACGATTCATCAACTCGTCCACCTGTTTCTTCAGCTCGGCCGCTTACTCGAGATTGAGCTTATAGGCAGGTTAGTTTGACAACATAGCTCCTAGCTGAAGGTTAATGAAATGTTCAATTCCTCTTAAAGGTAGTAAGCCATTCAGCATCTCGATAGGAAATAGGTTGACATACTCCTATAGTATTATCCGCACTTTGGTAGATAAGCTTTCAACTTCTATCAACTTTAAAAGTTTTTTTACTAAAAGGAGTATACACTCCTTAGCCTTGATTACTTGGGCAAATTAAGCTCGGGAAATCACTAAAGACTTCCACTATAGTGATCTAGCAACCTAATCTTGTGCCTCTTGTACTTCCTTAGGATTCATAGGGGTCATTATAACCTTCTTCCCGTCCTTTTGGAACATATATGTGTTCCTATAATCATCATGTAATACCTTCAAGTCAAATAGCTAGGGTTAACTGAGTAAGCTGTATGAAGCGTACATGGGAAGAACATCACACAACACTTTGTCCTTATACCTATCGCTAATAGCAATTGGTACTTTAACTTGCTTGGTAACAGGTAAACCTCTTTTCTCGTTTAGCTAGTGAATTTTGTACGGCTTAGGGTACGGAAGGGTCAATAACTTCATAGCCCTAATTACTCCCTACGTTATAACATTAGTACATCTTCCTTCATCAATGATCAAGGCACATAACTTACCATTCACACGGTAGTTTATGTGGAAGAGATTGTCTTTTTACGCATTCTCATCGGCCATAAGAGTATTGAGAGATTGATACATAACAAAACAGTACTCAACTCTTGCTTTAGGAGGTGTAAGGGCATTAAGGTCTTCTTAAAACTCCTTTAACGTTGGTCCAACTTCCACTTCCACTTCCTCTTCTCTTGTACTAGTACTCTCCACTTCGAATTGAAGCCTAACTCCCTTGATTGTCATGATATGTCGGTTTAGACATTGACTAGCTACGTATTTATAATTGAGACATTTAATACATTTAAGTTCTTCGGCCTTACCCTTACCACGACCCTCTATAAGTCAACTCGACACTTGTCTTCAGTGATCTACTTCGGAATTGTTCGATGCTTATCCATAATTTGATTGGCTTGGCATGTTACTTCTATTCAGCAATCTAGGTTGGCTAATCTAGCTCCTCCTCTACCTCTTAACCCTTTGTATCACTCAGATGGCCTCATCTAGACTCCTAAGTCTCTACAGCTTCACAATATGACCAATCTCAATCCTAAGCCTAGAAATGAATCAAGCTATGGTTTGGGTTTCGAGTTCATTAACATCACATCGAATCATCAGCCATTAGAATTCCTATACATACTCCTCTACTGGCTTGTTGCCTTGTTTCAAATCTTGGATGCATTGGAAGGTATCTTGTTCATAGTACTTTGGAACAAACCAGTTTCTCAAAACTCTATTCATCTCATTTTACGGCCGAATCTTACGGTGTGCTCTCTGGTATGCATTTTGCAACTTTTTTCCACCATATTGCTGCATATTTAGAAAACTCTAATGCAGCTACTCTAATACGTACAACATCTTCATAATCATCGAAGCCAAATATCTTTTTGATCTTTTCCTCCCAATCTAAGTACTCATCGGTACTATCGGATCCATTAAAGCTCAGAATCTACACTTTGAGATGCTGGGCTCTTTGGGGTTGCCTAAGGTCATGCTCCTCAACAATGTTGTATTGTTCCTCCACATCAAACTCTTTGACTTCATCCAACTTGAGTCTCCTTCTTGCAACTTTGTTAGTACGATGGGGGTGGTGCTTGGCTCAAAGGAATGGGTTTTAAGGCTTGTTGCTCATTCATTTGTTGTCTTGACCTATCTCTTATTTCTCGACACTGTTCAATGACAACTCTTTTTCGTGGTCTAGTCTTTAAGACTCTTTGCATTGAGACAACTAAATTAGCTGTAATAGGAAGGTCTTGTATCCGCTCATCAGTAGTACGTGATGTTTGTTGGGTAACACGACTATGACTATAAGCATTACTCTTGGCATCGTGAATCTTTCCTTTAACATTAGGATTCGATATCCTTAATACAAAGCTTCAAAAGACACTCTTCACATAAGAATTCCTACACTCATAGAAAATGCTGATCAAATAGTGAATTGCAATTTGCTTTGTTCTTCTAAATGAAGAAAGAGTATAATAAGCAACAAACTTGTAGGAACTATAGCAATACGGTTATTAGTCCCAACCTCAAGCTCTAATACTAGGAATAATATGATATACCTAAGAGCTCAATTATCACTAGGACTTATCGTAGGAGACGAAAACCAAATGGGTCTTTTAAAGTATGGAAGAAAATAGAATGGTAAGGTTAGCGAACTAAATGCAGTAGTTGACGTGAAGCTGCTCGGAGGATATAACTTACCTACAGACATAACACGACTTGGTACTTCACTTGATGTAACTCACAAGCTAATGCTAAGGTCAACCCGCCATTAATCTTGAGCTACTTGACAAGACTATATAAGAGTGTAGAAATGGACTTGGAGAGAAATGTCTCGTAAGGACTAAGTATATTAAAAAATGTTTGTAAGGAATGTAAGTTGATGCAGCTACAAAGAGAAAGGATTATTTATAGTAAGTCCTTAGGACAACATTACAATTAAGAAAAATTACAAAAAGGCATACATAAAAAGGGAGAAATCCTAGTGTATATAAAAGAGGGTAAATAGGATAAATAACAAAAAGGGAAAATAGTATAGAGTCAAGTGAAAGGGATAGGTGGCAACTCGTCAATGGTCCCATACTAAGGAATCTTTGGGCGCAGTAACTGAGCGAGATCATGATGTAACGGTTCTAGGTTATAGAGGCGGGTAAGGAATGTCGTAAGTGTTGGTAGTAGGCTGAAAAAGAAGTACTCAGCTAGTAGTAGCCTATGTCTCAACATTCAGTAGGAAGCTATCGACAACTGAAGATCTAAGCAAGACTTAGTGTGCAAGGCCTGAGCCCTTATCATTCAGTAAAGAGTTCTTGGCAAGAAAGTAGTCGGCAGTGGCACAAGAGTCAGAATAGAGTAGGGCATACCTACCTGGAGGTCTTAAGGAGTTTAGCCACCATTCTATTGTGTACTGTATTTCATCCTTGGTAGGTTGATGCGAGAGAATTCTTCTGGCGAGGGACTGACGGCCTCTTAGGTGTGCATGAGTAAGTGGGCTAGAGGTTAGTAATCCACCGCTTCCATATCCATTGTGACTATGCTAGTAGACCCTTTCACTACAACATACTACTAAAGCATAAAGAGTAAATATTAGCAAGTGGACCTGTTTGATGGATTTACCTCACTCGTGACCTCAATTTGATGTCCTATCAAAGACTCTGGTTAGTGCACACCTATTAAGTAGCTTATAACATGAGTTTAACATTAAGAATCATGACACAGCACCTACATTTTACTCAATCCCATGGCTTAGATCTAATGGCTTGTTGTACTTTCTCACTTTTATTAAAAGTGTTTAGGCGTTGAAAAGATTTCCAATTTATTAGGCTTCCTTTAATTATTTGGAGTTAAGGTTGAATAATTATAGTTTGATGAGAACATTCATTGGGCTAGTTTGTTTGTTTGATTCACTTATGTGTTAAACCCATTCATACCTTACTTAAAGATGTAGTTAGATGGTTTAGTGTAAGCCTTGAGCCCAATAATTAGCTCGTAATAAAAGGGTCCTATTGGATTATTACAAATAGGCTAGATCCCTTCTTCACTCTTTAATTTTAACAAGAAAACCTAATTAGCTAGTCCTATTGAAAGCTGCCGGGAGAAGGAGAGAATAATGTAGTTATACATACATACAATCATAGTTGTGATTGATATAGCTACGTATAACATAATTATAATTAATTTGAGATGTTCTAAATTTATATATGAGATCCAAAGAAATTCTTACATGTGGTATCAAAACTAACATATATGGATTTAGAATCCTAATTATTTTGATTTTGTATGCTTTCTTTTAATAAATCGTTTATGAATCCTTTTAGTTGTACAACTATATAATAATGTATGTCTGCTCACACTCCTTCTTTTCTCAAGATTGCAAAAATAGATTATTATTATCATTATCATTATCATTATTATTATTTTCATGAGTCACCTGTAGCCAAAAGTTATGTTTTTGTTTTTTCCTTGATTTGGACATAAGTTTGTTTTCATAACTACAGGTTTTAATTCAAATTCTTAAGATTGCAATATTATTGGTTCTTATTTAATAACCAATCGTCAATTGGCAAAAAAACAGGGCAATAACTCAATTGAATGTTAAATTTTGGCCTTTTTTTCCATAGTTATTATGAGAAGTGAATTCATTAAAATTGTTCTGTAAAATAATTAAGAAAGCAATATGGATCAAGACCTGATGATTTATAACAAAATCTAAATTCACTTTCAGGTTATTGGCTTGTCATGATCACTAACATTGTAGATAAGATTTATTATAAATTGATATCAAATATAGTGTTTGATCATTGAATTGATATAGAAGAGAATTTATATGTTTGGTGTTTGTTTTATTGGTGAACTTTGGATTTCCTCTCCTACTTATAGTGGATCATAATAAATGTAGATACTTTATTATTTTATTGGTTCCATATTACATAATGTGACATTAATTATCAAGAAAAGAGAAATGATAGTTATTAGTAATTATTTTCTTTCATTGATATGATGATAAGCAATTCCAATCCTTTTGTTGTTGGCTTAAATATTGAAAGTAAATTCTTTAAAGTAAGTTTATCAATGTTCAAAATTGCATATCGGAAATACAATTGCTCTATGTGAATGAGATCCTTGAATTATTAGTTCATCATACTTGCAATATTTTCAAAAAAGCTATATATTTTTACTTGTGGCAGTTTTGAAAACAAAGTGTTATTTTTCTTATTATATGTGTGTTTGCTTGTTATTGTGATAGGTTTTATTTTAAAAGCGGATATTTTTATTCAAAAAAGATTGAGTTTTATATATGTTTGTGGGCAATCCTTTTTATTATATTGGACAAAGTATATCTTTTGATTTAAAAAAGGAAAAAAAAATGTTTTTCATTGTTAAGTTTAGAAATTAAATTAAAAAAATTGAATCTCCTTTGGTCAATGAAAAAAGTGATCTTTTGGTTATGACAGATTGAGCTTTCATTTGAGAGAAAACTCATATTGAATTTAGTACATATTAAATTGTAGATACAAAACTTAACCATAAAATAAGATCCTCATATGCAATTTAGTATTCTTTAAAGTTTGATCATATGACATATCTTATATTATGGCAAAAAAAAAAAAAAGTTCAAAAAGGGATATCTCTTATTATTTTCACGATACATTAAGTTCTTAGTGAAGTCATTTTATTATACTTTACATAGAAAAACTAAAATTTACAAGGTCAAATTTCCTTTAGTGAATGTTATCATATGATGCAGTGGAGACCAAAGGGAAATTTATATGTTTTTTTTTTCCTTTAATTGGCTTTCATGATAATTTTTTTTTATATATCAATATTCATTAATTATTGCTTATTGATATGGATCTTTATTTCCTTTTTTATTTTATGACCATATTAGTTTCTATAAATTAATAGTAATAAATTATTCTATTTATTGATATGGTTTTTGTTTCCTTTTAACTTTTATGAGTATATCAAATTATGTATCAATAACACAGAATTGCTTTGCTTATTGATATGGATTGAATAATATTATTAGTTTTGATTTGTTTTATGATTTTGTAAATATTATATTTTATGCGTAAATATTAACTTGTGTAAAAAATGCAATTTGAGGGTGCATATGTGCATATAGCACCACGTGGTTATATTTTAAGTGTATATATATGATTAAATGCACTAATGTGATTTGGATAAAATTCATTTTATAGATAATTTTATAAGTTAATGTAGATAATTACTACCAAAATAGTCTATTTTTTTAAACTTATATAATTTCTTGTGATCAATATCATGGCTTTTATCTTAAAATTATTATATATAGTTACTTGCCCAAAAGAGGTATTTATATATTTTAATTTTAAAATAGAGTGAAGTATTATATAGAGATACATGAGCTTGGAAAATTTACCTTTCAAAGGAAGAATTTTCAAAAGTGTGTATATCCTCATTGGTTCACTTCATGTAAAGAGATCCCAATGCATGTTGCATTCTTACCCAAAGGGGATTTATAAGTGATGCACTGGACTCCTGAGATGATTAAAGTCTTTTAAGTTTTCTTTTAAAAAAAATTAATCAATTATCCAATTTATTTACATTTAATTTTGGCATGAATGATAAATATTACTACTACTAAGATTTTGATTATTGCTAATTGTAATAAGTAGAAACAAAACATTAAATTTGCTTTGGTATTGTGGATATTGACCTAGTCTTACATGAAAATGAGTTTGTTAAACCCACTAATAAGAGTTCTATTGAATAAAGGAATCACATGTTGGATGGGCAAAATCCAACTGATTGAATCTTATTGTCATGAAATGGTTTATATCGAAGTACTTGACTAATGGTTGATGTAAGACTAATAATGCCAACGAAATCTTTTATACCTGTAGATGATATGTCCTAAACCCTAATAATGTTGAGAGAGAAAGCCTATCGAGTGAAATGATGAGCATGAAATACGAAAATGGGAGGGGTTAGAGAGTATATCCTCAAAATGGTCCATCTTTAGTTGAGACTTAAAAAACTTTGAAAATTTTCTTTCTAATAAGTTTATTGTTGGCCATGCCCTTAAATTTTTTCTACCACCTAAATTTAGTTAAATCAAAACTACCTATAATCTTCTTAATTTGACTTAAGGCATTAGTGATCTTGTTTTCAATTGTATTGTTGAAAAAAAAAAAAGCTAAAGAAAGAAAAGGGTGAGAGTACGTTCATTATCTAAACCAAATTTACCTAAGATATAAAGTAGGTAAGGAAAATATTTTTATCATACTCCTAAGAAAGTTCAAGAATCGAAGAGGAAAAATATCAATTAGATTACTAATGTGAGAGGTTCCAAAGCTGCTTAAGAATGATGTTTAGTATTTCTTTTGTAATTAAAGGGTCATAAGAGAAATAAATATATTAAAATTTAGATCTTGATTGGAAAAGAAGAATCAAGACAATGGGGTTGATAAAGAAAAGAAACCAAGCAAATATAAAATGAAATTATGAGTAGGAGAGGATGTTTAAATTGATGCCGACTTCATAGGAACTATTTATTAAATTTTGATTCTAGTTTTAGTTTGTTTAAGAATACAATTTTTATGTAACAACTTCTAGATGAAATTTAATTTATGTTTTCTTATTAGACAAAACTAATATTCTTTTGGTTTTGAAAAAAGTTAAATTGTTTTTTAAATTTTCAAATTATTAGTCATGATGTTTTGAATGATGGATTATAGATAATTGGTTAATGGTAATAATGAATATGCCTCTTTGACTATGAAGAATATTGTTTTTAAAACACTTTTGATTCAAGGAAAACTTCAATACCGTGGCAAAAACGATTAGCTCTTGACCAAGAAGGAATAAATTGTTCATTAACTCAGCTAGGGATAAATGCATTAGAGAAGTATTGAACATAAGTACTTTTGCAAGCCTCAATTCATTTGTAAACATTAATAAATCATATTTTTTCAATATTTTTGGCATGGCATAATAAAGTGTCTTGTTTATAGGGAGCCATAACTCAATCATTCACTGATTAAAGTTTAAAAAAAAAAATGAAAAATGCACAAACAAATTAAGGATTTCAAATGTACTTATACCCATTGAAATAAAATGGAAAAAAAAAACCAACAAGCTATATAACATCATCAATATTTTTACAAGATAATTTCTCCTTATCTTGAAGACATGCACACAATTTGAGAATTTTGGTACGTGAATGTACTATTTGTACGGTATTTTCCATTGAACGACGTAATGAGGAAGATTAGCATTTTTCTACGTTTGAGTATTTAAAGAATATTCTTCGTGTACTAGAAACATCTCCGCAATCAAAGGATTAGGATTCGAAACTAAAGCCATTTGTTGGTTCTTAAATGGAGTAGAAAATGGAATGTATTTTTTTATCATGCATTAATTGCTTTACTAGGTAGCTTAATATTCGTTTCCCTTCTTAGAAAAGTAGATTCGTTATCGAGAATTCGAGATCATCACTCCCAAAATTAGGTTATGATTTGGGTTCCGGCATTGTCTCCTTTCTATGTTGGATTTCTCAAAATAATTTGTAGGCCTTAGCAATTTTTTTTTAAAAAAGAATCATTTGCGGAGATACTAATTAAAAAATGGATTAGTTGTGTATAAATCCATTATAATTGACCCTGTCTAAATATTTATGGTTCAAAAATTCATTACTATAGCGATGTTTGGAATGCATCTATTCCCCTAAAGGTTGATATATATGTTAAGTGTATTTTTTGTAAGTGTACTGTATGACCAATTATATAAAAGCCAATGTTATAACTTTAAAATCAATAGCTCAAGGGTATGGTTTTAAAAAACTAGATGATAGACAAATTATTAAATAGAAGGCTGGTATATATGTTAAGTATATTTTTTAGTAAGATAGGTTGTCTTGGTTTTGTAACAAAATGAATTACATGAGTTACAGAAGAGGATTTAAGATATAACAAGCTTTATGAGTTGAAAGTTTATCTTGGCGTTGTAAAAATATTTTTTATTTAGGAAAAGGAACGCATGCATTTATATGGCCACCTAAATAATTTCTCTTTACCACTTGTTCTTTATATAATTGCCTTAGATATAAACTTTAAAAGGTATGATATTATTTCCCATAGATACTTTAATATAATAGATATGTAACTTTTATCTTTTTATAACTTCTAAAAGATATACATGTATACAAAATTGTTGTTGAAATCTAAATGCCATTGCTATTTATGATTTTCTCAGCAACAATTTTAAGGTTCTAATAATTTTCCTTGGTTATTTATATATTTTAAGATGTTTTAAGAAGATAAAACGTCAAAAGTTAGAAAAAAATAAATCTAATCTATAGTCGTCAGATTATTGTAATTATCTGGATATTTTTAAAGCCAAAAGAAGTAGAAACTAGAAAAGTACAAAACATACTGATGCAAGGTGTTGTTTTTTTCTTCTTGCGGTCATAACTAGTTATTTATTAAAGAGTAGATTCCTGAACATATCCTTTTTTCCATATATTAAGTGCACTGACAATGCTCTACGGAAAATAGATAGAAGTCTATGGTCTATGATGTTAGAATTGAAACCTTAATTATAGACGCAGAAGTCCTCTCCTCTCCCTAGATGACTTGTCCAAAGATTAACTAAAAGCAGCAAAGCCAGCTGATCAGCCAACTATTGGAGATGAGGTGCAAGCATGGATTAAATTTCTTTTAATTACTTTGCTAAAATTAACCTCGTGAAATATAATTATATATAGTTACTGATTGATATTATATTAAATAAGTCAACGTGATAATAATATTATAAGATATTTAAAAAATTTAGGTACTTTTAATTATTAATTTATAACTTTACTTAAAATAAATATTTCTCATATGTATTACTATTATTTTTGAATTAATTCTTACAATGAAAAAATCAATTAGAATCCTACACATTTGGGTGCAGCCAAAATGACTTAGTTGAAAAATTGTGATGCAAAGAGTAAAAGTAATATGACTATGCAGCCAAAAAAGAAGAAGAATAAGAAGAAGAAGAAAGGGTTGGTGTGGGGTGGGGATGTTAGTTGGGGAGAAAAAGAATACAAAATTAGAGGTATCATATGCTTCAGGATAGGCTTATTGAAATAACTTTTCAAGAACTTTTCTAATTTGTTATCATCATGAATTTCAAATTATTTCAAAGTATTTTAGGAGCCTTTCAATGGATTACTACCTATTCTTTTTATAAGTTAATTAGATTGTTTTTTTTTCAAAATTAGTTTATCTTTCAACGCAATATTAGTTATTCCCTTCAAGAAACTTACTCATATATATATTGAAACTTTATCTCAGAAAACACCCTTTTAAACTTCTTTCGAGACCTTGCCATCGCAAGCTTTTTCCATCTTAACATTAGCTTGACTATCCACATAACTACATGAAATAAAAGACGCTTAAAATCATAATATATATATATATATATATATATATCCACTCCATGTTAAGGATGATGCGGTTATAAATGCTAAAAGGAAAAAAAGAAAAGAAAAGAAAAAATGTACAAGAATTGCAGGAATCACAACCATAATGCATATCATGGATTTTCTAACGTTTCTCCAATAGCTACCAAATAAAAACCATCATATAGGGAGATAGTAATTCTCCCTGATGAATATGAAAAGGACTCTTTCATTGAACAAGAGGAAACAAAAGATGATGTGGTTGATGATCTCTTATTTTATTTGTAATAAAGGAGATGCGGTTATTAGGGTTTCTTGCAGTTGAGGAAAGGGGGAGTGAGACAAAAAGTATAGTGGGTTACAAGTTGAATGTCAAAATAGTTGTGATAAGGTTATAGATTCATTTAGTAGGTATATAACGACATATTAAGGAGGGCATGTAAGCTCAATACAAACTACTAAGTGCTTGTGTTGAAGTCTTAATCCATAACCATATTATACTATTGTAATAAAAGGCTTACTTTAATTAATGGCCTTCATTCTTATTAGTTGGATTATGATATCATAGTAGAATTAGCATTATAGTAGTTATAACTAAATAGTGAAGTGTCCTTTTCAAAGTATTTCATTTAAGGAAACAACTTTTAGATCATGATGCTCTCCTTTTAGATAACCAACCCTTATGATCTATCTAATTTTGGAAATAGGATGTTCTAATTTTAGCCAACGTAGTTCTCTCACGAACTTTAGTTCAACCGTGGTGTCCCTCACCAATTTGACTAAGAAGAATGTAGAGTTCAAATGGGGGGTGAAGAGGAGTAGAGTTTTGTCGAAGGGAAAAGGAAGCTAGCTTCAACCTCACTTTGGCTCTGCTGGACATCAATAAAATCTTTGAGCTTGAGTGAAATGCTTCAGGGATTGGAATAAGTGTTGCTCTTACATAAGAAGGTTGACCTGTTGTAATCCATAGCGAAAAGCTTATAGGAGCTCAATTGAACTACTTAGAATATCATAAGGAGCTCTACACCCTAACCTAAGTTCTCCATGTGTGGCAACATTACTTATTGCCTAAAGGGTTTGTTATCTACATCGACTACGAATCCCTGAGATACTTAAAGATCCAATGCAAACTCTCCGAACATCAAGGGAAGTGAGTAGAATTCTTGAAAGGATTTTCCTTTGTAATCAAGTATGGGTGTGACAAAGCTAATTTAGTAGCCAACGCCCTATCTAGAAGTTATGCACTCTTTTCTAACCTATAGATGAGACTATTGGGATTTGTGAGCATTAAGGAGAAGTATCCCCAAGATCCCTATTTTAGCTCTATTATGCGTAAAAGGACAAATTATAGATAACTATTTTGTTGAAGAAGGTTACCTATTTCAAAGCAACAAACTCTATGTGTTGATTTGTTCTATAAGGGAGTTATTAGTGAAGGAAGCATATGGTGGTGGACTCTTTAGTCACTTTGCAGAGAAGCAGCCTTATGAGTTGTTATGAGCTAGGTTCTTTTAGCATAAGATGCGAAGGGATGTGCATAGACCTATCGAAAGGTGTACAACTTGTAAAAGACAAAAGAATCGAATTGAGCAAAGAAGAGCAATGTATCTACCTATCCTGACCCGACCTGATATGTTAAGCAAATGTGCTTATCAAATTTATAGTAACCGTATTAAGTCTAAGTATTGACCTCTCAAGGACTTTGACTAATAATACTCACTAGATCTCTATTATCTAACCTACAAATTTAAGTTCAAGAATTTAAAGAATCTAAAATTAATTGCAGCAAATAATAAATTATCATTAAGTAAGAATTGTTCAAGAATTAAAGCAAGAAAGCAATAAAATTATAGATTACTTCAAGATTCATAAACCGCATTTAGATCTTTGTTTCCGCTACATCTAATATGTGATTTTCCTAAAGATGATCTAATTTATTATTTAAATTTTTTTATTGGGAGAATTCTCTACTAAAATTAATCACTTTCTCAAGCTAATTAACCTTAATATTAAAATTACCTATTAGAATCTCTATTTAATAGTATGGCCTAAGATCGTATTATTGCATAACGAATTCTTTACACTATAATTCAAGATTCCAGAAAGATTTTCCAAATTATCTCTGATCTTGAAAATTATCTCTAATCTTTCAATAATCTCCATCAACTATGCCTATATCCAATCTTATAAGAAATCTCTTGATTTTTTTATAGGGTATCAAATTTTAGATTATTATTTACGAAAATAATAATCTAAATTCTGAAGTATACATAGTTGAATTAACAAAAGAATAACGAATTAATTAGATCTAATAAAAAAAATCATGTCACAAGAGTAGATATAGGTTCCACAAGACCTAAATACCAAAGATTTACTCCCTACACATCATAAAGCAATAATCTAGACTTAAAGAATAATGAATTGTAGAAGAAAAAATCATGAAATATAAATAAAATTAAATCTTGAAGTCTTGATGGTCCTTTGCTTCCTTGAGTGTTCTTGGCTTGAAGAACTCTCCAAAAGTCATCTAAAGGTCCTCCTAAAGAAAACCTAAATAAGATTTATATAGGAAACAGAAAAATAAAGCTCGTGAAACGACATAACCTTGTCCCCTAGTTGTGTAACTCACTAACATTCCTTCATGTCTTCTTCTTCTTTTTTTTTTTAAACTAATCATGACATGACCAAGGATACGATCATGTTATTAGTTGTTGTTAGTGAAAATTTGGTCCAAAATATCATGGAAACAACACAACCATGTCATTTAAATGTAACGATTTTTAAACTTTTATAACTTGCTTATTTTAGCCTCGAATTAAGTGAAACTTGTTTCTACCTTCTCTTTTTCTCCTGTAGATCGTTTCAAAACCTAAAAAATAAAATTTTATTTAATTAAGTATCATTATCTAAAAATAAACTCAAATTTCAAGAGAAAATCATCAAAAATCGCCAAATAAAATATAATCAATTTAGAGCTTATCACGACCTTATGTTGAACTGAATATAGACTTTGTCTTTGGCTTACCTAGAATGGCCTATAGGAAAGATTCTATTATGGTTGTCATGGACATATTCAGTAAGATGGCTTGCTTTATGCCCTACATAAGACTAACGATGTTTTGGCTATTTCTTTTCTCTTTTTGTAAGAAATCATCAGGTTACATGGAACATCAAGGAGCATTGTATTAGATAGACACCCAAAGTTTTTGAGGTTCTTTTGGAAGAATCTCTAGCATTGGTTATGAACTAGATTACTTTTCAATACTTCCTACTACTCGTAGATCAACGGCTTGATAGAGTTTGTTAACCATACTTTAAGATCCTTGCTTCAAGCTACGGTGGATAAACTTGACCTTTTAAGATGCACGTTTGCCTATAGTTAAGCTTGCCTAATTGATCTCTTCATAGCATCATGAGCAAAACATTAATTGAAGTCGCCTACGGATTTAACTCTAAGTTTCCTTTTGATCACATACCTATACTCATACCCAATTAGGAAGATCCCAAAACTAGAGATCGAGATCGAGCTCTCCATAAGATCTAATAGGGAGTGATCAAGCAATTGGATTGAATTGCACAAAGGTTAAAGTAGAGAGGACAAAGGAGGAGGAGAAGGCAATTTGAACCTAGTGACCTAGTATGGTTGCATTTGAGCAATGAAAAATTCATAGGTCGGAGGAAAAACAAGCTATCTACCTGAGTTGAAGGACCATTCGAAATACTTTAAAAGATCAATGATAAAACATACCAATTAGACATACTAGAGTATCTAATGTATTTAATATTGCTAACCTGAGTCTATACATACTTGAATAAGATGCCTAGTAAGAAGACCTTGGATTTTGCTCTTAAATCCCAACCAACCTAGGAGGGATGATAAGGATCGACCTCCTAGACCTATTACATGAGCTAGAGCAAGAAGATAAGAGAGTATAGCATATAGGTTCTCTCACTCGTCTATAAGTAGAGCAGTCCATCTTATTGCTTAGCACCAAACTGCCCTACCTCTACTATTTTGAGCCTTATTCTGTGCCATTGATCAAGGACCTAAACTTGTTCTAACTTGAAGCTAGCTGGGGCCTTCCATCTCACAACTTGGTGACCTAAACTATTAGCACGGTTGAGGTGCTTCTCAACATCTTGTGTTAACCTCTAACCTATCTGCCGAATTGTCGACCTTCATTAGTGCTAGCCTGCTTTTGAGCTAAATGAGACCATAGTTCACATAAGATGATTTTCGATCTAACCTTAGCTTGCCAAGAATTTGACTTAGCTAAGCTACTATCGAACTCTCTTAAGGTCCAATCCAATTTGTTACCATACTAGAAACCTATCTAAATAGATGATGATAGTTGTCTTCTAACATTCATAATATGTATGAATGCCCCTCAAGATATTCCTTCTGTATGATTTACGAATTTGCCTCTTTAATGCATATTTGTTCCTTGTATCTTACTCCGTTAAGGAAAACTGCCCTTTTGTAAATTCCTTATTATTTTATTCACCTTAGAATAGCTGGGGATATAAATACCCACTTGTAATGCAGCCACATAATCATCACCTTTAGTAATAAAACATACTTGTTTTCTTTTGAAAATTGCACTTGTTACTAACAAGGCCATTTGCTCATTACTCTTATCCATACCCTTAAGTAAGGTGATGGACTGCTATCCTTCGGACCCTTGGCTCGTGCCCATCTTCAAGACCTACATCTTTGATAGAAGGATTCTCTTTCATCAACCTGTCAAGGACAAGCACCAGTATGTGAAAAAATAGTAGGTGAACTCTTTGAAGCCCCGTCTCGAACGTACCTTACTTTGCCTTAACCCTTGCCTAGTCAATAACTTGTCGACTGTCGAGGCCAATCTATTGATTGTCGAGGTTGATTTGTCAAATACCGAGGCCAAGGTGACCATACATTAAACTTTTCTCTCTTAACATATTAAACTATCGATTGTCGAGGCCAATTAGTTATGTATTGAAGCCGACTTGACAAGTATCTAAGTCGAGTCCCCTATATGCCAAGCTTTACTTATTCAGCTTACTAAACGATAGTGTCTTTTATCTGTTTCGGCAACTCTAAATATCCTTCATCAGTAGCATCCCTAACATTAGTACGGCTTAATCAGAGTGTCCTAAGACTCTAGAAAGTGGACCTAATCACAGTATGCTACCTGTTATTCCTTTTTTTGATATTGTACTATACCTTTATTCTATTGGTCCCTTTTACCCTTTTGGTAATGTACTCTAATAATATTTTTGTATTATCCTTTATTGTAATTGCTTAGGTTTCTTTATTGTTGTAGAGACTTACTATAAATAGTCTCTTTTTCCTTGTAGTCGAAAATCATCATGTACCTTATACTAAATAAACATTCTTATTTTTGTGAGACATCCCTCTTTGAGTACATTTTTCCCTACACTCTTATTTAATCTTGTTAAGTAGCTCAAGATTAGTGGTGAATGGATCTTAGTATTAGCTTATGCATCATATCAAGTGAGTACTAAATCATGTTATGTTCATTAGCGCATTATATCGTTCGAATAGCTTATGGAAGCTATTGTGTTTTATAGATTGTCCATCTCCTTTTCTTTGATATATTGAAGGACCCATTTTGTTACTATTCTTGACAGTAAGCCCTAGTGATTATAAAGCTCCTAGGTACATCATAAGTTTTAGTGATTGAACTAATTTAGTCAATGGTGTGTATCATATCAACTTAACTAATCAATCAATGAGTGTTCATTGTTGCATAATATCCATTGAGCAGCTTATGGTAGCTTAAGTTCGGCTTCATTCTCAACTAGTTTTGAACCATATTTGGTTACGATCCATCCTTGATATCAATCAATCTTGTTTGTTCTTGGCACTACATTAAGCAATATCCTACTGTCATTTATTTCTTTTGTAATGTAGGGAAGAGACTACAAATTTTTACATCTTCTTGAAAAACTGTTTTTTACTTTGCTCTAATCAATTATGTCCATCACACTTTTTTATTTATGACTTCATAAAATCTTTTGATCGAGCAAACTAGGTTCTTAACTTCTAAATTTGAAAAGCCAAGGCTTCCTAGCTCTTTCTGTTGGAGATATTATTCTAGCTCACTAAATGAGCTTTCCTTCCTTCTACAACACCATTTGATAAGAAATTATTGGTAATGTAAGTTAGCTATGAAATGATTTTGGTCAGAAGTTTGTCCATTTGCTTGTAATATGCTAGCAAGGCTTTGAGCATGGCTTTGGCTACAACCCCTTCTTGTTATGGTTAAATGTCTCACTTTCTAACTACTAATTTTTTTCAAATCTTATCTAAAATAAAGTTTAGCTAGCTCATTTCAACTTAAGTCCCTTCTTTGGGGGGTAACCTAAATATTTTCTAAAAGAATGGATTGCCCCTTATGGTAATTGATAATCATTCTTTTTAATTATTTGATAAATTTTTAGAAAAGAAGATACTAGGTTTTTGCTTGTTCACCCTTAAGCTTGATAAGGAAGAGAAGAAATCTAAAGTATGAAGAATGATTTCTTCATTTCTCTTATCTACCGTTTCATACTAAGTAATATCATCTACAAATGCAATGTGTAAAGGACTACTTCTATAGCTCTTAAGCTTGAGAGCTTTCCACTCCCCTTCTTCGACCTCTATTTTTATAGGCCTGCTAAGAGATTCCATATAAATAATGAATAGATAAGGAGATAGATGAACTCTTTGTCTAATTCCATGTGGTAAGAAAAGGGTTAAAGCCTATCATTTCCAATTACTTTCAAAATGGAAGATGATATGCAAGTCATGATTAAGTTTATCCACCATTGAGGGAAGTCAAGACCTTTTAGTGCCCAAAAAATGAAAACCCATTCAATAGAGCCAAAAGCTTTATGAAGATCTAATTTAATAATCATCTAGCCATGTTTCCCTTGTTTCTCATGGTATTTTTGCAAGATCTCATTTAGTGGGAGTACATCATTAGCTTCCTTGCTACTAGGTAGAAAGCATGCTTGTACTGGATCATACTGTTAAGGTAAGGCTTAAGTCTTCTAACAAGAATCTTTATGACTAGTTTGCATAGGGTAATACATAGTCAACCCACTTAAAGTTCTTTATATGAGATGCATTGCCATCCTTATGAATAAGGTAAATTTGTGTTTTAATAATTTAGCATAGAATTTGCTATAAAGAAAAAATATTTGACATCAAATCTTCAAGTGGGATTCCTACAAAATTCCAACATTTTTTTTTTTAAAAGAAAGCATGAAGGTCATCTTTCCTTTAGGCCTTGAAGGCCACTCTTTCTTAGGGTTTTCTAAGATTCTATTGTTTTGAAAGCATTAAAAAATCTCATACTTTTGAAGAGGAGCCTCCAAAAGAACTTTTATAGATTGAGAGAAACCATATCTAAGATCCTCTCATATGCGGTTTTGGAGTTCACAAGATAGTTAGGTTGAAGTGAAAAGTCTTAAAAATAAGAGTTGGTTAGATAATGGATTCAATTTAAGTTAAAAGACCATTGCTAACATCATCCGTAAGTTTAATAGTTTGATTTTTTGATCAAAACTAAAACATAACGACACTTAGTGTTCCTTTCACCCTATAAGAGCCACTTAGATTTAGCTTTCATTTCCAAAGACTCGCTCCCCTTTAAAATATGATTTAGAGAGTCTACAAGGGAGTACTTTAGAGATGTTGGAAAAGGATTAGGAGAGATAGCTAAGGCATTTTCTACACCCTTTAACTTGTTAAGGATGGATCTTTTTTAAGAGTGAACAAAACCAAAAGCCTCTTGATTTGAAGTCCTCTATTTCTTTAGCAAGTCAAGAGTAGCACTTAGATAGATGTTATGGTTTTGTCGCCAAATGCTTTTTAAGATAAGAATGCAATCTTTGTGGTAAGACCATAATGGTTAAAACTTGAAAGTTTTATTCTCAAAAGTTGTAAGATCATGGGGATGGGTTTTAAGGAGAAGATGATAGGAATTAGCCTCTTGGACCAATTACACGTAGTTGAGCTAGAGGACTTTTAGGACTAAGATGAGAATTCCTATCCCAACCTCTATGTTTCCTTCCTTTGTTAACTTGACTTCTAAGCTATCACCTGCGCCGAGCTTGTCGAATAGTTGTACTATGATAAAGTATCTGAACAAATAGCCCCATGACTATTCAAGTCAAACTCCTGAGTCTACCATACCAACAATTGACGTTTGACCCCAACCCAAGTTGATTACTCTACAATGAATGGTTGACTCAGCTCTAACTTGTTCCAGATTAGGTCAATCCTTAATTGTAACTCTCTCTTTTTTTCATTTCCTTCAACTTATACTATAATTTAAGACAACTAGCTACCATGCGATACGTGTCTTCTAGTACGACATTCTAAGAGGATTCTTTACTTTTCCGTACATGATATTCTTTATCTCTTTTACCCTTTTTAGCATGTTTTATGTATCTTATTTGCAAAATGCCCCTTTGTTTTTTCATATATGTAAAGTAACCTTAGAAGGATGGATATATCAACCTCTACTAAATGTACGTAGATGATCAATTTTCATTATTAGAATATTTATTCAAGTTTCTCTTTGAGTAACCCTAGTATTCTTATTACTCTTCAACTCTTATTTATTCCTTTTAGTAAGGAGTAATGGCAAGTGACCTTTCAGTTCAGACTAGTGAGTTATATCCAATTGGTAGCTACCCAGACCTTTTGTTATCTTTTCTTTTTCCTTTTGATTTGTTAACGTTGTGGTACTCCTCTGTGTGTTCGACCTTAAAGACACATTAACTTTGCTAGTATCTAGGTAGGTTCCGAGAGGGAGTGTGTGAAGTTATAGTGAAGATTTGGTTTGTATTTGTTGTTTGTGGTTGATGTGTTCCTTCCGTAGCTACTTTAGTATGTTTGTATGGAGTAAGTTTGGAGTTGTGAATTGTATAGTGGAGATTTGTGTGTTGGTAAATATGGTTCCATTCTTACTCTGTTCTCACTCTATTTTTTACTACGAAAACAGAGCAAGTTTATTTTTGTCTTGTGTGAGTAACTATTGGGTGGTAAAGTTGCTAGTGTATTAGTCGAAGTTTTAAGGAGTAAGGTAGCATTGTTTTCCTGTATATTATGTTGTTAGTCTTGTTTGAAAAGTATTATACATTGTTGGAATCAAGTGATTAAGGTGTTATTAGAGACAAAAGCAGTGGTGATTAACTTGGTTATGGTCAAAATAGTAGTAACACTCTTGGGTTAGTTGATGAAAAATTTGATAAACTCACTAACCTTATTGAGAGTCTAGTCATCGTGATGTAGGTTAATAGGTAACAACTTTAGGGTATGCCATAGTATAACCTACCTAAAAATGTTTTAGAGAGAGGCTATAGCTAAGGTAGCCAAACCAATTACCCAATTTAACCCTAACGAGTTGGAGGAGTCACAGACCAAACTATTAGACGAAGGTTAGAGTTAAAAGAGATAGAAAAGGATAACAAGGAAGTAGATGTGAAGGCTTAGTATGGATTCACCTCAATTGAGAACAATGTAAATACTTGAGACAGAACAAGTTATCTCCCTGAGATGATGATCCATTCAAGATTTTGAAGAAGACCAATCGCAACCCTACCAAATTGAGTTACCTAATGACTGGTGTTTCCTTCATTTTCAATGTATCAACCCTGATTCCCCACCAACCAGTAGAAAAAGACCCCACAAGTTCCCCAAAAGAGTAAGAGCCAAAGACCACTTCAGATTTGAAGACAAATTTTTACAACCCCTAGGTAGATGATAAGAATCAACCCTTAAGATCGATCACATGTAGTTAAGCTAGAAGACTCTGGGGACTCACTTGGAGAATACTAGTTCAAAGCCCCATTTAAGACGAGAATTCCTATCCCAATCTCTATGTTTCCTTCCTCTACCAACCTGACCACTGAGTCGTCACCTACACTAGGCCTGACGAACAATTGTACCATGACAGAATATTCGAATAAATAGCCCTAAGACTGTCTGAGCCAAACTCTTGAGCTTACCATACCGACTACTGACGTTCGATCCTAACTTAAGTTGATTACTCTACAATGAATGGTTGATCGAACTTTGACCTAATCCAAATCAGGTCGACCCCTAACTACAGACTCTCTTCTTTTCTTCATCTCTTCTAACTTATACTATAATTCAAGACAACCAGTTTCCATGCGACACATGTCTTCTACTATAGCATTTTAGGTGGATTCTTTACTTTTTCATATAGGATATTCTTTGTCTATTTTACCCTTTTTAGAATGTTTTATGTATCCTATTTGCAAAATACCCATTTGTCTTTTTATATATGTAAAGTAATCCTAGTGGGATGGGTATATAAACCCCCACTAAATATACGTAAATGATTTGATAGGGATCATGGATCAATCACGTGTTCTCGAGCTCGTAGGCTTGCTCAAATGGTTCACTAAACTATCTAAGGTGAGTTGAATGCTGAGAAGTAATACATTCCATAGTCTAACCTATCGAGTTACTTCGCTCTCCACATCTAGAAAGATGCTGAGCAGACTAGTCGGTGTACCAAGTCAACCCCTTTAAAACATACTTGCCCAAGCATTGAATCTGGATGATGTTAAACACAACCGTGCCAAAGCCAATCTATGAGTTGTTAGGAGCTGACCCTTTCGAAGTCGATCTAAAAATGAGTCACCTAAGAACCTATGCCTGCTTGGTCCCCACTGTCCTAATTGTCGAACTGCCGACGACGACCTTATCTAACCTCGCCCCTATTCAACCAGCATTGTCATTAAGATTACATAATGAGCAAAATGACGTGCATCCTGCCTTTTTCTAACATTCATATTGTCTTTTCTACTACCAAATATTCTTTTTACACAATTATATTAATACTCTTATAAATTACTCCTTTTATTTAACTAGTAGGAATCCTTTTTATAATTTACTCTAACTTAGGATTTACCTTAGTTGGATCCTATAAATTCTTGTATATTGTAATGGTCGCAATAGAAGATATATTTGAATTTTCAAAAATACCCTCTTGAGCTAAGTATTCTGCTGCTTACTCTTGAGCTGGTGAGTAACTTCCGGCTATACTTGTGTGTTATATTAAGTGTGACTCAAGCACGAATGAGGCATTAGTGTATCACATCCATCGTCAGTACACGAGAATCCTTGCTCATTTCACGAGTCTCATTTGCTTTTCAAACCATCTTACGGTCTGGATCACCTCCTTTGGTTTGTGCAATACCAAGCATCATGTGTTCATCCATGCTAGGCCATATCATGATTAATCTTCATTATTAGAATATTTATTCAAGTTTCTCTTTAAGCAACCCTAATGTTCTCAATACCCTTCGACTCTTATCTATTCATTTTAGTAAAGAGTAGTAGCGAGTGACCATTCAGTTTAAATCGATGAGTTATATATAATGAATTGTAAGCCGAATAGGATCGATTAGTATGTAATATCTAGTTGATAGCTGCCTAAACCTTTTCTTAGCTTTTCCCTTTCCTTTTGGTTTGTTAATGTTATGATTCTCTTTTGTGTGTTCAATCTTAGAGACATATTGAAGAGAATTATGGTCAAAAGACGATTTCCTTAAATAAAAAATTTTTAATTTAGAGAAAAGGTCTCTCTATTCATTGTTGCATCAACTTCTATCTAAAATGTTTTTTTCCAACCTTACTGAATTTTTGCTTATTTGACTACATAAATTTTAGTCCACTAAAACCCATATCAAACCCATATCAATAAGTCTATAGTGGTTCATGCAAGACATATTATCCCAAACCCAATTTTTTTAGACCACCAACCCATTTTCATGAGAAAAAACAATATCATTAAAATCCCCGATGACATTTCTGTAAACACATTTGAGAGCGACTATTTTTAGTGTGGAATCTTGTGTTATTACTCATTATTAATTTGGCTTAGAATGTATTGTCTTCATTGGGAAATAGAAGTACGTGGCCATCTGATACAGCAAACTTTAGGGTAAGTTGTACTGTCTGCTGTTGTGTTTTCAAAAAGTGTCCTACTAATCATTATTGAAGTTTTATTTCGACTGTCAAGACCCTCAATCTTTTGATGGCCGAAAAAAAGAAAAAGAAAAAAGACACTTAGTCATTTAAAAAAACATCCAATTTACCACTACAACGTCTTTCCAATCTCATGGTAACCGGAAATCAAATGTGGCATATGTAGTGTGTCTTTTCCTTTGTCCAAGTGCCTACATATAAGGTTGATTAAGATTTATATCCTTAAAATAAAAAAGTATTTTCCTTATAATAGTTGATATTAAAACAACCATCAAAGCCTTTTTTTACTAAAAATAAAAGGCCCTAGATACGTTTCTTGAATCTAAAACTTTCACTCATAGGGGAGGACAAAAAAAAAAAAAAACAGAACCAATCATACCGAACCAATTTGTAAACTGTGTTAAACCAAACTAAAAATAACACTTTTTTTTTGCAAATTGATTAAGAAAATTCCCAAACCAAACCAAAAAAAAAAATTATAATTAGTCTAGAATGATAAATTGAACCAAACAATTTAAAAAAATTGTATTTTATTTGTTATTAAAAAAATTTCTTTTATTATAGCATATCATTTAAATGAATTAGTCTACATTTATTAACATATATATATATATATTTAACCTTTGTTTACTATAATTTATGAATTATATATATATAGGTTAATTCAAAATTTATGTTATATGTTAGCTTTATAAATAAAATTAGTTGTCCATAGACATTTGATATTTGTTAGTTGCATGGATTCTAACTTTATTAATATCTTATACAATATTAATAATAATTATTATTAAATGAATTTAATACTTTTCATATAAGAATACTTGTTATATAGTAGATTATAAAATATGGTTTGATTCGTAAATCAAATTGATGAATTTTTTGGTTTAACGAATTTCTTATTTGTATGGTATAGTTTGATTTAAAACTATAAAATATCAAATTGTACTTTATGATTTAGTTTGGCCTGGAGAGAAAATTGAGTCAAATGGAACCATTCTCACACTTACACTATATTATACTAATTTTGCTCGTATTGATGTGATTAAAATAGTGGTTGTTTGTTTAATAATGAAATAAAAAGGCAAAAATAAAATGAAAATATAATAAGAAAACGATTAAAAAGACGTGTTATAGATGCCACGTACATTTGCTAGATGATTAAAAATGCATCGAAAATATAAAATTGGACTTTTTTGAAAGTCGAATGATTTCAGCATTTAAGACAAAAAGTGGTTGCGGTAACCTCTAAAGTTAAAATGGTGAGCAATGGATTTATATATATATATATATATATATATTTTCAACGATTATAATAAAAAAGGAAAAATTCGAAACCCCATCGACTATTAAGTACTGAAACCCTTACTACTAGCCTACGTTTGCTAACATGTTACTTTTTGTCCTAATTATGGTAGTGGCAATCTTAACTTATGAGTGGGGACAATATTTATGACGTACGTCCGTAGGGATAGCGTACTGCCAAGTTTGTTGTTTCTATTCATTACAGGAGTATACAGACCATGGAAGAACGAGAGGTCACCAATGCACAATAAAACAGGTATGAGTGGACAAGGGGGATACGTTTTGGGATCCAACGTGACATATCCAACTTAACATAAAAGATCCATTTAAAGTTTCACCTTTTATGCTTCACAAGTGCACCCGAACCCCCACGATATTTTTATTTTGCCTTTTCGGAAAACATGAAGTTATTTATCCCAAAAATAAGACTCAAATATTTGTGTCCCTTCAAAATTTCTAGAGTTTCCAGCATTTTCCAACGTCAACCATGACCAATTTCATATATTTAAAAGAAGATGTAGTTCAATTTGATACAATTCATACCTTCGTATCAAACTTATTTTTGGATGATTTTAGTATAAGGCTTTGTTCCTACAAAAATACAAAGGTTGAATGGTGTCGGAGATAGTTTGATATAATCACTCCAATACATAAGTTAGTAAGTATTTGATAGAAAAATAATTAGTTAAATATGGAATTGAAGGTCTTAAGAAAGTTTTTACAATACTTTTTCTTTGTATTTATAGGTGAACATTAAATACTTGAAACAACAATTAATTATTGGTAGTGAGCTATGTGGAAACCTTATAATCAAGTACAATTAAGAATAATAGGTGATTATACAATAAGATTGTACTTAATCATAACTATTTGTATCACTTTTCTCAGTTTAAACCGGAGATATTAACAAGCCAGACTTCAAGGCTCATCAAGTGGATTGAGTCTTAATTATCATAAGCCGAGAATAGAATAAGTCGACTTTTTGTTATCCAAATGATCGAGTAATATTTTAGGATGAAATTTGACTATTAACAAAACTGAACTTAATATCAAAGTGGATTCTTTTTATAATGTGAATATACTTTTACTATTCAGTTCTTGGTTTTTTCGAACTTAAAAAAAAAAATTGAAAACGATTTGATTTGCGGTTAGAAGAAAAATTTAAAAATATTTAAAAGAAATACTTACATTTTGAACCTACTAGTCTCTACATTTTTCCCCCGAAATATAAATTTTTAAACAAATATGTGGCAATACACTTATCACGTCAACAAAAATTAGAACAACCAATATACTCTTACAATATTAAAACTTCGTATTAGCTAGTTTAAGATTTTCACAGTCATAATAATGGCATAACAATGTAAAATGATTATATATTTTGGTCCATTTTTAATTAATAAAATCAATTTACTTGTAATTTATTACATATACAAATATAAAAATCTCATATGTAACAATCAAATTTTATGTATACCCTTATTTGCCCAAATTATGGCCCTTTTTTTTTTTTTTCCTTTTTTGCTTCTTATAGTTTGGTTCGGCTCATAATATTTTTGGAACTAAAAAAAGGTCCGGTTATTTATAATTTTTTCTAACCTAAAAGAATAATTCAAACCTAATTTAGGTCCAATTGTGTTTAATTTAATGTAGTTCACCGTTATGCTCCTTGCCGAGCCCAACCTATTATAGCTAAATGGGAAAGGAAAAAGCAGTGATGTCAATTAGATTATGTTATAAATACAAGGATGCGGTATTCCACACCCCAACTATAAGGAAATTAATAGATTACCGGATTTGTCGATATCATTTTTTGAGTACATAAAAGCCATATATATATATATATATATATTCCGAGAATAAATGTTTCAACATCTGTTGCACTTCTTGAACTTTCAAGCTTTTCGTGTTGGAGATTGGTGCACAATTTCGTATAACATCTCTATCCATTCTCATTTTCATTTAGTTTTGTTTTAGATATACTAAATGTTATTACATGCAAAGAAAATATTGTCATTCCACACTAGTAGAGGTAAACTTGCGTTGCATGTTTTAAAAATAATATATAGGATAAACCAAGAATAAATTATGAATCTTGAACATCACTTTATAATATAATAGACTTGGGAATAGGTCTAACTTGACTCAAAACCGGCTTCGACCCATTGGTTCCTTGATCTAAGAAAATGGAGCTGGGACCAATAGCAATGAAACCCACATTTTTTTAAAACTAAATTTAAATCTCAAAATAAATAAAATTTTAAATTAGAAGAAAAAGAGTTCAAGAGTCATGTAGTGTTTAGCTCATTTATGAGGTAGTTATTAAGTAAATACACTTATTTATATACCATTACATCCAACTTAAATTGTAGCATGTAGTATTGCGTGATAAAAAATTGGGAAAAGTATAAAAAAAATTGTAATGTTTACCTATTTTTTTATTTTAATCCTCAACGTTTTAAAATTTTTATTTCAATTCTCAATATTTTCAACTTTTATCAAATAAATCCTTTTATTAGATTCCATTACTAAGGACACATGCTAGAGTATCATTGTTCTACGTGTAGTTTTTTAAATAAAAAATAATAAAATAATTTAAAAAAGAATAAAAATATATAAGAATACATAAAAAGTTAGAAAAATGAAAAAAAAAACATATTTGAAAAGTATATATGTAATATAATATATATTCTTATTAATATATTAAAAAACTTCACAAAAAATGAAATCTAGCCATCTAATAGTAAATGGTGGTCGGTTTGGGGGGAAGGGGGGTTAGATGAGTAGAGGTGTGCAAACAGACTTTGGCTTGCGGATTAACTCGTTTAATCTACTTTTTAAATGGGTTTGGATTACTACTTTTTAGCCTTTTCAAAAGTAAGTTAAATGAGCCTGACTCTTTTAACCCTTAAATTAAAGTAGGCCAGCTTGGATCGGCCTGTTTAATACATTCACACTTTTAGCAAGTAAGACGGTCCATTTAACCTACTTTTTAAATTAGTTAGGTTCGAAGTTTTTGATCTGTTTAAATGCGGGCCAAATGAGTTTGGTCCGTTTAACCCATGAACTAAAGTGGTCTTGATCGAGTTGGTCCATTTAACCCATTTGCATACCTTTAAGGGTGAGGGTGGGGGTGGGGGTGTAGAGAGGTAAGCGTGGGGAAAGGGGTTATGCGACACTCCCTTAGAGGCCGTTGGCTACTTCTTGGGTGGTTGGATTCTAACCTAAGTAGAAAAGTGAGTCGTCGCCCATTTTAAGAAGTAGGCCGTATGACTCACTTGCATCTTAGGGTAGGTCACCAACCATTAAGGGGAGTCACGTGACCCTCCACCGCCTGTTGGTAGGTAACCACCTTAAGTTACCCAATACCACTACTACCACCCCCCTTACTTTTCCTTTTAAAAAAAAATTAAATAAATAAATAAATCAAGTCATGTGACCCAATTTCATTTTTCAATGTTACTATTTTTTTTAAATGATGCAGCCACCCACGATCACCTGAAGGGTCGAATAACCTAATTAATATAGTAGATTGTGATTTATTTCCTTAATTAGTTAAAATCTAACTACTCAAGGGTAAAGGGTCAACAGTAACCCCCTTTAAAGGGTCGAGCAACTTGCTTAGTGGTTGCTGGCTACTCTATTCTTCAATGGTTGGATTTCTATTTTTTTAATGTATTTTTTTCTTTTTTACTATTATTTGATTTTTTATTTATAATATATATAAGTATATATGCTATCATATTGTTTTTATTTTTACAAATTTTTTTCTTTTCTTTTTCTTTTATAAAATTTCATCATTTTAAAGTATTTTTCTATCTTTTTATTATTTATATTTTTTTAGTTTTTTAGTTAATAATTACACTTGGGCCAATCATACACTGTGATGTGTCTTCATAAAAAGAAAAAGTAATGAAAGAACTTATTTAAACAAAATCTAAAATGTTGAGGACTGAAATAAAAATAAAAAATAAAACGATAAAAATTGAAATACAAAAAATAGTAAACATCAAAGACTATTTTATACTTTTCCCTAAAAATTTAAAGCCTACAAAGAAAATCAAAAGACAAAAGCTAATCCTACATTACTAAGGAATGAGATTTTTTTGAGTGAAAGTATATATATATATATATATATATATATATATATATATCAAATCAAACATGTTTTTAAGCTATATATTTTTATTGTATTGTTAATAATTATGCTTTTAGCTAATGGGCCAACCCATTTAACTTACATTTTAAACAGGTTAAGATAAAAGTTTTTGACTGGTTTAAATGCAGACCAAATGAGCTAAAGCCATTTAACTTACGGGCTAAAATGGGCGGAATCGGATTGGTCTATTTAACTCGCTTGTATACTTCTAGGGATAGGATAGGATAAGGTAAGGGGTGTAGAGAGGTGGGTGTAGGGAAGGGGGTTGTGCAACACTTCCCTAGAGGCCGTCGACCACTTCTTGCCATTGGGTGGTTGGATTCTGACCTAAGTATAAAAGTGAGTCATCGCCTACTTCAAGAAGTGAGTCGTGTCTTGGGGTAGGTTGCCAACCATTAAGGGGAGTTACATGACCCCTCACCTCCTATTGGTGTGTAACCACCCTAGGTTGCCCAACACTACTACTATCCACACCCTCTTCCCCTAACTCACCTTTTCCCTCTCAATAAAAAAGAAAAAGAAAAAGAAAAAAGAAAAATTAAAGCAAGTCACGTGACCCAATTTCCTTTTTCAATGTTACTATTTTTTTTTAAATGAGGCAACCACCCATGATCACCTGAAGGGTCGAACAACTTAATTAGTATAGTAGGTTGCGATCTATTTCCTTAATTGGTTGAAATCTAACCACTCAAGGGTAAGGGGTAGACAGCAACCCCTTTTAGAGGTTTGAACAACTTACTTAGTGGTTGCTAGCCACTTTGTTCTTGAGTGGCCAAATTTCTATTCTTTTTTTATTTTTATGTATTTTTTTTATTTTTTTTATTATTTGATTTTTTATATATAATATATATAAGTATTTATACTATCATAATATTTTTTATTTTTACATTTTTTTCTTTTTTTTTTATAAAATTTCATTATTTGAAGCATTTTTCTATCTTTTTATTATTTATATATTTTTTATTTTTTTAGTTAATAATTACACTTGGGCTAATCATATGTTGCCATGTGTCTTCACTAAAAGAAAAAGTAATGAAAGAACTCATTTAAACAAAATCTAAAATGTTGAGGATTGAAATAAAAAAATACAATGATAAAAACTGAAGTACATAAAATAGTAAACGTCAAAGACTATTTTGTACTTTTCCCTAAAAATTTAGAGCCTACAAAGAAAATCAAAAGACAAAAGCTAATCCTACATTGCTAAGGAATGGGATTTTTTTTAGTAAAAGTCTATATATATATATATATATATATATATCAAATCAGACATGTTTTTAAGCTATATTTTTTATTGTGTTGTTAATAATTACATATTAGATAATGTGAATTTAAAAAAAAATTATGATTTACCTAGAATTAGTTTAAATTTTCATTGTTATTTAATTTTTAATTATATTTCCATTTTATTTTATCTTCCTTAGTAACTTTTTAAAGAAAATGTTTTTGTCTTATTAGACCTATTAGGTCCATAGGTTTTGATGGATGACCTATCGATGACTCACGGACCTAATTGGTCCATATATTGGTTAAGACCCATCACAGTGGGGTTAGTTTTGGGCTAAACCCTAATGGGCTAGGTCATAGGATGACCTAACGTGTGCCTAAGTCTATGGCATAATGTAAGAAGGAAAATAAAAAGAAAAATACATATAAATATATAAAGAAATTAATGCTTAAATTGCTATAAGATTGAGTGGTTAAAGGAAATTTTAGTCAAGTTTGGTTTGCTAAGGAAACATGGCCACTACTTCACTACGCTAGGGTACTCGTGCAAGGGAAAATGATTGCCTCAAAGGCTACTGTTATTGGTTCTAGCTCGTGAAGGGGGGATTACAGAGGTTAAAGATATTTGTTTATTGCTCTTATGGAAGGAAAAGGAGAAGGAAACCAAACATCTACTTAAATTGATTTACAAGGATCTAGAGACTTCTACACATTTTTAGAGTCTTTTCCAAATGCAATTGATTCAAGGAACTCTTTGGCCTTAAATAAATTCATTAAAAAGCCTCTTAAATGTCTTACTTGTTAAGTTTCTAGTAAGGAAGGGGTCTAATAATTTCTGTTAAAACAACTTTAATGTTTAGGGGTCCTTTTATCTAAGTTTCATCATTCTTATTTGATTCCCCAATATCTCCAAACATACAATTTAGCTTTCTCCAAGCTTTAATAAGTTAACATCTCTAAGGTTTCAAAGATGTTTTTCAAGTTATATTCAAACTTAAATGATATCTTAAAACTTTCCTTGAAATTTCATGTATCGTAAAAAATTCATTAGCTTACTCTCCCTTTAGATTCTCTATACATATCTTATTTAGGATTTCAAGTTCAACCTTCTTTTATCTCATCAAGTTTATCCTGATAATGTTACTTTAAGTATTATGTTTTCTATTCCATTCCTACTGAAAATTTTATTGGCTCAAAAATCAAGGTTTTACAGCCTATACCCACTTTTTAGCTTCATCTATATCACAATTGCATCTGTTTGTTAATGTGACCTCTAAGTTTTGTTTTCATTCATACATGATAACTCATATTTGGTTTAAGAAGCAATGCAACCCACGTTTAATTAAACTAAATTCACAAAGATAGATCTATAAATAGTAAGTGTATTTACTTAGGCGAATTGCAAATAAGCTAGCAAATTCATTAGCATCTATAGCTTTCAATCTTGAGCAAAAAATAATACCACACTTGCTGAGAAATGATACTATATAGAGTGATTGGACAAAATCGCTTGCCAATGTATGGAGGTGTATAACCCCCTTCCTCATAGATATTCATAATGCAACTATTAGGAACACAGGTTGGAGGTAAGACATGCCATCTAACCAATCTTCTTATGATAACTTTAAAAAGATAAGGAATGAGATCTACCAATTCATCTTGAAGGATGCTAGGTGGATTGCCACTCTTATCTTGAAAAGGACAAAATAATAGAGTAATAATTGACACAATTATTTACGTATGTATAGTACTTTAAGTGTATATAATTTTTTTACAAGGTTTAGGTTTTCTTATTAGGCTTTTTGTAAATCTCAAAACTTGACCTAGAAACATGTGGGGTTTTAAACCCCTTTATAGAACTCGACCAAAAACCTTGTAACGTTAAATCTTATAGGATTCTTATAAGGTCAAATGGGTTGAGTACCCTATAATGGCATTTCTTGGTTGAGAAAAATATAAGGGGGGAAAAAAAAGAATGAAGTCTAGCTAAAACTATAGGGGGTTGGTTGGCCTACTACCTTTCTAGTGGCTAGAGACATAACAATACTATTTTATAAGAAATTCTATAGCTACCTTTGTAATCATAACTCATAACCACTATTCTACCCAACTTTAAGGTAGGTGGCATTTTGGTTACAACGACAAAGGTGATGGGTGATCAAATACCACCCTTTATGTAAAGGAAAAAGAAACTAAAAATGGTTAGATTATTTAATTATGTGGATTTGCGTTAATAATTATTTAAAATATATATTTTTTGAATTATTATATATCATTTATGAAATTACTATTTAATTATTGTACTTAACCAATGTGGACATCTTTATTAAGCTTTAATGTGAATAGCCCGTAATGGGTAGGACTACTCATTTTATTGTTTAATAAGAGGTCGTTACTCTTATCTAATAAGAATATAAATACTACTCTTCCATTAAACAATTTTGACTTAACCTAATTTCTTATTAGGAAGAAAATAGTCTTCTTTCACATTTTTTATAATCTTATATAAAAAAACATTAGTGCTAGATGTATCCTTCTCTAATTTTAAGTTCATAGACCTTACTCTTGCCTTATAGATATATAATTATTCGCATGATATAAATTTTGTGTCTACATGCAATTGGATTTGGAGGTATATATATACATATTATATTGTAATTTTCTAGCAATTGGCATTAGAGCAATCGTAGATACAGATAATGGCTATTGCTTCTATATTTTTCATAATTTTAATAAGAATGTATGAATCCTAATTTTATTGGCCTCAATTTTGATTAACAAATCAAACAAGGGTTTTTTACTTCAACATGTATAATATACTAAACATCTCCTTTCAATATCCTTAAATTCATGTGATTTTTGATAAATAGCTTTCGTGTTTTTGTTAATCCACATTCTTATTTATAACTTATTTACGAGTGAACTTGGAATATGGATTGAAAGAAATTGGATTTTGTGCAATCTAATGTAGTTCAATCTAATTTCTACTTTGTGCACCTATTTTCCAATAACGTGTGAATTGTTGTGAGTAATATTTTTTTATATTGATGTAGCGTTTTGATTAAATAATATTTAATGTTTATTATATGTTGCATTGATCCAAAAAGAGTATGCACTTATATGAACCTCAATGGACATGATCTTTTATATAAATTCATTTTTTTCTTTTCACATCATAATGGTACAAAAGATGTTTAAAGAAAATCCATATTAAATATACTTTCATTTCATGAATTGCTTATGAATTTATATGTTTTATGATTATGCATATGCTTGAATGATCCTTTCAATAACTTTGTTGTTTTCAATCATATTGTTTTATTTTTCTACAAGTCTTAATTTTTTATTATTTATATGGAGTCGAAATTTTTTATATATATTAGTATGGGTTAATCTATTATCTTGAAAAATAGATATGTGCCTTTGTGACATGTTGTTGCCATGTTGGTTTAATATATTTAATAAAGGTTTTATCCTTTTATTAAGAATTTTAATTATGTATATTGCTATTGCTTAGAGTGCTTATTAGCTTATATGGAGTTTATGTTTACATTCTAAAATTTAAGTACTATGAATAATTTTAGAGATTTGTGGCTATTTGTCCATATCTAGTATGTATTAGTAGTTAATCCCATATATTTGATTATGAGGTGATTCATGTGATATTCTAAGAAATCTATCATTTTATGCATTGGTAGTAATATAATTATTTACTTATTGATATGAATCATTATTTCCTTAGTGACTTTTATGACTATATGAGTTTATATATATTAATAGAAACTACATCATTCTATACTATTGATATGCTTTTTTTTAGCTTTTATGATTTATATTAATGGTAATAGAGTTATTTTACTTATTGATATGGATTGAATAATAATATCAATTTTGATTTGCTTTGTAATTTCTAAACATTTTATTTTAAGTGAGAAATATTAATTATGGTAAGCATGCAATTTAACTTAAGAGTGCATTCATGTATAAAAGCACTAAAGGTGTTCAAATGGGTTTTGGCTCATAGGTAGGTTCATTTAACCTACTTTTTAAATAGGTTTAGAGTAATATTTTTTAGCCCGTTAAAAAAACAAGCCGAGCTCAGCTCATTCAACCCTTGGGACAAAGTGAGTTGGTTTGAGTTAGTTCATTTAATACATTTATGTTTTTGGCTCGAGAGTTAGCTTGTTTAACCTGTTTTTAAGCAGTTTAGCGTCAAGATTTTTTTGTCCGTTTAAAAAGTGAGTCAAATAAGCTTAGTCTGTTTAACCTGCGGGCCAAAATGAGTTAGCCTGTGTTACCCATTTAACTTATTTACACACCCTTAAAAAGCACTACGTATGATTATATTTCAAGTGCATATATATGATTAAATGCCCTATGATGATTTGAAAAAAAAAAATTATTTATAGATAATTTTAAGTTGATTTGGGCTGGTGCTACAAAATTGGTATATTCATGTGTTTCAATTTTTGGAATGAAGTAAGGCATTACGTAGAGATATATAGTTCTTAGAAAATCCATCTCCCAAAGGAAAGAAATTTTCAAAAGTTTTTTATCTCATTAGTTTGCTTCACATAAGGAAGATTCTAATGTATGTTGCATTCTAGCTTGAAGGGGGTTCTTAAGTAATACGGTTGACTCTTGAAATAATTGAAACCATTTAATTTTCTCTTTAAAAGGAAATGAACTATTTACCCAATTTATTAATTTATTGTATTCTTATTTTAATTTATAGTTAATTTTGGCACGAACTATAAATATTACTACCATTAAAATTTTGAAAGGTACAAATTAAAAGAAGTTGAAATGAGACATTAAGTTTGCTTTAATATATTATGGTCTTGTAATAAAATCCTTCCTTTTAAGGATAGAGAAATATGTTGTTAGATTATATTCAAGCACTTTGTTTAATTTACTATACTATAATTCTTTCAGTACATAAAAGCTCTCCATAAAGCTTTTTTGAAAACTATCGTTAAACATAAACTACTAAATAAAAATCTTATTTGCTATAATCGGTACCTATAGTTGTTAAAATCACGAATTAAAAATACGCTTTTATGAGTTTATGACTTTATAATATTTTTTTAGTTAAAATAGATATAGATTATTTATGTGTAAATTTTTAGTAAAATTATGAATTTTCTTGTACGATTCTATAAGTTTACGATTTTACCGGTTTCATATGATTCTATAAGATTCTACTGATTTTATACATTTAAATGAACAATAAAATCACAATTTTAACAACTATACCAATATTGACTAATTGGTAAGGTAATTAAGCGATATATAATGTAAGGTCTATGAATTAACACGATCCTCATATTCTACCATATCATTATTTGGATTATTCATGTTATGATCATGGGCTTAATTTTTTTAAAGTTCTTATATGAATTAAATATTATATTCTATGTTGGTTAAATGCATTATTATGCATGATATAGATTTTTATATTCTATTGCACATAATTTTTGTCATTTTTTATAGTTGTGAGCTTAACAAATGTGGCTATAATTATGCAAATTTTTGTGTGAATTAAATAATCCAATTTCTTTTAGTTGTAATTTACGTTGCATCAATAATAATTATATCCTATTGGTGTGCTATTATTAATGTGATTTGTTGTTAAAATAATGCACCATCAGCCCTATACTTATGACAATTTTGTTTCGGGTATCTTATCAGTATTAAAATCTTGTCTACTTAAGATTTGTACATTGTATCATTATATTTCTTATTTATTGTAATCCGGATCCTTAGGTGGATCATAATAAGTAAGAAATTTATATTAAGAGCATGTTTAGTTGTGCATATAAAATCATTTAACTATCTAATTGCATGATAACTCTATGCATATTAAATATTTTCTTTGTTGACTTGAAGCTAGGCTCTTTGCTTATGCAATTAACTTTTGTCAAAATCTTAAATGGGACCAATTTCGAGAATTAGATGGAATCTCTAAATCTCTATTGGATTTAGTTTTGAGAGAAAAAGAACTAGTAGCTCTTACTAGCAAGTCAACTTTTGCTAAAACAAGCTTTTAGATAATGGCATTTAAATTTTAATTAGTTTGTCACTTCTCTTTTCTTTAAGAAAAGTGCTTTAGATCAATGCATTTACCTAAAGACTAGTGGGAATAATTAACCTTGACATGAAGGACCTTGGTGATACTTCAGTTGTCCTAGGCATATAAATTTATCATGATAATTCACATGGCATTCTTAACTTGTATTAGAGAGGATATATTTAAAAGGTCCTTAAGTGATTTAACATGCATTTTTGCTCCTATATGCTACACTATTCAAGAATGTATGAAGCTCTCTAAATTTCAATGTTCTCATAATATATATATATATATATAGAGAGAGAGAGAGAGTTAAAATGAAAAAGTTCCCATATGCTAATATGTTGATTTATAACAAGTTTGATCAACTTTGGGTCATTAGCTATTCTAGATTTTGCAAGCTACTCTAATGACCTAAAGTCTATTTTTGGCTTTATTTTTATAATAACAGAGGGAGATACTTTGTAGAAAAGTATCAAATAAATACTCATAATTACTTTTACCATAACGAGTATGTTACTTATGAGGTAACTTGTCAAGCCATGTAGTTAAAAATATTTTGTTTTATGGTTTTCAAATTAAAAAGCATATTTAGACCACTTTTAACATTATTGCTATGCATTTCTCTCAAAATAATAGAAACTTTTTTTACTCAAAGTATTTTGATATAAACTATCTATTTGTTAAAAGAGAAAATTCTAGAGTTTCAGATTTGAGTTGAGTTTTTTATTATAGAGAACATGGTAGCACATCCACTAACCAAAGACTTAACTATTGGAGTTTTTTTATAACCATGTAACTCGTATAAGCTTTTTGGTTAAGACAAATGTCAATATATTATACATGGCATATTTATCTTATTTAACTGCATTTCTTTTATCCACTTTTCTTTTATGTGAAATATGGACATATTAACATTTATGATATATCTTGTAGGATATTATATTTGCAATGTTAAGCTTTATATTCCTTAAGCTGTCAACTGATATATGCATTAATCATAATTGATATTCTCATCTTAATAATTTACATATTTTTGATAATTGACTAATGCTAGTTGGAGAGTGTTAGATTATTTGATTATGTGAATTAACACTAATCAATTATTTAAAATATATTCTTTTAAATTATTAATATATGATTTATGAAATTATTATTTTATTGTAGCACTTAATTAATATGGATATTGTAATTAAATTTTAATATAGATAGCCGGTGATGGGTAAGACTATTTTTTTTTTATTGTCTAATAAGAGATTCCTACTTTTATTTAATTGAAGATATAAAAACTATTCTCCTATTAAATAGTTTTATACGCTACAAATCTCATAGAGTGAAAGTTCTCTAGGTAGAAGAATCAACCAGTCGGTGCGATGACGACGGACACGGCATCCTTTCAGGGCGCATGCGTAGGTTACTGGTTGGAAATTATAGTATCCAATTTTGACTGATTTCGAATATTCCAAGATTCTTTTAAGTGTTCGAAAGTCTAATTCAAAGTTTTTTTTTTTTTTTATATATATAAATTCATTTTGGCGCAAGCATCTAATTCAAACTTCATCTTTCTACGATTGCCTATTAGCCTGTTGATTCAACCGCTTATCATATACGATATCTCAACCTCGTGACAGCATATCACAATTTCCATTCTTCTTTATCGTAATTTTCATGAGAGACTTGACGACTTGTTATTTATTTATTTTTTGTTTTGTCGATTTCAAATTTTTAGAAAAAGAAGTGGTATCTATCTCTCCCTAATGGTGTCTATCTAGACACGTAAAACCATGAACAGCATCCAAAACATTAGTTTGAACATACACTTAACAAAGTAAGTCCAAAGGCTAGGCAGATGGAAAATTTACTTATCTCGCATTGTATATAGAAATAGGATATGTGATATTTACAAAGCTAAAAATGACATTACACACCCCCTTCCAATAACAAAGGCGCTTGAATGTAAATCCTTCACCCTCTTAAAATGTATTTGGAAATCGTACGTTACTACATCAATTCTACAGGCTAAAATGTGCAAGGATCTCATCAATGAGCATATAAAAGTACGTGTTTTTTTGAAGAAAAAAATTTACTTTATTCAAGGTTGAATATACCTTTCATAAAAATTAAACTAATAAAAAATATCAATTGTCCCTTCGATTATGTTCTTTATAAGGGTTCTTAAAGACATCCATTATCATTCTCTTGATTACGCATATCTGTAGATAATATCCATTCCCAAATTTCAATATGGAGAAACTAAATAAATGACTATTAGATTTTGAACTATTCCGACCAAGCTTAATGTTTCCCTATCGTACTATTATTTACTGTTTGCTACTTTCAAGTTGCAAGTACATACGCTCATCTATGGAAGAGCCAAACTTCGATTTCCGAGAACATTATGCTTTGTGTTGAATAATTGTTGCTCATCAAGTCCATCATGTTATATTTTATTTCTTTGCAGTATCATGTCTACTGAGTTTTGTCTCAAATTCTTCGCATTCTTGATCAAAGACTTATTTTATGTTTGTCAAACTCAATACAAATTGGAATTTATTGTTTTGGCCTTGTTCAATGTCCACCTTGCACAGAGGAGAATTTGTACGACCGAAGGTCTTTTTTTTTTTTTTGGTACAAATTTTCGGCCGAAGTTAAGGTCACAAGTCATGGTGTTTTGTGCAAAAAAAATCAACTCAATCAACCAATTTCCTAGTTTCATCTACTGAACTTTTCCGATATTGTTTTGTGCAACTTTTCCTTTTTATTCTTTATTTCGGCCTAGAAGTTCTTGTAATCACGTTTCGTATCTGCAAGATGACCAAGGAGTTGTATACGCCTCACGACAACTTAAACCTCACGAGCAAAATTATCTTACTCAGTGATCTAAAACTGGCTACTGTGGCATTTACTTTAAAAATGTGGAGACATTATCTCTATGGATAATACTTTGATATTTATACCGATTATAAAAGTCTTAAGTACATCTTTCTAAAACAAAATTGAATTTGAGGTAGAGAAGATGATTGGAACTAATAAAGGATCATGATTTAAGTATTAACTACCATTCATGAAAAGCTAATATTGTGGTAGATGCTTTTAGTAGGAAAAGTTATAGCCAAATGGCCACTTTGATTACCACACAACATGAGTTGATTTGCGAATTCGAACGATTACAGTTGGATGTAATTCTTGCAATAGCCTAAGTTTAGTTAATGGTTTTGGAAATATAACCAACAATATTAGAGGAAACAAGACAAAAATAACAAAATAATTTGCAATATCAAAGAATTATCAGAAGCATGGCTCTCTGACAACAAGATTTTAGTGTGGATCAACAATGTCTTCTCATATACCATTAAAGAATTTATATCCCAGAGGATTTAAATCTAATAAACAAAATCTTAAAAGAAGCCTACTATGTAAGGTATACTATACATCTTGTAAGAAATAAAATGTATCAAGACTTAAAAAACACATTTTAGTGGCCGGGAATGAAAAGTTGCATTACTGAATTTGTAGCTCATTGCACAACTTGTTAAGCTAAACATCAACGTCCTATTGGCTTATTACAACCTCTACCAAGTCCTCATTGGAAGTGGGATCATATCATTATGGATTTCGTCTCCGCTTTACTCAAAACCAAAGAGGATCACAGTTCTATTTAGGTAGTAGTGGATAGATCAACTAAAAGTGTCCATTTCCTTCCGTTATGTACAGGCTATGCCATTGATAAATTAGCCAGAATTTATATTCAAGTAATAATAAGATTACATAGCGTACCCTTAACTATTGTATCAGATCGAGATACTAGATTTACTTCTCGATTTTGGGATGGTCCAAAGATGAAATTCTTAATGATAGTTTGTTTGCATTTAGCTTTGAGAACTAAACTTAGCTTCAACTTTGCATATTACTCTCAAACTGATGGGTAATCTTCAACGAGTTATATAAATTTTAGAAGATATGCTACGAGTTTGTACAATGGACTTCTTTGGTAACTTTGATACTCACTTGCCATTGATCGAATTTACATACAATAATAGTTACCAATTGACTATATAGATGGCTCTGGAAGGAAATGTTGGTCACCCCTTTTCTAGGAGCAAGAAGAATAAATGACCATAAAGCTTGATATGATTCATCAAATGAATGAAAAAAGTATAATTAATTTGATAATGGATGAAAGAATCACAAGATCAATACAAAAGTTGGGCTAATCTTAAAAGGAGACCCTTGCATTTTGTAGTTGGAGATCATTTTTATGTAAAGATTGCTCCATTTAAGGGTATTTATCAATTTGGGATAAAGGGAAACTCAGCCTATGATATATTGGTCCTTTTCAGATATTAGAGCGAATTGATGAAGTTGCTTACAGGTTAACATTACCTCTCGATCTATCTAGTCACCATGATATGTTCCATGTATCACTTCTTCGAAAGTATATCAAGGATCCAAATAAAATTCTCAAATTAGAACCAATTGAACTTAAGAGTAACTATACATATAAAGAAAAACTAGTTCAAATTTTAGAGTCTCTAATTCAAAAACTATGAAACAGAGATTTGGAATACGTCAAAGTACAATAGAGGAATGACGATAGTAACACACTCACTTAGGGACGAAAGGCCACAATGCAAGAAAAGTACCCCTGGCTATTTTAGTAAAGGTTAGTAACTCAAATAACCTTATTTCTTCTCTTAACTATTAGGTATAGCCAATTGGTTTTGAGGACAAAACCTATTTTAAGGGGTGTAAAGTGTGATAACCACTTGATTATTTTCTTAGAAAGTAATAATAAGATGTTATGATCTAATAATAAGAGTTGAAGGCACAATCAAATTTAAAACTTAAAAATATAAGGTTATATAGAAATAAGCAGTAAGAAAATTTATGAAAAACTAACAAATAAAGAGATTAATTTACCCTTAGTTGTAAATAGTAGATAATAAGTTGTTAATGTAAATAACGAAACAAAGGTAAGAAACATAATGTCTATTGCATGGAAAATATCATCATAACATGTCATAAGAATATACTCTGAAAATATTAAAATAATAGGTATAGTATCAAAATATGACAAAATAACCCATAAAAATACCCTAAATGCTAAAAATTACCTAAACCATTCTAACAAGTGTTAAGAATATTCTAAAATGATCCAAAATATCTAAAAAAATTTGGAAAAGTGAAGAAACATGTTTGGGAAAAAAATTGGAAATTTTCAGAAAATATAAAAATAAGATAACTTAATCAATAAATTACAAAAAATATCTTCAAGTGTCTAAAATTAGTGAAAAATTTACCTTAAAACTATCATGCATGCCGTAACATGTGGTCAAATTTTAGGAATTTTAGGACATTAAGAAAATGATAAAAAAAAATTAGAAGGCAACCAGAAACCCCCCTCTATAAACACCGCCCCTCCCTTTAAAAATTCTCCACACTATGTTATTAGCTCCCAAAATAAACAAGAAGGCACATACTCCCTGTTGGGATGCTCCTAGGGTAGCTTGATAACTAGGTAGTGGAAGAGGGTGGCTGAAAGTAGTGGTTTGCATAGTTATTGTGGTTTGTAATATAGAAATTTTTGCACATTTAACTTCCCTCCTTTCAAAACACCTTGCTACTAGAAGTTCTTCATTTACATATCTAATTATACAAATTTTTTTAGAATTAATTTAGCATGTTTAGTATTTTTTATAGTTTTTGCAAATTTCTACCTATTTTATTATAATATGCTAGTTTAAAAAAAATTGCAAAACCCTATTTATTAACTTCATAAAATCCTCAAAAATTTTCCCATACTTTCCTATACATAATGTAGCCTTTTGATTCCATTCATACCATTTTTTAAATTACATCCAAATTTTTTTACTATTTAAGTTGTAATTTTACCAAATTATGAATTATACTATAATTACATAATGTATGTTTTTTTTTTTTTAGAATACTCATTATTTATATACATTATATGTTTTTAAGTTCCCTTTTGACTTTATTTTAAGAATATATAATAGTTATTGTACTTGTATCAATTTATCCTATATTACCGCATTTAATGATCTCTTAACTTACATTCCAACTTCTTAAAGTACATATGTACTATGCATAATAATAACCCTATTATTTTTCCTATAAAAGATAAATATTTTCACTTTAATAGACATTCATAAAACATCTTTTCTCTTTATTGAATTAAAGAACAATAGAATTATTTAATTATAAGTCAAAGTAATCTTTTTGAGCATTGCGACTATAACTAATAAATAACTCTTTTTTAGGGATGTGACAATCATTATCTAGAAGATTTTGGTGACCTACCAATAGATAAGTAGCCTATCTCATTGTAGTTTTTGACGTGCTAACAAAGGGTAGTAAGCCATTATATTGCTTGTGATTGTAGATTAGTTGCATATGCGCATGTAGTGAATGTAAGTGTAATAATGCTATTTGATAATCTTTTTTGCTTGAATTTATATTACTCTAATATGATATTGATTCATTGCTTGATCACCTAAATAACTTGACTACTGTAATATCCAATTCTAATAATTATACATGCATTGCATTTTTCCCATCAACACCACCTATACGATAGGGAAATAAGGAGTTTCTTTCTTTTAACTTTATTGAACTAAGTGATAAGGGAGGAGTTCACCATTTAGGTTTGAAAATATCAATTAAAATAGTGTGAAATTAGGTATAGAGGGGATGAAGAGTCCATTGGACATCCTCATATTGATAGGAAACTTGGGCTCACTAAATGGTAAGTAGAAGTAAAACTCTTCGAAACCTAGGCTCGAGTAGGTTTATTTTCTCTAGTCTCGTAATGTGCTGGTCAACATTATGCGGATGACACTTGATATGATTGCATCGCATTACACTCTAAAGGACTTACTTGTTCTATTTGTATTATATATAATGCATATCCCTTACCACTTGCTTAGCTGTAGTTTTGCTTACTTCTTTATAGTCCTTTTTATAAGAATAATTGAGTCTAAACATGCCAAGTACAGTTTAGGTAGGCTAATTGGAGTATATAGAAGACAATGTGAAACCATCTCTTATTCGAATTTGAAACAGTTGAACAAAAGCTTAGAACAATGTAATTAAAGAAAATAAAAAGTGTGAAATATTCCCTTCTTCAAATATTTGGTATTATTTTGAGAGTCTTATGTATAATGAATGTCTGTAGAGTCGATGGATACTGCATTGATCACATATGTTTAGAATACACGGCGAGACTATCAGTTTCTAAACTTTTCAAGGTGTGACACAAATAAGGTCAAGTGTATTAAGGTCTATAAGAGCAATATCATGTAGTGAAGGAGGAAAATTTTATAAAAGTATTAGGCAAGGAAACTTATAGTGGATTCAAGAAGGCTTAAGTAATTTGGTGAGTTGGACGAAAAAAAAAGGTTTTTGAATTGATCATGGAAGGAAAGGATTTTTCTTTAAGATCAAGGAGAAACAATTGCAAATGTGTAACTTAAGGAGAGACACTCTGAGCTAAAATTGCGAATGAAGATGGAATGAAAAAGATTATATTCGAAAAAGAATAAACAAAAAGGTAAAAAAGATTAAATGCTAATCACCTAGATAAGTGGAAGATGTAAGGAAGCAATGAGAAAGCAATGGTGGTCAATAAAGAGCAACTAAAATATAAGATTCAGAAGTGAGGAACTTTTGAGGACAAATTTGTCTAAAAGGAAGAAGTATATAATACTCCGGATTGTAAAAGAGAGAGAGAGAGAAAAAGAGGGGGGAAAAGAGAAGAAATTAGTGGCTCGGCATTAAGAATAATAAAAGAATGGAAAGAAAGGGGGGAAGGGAACATTTTAGTAAAAGAATAGGGGGTTATATATGGGTTAAAATAAAACCGTAGGTTATTTTCATCTCTATTGAAGGAGAGTAATTGCCTCTTTGGAAAGATAACCCTAAGCTCTCAATCATATCTAAAATGGCAATTTGGAATCATAAGATTGAAGGAGAAAATTAAAGTAAGTGTCTAAATTTACGTTGAGCTTTTCCATCCATGATTGACAAATTCGTTTTTCTCTTTAGGGGTTAGCGAAAAACGAGATAAGGATCAAGTTTTATAGATTTTAATGCTAGATCTGAGTGTGCTTAAAAAACCTTAAGGTAAGTTTTGTATCCCAAACCCTTGTGTTATTGATGATTGGATCTTTGTTGAAAGACTTATTGTTCAATTGAGTTAATGGTGAAGCACGGATGAATTCGCATTGGAGTTTGGGGAGTGTTTTAGAGTGGAGCAAAAAGAGTTTTGGTTTAGAAAAATCCTTTAGAAGTAGGAGTTAGTGTTTGGGATTGAACATAGGTTAAAAGGGAAGATTTGTCTCGATTTGCAATCTGCAGAAATCTACAGATTGTAGTGGGCATTTAGATGCCTTACCTTTTAGCATTCAAATGCTAGAGGAGTTTTATCCCATGACTCTAGTGTCTAAACACCACGTCTTATAGCTTTTGGATGCCATGTGTTATGAAGGTCATAGAACCTTTTCCTTTCCTTTCTTTTCTGCTCCGAAACCTTGTCTTTCAGTTCTAAAACTCTTCTAACATGTTTCTAAATTTGTCTTAACAACCAAAACAATTCTTAAACATCTTTCATCAGCTTGATCTTATTCCTTATAAAGTAAACAGTGAAGATATTGGACTATTAGGGGAAAAAAGAGAGTTAAGAAGTGGGATAGAAACTAAGTTAGTTGCTTACATTGATTATAGGTTATGGAAAGTCTCTTACGGTATCAAACAAGTTACTTAAGTTAGGCATGGGATTGTTTGCTTCTTATGGTTATTTAGACGTGGATATTATAACCAAACTCAATTAATTATCTAGCATTTAATTTTATGTATTGTATGTGCTTATTTAGGCTTAAGGGAGCAAGAGGACCAATAACCTTGGAGTGGTACCCCAATGATCCTTACGCGACATTATTCTAAATTAAGTCTCACATAAAAATGACTTGGATAAACTTAAGCGTGACTTATTACTTGATTCCTAAGGTTTTAGGGAGAACACAACACTAACACTATATGGTATTGATAGGAATTAACTCCTTAGACCAATCAGAAGAAGCCTAGCTAAAGGATTTTAAGAGTTCGCACGGAAAATACTAGTTTTAAGCCTTAACCACCTGCCGACCTGTCTCTCAAATCTTCTCGTGTGTCCAACATGCTCCTACCCAACAGTGAAGTTCTAATTTAGAAGACAGCCCCGAACTAGCCAACCCGAGCTACCGACTTGACTTACTGGTATTTAACTTTAAGATAGCCAACCTTTTTGCTAGGCTGATTGACTCCCGACTTGATTTGAATCAAGTCGGCCCTTGACTCACAACACTTCTTACTTTTGCCTATGTATCATACTCCTAACGTACAACCATCAAGTGAGATGTACCTTCTGACACAACATTCCAAAATAATTCTTTTTCGATACTAGATATCCCTTGTCCTTTTTACCCCTTTTTAGTATGATTAATGTAATATAATTGTAAAATACTCTTTTGTCTTTTCATACGTGTAAAATAACCCCAGTAGACAAGTATATAAACCCCTACTTTCTTTGTATGCAGGAAATCATCTAACTTTTAATACAGAATTATTCTCTTTAAGCAAACTTAGTGTTCTCGCTATTATTCAACTCTTATCTATTCCCTTTAGTAAGGAGTAATGACGAGTGACTCTTCAGTTTGGATCGGTGTGTCACAATTAGTGGATTGTTGGCCGAGTATGATCGAGTGGTGTGTCATATACATTTGGTAGCTACTTGGACTTTACTGACCTTTTTCCTATTTATTTTGGTTCGTTTCGTTGTAGTGCTCCTCCGGGTGTCCAACTTCGGAGACACATCAGCTTTACTAGTATCAGAATACGGTTTCATGAGGGAGTGTGTGAAGTTACAGTGAAGTTTTGGTTCGCTTTACAGTTAGTGGCTGTTATGTTCCTTCTATAGCTACTGCAGTATGTTTGAATGTTTGTAAGTGTGGTTTCATTGATATTTTGTTTTACTCTGTTTTCCATTACGATAATAGAGCAATTTTGTTAGTAGTATGTTAATCTATTTGATAAGGTATTACACCATATCAAATTCTAGTGTTCAGGGAGTTATTGGTGACTAGGGTAGTGGTGCTTAACTTGGTCATGGTCATAATGGTAGTAATACCCTAGAGTCCGTTGATGACAAACTTGATGGACTCACAAACCTTATTAAGAGTTTAGTCACTGCAATGCAAGTTAATTGGCAATAACCCCAAGGTGTTCAGTAACAAAACCCACAGGATGGTGCCTTTGAGAGACATTATAGCTAAGGTAACTAGACTAATCACCTAATTTAACCGCCATGCGCTAGAGGAATAACTGACAGAGCTGCTAGATGAAGACTGGAGTTAAAAGAAATTAGGGAAGATGACAAGGAGATGGATGTAGAAGAGTTTGGTGAAGAAGAAGTTGATTATTACTAAACGCAGGGACAAGGACGCTGAGCTCCTCGAGAGCTAGATAATGTTAAGGTGCAAATCCCGCCCTTCGGTAGAAGTGAAGATGTAGATGAATACTTAGAGTGAGAAGAGAAGGTTGAAAAAGTATTTGAGGTTATGGGTATGAGGATGCGGTCAAGGTCCAACTTGTTATGTTAGAATTTATTGGATACTCCATCATATGGTGGAAGAATCTGAATGCCGCTAAAGCTAGAGATGAGAGACAAGTTGTTAAAACTTAGGATGATATGAAAAGGTTGTTAAGAGGCAAATTTGTGCCTAAAACCTACTTTTTAAGATACGTTTGCAAAATTGTAAGAGCTTCGCCAAGGAAGCTAACCTATTGATGACTATATTAGAGATTTCTAAATGCTTATGATCAGAGCTAATGTGGAAGAACTAGAGGCCCATGCAATATTAAGGTTGATTTATAGGCTTAAGTACGGGATTTGTAATATCATAGAAATACAGAGATTTTATACATTAGACGAGGGCATCAAAATCATGTAGAAGGTTGAAAGGCAGAGGAGGAATGTTCTGAGCTGTCTTGGGCAAACATCTTCTCGAGCTCCCATATCGTGCTGACTTGATGAACGCCGAGCAAACTAGTCTGGCTAAGCAGGATAGTCGAGTCTACCCGAAGCTAGGCTTCCCCCGAGAATATATGAGAAAGGACAGACCTCTGGTTAAAAGACTATCAAGGTAAAGTGCTTCAAGTGCTAAGGCTTTGAACATATGGTTGCTGAATGTCTGAACCGACGCATCACGGTGCTTCATGGAGATGTAGTGGATAGTGCCAATGAGAGTGAACCTGAGGAGGAGAAGGAGGTTTGAGTGACCGAAGCCGAGGAAGAAGAGGAGACCTGTATTTATGTTGACTAGGAAGAAGTAATGGCCCTAGTCTTGAGGTGAGTATTGAGTTCCTTACCAACCTCTAGAGAAGACTAGAGAGAAAACTTGATCCATAATAAGTGCAGAGTCAAAGGCTAATTACGTACAATCATTGTGGATGGAGGGAGCTGTATTAATGTGGTTGCTCAATCCTTTGTGCATAGGTTGGGTTTGCCAACATCAAAACATCCTTGACCTTACAAGCTACATTGGCTTCACGATAAGGGTACTTTGTGTTGACTGAACAAGTGACCGTACCGTTCAGTATTGCGAACATGTATAGGGACGAAGTAGTTTGTGATGTCGTTCCTATGGGAGCTTCACATCTACTGCTTAGCCAACCTTGGTTATTTGACCAACGTATGACTCACGACTGGTATAAGAACACCTATGCCTTTGTCAAGGATGGAAGGAAGATTATGTTGCAACCCTTAATCCCGTCCTAAGTGAATGGGGCTCATAACCAAATCACTTGAACTAGTAAGAAGAAAGCTTTAGTGATCAGCTAAAGGGAGCTCTGATCTGCTGAGAAAATTGATGAACCCATGTTCCTCTTAGTTAGAAGATTGTTGGAGATGAGGGAATTAGAGAATGTTCTAGGAGAGATCCAAAGCTTGCTTAATGAGTTTTTTGACCTATTCCCGAAAGAGCTGCCTAGAGGACTACCACCAGTTCGAGGCATAAAGTACTGCATCGATTTGTAGCTAGGCATTGCCCTGCCAAACCGACCTGCATATAGGATGAACCTTGAGCAAGCTGCCGAACTAAAAAGACAGGTGGACAAACTCATTGAGTGAGGATATGTGAAGGAGAGCATGAGTTCTTGTGCCATACCAGCTTTGCTCGTTCTAAAGAAGGATGGATCATGGTACATATGCATCAACAGCCGAGTAATCAATAGAATTACTGTCAAGTACAGATACTTGATACTGAGGCTCGATGACATGTTAGATGAGTTTCATGGAACAAAGATATTTTCAAAGATTAAACTGCGAAGTGGCTACCATTAGATTCATATGAGATTGGGGGATGAGTAGAAGACTACCTTTAAGACTAAGTACGGACTCTATGAATGGTTAATTATACCGTTTAGACTTATTTATGAGGTTAATGAACCATGTGATACACTCTCTGATTGGAAGATGTGTGATCGTATATTTTGATGACATACTGGTATATAGTACCAACTTGAACGACCATGTTCAATATCTTTGCAATGTATTTAATATTTTGTGAGCTGAGAAGTTGTATGGGAATGTAAAGAAATGCATGTTTTGCCAAAGAGAAGTGATATTCTTAGGATTTATAGTGTGAAGGGAAAGAATCTAAGTAGATGAGGAAAATATTTGAGTTGTTTTAGAATGACTGATGCAAAAGAATGTCATTGAGGTTTGAAGTTTACATGGCCTAACTTCTTTCTATAGGTGATTTATCAAGGACTTCAATACAATAGCTACCCCATTGATCGAGTTGCAAAGAAGAATGAAGGGTGTAGGTGGAATAACTAAGCTGAATAGAGCTTAAGAGAGATCAAGGAAAAGCTTACCTCGGTACTTGTCCTTTCATTACTAGATTTTGACAAGCCCTTTAAACTGGAGTGTGACGCATCGGGAGTTAGAATTGGCACTGTCCTGATGCAGGAGTGGTAACCTGTCGCCTTCCATAGTAGAAACTTAGTGGTCCTACCTTATAATATTTTGTGTACAAGAAGGAGTTGTACTCCCTTTTCTGAGCCCTTACTATTTAGCATCATTATTTGCTATCATGGGAGTTTGTTATTTATACAGACTACGAGTCTTTGAAGCATTTGGGGAATCAAAATGAGCTTTTAAAGAGGCAAGCCAAGTGGTTGGAGTTCATGGAAAGTTTCTTGTACGTCATCCGACACAAGAAGGGAAGTGTGAATGTGGTCGCTAACACTCTATTACGACAACAAATGTTGCTGACTACTTTATAGACAAAATTAGTAGGATTCTTACAAATTACCGAACACAATGCTCATGATTCTCATTTCGGCCCCATCAGAGAACAGTGCAAGCCAAGATTGCTGTTAAGGGGTATTACCTTAAGGATGGCTACCTATTCAAGGATCAACGATTATGCATACTAAACTATTCCATATGTGAGTTTTTGATTAGGGAAGCTCATAGGGGATGATTGTCTGGTCATTTTGAGGAAACCAAGACAGCCAGCCTGTTGAAAGAGAACTTTTGTTGGCCTGGTTTGGCTAAGAATGTCCTTTAGGTGGTTAGTAGTTGTGGAGTGTCCAAGCGTGTTAAGGGGAAGAGAGAACCCTACTGAGAATATATGCTACTGCCAATACTAACTTTACCTTAGGTCGACCTTAGCATGGACTTTATCCTAAGGTTGCTTCGGACATCTAAAGGGAAAGATTTCATCTTTGTTGTAGTGGACCACTTTAGTAAGATGGCACACTTCATTGCCAATCTATTTTTACAGAAGATTGTCTGACTATATGGAGTACCAAAGACTATTGTCTCAGATCGAGACAAAAAATTTTTGAGTTATTTCTAGAAAACTCTTTGGAGAAGACTTAAGACTAAATTCGTATTCAGCTCTAGTAGCCATCCTCAGACAGATGACCAGACTGAAGTGGTGAATAAGACACTAGGCAATCTGCTTAGAGCTGTTGTGGGAAAGAACTTAAGGGATTGGGATTTGTGCCTACCAGTTATGGAGTTTGCCTATAACTAAACTATTCATAGCACTATTGGGAAGACCCCATTTGAGATCGTCTATGGCCTTAACCCTACCATTCCCTTAGAAATGATCAATACCCCAGCAACTCCTAAAGAAAGTTAATCCGGAATGGATTGAGCCCAAAAATTGCATGAACTACGCTAGTCTGTCATGAGGAAGATTACCAAGTTTAATAAGAGACAACAAGAGATTAGCAACTGAAGTTGCCGAACTATTTCTTTCTAACTAGGGGACTTAGTATAGATTCACCTTAACCAAGAGCGATTTCCGCACTTAAGACAAAGCAAACTATCTCCTTGAGTTGACGGCCCATTCAAGGTTCTAAAGAAGATCAATCTCAATGCCTACTAGATCGAGTTGCTTGATGACTATGATGTCTCCTCTACCTTCAATGTGTTTGATCTGATTCACCATTGACCAACAGAAGACCCTATGAGTACCTTAGGAGAATGAGCAGAAACCACTTCAGAGTTGAGGAAAAATCTCTTTGACCCCCAAGTAGATGATAGAAATCAACCCCCTAGATCAATCACAAGGAGCTGAGCTAGAGGACTTCAAAAGCTCGCATGGAAAATACTAGCTCTAAGCCATAGCTAAGACGAGCACTCCTATCTTAATCTGACCTTCTATCGACCTATCTCTCAGATCCTCATGTGTGTCTAACATACTCCTGCCCAACAGCGAAGTCTTAATCTAAAAGATAACCTTGAACTAGCCGAGCCGAGCTGAGCTACTGACTTAACCTAGTAGCGTCTGACTTCGAGACAACTGACCTTTTTGCCAGGCTTATTGACTCTCGACTTGATCCAGATCAGGTTAGCTCCCGATTCCTTGTACTTCTTACTTTTGCTTGTATATCATACTCTTGACGTATAGCCATAAAGTGACATGTACCTTCTAACACAACATTCCAGAATAATTCTTTCTTTTTCATATGGGATATTCTTTGTCCATTTGACCCCCTTTTAGTATGATTAATGTAACATAATTGTAAAATATCTTTTTGTCTTTTCATACGTGTAAAATAACCTTAGCGGGCAAGTATATAAGCCCCTAATTTCCTTATACGTAGGGAATCATCCAACTTTCAATACAAAATTATTCTCTTTGAGTAACCTTAGTGTTCTTGCTATTATTCAACTTTTATCTATTCCCTTTAGTAAGGAGTAGTGGTGAGTAACTCTTCAGTTTGGACTGGTGTGTTACATCCGACGGATTGTTGGCCAAGTAAGATCGAGTGGTATGTCATATCTATTCGATAGTTGCCTGGACTTTGCTAACCTTTTTCCTGTTTATTTTGGTTTGTTCGTTGTGGTACTCCTCCGTGTATCTGATCTCGGAGACGCATCAGGTACTTATATATATTTTGCTTGATTGGGGTCATGTGTTACTCTAAGTTTTGAGTTAGATACATATAATTCTAAACTATGTTGCATGTAGGCCTGAAATAAAAGATAATAAACTAATGTTTGTTGCATATCTGTTAATTTTTCCATGTGTATGTGACAAGATCATCATTGTCTGCTCATGTGTATGTGATTTTTGTATTCCCCACTAGGTTTTGGCTTACCCCATATATTTTTTAGGTCTAAGTATCGAGTGGAAAGTACATAGTTGTTTACTAGGATACTGATAAGCTCTTAATTGACTATATTTCATATAATGATTTTCCCTAGAATCTTGGTTATTTTAAGAAAATAATACTTAATTAAGTAAAATTTTGATTTCTAGGTTTTAATGTTCTTTGGAAGAAAATGAGAAAATAAAAACAAGTTTCACTCAATTTGGACTTAAATTGAAAGAGTTATGAAGCTTAGAAGTAACATGGGTAGCGGTATGACTATGTTAGTTGTAGGGAAGATTTTTTAGTAGAGAAGAGAAATACACAAAAAATGACATGACTTAGGAGATATGACTATATCCCTATTTGTGTCAATAGCGGATTTGGTAAGATTTAAAAAAAAAATTTGCAAAGATTTAGTGAATCTTTAAGGACATAACTAATGACATGATGGTGTCACTAGGTTGTGTCATTTGCAGCAATAAAAAACACATGCATTATAAAAGGAATCTTTAGGATTCCCAAATGCCGAGTAATGGGATAAAAGATCGTGAGAGAGTTCTTACAGTGCTTCTTCTTTGTATTTATATGCAAATATTGGGTGTCTGAGACATCAGTTAATCATTGATCATGGGATACGTGGAGATTTCATATTTAAGAACATGCTTGAAATATAGGAATAGTGGGTGGTTATGTAATGGAGCCATGCTAGAAAATAACTGTTTGCACCACTTTTCTTAAGTTCAGACTAGATATAAAATTGTCTTAGTCAATGTTTGCTGAGAATAGAGTTACTCGACTTTTTATTAGTCCAATGACCGATTGAATTCAAAGGATGAAATTCAACTATCAACATTTACCCCCTTCCTAACTCTTGTGGTCGAATATTCAACTAAGGGAGTAAATAAAGCTCAATGTTTTATTTGTGGGGTTGGAGTATGAAAAACTAAGTTTCCTAAATGTTGAGTAATGTAGCAAGTTTTGATTTTCAATCAGAACACAACAGATCATATTCTAGCCAAAAGGTTGCAACTCTTTAATTTTCCTGCCTATCCATAAAACTAAGTGGTAGCATATGCGATAGTTGTTACTCTAGCCATAATTACATAGTAGGGGCTAATAACTTTAGAGCTATGATAACCGTCAGATCTCTGTTTCACAACACATGTCAATAATTCGCACTATAATCAGTGCATCATTCTTGTCAGAAGCATGTTAAGATTATAAGGGGAAGTGTTCATATATTAGGGAATTTCAATACTGAAAAAAGATTTTCTCGTTTTATTTTCATCTATATTTCTAAGCTCTTTCTTGTTTTTGATATGTAGTCTTCATCTTCTAAATTCTTAAATGTTTTGTGACTTTTATCATATAACCAAAATCAAGTGTGATTCGAAATGTAATTCGTTGACTTGTTCTTTTAGATTCCAAGGCAATTGAGGTCGATGCTACTTCTTCCCCTTATGCACAAACCCCACCCCCCCTAGAGTGTTCCTCAAGTAAGTTGGCTGACAATACGGTGGAGTGGTAGAAAAACTCGTTCGTATTAACTCTCTTACAATAGATACCAATTTAGATGACAAAGAAGGAAGATCTGTAGCTAGGTATTTGTATAATAACGTAGTTTACTTTGGTGATTCTCGAAACAAAGTAGTGAATGCTATTGATAAAGTTCTTGTTTCAAAATACAATAAATACTGGCAATATCTTCCTGAAATATGAAATCTACAAAGGTCGAGAGAGGAGGAAAGGGTATGCTTTCCAAGGGAGCGTGAGTTTCATATTTATCTAAAATACCTTGACTTTAGACTATGCTTCCCATTTTTGCTTTTGTTAAGCAATTCTTCAACTATTTTTGAGTTACGTTAAGCATGTTCTTGCCAAATACTTATCAACTTCTCACAGCTTTCAAAATAGTTTATGAAGAGGTCGAAGGTAGGGCTACGCCTCAATTATTTAGGTGCTTCTTTAGAGTAAGGAGGAAACCTGATGGTTAGTATTTCATAGTTGCTAGGCATGGATGAAAATTCATGGACGGATTAGAGTCTACAATCCATGAGTGGTACGACAACTTTATGTCTATTATATTAGATGAAGAATTGGATTTTTAGACCCAATGACTGAACCTATCTGTACCAAAGATATTTAATTAATGCCGAATGATGTTGTCGCGACAAATAAGATTCAAGAAAGAAGAAAAAAACAAAATGTTTTTCTAAGATGCTAAGAAAATAATAAGGCAATATGAAAATGGAGAGCTAATCTTCTTTGAGAAAGAAGGTATGTTATTGAGTAATTGCTATGCCGAGTCGAGCTACAAGAGGAAAGTCATCTCATGACTTAGGGGAAGAATAGTTGCCTTTGAGCTTCACTCGGTACAGAAAATGTAAGCTCTTGATTTCCTTATTCTTATTCTTAATCCTTCTATTTTTTATTGCCAACATGGGTATAATGCCTCAAAACCCAAGGGTGCTATAACCCATCATGTATTCCCATCGTTCAAGAACACGTTCAGGCTCTAAATCCAACTATAATCTCCATAATTACTTTTAACAACTCCTTATTAGGTGTAAAACAACAATTCTCTAGATACAACAATTGGAGTGACTCACAGGAGAGTTATTTTAGCCCCAAATAAACTAAATAATTAGATCTTGATTTTCTACAGTATATAGAACTAATCACCTCTCTTTCCTAACCTAATGATAGCAATTTCCATACTTGTAATCTATTGAACTGACTTACAGCTGTAAAAATGAAAGAGTGAGTTGATGCCCAGTATGGGTGCACAGACACACATGAATATTAAGCCTAAAATATTCACATGCATATAATGCAACTATAATAGAATATAAGCAAACAATAGTTTAATTATTGTTAATTTAAGCCAGCATTCAATATAAGTGTACTTATGCTCCCGCCATACCTTGATTTTTGTCTATATATATAGGTGAATATAATATAAGTTTTTCTTTAAATCCTTTACACTCAAAGTTTAGATTTTAAAGACTAGAGACCTAATATTCTAGCTACATCATCTCATATGAAAGTCTATTAGGGAAACCTCGCATATAATCAGTGGTTGCTCCTTTAGGGAATTGCCACTACGAGTTTCTAGAGCAAGTAGGTCAAGCATAACCAACAGTCAAGGTCAATTAGGCCATATATGAATTAGTCCGATTATATTTTAAGTCTTAATAAGCAAATCCATACAACAAGCACCATGTACCAGGAATTGCTCCACAATAGCTAAATGAACTTTAACTCATAAATTTGGAATCAACAGCTTAAACCTCAACAAGGAAGTAATTCGATAACCACCATGAATCTATTTAAAAAACAAGCATATACATTAACTTTCAGTACTTAATAATTGAGTTATACCTAAAAGTTACTTATGAACCTATAAACTTATCCGATCAAAGTTTCTGAAAGAAAACAATCAAATCCATTTATAAATCAAGAATAGAAATTGGAGATAATATGAATACATAATACAATAAAGTAACAAGTTAACATATTTATATAATATTATTTAAATACTCAAAATTGTAAGGTATAATAAATATATATATATGAAGGAAAATATAAGGTGGTCACATAATGAGAGTGTCAAAAATAGATAGTTTTACTAATCAATATGCCAAAAGAATACGTATTAAATCTAATAATACTATGGTTAGACAATACTAAAGCTTATAGAAATACGTAAGAAAAAAAATATTAATAATAGGAAATCCAAATCATATATACTATACAATTACTATTACACACTAAAAAACCATAATATACACAAAATAGAAATAATATAACAATAATAATATCATTACTGATAATAATAAATTAAGGTCATAATTATAATAGAATAAAATTATTGTAATCAAATTGATACTTGAAATCGTACATATACGATATGAATATTACTACACTATACACCCAAAAAATAGTGACCTAACTTCAAATACAATAGAAAACAGGAATGTAGGCCCAAACATGCACATATACCCAATATTTTGACATACGACATAATATAGTAGTAACTTTCATGTAAAATAATACTATATAATATGGTAATTGAATAAATTTTTAGTAGGAAACAAATACTAACAATTAACTACTTTCACGATAATTATGGAAAAATAAAATAATATACTACGTATACGATAATGAAAAGAAATTGAATTGGCTTACGAAATAAAGTTGAGATGAAAACACCAGATAGCTACAAATCAAATAAGAAACTATCACAAAAAAAAGTACAAAAATTATATTTTGTAAAATAATATACTCAAATAATTAATGAATAATAATTTACCAGAATAGCTTGGAACATATGGAATCTAATTGCAGAGAAGTTATCCACAATTTATAGAGAAACCTTTTAGAGAGATATTGAGGAATTGAGGTTGAGGTAGGGTCTAGTATTGTTTTTAGACCGTGAAGAAGATTGGGGAAGGGAATTGGTTTGGTAGGTAAAAGTAGGTCTGGTGAGTCAGCGAGAGAGAGGATTAAAGGTGTGTGAGATTTTGGGGGAGAGATTTAAAGGAGAGTGGTTAGTGCGTAAGTCAAACAAGAGGGAGAATTAAGGGGTGAAGTGGGTCTGGCATGTTAAGGAGGAAGAGACAATGAGTAGAATTGAAGAAAGATTAAGTAAGGGATGGGGTCTAGCGTATGGAAAGGCAAGGGCTTTAGGCAAGGGGAAAAGAAGATTGGGAGGAGAGGATGACAAGGGAAAGAGGAGAAGAAATGATGGGGTAGAGTCTTGAAACAGTGAGAAGATTAGTTAGAGAGAAAGAAAAGTGAGCTATGGAAAGAAAAAGAAAGAAGATTACAATTGAGGAAACATAGGGTAGGGTTTAGGTAGGTTTAAGACACTCCAGAACTTTCTAGAATATTGAGTGGTTTTATAATTAAGATAGAAAAGTAAGGAATTAATTGAAATGAGAATAATAATATTTAGAAAGATAAGTCATGTATAAAAACATTGTAAGACGTATATAATAGTAATAAAAATTTATACTTTATACATAAATAAAATTAATCTATTTAATGAATACATAAAATAAGAGTTTTAAAAAAATATAATCGGAACCTTAAATTATACATCTATTTTATAAGATACACTTTAGACTAAGTCTAGATCTACTTGAAGATAAATAAATTGAGGATTTTTTCTACAAGAATGTGATTTCTAACTACATGATCTAAAAGAAATTTTTACTACTTAAAAAAATTACTATGCTACCTTGATTGGGGTATTTCACATGGGTGCAGGCAATGTAGATCTTGCTAAACTATTAACCCAAGAAAATGCCAAAAAATCCAAAGCTGACAAACGATTAGGCACTAAAGTAACTATGACTTACTTTGAAGAAAGCTGCACAAGAGAAAGTAATGAAGAAGTAACAACTCAGAAGAAGGCGTCTTACCCTGTTGACAAGTTACAAGGGAGTGAAAAGCCTAAGGTCGTTGAGGCCACATAAGTTGAAGTGATCGTACCTTCGAAAAATATTTCTTCGGATGAAGTATCGAAAGACTCTGGCTGAGATATTGGTGTTTGTAGTAAGGCTTAAATTGCTTGTCATGAGGATGCCAAGGGGTTGTCACTTTGAGCGGAAGTTGTGTCGAGTCCTAATAAAAGAAGCGAGAAGGAACTCACAGACCAACCTCCATCTAAGAAATCCAAGACTTTAGATAAGAAGATGAAGGAAGCCATGAGGAACAAATCTCTTAGCATTAGTAATGCTAAGTTCATCCCTGACAACGAAGTGGTAAAGTACTTTGTTCTATGCTAGAGCCAGAATATTTTGTACACTAACTTGGCCTTAGGTAACAGGACTAAATCCATGGCTTTGATGGAAGGCATCATTCTCCCTAAGATTAGGGAGATTGCTAAGAAGGACATCAATAGGGTAGGTAGTTGTAATAAAGTACATATTATCGCTAAGTTATATAATGCAAGTACCAATCAAATCCTTTTACTTATTACACATGCTCTGTCATTGACTTAATCTTATCTGTATGGAAATTAGTAGCCATGTTTTGATGGCTTTGGATGAAGCCAATAAAGAGATGAAGAAGATAATATTTATTGATTGCTTTGTCGGGTGATTCAATGAATTTATTTATTATTTTTATTATTGACTTATTATAGAAAATCGAAGATGCATACAAATCTTCAAAGGCTCAAACTGTAGTGACTGAGAATGCAAGAATCAAGGCTAAGGTGGAGGCAAGAAAATATCAAGAGGAGCTGGTTGTCGAGAAATTGGCGTATTCATTAGTGATTGATGAAGTCTTGAGCCTTAAGGCCAAAAGTAAGGAGCAATATAAGGAGGTTGAAGACTTGAAGAAGGAGCTTCATAAGGAAAGGCAAGACTGATGGGGGTTAGGCTGAACACTTATCTTAATTAGCGATGAAGAGAACAAGCTTAGGGTATAAATAAATAAATTGCAAAGTTGTATTGCCGAATTAGAGGAGGTAGTGAAGAAAAGGCCTTCCATTGAAGAAGCATTAGAGATCATGACTCTAAGTTGGTAGTATGAGAGATTGCTGAGAAAGAAGTTATTAGAGATGGTCTAAGTAGTGAGAGAAGAGATTTTAAAGATTTACCCCAAATATGCCCTTTCGTGCTTGGATTTCGTTGACATCAATGATAACGTTAGTAGTTGTGATGAAGCAGTCAGCGAAGATACAAGTGCCGAGGTCTAAATGTAGGGTGATGACAATAGAGTTTATGCCAAAGATCCTAGCAATGACAATGACCGATTATGTAAGGAGATCCCCTATGTGTGCAAAGAAACATTCACTTGCTCTAAAACCTCCAATGCTGAGAAAGAGATATGTTATAGTAAGTTCCCATCATCTAATTAAGAGAATGCCTTTGCTCATTCTAAGAACAACTAGAAATCTTAAGATTGTTACTGTGTTTTGTTTTTACAAAGTTGTATGGACAAGATTCGGTCGAGTGGTCAAACATTTAATATTGTAATCACTATTAATATTATACACATTTTCTCTCATGTGTAATTTAATAGTTTTGGCACGTTTTATTTTATGCGCTTCATTTTCCCAGAATGTTTTATTTCACATGCCTATTTTTCTTTGCATGTTTTATTTCATAAGCCAAATTTTCTTAGCATGTTTTCTTGCACACATAATGTATTGGGTGTCTTTTTAAAGATAATGTCCATTAGTCATTTATTACATGGACTAGTCTTCTTGTTTGAGCTACAAGATCGCCTATAAGAACTAACAAATTAGTTATTTGACTTTTTGGCTAAGTTATAAAGTTCACTAACCACAATAGGTATGAACTTATTAAAAACTAGTTCGTTTACTATGCAGCTTAAACTTAATAATAATCTACTAATCACGAAATGATTATGAACAAAAACAAGTCGACATTGGAACTTAGAAGGAGTGTTCACATTTGAAATAAGAATTAAGCTAGCGCCTTATAAAGCAAGTGGAGATAATTCATAACATCAAAGGGATTAATTAAAATAAATCTTCAAATTATTGGCATTCTATGCGCGGGGGATGATTGTTCCATCTAACCTCTCTAGTTGATAGGCCCTCTCACCTACGACTTCTCAGATCCTAATAGGATTCTCCTAATTTGCATTGAGTTTCCCTTGTCCATCTTGCACACCAATCGCTTCTAATTTCCTACAAACTAAATCTTTAGGTTGAAAAACCTTATGTTTTACCATCTGATTATAATACTTGGTTTCCCTGTGTTGGTATGTTGCAACTTTCATTCTTGTGACATCTCTTATCTCTTCGATAATATCTAAATCAGTTGTCAAACCAACCTGATTGATCATCACATCAAAATTTTGTGTGCGTAGATTAGGTAGGTCTAATTCAATCGATTCTATACCATATGCCAATTTGAAGGGCGTTTCCCCTATTGTAGTCCTATGGGTAGTCTGATGTCTCTATAAAACATCCGGCAATTCATCAACCCATTTACTTTTGGATTGACCAACTTTCCTCTTCAAGTCATGCACGATGATCTTGTCAATAGCTTCTACTTGCCCATTAGTGTGAGGATGTACTATGGATGTATAATTCAGATGGATACAGTATTTCTCACAAAATGCTTGAAATTTGTCGTTATCAAATTAAGGTCCATTATCCGTAATTATCATAAATGGGACCTTGAATCTTGATAGAATGAAGTTGAAAACAAAAGCCTCTATCTTCTGTTTGATAATTCTTGCCAATGCCTTAACCTTTGCCCACTTGATAGAATAATCTATGATAACAATGATGAATTGCCATTAGGCTATAGTCTTTGGAAACGGTCTAAATATGTCTAAACGCTATTGGGCAAAGGGCTAAGGATTGGTTAGGCAGTATAATTCAATAGAAGGCGCATGACTCAACGCCTCATGCTTCTAGCATTATTGACACCATTGAATAGATTTTCTCGCATCATCTTTTAATGTTGATTACTAATAGTCGAGTCATAGAGCATGGATATACAATGTTTGTCTCTTTACATGGTTGATGCTTACAACGTCGTATAGCTCGGATAATATTTGTTTAACCTAAGGTTCATTATTTTATTTTGATGAGAACAAAACAAAAGGTATATAATTAAACTTATTGTTTTTAAAGAAAACAAAACAAGCGGATGGTTAAACTAAGTATTATTCGATTATTTTGAGATAATCGAATTAGCTTGCTTAATGATTAAATATATCAATTATCTTTGCAAGAAATTTAATCTTTTGAAGTTGTGATCAAATGATCTTGAAGTTATATTGTAAAGAGTATTCGTTTGTTGTATGTTAAAAGAATTTTCAGTTAATATTTGGTCTACCAGGTTAATGGCTCAAGGAAGAACCAGGCTGATGGTATAAAGCCCTGGAAAACATAAAGAAAAACTCATTAACCTAGAAGAATCGACTTACCGATAAAGTAAATTTTACTGGCTTGCCAATAGATTAGAGTACCGGCATGCTGGTAAGTCAGTGTTAAGTATCCATTAGAACATTTAATGTGTAGCAAAGGGAAGAATTTAAAAAGTTGTTATAAAAGCTCAACTACCCGATCAAAGGCTTTGAAGATGTACTATTATACTGCAACTTAAAGACATTCTCTTATATTATTGAGCTCATTTTTCACTTCTTCTTTATCTCTTATACATTTATTTGCTATTAAACAAAAAGAGACCTTATTGTGTGTTTGGAAGTTCTCACACTTGTAATCTTAAGTAAAGAAAGTTTTTTTTTTTCTTGAGTTAGTTGTAGTAAAAGAGATTATGTAAGCTTGTGTAGCCCTTGGAGCAATTGGATTGTGAAATCAATAAAGTGGTGAGAAGTTCTCGGTTGGAGGTATTGTATGTCTGTGGAGACTAAGGGGCGGTTCGAACTTCACGTCATATTGGGATTTGATCTTCTTTATTACCCTTATTATTGCAAGTGTGAGAACTACCCCTTGACTAAATGAAATAATTATTCTATTGTTTCCTTGATTACCATTATTATTGCATTTAGTCATTCATATTGAAAAAGAATTGAAATTTGTCCTTAAACTCAATTCACACCCCTCTTGAGTTTAGCCTAGTATTCTTCAATATTCATTACGCATCCTTCAGAAGAAGGAATCGAAGATAAGGTTAGAAAATATTATGTTTGTACAATTGATCATCTATTAGCATGTAATTTGTAGCTTGATAAATCAACCTTCAAGCCTCTTCTTATCGTTAGGAAGGATACCATCCTTTAGATAATCTACAATTGGGTCCATCCAGGACCTCTCTTTCGAGCAAGGAGCTAATTTAAAGCTCTACTACATAATTTATAAGCTCTTATGTAGGAGAAACTTGACAAAGAGTTCATTATTCAAATTGGGGAGTATCATACTGGCCAACTTTGACGACTTGTTGACTGTAATGTTCCTGTTCCTTGATATCTTGTGGATAAAAAAGGACTGAAATTCCTCCTTGAGCATTCGTACCATCAACAAGTACTTGCTCATTTCTTCCTCATTTGCCACATAACTCCCTTTGACTTGATTCATAATAAGTTGTGAATAAGAGAAAACTTCAATTTTCTTGGCACCAACTTCTTTTGCTAATTCGAGTCTAGCTATTAAGGCTTTATATTTTGCTTCATTGTTGCTGGTTAGAAATCCAAACTTGAAAGTATAATTAACCTTAACATTATGGGGTCTTCATAGGATAAGACCTACACCACTTCCCTCTCTAGTTGAAGAACCATCGACATAAAGATTCCATATTAGCTTTTCGGCAATTTCTATGCTATCTTCTTTACTTGTGAATTGGGCTAGAAAATTTGCTAACACTTGACTTTTTAATGTTGTTTTGGGACTTCATCATCCTTCCTAAGGAATTTAGCGGTTGTAAAGCTTGCCATAAAGGCTGATCAGTAAGGACTACAATTTGATGAGCCTCAAAGTATGGTTTCAACTTCCTTACTAAGAGAACTCCTGCTAATACAAATTTCTTAAGTTTGGTATATCGATGTTTCGGTCCTTGTAGGACATGGCTCACGTAATAAATTGGCCAATGCTCCTTGCCTTTGATTCAGACTAATATAGAGGAAAGTGCTTGATCACTGATTGATAGGAATAAATATAAATTTGCTCCTAGAATAAGTGTTGAGAGTATTGGTGGTGATGTAAGAAATTCTTTAAGCTCGTAAAATGCTCTTTCATACTCATCCATCCACTTGAAATCTTTCTAATTTTTAAAATTTTTAAAGAACTCCACACACCTATTCGTATTTCTTGACACAAACCTGTTAAGGGTGACTATCTACCCATTAGCTCTTGAACCTCCTTGACGGTATGAGGAGACTTCATGTTTCTATTGCATCAATCTTTCTTAGATTTGTTTCAATACCGCGCTGAGTGACCATGTATCCTAAAAACTTTCTAGAATTAGCACAAAAAATGCACTTCTACAGATTTAGTTTCATATTATATCTACTTAGAATGTTGAATGTCTTGTTAAGATAAGCGAGATGCTGATCCTTTATCGTGCTTTTCAAAATCATATCGTTGACATACATTTCGATGTTTCGATGAATCTGAGGCTTGAACATCATGGTGATAAGCCGCTGATAAGTTGCATTGGCATTTTATAGCCCAAAGGGCATCATTTATAATAGTATGTTCTAAAGTTAATGATGAATGACGTGTGAACTTCATCTTCCTCATCCATTTTAATTTGATTATAATTGGAAAACACATCCATGGAAAGAGAGTAAAGCATGCTTGCCAGTTGAGTCAACTATTTGATTTATTTTTGGCAAGGGAAAGCAATCTTTGAGACAAGCCTTATTTAGATCCGCAGAGTCTATATGCATTGCCACTTGCCATTGAACTTCTTGACTAACATATAGTTGACTAGCTAAGTCAGATAAGGTTATTCTCTAATGAATCCTGCCTTTAGGAGTTTCTAGATTTCTTCTTCTATGGTTGCTTGCCTCTTAGGGGCACAATGTCTTTTCCTTTGTTGAATTACCTTTATGCTTAGATTGATTTAAAGCTTGTGTACCATGACATCTTTAGGGATACCAGGCATATATAAGGGAGACCATATGAATATGTCAGTGTTATCCTGCAAAAAGTTGATCAAACTTTGGTGGGTATCTGTTGGTAAAGGTTTTCCTATCCTTGTTGTCTTCTTAAGATTATTTCCCAGCAAAATTTCTTTTCTCTTCCTCAACATTATCTATGTTGATTGACTTTCCCTCTAGGCAAGTTTCGACTTGAAAAATTTATTCTTGCCTTAATGCCTTATATATGATAATCTTGCAAGCTATTGATCCCCTTTATATATACTAACTTTGGTAGGAGTGGGAAATTTGGCCTTGAGGTAAGTAGTAAAAGGGACCATGTCAAATAAGTGTTGACCCATGATCATATTGTATGGGGACTAATACTTGACAACAATGAATTCTATTTTATCTTCTATAACATGCTCATCATCTCCAATCTAGATTAGTAGAGAAATTACTTTGATGACTTGGATGAGTTGATCGTTGAAGGCATACAAATTGTAGCTGTAGGATCTCAACTATGTCTTGATCTTTGGTCTCATCTGATCAAAAGCATGTAGGAAAAAATGCCTGCCAAACATTTGGTGTTAACAAGAATTTTCTTAACCTCGAAATTGACAGTTCTCGTACTAATTATGAGTGCGTCATTGTAGGGTTTTTGAATGCTTTTGAAATCCTCTTCTACGAAGGAAATTGTATTATCAATTTTAACATTTTTGCCTTGGACATTACAAACATAGTAAATGGTGTTAGTCAAGCCTATAGAGCTTAACCAACCTATAGCAGTCTATAGACAATTGTGTTAATTATACCATTTGGTACTCTACTATTGCTTCCATCTTTTGCATCTTTCCCGGCATGAGTTAGGTGAGTGACATTCTCCTGCTCTTCTTGTCTCCTTTGAGATAGTCACTCAATATTCTCGGCATTATGTGCGAGAAACTTGCTTAAGTACCATTGCAGAATTACATGCTTAATCACGTTCTTAAGTTGGATCCACTCGTCAGTATTATGGCCCCTATTGCAATGGAAATTACAATATTTGTTGGAATTTTGTTTTAAAGGATTTCCTCTCATCCTTTCCGGTCACTACAACATCCTTCTTTATCTGCATACCTCCATCAATATGTATGTAATTAAACAATTGAGTGGTGTATGAACTGAATAGGTAGGGATGTGAGGCTACTTTTTTTAGATGTGGAACATTAATCATCGTCCACTCCAAGTCAATGATTGGCACTCTCTTTTTGGTCACCTTTTTGATCGCCTCTACTTTGATTGGCATCTCGACGAGCTTTAATGTTGTCTTGTTGACAAATGTAAGATGTAGCTTCAGCTTTGAACTCGGCAAAAGTTCTTGGCTTGTTTTTGGCTAGAGAATTAAAAAAGTCTCCATGTAGCTTCACACAATCAATAACTAAGTTAAGAGCAACACTTATATCTAGCTTTGGAATCTAAACCATTTTAGCTATAAACCTAGACAAGTAATCTTTGATAGATTCATCTGATCTTTATTTTATCGTTTTAAGGACAGAAGAATCCTTTATAGAAAGTTTACTCATAAGGAAGTGTTAGCGAAATACGTCTACCAAATCCTCGAAACAAAAAATTGTGTTCGACTTCAGAAGCTTGAACCATGTACTTGCCTCATTCCTCAACATTGAGGGAAAAGCTTAGCAGGTCATGACATCACTTAAGCCGCGTAACTTAGCCAAGGTGTGGTAGTACTTAAGATGATCTTCAAGATCTCTCACTTTATCGTAGGTTTCAAATTGTGACAACTTGCTGTGCCATGGTATAACCTTGTCTAAGATCTTAGGGATGAAAGGCTCTTCTTAATTTCAAATTTTTTACTCGTTGTAGCAGGGGTGTTAGCATACGAGGGTTTGGCATGGTGTACCTATTATGGTTGTTTCACCTTGTCATTTTTCTTAAGCATAGGGGCCAAAGATCCCATTGTAACTATGGCTTGCTTTCTCGGTAATTGAGGAGAATAGATCAAGTCATCATTATTCTTGGCATTATGATCACCGTGTTCTTGGTTTTGACTTGGGTGGACATTAATGTGGAGGAGATCAAGGATCTCTTCATGTTTTTTGCTCAATTCTTGGTTCTCTCTGGCTAAATTATTGAGGCAAAGTTGCTCTAACTTAGCCAAACGTTGTTTATTTGTGTGCCTACTTCTTCTCTCATGGTGGTGGGATGAAATATTAGTTCCTGTACTCGTAGTTAATCTAGTACTTATCATGTGGGTGTGTAATAAAAAACAGATGGTGGTAAATGTTGTTAAGTGATTTTAGGATGAAACCTTACTCTTGCAAAACATAAAGAACTAAACGGTATCGGGGCTAGTTTGATATAACTACTCCGATACCTAAGTCAGTAAATGTGTTTAAGAGAAAATAAATAAATAGTTAAAGATCATGAGAAAGTTCTTATAGTGCTTCCCCTTTGTCTTTATAGGTAAATGTTAGGTATCCGAAACGGTAGCTAAGCATTAATCATAGGACACGCGAGATCTCATAATTAAGCATATGCTTGAAATATAGGAATAGTGAGCAGTTGTATAATGGAGCTATGCTAGATGATAACCATTCGTGCCACTTTTCTTAAGTTCAAATTGGATATAAAACTATCTTAGTTGGCGTCTCAAGAATAGAGTTACTTTGCTTTTCGTTAGTCGAATGGCTAAGTGAATTCAAATGATGAAATTTGATTATCAACAACAAGGACTCTAAGGGTAGAAATACAAGAGAGCAATGAACTCCGGAATTCAAGATTTAAGAGATTTTAATTGTTTTCATGGCTTTTCTTTTACATTTTTATTAGATGTCATTCAAGATTGTTCTTTTGCCATGATTAGTGCATAAATTCATTGTATACAGGTTTTGTGGAACCTACAATTACTATGTGATGTTAAGTTTATTAGATCTAATAAAGATCTTTATTTTCTTTTACTCAATTATGTGTTTTTATTTGCTATAGATTGATATTTCCTAGGGTATTAATCTAAAATTTGATATTATGTAAGAAAATCGAGAGATTGCTTATATGATTAGATTTAAGCATAATTGATGAAGATTATTATAAGTTTAGAGATAAATTGCAAAATCTTTTTGGATTTTGATTGCTATCTTTAAGAGAATTTATTGTTTTTTAATACAATTTTTGAATTATGCTATTGATGAGATATTTTAATAGGTAATTCAAAGATTAAGGTTAATAAGCTTAAGAAAGTCATTAACCTTATTAGAGAATTCTCCAGGTTAAAAAAATTAGAGATTGAATTAAATATTTTTTGTAAAAGTGGCATGTATAAGTTTAAGGGAGGTAAGATCTAGATACATAGTTGTATCTTGAAGTTGATTTTCTGAATTAATTACTTTCTTGATTAATTTCCTTAGTTGAGCTTTGATTAGTTGTTAGATTAAACATTAATAGTAATTTAGTTTAACTTCTTGAATTTGAATTTAGTAGTTTGATAATAAAGGAATAGTCCGTATTAGTTATTATAGTCCTTTTAATAGATTATATTGCTATTGATAGGTGGACTGAAGACAGTGTTTTGTTCCTCAAACTGATTTATATGTTTTTATTGGTAGGAAGTGAAGTTTTATGTCGGCAAAGCAAGAAGAAAAAAAAGTGTATTTAGCATTAGCCAAAAGAAAAGAAAAAAAGGGGGGTAATGATGGAACAGCCGGTCCAACTACTCCGAAATTACAGGAAACAAAATCTTGACTATTTTTAAAATATAAAATTATTTGAGTTTTTGGGGAATAGAGCCATTAGTCAGCTTAGGAAAAAAAAAAAAAAGGAAAGGAAAAGAAGAAAGAAAAGAGAAAAACCATTAATCAGCGGAGAAACAAGAGTTGACAGTGACGGGCCGATATTTTACTTTCCTTAAAAGTTTGTAAAACCTATAATCACGTAACGCTCTTCCAAAAGCATCGGAGCTCTCCCATGATGACACTCTCAACTAGTAGCCTATCTCTGACTATAAGCATGCCGCAGGGCCAAGATGTCTGGAACCCTTTCCTATTTCCCTAGACACTGTTGTTAAATTACAAGGAAAACGATCTTATATTTATTTACGAGTTGGAATTTCTTATTATTATAATTCTCTAAATGTTTTATTTATTTGGCAATCTAAATCGATCGAAATCATTATAAACCATGCACTTAAAATTTAAATGATATCATTTCGAACTCTTGTCATGAACCTAAAATTTTTTAATATCCATGGAAGCATTGCAAAAAGACTTGGACACTTTTATGGTTTTATCCAATTTTTTTATGGAAATTTACATTTCGTTAAAATAATCTTTAGGTATTGTTATTTGAGTTTTATGTATCATAGTACAAGTGTACACTATTGCAAATATGACTGTAAAAAGCATTTTTAGTATATTTATTACATATAACCCAAATTACGATATATAAAAGCAATGTTTTGTTTATTATCTAATTATTTAACCAAGTAGAAATTTTTCCTACGCATTTATCTAATTATATAAAAGAATTTTTTTTCCTCCTGACGGTACAAGCAATTCTTATTGGATTTAACTCTACATAATCGTATCATCTTACTCGTGTTTCCTTGCGGATTAGACCGAAACTGAAATACATCAAATAGATGTCTAGACTTAAATAAATCGGATCGAACCACAGCTAAGGTTTTCCTGCTTTTGACATCAAAATTGATTCCACTTTACATTCGTTGGACAAAGTAGACAATCTCCATGGCCCTTAAAATTCTAGGCTTCATTTTTTTATTTTTTTTTCCTTTCAGGTGATATGTTTGGATCTTATCCACATAAAGTCCAAATGAATTTCAAACTTAGAAAAATTAACTTTAAGTTAATTCTAAGCATTATCAGCTTATCTATTATTTTATTTGGCTCCGCATTGGAAATCTAACTATTATTATTTTTATTTGTCTTATCATTTAAAGCTAAAAAGATGTTTGTACAGTAGTGTTACTGTAATTAGCTGATCATATACAATAAGTGTATCAATCACTTAAATTAATGAGATATGTATAGATATTACTGTAATATTGTTGTCTTTTCACACGTCCATTCTGCTAACTAACTACGACTAATCGTAATGAAACAGAAGCACAGAAAGTATAAAAAATGAAAACACAATTATGCAAAATAATAAAGGATAAAAATATGTGTAGATAAAATGCCATATAAGGATAAAATATTGTTTGTTCGTGGGATATTGATCCCAAAATGGCTATCTTTTTATACTTCCATCTATCACATATCATCATATAGAAAGAATATTTTATGTGTGTCTTATATATAAACATATAATAGAAATATTATTAAATTAATATATCTGTAGCCGACTCAATTAACTGCTAATCTGTTAGCATGTAGCTGGTGCATTGCATCGACAGTCATTTCCCAGGACCTCAGGTCTCAACTGTTTATTTGGATATACTTTTATCCTTCCAATCTGAAACCATGCAAATTGGATAAAGAGGTCACAGAGTCAACCAATCTCCCTTCTTCATAGATAAAGATTCATATATGACTTATTGTCCAAGTTGATGATAAGCAATATTTTTCTTTTCTGTAGGATAATATTAATTAAATGTACATGGTTAAGTAAGCGAATTCATTTTTATTTATTTTGAAAAATGTCGTCTCACTAGGGGCATATTATGCAAGGGGGAATATTCCTTTGTTACGGTTTGCATACATTCTCTTACGTAATAAGCGTCTTGATGTAGACATTCTTCATATTATTTAAGATAAAGTGAGAGTTAATGATGAATTATATAAATTTAGTAAATCATTATTGTATTGAATAATATTGATAAGATATTTTGGATATAGGTCTTTAAATTCATATTAACCTGTTATTTATTTAAACCATATTGAGGTAACGTAGTAGCTCTATTTGCGTAATGTTCTCCTATAAGATTAAGATAAATATTTAGTAGAATTCCTATTAAATGTTTGATTCATCTAGTTTATTTTGAAAACAAAAGATTGAGATAAGTTCTCGAATTTCGACGACAGGATACAGCTTTTGGATACAAAACTTAGATTCACCAGATGACACTGCAAGGAAATGATTTTTTTTTTTTTTTTTTTCTCCTGAGAAGAAACAGAAATTTATTTATAAAACATCCTTCCATTACAATGAGAGACAGCGTACCTTTGTCAAGGATGTTTGACTTAAGTCCCATGCCAAGCAGCCTTGTTTTATGAGTAAGGCTAAGGATTATGACGGTAGATACAAATACTTAAAATATTTATAATAATAACAATATTATATTTATTATTAACAACTTATTAAAATTATCAAGTCTCAACTATATAGGGGCATATTTATCAATTTAGGGGTGAGTATAGTTTGGTCCAGTATGGTTGGCTCATTTTGGATTGAACCAAATCTAATCTTGTGGTTAAGTTATTTTTCCATTCTGATTCGAACTTAATTTTATAGTTCAGTTCATAAATTTTTTAAATCTAAAAGAACTGGTTTGGTTCGTATTTTGAACAAAATTATCTTATATGTTTAGGAGAAATGAAAGGGATAAATAAGAAAGAAAATTTGAGGTTGGTGTTTGTGTTTTATTATATAGGTTTGAACATAAGTATGTAATTGGGAGTTTTGAAAGTTAAGAACAAAAGTGGTCACTTTTGACATGGAGGTTTTACATGAGGCATATGTGCATAAAATGACTGATTTAAGAGAGATTTCCACATTATTGAGTTGGTGAAAATACAAGTTGTATAACTCATGTAAAAATATAATTCTTTTTTTATATTTTACCTTTAATGGTTCGGTTCATAATTTTTTGAACCTTTAAGAAACAATTTGGCTTAGTTTGTAAATTTTCAAACCTAAAGTACAGTTAAAACCTAATTTACGATTCGGTTTAGTTCAATCTTGTTTGGTTCATGCTTTTTTATTTTTATTTTTATTTTTTTCCCAGCCCTATTTATTAATAGGGTAGTATAGGTGTATGGGTCTAAATGTGAAGACCATGTGTGTGCTACATGTGAATCATGCTATACATAACTAAGGGGAATGACTTGAATTGTATGTATGAGATGATTAATTGAGAAATGATAAGGAAGAGGAATAGACAATCTTAATAGTTCTAACACTTAATGTGATAGGTAAAGAAGCTCAATAGTATCAAACTCTACAACAAATAATGAACAAAGTTGTATTCTTTGAATAATTAGGTGTTTAATCCTTTAAGATGATAGTCCTGCAATATGACAATGTTTGTGCCAAATCTTTCTTGTTTCACTAAGGGAATGGATGGGGCATTTATAGGAGTTAGCTGCCAATCTTATTCGTTAGATTGTGATGATGATAACTATCCAATATTAGCTCTTTCTTTTATGGACCTTAAATGAACATTTTTCATGAGTTTAAGCCTAATAAAGACCTTATTTTTAGTGTGAGCCATATTGAGAAATGTTGAATCGTATAAAGCAATCTAACAAAATCTCTCTTTATCATCTTGAACATACATGGACTTGACTCTTTGGGCTTTGTTACCTTAGCCCAAAGAGTTAGATTCAATTAGTTAATGGCTACAATGCCTAATTTTTTATTTAGCCTTCTATAGGTAATTAATGAGGTATTTAAGGTGGCATATTAGTAACCTAAGTAGCTCTTCCTTTTAGGAAATTCAATGGTTACTTCACCAAAATTACTTAACAATTTTTTGTGACTTTTATGAGTTCTATATTATTTTTACTTTTCAAAAAATACTTTAAATATTTATAATGATATTATATTCATTATTAAAAAAATATAGAAATTAAAATTATTAAGTTGTTGTAAAATGGCAATAGAGGAAATGAAAAAGAAAAAAATTTAGAGGCTAAAATGGCCATATGTAAAATGACCATATTTGGCTAAGTCAGACCCAATAACCTAACTTGTTAGACTAAAGCAATAACAAAAAGAAGAAGAATTATCAAGTACCAATGCTTAGTGAAGCAATCAGAGTGCTTCCAAGTAGCCTTAGGTGCTTGGACTTTTTGATTAAATACGAGGAAATTAGCATGAGAACATGCGCCAAGCACCCTTAGTAAACATGAGTACCTCACGTGCTAAGCACCCCTAATAAACATGAGTACCTTGAGGTACTTACGGGGTATGCATGCTTGTCTAAGTTTCAGTTCTTTCAACCATGCTTTTTTAGTTTGACTTTTAGAATAAAGTAATAACATGAGATCCATAAAGTTTTCAAAAAATTACTAAGTAACTTTTTTGAATTAACTATAATGTAAGGAGTTCCTTAAGAAAAAGAGCTATTTAAGATGTTGACCTAATACCCTAAATGACTCCCTAATCACTCATTAATACAAAGTGCTCTAACCAATAGATAGACATCTAAAGGTTTAATTCACAATAAATAAAAATAGGGGTTGTAGCATCACTTTAACAAGAAAAATTCTTTAATGAGAATGGAAAATTAGCTTTCTAATGAGAGAGAACCCACATAAGGTGGAAACTAAACTTAAACAAAATAGTAATAAAAAATAACCCGTACTAAAGATGTAGATAGAGATGGGGATGGAGGGGAGAATAGTTACGATTGGGGCTCTCTTTGAGCATGATGTACAAAGAAGGTTAAGAAGGAGCTATACATGGAGATAAGATTACAATAGTTAAAAAGAATGGCTTATTATTATTGAGAGTGCCAAAGAGGGAAAAAGGGAAAAGGTGAAGAAGAGGTATATAAACATGGATGCCAACTAGCAAGGAGTGACCATTTGTATACTTTTTCTACGGTCTATGTAAGTATAGGGTTAAGTATAATTTTCTCTTAGGAAAGAGAGGAGAGAAATTCATGCTATAAGGAAAGATTTCAATAAGTTCAATTTTATACACATAGTCTTACTTTATGAATAAGCGAATTCTAATTTAAAACTAAACTTGACATAATGATAACTTTAAATGTAACACCTCGAAACCTATAATATTAGATCTAGCCATGTTCAAATATTTGGTATGTACAAATATTTGGTATTGACATGCAAATGATTTGAACATGTCAAACAACCACAATCAATTGACAAACCACATATCACACATAATAGTCAATCTCCTATCAAATACAATATTTGCTTGTCACCTAAGTCTCGATAAACTACATTCCATCAATAAATAAATAAATAAAGGGAGTCCACTTAGTTCCTAGATGAAGTAATACAAATCACAGAAATTATACATAGATAATAAAGACAAACGAAATATTCACTATACTTTGATCTCAAATATCAACAATCTAACAAACACATCCATCTCAAGCATATTAAGGGGTTTCTAACCCATGTACTCATCATACTATACGTAGTCTACACATCTCCTTGGTTGTACAATAGATTGTAGCCTACGTCATATAGGTTAGAGTCTCTTGAGGTATCTACATCTATAAACAATCACCTAAAAGAGCAAACGAAATGTCGATACGTAAAATACTTCAAACTTATGCTCATTAGCACACAATAAACAATTCATAATCATGAAAGTTATAATAAATGCACAAATATTTATTTATTACATTTTAAAGTCCAACTCTAGAACCTACCCGAATGATTTTGTTATGCAACTCTACTTAAAATAGTGCCACATGTTGATCATTGGGAGGCCACTCTAAATCACCGGTACTTTTAATTATAGTTATGAAAATTGTGATTTTATTGTTTATATATAAAATCAGTACAATTGTATAAAATTGATAAAATCATATATCAAAATTTATAATTTTATAAAAAATTTACATATAAATGATTTTCTATAAATTTTAACTAAAAAAAATCGTAAAATTATCAACTTATAAAATCATGATTTTGACTCATCATTTTAATAACTATTGCTTTGTACTAAAGCCTAAGATTCGAAAAGAACTTGCGGAAACCAAGTCAAAATAGAACTTACCTTCAAACCGTGATGCTTTTTGCGTTGTTTTGGGTAGAAATTGTTGTTTAGGCAAGAGTAATAACATAAGAGGAGGAAGAGGGGAAGAGAAAGGAGAAAAAGGCACAACTATCTTCGAAACCAAATTGCAGCTGTCCCTTGGGCATTCGACCAAATTTGCCTAAGTCTTTAAAACTTATTTCCAAAATGCCGCTTCTTTTTAAATTATTTTATATTCTTAATTTCTTTAAGAAACCAAATATCACATTGAATGTAATATTATCTTTTTAGCCAAAGTATCATATATGATCAGGGAAGGGTAAATTAAATTCATTTCATCCCTTTTAGAGCAATAGTATTTTTATAGTACGAGATACATCAATCTGACCATGTAAAACTTACTTTATATATATATATATTATTTCCTTTCCTTTCCTCTTCATTCCTTCCATCCAAACTACTCTACAGAGCAACCTTTTTTTTTTTTTTTTTTTCTTTTTGGAGTTCCAACTTATTTTTCTTCCATCTCATTTCCGATATAAGATCAGAGGTATTAACGGTGCAAAGAAGCACTCCAATACTCCATCACATGTATTACTATCCCTACTTGTTCACTTCAACTTCATTAATCTATAATAAGTCATTGGCCCAAAAGAAATGTTTAGGTCAGACATCTATAACATATGACTTCAATGCAATGTTTAGGTCAGATATGTCCATCACATGTCACGCATTTAAGCGTGGGATATGCTACACTCTCACGCCTGCTCATGAATCACGGTTGGTGTTTGCAATATTTTAAGGTGGAAGTAAGTCAACTTAACACTAAACGTAATCGAACCTAATCTTAGAAAAAGTTAGAGAGAGATATGATATAGAAAGGCGTGCACAGCAACGTCATTGTGACATATGACAAGCACATAGTTATAGGCTATTGATTATATCATTCTGTTCTATGTCGAATTAACCAAAACGATACCTACTTTTGTGGTAACGGTATCTGTTCTTATATAGCAGAAATATTTCGAGTAATCGACGTAAGAAACATGCTTCGCCTCACCATGTCGTGCGTAGTATTGTTTCTAATCGACTTCTCTAATTGGGCATTGGCATATATCACGTCGACCGTTGCTATATAATTTCGAAATTACATTGTTATCTCTAATTTTTCGAGATGTAGATATACTTTGCTGCTATATGACATGATATCCCTAATAGGCCCTGAAAATATATAATCCATAAATAAGTAACTTCATAAACATTCTCACACTTTCTGTAATCGCTATAAAGGTAAGCACAATAGATTTTAATAAGGGCATAAAGGTACAATTAAAATAAAATTTTAGGATTTGATGTAATTTTAAAGGTTTACGGGGATAGTTATCATAATTTATCATTTCTAACAATATTTTAAATAGTCATTGTACGTCACATAAGACAACTTTAGCAATGAAAATTAAATTTATAAATTTGGACCTATAATCTGGCAAAAAAAAAAAAAACACAAAGAAAATGACCATATTTCAATCAGTGCAATTTGATTTTTCATTACATAAATTAACAAAATTTTCCAAACTTAATCGAGGAAACAGTGTCCCTCTCATTTGATGCTGGCTTCCTTTTGTTTAGTTGACACGGGCATGTTAGCCTAAAGATTCTAGTGATATATGCCCAATAGAGCATGTGCTGTAAGATGATCTGATTCGTGGATATTCGACTGTACCCGTTTGCCCACTCTCTATGTCCTATTTTCTCTGTGACGCATAAATTGACAAAATTAAAAGCACGATATTTTTTTAAGCTTTATAGTAAATCCTATAGGTATATAAGATTCAAATTTGATGACAAAAATAAATGAACTGCAAATAATAAAGGTTAAAGGCACATGAAATAAATAATATATTTTTAATTTAACCTTTTTTCATTTTATAATAATTCATCGAAACCTCCTGCCATTACCTTTTTTTTTTCCTTTTATTATTTTGTTTTCATTTTCGGAAATACCAAACCGATTTAGCCCATAGTGAAGCCCATAAAGCCTTTCTCTCATAATTGGACTTGGACACACTGCGGAAAGTATTGAAATACTAAATTTTAAGCCCAAGTCTTGCTGTAAATTCAAGATTCGTTATTATGGTTCCGAGGCTCAACAGAATTTCTTTTTTTTTTTTTTTGGTTAATTTCATATGTACGTAATGAAATAATCATTCCTTCATGGCAAATCTTTTACTATGTTTGGTTGAGATAACGATTATTGATAGAAATCCAAAAGCAACAAAGTTGGCCACTTAATTACAAGTTTTGCTAGGGCCATTACTAGGACATGAGCTAAGAAATTTCAAGCGCAATTCCATGGACTTATACGCAAAGTAATAAAGAGCATTAAAGTATACCTTAAATGAGCTCAGATTCAGGATAACAATCAACAAATATCCTTTCTACTTGCATGGAAGATCAGCCTAAGAGATTACAAGGTTATCTAGGAGACCAACAACTCAATTACGTCAAGCTAATTTATGGCTAGAAAAATGGTCACCTAAAACTATAAAATTGGTTAACCAAATTTGCAAGATGGTCAACTGAATTTGATAAAGACAATCAACTAAGTTTTCTTTAAATTTTATTTCTAATTGTTATTTGTTTAATGTATCTTTAACTTATTTAGTTTCCTATTTTAAATAGGTTTTGTTCAATTTTGGTTTAAGTCTATAAATATGCGTGTTAGTGTAACATAAATAGTAGATTAATTATAATAAACTTCTTTGAGAGATTTTTTCTTTTTTCTTTTTTCACCATTAATGAGGGAATAGAGATTCAAACCCTAATTTATCTTAATAGTTCTTATCGGATCTATTTATCATACCAAGATTCTTAACTAGTATAATTCAATGGATTGCAATCCTTTACCATAGTTCTTGAACTTGTTTAACCAATGGTTTAGGGTTATTTCATGTAATGATACTAAAGTTCTTGAGATACTTAATCTTGAGGTATCTTTATCTTTGGTTCTAAGTTAGTTTTCATGATGCTGTATGGTCCCCTTTAGACTTTTATCTTATCATTCTTGGGCTTCATGAGTTTCGCATCAATTTTGTGTTAGAGGTTTTGGATCTAAAATAGAAGTTCCAATAATTTCAATTTAAAATTAGCAAATCAAATATGAAATTAGATTTGTATAAATCCCTTATCAATTTTTATTTTATTTTAATTATTGAATTTTCCCCCCTTAATTTGTAATTGTTTTCTTGTGATCAAAAGGAAAAAAATTAAAGGAAAGGAAAGTGATAAGAAAAGAACTAGTTGAAAAAAAAAAAACGATATTAAAATCACGAGAATAAGTTTTTAGCAAAAGTTAAATATTTTATAGTATCTCTTTTCATACCATTACCTTTCTCATAAAATTCATTTCAATTTATTTTAAGTCATAAATCCTTCTTTAGTTGATTTACTCTTTGTTAATTTGACTTGCTAAATCTTGTAGATTTTTAGATTCATTTGAATTTTGCTTTAGTATTTTATAGTGTGTTGACTAAACAAAATAGAGGGAGTTGTAAATTGAGTTTGTTCGTATGATAAAGATTGACAAAAGAAGATAAGAGTAGTAAAAGGCAAAATTGAGTGAGAGTATGAGGAACAAAAACCATATTGAAAGAGCAAAACATAAATAACTATTGTTAATTTAGTGAGAATATGTTAAGGAGTATCATGAGGATGACTTTTTACTTTTTTATAAACCTATGGAATGTCATACAAAGGTGACAATATGAAGGGAAGAAAGGGGGTAGCTCAATCTAGAAAAGGATAATAGATTAAAAATGTTGGAGTAGCTGATTGTGGCATTAGGCAAAATGAATTGGAGGAAGGATAAAGACTACATTGGTACGTTTAGATTACCGGGCTCTTTATAGCGAGCATGTCCCATAAGGTGGTCAAAGAGGAAAACATGAGTAAGGGAGTCATGTTGGGAAGCATTAGTACGGGGTTCCTTAAAAAAAAATGAAGATAAGTAGAGAGTGGGTTATATTGATAAAAATTGAAGGAGTATTAAATTTAAGATTCAATTCTTATCTAAATAGGATAGAATTAGATACAAATCCAGAATAGAAGAAGATAGAGCTAGTATTTGATTGCTACAACTATTTTGAGGAGAAAAAGGTAAATATTGGTTGTAGTTGGATGTACTGACTATGCTATTATTTGGTGGTGGGATTAACTTGCAACTAGTATAAGGAGGAACTATGAGCAACCTCTTAGTACGTAAATGTCTCAAAGGTAGTGATATGGATGAGATTTATTCTTAGTAAGTATGTAAAGCTTTGCCTAAGGGCCCAAGAATATGAGGAGCATCATGAGGAGATGAAGATGCTCATGATTTAAGTTGATTTAAATGAGTATAAGGGTAGTATTATGGTTAGAATCTTGAATAAGTTGAATCAAGACATTGCGAATGTCATAGAGTTGCAGTACTATGTAGAGTTAGAGGGTTTGATACACATAGCCATGAAAGTTAAGCAATAACTCAAGTAAAAGAGTAGTTGAGACCACATTTTTTATGGTGACGGAGTGTGAAGAAGATATTGTCAAAGCTTAAGATGGTAGAAAGAAAGGAGGCTTAGTGAAGGTAAACTTAAAACTCAAATTAGCAAGCATGATTTAAGATGCTTTCAATTATGGAGTAGGTGATGTAATTTCATAGTGAACCAATAAGAGATCTGTTGGTAATGGTGAATATATTATAGCAGAGTCAGAGTTATGTGTAAATGCTACCAGTAGTAGATGTTAATAGTGAGAATGTGATAGTCACACTTGATGAATCATTAGTTATTAGGCATACTTGAATACCTAAGTTAAAGAGAGCTATATGGAACATCAAAGGGTGTCATGCTACGGAGTAGATATGTAATTTGATGATTGATGGGAATGATATGGGACAAAGTGTGCGGCAGAACAGAACATTGAATATTAACAAAAAGGCGGATTGATATTACTCTTGATTTAACAAGATTAAGCAAATTTTGATATAACTCACAAAGCTTGATAATCTAAGAATATCAATCATCACAAATGGCTAATACATACATTGATAGGATAATTAAAGCAAATACTAATCTCTTAAGAAATATACTCTTAAGAGTTCTTACGATAAAACTCAACTAACTAAAAACACTTAATAAGGATTGCTTATACTAATCCCTACCTTTATGGCATTAATGTAAATAAAATAAAATAAAATCATATGAAGTTTTTGTTGTGATTATGGTTAGGGATTATGGCCATAATTATAGCCATACTTCTTTTGGATGCTTAGTTCTCCATTCCATCTTTCAATCATGGGTGTAATTCTTATTATATGGGTCGTGCTTGTATTCACACCTAAGATCACAGATGTGATCTTGGGCTGCTTCCACTTAGCTACCTTATTTATTAATTCATTTCTTTTCTTCTAATTTTGAGTCCCTTGTTTCTCAAACTTCCACCCATATCTCTAAGCTCACTTTAGACATTGAAATCACTAAATTGAACCTTAATTCCTATTGTTACCTTGGGAGTAGTGAAGATTCGCTCTCCAATCTCATTTTTTCCTCACTTATAGACTTATACAAAAAGTATTCTTGTGTATAACACTTGCATATAAATTATCAAGATTTCTATTCTCACTTTACTTCACTAGCAAACTTTGTCTCACTTTTTGCTTGAAGCCATTTGCACCATAGTTTCCATTCCAAGAATGGAATGCAAATGAACTAAGGTTGTGCTTCCCATCTTGTACTTTTGCTTTCTATTTCTTCTAAAGTTCTTCTTTAGCCATAGGTAATAAAGTAGTCAACTTGTCATCCTTAGTGAAGGTAAAAATATTGACTCTCCCATTATACTTGACATCCCCATCAGATTACCAAGGTTAATGTAAGAGGATTTAAGTCGCTTCCATGGGAATAATGTCACAAGTCGCTTTTATGGGAATAGCAAGGACACCATGACTTGCTTTATAACTTGAAGAACTCCTTTTCTCTTAAACCAATGTAAATTATAAGGATTAGGACGATCCATAGATTCTGTTCCCCATTTATGAACAAAGGCACTAGACACTATGTTAGCACTATTAATCCCATCTACCACCAAAGAACATATCCTTTCATTCACCGAGTATTAAGAATGAAATAAATTATCTCCCTAACCTAAATCCACTTTATTCTTAGAATGTGCAACTAATGTATGTACACTCTGTACAAGATTATTATGTCGTTCTTCATCCCAATCTTTTTTAAGACTTTGATTTTTTTACAATAGTAACATTATGAGCCTTAACCAATTCTTCCTTCTTGATAACGTTAATTCTCTCTTCGTCATGACTTAACTTTGATAGATAATATCTAACACTTGGCATATCTTTTTTGGTGGATCACTTACTATTTTAGTAACCTTCCCTGCAGTCGTAATGGCTTTACCCTTATGCTCAATATTAGGCTTTGATTCTTGAATTCTACATAAGTTTGCTGTAACTTCCCTCTTAGTTGCAATAATTGGCTCTAGTAGCTTTAGTTTCTCCTCTCTTGTCTCTATAACCCTTTCTAGTGTAGCTTTCTCAATCTCTTATTCATATTTGAATTGGTTGGAAATTTAAGATCAGCTTGCCTTGACTTCTTTTCCTTACTCTTTACTACTAATCTTTCTAGTCTTTTTTGTGAATCAATAGGTTTCATCATTAGGTTTCATCATTAGGGTTTCTATGGTGTTCTTAGGTTCACTCTTAAATTCCATCATAGATTATAAATCCAATATCTTTCTTGCGCTCTCTCCATCAAACACTCTACCAATTCTTTTAAAACTTTCAATTGCTCTTTTAGGTCATATCACCTCCTTACACTAACATGTAATTTCTTTGAACTACCACCATGATTCCTAGATCTTCTCTTATAATCATTACTTCGTCTAATATTTTATTTTATGAAAAATCATTAGCAAATCAATCAATCAACCTAATAAATATGCCAAAACCTTAAACTTTACAAACCTTAATTCTCTACAAAAACTTATTTATCTAGCAACAACTTTTCAATAGGTTGAAGGTTTTATAATTTACCAAAATATGAAGCGGGCAAGTCATAAGTCTAATATCAAGATGATATGGGACAAAGTGCGTAGTAAAATGGAACATTGAATGTTGAAAAAAAAAGGTGAGTTGATATAACGTACAATTCATCAAGACTAATTAAAATCTGATATAACTCACAAAGTTTGATAATCTAAGAATATTAGTTGCTAAAATCTATGACCAATACATAGATTGATAAGACAATTAAAGAGGATACTAATCTCCCAAGAAACACACTCTCAAAGAGTTCTCATGAATAAAACTCAACAACTAACTAAAAACACTAAATAAGAACTATATATACCAATCTCTACTCTAGTGACATTAATGTAAATAAAATAAGAAATAAAATAAAATTGTATGAAGTTGCTGGCATGATCACTGTTAAGGTTTATAGCCGTGATTATGGCCATGCCTCCTTATGATGCTTAGTTCTCCATTCCATCTTTCCAACATCGACATGATTCTTATTGTACAAATCGTGCTTATGTTCACACCTAAGATCACGGGTGTGATCTTCGATTGTGTTCTTCATGGCCACAATATCTTATTTATTTCTTCTTTTCTAATTTCTAGTCCTTTGTTTGTTGGATTTCTACTCATATCTTTGTTATCTCTTTAGACTTTCGAATTGCTACATTAGACCACGATTCCCATTAATGAAGTTACATCATGGTTGATTTTGAGTTTGCTTACTTTAAAATACTCTTAACTTTTATAAGCTTCAATGGTTGAACAATTCTAAAGAAGTGAAGGTGAATGAGTAAGAGTTATTAAACTTTTCCATTAAGAATTGGATGGATGAGGTCTTATGTATTGTAATATCTATTCATGTAAGCCATTATTTGCTAGGTGGACCATGGAAATTTGATAGGAAAAAGTGCTCTACAATGGGTTTAAGAATGAGTACTCACTAGTTAGGAGCAAAAAGAATATCATACTTACACTATAAAGTCCAAAATATATGTATGAGGATCAGTTATCATTAAAAAGAGATGATGAGTTGATAAAAGTGGGTGAATTTTGAGGGAAAATAGGAGATATAGTGAGAATTTCAAAACAAGAGTGAATGAGAATAAAAGAGAAAAGAGAGAGGAAAAAGTAATGAAATTATTATGCTAAGAAAAATGAGATCAAAAGTGCTATTTTTGATATAAGGAGCTGATGGTTATATTTATCTATAGGGAGGTTTATTTGAACAATAACAATCTTAATCATATTTGCTAAGTATTTTCGTATCTCTTTTATAAGATTATGAAGATGGTCCTTTTCACCAAATACCACCTATTCCTAGGATTGAACATGAACTCGATTTCATACTCGAAGTTACCACTCTAAACTATCAAGTCTATAGATGCAACCTTACGGAGATAAAAGAGATATAAAGTTGCATGGAAGACATACTAATGAAGGGATTTTTCAAGGAAAACATGAACCCATGTATTGTCCTAGTGCTTTTAGTGCCTAAGAATGGATCATGAAGGATGTATATTGCTTGCAGAGTCATTGATACAATAATGATAAAATATTGACATCTTATTCCTAAACTAGATGACATGCTTGATGAATTACATGGAGTTTGTGTTTTATCTAAAGTTGATTTCAAAAGTTTTTATTATCAAATTGTAATGAAAGATGATGATGATAAAAAAATTACTATCAAAACAAAATATTATATAAGCGATTAGTCATACCTTTGAATCAACTAATGCATGTCGTACTTTTACATGAATAAATGAATCATGTGATGTGTCTCTTCATAGGAAAGTTTATTGTGGTTTATTTGATGATATTTAAGTTTGCAATAAGAGTCTAGAGAAGATATTGAAAAGTTCAAGATGTATGGTTAATGTATGTAGAAAAGTAAAATTATATACATATTAAAAAACAAAAGCTTTTTTTTCGAAAAAGTGATCTTTTTAGGTTTTGTTGTTAGAAAGGTGATAAAAGTAGATAAAAAAAGAAGAAGGTTAAGGAGATTAAGGAGTGATCAACTCGATAGAGTGTTACTAAAGTTAGATGTGCTAGCTGATTTTTGCTAATATTTAATCGCTTCATATCACTTATCGTCTTAACTTGTTAGCCCCTATGGATTTATTTCCTTTTTCTTATCCATGTTCACTGAAGTTTAGAAGGCAAGAAGAAGGTTGAAATAATTAAAAAAATTTATTAGCAAGTTGAACAGCAATAGAAAAAAAGAATTAATAATATGTAAAGTAGGCTAATAAAGGGTAAATTTAAGTGACATTTGAACTGGGTGATTGGGCTTGGTTGCACATAGGGAAAGGAATGTTCCCAAAAATCTAAGAGGGGATGGTTCATTTCAATTGATAGTTGATATTAATAAGAATACTTAACTAGATCTCCTAAGTGATAATTTAAGTGCTATTTTGTTAGTTGTTTCTCTTTATGTGTATTTATTTTTTGTTTCTTTAGTATGTTATTGTTATATTGTTGTTCTTGAGGTCGATATGATGAAATTTTTAGTTATTTTGGCTTCTTATGTGCAAATGATATACTAATTAAAATTTTTTTACTTTTGCATATATATTTACCCAAACTTATTATGATATTTTCATAAAATGGGTTTCAATGTGATGGACTTAGATTTATTGTTGTCAGTTATACAAATATCTTCAATCTTCTAGATTATTTTCACTAAAAGTTTTGTAAATGTTCACTTAATTAACCTATCTCAAGATTATTTTCACTAAAAATTTTGTAAATGTTCACTTACTTAACCTATCTCAAATTACATTGGCTTTTAAGTTATTCACATCTTGTGCATGTTTCCAATGGCTTTTGGTTTCTAAATTTGTCCTCTAATATTACATGAACCACCACATCCTAAGCCTAAGAGGTATGTTAATCTACTATCTAGCGACATAGGACACTTAGGGCTTGATCCTATACTTTCTATTTGTTTTAATGTCCTTTTGGTAAATACCCAAAAAAATAAAAAAAATCCCAAATAGGGTGAGAACAGGTCTTTAGAGTCATGTGGATCTATTTGATCTCATATTTTCAAATATCAGTTAACCGAAGTTTTATATTTTCATTTGTACAATTTCAATGATATACACATGTTTGATGACTTTCTTAGCATACATGGTCAACAAGTAGATATAATAGCCACTCATATTTGTCCTTACTAAAAATTGTTACTTAATTCTTATATCTAAGATATCCCATAAAAAAATAAATGAATTAGCTTAATTTGAAATTGATTTTAGTCTACTACTACTTGTTTATAAGTTCCTCTAAACTTTGTTTGGGCCAATTAACTCTATCCGAGTTCTATAATTTTTAGCTCAATTAACTAGAAGTTCTAATAAATCAGATTTTGGGTGGTTAATTTGGGAAGGCAACATGGGTCAAACTAAGAATTCGATGGACAGATGTTGGATGGGTGAGGTTGACCAGCTTTGCTCCAATTAGGGTTTTCCAGTATTTCATCCCTTTTTTGTATATTATTATGATTTTTGATTTTATGTTTTTTCCTATTAACTATCTCACTAAATTACTCTAGTAATTTTCAAAGCCCTCTTTGTTGTAAGCAAGTACCAAATCATAAGGGCGACATTTTGTAGTGAAAGCGAATTCATTAAGCTAGACTCATCAATATAATTACAAGCATAGCAACCTCATGTTGGTCAATGTCATTGGGCGCAGCATATTGGATTATTGGTAGGGCGATTTAATTCTTTCTTACCCGCGTATTGTCCTAAATAGCCACTACAAATTCATTTTAGTTAAACATCTGACTTCTGATATTGAACATTTGCACTCAATCAAATCATAACCTTCTGGCAAAAAGAAAAAAAAAAAGAAAGAAAATTCAGATCATAACCTCTATATATATATCGGAAAATCTTAAATAAGGTCATTTGTACTTACTTTTAACCTAGAAAGTGTGGGCCTCTTTGATTGATATATATATATATATATATATATATATGTGTGTGTGTGTGTGTATTATGAGCTAATCAATATTAAGAAGGGCAGGTTATTTTCTATTTAAAATATCCGATTTCCGGGCATGAAAGTGCTGGAAAAAGGCATGATTTTCATTTGGATTTCTGTCATAAGAAAAAGAAACAACGATCCTTGGACCTTGGAAGTATTACGATTAGAAAAAGGCTTGTAGGATCCATAATTTAGACTACTTCATGGTCCTCCAATTATACGGGCCGAGTTCTGAGAAAGATCCAACTATGAGTATAAAACAATTGGACTTAGTAAAATTTTTCTAATGTCTCTATGATTATGTATTATTATGAATTGATAGCAGGAAAAAAAAAGGAAAAAACATGGTGCATTCATGGTAATATGTGGTATTAGGTAAGACGACACTAGTTTGTGAAAAAAAAAGAAGAAAATTCTCCATTTCCGTTTACGTATGTAAACTTTTCCACTTAATGATGATAACAAAGTTCATGCGTTGCATGCAGGTTTCGCTTAAAATATATTTGTCAATACAAACATAATACATTATTCATTTAGAGATCAATCATAAATGATATATTAACAACATATATGATATTTGTAGATGTGGAGGTTCGATTGAAGTGGTCACGTGTGTACTGCGTGAATAGCGTACTACACGTAACTTCAAAGAAATGAGGTGAGACTGTCACTTGAAGGGATTATTAGGTGAGAATAAGGTAGGGAGGAGGAACGGGAAATCTTACTGTCTCCAATGTACAAATAACAGACAAGGCAACTTTATGGGACTTTAGGTATTTACCTTATAGCTTGAGCGAATGAAATCGATTCTTTTCCTGAACGCTATTTGATCTTAGAGAGTAGAGTTTTCACAGTGGAATATCGTTTTTCTAATTTCTCTCCAAGAGTCTCAAATGATGAGGAAATACTAGGTATTTATAGGCTTTTGGGCATAATGGCATCCGTCGGATCGTCTCGGTGATCAATGAATGAGATGGAGCTTGCTCGATTCATGGTTATTCAAAATGAGTTAGCTAATGGGTCAAAAGCTAGTAACTTTCCTTATAAGTACACGAGCCTACATGAGAAAGGTTGGAGATGAATGGATTGGTCCAACGATCCCTGTTCCAAACTCACTAAGCCAAATCTTTCTAAATCATCTCAACACTAATTGGACTCTTTAGGCCCTGTCACCTAGTTTAGGCAGTCAAGCCTAAATAAATAATGAGCTCACCTTAATAACTAATATAGCAATTTTTAGTCCTAACAATTTTTAGTCCTAACAATTTTTAGTCCTCTACATTTTGCCCCTTGACCAAAAGTCCCTTGGACACATTCAAGGAGGTTTTGGGCATTTTTAGAAGTTATTTCTTCAACTGTTATGTAGATGCATTGAATGTTGACTTTATTAAAGAAGGTTAAAGTCCTCCGTGCTATTGCCACTTCTACTTGGTTGCAATTCTCGCAAACTAGTGGAATGGAAGTATGGCGGGCAATCATCTTGCGTTGGAGTATTCAGACCTACATGTTTATTACTTCGTGGGGGGAGATAACTCTAATCATTAGAAGATGTAGTTATACTATTGAATCTGCGTAGTTTTGGATAAGTGGACCTTACTGCTACAACATCCTCTCATAAAGAGCATAGTTTTCAAACATCACTAATGGGTGCTTTGCAAGCTATCTACACTAAGAAGAAGAAGTTATGTTTTGCTTCTTAGCTTGCATACTTCTTTAAGGAGTGAAGGAAGGACAGGCCTCAGGTTCTAAGCCCAGGTCATGAGAAAGAATAAGTACCTTCATATGCTCTTTTTTCATCATTGTAGGTAAGAATGGTGTCATAATTAATCCCCCTTAGTCAAGCTTAAAAATTTACTTCAGGAATTAACATAGGTTAATTAGTTCCTCTTATAAGGAGCTACCTTCTGCGAGAAAGCTTCAAGCACAATAAGCCTCAGCAAGCTTTAAGCGTGGTAGGCCTTGAGCAAGCATGCCTTAAGAACATTAGCCTTTACATAGAAGAGCCTTAAGCAAGAAAGCCTCAAGTGTAGTAAGCCCTAGCAAGCTTCAAGTGTAGTATGCATCTTGCTCAACAGTCCTTGAATGAAGCAGGTCTTAGTAGGCCTTAAGCACAGCAAGATTCGTACATGATAAGCCTTAATAAGGTTCACACGCTACAAGCTTGTTCTACAACAAGTCTTAGCGAGATTGTAGGATCAACATCATTATGTCAATGTTTTGATTTTAGAATCAAGAAAGAGTTGCCTTTTTCTCATCCCTTGTTTTCCTTTGTATACAACTTAAATGGGTGCATAAGTAGATCATATCATCATAAAGCTATAGCATATGGTTTTTCTTGAAGAAGACTAAGATCTTTGCTATCATCACTACTTTCACTCAATTGTGGTTTTACACGAGTAAGATGAAAGCGTGGTAGGTTAGGATCTATCAATACATCACTACTTGAATAGTTCTTGCATCAATGCAAAATGTCAAAGCATTGCCTTAGGCTTAAGACATAGAGGACAAGATGCTAGGGTATTGCCTAAACTTAAGGCATGAAAGCCAAGATGCCAAGAATTGCTTGGGCTTCAACCATGAGAGTCGAGATGCCAACGCATCACTTGGGCTTAAGGTATGCAAGCCAAGATACCAGGGTGTTACCTATGCTTAAAGCGTAGAAGCGAAGATGCTAAAGTGTCACCTCAGCTTGAAGCGTAGAAGCTGAGATGCCAAGGCACTGCTTGAGCTTGAGGCGTAGGAGCCAAGATGCCAAGGAATTACTTAGGCTTAAGGCGTGGGAGCTAAGATACCAGGATGTTACTTGTGCTTAAGAGAATAAGATATAATATACAGAGATGAGTAAGATAATAAAATTTTTATTATTGAGTAGTGAAAATTGTTCCTTATTTACAAAAGTAATGCCATAACTTAAACCTTTTTTTTTAATCCCTAATGAATCATTAATCACTTTCAAAGCACTCATGTGCTATCACATGGGTATCATAGCTTGGAAGTGGGTTGTTGTGAATGTCGATATCTTTGATGACAAGCTCCCCATTTTGAATTCTTTCATAAAACATCTTTTTAAGCTTTGGCAATCCTTGGTAGGATGATTTACTGTTCTATGAAATTGATAATATTTGGGATTTCTTCTTTTGTCCTTTATAGGTTGGCGCTCAACTCTTGGCAACTTGATAGCTTCATCCTGCAGCCAACGATCGAGGATGGCATGTAGCTTGCTCATTAGGCATGGAAATGAAAGAGTTTCTATATCTTTCTTAGGTCTCTTACTAGTATTAAAGTCTTCACTCCCAGTTGAGGATACGAATGCTACTCGTTTGTTAAGCTTGCTACTTTCTTTTTGTTGCTTCATAACAGAGTTGTTTGTCCTTCGTGCATTCTCAACTAGTGTAGCAAAAGAACACAGGGAAAGGTTCTCCAGGTGTACAGCATATTCAGAGAACATCTCTTGGATACAGATCTTCATTAGTTCTCTTTCATTACAAATATTATGAATGTCTAGAGTGCGTTCTCTAAAGCATTTTATATAATTTATCAGATCTTCCTCTTAATTTTATCGTATTCTTCCCATATCTATAATTGTAACTCGCTCTTGAGTGGAGAAAAATTTCTCTAAGAAGAGTTTACACATAGTCCCTCATGAATCAACTGATCCTAAGGAGAGGTTGACATATCAAGTGTAAGCCTTCTCCATCAGTAATGTAGAGAATTCTCTAAGCTTTAGGTCCTTATCAAGTCTATAAGGCTTTAATGTTTTAATAAATTTCAGGAGGTATTCCTTCGCACTTCCTTTTTTGCTATTAAGCAGCATGAATTTAGAACTTACATAATCCTTAGGATATGGCTTTGCTACGATGCGTTGGTGATATGAGAGCTTTAACTCTGGAACTTTCATAGACGACGTAGCATGTATTTCTCTCATATAAACGTCCAAGTCTTCCTTTGTTAAGAGAGTCTTTGGAATAGAAGCTATAAACACGAGTAGTAGAGCAAGGGCTAGATTGGGATGAGAAGTAAATCCTCCTAAGATTGGAACGGTAGGATTGGTTGAAATGGTAGGCACCCGTGAAGATGAAGAGCTATCTAAATGGACTCTTACATTCTTTGGTGAAAGACTAATGTCCCATTTAGTACTTAGGTATGAAATGGAATGAGTAGGAGTGCAATAAGTACTGGAATAAGAAATATTTTTTGTATTTGGTAATATTTATAAAATGGAATGGAATGATATTAAATTTGTAAATAGTATTATTTATAAAAAATACGCTTAATTATTGTATGTCACAATTTGTTTGAAAGTTAACTTAGTAATTCTAATTTATCTTAATTAATGAGAGGGGAATGAGATCGTGATTTTATCTCCTTAAAAGTAGAATTGAATTCCTCTTTGAAGTTCGAATTACCGGTCTATGAAATTGCGATTTCACTTTCTATATGTACTTTCAAACATGGGGACTGAGAATGCATTCCAAAGTTGTGATTTCATTTTAGTTCATTTCTATATATTAAACGTGACATAACTTTTTTTTAAATTACCTTTTCTTATTTATGATATTAAACTACTTAAAAATTACAACAATATGTATTGTTCATGTGAAGAAAATAGAGAGGACATAGAATAGTTATACCTTCTTAACTTTTTATCACATTGTTTACTTAACAAATTGGAGGGTATTCTAATTCTTAAGGACATTTTTATTCCGCCTCCATTGAGAATAGTTGTTATCTAAAAGAATGTGGAAGTTTTTATTCCCTTTGCATAGAGGATAAAAAGGTTTAAAATGACTATTTTATCTTCATTAATGTCGTAATTAATAACTTTTGGTTATTTTAAAAAGTGACCAAGTAGGATCAAGGTAGTATTTTTTGTTATATTCCTAACTTAACATTACAATTAATGAGGTGAAGTAAATATTAGAATAAGAATTATCTACAATAAAAGTTTATTTGAAATAAATATTGGAACAAAAATTTCTATCCTGTTATGGGTAGTAGTCACTGACAAGACATAATTTTTTTTATTTTATAACTATTCAATTTTAGAAAGTAAATGGATTAAAGTATTACAATTTTTATTTTAAGTAACTTTTTTGTGATCTTAAGCTTCTATGGTCATGTTTTTTGTTTAATACATATGATTGGGCTAGAACGGAATCACCATTGCAGGTCTTATTTCCTTTCCACATGTTTTGGTATCAAAACCTCAACTAAGATTCCTAAGAATTGTAAATTTCAACTTTAAAAAGGAATTGATTTCAATTGTAAACAGCCAGAATCGTAATTTCATTTCAAGGTACATAAAAACCCCGTACCTAGGTATGTACACCCTAATAAAAATAACAATTCTGTAGAAAGAGAAGAAAGAACATACTTTGAGCAACTATTGAAAAAAAACACACACACAAGAGAAAAAGGAACGACATTAGTAAGAACGCCAACCCCAGGTATAGTTCTGATTGCTAAAATAAAAGAAGATTTTTACTTTGAATTTTTTATCGTCACAATTTATGCTGAAGAAGTAATTTGCGCTAGATATATTTTTGTTTGTGAAGAAGATTTGGTAAATACGTTGCTCTGATTTTGTATTTTGTATTTGCTCTTCAAAGTCGTTAGTTTTTTTAGGATTTTAGTGTATTATGTGTAGCAGATATGATGCTTCAAGGATTTTATGGTACTTTGGGTTGTGAATGTGATGTTTTTAGTCGAATTTTGTTCCGGCTGTGCTTATTTGATTTTGCATGTAATGCTTCATCCTTTTACTTCTGTCACTAAAGTTAGGATTAAACTAAACTTGCTCAAATGTGTTAGATTAGTTCGAGCATTCGGACCCAACAGATTTCATGTTACTTGATTTTCGAGAAAGTGTCCAGAAAACTCGCGTGAATATTACTTGGTTAATCACGAAATCCGAGAAAAGAGGTCGAGTAATTGGAGTAAAATAGTGGCTCTTCCTTATCATTTCAATCACGCCAACATTTGGTGATCAAAAGGTCCCTTTCTTTTTGTCTTTTTAAATTTCGTGTTGGAAAAATTTTCAGGTTAGTGATCAAAATTTTAGGAAAATACTGGGTCAATTGCAAAATCTTACCCATGATTGAGCTCAATGGTAAAAAGAAAATTAGTGGGTTTGAGATAATTATCTAAACAATCTTTTGGTTACTTGTTTATGTCATTCCATTGCTTGTCTGTCCATATGCAAATACATTTTTTATCTTTTTATTTATAATGGAGAAATGGGATTCAAACTTGGTTCGTCTTAGTGGAAGACTAGTCTCATATGTAAATACACTTGTTGCCATATTGTACTTAAAAAAAAAAATAGTTAAATAGAGTTGCTATGGGTATGCATGGTTTGGTTCGGGTATTGAACCAAACTAAACCGTATTTGAAACAATTCAATTCAAACACTTAATGAACCGAACTGTTTTTAATGATTCAAGGTTTTTAATTGAATTGTTTTAAATATGATTCAGTTTGGTTCAATTTCATTTGAGCCACTTTTTAAATGCAATGTTCTTTTTGATAATACTAATAGTGAGAAAAGTTTTTGATCAACAACTATGTCCAAATTGAGGAGTCATTGCACAAGAATTGAAGCCATATGTAAATTTGTTGCTATAACTATTTTGATTTAGTAAGAAGGACTCACTTATAGCTTTGATATTCACAAATGGAAGAACCATAGCCACTTGTGTACAAGGAATGATAGAGAAGAAAACATAAATTTTGTTATGCAGAAATGAAAGCTATATTAACTAATTATTGAAAGTATGTACAAGTACTTATACTTATATAGGCACATGAAAGTCACGTGCTACATCTCTACTCTCTACCTTCTAAAAGAAAAGAATAAATAAATAATATGTATCTTTACACCCCCTTCCCCCTCCCCTCCCCCCTTTAAAGTTGGCTAGAGTTGAAGGCTCAACTTGGAAGAAAAATGGGATAACTTAGACCGTCCTATTGCTTTAGTAAACAAATCGACAACTTGTGAATGTAAAGGAGCATGTTGAACATCAAGAAAGCCAGAAATAACATGGTTACGTATAAAATGAACTTTGATCTCAATGTACATAGATTGACAATGTAAATAAGGATTTTTAGCCTTAAGTTTTGCGGATTTGCTATCACTGTATAAAGTTACAAGCAATGAAATTGGAACGACTAAATTCTGCAACAAATATGATACCTATAACTTTTTTGTGGTTGAAGCTAATCTTTGATACTCTGCTTCGACTAAAGATGTTGATGCAATGGCTTGTTTCTTAGTTTTCCAAGAAACAAGTGATGATCCAAGAAAAAGACACTACTTTGTAAGAGATTTCCTATCAATACATGAATTACCTTAATCTACATCACTAAAACCATGTAATTTAAGTGTACAATTGGCAAGTAACAAATCAACATCTACTATCCCTTTAAATTACTTCAAAACATGTATTACTGTAGAATAGTGTGTAGTACTTGGTTGTGCAACAAATTAACTTAATTGTTGCATGAAAAAGGAAATATTAGGCCTACTAATGGTCAAGTAAAGCAACCTTTATATTATGTGATGGCAACTAGTAATATCTTTCAATAATGTTTTAGTGACATAGTCATGATGTAGGCTAGAAGGAAAAGGAATATGAGATTCTTTTGCACCTGTTATTCTAATAACTAATAGTAGATCAAGTATAAATCTCCATTGATTGAGCAAAAAGCCTTTTTTAGCTTGACATATTTCAATACCAAGAAAATATTATATCTCCCCAAGATCTTTGGTGGTAAAGGCCTGATTTAAAGTAAGCCTTACTAACTTTATTTCATTTAAGGAATCTCCTCCTGCTATTAAAACATCATCTACATATATAAAATAGTAGTAAAGGAAGCATTTACATGTTTAAAAACCGATAGCAATTAGCTCTTTACTGCATATAACCAAAATGTACAGAAATTTTGAAAATTCTTTGTTCCATTGTATTTAGGCGTGTTTGAGCCTATAAAGAAATCAAACAAGCTTGCAGACTTTCCTAGTTCCTTCCATCAAAAGTTCCGTTGGTGGCATCATATAAGTGTCCTCATCTATAGACCCATCTAGGAAAGCATTGTTCACATCTAATTGGTGAACATGCCATTGCTTTGCTGATGCAATAGCAAGTAGCACTCTACCTGAAGTAAGCTTAGCCATTGGTGAGAGAGTGTGTGTAATCCAGACCTTCTACTTAATCAAATCTTTTAGCAACCGATTAAGCTTTTTACGTTTCCATTGACCTATTTAGTTTGTATTATATTTTATAAGCTTATTTTGAACCAATTGCTTTCTTTCCATGCTATAAAGAAGTAATTTGCCATGCATAATTTGATTCTAAAGTAAGTAATTCTTTATTCATGGCCTCAACTAGTTTAAGATCATCTTTAGCTTTGAAATAACTTGGAGGCTCTTTGATTTTCAACATAATTGCTAAAGAACTGATCTAATCATTGGGTAGGTTATGAAAAGAATGGTTAGTAAACAAGGGATATTTGCTATTTTGTATAAAATGAATATAAGATCTATTCACTATGGTTATAGAATGTATATTATGAACATAGTCGTTTAGCCATTTAGGTAGTTGCCATGCTCATTGTGATTGTCTAAGATTAGTTGGACTGACAACATTATTAGAATTCAGTAAAGAATTAGTATTAGAATTCATTATACTGGAATCATCATGCTGAAGAATATGTGAAACTAATTCAATAGGTAGAACAACAACTTTTGGACTAGAAAGGAAATTTCTTTTTATGTAGGGAAAAACTTTTATTCAACATTTGGAACATCATAAGACACTAACCCATGTCTATTAGAAATTGATTTGTCCTTGAATGGTTGAACATGTTTAAGGAAAAGAACATCTTGACACACAAATACTTGATGTGTTTTTATATCATAGACTTTATAACCTTTTTGGAAGCACACACTTTTGTTTCCTTCAATCAAATTTGTCCTTTGGCTTTAGTGAAACGGTTGTGTAGCAAAGACACCTAAAGACCCTTGAATTATGATATGAAGGAGACTTTTGATAAAAAACTTCATATGGTGATTTCCAACCTAAAATATGTTTATGTAATTTGTTAATGAAGTAAGTGGCTACTAACACATAATCTTCCTAAAAAGACTTTAGGAACATTAAGCATGCAACTTAAGAGCTTGTGCAGTATCTAATAGATGGTAATGTTTCTTCTTAGCCACCCCATTTTCTTGTAGGGTATAAACTACTGTTCTTTGATGTTTTACTCCTTGACTAGTGAAAACTTCTTGGCACTCCTTTGATAAGAAATCACTTGCTAGTGAAATTACATCTTAGTTGATAGTGAAGACGTATGAGTTTGCTAAAGATGAGATATGATGCTGAAGGGAAAGGAGTAGATTACGAAGGCTAGGAGTGAAGTGAACATAACAAAATGAAAAGAAAAATAGTGCTAGAATGAAATATTAATGGGGGTTTAAAACTAACTTATGTCACTTATTTTTAAATTTTTTAAGAAATGGTTTGGTTTAAGTATAAGTCATTTGGACTCTTTTTGAACAAAATTGCGAGTAAAACCAAAATATAAAAGAATTGCATTTTGAGTTTCAATTCTATTAGATGGATAGCCCTAAGAACAGCCAAAAAAGGGAATAAACATTAAGAAAGCAAAACTACATTAAAATTCATACTTCTTGACATATGTCACATAATTCATCCATTATCCCCAAAAAAGACAGAAACTTTGTTACATTACTAAACCATTGAAATCTCCAATTCTAGACACCCAAAAAATTGAAAAAAAAAGGAAAGAAAAATCTAACTAACTATTTTAGTCCCTCTAAAGAAAGTAGTATTTTCGCTTATTGGTCTCTTTAGTTTAGTCTTATCTCCATGACAAATGATTGGCATTGTTCTCTTTATTTTCTTTCTCAAATATTATTAAGTTGCCTTGTAACACTCCAGAACTCAGGATATTATAACCTACCATAAATTTTTAGTATCATCCGGCATAGATTAACAACTAAAATCTTCACATATCACTATAAAAACCTCTAATAACAAAAAAAAAGAAAAAGAGAAGAAGTTATTATTCTTCAAGCCAAATTAACAACTAATTATGAATAATTAATTTTTAAACTATAAATAGTAACTATAAAAAATAATAGTCTAGCTATCTTAACTCTTATATCATGTGTAATTACTGCTCTTCCTGTAATACGCTAAAATTTTGAGCTAGTTCAATAATCCTAGGATTCGAGTCTCTAAATTTAAGGTGCTGGACTATGTTATAATTTTTATTTTAAACTTCACAGTAAAGTTAAAAAAGTTAGATAAAGTAATTCAAGTAAAGTTAATTTTTCAAAATAAGTTATATAAAAATATTAATTTGAGAAAAATGTTAATTTATCGATAAGATCGATAATCGTAAAATTCGAGCTTTTAGATATTGCGAGATATTAGAGATAGGTTAATTAAATTTCAAAAATAATAAATGAAGTTGAATTATACAAAATATATATATTTACATGTGATATGTATTATATGTATTAAATATACGCATATCATAATAATAAATTATTAAAATAAGTTAAAATTAATAAAAAATTGAATGTATGAGTCACCAAATTATGTGTCAAGTTAGGATTAATTACAAATGATGAGTCAACACTTGGTTAAGGAGAGAATGATACATGATGCCTAGGAAAACGTAAAATTGACATGTGTAATTTTACTTTTTTACATACAAAAATCCTAAAACCTATAAATAGGGCAACAGACATCATTTACAATATTTTGGAAACCTAAAAACATAGGCACATAATTTCAGAAAATTCAAAAAGATTAGGAAAAAAAAACAAGAAATAAGGTTGGAATTGGGTTAAGGCAGTTTAATAGGTTATCCACAACCTGAGTTGGAGTGGCTTAGAAGTTCAACAAAGGGTGGTTAAAGGAGGCTTTCAGATAAGGTGCAGTGGCCAGGTGGTAGCTAGAGGTGGTTGGTTTAGGTGAACCAATTTTTCGCTCATAACTTGTTTAATTTGCTAAAAATATCAAAATTTGCCAATTAATTATGAATTTTTTTTGGGATTATTTTAGGTGTAAATTAATGTAGTAATTTTATTTTAGTTAAATGATTAGTGAAAATATGGGTTCCTTAAGAAAATGCTTTGTTTGAGTGAAAATTGAATGAATTTTTATAAACATTAGATGATATTGTTTCAAGCTAAATTTTTGTATATAATACACTTAATATATATATTTAATGGTGGTAACAAGAATTTTTTAAATTAAGCATGTTTACTATTTTTTTATAGTTATTTTGAATAAAACTACCAATTTTGCTAAATTATTGAAATAATTAGTTTTCGATGAAATTAATGAATGAACCTTATATGTTTTGATTTTTGGATGTTTATAATGATATTTGGAATACTTATTTTTTATCTGACTCTTAAATTTGTTTATTTTACTTAATTTTGAATAATTTCGAGCTAAAACTGCTATTTTCGTAAAAATAGATAATAATTAATTTAGTGTAATTGATGGTTGATAATTAAAATAAATATTTTTATAAGTCTATAGAATTTTTTATGAAATTAATTGGGCTTGTATACTATTTATTGTGTATTTTCGTAGTATAAACCTAGATATTAGCTTAACATGTAATATTGTAATTAGTATTATTAGAATATTTACCAAGTCTATGTCAAACGAACACTTTGGGGTATATTAAGGGTTCTTGAATAAATTTGAAAAGTATAATTTTAGGGTTTTTATTTCAATACTAAAACTTACTCGGGTTAATTACGGAGTTAGGGTAGCGTATGATTGAGTTGTAATACGAAAGGGTATTTTTGGATATTTAGAAATATTGCTTAGTCTTGATTCTTAATATATATCGATAGCACTTGAAATAAAAATCATGACGGTATAAAGTTTATTGAAATCGGATAATAAATGAGTAAGATATGGTTAAACGAAGTTTAAAAACATAGAAATGAAAGTTCATAATAGTTCAGGTTCGACTCATTTTTGATTTGAAGACTATGTCATATTTTCATAGGTGTGATAAGTAAGGAAGGACCATATCGTGAAATTTATGATTTTGCAATATTACTAAGCTTAGGTAAGTGGATCTAATATATGCTTGGAGTAAACATATTGCTACTCATAACATTGAGTGCTGTTTGATGTTGTGTTGATTGAATATGAGTATATCTTAGGTGAACTGATATGCTACTATGGTAAATGTTGATGTGATGATTATGAATGACAGTAATTATACCTTGGTTGAATTGTTATGTTGCTACGTTGGGTGATGAATTGTGTTTATGAATGATTGTACTAACTAGGAAAGTTGAGCAATTGTTAACTTAATCTTCTGGGTGTTCACCTAAGTAAATCTTAAGTAAGATACTAAAATTTTTCTATGAAGAGTTCAAAAACTAGAATAAAATAACTAGATAGAATAAAACTTAAAGATTAATTGTGCTGATTGATATTTTTGAGTTGCTATTACATACTATGGCATGGCATGGCACGGCATGGTATGGCGTAAAAAGGAATCTATGGGTTAGAATTTTTAGAATGAGGCTTCTAAGTGATCATGGAAAAAGTATGGCTTTATAAACTCAGTTTTTGGAAGCATATAAATTGCATTGCCTGAACATTCTGATTATTTTGATAGTCAAATTTAGTAAACTATGGTGTGTGGTCTAATTTGGTAGTGTTGCCACTTTGATTTGGTAGATTACAGTATGTGGTCTAATTTGGTAGTATTGCTACTTTGATATGGTAAACTATAGTGTATAGTTTAATTTTGTAAAGTTGGGGGTCCCACTTCCAAGCAACTCCTTGTTGCCTTAGGTTCCTAGATGTTGTATCTAGATGTTCGGCTATGTCGACTAACTAGAAGAAGTTTGGAGGGCATAAGATATCGATATTGATGCACGCTATGTACATGAGCATGACATGCTGCATTACTAATAGTAAGTGCTCGGTTAGGCGAATGTATATATGAAGTTGAACTTATAGGATATGAGTGAATTGGTTCAGTTATGATATGCAATATTGTTTATATTATTTTCTATATTTTATTATTTGTTATCTACTCCCACTTAGCTTTAGTAGTTGAAGGAATAAAATGTTTTATCCTTAGGTTGATAGCATTGTGAAAGGCCCAACATCATGAGAGGAGGAGGAGGGGGAGGTGGGTTGGATATATATATACTGATAGCGTGAGTCGGAGTTAGCGACTTTTGTATGGAGCTTGTACTAAGTTGGCAATCCTATTATTGTGAAGATGATAGAGCAAAAAGATGGTTCTTGTTTTGATGTTAAATAGTATGTTGTACATATAAGTTGTAATAGAATATCCAATTGAACTTTGATGTAGAAACGCCTTTATTATGGAAACAATGTTGTTTTTTGATGAATGAGTAGGTTGAGTTAAGTTTTCAATAGATATTCTTATGTGATGGTGCATTCTGTGCTAAGCCAAGATGTGACACTTCCAATCTTAAAGGCAGTATAATAAGGATCTCTAAGATCATTGTAATGTATTTGTTATCTAGGTTTCTTGTAGTTGAAAAAGAAAGAGGGTTGAGTCGAAGCCTAATATATAACACCACAACTACATGTGCATACCCCATAAAATAAAAATTCACATGCATGCAAACATATAACACAAATAATTTATTTATTATCTTTGGATTAGTCCACCAAACATCATAGTTTTGGCATCCTAAAACTTGGGATAACTCATGACCGTAGGATACAATATATATATATATATATACATAAATACTACGATGTTAGGAACTACCACTCTAAGCCTTAACCACTCATGAGTCTATAAATTTACTTGCATCACGTCAATATGCAACTCTACTAGGGACAATGCTACATATTGATCAACAGGTGTACCATAGGAATCTACTGCTTCGGGCCATTAGGTCGAGCTAAGCACAAGTAATGAATATTTGTATAGTTAGATATTTCATTAGTTGATTTTAACTTTCTAGCCTAACAGGCATAATCAATAAACATGTATTACATACCTTGCTCTTAAGAAACTATATTCCATGATTCATTATTGACACTAAAACTTGATACATCCATATAACAAACTCATCACATATCTATATTTAATTGGAAGCTAATGTCACAACTTATAACTATGGTTTTGATTTGAATTGCTCGTACTTTATAGTTGAGGTAAATCGTAAAAAAACTGTATCAATAACTTTATAGATTAAAACTTATGCTTAAAGTTTAACCTTCCCATTTACATATGATTAAAACTTAAGAATTATACATTTATATTCATTTATTATTTATTTATGTATACACACATACTTATATATTTTCATATTAGTTGATTTTGCTATAATGACCAATGTAATTATTTTGTTATGCAATTATTCTTTAACCTATTGTTATCTATTATATATAAGCCAATAAGTTTTATTTGATTCTACATCTCTAAATATATAATTTGGATATTCTCTCTCTATATTATTTACAATTAATAGGCTTATAAAAAAATGCTATAGTATCTTCTATATCTATATCTGCTATCAATTTATATCTCTATCTGCTATATTAATATATCTTCTTTATCTATCTATATCTATATCTACATCTATATCTTCCATATCTATATGAGTATCTATCTACATCTATATCTATGTTAATAATTCTTATCCATCTGCATACTTTAAACCATGTACTAAAGTATATTTTAAGAGCTTTAATAAAATAGATTCATTAAAACTGTTTTATTTTCTTTATATATATATATGTATATATCTATATTATTTTTGGTAAAGTTCTATAATTAATATTAATGGCAGTAAGAATCGACATGTCAAAGATTTGACATGCTTTAATTCTTTGTTCATAATTCACAACTAAACGACTCTTAGATATATCTTTTCAACTCTAATGTGAATTATTCACCAAAGTCAATAGTATCAAAAAATTTACATACTTTATTCTAATTTAAGAATTGTAACACTTCACATTAATGTTCTTTTTGCAAACCCACAACAACCACTCTAGGGTTTCCCAAAATTCCCCATTCGCGTCATTATTATTTTTGCCTCTGTTAACATCATGTGATTAGATGAATTCTCCAATAAAAAAAATTCTACAATTTATCCTGATTGAGAATTTCACCTGCATATTTTGCCTTAACATGATCTTCTAAGAAGGAGTCTATTTGGTAAAAAGAGAATTATGAGAGATGAAGGTATTAGATTAATGAGGAGAAGAAGAAATTATATGGGAAGAGAATGATGAGGAAATGAGGGGAGATTAGAGAAGATATGTGTATATATATATATATGTTTTAGGATGTTTGGGTAGAGAGATATATCTTTTTTTAAAAAGATTAATATTATCCTTGTTTTTTGGGTCATTACATGCCTTGTGAATTTTTGTAATGACCTAACCAAAATTCTTCCTATAGAGATATTGCTCATTTTGATGTAGCTTCTCTTGAGGTCACTCATTCTAGGATTGACCTAACCCAAGTATGCTTAACTTTGGAGATTCGATGTGCTCTAAACTGATATATTAAAAGGCATCTTGATGCTTAGAGTTCCATTACTTAATATTTAAGGGATATTATAAGTTAACCCCCTTACAAAACTTACATTATCGTTACTTTTGTTGTATAGTTTTAGGACTACCACCGGATAGAAACTCTACCCTTTTGACTGGTGGATTGCTCTGATATTACTTAGAATGTGAGACTTTAGCCTTCAACCAACTATCATGAACTCAAAACAATAGTTTGTAGTTATCAAAACACGTTGTTTAAAAGGTATAGCTAGGATAATTAGTAAAAGTGACTAGCTTAAGATTACAAAATAGAGATGCAACAAAAAAGATAGATATAAATTATACTATTTGCTATTCATTAGAAATGGAAAATTCAAGTTCCGACAATTAAAAAATCCTTGGAGATAAATTATGTGGACAAGGAAATAAATATAAATGCATTAAATAATGATTAGAAAATATGTATATACGTTAAATATAATATGTTATAAAATACATACTCATAAATAATCATAAGCTACAATATATATCTATAATATATTAGCATAATTTAGTAAATTTGGTAAGGGAAAAGTATAATAAACAATAAAGTAAGGAAAGACAACTTTCTAGATGTGGCAAATGCTAGAAATAATGTGGAGAAACATTAAGGTAGACAAGTGACACCTTAATTAGAGGAAAAGAATAAAAGATATCACTTGTCACTATGGAAAAAATGCAACCAACCCTCCTCATTGACATAAAAAGAAAATCAACACTGTTGTAGTTCATTTTGGTGAAAGCTAAGTTCAGAAAAATATTAAGAACTCAAGAAGGTATAGGGAAGAAGCAATGGAAAAGTTATTGCAAAATAGGTATTTGAAGTAACAGTTTAACCATGTAAGCTAACAATGTATACTGACCACTACTTGAAGGAAAATAACCCATTTAGAGCTGCAGACAATCACCCATGGTTGTACAATGACGCAAAAAGTTAGTGATGGTAAGTGTTTCAATTTCATCTAATTTTGTATTATTTTCTAAAAATAGCAAATGTTGTCTAAAAATTATGAAACTTAGTATTCTTAAGTATTTTTGCATGTGGAATCTAAAAATGAAACCAAATTTTTGAAATTAAAATCGATTATATAGGTTCCCATTATGATGAAAGGATGAAGACATACTAATAGACTTATCAGATTTAAAGACTTCATATTAGAATAATAGAAAACTATAGTTTGTACACATAAGATGATAGCAATTGTGATAAACCTAGATTGCACTCATTAGTTAGTGAATGTAATTGATCGTAGCAAAAATAACAAACTTACATTAGATCTGAATAAGATCTAACAACTATATTAATAGATTTGTAAAAGAGTATAAAAAGAATAATGAAAAGGGAGAAAGATCATCTTGTTACGATTAAACACTGAAGTTTCTCACTTATGGCCGATTTGCTACAAGAGACCACCCCAAATTGCCTACAAATCATATAAACATTAAGTTAGTATCATCTTACAGTTTAACATATGAAAGATAGTACAAAGAAGAGAAATATATTAGGATTTTAAGAGACTTATCTTAGAAGGGTCTGGAGGAAGAAAGAGAAAGAAAGTACTGAATCAAGATACTTAGGGTTGAGTTGGAAAGTGTAGAATGGGTTTGATTGTCAAGACTTAACATTTAGGTGCTTTTATTACCATGATGAACAGTAATAGAGCTTTAATCTTGGATGAGAAGATTGATTCTTTGCAAAACAGTCAGCAGAGGTTGAAAAAGGATGTGTAAGACAAATTTGAGCTTTTAGCTTAGCAACATTCTTAGTTGCAAACAATGTTGATAGAAAAGCAGTTGAATTAGAGTACCAATGTAGGTATAAGTGGATCTAATGGTACTTCATGATAGGTTCTAAGAGATCAGCCAAGGAAGCATGAACTCCTACATTGTCCATTACCAAATACTAGGTTATGTTGAAGATTTATTTACCAACATTTTTTATGTTTTTGGTCTACTCTGCTTGGTTAGGTTTGTTCTACTTGGCCTGGATGGTAGAACTTTAGGTTTACTCAAAGTAGCTTATCAACCCCACTTTATGGTTCATCACCTAAGTCTACCAAGTTGTAGCTTTCCATTAGGATTATTTGCTTATGTTTTATTTACTAGATTACCCTTGTATTTTATTTTGTATTTATAGGGTTGTCACTAAGGTATTCTTTACTTTATTTTATTTACGAAATTGTCTTTATGTATAAATAGTTTATATTTGTAGGATCTTAGTATAACTTATCACTTTTTAATGAAAATCCTTTTAAGTATTTTCTTGTGAAAACTCTCATCTCTTGCTCTTATCAATTCTTTTAACAAGGATTGTGGTGAGTAACACTAATTTATACTTTGTGTGTAATGTCAAATTAGAAATTAGGTTATGTAGTGCTTGTTTGGTACGTTATATCTTCATGGGTAGTTCATGAATTTGCTAAACCCGATTTCATCTTCCTTTCTTTGATACTTAAAAAGGATTCATTTAAATTTCTATTGTATATTATGGTATTAGAGTAGAGGTTTGACAATGAGAGGATTTGGTTTATTTGTATAGTGACACCAAGGCTCAACTTCTGTGTTTGTTTGAGATTTGACAGTAGAAGAAATGGGGGGTTTCTCACGAGAGCATTATATTCAAAAGGAGGGGTTTTGAGATGCTACATACCCATTATGAATGGATCCTGTTTGAGAATCTCTTTTATCTAGTTTTAATCATGTAAGTACTCTCGTAAGGTTCATTTGACCACCACTGTGTAAACAATTTTGGTTGTGTGGTTGTGACCACTTTTGGGTTTACATTAAAAAAATAAAGAAAAAGAAAATGAAGACAGTCAGATTTATTACGGGAGCAGACAGGGCACTATACTGAGAATTCAATTGCGGGTTAGTAGTCACTTGGGGTGCAAGGTCGCACGCCTTTATAGGATTTAGTGTGCATATTCACTTGGTGCTGCTGGTGTTGACGTTTGGTGGCTGACATGAAGTGGGAAAGGGGAAATTGTGCAGGAACGATAACCCATTGTATTATGATGTAGAGCGCGATGAAGGAATTGCAGTCAATCGGTGGTTTTGGAGTGTGTAACAAGGTGCGGCAGTCCAATTGCAGTTGAGCGCTTGCGCAGTAGGTGTGGAGTTTGTACAGTGGATTGTGGAGGGAAGAGGACTTGCAGCCGTGACCCTAGCTGAGTGTGCTATCAAGAGTGATAAGGTGCTTGGTGGGTGCTCGTGTAGTGGCTGTCGTGGTTTGTGTACAGTGGACTGCTGTGGCGAGACTCGGTGATCATGTGTAGCTTGTGTTCTAATCGGTGCCCAGTTGAAGAGTAGCGCATTGTTACATCAGTAGCTATGGTGGTCGGTTTGAAAGTTTCGAGCTGTTTTGCCTAGATAATCTGTCCGAGCTGCTTTACTCTTAAAGCAATTGCCGAACTGCAGAACATTCCAAATGCCTGCTCTGTATCCGAGCTTGTTGTGGGCGTGTGCTAGTGAACAGAAGTGAAGTGCAAAGCCGAGCTGAAATTGTGCCATACTGAACTGTTACTTTGTGTGCCGAGCTACACAATTGAGGTCTGAGCTACTCTGCACCGAACTGCTACACTCCAAGCTTGCCAAGCTGTTGTGACCAAGTATTTGCCGAGCTGAATTGGAGTAGTGATCCGAGCTACGATCCAACGTGCCGTGATGTTCATTGCAGGGGAGCTCCGAGCTGTGTGGCGAGGTATTTTACCTTGCCGACCTAGACTGGGTTTATTGTGAACAGATGCGAGCCGAATTGCTGTGTTGAGTCTCCGAACTGCAACACTTGCCGACCCAACTGCTAAGCACTCTAGCCAAGCTTCTGTACCGAACTAAATTGTTCGATCTGAGCTGCAACTCAAGTGCCGAGCAGAGCGAACTTTTGCTTAGTTGCTGCGACTAAATTATTTGCTGAGCTGAACTCTGCTCAACCATTCAAGTGCCGAACAATTCTATGCAATTACCGAGCTGTCATTGGCGTGTACCGATCTATTTGTGCATGCGCCGAACTGGAAAACCAAGTGCCGAGCTGTTATAAAGCAATCGCCGAGCTGATCTAGTGCAGACTGTCCAAGTTGTACCGTACCGAGGAGAGAGCTGTTTGCGCCGGTGAGCCGAGCTATAGTTGTTTGCTCCTTTAAAAATTGCTGTCGAGCTGCAGTATTTAGTCATACCCAGCTCCAGCTTATTCTATCCGAGATACTGTTAACGCGCGTGTCAACGGAAAAAATGGAGTGCGTGTGGTGGCCTGTATACGTGTGTGCACGTGTGGAGAAGAGTTGGCCGGCAGTGCTTAGCACAGTTCAAACTTCGAACTAGTGCTGCTGCGTGTACATTCCCGTGCGAACTGTACCGTATGTTAGTGCCTGCGTGAAATGTGTAAGTAGTATCCAACAGAGTGAGTTATAACTTTGGTTGGCATTGCAAACTAAATCGGTGAAGTGAATATGATGGTGTTTGTTATTTATTGGGTGCTGTTGGTTAGTGCTCAATTTTCATAATATGGCAACAAAAAAATTTTACTTTGATGGAAGACTTCAACAACATGTCATATTAATTCAGGTTAATAATAATCCTGTGAGCTTTGTATTTGAAGCTGTGGTTGAGAGATTAGGCTATACAACTATTGCTCACCTAAGTCCATATGAATTTTCCTATAATAGACATATGAATTTTCCTATAATAGCAAGGCGATTTGGATTACCTAGTAGACAAAAATAGTCTTCTCTTCTGATAAATTCCAAGATGAGATTTTATGTGATGTGACTGATATTGATGATTGTTATATGTGTTTGAGAAGTCCATGGAAGTCAAGTCAGAATATGTGCTATCACTCATTAAGGGATGCTTATTCCTTTTATGACAGGAGGCAAGTTGTGATGCCTTGCAATCCCCAGGCAAGAATTAAAGAAGGTTTAAGAGCTATCAAGATTTTCACATAGAGGTAGAGAGCCGAAATGCCAACTTATAAAGAGTACGACAACGAAGTAAACGAGGTTGTCCTGCCTTCTAAGACATCCCAAGAAGATTAAGTTAAGTCATAACCTGTTGCCTATGTTGTTGATGTGATTCCATTACCAACCATACACTTTACTGAAGATGACCCTAGGTGATAGAATTTTAGATACCAACCTGACAACATGTCAAGTTTTGAATTATATGGGAGGCTTGCTCATGAGCTCCATACGAATGGATGACCAATTTATAAGCTCTATTAGCATTGGACGACTTGCTTGGCTTTGTTAGGTCTGCCCTATAATGCTGAGTATGCCTTGCTTTGCCTTGATTGAGCTTTCAAACAGATCTGTCTATGAACTCTATTAATACAGGAAGACTTGCCTTGCTTCGATAGTTCAATCCTGGCCTACTAGTTGTACCCTATTATACCAAGCCTTCCTTACTATACCAGGTATGTCCTACCCTTCTAGCTCGACTTGGCCAATTTTGCTTGATTTAGTTGGTTAGCTCAAAACAGGTCGACTACGTCCATGTTAGATTGGCTTAACCATGTGAGGTTGATTACTGTGTTAGGTTGACCGCTACTATATCAGGTTAGTCTAGCCATGTGAGGTTAGCCATAGCCATGTTAAGTAGGCCACGATCATATCAGATCGGCTTCAGACAAGATAGATCGTCTAGAAGCTTACGTCCACCCAAATCAAGCTCCAGGGTCTCTAATAGCTCTTTAGAATCAAAACATCAGGCCCTCACTTGAAAATCTCATTTGGCTATCTATTTTACTTATGTTATTTGGATTTTCTATTTCTTATATTTTCCCTAAGTTGTTCTCATGTTCTATTTGTAATTACAGGAATGCCACTAGGGCATCCTTTAGTTATTTTTATTTACAACTTTACCACTTTGTATAAATAGAATACTTGTATAGGGTTTTAAGTAGACTTTTGGATATTAATGAAAAACTCTTGAGTCTTTTCTCTTGGAAAGCTCTTATCTATTTGCTTTTATCAATCCCTTTAGCAAGGATTGTAGCGAGCAACCCTAGGCCTAAAGTTCATACGTCATATTGGGCACTACTTTAGGTCCTTATGTGGTTTTATGTTGCATCATATTCGTAGAGGTTGTGCATGGGATTGTTAAACCAATGACTTACATTTACTTTTTGGACCATCTTATGGCTTAGACTCATCCTTTCATTATGTGTGATATTAGGTTCATATGTGCACCCATGAAATCTATATCACTAGGTACTATTACATTTGTCTCCCACCCATTGGACTCTCTTATCTTATCTGTTAATGGGATTATCTAGCATTGATATGAGTCATAGTAGTCTTGTGCCCATGATATATTATAGATTAGTTATTGGTATTTATTGTGGTTGTGGCGATGGATATTCATATTGGGGTTGTGTTGTGCTCCTACTCGGAAATCTTATATCGGAAGTGCTAGAGTTATATTGGTGGAGAGAGGAAGAGTTGAGTCACTGAAGAATTGAAGAGGTGGGAGCAGCTGAGGTTAAAGAATGGGTTGAGGCTCTACATGTTTAAATACCTTGATCTCTTAATGATGTGTACTGTAACCAAGAATAGGCATAGCCGATCATAGGGATGGATCTAAGCTCGTCGTATGCTTGAAAGGGTGATGGGGGAACACATCAAAGGGACAAAAGATGAATGAAAGAGTAAGCCAAACCCATGAATAACTATAAGGATATGACGCACTAGTATAACTTCCGTGGACTTATGGCACAGCTTAATATGATGCACAAGATGGTTCGGTGAGGTTACTCACCACCTAGCCTTATATAAGGGTTAAAATAAGAGTAAAATGAGAGTAAACAAATAGTATTTATGAAAGGAAGAATATTTAGTGTATTGATGTTAATTCTCTCTTGTTACGGTTACAAGTACAAGGGGTATTTATACTTGATAAGTTATGGAAACTTGCCTAAAAAAAGGGAAAGACAAAAAGGGTATTGTCCTAAAGAAGTAATATATAAGAATATAAAAGGATAAAAATGGATATTCAAGAAAAGTAATGATTAGTATAGTAGATTTTACGTATAGTCTTGTACACGTGGTTGAGATGCATTGGTGATGCCATTGGAGGATGCAAACAAAAGAGTATGATCAAATTGCTTGTTTAAGCTGAGGTGACTAAGGATTAGTTTGGGTAGTTCTTTTAACCTTTCGGCAGGAGTGATGTCCAACAAGTAGTTGGCTCGGGCATAAGTCAGTATGCATGTAGGGTTTGGCAAATGTCTTGGCATTCAACAATTTGGTACAAAGCCTTTGAGAAGTAGGTAGTCATACGGCTAGTCATGCAGAGTAGATTGGCAAAGAGATACTCAGCTTTGGTAGGAGTCAGTTAGAGTAGGAGGATTTGCCTTACCAGTTCTTTTAGTCCTCAAGCTTTGCTACAGGTTAAAGGCTTAGTAGTTTGATTCTTATTATTCCCTTTAGGTTGATTTGGATTTGGGATCGGGATCAAATCCAAGTGGTCTTCAATCAGCTTTTCGTTAAGATGATATGGATTAAGGTAGGCAATGTTGAAGGTGTTAGAAACCCCATAATCTTTGAGCAGCTCTATCCTGTAGGCATTGTCATTGTTCTTCTGAAAGATTCTAAAAGGTCCTTTAGTTCTTACATATAACTTGTTCCTTCTCTTGCTTGGAAACCTTTCCTTGCTCAGGTACAGGTACACTAAGTCTCCTGGCTGGAACTATTTAGCTATTTTACCCTTAGTCTTCTCTCGTATTTTTCTGGCAGCTTAGTTGATTTGCTGAGTAACTTTGTTGTAGATGTGTTGAAGGGATTGTACTTAGGCTCTCACATCAGGGTCTTCTTGTTTGAAATCAGGTATAAGTGTGTGATCGAGGGGCAACTTGGGATTAAAACCATAGACAACCTTGAAGGGGGTTTGCTTAGTAGTGTCATGTATGGTTTGGTTATAGGTGAATTTGACCACTAGTAAGCAAATGTCCCAATCAGCTAAGTTCTTGCCTATTGTAGATCCTAAAGTACAATTTACTACCTTTTTTTAACCATCTATTTGGGGGTAACAGGAAGTACTAAACAACAATTTGGTCCCCATTCGTCACTATAGAGTCTTCTAGAAATGACTTAAGAACTTTGGATCTTTGTTAAATCCTACACTTCTTGGCATGTCGTGCAACCTAACAATTTCCTACAAGAAAAGTAAAGTAATAGCGAAAGCATAATTAGTTTTAGAGCAGGGTACAAAGTGTGCCATTTTACTAAATCTATCTACGATAATCATTACAGAATCTTTGTTTCGAGCAGTTTATGGGAACTTGAGAACAAAGTCTACGTTAAATTCAATCTATGGTTTCATTGGAATAGGCAAAGACATTACTTTTCCTTACTTCGCATTTAGTCCTTTTGCACACAAATAGCCTTTAATGATTCGGTGTACATCTCACCTCATTCTTGGCAAGAAGAAACGACCATGCAACAGTTCATATGTTCTTATTTTCCTAAAATGTCCAGTGAGTCCTCTACTGTGGGTTTCCCTGATCAGTAAATCCCTTAGTGAAAAGGTCGGCACATACAATTTCTAATGCATACCGTAACTAAGAATAGACAAGGCCAGTCGTTGGATGGGTCCAAGCTTGCCGAAAGCTTGAAGAGATGATGGAGAAATGCGCGAAAAAATAGAAAAGAGAATGAAGAGTGAGCAAAACCTGTAAATAGCTCTAAAGGATATGGCGTACCAATGGAACTTCTGAGAACTCATGGCATAACTCGATATGATGCACGAATTGGTCTTGTAAGGTTGCTTGAAACCTAGCCTTGCTTAAGAGTTAGGATGAAAGTGTAATGAGAGTAAACTAGCAGTGTTTATATTAAGGAAGAATATTCAGTTGTATTGATGATAATCTGCTTCTTTGCGACTACAAATACAGGGGTATTTATACCCAATAAGTTAGGGTAATTTGCCTAAAAGGGAAAAGACAAAAAGGGTATTACTTAAAAGAAGTAATGTATAAGAATACAAAAAGGTAAAAATGAATATTAAAAAAAAAGTAATGATTAGTGGAGCAGATTCTATACGTAGTTCTATACATGTAGCAGTGATACATTAGCAAGGCCATCGGAGGAAGGGAACAAAAGTGTACAATCAACTTGCTTACCCAGGTAAAGGTAGCTAAGGATTAGTCTGAGGTCTCTCTCTTAGCAGGGGTGACGCTAAGTAATTGATAAGTTTGGACGTAAGTGAGTAATTGTAAGGACCAAAATAAGCACATCAAGTTTAAGGGCCTCATGGAGGTTAGCTCTACTCATCATCAGAGTCTTCTTTGACCCTGAGCAAGTTTAGCTTGTAGTTTATTAACTTCACTCGGTAGCATCGGGTTTAGCATGATATTCCTGCCATCCTTCTTGAATGTATACATGTTCCGATATCCATGATGGATAACTCTCCTATCAAATAGCCATGGTCTACCTAATAAGCGCACATAGAAAGTACGTCGTATAGAATTAGGTTAGAGTAATTTTCAATAGTGATTGGCGGTAGTACTTGTTGAGTGACATGTAGTGCTCATTTTTCACTTAACTAGTACAACTTATATGGCCTTGGATGTGTAATAGTCAGCAACTTCAATTTTGAAATAGGATTAGCTGATGCCACATTGGTATGGCTACCACTGTCCATAATGAGGGCATAAACCTGATCGTTCACTTTATAGGTGGTATGAAATAAATTCTCTCTCTACTCCTCCTCGTGTGAGGGTTCCATGTTCATTGTGTGTCAAACAACCATGATTAACTAATTTAAGTCCTTAACAAACACATCCTCTTCAATTAATTCTTTCTCGACAATGCTCCCCTCCTCTTTAGGCTTCTCATCAATAGTTTCTACTTCTAGCTTTGGGATGTCTCCCTTGATGACCATAATCCTTTGGTTTGGGTACTGAGTAGCCATATGTCCAAACCCTTAGCATTTGAAGCACTTGATTTGGTTTGTCTTCCTATTAGACCCTTGTCATTTCTCATAAGTTTGAATCGGCATGTTACTATCATGTTGGCCTTTTTGCTCGGCTCGGATATCTACCTTTCGGATCGGCTTGGCTTGGTGCTTTATTGAGCTTAGCGACTTCCTTATCTTGGCCAACTAGTCGACAGTCTAGTTCATACTCAGCTTCTTCTCTACCTCTCTACTCGTTGGGTTATTCTAATGGCTTCATCCGTTGTGGTAAATCATTGGAGTTCCACATTGTCTTGAATGTTACCTCTCAACCTAGTAACGAATCTAGAGATTGCTCGAGCTGGTGGTTCCTCCACTTCAAAGCGGATCATAAGCATTTGATATTCTTGAACATCTTCGTCGATAGATTGGCCTCTTTACCTCAGCTCCTAAAGCTGAGTAAAGGTATCTTACAGATAAGAATTTAGCATAAACCTATTTCTGAGTATTCTCTTCATCTCGAGCCAAGTATTAATCTCTCGGCATCCTTCTCGCCTCCTCAAAGCTTGGAAATTCTTCCACCACATAGCAGCATATTTAGAGAACTTAATAACAGTAGTTCTCACTTTCTCATAATCCTCATATTGGTAATAGCCGAACATATGCTCCACTTTCTCTTCTTACTCTAAGTATTCATCTGTACTTCTAGATCCACTGAAACTCAAAATCCGAGTTTTCACATGGTTAGAGGCTTTGGGTACTTGCACTCACTCTTCTTCTTCATAATACTCTTCCTTATCCTCTTCATCTAAATTTCCCAAGTCAATCCTTTTTCTTACTTGTCTACCTATTTCTTTACCTCAACTTGTTGAGTTGGGTTCTAACCTTTCATAGGTCAAGCAACTTATGGGGTATTATGTGCAGCTTCAGTCTGTCAATAAGCAAACGCATGAATAGCTCGGGTTAGATGTACTAAGAGGTTAGCCTCCTCATCAAGTGTTTCGTTAGTGCTCCTATGGGTTTGTTGAGACTATCGGCCATGGTGGATAACTCCATTGTTGTTATCTCCAACACCAGCGTTTATACTTTGGTAAGTCATTTTCTCTATAGGTTCAAAACTTAAACTCTTAATTTAAGTGTTTTAGTAAATGCTTCCACAGCCTAGAAAGTAATAGCTAATAAGCACAGCAATTAAACAAATAAAGTAACTTGCTTTATTTTACTTACGCAAAACAGAATTTCGAAATCAAACTACAATTCAAGAGAAACCTACTTTGCTACCAAGATGATGTCTATCATGACCTAGAATAGACAAGGCTAGTCACTAGATGAGTCCAAGCTTATTGAAAACTTGAAGGGATGACGGGTAAATGTATGAAAGAATAGAAAAGTGAATGAAAAGTAAGCGAAACCCGTGAATAGCTCTAAAGGATATGATGCACCGATGGAACTTCCAAGGATTCACGATAAAACTTGATATGATGCATGAATTGGTTCACTGAGGTTACTCGCCACCTAGCTTTGCTTAAAGGTTAGGATAAGAGTGTAATGAGAGTAAACTAGCAGTGTTTATGTTAAGGAAGAATATTCAGTTGTATTGACGATAATCTACTTTTTTGTGGCTACAAATATAAGGGTATTTATAACCAATAAGTTAGAGCAATTTGCCTAAAAGGGAAAAGACAAAAAGGATATTACTCTAAAGAAGTAATGTACAAGAATACAAAAAGGTAAAAATGAATATTTAAGAAAAGCAATGATTCGTGGAGCAGATTCTATATGTAGTCTTGTACATTTGGTAGTGATACATTAGTGAGGCCATTGGAGGAAGGGGACAAAAGTGTACGATCAGATTGCTTGCCTGGGTAAAGGTGGCTAAGGATTAGTCCGAGGTCTCTCTCTCGGCTTCTCGGTAAGGGCAACACCAAGTAATTGATCTGTTCAAACGTAAGAGGTTTGGCTGTTCTCTTGGTAATCTATAATTCGGTACACTTCAAAGAGAAAGGCAATCATTTGACTTGGCATACAGAGTGACTTGGCAAAGAAGTACTTGGCTTCAGCAGGAGTCGGCTAGAGTAGAAGGATCTACCTTGCTAACCTTTCCAGTCCTTGGGGTCAAATATTGGTCAAAGGGCCAGTAGCTTGATTCTTATCAATTTCCCTCCTCGGAACAAGTATCCCTCCTCTATATGATACTCGTCTACTGTCTTTCCATCGATACAACATGAAAGTATGGGTCTAAAACGTGAATCCCTAGAGTACTATTTCTTAATGCTTGCAAACCCCAATAACCTGGTCTGTAATTCTATCAGGAGCATATGTCTTATCGAAAGAGCATCTGTAACTATGTTGCTCTTTCCTTGTTTGTATTTTATTACAAAATTAAACCCTTCGAGGAATTCGACTCATCTCACTTGCCGCTTCGACAACTTTATCTGACTTCGGAGATACCTTAATGATTCATTGTTAGTATAGATGAAAAATTCTCTCAATAGTAGATAATGCTACCATATTTGTAGTGTTTGGATTAGCATCAAGAGTTTTTTGTCATACATTGAGTAGTTTAGTTGAGGTCTCTTAAGCTTTTCACTGTAGTAGGCAATTGGTTGGCCTTCCTGTATTAAGATAACGCTTAATCCAATGCTTGGTGCATCACATTCCAGCTCAAACATTTTCTTGAAGTTGGGTAAAACTAGTACAAGAGTAGAGGTCAACCTCTCTCTTACTTCGGCAAAACTTCTCTCCTCCTTTTTTCCCCATTTGAAGTCGGTATTCCTTTTTGTCAGCTTAGTAAGGGTTGCGGCGAGGGTATTAAAACTTTTTATAAATCTTCTATAGAAGGAAGTTGGTCTAGGGAAACTTCTTACTTTGGCATAGATAGTTAAAGTTGGTTACTTGATGATTGCTTAGATCTTCTTGTTGTCTACTTGTAAACCTCCTCCACTTAATATATAGCCTAAGGATACCATTTCCTCTTGGAAAAAGCAATACTTTTTAAGATTGTTGAATAATCTCTCGATATAGCGGACATTCAATACGGCTCGAAGATGTTCACAGTGACTCAGCATGTTGACACTAGACATTAGAATATCATCAAAGCACACCGCTACACACTTCCCCATTAGTTGTCTCAACACATGGTTCATCAATCTCATGAAAGTACTTGGGGCATTTGATAAGCCAAATGGCATGACCATCCACTCATGGAGTTTATGTCAAGTTTTGAATATAGTTTTCTACTCATCTCCTAGCCTCATGTGAATTTTATGGTAGCTAGACTTCAGATCAATCTTACTAAAGATCTTAGCTTTACTAAATTCATCCAACATGCCTTCCAACCTATGGATAGGATACCTATATTTGACTATTATCTTGTTCACTACTCAGTTGTCAACATTCATCTGTTAGGTACCATCCCTTTTCAGCACTAGTAGCATCGGAACAACACAAGGGCTGAGACTTTCGTTAACATTCCCTCTCTCAAGCAGTTCATTGACTTGTCATTAGAGCTCTAAAGCTTATTTGAGACTCATTTGATAGGCTTGCTTATTCGATAAGGCAGCAGCAAGGGGTATTAAGTCAATGCAATGTTTTATGCCTCGAATAAGGGGTAACCCCTCAGGCAATTGTTTAGGGAATAGGTTGGACTACTCATTTAGCAACTTTCTTGCTTTAAAGGATAGTCTACCTTGCTCCTTTAACTCTAATAGAAGTTTGACCAACATGAGGGTTGGCACATCATCTTTAATGGCCTCACAAAGCTCGACTCTACTCATTGTCAAAGTCTTCTTCGATCTGCGAGTAAGCTTTGCTTACAGTTTGTTAACTTCACTCGGTAGCATTGGGTTCAATGTAATCTTTGGGCCATCCTTCTTGAACAGATACGTATTCCTGTATCTATTAAGGATAACTCTTTTATCAAATAGCTATGGTCTTCCAAGCAACATGTGGAAAGTGTACATGGGTAGTACGTCATAGAGAATCTTGTTAGAGCAATTTTCGATGATGATTGGTAGTAGTACTTGCTGAGTGAAATGTAGTGCTCCCTTCTCACTTAACCAATGCAACTTATACAGCCTTGGATGTGCGATAATCAGTAACTTTAACCTCGTGATTAGATAAACTAATGCTACATTAGTGCAACTTCCACTATCTATAATTAGTGTGTACATTTGATCATTCACCCTACAGGTAGTATGGAACAAGTTCTCACTTTGCTGCTCTTCGTGTGAAGGTTTAAAATTCATTGCATGTTGGATAACCAAGATCAATTGATTTACGTCTGTGGCAAACACATCATCTTCAATGAGTTCATTTTCCTGAGGAACTTCTTTCTCAGCAATACTCACTTCCTCTTTAGGTTCCTTATAAGTACTTTCCACTTCCAACTTCGGGGCGTCTCCTTTGATAACCATAGTCCTTCGATTTGGGCACTGGGCAACCATGTGTCTGAACCTTTGGCACTTAAAACACTTGATCTGACTCATCTTCCTACCAGATGCTTGCCCTTTTTCATATGTTCTGGTTAGTATGTCACCTTTTGTTTAACCCTTATGGTCAGTTGTGACATCTACTCATTGAATTGGCTTGGTAATTGATTGACTTTGGTAACTTCCCTAAGCAAGTCGGCTTTGTTGTTGGTGAATTTTGGGGATTGGAAATATCCTACAAAGATAAGAAAAATACTTGGTACCGGAGCCAGTCTGGTATGGCTACTCCAATGCCTAAGTTAGTAGGTAAGTATGAAAAAGGTAAATTAAGGAGTTTAAGAGTTGTCGGTATCTCTTACAAAGTTTCATTCTCGTATTTATAGGAGATTGTCATGTCTAAAGGAGCAGTTATCGAAATAACTATTGAGGTACGTGGAAGCTTATTGATTAGACACCTTCCTTGAAATGTAGGGAGAGCAGGCAGTTATGTAATATGACCGTGCTTATGATAACTATTCGTGCCATAAACTTGAATTCAAATCAACAATGGATCTGTGTCATTCAGTGTAGTACTGAGAATGTAGATCACTTAGCAATCTATTGAGAATATAGATTACACAGCCTGTCAGTAGTTGAATAGACGAGTAAGATAGGTGGACTAAAATTGACTATTAACATTTTCCCCCCAACTCTTATGTTCGAGAATTTGACAAAGAGAGTAATACATAATGCTCTAGAGGCTAAGTGTGGTGCAGTTTTTTAGATGCTGAGCGAGATGGGCATCAAGATTGTTCACATCTTAATTGAGAAGTTGCAACTTTCAAATTCCTACTTGTTTAAGAAACCAAAAAGTATGTAGTATGACACCTATCGCTTTGGTCATCATTACATCGTAGGCTTAATAACTATTGGGGTGTTGTCAGCCATTCGATTTCTATCTTGAAACACGTATCAACAATCTACTCCACTATCAAATTAGCACATCATTACTATTAGAAAGAAATATGCAGTTATGAGGACAAGCTGTTTGTATTTAAAGGACTTTTCAAATCAGAAGTCATTTTTACTCAAAATCACAAACAAATTTCTTATTTTCTTATCTTCACTCTTAAGCTCTTCAACTTTTGTGATACCAGTCTTCATAAGCATTCAGGTATGGTCTGCAACATAATCTGCCAACTTGTTCTCTTCAATTCCGAAGCAATAGAAACTAAGGCCACTTCTCCTTCCTAAATAAGGAGTAAAGCGGCATGCTCTTTTGGTAGTTCTACCGATAGTATTGAGGAAAGGTAGGATAAACTCACTCGGATAAACTCCCTTGCTATGGATAATTATCCCGAGGATGAAGAAGGGAAATCCTCAACGAGATATCTGTATAACAACATAAACTACTACCGTGACTCTCTAGATGTGATTGCTAGTTCTACCAATAGAGTTCTTGTCATGAAATACAACTAGTATAGGCAAGATCTCTTAAAACGTGGAATTTGAGGAGGCCGAGAGAGGAGGAAAGGGTATGTTTTCCAAGGGAGCACGAATTCCATATATACCTGAAATATTTAGATTTTGGGTTGCACTTCCCTTTCTCGGCTTTTATGAAGGGCTTCTTCAACTTCTTTAAAGTCGTGTTGAGTATGTTCTCATCCAACACATGTTGGATTCTAATAGCTTTTGAGATAGTTTGCGAAGAAGTCGAAGTCAAGGCCATACCTCAACTGTTTCGGTTTTTCTTCATAATTAAGAGGCAACCTAATGGGTGGTACTTTGCTGCTGCAAGGTATGGTGGAAGTTCATGGATGGGTTAGAGTCTAAGATCCATAAGTGGCATGATAAATTCATGTCAATAATAGCTGAACTTTTAGACTTAATGGATTAAGCCAATCCGTACTAAGGATATAATCCCAATACTGAATGATGCAGCAGCGGTAAAGAAAATTTAGGAAAGGAGGAAGGAAAAAATGTTCTTTTGAGATGTTGAGAGAATTATGCAGTGTTATGAAAGCAAAGATCCAATCTTTTCAGAGAAAGAAGGTATACTAATGATTTACCACTATGCCAAGTATAGTCACAAGAGGAAAACTGTTCTCGCAACTTGGGGGTAGAATTGTTACCTTTGAGCCTTGCTCGGGATAGATAATGTAAGTTAATTCTTTTCTTGTGTTAATATTAACTTATTTGCTCATGTTGTAGATATGGGTTTTGGAGAGGTAAATCTTACCAACCTACTAGCCCAAGCAAAGGACAAAAAATTAAAGGTAGACAAGAGGGTAGCTATAGTAGTATCTATTACTCGGCCTACTGCCGTAACAAAGACGGCAAAAGAAAATACATCCAAGTAGGTGGCAGCATAGAAGAAGACCTCACGGCTATTTGACAGGTATAAGGAAGGTGAGCAAATAGTGTCTGTAGAGCTTCTGGTAAAAAATATTCAACCTTTTATCGAGTTGAGATAGGTAGGCCGAGAGAACCAACCTTGTAGGGAGACCAAGGATGCTACCGTCATCGTTGGTCTTAGAGGTAGCACCTAGTGCTAATAAGGGACCAGGAAAGGAACTCACCAGCTAAGCTCCTACTAAAAGGTTTAAGGGTTTGGACAAGAGGTCGAAGGAGGCAATGCAGTCTAAAGCTTTCGGCATCACCAGTGCCAAATTCGTCCTTAATAAGGAGGTCGGCGAGTACTTTGTCCTATGTTGGAGCCAAAATGTTTTGGATACGAACTTAGCCCTAGGTGACAAGACAAAATCTTTGGCTATGATAGAAGGAATTATTCTTCCAAAGGATAAGGATATCACCAAGATGGAGGCGAGAAAGCTCTAAGAAGACCTTGTAGCTGAGAAATTGGCACATACCCTTAGTATCGATGAAGTCTTGAGCCTGAAGGCAAAAATGGAAGAGTAGTACAAAGAGTCTAAAGGTGTGAAGGAGCTGTAGAAGAAGAAAGAAGAGTGTTGGGGGTTAGACTGAACTCTTTGCACGATGAGCGATGAGGAAGATAAGCTTAGAATGCAAATTAAGGAGTTTGAGACCAACAACTTAAACTTATAAAGCTGTGTTGTCAAATTGGAAGAGACTTTGAGGAGAGGACAATCAGTTGAAGAGGCCTTCAATATAGTCACTCCGAGTCGGCAGTATGAGAGACATCTCCGGAAGAAGTTGTTGGAGGGGGTTTAAGCGACAAGAGAGGAGATCCTGAACCTTTACCTTAATTACGATCTCTCCTATCTCAACTTTGCCGACGTCAATGATAAAGTTAGTAGTGTTGACAAAGAGGATGATGATGAGGCAGGTGTTGAGATTAGTAAGGATAATGATGAAGCTCATGCGGAGGATCTAGGAGAAGACGAAGAGCATTTATCAAAAGAAATCTCTTATGTATGGAAAGAGAAATCTGTTGGCTTTGAGACCTCAAGTGCCGAAAAAGAAACTTGCTTAGAGAAAGCCTTAGCCTCTGATCCAAGAATTACTTCTGCTGATTCTTAGAGTAGGCCATAGGATTTTCTTTGTATTCTTTGTACCTTGCGTCCTCTCATGTAATTGTTTAAAGGAAATATTTTTCATATGACTATTTTTAGTATGTTTTATTTCATGTGCTATAAGTTCCTCGTGTTTTATTTCATACATTCTTATTCATTGACATGTTTTGCTTCACATGCGAAGTTTTTTTGGGAATGTTTTATTTCACACACCTAACTAGTTCTTAGCATGTTTTATTTCTCATGCCTAACTATTTCTCCATATGTTTCATTTCACATGCATCATTGATTCTCGGCATGTTTTATTTTATACGCCCAATTATTTCTTGGCATGTTTTATTTCATATGCCCCATTATTTCTTGGCATGTTTTATTTCACATACCTAATTCATGCGTCTTTATAGACATTGTTTGTTAGCTATTTGATGCGTGGACTAGCCGCATTTCTTGGTTGGAAGATTAATTTATGCAGTTTGTTAACTACGATAGGCTAGAACTTAGGTCAGTTTGTTTGACGTGTAACCTATAACTCATTAACTCGGCAATCGTAAAAAAGAATAAGAAACATAATGAGATTTCAAACATAATTCTCATGAAAGAGTATTGTAGTCTTACAAGCATGTAGGTTGTCACCTTACAAATAAGTAGAGATGCACATCATCCGAACAATCAATTGAAATATAATTTCAAATTCTTAGCGTTCCATGCTCAAGGGATAATGGATCTATCCAACGTTTTTAGTCAATAGGCTCCCTTGCCAATGACTTCTTAAATCTTAACAGGATCCTCTTAGTTCGTGCTAAGCTTGCCTTGATTCGTTCGTATGCCAGTAGCTTCCATCTTTCGGTAAATTAGATCTCCAGGTTGAAAAACCTTGTGCTTTACTTTTTTATTATAATAACTTGTTGCTCTATGATGGTATGCTTGGACCCTAGCTCTTGCAATATCCCGGATTTCATCAATGATGTCCAAATCCGCTGTTAATCGAACTTGATTAACCATAATATCGAAATTCTATGTCTGTAGATTTGGCAAATCTAGCTTAATCGGCAACATGGCTTTCATGGTTCAATAGGTGGTTCGGTACCCCCATAAAACATTCGGTAATTCATCGGCCCATTTTCTTCTAACATGATCTACTTTTTGTCTTATGCCTTACAGAATGATTTTGTTTATAGCTTCATCTTGTCCATTTGTCAAAGGGTACACTACAGACGTATAGTTAAGGTGAATGTCGTACTTCTCGTAAAATGCTCAGAATTTATTGTTGTCAAACTCCAGGCTATTATTGGTGATTATCATGTAAGGAACTTCGAATCTTGATATGATGGAACTAAAAATGAACGCTTCTACTTTTTGCTTGATGATCTTCGCTACTGCCTTGGCCTCTACTCATTTGGTAAAGTAATCTTGATGCATGTCCAGGGTCAGACACATAGAGAGGTACTATAATGATGTGAACCGAAAAGAAACAAAAAAAAAAAAAAACCTAGCAAAGCCTGGGCAGCTACCGAATAGATATGATACACCACCCGATCTTACTCGACTAACAATTCATCAGATATGATACACCGGTTCGAATTGAAGGGTTACTTGGCATTATTCCTTACTAAAAGGAATATATAAGAGTTGAATGATAACGAGAACACTAAGGTTGCTTAGAGTGAATAATTTTGTATTGAAAGTTGGATGTTTGTGTGCAAGGAAAGTAAGGGTTTATATACAAGGAAAGTAAGGGTTTATATACTCGCTCACAAGAGTTATTTTATATGTATAAAAAGACAAAAAGGATATTTTACAATTACATTACATAAATCATGCTAAAAAGGGGTAAAAAGGATAAAGAATATTCAATATGGAAAATAAAGAATCATTTTGAAACGTTGTGTCAAAAGGTACACGTCACTTGATGGCTATATGTCAGGAGTATGATACAACAAAGCCAGAAATAGGAGGTATTAGTAGTCAAGGGTTAGTAGTTGGTTGGAGAGATCGGCTCGGCTAGCTTTTCCTAGGTTACCTTCTAGATTAGGACTTTGCAGTTGGGTAGGAGGTCGGATCGGGATAGGAGTCCCCGTCTCAATTATGGCTTAGAGTTAGTATTTTCCATGCCAGCCCTTGAAGTCCCTTAGCTCGGCTTCTTGTGATCAGTCCAAGGGGTTGATTCTTATCAAATCCATAACAACAATGATGAATTGTCACTGGTCGATAGACTTCGGAAAGGGTAAAAGAATATCTAGTTCCCACTGGGCTAAGGGCCAAGGGCTGGTTAGGCTATATAACTTAGTTATAGGCGCATGACTTAGCAACTCGTGTTTTGGGGATAGTGTTATACAACTTCCTTTGTATCTTCTCTCATGGTTGGCTAGTAATAGCCGAGTCCTAGTGCTCGAACATACAATGTTTAAGCTTTTACGTGGTTATTGCATACGCCCACATGCAGCTCGGATAACACCATCTAGAAATCTCTTAGAAGAAGGCATGGAAGATAAGGTTGTGATATGCCGTGTTTGTATAACTAACCATCAATTAGCGTATAGTTTGTAGCTTGGTAAGGAAATCTTCATGCTCCTTTCTTGTCATTTGGAAGAATACCACCTCTCAAATAATCTACTAGGAGATCCATCCAAGATTCTTCTCTTGGGCAAGGAGCCAACTCATAGATCTGCAAAAGAGTGGATAAACTTTTGTGTAGAAGAAATTCGACAAAAAGTTTGTCACTTAATTCAGGGAATGTTATATTGGCTAATTTTGATAACTTGTTGGCAGCAATATCCTTGCTTTTTGAAATTTTGTAGATAACGAAAGGTTGAAATTCTTCTACAAGTGTTTGTACCACCGATAGGTACTTGCTCATCTCTGCTTCCCTTGCTGCGTAACTTCTTGTGACCTGATTTACCACTAATTGTGAATCAGAGAACACTTCAAGTTTCTTGGCACTAATCTCTTTTGCCAGTTTCAGTACGATAATCAAAGCTTCATACTTTGCTACATAGTTGCTGGTTGAAAATTTGAATTTTAATGTATAATGAACTTTAACATTGTTGGGGCCTTGAAGAATAAGGCCTGCACTACTTCCTTTTCTCATCAAAGAACCATTCACATAAAGGAACCAAATAGGTTTCTCGGCAAACTCCATATTATCTTCCTTACCAGTGAACTTGGCTACAAAATCTGCCAGCACTTGAGCCTTTAGTGCTGTTTTAGGTTTATATTATATGCTATGGGCACTCAGCTGTAAGGAATATTTCATCATCCTCTTAGAGGAGTTAGGTCATTGCAATGCCTGTCGCAATGGTTGATTAGTGAGCAATATGATTTGGCGAGCTTCAAAATACAACTTCAAGTTCCTTATTAAGAGAACCATTACTAAAACAAATTTTTCAATTTTTGTATACCGGAGCTCTAGCCCTTGTAAAACATGACTCACGTAATGGACAAGTTGATGCTCTTTATCATCAATTCAGATTAATATGGAAGAAAGAGCTCAGAACTAACCGATAGATATAAATATAAATCCTCTCCTAAAATATGTGTTAAGAATGTAGGTGGCGATGCAAGGAATTATTTGAGATCACTAAAGGCTCTCTCGTAATCTTTGGACCACTTAAATTCTTTCAGATTCTTTAAGATTTTAAAGAATTCCGCACACTTATCAGCACTTCTTGACACAAATCTATTGGAGGTAGCTATACGCTTAGTGAGTTCCTGCATTTCCTTGACCGAGTGAGGGGATTTCATGTTCCTTATCACTACAATCTTTCTCGGGTTGGCCTCAATGCTGTGCCGAGTAACCATATATCCTAAAAATTTTCTTGATGTTGAGCCAAAGATGCTTTCCTGTGGGTTAAGTATCATGTTGTATCTCTTTAATATAGCAAATGTCTCCTTAAGATCGCCAAGATGCCGACCCTCCTTTACAGTCTTCATAATCATGTTGTCGACATATACTTCGACATTTCTATGAATCTAGGGTTTGAACATCTTGGTAACAAGTCTCTGGTACGTTGTATTGGTATTTTTTAGCCTAAAAGACATTACCGTATAACAATACATTCTAAAATTGGTAACAAAAGACATATGGACTTCATCCTCCTTATCCATTTTGATTTGGTTGTAATAAGAGAAAGCATCCATAAAAGAAAGTAATGTGTGTCCAGCAGTTGCATCTACCATCTGATTAGTTTTTGGTAGTAGATGTAGATACGTTATTTTTGCCATATTTTTATTTATTTTATTTTTTCTAAGCCAGGTTAAAAATCAACAAAAAAAAAAGAAAATAACAAAAATAGAAAAAACGAAAATGAAAAAAAATAAAAAAAGAGAGTTGAGTCATATCGTATCCAATTGAGTCAAATCATGTCAAGTGGAGTAGGATCATTTAGTGTTTAATTGGATAACAGTTTGTGATTAATTTAATAAATTCTTTAGTCGTTGGGGAATTGGGTTTTATTAAAATAATTTTGGACTAGTCTAATTTAAAATAGATATTTTTATCTAAATTATATTGGCTTGGATTAAATTTATAATTTATTAAGTGGGCTCTTGGACTAAATCAAATTGAGTCTGACTGGGCCCGATAAATAAAAAGCCTAAATAAGGTTTTCAGAAGCTAGGTCGAATCTTCATTGTATCTTTCGTTTGTTAAAAATCAAATCCATAATTAAAAGATATAAAAGATCAAGTTATTGATTTGTAAATAAGGAATTTATCAAAAAAGTTGAAAGTTTATTTATTTATTTTTTATTTTTTTTACAACATCTACTTCAATCCCCCTAATGAAACAAATTCCAAATCAAAAGCTTACTTTCCAACTTTCCAATCCCCCTGACAAAATCGAATTCCAAATCTAAAGTCCCTTAATCCAATTTCAATTCGCTTAATGAAAGCCAAGCCCTTAGCCTCACGCTAACGGTAATCTAATTCTTGATGAAGGCTACATTCTACACAATTCTAATTTAAGATCTAGGCTGAAATCTTAACGTAATCCACTGAAATCAATGAAATTCTACACAAGTCAACGTAAGATGAAATCCCATTCTAAGTCAACAACAAATTATTCGAAGCCCCTAACGCCAGCAATCTACGAAGCTGACTGAAGTTCAATAACTTATCAAATCCAGTCTGACGAGGTTCAAATTTGATAGCCTCCGACTCGAGTATGGGCATGATCCAATTCATGACGACGACATAACAATCGCACGTGATTCGAATGGTTTAGGTAAAAATAAAGTTATTATTTTTTATTAGTTATTTATTTTGTTAGTTAGTTTTTTTTTACTAATCTATTTTTGTTCTCCTCTAGTTTTTTTTTATTTAATTTATTTTCATATTGCATATTTTTCTCTATAATTCTAGTTTTCCATAAAATTTAGTTAAATTGTATTTTTTAATAGTAAAATCATGTTTTTTTGAAAAATATAGCTATTTTGCTGTTGAGATGCATATCTTACGATTGAGATATGTATTTTGCAGCTTGGATTTAGAAAAGATATATATCATGATACGTATGTAGTGGTTACGATTTAGAAAAGATACATATTGAGATATTTATCTAGTAGTTAAGATTCAGAAGAGATACGTATCTAACTGTATCTTAGTGGATCTTATAGTTAGGATTTAGAAAATGTATTTTTTTTTACATGAAGTGTTTTTAAAAATAAAAATAAAAATCTTAATCGAGTTTTCGAAAAGATATGGTTAGTTAGAGTTTTTTTTTAATTTGGGAAAATTAGATTTCTTAGTTTTTTTTAAATAATAAATTAATAAATAAACTTAAAACTGGCTCAGTTTTTGAAATAAAAATAACCTACCTGCTAAATATTTTATAAAAAGAGAACTACGGCTGGTTTGATCCTAACAAGCGGGTAGGTAGGCACCTTCAGGGCAATTGCATAAAAAATAAATTTTTTTCCTTTTTTCTTAGAAATTTGTAATAAAATAAAAAATCACTTTAGTTATCTTTTGCTTTTTTATGTATATATTCTAGTATTTTTAAGAAAATTATAAAAATAAAAAGCATCAATTTTTCTTTAGTTTTTACATAGTAACTTAGTCTTAATAGGTTAGTCTCCGAACCTGGTTTTTTTTTTGTTTATTTTTTTAAAAATCATTTTCTTAAAAAATTTATAGATTAGTAGTCAAATTAAGGTTTTTCTACTCGAAAACCTTAATTCTATTTTTTACTAGTTGAATTAGTTAGCGACTCTAATTTTTAAATTTTTTAAGAAATGTATTTCCTTAGTTTAATATCGAGTAATTTATATTAAGTGGATTGAGCTTAATATAGGTTAAATTAAGGAAACCAAAATAGGGTTCGATAGAATTAGTGACTTCACTGGGGAGCTTGTTGGGCTAGCCGTGTGAAAATTATGAATTATTGGTGGGCTTTTGTATTATTATTTTCTTTTTTATATTATAGTTGTACTAATGGGTTTTCAGTGATGTAGGCCTTAAGAAAAAGCTCGACCCGATGGGTTCTATTGGTGGGGGAGGGGTGGTGTGGTTCTTTTAATTTTCAGTAATCATTTACGTATGTTTAGATGCGGTCGGACTTAGGCTACCTTAAGAACTTAGGACGGGCCGCTATTGTGTAACCCTCAGTTCGCTGGTTTATCTCCACTTGACAGTGATAGGCGAGCCCACTCAAGTTTTGATGTCGCTTATTAGGCTTCTCTCTAGAAAACCTTGGAGCTATAAAGCATGAGATTTGTATATCCCACCCTTTTGCGTTATCCTTTTTGAAAAATGGGTGGTTATTTTTAAATTATAGGAAAAATTCGATTAATTAGTGGTCGGTTTGACTTTCATTTTTAAAAAATGGAAATTAATTAAAAAAAACCAGTAACCCTTATATATAAGTATTCATGAGCTTTATTTTTTTTAAAAAATCCTATTTCGAACCTATTTATATATAAGGGTTCTCTTTGACCACAAATTCATTATACTTTCTATAATTTATTAATGACCAACCCTATTGCATTGCATGCATGTATAATATATTGAATTTTTATATATTTGATTATGTTCGTTTCTCTGTGAATATTTTATTTCCTATGTTATATGTGTTTTTATTTTTATCGTTTCTTAGAGAGTGAAAGGCTGTGTAATTTCTAAGAAAATTTTTGAAAAAGCTGCAAAATTATTAATATCATATTTAACTTTATTCTAAATTTAGTGGTCTCATTGTAAATAATCATATTGTTTCATATTTTATGTAATATAGATATGGAAAGTCAAGTTAGTATTAACCTTGTGAATTTCGTCCTACCCAGATTCATTAGCTCTTATGGATACAGGAATGAATTTTTAGGAAGATTAGTTAGGATGTTTTTTTTTTTTTAATTTTAGTACGTTTTATAGGTTTAATTTTATGACTGTTAATAAATTTGCAGCTTTATTAAATAATAATCTTTATTGATTGCGCAGTTTTCTTTTTACTCATTTTTTAATTTCTTGATAGTTTCCTTAAATAAAAACAAAAAATAAAATAAAATAAAGAAAAACAACAAGAAAAAAACTTTTGTACTAACTTGTAAATTTTTTTTAGGGCATGTAGTTACGGAAATTAACTATAATAAATAGTATTATGGAAGTGTCAATTTTTTTAAAAAGGCTTTCCAACATTTTTTTAAAAAAATATGGGAATTTCAAAAGATATTTTATGATAAAAAAACCAGTTTTATGATAATTTTTTACTTAGTAAATTCCTATTGCAATAGCCTAGATGTACTATACTATTAAGAACTAAAAAAATAAAAAAGACAAAAAAGATTTAACTATCAAATTCTTATTGTAAATTATTTTCCATCTCAAAGTCATCAATCTTGTAAACATCTAAGTTCTCATTCTCATGTTTAGCCTTTAAGTTATTATGGTCCTGATAAAGTTTTCTCCATAAGTCATTTATTTAATAAGTTTCTCATTGTCAAATAGTTTCCGTTTCTCCAATCATCCTTGTAATATTATTGTCATCCTATGTCCTTAGTCGTCAGTCCTAATGTTTTCTTTGTTTAGATTTATCGATGTCAGTATTAAACTTCTATGATATAAAATAAACATTGATTTTCTAATAAAAGTTTCCAAAAAAAAAAAAGAATGGTTTTCAAAGCTAAAAACTGAATGCAGTGTTGCTAACAAGAAGGGATTCTTGCAGGCTTTGAAAGATTGCTTTTTAAGTGATCTAGCCTAACTTGAAACTCATAACTACTCATTTTCAAAAACAAGATGTCTGAAGCTCTTGAACATAGAATAACCATAGCTAAAGGGGTTTTGGGAAAGCATGCGAAGTAAGTCAAGACCATAGCCTATACCTAAGGCTAAAGGCCTATTGACATACCATTTGAGATTGACATGTTTGAAGAGTTGCCGGTTCATGAGCCTAATAATAGTAGCAAAGGCTTTGGGAAGGAATTGGTGCAAAAATTGATGAAGATGGAAGAAGAAATCTTCTAGAATATTGAAGAGAAAATGGGAGTTCTCAAGGATCATGACGTGCAAAGTGATCTGGGCTTGAGCAATGTTTGCGATTTTGAAGACCATGAGTTACCTAAGAAGTTTACGGTACCAAATTTCGAAAAGTATGATGGAACAAGTTCTCCTAAACTTCACCTTAGGCTTTATGTTCACAAGATCGCTTAATTCTTTAAACATGAGTAGTTGATGATTCAAACTTTTTAAGATAGACTAACTGGGCCGGCATTGATTTGGTATACCCAATAAGACTTAGTTAAGCTTGATACTTGGGATAAGCTAGCTCAAGCCTTTTATCAACAGTATAAGTTCAATGAAGAAGTAGCTCCATCCCTAATGGATTTGAATAACATGAAATGAAGTTGACCAAGTCCTTTAAGGAGTATGCCCAGAGATGGAGATCTACAGCTACTTAAGCTATAGTACAATTGCCAAAAAATGAATTGATCAACATATTGATATACACATTAGGTGAACCTTATTATAATCATCTTTTAGGCTATACTGCTTCTATGTTTGCAGATGTAGTTACAGCTGGTAGTCGCATTGAGGGTGTTATTAGAGTAGGGAAATTGATAGGGAAGGGATCGACCCTGTTAGATTCAGAGGCTGTTATGAACACTACGATGTCTTATCTAATGATATCCGAGCGTAGTGCCCTAAGTATTGGTTTAGAGCTCAAGGAAAATAAGCTAAGCTAGAAACCACCTAGAAGGAGGCTCACTCATATCCCGATTCCTATGTCTCGAGCCTATTGCTGCCTAAAAGAAGAGGGATTACTACATCCTAAAACTCCAACACTAAGGTATAGACCACGGAAATATGATCCCAATACGCAATGAGAGTACTACATGGGTTAGTAGGGGCATGCTATTGACCATTGCTGGGAGTTGAAGAATAAAGTCCAAGATTTGATTGATGAAAAATTGGTCAAGTTGGACTTCGTTAGGGATCTAAGGCCTAAATTCTACACATAGCCCACTATTAATATGATATAAGGATTGGCAAAGTTGCTAGAAACAGATTTGAATGGTGAAGTCTAAGGGGTATGTTATTGCCAGGGTCTGGAAGAAAGGGTTGCACCCCTAGAAGAAAAGTTAGCGAAGTTAGAAGAAAGACTCACGAGTATAGAAATGGCAATAGGTTATGTACTCAAGTAGCTCGGAAACCTACGTCTTAATACAAGTAGGATATTACAGCCTAAGCATGAAGATGATTCAATGAAAGAGAAGCCAGGAGCGAATGTGCCAATTAGGAAAGCCTAGAATCAAGACAAGCTTGTTCACAACAAGAGGAGGCAATTTGCGCAGTTTAAGATTCCAATGGCCCAAGTATTCAAGCAATCGAGAGATGTAGGACTATTGACATACGAAAATCCAACAAAGAAATGCAAGCCAAGGGATCGTGACCCTAACAAATGGTATGAATATCATGTGGGCCAGGTAAGGCATACTATAGAAGACTATTGGAAATTGAAGCATAAGGTACAAGATTTGATTGATGCTAAGATTATTTAACCAAGTTTTCTATAGACCAATGGGTTGATTAGCAATGGTATTCCTTCCGTAGGTTTTAAAGAGGCATTGAATAAATAACCTCTAACATCGAGCATTGAAGATCTACTATTATCATCTGACAAGGTGGCTCATCATTTAAAGTAGTTAAGGATATCTCCAAGAGATCAATTTAGTTAAATGAGCTAAGTTTGAAGAAGTGACAGAAATAGCGGTAAAAAAAAAGGAAAGAATTTTAGTTCCTACATTTTCTTTCATTTTGGAGCTTTTAATAGATACGAGTTATTGAATAAAGCAGTTTTCAGGTGTATTCTTGTCTTTGCATGCTATGAAGTTAACTTAATTCAAATAAGGACATTTCGAATGGGTAAAAATGGATGAAGAAAATACAAACTCGAAACTTAAAACTTTCCACCCAAGGGAATGATAACACATTACTTGAAAAGTTTAGGATGAAAAGAGGCAACCTATGTCCCAAACACTAACCCTAGACACATATGAGAGAAGAGTGCCATTAAGGTCAATAATTAGGCTCATTCCTTAAAGGAGGCATGTCTTGAACTTGGTACACGTGTCAAAATGATATTAGGCATTTGTTTCATCATTCTTAAATACAATTATCCCTTGCAAACCCATTTAAACCTTTAGGGGATTTTTCTTAAAATAATCCTTACCAAGAACCACCCCACATTGGGGCAATTAGTAGGTTAAGATCATTAATCGAAAGAAAAAGGAGTAGACTAACTTATGCTTGCCTTAGTTTGCCAATTCATGAGCAAATATTGTCATAGATAATTCGATTTCTTTAGGATAAAAAAGAATTTCAGACAATATACACCTTACTTAGGCTTATACGTTCATTTAAACACCTCAAGCCTATGGATTTTTCCTAAACACTTCAAAGCCATATACACTTCTCCTAAACATATACTTTTTGAACCATGGTTTTAGGGCTTCAAATCCAATCAAGTCAAAAGAAAAAAGGAAAAAGAAAAAAAAAGAAAAAAGAGAGAAAAACAAAAGAAAGAAAAAAAAAAGAAGAAAAGAAAAGGAAAAAGGTGAAAAAAAGAGATTGAAGATATTAGCAAGGTGATCACCTTTAAAGAATAGCCAAATTACCAACAAAACCAAAAGTCCAAACTTGTGATGGTATCTAAAATTTGAACACTTTTAATTCCTAAGCCCAAAAGCAAAGCGCTCATTTTATGATCCTACTCACTATACTAGCTTTAATGAAACTCTTTTGACTAAAGAAAAACAACCTATCTTCAGCAAAACTTGCTCATGAAACTGGGTGAAGCCTATGTTTACCTTCTCCTAGGTTCTTGGCTTGTAAACTTGGGATCGATTGCATATGATTTCTTCAAAATTAGCCAAGTATATTCATATTCATTTGCTTAAACTATTGACCAAAAGTCTTACATTGCAAACTCAAAAAAGACCTATTGATTGACCAGAATATACCACTTATAAGATAGGCTACAATTTTTGGAATTGATGTTGAGAGTAAAAATAAACCTATGAGAGTGTAAGGAAGTCTAATTTGACTGAACATTTCAAGTAATGATATCTATCCCCTGAGTGAAAAATTGAAGAGTTGAGTACTTTGTCAAAAAAGTGAATGATCATTTATCCCAAGTTAGAAATCAATGCTTGTAAAAAAGTTTAAAGATCATGAATTATGCTCTAAGAAACAAGATTGGGAGAATGAGTGATCAATGGGCAAGCCAACCCTTTATTTGTGATATTTAGAGTTTTTGAGATTTTCTCACTGGTTAGCAACACAATTTTCTACCAAAGAATGTTTTTGAATTTCTTAACAAAAAGTAGGAAAAAAGAAAAACTTTTCAAAAGAGAAATGAAACTTTTCTTTTAAAAAAAAATTATCAAGAGAGATTTCTTAAAATTTTCAAGGAATTATCAAAATCCCTCATACTCAAGTCACATTTCAATTTGTCAAAACTTATGAAAGTTTTCTTCCTTCTTGGATCACTTGCTTAATGGAGCACTAACCACTCCTTTCTAGGATAGCTTGGTCATAGGAGCTCTATCCTATCTAGTCTTTTGTTAGGATCGCTTGCTCAAAGGAGCGCTGTCCTTTCTATTCTTTAGTTAGATCGCCTGTTCATAAGAGTGTTGTCCTACCTAGTCTTGTTTAGGATCGCTTGCTTATAGGAGTGTTTTCTTATCAATTCTTTCTTGGATCGCCTGCTCAAAAGAGCGTTGTCCTAGTCCTTTTTAAGATTGCTTGTTCATAGGAACGCTATCCTATCTATTCCTTTCTAAGATTGCTTGCTCATAGAAGCGCTGTTTTATCAATCCTTTTTTGGATCCCCTGCTTAAAGGAGCATTGTGTTATTACTTAGTTGGATCGCCTACTCAAAAGAGCGCTATCCTATTCATTTCTAAGATTGCTTACTCATAGGAGCACTATCTTATCAATCTTTTCTTGGATCACCTACTTAAAGGAGTATTGTCCTAGTCCTTTTTAGGATTGCTTGCTCATAGGAGCGTTGTCTTATCTATTCCTTTATGGATCGCTTGCTTAAAGGAGCGCCATCCAGTCATTTAAAAGATTGCTTGCTGATGAGAGCACTATCTCATTTTGTCTTATTGTGTCTTCAATAGAATGTTTTCTTATCTTGTTTACAATAGAATGTCATCTTATCTTGTCTTCAAAAGATCTATCCTTTCGAGCAACTCATCCTGAAAGAGATAATCATCTTTAGATTATCAACTAAAACAATTTTTTTTTTAATTATAAAGAGATCTATTCTCTTCAAATTATCTAAGTTGGGTCTGACAAAAATGGGTATCTCTTTTGTCTTTATAGCAAACTTTTAATCAAACTTTACTACAAAGAGGGACAATTGTAGACACCTCATTTTTGCCATATTTTTATTTATTTATTTTATTTTATCTGAGCTAGGTTAAAAATCAACAAAACAAAAAATAAGAAAAAGAATAAAATGAAAAAATAAAAAAGAGAGTGAAGTCGTATCATATTGAGTCAAATCGAGTCGAGTTAAACCATGTCAAGTTGAGTAAAATTGAATTGAGTCGAGTCAGATTTTTTAGTGTCGAGTAAGATTTTTTAGTGTCAAATCGGATAACTGTGTATGATTAATATAATAAATTCTTTTGTTATTGGGAAATTGGGCTTTATTAAAATAATTTTGGTCCAGTTTAATATAAAATAGATTTTTTTATCTAAATTATATTGGGCTGGATTAAATTAATAATTTATTAAGAAGGCTTTTAGACTAAGTCAAATTGAATTGGATCGAGTCCGGTAAATAGAAAAGCCAAATAGGGTTTCTAGGAGCTAAGTTGAATCTTCATTGTATTTTTCATTTGTTAATTAAAAGATACGAAAGATCTAGTTGTTGGTTTATAAATAAGGAATTTATCGGAAAAGTTGGAAGGTTTTTTTCCATTTTTATTTTTTTACAACATCTACTTTAATCCTTTTGATAAAACAAATTCCAAATTGAAAGCTTACTTTCCAACTTTCCAACTTTCTAATCCCCCTGGTGAAATTGAATTCCAAATTCGAAGTCCCTTACTCCAATTTCAATTCCCTTGATGAAAGCCAAGCCCATAGCCTGACGCCAACAGCAATCTAATCCTCGACGAAGGCTACATCCCACACAACTCCAATTCAAGATCTAGGTCGAAATCCTGATGCCATCCACCAAAATCAATGAGTTCCACACAAGTCCATGCTAGATGAAATCTGATTCTAAGTCTAACAACAAATTGTCCGAAGCCCCTAACGCCAGCAATCTATGAAGCTAACTAAACTTTAATAACCTATCAAATCCAATTTGACGAGCTTCAAATTCGATAGCCTCTGACATGAGAATGAGCATGATCCAATTCATGACCATGGCGCAACGATTGCACGCAATTCGAATGGTTTAGGTAAAAAAAAGTTATTATTTTTTATTGGTTATTTGTTTTGTTAGTTTTTTTTTACTAATCTATTTTTGTTCAAGTTTAGTTTTTTCTTTATTTAATTTATTTTCATATTGCATATTTTCTACATAATTCCACTTTTCCATAAAATTTAGTTAAATTGTGTTTTTTTTGAAAAATATACGTATCTTACTGTTGAAATGTGTATCTTACGGTTGAGATATATATCTTGCAATTGACATGTCATACATATCTTATGGTTAGGATTTAGAAAATATATATATTGAGATACATATCTAGTGGTTATGATTTAGAAAAGATACTTAATGAGATACTTATTTAACAGTTAAGATTCAGAAAAGATATGTATTGAGATATATATATAACCGTATCTTAGTAAATCTTATTGTTATGATTTAGAAAAGATATTTCTTTTGATACGTAGTGTTTTCAAAAATAAAAATAATAATCTTAACCGAGTTTTCAGAAAGATATGGTTAGTTAGGCTTTTTTTTTTTAATTTGGGGAAATTAGATTTTTTAGTTTTTTTTTAAATAATAAATTGATAAATAAACGTAAACTTGGCTCGGTTTTTGAAATAAAAATAACCTACCTACTAAATATTTTATAAAAAGAGAACTATAGCAGTTTGATCATAACTAACAGGTACGTAGGCAACTTCAAGGCAATCGCATAAAAAATAAAAAATAATTTTTTTTCCTTTTCCTTAGAAATTTGTAATAAAATAAAAAAAGATAAAAAATCACTTTAGTTATCTTTTGCTTATTTATGTATATTTTTAGTATTTTTAGGAAAATTATAAAAATAAACGCCCATAAAATTTTCCTTAATTTTTACATGGTGACTTAGTCTTATTAGGTTAACTTCGAACTCGGTTTTCTCTAGTTTATTTTTTCTAAAAATCATTTTCTTAAAAAATCCGTAGATTAGTGGTCAAATGAAGGTTTTTCCACTTGAAAACCCTAATTTTATTTTTTACCCGTTGAATTGGTTGGCGACTCTAATTTTTAAATTTTTTTAAGAAAAGTATTTTCTTAGTTTAATAATGAGTAATTTATATTAAGCGAGTTAGGCTTGATATAAGTTAAATTAAGGAAACCAAAATAGGGCTTAATAGTGGAAAACAATCCTTGGGATAGGCCTTATTGAGATTCGTGAAGTATATGTATATTCGCTACTTGCCGTTAAACTTCTTGACTAACACACAATTGGTTAGCCAAGTCAGATGAGGTTCTTCTCAGATGAATCCTTACTTCAATAATTTTTGGACTTCTCCTCTATTGCTGCTTGTCTCTCAAATGCAAAATGCCTCTTCTTTTGTTAGACCGCGTTCATATTTAGATCAATCTAAAGCTTATGTATCATAACTTCTCTCGGGATACCCAGCATGTTTAAAGGGGACCATGTAAATACGTCAGCATTGGCTTACAAGAAGTTGAATAAACTTGTCGAATATCTACTAACAAGGGTTTCCTAATCCTCGTAGTTTTCCTAAGGCCATCTCCTAAAGAAATTTCCTCAGTCTTACTCTTGGCATTATTGATTTGCCTTCCGGATAGGTTTCCACTTGAAATACCTCTTCTCGTCTTAAGGCCTTCATTTATAAGGACCTTGCCAATTGTTGGTCCTCTTTGCACACGTCGACTCATGTGGAAGTATGGAACTTGACTTTAAGAAGTGTAGTTGAAGGGACAATGTTAAATAGATGTTGATGTAGCCGTCCCAGTGTAGTTGAAGGGACAATGTTAAATAGATGTTGATGTAGCCGTCCCATTGTCATGTTATATGGGGACCAATATTTGATGACGAGGAAGTTTACTTTATCCTCTACGACATGCTTGTCATCGCTGATCTGTATCGGTAAAGAATTACTCCGGCTACTTGAATTGGTTGGTTGTTGAAGGCATACAGACCATACTTGTATGATCTTAGTTGTGCCTTGATCTTGAGTCTCATCTGGTCAATTGCATGTTGAAAAATGATATTGACCGAACTTCCTGTATCAAGAAGAATCTTCTTGACTTTGAAGTTTGCGATTCTTGCATTGATAACTAATGTATCATCATGTAGTCTCTGGATGCCCTTAAAGTCATCCTTCATGAAAGAAATTGTGTTATCGATCTTGACCTTCTTGCCTTGGATATTGCAAAAGTAATTTTTGGCGTATGTTAAACTTAAAGAGCTTGATTGGCTGATAGTAGGTTTGCCGATAATGGTGTTGATCACTCCATTGGGAGCTTTGTTGGGATTTGCATCCCTTGTGTCTCTCTTGGCCATAGTTAGTCGAGTGCCATTCTCTTTTTCCTCACATCTCCTTTAGGATGGTTTCTCAATATTTTCAGCATCATAAGCTAAGAACTTTCGCAAATGCCTTCGTTGAATCGCATCTTCAATCTCATTCTTAAGCTATATGCACTCATCTGTATTGTGAACTTTGTTGTGGTGGAAGTCATAGTACTTGTTGGAATTTCTCTTTGAGGGATTTCCTCTCATTCTTTCTAACCATTGTAGAATGCCTCTTTACCTATGTACCTCCATCAATATGTCTGAAATAGGATGATTGATGGGTGTTTGGGATGAAAATGTTGGAATCCTTGGTCTCTTTCTCTTGGTATTTGAACTTTGATCATCATCTAAGCCGAGTCTATCCTTTGCAATTTTTCTCTTGTCATTTTTCCGTCTCCTCTGTTTTGATTGGTCTCTCACCGAGCCTTTATGTTATCTTTCTGATGGATTTATGAGGTAGCTTTAGCCTTCAACTTGGTGAAAGTTTTTGGCTTGTTCTTTGTGAGAGAATTGAAAAAGTCTTCATAGGGCTTAACTCTATTGATTACAGCATTGAAGGCCATACCCATATCCAATTTTGGGATTTGAACCATCTCGGCCATAATTTGGCCAGGTAGTCTCTAATTGACTTGTCTGGTTTTTGGTTTAATTGTATTAAGGATTGAGGAATCCTTAACAGGAAGTTTTCTTGTAAGGAAGTGTTGAAGAAATACTTCTACTAATTCATTGAAACGTGAAATGGTGTTGGGTTTTAAGTGTTTGAATCATATATTGGTGGCATTCTTCAAGGTTGAGGGAAAAGCTTGGTAAGCCACTACATCACTTAAACCATGCAATTTGGCCAATGTACGGTAGTACTCCAAGTGATCTTCAGGGTCCTTTGTTTCGTCATAAGTTTCAAACTGTAGCAGCTTGATGTGTCGAGGTTCACTTCCTCCAAAATTGTTGGAATAAAGGGACTCTTGTTGATTTGGAATTGTTTGCTTGATGTAGCAGGGGTATTGACATATGAAGGGCCCACATGATGTACTTGTTGTGGTTGCTTGCATTTGTCATTCTTTTTGAAAGCATGAACTGAGGGCCTGTTGCAACCTTAGCTTACTTTTTTTGCAACTCAGGTGAATAAATTGAATCATTCCTATTATCAGCATCGTGATTGCCATGCTCATTGTTCTGATTTGCATGAATACTATTATGAAGGAGGTTAAGGATCTGTTCATGCTTTTTGTTCAACTCTAAGTTTTCCTTAGCCAAATCGAGGCATTATTGCTCAAGTCTAGCCATTTCTCTCTCATCAGTATGCCGACTGCCCCCTTCATGGTGTTAGGAGGAAGTACCAACACCTGCACTCTTGGTCATTCTAGTTCTATCCATATAGGTGTATTTTGGAAAAATAGATGGTGCCAGATGTTGTTGGTGAATTGTAGGGATTGGAAATATTTAACAAAGATAAGAAAAATACATGGTACTAAGGCCAGTTCGGTGCGGTCACTTTGGTGCCTAAGTTAGTAAGCAGGTGTGTGAAGGGTAAAGTAAAGAGTTTAAGAGTTATCAAGTATCTTTTACAGAGTTTCATTCCCATATTTATAGGAGATTGTCTTATAGGGAGAGTAGGTAGTTATGTAATATAACCATACTTGTGATAACTGTTTGCGCTATGAACTTGAATTCAAATTAACAGTGAATCTATGTCATTAAGCATAGTATCGAGAATGTAGATCACTTAGCGATCTCCTAAGAATATAGATTACATAGCCTGTTGGCCGTTGAATAGATGAGTAAGATGGGTGGACAAAAATTAACTATCAACAAGCTTGACCGAACAAGTCGGTTAGTTGACAATCGAGTTGGCAATTGACCATTTCTTTGCCTTTCTACTCGTTGAGCAATTTGTATGGCCTCATCCATTGTGGTAAGTCATTGGAGTTCTATAATGTCTCGGATGTCACTCTTCAATCCGATAAGGAACCGAGAGACTATTCGTGCTTACGGTTCCTCCATTTCACAGCGGATCATAAGCATTTAGAATTCTTGGACATACTTATCAATAGTTCGGCCTCCTGGTCTCAGCTTTTGAAATCGAGTAAAAGTGTCTTGTAGATAAGTATCCGGCAAAAATCTGTTTCTGAGTGTTCTCTTTATCTTAAGTTAAGTATTAATCCCTTTGTATCCCTCCCGTCTCCTCATAGCCTGGGAATCCATCTACTATATGGTGACATATTTGGAGAACTCAACAATAGTAGGTTTCACTTTCTCTTAATCCTCATATTGGAAATAGTCAAAAACACATTCTACCTTCTCCACCTAATCTAAGTATTCATTTGTACTTCTAAATTCATTGAAGCTCGAAATTTGAAGCTTCACATGGTCAGATGCTCTAGATGCTCGAGCTCACTCTTCTTCTTCATAATACTCTTCCTTGTCCTCTTTTCCTATGTCTCCTAAGTTAATCCTTCTCCTTACTCATTTGCTTACTCCTTTACCTCAACCTTATCGAGCTAGGTTTTGACCTCATATAGTTTAGGTAGCTTGTGGGGTATTATGTGCTGCTTCAATAGGTTGATAAGCTAACGCATGACTAGCTTGAGTCAAATCTACTAGCAAGTTAGCAACTTCATCTAGTCTCTCATTTGTACTTCTTAGAGTACCTTGAGATTGTTGGCTATGGAGGGCAACACCACTGTTGTCTTCCCCAATGCTAGCATTGACACTTGGGTTCATCATTTTCTCTAATAGATCCAAATTTGAACTTCTCGACTAAGTGTTATAGCAAATATTCTCAGAACACAATAATTAAACGAACATGATAGCTTGAAACAAATTGTTACAACTCAAATGAAACCTCCACTTTGATACCAAGATGATGCGTACTGTGACTAAAAATAGATAAGGCCCATGACAGGGATGGATCTAAGCTTGTTGAAAGCTTAAAAGGGTGATGGGGGAATGTGCAAAAGGGGCAAAAGATGAATGAAAGGGTACGTAAAACTCACGAATAGCTCTGAAGGATATGATACACTAGTATAACTTTTGAAGACTTATAGTGTAGCTTGATATGTCGCACGAGATGGTTCGGTGAGATTACTCACCACCCAACCTGATAAGGAATGAATTTGGAATGGTAACAAATCTTAAATGAATAGGAATGGGTATTCAGGATTCCAAAAGAAAAATGGCTATGAAGAACAAGAAGGTTTTTGATGGTGAATGTGAATGGATATAACTCACCAAGATACAAACATAATCAAAGGTTTAAGCTCAAAGTAGAGTTCGATATAACTCATGAACACTAAATGTCACCCGGGACTTAAATGAAGGTTAGATACAACTTACTAACTGGTTCAAGTGAAGGGGTTCACTATAATCTTAGGGTCAAGATTGATAAGAACACGGGAATAATTAAGGAGTTTAATCAACACTTGATAATCTAGCAAGTGCTAACTCAAGTATAGCCTTGTTCGAAAGAGGAAAGATTCACTCTATATGGGAAAATGATTTTTGTATTCTTCTCTATATGTTTATATCTTTATGTATCTTCGTCTTTTAGTACAAATGTTGCTATTTATAGCAAGTCTTAAATCCTGGTGGTAAAATTGTAAATAACGTATAAGGCTTAAACCCTAAAGAATCAGGCCTACCAATAAAATAAGGGAAAACATATACAAGAATACAAAACTGTGTATTTTACAGAAATTAACATGTAGTTACTCGGCATGTCTTGGGAGTAGTAGTATCTGAACCAGATGGGGTTGACAATTTAATCTGCAGGTTCAGAAAGGAGTCCTTGAACTCTAGCGTGGCTCAGCCGAGACACTAGAGAGATCGGCTCACAATTAACGAGTTCTAGATTCAGTTGGCAAGAGTCTTCTGGTGCCATATTAAGTGGTCCTTTGCTTTCATGTCTTCGGCCTTATGGTTTCTCGGCACCTCGGCTAACGACGGAGTTGATGTCGAGTGTTTATTTTCCTTCCTCTAGTCCTTCTAGCTGTAGTTCGGCCTTGGCAAGCATTGATAGGCCTTGACTTGGATATGGTTGGAAGCTGATTCCCATCAGTACCGTAGGTTTGAAAGGAAGTTGTCCTCGACGTTAAGTGTTGAGCATGGGTCGGAATGTCGAATAAGCTTCTCTTCCTTTTTCTCTTCACCATGGGTGTCGAGTATCTCTGGATTTCCTCAATGCTTATGGGGGTCAAGCAATAGCTCTTCCCATCCTTCTGAGCAGTGTAAGTGTTGAGGAAGCCATCATGGTTCACTTTCTGATCATACTCTTAAGGTCGATCAAGAAGTAGATTTGCGGCATTCAGAGGGACCACATCGAATTCAACCTCATCTTCACACTGTCCTACCGTAAATGTTATTTGAGCTCTTTTATGCATATGGACCATACCTTTGTCATTAAACCACTTCAATCTATAAGGTTAAGGGTGTGGGTAGGTTAGCAATTTCATCTTTTCTACCAACTCGACAAAAACAATGTTGGTGTAGCTTCCTCCATCTATTACTAAGGAACAGGTCTTCCCACTCACTAGGCAATGCATATGAAACAAAATTTCCCTTTGTTTAGAATCTACCCTTAATTTAGCTCGTGTAGCTGTAGTTAAGAGTTTATCCAGGTCTTTGAGATAGACATCTTCTTTTATCAACTGGTTAACCAAGCTCCTATCACTTTGACTTTCAACTTGAGCCTCGGGCCCTTCACCTTTCAAGACCATGACCCTCTTATTCGGGTAGTGGGACATAATGTGTCCGTAGCCTAAGCACTTGAAGCACTGCACTTCTTGGGCCTTGTTGTTAAGTGCCTTCTCTTTCTTGGTAATCTTTTTCTCGACATAGGTTGGTCGGCTAGGCTTTCCTTTCTCTATCTTCTTTTCTTGCCTTCTCTCGGCATAACTCTTAGGTTCAAGGCTACCTTGTTGAGGTTGGATACTTGACTTCTAATACCTTCTTTTCTTCTACCTCTCTACTCTTAATGCTAAATTAATTAGCTCATCCAGAGAGTTGAACAGCTGCAGTTTAACTATGTTCGCAATGTCATCTCGGAATCCACTCAGGAATTTGGCAATAGTGTGATCTTATGGATTCGCAATCTTACATCTTGTTAATAAGGTCTCAAACTCTTGCAAATACTCTTCAATTGTATTTCGACCTTATTTCAGGTGTTAGAAAGCATGGAGCATCTCTTGCTTGAAATAAGTCAGCACAAAGCATTGGTTCATCAATCTTTTCATGAGCCTCTAAGTTCTAATCGGCTCTTCTCCTTCAGCATCTCTCTTAGCAACCAGCTTATCCCACCAAAGACTCGCGTATTCAACAAGGGATAGTAAAGCTAGCTTAACTTTTGTTCGATCATCACACTCGTAGTACTCGAACAATTTCTTAACTCGAGGAACCCAATTAAGGAACTCTTCAGGTCGGCTACTTCTATAGAAGGTTGGAAACTTAAGCTTTATATTGTCAAGTCCTTGGCCAGGTGCTCGGGGTTTATCCCTTGCATTCTAAATTGGTCAATTCTCCTCGGTTCAGCCACTTCTGTTATAGCTTTGCTGTTACGCCCCGAAGTTGTAGAGTCGCAACAGTCCCGCCGTGTAAACCATTCTATGATAGTAACTGGCTTCACAGTGCCTACTATAGACATGATCTACACAAGGCGTCGACGACTCATTGCTTTGAAGTAAACAGTTTGATTAAAAGTTTAACTATAATTATGATAACTATTACAAATTTCTAATAAACATGTATAATTATATGTAAGTCCACAGAACATCCCGGGAAATTCTACATATTCATAACTGTTTACTAATTTACATAATAACTATCGGTCTTTCATCCTTAACTACAAGGTCACTCTAGTTACACATTATTACTAAGTAACTTGATCCTCACACCCCTGGCTTCAAACAGACTAACCTCTGGGTAATTGTAGGGCGGCATAATACTTGAAGTGTTCAGAAATCAGGACCTGTAAAAGGATCTATAAGGGTATGAGCAACTACAGCTCAATAAGTTGAATTGGAGACTCATGAATGCATACAAGCACAAACAAGATTATCAAGCAATTATTTTTATGCAATGCAACAATCAAGTGTCATCGTACAACGTAGTCCGGTGCGTTGTGAAATCAGAGAAATTTCACCCGCTCCAATTCGGGTTGAGGAGTTTCCATGTTATGCAGCAGCTCGCAACCAAACCCAGGCTTATGCAATGGAGACCTCGCTCCTCCTGCGACTACCTTCAAACCATTGACTTTACCCTCATCGCGACCTCCTCTTTTGTCACTTAGTTCGACAAAGGATGAAGAAGAGACCATTTTGTAATCCTACGTTATCCCTTTCGAAGGGGTCGGTATTTGGTTGGAGAATCCTATGATCCCCTAACGGGTTGTAATGCATGATATTTTTGGTTATTAGAGTCGAATAAGATTAGATTTCATTTAGGGTGTTCAGATAATTTCACACCAATTCAATCAATCACAAAATCACTCACATTACAAATTCAGCACGAATTCAGATACATCAAACACATGCGTAAACTACTTACAATCACAACTATATACAAGCCTAAGTCTCCGAGTACCATCAAACTAATACTCTATTACAATAAGTAATAACCCAACTTAATTAGAATTTCTCAATCGCTCGATCACTTAGTTGTAAGCGATTTGTCTCTGAGTGTCCTATAATACAAAGAGGTCTTTTTAGTACTTATACTTTAACGATTCATATTCTAAGTTATAATTTAACTCTGTTTTCCATGTATACCTATTATATACTAATAATTCTTTCTATTCTATTTCGAGGTTCAGACCTTAAATTTGATTTTAGTTTTGATTCCTAAGTCCTAAATATGCTCGAATCCTAATGTGAAATTAATCACATTAAGCTCGAGTATTCAAATATCCTATTGGGTTTTAATTTAATATTCTAAACTATTTGGTACACGTTATTCCAAATTGGGATATAGGATTTATCCTTCATGTGAGAAAATCTTACATTTTTATACAATTACCTAAAATTAAATCTTATTTTAGATTTAGTATTATTCTGTTTTTTATTATAATATTATCTAAATAATCCTAATTTTTTTAGATTTATTAATTTTCAATTCCACATATTACTAATTTCTTACAATAACTACCTAATTTCCCAAATTAACTACACTTAATACTTCGAAGGCTAGGATTAGGTTTTCACATCAGAGATTAACATCCCTAAACATCTAATGACTATCTAATCAGTAATTAGTATCTTAATCATTAACCCAAAATTACCCAATTTTTCCATCATTTTAGGGCTAAAAATTAACTTAAGAATTTCAAAAATTAATTTTAGAAAAATGGTTTCATAGCATTATTCTATATCACATAAGCATTCTATAGAAAAAAAATTGAGCTCTAAACTATACTCCTAAGCCTATTTATTTCTTGTTCTAATCATGCTCGATTTTGCTCAATTTGTTAAAAACCCTATATTTTCAGACGTGATTAAACTAAATCACTATTTTCCCTAAATCTACATACAATAAAACCTCGGAATAACAAGTTTCATAATTTTTTGGGTAAAATAACTAATTTTACGAAATTATTCAAAATTGGGGCAATTAAGGGACTCATCGGTTTGATGCTTTTTGGCGGTCCAAATCCGAATCCAAGTGTGTCGGCCGGCCTAAACGGTAGGGCTGGAGTGGGGTAGTGATGGTGGCTCGGTCTTAAGTGGTGGTGAGGTGTGGGTTTGTCTCACTAGCCGTATCTGTACAGTTTCCTTTCCTTTTCTTTTTTTTTTTTTGGATTTTCTCTAGAATTTTTGAAGTTCCCTATTTTTCTCTGATGTTAAATTGTCTAAAGGAGTTCTTTGGAATTTTTCCCTATTTATAGACATTTTGGGTAATTAATATGCATTAATTAGACATGACACTGCCCCATTTCCTTGATTTTTGGCTTTTGTGTTGCTTAATTCTAATTGGTTAATTTTTCTTTTTCAGATTCTGACCTACCACAACCATATTTGCATTAATCCATACCTTTCTGATTTTTTTTCTGATTTTTCTTAATTAATTTAATAATTTTCTTTAATTATTTACTAAGTTTTTGGCTAATTTAAGTAATTTTGCGTATTTTTATCTGCACGTAAATATATGTAGGATACATGTGAACATTCCTAATTATTATTTAGGTCATTCTATGATTTTTCATATACATATAATCTATGTCTAGTAATTTATTAGTTATTAAATTACACTTTTCGCTTTTTTGATGATTAACAATTATTATACTTAAAATTTGAAAATTTTGTAGTCTCTTATTTTATTACTTATTTTTTAAATTCAAGTTTACGGGGTTATTTTTACTAATATTTCTCTTAATAGTTCATAATTTGGGTTTGATCGGATCCTTTAACTGATCGTCCTAAATCTTGTGCTCTAAGTTCAATCCTACGGTCTCTTGACATAACTTTGCGGCTTACATTTGCTCAGCCATGTTCCTTCTCGGATTCAGCTCTCTTCTCTAGGCTTTTTGATTTGTTTCGGAGTCAACACTCTTATCATTTCTTCCTCTCGGCGTTGGATGGTGTTCTCTTCTTTTTAGTTCGATAGCTCTTCTCCATTATTGGTTATCATGATTAAGTTCATTAGAACCACTTCCACTTATGGGTGTTCACTCCCTTCTTCATTTTTGACCATCACGTTTGTGGCCTTTGATCATTCTAGTGAGTTCTTGGATAGAGTTAGTGAGATTCCGAATCTGATATTCTAATTTATCAACGTGTTGTCTCAAGCTTCTACGAGGGCTATCACTAGTGTTGTTGACATTATCCTTCGACATTCTTGTTCGTATAGCAATTTACCAGAAAATTGAAGAAACAACAAAACTGAATTACAATAACTCATAAACAACCATTACACGATTTTAGCTGTTACTTATGAATACTACGAACATCACACTATACTACAGGACGATGATTAACAAAAAGGTTAGAACCACAAATCTACTTTAAAGAACATTAGCACGTATATCTCCCTAAAGCTCTAATACCAATATGATAAGGAATGAATCTAGAACAGCAACGGATCTTGACCGAACAGGAATGGGTATTTGGGATTTCAAAAGAAAAATGGGTACAAAGAACAAGAAGGTTTTTTATGGTGAATGTGAATGGATATAACTCACCAAGACACAAATACAATAAGGGGTTTGAGCTCAAAATAGAGTTCGATACAACTTACGAACACTAAATGTCACTCGAGATTCAAATGAGGGTTAGATATAACTCACTAATTGGTTCAAATGAAGGGATTCACCACAATCTTAAGGTCAAGATTGATAAGAACGTGGGAACGATTAAGGAGTCTAATCAACACTCGATAATCCAGTAAATGCTAACTCAAGTATAACCTTACTCTAAAGAGGAAAGATCCACTTTGTATGGGAATATGATTTCTATATTCTTCTCTATATGTCTATATCTCTATCCATCTCCATCTTTAACTACAAATGTTGCTATTTATATCAAGTCTTAAACCCTAGTGGAAAAATTGTAAATAATGTACAAGGCCTTAAACCTTAAAGAATCGAGTTTACTAATAAAATAAGGGAAAACATATACAAAAATACAAAACTATGCATTTTACAGAAATCAATATGTAGTCACTTGACATGTCCCAAGAGTAGTAGTATCCAAACCGGATGGGGTTAGCAATTTGATGTATGGGTTTAGGAGAGAGTCTTTAAACTCTCACACAGCTTGTCCAGTACACTAGAGAGATCGGCCTATAATTGCTAAGTTTTAGATTTAGTCGGCATGAGTCTCTCGGTGTTGTATCGACTGGTCCTTTACTCTTGCGTCCTTGGCCTTACAGTTTCTCGACACCTCGGCTGATGATAGAGTTGATGCTGAGTGTTTATTTTCCTTCCTCTCGTCCTTGTAGCTGCAGCTTAACCTCAATAAGCATTGATAGGCCTTGACTTAAATATGGTCGGAGGCTGATTCTAATCATAACCTTGCTTAAGGGTTAGGATAAGAGTGAAATGAGAGTAAACAAACATTGTTTACAAAAGGAAGAATATTTAATGTATCGATGTTAATACTTGATGTGAGGCAAGCGCACCTATCAGTTTTAATATAGCGGATGTGAGTTCGAGTCGATCCCTCAGAGATTTTGAGTACTAATATTAACTTTAGCTTTATTATCTAATCGAAAAATTGTGATAAATTGAATGAATTAAAAATATTGAAATTAATAACTAAACTACTTATGAGACTTAATTATGCAAATTAGGAAGCAATAAACAACAAACGACTTCAAGTATGCATTAATGTATTTAGGAATTATTTCCCCTAGTGTTTAACATGTAACCTTTTTAAAATATATCTAATTCAATTTCTATTATTCTTGACCGGAAGGATTCACAATTAAAGCTAATATCTTTCTCAAGCAGATTAACCCTAATCCTAAATTATTTACCGGAATCTCTTCACTTAGTAATATAATTTAGAATTGCATTAATATGTAATGAATTCCCACACAAACAATCAACTTTCCGGAAGAAACATGTATCTTATCTCTAAGTATACATGTAATTCTCTTCAATTATGCCTAGATCTAATTACAAATGCAATTTCTCAATCAACATATATAATATCATATATTGACATTCTAGAATTATCAATCCATAATTAAACAACATAATTGAATCAAGAAAAAAATAGAAATTTTATTGAAATTATAATTCAATCCAAGGGTTACATGAAACCCTAGGTTCCATAATCCTAAATACTCGAATTCTAAGCTATCATAACGAATCTAAAAACGAGTTTCATCAAAAACGTAAAATAAAGCATAAAAACCCCTCTTGATTTGATGAACAATCTCTTTAATCTTAAAATCGATGTCGTTCTCGCTTCTTGATTAATGTTCTTCTCCAATCTCCTCTCGTCTCTTGTGTCTCTTGTTTCTGTAATGTCTCTCATCCTTTTGAAACCTTAAGATATCCTTTTATCTGTGTATTACAAAGATTCTGTTTTTGTCACCCGACACGGCCTGGGACATGGCCATGTCCCTAGGTCGTGTAACTTTCTGCACTTAGACAAATTTTCTGTACAACTTCAAAACTTCATAACTTCTTCGTTTGAACTCAGAATTGAGTGAAACTTGATTCCTTTTCTTCGTTTTCGAGCCTAGAACGCGTTTAAACCCTGAAATCAACATTTTACTCAATTAAGTATCAATTTCTTTAAAGAAAACGAAAAATGTAAGGGAAATACTATAAAATCACCATATGAAATATGTTTAAAATTAGAGTTATCAATACTCTCTTGTTACGGCTACAAGTATAAGGGGGTTTTTTACTCAATAAGTTAGGGCAACTTGCCTAAAAATAAGAAAAGACAAAAAGGGTATTGTCTTGAAGAAGTATGTATAAGAATATAAAAGGGTAAAAATGAATATTTAAGAAAAGCAATGATTAGTGTAGTAGATTCTATACGTGGTCTTGTATATGTGGTAGAGATGCATTGGTGATGCTGTTAGAGGATGTAGACAAAAGAGTATGATCAAATTGCTTGTTTGAGCAGGGGTGATTGAGGATTAGTTCAAGTAGTTCTCTTAGCCTCTTGATAGAAGTGATGCCGAACAAGTGGTCGGCTCAGGCATAAGTGAGTAAGTACGTAGGGTTTAGCAAATGTCTTGGCATTTAACAATTCAGCATAAAGCCTTTGAGAAGTAGGCAGTCATACGGCTAGTCATGTAGAGTGGATCGACAAAGAGAAAGTTAGCTTCGGCAAGAGTCGACTAGAGTAAGAGGATTTTCCTTACCAGTTCTTCTAGTCCTTGGGCTCAACTACGGTTAAAGGGCCAATAGCTTGATTCTTATTACCTAGCATGATGTTTGAGCTTGAAATTGTGTTGTTCTTGATGATTGATAGTTACTGGAGGTTTTTTCTTTTTTGGGTAAGGATAGCTACTGAAGTTACTTAGGCATAATTGATTGGATACATGATGAATGGAAAGAAGGACCTTTAATTGAGGAGTTGGTGGACCGAGCTTACGATGAGTAGAAAGAGCAAGGGATGACATTAGTGCTGATCATAGACCTAAGCTATCTTTATGTCATTCTGTTTGGTTTTTGTAGGATAGAGTTTGACCTTGGTTGATTTTGCAGTAAGTGGATGCTAAGTTTTGAGTTAAAACTTTTTTAGGGGAGGAGTGATGATGGGTTCCAAGAGATTGATCAAGTTAGCATGAACTCCCACGTTGTCTATTACCAAATGCTAGGCTATGTTAAAGACCTACTTATTAACCTTTTTATGTTTTGGAGACCTGTTGGAGAGCTTTAGGTCTGCTTTGCTTGACTGGGATAGTAGAACTTCAAGTCAACCCAAAGTATCTCATTAGCCCCTTATATTTTATTTTGTATCTATGGGACTGCCACTAAGGCATCTTTTACTTTCTGTTGTTTCTGAAATTGCCATTATGCATAAATAGTTCATGTTTATAGGGTTTTAGTAACACTTATCACTTTTCAATGAAAAATCCTTTGAGTATTTCTTTATGAAAGCTCTCCTATGCTGCTCTTTTCAATCTTTTTAGTAAGGATTCTGTTGAGAAACCCTAATTTATACTTTGTGCGTAATATTAGAGCAGAGATTGGGTCGTGTAATATCTGTTTGGTGCATCATATCCTCATGGGTAGCTCATGAATTTGCTAAACCTGATTTTACCTTGCTTTCTTCAATACTTCGATGAACTCATTTAACTTTCTACAATAAGACTTAGTGATAACTCAACTCCTAGGCTCATCACTTCATCACATTCACAAGTTAATAATTCTTTCATAGATAGTATGTTGAAGGGGATTAAATTGGAGATACTAAAGTTTAATGGGATAGATCTAGAAGGGTAGATCATTAAGACTAGTTAATTTTTTTATTTTCATTAGATACTTGATGAGTAAAGGATTACAGTGGCATCATTTGCCATGGAAGACAAGGCCTTCAAATGGTACTAATGGATGTACCGCAATCAACAGTTGAGTTCTTAGAGCGACTTTATTACTATATTACAACAAAGATTTGGTCCATCAAAATTTGAAGATGTAGAAGGCCTATTGGCCAAAATAACACTAAGAGGTATTGTTGCTGACTACTAAACGCAATTTGAGGAACTATTAAATAAGGTACAGGGATTATCTGATAGCTTTCATATTAGTTGTTTTGTTCCAGGTCTTAAACCTTACATTATAAAAGTTTAGATTGCATGTCCTTCATCCATTTCAAAAGCTATTTAGCTTGCTAAAATGTATAAAGCTAAGCATTCTGATCAAGCATTTGTTCCTAAGAATTCCTCTTTTTTAACTACCAAATCATCATCTACTCTTTAGTTTTCATGGCCTTCTTCAAAAGGTGTTCCCAAACCTTTAAACTGTTGATTGATGTTAATCCTAAACCTATATTACTAAGTAAGAAGATGACACAAGAGGAGATGAATGTAGGGGAAAAAGGGTTGTGTTATAATTGTGATGAGAAGTATCATTAAAGCCATAAATGTAAAGCAAAATTCCTTTTGCTTTTGCTAAAAGAGGATGAGGAATAAATAGAAGAATAGTGGGAGGAGGCTATTGACGAGAGTCAATAATGGTGATAGAGGACTTAGTGCCTATTAGTTATCATACTCTATTAGGTGAGTCCATTCCTTGTACACTTCGTTTCAAGGGAAGTATTAAAGGACATGTGGTCATAGTTTTGGTTTATTCGGGTACCACACATAACTTTGTTTAAGGTAGATTAGCTAAACACTTGTGTCTTACTGTTTTTCCTTCCCTAAAGTTCCATTTTATGATAGGAAATGATCACAAATTGTGTTGTGAAGAGAAGTGCTATGATCTATAGTTGGCTATTCAGGGGTTACACTTTAAGGATATCTTTTTATGTTCTACCTATACAAGGGGCTAATGTAGTGTCAAGAGTTCAGTGGTTATAAGAATTAGGCCTTGTTATGATTTATTATGTACAGTTGATAATAAAATTTTAGAAAGATGACCACATGGTCACTTTACAAGGATTGAATGTTGATACTTCTCGAATTACTTACCATTGGTTACGTAAACTAATTGCACAAGACGCTATTGCATCATTTTACCAACTTAAGGCTTAGATGGTGAATATAAAATTAGAGAATACTACCTATAATACCCGCATAGAGGAAGTATTGGGCAAATTTTCTCACTTGTTTGAGGTAACATCGTCATTGCCTCCACTTAGGGAAATTCAACATCGTATACATTTGAAAGAATCTAAAGACCTTATTAATGTGAAACCCTACACATATCTTCATTTTCAAAAGTAAGAGATTGAAAAGTAGGTTGAAGAGATGTTACAATAAGAAATTAAACAACATAGTATCAGTCCTTTCTCTTCACTTGTTTTACTAGTGAAGAAAAATGATGGAAGTTAGCTTTTTTTATATATTATAGTGCCCTTAATGAAGCTATGGTTAAGGATGTATTTCTTGTTCCTACAATTGATGAATTGTTGGATAAGCTAAATGGCGCCATACTATTTTCAAAAATGGATTTGCGGTCAAGCTATCTCCAAATAAGAATGTACCTACAAGATGTAGAGAAGATAGCTTTTAGGACCCATGAGGGTCATTATGAATTCTTGGTGATACCATTTGGACTTAGCAACACACGAGCAACCTTTCAAGCTATTATGAATAGGATTTTTAAGTCGTAGCTTAGAAAGTTTCTCATTGTATTTTTCAATGACATACTTATTTGTAGAACAACTTTGGAATTGCATATAGCACATTTAGCTTAAGTGTTGCAAATTTTGGTAGACAACACTTTATAGCTTAAAAAAAGTAAATGTGCCTTTAGGATAGATACCATTGAATATTTGGGACACATTGTGGGATATGGTGGAGTTCAGCCAAAACTAAGTAAGGTTCAGGTAGTAAAAGAGTGGTCAATGCCTCATAATGTCAAGCAATTATGAACTTTTTTGAGATTGTCTTATTATTATAGAAGATTCATTAAGGGTTATGCCATGATTGTAGCACCCTTATTAGAGATGTTATAGTAAGAAAAATTTATGTGGATTGAGGAGGCAATTTAAGCATTTCAGAGACTTAAGCATACTCTAATTACAACTTTTTTAGACTTTAGAAAGCAGTTTATAGTTGAAATAGATGCCTTTGGGATAGGGGTGGGAGCTATATTGTTATAAGAGGGACATCCCATATCTTGCTTTAGCAAGAAACTCCCTAAGCATATGGTTAAGGATTTTACCTGTGTTAGGCAATTGTATGTAGTAGTGGAAGCGCTGAAGAAGTGGTGCTAGTATTTACTAGGCTCTCATTTTCTCATCAAGATAGACATAAGAGTATTAAGAAGCTCCTAACTTAGGTTATTTCTACACCTAAACAACATAATACTTGACTAAATTGTTGGGATATGACTATACTATCATATACAAGTCAGGGCAAGATAATATCATTACTGATTCATGGCCTAAGCAACATTATGCCTCTCTTATGACATTATTTATGCCATGTTTTAATGTTGTGGAGCAATTGAAATCTGAATATCATAGGCTTCCTTCTTTTTAAAAGGTTTCCATGCTTTGTTAAAAGGGAAGGACATGAAATGGCCATTACATTGTAATGGCTATTGCATTAGCATAATGGTCTATTCTGGTGCCTACATCTTAGTCGATCCCTTAATTACTTACTAAATACCATTATGCATTAGCTTTTGGCCATTTCGAAGTGTTGAAGACTTATAAGAGGCTAACTTTAGATTTTTACTAGGAGGGTATGAAACATGATGTGGAAGTTTTTATTAAGGAGTGTTTATTTTGCCAATAAATGAATACCTTACCAAGTATCCAACTAGACTTGCACCCATTACTTATTTTAGAACAGGTATGGAAAGAAATATCTATGGATTTTATTAGATGTTCACCAAAGTCTTAGGGATACACGATTTTTTTTGGTAGTGATAGATAGGTTATCTAAGTACTGTCATCTAAGGATTGGAAACTCATTTCATAGCAACTAAAGTTGCTCATTTGTCTTTGAATATGGTTGTTAAACATCATGGTTTGCCTTTGAGTGGTACTAAACTGGTTATGAGTAGTGCCTACCATCCTTAAAGTGATGGGTAGATAGAGGTATTAAATAAGCTTATTCAACAGTATTTACATGGCTTTGTGATGCATAAACCAAACGAGTGGGCTAAGTACCCGGTGTGAACTAAGCTTGCCTATAACACTCATATCATTAGGGTATTGAATTTATACCATTTGAAGTGGTATATGGAAGGAAGCCACCTGCAAAGGTTTAGTATGTTTAGGGTGCCTCAACTTTAGATGTAGTAGACACTGACCTTACTATTAGAAAGGATGTTGGATGCACTAAAGAAGAATTTAGAGGAGGTCTAGAAGATAATGAAGCATTATGCTAACAAATCAAGATCTCAGGTGGAATTTAAAGTAGGTGACTTGGGGTTTATCGAGTTACAACCTTATAAATAGTTGTCTTTAGCACAATGGGGACATCATAAGCTATCTAAGAGATACTATAGGCCTCCCCCCATGACTCGACAAGTAGGCGACTATGTCTATGAGCTTGAGCTTCTACCATATGCATAGATTCACAATAACATTCACATTTGTCTACTCAAGTTAGCTCATGGGTCTCATATTCCTTCCTTAGATCTACCTCTAAATGCCATAAATAGTCATCCTCTTATTTGACCCATGACTATTTTGGCTATATGATAGGTTATTCGATGGGGTCATACCATACCTCAAGTGTTGGTCCAGTGGCAAATTTTAGCACCAGAAGATGCCTCTTGGGAAAACTTTGCTACATTTAAGGAACTATACTTAGACTATAAACTTATAAATATGGCCATTTTTCAAGACTAGGGGAAAATATTATGACGGAAGGACTAAGACTTACTAAGAGACCTATTAGATTTAAAGACTTCATTCTAGAACAATAGAAAACTATAGTTCATACACACAAGATAATAGCAAATGTAATAAACCTAGATTATACACATTAGTTAGTTAATGTAATAAATCGTAGTATAAATAACAAAGTGATGCATCTCCAAGGTTGAACACATGGAGAAACACTACAAGGAAACATCCCAAAACAAATAGGGAAAAAGGTTAGCAAACTTCAGGTAGCTACCGAATGGATATGACGTACCACTTGATCCTATTCGGTTTACAATCCACTGGATATGACATACCAGTCTGAACTTTATTGAAGGGAATAGATAACAGTTAGGAGATAATGAGAACACTAAGGTTGCTCAACTAAATAATTCTGTATTGAAAGTTCGATGCTTGTATACAAGGAACTGTAGGCTTATATACCTATCCATTAGGATTACGTTACATGTATGGAAAGACAAAAATGATATTTTACATTTAGGTTACATGAAACTATCTAAAAGGGGTAAAAGAGACAAAGATTATTTAGTATAGCAAGAAAGAATCATTTTAGAATATTGTGTTAGAAGATACGTGTCACTTGGTAGTTGGTTGTTAGGAATATGTTACAAAATAGGTAGATACAGGAAGGCATTGCAGTTAAAGGCTAACTTGATCTAGTGCAAGTCATGGACCAATTAGTTTTGAAAAGAAGTTAGCTTGCTTCAGGGTTAGATGTCTGCGGTCGAGTTGGGAACTCGCCTCAACTATTCTTTGGTTGTTTCTTAGAGTAAAATGTTGTTGAATAGGGGTGGATTTGATGTATGTGAGGATTTAATAGTCAGGTTGGTTAGTGATCAGCTCGGGAATCCAAGTCTCAACTATGGCCTAGAGTTAGAATCCTCTAAGCAACTCCTTAGAGTCGTCTAGCTCAGCTGTGTATGGTTGGTTTAAAGGGTTGATTCCTATCACAAAGTCACAACAGAACTGAACAAGATCTAATTAACTATACTAATAGATCTGTTAAAGGGTATAAAAAGAATAATGAAAAGAGAGAAAGATCATCTTATCATGATCAAACATTGAAGTGTCTCACTTCTAGAGTAGTGTTTTGCTTGAAGAGACCACCCTAAATTATTTATAGATCATACAAACATCAAGTTAGTATCATTTTATAGTTTAACATCTAAAAGATAGTATGGAGAAGATAGATAGATCAAGGTTTCCAAAGACTCATTGTAGAAGGGATTGGAGGAAGAGAGAGAATGGTATTGAATTAGGGTACTTAGGTTTGAGTTGGAAAGTTTGAGCTGGGTTTGATTGTTAAGGCCTAGCTTAAAAATAAATTTGGCACTAAATTTTTAAAATAGTAAGTGATGTAGCTTTAACTCCAGTTTTTGTATACAACTTCCTAAAAGGGTTTATTTTTATGTTGTGTAAAGAGTTTTGGAAAACTAATAGTTAGATTTTAGGTAATTTTGGTAAAAAGCGAAATAGAGAGATGGAAGTTCTAAATAATGTTGTTTTCTTTAGTAATTTCACTTATATATAGGCCTTGGGATGGTAAACCAGTTTGATTAAATATGGAGATAACGAAGTTAGTGTCGAAATGAAGTGATTCAATGATATTACTAGTGAGATAATGAACTTAGAACTTGACTCAAAAAGTAGGTTAGAATCTTAGATAATTAAAACCTTATATTGGATTGGTATTTCGAAGTTGATTTAGAGGATTTATTAACAAAAACATTAAAGTAAAATTACCTTAGAAGTTAAGATAGAAAGTTCTAGACTAAAGCTTTATGTTAGGATCAGCTCAGAAAAGTGAAGCAAAGCATACATGAGAAAGTGAGTCAAAAGTTAAGTTTAAAAATACTTGGAATTATAGACATAAGTAACTTCCTAAATTAATTTGTATCTAACTTATGAGTAACTAGTGCATATATGATCTCTAAGTATCTGTTGAAGCATAGGCTTTAAGTTATCGGCAATCTTGAGTAAGTAGATACTTAAGTGCCTTGAGTAGATTTATATCTACTTACATGATTTCTAGCTTGCTTGGCTACAATTGTGTTGGTTGAGTATGTATTGGCATAATATGTAGATTGATTAGATATTAAATCATTTATGACTTCTTTGGTATATGTTGTTGGATGAAGCATGCTTGGTTATTGACTTTGATGATTTCACTATGTTATTGCATGGTTATGCTTATTGATTGAGATCTCTATCAACTTAGACAAGAAGTTAGGTACTAACTACTAACCTTATCTCTTAAAATGTTTACTTAAATGAACCAGATGCCGAGGTCTTAGAGATGGAAATGAAATAAAGTAAAGTCTTGGCTAAAAAGTAAATGAGTAAGCTTATTTAGTATTTACTTGCTAATTGTTTGATATATGGCCGAAGCATTCATGATATGGCATGAAAAGGACCTATGAGTCAAGTTTTCTAAAATTGGGATTTCACTTAGCTAAGCTTTATTCTTGTTACTTAGGTTTTGTTAAGTGAATAGTTTAGATTTTGAAAGCTTGGTTTTGTAAAGAAAATGGCTTAGTTAATAAAAAAATAGTTTTGTGCATGTAGAGATTGCATTACTATTTGCTCGGCGTTAGGCTAAATTCTTTCTAGGTTCCTGAGTAACTACACTAGATGCTCAGGAATATTGACTAATTGGATGGCTTAAGCTATGCTTGGGCTAGGATATTAGCACCAATGTATGTCACATACAAGCATAGCACGCATTTGTTTCATTTCATTACTTGGCTGGACTAAAGAGTATTGTGATTGAATTGATGATTTGTTGTATGTTTGTAATGAGATATCGCTTGTATTATTATTTATTTATCAACTATCACTCAACTTATAGTAAGCTAAGGGGATGAGTTGTCTTATCCTCATGTCAAGAAAGAAGTTTATAATTGAGTAGTTGTAGGATTTGACTTAAGTTATGGAAATGGCACTTCAAGAAGTATTAACGTATTACATATGGATTTCAACATAGAGAATATAATTGTGACATGTAGGCTTTCTAATGAAATCATTTATAAGATCATATAGTTATAGTATTTTGTGTATAGCTTACATTTGTAAATATTTTCTCTATAGTTTGTTATGTTGAATAAGCAGAGATTTAGAAACAAGTGTTTTATGATGTTGAATAATAGGTTGAATGCGGGTTTTACCTTATCTCTAACTTAGGGATAGCATAATGAACTGTCTTCAAACACTAAAAGTTAAGGAAAAAAATTTTAAGCCAACATCTAAAAGGCAGAACGTTACAATTTTCTAATGTAAAGTAAGTAACCATGACCATGAAATATATAACATACAATCTTTCTAGATAAAAGCATGGCATTTTTTTATTACAAAATTGCGTCACATTCTCATTGTATCTATATTTATTTGATAGGCCTTATAGCATAACTTTGTTCGTCTTTTCTTTTGTTTTTAATTGCTTGCATTCAGTGTTTGTGTCGTATGGCAATTAGAGATTTTACTCACCAACTTATGCTTTTGCTAATCCTTTTGGGTAGTTTTGCTATAAAAAAATAATGATGTATTTTATAATATATTGTTAATAATTTGTGCATTCTCAAATATGATGAATATGTTCTACCACTTTTAATTAGTTGAAGTATCATCTTAAATTACTGCTTATGGCTCCTTCTCATTGTATGACGAAGCATGTTATACTTGTTATAGATTGATAATACTAAACATAGCCATTGCATGCTTAATATTCTTTTCTTTTTCTTATTTCGATTCTTTCTTAAGCTTGAGTGATGCGTCTCTAAGGCTGAACATACAGAGGGACACCATAACAAAACAACCCAAAACAAATAGGGAAAAAGGTTAGCAAAGTCCGAGCAGCTACCGAATGGATATGATGTACCATTTGATCCTGCTTAACTTACAATCTACCGGATATGACACATCGGTTTGAACTGAAGAGTTACTTACTACTACTCCTTACTAAGGGGAATAGTTAAGAGTTAGGAGATAATGAGAACACTAAGGTTGCTTAATTGAATAATTCTATATTAAAAGTTTGATGCTTGTGTATAAGGAAGTGGGGGCTTATATACCTATCTATTAGGGTTACGTTATATGTATAAAAAGACGAAAAAGGTATTTTACACTTAGGTTACATGAAATACACTAAAGGGATAAAAGAGATAAAGAATATTTAGTATGGAAAGAAAGAATCATTTTGGAATATTGTGTCAGAAGACACGTGTCGCTCGATGGCTGGTCATTAGGAATATGTTACAAAGTAGGTAGAAATAGGAGGGCATTGCAGTTAAAGGCTGACTCAATTTAGTTTAGGTCATGGACCAATTAGTTTTGAAAAGAAGTTAGCTTACTTCAGGGTTGGATTCCTGTGGTTAGGTCGGGAGCTCGCCTTGGTTATTCTTTGGCTATCTCATAGAGTAAAATGTTGTTACAGAACAGGGGCAGATCTGACGCATGTGATGATTTGATAGTTAGGTCGGTTGGAGATCAACTTGGGATAGGAATCCTTGTTTTGGCTATGGCTTAGAGCTAGAATCTTTGAACTAGTCCTTGGAGTCCTCTAGCTCGGCTGTGCATGAATGGTTTGAAGGGTTGATTCCTATCATTTACTTGGGGGTTAAAATGATTTTTCCTCAAATCTGGAGGGGTCTCTACTCTTTCTTCTAAGGTGCTTACTGAGTCTTTTTCTGTTAGTTTGTGAGGGATCATATTGGATACATTGAAGGTAAAAGAAACTCCATAGTCATCAATCAACTTGATTTGATAAGCATTCTGGTTGATTTTCCCTAGGACCTTGACCAGACCATTAGCATGAGGAGATAGTTTGTTTCGTCTCAACTGTAGGAATCACTCTCGATTGAGGTGAATCTATACTAGGTCTCCAGGCTGGAAAGAAACAGTTTAGTGGCTTCGGTTGCTAATCTCTTGTTGTCTCTGATTAAACTTAGCGATCATTCTCGTTATAGACTGGTGTAGCTCATGCAATTCTTAGGTTCGTTCTACTCTGGATTGACTTTCTTCAGCAGTTATTGGGGTGCTGATCATATTCAAGGGAATGGTAGGGTTAAGGCCATAGACGACCTCGAGTGGGGTCTTCTTAGTAGTATTTATGGATAGATCGGTTGTATGTAAACTCTACAACTAGTAGGCATAGATCCTAATCCCGTAAGTTCTTTCTTACGATAGCTCTAAGTAGACTAGCTAACATCCTATTTACCACTTCAGTTAGGCCATTAGTCTAAGGTTAGCTACTAGAGTTGAATACAAGTTTAGTTCCAAGTCTTTTCTAAAGTCTTCCAAAAATAGATAAAAAATTTTGTATCCTGATTTGAAACAATAATCCTTGGTACTCCATGTAGTCAAATAATCTCTTGTAAAAATAGATCAACGATAAAAAGGGCATCATTAGTCCAATAGCATAGAATGAAGTGTGCTATCTTACTGAAGTGGTCCACTAGAAAAAAAATAGAGCCCTTTCCTCTGGATGTTCGAAGCAACCCTAGGATAAAGTCTATATTGAGGTCAGCCCAAGGTAAAGTGGGCGTTAGTAGTGGCATGTACTCTCCATAGGGTTTTCTCTTCCCTTTAGCATGCTTGTACACTTCACAACTACTAACTACTTTATAGACATCTTTGGCCAAACCAGGCCAATAGAGGTTTTCCTTGAACATATTGGTTATCTTGGTCTTCTTATAATGACCAGATAATCCTCTACTATGAGCTTCCCTAATCAACAGCTTACGCGTGAAACGATTTGGTATGTATAGCCTTCGGTTCTTAAGCAAATAGCCGTCATTGAGATAATATCCCTTGACAGCAATTCCATCCTTACACTATTCTATGATAGGGTCAAAATGAGAATCATGAGCATGATGCTTAGTAATTAGTGAGAATCCCAATAATTTTGTCTACAAAGTGGTCAGCAAAGTTTACCATTGTGACAGAGCGTCGATTACTACATTTGTACTTCTCTTCTTGTCCCAATTGATGTATAAGAATCCCTCCATATACTTCAACCACTTGGCCTGTCTCTTTGAGAGTTTGTTTTGACTCCCAAGATGCTTCAATGATTCATGGTTAATATAAATAATAAAATCTCGTGGTAATAAATAGTATTGCTAAACAATGAGGGCTCAGAAAAGGGAATATAACTCCTCCTCGTACACAGAATAGTTTAGGGTAGGATTACTAAGTTTCTCACTGTGGAAGGTGACAGGTTGTTGTACTTGCATCAGATAGTACTAATTCCAACTTCTGATGCATCAAATTTTAGTTGGAAGGGCTTATCAAAATCGGGCAGTGACAGGATAGGTGCTGAGGTGAGTTTTTCCTTGATCTCTCTAAAGTTCTATTCAACTCGGTTGTTCTACCTAAATCCTTTACTCTTCTTTGTCAACTTGGTCCATGGGACGGCTATTATACTAAAGTCCTTAATAAATTGTCTATAAAAAGAAGTTAGGCCATGGAAACTTCGACCCTCAGTGACATCCTTCGGCATTAGCCATTTTAGAATCCTTCCCTTAATACTACAAATCCTAAGAATATCACTTCTCTTTAGTAGAACACGCATTTCTTTACATTCCCATACAACTTATCAATTCACAAAATGTCAAATACTTCATGAAGTCATTCAGTTTCGCATTGTATACAAATATATTGTCAAAGTACATGAGCACACATCTCCTAATTAGAGGGTACATTACTTGGTTCATTAACCTTATGAATGTGCTTGGTGCATTAGGAAGCCTAAACAGCATAACTAACGATTTGTAGAATTTGTACCTAGTCTTAAAGGAAGTCTTTCATTCATTGTCCGGCTTTATGAGAATTTGGTGGTAGCCATTCCATAAATCAATCTTTGAAAATATTTTGGTGCCATGAATCTCATCTAACATATCATTGAGCTTCAATATCGGGTATTTGTACTCGGCAGTAATTCTATTGATTACTTGGCTATTGATGTACATGAGCTATGAACCATCCTTTTTCGAAATGAGTAGAGCTAGTACAACATAAAGGCTCATGCTCTCCCTTACATACCCTTGTTCTATAAGCTCATCCACCTGCCTCTTTAGCTTGGCAGCCTGCTCAGGGTTCATTCTATATGCGGGTCGATTTGGGAAGATAGCGCCTAGTTACAGGTTGATATAGTGCTTTATGCTTTTGACTGGAGGCAGTCCTTTATGCAGTTCTTTTGGAAACAATTCGGAAAACTTATTTAGTAAGCTTCGGATCTCTTCTAGAATGTCCTATAATTCCCTCATCTAATAATCTCCTAACCAACATGAACATAGGTTCCTCAACCTTCTCAGCAGATCGAAGCTCTCTTCAGCTCATCATTAGGGCTTTCTTCTTACTATCTTAGGTGAGTTGATTATGGGCTTTAGTTACTTGGGATGGGGTTAGAGGTTGCAATATAATATTCCTCCCATCCTTGACAAAGGCATAGATGTTCTTATACCCATTGTGAGTAACACATCGATAGAATAACTAAGGTTATCCAAGTAATAGATGCGAAGTTCCCATAGGGACGACATCGCACACAACTTCGTTCCTGTATACATTTCTGATACTGAATGGTACGGTTACTTGTTCATTCACATGGAAAGCACCTTTATCATGAAGCCAATGAAGCTTATAAGGTTGGGGATGCTTTGATGTCGACAAACTTAACCTTTGCATAAAGGATTGTGCAACCACATTTGTACAACTTCCTCCATCACTATAATCACGCATAATTAGCCTTTGATGGTGCACTTCATATAAAACAAATTCTTTCTCTGGTCTTCCGTAAAGTTTGGTAAGGAACTCAAGACTTGTCTCAGGACTAAGGTCATTACTTCTCCCTGGTCAGCATAGACATAGGTCTCCTTTTCTTCTTCATGTTCGGGTTTTCTAACATCTTCTTCCTTCTTAGGTTTGCTCTTGTTGGTGCTATCTACTACATCTCCTTGGAGCACTACGATGCGTTGGTTTAGACACTCAATGGCCATATGTCCAAAGCCTCAGCATTTAAAGAACTTTACCTCATTGGTCTTCCATCCGAAAGTTTGTCCTTTCTCATATGTCTTTAGGTTCGGCCTACTTTTGGCTCGGCCCTACTATCCGGCTCGGCCTTATTGGTTTCCTTGGCTATCTTCAGGTCAGTCATTCCTATCTTTGGTCCTGCATAGCCTCCCTGGCTCGACTTAAATAGATCGGCGCGGTACTAGTAGGCTTGGAACACTTCTCTTCTATCTTTTGACCTTCTACGCTATCTTAATGGCCTCTTCTAGTATATAAAACCTTTGTATTTCTACAATATTGCGAATCTCATACTTGAGCCCAGAAACAAACCTTTATACTGTATAGGCCTCTGGTTCTTCCATGTTGGCTCAGAACATTAGCATATAGATCTCCCAGACATAGTCATCAACAGATCGGCTTCATTGGTGAAGCTCCTACAATTTTGCAAATGTATCTTGTAGGTAAGTCTTGTGCACAAATTTGCCCCTTAACAATCTCTTCATCTCTTCCCAAGTTCTAATACCTCGTCTTCCATCTCTTACTCTAGTTGCATTTAGATTCTTCTAGCATATAGTGGCATATCGAGTAAACTCTAATGTAGCAAGTTGAACTTTGACCACATCCTCATACCCATAACATTCAAATACTTTCTCAACCTTCTCTTACCACGCTAAGTATTCATCTGCATTTCCACTTCCATTGAAGGGTGCTATTTGCACCTTAACGCTGTGTAGCCTCAAGGAACCCAATGTCCTCATCCCTGCACCTGGTAATAGTCTAACTTTTATTCACCAAACTCTTCAACATCTAGCTCCTTATCATCTTCCCCAATCTCCCCCAATTCTAGTCTTTATCTAGCTGTTTGGTCTATTACTCCTCTAGCTTGTGGCAGTCAAATTGGGCGATTGGTTCAATTGCTTTGGCCATAGTTTTTCTCAGGGACGTCTTCTTGTGGGTTTTGCTACTATACACCTTGGGGTTACTGTTTGTTAACTTGCATTGCAGTGATTAGACTCTTAACAAGATTCGTAAGTCTATCAAGTTTGTCATCAATTGATATTGGGGTGTTGTTACCATTATGACTATGACCAGGTTGAGCATCATTGCCCCAGTCACTAATAACTCCTTGAACACTTGAATCGGATATGATACAACACTTCTCAAATGAATTAACCACTCGCTAACAACTGCAATACCTGATGGCCACTCAAATAGAATAGAAACAAACTTGCTCTATTTTTGCAAAGGGAAATAGAGTAGAAACCAAGTAACAATGAAACTATACTTGCTGTTATACAAACACATTGTAGTAGCTATAGAAGGAACACAGTAGCTACTAACAGTAAATGAACCAAAACTTCACTGCCAATTCATACACTCACTTGTGGAATCATGCTCTAATACTAGCGAAGCTGATGTGTTTCTGAGGTCGAACACATGGAGAGACACCACAATGAAACAAACCAAAATAAATAGAGAAAAAGGTTAGCAAAGTTTGGATAGTTACTGAATGGATATGATGAATCACTCAATCTTACTTGGCCTACAGTTCACCAGATATGACATACCGATCCGAACTGAAGGGTCACTTGCTACTACTTCTTACATAAGAGTTAAGAGATAATGAAAACACTAAGGTTTCTCAACTGAATAATTTTGTATTAAAAGTTTGATGTTGCGTACAAGGAAGTAAGGGGCCTATATACCTATCTACTAGGCTTACTTTACATGTATAAAAAGACAAAAAGGGTATTTTATACTTAGGTTACATGAAACATACTAAAAAGGATAAAAGAGGCAAAGAATATACAATACGAAAAGAAAGAATCATTTTGGAATATTGTGTCAGAAGATACGTGTCTCTTGGTGGCTGGTTGTTAGGAATATGTCACAAAGTAAGAGAAAACAAGATGGCATTGCAGTTAGAGGCCGACCTGATCTAATTCAGGTTGGGGACTAATTAGTTTTGAAAAGAAGTTAGCTTGCTTTAGGGTCAGATGCTTATAGTTTGATCAGGAGCTCACCTCGGTTATTGTTAGGCTGTCTCCTGGAGTAAAGCATTGCTATTGAATAGGGGTGGATATGATGTATGTGAGGATTTGATAGTTAGGTTGGTTGGAGATCAGCTCAGGGTAAGAATCCCGATCTTAGCTGTGACTTAGAGCTAGAATCCTCCAAGCGAGTCTCTTAAGTCCTATAGCTCGATTGTACATGATCGGTCTGAAGGGTTGATTCCTATTAATAATAGAAATATGTTTTTGGCTTACTTAAAGTGAGATAATAATCCTTAGAAGTCCTTTTTGTCCAATTAAAATTGAAAATAGCATTATCTCGATATGTTATCTTCTAAAATACCTAATAAAGGGGGAAATTGTTAAGGATCTATTGGGGAGAGAACAAGAGTTTTATGAAAATATTATTGAAGAATCGAATGAAATTATGTCAATAGTTGATCAATCTCAATGAATGGACTTCGTTTAGAGATAATTTAGTTAGAAGGATGGTCGATGAATGGAGGACATGGTTGTATATTTATTTTTCTTTTCTTTCTAATAAAACTTATATTTAGACATTATGCATTTGTAGTATACTTTATCTATTGTTCACAATTTGAAGTACATCCTTGACATTTATCTCTCAGTTAGCTATATCCCTATTATTTAGCATTAAATTTTTATCATTTATAAATATATTGATAGGAAATGGAAGGAAACATAATAGCATGACGTATGAATTGAGAGGTCTTAGTAAAAACAAAAGTGTATTGTTCAATGAAAAAACCTCTATACTCATGGAGGTGCTCTTGGAGATATAGAACATTAGAATGTATGAAGCTAATCATAGGTTTCAGTTAGGACATCTTTTAGCCATGGAAAAAGCATTTAAGTCCAAGTTACTAAGTTGTGACTTCAGGCAAGTCCTTATAAGTTAAGAATGAAAGCTTTAAAAAGTCATTCTAACATTTTTTATGATATGCTGTATAGGGCTAATATAATTAGGTTTAGCTCAATTCGGTTAATAAATGTGTTGTTGTGAAGAAGCTTATGTAGGATGTAGATGTACGAGTATGCTTGCAAATGAGCATTTTATAATATTTCTTAATTTTTTAGCCAAAAAAATCTAATTTCATTTTCCTTAATTCTTCATTTTATCTAATAAATGTTTATTAATAATATTTTCTTATTATCATGTAGAGTCACAAAGGTGTGATTAGAAAAGATTTTGAGGGATACATTGATGTAGACGAAGAGACAATGCATCAACACCATTTAGTCTTGAATGATGGTGGGAATGTGAATGTATGAAGACTGTAATATAGGTAGCTAAAATAATCCCATGGATGTCGGTGAACCTAAAATAGTTAGAGATAGTTAAATTGATCGAATAAGAAGAAAAGAAGGAGAAGATAGAGTTACAATAAAAAGCTAAATTTTTTAGAGTAACAATGGATTTTTCACCTATTGATAAAGTTATATTTTTCATATTTTAAAGTGCCAATTTAGATAGAATTATTATTGATTTTATAGAAATCATTAAGAAATGATACTCAATTGTTTTCATTTAGACATTGCAGGAATTAGAGGATTCAAGAATAGAATTATGAACATTTTAGAGGAGTTTTACACAAATTAACGAAGTCCGAATCAACAAAATGCAAATTGGAAGTAAAGGCAACTGGCCTAAGAATTGACTTACAAGTTGCACCAGTAGCCGTTGATGTCTACGCCATTGGCTTTTGATGGCTATCCTGTTGGCCTAAATGCTGGCCTTGCACTTACACTACTGGCCTTCATGATAATGAAACTTTATGCGAGTTAACCTTAATTTTTCATATAAATAGCTTATGTTTCACAGTTGAGAGGACTTTTTTTAGTTTTTTTTAGAGACTTTTTAGACACTTTTTCCTTAGACATAGAGAGTCATAGAATAATCTTTAGTTAGTTCTTGAAGAATTCTTTAGGAGAATCACTTTGATCATTGAGAAGATTTTGTTTTTGTTGTAGAGACTAAGTTGAAGTTGCAATTAAAGAATATCTTTTCCAATACAGAATTGGTGACATCTATTTCAGTTATTCTTAAGCAATTCTGTGAATTGCTTATGCTTTCAATTATGAATTTCCTTACAATTTCAATTAGTATTTGTGTTTTTGTTTCCAAATCCATGGTTAGTTAATTTTATTTGTGGGAATTGATTAAACCCTACATTGTTAAGATGATAATTGTGTTCATGTTATAGGATTAAGAAGTATATGGATGATTGATGAATTCAATTTCTATGATTTTGATTATAATTGTTCAATTAATTATAATTGTTAGAAACCCTAACGATACGGAAGTTAATATAGGGTTTATTAGAAATTCTTAGTTGATTTGATTAATGAATGTGGAAGTAGAGTTAATTGAATTAATTAGAAATTATCTAGAGATTAATGTGATGTTCGGTGTTGATTATTCACTAAGACATTAGGGATAATTGATTTAAGACATTAGACAATCATAGTATCAAGAGATAAATGATTTTAATTTAGAGTCTACTGTTAATTAGAAGATGTGAAAGTTGACTAATTAATAAGGGGTTTAAATCCTTAAGTTTTAAGATATAATAATTTCACTTGAATGATCATATAGCTATTAATCTATATAACATGACAATAATTTGATTTGCATAGTCTAGGCTGGATTCCATTTTCCTACAATTCTCAATTGATTGCTTAATTTCTGATTTATCATAGTTATTTTCTTTTCAATAGTTTTAGAGTAATTATTGGATTAATTAATTAAATTTTGATTGCCTAAATATTGATAAGAAGCAATATATTAGTAATTTTTTAGTCTTTGAGGGATCGACAACCTTAAGTGAATCACTTATAACATAGGAAAATCATGTAAACAATTAGTGTACTATTGAAGATAATGTTGTAGTTATTAGAAAGAGAGCATGAGTGAATTATATTACAAGGAGTCTCCCATTACTATCCATCAATCATAGAAACAACGCTCCATGAAGAATTGGATTTAACTAAGATTTGGCGGATGCATTTTTAATCAGTGATTGATGTGAACAAAATAGAATTGAAAGTCATGAATCAATTGGATCATCAAAAGAAGGGATGGAAGAAATCAGAAGTTAATTAGCCTCATCCAAAAGTGAATTTCAAAATGCTTAGAAGATAGTTGGTTGAAAGCCTTAGACGCTAGAAGTGGATTAGAAGCCTTGAGCTTGGATTCAACTTTGGAAGCTATAACTTTTTGTATGTGGAGAGTTACAAACCTTATAGCATACCAATAAAGATTGATTTGACTTTAATTTTTCATAGACCAAATCGCTTCACTGTTTGCGTTATTTAGGAAGTTGAATTTTCTAATTTTAGCAAGATATCATGTGGGTTAAGGATATTTATATTAGCAAATGAAGTTTATATTATTTTATTTTCTTTCCTCATTTTGTAGGATTGGATTTTATTCACTTTTCTTATTTTATCCTAGGGTTATGGGATTATAAATATCTTAAGATCATTTAAATTTTTTGATTTTTCGATAGTAATACAATTTTTTATTCTCCAATAATTATAGCTATCATGATACATGCTGCATCAATTGGTATTAGAGCAAAGATGTCGACTGGTGGCAGTGGCAATGGTCTTCATGGTGGTGTCAAGAGCTTAGGTCTTAGTTCATGGGGGCAAAACCAAAATTGCGTTGCAAATTTTGGAGCAACATATAGAGCAATAGATGAACTATAGATTCTAATGTCTCAAAGAGCACCTTGTGGAGATTGTAGACTATCTCGATGGTTTAGGAATTGATACTCATAGTAGGTAGCATGACAATGAAAGCCAAGGGTGGACATTGCACATGATGACCTTATTGAAAGGCCTACTCCTCTTCGAACGCAGTATGCCTATAATTAAGATGATGATTTTGAGGATTTAGATGAACATAGATTGCCTATATATGGAAGATGATAGTTTTATAAAGGTAATAAAAGGAGAGACACTCGTGGTGGTGAATATGAGGATTTTGGAGATTTCAAATTGAAAGTATATATTCCTTCCTTAGATGGAAGTTTGGGAACATAGGAGTATAGAGATTTGATTGTAGATATTGATAGGATTTTTTTATTCTTTGGAGATTCTACTAAAAAAGAGAGTTAGATTGGTGGCTTGTAGATTAAAAGGATTAGCTTTTCTATGGTGGGAATGAATTCAATGCAAAAGACAGCGAGAGGGTAAGGGTCCTATACATACTTGGTGATGACGAAATATTTGTACATGAGGGGAATTTTACCTTTAGATTATGAGTAAATTTTGCTCCAATAATACTAATGTCATCAACAGGGGAACAGATTTATGCATGAGTACACTACAAAATTCATGACATTAGTATAAAGGAATGAACTTCGTGAATTAGAATGGTGGCAAGTTGCTAAGTACTTGGATGGATTAAGACTAGCCTTAAGAGATATAATTGGTGTCCAAGTTATCAACATATTAATAGAAGCTAAGAACATGGCTCTAAATGCAAAATTGATGATGTAGGAGCACAGCAAAATATATTATGATAGCTATAAGGCTACTGGGTTGAGTTAGAGTTCCAAATACGCATTAAAAGTAACTTTTAGAGGTAGTAGAATTAGAACCACACCAAAAGAGAAGCTATAACTAAACACGTTATATCAAAAGCTAAAGGAAAGGAGGATAGGAAGGTAGAAAACTCTTATGTGAAGCCTAATATAGGCATATGCTTCAGTTGTAATCAATTAGGTTATAAGTGGAATAAATATCACCTAAGAGAGATACTGAATGTTATGGAGAAAAATGAAGAAGATGAGGAAGCCTATTGTAAACCAGATTGAGATGATGAAGAGGAGTATGGTGATGAGGGGTAAACTTCTATCCTGAAAAGATTGATATTATCTCCAAAACAAGAAGATCAAACTTAACATCGTCAGTTGTTCAAAACCATATGCACCATCAATGATAAGGTGTTTAGAGTTATCATTCATAGTAGCAACTAAAAAATATCATTGGAAGAGAAGTTGTGAATAAATTGAAGTTACTTATAGAGAAACATCCTAATCTATACACTAGAGAGTAGATCAAGATAACAACATGGAAGGTGGAAATCACAAAAAGGTATAAGGTACTATTCTCAATTGGTAAGTACTATGATGAAGTTTGTTATGATGTTCTTGATATGGATGTCTATCATATATTATTTGGTAGATAGCATTTAAGCGCAAGGAAAGGTTGTATGAGTGGTTACTAATGTTGTTTAGATTGTTCAATGCTCCAAGTACCTTTATGAGATCGATGAATCAAGTACTAAAACCATTTATTAGAAAAATATTGGTAATGTATTTTAATGACATTTTGATTTATAGCTATTCAGAATATGAGAATATTTGATGCACTTAAGGAAAGTTTTGAAAGAGAACAAGTTGTACATAAATCCTAAGAAATGTAATTTCAGACCAAACAAGCTACTATTCTTGGGATTTGCAGTATCATTAGAGGGCATACGTTTTGAACGTTTGTAGCACTAATGATAGAGTGTTTGAAGAAAGGGAAGTTTCATTAGGGAGAAGAGACCATCAAGAGCTTTGTAATTTTGAAGGAAACACCATGTACTACTCTAGTATTGACTTTACCAAGTTTTAGGAAGCTATTTGAAGTTGATTGTGATGTAAGTTGGGCAAGAATAGGAGTTATCTTGTCTTAAGAAAAGAGACCAATAGCATTTTTTTTAATGAGAAACTGAGTAATGTTAAGTAGAATAGAAGTACTTATGATAAGGAGTTTTATTCAATAGTATGTGCCATTAAGACCAGGGAACACTATCTATTAGTTAATAGTTTGTGTTATAGTCTGATCATGAAGCTTTAAAGTATTTAAGTAGTTAGAATCGAATTAGTAGTAAAATGCATGCAAGATGCAGTGAATTTCTATAGATTTTTCCTTTTAGATTAAAGTATATATCTAGTGTTCATAACCAGGTTACTGATGCTTTTGGTAGAAGGGCTTCTTTATTGCTTACCATAAGTAATGAAATTATTGGGTTTGAACAACTCTAGGGTAAGTATGAGTAGGATGAGGATTATGATGAAATTTGGAGTAAAATCTCATGGAATCAACCTTCTAATGAATTTTATGTGCATGATGGATCTTTGATGTGTGAGCAAGTTATTGGAGCAATGCATAATGGAGGATTAGCAGGTCACTTAGGAAGACACAAGACATTTGCGGCTATAAAGGAGAGATTTTGCTAAATATATTTGAGAAAAGATGTATATAAATTTGTGTTGGGATATAGTATGTGTTAAAAAGGGGCTAAGGGCCATTATTAGTACCTGAAAATATCTGGGAAGATTTGTCCATAGATTTCACGTTACGATTCAAAGGAAAGTTGATTTTGTCTTCAATATAGTTGACAAATTTTTAAAAATGGCTCATTTTATTCCAAGTAGAAAAACTTGTAATGCAGTTAAGGTTGCCAGATTGTTCTTCAAAAGGGTTGTTAGATTACATGGTTTTTCGAAATCCATCACTTCTAATCGTAATATGAAGTTTGTGAGTTACTTTTGGAAAACTCTATGGAAGATGCTTGATTCTTGTTTAAACTTTAATAGCATTGCATTTCCATAAACTAATGGGCAAACAAGTACTGTTAACAGATTTTCGAAAATGAATCATTTTATCCCATGTAGAAAGACTTGCAATGCAGTTAGGGTTGCCAAATTGTTTTTCAAAGAGGTAGTTAGATTACATCGTGTTTCGAAATTTATCACTTCTAACCATGAGAAGAATTTTGTGAGTTAATTTTGGAAAACTTTATGGAAGATGCTTAATTCTTCTATGAATATTGGCAATACTACACATCCACAGACTAATGGGAAAATATAAAATGTTAATAGAATCTTAGGAAATTTGGTTTATAGTATTTGTATAAATAAGTAAAGATAGTGGTATATTGCAATCTCAAGAAAAACTTGCATACAACAATGCTTTTCATAGTGCTATTAAGAGATTACCATTTTCAGCTATGTACACAAAGGTATCATAGCATATGCTTGATTTGATTTAGTTGCCAACGGGCGAAGGAAAGAGTATTTAGGCTAAGAATATGACTATGCAGATTGTAGAAGTACATAAGGATGTGAAGTAAAGGCTTAAATTTGCTAATTAGAAGTATAAGGTTACTGTTGATAAGCATAAAAGAGTTAAGGCATTCAATATGGGAGATCAAGCTATGGTGTATCATAAAAATGAGAGGTTTCCAATAGGTTCTTATGATAAATTACAATAGAAGAAGTGTGATCCTTACAGGACACTGTAGAAGATAAATGGTAATTCTTATGTCATTGATCTTCTTGAAAGCATGAATACTTCTAGAAATTTTAGTGTTGTAGATTTATCTTTATATCATGATAGGAATGCTGAACTAGTAACCAAGCTTAGGGATTGCATGGACTCACTAATGTATCCTAACTTGAGAACCCTTAAGACATGAAGATTCCATCTATGTCTAGGGTTTGTTGCACTTCAACCACCCAGAGTGCCAAGCACTAATCTTGACCAGGACAATCGGCGAGCTAAAGAGTTTTGAGTAGGTAAGCACTAAGTTGATTCCTAAGTAGAGGATGACACATGCCCTCTAGCATGAAATTCTAGAATTAATCCTTTTGCAGACTATATTATGTTTCATACCATTATTACCCTTTTTAACATTAGTCTTAGGAATCTTTTGTATACTATTTATATTTAACCCTTTTTCTCTTTTCTTACATCATGTAATCTTAGAGAGTTTTATATATAAGCTTCATTTCCTTGTAATGTAGACATCAACTTTTTGCATAATTGAATACATAATTTCCTTTTAGAGAACATCCTCCTCTTATTTAGCTCCTTTAGCAAGAAATAGTAGCTAACAACCTTAACCCTTCATTTTTTTTGTAATATCGAGTTGGAGGATTAGGCCGTGTTGAGCTCATGGTGTGTAATATCCTTGGGTTGCTTACAAATTAGGAGTTGTTTATTTCCTTGTTTGCTTATTATAGTGCTTCTTCTTGTATACTACCTTATAGATGCATCAACTTCATTAGTATCAAAGCACTATTCTGATAGGGAGTGTATAAAGTTGTAGTAAAGTTTTGTGTATGTGAGTTTTTGTTAGTAGTTGTTGTAGAGTTGTTTGTGAGTGTATGTTATGGTTGTGGGTGAGTGTTCAGAGTGGTTTTTTTGGTGTTAAGGTTGTTCTGAGTTATATGCTAAAGTAGAGGGTGAAGTTTCAAAGTTGTAAAAGGAGTATCATTTGTACTCTATTCTCCTATGTTTTAGTATAGAGAAAACACAGTAAGCTATCTTTGCTATGTTGTGAAGCATTGTATGGGTATTAGAGCATTAGAGCATGTTTGATAGTATTTGGGTAGTAATGGAGTGAGTTTTGTTGAGTAAGTTGTTTGAACTAGGGTTTAAAAATAGATTTAGTATGATTCTTGAAGTTGTTTCAACTGAAGAAGTAGTGTTTATTAGTGAAAATGTCCGATTCTAGTGTTTTCGAAACTATTGGAGATAATGAGAGTGGTGCTTAAGTTGGTTGAGGCCACCAAGGAAGCTATACCTCGAGGTTAGTTAAGGACAAGCTTGATAAACTCACTAACGTAGTAGAGAGTTTGGTGACTGCTATAAGAGACATTAGGTAACCTCCTTGAGATGAACCGCAATAAGTCTAAGTTGATGATGTTCATGACTGAGGCCATGCCGACAATGGCCAAGCTAATTACCCAGCTAAGAATGTTCGAGCTGGAGCAATATAAAAGAGGCTTGCACAACGAAGACTTGAAATGGATGATATTGAAGAGGTAGATGAGAAGGTCAATGAAAAGGATGAAGAGTATTTTAAATTTGAAGAGTGAAGATGCCCATCTCCTTGAAGACTTGATAACGTCAAGTTCTAAATTCTAGCCTTTTAAAGTAGTAGAGATATAGATTAGTACTTTGACTGCGAAGAGAAGGTTGAAAAGGTGTTCAATTGTTATGGGTATGTTGAGGAAGTGAAGGTTTGACTTACGACACTTATGTTCTTTGAATATGGCATGGTGTAGTAGAATTTGAATGCAGTTAGAGCTCAAGACGGCCAATGAGGTATATGAACTTGGGAGGCCATGACAAGGATGTTAAGAGGTAGATTTATCCCCAAGTCGTACTTGCAAGATACCTTTGTCAAGTTGTAAGAACTTTGTTAGGGAAGCTAAACTTATGATGATTATGTCAAGGAGTTCTAGATGTTGATGATCTGAGCTAATTTTGATGGATCGTGCACTGTATTGTGATTCATTTATGGACTTAGATATGAAATCTACAATATTATAGAAGTGCATAGGTTCTATACATTGGAAGAAGCCATTAAAATTGTTTAAAAGGTCAAGAAATAGAGAAGAAATGCTTAATTTCGAGCTCACTTAAGCACAACCTGAGTTGTTCCCCTGTACTTAGCTAGTCAACTCGAGCCGAAAAGGTTGACCTGAGTAGATGAGACACATGATTGACTTATTAATGGTCCAGGTCACCTAAATACTTGACTTGATGAGAAGCTAGTCAAGACGAGGTTTGAGAAGGGACAACCTCTAGTCATAAGACAAGCGAGGTGAAGCGTTTCAAGTGTTTGGGTTATGGATACATGGCTACCCAGTATCCTAACCAATTTGTTATGGTCCTTTGAGGTGATGAAGTGGATAACATTGACGAGATTGAGCCCAAATAAGATGAGAAAGAGGCTGGAATAGTTAAAGAAGGGAGTAAGGAATAGATTTTATTTTTGCTGACCAAGGAGAAGTCATGACTTTAGTAAAGAAGAGATTTGTGTTTTCGTCGACCAAGGAGAAGTCATGACTTTAGTATTGAGGAGAATGCTGAACTTAATGTTGAGCTTAGAGGAAGACCAACAAGAGAATTTGTTTCACATGAAGTGCATTATCAAGGGACAATTGTGTTCAATCATAGTACATTGAGGAAGTTGCATAAATATCTTGTGTAGAAGCTAGATCTACTAACCTATAAGCATCCCTGAGCTTACAAATCCACATGTAACCAAACAAGTGGTTGTACTATTCTTTGTGGATAATGTGTATAGGGACGAGGTGATTTGTGATGTTGCCCCTATGGGTACCTCACATCTATTGTGAGGAAAATCGTGGTTGTTGAACCGATGAGTTATGTATGACGATTACAAGAATACTTATCACCAAGGATCACAAGAAGATTGTGTTGTAGCCTATGACTCCAAGTTAGGTGAATGGAACTCATAATCAACTCGCCCAAGCAAGTTAGAAGGAGGCTTTAGTGATGAGTTGATGAGAGCTTGGAATTGTCGAGAAGGCTGTAAAACCTATGTTTCATTTAATTAGAAGGATGTTGAGTTAAGAGACTTGGTTGACCTACTAAGGGAGGTCAGGAGGTTCATTGATGAATTCTTTGACCTATCTCTAGATAAGCTACCAAAAGGACTACCTCTAGTTTGAAGCATTAAATATTGTATTGATTAGTAGCTCGGCGCTACCTTACCAAACAAACCTACCTATGGAATGAAACTTGAGCAAGCTACCAAGTTGAAGAAGTAGGTGAATGAGCTCATAAAGCAATGATATGTAACAAAGAGCATGAGCCTTTATACTATGCCTACCTTGCTCATCATAAAGAAGGATGGTTCATGGTGCATATACATTGACAATCAAGCTATCATAGTAATACTATTAAGTATAGATATCCCATGTTAAGGTTCAAATGACATGTTAGACGAATTTCATAGTGTTAGGATGTTTTCGAAGATTAACCTACGAAGTGGCTACCATTAAATATGTATGAGACTAGGTGATGAGTGGAAGATTACATTTAAGACAAGGCATGGTCTTTATGAGTAGTTGGTTATGTCATTCAATCTTACTAATGTGTTAACCATATTTATAAGGCTCATGCACCATGTGATGTAGCCCCTGATGGGAAGATGTGTGGTTGTGTACTTTGATAACATGTGTTCGGCATTGATCTAGTCGACCATGTAGAACATCTTTGAGCTACTTTTGACGTACTTTGTGTTAAGAAATTGTTTGAAAATTTGAAGCAATGCATATTCTACTAACACTAAGTTATCTTTCTTGATTATGTAGTATTGGTTGATGGAATTTTAGCTAATGAAGAGAAGATTTGAGCTTTCTTGGAGTGGCCTCCATAGTTGTTAAAATTGCAAGTTAAAAGTACAATTCTATGAGTTCATTATTTTATAATTTTCTTAGTGAAAATGGATGTAAAATCGTTTATATGCAAACTTTAGGTAAATTTATGAATTTTGATGTATGATTCTATAAGCTTACGGTTTTATCAATTATGTATGATTATATACATTCAAATAAATAGTAGAATCATGATTTTGTCGACTATGACTATGCTAGAGTATCATTAAAGTTAATGTTTCTATGGCCTTGGGTTCTTTTTTTAGAAAATTAATCAGGAGCTTTAATATTATGGCAACCCCCTTGATTAAGTTGATTAAGAAGAGTGATGGATTTCATTAGAATAATCAAGCTAAGAAGAGCTTTCGAGAGATCAAGGAGAAGCTTAACATAACTCCTATCTTGTTTTTTCTAGATTTTGGGAAGCCTTTTAAGCTAGAGTTTGATGCTTTAGGTGTTGGTGTTGGTGTAGTCCTGATGCAAGAGCACCAACTTTTCACTTACCATAGCAAAAAGCTTAGTTGTGCCCCCTTTAATTACTCTATATATGAGAAGGAGCTCTATTCCCTCTTTCGAGCTCTTACTATATGGAAGCACTACTTACCACCTTGAGGGTTTGTCATTTATATGGACCATGAGTCCTTAATGCACCTTGGAAGCTAGAACAAGCTCTTAAAGAGACAAGCTAAGTGGCTAGAATTCATGGAAGGTTTTTCTTATGTGATTAAGTATAAGAAGGGTAGTATGAATGTAATTACTGATGCCCTATCATGATAACAAGTTCTATTGACTACCCTACAAACCAAATTGTTAGGATTCTCTCTTATCATTGAGTATTATTTGGAATGTAGAAATGGAGTCACTATTGGAAGCTATTATGTGAAGGATGAGTATCTATTTAAGGAGAGAAGGCTGTATTTATTGAGCTATTCCACATGTGAGCTATTAGTTAGGGGAGATCATAGTGGAGGTTTGTTAGGACACTTCAGTAGGACCAAAACAGTCAACCTCTTGAAAGAAATTTCTACTAGCTTGGAATGGCTAAGGATGTCCACAAGATCATCATAGAGAGTACATTCCCTTACCAACACTGACCTTACCTTTGGTTAAGCTTAGATGGGCTTTATCCTAAGGTTGGCTTAGACATCCCAAGGACGAGATTTGATCCTTGTAGATGTGGATTGCTTTGGTAAAATGGTACACTTCATTCCGTGCTACTGAACTAATGATGCTTTATATATTTCTAATATATATATATATATATATATATATTTGTAGGAGATTGTCTACCTACATGGAGTTCCTAAGTTCATTGTATCAAATTGGGATATGTAATTTCTCATCTTTAGAAGACCTTATGGAAGAGACTTGGCACTAAGCTTGTATTTAGTTCCAGTAGCCATCCTCAGATTGATACGTAAATTGAGGTGGTGAACAGGGCACTAAGAATCTCACTATAAGCTGTTGTGGTAAGAACTTAGGGGATTCAGATTTATGCTTACTTATTGTGAAGTTCACTTACAACCGAGTTGTCAACAACACTATTAGGAAAAGCCCCTTTGAAGTTGTCTATGGCCTCAACTTGATCATTCCTCCTGATTAGATTAGCACCTTAGTAACACTAAAAGAAAGCTAGTCTGGAGTTGATCAGGCCTGAGGATTACATGAACTACTTTAACATGTAGCTAAGTAGATTAACAAGCTAAATGAACAGTAGCAAGAGATTGTTAGTCATGGTCGTAGAGTTATTTCCTTTAATCTAAGTGATTTGGTGTAGATCCATCTCACCCGAGAAAGATTTCCATACTTATAAAAGAGCAAATTTTCTTCCCGAGTTGATGGACCATTCAAGATGTTGAGAAAGATCAGTTGTAACAACTACTAAATTGAGTTACTCAAGAACAATGGTGTCTCTTCCACCTTCAATGTATTCGACTTGATCCCATAGCAACTAGCCAAAAAAGGAGCATGATGACAAGAGGATTCAACTATAGAGGACTCTACAAATTTGAGGCTAAATCTTTACGACCCCCAAAAAGAAGATACGAATCAACCCTATTGTTCGATCACTAGGAGTTAAGCTAAGGGACTACATGAACTCATTGATAACTCCAATTTAGCATACATTTTCTATGGGTATTTTGTGCTATTTTAGATATTAATCTGGTAAATTTTGTGTTATTTTGAACTTAATTCATTTAAATTTCATTTTCAGGGACTTTTGGAGTATTTTATGAAGTTTTAAAGGTAATTAGCAATTTTTGGAGTAATTAGAGGCTTCATTTGATTGATTTGGAGAGATTGATGATTTTCGAGTTTTGGAATATTTGAAGATGTTTTGGATGAATTTTGAAGCCTTAGAAAGGACCATACCCATGAACGATGAATGTGTATTGAAATCATGAGCAAAGGAGAGAGAAATGAAGTAGAAATTGGTGTTTAGAGATAAGCTACACCATGGTTATGGTGGTCACTTGCCATCTCATTGTTTAGCAATTTTAGTAAATTGAAACTTTTCGCACAAAGAATAAGTAGACACCTAGCAACCATGGCTATGTACCTAGGGCATGGTCACAATATGATGAGTGAATCTTTTATTTTTGTAGTGCATCTTTTATTTGTGGATATGTAATATCTAATGTATCCCTTATTTGATCAAGTTTCTCTTTGTAAACCTAGCCTTGCTTATTATTAATAGATCTTTAGGCTAAAGTTTTTAGGGAGAGCCCCTTTTAGTAGAATTGTATTTTAGGATTATTATTGGAGGTCTCTTAGTTTCTTTCTTTCTTCTTTTGTCATGTTATTCTGTTAAATTGTTCTTTGTGAATATTATTAAAATCTAGTTCTCTTTATAGCATTTCTCTTTATTTCTATGATATTATTTTTTGATGATCTAATTACGTAGAATATAATGCCGTAATTAGAAGAGTTTTAAAGTACTAAGAGATTAGATATTGGATCTTTCCAAATTAGGAAAACCTAATAGCAAGATCTATGTTCTTCATGTGATCTTAAGATGCTCTATTTAGCATGATACGGGTAGAAAGGGTCTTAGGGCTAGGAATTAGCTAGAGATGTGAGTCTAGCTAATTTAGAATATGTTTTTATAGGAATAGGATTAGGAATCTCCTTTGTGATGGAAACCATATGTAAGAACAGACAAGGCTGGTTACTAGATGGGTATAAGCTTGCTGAAAGCATGAAAATGGTGATGGGAAAAACGTGAAAGAATGAAAAAGAAAATGAAAAGTAAGCTAAAACCCACAAACAGCTCTAAAGGATATGATGCATCAATGGAACTTCCAAAGACTCATGGCACAATTCGATATGACATACGAATTGGTTTAGTGAGGTTACTTGCCACTTAGCCTTGCTTAAGCGTTAGGATAAGAGTGAAATAAAAGTAAACAAACAATGTTTACAAGAGGGAATATCAAGTGTATTAAT